>CM062197.1:10395000-13102500 GCA_031216445.1 Lateolabrax maculatus | reverse complement strand
GGAGACAGGGCAAAATTCAAAACACACACGCACACACACACACACACACACACACGCACACACACAAAATGAGATGGCAAAGTTAAAAGGATGTGAAATCCCTTGCAGCTGTTCAGTAGCTTACACTATGTACATCATTGTCTGTCGTGAAAGTTTTACGCACTCTCATTATGTTGAATGTGTCTGTGTCACCTGTGGCATGGAGTCCAATGAGGCAAACAATAGCACACTAAGTGCAACTGTGTTAAATTAATGGCATCGTTTTCACCCTAATACAATTGAAGGTGGAAAACAGTGAGACTTCTTTTTTTGTTCACTTCAGACTTTTGTTCTTGCAAGCATATTCTGCAGATTTTATTAATACCAGCAGGAAAAGAAACTCCAAAGGACCTGCGACAAACCTTGCTTAAATTCAAACTAACATGGCTGTTAACAGTTTGATCATTCTGTGTCCTGTGCAGTGTGCATCCCAGTATAATGTGCTTTATGCCATGGGTTTTTAATATAATACCTAGCTCTAGGCATTACACTCTTAAGTTGTCTACAACTATATTACAAACTATATATTTTTGATATGACTGATTTTTACTTATTTTTAGAGAGTTTTTAAAAATGTCAGCAAATTACGCCAAAATGTGTGTTTTTTTTCTTAACACAAAGCAGCTGAATGAGAATTTCATCAATATAAAATAAAAAATTATGATTTAAAAAAGCAGTTACTTGGACTTTTGTTCCATTTTCTACCACTATTTGCTTCTGCTCCACTACATCTGAAGATGCAAATATTGTACTTTACTCAACTACATTTATTTGATAACTTAATTTCTTGTTACTTTGCAGATTCAGATTAATAGTACAAAATATAATCAGCAAATAAATTTTGATTGTAGATTAAGATACAAATTTATTGATACCTGGAGGGAAATAACAAGCAGACCAAGCAGATAAAGTATATAAAGTAGTTGAAATAAGCTCCACCCAAGCTTCAACCTTAACGCGATGAACACATTTATTTCTAAATAATTATAATATAATAATATATAATACGTTATTCTGAAATGGGCCATTCTGCATAATAAGTACTTCTACTTTTGGTTCTTTAACTATATTAACTTTTATACTTTTACTGAAGTTGAATGCATGACTTTTACTTGTAATAGTGAATTATTAGTTGTAGTATTAATAGTTATTTCTACACTGAACTACAAGATCTGAGTACCTCTGCTGGATGATACAGAAACATTTCAGTTGGTACTCGACAAGCCATGGAATTCAATACCCAACCCTAAGTTTGAACATTTTACTGACCAGATAAACAGCTTTCTGTCTTTTAAATTAAATTTGTAGAAAAAAATGTAATTGTTGGCATTTTATTTTAATTTGATACCATCTTAAGTGATTATGGGACAAATGGAGGCTAGCAAAAGTTAAATCACAAGGACTGCATTCATGGATTTTTTCCACACTGTCAGCTGCCTTTTGGTGCTCCAACTTATTATTATTATATTAATACATTTTCTCCACACCTGCCCTTAACCAATCGTCTTTCTGTAGCCAGATGTCAGTATTGTGTTGCATCAATAAGCAGCCCTCAGATTGGGACGCAACTCCAGCTTGCGTTTAACAAGCTCCTCAGGAAATCCTATTCCGAATCAAATCCATTAACCCTTCAAATGAATATCAACTACAGTAAAAGGTTGCATCCAAAAGTGACATCCACATTTCTTTCAACACCATCGAAGTCTTGACTCCATTATGGGGAATTTATACGCTATACACTAAATATTACACAGGACAAGACACAGACATGCTTAGGTCAAAAATGATCTAAGCCCTCTGACAGACGCCGCATATTAACTGTCATTTGGCTGCACATAACCTTTATGCAGCTGAATTGCCCTAGTACTGATATAAAGCTGAAGTCTCACTTCATCCGGAGATAGACAGAGAGCGAGAGAGCAAGAGAGAGCGAGAGAGAGCAAGAGAGAGAGAGAGAGACAGAGAGAGCGCAAGAGAGAGAGAGAGAGAAAGACACAGAGACACAGAGACTGAAACAAAAAGAACGAAGCCTGATAGTGTAACAGTTTCATCAGCACAGCCTGGGTGCATTCTGATGGAAACAGAGCACTGTACGTATCGTTCAGAAGAGAGGAAATTATATGTCACGGTCTATAAAACAGGCACTTTATATATTTTCAGACAGTATCCTTGTGGCTTAGATCATTGTGCAAAGGGTGTAGAACATCCAGTTATGATGACATCACCTCCTTTTAAGCCAGTTAGTTTCTCTGCTGTAGCTGACGGTAGAAGATCAAACTACTTTAAGGATAGAGTTTCCCAAATTCCATACACATATTTTGACCAGGGCAGAGAGCCAAAATAGAACTGAAGCAACATAATGATATGGCAGACCTTTCCACTTGTCAAAGGCCATTTCTGTCTCACTCATGCCTATTTGATATTTTGAAGACTTGCTGAACATGACAGGTCCAAAGAGGGGGAAGAGGCGCAATAAGGGCTAGTCAGTAATGATCAATTCATGTCAGTATCAAGGCTTACTTGGATTAGAACGGTCATTATGCACCGCAACACGAATGGTAAAGGATTATTCGCTCGCCATATATTTGAAAAAAAAAAAATAATTCACACAGTATTGTATATAGGCGTTTGTTACAGCTTAAAGCCAGATCAATTTATTTACGGAGAAGATTACCAAATTTAAAAGTGCTGTCTAGAGCCATATTTGTTATACTCAGTGTGAAAAATACTTTGGATCAGGAACAAAAAGCACATTATCAGGATTTGTAACAATGAAATGAACAGGACCAGTTGGAAAATAGAAGTAATCAATTTGACTGGGCAAGCTGGTAGAAAAATATCGCCACCGTGTCACCCTCCAGTGTGCTGGACTTGCATAATTTACAAAGAAAATCTTGCAAAAGAGGTGAATTTTTATTTTTTTGACAGAGTCATCCATCCCACTGATGTGTTTTTTAGTACTTTCATCATTTCCTTACTCTAATCCCAACAAGAACAGAACCATCTACTGTATAACATCAGCAGTAGTTAGGTATCTATCAAAAAACCCTCTTGAACTGACCTCACAGCAGACTCTTAATTTACATGGGTACTTGTACAGTAGGTTACTCAAACTGCTTGGACAGTCTAACAAACACACATCTAACAGCCAATTATATGATGGATAAGTGTCTTCTATGGCTCACTCTCTTGCTCTGGCCTATATAGTTTCAAGACACAAGTCTATGCAGGTTTTGTAGGAGAAAGAAAATCTGAATATACAGTAATAAGTATATTACAACTATCCAGTATCTGCCTTAGTATCTGAATACCAAATAGAAGTTATTGTTGTGAAATCTAAGATTAAAAGGAATATTTTACCAAAACTAAATGAAAGAAAATCGAATTCAGAAAATATGATACAGTATCCAGCTCAGTTAACTTCACTGTTGCACTTCTAAGTCCAAATTCTCCACACATAGCAGCAAAGCAAAGCAAACTTTGCTCGCTACCTTGAGAACGCTGCAGTGAAACTTTTAATGTCTGACAAGGACATCAACATAATGTCTCCAAACTTCTATGCCTCTTTAATTTGGTCACAGGATCTGCATTGCCATTGGTATGCAGTTTCCACTGCACCACAAAACTCAGTGGTGCTTGTTAAAACACTTTTCATATCTATGCAAGTGCAATGAATGGTGTCTGACAAGGACGCTTGTCTGCCAATTGGAGTATTCTCATAAAGGAAGCACCCTGCCAAGATGAAAACCCCGGGTGACGCTGGAGAGTGAGGTGTCGAGGGCGAGAGAGAAATAAAACATCCAGATAGGAGGGAGAAAGTTGAGAAGTGGAAGGAGAGACAGAGAGAAAGAAAAGGAGAAAAACAGGCGAACCAACCATTTTTATTGCATTCGTTGAGATGCTTCTCAAAGAACAAAATGAAATGGACCTTATAAAGCACCACCTATTCAGCGTTACTGTTTATCTCTGTGACTGTGTCTACATACATAATAAATGGTTTAAACGTGTGCTCGTGCACACTATTCGCATTCGTGAGATAATGTGTGTGAGTTTGGGTGTTTGAGCACAAGACTGAAGCTGCATCAAGGCTCATTTCCTGAATATCTCATGCATGGCTGCAGTTCTTTTTTTGGGTCTGTTATTTTTTTTCCCTCTACACTGTCTTTCATTTATTATTATTATTATTATTATTTTGGAATTATCTGTGTTAATCTGTCTGCTTCAAATCCCTGTCTGTATATGGTGGAAGAGCAGATGTGATATAGGAATTCCTCTGTTCTCCCCCATCCATCCTGTTACTCCCACATCCCATCTAATTCTCTCATCCCCCTCACCCTCAACCCATTTATGATACACACACACACAATGTTTTGCTGTTAGCCTCATCCCTGTCCCATCTCATCTTATCACAGGGAGGCTTTAAGAGAGCATTGGCACTGCAGTGGCCAGTAACATGTCACTCAGGATCACAGCCGAGCCAAAGCCACAACAAATACTCGCATAACATCTCAAAACAACCCATCGCCTTCCCTTGGTTCATTTTCTGCTTCTGCTTGCGCTTTTTTTCCTCCTACCTTTCTCTTTCCTGTTATCTCTTATATCAAAGGTGGTCTCCTTTGAATGACAAGTACCCACTGTATATCAGGAGAACTGCTGAGACTTCAGGGATTATGCTATTAATTTTTTCGAATCAAGCTGGAAAGGGATGAAAGCACTGCAAACAGTTCAAGCAATACTGATGTTTGGTATGGCGTCATACTTTATAAGGCCTAATTTGATACAAATTAGCAAGTAAATGTCTACTTAGATGCCTCACAAGTACATTCAGCAGTAGTCTCTGGTGTTTCTTGCTTTATTCTTAAAATAATGAGATTTCTATTTCAAACAGCACCTTACTGTGCATCACTGTGCACAGACATAATGCACCATAATGCCAGTGATTTTAGCGTTTCACAAAATTTAAAGTGGAAAAGTCAGTCAT
The DNA here is from genome assembly GCA_031216445.1 of Lateolabrax maculatus. Taxonomy (NCBI): domain Eukaryota; kingdom Metazoa; phylum Chordata; class Actinopteri; order Acropomatiformes; family Lateolabracidae; genus Lateolabrax; species Lateolabrax maculatus. The sequence goes on along the minus strand of CM062197.1, from coordinate 13,097,480 downwards.
TGATATGAATGTTACATTTTCTATCTGTGGAAGAAACAGATCTATATATGCAGTGATATCTCTTTGTAGACATAATATACCCAAATTGCGAAAAATAAGCACTTAAATCAGCACACTCCACCATAACAGAGCCATGTTTTTATAAGAGTACAGGGTAAGACTGCAATTAATCAATTTCATGATTATCTTTTCCTGATGGATTACATGTTTTACCTACAAGAAGAGTTGCATTAACTGGGATATAAGAGGACATCCAGGTTAGGGTCTTGATGTCAGGAAAATATATTCAAACTAAAGATTTTCATTACAGATCTCAGATAAGTAAAAACATCACTATAACATCCCTATATATTTGCCATGTGGATAATATGACCGTGAAGTTTAAATTCTGTAAATGTGCTCTTGACAGAAAAAGGTCTTATTATTTCATATTACAGTCAAATAATTTCTTGCTGCCATGCGCAATATGATACAGAGCACTACTCTCTGTATTGCAATGTATCGCATTGCACTGCGACAGTGTATGAATATGAAAATGATCCACATCCAATCCCAGATACAGCCAATCTTACTATTTCTGTGGGGGTAAAAGGTGGCTTCAGGATTATGTCATGTGAAGGTCACCTCTCAAACAGGCTGGACTACGAGCAGCTATTGAGGACCTACTACAGTCTTAAGATATTGGCTCCTTTTTGGGTAGGGGCTCACTTTTAATAAGGTTAGGATTAGGGTGACCAGTGCATTACGACAAGGGCTTAGGATCAGCGCTTAGTCCTGGAGAGTTGGCTACCATTTACCAGCTCAGTGCAACTGTGGTTAACACTGTCTCATTATGACTGCCGTGCCGGGAGATTTTGGGCCTATCTCTTCAATAATAGCTCATGTCTGCAGCCCTGTGTGCATGTCTGAGAGTATGTGTGTGTGTGTGTGTGTGTGTGTGTGTGTGTGGACAAATGGGCTTCAGAGGGTGACCACTGGTGTAAGGATTTGTGTGTGTCGGCTGTTATTAGGGGTGTAAATCACAAGTTTCAGCATGATACGATATTAAAATCGATTCTTTGGACAAGTACATGATATTTGCTGATATCACAAAGTCTGCCCGATACGATTTTAATTAGATTTAATTCAGGGGCCTGTGGTTGATATGAGACAATATCATATGCCCATTTAACACGATCAGTTACATTTAAATCAACAAAGAAAATAGACCTTCTGTTGTTCACTAGAAAGTGCCACATTTCTAATGCTTGAGTGCAAATGTTTTTTATTATTTAACTTACAGTTAAAGACTTAAACCATGCACGTTTATGCTTCATCACCTCAATTTACAAGGTTCTTTCTGTGTGTTCATGGTTTAGAGATATTGAGCTTTAAAACTTCTGCATCCTATAACACAAAACTTAAAGAACCTTCCCATCTTTATACCTTAAACCATGATTTTTATGTAAACCTTCACTCACGTGTATTGTCTCATATACAATATGTATTTTTGACATCAACTAATTTTTGTCAGTAATAACTTATAAATAAATATTAAAAAATATTACTACGTTTTACTGCCAAAAATCATTGGCCTCATTTTTCTTTTTTAGGTGCCCGGCCAGTTTCATCGTGTTTCCCTGTATTTTATCTCATAACGGCATTGTTTGCGTATGGCATGTGCTTTGTCTGCTGACCCTTCTTTTCTCCAAAACCCAAAATATTCCCACACCGGTGATTCATTCCTGAGAAGGGAGTAAATATCCTCCTACCCGTATTTTCTCAGCTTGCCAGCTGCCTGGAACTAGACACTAACACCGTTTAGGAAGGAGGTGCGCTTGGACGGAAATGGTGTCGCAGACGCCGTCAAAATAAGGGTGAATCTTAAAAATGGATCAATATGGATCAATGTTCTCCCTTTGTATCGATGATATTGGTTTTTTGACCGTTGAATCGATACATCGATCCAGATGGAGGGATCGGGACACCTCTCGCTGTTATGATTTAACATTTGCCATGGTGATAACTCCATTCACCATTTTGTTGTCCGCTCTCCTCCACTATCCATCTCAACTGCAGAGTAGCATGATAATGTTGCTCTGAGCTTCTGCTTCTCAGAGGATTAACAGAGATTAGCATTAGCTGGCCCATTTGAACTGGATACACATACAGCAGCATTAGCATGTTGGGAAACTAGGCTGGGATTGTAGCCATAGAATGAATTTGCAATGGGAGATAGGGAAGCAGTGGAAAAGAGAAATATACATTTGCTCTCAAAAAGAGAATGCCATACAACACTAATCACCTCCATTGTCTTGTAAACCAAGAAAGATTCTCTAAAATGAAGTCACTTTTCAGCTGCATAAATTGATTTATTGGCAATACAATAAATTTGTTTCAGAGACTTCCAAAATCATAATTTTAACTGTTTGGCTATTGCAGTCTACATATTGTGTTTATATTATATTTCACTCTTCTTGTTTGGATATGAAAAGTCCAGATCATATGAGCCGTTACATAAATGCTACCAAGAGCCATAACCATTTTCTAAAACAATTATGTTGACAAATTCTCAGGTGAAAAAAACTGTTGTTATTAAAATGTCATACCATCCAAAAATAAATGACTGCTGCCAAAAGCCAGAACATACAGCCAAGGTTACAATTGAAATCCAATCCATCAAAACTAATCCGGCTGTGCTAAATTCACTTCCCAGGTGGGCCATAGATTAACATTTAAAATGACAAAATACCATAGCAGTAGCTTGGTGTGAAAAGGGTATACTCATACAAGGCTATGTATTAAATAGTTTCAAAGCACACAAGCTGCTGAAACTCCAAAACACTGTTTTATGTTAAGCACATTAATGCACAATTATGATGTCACTCATTAATAAGTATTACTGGAGTCTAACTACATGAGAATTTTGACTCACTTCAGCCAGTGGAAGCTTTTGACTTGTGGGTATAGGGGAGTGATGGACTGAGTAATTGAGTGCACTGTGAGACAAACACTAATGAGGGAGATAGAGGAGGAATTGAGTTAACTGTGTTTCCCACTTCTAATGATAAGAGATGAGGATAAACAGAGAAGGGAGTGCAAAGAAAGGCAGACCATTCTGTTTTCCAAAAGAATGCATCTGCTGTCTGTCTAACTTGTCTACTCGTTGTTTTTGCAAAGCACAATGCCTGCTCTACCCAACTGGAGCAAAGTGAGAGAAAAGCAAATAGCTTGAAGATAGGCGGTGAAATTACCCGTAATTGGAGACCATTTATAAACATAATAACTTCTTTGTTTCCTCAGCAGGAGGTTCAGGGCTGGGGAAGCTTTTTGATTAGAACTGGAGATGAGTTAGCTATAAAACTACTGAGCCAAACCTTAGCCAGATTCATGCAGTGTGCGTGTGCATGTGTTAAATATGTCTGCCAAAATGCAGAAATTAATAAAGTCCAGTGTCAGCCATCACCATGGACCAGTTGAAAATATCACACAAATTCCCACATGAAGCAGCAGGAACAAGCAAACAGGCTTGTAAAATCTCAAAGCATCAATGCTAAACAACAACTTACAAAAAATGCAAATGGAGCATGAAAATATGTATTAAAATCCAGCTGGAAACATGCCACAGCATCTTTAACAAAGATGTGTATGCGGTAGCAAATTGTCACCGTTCCACTGAGTAGGATAGTGGAAGTAAGCTCAGGGGTGTGTGCCACTTAGGATGGGGGGAATAATGTTGTGTAGCATATAATGGATTTGCAATGTGGCAAACAGAGACAGATGGTGGAGGGGGCTGTGTGTTTCTGTGTGCTATGTGTTTGTTAGCGTGGACACGTGCACACACACACACACACACACACACACACACACACACACTGTGCACAGCACAATCTGTGTGGAGAAGAAATCCCTAAGGCGCATTATGTATGCTGCCGCTCGCTCACCCAAGCCAAGGGTCTCAGTTCATTTGGTTTTTAACTGTTATAAATTGTCTCACTTGACTCCATCTTCCCTCCCCACTACAACAGGCCTGGAGCCATCTCTACATAGAGAGCGGCCAGACTCCAAACTTAAAACCAATATAGGATTTTGGAATGCTCCTTAGAAACAGGATCCATACTGGTATAAAGAATGTGGACAACACTCTGCACAACTGAATGGAGGACATCATGGAGTATGAGAGCAGAGCCACAAAGAGAAGAACAGGGGTATTTGGAGGCAAAGCCACTGTCATGTGTCTGGATATGTAAATTAAATGTAATTTAATGCCTGTATTTACACTGATGAAGTAGTTACTATACCCAGTGCAGTAGAAGAAACCTCTTCTCATGCCCACCTCACATGTCGGTGAGTTTGCAACTCAGGTATATAAACGGTCTTAACATGTTTTAACGTTAAGAGATATATATTCTGTGTGTGTGTGTGTGCGTCTGTGTGTCTTAAGAAACCCATAAGGAAGACTAAGTCTGTCATTGGATCCAAGCTGGTCGCACTGGAGGGAGTGACGGAGGACAGAATGCTGGCAAAACTACTGTCGATCCGGATGACGCCTCCCACCCCCTACACAGCATGTCAGCCAAGCTAAACAGAACCTTTAGCAAGAGACTCATTCAACCCCGGTATGTAAAGGAGCAATACAGAAGGTCATTCCTACCGGGTGTTATCAGACTCTACAATATATCTGCCTTTGCCAGGCCTGCTGACATTGATCTGATTGTGGAATAAACTTGCCTTTATTATTTATTTAATCACTCTGCTCTTTGTACATCAGGACTACCAGAACACTTGAATTTACCATAACACTTGAATATATCTTAACACTTGAATACATCTAACACTTAAACTGGACTGCTATTAATCTGGGACTTTGTATTATTTTAATCACTTTGCTCTTTGCACACTCTAATATTTAACTTAATAATTGATTTTTTTTATAGCTGTGTTTATGTAGTTTAGTTTATATTGTTGTCTGTAATTTAGTGTATCTGGTTGTTATGACGATTTCATTTCCCATTAATAAAGTAAACTATCTATTTATCTATCTATCTATCTATCTGTTGGTTGAACGTGTGAAACCTTCTCAACAGGGATGAAATTTCACACCAGTAGTTCTCAAAGTAATCAGTTGATTATAGTCTTTGAATATAATGTGTGTTCTCCCTAGTTTCACATGCAAACACACACAGAAACTTGTGCACACACATACACACAGTCCTGAAAAGAGCCTCCTTTTGCTCCCATCTAAAGCCCAATTGTTCTGCACATTACCAACTGCCTGAGATATATGAGCTGAAACAACACTGCCATGAAACCGCCTTTGATTTACGGTGTGTACCAACCACAATGGAAGACCAGTTCAGTTTGAGTTTAAGATAACATCAGTGGATTCTAACTGCATCATTTTACAACATTAAATGTGCACAGAAATGGTGCTCATGCAAAAGAGTGTCTAATAGCTTTCAAACACCAAATTAAGATGTGGGGGGACCCTCAAGCTGATGATTAGACAAGGGACTAGAAAGTGACTTCTGGCGATAATATGAATATAAAAACATACACACATACACACTCAAGTGCTCACACACACACAAACACACGCACACAAACACAGGCACACACAGAAAGTCAATTAACATGAACATGTGTCTTTGGGGAATTATATTTCAATTAGCTTTAGCTACTTCTAGGCTTCCTTTGAGACCTCGATGCTAAAACAAGCAAGCATGCATAAATGTGTATTTGTGGATGTAGTAAATCCTGCTTTTCAATTAGTATCATGACATAACTCCATATTGTTATTGTATAAGTACAAGTTAAGCAATTAAGCACTAAATAGTTTCTTGCAATGAGGCATACACATGGAAATACTTATGTAGATATAGTTAACGTAGCTGTTTTTTGAAGTTGATTTGAAACAAAATTATAGCAATGAGAAATTAAAAACGTGTATCCATTAGGAATGTGTCATAGCCATCACAAGGAAATTAGCAATGTCATGAAAGAGGGATGCAACTCATTTTAGAGATTTCTTTAAGGAATAGCAGTGTTGATTTGGTAGGAAAAATGAATAATGAATGGGGGGAGCATTTTCTGAGATAGGGGTTAATTTCTTGTTTATAAACTGACTGGACTTTTCCTTGACCTTTGGCTATATAGACAATAATGGTATTAGCAGTGTGAGAAGAGAAGAGAAGAGAAGAGAAAAGAAGAGAAGAGATTTCTTGGTATGTTCCTATCTCAACCCCAAATCATAGGGCCTGGAGATAACGGTTGTATCTTTCTTCACCATTCGGTTTTTGCTCCATCCCCAAACTTTTTCACCATATTCCCTGTGAATTTACTTTTATTTGCCAACCCTGATTTGACTGAAAAATATGTGTTTATGTAGAGAGAGAAAGTTTTCCCTAAATGTGGGTCATAAAAACCGCAGCAATAAAGTAAAAAAAAAAGCCACAATTTCTTAGCTTCATCCACTGTTTAGTCCAGCAAATGTGGTCCCTGAAAACAAAACATTTGTCTGCTGTTCTCTGACGGCTGTGTCTTTATACCTCTGGGGTTTTGTGTGCATAAGTGTGCATGTGTATTTGCGTGAGTGTGTATGTTTTTGGTGTACACATGCAATATGGCTCTGTGTGCAAGAGTGTTTCCGTACACAATATGGGCTTACTTTGCTTTGGCTGAATTCATTTCTGTCAAGAACAGACTCAGTGTCCCCAAACAATATCAGAGTTGGGGCAGGAGAGCTGAGGGAGTAGGCAGAGTCACGGCTGTCCATATCTTTATCTCTGTTGAAGGAAATGATTACTGTAGCATGTACTACCAAGTCTCCAGACTCTGGCCCTCAGGGAATTGTATGAAAAGGAGCTGTCAGATGAAAGAGCACATAACATAAAAGAACATTATCTTGGTTAAGAGTTGTTAGGAGGGGGGACAATACATGTACTTGTAGAGCACATTAGGTTTAACTCTAGATATATAGATAGATAAATAGATAGATGTTATTAATGATTATTATTGATCCCGAGAGAGAACTTGCTGTTCAGCTGGATCAATGTGCTGTTCCTGGCCTCTCCCTCCGAGATAGAGAGGAAAGTAGAGAGTAACGTCTCTGATTTACGCTGATGACCTTGTTCTTCTGACTCCTACTGAGCAAGGACTACAGCAACACCTGGACATACTAGAAAAGTACCGTTAGAACTGGGCCCTGGCAGCAAATAAGGAAAAAACTAATGTCATGAGTTTTTTAAAAACGCCTGAGATGTCAGGCGAACAAATATACCATAAATAATCATATAATGGAACATAGTATGAGTTATACTTTACCTACCATGGTATAACCATAACAGCATCAGGGAGTAAAACTATGGCAGAGAATGCGCTTAGAAAGAGTAAGCACTAAATGCAATTAAGAGAAAATTTTATAATTTCCAAATTCCCATTAAAATCTGTCTTAAAATATTTGCTAGTGTCATCCAGCCCATTGCACTGTATGGCAGTGACGTACCGGGTCCACTCAGTCATCAGAGCTATGCTCGTTGGGACAAACATCCAACAGAATATGTACATGCAGAGTTCTGAGTTCTATGTCAGTAGGTGCTGAGACCGCGCCCAGTCCCACAAAAACACTGCTTTCCAAACACCATGCAGAGTGAACCAAATAATGCAATATAAAGAACCTATTTGGAAGACTGGAAAGAAGAAACAAAAAAGCCAAAGTAGATTAGGATGTTATCTGGCCCTAAAAAGAGATGATGAATTGGCAGACTACATCTCTACTTAAGAGATAGAAAGCAGAGACAGATTCTAAGTACAGGCCCAATGACCACAAACCAGAAAAAAGAAAGACACAAAAAACCATGGCACCCAAACGAAAACAGAATATGTGGTCACTGTTCGACAGGTGAGGCAGAGATGCACATCCTCCTACAATGTTAAACAATATGAGATAAGGCACATTTACTTTAATAAGTCCAACCCTTTAACTTCAGCTTTCAAAGAGCTTAATGACCTCTAGAAATAAAAAAAAAAGGAGACAGAGCAGATCCTGCTGCCTAAAAACAACCTGAGGGACAGTTAATGACCTAGACACACAAACACACACACTGCATGCATTGGATATACTATATATACACACACACACATATATATATATACAGACATATATATACACTCATATATGCACACTGTATATGATCAGTTTAATAAATCTTTACATTGTATTAATGTTGAATCTTACTGTTAAGGTGTACTTGTGACGCATTTTAATTTGATGCTTTGGCTAAATTATTTTTGAAACTTCCATGCCAATAAGGCCCTTTGACTTGAACTGAATTGAAAAGAGGGTGGCAGAAAAAAAAGAATCATTATCTTGGGTTTACTTTAATTTCTCTTTTTATACAATTTGAACCTTCTTATACCTTTTTCTGGTTTGAGTGAAAGATTACAACCCCCTCTGCATAGAAAGTTTTAATCCAAAAGGTGATTGTGTTTGTGTCTCTTTATTCCAGAGTGTTTGAGATTAGTGACACATGGCTTGTCAAAGACTGGAGCTTCAGATTAGCCCCTCGCTAATCCTTTGGAATTCAGTGCTAATACAGACATCACATATGCATACACGCGTAGACATAGACCGATGCACTCACACCCAATAACACAGTCTATGTCTTCCCCAATGTGCGTGCTTGTGTTTAATTTGTACGGGTAGATTATATCTAATTGCTGAAGTTTTACTCAAACAAAAGAAGCAAAACATCCCAGAAGTTTGCTTGTCAATCAAGCCGTACCAGATAAATTGACCAAAATCCAAAGAATCCTTACGTTTTCTATATAAATGAAAAAGAACAACCTCCAGCATCCTTTGCTGACTGTAAGGGTATTTATCTGTTTCTGCATTTGTGCATTTGACAAGGTACTCTTCAATAGCAATTTCTGTTTTTTTATTACATTAGTCTCACATCGATGAATGCACATCTGTTCATATTTTAACTCGTATATATAAATAGCTCCATGTTCACTTTGAAGAAAAGCCCCATCAGCTGATATGTTAGCTGAGCTTGTACACTTCTTTCACCTACTGGGAGGTCTATTTAGGGTGCAAACTCGCTGTCTCCTGCCACTGCTGTCGGGGCCGAATCCACCTGTGGGCTCGTATTCTCAGCATTCTCCATGGGAGGGTGCATTTGATCTCTGCCTTATTCTCTCGCTTTGGGCTGGCTCTAAATTTCACTCTGCCTGAGAAATGTGAAACACAGCCTTGATGCCAAAATAAAGATCTACATTTATGACGCTTTGATTCTCTATGAAAATGTATTTGTGGACAAGAAACGTGGTTGACTCATGTTCTGTATTTGTAACCACGAAGCCATTAGCTCACACCATCACCAACAGTATATATACTGTAAGAATCTATTAGATAACACCTACCACTTTGTCTTAAATAATATACAATTTATTAGAATCTTATAAATGTGACATGTTCTTGAATTTAAGCCTGACGACATAATTATAGATGTTTTTTGATTTGTATGCTAAAAATGTTCAGCGATTAACACAATCACCCAGGATGGTGCGTCACTGCCACCACACAGCCAATTACTCTACAGCATTTATTCTATTTTCAGGAGATTCTTGCCAGGATCGGTAAAGCCTTGCACTGCAGAATTCAGTAAACTGAATGATGCTTTAAAGCTCAGGGGATGTGTGCATGTGCGTGTGTGTGCCCGGGGATATTTAGCAATGAGCACATGCAATAATTTAAACGTAGGGCTCAGATTTGGCAGATGTTTTTCTGAGGTTGCCATTCCTGACAAAGAAAGAGTAGTCCTATAATATTAGATTACCGGTGCTTGACAAATCAGTTTATTTACTGCTGTTTTTTTTTTATATTTTGAAGGGAATATTTGCTTGACAAGATCTTTCTCACATTTAGTGTGGGCGCATCCTATTTTGCAGGCTCATAAAAGCCTAGGAGATTTCCACAAGCCCGTTTGGGAACTGAGCGATCGGTTGGCTCTGTATACATCGGAGAACATTAGCATAAAGCTTAAAACTTTTTAACTCTTCCAGGATGTCTTGCTAGGTTCCGTTTTTTTGCCACCTGTGAATCTCTGCCATCTGCGTCCAAGTGTGTACTTAAAAATGACTGGCCTCCTGCCTCTTCCTGCCGGATTTTATCCCTATGTCTGAACACACGGTGAGAGCGTCTGTATTTGACTTGTCATAGTTGTACATTTCCCAAGCACAACCTGCCCCAAATACACTAGTTTACTGATGTAAGAAAGAGCTGGAACAGGCGGCCGGTTCACTGTATGTGTTGCTGGAGCAGCTCTGGAAAGGCACATTTCTGCTGTGCCATGAAGAGCTTGTAAGCTCCAAATCCTACCACGTTCCCCTCCAGCCTCCTCCTCCTTTCTGTTTTAACTTTTTTAACACCTGGACTAACAAAAGACTGGCTTTGATCATGGGAAATCCCTTGGCAGAGCAGCAATGAATCCACAGTGGAGCTGCGTGTGTGTGTGTGTGTGTGTGTGCCTGTGTGAGTGTCTGTGTGATGCACATAGAGCCAGTGCTGCTCTACTGAGGATTCTCAGCACCGAAGCTTCATGGCATCGGTATAAGGTACAAAGAACCTCACATGTTCTACCCGTCAAAGCGTGGCCATGAAAACGAACACACTCGCAAACTCACAGAAGTCGGAGGGAGAGTGCAAGTGAGCAAGAAAGGGAGAACATCGTGTTTCTCCTGTGTAATCGGCGGCTCTGCAAACACACACACAAGGCCGCTTGTTATCAGAAGCTTTCCCACGCTGCCGCGCTACAAAGCTCCACACCAGGATGGGAGGATGAAGTGAGGGAGGAATGGACGGAAGTACAGAGGGATGGAGGGTCAGCCTTCAGCAGCTTAGACTCACTGCGGGGATAAACACATCCCTCAGCGGGGGGGGTTTGTATTTAGGCTAGCGAGATCAGAGTTCAAAACAGACGGACTACCGGGCGGGCAGAGCGGCAGGAAACAGACAGAGCAGCGGAGATAAACAGGCATCAAAACAGAAGACTAACAACCAGCGCGCACACCACACTCTTCAGCTGAGGAGACTGCACATTCCTCCTCCACACCTCTCCTCCCACATTACTCTTACATCAACTCCTCCATTCTGGAACATCTCCCTCTTTCTCTGTCGCTTCTCTGCCTCTATCTCCCCTCGCCTGCCTCTCAGCCCCGAGCTCTTACGTAAGAGGCCCATTTGCATAACAGGCTGTTTTCTCTGGCTCCGGCATGGGCACATGAGACACACTGGATAATATGTTAACAACTCGGGCTGTTGGTAAACAACAACCTCCATCACAACCCTTAACGTTCACACTATATAGCGCACGGGTCTGGTCTGTGACAGAGATTCAGTGTTTTCTGGATGTCTCCGATTGCCAGCTGGCAGGGGGCCAGAGGGGCTGAAACAGCTGTCACTTACGGCGCACACGGACACGGCTTTCGACTAGATAGACTTCGTTCAGGAGGTGGCTGACCTGCCTGCTGTGTGGAACCTATACAATAATAGGTCTTGCACCGGGAGATGACTGTTCAAATCAAGCAGCCTAGCATTATCCTCTTCAGGGTTAGGGAGAGGGAGGAAGGGAGAGAAAGAAACTGGTGTGAGTGTGTGTGCGTGGGTGCGTGTGCGTGCGTGTGTGTGTGTGTGTGGAGAGAGCAAATCACGAAGGGAGCCCGACGTGCCCTGCGCTGTGTGACCGGCGTGGTCATGTGTTTGCTTAAGAATCTTCACACATAAGTTGTACAAACAGGGCACACATTTGCAGGGATGTATGCAAACACGCGCACACGCGCACATGCGCACACACTCTTAATGAGCGTGCTGCCCCTAGGAAAATAAAGAGGAAAAGAAAGGCTCTGGAACGTCAATAAACGCTGCAGTGCCAGCTGTCCGATACACCAGATATCCTAAGATACCTCATTACATACCAATTCATTAAGTCAAGAATGGCCTTAATTATTTCTGGTTATTAAGGAAGGACGGCTCTCATTCTCTTGCTCGCTCTCTCATGTGCACACACACATACACTTCAAAGAGACAGCAACAAATGATCAAGGGAATCAAGCACAAGTGACCTCTCATTTGGGATTCCTCATTCATTCGTGTGTAAAACAGCGGTTAAAGTCAAGACTTTCATGTCAATAAATGTGTTATCCAATGCCTTAAATACATCTCGAAGTGATTTGAGGGGGAATAAAGTGGATTATTGTATCACAAAACTGAAGCTCAGTGCGGCATTTGTGGCCCTGTTGTTAGACTGACCGTTGTTTTGGAGTAAATCCGTCACCCTTGTGCAACTGTCCAGACAGTAAAGAATATGTCTTCCCTCTGTAACTTCTCACATAAATGGGAATTCTGCTATATTTGGAACTATTCTAAAGGAAAAATAATACCACACAGTTAAGCAGTAGCTTTTGTATTAAGTGTGGTATGCTTCCTCAAAACAGAGTCTGATATGAACACAAATCTTTCTAATGATACTCAAAATCCAATTTGGGGTATAATAAATCATACTTGCATTCACTGATTGTAAGGATTGTAGGCCCAGAACTCACACCTCTTTCCCATATACTGCAATGGCCCAAAACCTCTACTCTGTTATATTTAAGACATTTAGAGATTAGAGATGTAACAATAAAAGAAACCTAAAAAGTTGTACATGGTTGTACTGTTTCAGCAAAAGCTTATTACATTTTCTTTAAATTGTATGTTATTTCGCTGTTATGTTTCCATTCTAGTTCTACTTTAATGCATGCCCATAAAACACATGGAACCGTCTACAAACAGGCAGGCGCAATCCACTGTGACCTTGACCCCCAATGTCACCTTACTCTCATGTTTACATTTGGGTCCATAAACACCCCTGCGGGCTGTTTATCCTGTAATTATCACAAATATTCTCCAGATGAGAATAATATTCACATTTAGCTGAGCTCAGTCGTGGCCAAATTTGACTTCCATCTGGTAAAGTCGAAGGAACGCGCAGAAATCACTGGCACAGTGTGCACTACCGGCTGTGTGAGGCTTATTCTGAGGAAGGCTGACCTGAATATTATCATCTATTACACCGGAAAAAGAAACTTTTGAGGATTGAACGGAGGACCCTGTCATTCCAATCAGGCCTGTCCATCTCTTCCTACAACTCGTCCGTGGCTACTGACAACAACCTTTTCTTTAAAACCTCATGCAAGGCGCGCCGAGTTGGTTGACGCCACACCTGCGCAGCGGAAATAAAAGTCAAAATCGTAAAAGAAAAAAAAGAAAAAGAATCCTGGAATCGAAAACGCTCTGCGTGTCTGTGAGCGACCCGAGGGGCCGTAATCTGCAGCGTCAAACCGATCGGTGCGTAAAAACGCCGCCAGTGTCTCCGTGACTCATCCAAGTCAATGAAAAAAAAAAAAAAAAACAACCGCGGGGTTGATCACCTACTTCGTGGCGAGGTGTGTCTCCCCCAGCGGGCTCTTTTTTTTTTTGCTTTTTTTTTTTTTGCTCTTTTGTTTCATTGCCACTCACGCACAGGACACAACCCGCACAGGTCTGCGGTGCCCGGGTCGCGTCCCGAGCGTACAGCTGTGACAATAGGATCCCCCCCCCCCCCCCCCCCCCCCCCCACAACACCCCCCATCATCGCTGAACATTAACCTCCAAGACATCCCGAATGTTACAGGACAATCTCTCTCTCTCTCTTTTTTCTTCTCTTATTTCGCATCACGCACGTCTGCACGCACACGCACGCACACGCACACGCACGCGCGCACAGGCACTAGGCACACACGCACATGGGAATGAGAAGCCCCCCCCTTTTTTTTTTTTTTTTTTTTTCCCCGTTCCTGCCGGGACCCGCGTGTGACCGCGCCGCTCCGTCCTGCCCCGCCGCTGGCATGGACCGCACGTCCACGCCACACACGCCACACACACACACACGCACCGCACCGCACCGCACGCACTCGTCTCAGGCTCACCTTTCAGAAGAATCCCGTAAATAGTGTAGAGGGCGAAAATCAGATGACTCTTGAGATTCATCCTGTCTTCTCTCGGTTTTTTCCTGCTCTTGCCTCCCGCGCTAACTTCTCCTCGCCGTCTCTCCTCCGCTGGACCTCGGGACCCGGACCGGACGGCTCTGTCAGCTATCCAGGTGGACTTTGTGAAGAGTGCGTCTTTTGCGCGTCTCTGGGATTTGAAAAAAAAAAAAGGGGGGGGAACGCAACCGACCCGGCGACCCGCGGGCTGTGTCGCTTCTTTCAAAAAGATGGGATGTTTTTTTTTTCTTTCTTTCTTTCTCGCTCCTGCAAAATAACAGTGTTCTGGATGCTTTTTTTTTTTTTCTCAGGGATGCGTCAGCGGTGAAGTAGCCGTCGGACTCGGAGTTTGCGTGTCTGTGCGGGGGGGAGGGTGGGGGGAGCGGGGGGGAGCTCTGAGGGACTGAGCGCGGGCGTCCTCCGGTAACAGAGTGGATGCTGCGGTGCCGCTGCCTGCCCCGGTCCTGCTCTGCTGTGGCGCACAATCCACAGCGCAGGGAGCACGAGTGGATTGTTTGAGTCCCGCCCACACGTTTTTTTTTTTTTTTTTTTTTTTTTTGACGGACATGAGAGGTGAACCAATCACGAGGACCTGAGGCTAAGCGAAGTGGGGGGGGGGGGTGCAGGGAAGGAGGGGGCAGCGCGTGAGACCAGCTGCAAGAAATATCAGTTTTGATCTGTTTTTAGACTCACTGGGTGTTAAGATACTAGTGAGAGTCTCAACAAGGGGGAAAAAAAAAAAAGAGGCTGATGGCATGAAAACAATGACAAGCATTGTCCAACATATATGACACAGATATTTTGAGTAATAAATTAACTGTTTTGAAAAAAAAATAAAAAAAATATTTCCCCTCTGTGGCAGAACTGGTTTTGTTTATTTATTTGTATTATTGTTTTTTTTTTTTCGGCGCAATAAAAATAAAGCAATGCAAAACACATGAAGATACGTCTTCATACACTTGTACCTACACACACACTAAAATAACAACTGTGGAGGGGTGAGAAGCTGATAGGGATGCACAAATACCACTCCTTAAAACTCAAAGCAAAATAAATAAATGACATTCGTTAGAAATGACAGAGTTTGAATATTAAAGCTGAAGTCTCTGCAGCAGCAAGCGGTGGGGAGGAGTTGTGGAAGGCTATGTGGAAGCTTGCTGTTACTTATCAGCCAGCCACTCCAACACTTGGGAAATGCTACAGCAATTCGTAGTGTGGTTCTTGATTTCAGTGCGCGAAAAAAAAAAAAGCATCCCCTCCAGGAATCTGCTTTCGTCTCAAATTGACTTTATCATTGTCAGCCAGATCCGGGTACAAGCTGAGAGACAAACCTGAACATTTCTTGCAGTGTGGGCATAGAATGCCCTCAGAATTCAAAACAGAGAAAGAGCATGCAAACATGCTTCTGGGTGTGAGCTGTCTCTCCACAGGCACTGGGTAACTTACATGTTTCATTGCTTGCTGCTCTGTTGAAGGTGACGATCCAGGTTAGAGGGCTGTGAAGTATTGAGGTTGACAACTGCCAGAGCTTTAAAGATTGTCTTGCAGAGAAGAATCAAAGGGGGTGGAGAGGTGAGGTGGGATGTGATGGGACAAGACAGTGTATAGGTGTAGGGGACAGGGTGAAAGCGGTCTACGGCCCTTTTGAAAAAAGCTGTTAAGACTGAAATAGAGAAAGAAAGTAGAGGTTCCACAGTACAAGGGCTTGATGAGGCAGAAGTGTAGGCAGAAAGGTGCACCGTATGCAATGCCTGTCTGGGTTATTTGGATTCCGTCTGCTGCGAAACTGAGAAGTGAGCTGAGGAACAGAATTTGGCTATTTTAAAAAGATGACAGTTCCTTGTGACCACTTGTCAACAAAAGTGTCTGTAGCAGCAAACACAGAAATGAATTAGGATTGTTTATTACAAAAACACCCTATCAGTATATAGGAAATAATTTGCCCATGCTAAGTAACTTTTCCAGAATTCTGGTTGTGAGATCAGAGAGAAGGGGCTACAACCCCCTTTGTCATGCTACATGAACACAAGAACATTATAATGAGCGGCTCCTACATTGTAAAATTTGAAATGACAACAGACAACACTTTGTGCATATGACCAATTGGCTCTATGGCCTTTGTAAAATTATGAAAAAGAATACAATAGATTAGCATAGATGAGCGCACAAAACTGCTTTGAACTCTGTAATTAATAACTGTACATATAAATGAAGGTCAGGCATAAGACTAATCTCAGGAGGGACATCAGAAGCTCTGCAATCTGAGGCGTTATGAATTAATAAGGTGTTATTTATAAAATGCTAGCCAAGCTTGACTAGTGTGATTGAAAAGCAAAATTAGTTATGACTCTATCAAATGTTTTATGTAATTACATACTGTAGCACAGTATGTCTAATCTTTCATGTCACATTTCTGTGGCAAAGACACGGGGTCTCTCACTTGTATTGCATCTTTTGCTTGATTAAAAGATGGCTTCTAAAAGCCCCCTATGCATTATTTATAAAATTAGCTTCGCTTATTTGAAGTTGCCTACCTATGCTGATAGCAACCCAATGTCATTTCAAACACACAACCAAAGCTGCTTAGCAGGGAATGTCGTCCACCACAACACAAAGAAAACATATACTGCAATTACTGTTTTTTCATACTGTCATTTTCGCTTTACTTTTTTCAGTTCTTTTAAGGAAGGCAAATCATTTGAAAATGATTACATGGTGTAAAATTCAAATCCAGAACCAGTTTATTTCATTCAGCAATATTCCAGCAATAACCTGCCTAGACTCTGCTGTAGGCTGTTGTTCATTTCCAGCTTCTGCTTTCAGAAACACAGATCCTGTTTTGTCCTCTCCTATAATTACACTGTCCTATAAAAGTACACAAACACACACACAAACACACACACACACACACACACACACACACACACACACTATGGTGTCCCTTGTTTTTCCGTAAAAGATTTAAATCTGTTTCTGGAAGAAGTTCTATAAATACAAGTTTATTTATAGACTTGACTTGGCCTGCTGATCTCATTTTGGGTCAGTCCACTTTAAGAGCGGGTGCTGCCTGCACACCTTGTAATGGCTCATTTCACACTCTCAAAATTGGTGTGTGCCATCACTAGAGGCATAGCAAGGAACCACGGGGTCTTCTCCAAAAAGCATTTGGATCCAGGAGAGAGGCCAGTCAGTGAACTGATAGAAACAGCACATTCAAGTTTCCGCCTCACCTGGGATTGTGTCCGGGGCTCCAGATGGCAGATAGACCTGTCTCTCTCTCCCGCTCTCTCTCTCTCTCTCTCTCTGTCACACACACATGTACACACAGCGACTAATGCACACCCTCCTCTCAGAGTTTCAAGTAACCGCCACCTGCTCCTGGCTGAGACCATTGTTCACTGGTCCACTTAATGTAGGCTGACACATGTTGCCAAGCTCAGGGCCGAGCACTTTGGCTTGGATGGAACAAGGCGGGGCACAACATAAATCACCACACCTTTTATATTGAAATTTTCTTTCATCCATGTCTGTGTGCGCACATGTGTGTGTGTGTGAGTGTGTTCAATTGAATTACCTACTTTGCCAATTCTGTATGAAACCATTCACAATAACGAATGTGAAATAGATCAATAAATAAGAATTACATTTGAAAAGGTAAGAACAAGGAACAACAATCAAAGAAGGGATCACAGAAGTCTGCTATGAATAAACAAACTAATGAACAAAAAGAGTATCTGTCCAGTGTATCTGTTTGTAAAACATGCTCTAAACCAGTTTCCTGAAACGTACAGTTTTATTAATTTACGGATTAATCATGAGGTCAGATACACCTTTTTTATTTTTTAGAAATTATTACTCACCAAAGCAAATTGAAGATTCGGTGAAAAACAACTGTTTTGAATAAAACACATTATGTCTCCTTCACACTTTTCTTGGACTCGTGACATCTGTTAATAACATACAGTTTAGAAGTTACTGCTGTGACATCTGGAGGTGTGTGGGTGTTGTTGCCAGGATTTTGGGAGTTTGGAGCGCGCTCTCTTTTCTGCAGCACTCTCCTGCCATCCATTTTTCATTTTTTATGTTGCCTGCTCTAGACTATCTATTTCAAGCAAAAGGCATCACCTGGTAGATGAGTTAATCTGAGTGATCAGAGTGATCTGGAACAGCTTACTGTACAAACATGAATATTTCAAATAACAGCTATAAGGATTACTGGGGCTCATCACATATGATGAGTTATCCATATATGTACAGTTCAGCACAGAAAGCCTGTCAACACACATACTGTGTAGTCACTATGCCAGCCAAAACTGGAGAATAAGATACATTCAGTCCAGACAGAAAAGGAAAAAGCACATTAATAAATTGTGCTCCTGGAGGAAGGAAGGAAATAGCATGAAGCTAATACAACGCATCAGTAACTGAATAGGCTTCACAGCCTAGTAGCTACTATCCAGAATGGATGTATAACTTCTGTATGACACAGGCGGCTTCTCTTGCAGACACCTGAGTGTTTTTCTCCCACTGTGTCTGCAGTATAAATGACCTTTCCCTCAGATTTTGGCAACCATGAAGTGCCACAGAGACCCGAGCCATTGCAGGCTGCAACACCACAAGGGGAGACTGTCCGCCAAATACAACCAGATCCAAAGCTCAGCAGCAGTGCTGAGATTAGAGTGGCACACCAATTGTTTCAGTACCACTCACTCGGAAAGTGTTCCTAGCCCAAACTCTGAATACAAAGACAGTAGGGACTGCCCTCTTGTTAATGAGGATGGCAGCATTCCACATCCATTCAGAAGTGTAAAAGACTGTGTAGACGCGCCTTCTGGATATCATCCATTCTCACTTGGACGCTTAAAAAAATGTATGTGCCTGTACTTTTACAGTACATGTTTTGGTCAGTATCCCTGTCTGATTTTTAGTAGATACCAGGCATTAAGACAGGAAATAAAGAATGTGTTGGTTGTGTTGCTTGGTAACTAAGGTCAAGTTCATATCCGTGTATATTCAGGAACAGAACATTTAGTGTTGGTGGCTCCAAAGCTGTGTGCTATTTGGCTGCAGGCTTTGAAAGACCAACCTGGTGGTTTTGTATGTTTTAACCCATTAACTAAGAATTGTGAATACCTTGTGCTGTCCTCCATATTAACTCAGCTTGTGCTACGTTTGGACTGTTTGGACTGAAAAATATGTGGTTGTTGGTAAAACTCCGACTCATGTGGTAATGGTTGTGTTAATGGTCTATATGTGTTTTAATGATGTTGTTATAAACTACAACACCAGTATGACAGGCCATTTAGGCTATAAATTATATTTCGCTCACACACAGAATCATTATCACACATACAGTGCATACCCTCCCACACACACAATCCTATACCCTACATACATAATTATTATACTCTGCATATTCTAACAGAGAACTCTAAAAGTTATATTCATATAATACCGTTAAGTGTATATGATTGAAATTAGAAGTTTGTCAAACAGACTGGTTTATGTAAATTAAAATGACTAAAAGCTTGACTTTAATTGATATAATATGAAAATTATTTTATTGGCTGAAACCCTTAAACACTATGAGGGTTAGATATAGTGTTCCGATGAAAGCTGCTTACTGGGTGCATACGCTGAAAAATGTCTTCTCTTTCTCCATTTAATAAGCTTGTCATGTGACCTGCAATTTTAACTGTGGTCACTACACCACAGGGTATGGTGCTGATATTATTGCAAGCCAATCAGCAGCTGACAATTTAAATGGCTTTCCTGTTTCCTGTTGCTTCCGATCTCAAACTAAAGTAAAATGTTTCAAATACGCAATACCCGATAAATAAAAAAATTAAAATAGAATTTTATAATAATAATAAAATGATGTTCTTTGTTTCTTATTTTCTTGTAAGATCAGAATAATGACCATGATACTTGAAGACCATGCTGAAGTATATCCTGTGTGAGAGACAGGGAGACAGTGTGTGTGTGTGTTTGCAGGTATCAATTTGATTCATAAATTTGAACTTCAAAAAGGTCAGATTCCTCTTCCTGTATGTTTTGTTGCCTGTGAAATGTCACATTATGTCTTGTTGGTAGTTCAACATAGCTTGTGTGCTTCAGTGATTTCAGAGACGACACCTGTACCAGCACCGGTCTCTTTGCATTTTCAAACTGGATTGCAGAGAGGTGTGAGAAAGGTAGTTGGCCAACTAGTGAGACCATGCGCAACATCTTTGTTTTTTTTTTTTTTTACTGTGAGCAAAGGAAGAGCATGAGTGAGTTTCATTTGTTTACACAGAATGAGCAATGAAGGGCAAAGTCTGACATGTCCATTATACAACATTGTAGTCTAGTCTTGCCTGGATTCTTGTTTTTGTTTTTGCCTCTGTCTGTCTTTTTATGTGTAATTTGTGTCTGCCTGTCTGTATGTCTGTCCGTCTATTTGCTTGGACACAACACATCATTTGATTCAGTCAGATGCAGCATTGGTCTAGGGGGAAGTAGCCAGGGCTGAATACACCAACTGTTTCCTGGCAGTCAGGGAAAAATTATTAGCCAGACCATTTAAGTTACATTTCCGTGTCTGATTGCCATATTCAGCTAAGCAGTGCCAGCGATGCCAAATCAGTGGGAGTAAAGCTAAGATCAAGTGCTAAAAAGAGGCTCCTGATACTTCAATTTTCCAACCACACTCTGTGATGGTGGCAGAAAAAACTGATTAAGGTGGCTGAAAGAGTAAATTCTGAATGTAAAATGATGAATAGTTTTAGTATTTATATGAAATAAATGAGTAGAAATAGCTCTTTGGTGCATTATCTATGGAGGAAAAAAGTGAAGACAATTTACCCAGTAGACAAGTGTAGGATTCATGAGCAATTATGGAGTCTCATTCAAAAAGATATGCGGTGACCTGATAGCTGAGTGGTTAGTGGTTTGATTCCTGGCTAGCTGGACTGTATTCTGCATGTAATTCCTTCTTTACACTTTTAAAGCAAATAATATTTTTAGAATACATACAGTTGAATATATATATATATATATATATATATATATAGATACATATATACATATATATACATATATATGTATATTTACAGACCAACAACCACACACACACACACACACACACACACACAGTAATATGCTCCATCATTTGTCATTTATTTGTAATATGAGTGTGACTGTCCACAGCTGAGGTATCTAGTTGGGCCAGAGACCTCTCACTCATGCAGAACCACACAAATGCCAATATGCACGCAAACATGCATACAAGTACTACACACTGAACATACACAGAGCCCAAGTGTAGACTGAAACCCAACAGACCAGAACTTGCACAGATTTTGGGATGATTCAGTGGAGAGGTTGGCCTTCAGCACACGCAAACACACACATGTACACTCTCTCTCTCACTCACTAGCTCTAGCCTCTAGGTAAGGGAAGGCTCGCGAAATTGAGTTCACGGTGGTCGCTTAGCAATGTTGAGCAGAGGGTGTGCTATCAGGCCAAATTGTTCCGGTTCCTCTTGGCTCCCCTCAATTCCGTTTGAGTGTTCAGGGGTGGAACGACGGCACAGTGATCTGGCGGCACTGACATTTAGAAAGGAGGAAGGGGAAAATAAAAGGCAGAAAGTGAGAATTTATCAGCTCTTCACATAAAAGAAGCTGTAACATGGACAAAGGGAAACATAGCAGATCTTTCTTTAAAGAAAATGAATTGGAATGACACTTTTTCCTCACCTTTTCCAGACAATCTTCATAAAAATGAACTTTCTTTGAACAGCACTTTCGTTAACAAATTTGCTGTAAAGTGCTTTACGTTTAAACAACAGCAAAACTGTGAAACAGTGAAAAGTTAATGAAAGAGTAAAGATTGTATGCTATGATGTGTCCTCAGTCTAAAACTTTGTAACCCAAATTGGCCACATATGGATGCACACTCAAATACAAATGCTCCCACAGTTTCAAAGCCTAGGGGTGTATGTAACTAATTAGCAGATACCATTTTCCAAACCTCACTCTCAGCACTTTTTCTACCATTTTCTTGTTTTAATTCATTTGATCTTACGGCTACAGAGGTAAGTGTAGGAAAATTGGTAATTTGGCAGCTCATATATTCCTACTTCATCTCATAGTAAAGGACAAAAATTACAGGCACAGTTTGATTTTCAGCTTGTGGGTGAAAAACTGGGTGCACAATCTGCTAACTTCCTGGCTAAATGCAGTCTTGTCTAAATTACCTCTCACTCCCAAATGTCACCTTCATACACTCTGCCAAAAGGTAGCTTATACAGATACACAGATGTGTTTGTACGTGAACGTGTTTTTATCACCGCTACAGGCTACGGGAAAACTTGGCTACTTCTGATCCAGATGTTTCGCTCCACTTGTACCTATTTGACTGCATCACTTGACAGAGAGTACTTTGTCCTTGCAGTCATAGTAGAAAACAGACGAACCTTCATTACCATCACATTTATTGCCAAGTTCAATGTCCAGATAATACTGAACGCCTTGCTTGCTTGAGCTGTGGGTTCACATCTTAAAATGTCATTGCTAGGAAAGCAATTATCTACCTTTACCAACAGTTTCTGCAGACTTAGACCGGTAAGTGTTGACAAGACAATGTCTACACTTGTCGGGATCAACTTGAAAACACGCTTTTTTGAGGGATGCATTTTCGAAATTGAGCTTTTTGAAACAGATGTAAATAATAAACGTATCCATCTTCCAGATGGATACATTTGGAAACATGCACATGCTGGCATTGTAGTGTTGACGGGGAAAATAAGAATAGGAGCATTTGTCAGCCTTTCAAAACCGTGGCCAAAGTACTGCTCTTGGCAGCAATGTTGAGAAGCCAACATTCCTCCAACCTCCTCTGTGGTCCCTTACGCTGAGTAACCTGGCTTAACTCCATGGTGAAAGCTGTGACTGATGCATTTCAGCTTGCAATAAATGACAATATAAGGCCACTGAATAGTAATTAACACTTGTGGGCAGCAGCAATATCTTAAACTAAAAAACCTATAGGTGAAGGCAGGGTGAGTGTGTTTTCAGCATGCAATGCATGACACTGCTGGCCTGTAAATAGCAGTTAGCGGCAGCAATAACAGATAACAGCAACGGTTGCAATAAGATGGAGTGTTGTAAATACACCACTCTGTTATGGGTAAGTGTGTGTAGGTGGCACTATAGAAATCTTTCAACAAGTAAACAACATTTTAAAATCCATGCACAATAATATGGACATTGCCTACTATTTATTTCTTGTTAGTATTTTTGCTACAGGAGAATATGTTTGACATATCAATTAGAAATGAGAGCAAGGGGTTGTGGACTGGTCCTTTCTCTTCTTTTAGTCAACATTGAGCAGACAGTGACTGTCTGTTCAGTACTAAGAGACCTGAGGTTGGACAAGGAATAAACATGACTTTAACTTTGCTGTCTGCAGAGTACGAAAGAAATCCTATTTTATAGATAAGATATTTTTCCTCTGCTTAAAACTAGAGAAACTACAGAGAGTTAAAACACACAAACACGACAATGTTGGTACTAATTCAGATGCCTGGGGTGGTGGGGACCAGTGCAGGCCTAAGAGGCAGCTGCAGCTGCAGAGGCACTAATGATATTGATGGGACTTGCTAAATTATCGGTAGCAAGTGCAATGATGTCATCTTCAGTTAAATCCTCTGCTGCCGAAGGAAATTCTATGAAACAGTACTTGCATGGATATCCACTGGGGATCTAGCTGTTTTTCCACTTGAGAAATAATTAGGTATAAAAGGACATTTTTTAAAGAAGGGAATTTGTTAAAATGTGAGCTTTGTGATAGCCCATATCAGCATGAACAATGAATGCCAACAATTCAGGAAAAAAAGTATTCAGGTTTTATAAAGTAAGTATGCATGTGTCAGTGAGTAAGGACACAAAGGGACAGTTTTTAGCTTCCAGTTTGATGTGATGTTCATAAAATGAGAGAAAGAGAATGTGGTAGAGCTTGGGTAATGGCGTGGTTCTGGGAAGTTGACAGTTAGTTGTTAACCTGCGGCAGACGGGGGAGTTGAACGCTTGAGCCATAGAGAGCAAATGTTGGTGTGGACATAAATGTTTGGTAAAAAAGCACAGAAAACCATGATTTTAAATAATTAATTATCTAAGCAAAAGAAACCCACCTCCAGAGAAAAGAATCCTAATGGCTGATTCTATGAATATCTGATTGGTTGACATTGAGCAAACAATATGGGTTCATGTATTCATATATCTGGTCTTTCATCCAATTTTATCTGAGCTGTCATCAGCTGGAAAGAGATAATTTGTTGCAACAGAATTATGGTTAATTCATCTTTGGATCAATCACAACCTAAACTTCTAAAGGCTGCCAAATTTCCTCACATCACTCCTACCTCTATGTTGTTTATCTACCAACCAGTACAGCTGGTGATGCCAGCATACCTGCATTTTGCATGCCACTATTTTTTGAATCAGCCTTCCTTCTGCTTACTAATTTATTAAAACTGCTCTGTTGCTATTTATTGGGATTTTAATGGAACCAATCTCAGTGCATATGTGTGAACTACAGCCAGCTGGTCCACACCAATGTAGCTGCCTACACAGACTGTTGAGGGAGCCAGGTCTATCCAAAACTGATCCAGTGACCTTTCTTCAGACCAGTGAGCGCTACAACAGACAGCATGAGCAGTCACTTAAAGATGCTAGTGCTTTTCTGTGTAGGTGTTATCACCACATTAGAACGAATACACTGCTGATCTCTGCCCCGCTGTGCTCTAGAGCTCATTTTCTTCAACAAAATCAGCATTAATAATAATGTTTGATAATAGTGAAGTGATTGCTTAGTAAAATTCAGCCCTTCAGTAGCTCAGAACCAAACATTACATTCCTACAAGGCTGCATTTGCATGTGTCATTGTTAACATTTGTGGAGCCACATCATTAATAAATACATTAAATATTTTGTCGCTGCTTGTTTAGTGTTCAAAACCTCCCAATATTACAGCTATTGTAAAATGGAATGATGCATCTTTATTACAGTCAATCAATTGCGGAACTAATTGCTTGATTTACAACATTCATTACATAATCCCATATAAATATAATCCCTCTGTCGGCATTTCTCTCAGGATGTTCCTTCTGTCTTTTCTACCATATGTAAAACCACCCCTTAAATAAATATTAAAGATTCAAGTCTGTTCAAATGTTACTAATTTATATCAAGTATATCCTCAAGGTGAATTGTGTGATCAGATGGACTAGATGAAACATCTTTCTTAGTTTTTTCTTTGGTGAAGTTTAATTTAGTCTATGAATTCTTTCACAAACAGTGACTGTGTCACCTCTCCATCTTCCTCCTGTAGTTCAAGGTAAAACATGCTCTGATTGTGAACATATTGGGACAAATACTAATGACTAATTCAAACTCTGGCTTTGTTAGTTCCAGCAGTTGGAGAAAGGGACTGATGAAAATCTAAATGCTATCCAAGATAAGCAGGTAGGCCTCACTGACCATGAGTGTTGGTGCCATAAATTCTCAGCTGAGCAAGCTGAAGTCAGCAGTCTAGTGTAATTTCAGTACTTAAGGCAACCACAAGTCAATCTTCTGCAATCAATCCAACTCAGGATGGTGGACAGAGAAACAGAAAATGTTATACTCAACTGTGTGTTCAGCTCATCCATATAAGCCAAGGATTTCTTCAACTCAGTGATGGCAGGACACTGGAAATACTGGTGGGGAGTTCTTGTGTCCCAGATGATGGTCAACGTGTGTTTATTGGACTATACTGGTCTTCGGACTGAACTCAGTCTGGAATTCCATCTTGAAAAATGTCGCTACTAATGTTCTTCCAGTTTGGACTCCACTGATAGGATTTTATTACACTTCTACAACTCAATTTACCCTGTAGGCTGTTTAAAGTCAAGGTTGTTTTGTCAAGTTAAGGTCAAATGTTCTTATTCAGTGGGGTAATTACAATATTCATGTATCAATTCTTTCTAGGTTACATTAAAATAGCTGGCTTTGAGATTGTTCCCTAGCTACTTCAAGTTCTTTCACTGATAAGTATAACTTATGATCTTTGAATGTGTCTTGTGTTGTCTTGTTTTTCTATCTTGGTATCAAAAATGTAGTTCTATACAGAATTATTTCAACAATTTCCCTTGTTTTACTTCATTTTACTTTCATTTCAGTTATCTTGGGAACTTATCTATAATGTGGGGTTCTGCATTGATAGGGGAGGACTTTATTCTTAATTTCAATCAATATTTATGTTTATTCTGACCTTTTTTGTAGGCACTGTGATTCACTGGTTAAAGTTATTATAATATCCAACCTTTGGGTGAACTTTCTATACCAATTTGCAACTGTTGAGTGTTACTCATAAATGCACCGGCAGGTTATGCTTACCACATTGTTAAAAATGATGTCGATTTATGTCAGAAAATGCACTTACTGACTCAAGATAAAGGTCATCACCGTCTGACGCCTTGTGCAGCTTATAGAGGCTTCAGACCTCTTCCTCTGCAGTATATGATGTGGGAATGCCTCCTGTTTTTTCTGTTCAGTTTTGCAACAGACAACATAGCATCGAAATTGTGTGAGGCGATGTCTGTGACAGTGCCCAACAATCATTACAGCTTTGATCTCAAATGATTTTTCAGTGCTCTTAAACGGCAGCTTAGGAAATAAGTGCTACTAAATGGAAACTTCTTCATTCTACAACTCTAACACAGGCTGTACAGCTTTTTTTCTATTTTTGTTCATTTAACATACAGTATGGCTGGTGAAACATTATCAACTCCTACCACACACACACATTCTTTGTATTTTAAGTCCTTTTCTCTTGTCTTTCTTTTGTGTACTTTTCTAATATTAAATGCCACAGCTACCTTTGATGTATTAGTTGTATTTGTTTTTTTTTTTTTGTTTGTAATTCTCTCATTATGGTTTCAAATGTGCAGGTGTCCTTGTCTCCTGATAATGCCGAACAGCCATGAATGGATAATAAACTTCTTTTTCCATAAAAGTGAGTTTTTGCAGTCTATCTTAATTATTAATGGTTTGTTTGCTGACCATGTAACCAATCTTACAGTAACTATACTCAACTAAATATTAAAAACACATATGCTTACACACTATTACATGTACAAATAACCCATATCACCAAGTTTCACCATTCTATGCTTTTAATGTTGTGTCTCAGCTACATTTATTCCCACTTACCCAACATATTTGGCTAGAAACAACACAGCAGTGAATTCTGCTCTGATTTGCAATGTGGACAAACCAATCTGGATGAGCATATTCACTGCAGGAGAGTGTCTGATAGTTTTAAAAGAAGAAATAAAGATGTCTAAGCTGATGATAAGACAAAGAACAGAAAAGTGACTTCCAGTATGAACGAATACACTGACAAACATGTATATTTGAGGTTATGAAGTTTGTGAGCTGGGTAGATGAGTTTAGGCATTTGTTTATTCATTCATACATTCCTAAGCAGACAGAAATAATACCATTGCCATTTTAGAATAGCTGGTAGTGCTGGTACAAGCTTTGTCATTCTGCAGCCCACTCACCTGGGCCATGTAAACCCTCTGCAGCCTGTACTCCTGCAGTAGGTTCAGTAATTAGCAAGAGCTCCAGTAACATCAGCTTTGAGAATAAAAAAAACCTTTGCTACAGTACATCCTGTCATCAAAGCAGCATCGAAACATGTTTATAATCTGCTCTCTGTGCATACAATAAATATTGTACACTTAATCTGTTGGTTAATAGGTAAATGGATGCCACAACCCTTACAGAAACTTTAATTTTCTTACTTTTCATTGGATTCATTTGAATTGAAAATTTTGATACATTTTCCATGTTATGAATTCATGCATTTCCCTGTTTCATAGCACACATATCCTTTAGCTTATATTCACAATTTCTGAATGTCAGCAAGTACAGTCATTTACAATATGCTGAAAAAAGGGAGAAAACATAATGGGATAGCGTGTAAATAAAAAGTGGGGACAATTATGGTTGATTGGGTATGGGAGCAAGTGAGCTGGCTAGTAAAGGCCTATGGCGTCCTGTAATAAGAAAAAAAATACTTTCACAGGGTAGCTCAGGGGAGCTACCATGCCTAGGCTTGCCTGCTGAGACCCAACACACTGTCAGCACCTTTTTTAGTCAGTGTACTGTCAGCTCACCATATTGAATTGGGAATTTGAGCTATAACAAATGGGGAAAAGAGAAGAAACTAATACAAGTCCCCCCCCCGCCCCAACAAAAAATAAATAAATAAATAAAAAAACTATTGTAAGGTTCCTACAAACGATGCACCACTTTGCTAGCGTAGTGGTTTGGGCCAGAAGGTTACACTAGAGGGAGATAAAAGGGGTGAAATGATATAAGGTATCAATAATTTGTTTATTTTTGATTATCCATATAATGGTTTCAATACAAAGGGCAGTTGTTCTGTGTTCATTGAAAAGAGGTGAATGCAATATAAATTAAATCAAGTTTGTTAAGCACGACGGTGTGGGCATACGCGCTGTTCTCTCTCAGTTCGGGGCTTGGGACTGAGACAGATAGGTACATCAACAAGATGATGTGCATAAAGTAGTTGTTAATGTCGTAATGTAAGCTAAAATGCAGGTTACATGACGTGCATTGAGTGTAAGATAGCAGCACTGTGTACACCGTGATTCTGTAAAGTTTGTGTCGCTGTAGTGTGTGTGTTGTGCTATGAAGTGCTGTGTAGGCATTCAATTTACCTGTGATATAAAACAGATCTCTCAAAGTCGCTCTAAATTCTTTTTGCTAAGATCCCTCTCTGACTTAACCAGGACTACATGACCTTAAAACAATGACATCACTTTTGTCCCTTCAGCTTGTGGGCTTATTTATTGAAACATGTCTTTTGTATTGTATTTTTATATTGCCTTGTGTTTCTTTTCTGAATGCCTTTTATGTCTTATGTAGCAATAGTGGATGCAGGTGGATAAGTAGATTCATGAGGGTCATGGGTAAAACAGAGGATATCATAGTGCTGGCCTTATTTAATATATGCCAGCAGATGCAATTGAATGTATGTGTGATGGTTTTATTTTAACTGTGCATATAACTTAATTACTGTTTAATGAGGTATAGGTTAAAAGTACTTGAAGATGTTTTTTGTTATCAAAGGCTACATAAATAAGGGAAAGGAATCTCATACAATTCTTGGTCCCATCCCATCCCTCCCCTTAAACCTTTTTTCCGTCCCTCTTTTATTCCCTTGATCTACATTTCCTGTCTTCTTTTTAAACTATGGACACATGTGTTGACATGTACCAAGGTGTGTGTAACTGAGAAAAAGATGAAATGAATGAGAGTATGTGTCTCGACTTGAATGTGAGAAGGTGAAAGGGAAGTGCATGAAGTGTTGAACCTCACTCTCTTCTCTCTGGTCTCTGGTGGGAAGCCAAAATGAAATTACCTCTTCCTGCAATATCCCCAATCTGACTCAGCATCAACTTATTGTTCTTTTCTCTTCATTCCTATTGCTCTCTAGTCACCTTTTAGTATTATCCTTTACCTCCTCTTCAGCCGCAGTACTGTGCATGGCCAAGGATTTCAACCAAAGGTCCCACGTTTATCTGTTATTTTCTACTCCCCTAGTTGCTCCCCCCACACTCCATCTCTTATGTTTTCTCCCCACGTGTTTTGTGCTGTTGATGGGCCACAGAGAAGTCATTAATTCTCAACACAGTGTGAGCGAAAGCACAAACCAGAGGAGAGCGGGGCTGAAGCATTCACAGCTCCACATCCTTCTGATCCCTCAGCGAAAAGAAATATATCCCCATGGGCCACAGCTCTTGCATGCGTGTGCGGGTGTGTGTCTGAAAGATAGAGAGAGAGAGAGAGAGAGAGAGACCATGCAGGAGAAAGAGAGAGAGTGATGGCTAACCTAAATCACAGGTATTGTTTCAAAGGGTGCTCCTTTGGGGAAATCTGACAGCTAGCTCATCACACTTGATAAGAGTGATACCTGGGATTTTTAGATGTCTGAAGGTGTCACAGACCCTCAAAATCCCCCAAATTCTCTCCTCATCAGAGACCAAGTTTGCTATTGTCTGTGTGATAAGGCACAGCCAAAAGGGGCACTAGCAGCGCTTGATCTACTCCTAGAATGATCAAGCTCATGCTAAGCACCCCATTTGATTTGCTGAGCTTAAAAACGCTCAATCTCATAAGTACTAAAGGACTGGATTCAGGTAATCGACACACACAGTTCATACTGTGAAAAAAGACAATTGTTGAGTATTTGTGTTAGGAAGCTGGAACCAGTGGTACTGGATTCATATTTTATTGATTTTTCTATATGAACAAATACAAAAAATATTATTATTTATTTATTTTTAGGATAATTTAATTGATAAAAAAAAAAGCAATGGGAGCTCTAGTAAATTAGGCTCTGTTCACGTTCATACCAGGGAGGTGCTCTTTCTGGTGATAACATCCATATTACTATTTGTCCAAGGTTTCCAGGTTATTGTGTGACTTTGATGTTTTTAAATTGTTAATTTAAAAAAAAAAACAAAGTCACACAATAACACACATGACAAACTAATTTATCGTGGCAGCTGTAAAACAGCAGCTCCCGTGTTCCCAAAGTTAAATTACTGTTTTTGTCAATGGAGTCCGGTGGCTTTGAAGAAAGCGATATAATGGCTATGTCTGGTTAAACAAAGGATCTTTCTTTTTAAAAACAATTTAAAAGCATTAATTTCTATTGCTACCGCTTGTGTCTTGGGCCTTTTCGAGTGAACGGGCGAAAATTGTAGATAGAGGTTGTTGTGGGGGCACCTGTTAGGTTAAAGGCGTGCTTCTTTCTTTTGCCTGATATGCAGGTCCTGCCCCTGTGAGGTTCACTGTATTCGGCCTTCCACGATGAAACAGTACAGTTAACAGTATTATTTTGGCCCGTATTTGCATTCACCAGAGTGTTAATTATCTCTTCATTACTTAAGATTGCTGATACTAGATTTCATGCTGACTCACTCATCATGACTGCAGGAACATCTGGATGGTGCCAGCAGCTTGATGATGTCAGATTCAATATGCTCAATATATTCAAGTTTCATTAAATTTATTTCGACTTCCATTCTGTATATTCAAGGTTCATTCCATATACTTCACATTATATATAATAAAATAATTTACTTAATGGCATGCCATATATATATAATATATATATTATATATATATATATATCAATGTTCTTCATCTACTAGTTGTATCCACACAGCTCAGTCCATTCCTGTGTTTTGTATCAGTATTTTTGTTTTGCTGTTCTGTTGGACAAAAAAAAACAAAAAAACATTTTAATAGTCATTGTATGTTCTCCAAACACTGGAAATAAATTGTGATGCTGGCTGTGTCTCTAACACTGCACTATCTGTTAGACGAAAGTGTCTAAAGTTGCTTTAGAGGAGATAACTAAAGGTAAACTAATCCAGTGCCAGCAGGTAGTGTAGTAACCACAAAAGGCCAACAAAAACAAAACAATCGCACTATTACACCCAAATCATTTCCTAACATTCAGCTTATCCAAAATTCACACTAGTCCAATCTTATAATAACATGTAAAGCTGAGGTCCATGCGAGATGTCACCTTAATATTTGAGTACACTTAACGAGGAAGTGTACTCAAGACTACATCTCTGATGCTGATGATGACTGTTGAGCTGATGACAGTCTAGCGTGGATTACTGTGTTACTGTGTTCCACTAAGCACGTGTAGAGGGGTTTGTCGCAGGATGCTCAAATGTGCCTTTGAGCCTTCTCTGGGTGTTGGTACATCAACTGGCTCAAACGTGAAATGTGTGATTGGCACTTGAAAATGCCTGCATATTATAGTTGCTCTCCCTTTTCTCTAACCTTCAAGTACACGTTAAGTTATTATAAAAAAAAAAAAAAAAAAACGATCTTGAACACATTTTGTCCCACTACACTAGCTTTGTTCCTGTGCTGATGTCTTAGGGTCTGTGATTCACTGATTCCTCAGTTTTTATCTTTATGGTTTTCTAAATGAGATATATTTTAACTTCAAGTCAGCTGAAGCCCAACCCAACAAGAAAGGTTAGCTGTTTGTAGGCAGCACAACGCCTACATTCTGATCACAAACGCCTAAGACTGATCACCTGTCATTTTGATGACAGGTACTTGGTCAGGCCAGACACTGCATCCATTCAATTGTGCTATATCACGTTGTAACAATGTTTGGGTCTGAGGTCATTATTTGTGCAATAGCTCCACTGGATCCCCAGGGGCACTTTTTTTTTTTTTTAACACAGAAAAGACAAATTCCTGAGCTGCATTTATGACAAAATATAGAGGCAACAGCTTTGAAGTTTTGGGGGTGCTGCAGGGGCGTTGTGACAGTTCTTGCCAATGTTTAAACATGGCAAGCAGTTGCCCGCGGCTGCCCTTGGATCATTTAAAGATCTGACGATAATAAAATACATGACTTAATTTTCAGTAACTTTCAGCTCACTGTAGGTGACTTTATTTATTATTTTGAAATGCCCATGCCAAGTTTGGCCTGCAGTTGTTTCTTTGTCTTTAAAAATCTAACTTAATAAGCTAATACAGTACAAGCAGCATGTGCTCAGTCCTTTTCTTTGTGGGTTGCTGCTGCTGCTTCTTTGCCTACTATATAGTGTGTGAGTTCCATCATTGCAATTGTCATCATACAGCCATAAACATTGCTTAATTACTGTTACCCGCACAGACGGGAGGTTGAACAGCTGGGCCTCTGGTGTGGTCAGAACAACCCCCCCCCCCCCCATACACACACACACACACCATACTCAACAGCACTGTGTCTGCTGTGGAGATCTTCAGGTCTCTGGGAACCACTATCTCCCAGTACCTAAAGTGGGCCTCCAACATCGACACCATCACTAAAAAGGCCCCGGCCCAAACTACCTCAGGAGCTGCTGATTCAGTTTTACGTTGCTATCATCCAATCTGTTCCCTACACATCCATCACTGTCTGGCTTGGATCCGCCACCAAACGGGACGGGAACAGACTACAACTGACAGTCAGGTCTGCAGAAAAAAATCATTGGTCGGGCAGGAAACTTCACTGCAGACCCATCACACCCTGGACACGACCCGTTCCAACTCCTCCCCTCTGGCAGGCGCTACACAGCTCTGATGGCCAAAACTACCAGACACCAGAACAGCTTCTTTCCTCTGGCTGTCACTCTGATGAACACTTAATCAGTCATACAGTGTCGGAAACAATAAGGTACAATAATCCGGTACCTGCATATTCTAAATTATATATATATACACACATATTTCACTTACCCCATGTATATTAAGTATCCTGTAACAATCTTTCAATATTTATTCAAGCATCTTTGCACTCTACATCGTTGCGCTATTTCTCCATTCATTGTCATTGTAGTTGTGTTTTATGTTCGTATAATAATTTTGTACAGTAATGTCTTTGAAAAGAAATAAGTCTCATCTGTAGCTAGAAGCAACCATAGCACTTTAGTTAAGGTAAGTGAAACGTTGTTGTTTTGGTTGTTATGTTAATGAGCATGTCATGTCTTGTTCTTCAGTTACTGCTGACTTTTTCTGAATCAAACCAAGACCATGATGTTTCCCTTAACCAAGTGCTGTGAGTGCCTAAACATAACCAGAAAAAAAGTAAAATAATGCTGTCACTACGAGTACGTATTGTCTTGCAAGATTGGATATTTTTTTTGAAAGCAAACTAAATAGTAACAATTGTACTGATATATTCAGTATCAAAACTTTTTGGGACTTGCCATATGCGTAGGAGGAGAACAACATATCAGTGTTAGTCTAAACAATTGTTAAAGTAGCTTGACTGTTGTTTTTTTCTAATTACTTTGACGTTGTCTTTTAGCCATTAAAAAACATAGTGCACTGTGTTTTTTTTTTTTTGTATATGATTGCTTTCCAAATACAACACACACTATTATATGTGATCGGAGACGCACTTTGCAGAAACAAATATGGTACTACATGCAGCAGCTCATCATCCATTGCTTTTTCTGCCTCCCTCCAGTGCTGCTAAGTGCTTACAGGAGGGTGAATTCATTGTTTCTCTCAGTTGCATATTTTATGATAGTGTTCATGTGACATTTCTCTGCAACACCAAAAACCACTGTCCGCCACACACAGCTTGCATCTGTCTTTTCAGTTCTGACCATAAACACTACTATGTGGTTTAACTGTTTGATACACATCCAAAATCAAAAACCATTGGACACAATGAAAAGATGCACATTGTTCAAGCTAAAAGCAAATCTGTTTTTCTTAGTTGCTTCAAAATTAAAAAAAATGTTTAGATACTTTGAGGTTTTACTGGACAATGAACAGTTTTAGAAATGTTAGGTGATGATTGTTGTTGCAAATCAAAGTTTGCATTCCCTCCTGCCAGATCCTCCGTTAATGATTTTGTTAAACCTCTTTGATATTGCTCACTTTGATAGCTGATCATTGGATAAGGAATTCAGAAACAGTGTAACTCTCCGATCATGTTGGTAACACACCATTACACAGTTTTAAGGCTGCAACCTTTGATGTACAAGTAATCTCCTTGCTGGATCCTTCAACTTTACTGTCTCATCAAATCGCTTCTATAATTTTTTTTAAGACTGAGGTGTCAGTGAGCATGTCTAGACCCAAATATACAATAAACCTTGGGTTTATGACAGAGGTCCAGATGATGATGGGCTTCAAGGGTTCCTGGGTGCTGACAAACTTTCTGGCCATCAGGCTCACTGAGTTTACGGGCCCTCCCTGTACTATTAACACACACACACATTTGTGCACACGGGCATAAAGGGTTGGAAAACACCAAAATTTGTTTAGTGAAGACCAGCTGCTGTTTTAACCCAGCACAAAGTGTAAGTAGCTTTGCCGCAGTGCACACAAAAAGCTTTGGAACAGATTAAGTGCCCTCCAAACTCAACATTACAGAGCTTTGAAAGGACAGAATTGTATTTCAATTATATGCTGAGACATTATTTATGTTTTTCATTTAGATTAATATGGATTAATAAACTATTAAGTGGCGTGCGTCCAGGTCTGCTACAGGTTAATTTATGAAACTACCACAAGGAGTTGATAAAGGTAAAGGATTTGTCAACGTACTGTAACATCTAGGAGCTTTATTAACAAATCAGAACCAATCCCTTGTTTATTATTGCTCAGTCATTAGCCTTCCTTTGAATGTCGTTATTAGTGCGGTTTGCAATGTTGACCCAGCAGACAAAGGCAAATCCATTACAAATCAGCATGGAATTTGAGGTTGCTCTACCTTTACTCTTCTTCAGGGAAGTGCATCATAGCTAGAATGATTCTGATTCTAAATCGAGCGTCTTACTTTACTAAAAACTGATGTCTTGTTATGCTCATTTACCTTCAAATGCCTAACAGTAATTGCAGAGAAGTATGTGGCCCATTAATATCCTAGCATACTGCAAGCAGGTGTAATCTATTTTTTAAATGTTATGCTCACCTAAGTCTTCATCACAGAATGCTCAGACTATCTTTTGTCCATCAGTTCTGTTGTGATTCATTTTGACTATGAGATTTTAGTTCAGGTCCATTTAAAACAGCAACTTTTGATAAGATAATTACAGTATATTATAACAGACAAGGGGAAGACATCCAGGCTTCTACACATAGATGTTTTGTTTTGTTATTTTGCTGCAGGCCGTGAGGCAAATAAATAAATAAGTAAATAAATAAGTTTAAAATAGCTCAAATTTGAAAAGGTGTACTGTGGACCACCTGTTTAACTGCAACGGGGAACCAATGACTGTCAAGGGGTCGATGAAAAACAATCTGTATTCCTGTTTTTCTATTGTTCACAACTCTCAGTCACTGCAATCCCCATAACGGTAATGTCAGTGGCTAAGCCTGTGTGTAATTTCAGTTACCTATTGCAGTGCTTGTTTGAGCTTGAGTACCTGTGGTTGGAAGATCATTTGGGGAATGGGATTTTCATTCTGCTGGTTGGAAGGAATAAAGGGAGAGTGGGGGGAAGAGGCAGTAAATGCACACTTATTTTACTCATAGCATAGGCTGCCCATAGCAGCCTGTGTAGTGTAAAATCAAATAAAGATTTTCTTATACACTAGTATCCAATAGGGTGCTCACATCCACAAATGTCTTATCAGCTCACTGATGACATTTTGAGACTCAGCTGTGAATGGAATTGAGTTTCAGCTAGGAGTAAGTAAAGAGATAATCTTTGTTCCCACTGACTAATTATGTTTTTTATTTTTGGGGATAAAGTGATTTTTAGGGATGCAGAGGTAATGGTAGAACATTTTCAAATAATCAAATTATTTGGTTTGTTTGTTTTAAAAACTCTGGAAACTATTCAA
Source organism: Lateolabrax maculatus (assembly GCA_031216445.1). Taxonomy (NCBI): domain Eukaryota; kingdom Metazoa; phylum Chordata; class Actinopteri; order Acropomatiformes; family Lateolabracidae; genus Lateolabrax; species Lateolabrax maculatus. The sequence continues at coordinate 13,061,014 of CM062197.1, read as the reverse complement.
TTTAGGCCATGGTTAGGACATTTCTGGCACAACTTTCAAGGTCCATGGAGAAGGGAAATATCTGTAGAGGTCAAAACTCTAGCAACACATATGTTGAAGTAAAGAACAACATTATTGTGAGACCACTGCAGCCTTCATCAGGGTATGGTTTGTATTAGGCAACTAAAACACCTGGGTAAGGTTAGGTAGACATTGGCTGTCTGTTTGCAAGTCTGGTGCAACATGGTCCAGCATGAAAGTTAAAGACACTACATGCTTATCCACAACCCCAACCCCCAGCCTTACTTTCCACCTGGCTATAATTCACACCACTTCCTGCACTGGCACTGAATGGTGGCATTGGACATAAAGTATGAGGTGTGAAATTGGCCAATATGGACACACTTCATATGGATACTGGGCTGGGAGGAATGGATAGGTGCTAGACGACCACTGCATTTGTAGAGATCAATGCACGCAAAGGTAAGCTGTTGCAAATTATAGTTCTATTTAAAAATGTACAGACCTTTGAATGGCCATTTGACATTGTTGCATAACTTTATTACTGTGTAGAACAAAATACTTTCCTTTTTCATCCTTTGTCTTCCTTGATCACCACTTCAAGTCCTAAAGGACTATATTGCTTAAGGGAAGGCTGTGGGGATATATGTCTTCCCTCTGCTAGAAAAAGGGTGTCATTACTTTTCTACAGCTGTGACTTCTCACTGAGAGCTGTTGGCTTTGGCATGCTGTGGCTTCTTACCTTTATAGCCACTCTTAATAGCAGCAAACGATGGCAAACAAAGATGTACACACTTGTTAGAATAATTTTGTGTGCACTTTACACTCCTACTACTACCAGTACTGCACTTAGAGCTGCTGATGCTACTACACCTATGGCCACCAACACACAAACAAAAACTTTCTAGATCGGTACAGCTTTTCATAAAACATGTAATACTATTATTGTAACCTACACATACTACAACAACTACAACTACCATTGAACCTACAGTTTTTTTGTTCTTTTTAATTTACGCTGGGCCATATACATAAAACATTTTGCATTGATATGAAATCCCCCCAAAAAGAAAACACAAGAGCTGTAGAGACATTTACCGACATAAAAAAACCCAAAAAAAACATAGGAAATGCTCTCTGCAGCCTTAATTTGTGCACTTTCTGCGTGTTGTTATATAAATAAAGCCTTTTAAAAATGTTGCAACCACGCTATTGCAAAAAAACTGTTACAAATACACGTTTGTGTGCCCATATATATTTTTATACCTGTTACAGGGTTATTAGATACCCGATGGGTTCAGCTAGGTAATAAAACAGAGATGGAATTAATTCTAATTACAGTAAATACACAACAGGACAAAGTTATAACAGCAGAAAGTCAAAATCTTACAGCATGCTGTTTGTTACATGGCTGAGCTTTGGGGACTGGGTTCCAAAAATAGATTAGCTCATCATCTACCCAGGATGGATGAAAGAAACAAAGAAATGAGATTTAAAGAGAATAATGAGGTGGTGGAGAGGTTTGAACTGGAGACCAAAAAGTGCAGAGATTGAAAGAGTGTGTTATATAAAGTAATGTCTGCTTCAGTGGTTAATGGCACGGTGAACAGAGATGTAATTGATTACTGTTATCAGTGGACAGGCAGCTACTGTAACACAGATAAAGGCAGCCATAATACACTGCTGTTAGACTGATGGAAACAGACTGATAGAAAACTCAGGAGCAAGAGAGAGAGTAAGAGAGAAAGAAATGGTAGATAATAGACTAAAATGAGTATTGAGATGGAGGAGAACAGACAGAGACAGAAGAGAACAATGAAGAGGTTCTAATACTATAATGGTGTATTCATATATCAGTGGTGTCCTTTGGAGGGAGGTTTGATCTTTCCTCACATGCTTTTAACCCACTTTGTTATTCCTATTTTCTTCACCAACGCACTATCATCTTATGCCGTTTATTATCAATATCCACCTATTTCACCCATATGACACCCATTCATCTCTCCTAACCTATTCTTACCCTCTACGTCCCATTTCACTCGTTGGCTCTCAGCGATCACCTGTCCCTACCCCTCCTAAATCAAGTCTCCCTCATCTATCACCCCTCTCTTCACCCCTTTTAGTCTTTGTCATCCATTCTCCACTATGCTGCTAAGCCCCTCTGTCTTGGGCCGAGCAGAACAGATCAGTACTGTCGCTGCTGTGGTCACTGGCTAAGAGGCCGTGAACAAGCCAAAAACCCATTAAGGGTAAAGGAAGAAGGCGAGGATGATACCCCTTTTAAGAGATACACACGCACGTTCACACAGACTCAAATAGACACTTGTGCATGTGTACAAACACTCTCTGCTATGCTCGTAGGGACAGGAGCAAGTATACATGCACCCACATGCACAAAGTCAGACAAACCCAGACAGAGGCACGCGCATAGAAGAGATACTGCAATATTTAATGTTCCTGTGTGACTCATGTCTCCTGAAAGCCCATGCCTTGGCTGTAAATCTTTCAACTTTTGCAGGTCTCTGTTTTGTTTAGTGGTCATCTGGGAGCAAACACACACACACACACCCACCCACAAGCACACACACACATATGCTCACAGTGCCTCATAAACCTTTACAGTTATTATGATGGAAATCGCAAAGGCAAGTTGAGTGAAGGCAGTGACTGACTTAGGATCTGTATTGTTCAGGCTTTAACATGCAGCTATGTTCAATGGTTGGCAATCAACTTTTGTAAACTAATATGAATTCCACTCATAAATTCATGACATAAAGGTTATTTCATGAAAGGCAAAGCAAACTTGGACTAACTTTTATGTACACAATATGCATAACCCTAATGTTAAAGCTTTTTGCCAAAAGTTGTTTTATGTGATGATTTGTAAAATATATTTCATAATATATATATATATATATATATATATATATATATATATATATATATATAACACCAATGGAAATCAAGACAACCTTGTATATTACATAATCTAAAACCGACTGGTGACATCTGTACTTCTACATCTGTATACTTACAAACTGGTGTTTTTACAGATTTACAGACTTGGAGACCCATGGCATGCGTCCTCCAAATTACATAACTGTGTGTCAAAGTAACATGTCCTAAGATTTAAAGGCAGTACCTCAGGATGGCATCTCAGCCTCTGTAATACCACTTTGGCACAACCCCCACTGAACACACGTGTTACATACATTTGATTCATTTGTACCAATTTCCTGTCAGGCATTTGGCTCTTCTAGTGACACAAAACCCAGGTCTGTAATGACAAACCAGAGAATTCTGACCTTTTATAAATAAATACTACAGTTATAACAGAACTCAGTGCTCACCCTTCATATCAAGCAGACTGTTGTTGAACCTGGTGGGAAAATTGTCAAAATGTTGGATGAATCACACTGACCCATTCAGGCTGACATCTAAACAGTGGATTTGTCCTATTAGTGCAACAGTCTTGACAGCGGTGTTAGCTACTAACATATAAACACAGCATGTCATGAAAAACAGTGCACTGGAAAACTATTGTTATGCACAACTGAAACCTAGTCAACTTCAAATTACAATGCATGTTTGTGACACATCAGAATGCCATTGTGAGATGTAGTTTAGGTTATATGAGATTATCACTGATGCAAAATGAGAGGGCGCACAGCATCCATCTCCTACAACAACAGATATGTTTACATATACCTTAATCGTTGCCATAGTCCAGCTGAGGTTTTATGGAACTATGCAGTTTAAAGGTGATGTTGTTTTCCATTAATCAAAGCTCCCTGATGGCACGAATAAAGCAGTAAACAGAATCTTCCAGCCCACTTGTGGTGAACCACCCACATATCAAGCAGTCCGTCAGCTAAAAAGTCTGTATGAAAGTCTGTTACTTTTAATTTAGGAGAAAGAAATGATGATGCCAGTGGTAAAAAATGATGCTAAGTACTGCTATTTTTTGTTGACATATATTCCAAAGCAAAAGTGAATGGAGGAAACAGGGTGAGATACATAGACTGTATAAAAGAAGTGGACATGGACGTGGTTAGTGAACGGCTGTTTTGAAGCCGGTAGTTGAGCTCCAGTTGTCGCCATCTTGGTTTTTTTGAGTCAGAAGTGACATTATTCTGACGAGAGGATAGCGCTGCCTCTATCCTGATTGTCGGTCGCCGCGGTAACGACGTGTCAATCGCCCTAAGACACACGCTGCTGCTGGCTGTACTGAAGAAGACTTGAAAGTAGCAACTGAGACCATAAACTCATTAGGGAAATGTTTAATGAGATAATAAATCAAGTGAGAAGTAGGGTCATTTTCTCATTCACTTTCATACAATCTGACTTCTTTTTGCAGCCTGTGGAGTCGCCCCCTGCTGTCCGGTAGAGAGAATGCAGGTTTACAGCACTTCCGCATTGGCCTCACTTTTCAGACCCGGAGGTTGCCGCTTGGTAAGATACCAAAGTGACCCATTAGGTGTAGAGTGAGTTCAAAGTTTTTCAGAGTTATAAGTATGAGCTTCAGTACGTTAAAACTGAGGTACAAGCAGAATACTTGAATAACCAAACTAACAACAGAAATCTCTGGGCCCCGCCATTGCAGCTCCGTGGACGGTGCACACGTAAACAAAGAATAGCATGGCACACAAATGGAAGGAGTCACAAGAGCCTTGGCTGGCAGCTCATCACTACACACACCTGGCTGCCGTCCCAGCCTGTTAGAGGCACTACCAAAGACTCACCACAATCAAATTACTAGGAACACACAGCAAGGTAACACAATCAGTCCCCCAGTGACTTCTACACCCTGTTTTCTGGAGATTCTAGCTGAGACAGATCTCCACCCCCCAACACCACTGCACAGCCTGTGACGGAAGCTGAGCAGAACCCTCTTTCTGTTGCCATCCTCAAAAGTAGCCTTCTTCAATCTGCGCACATATGGACCCTCCGGATGATCTTTTGATTTGGTGAATGAAAAAATTAATAGACAGACACAATCTATTAGAATAACTACTTCGTTATCACTCTGTAGATTTTAAACAGTACACATTGTTTCTGCTCTGCCTTAAAAGTGGGCTTCTTCATCAGACAGTGATATTAACAAGAGCAAATGTTGGATGGGGCAGTAATCAAATCAGGAATGTGTCAATATTGAGACAAGCTAGAGACTTTTTTATTGTTTTGTTAACTTGCATAGCATAGTATTAAGCTGGCCCTTGAGTTTTATTCACACATATGAATTATGGAGAAAAAAATAACCCTTAGGCAATGTTACTCCCTCTGATGATAAGTCATCTGGGTAAATTAAATTAACAAATTGAGTGTTGATGATGAAGATTGTTGGGCTGAAGACCAGCTTTTATTGAAGTAACAGAGCTCTTTTCAGGGTCATAAGCAACACTTAAAGATTACATGGATTTTAAGTCAAGATCATACAGCTCAGAATCTTTCATTTAGCACTTTGTAGTGATAAGCAGGCCAGTGGACACAATAAGTTACTCCACTTCCAGTCCAAGCCGTCACCACCTCCACCTTTCATTTTCCCCACACCACAAACAATTGAAATAATAATTGCACTCTTTAAATAAAATACTCTTCTTTGACAACTAATTTGTGACATGAACAGTTTACATTATTTTCTACTTCCATAACCCTCTACATTGTAGAGCATATTTAGGTATGCAAGTCACATGGGTGAAACAGGAAAAACAGGAAACTAACAACTAATCACTTGTACAGATTGTTTTCCAGACATCTTAAGGGTAATGGTAAGAATTCTAATTAGATTTATCATAACAATAAGTTAGAGATTAAGGTTCAGGAGTTAACAGTGAGCCAAATTAATGTTTGCCAAAATAGTACCTTGACAAGTTTAAATCAAGTGTTTATATACTGTATATATGTGTCAATTAACTGTATTTTGTAATTTCCAGCCCAGCCTTACTATATTGAGTTTGCTGAGCTTGTGTGTGTGTGTGTGCATAGCAGTTCACAGCTGTCTTTTTGTGCAGGATTGACTCCATTGTGTGGTACTTTCCCAGCCATGCATGAGGTACCCTGAGCTATGCTGGCTTGGTGAAAATTGATAGGGGAATGGAAGAGAGGTTTACTAAATTTGTGATGTAAACACTGCAATAATTTTCATGTATCACATCAAACCAAAATGAACTGGTACTGCTGAAGATCATTAGGCTCTGCTCAATCGTAGCTTGTGGATTCTGACAGCATATTCAACAAAACAAGCAGCGCAGAGATTGGTAAATACACAACCTCATGCTCCTGAGCAAAGGATATCAAACCTATCTGGCTCAGAGTTTGAAGTTTTTAATCAGCTTTCAGAACTTTGCTACCCTACATCGTTTTGGTTGAAAATTCTTCCCTAAAATAGCTTTTTTTGTTATGTTGTGGATGCTTGTTGAAATGCAAAATCATTTAATGTTAAGGGAGTGAAAAGAGACCAGAGATGTTGCAGAATGACTCTATAGCATTGACTGGATTTAGTTTGGGGCGCTTTCTCTCTCTTTAATAGTGGTTGTGCTTGAGACGAGTGGTGGTTCATAATTAAAGTGTGTGTTATGCTGCAAATTCATCCACCACGTGCACTTTGTCAACCTGAAGCATCAAACTTGAATCTTCCAAATGTCAGTTTAAAGAACCTTAAAATATAGCTAATGAAAAAATTATTCTCAGAGAACCACATTTTTCATTTGAATTTAACTAAATTTATTTTATTAAAATTAATAAATTGAATTCACTATATAATTCTAAACTTTACAGCCCCATATTGAGATTACACACAATCTAATATGGAATAATAATTAACTCAAAACTGCTTTTACCTGTAAGTTGAATACAATTTGTATTACTGAATGTTGATTTACTGCTGCTGGTTGAACTCACATTGCCATGGGAATAAGGACTGGAGGCAGTGCATTAAAGGAAGATGGCAGCAAAGAAGTATGCAGACTTGGTGCAGGGAAGGTCGATAGAGAGCGAGGCTCTGTCCAGTGAAGGTTGGCGCTCCCCCCCTCAAAGGAGATACATGGATGACATCACCTGGGCAAGTACGAAATTCAAGCCATGCAAGTCAAGGAGTCTTTTCTTGCGGAAGAGGGATTGAAATAACAGGCCCACCTTCAACATTGGTGGGGAAAACCCCCAGCATCATGGACCAGCCCATATATATCCAGCCTCTCAGACAAGGCGATGGGGAAGACCATTTTTCAGCAGCTGTCAGCCAAGATTGGCTCAAGCCAGTTATCTGGAAAGGATGGATGCCAAAGCCAACTCCTTCATCTGCAAATGGCTAGAGCTCCCACAGTGCTTGTCGGCGACAATCCTGTACAGGTGGAACGGACGCCATCCCTCTCAGGTACAGGCAAGAAAAAAGGCAAGGCTGGTGATGGAGCTGAGAGACTCCTCAGCGATGACACAGTGAAGGACATGCATGCCAGAGTGCTGACAGGGAAGATATGGAGGGCTGGGGAAGGCATGTGGAAGGCGAAGAGCAGACTGGCACATGGGCTGCAGGGGCACTGGACAACGTATGCGACGTCAGAGAGACATCCGTGTTCACTGCCCCGCCACCAGGTGGCTTTCTGGGATAAGGGGCAAAACATCTATTAGTAGTGGCCCACAACTGATGGCCCTGAAGCTAGCCGAATGAGCACTGGTGGAGAAATGCGGCAGGCTTAGATTAACACCGGGATTAACACCCACCTGTACAAACCAAATAAACATCGACTTCAGTTTCCATACAAATGTGCTTACACTGTCTTTCATACATACACATGCTCTCTCACACATACACATGCTCTCTCACACACAAATCCATGTGTGAACATCCATAGAGAGTCAGGAGAGTCATACCAGCAGATCGGCTCCAAGAGAGCCTCAGTATGTATTTTAGCTGACTTCAGCACTTGTGGCTCATCATCCAGTCTCGACTCATCTGATCAACCAAAGAGAGAACTAGACACTAGCAGTGATCAGGTTTTAATTACAGAAAGTGTGAATGTCAAGTCTGTGGTTACAATAATTATACAAAATTGAGAGTTAATAAAAACTGAACATGAAAACTGAATGCAAGTGATTCAGTCTCCTGTTGCTTGCCTTGGTTCCTTTAAAGGTCTTTTATTGAGCAAATTTTTTCTTGAAGGATACATGGCAACCTGTGCTATTCTGAGCTCTGTTGTGCTGCATTAAGTGGAACCAAGCCTGTATGTGGACTTGCATGCAAGGTTTCAAATGTTAGAAGGTATTTGCATATTCCTAGAAATTAAAAAATACCTCCCCTAATCGATTGGTACCAAAGCTTCTGAGTTTCAGACGGATTCACTGTCAGAAAAGTAAGGTCAGGTATTAAACGTTTGAGTGCAATCTGGCGTCATCTCTCAGATCCCAGACTTTTTACCCCCTCACCGTACCTGAGAGCTCTTGTTTCATAATTAATGATAACATGGAAATTTTCTCTTAGGATGAGTATTGTTAGTCTGACACTCATCCTGAATTAGCATTGCACTCTGCTTCATTATTCAGTGTGAAACGTTTGTAATGATGCCAAAGCAGAGGGCATTGTGTTCAAATTGAATTCAGCACAGACTGGATTGTCCCTACCCAATTACAGATTCTTAGTCACTAGACACTCCTGAATAGCTCTGGTTACCCACGTGGGTTTACTCTGCCCATTGCTGTTAAAAATCTAAATTTCTAATCCCCTGCATGATTGTTTGTCACTTCCAAAAGGTGCAATGCCCAACTGTGGAGTGTTTAAAAATGTGCACTGCAACAACTGAAAAATCACATGCAATTAACATGCATTACTTTAAATTGTTATGAAAACTAAACCATCCAGACATGTTGCTTGTCAATAATCAGCAGTAAAATTTACACAAGGCCTGAAGTATGCAGCCCAATCATAAAGTCATTATCAAGAAAAAAAACCCCAAACAAAAACACTCTAAAGCACCCAGCAGAACAAATGAATAAAGAAAACATATTCTAATAGTGATTATAACACTTTTCATTTTCCTTTGGCTTGAACAGCTTTTCTGTAATTATTAAATGTCAAAAACACCTACGACAGACATTTCCATATGCAAACTGTACACGATTATCAGCAAACACTAACCTTGTGGTTTTATCATATTCCATTTGCCCATGTTATTAAGTAATACAGCTTGCATTCTAATTGAAATGCATGCCAGTGTGTGTGTGTGTGTGTGTGTGTGTGTGTGTGTGTGTGTTGCATCAGTCTAGATTTGTTTGATCAAAGAATATCAGTTTAATTATCCTCCATGCCATGGGGCCTGGGATGGAGAAGTCCTTTTTATTGTTTCTTTCAATTTAAATATAAAAAGAAGAAAGCTGGAGACACACACCCCTTGTTTTTGAGGTTAATACAACACACTTTTGGGTCAGTGGATTATGCCTCAGTTTGCAGGGTTTGGAGACCCATGTTATCCCTTTGGTATAACACATGCCGCATATCATATTTCTAATATGAAATAATGTTTCTGTGAAATCGACGCTGTTTCGATGAGGTGATTTGGAGTAAATTTGACCAAGTTTAGCTCAGCTATCATAAAGCTCATATCAAGAAATAGAAATAGTCATTCACACATTATATCTTAGTATCGCCAGACTAATTTTCAAGTTACCAACGGGTGCAGACCAAAATCCCTGTGGATGCAACTGGATAGACGTACAACCAATCAGAGCAATGACACTTTGTCCTGGAGTACGCTTGTGTTAGAAGTACGGTAAACACATCTTTCTTATCAACAAAAGCTTTGTATGAGTGGGTGGGGGGGGGGGGGGGCACATCTGCAAGAGCAAAATAAAACATGAGCTCTCAGATCCGTCTGGTTCCCTGGCTAATCATATCCAGCCTGCTGCGATGATATGAACTCAGGTTACTTTCTATTCATAATCACTGAACAAAAAGTCCCAGGCTATCCAATTTCCGCATGTCATGCTTCACAAATGTAGAAACGAATGAAAATGGTGGGATAAAGCAAGATAAATTTGAATTCTTCCTCTTTATTAGTTTTATCTCAAGTGTAATAATGCATTCAGGGCCAAGTGGAGGCAGGCCGGAGGAATATTAGGAGCATCTGTCAAAGAGATCCGCATACAAAAACAGAGCCCAGAAGCATGAGTAAAAACACATAACACACTTAGACACACACTTTAAGGATTTAATAGGCACGTCAAAATAAAACTCTACACTGACGCAGAAAGTAGAATCTTTAAAGTCACCGTAACAGTTGAATGTTGAAAAGAAAATGTCATATATAATAGTCAAGTACCATCACGCCAACAAGGTGAAATACCATCTTGGTTTATTTTTACTCATCAATCTGTTTGTGTGTGTGTGTGTGTGTGTGTGTGTGTGTGTTTGAGTTTTAGTCCCTACTCACAGGCGGTATGCTATTTTTAAATTAGTTTAATCAAACAGAACTTCACAACCTCAGGCATGCATTACAAAATCTCATCTACATACTGTTCCAGATATAAATTAATTTCAGTGCTTCAGCCAATATCTGATACAACATCAACTTTAACACACTTAATAATCTGTAAGCACGTGAGCCCTCTGATACACATGCTGATGCACATGTAAATAAGCCCACATACAAAAAAAAACAAAAAAAAAACAATTGTAATTCTAATACACATACCAGGGCAGTGCAGAGACCTTTAGAGGGGCAAGTGTTCAAAGATAAAGGGGCACATAGAACAAAATTTAAAACACCATACATAATTTACAACATAACCTGTTGAATTATAGCAACCAATATTCAAACAGAATGTAGCATCTTACAACAAACCGCATCTTGTTGTATTATGTATATATTAGGTGGGGGAATAGAACTAAGAAAAAGACAGAAAGGGGAGGAATAAAGATGGATTAACGTTCTCTTTAGAGATTACACTCAGTACATTCATTACACTACTTCTATCTTCCACATTATATTCTTAAAAATACGATTTGCTCAGCTGAAGACATAAAACATGTCAAGCGACCACAGATCCTGATAAAACTTCTCTTCTCTTACAGAAATTCATGCAGTTATCCTGAGTTTTACAGACAAATCAGTGTGGTCCAGGACTACTATAATGCTGTACGAAACTCGTGCACTCGCATGCTTTTACTCAGGCGAGTTCAATATCTTTAGTGCGGGGCTGCAGGAGGAGCCGTGCAACCACGATGGCTGAGAAACAAACAACATTCCCAGCTGTGCGGAGAACAGTCTGTGACGATCATTCTGAAAGACTACGAGCAGACAGTTTGATGAATTTACTGTTTATCTGACCACAAATGGCACTCGGGACACCAGGATTCCCTAACATGCTAGCAGGTGAACATATGTTCAACGGCGGAATAAACAGCCGGAGGTGGTCCGCTGTCGAAAAGGGAGCGCCCCAAAGCAGGAGAGCTGCGAAGCGGACCATCTCCCGTTGTTTATTCGGCTGGGGATCATACGCTTACCTGCTAGCTGACAGAATGACGGCTCGATAACACACAATTCTCAAGGAATTGAACGCAGCCGTCGAGGCTTTGGTGCCTGTGGAAGTGGGCATAGTTCTAAACAGGGCTGGGAAAATGACAGACGCTACCGGGCATCTTCAGTTGCCGTGGTTACTAGCGGGTGCGTGCACGACAGCCTCCTCCGCGGGGAGGGAGGAGGAGGAACCTGGAAGTTGTACTCTTTCAAATTCTCAAGCAAAGTTCCCTCTCTTCTCAATCTTACCAACTGCACCTCGAAACTTGTGCTGCAGAACTGACGTGCAGTTTACTGATGATGCTGTGTGATGCTAATAATACAACGAGGCAACCGTCTGCGGCGTCCCCGGTCGCAGCTGCAAACGTATAAGGATAAGGACAGCGGAGGGCACGTAACAGATGACCTTTCACCTGCCCCCCATCCTGCCACGTACCTGACTCACGCTAAGACATACAAACTCAGGACATTAGACAGAGTCAGGCAGGGATAGTGCTATAAATTACAAAATCCAGCTCCTTCTTATCTCAACATTGATTAAAAGGGAAAACTGGTCCTGAATACCATCTAGAGCACAAAATGGTTAGAAATGAATAAATCATAGCTCTTATCCCAAACAGCAGAAGGAGAAAATGAGCAATATCCTAGAAAGCTTTAATTTTTTTTCCCAGCGTAAATATGAAGGGTTGTTTAGTGAATTCCAAGCAGATGCTTACCTGATTGGAATTTGATGCACAGCAGCAAAGGTGGAGTTATGTGGAATCCAGTGAGAGAGAAGCACATATTAAAATACAGTCTTTAATTCCACCATGAAGAGTAATGTGAGAATACTGTAGACAGTGCATCTAAAAATAAATTGGGTGTGGAATTTCGCAAATATTGGAGATCAAAGTCCATATAAAAAAAGCAAAAAGTAATAAGAAAATGTTTGTTGTACGCATAAATATCGGACATTTCAAGGTTTTTGCTGTTTTGCTTGTATCCGAACGGATTAACAATGAGTGACCAGGTGCTTATATTTTGCCCAAGGACTTTTTGTTAGACTTATAGTATAGATATATCACAGCATTTTTTAATAGCAGGCATTTTTTGAAGTAGGCTAGTTGAAACAGTTAATCAGCCCAGAATATAGCTAGATTGGTTTATTTTTATCTCAGTCATTTGCAGGCATGAATTGGACAAATGGCTCTTTCTGTTTCTCTAAATGATGGAATGAATCGCCCTATTTAAAATGTAGGTTATAGCCATTGCTCTGATTAATGAAGTCAAGAAAAAAATGTGAATGCATGCACTCATCCCAGACGCAGCTGAATGTTTTTACCTTCTCGTGTTTCCTCCTCATCGCCCCCTGAAAGAGCAGAGCTTTACCTTCTGAAATTTGAACAGCTCGAATAAACAAGCACATCACACAGTCTCACTTTGACTGCAGCAGCTGTATTAGTGGTGCAAGACATAATCATTTGCACAGCGTCTCTTTTATCTCTTGTCTGTACAATGAGCGTGACCAACAAAGAGGAGTGATCGAATGAAGTGGAAACAAAAGAGGTGCAAGGGCAAAAGTCATGGTTAACAGAAATAAATAAGTTTGTATAAGCAACTTTTTCTCACTAAAAATAATTATATAATTGAAAACTAGCCAAGCTTGGTCTTGTTGAAAATGTTTCAGCATCAACAAATCACAGATAAGCCAAATGATCACTTTTCCTTTTTCTTCAGCACAAAATATACTCAATGACAGATGGTACAAAGTGATGACTGCAAAGCAATTCTCAAAAAGAACAGCTGTTGTTGGATAAAATTAAGTATCTTTGGTCTATATGTACATACGCCTATATATGTTTCCGGGGACAGCCTATATACAGTCATTAAACCATTACCTTCCTGTGAAAAGAACAGTCAACGATCCATTCAATCGTCACATCAGTCATAATATTACGCTGCAAGCTCATTTTGCCCCAAACATTCCTTCCTGTGTATTCCCACTTTAACCCTATAAGGCAGAGAATCAGGCTAAAGCATCTCCGGCAGCATTAATCAAATGCTGTAATCATTTTCTTGAATGTAACTGATCATATCATTTCTTTTTAATTAGGTAAAACTATTTCTATACAAGAGGTGAACCAGTGTTTCCCCACAATTGTGTAAGATAATGTGCACACCTGTGGCATACAGTGTGCAGAAATACTTTGTTGCTACAACATTTCCTCTATTTCACAGGATGGCCAGTGCCAGACTCCACTCCATAGGATACAAAGGTAGCAATTTCCTTCCATCACCAGAATATGATCCAGCACGACTCTTCCTATTGCACACTGTGTTCTGCAGCTGCTGGAGGTTTTGCAATCCATTCTCTGTGGCAACCCATCCATTTCTCAATCTGGTCAATACTTTTCTTTCTGTTCCTTCCAGCAGGAATGTAATTTTCTTTGAGTCGGGACTGCAGTCCGCCATTTAGTATTTATCTTTTATTATTACTTTTTTTTTTTTTTTTTTAGAAAAGGATTTTGTCATTGTTACAAAATACATTAGTTTGTACTTTGAGTAATATCCTTAGTAGTACAGTTAGGGTGCAGTTTTTTTGACAAGGCTCATCTTCAGTGGTACCCTTAAAGGGTGATCAACAGATGCTGCAATGATGTTAAAGTGTATCCATATAGCCATTTGTCACAAAATAAAAATCATAAATGATCTAAAAGACAATCCCTATAAAGCCAAAATCAATGCTAATACTTATTTTAAACTTGTTTACAGCCCCATGCTGAACACAACCCCAGCAGTTAAGCTGTACTTTTACAATCAATATTTTTTTTCACATACTACTTGAGTGGTTCTGACAGTGGGCATGGTGAGCACTGATTAACGTCAGTGGTTTACACTGTGATAAACTGAATCTCACATGTGATTTTGTGAACTAAATCTGTGATACTTTAATGAAGAAAACAGAAAAGGGGGTTCAAATGTTCCCAAAAATATAAAGCATTTTTTTTTATTCGGCGAAACAATCTATACACAAGAGGTGAACCAGTGTTTTCCCACAAATATGCAAGATACTGCACACACCTTTGGCATATATTGTGAGGAAATGGTTTGTTACTACAAAATTCCCTCTATTTCTCAGGATGGTCAGTGCCAGACTCCCCTCCACAATACACAGTATTGTAAGCATTACTTTTATAAAGCCATTTGCAACAGCCAGGAGTCTGGCTCCGAATGGGTCATTTAAATGTACAGCTGTCTTCACATTGCATGCTCCAAAGCTATTAACATGAATTAAAAATAAATGTAAGGAGAGCTCCTTACGAGATTTGTAACATTCAGAGGGTTCGCTGTGAATTAATGCACAATTAGGTTGATTTTTTCTCTACTAGTACAGTGATGTCTTCATTCAATCTATATATCCTCCAGCAATCCTCCAGAATTGACAGAGAGGCCAAAGCGTCTGCAGGTTTGCATTCCAGTCGAGGTGTACACCGTGTGCTTCACTGATCAACATATTTTTAAACAGTCTTTGGATGATTAGCAAATCAGAATCACTCGTTCTTTTAAGAGTGAATTTTAGAGGCGATATGATTGCATACAAGGTCAGTTGGAAGGCACACACACAGAAGGTAAAAAAAGTGTCGGGAAAATAGTTTTTAAAAAGAACTGGAGTTCCTTAGCCCGGGAACCAGACAAATCTACGAGCTCATGTTTTATTTGCCCTGGGAGATAAGTCTTACCCCTCTCCCATTCGGACAGATTCCTCGGAACTGGTATGTGGCGAGCCAATCACAACCGTATATGTAATATAAGGCGGGTTTAATACGATAACTAACAGAGAGGAGTGCTTTTGAGGCATCTTTGTAAATAACCAAGATGGCAACGTTCCACAGCCGGCTGTATAAACGACTGAACAGTAAATGTTCTCTAAAAGAAGAACAAACAACTGCACTTAAACGCTATGTTGATAAGAAATATCTGTTTGTCGTTCTTCTGACAGGACGGCGTTTCGTTGCTCTATTTGGTTGTCTCCGCCCGTTGATAACGCCACTTGGAAATCAAAAATTAACGTGTGGTTCCGGACTAATACTAATAAGACTAGGAGTTTTCTGGTACGTTTTAAAACTTCTGAGCTGTACAAAGCAAACACATACAGACACAAGTCTTTGCTTGTCATCAGTTAACCAGCTGTCAGAACGTCTGTACTGTCGCGTCCACTGGTCATTTAGTAACTGTATTTGTTTGATAGTCCATTTGCAGTCTGTAGATAAGAGAGTATCTTTCCATGAAAATAAACACAAAAGTATTTCCTATATGACATGAGGTCCTGTGCTTGGTATCACAGGTGGTATCAGTTATATCAAAGCTGTTCAGGAGTCTGGAGGACAAGGACATCAGGGATGTCTGGACCTTCTTCTCTGTCTTCAACTACATTTAGTTGTGCATGTGTAGTTGTAAATGTGGTTTTGTGCATCTATGTCTGTGTGTGTGTTTACAGATGTGAAGGCTTAGCAGGGTACTGACCACCTGGTGTTTGACTGGCATGTTTGCTGCGCAGCAGGTAGCATGGGCATGTCTCCAGAGGCATCATTACACAACCTTGTTACTTTTTCATACGTTCTAAGTTTACTCGCTACTGAGTTGTCTGAGCTGAAAGATGTCTCTGCCATGTGTGTCTAATGTTTAGGTAGGCCTATGTCCAAAGTCTGGCGCCAAGATGGCGGTCCCTTGGTGGTCGTTTTCCTAAGTTCCAAAGAGATGAGAGCAGTTTTAACATGAACTATATGTTCCACCTTATCTTTTTGTAAAATAGCCATGTATGGTTATGAGGTTGGCTCTGAGCCTATCTTGTCACCACACATTAGCTATACCATGAATATGTAGGAATGTTTTAAACAGGCTTTAAAAGGTGTAATTTGAGTGGAAAACGGGAGAGATTCACATTGGCTTCGGATCCTCTCACAGGCAATCTTTGGTGCTTGTTTTGATGCTGTACTTTTTGTAATAAACCTTTTTATACAACTAAGTCGGTCTCAGCGGAGATTCCTTCATCATCATCACATCATCGCCACAGAAGATACAACACTACCTTTAGTTGCTTTATTAGTTTGATTACTAAGGACATTATCTTGTACAATTAAAAAGCCTTTTTCAATGACATTAATCAGTGGTCCCGTGCATTTTTAGCTCAAGTCTCTGAGGACCTGTAAAGACACATTTGTAATTACTGGTGATTAACTTTTCTAACAAGATAAAATAATAATAGTGCATGAAATCCTACATTTTTTTCCCGCATTATGACCGATTATTATAAATGTGGACATCAAAGTGATTCTCGTTTATTCATTTCACTTGAGGTATAGGGCCTAAAAGTCCGAGTACAAACTGTATGAATGTGAAAGCGATAGCGTCTGTGTTGCTGTGTGTGTGGGTGTGTGTGTGTGTGTCCTCGAGGGTGCATGTGTGTATGCTATAAACCCTTGAGCTGTGAGAGCTTATAGCTTTGAGGGCCCAGCCCCTCCAATTATAACACGTTAAAGGCAAAATTCTCTTTACTCCTCTCCGCAGGGAACCGACAGAGAAGGCTTGTCTAGTTTCTCACTCTATCCAGAGTAATCATTACCTGAGATAATTACTTTCCTCTCTCAAGCAATTAATGCCAATTCCAGGGGCAATGGTTTGGGACTCAGGCAGGGACTGAGGTTATGCACATGCTTAGAAATTAACAGTGAGGAGCTTTTATTTTTCACTGTCTTTATTAAACACTTTGAGACATGAAGCCATGAGACATGAGAGCCATGGTGTGCTGTAGTGAAAAGAGGTAAACCCAAACAGAATGAAAGTAATTGGAACAGATGTCGGTATGACAGAGTTTGCTTCCCGGCCTCTTTAAATATTTTTTTCCACTCCCTCTCTAGTTATCCAGTTAGCCTGACTGATGTAGTGAAGGGTGAAGTGACTAATGCCTACGTCAAAGAACACCTGTATGTTTACCTGTATGTAAAGCTAAAGTAAGATACACATACCGCTGTGCTTGTTAAATTAAACCATTGCACTCATACACCTCCACATGTTTACCTACACATGTTATCCCTCTCTGACTACGACTGTGCTTGCTTTCGGTGAATGACTAAAACCCACCCTTCTAACAACGCCAAATGGAGCAGCATTTAAATGAGTGGGATCAGGATCAAAACCAAACATGGCTGTTTCTGATCCTGCTATGTGTGAGCGTCTTTGCATATGTGCACACGTGTGAATAAGGGAAGCTGATAGCCGTCACATGCAGCTGCCACCCTGGGCTGAGTGCTCATACGCTGGTGCCAGTGTCTCATCATGGGGTATGCAAAACACTGTGAGAGGGTGACCCACTCTCGCAACCATTCATTCTTGCTCTTGGAATTATGCAGCTCCAGAGATACACACAGCGGGGAAAGATGAACACTCATCTCATTGTACGACAACTGATCTCATCACCTGATTAGTTATTCTCATATGTATTTTTATCCCCTTATGGAATGGGGTGTTAACAATATGGGTTGTTAACGATGTATAGTAGCAGGTATATGAGCAAGACCCGTGTTGTGTCAGCTTTGCATAATCAGACGTGCTAGGTTGCCTATAAAAAACGTTTCCCCCTGAGAAGAACAACGTTTATTGAGATGTCATTTAAAAGTACGCAATGTTTTAATGCAGCAGAAATAAGTAAAGATTGTCTCCCAAAGGAGAGACACTATGCATATACCTTGCCTTTATATTTTCTACTAAATTTAAAATTTATATTTTATATTTATCCCATTGTCTAGAAGCATCTAGAAATGGTCATTCACATAAGAGTAGCAATAAGGGTAGTTTTATTTTGAAATATTTAGCAAGAAACCCTATTTGTTCCTTCATGTCACTACTGATAATTAGGATATTTTTGTATAGTAACGTGGATCCGGATAACGGTAGGATTTATAGATTATTGAAGGGATGGTTCAAATTTTTTGAAAGTGGGGTTGTATGAGCTACTAATCCATAGTCAGCTTATACAGTAGATGATGGTCGACATGGCCCCAGTTTGGAGAAGCTGGCAGCTGTACTGGCATGGACGCTAAGCAATGTACTGCTGTGGACGGTTTCAGCAGCAAACATATTTTAGCCATCTAAAAAAAGCCCGCCTAAACAAAACAACATCAGTTTAAGTGTACGTATATTTAGAATATTTTCACAGCTTAACCTTGCCGTCAGACAACCCTTTTCGACAGGGAACTGAAGCCGTTACATTGCACTCTTCAAAGCCACAGGACTCCTTAGAGAACATTTTACTTATCCGAACTAACATGTTAAAACACCAAAGCCACACAATAACACAAACAAACTAACCGATCGAGGCAGCGGTACTCCAGCAACTCCGCTGTTCTGCGAGGTAATATGACTGGTTTTGTCAAAGGACTCTGGTGGCTTTGAAGAGTGCAATATAACGGCGTCAGTTCCCAGTGGAAAAGCGCTGTCTGACGGTCAGGTTAAGCCGTGAAAATATTCTAAGACACAAAAACACTTTCTGTGAGGAATCTAGGAAGTATGAAAGGAGAATCAATATGAATGATGGAGAAAAAAAGAGATAGACATGGGAAGTAGTTGAGAAAGACAGCATCATAGAGGGAGATGACATTTAAAATGTATAACTGTTGTTGTTCGTATTCCATTACCATGGGAAGCAAAATGACCACACTGTGTCATCAATAGTGAGTAAATGACAGTGAGAAAAGGACCGTCACCTTTAGAGTGAGCAAGAAACAATACCTGTAATGGCTCATTGTGTCCATGGTAAACACAATGAGACCATCTTTTTAGGCTGTTTTTGGCTGCCAGGAACAGATAATGTGCTTGTTAAATATTCATCTAATTACTATAGATGAAGAGCCTTTCTTGTGCCGTGAGGTGACATTTCAAATGCCATTCAATAAATCCTCAGGTCTAACCTATTCCTTAACTGAGTTCTTACTTTAATTTAATGATCCCCAAAGTAAAGCAGGGCCACTGCAACAACAAGTAGTAAAATTATATGCAAAGAAGAATGGAATAGAAAATCTTCAAAAAGAATGGATCCTATGGCTGCTATTGTTTTCACAGTAGCAGGGATGTCTTATACAAAATGTGAGCTTTGTGCATTACAAAAAGGTGAAGAATTATAAAAAATAAAATATCATATATGTGTGTATATATATATATATATATATATATATATATATATATGAAATAAACAAAACACACTTTTAGTTGACATAGCTTCCTAAGCTATGGAGATCGTTCAAATGCATAAAATGACCACGACATAACAGTATGTGATGAGGGCAATATTGGAATTTGAGGATGGATGGTTGTGTGAAAGGTGATGGGAATGGATGTACTGTAGGAAGAAGAAGTCGTCGGGTAGCCAGATCCTGGTGAAGGAAGAGATGAGAAAACCTGTTAGCTTCATGATGTTTATGCTTATCTGACAAAGGACCTCTTATGGCCATGGAATTGTGACTGTGGAAGCAAAGACGAAAGCAGTGTGACATTATATATAACACTGCAAAACCTCTTGGGGTCCTGTGGTGATAAAGCCTTTAGTTTGAAGTACTTGTCACTATTTCTTAAACTCTAATTAACAAAAGTAGTAGTATTTTTATTCAATATTACAAATATAATTTGTAATACTGCATAATGATTTTTTATGGTATCATATATTCTCTTTTTTATCGAAACTACATCACTCTTTCAGTCATTTGCTTCCTGATAAATTTCAGCATCAATGTAAAACCCTTCATTCAACTTCATTCACCATATGAATAAGCTTTTTTCCCCCCATTGCCATGAACAAAAACTTTAATGAAATAAAGTGACAAAGGATGAAAGACAAAGGATGAAAACTCCCTTGTGAGAGTGACCAGTGATGTTTCTGCGTGTGTGAACAAATGCTGTTTTCATCATTTCAGCGCTGCATTCTCATTTTTGCGTTAGGTCACTCATTTAGCAGCTAATAGTCTGTTATCAGCACTGCACCACCCAGTGGCTCAGAGTGGCCTCAGGCTTACAGCATGAAGCAGTCTCGTTATCCATTTCTGCTCTGTGATCACTGTGTTTTCTGTCAAGTAAACAACAACAACCATACTGGGAAGAAAATCACTAGAAGAACTCTAGATTATCATGACAATCTGGTAAATTTCTCATTTACATTCAGCTCATGTTTTGAGCCACTGCAGTGTCTTTTAGAGCCTGACATTTATCTCAATGAATAACTGTGATTTCAGGTCCTGTGGTGTGGTTTCCGTTAGCTAAGTTCATATGCATACGGTTAATAAATTGCCTTCCTCACTGCATCCCCCAATTTTGGGTTTAAGTAGGACTCTCTCTTTAAAGAATACAAAGGATCATTGGATTAGTTCTTCATCTATTCAGTTTTCACAGCAACAGTTTGAATAGCTATGAGCACCTGCTGAGCACATTCAATATGTCAGATGTAATAATACGAGAAAGTGCAGTCATGGGCATGTATGATAAAAACACACACACCACAAAAACACATGCACCAACATGAAAATTTGCCCTTCCCTTTTAAATCTGCTCAGTGGCTTTAAAATGTGGATAATTCGTCCCTTTCTCCAAAGCCTTATCTCTTTTCTTCTCTTTCTTTTCATAGATGAAAAGTCATCTGGCACAGTAAAGTCATCTGTAAAGGAGACTGATGGCTAACAATTGATGTGCCAATCCTGTCTAGACAGCAGCACTTCATTCAATTATGTTTGGAATACAAACATGATCACAACAACAATGGCAGGATTACCAACACCATAAAGAGGAGAGGAGGAAGTGGAGGAAGACAAGTGATGAGGATGAAATTGACAAAGGAAGATAGATGCGACACGCCTGGACTATGGAAGACATGATGGTATCAATAGTGGGAGATATGGATTTTATTTAAAGCAAAAGACCAAAATACACATACATGTAGCCTCTTGTCATGGTGCCAGTGAGTAGGCATCAATGAGACGAAGGCTTGTGATTGAATTCATGTGCGTAGCAAAGAACATGTTATGATGAAGACAATAACACACATACAGATCCTCAGACAGACACGCACACATTCAATTTGTTGGTGTTGCACAGCACAAGGAAGACCAGTAGAAGTCGGTGAATTGTGTTTACTCAGAACTTCAAAAAGTAGTCTTTGATCAAAAGTATGACCATATTTTGACTTATATCTTAGCTTTACTTACCTGTACCAGAGGCTTATCTAATATGTTTTCTGTCAACCTTTAAAAGAAGTCTTAACAGTGTTGTATGAAAGGGATAAGAGGGGTTGCAACAGTACAAGTGCCTGCTAAACTATAGCCTTCTTTATGCTGTTTGTGATCAAAAAGAGTACTTTAATACAATACTGTTTTGCAAATTAAAGTCAAGTCCAATGTATCACAGCTTCTCACAGCAACAGTCATGGTGAAAAAAACAAACAAAAAGATTGGTTGGACAGATTAATAATCATATCAAATGATCCAATTATTTTTAACTTTTTGAAATCCAACTTTTAAAGGTGCGTTTAGAACAATCAGACAGACAGGGATGGCAACATAAAACCACAGTTCACCACTGACAAGGAATTTCTGCACTCTCTTTTATTTTTTCATTTGTGCTTTCATGAATACACAGTACTGTACATAGCAGTAGTGAATTAGGTTATGTTTCCAAGATATCTTCCCACTTATTTAATAATCCATGCCCTTTAGGATTTGTGGTAGAAATAATAAAATATTGATTTTTCATTTGACATTCTGTGATGCAATTAAAGCCAACCCTGGACTAAAATGGGAGAATGCAGCCTGTGAGGTCTAATGCTTGTGTGGAGATTTTATTTGGTGTGGGTGAACTAAAAAATGCTGACGTAATGTCTGATGACCAGCTCCACAAATAGGCATCCCAGACAGTTAAAGATGATATGCAGATAGATCAACTTCCTCTAAAAGGTTTGCACTGACTCAAACCATTCTGCAATTCTATTGCTCAGATATGTGAATGTCAGGAGGAGCAGAGTGTGTATGCTTGCACTTGGGTATATATTTTGTGTATTTATGTCTTCAATTTCTCCATCCAGTGCCTTATTCACTCACCCCCTTTCTGATGCCTAGAGTGTTGACTTGGAGCTTGGGAGAGACAGCTGTCCTCCCTTTCTCTCCCTTTTGGCTAAAAATGTAAACCACCTTGCTAGTATGCCCTCTGGCTTGTCTCACCAGGTGTTGGCCACTTCTTTTCCTCATTCTGCAAGTATTTCAGTCTGTTGGTGTTGATTTGTGGTCTACAATATAGTACTGGCTTTTTACTTTTGCCCCAGTCAATTGATGCAACATCTTCCGCACTTTAGACCACTTTTGCTTATGGTTTTGGCCATAAAATCTGGGGCACTCTTCTTTTGTTGATAAAGGGCAGTATGTTCTTAATGGGAACTGGAGAGATGCTTAATCTGAAAATACAAAGCATCCAATCTTCTATTTTTGACCTAGATAAATAATATCTTTGCAAGGCCATCATTTTATCTGTCTCTGTAGCTACCTTCTTTTCAGCGAGTGACAAGTAGCACACTGGGTCTGTGGTTGCGAAGTCTTGAATACTTTCATCCTGATCATATTGATGCTAAAACCTTGTGTTAAACTGGTGAAAGTCCCTGAGCATCTTCTAAATTGTGTTCCTCTACAGGGGCATTGTACAGTACTACTACTTTGTCTATATAACACTGAATTAACTGAATTCGAGTCTCATTGCCTAATTTGACCTCCAGCTCTTCTTGTTAGCATGTTGTGTTTCTTGGCACATTACCGCCACCTGTAGATCAGTGCATATCCATCTTCATTGGATTTTTTTTGTACCCAAGACATTAGAATTTATGATGTCAGCTCTGTATGAACATCTAAAAATATCTTCTTGGTCATATACAAATTGCATTTCCTTGGCTAATTGTATAGTTTGAGTATATTTAGGGCTTCAGAACATCCAATATGAGCAGTGCGTCTTTCTGATGCCTTTTGAAAGTCAGAAAGAGCTTAATTGTATTTTAACGTGTTCACACGTGTTTTATTAATTTCACTTCCACAAGAGTTACAACAGTAGTTAATTAATTAAAACAACATCATGAACCAGATTTATGAAGACAGAAGCTCCCTAAATTAAAAAAGGAGGAAAATAACTAATTAAATTATTTTTTCAACCATGTTACAAATGTTGGGTGTTTTTGAAGGGGATCACATCCTGGTTTGGTGTGTTACACACATAGCAAAGCCATTCTTGATTAAAAGTATTGGTATACATTTGAAACATTGATAATTATTACGGAATGTTCTGCCTCACAGTGTTCACATGTGTTTAACTTTTCTTTAATAATTGACATTGACATGAATTTATTATATTAATAAGGTGAAATTTAGTAGTTGTGTGCTGAATTTTTAAAGCCAGAAGAGTTGTTGATGTGATCTGATTTTGACATACTACATGTTATTAACTAAGTACAATATCTTTTTTACTCAAAAAATGTGAAGGCTGCTGCACAAGGGTAAAGTCATTAGAACTTCAGAAAGATCAGCATGCCAATAAATTCTTTCTGCATTTTAATTAGGGCCGGATCATTAATGAGTCATCTGGAACTACACACTCTGAATGAACAACTCCTTTTTAAAATGTGGCATTGGCTGCCTCTGAGGCCAGTGTGCTAATAGAAAAGTTAATTACATCAGAGGCATTCATGTTAATGTATGTACTTTGACAGAAACGATATAATAAAAGGTTAGAGGAGTGTGTTCCAGTCCCCTGATACCAGACACATTTAATTGCTTTGTCTTGGGTTCCACAGTCAGTCATCTTGACAATGTTGTAAAAATACAGTTGTATATTAATCATGAATAGCTTGTTAAGCTTTGTTAAAACAGAAAGTTGTTTTGATAGACCCATATGCTGATTTGACCAGAATATTGTATGTGGATTGGAATATTATATGTAAATACTGTATGTACAGAGTTCAAGACATAAAACACAGACATAAAATGTAAAGATTAGCACAGAGAGACCACACGCAGCAAAGATTGATGATAACATCTCCCCACCTGCTGTACCCATGGGAAGCCTATAGGTGGATGGTGCAATGAACTGATATGTTGAAATAACCTGTGTAGAGGGTGCTATATAGTGTGTAATCATTCATTATTACCGCTGTCAGGATTTAGAAAGTCTATCTTGTAACAGATAAGATTTGTTGGGACAATTGGGAGATAATTGGCAGCTCTTCGTCTCCTATTTTGAAAAACACTGTACTTACACATACTTACTTGCATTATGGGATCTACCATATGTATTAACCACTCTACAATAATGCAACACCGATACTTCAGCATCAAGTGACCTTTTGGCTTGATAAGAGTCACCAGTGAACACTTAAAATTTGTATTGTGGAATTTTTTAATACAACAACAGGAAGAAAAATATTTTCCTGCTGCAAACACATCACCATGCAAGCAAGATTTTCATATTGTACTGAAATAAATTGGGACCGATAACTGTGTTTATAGGAAATAGTTCTACGCAGTTATGGTAAGTATGTATGGTTTATAGTAAAACATGCAAACCCCCCTCATTTAATGTCAACATCACAACCCTCTGGTCTTAAAAATTATGACAGAATGTATTATGTGACCATTTGAAACACACTTTACAGTATAAGTTGTGCAATGCTAGCTTTTAACAGATCTGCCATTCAGAAGCCTTTTATGTCCAAAGAAAATCACAAAGATACATAGCCCTGTGTAAGGATTCCAAAACCTCAAACCCTTAAAATTTGGGGGGAAAAAAACATAACTTGGTCTTATATATCATCTTGACTTGAACGTCATCCCTTAAATAACTGACTGTCCTTGAAGAATTGGTCCAATATTCTACTGCACACAGTTCTGGACTTGTATTAAAGAAACCTACAGAAAGCAGGACTGAAAGTGTTGTGAAGACAGCCATATAACTTTTTAAATGCTATATTGTTACGTGTATGTCTTGGACGATTCACAGTGTTCATACAATGCTGTTACGTTGGCTGGATTCTAACATCTTATGCGTCTTAGACCACTCGGCCAACATAACATCACCACACACAAACCCTCAAATGGGTGGTTAAGATTGTGTGCAAATCATGTCAGTGTCAAATAGAATGAATTGCAAATTGTTATAAAAAGCGCAGTAGGCGAATGTGAAATGCTTAATATTTTGAGTTTTTTGGTTGTCAGTTTCTATATTACAAGATTTTCTTGAAGTTAAAGAAGCCACGCCAAATTAAGGTGTCAGTTTTTGTTTGTCTGAAGCATGTACAATATAGGGTTTTGTTGTTTAGTGGTTTGTTTCCAAAAGAAATATGTATATATTGGGTAACAGCATTCAAAAACAAAGATGAAAGAGCACCAACTGGAAGACAAGGAATTGTGCAGCTGCAGGCTGAGCTAGGAGAAATCCCTGAACACTGCCCTACTGCCTTGAGATGTTCTGGGATTAAGGGGTGAACTTCAAGGGGGGGTAGCTCCCTGCTGATGATCCAGAAGCTGGCCTAAAGGCACTGGCAGTGCCATAGATGTGACAAGGAGCGATGCCCATAGGCCTCAAACCAACCTGTGCATACTCGGGAGTATCAAGATGGCAGATGGTTTGGGCAAAGTGGTGTCTTTTTTTTTTTTTTTTCTCACCTTATTAAAATGAATGTAACAACATCCACTGTAAAATTCTGTTCCAGTAATTCTATATATAAAACACTGTAGTCACGTTTTTAATTGTTAGAGAAACCAGTAATCACCCTTTCATATTGAAGCCAGTTTCATATTAAAACAATGTCAGGCCCACACCAACAATAAATCCATTATATCAAGGTCAAAAGTGGGTTGGATGACCCATGTTAACCCATTTTAATCTACGGTAAACATGTATTTATCCATAGCATACAGTGGTTTATAACTCTAATAACCGCAAGCTTGGACGTGACTAGTTGGTTGGAAGGTGGTTGATATTGTGTTCTGTGTGCTTTACGGGGTGTTACGGGCTGTTTGTATGTAAGTATGTCTGGGATGGTTGCTATGGTCATTCTGCGTGGGTCATTTTAACGTATTATGTGTGACACCTAAGCCGTAGAGGACAAGTAGTCAGCAAGAATGTTTCAGCACCTTGGAGTGAGACGCAAAACAGACTGGGTTTGATTATTTTGGCACCTTAGAGAGAGACAGACAGAGAGCGACACACTAAGACTGTTAATAATCTCGGGGAGGCACAATCAGAGAGACTGCGTTTGAATGTTTCAGCACCTTGGAGAGAGACAACACAAGCACCAGATAGCACCAAACTGTACTGACCTAATTACCGTGACTGGTGTTGCTAAATCACATGCAGAACTAGACACAACTGTCCCTGCCTTGTTCTACTATTTGTGATTTTTACTTTTTGCTCTCCATAGTAGCTAACTATACGAATTTGGCTAAATATAGCATTCAAGACAAGTTTTGATACCTGACCCTAAAGATCCTAGTCTAAAAGATTCAAATATTAGTCTCTTGTGAATATATTGGATTGCCTTTTCCATGTGTCCCTTCATATATCTTTATATTGCTTATATATTGCTTTCATTTTATTGTGGAATGTCAGTCTCAAATCAGAGCTTAAAGTGTAAGTGTATCTATTGTTTCATTTTTACAAACAACGTAAGCCAAAGCAAAATACCAAACATAAAGCTGGTTGAACACCAATGTCCGACTGTCAAGATATTAACAGAGCTTACTGTAATGACGATGTGCTGTACTGCACTGTAACATATATACCTGCTTAAGGGAACAATGTTGAACTCTTTAAGCCTTTATGTTAATGTATATAGTGTGTACTACCATCAGAAAGCCTTCGCTGCTGAGCAGAAAGACAGGGAGGAGGAGAGATGGAAGGGTACAGTGGACAGACAGACAGAGGGACATAAACCAGATTAATCATCTCATCATGTGTGATTAATTTGGAACTGAGCACCATTGGCAGGGTAACACAATGAACCAGATACCCCATTGACAGGTCAATATGTTTACACTGATGGATTTGCTCTCATATATGTGCACATGAAAACACACACACTCTCTCTCTCTCTCTCTCTCACACACACACACACACAGAAGAAAATAAGAAAAATGGGTTCTTTATGAGTCAACATTGCTAAAAAAAAAGAAAAGAAAAAGAAAACCTGCATAAACATGGTCTGAGCCCTTCATTTGCAGGTGTGTGACATCTTGGAGTCTCAACTACCATAAGCAGATCAGTGCTGAAGTATTGATACTTCTGATACTGATTCATTTTGAGAATCATCTGTGTCGATATTTTACTATATTTTATTTTCTATTAGAACCTTAGTTCACCAATCCAATCAGCCAGCTGTCACAACTAGGCCCATCTTAACAGGAATAAACAATAAAATAAAATACAAACATTTTAAAAAGACATACACAGTACGTACATGCCTGGACTACCATATTCTGGAAAACATGTTCCCTCTTTTCTGGAGCTGGATTTGAATTCCTTGGACACTAAAATGCATACGTATTTGATCAAGTTCACTTGTATGAAGGACAGCACATCAGCAGAATGCCTTTCACAGCAGAGTGATGACCAGAGTCCTACGGCTTCTCTCATATACAACTTCAATAGGCCCATCCTTTCTCTGGCAGGAATCAAAATGCACAGGGGAGGAATACGGGGAAAAACAATGGCGTGTCACCTCATGGCTGCAGAATAAAAAAGAGAGATGCTTTGTGTTGCTCTCTTTTTCAAACGCACAGGTGTTCTGGCAAACAACTCAAAGTGGGTGTATGTGTGTGTGCTTATCCGTTCACCTTTACTGTCCTCTTCTGAACTGCCCTTGATCACTGAAACGTACTGCGTCATCAAAAAACAGACACATCAAAACAGGCCGTGTTTGCAAAGTTGTGAGAAATGCTCTCTGGGGATCTGGTGACTTTTGTGTTGTTCAGGGTCTTGTGGAAAAAAAGGCAGAGAGATGGCAGGAGTGCTCCACTGTCAGTCTCAAGGAGATAAAGGGAAGGCTTTATCACAGGAATGCGCTTCGCCATAGCTGTCCGCATGCCACAGCAGCCTGTACTCAAGTCATCTTTTGTAGATTCAGGACACAGTATATAGTGTATATTTATATATGATTTGATTACCTACACCCACAAAATAATAGTGATAATTAAACAATTTCATGATGTATTGTGTTTTGGGGAAGCTGAACACTCACATTTTCTCCATCAGCACTGATAAACTGTACAACACTTTAATAATATGTCATGTGGAATATTGTTTTGACCTGGTGCTATGTCAGTTGCACAGGGCTTCCTTTCAACCAATTAAATGTAACCCATGTGAAGAACGTTATTTTGTACAGACATTTGTGGGTCCTGAAGATGAATTATTCTGATTTTAGTGGCACCTTGAACTTGTATGGCAATCCATACAATGGTTGTTGAGATGTTCCACAATGGTCGACCTCATGGGGCCACTAAAACTGGTAGAATTCATCTTCAAGAACCATTGTGGAACATCTCAACAACTATTTGGAAAGAAATTTGGTACATTCATATGTTTTGTTTTCATGCAGCACCATCATCAGTTCAAAATCTTAATTTGTCCAATACTTCGGTTTCATGACCAAATACCCGCTAAACTAATGACATTCCTATCAGCCTCTGCTGTACTTTGTGTTTAGCTGTAGAAAATGTTAACAGCTAATACACTAACAAAGATGGTGAACATGGTAAGTATTGTACCTGCTAAACATCAGCATGTTTGCATTGTCATTGTGAGCATGTTAACATGCCGACATTAGCATTTAAGTCAAAGTACTGCTTTGCCTGAGTACAGCTTTGCAGACCTGCTCGCATAGCTAGTAGCGAGTGATGAATAGAGTCAGAATACCGAGTGATGTGTATTATTTCTGATACATGAATGGGGAAGTCCAGAAACATATTTTTTTATCTTTGTCCACTTCATCAAGTTTATGGTTATGATATAAGGTCAACATTGTACTTATCATTACTTACTATCATATACATTATTATTATCTGTAAATCTGTCATTGTCCTGCAAACCCAGCACTACATCTTTCATTTATTCTTTATTCCATGATCAGCAGACCTTATTGTGGTGCATAAGAGCTATATTTCCTGATTATAAAACCATGTGTGGGAGAAGAGATAGCAGATTTCCCATGCATATACATACATCTCTTTTGTCAGACTTTTTCATAGCCAAGATTAGTTGGTGTATATCAACATTCAGCCAAAGTGGCGACTCAGGCTGTCAAAGGGCCAAAAAAAAGATAGAAAAGGGCACTGTCTGCATGTGGTGAGGCACCAGCACGCAAAAAGATGTGAGGTATTTATTGTAAAAAGGGTTCTAAATCCTTTTTTAGCACTGCACTTGGGTTTTCTCCACTGGATGGGCACCATAGAATGCACTTTATCTTGTTTTCTTGCACATTGGGCCACCACAGAGGGCACTTTATCGTGTTATCAGTAGGCAAATTTGTTAAATTTTAACTGGGGAGATTGGAATGCATCCCCTCATCCTCTCTTGCTCACACACTTTCAGTGTCTCTCACGTGGTGGTAACTCATTCTCACTGTTGCACCTTAACAGTCCTTCAACACCTCTGCCATACATTCATTTCCTCTCGCAATTTCTGCTTAGCGTTTGTCGGTCTTGGTGCTTCATATGTCTGCATTCTCTCTACTACTAGGTTGTCAGGTTAATAAGGCGTTGGCATTTTGGTCATTTTGCTAACGAGGGGTTGGCATCCCCCCTCATATCGCCTACTGTGTTGTATATATACCATAGGGACATCCAATAGGGCACTTTGCTATGTTTTATTTTTTACCATTGTCCACCAGTGTTCAGGTATCAGGCAAAAAGTTTGTTAACAAAATATATATATATTTTAAATATTATGTAACTCCCTGATCAGTGCTTCTCTTTTATAAACTTTCTTATACATCTTTGTTCCTACTAACACACAAGTTTTGTGAGTACTGTATCTGAGCCTTTATGGCAACAAGATTGAAAGGCACAGTGTGCTAAAGTTACTTTCTTTCACAAACACTTAAGGAACAGAAAGGTTTCTTGATTGAAAACATGCTATTCTAACCTCAACTGAGACACTACAGGGTACACTTCTGGGCTCTAGAGCAGAATATCTATCTTGTGTAACAAAAGTGGTTGGCAGTGGCAGTTAGTTGTGGTAATGTTGTAATAATAGTGGCCTAATGACAATAAGAGAAATTGACTGAGATGGAATTCATGCAGATTGCTATCATTCAGCATTAACAAATGTGAGGAAATTGTGGGTTATTATTCCTGATGAAAGGCAAAAAGAGTATATTTATCAGCAGAACTCTTGTTCCTCAAAAAGACCCATCACCAACTAAGTAGATGAAAATTAGATGAACATTTTGTCTGTGTGTTTGAGTATATGTCTACCAGGGCAGGAATTTCACCAGCGACCACAACAGCCATGGTCGTCGTTGCCCCTCTGTCTGGCCTTGATTCCACTGTGGCCTTGGTGCCCCGCACTCTGCCTCTTCTGTGTTTTTTCTATTTATTAAACGGGCCCCGGGTCTAAATTATCAAAGACTGTAGTATTGATAAACCCAGATGTTCCGGTGCTTTTTTCAGTGCTTTTTAAGGTTTTGGCGTAATTATCACGCTGCTGCAACCCACACACACACACAGACACAGACACAGACACACACACCAACAAACAGATCAAAGTGAGGAGAGCAGAACGGAGAGGCAGCGGTGGTCAGTGGGGACAGTCAAATGAACCACGTGAAGAGAAGACACCTCAAAGATTACTCGAGTTGACGGAAGCTGCACTCGTTACTGTAGGTAACTGCAATAAAACCTTTGCGAGTAAAAAGCCAAGACTTTATCAATACACCTGTCCAACAAGCAGAAACATGTTAACATGTAGAAACATGTAAACGTCTCTCATCCATCACCACTATCCTCTTCCTCTTCTGCCTGCAGGAGGAGGACAGAAGACTTCACTCAGTATTGTGATGTCAGGATTATTATTTATTTTATTGACATTTTAGATTTGTTTCCAGTGAGATACTATTTAGTTTGTATCGTGACTTTGCTGTTGTGATCATTACTGTTGCTGCTCTACAAACAACAGTTAGTTATATTTGAAACATTAAATTCTAATCCTTTCATGAATATTTTTCAAAAAGCAATTACTAATGATAAAGAACTGATATAGTATGGATAAGGGTACTAATATCAATAAAATCAATAAAAAAATGAATGCTTTTGGAAATGGATTTGTATTTAAGTAAAATCAAAATCAAGTTTTTTTAACTTATGGACTTGATGCCCTGGCATTGTGGCTTGAAAAAAATTGTCCTGCTGCAGGCCTTGCCTCCAAAATTACAAAATTCCAGGCCTGCTGTCTACACATCTATATTACTGTCTGATTGCCTGAATGAACTGTATTCAGTTTTTAAAGGAATTAATCTGTTCAGTCATTCACTGGTATGCATGATCATTGAGAGAGCAATCATCCCACGTCAAAATGAAATAAATCAGATGGATACCCTGCTTACACAAACTTGAATCACAGACCACAACCACCACTAAATTGAATGCAGTTAGAAATATTATAACCTGTAATTATCGTTGTTACTGGCAGTAGAGTTACTAGGGTAATAGGGATGTAAACAAATATTTATGTGACTTGAGGTTTTGATTCTATCTGATCAGCCTTCAGCCATACTAAACATCAGGGATAGAAAAAAACCTCCCTCACAAGCCTCATATTTCTTATCATTATGTTGTTGTTTGTTTCGACATATAACCTTGCAAAGGTCCAGTAACAATCTTAATTAACACACACACACACACACACCCACACACACACGCACCTACATAGACACACACAGTTTGACACATTTTCTTGCTCCAGACTCAGCAACTATTTAATGACATCCATTAGATTACCTGACTTTTTAAGCACCTTTTCATGGGTTTTATGGTTGTTCATTCTCATTAAATATGTACCAACAAACATACAGGACACATCACTGTAGAATTTAGAGTCAAAAGAAATGTGTTGGTCTATTATGAGCTAGACAAATAAACCACTTAATTAACAACAATTCTGCCAACCGTAATGAAAAATCGTATTTCTATATCTTCCGTAATACTGCAGCATGCCTTCCACAACACCACTAGACGTCGGAGTACTAGCATAAGATGTGAAAAAGTTTTGGGCTGGGAAAACTCTGATAATGCCAACTCAGGTCATTATTTCCTCTGGGAAATGGCCTTGTGACTTCCTCAACAATATTTACTAGTCTCTAATAGTACCCCAGCCCTACACTAGTGTGGACGCTGTACACCGACAGCTTCATTCTGCTTATATGCTATTAATAACTCCAAGGCTTGCAATGCTCCACAAAGTCATCAGTACATTTAGAAACAGTCTTCTCCAATCTCACAAGAGTTTTAAAATCTAAATGTTCACCATCAATCTGACCACATAAGCACCAAAGATGTTGCAATGCATTACTGCACTGCTTAGGTTAGGGTTAAACCACAGCAATCTTGATCAACCATTGTACTATCGTCCTATCAAGTGCTGAATCGCAATGGCTGCGACCACATACGCCAATCCACCTACTCGTGCATGCATTCACACACACGCACAACCTTAAAAACACTTCACCTCCATGGCAAATGTGAGGAATTAAGCACAATGAATCCATGTCAAAGTTATTTTCTCCCACTGCCACGCCCCCATTTAGCCATCTGGCATGAGCACAAACACAACCTTCACACACACACACACACACATACACACACACTTCACCTCCATGCCAATTTCAACCTCAGAAAACTCAGGCCGCCAAAGGGTGGGGAAATCTTTGTGGACCGACCAACCAAACCAACCAACAGAGTAAGAGATAGAGCTGCTGGTCGCAGCTAAAATTATTCCCTTCCAAACAGATAGCAATAGTCAGGTTTAAGGGATTTTACTTGCTGCAATTTATAAATGACATTACACAGAATTATACAGTAGTTACTGCACTGCATTGGTCATACTGATGATACAGCACCTTTGACATAACATGATGGAGATAAGCCAGGTATCATCCAGCTGCCTGAGGCAAATATTTGAACGGGCGCACCTAGCTGTCATCAGTCCACCAGCAGAAACACAGTTTTAACTGTAAAAAAATATGAATATTCTATGATATAATGTTTGACAAATGTGTATGTTTATTAACACTCTTTATATAGTTATTCTGTCTGTGTTTCATTGTCTCACATGTAGGCTGATATTTACAGATGTTGTATGTGGAGATTTGTAAAATATACATAATTGGTTTAAATGTAAGCATTATTAACATTTATACTCTACTACCTTTTTGGGTATGTTCAATTAGTTGATAATGTAAGCCTATTTATTAGTTTTATGATTTTAGAATTACTAACCCCCCATCAGGTGTGTAGCGTGATGGACGATGGAAATAATATAATCAAGAAGATTTTTATATCTGCCACAGAATGACTGACAAACTTCTCGCCAAAACACTCTCTTCTCATGAACTGCTGATCAAGACAGATGATTTACATAGGCCTCCAAACAATCACAAACATACAACAAAGTTTGGGTGTCAGACCACCTAAATCGGGGTATTAAATCACAATGTGTTTACACTGACCTTCCAAGTGCCAACTTAACGCCACACTTCCATCAGAGACTCCAACTAAACTAAAAATCCCCAAATCCCACCAAGGACTGAGGACATCAAGAATAGGAGAAAACTGACTTAACGATGCAGAATAAAAGTGAATATACATGAACTTACATTCACACATTACATTAACCACCTGAAAGTACTGGAGTTATGATTTGACATGTGATGTTTGATGCTGAGGCAATAAGAATCATGCTAACATGAAGTGGGTACACCTCAAGATGAAATGTGGTGTGTCTGTGCAGGGACACCCCCCCTTTCCCCTGTAAACTCTGCACATGTTTTCTCATACACATTCTTGATAAGAGTAATTTGGTTTAGTGTTTAATTTTGTTTGATTTTGTTTTCCGTGTATAATAGATTCTCATTTTACATGACTTAACTATTCAGGTAGATAAATAATAAAGAAAAAATGTATGTTTAATTTATTGGATTCAAATCGTAAGCCATTCCAGAAACAGTAACAGTGAAAACTCGAACAGTTTATACTGATCAAAAACATGTAGG
This sequence comes from Lateolabrax maculatus, assembly GCA_031216445.1. Lineage (NCBI taxonomy): Eukaryota > Metazoa > Chordata > Actinopteri > Acropomatiformes > Lateolabracidae > Lateolabrax > Lateolabrax maculatus. The sequence goes on along the minus strand of CM062197.1, from coordinate 13,026,196 downwards.
CTTAAGCCTAGCTATTGAATATACCCTTTTTATAGTAATACTTTAATGCAGGTCCTTTTTGTGGTCATACACTGAAAATATATGTGTTGTTATATAGACATATTATAGATCCCAAAATATCAACAAAATGTTCATATACATACACTAGTGTTCATACCTCAGCTTATATGTGTGATTCATCTTGTTTTATTTTGTTATTTATTTTTATCTGTTTTAAATCTATTTAGGGTATTACACACTCTCAGAGCCATCCAAGAATTGTGGTTCATAAATAATACGTTGCTTTGTTCATGATAGTCAGATCTGTTCAAAATGTCTACAGTTCTTTTCTGTAGCATAAAGTTGGATCTGTGATTTTGTATTCGTCTCCAAACCTCCACCAACATTGTGTTGACATTTATATTGATCTCTTTTACTCATTAAGGTGAATATGCATTTATATAACCAGTGAATTGATCAGAGGTTACCAGAAAGATAATATGAGTTAAATGAAGCTCTGTTTGGAATAAGATTCTCTCTCAATAGTATTCATCACGTGTTTGTTCATTTCTTTTATCCACTTATATGTATATTTAGTAGTTAGTTGTGTGTATTAGCTGAATAAATATGCAAGTTTATAAAGAATCTGATTAAGTAAGTTTGTGTGTAAGGAATATTACGGTCACTGTACATGAGTAAGGGACTCCATGGGAACCTTCAGATCAAAGCTAGATTAAATAATGGCTATCAGAAAATGTTCTCATCAAGAACAGATGAGTGGTGCGCTGTAAATCTTAAATATATAGTAAAAAGATGATTGATATGAGTCCTTTGATAGCCAGAAGTGAGTGTAAATAAATTCCTTGTCTTCAAAATAAATAATCTGTTATGATAATTTAATGATGATTTTACAGTATATTATATAAGACTTTATATGTTAGTATTCTAACCACAGTTAGTGGAGTTTTGAAGCAAAGTTAAGCAAAAAAAAAAAAAAAAAGTGAGCTTTTTCACTGAAGGTAAAACTTTTTTTCTGAGCTTCTGTAATTTCCATGTCAATGGCATGCCTCTTAGCAAGGTGAGCCATCATACAAAGTAAAGAGGTCTAGAGTGCTTCAAGGCTGGCTCTGAATTGGAACATATATTGCAGTATTTAAAAAGTCACTTACATAAATGTTCCCTCTCTGTGGATTCTCTAAAACAGTATGAGTTCAGGTTCTTTCAAGCCAAAAAACATTTCAGAGGTTTCTGTGCACTTGAAGTCATAAGTTTAGATTTTGGACAGAAAGTAGTGTGCATATTGTACACTGGTTGACTCTTTCTCTTCCTCTGACCACATGAGATACGTCTCATTCAATATGAGAGGTAGGTGAGTGTTCAACATGAGTCTTTGATCTTGTTCAGGGGCTTGAATCAGTAACAACTAAGATTATAAGAAGAAAATATTAGAGTTTAGTGCTCTATTGGAAAAGAACAAGGATTTATCAATACACAGACAGGACAGTAATCAGTCAAAATTAGATTTGATCAATACCAGAACACTTACTGCCATCCACTTTTGCCATATTGTACTTATTGAAGTGCCCTGGTATTTAAGAGGCCGGGTGTGTTTGACGTAATAGATTTTTTTTTTCATAGTGGCATGCTTGCTGACCACATTTTGAAGAGAACTTTAATGTAACTTGCAGTCCACACACGTTCTAGGAACTCTGCTGTGTGTATTACTGTAACATCTATTTCTATAAACCAATTGGCTGATACCATCAGGATTAGCATGATACTTTATTGCGTTGGGTGTGCCATACCTGATGGGGGGTGTACTGTGAATATTCTAGTCAGTATGCATTTTGGTGAATTCATCACAAGCTGCTGAGAAAATCTCTATCCTTTATTTGGAGAACCTATGGATAGAAATCACAGACAGAGGGGGCCAAATACTGTAAATTACTATAAAAGTAAGGATGAAAGACAACAGGGTACAAATTGGAAATATCAAAGAATTTGGCTGGTTTTTACTTTTTGCACTTTGAATGTTTTAGAAGGTCATATATTTGACAATATGACGAAGGATACATTTGTTTTGTATCTACTTGCCTGTTTGAGGACTAGCAGCATGGAGCCCGGCCCCTCCACCCTTCATTTCTACATGGAACGTCATTAAAATCTCACTGTGCTTTCTCCATCATTTCAATTACAGCACTACTCCTGTATGCATTTTTATCTTTTTAGTGTGTGTGTTCGGGAGGACAGCACAGTTTACCATCCAGGGAAATAAGTAAGGCATTAGTTCAAGTGATGCTAAACTGGCCTTCCTGAATACAATCTGGTCCCAGGGATCTATGTTTCTGTGTGGCCATATCGTGTATATGAATGCATGTGTGTGGGCTCGTATGTGTTTATGTGTATATGTGTGATAGTGTGTGACTGATCTGATGATTTGGAGGGCAAACCAAGCAGACAGGGATGGCATTTGTTGCATGAGAGGGGGGTTGTACTGCTTCTGTCAGCTACACTGTTGTGGTGCACACACACCCACTTACACACAAATACTAGAATACCACACACAAATGCCACACACACACAAACAGTATGCAAACTACATTGCCCGTGGCTTTTCAGATGCCCCCCGGGCTTTTCCTGTCCATCTGTGGTGACAGAATGACCACTCTGCCCCCTACAACTTGAGCAGAGACATGTATAACCACACACATACAGGAACACCATACCAGAAGCTCTGCAGAAACCCGCCGCCTCCCTGCAGAAAAGCAGCATGAATCTTGTTTGTCTAATTGACAGCATTCCAGCCAACCAAACAAACAAGCCTTGTTGCAGTGAACTCAGTGACACATTTAGCTCGCAACACCTATGCCCTTCTGTGTAATTGATGTGGAAACATACAAAGTGAACTTTTTGTGAAGGGTAGTGCTGACAACAAGCTTTGATATTCTCATGTTTTCACTTTTCATCAGTGCTACCTGCAACAGATGGACTCTTGCAAGGGCGCAGTTGTTGATGAAGTAGAAAAAAAAAAGTCCAATAAAATCTGTATAATGTGGTATTTTAAGAGAGAGGCAAGATGCTGTGGAAATGTTATTTGGATGAATAAGATTAGGTTTTTAAAGGTGGATTTTATTACTGTCATCTAATGTCATCCAAAGTTAAAATCAGAAGTCATTCAGTGACTTCAAAAATTAGGTTCCCAATAGTATAAAGTATATTCACAAAAGCTGCCTGGACTAATTTCCTTTCCACTTTACCTGAAATAACACATAATAAGTTTGACGTCACATTGCTTCACCTCCAGCAGAATCAAAGTCAGTTATGAATGTCCTTAACACTTTGATAAACACGTAAATCACCTCAGTGTTGCAAAAAGGACCTCCAACATTTTTTTCACAGATTATACCCGACACACTACCAAACTGTAATTGGTTAATTGTGATCTTGTTTGTGTGAATGAATAATAACCTTAAATATCACCATGTGTAATTATGCTGCTGTAAAAGCAATTTTAGTGGGACTTTAAAGGCCTTGAGCTTCAGGTTGAACGGGCTTTACCAAGTGACAATATTAGCAGTTTCTTCACTTGCAGATACTTAATGGCTCTAAAAGGTTTTTGTGTGAACTTCGATGAAAAGACCGCAGACGACGATGTGCATGTGATAAAAAATGGGAAGACATCAAAAATGCAACACGACATCTAATAAAAAGAGCAAGAAAGAGAAAAAAGGAGACTACTTATAAAATAGGGACTACAGCAAATTCATATGGACTATTAAAGCAAATACAAAAAAATGTTGATAAATCTTGGAACACGTGGATAAACATATGGACAATATGCAAAAGGGATATCTGCACCATCTTCATTGTAGGCCCATCACACAGCAGTTTAATCTGATATTTGGGGGTAGATGCTCAGATACAATCACCTGTCGTACAGAGGGATCAATCTAAAATAGAATTACAGTTAGGAAAAAACGATTGGCAAAGGTGTACATGTGTTCCAAATTGACTGATCAAACTGAAATCTAGAAACATGATTTGAATCACCGCAATATACACGAGAATGAATCATTTATGCTGCTGTACAGGTTCAATCAAGGTAATGAGATGAACAAAGCTCTGATCATTATGGGGATGGCTTACATCACAGCCTCATAAATTTGTGTGTATGTGTGTGCATGTCTCTGAAAATTCACACTCAGCCTTTGTACGTGATTGACCAGATTACTGAAAAGAAAATTACACGATAGACTTGAATGAAGGTGGGACAACAGAGGTGAAAGTATGTGTTAAGTGTGTGTCTGTCAGACCCAAAAAGTGTTTGACTGAGAAATTAACACCTGCGTTGTCAGAGCCTGTGTGCCATTGTGCCTCCTGCAAGACTGGATGCTGTGATGACAGATAATTATACACTATAACAGAGAATTTAAACTATGTTGATACTGATCCATTTTCTGTATATCTAACTATAAAGCAAGGAATCTCTGACTATGTCCTTCGCATCAAATCCATTTCACACTTGACGGGTGTATTGCTGGGGACCCAAGGACGTGCAGTCTTGAATTTGATTCAATTCGGACAAGCGACACATATTATCAAACATTGAATAAACAAGTGACTACCTCTCTGTGCGGCACCGGTGCAGCATGGGAGCGGGGCTTCAAGGATTCACGGACTGCGATAAAGCATCTCGCTGTGAGCTAATCTGGCAAGAAAATACACTGATATATTGTAAACAATATAAATGACTGCCCATTCACCATATTTATGACTGCTGTTTGTGACTGTGTTTTTTTTTTTAAATTCCCCATGCCTACTTATTCCACATATTTGTCATTTATCTAAACAGAGAGCAGGAGAGACGAGCAGACACACACAGACTCAAGCAGACAGACAGAGACAGAGATAGAGAGAGAGAGACAGAGGCAGAGAGAGAGAGAGAGAGAGAAAGAGATCAGCTGACTAAGGAATCTCCGTCCGTCTGTCTATATGTATGTGTGCCGGACTGTCCTTTGCATACCTTGAGAACTGTTCATTTGAACGACTCCACACTTGGCGAGTGCATTGCCGAAGACCCAATAGAGTGCAGTGTCGAGTATGAAGTTGATCGGCTGAGTGGTTCTCGTGAACGCCGCAAGCAGCCCCAGTTCGGTTCTCGACAGCGCTGCAAGCAATACTTCCGGGGGCCAAGCAATCGGTCTGCTCCGCACTGGCACCCATTCTGAATGGCCACGCGGTCTGGATGGGCACGCCATCCGACAACCCTGCACGCAGCAATACCAGGAGCCAAGCAATTAGCCCGTTCTGCATGGGCACGTGTTTTGAGCGGATAAGCCCTGAACGGGCACTGCAGTAGTTCATCATATAAAATCATTTATCATATTGAAATATGTGATTTTCTGAATTTCTTTCACACTGAATAAATAAACAAACATTTACTGTATATGTTTATTTAGCAATGTTTAAACAAAACATTGTCTAGAACAACTGAAAAATATTCAAGTAACACATGGATTAACATATGGACTACAGCCATGCAAAAAGGATTTCTGCACCATTTTCCTTAAGTGGTTTGTCTCATAAAACAGCAGTTTACTCTGATGTTTGGATGCAGATGATCAGATAGAATCACCTGTCGTACAGATGGATCAATCCAAAATAGAATTACATTTAGGACGGACAGCTTGGCAAAGGTGTACATGCGTTCCGAATTGACTGATCAAACAAAAATCTAAAAGCATGATTTGAAACACTGCAAAATACCTGAGAATGAATTATTTATTCTGCTGTACAGCTTCAATCAAGGAAATGAGATGAGCAAAGCCCTGATCATTACGTGGTTGGCTTACATCAAAGCCTCTTAATTTGTGTGTATGTGTGTGCATGTCTTTGCAAAGTCACACTCAGTTTTTGTACGTGAATGACCTAGAGATTACTACAAAGAAAATTATACGCTGGAATTGTATGAAGCTAATGATAATAGAGGTGAAAGTATGTGTTATGTGTGTGTCTGTCAGACCAAAGAAATGTTCTGTAAAATGAACACCTACGTTATCAGGTGCTCTGTGCCATTGTGCCTCCTGTGATGACAGTAATTATACACTATAAGTGAGGATTTAAGGTATGTTGAAACTGATCCATTTTCTGTATATCATCATTTAAAATACTATTCTGTATCATATAGAAATTTTCTGAATTTCTTTCACACTGAATTTGGTCAGACATTTAGCGATGCATGGTAGTAATTTACAAGAGGGATGGAAATAAATGTCAAAGGTTTGATGACACTCTCATTAAATTGATGTTGGTAATTGAACATGTAACCTTCAAATAAGTTATCGCACTTAATTTAAATGGCATTCAAGAGCTGCAGTTTCAGCACTTTGATGCACAAGCCTGTTTTGGACTTGCTGAACAGAAATCTAATCATGATCACACAATAAGAAAATAATACATGACTTCGCTAACTCAAGTCCTCCACATTAAACAACAAAATATGTCATTTCTAATTGCCCTCCAGAATGACACCTGCAAGTGCTTTATGATCTGACGCCCCTTATCGGCAATACAACATATTTTGTCTGTACAGAAATAAAGCATTTTCTGATCTGGTTAGGGTTTGGTTAAAAACAAAACCATGGTTGACTTTAAATTGCAAAACGGGAAAAAAACTTAATTTTGTTATCATATTAGCTTTGGCTGAACTTTATAGTGCATTTTTGTGCAAAAGGATTGGAAGAGGAAGAGGATTGTGGTTTTTGTCCTCCACCTTTTACATTGTAGTCCTGCTAGGGAGGGATTGCTTCACAGCATGGCATGTGACTACTATATTAAGAGTTTAAGAATTTCATGTACACTACATATCTGAACTTTGATTTGTCTACATTTATACCCTCCAGTCACTCAAAAACCACTACCACCAATAACAGTAACCTCTTCTGAGACCGCAGCCTCTTACAGTCTTCTTGCTAAGCAAACATGATGTTGGCACTATATGAAATGCTACAGGGCATCAATTGAGACCTGTCCCTGCTCCACTGGTGCACACACATAAATATATGCTGAGAGAGAGGGGGAGAGGGAGAGAGAGAGACTCACTACCAAAGAGAGCCATGGGCTCGACTCTTCACAAACATCAGCAGCACTTTCAGAAGCATTTGGAGCTGCTGGCATATGAGGAGAATAGACTTGTTATTGGGCACCAGAGTCAGAGTCAGCTGTTTCTACTTGAGAGCTGCTAAATCCATCCTTTCTGCCTCCCACTGCCTCTTTCACTGGAAATAAGGTCATGCTCCTTCTGAATCTCTTCCAGAGTTGACGTTCACTGTTTGCACGATACCTGATCTAATTGGAGGCATGTGAGTGCACCTCTGTTGCAATCACTGATGCTGTGAGATGTTAAACAGTATAGTCAAGGGTTGAATCTTGATGTAGCACCTGTCATGTTTAAAAAAGTCTGTGCACTGTTGGGAAACAAAAGGGAAAAGCATGAGGACTAATCAAGCAAAAGCTGTTTATCAGTAGGTAGCTATTACTGTAGTTACGGGCCTGATCCACCATAATGAAGTGTGTAGGCAAACCAAATGAGGATTTTCTCGTTCTCTACTACCTTTTCACATCCTCTTAACTGCTTTGTAGTCTCGTCTCCCTCTTATTATCTCCATATCCCTCCTCTCAACTGTGTGAAGAGTCACATTAAATATAAATGGAAGGGAATGATGGGCAGAGATATCTAATTGTTTATACACCATATTGGATTTTAGAGGTCTCTATTGAATTAATAGGATATGATTTCATTGTTAAAAATTCATGATGAGATTCTGAGGATGTTGGTTTTAATTCTGTGAGAACCGACAGCTTGGCAGAGCTGGCGGAGGCACAGAGGGACAGGATAAAATACAGTCACATAAAAAAAGATAAAAAAAAATACTTCTGACCTTATTTAACTCCGGAACAAGTGCTCTCAAGGGACAATTGAAATAAAAACCAGTGCGGTGCGGGGGGTAATCAAAACCAATCCAGTCAATCACAGTAGAAGTTCATTCTAAAGTGCTACTCTGTGCAAAGACAAGTGCTGTAACATGCATAAAAGATCAGTTTTCCTCATCTTACAGATGTACTTTCATGACATGTTTGTATGAGCATACACACAGACACACGTTCACACTCATACTGACTCAGATGTAAAGGAGACTTGTACCCTTTCTTCTATCCCTTTAGGAAAGGATTGCAGGCAGCAGTTCCTATTTATCAGACTGCCAGCCATCTGAAATCAAATTTCCCCTGAAGACACCATGAAATTACAGATATTTTCACTCCCAGTCCACCTCCCTGCCAAAGCCCACAGGATAAATATCACAACTTTAAGCCTTTCAAGCTGCTATAAGCTGGCACGCTGATGACATTTTGACCAGGCCTGTGTTTCTCCCCAAAGCCTCACTCTAAGTCACACATGCACACACAAATACACGTATACACACACGTACACTGTGTCCGGAGTTTCTCCCTTCTCTGTCTCCCTCTAGCCCCTCTCCTTGTGACAGGCTTAGCAGTGCAGTGATCCATGGTACTAGCCGCCTGTTTATCCAGGCTAAGTGCTCTTTGCTGTGCCACTCCACTTTTCTCTGTTGTCTCAGACCTGTTTGATTGATAAATATTGCAGCCGGCAGGCAGAGCCAGCCTCTGACCTTAAGATAATGGAAATAGTTTGGGAAGTATGGGACAAAAGGCTAACCACTAAAATCTCCCCTTACCGCCATGTTCAGTATGTTTGCGGGAAGGCGTGCCAGGTTAGATGGATGGAATTAGGGTAATTCACTGTTTAGCCCAGTTCATGCTGTGTAGTTAAATGTCCTAAATGTCCACAGTAAAGCAACGGTGATGTACCGATGGACCAAGAAGAACTTTTGTGTGCACAGTTGTGCGTGTGTCTGAGTCTTTATCCTTAAGGGGTCTAATCTTAAAAGCATGTTGGATTTTCAACCTAACAATCTTGAACAATCAGGAACAATTTACTAAAAAGGCTTTTAAGATCAAACTGTAAAAACAGACAACACAAATACACATACATCTGACCCAAACCATTGAAAGGACAAAATCAGTGTTATTGCATGTAGACCACTTATTAACATTTACTACTATTGTTTTCTGCACGCTGTAGTGTTTAAGATTTTCAGAAAGCCGATGATCTCCAGTGTTTCTAAAAACAGACATGATGGTCAAACTATGCAGAAAGTAATGGAAATGAATGGCACCTTAAAGAAAACCCACTTTTAAATAACTGAAGCACTAGGAATTGTGGTGATGTGTAGTAGACATGAGTATCAGTAAATATTAGAGTGATCGAGACATTTTAGCTGAAAACCACATGACTAAATGAGAAAGAACACAATTACAACTGCATGGAAACATAGTCCCTTTGTACATTGCTGTATGCATGTAGGTGTTTTGTGTCATCCAAACCCTTGAATGCAGTTAGAGCACTTCAAAATTACAGTCAATCATGTACAACATCACACAGACTATTACTGCTGCCCAAAGATGATGCATCTGGCAATAAAAGTCCCTTTTGCGCATGCACTGCAACCCTGAACTTATCTAGACATTGTCCGGAGGAGCTGTATGTGAGAATGCACGCTCCTAAGCAGATATAATGTTTCCCTTTTAATGTTACATTCTGCCATTCGGAAAGAAACACCTGAAATTCAACAAGGTTTGAAGGTGAGAGTAGGGCAGAGTAATTCATCCCAAGAGTTCTTCCAAATGTACAAACCAGCCACTCAGATATAGAAAAAAAAAACCTTGGCTCTTTATACAGCCCAAACTCTTGGCTGCAAAGATCAAGGAGCATTTGCTGTGAGACGTACAAAAAGCCCCTCAGTGCACCCTACGCGCTTTGTGTGTGACAACCTAAAAGAAACAAAGGAAAATCCAAGTTGAGGGAGCATAGAGTGACACAGCAGGAACCTGCAGTTACATACTGAGCGATGGAAAGACTTTAGATGCTTCCCAACTGTCCTGGCTGCCGGAGACCTTCACTCTGGCAGCTGATGAACAGAGGCTTGTGGGGCCCAATGCAAGAGATGTGAAGCGATGCCTTAGGGGGATCCTGGCTTGCTTCTGAGACAATGTAGTTAGTAGGCTGATTTGGAAAATCAGAAAAATTGAATACAATGAGGTGCTTAAATGGGGTTTGCTGTATCTATAACATATACAACATATGCATTAATGGACTTTACAGACCCCCATATCAAAGGAAAGAAAAACAGAAAACGTGATATATGAACATGAATAAATGTTTGGCTTCTTATCTTCTTATATAATAGTAAATAGACAACACAAAATGTTAGCTAGTTCAAGGACACAATTACAGATATTTTCTCTAACATGACGTACGCTGTACCCTCTGCAAAATGACGGTTTCATCTGTGCTCACCCCTTTGGTCTGAGTCCCCAGAGGAAAGTGATTATCATCATCCCCCTAATTGCTGCTACGTTGAGATTGGTGTATCCTTGTAGGATAGACATTATAAAATGTTTTTCAAGACTGTTTGATGATTATTATATGATTATCAAACAATATACAGTAGCAATTATTTATGTTTTTCAGGAACACATTTCTTATATTATACTATTCAGCCACTGTTTATCTCGGATAGTGTTTCATAACTTTAACTCCAAACTACTTTTCTGCTTTAGCAAACTATTTCAGCACAGCCACGCAATATTAAAATTGCATCAATGTCCGTCTGTGTGTGTATTTTATTCTGGTGGTCTTCTTCCTCAGTCATCAAAATAACCACTGAAATAAGTTCACCAAATCAAGGTAGAAAGGTGAACCTGTTCTATCACATTTCCCCACAGGAGAGATCGGTCTGACTTCCAGGTATATAGGACACATTTGATCTGCAATCTCATCTCATATTCTGTTATATAATATCTCTGAGACACACACCAAGCTTCATCTCAGTAACTGGTTCTTCTGCTCTCCAGTCTCTTGTCCATTTATTTCACTGTCTCCTTTCTTCCAGCTGAGCCCACAGGGGCAGTGACCTCATCTAAACCCAAACTCTGTGACTGCTGGGCTTCCTGTGTGTCTGAGAGGAGATGAGAGTGCCAGACACCTCTCTTATTAAACCTCTATGTGGCTATCAAGCCAGGGGGGTACAAGGCAGAGACGTGTGGGCTGGACCAAACTGAGTCTCTTTTGTCATCTCCAACATTACACTCTAATTGGCTCCCATAGGTCTTGAGCCTGCTGCAAAAATAATGTGCACACACATGCACATAAAACATGTACACATACACACACACACACACACACACACACACACACACACAAATATACAGGAATGATTTTACGAAAAGATGATCAAATGTAACAAAATATTTTATTTCATTTGAGTAATGAAAGTTCTTACTAGTGTGTTTGTCAAGAGTGACTTTCCAAGTATGTTGAATATTAATACTAGACCCTCATTAACTTTAAGTTTTCATAAAGCAACATATTTTATTTAAGAACTTGATCATTAAGTAGAGTACAACACTAACTACAATTGCTTTGCCTCTTGGTTGGCTACATTCATGTCTATCTTTGTGACATACTGCCCTGTATAATTGGCTTCCTGACAGGTATCCTAGCAAGCAATCTAATAGTATTTGTGAAATTACAGAGTGTGGCTATGTGTGGCCCAGCCTAGTTTTAAATATGTGGCAAAGGCTATTATGTGGAGGAAACAACCAAAAAAAGCAGCAGTCTTTTGTTAAAGGAGTTTTTGACCACTAGTGGTGCTATGAAGCAATGAGCGGGTCCCCTGTTTTGTTTGCATATCGTACTCTAATAGTACACACAGGAGAACACGCATGCGCGAGAGCATAGGGTTTACAGCATCATCATTAAATTATCATGACCGATACATTTAAAAAAAATAAATAAATAATTTATCTACCGCATCTGCCCCAGAATCACAGGTTGTAATGTTCACCTGAATGTCTCAGACGGAGGAGGGCGGCTCTGGAGAGGAGAGGAAGTTTCCCTCCGGGTTTCCCCTGGGAAACAGCATATTACCTACCTGAATATTTGAGTCATATAAGAACTTATTAAACATAAAACTGAAATTGCACAAAACTAAAACACTAAACTAAATTAGTATAATCAGGAATGTGGAGGAGAGGACCATCAGGAACAGGTTTTGAAAGGAGGGGGCGGTAAGACTACACAAACACACAAATTCCTTATCTTTATTTTGAGGTGTACTCACTTTTTGTTAGAAGGATTCTGATTGCCTATGTCAAACCATAACTCCAGTACTTTCACGTGGTTAATTACACATGACAAGTTAATGTATAGTCACTTTTGAACATGAAAAAACATGGTGTTAAGGTGGCACTGGGAAGGTCACACATAAACACATTGTGATTTAATACCTTGGTTTAGGTGGTCCGGACCGACACCCAAACTTCGTTGGTCAATTTTTGTGATTGTTTGCAGGCCTATGTAAATCAGGAACTTGTCATACAACTTTCAATTAGCGTCTTCATTGAATTACCGCAGTGACCTGTGTTGATCAGCAGTTCATGGGAAGAGAGTCTCTTTGGGAGAAGTTAGTCATTCTATAGCAGAAATAAAACTATTCAAGATCATATCATTTTCATCCTCTATATCTTCTATCATGCTACATAGGTAATGTCATACACTTTTTTTTGTCAGAACATACTGAGGTTTTCTCTGTACTTTGTTCCATCATGTTCTTTGTGACTTTCTTTGTTTCATCAATATGACACTCATAACTGAAAAATGAATAAATTGGCATCATTTAGAAACCTTGCAAATTATACTCCATTTCTGCTCACCGTCAACCGAGTCCCCCAGGTTTTTATACGACCAGCCTCGTCAGCTAAATCATCCTCTCTCTAACACAGCCTGCCATCAACCGTATCCTGATGGCACATTCACAGACTATAGATTAATTCACTTTCTCATATAACAATGTTTAATTACACAGCCTTCAGAGCAGCACCATCACAGGCGGAGATTTATGTGTGTTTGTCTGCAGATATGAAGTCTATATAACAGTACGCTGTCATATTCATCATCCCAATAGATGAAACTGGGTTTAATTCCTCCCTCTGTTGGGATGTAATTACAGAGGTTTACTGAGATGGAGAAGAATTCTGACAGAAATACACACACTTACGCCCAGGAATACACACACACACACTCACATCAGACATTCACACAGATGAGAATTTTGCTCTCTGTTGTGCTGTATTCATGCACCTTTTCCTACCAAAAATGTGGGCCCAAAATAAGTCCCTATATCTATGACGCACTCCCATAGGAATACATTTTTGCAATTGTGATCCAGGAAACAGAGATTTGTATCTGGTTAATCCTGTTTACATCACTGCAAGTATTTCTTTTGGACTATTTTGGGCACAAGTGTCAGATTAGAGCAAATGAACAGCTAATATAGAGGACAATGGTTCTGAAAGTCCCTCACAAGCACTTTTGGAAGAAATGAATTTTCCAGTTATTAATCCTCTTGCTGATGCCAATCTATAATGGCCACCTGAACCCTTAGTGGTGTTTGAGCACACTCTCCTGCAGCTCCAGCCTTTACTTTGGCATGGCTAATTGGTCTAAGTGTTGTCATTGATTGTAGTTGAGAGGCCGCTGCTTGTTTCCAGAGACAAAGGAGAAGCCAGTCCTCTGTAAATGGTTAGGCCGAAGAGGGTAGAGAGCAGAGACAGGCGGCTGGTGAAGAGACAAGGGGATGTATTTAGTATTTTTTTATTGTATGTCTGATATAATGCTCCCTCTCTCTTTGTGTGCGTGTGTGAGGTTGTGTGAATGGTTCAGCCGGGAAGTGAGTGAATAGACAGCCATGCTGTACTTTGGACGTATTGTCAAGTGACTATCTACACCCCCCACACAAATTTCACCACCACCACCAAGCTGTCATAGCGATCAGTTACATTTTTTATGCCTATCAATCATTGGTTCTCCCCATGCCAATCACGCCACATCTGTCTCCGGATGTCTGTCAATCCGTCAGTGCTTTTTTTCCCTCTTATTTTCCGATGGTCTCTCTTCTGCCGCAAAACCTACGGTGGGTCATTGTCTGTCCCTATAATATCCCATCTCAGTTCTATAAACACAGACATGAGCAAACAAACACATGGGTACCTATTTGTGATAGTCTGCCACTGTTTCGGTAAGAGTCTGTCATCACATTGTTAAAATTGCATGAGCCGAAGGGTTTCAGCGGAAAACTGTGTGGAAAAAATAATGATTGTGTTTTTTCAGTGTATCTCTAAAATGCAGGCCATTTCTTTAAACGGCGTTACAGAGCGTTGAAAACTGGCCTGGTTATCTCACTTTACATTAGAATGAGCGTAATTGCACGTACTTCACATGTAGGTGGAGGGTTAATTAGCATTGATGAGAGTCTGCACAATGACCAAACCACAGATTTGTTCGAATGGACAACGTTTCTTATCCATCTCGTTCATTATGTCATTGGCCGCTTGAAATTCCTCTTTAGTTTACAGAGAAGGGGACAAAGTGGGCAGCCAACGTGGTGTTGAGTAGGGACGGTGGCACCTTGGTTTCCCCCCCCAAAAAAGCTATTTTTCTGTTTGCAATGTGACCATGCTGCCTCAGTGAACTTCAACATCATGTCAAGCCTGAGATGAGGAATGCTAGCTTTTCTGCCGCCACTAATGTGTGGAGTTGTTTGGTCTAGAGTGGACGGACATGAGGGACATATCTCCCCACTGGAGACGTAAGACAAGACCTCCTTATCCATGCTGAGCAGTACGGAGCCGTGCATCAGGGGCTGAAGGGCAGCACTCAGGAGAGTCATTACATCCATGGGTGCTCGTAAACTTCCATGTGAGGGGAGTGTGAAAATAATTTCACCGCTGGTGAGGCCAGGCAGCTGTAGTCCAGCCGGCTCGAGGCAGGAGAAGCTGGCATCATTTCTTGAAAATAGCTACAGTTTCACCACTCTTTCTACAGAAGTGGTATGAGGAATAACGTGATCACTGAGCTTTACTATGGGCATGCCCCATACGGTTGAACAGGCTCACCTCGATTGTCTAAAACGGTATATGCAAAATTTCAGTGCACTCATTTTCAAAGATAAACAGCTATGCCTGTGGAGCCCTGTTAGAGGGCAAAGCCTGTGTGAATGGAACTCTTCATCTGCTAATTATTTGTGATTGCTGCCAAAGTGATTGGCTTGTATACATGTGTCAAATTGGGCACACACACACACATAAGCACAGAGAGCTGGAAAGAGGGAGTGTTGGCTGGTGGTGGCGGTTGCTCCTTTATGAGCAGTGGAGTCTGATGGATGTGAGAAAGAGAAGGATTTTCATTTATTTCCTGCTATGGGTTTGGAGGGTGTGTGTGTGTGTGTGTGTGTGTGTGTGTGTGTGTGTGTGTGTGTGTGGTGAGTGGTGGAGAACTGGAAAGCGGAAGGCATTCATTAGCTTCCCAGTGAGTCTGAGCCAGCATAACAAAAGGTTGAGGTGTCTAAGAAGGGACCCTGTTGGTTGCTCGCATTATATTCCTCCACAGAAGCACCGAAACAGATGTTAGTATGAGCGCTGATTGTGGTTTCTTTAGGTACAGGGGATGGAGGGGTGTACAGGAGAAGAGAGACTGAGAGGAAAAGCGAGTAATCATTGGAGGATCTGTTGCACGTGTGTGTGTGTGTGTTTCAGGTCGTGAACGTCAAAGTTCGTGTTTCTGCACAATTTCGATTTTTCCAACAGCCACTCCCTTCTCGCTTCATCTTACTTAGGAGTGCTTGGCAACACACAAGTAGAGAGACAATAATAACCATAAACAGTGTTGGCAGCTACTATCATCAATGTTAGTTTAAGGCATTTAAGGCTGATCAAGCTATTTATAACCCCATTGACAAACAATACAATGTCTCTTCTCACAATAAAGCCCTTGTGGCCCAACTCCCTTAAACTGTAAGAGAACATGTGAACATGTTAAAAGGACCTTATTACCAGTTCAGTCTACCCAGCCTCATCAATTTAAATTTGTTCTCATTTCTTTACTCATGATCTGCAGTTGGCTGAAACCTGCCCTCTGAGTTCCAACATCACCCCACAACAGCTGGTACAGTGCGTGACCTAGAACATGGCTTCTTTCCATTTGACACTCAAGGAAGAAAAGTCTCTTGTGCCCAGATACAGTATGTGTCACAGGAAGATGACACTGAGAAAAAAAGGGTAGGCTACATTTTAAATTTAGATCCAGTCTCCTCCTCCACATTCTCTTTACATAACTTTTAGGTAGGATTTGGAGAGACTTACTTTACACAGAAATACAAAACTTGGCAGAGCTGACAAGGTGCGGTGTCTTTTACCTCTCTCTGCCTGGTGGAGAAGGCCACTAACTGCAAATGTCACGGCCCTCTCACGAGAGCCATTTAATTGATTTGTATTGGAAGGCACCTTTGTAGTGTCTGTCTAAAAGGGAAAGAAGAAGTGTGCTATATCTGTGTGGAATGTATCCGTCCCAGTTACACATACATACCTTCCCCCAAGCATATGCATTTAATTACTTTAGTACTCACCCTCCGGTTGGTGCCGGGGATCGAACCAACAACCTTTCAGTTATTAGGCAACCTCTTTTCGGCCATCCTTACTTACTAAGTGTGTGTGTTTGTTTCAATGCACGTGCACACACTATGTGCTGATGGCAGTGTATGGTGTGTTTTTTTGCTTTAAAGGTATACTCTCTAAGATCAATGTCTGTTTGTTTGCCTGGTGAATTATTAATTACTTGCTAGGCAAGTGAGGCATTCTTCTTTGAAGCTGAGCTTTCCAACCTTGTAGATTCCTTCTAATGATATAAGCATAGCCTCAATCCTTCAAAGAGCCTCAGAGTCTCGGTACTTTCCATATGGTTATAATCCAACCGAGCTTGAACTGTTTGTTGTGTGGTGTTTATAATATTATGGATTTTAAAACTGAGAGGGATGAACATCTCCTTGAAGAGAAAGTCTGTGCTTTGAGTCTTTCAGACAGTGTATCCAGCTAACCCATCATTGAATAATAGAAGAGAAGTCCTTGGATGAAGTCAGCTCAACACGTAGCTTTTCTTTACGAGTCAATATTCCTTTCTATTCTTTCTCTCAAAGCAAGGATAAGCATCACACTGAAAAGTAGTTGTTTTTGTCTCTCAAGGCTATTTAGCATTTGTGCACCAGCATTAAGAGACTGTTGAGAGTGAAAGAGTGAATACGACATGAAGCGGGGTGTCTAGACCGATATTGGGATACTGGATCTAAACCAGCAGAAGAGAGAACGGTTGTGGTTACTGTTACTGGACAGTAAAACAACTGTTAGCTGGTAGCTATTTAAGTCTTCAGGTCAGTCTCCAGTTCGGCATGTGAATAAAGCACGAGTCACATTTGACAGTAGACTGAGCAGCAGAATATCCGAGCCAAACTCACACCCTGGATGGAGAGAAGTCCCACCGTGCAGACCTGTGCTAGACAGGAGACAACAGAAGGTGGATAGGTTGAAGTGAGGACAAAACGAGGTCCTAACATCGCAGGCAGTAGGGCAGGGAATCTAGAAGACAGCAAGCTCATGGGATGTGACTGTTTGTGTGTCAGTGTGTGTGTGTGTGTGTGTGTGTGTGTGTGTGTACGTGGATGGATGCATATGATCGGTAGATAGCACACTCTGTCTACCATCTGGGCACCGAGCAGCTCCAAGCCTGAGCACCAGGGCACCGGGGGGGGACACTGGTCCTTCACCCAGACAGAGGGCTTGTAGGCTGGGGAGCCATCTGTAAGAGATGACCTGTGGAATTGTGGTCCAGACATTCACAGTGTGATGGCGGAAAACAGACGGAAACTCTCAATGGTTTCTTCCTATACCAACCTGCACACATGCACATGTGCGAAAACAAACTGTGTTTACTCAAACACAAAGACACAAGTGGGCGAAGGTACGCACGCACACACACACACACACACACACACACACACACACACACATGCACACCCTAATGGCCATGTCTGTCATCTTGCCACTGAGCAAGACAGCACAGTTGCTACACAGTGATTGAATTGATTTGCTTTGTTTTTCCTGTGGCCTTGTACATTCAGCTGAATATCATCTGGAATCTTTTTTCTAGACAAATGTTCAAAGACATCATTGACACGCACAAACACACTAACAGGGCAGACAGCTTGTAAAGCACATTATCTATCTTGCAAATGCCGATTGAACAGTTAACTATAGTGAACATGACTTACTGTTTACTGTACAATTGAATATTTGTGCACCACCTGCCTTTGTCAGAAAATTTGTGACTGCAAAACCTTTATTTATATACCATCAAACTAGTCGGGTTGGGCAAATTACTTGAAATTATGTAATCTGTTACTCATTAAAAGTAATTACATTACTTAACTATTTACTCAACAGCAAAAGTAATTAGTCACAGTACTCTATTACTCATTATTTTACTTTTGATACTCATTCCATCTCTTTCAAAAGTGCCTTTAAACAACTCCAAAGCTTCCACATCCACGTCCTGTATTTAACGTGTAGAAACCGAAAATGAGACATGGTTTAACACGCAGCTTGACTACATTCTGAGGTGTTTCATGACCATGAACAGCTAACGTTAACCCAGTGACGGCACACAACAGTACAACAGAAACCCGGTCCTCACACTGAAGCCTTCTTTATGTGTGGCTTTGATTTAATCATCTACTTTGTATAGCAGAAGGTGTTGTTCCTTGCGTCAGTGCAAAGGTTTTTTATCCTTCAAACATCTCCACTACATCCTGCATTAGCTCTATTCCATTTTGTACAAAGCAGGTCACAGTGGAACAAGGCAGCTGCAAGCACGTAACAATGACTGTGGTGGCTAGCATGCCATCAAGTAATGATTTCATATGAGCAAAATGCCAACAAAATTATCAATTGCAGACAGGGGAAGAGAAAGAGACTTGATGGCTCAAACACAATAATTTATGAGCCTATTCACTCAGATGATATGGTTATTTGAGTAGCAATAATCATTGTAATTATCATTGTCAATGAAAATGATTTTATCTAGAATTTATGTAAAGGAATCATTTGGTTGTGACAGAATCTAATTGGCCTTATCAATGGACCTGCAATCACACCGACAAAAATATATTGTTTACCGATTATAAGGTAACAAATGAAATGCAATACCAAGAAGAATGATAAAATACTTTAAGGACAGAAATAAAAATTGAAGCCAATAAAATACACAGGCAGCTCAAATATAAATAGATATGCTTCCAATAAAAGTATGTTTTTAGAAGAGACTTAAAAAAAGACACTCACTCAGATAGCCTTATTTCCTCAGTCAGGTTGTTCCAGAGCCTCTGGGCCCAGATGGTAAAAGCTCTCTCCCCCTTATCCTGGACTCAGTAAGACACAGAAGACCAAAGCCCAATTATCTCAAACTACGCAAAGGTTCATGAGGGATTAAAAGGTCTAGAATATAATCTGGAGCCATGTATTGAGGAGCCTTAAAAGTAATCACTAATATCTAAAAATCAATCCCAAAAACAACCAGGGAGCCAATGTAAGGGGGCTAAAACAGGTGTCAAATGTTCGTACCCCTTGGTTCTGGTTAAAAGCCTAGCAGCTGAGTTCTGTCCTGTCTGTAGCGGTTCATGTTTTTTTTCAATTAAGACAAAAGAAGAGGCACGAGGAGATACAAGCATGCAACACAGTTTCTGCATCCCTAAAGTTTAAAATAGATCTTATTTTTACGATATTTCTGAGTCAATAAAAACATGATTGGACAATCTTTGTGATATGTTGCTCAAAACGTAAATTGCTATTAAACAGGAAACATTGATTTCTTGCATCAGGTTTGAAATACTGGGAAAGGTAACCAGTAGATGATGGTATTTTTTTATTTATTTTTTTGTGATATGTTGGGGCCCAATAACAGGAATTTCTGTTTTATTAGGATTGAGCTGAAGAATACTGTTTTTTATGTTAGTCATGCTGTCCTGTAAGGAACTCAGTATACTGATATTAGTAGGCTTAATGTGGATGTACAACTGTATGTTATTCACATAGCAATTAAAATAAATACCCTGTCCAAGTCTATGGATGACCCAAATGGAGCATATATATGGAAAACAAAATTGGTCCAAGAAGTGACCCTTTAAAAGGTCATTACTGACTTTGACAAGGGCTGTCTTAGTGCTGGGGTATGGACGAAAACCAGACTGAAACCTTTCCAAGATACTATTGTTTTCCACAGCGAGAAGAAGCTGCTTTGAAACAGTTTTTTTTAGAAATTAAAGGCACATGCTGTTGAAAGTTGAAATAATTAATGACATTTGAAAACTCATCATTGTAAATATTAAAACCACCACAAAGAACAATTCTATCATAATTTAAACAAAAGCAGATTAAACAATTTGTCAAAAGAAAGAACTAGCTGGTTTAAAGGGGCAATAAATTACAGCAAATCTGACCAAGAGAGGGCCACCAAGTTTATACATTATCACTTTAAAGGAAGAAAAATCATTATCAATCAAGGTATAAGGTGACATTTGAAATGCTTCCTATAGACAGTAACAAGGCCACCACCACGGCAGCAATCCCTTAGGTTGACTAAAACAGTCATAATCTGGAGGGCACAATTCAACAAACTCACTATGATCAAGAACGTAACCAGGATTCTGTTAAAAACATAAAATATAAATCAGTAAAAGAGATAAAATCATTTAAAATCAATGTTTTGTTTGTTGCTAAAACTGAAGCTAAACTGGAGCTGGGGTTTTGGTCCTGATCGTTAATAAATGATTAAAATTGCTGCATATGCTTGTTTTGTCTGACAGACCTATGCAAAATTATTACAGGAATCTTAAAACTACGCGAAACAGCGCCAACAGGATCCGGCTCCTAATATGAACAGGGATAGGAATATCAGCACTATGAAGTTAGTGGCAGCAGAGGGTGCTTAGCTATTTTTAGTCGGCAGAGAAGAGAAAGACGAGGAGCTAGGGGGGACAAGTGACGTAAATA
The DNA here is from genome assembly GCA_031216445.1 of Lateolabrax maculatus. Classification (NCBI taxonomy): domain Eukaryota; kingdom Metazoa; phylum Chordata; class Actinopteri; order Acropomatiformes; family Lateolabracidae; genus Lateolabrax; species Lateolabrax maculatus. Next base: position 13,005,142 of record CM062197.1, on the reverse strand, counting down.
GTCAATCACACTGGGAGGACAAAACAGCGTGCTGCAAGTTCTAAATTGTTTGGGTGAACTAGGAGGTGGAGGAGGACTCGACCGCTTGAAGGTGGGAGTGTCCGTCCAGCGGAGCAAAGTTCTGCATATCCAGGATGTCAAATCTGTGGTCCAGCGAGGGGCCCCGGGGTGGAGGAGGGGGAGACGGGTGCTTTGCACCATGCTTGTCCTTGCAGGCTACAGCGCAGTGCTGCGGTGGAGTCGAACTCACCGGAGTCTTCACTTCACCCCCACTGACAGGTGACCGTGACCGTGACCGTGCCTCCAGTGGGACATGGCAGGGGGTGGAAGTGGCCATTGCTTCGGGCCTTGCTCCTATGAGGAGCCACATATCGTCAGGCTGGGCTGAAACAGCCTCAGGTTCTGGAACTCCTCTGCTGATGGAGCCGAGCGACAGAGGAGGATTATTCTCCGTTAATGGAGTGCAGCAGTCAGCGGGGTGAGGACTGCGAGGTGTTTTGCCGGGGCTGTGGCAACCGTGGAAAACTCCAAGATCAGCTTTTCTTTGACTCTGAGCTCGGCCTTTAGACAAGCAATGCTTTTCTTCGGCTATGAAACGGTAAGGTCACAAGTCATCGACCTTTCAGTTAAGACTGTAAAAGTGCTCAAAGCATAAAATCAACAAAAATGTCCATAAAAGTGCTAAAAGGTTAAATTCCTCAATAAAAGCAATCAGTTAGCCTAGCGGCCAGGTTTAAAACAAACCTAGATAAGCTTGCAGGAGTCGAGGCAGTTCACGCCAAGTTCACAGCCAACTTAAAATGACTTAAGTTCAACCATACGATGACTAAAAACTTTGATCTTGTTAAAATATAGGTAAAACAGCCGGGATCTACAAGTGAAACTCTGGCTGACAACAAGACCGACGGCGCCCCAAAAAAAGAGGAAAACACAAAATCTTAAAACATGCAATGCAAGTAATGACACCACACTTCAAATAAAAGACCATGGTTTATGGCCCCCATGCTGGCACTTCATATTTCACAGTTAGGTAATAAAGGCATAGCAGAATTACACCTCTTGAACAATCTTACATGTCTATTTTTAAACCCTACATTTGTACATTCAAAAGCGCAATTATGTACCCTGAGTGACCAGTTTAAATGGCCATATAATCATAACACATCTCTGTGAAAATTGTTGCTAGCTCCCACTCCTTCCCTGGAAACAGAATACACAAAAGTCCAAGACAGACATAGAGCAACCAGCAGCTGTGGAAGTAACTATGTACATTTGCTCAAGTACTGCACTTTCAAATTTCAGGGTACTTGTACTTTACTTGAGTTATTCGCATGTCACTTTCAACTTCTACTCTACAACAATTCATTAAGAAATATTTTACTTTTCACTCCACTACAATTATTTGACCTCTTTAGTTACAAGTTACTTTACAAATCAAGATTTTTGCACACTTAACACACAAAAATGCACAAGTAGAGCTGAAACGATTAGTCGATTAATCAATAAGCCGATTGACAGAAAATTAATTGGCAAATATTTTTATAATTGAGGATTTGCTGCTCTTCCTTTTAATTATTTTATTAAGTTAAATTTATTTTCAATAATTTTCAATACCTTTCTGTTTTTTTTCTGTAGGTTGGACAAAACAAGCATTGTGAAGGTGTCACTTTGGCTTATGAAAACCTGTGATTGACATTTCTCAGTATTTTCAGATTCAAGCGGTGAATCGAAAAAATAAGAGGCAGATTAATCTTTAATTAAAATAATCATTAGTTGCAGCCCAATGCAAAATAGTTCAAAATGAGCTCCAACTCAACCAACTACAGCAGTAAAGTCTGGTCTCTATATTAATGAGTAATAATAACCTAATTTTATAATATATAAAAGTCACAGGGGCCATTTTCCCTCACTGACTGAACAGGTCTCGGTGGCATTTGGTGGCTGTTTTTTACTGTGATGACACTGAGATCCTCCAGTGTCATCTTTGACTTAAGGAACTGTACCTTTAGTTCAGGCAAATTTACAACTTAAATTAGAAATTGCATTGTATTTTCATGGTGGATATGCACCTGGGGCCTATTATGTGTGTGAAAGTGTACTTTGGCGTTAGAGGATTGAATGCCATCTGCTAAATCAATAATAACAATAATAATATATATAAAATATTATATAAAATATTAAAATTAGACCTATCTAAAAAATGTTCACAGGAAAAGTACTGGAGTTACATGGAAACTGTACCAATGTGTGTAATTTTAGTATTATATATGCTTGTCTTACCTGAAGATACAGCCCCGGGGAACACAGCTGCATGTAAACAGATGTGTATCTACTGTAAAACTATTTGAACTCCAGCTTATATCAATGAATTTGATCAGTTTACTATGTATAACTTACCCATATTTTTGTACGACAGTAGTAACAGTCTCATTTAAAATGGGTATATACCACTGGGGGAAAAGAGGCACACATGCTTTTATTTTGCGACAACCTTTTCAACACTCATAAAGATGCATGCTTTCACACCTGGGAACTACCCAGGAGATCTGTAGTCTTCAGGATGTGGGCTGAGTAGCTGGAGGTGATGTTTTCAAGGCCATCTTAGCTGTTAAAGTGTTAGTCATTCTGACGGGGTATCTGTACCAACAACCTTAAGGACACAAGCAGCCTTCTCTATGCTTGAAGATGCTGCACCACTTGTCATGCATGCACAAAAAGCCCAGTGCAGTACACTATAGTCCAGATACATCTAATGCATCATGCCATATTGCACTGACCCAATGCTTATTTATGAAAGTTGCATGGTAAAGCTGTCCTGTTTTACACTTTGGAGGAGAAAAAGAGTAGTTAATAGGGTTGGGTGATAGGTTAAAATTTTCAAACTGGCCACTGTCAGCCCAACAACCCATGATTGCCAATATATTCCCGCATGTGTGTGTGTGTGTGCTTAATTCACAGAGTTAGATGTGAAAATATTCTAGCTCTACACACTGTTTTTCCCTACTGCCTTTCTCTGCCGTTCGCTCGCTGAATGAGAGTCTGTTGCTAAGTAGCAGCTTTCACTTGTTCTTGGGAGGCAGACCATTAAATCAGCCAAATAAAATGAAAAAATTGCCCAGAAAATTGCCCCCAAAAACAACAACCCGCGATGGACTCGGCCGATATATTCGTCCAATCGCCCAAACCTAGTAGCTAATCTACTATACTAATCTACTGAGACCTGTGGGATTCTCAGGAACACAAAAGGTCTTTTTGTTTTTGCCATTTACTGTTTATTTCTTCCTACAGTATGCTTTTCACAAATAAAGTCAATTTGCATTTTAATGCATTTTAATTTAAAGTGCTCCCTGCACCCACACCAGCACAAAGCCTGCCCCCTGGCCTAGATGGCACAATTGAGCACATAAGTAATTATTAGGGTATCTTAGAATAACAGTGTAAATCTCTACTGCAGAGACAACATAACATTCATAGTTATTCATGAGGGTAAAAAGACTCTGATGAGGGGGATCAGACCATGGCTATTCTCATTATGCCCTAATTTCAAGGTTTTGGAGCACAAAATTAGCCACATGCACTAGCAATATTACTCTATTTGGCCTCTATTTTCTAATTCATGAAAGTCCTAAAGCTTGACCAACCATGTGTTTCACTGTCTTTTTTGTGCCATTAAATTACAACATGGTCATATTGGTTAGTAAATCCATGGAGTTGGTCAGTGGAGTGTTGGAATTTTTTAACAAACCAAATTGTATATGTATCCATCCATTTATATATAAATGGATGCCTCCCTCAAGATGCATTATCTTTTGTACTAGTGCAACAAACACATGCGCACACCTCCTGCTTCTGTAAACAGTAAATGAGAAGGCAGAGGAGAGTATCATCTTCTTTGAAGTGTGTGAATGAATGCTGGCGAGCCAGAAGGGGTTAATAAATATTCAACAGGGCACTTAGGATCTTTTAACCAGTGGGGTGTCTCAGTTTCTTTGCACACTATGCTCCTGTCAGTATTGGTCTCTTTCTGTGTGTAAATGTGTGTAAATAGGAGTGGAGCATGGAGATGTGTAGACGCAAGTGTGATTTCAGGTGTTTGTGCACGTGTGGTCATGCATGTGTGTTTAGTGCACCTCACTGGAGTACTAATTATGTCAAAATGATGCTCTTCAGACTGAGCATAAGATGTCTGTATGATTTCAGATCCCTTCACTCTTCCTGAATAATACTTTAGAGGCCAAGATTGTATGATAACAAGTATCTTCACGGTAACCGTTATTCAAGACTTTATCCTTCCCCCTTAAAGCCCATGTATTATATCATATGAATATTATCATCATGTCTCTCCTTCACCTCTGCCATTTCAACAGCCCCTTCACTGTGTGTGTGTGCAAGCGTTTGTAAAATAGTCCTGAATGAAGGATATAACTATGCATGGGTTTAAGCCAGACACATTATCATTCCCTGACGGTTGCTAGAGGGTGGAATATTACAGTCACCTTCCACACTTCCAGGACAAGATAGGGTAGCAACATAAAAGCAGAGACATAAAGGAGGCAGAAGTATCTATTTATCTATTTACCTAAAGATAGGTGACAAATTAAAAGATAAATCAACATGCAATGTCTTGGTATAGAGTCAGGCCACCACGAGGCTCCACAACAGCTTCAGTGCTCCTTGTCAAGTCTGTGGAACTCTACTGGAGGGATGAACACCATTCTTCCTCAAAACAGTCCCTCATTTAAATATACAGCTTTTATTTAATCAGGTAGTCTCACTGAGATCAAGATCTCTTTTGCAAGAGAGACCTGAGTATAGCAGATAGAAAGAAAAACAAACATAGCCAGACTTTAAAAGGGTATATAGCATCAGAGACAATGACATCACTGAATAGATTTGAAGATGAAAGTTTATATTATATAATTTGGTCTCATGGAGATGGTGGTAGAAAACATTGTCTTTCATGTCCAAATTTCAATAAGTGTTCAACAGGGTTGAGATCTGCTGACTGTATTAGCCCCAGTATTTTATTCACATCATTTTCATACTCACCAAACCATTCAGTGAGCCCTGGTGCACGAAAGCATCCGCTCTTTTATTCAGATTCACACACCCAGTGAGAAAAGGGGACTCTGCGTTTAATTGGGGCTCGGCTTATGTTTACCGTATCTATCTATCTATCTATCTATCTATCTATCTATGACTATCTGAGTATCTAAGTCTCTTGCTGTGCTGAATGGCAAGCAAACTACCCACCCTACTACCCCCCTCCACATAATATACACACACTAACACACACACAGAGACAAAAAAAAAAAACAGTCACATTATTTTTCTTTTGTAATACTAACTAGATAAATAACCTTCATGAAATTTAATTAGTGCAGGTTTGTAGTACAGTAACAATAATAATGTTGCTGCCTACAGCAGGGACAAGCATTGTAGAGAAAAAGAATCATCACGCTACTAGCAATAATTAAATCAAATTTGCAGATTCTCCGCAAAAAAAAAATTTTTTACTGAAGTTAAGTTTTTCTTAAAACTTGTATGACACTTACCATAACCGTTCATACAATGAGACAAATAGCAAGGGGGAAAAAGCCAATTAGTAAAGACTGTCCAAAAAAAAAATCTAGTTATATTACTATAACTCCCCCCGGGGTTGCTTTCGAAGTCAAACATAGGTTTTGTTAGAAGCAATTAATTATTAATTAGCAAAGATTATTCACATTAAGTACAAGCCAACTATCCATCAGAAGGTTAACAAATAGGTACACTAGGTTTTTTTATCATAAATGATGTTGCAGCAGCAGCTGTGTTTTGGTAACAACCACATTATGCTTCAGACTCAACTGCAGCAAATGTATGAGTGATATTCCACTGCCATTACCTTATAATGGCAGTAGATTGGCCTGTATATCAAAATTTTAAATAACGTGACAGGATGGGAGGTGAAAATTCTTCACTCGCTGTTTTGCCTTAATAATAGCTAAGCACATCTTAAGGTTTAAAATTGTATGGTAGGCATATTTTACCTGCACAGTCTTCCACCTGAAGTTATAAGGTTTAGACATATGAATCTAACATAATGGTAATACTGTATGTTACATTATACAACAGTTAGTTCCGACCAGGCATTCCATGAGTGCTGATGTGTATAACATGACTTTATACTACACTACACTTCGCTTTACAGGCGTTCTAATAACCGTTAATTACATAAATGGTTGCTATCTATCTCAGGTAGTAACAAACCTAGTACTGCAAAGATGAACATATTTCCACAAATAACATTTGAGTTAAATTATTTTATATTACACACGTCTTACGCTAACCACAGCCTGAGAGCCGCTGCAATACAGAAACTGTCTGATGCGTGACTCAAGGCGAGGGCAATCATGGCAGAGAGTGGGCATAGGTGAGATGCTTTGTATAAACACACAGAGACTAAGACGTGAATTGTGATTTATAATGAGTCGCGGAACTTAGAAAATATAACCAAAAAACTTGTCGTTTGTCTCGCATGTCTGAAAGTGTTTCTAAAACATTGCGGGAGACCGTCCATGGAGAGCAGGATCAAGCTGTTAACTCAGTGGAATCACACGTGCCACCAAGGCGAAGGTCAACAGGCTCGTATTTCACTGGTTGCACAGCAAATGGAAACATACAGATAAATGTACGTGATACAAAGTGGCTGGCCTGCGGTAACATGTAGACCTAACGTAACACAGAGTAGCAAGTGTGCAGGAAAATGTTTAGGTGTTGCTTGGCAACAGTCCAATCCCAGTCCAGTTGCAAAACTATTTGTGTTGGCGGAGCCAAATAAATGATTAAATACACAAACAAATCATTGTCGCTTATTACTTTTAACAAATTTTTTAATAAATGGCGCTTTTAGAACTGTTGTATAAAAGCAAGGTTGTGCTGTTGTACTGAATATCAACGCAGCTATGATTCAGTCGTAGGTACAAGACCGCATTCATGATCATCGCATTCATATCACCTGTTCTTTTCAATATAGTTGAGTCAGAGACCACAAAGATCCTGAGCCTGCCTACTAACCCCAGATTCAACAGATTGACTTAGTTACTGAAAGCTGGCATTATACAGTATTTGCTGAGAAGTGGAAATACAAAGGTCATATCATCTAAACCCGTTTTACACCCACACTAAAACCATTTTCAGCAGACTCGCATTTACATAAATGATTTTGTTGTTGTGAATATAACTTTTTAAAGCATTATGGGATTGACTTCATGCTTTTTTCATTTCCTAACTTGCCAGTTTGATCTTTCTAATATGCAATTTTGAGGCAAATTGTTATTTAGCAACTTATTGATCTCCCTGCACCTGATATACTTCGACTATCAAACTTGTATATATTGTATACAGCATCACAATTTTTTTTTCATGTTTATTCATTTTGTTCAACAACTGTTCTTGTCAAACTTTCAACATCCATTACACTCATAGATAACTTTGATACCTTGTCAGCAGAATGTCAACCTGCATATCTGCTCTCAGTCTACATGCGGTTATTAAATAACTGACACTCACACAGGCAGTTTTTTTGGGGCCTTTTAGACTTTAACATTTTTCCAAGACATGCTCTCTCGATGTGTACAAACTGTTACACAATAATAATTGTTAAATGTGTAATTTTAACTGGAATAAAGACACACTTGCCAGTTAGCTGTGCCTTGCAAATGCCTTGTAGGCACTGAGCACCTCCGCAAATAATTTGAACTGCAAGTGGAAAACTCAGATAAGGTTTGGTTTCCCTCATCAAATTGTGGTTAATAACAAGTACTATTTTAATTCTTCCCAAACCTCATGCACATTTGCCACCTTCTGGCAAAATTTCACAAAGCCACCTCTTTTACTTTGAAATATCATTGTTTATCCATGATAAATATGTATGAAAATGTGTGATCCATTTTCAAAAGCTTCCTGTCTGCTCCTCTTTCTCACCCTGGCCCGCTTGTTTTGCCTCTGGGACACTATAGAGGGTGCCAAGATATATCCCACAAGTTTTGTTTTAATTTCCTACTCTGCAACACAAGTTGAAAAAAAATAAAAATATGCCCACTGATGAAAGCCCCTGCATTTGCAGTATTACACACTGGTTTGTTGGTGGCGACAGGTAAAAACACAAGCAGCGCACGGTTAGTGACGGGTTGTCCATCACCCAGCACTGATTGGTCTGCCAGAGAGGGTAGGCGGGCTAACACAACAGAGCAAACCTTCAATTCATTTGTGTATAAAGCGTACTGTTTTTCTGGTCTCTGCTACTGTTGCGAGTAAACAGTGGCCAAACAAAGAAAAGATGGATGACTATATACGTCGAAACTTCAAAAACAAGCGTAAATCCAAAGAAAAAGAAACAACTGACCGATGCAGACAGTTGTTTGGATCTCTGGGAAGTGAGGTCCAAAAACACACCTGCAATCACCGCTTATCGCCAGAGTGACAACCTCGAAGATCTCAGTTTTGTTCTCTTTGGCAATTACTTTTAATGCATCAACATGGATAAATACCGTACCTGTAGTGTAGTCAGGCCAATTATGTGTCAAGTTTTATAGAATATCCGTAAGTAAATCAAAATTCAACTAACCCTGTTTAGTGGTGGCCGAGTCACAACATGAAAAGTTCAGCATATTAACTTGAATGGTGAAATTATGGCAGTATATGTTTACAGCTTGTTTTTGCTGCCCCCTAGTGACCCAAAAAATGTTGCAGGTTTACCTAAATAAACAGGAAAAAAACAAGATAAACAGAACTGATAGCCCACCCCCCACTCTAAATATAAAACACAATCAGCCCAAAGGAGGATCTGAGATTACAATATATACTATACAATCGCAAGCGTGGTTACTGCAGCTGGGAGAAGAAGATGAGCTTCTGCCTCATGCAGGTTGAGCACCATTTTGGCTCAAAGGAGCAAATCACCGGTGGGTGCCGGGATCCACCAGACCAATTGGCCCCTCTTTTTTGCTTGCCACCTTTTTTGCATACACACTTACGCACACACCTGTCACAGCTCAAATCCATTCAGTCACATACGGAAGGAGGAAAACAGATCGTGGTTGGAACACACAGCAGAGTAAAGCCATGGTCGTACCACAAGGTAAATCAAGGCTCTGGAAATCAGTGATGAGATAATTGGTCACATTTCAATACAAACAGAAAAAAGAATTTAATAGGAAAACTAAACTAGATTTCAGTCTAGTATGACAGAATATATTGTGTATGAGTGTGTCATGTGTATGGGAGCATTAACTGCAAGAGCAGGTATGACAGATTGTGTTTCAAGGCACCACAACATTAATGTTATGAAGAGCAGGAACTAATCAGTGTAAATGATTTGCAACCTTTTGCAGCTGCTCACATCCTTTGTCAATTTTTTGAGCCATGTTTGTGTTCATGTTTAATCCAAAATTATTCTCGATTCATTGGGCTACATCAGAATGAAATTTAATAAGAACAAAATCAAAAATCATATAATCAAGTTGAAAAAAAAAAATGACAGCAATGGGAACTGATCAACATGACATGATTCATCTAACAGTGGTAATAATAAAGCACAAGGTATTGTAAAAAATGAAAAAGTGAGATTTGTAATGAAAAACAAGACTTATTTTCAAATTATATTTAATTATTCACATTATATTATGATTCTGTTCTATCATCTCTTTCAATGGCCCCCTTTGCACCTTGCATTAAAATGTGTATCTTCTCCAGATTGTGTCTAGATATGATTTAAGCCAGTAACATTTACACCTGGTATTAATATGTGTCTCCAGTGTCCACACTGAGATCCAGTTGAGATCCCATCGCTCTGTCCAGCTCAAACAACCAAACGTCACATCCTCTGCGCAGGTCATATATGTAGTGCTGAAGGAGCGTACCAGAATAACGCTCCGAAACATTTTTCTCCAAGTGAGGAAATAGAACCCTTGCAGTTTGCATAATCCATCTGAAATTCATGTACATTTTTTTAAGAGCTTGAAGATCCAATCATCACGAAAGTTTATGTCATGCAAGAGAGCCCACAAAAAAAAACCCGACAACAACCCACGTAGTTCTGCCCACATTGTTGTTGTATGCTGACTGAAAAAGCAATTGCATGTAAACTTGTGTTCAATGTGGTCACAATGCGTCCCTGACCACCCCTGGAGGTATCAAAGAGAGGTAACAGATGTCTTTCTGATGTAGATTGTGTGCAAGTGAACATAATACCTTAAATTACCTTTGGAGATGATACAGTAATATATTATCTTGCTGTGTTGTAGTAGTAGGGATGGGTATTTTGTTTGATGTTACTAACATTTATGTAATGAACTTCCCTACTCGTCTACATGAAGAGAGAGGGAGAACAAGAGAGTGAGAAAGGTGGCAAACAAGAGGAAAAGAAAAAAAATAAACTGAAGCTGGACTTTATTTGATGCTTGTTTCATTGTGGGTAGAAGTATTCACCATTAGACAGGAAGAGACAAAGAACCTGCACCACTTCACCAGTCATCATGAAAAGGTAGAAAATATGGCTGTGCTAAATAGTTGTTAATTTGGATATCTGTAGCTGGATCAATGAATGTTTGCTAAATTGTGTGCCAATCAATATAGTATTTTTCACAAGATACAAAAATCAGTGGATTAATGAAATCATCAGGATTAAGTCTCTGGGGACCATACATATTCATTTAAAATTTAACAGCAATCCATCCAAGTGTTGTCAAGATATTTCACACAAAACCCACAATGTCAACCTCATGGTTGTGCTACAGGAAAAGTCAGGTGATCACCTCAGCAGTTAGGGTTCCTTATTTGGGGACCATGGATATCTGCACAACATTTTATTGCAATCCATCCAATATTAGTCGAGATAGCCTGGACCAAAGTGGCGGACCCACCAACCAAACCGACTTCCACTGCCATCCCTAGAGCCTTGATGCTTTACTTTCAAAGATTAAATCATATATATTCCTGCCATTGAACTTTTATTACTACTACTGCTAAATAAATGTATTTTTAATAAACTTTTATAATACACTTTTAGTATAAAGAAGTGTTCTAATGGTTTGACTGAGCATGAAGCTAAGATTTGTTGGATTGCAACTCTAGTGTGACAAATGCAATGAGAATGCTGCCGTCAAAAATCAAAGACTCTTGAAACACTAGGATGGGGAGATTGTGACCAATGACCAAAGTATGCAACAATAAACAAAGTGCTTGACCAGCCAGCGGAGGAGATTTTAGAGCTGGCTTCTGACTCACAGAAGCAGCTTACTGTTGACCTTTCCACAGCATTGGATGAGAAGCTGTGTAACACTGAATGAATACTGAGTAGCAGGGCCTTCTGAAAGTTTTTTGTTTTTTTTCTCAGCAACACTCCAGTGTATTGAATGTTAAGTTATAAATATCAATTAATATTTAATATATTATTTTGGCAATAATATGTTTGATTAGATATTTATGCAACAGTGCAGCAGATACACCCGAATGCACTGGACTTACACTGAAGAAGAGTCAGCTCACAAAAATCATCAAGCATGCAGCTTGATCATTTTTGTTTTTCTTGTTCAGGTTTTGTTCAAACCATGAAATTTGGCATTTGGAATATTCAACAGGATTGTGAATTTCCGTAAACACCTTCCTATAGAATTATTACGCCGAATAATACACAGACGTCTGTTTTAGCATCACAAGTTAAATTCCTTTCACCCCAGTTCTGTCAGGGTGGCCGCAAAATCTCAGTAGTAAAACCAAAACTCTGCATGGCTAGATATGTAAACATGAGTGAGTTAGCCATGCATGGAAGTATATACTGCATCTGTTCTTAGAGAAGGACAAGGTACAAGTGCAACTAAAGTGCTTGTGGTGTAGACTAGATTTCAGTGGCTTACTGCTTATGCTTTGAATGCAGTGTAATCCTAGAATCCAGATACTGTATGTCAACTGTGCAGTTTTGTTGACACTTCTGGCCTTTCAATTTCACCTACGGCTGCATAGTCTGTCTTGAAGGGCCATGAATTAGAGCCCCATTCTTTGAGAGCTGCTGAGATAAAAACCCTGGGACAGCCAACCCATTTCCCAGTTCAGAAAGAAGATGACAGACCAAAGGTCACCAAGACGAAAATACGTTTCATTGCACATTCAAAGCATGCACAGCTGAAAGTGACTGCTCAAAGCAGTGACTTTGTAATTTTCCAACAAGCATCTTTGTTTTAGGGGGTATGCAGAGGCCTGAGTGCTGAAGCTACAGTATATTGTGACTGTGATGTGTAAAAGACTTCCGGTTGAAAGGAATGTGCTACGACGCTGAACAAGCTGAACAAGCCAAAGTTGATGAGATGTCCCTTCTCAGCGGCTGCTGCTTGCTCGGCAGGTAAAACAGGTAAGCCTGTCAACTCAATTCTTCATTGAAATCATTGCGCTTCACTGTAACTTTGAAAAACACAAATGTGAACATGCTCTCATATTTCTCATTTTCTTCTTTTTCTCATTTCTGCTTCCAACATGTCACCGTCTTTTCACACAGATGCTTTAAAAGCCTTGCGATTTTTATTGCCTATCTTGCTGCATGAATAATATCCCATTAAATCTGCAGTGACAGTTGAACTAAATCATGGCCCGGCTTTAAGGAAGCCATTGACAAGGAAGAAAGCTAAGTCCCCACAATTTTCTGGGGCCAGATGGGGGCTGATGGAGTGTGAAGCACTTAAGAAGCTAAACATGGTCCCCTTTTACCATTTACAGTAATTCAAAGTGGTCTGTTTGAGGGCCTTTCACAAATACTCAGCCAGCCTTTCATCAGTTGCAGGATATCTATGAAAAGACAGACTATATGCAGAAATTGACAGTGTTGATATCCAGCAATCATTTACCCTTTGGCCTTGGTTACCAGTCTACAAATTACATTCCTGGCCCACACAACCCTATTCCAGGTGTGCAGACTGGGGTTCACTGTGTGCACTGCCAGTGCAACACGGTAAACTAGCTCCAGCCCCTTTTCTTCAGGCCCATAATCAGTTTTTTAGAACTCGAACTGAAACAACAACAGCAGAAAGTGCTTTGAAACAGAGGGCAGGGAACTCAAACGTGGGTGGCTCCGGTAACGGCAAGTAATCTTCTACAAGTTGGCAGCTCCCAGCTCTCTCAACGTTGTTTTTACTTACCAAACAACCACTGGACAAATATGCAGCCTCTGAAACATTCACAGAGCTCAGAGCTAGACGGGAGTCCTGGGACATGAGAGAGATTATGGATAATTATTGTTTCAGGGCCCCAAGTTAGCTTTACTCAGGGGGGCCAGAATGTCTAGAACTACCCCAGACTCTGAGTTAATGTCTCCCTGCTCACGGCTTCTCTGTCATCACTACAGTACGATACCAATCAAAAAGTATTACATAAAAAGCCCACTTTATACTTTATACTTCATACTTTATGAGCAAGCTCCCAGTGCTCCATCTCTCATGAGCACTCACCAGTGGAGTGTGCTTCTCAGCAATCCAGCGAAGGGAGAAATGGTCTAGAGAGATTACTCTCTCTCTCTCTCTCTCTCTCTCTCCTTTTCTCAATTCAATTTGATTCAATTGGCTTTATTGGCAAGACGTTTTGGATCGAACATATTGCCAAAGCAAAACGTCACATATAAACAATAAAATATAAATATGAAATAAGAAAACAAAAGAAAAAAATAAATAAAGTGTCTCACATTGAAATATGTCTTTCTTTGTGAGATGCAGTAACATATTCTCTCTCTCTCTCTCTCTCTCTCTCTCTCAATTTCAATTCAATTTAATGAGCTTTATTGGCATGAAAAGACAGTGCTTATATTGCCAAAGCAAATTATTATTATTAAATTGTTTAAAATTCTGGATATTTGTGTAGAATTTGGGGAATAATGAAGCTCTAATTTCTGCATATTTGTAACAGTGTATCTCACTCTCTGTACCTCTTTCAATTGAAGTCATTTTTTTTCCCAATTGCTTTATTGGCATGAAAGTTACAAAAACAAGGTATCAAGGTGCAGATTGATTTAAGTATACAAAAAACAAACAAACAAAAAAAAAAAAACACCAATAGCAGTACTATCAGTATTCTCTCTCTCTCTCTCTCTCTCTCTCTCTCTCTCTCTCTCTCTCTCCCTCCTTCTCTAATTTCTCTCTCTCTAATACATTAGTCATGTTTTAAGTTTTTAGTTTTTAAAGTTAAATGTATTTGTGACTGAAAAACAATTTTAAAATAAAATTACAGACTTGATTCATATAAGTGATTTTATGTGAAATCAAAGCTACTGAACAAAAGAAAATAGTATAGAAATAATATAGTTACTTACTAACTAAAAGTTACAGGCATATAGCTACTGTAGTAATACTTCATTATTGGTGCTAATACTAATATACTGCTAATACTAATGCAATTGTGTCTAATTGAATAAGATATCCAGATTTTGACTCAAAGGACTAAAATGATTGTAATCACATCAACATCATCACATTAAATGATTATGGAAATTGTGTCATTACTCTATGTGCATGACTTTCCAGATGGTTGCTTTCATGTTCTCTGCACTTGAGCTGATATGATATATACATGTGATCTGTAACCATCATAACCTTCTAAACAAGTACCTTACCTAAACCTCACTGTGAAGGAAAAATGACTTAACTTTCAGAACTGTCCTTACTCTCAAGGTGTGACACTCAAACACACACACACACACACACACACACACACACTTACTCACCACTACAGGCCACAGACTGTAGACATAGCTATTAATACATATTCTAGCCTACATATCAGCGTACTATCAGTATGTTGTGGGTTAGTTATGTTATTGTGTGTGTACGTGTGTGTGTGTGTGTGTGTGTGTGTGTGTGTGTTTGTGTGTGTGAGTGTTAGTGTGTGTGTGTGTGTGTGTGTGTGTGTACAGTGAGATGAAAAGAATAAGGGATAGCTGGAGATGTTCGTAGAGGCAGTACTCCCACTTGATCACAACAGGAGGTCCAGAGCTTCAACTCTACCTTAATAAGGAGGACAGCTCACAGACCTGCTCGACATGCACAACGCGTAGGCTTGTGGAGTGTTCAAGCTGCGTGTGTGTGCATGTATTTGTGCGTGTATCCATGTGTAAATGGTATGCACATGTCTAACTTTCATTTAGAAGACAAATGTTTCTAGTTTGAGAGTGGCAGAAGACAGCGATGAATACCGGTTTGAGAGTTTGAGAAACAGCAGTGGAATTGATAGAAGTGACAAAACTGGATTAAATGATGGGACTAGTAAAAAAATAAGTAGCTGTGTGAGTGTTCCATGGACTATACCAGATGTAACCTATAAGACACTGATATAAAGCTACAGATATAGTTAAGTTTACAATTCAGCCTTGTTAAGATCCAGCAGCCTCCAGCACACCACTCATGGACTATAAAACCTAGGAAACACTAGGATCAGATATCTTCCAAAAATTCCATATCTTCCAGAAACAAAACGTCTCTCAGACACCATAACATTGGCTCATTGTAGTATTTTTGTTTATATAGGGGCCTATTTACTTGTTCATAAGAAAAAGAAAATGGTCATGAATAATACACTTTAGTCATAATAGCTGACTGTATGATCTATTCAGTGATGTTACTGGAAAGTTTTTGTAAAAACTTATTAAAGAGGCCCCACTTGATGAATTTGTATCAAATGTATATCGACTTAACATAAAATGTATATTGTCTATTTATAATGATATATCTGCATTATGTATGTGTCTTCTGTACAAACTATACTCTATATATTTCCTACATTTTTGTCATGTGATCAGTCGTGTGTGTTTGTAGTTTCATTCTTGTAAAAGCCATAATTCAACAACAATACGCGGCAAAGCATTTACAGAGCAGGTATACATTTAAAGACTAGATTAGGTTTTGGAGTACCTAGTTGCATAAATTTGCATGTTCATGAGAAGAAATTGTGTGACATTTTGCAGCTCAAGTACCTCTCGTTTGGAGTAGGTGTGATTTTGGGTGGGTGTTCACTGATATTTCGTTGAACATTAGTCTCTCTGTTTTGACGAAGTTGCACTGCTAATATTTTATGTGTAGTAAATTCTGAGAAAAAAACTACCAATAAGGTTAAGCCTTCCCCATGGTGATGGGCAATAAAACTTGGTATTACCAGCCACAGAGGGGCATAGACATGTTTGTTGGAAAGAACACTGTTGAAAGACCAATTTGTCTAATGTAGTTGTTGCAGTATAACTTGTGTCACTGCCTAATTCAGCCAGGGTTGAGTTTGTTCTGAAAGTGATGATTCCAGACCGATGTTGCAGCTGGAAGACTTTATATAATGTTATCTTATTTAAAGTGGCCTTCGTGTTGCTCTCTCTCTCCGTGTCTCTCCCTTTCTCTTACTGCCTTACTGTGTAATACAGTCCCCGATATTTACACAGTTTCATAACTGTATTTTGTTACTAATGTGACCTTATTTGGTAACTCTGATTCATTCCATCGAGCTCGGTTTTTTAGCTGGCAAAATCTTTTAGAAAAACGCCGCTATTTATTGAAGAGACCAAATAATGAACCCAGATGATATGAATTAAATCTTCATCACTGGAATCCAAAGCAAGGAAGCAGTATTTCAGATGTAATTTCTGTATGAAATGTGATTTGAGGAAACCTGACATGATACACAACCCTATCATGGCAAAAAAGTATGTACCTTTTTGAAAAGATACCTAAAAAGAAATACTCTCCTCATACGGGAAGGCTTTTGATTGAAGTAAATTAATGATAATGTGGCTTGTAATTGGGGTTAGACAAAGGATTTGACATAAATGGTCTTGTCACAGCCCTAATATCTTCATGTCATGGCTGATTATTAATAGCTGGTTGTAATTTAGACTAGGCCACATATCACCAGATTCTATTTCACTGCTTTGATACAGATTATTTGATAATATCCCTCTCCCTCTCTTCCCTTTCCTGTATCTGGCTGTGTTTTCTGTTTTTGGTGTGTTATTATCTAATCTTTTCTTCATTTGCTTGTGTTTTGTCTCTTTGCATGTGTTTTGTGTGTGAGTTTATTATGTGTGTTGAGCTTTTAGGGACACAGTAGCCTACATGTGGAGCATGAACCAAGTCCCAACCATAAATAAATGATATAACATCTCACTCTTGTGTCTCTTAATATATTACTCGATGGCCATCGACAGTAGCTCAGGACTTAGGATCTGGACGGATAATATGTGTTTGAGGAAGACATAAGAGCAAGAAAGAGAGATTCAGTGAAACTGTGAGAACATGTGAAAAATACAGACAGAGAGAGAGAGAGAGAGAGAGAGAGAGAGAGAGAGAGAGTGTGTTTGTGTGTTTTAGCCATGCATTGTCAGCACAAGTCTACCGTTCCTGCCATTGGGGAGCTGATGCTATGCTTTTTTTTCAACATTACCTCAACGTGGTCCCTCATGAATGTGAAATTTATGTATTTCTAACTTTTAAAGAAAGTTCTCCACAGTCAAACAAGTCACATATACTGTACAGCTACTCATAAGTCACATAAACTATTTAAAAATAAAGGGGAGTAAAATATTTATGCCTTTAAGCTCATTTAAACCCAATCTTTTGATTTGGCTGTCTCGCATTCCTTTTCCATCCTTTTACTTCCTTTCTTTAACATTAGCACACACACACACACGCGCGCACACACCTACACACACACAAACACACAAACATAATATAAAACTGTACTTCTGCTCATCTCTGTTTTGACACCTGCTTTTTTTCTTTTAAAAATTATCTTTTACATCAGCATCACCTTCCTCCAAATCTTGATTTGTTGACAGGTATGACAAAAACAACAACCAATTATTAGAGATGAAACACATGAAGAGGATAAGTGTCTGATCCCTTTCCTCTGCTTATCAAAACACAGCTGTAATAGCACTTTCTGATTTACTAGTTTGATGGAGACATTACTGAGAGCATGACATTTCTACTCTGATACAATCTTTTGCCATGCATCTCCTTTGTGGCAGGTATCATGTCTGCTCAGTGTTCTCCTGTCCCTCGCCTTAACAACCCTGTCAAAGTATCTTAGCAACATGCCAATCCTTATTCCAAACAGCAGCTTATTTGTAGGCTAGACTGTGGGCAGAATATGTTCTCTAAATGCCTTATAGGTAGTGGTGTGGTTAACGCTGGAGTGCTGAACTTTTGTCTCCTCCTTCTGGCAGTGAGAGATATACTTTTATATGTAGCAGTTAACCTTTAGCTGGGCATCACCAGACTGAATCTCTCAGTTCATTTTCGTTTTTCCAAAGGGCATTATTTACGGGCGCGACCACCAATCGGAGCAACAAAATGCCGTCCTGTTGTGTGGTACGTCCTGTCAGAAGTACGACAAAAACATATTTCTTATGAACATACAGTTTAAGTGCACTTGTTTGTTCTTGTTTAAGAAGAAATTTAACGTCAAGCCGGTTAAAACCTGACGCGGCAACCATCTTGGTTATTTACAAAGATGCCTGAACAGCGCTCCTCTCTGTCAGTCATCGTATTAAACCCGCCTCATACTAGATAAATGGTTGTGATTGGCTCGACCGGATACCTGTAACTATCTGAATGGGAGAGGGGCCGTATCTGCCAGAGCAAATGAAACATGAGCTTGCAGATTCGGCTGGTTCCCAGGCTAGTCAACCCTACAAAGGATGTCTTTCAGTTCATGGCCCCTTAACAATCACTAGAAGCCAGGTCATTTTAAAAAAAGGCACAAGAAACACAAAACACACAAGAATTTGTCTCCACAGTGTATTAAACAGTCAGCACGCAGAGTTTCTTTCTTCAGCATCAGAAACATTTCTTGGACGCTTTTTAGGTTTTTCTTTTACCATAGGCTCTGCCATACTCATAGTTACTGGAGCCAAATCCATCACTATGGTTGCTCCCCCCTTCAGGTTTGGCAAACCAATCATTGCTGGTTGACATAAAATGCATCACTACCGGTGCACAAACGCAGGAGTGTCGCTACAGACACCAGATTTTAAATCTCTGGTGCAAAATACAGAGAGATTTACCTGGCAATGCTTAATGGCTTAATCAGCATTATGTCAACTTGTTTGGCGAGGCCTTGAATGTAACAGCCGATCCTTTATATGTAAAAGTCCTGCACTCCGTACTTAATATTTGGAAAATATTTTAAAGTAAAACATGCTTTCCCTTCTTGTAGAAAGGGGTGAATACACAAGTACATGGCTGTATATTAAGTTTGAAGGCTTTCCTCATCCCAGATGTGTCCGTCTAGAAGATCTGTGCAGCAGAATGCCAAGCAGAAAGCCATACGGAGGTAAATGGCAGAACAGAGTTGGGCCAGTTTCCTCTCTGCTTGCAGACACACTTCCACAGTGTGGGATGGTGTTGAATGAATGCAGAAGCAGTCACTCCCTAACACTGTGATCACTCTTCTTCCACCTCTACCCCACAGCAATCTTACATTATATTCAGCTTCCACCTATTTCCTGAATCCATTATCAGTTTTACTCTATTCATCTTCCACATGCCGTGGTTGCGGCATGAAGCAGTCTCTGATACAAACTCTGGTAGGCGCTTTGAAACCTCAGATCCTCCAGCTTAAAGGTAGGCCCTGTCTTACCATGCCAACCTCAAATTTTGTAATCATTTTGGACACCTGAGGTGAGCTAGTGTGTATGTGTTTATAATTGGGAGAGTTTTGGGTTTGTTTTTTAAAGTGTGACTTAAATTCATTTCTGTTTTCTGGGGTTTCAAGCCATCTGGGACCACTGTCACACAGCACATATTGCCAGTAAGTAAAGAAGACTGGCTCTGAAGTGCACATGTTGCTGCAATAGGTTACTTTTCCAGATTTTACAATTTGTTTTTTCAGTGTGAAAGCTGGCAGCAGAAAATAAATCACACCTCATCCAATGCTGCTCAAGCCCCATTTGATAAACAAAAATGTGAGGCTGCTGTATTATTTCATAAGTTAGTTATCTTGTGTTTTCAGCTCTCTCTATAATTATAGTACTAACTGCAGAAATATTTTTGCACAATTCACACATGACTCTCCTATTATGGGACACGTTGAGCTACTCTAAAAGGCCTGGCTACCACTGCTTTAAATGCATTAGTAAAGTCAGTGTAGATTCATGTCAGTTTTCCACATATAAAGAACAAAGGAAGGAAGACATGTTAATATTTTAAAAATTCAGTACAACACTGAAGAATTTGTAAAAGTTGCACAAAATACAGTAGACATCCCTGATGGTGGCTTGCTTGATCTCACAGGCCCTCCTTAGTATTCCCCTCCTCGGCCGGCGTTTTTGATAAGGTGCATTGCCATTCAGGGGTCCTGTCTCAGGGGCTTGTTGCAACACACAACTTTAATGGGTTGGAGGAAAAAAAACAACGTAATGATATTTAGAATATGAATTTCAATAAGATGGAACAAGCCAATTAAAGATGTGGTGTGTCTCGGTAGGCAAGCATAAGTGGCTCTGACTGAATGGAAAAGGAAATGAAAAAGAAAACGCTGGAAGTTTCTTTTGTTCAGTTTTTATTTAAAGCTTAAAATACACGGTCATGCATTGCCTGTTAGTCAACTGTTTGGCTACAGTGGAGTTGTATAGCAAATTAGGAGATAAAGGTGTGTTGTATTCATCAACTTTCTTGTATTTTGTATTACAGAATAGCTAAGCTGCTTTTTTGCTCCTCCAATCATCTATTTTAGATGGAAAATAACTTATTATTGTATAGTATGAAGTTGTATAAATATTTTAGTACTTTTATATGTGTGTCTTGAGCTTAAAGCATAGTTCTAGTTTGTTACAATTATTTATTTATTTCTACCCTGTCTCCTAGAAATGACATTTATATACTACCAATTTGTTTTCCCAGTTACGTTGTGGTGCCAAATGTAATCGCTGCCTGGATTATGTTCATGGGTGAGGAAGTTCAAGGCTTTCCCACCGAGAACAGGATTTGCATTCTGAGGCCTGTGTGTGGTTAGGTTTAGCCAACAAAGAAAAGTTTGTAATATTGATTAAATGTTACTAAGCACACAGTGTCCTTGTGAGTGCCTAAACATAACCGTAAAAAAGTTTAATAACGCTGTATGAGTGTATACTGTACTACATAAATTGAGTGGCCATATGTTTCCTATTTGTAGGTGCAAATTACTTCTATATCAACAGAAATTCTAATGGGTTGCTTTTCATTTTGGCCATAATTTGTAATGGTAGCAATAACTTTGTGCTCACTGGGAACACAGCAACATGTTTCTTATGTTTTTTGCCCCATTGGAATTTGTTTTAGCAATGTCCGAGTGTTCTCAGGTCAACAGTTGCTTTAGGGATTGAAATGATGGCCAAATGTTTCAAATATGTTCCATGTTGTATAAACCGTAATTATCCTTAAAGTCAGTTGTCTCTTTAACCACATTATTATTGCATGCAACTGCAGCTGAGATAATGTGCCTTACAATGGTCATTACATCTATTTACTATTATGCGTGTATGCATATGTGTGTGAGAGTGTCAATGGGTGTGTGCGAGGGCGGGTCACTTGTGTCTCCTCCAGCTACTTTAACCAGAAAAGCTTCGAGCTTATTAGTGTCAGACAAGAGAAGGAGACAAGATGGGATAGGGCTCACTAAAGAGAAACAAGGTGAGAGATAAAGATGTGGGTGGATGATATTTTAATCTTCAGATGTTACATATTCAGCAGGGAGAGTAGGGCAGGGCAGGAGTGGTGCACTCTACTTGGTGTGTATAATGAAATAAAATGAGGGTATTGGTGACAAGAGGTAATGTAGGAAAGATGGGCTTTAAGAAAGGAGAACTAACCCATTTGAAAACTACTTCAGACTTGTTTAATTTATTTATTATTACAATAAATACATCTCGGATGTTCTTTTTTTTGTTCAGGAAGAATGGGCAACGGCACAAAGCAAGAGAGTGGCGGTGGGTGGTGAAGGAGAGTTATTGAGAAGATAGTGACAGCACAAGGATAAACGGGAAAAAATGCATGGATCGAGAGATAGAGATGAATGCTGGGAAAAAGAGCAAGAAAGAGAGGTAGGACCCTCATACCTGCCACTGGCCTCTCTCCTTTTCCTGCCCCTCCTGCTCAACCTCAGGCCCATTAAATTTACTATAACCTTTGCTACATCTGTAATGTGGCATCTCAGCACCCCTTCCACCCTCCCCTGGGACACCAGGATAATCTCTGCTAAGCCTTCATGAGAGAGGGATTTTATCCCTCCACTGACAGATAGAGAGAAACAGAAAGAGGGACAGGGGAAAAAAGCTGGGTACTGGAGGATAACGACATAGATAATGAGTTAGCTGTCAAAAGATTTTTTTTTTCCTTCTTCTCCTTCCTCTTGTCTCTGTTCCTCGACTGGCCCAGCTGCTTAATCACTTGAGTTGTTTTTGCACTAGCTTAATATTGTATTAAATGGACAACTGTATAGAGACTGTACAATAATACTGTATTTGAGAGTGGAGGATTATTTTCCAAGACCTGATGTTTTCACTTCATCACATTTGTAAACTGTAGCTATTATCAGTTTTTACAGAAATACTGTAATTTGGAGAAATACTGTTCTGCTTGCTGCATCTCGTTCTCATCGAGCCCCCAGGAACAGCGCTGCAGTGTATTGGCGTGTGGGTCACAGTTGGAAATGCAGGTCAAATGATTCACTCTGGCCCAAAAATACTTTTACCCATACACAACCTCATAATAAACAAGAACAGCTGTAAAACAATGAATACAATTTTCTGAGTGTCAAATGCACATTTCTCATTCATATACCAGAATTTAAGCCATAGGGTCTAATAAAGATTGAGTAATTTTAAACAGCAGTAGTTAATGTCATTCCTTGCATGTGTGAGGTACCCGTGTGAGCTGAGAAAGCAACTATATCCAGTTCTTTTCATACATGCGAGGTTCTAATGCCAAATTCTACAGAACCAAATCACTCTTTGATCAGTGTTTTTAACAGCCCTCTTTTGTTCTGTAACAAGGGGACAAGGGGGCTTATAAACTAAATACTGTATCTGTTCTTCTGTTATGTTAATCTTGTTAATGTCAGGAAATGAGAAAAACAGCAGTGTTTAATTGCATTCAATTTGTTGGAAACATTGACCTTGTGAACACATTGTTAGGACACATTGTATTAAGGTTAGGGTTACAGCACATATTGGGTCACATCTGTTAGTAACCTTGTAATACACAATAGGCCACTGAAGGTGAAAATCTTTTTTCATTTGCAATGACCTATTCAGTAGCAGAAAAACAGCTAGTAAGAGCGAAACTGATGTATACTGTGTTATAAGCTATTTTGTTTCAAGGAACTGGTAAATAGATTGCTCCACAAATACAAACTGCCAGCTGTGAATGTTTAACACCAGTTTTCAACTGCAAACTAAGAAGACATTTTGGGAAATATGCTTACTCACTTTCTTTCCAGGACTTAGCTGTGAAGAACAATACCACTCGGTTGTCCGTACAAATATGAAGTTTGAGACGGGAAATGTTGAGCTTAGATTAGTTTAGCATAAAGTCTAGAAAAAAGGAAGCCAACGTTTAAAAAGTCTGCTTACCAACAAGTTTAAATTTCATTAATGAACATGTTATATATTGTTTGTTTAGTCTGAACACAACCAGAAATGTGAAAACATCATTTTGTTTTCACAGGGAATTTTGTGCTGGAACTATGTCTTGGCCGGGACAGTACCTGTCCGTAGGTCTATATTTGGTGTACATACATGAGAGTGGTATTGCTATTCTCATGCAACTCTCAATAAGAAAATCAAATAAACGTTTTCTTTAATCACCCAAATTCTGGCACAGTGTTAATACAAGCAGAAACATGTATCAGGAAAACCAAAGAATTTGGCCTGGGAATCATACGAATCAAAAACTGAAATATTCCAGACAAATATGCATTTGCAAATTAGTCTGGCGATGCCAGGCTAAATGTAGGTATTAAGAAGTCAAAATTATTATGAACACAATCAATCAGACAAATCAAGCAATGTGAGAGTTGCAGTTCATTTAGGGCTGATTTTGAGAAATAAATCTAAATTACTTTTGTTGAAAGAAACTTTTTTTTTTTGCCAAAAACAAAGTCTAAAGTCTAGTCTAGTTAGGGGTATATATGGCTCTCTTTATTCATGCATGGACAGTTCACAAGCAGGCAGTATCTCAACTGTGGACTGTGAGGTACAGAGATAACAGTTATGATGATTTGTAGAAGTGTAACATGAACTTTTTGACCTTAACTAATGAGCATCAAGCTCTAAACTACAAGGAAGCATAGAGGTTATGTCAGGGTAAGAGATGTAGGTCTATGTACTCACTGCATATGTAGGTGTATATACTGATAGTATGTATGTAAAGTAATGTATATAGTTTAGAAGAAAGTTTTCATAATAACACTAGAAAAATAGATAGTATATCTCTCTATTTACAAATACTGGATTAACACAAGTGAGCTAAAATGTGTTGTAATTTTTTATTTTTATTTTTTGTATTACAAAATGATAATTAGGATTATTTAGTTAAAATATCGAATGGACAATTTTAAATGTTGCACAGTGATATTTCAATCACAGCTATTTACAGCAGTATTACCTCCTCCATTTCAGGTTCTCTAAAGCCATTTACTGATTCTCAGGACATTGTCCGGAGCTGCCTTTTCACACATGTAGCACACAACAGGAGATTGTCCGTGTCAGACGCGTTCTCACCTGCTGGGCGAGGGGTGGAGCCTGGGTAGAGCGTGCAGGAGGCAGGACATGACGCAAAAAAGTATGCTGCGGAAATCCCAGTGTTTTGTTTACAGCACATCCGAGACCCCGGACTAAGCTCCTAACTCATCCGTAATGATGACATGTGTTATGACATATCCGCAGGATCAATGTAAAAGTGGAAAGCATGCAGAAAAGAGTACGCAGCAGCTGTTTGTATTTTCTGGGTTTTGCGCCAGTAACATGATAGAAACGTCAGCAAACCACCCAGAACTGCTCGTTGAAACTTCTCAGGACTCTATTTCCACATTGGCTCAATCGAGCATTAAACAGACTTTGTACAAGGGTGCTGGCAGGGTACGGTCCGTTTAATGTCCAATCCAACTAATTCAAACGACTTGTGTTGCCAATTTCTGACAGGACTATAAATTGGTCACCCACCTGTATGTCAGCTTTTATCATGCAGGTACAAATTTGATTTGTTTACTATTGGTGATCAGTTAAACCATCAAATGCATTCAATTTTTGAAAAATCATACATGCCAACTTTGGAGCTTGGGACAGGTAAAACCTGTAAGATTTTCCAATCCAGTGTGTGTATGTGTGTGTGTGTGTGCGTGTGTGTGTGACTTTGTTTTTGGGACTCCAGTAACTTATGAGTATAACTAGAAATAGGTCAGGGCAAAATAGAGAAAAGACAAGAGAGAAAAACAAGCAAGACGAGTGTGTTTTGCCTTCACTGTGCACATTTCTTTGAAAAGAAGACCATAGTCCGGTCAATGTCAGGTCACTGCAGCAGCTGTTTGATGCTGACAAGCTCGACAAAGACACAACTCTTACTACCAGTGAGCCATGTCATGGGTAAGACCCTGCAGAGACCTTCAGTGCCAGTAAGACAGACATGCTGGGACAAGAGCCCTGCCACTGCGGCCAAACACAGAGTGACAATAAAAAGTGGATGATAATACCAGAGGCAGCAGGAGCCAGTATGACAGGTGGGAGTGTATAGAGCCCAATTACAAGAAGTTGTGCAGGGAGCAACAGGCCTGGGGAACACACACCTTTGCAGCCCCATCCCCATCCCCATCGCCAGCATTATGGGAATTGTTGTCAGATAAAGATCAGAAAATGTAACAGAAAGAAGACTTTCAGTATTTACGAAATGTGCTGCATTGCACATTCCTCAACCAGGGACATTGGAGGGGGAATATGTGGTCCTTTACAAAATATCAGTTGCATTTTCACTTACAGAGGTATACATTTTTTACTTTGCGTGCATACTTTTTTTTAATGTGACAACAGCTTGCATCTCTTCTAAAACTTCTTGGGTGACGTGTGACTCTCAGTTCATACTGCAGACCAAGAGTAATTGGGGACAGTGAGCCACTTCTCCAACTGTACTGGTGTACTCCCTGTCAGATGAACTTCACAACAATGTGACACAATCTTGAGCACACAAAATAATGGTGGTTACAAGGGCATGTGGGCTTATTGCACAGTTAAAGTTTAGGAAAATAGCCTGTATCCAGCAAAGTTTCATGCCTATGCAAATATTGGGAGATTTTTTTACCTCTCAGGTAGTGAGGCCTATTCTCACAATATGATCGTCTCACGGAACTTGTCTGGCTTTGGAGGCTAGCTCGTATGGCCTTATTGGCAAAAGTCAGATGTGTAAGAATTCAGCCTACATGAGATGAAAACGCAACTTTATTAGAATTCACAACAACCAGTGTGTGTAAGATAGATTTTCTCCGACCTCATTTAGAAGCAGGGTTTTCCATTAGTCAAGTGTTGTTGCTGCTTGCTTAACCAAGGAGAAAATGGGT
Source organism: Lateolabrax maculatus (assembly GCA_031216445.1). NCBI lineage: Eukaryota > Metazoa > Chordata > Actinopteri > Acropomatiformes > Lateolabracidae > Lateolabrax > Lateolabrax maculatus. The sequence goes on along the minus strand of CM062197.1, from coordinate 12,978,556 downwards.
TTTTAAAACTGCCACTCCTGAATATGTCCACTGTGCGTGTGTGTGTGTGTGACCGTGTTCATATTTGTGTGTGTGCATATACATCTCTGAGGTGACTGCAGTGTGGGCTTGTGAGCGCAGGTACTGCTGTAGAGAGTGCACAGAGCAATGGGGCACTGTCTAATGGATTTAATGCTGACAGTGGAGTTCAGCCAAAGGATTTGACAGTCATCGCATTCTCAGTTAAGGTAGAGCCAGTGCTGGGCAAGAAAGAATGAATATTAAAAGAATCGTTCTTAAGCTAGAGTCTTTAGTGGTACGTAGTGTTTCAAAGAGGTCTGAGTCAGTGACATCATTGGCTAAGCTGCCTTCTTTTATCGACACACAGTCACAATAATCAAGATCGTGGCTAGAGATGGAAAGAAAAAAGGCCTGAGTCCTATGGAGCCGGAGGAGTGACTTTACATTTTGGCATCGAAAATAAAAATTGGCATTTAAAATGTGCTTATTTTTGTTTTGTTTTTATGCATTGCGATGTGTTTTACAATGACAATCTTCTGATTTTTTTCTTCATGTTAATCTTTTTTCAGTGCCAGTTTTATTTTTACAAGGACATTTTCTTTTTTCCTATGACGACAGTGGTTTTCAGTTTTAACTTGCTGTCCCCGTTTTAGCGTAGAGGAGAGGGTTTGAGGGGAGGGTGCAAGGAGTGCGTGATTTACATATAATCTGTATACTGCGGAGAGAACGTCACTCTCCTGAACCCGAGGTCCGCTCCAAAGCCTCCGGCATCGAACACCTACCGCAATGACTTCCACGATTTCGCCTGGAGCTCCCAAACCGCATGTATGTCCAGTCTGTTTCTACCTGCCGATGTTTCCTCACATACAGATGTCACTGCTCTCAATTTACGGGATTGCATCGGCAGTAAAGGTGCTCGCGGCGACAGTCGATGGCTTTCAGGAGTCATCGGCCTGGTGTTTCGGCGCCGGAGGCTTTAGAGCGGAGCTCGGGGTCAGGAGAGTGACGTTCTCTCCCCAGTATGCAGATTATATGTAAATCACGCTCTCCTTGCACCCTCCCCTCAAACCTTCCCTGCTACGCTAAAACGATGAAAGCAAGTTGAAACTGAAAACCACAGTCGTCATAAGAAAAAAAAAGATGTCTTTGTAAAAAAAAAAAAGAAAGAAAACTGCCATTGAAAAAAGAATAACATGAAGAAAAAAATCAGAAAATTGTCTTTGTAAAACACACACATCATATTTTTTTAATGCATCTGTTTTATTTTTCAGTGAAACTTTTTTCATTGCCAAATTTTATTTTCGATGCCAAAATTTAAAGTCACTGTTCTGGTTCTGTATAGACACCGTTTTGTTTAGTTTTTTTTTTTTATAGTAGTTCAGTGGCAATGTCACAGTGGTGCATCACAACCTGCCAGTTCCATCCGTCTTTTTCAGGAAAGGCATTTCGGGCAATTGTAGCATGTCATTAGTAAACTAACAGACATGGGCATGAGTGGGAACAAAAAAGCTCCCTTTGCATGAGAGGAGAAAACTGGAAAGCTGTTGTTTTCAGTCACAGTCAGGCACAATGTTTTAGATGCAGGCACCACTAATCATTCTCTAAACCGAGTCAGCATGTCAACTTTTCATGACAAAACCCATCCCCGCTACCAATACCTGTTTTATAAATCCCTGACAGCCAACGGTAACGCTCATCCTGGCACCATGAACTACTCCACAAGTAAAAAACAAACATCATAATGAGAAGCATACTGTACACGCAAGTAACATACGGTAGCTGTTGCTGAATATGCACAGTAATTCAGGACAGGCTGGAGCAAACTGGAACAAAAGATCACAAGAATGAGACAAGCAAAAGGCTGTCAAAGGGGACCAACCCACTAACACAAACTCACGCACCCTTCAAGATGAGTATCATTTTGAGTCTCAGTCTCACTGGAACAATTAAGAGTGTAAGGGAAGGCTGAGCTCCTGTCAGCACATCTTCACTGAGGATTAATTACTTCTACTATAGTCCATAAGGATTGCAGCAAGAAAATGAAGAGGGGGTGTAAATGTGAAAAAAAAAAAAAAAAAAATTGTCACAACTTTACAACAACTTTAAATACAGTTGGGACACTGCAGTGTCACTCAAATATGGTCTGAATCACATTTTGTCCACTTAACGTCTTTCTACCCAGTGAAGTTTAGCCTGTTTTCAATTTAATAACACATCCATTGGCAATGTTTTGCATTATGAAGTATTCCACCCCAATTTTGATGTTTTGGATTGTACAACTTGGAGCTTACATAAATAAAAAAGAAATCTTTAAAAAATCTGCAATTTTTTGTGGAACCTTAAAATATCGTTTGTAGCACCCTTCCTCTCCTTACTAAGCAAAGACCTATGCAAGCAAAGAATGAATAAGCAAAACCCCAGTTGGCCCCAGCACAAATACATCCTCCCTTTCAGCAGCAATGCCATTTTTTAGCTCAGACACTGGGGAAGAGTGTGAGCAGAGCCCAATGCTACTTCAGACGGATGGGGATTCGTAGTTAAGAGGTGATTTTAACACCTTACACCGTTCATATGTTGTCACTTACAGATAGAGAAAGATTAAAAAACTGAAACGGAAAAAAGATTATTTAGAAAACCTACACATACACGTGGATTACCAGTGATTTTTATTTATTTTTTTTAAATGTGTTTTTACATCTGTATGTTATGCGGGAAGGAAGTGTTATCTTTGCACCTTTAGGGAGAAAAATATAAAGGTATTCAAACATAAGCATCATTGATATACAGTATTGCATGCTTTAAATCTGATCATCTCAACAACACTAGCTTCATCATGAGGTCTATGTTATGTTCCAAAACATGGATAACTTTTAAAGCACAGGCACTGTATAAATAAATTGCTACTTGATTTGGTTCTACTAAAGTATAGAGAAGGACTATAATTTTCCATCCATCCTTATGTGAAAAGTTCACTTGCTGTAGCTTATGCAGTGTAGTTTTTTTGTCTTTTGCCTTAGGCTTTCAACAAAGTTTGCTCAACTTTTTTTTACTGTCTCTCTCATCTGTATCTAAAATGAAAGCAAGTGCGGACTTGGGTTTCTCAAAGTATCATGGGATTGTCTGTACAAGTCTTTTGTAGTTTTCAAGCACCCCTCGTCATCTCCTACTCTCTCCCCTCTAAAACCCCTGTGGCTTGTGCTCAGATTGCTGTACAGTAGTTGAATGTGTGTGTGTGTGTGTGTCCATGAATAAGTACTTGGGATTTTCAGTGAGTGCACACCATGTGTAACTCAAATATGGCATTAAATAGCAAGAGCACAAGATCTCATAAACGTCTCAGGAAGTTCTCTCCTTTTTCTGCCCATATGGTTTGGCTGTTTCCATATACATTATCACTATCAAGTGGGCCTATTAAAATAATAAATGCAGTAATTACTGTCAAATAAAAAAATGACTGTCAATTACTGTACAAATAAATTAGTCATTAACTGACAGTTATACAACATATAAGACCACTGGTGGAGTTCCCCCATGTTTGAAATCGAATTGGATGCCCTTATGTTAGATAAAACACAGTGAAGTGCCCTCTATGGTGGCCCAGTGTGCAAGAAAACTTGATAAAGTGCCCTCTAGCGTGCCCTTCCTCTGGGGTTATTAGTTCCCTGTGTGTTTTAGGGTATAGTAGTTATACTCCAAATCTGAGTGACATAAAATAATTTTAACCAGTGTTTGGAACTGTTTCACCATCAATGTATCATGAATTTCGATACTTTCTACTCGACCGCATGCAGCTGCTGCTCTTTTTATTCATCACCACTGTAAAATACCTCATATATCCGTTACCTTTAGGGTAACATTTATTTCTCGATCTCAGCTAAATACAAAGTATAACACATTTTACTAGGAATGTGGAATGCTATTCTTTTTCAAAATGCATATCACAATTTGTTGCTGCAGTATTTTTCAGAGCCCGCGGAGCCCCACAGGAGTGCGGGATTTTCAAGATAGCTCATTTACCTGTTCTTGAGGCCAGGGTGCACTTTGAATGAGTCTAAAGCTTGATGATTTTTTTTTGGGGAGCGGGGGGTTTAGAGTTAGTCCCAATTTTCATTAGGACCAGATATGTTTCCCAATTTACTTAGGAATTTCATTATTTCCCTGGTGTTCTCTTTTTTAGGTATAATTTGGTTCCTTCTGATCAGCCAAGAATTGTCCTATGGCTTAATGGAGTTCATTGAATTTAACTCCAGAACAGGCTGGCAGATGGAGACCTACTTACTGCTCATTTTAAACTGAAGGATTTGGCAATGATAGGAATGATGGTCTCTCTTGTTAAGGAGATGAGTTCCTTTTAATGGCAAATTTTTTGGCAATTTATGTAATAGAAAAAATGGTCCCTTTCTGCCTCTCCTTGTGTCTCTCTCTCTCTGTAAGTCTGCACCGAATGTTTGAGTAAGAGTGGGTCCTGCAGAGGCTGAAGGCACCCAGGTATAGAGCTACAAAGTCCAGAGACACTTTAGGCCACTAAGGTCAGCCACTGATGCATAAGCCCTCAGTTCGACTGGCGACTTCAGCAGACATCCTCACATACATTACACACACACACACACACACACACACACACACACACTGCACACTAAACACACATGCCCACGCAAATGCACACGTGTAGCCGTTGAACCCACACACTCACAGTCAACACAGCAATATTGGCATACTGCAGATTCCCCACATCATTTAAACTTCATATTTCCTCATCGTCACAAGTATCAGCAATTTATTGTTGCCATAGAAACACATTTACCTTTTGAGCATATTTTCTGGAGAATTATTGTAGCTCATAATGAAAGACTTTGTTAGCAGTAATGACAAGATTATGTGCATGCCTGTGTGCACTTGTGTGTCTATGCCAGAAAGCTGAGCCAATGGTTGATGATTAAAATATGAATATATAAAAAAAATGTATCTCAATAAAGTAATGTAGACATGATTCCTACAGGCACCTGGTCTAGACATACATAGTCCTCTTGTTGTGAAAATGCAGTCAATCACAAACAGATTTGTTCTGTCCATTCAAAAGATCAGACATAATACACTATGATCTTTTTGTAGGAACAAATACAATAAAAAATAGGAAATATGCTTTTTTATAAAATCGATCTGAATAGGTTTAAGCAGGTGGCAGGATTAATAAGAGTCCATACTTGGAGAAGTGGAAAGAAATCTGATTCAAATTCAGTATAACCGGAGAAAAAAGCAATGTCAAAATGAAAACCTGAAAAGTCGAGGTGTATGGATGACTTAATGTGTCTCATCAAGACACAGACAAAAATCCAGAGGTCTGAAAGGACTAAAGTCAGGAGGAAGAGGCCTTGGGCTGGGTTACAGGACGGTTGTTGACTAATGAAAAGAGAAAGGAGAGGAAGCGGCCAGAGCTAGAGGAGAAACTTGACATTTATCAATGGACAGAGAGAGATTGGACATTGGATGATTAAGTGGTGTGCCAGCAGGTCAACAATATACACAGTTGTGCTTTAGAATCCATAAGAGTCACAGAAAATAAATGTTATTGCAGTTGAAGGTGATAACCTGCAGTGTGGCAAGACATAACCTAGTATGCACTCGTATGTGCTGTGTGGTTAGTGAACACTTTCTGGTAGAGTTTTAGGATCAAACGTAGGCTATTGTTCTTCTGTCAATCCTCCAAAATCAAACCAAATTTGGGATAGACAAGGTTAGATGCTCCAGATGTGTGCACTGAAAACACTTGGACATGTTGAGAACATGTGTATGTCTAATAAATGCATGTTTCTGGCCTAGAAAGAGAGCTTTTTCCTCATTGTGCTAGCTTTAAAAGACAATTGTTATGTACACATCTTGACCGATGGGACCATGAACCCTGAAATAACAAGAATTCTGTTTCAAGGTGGACTTCTTTAATATTTAATTGTTTTGATCAACGCCAGTGCTGGTCTTTGTTAGAACATTTCTTAGCTCCTCCCTTGAGACAAAGAAATCTGTTATTTGAGATGAGAGAGAGAGAGGGAGAGAGAGAGAGAGAGAGAGAGAGAGAGAGAGATTTAGACAGTCAGACAGCTTCCAACACTGTGTGTGTGTGTGTGTGTGGGTGTGTTTATGTTTGTGTGTATCCAAGTCTGTGTGTTTGTTGTCAGGTTGATGCCCCGGGCGAGTTATTAAGCAGCAATCCTGGTGCCTCAGGCCAATGTAAGACCTTTACTGTCTCCTAATGCAGCCAGGGACTGTGTGTGTGTGTGTGTGTGCGCGCGCATGCGATCTTTTTACATGAGGAGCAGTGGCAACTGTGAGTCATTTCATTTGTGTACGTCTGGCTGCGGATAAAGAAATGTGGGGTTGTGGTTACACAAACGAAGGATTCTCTGGAGATTGCCATGTCTTTGCTCTCAGCGTGTATTTTTCCTTTTTAGGTGGGGAATACTTCATTTTTTTCGCCCACCTCACTTCAGACCTTGCTTAGACTTGTGCATCATTTAAGGCAAGTAGTGATAAGTCTGCTCTATCAGAATATTCCAGCAAAGGGTCTATTGTGTGCCAGACTGCTGCTGGCACATCAAACCTATTCTGGAGCCCTCAAGCTATGTTAACAAGTTTGCAGCACAACTACAAGTGAATGGGCTTGAGGATGGATGTACACGCGTGCCTGCATTGAAGGGCAGGCACTTCGATATGTGTGTGTGTGTGTGTGTGTGTATCCTCCACTGGCCTGCAGTAAAGGCTGTGAAATTGTTCGGGTCAGAACTATTTACTAGGCAGCTGTAACTGTGTGTGTGCGCCCTCCACACATCCAAGTTCCAAAGCTAAATATTATTGCTCAAGTCAGAGATTACACTCTTTATATCCCTATTACCAGCTGCTCTCTCACTTTCTCTGCCTCTCCCTCTACCTCATATTCATTTTCGTCTCTCCATCCACCGTCGGCTTTCATGTCTTCTCTTTCACTACATATTGCTCTCCCTTTTTAATTCTCTGCTTCTCTTGGGAAGCACTGGAGTCGGGGAAGGGCTTAAACATCAGGGTAAACGGGGTGATATTGCATTTTGACACGCCTCATATTATTTCCCCTTCAATTTCACTGCTTGGCGAGGAATGTGGAACTTTCTTCCTCCCTGTATCTCCTCTTCTCACCCTCCTCCTTATCTTCCTGTCATAATGCGTTGCAGGTGGGAAGGCATAGTGGCTGAACAGATTGCACTATAACTTCCAATTCCCTCATTTTTTTATTCATTTATTGACTGTCCTTCGTACAACAACAGAGAGCTACAACAACATAAGGGGATGGGAGAGAGAAAGTAGGCGACAAAGACAGTGAGAGATTATTCATGCCAGACTGATGTTGCACTGCATGGCCAGTGAGGGTCAAGCAATCTCATTTTCCAAGTCAACTTTAGCTCGATCTTGCATTGGCCCCCAGCTTCAAATGAATTTACTGGCTATTGATCATCTGGTTTCTCCCAGCTTGGGAAGTACGAGCACACTTAAACATGTGCAATTACATTGGAATTTCTAATACTGGACAGACCTATGATTCGGGATGTCAATCAACAGTTGTTTTGCAATTATTTCTAGATGATTTAAATGGCAATCACTTCCAACAGAAAATATCCACTGCTAAACCATGAACTAGAAACTTCTCTATGATTTCCTTTAATTTACTAAGGTGAGCTGGACTAAGAACTGGGGGAAGCTGGACTATTTCAAAAATTAAGTGAGAAATGTATTCCGTTTTATACATTTCCTGAAGTGGAAACACAAAGTTTACATTAGCAGTATTGTTTATAGCCTGCATTTTGACATGACATTACATTAAGATCACTGTATTAACCTGATGAATTAATGCATTTTTTGTTGGCAGTTTGACTTATACTTGTACCAATTGTCCCGACCTCCTACACCATGTGCTGCATTATAGACCCCAAAAAATAGCTGTCACCAACACTTTTCCAACACTTGACAGCATTGTATTTTTGTATTTTGAAAGCTACATTAATAACCATCAACAACTTGTTATATCACAGCACCCATACATAAATATAAAACAACGTATTTGGCAATTGATTAGTATGCATAAATTGACATTAAATTGGAATTGTGGCAGCAGTTAATCTTGTTAGAAATTTTGAGTAGCTGTTAATCTGGTTGAATTCTCTACTAAACTTTAGGGCAAAGCAACAGCTCTGAGCTAAAGCTTGCTTGATCACCCAAAGCATAGATCAGAGTAGACATTTTATTGCAAACTAATCTACTCTACGGTTAGGTTTAGGATCTTTGTAGCCTGGGAACCAGACGAATCTGCAAGATCATATTTTATTTGCTCTGGCAGATACATCTGGCCCCTCTCCCATTCAAACTGATTTTGTAGTTACAGGTATCTGGCCGAGCCAATCACAACCATTTATCTAGTATGAGTCGGGTTTCATACGATGACTGACAGTGAGGAGCACCGTTCAGGCATCTTTGTAAATAACCAAGATGGCTGCCACTGATGCGGAACGTACCACTGCTGGCTATAGTGGCAGTTTTAAATGGACTAGATGGTAAATTTTCTCTAAAAGAACAAAAAACAACTGCACTTAAACTTTATGTTGATAAGAAATATGTGTTTACCGCACTGTATATGACAGGACAGCGTTTCGTGTCTCTGATTGGTTGTCTGTGCCCATTAATACCGTCCCTTGGAAATAAAGAATGAACTCGCATTTGAGAATTAGTCTGGCGAAGCCAGGCTATGATCTTTGTGCTTGCTGCAGCTTCTGAGGTGCGTATCCAAAGATCCACCCTAACAGCAGTACATAAGTCCATTCGGCAGTCTAGGGCATAAAATCACTCATACAGTATTATTATGGATCTTAACAGTTGTATTCATGCAGCAAAACACTGTTGCTACGGAGTAACTTCATGCAAACAGTGTTGGCATTTAAACGAGATGCTGTTTGTGTTTGTTTGCTTGTCGTCTAATGATTCCCTGCAGTTATCTTCTAGATGATTGTAAATGTAAATACATTGATTTCTGGCAAGACATTCTGAATAAACTGTAAACATCCCATGGAGTTTATGAGAGCACTCTGATATAGGTATTTTACCTGATCACCAATGGGATGTAAGCAACATAGCACCTTTTAAGATAACGACAATCAAATCAATTCTGCCTCCAAAGCACCTATACCATATTTTTGTAAAGCTAACAGTAAATTTATTATTTTTAATTTAATTTCAGAGTTATGACAGTGACCAGCTCAGATAACATTTATTTTAAAATGATGCTGAGCTAACCATTTGGATCAGTTTTTGACCACTCTGGCATGCCTGCCTTCCTCTCTCCGCTGTTTTATCTACCTGCCCCCCTTGACTGTCTGACAGGCAGATGTTTGGGCTGTGAGGTGAGGAGGTGACTCCACTGGGAGTCCTCTCCCCAGTAATTGGCTGTCACACACAGCTTCCCAAAGTTGGCAAATCGGATTTCTTGGCATCCGTGAACATGGGGGGGGGTAAGGCCAGGGATAATATGGCAAGGTGAAGGCTTTAACTGCAGGTGTAAGTGTGTGTGCTTAACCTCTTACTAGCACTCTGTGTCCCTCTCTCACTTATCTGCTACTTCTCCTGTCTTTTGTTCACTCACACTCCCTAACCCTCTCTCTGATCTCGTTCTCAGGTCATTGCTCAATCTTTGTTTTTCTTCCAGTGGACACTTCATTGTCTACTACCAGCTTACAAATCCCCCCCTCATTGACTTTTCTGTCATATTCAGTCACAAAGATGAAAGTTTTTTGTTTTTTACTTGTGCATCTCAGTGGAGATGCATTGACAACAAATGCAATAATAATAATAATAAAATTATTAACAATTTATATTAAGGCTCTTTATTAGTCATTCAACCATAGCCATAATTACTAAGCCATTTACTAAAAGTTTTCCCTCAATAACCTCCTAATTACTGCTTATTGATATTAAGTAAGGCAGTTGTTGTGAATTGTGATTTTAATATGCTTTGCTCAGTACGCAACTTATAAGGTGGTAGTAACACAAGAATAAGCTCCCTGGATAACAATAACTGAGATGCACAGGTTATATTCCCATTCAGTGGTAGAAGAACAAAGTCAGCATAAGTAGAAATATTTCCTTTATTAATGGACCACTTCAGAGATTTTCAAACATATGTATTAAAAGCTTTTTCAAGGCTAAGAACAAATGTAATGCCTAAACTTGCTGAATAAATTTCAGCTGACAGAAATTTTACTGTGTAAAGGATCACACAGATTTTCAAGCATTTGTCTATATATTTTTTATCAAATTGTATGAATGCATATATAAATCCTGACAATTTTCTATTTCACAAAGATTCAATTTAGCACCTTAATCCCACATCTGATGACAGGCCAGGCAGCAGCACCAGTTAGAGTTATTTGGACACTATTAACACTTGCAGTTTTGTTACATAAGAATAGATCATATTTATTAAGTGTTATCGAGGGAGCCTATTCTTGTAAGGCCCATGCTGGGCAAAGCATATTAAGGTCGTAATTCATGTACAACAACTTCCTTACTTACTATCAATAAGCAGTAATTAGGAGGTTATTGAAGGAAAACTCTTAGTTGTTGGCCTAGTAATTGTAGCATATGGTCATGCAGAATAAGGCAGAAATAAGTGATTTATAATAACTAACAAAGAGCCAATAGGCTAATATTCATGGTAATAAGAAACTAGTTAATGGTGAATATGTATACGTTAATAAGAAGTGTTACCTTTTTGTTAATCATATGTGTGTGTGTGTATGTGTGGCCTGGGGGGAGAGGACACTGAGGGGCCAGACAATGCCACCTATACATAGTATGGTTCTTACATGCAAGCAGGTGAGAAAGACACCCCGAATAGCCAACACCCATAACAGTACAGAATACAACTCAGAGGCGGTATTAATACAATTTACGAATCAGTTTAAAAAAAAAAAAGGCTAGTTGGTTAGTCTCAACGGCACAAAGGACTTTACTTTATAAGTTCAAACAGGAGTGTAAAAATATTAAAATGTACAACAATTTATGCACCAAAAAGACCAAACAATTTGAAAAGCAGTATCAAAAAAGAAAGGACAAGGCACCTCAATGGACATCTCTTCTGGTAGGATTTACTGAGTCTCCCTTGGCATACAGCCATACACTATCACTGCTGGGGAAATGAGAACCTCACATAGGAAGACGATTCTCGTTCCTATCAACCAGCAAAAAGGGATTTTCACATGGAGAAATTCAATCATTCTGGACGGCACCCAGACAATGCAAGACAGCTCCACCTGTGATGCCAATTAAAATGTGACACACCTCTTCCACCACAATGCTGTGCCAGTGTTCTCCTCATATATAAAGTAAAAGTTGGGGTCAAGTGTGAAGGAGGGAGAGTTGCGGTGAGGTGGCGACTGGGCAGGTAAAGAGAGGTGGAAGCAACATGGAAGGGCTGCAATAGCCCTGCCACATATATTAAAGAGGCGTTACTTTAGATTATACAGGCAAACCTGAACAGCCAACCCTGCAGCTGACCTTATCCTGGGTTAAACTGCTAATGTATAACACTGTGTAAGAAATAAGTAGCTTTATTCCTAACCCCCACTCCCTTCCCCAATTTATTTTTATCTCCTCTGAAAGTGTCCTTTCCTAACCTTTTTCTTACTGACGGGTAAATATCAGTAATTTCACACAAACTGTACAACACTAATCCGCCACAAGCGCAACCACTGTTGAGCACTTGTAACTGGATAGTTCACAGCTTCTACCTAAAGCCTTTTTATTAGAAGGAACTGAAAAGATTCACCTGAGCAGATGAAAATAATGCTGTCCATTCAGGCTCATCTCCCATTAATTTGTATAGCATCTCATGAAAGCCGTTCATGTTGGTTTTGTATACAGAACTTAAATTAGAAAATGTACAAGTGAAAGTGTAGAAGTGGTTGTCAGTACTGCCAGATAGCTGTATATGTTGCATGCATGCAACATCAGAGGTAATGAGTTTGAACACTGCATCAAGTAAAAATGCTCACATAATATGAGAAAAAGCATGAACCCATATTTAAGACAGGAAGGCCAAGGAGTGAAGACCAGTGCAGTCGTCTTACCTAAATGTTTGCATTATGTTTAGAGCATTAACTTGTGACAGAAAATGTTTTACATTAGAGGGGGTTTTTAGGTACTAAAGACTACTGAGGCTGAGGCATGTCACTGAAAAGCATCAAGAATCACACTCCCGTCCTGTGTGGTGCGCCTCAGCGACAAAGAGTCTTAATAAATTCATGTTACTTGCCAGAGGCTTGGCTCCAACAACAAGAATCTGTTTTGTCATTATTAAGTTACAGAAAATTGTGGGATGTCCAGTTTTTGATTCCATTAGTTAGTAATCAACCAGTGCGCAAACTTACAGGGAATACAAGTATCCATAGCATAGAGTGTCATCAGCATAATTCTGATATTACACAGCTGATATTATATCAGTTTATAGTTTTGGGGCAGTAGATTGGCATATTGAGCTTATTAATTAGTGCAGCGTTGTCTCTGAGTTGCATAAATTTGAAAGCTTTACCCCCTGTGGCCACTTTACATTACAGCTTTGTAAAAACAAGTTAATAATCGGGCAAATAGCGTGGTAATAACCCATATAATAATGCTGTGGGAGAAAAGTCACTGTGGTATTTCTATAACAATATAATGGCAGTGTTGGGGTTTAACTTTTAGAATAGTCGAACTATACTTTTACTTGTACTTGAAATGTTTTTGTTAATAATTAGACAAGTTGTCATACTGAAATGACACAATAGTTTTTATGACTGTTCCAAAAAGAACATGATGAAATTAAAAAGTCAAAACACCCTTTGTGTTAGTGACAAACATTAATGTCTAAACCCATCAAACTAGAGGCTTTTGTGTCTTACAACTGTACTGGTAGCATCACCATGGAGTAGAGATCCCTTGTAGATCCACAAGATTCCTGAGACTTTCAGAGGCAACAAGAAGCCAGCTGCAGTTACTTGTGATTGGATTTCATGCAGCTCTGCTCATTCTGTTGTGTTGAATTTTCTCAGAAAATAACTCCCATCCCCCGCTTTCCTCACACTTTGGTGTCCAGACAGGATAAGGGCAAAATCTCTTTTGATTTTCACACAGCTCCTGTGTCCAGACTGGCAGTGGAAATAAGGTTTCATGGATAAAGACTAAAGATGATTAAAGGTTGTGTCAATGGGACGGTGTGACAAAAACCTGAAATTGTGTGAAATACGTCTCAGTAGCTTTCAGAAATACTTCATACACCCATCACTTCCCAAGGGCGGGACTTCTATATTTAACCTTTATTTACTTGGCTAGGTAACTCCTCTCTTTCAAGGGCGACATGGGCTAAAAGTAGCAACACAGAACATTTGAGACCCAACAGGACATAATAATGACATTATATACAATAACATGACATATACAACTTTGAAATAATTCATAGTAACATGTTAATACTTTATAAATAATGATTAAGACTATTTTATTATTCCTTCCACATCAAGACCTATCAGTGTTTGTGAGAATGAAAAACTCTCTCCTAAAGCGAAAACAAGTAGTACTACAACTTGAGTCTGTAAATAAATCAGGCTGTTCTAAAGAGAATGAGCTTGCAGCTTCCGTAATCTCCTCTTCAGGGCTTCAGATTTTACATCCTGATAACAATACAGGCTCAGGGTATTAGTTTTTTTGGTAAAGGTGACTGTGAAAACACCCAGGAGGATCGTCTGGGGTTATGGGTATATTTTCTTGTTGAAAGCAGAGAGCACTAAACATGATTTCAGTATAGAAAGTCAGACAATGCGTGTCTGCAAAATCTCCCTGCAGTAGCCACAGACTTTACGTAATAAAGTGGTCAGAGTTAGTGTTTCTGGTTTTAAGTGTGTTTATTTTCCAAGACTATTAATTGTAAAGCCCCATAATTAGTGATGAGAATTAAAGTCAAACCAGCCCACTATCATAGTGTCACCAAAACTAAATATCAGTGGAGCTCAAATTACAGTCGTGGCCAACCTGCTGTTTTCTCCTTGGTTTTTTCTTGGTTTTTTTATGCAGTTTCCTTAATTTGTCTCTGATGTTGAGCTGCATTCTTCTCCGTGCACCACAGCAAGACCACATTTATTTCTGTGATCAAGCAAAGACTTTATATGGCTAGATGAAAGGAAGGAATTTGAACTGGTTTGATAACACCAAAGGAGCCATCAGTAGACTGTGTCAATATGGGAATCCTTTTGCCCGAGGCTGTTCTGGAATGCACCCAAATGGTAGCACAGCATTCAAGTGTGAGATAACCTGATGCAACTTAGCCCAGTACGCTCTGCCTCAGGTGCCCACGTGTTTTCACAACCTCAGGTTTTACATTTCCCAGGAATTAGTGTGGTGTATTGTGTTGAGTTAGTGTACAAATCATGTTTACCAGACTCAAGTAAAGAAATGCTCAGAGGAAAGAGCTCCAAACACAGGTGTGACTAGAGAGTGAAAACAGACCTGAGAAAAGGATAACGCAGAGAGAGACACAGAGGAGGAATTAAAGAAATTTAGAAGAAGGGAGGAACAATGGAAAAGTTTCAGTGTGTTTAATCAAAGGATGTTCTCTTTGTATAATTAGATATGAATGCACATACCATCAATGTATCTTGGATAATGGGTAAATAAAAACACACACACACATACACAGAGACACACGTGCAGTATTATATATACACAGACACTTTTCCACAGTGTTTGCACTTACTGATATGTAAATGTATGCACACTGGAGATTTGACTTACACCCTATCCCTATAACTTCAATAAACCTTAAAATACAAAGGGTTCACAAGTTAATAATTAATAAGAGGTATGCGGATGCGGTAGCGTTTGTGGATCATACTGTAGGTGAGTGTGAAGAGTGCCAGGAGACCTCGACTACACACAGCTGCTAACGTGAAACTGTCTGCTCACAAGCACCAAGGCTCAGAGCAACTGTGCCTCTGCCAGAGATGGATATAAACTCTCCTTTTTTAAACTGCTCTCAGCAAAAGAACATCGTCCTCAGCAGTTGTTCTGTGTGCATGCAGGATGTTGGGAGAGTCGGTCTCTTCCCCGAGAGAAAATGAAATTCAACAGTATGCTTTTAGTTGTTACAAAGGAAAACAGAGATAGGGAGAGTGTGGTGTCAGTAGTGAGCTGTGTTTCATGTTAACAACCTCGATTGCTGGTCTACAGGGGAAAAAAAAAAATCAGCCCTGGACTTATCCACTGGGACCTATTTCGGTCCACTGGGCCTATTTAATAGCCTGATGACAGTCCAATTGGGTGCCCTGATGGTCTCTCAAACTTTTATGCATCAGTCTTCTGGCTCTGCACAAGACTCCTTTCCGGTAAAGATGGGAGAAGTTATGTACAGGTCTCGTAACTGATGATTTAAAGAAAGCATGAAGGTTAGCAAAAGGAAAAACAGCCAAAAAAAAAAAAAGGGTTTGACATTATTTAAATACCCCTGGGAAAAAAAACGACGGGGACCACAGACCTTTCAGTTGACTTAGGGCGAGTTTACTGACAAAGATTCCCAAGAATTGACAAGGAGAAGAAAAATGAACAGTGATGAATGACTGACATGAATAAAACATCCAGTATGTGTCAGCTACAAACTCTACAAGTAGGGAAAAAAACAACAGTGGAGAACACATCATTGCTTAACCAGATTCTGAATATCCATCCATATAGTACACAATGATCCCGAGTGCCTGCATGGAGTGTCCACAGATCATCCAAGCTGCTGCAGCCGGGTGTGCAATGAATTGCATAATTTATTTCATGAATTATCTATTCAGCATGAGCTTTGGTTTTATGCATGTCCATGTCAATTTCACGTATTTCTTTGTATGTTTAATACAAGTTGAAGTTTTATACAGTTGAGAGAAGGCTCTAGGAAATAAACCGAAACTGAATCTCATGCTTAAAAGAGGTGCTCTGTGGACCAGCAATCATCTTGTTTACATGGTCCGACAGGAGGCAGCACGTGAAGCTGGGAAAACATGTCTCTGACTCCCGGACCATCAGCGCCGGTTCCCCTCAAGGCTGCGTTCTTTCCCCTCTACTCTTCCTCCCTGTACACCAACAGCTGCACCTCCAGTCACCGGTCTGTCAAGCTCCTGAAGTTTGCGGACGACACCACCCTCATCGGGCTCATCTCTGGAGACTGACCATCTGGTGACCTGGTGCAGCCAGAACAACTTGGTGCTCACTCACCCCCATCACCCTGAGAGACTCCCCAGTCGACACTGTGGGGTCCGTCCGCTTCCTGGGCTCCATCATCTCCCAGGACCTCAAGTGGGAGCTGAACATCAGCTCCATCACCAAGAAAGCACAGCAGAGGATGTACTTTCTGCGGCAGCTGAAGAAATTCAGCCTGCCAAAGACGATGATGGTGCACTTCCACGCCGCCATCATTGAGTCCATCCTCACCTCCTCCATCGCCATCTGGTACGCTGCTGCTATTGCCAAGGATAAGGGCAGACTGCAGCGTATCATTCGCTCTGCAGAAAAGGTGGTCGGCTGCAATCTAGCATCTATCCAGGACCTGTACACGTCCAGGACCCTGAGACGTGCAAGGCAGATTGTAGCCGACACCCTCCGATCCCATCCAACCGTTTGAAACCCTCCCATTTGGCAGGAGGCTGCAGTCCATCAGGACCAAAACGTCACGCCACAAGAACAGTTTCTTCCCGTCTGCAACTGGTCTGATTAACAAGGCCCGGGACCCCCATTGACACGGACCCTTATCCCCTCCCTAAACAGACACTACGTGTTACATTAAAGCACGGCCCCTCATCGTAACGCTTTACATTAACGCACACTTGTGGACTACATATCATACTTAAACCGTTACACATTCCCCGGACAATATTTTGCACATTCCTGCACAGTTTTAGTTTTATTTCATTTTCATCTTAAAAATATATATTGCACATATTTAGTAATATTTTTTCATATTCTGTATTGCAAATTAGTACTTTAGTATTTTAATACTACTTTATATTTATGCTTATGTCGACTTTTGCACTACTTGTCTGTACTTGTTGTGCACCAAGAAACCACAGCAAATTTCTTGTATGTGAAAACCTACATGGCAATAAACCTGATTCTAAATCTGATTAAAACAAAGATCTATCTTTGTTTGTACCGATTTCAGCCAGTTGACGTGGAATGGATTATCAAGTGAATGTGGAATATGAGCAGTGTTGATATTTGGCATTTATGTTCTGACCTCATCACTTCCAACAAGGAAGCCCCAATCTCAGCAAAATAGGGAGCGGGGAGTGATTATAATACAGAAGCAGCACTAGCAGCAAGTGACAGCATGAGGCTGTCCCGAGAAAAACACCATCAGTCATTTCAGCCAATGCCCAATAACGATATGTTTACATTCAAGTGACAAAGCCCTGTAGCAGCCGCAGGACTTATGACTCTCCGTTGGGAGCAAAAGAGGAAAGTGTGAGAATTTGTAGAGCCACAAGTTCCACAGAGGTAGGAGGTTGGGGTAGGTAGAGATTGCGGTTTGTCTCCCAGTGACTGTAAACGTTGGTTCCTTAAACCATGGGCACCATCATTCCCTAAACTTAAAGGGAAAACTTTCCCGATTTTTAACTGGCTTTGTATCTTTACAATGTCAGTAGTACATGCAAATGAACAATGTTTAATTAATGTTTAAAAATGTTATGTTTCCTTGTTACCGGCACCATCGTTACCCGGATTTATGAGTGGGGAGCTCAGGGTGCAGGCAACATGGAGGAAAGGTAATATTGCTAATTTGCATATACTACCAACACTGTAAGAATACAAAGCTGGCTGACAATCCGCAAAGTTTCCCTTTAACCAAGAAGTTATTATTTTAACCATTACGATTAAAGGCCTCTAATCTTAATGAATTAGTTTGTAGGTAATAGTTAACCAAGTCATCTTTGTGCCTAACCCTAACCAAACCATAGCATCGTAACATCATAAAACTGACAGATTTTTCAACAGTGATTTGTACTGGTTTTGGAAAGCACAGACAAATTATGTAGTCCTGCATCAGGTGGCATCAGATAAGGTGTGTTTAGAGTGCATGGAGAAACAACTTATTTTGTTGTTTAATTTGGAGGACTTGGTTGGCCATGTGACTGTAGCGGCAGACTCAAAAGATCAAAAGATCTCAATTTACAGTAAACATGTTTCACTGGCAAACTTCTGCTCTTTAATGAATATAAAGTGGCATCTTCCACAGGGGCTCTAGTAACAGTGTCAGTTCTCCGTCTCAGACTGATTCCAGACACAAAGGGCCAAAAGTTTAAATGATAGGTATGCACAAAAAACATGCATACACTATTTCCCACACATAAACTAATATTTATAAAAGAAGAATGTGATGCGAGAATGTCCTCACCATTAAGAATAAAGGGGAGATGTATTGACGTTTTTTACCAATTTCACTTGTGTATTTGTTAAATGTTAATCAATTGTGCATAGGTGCTTTTCAATATGCTAACATGTCTTAGCTCCTCCTAGTAAAGATGTGAGACAAATACAGGGAAGCAACGCAAGGACGGAGGAGCCAAAGCTGCCAAATGAGAACTCTTATAACTTAAGTAGCACTGTGAGAATAAACTGTGTGAATAAAGAATGATTTCATTTTTGAAAGGCTGCTCCCATCATGTTCTGTTCATAAATCCATGGTCATGTGTGCCACACGTGGAGTTGCAGCATTTTAATATATCACGCCACTTGATAAAAGATTTCCGATGAGGATACACCTGTGTTTCCATGCTCTAAGATCCCTCCAGAAGCCTACGCTCTCCTTGAGGTGCATTAAAGGGATTGGAAGATCCTCCATGATGGCGGAGGGGGAATGAATTCCAAGTCACAGGAGGAGAGAGGATGCGAGGAAGCATAAGTTAGCTTAATGAAAAGCACCCTCTAGGACTTGTGTGTGCATGTTTGTATTTTGGACCTGTGTGTGTGCAAAACTATACAATCGAGTGCAGAAAAAATCAATTTCCCCCAATATATATTAGGCTATAAATAGTCACAGCCTTGTGTAACGGTTCCACATAATGACAGCTGCTCTGGTTTTGTAGAGAACCTCACCGATGTGACACAATTGGTGAAATTGCATTTCTTCTTGCTGTTCCTCTAATTGACAGGTCTGATGGTGGAGAAGGCAAAAGTATCGATATGCAAACAGATGTTAAAGGGTGGTTATACATTTATTTATGGTTACCTGTGGGAGCGGAATGAGGCGCGTGCACGTGCAGCCAGTTCCACAATGATTAATAAAACAGAACCATGAATGCGCCTTAAATCTTATGTAAAGAATGCATATACTTATATCTGTCTTTGAGCGTACACATAGTTTAAGTCGGTGCTCAAGGCTTGCATGAAAAGGCCTGCTCGTCATCTTTATCAGGTTGGTCCCACAAGACTTTCAGCATTGCACCAGAGGGCAACAACACCCTGTTGCATCATCCGAAGCAGCAGCAACAGCTTACTTACTGCCTGTAGGCCAAGTATTGGGTCTGCCTGTGGGAAAGAATGTAAATTATTAAAATTTTTTGTGAAAACTGGAATGTATCATTCCAAGCAGTTGTCCATCACCCACTCTGTTTTTGGATTACAGCCTTCGAAGGTTGAAGCCCTATTTGTCTGCACAGCCAGTCTTCATTTGACGGCCTCTCTGTTCCAGATTACATCAGGACTCTCACTGGGTGAAATCTCCATCAATATGTGGAGCCGGCTATCTCCAAAACTGTAGCTGGGACATTTGTTCTTCATCAAGTGCCTAACTTCTTGAGGTAGATTAAAGCGACATCATTGTGATCACTTATCATGGAGAAAATAACATGCTTTTAGGGTGTAACCTGTCTTTCTTTAGTCACTCTTTTGCTGTCGGGAGGAAGCTTTACTTCGTAACAGTTCTCAACAGGCATGCTCATGCTTTGAATAAAACAGTTACAATGAAAGGCTCCCTTGCATAATTCAATATTGTGTACATGTGTAGTGCGTGCATGTATTTAGTTTTTTTTACAGTATTACCACTCAAACATCTTTTAAACTGTAAAAATGGTTTGATGGCCTTGTGGGAAATTTGACTCTTTCAATTTGCTGAATCTCTAAATTGCAATGATGAATCATTTACAACAAAGCAGGCAGCTCTGGAAAGATTTTAGTTTTAGTTTTGAAATAAAGCAATAGTTACAGGCATTTCCTTGAATAAAAATCTGACATCTTTGTTGTTGTATATGTGTGGTAACCAATTGTATCAATATGTTCAGCCTCACAAGGCAGAGGATTCTTTCTGATGGTCCATCTCTCTGATCTTTTTTATCTAAACTTATACAGCTGTTGACCCTTAGTGTACATGAGGGTGGGTGCTATCTGATCTTCACAAGGAAATGTACTCTTGTCCAAAATCATCGTGTGCACTGTCATTATCACAGTTGCCATCTTTTTCACTTAGGTCTTATGTCGAAAAATCTAATCCCAGCGCATCTCAATGCAGGCTGATATTTATTTTTGAGGGGGATGTTTTTTTTCTTTTCTTCCATTCCTGTGAATCACACGCACATACAATTCAGAATCTAATCTAAAATATAAGTGATAAACATCAAAGTACTGTATCATTGGTCAGGTTTTACCATTTGTTGCTGGAAATCAGAGTGATGGACTGAGCAGCTGAAACGGAATGTCTTTGCAACAATCAAAAGGGGTAGATCCATTAAAAAGAGGAGACAAATATTCATATTTTCTTTACTGACAGCCACAGAACATGTTACATTTTGAGTAAAAATGTGTTATGTTCACACACTAGTTAGCTGGAGATGTTATATGCACGCACACCCAGGTTTGATTGAAAGCAACAAGGACACCCTCCTTATCTAGGCTTTCCAGGGAAATACAAGACAACACAAAGTAGCTGAAGAATAAATGTACAAGGCATATTGTGGGGAAAGTGTGGACACCAAAACGTCAACACAAAATTCTTGGAAGGCACTGAACATAAAAATGTATGTACTGATTTTAACAGTATCCACATGGGCTTAGTTATAGAAGAAGCACCTGTAAGCACTTGTGTTACAACTGATAAGTATTCACCCCACAGCAAAATTACAGTATGTCACCAAATGACAAATGTGATTCTACCTAAACAAATCATACTGAAAACTGATTTGCAATCAGAGAAGAACTCTGTATTTGAATTATGACACCTGCCGGCAGTTTTGCTTATTAATGCAGAGCTTTTGTTTCCTGGGTACATTATAATTACCACTGTGTACTAGGGGTGCAACAGACCAAAAAACTCAACACTTGAATCGTATCATGGTTTTGAGTCACAGATATTTTTTTGGTGTGTATATGTATGCGTGTGTGGGGGGGGTAAATTAATGAATGAATGAATGTGCTACTTTTGCAGCCACCTCTCTGACTGTAGTTACCATTCTGTAGTCTCGCTCTATGTCAATATCTGATTGGTTACACGTCACAAGGCATAGCCTATCGTCACCAAATGCATACCACAGACTGGCGAAGAGACTGGAGCTCCTCCAAGCGGAGCTGGGTGTTAAAGGAAAGGCAGCATATTGCCAAAGTTTCAATAAATATCACAATCTTATGATGTATTTCAACGATGACAAACAGGCCCAGTTTCCCAGTTACACCACTGAAAATGCCCAAAGTCACAGCCTACAGGAGTTCACTGGCAGGAGCAGGTGTGGTTATTAGCAAGTATAAAAATGTATTATTAAAATTCATTAACTTAATATCAATAGGATTATTGATATGGATTAATAATAATGGGGCACCACCCTAGGACCAGGGACCAATAACCAAATTATGGATACAGTCTCAAAAGTGGTGTTCCCTCAAAAATGTCAATATATAAAGTAGGCTACTATTCCACATGCATAGAGTGAACTGTTAAGGTTTGAATGCGAGCACTGACCATCACAACCAGCATATGCGCAGAATAATCACAGAAAACTGCTCTTGAAACTATAACAGAATGTATTTACTTTAACAATAGTGATCCAAAATCAATAATATTGAAATCAACAAACATCTATTATACAATTACAAGCAGCTACAGTACTAAACATAAAAGCAACAAACAAGCAAGTGGCGAAGGGTGTGTGTGTGTGTTTAGGAGGGGAAAGGGAGTGAGAGGGGAAGATGGCGGACGTAGTCACATGAGTAGGTACATCATGTTAGACTCCAGAATTGCAGCATGGCCACAATTATTTAACAGGGGAATGGGGCACACAAGATGTGTATGAATGCATGCAACGCCGTGTGTGTGAGTTAGTAAGGATGGAAAAGGAAAAACACTCAAAGCAAAGCGGATCCTCATCGCTGCGGAAAGATACAGTAAATACACTTTTATCGCACAGGAGCTGGACTGGTGAATTACACACTTTGACCTATCTCAGCCCAGACTTACTTCACATCACTTCAAGAAGCAATCAGCGTGTGTACTTCCGTCACCGTGTCCGGTGGAGATTATCCAGACAATGAGGGGTGACCGTAGTGTGGTGGGTTTAAGGCAAGCTGGTTCTGTTGTGGCAGCGGGGAAAACGCAGAGTGTCGACGTGAACGGGAAGAGAGCGCAGCGCATAGAACTTATCCTTCTCTTCTCCAGGATCCAAGTGTGTTTTCGAACACAAAAACAGTCTGTTGCTCATCTAGCTAGGAGGGGACTGTTACCTAGGTTATTTTCGGGTAACAGTGTTTTACCTCCTGTAGCAAATCGAGTTGCTGTGGATCAGCGCAGTAGGAAGGTGTGCATGGTGAGGTTTCAACATACTCAATGGGTCCGTACGGATTAAGGAGCAACTACAGTCCATTACACCACTCCTATGTATATGTGGTTTTATTTCTCAAGTTATCAATGAAATGTTCAAAGAAATTTGTTGCGAGGAAAAGCCAACATATATTTGGCTGTTTTAGCACAAACAGCATTGGTGGATTAAAGTTATTTTCTTTTCTTTTTAGGATTGTATAGCAGTAGCATTCCTGATTTTGGCATCTTGTTCTGAGTACGTTGTTATGGTACACATTTTTGTTGTAACCTCGATGACCATAAGTATGGCAGCGCTTGAGGAACAAGGGAGTGAATTCATGGGTAGGTGTATAGATAGGTTGATGGATAAAGTGCTGACCTTTTTGACTGTCAGTAACCATAAGTGTGTAATTCCAGCTCCAATTCTCAGCCCTTCATTATGGAGACGTTGCATTTTAAAATGCCTGAAAGTGTTTACAAAGATCAAGATAAAGAAGAACTGGAGTGACGGCAATAGACGATCTCGTGGTCAAGCAAAGAGAAAGCACTTCCATTCTCAGAAGTGTCTGAGCATGTTATCCCTGAATGGAAGTGCTAAGTGCTTTCATAAGGATTTTAAAACACAGGTTTGAACTATTGACCTTTATGTAGCACACTTTCAAAGCCATAACACCCTATTTTTAATACAAATGCCTAACAAAAAAATACAGACTAATGCTTCATCTTGGCACAATGGTGCACACTGCATTCTAGCTGAAAGTACTGCTTTTGAGGTTATGCACGAAGGCTCAACCTAGTCATCATCACCGTGCTTTAAACAAGACATACTGAGGTGACTGAGGTAATTGAATCCCCTGACTAATAGTTTTAGTGTTTGTGTGCTTCTCCGCTTTTCCTCCACTAATGACCCTACTGTAACGGTTCTGCACACAGAGATGTGGACTCACAAGCAAGACTAGGTGAGAGTTCAAAGCAGAGTTCAGCAACAGGTAATCGGTCAGCGAGAGCAAACCTAGCAGCCAAGTGGCAAATAGGCAGGCGGGACTGGAAACAAGCTGTGATCAGCAACAAGCAGGCAAGAAACAGAAGCAAAGGCTGGAACACTAAGACTGGGTAGGACTTTGGACAAAGTGGCAAATAAGCTGGGAAAGAGGGCTGGTATATATGACGGGGAGATAATGAGAGAGTGGGGAACAGGTATGCTGTTGGGTGATGAGGTCAGGTGATTGGGATTGGCAGGAACACACTTAGGGCAACTATAGGGCAGGTGAGACTGACAAAACTGGAAAACGAGCAAAAATGACTCACTAATAGCCACTGCGACACCTTCAGCACTGGTCTACATCGGGATTAGAGAACAGACATGTTTGCAGTCTATTTCCATAAAAACTGAGACGAACGCTTATCTGTTGTGTACAGCTAAGCAGCTGAAACTCCCTTACCTATAATAACTGCCAAATTTGGTGAGGGATTTCATGATGCATTTTAAAGCATCAACCAGCTTCTACAAAGTATTTTATTCATGTAGGCTTTTCACAACATTTAAAATCAAGATTTAAATGATTTGTAAATGTTGATTTACCTGGGATTGCTAGAATACTAGTCACAATAATGTTAATGTTACAACATTAACTTAATACGAGCAACAGTAACGTTAATGTTATAACATTAACGTTACTGTGACTAGTATTTTAGCAATCCCAGGTAAATCAAAAAGCAAAGCAAACCTATGGTGTAAAATATTTGAAAGTGCCAGGTACAATAATGTTGTGGGCAATTTCAGTAAATAAGCTGCCAATTTGTCCAGTGTCCGGGGGAAAAAAAGGCTCATGTCTCACTGTTTCTCACCTGGTGATAAGCCTGTTATCTGTGCCTCCCTGCTCTGCCCCAGGCCCACTCTCCTCGATACTTTGGCCAGCCAATCAGACAGGCAGCCACCTCAGAGTTAGCCAAGGACTCAGAGAGCCATGCTGAGGGGACATGGTGACTGTCACTTCAAATCCTGAAGTGAATAGAAAAATGCCATTTCTTTTGTGGAAGCCTTGGGTAAAAGATGATAAATCATTCGCATAAATTCTTAAACAATTTCCATCTAAAGCAAATTCAGCAAGCTCAATTTTACTTAACTTATGGCGCGCAGTGTCCACATTACCAGCCTGCAACATTTAGAATGTGTAAGTAAACCAAGTAGATGATAGCCCCTCATAAGGTTCAATTATTGTATTAGAAAGACTAATGGAGACAAATGGGGCTTTACTTACCTAATGAATTTCCCTTCTGTTATTTATTTATTTATATTCATGGTATTGTTGATTATCTAAACAGGAAAGCCTCTGACAATTAGTTACGGGTGCCTTTCTACATACAAATCATGCAACAAGGGCCATTTTATACTTAAGATTTGTTATACAGCATTATCTTGTGTTATCAGTTGTTGTACATTACAGTTTGTCTTCAGTATCTGTATTTCTGCTTTGCCTGTTTTAACAGAAGAAATACTCAAAGAACAAAGTGGATACAGGTGTCAGCGCTGAATAGAGAGGGTGAGTGTACGTGTTTCTCCATGTGGATCAATATAATTGAGTACACAAACAGCAGATTAGATCATCGCATGCCTTATTGACTGAAAAAAACAAACACTATTCCCTATATGATAAATCCCCTTGACTGAATGATCTGATCCTTTGTCTAAGATTTGCTGTAAAAGACTGCATTATATAGTCTCTCTCAATGTTGACCACACAGAGGGAAAAGCTGCTCTGTTTCTCTACCAAGGCCAAATATGTTAACAAGGCAGTGGAATCCAACACTCTGGGACCTTCTCCAAACAGTTCTTGGTATCGATCCAATGTTTGGCTGCATATGTACTGTATATGATTGCCTGGGCTTGCAGGTAGCAGAGAGGAGACAGATGTTGGACCTTTGTTTTCCGCTTGTTAAATGTGTCTCTGGAGAGCTTACTTTTTTCACTGGGCCATATTAACATGAGAGTTTCCACTCACGGTCACACATTTTTTTCTCTCTCTTTTTCTATCTCTCTCTCCAACTATCTTCTTTACACACACACACATACACTACAGTTTCTCTTGGTGGCAGGCGTGTGGGCACAGACAGACATGAGTCACCTAATCATATCAATCGGTGTCTGATAAAAATGACAAAACTTAATGACAAGCAGCTTCTATCGGTTTGTGTTCTTCCTCAATGAAAATCTGAATGACGTAAAATGCCAAACTCATTGTGGTGATAATGATGCATATTTTAAAAAGGTACAGCAACACCAGATATTGTTGTTTCTGTAAGGTGTACATTCATTTTATGTATTGATTTCCTAAATTTTGATTACAATATAAACTTTTAAATGCAGTTTAAGAATCTAAACTGCCTTAAGTACAAGACTTGAAGATACTGAGCTTCATGCAAGACCTGTGAAATAGTCTGTCTCACACTGAGAAGCATAATCGACTGTAGTTCACAAACAAAATTTAAGTCAAACTCAGCCTGTCATGGCTGAAGGCACACATACCTTGAGTATGAGTTAACCACTCATCCTTTCTTCCATCCCTCTTTCTCAGGGTCCCCTGTCTTCTCCCTTTCGTTCAAGCTTTAGCTTTTTTCCCCTTCAGACTTTTTTTAATCCTCCAGCAAACCTCATTCGTCCCCTTGCACCTAATTTTCTCCACACTCTAGCCTAACTTCTCCCCTGCTTTACATTCTTTCTCCTCTAGCTAGATAATACCTTCTTGTCCTGCTGTTTTCTCTGCAGCCTGACTGATGATGCTGTTCGAATGATGTAAGGTTGCTGCAGGTGTCTAACATTGTCTTTGGGGGTGCTGAGACAAACAAACCAAAGACATTTTTATAATTCTTTGCCAAGCTTCTTTGTGCTTGTCTATCCAGGTTGTTCAGCTTAGTAAGTTTATGACAGTTTAGTGAGGCTAAACTTCCAATCTCTGCCCTCCTGTTCATGCCTGCCTCTCTGCAAAGTCTGAATGTTTAATAGCCTTTCCCCCACTCTCTACGAAGAATCTTTTTCGCTTCTCACCACCTCCAACTTTCTTAAAATCATCGAAAGCATCTTCTCTGCCTGAAAATGTATGAGGCCAATGTGGGCCTCATAGATTTTCCTGCTTCACCCGAGGCAAAGCTTGCCACCTACAAAAACTTCACCATCAATGTCTTACCATGCGTTAAGGATGTGGGTGAGCAGTTGTCTGCGTATATATTGAGGGTGGGGGGAAGCCGAGATTATTCTCATGGCATCTCTACTGAATATCATTACGTGAAGAGTGACAGGAAAGACACAAACTTACAAAGTAGCACGCGGTGCGACTGTATGGCAGATGTATTTCTGTGGTTACATGGAGGGAATAAAGAAAAGTTTGGGTAGTTTTGGCTAGGATGTTTTTATGTTCCCACAACTCATCTTTTGGCTACAACTAGTTAAGACTGTGTGGTCACTGTTGGTTAACAGTCCATATAAAATATTCTTTATTACAGGGGTGAAATATACAACTGTGATGCAGCAAAAAGTATAGCTTACATTGAATGTAGTCTTTTGTATCCTCTAAAAATAAATAGAGAAAGGAAGGTAAACAAGCTGCTGCAAATGAGCAGTAATCAGCACCACAAAAGACTGGATAGCTCCACCTCAAGCAAACCAAGGTTTACTATTAGTCAATAAGCCAGTCAATACAGTCGAACAACTGTAAATATAACCCACGACTAAAGGGTAGAGGGTTGTACTTGTGATAATTAAGACTAAAAAGACTGCATAAATGTGGGCTTATCAGATCGTGCTAAAACACAAGTGTTCATGATCAACATTATCTACAAAACTAGAGCGCCAAGAAAAAAAAGTAGTAAAAGAGAATACAAATGTATTGTGAGGGTATGTAAACGTGTTTCACAAAGAAACTGTGGCACTTTGGGGGCTCTGAACTCGAACTGATATTTATATGTTCAAAGCGCAGGGCGTAAAACTGTTGGCCAAAACTTCTGAGTCTATGAAAGTTGCTTTCAAGCCTTGTAGGACACATCTAAAGATTTAGGGCAATAGAATGATGTAGAGAGAGACAGAGACTGCCCCGCCTTAAAACCCAGCTTCTATTTTTCTCAAGTGTCTTTTACAAAGACTTGAAACCCCCCTCCAACTTTGTGCTCTGTGTCCTGCTGCGCTCTGACCTCTTGGTGTTCCCCGCAAGATCAATAAAGCATCACCTAGTTTTCACATTGTATTGACTGTGGACAGTTTTCAGGTGGCAGTAGGTAGGAGCAGAGGATGGAAGCTACTGGAAGATTCTTGATCAGATACAAGTGCAGAAGAGAGAATTGGGTGAAAGCAGCCCTTAAAACACTGCAGTACAGCTGAGAAGAGACATGGATTTGAACTAGGAGCTGTGTAGAGAACAATCAAGTCTCTGGTAAGGTTAGCTGGAGGACACCAGTTTCAAAACTTCGCCAGGAGAGACAGAAGAGAGAGGAGTATAATCAGTGAGGTTACGAAAGTTTGTGAGAGAGTGGAGAAGGGTCATGGTTGGGAATAAGTGCTTGGGATGTCATCAACCTTCTCTTCAGACTAGCTGACAAAATACTCTGAGGAAAAGAAGGGGAAATGAACATACAGAATAGTTTCCTGGAGGGAGAAGCAGAGGATTGGGCATCTTTACAACCCAATTGTCGACCACTTCAAAAGGATCTTAAACTTTCTGGCTGGTTTTTCCACATTTCCAAACGTTTGTACTGTACAAGTTGACTCATTGTAAAGACATGTAAGGGGATACTGTGGAAAGTAAGTTGCTTAGGAAAACATGAAGGACGCTGTAAAGTGAAATAGAAAAATTAAATATTCCAAGTGCACTCTGCAACTGAGGCTTTAAAAGGTGGGAAATATTTTTTCTGTCCTTTTCTTTTTGTTAACTTGCACATGAAAAGATATAGTAAAGATTATAGTCTGCCTGTGCTAATAGCGTCTTTGTGTCATGCTTCCATGTGTGTATGTATGTGTGGGCACTTGCGCATGCATACTTTGTAGGCACTTCTCAAGAGAGTTTTCAAAATGCTTTATAGATACACCATAAAAGGGGGGCAACACATTGTATCTAACAAAAGACATAACAAAAAGACAAACAAAAGACACTGAACTGAAGTGCAGAAGACTGTGGAAAAAAAATCATACAAAAGAAAAGAAAAGAAGAAGTGTGCAAAATGAATACTCTAAAAAGTCTGTTAAAGTATGTTTTACACAGTATGTATGCAATGCTGGTGATTCTTTTATTCTCTATGTGAAAGATTATCCAAACAAGTTGGTCTTTGGACACAAGGTCCTAATAGTTTTTAATGACGTGGCCTGGGGCATATCTGACCCAGATGAAGCTAAAATATTAGTGTAGCTCTAGTCGATGATTGTATAATTTAACATTAGTGTAAGCAGTTGTTTGCTGCTGAATTTTGGGCATGGGATTTAGATTCATCGAGTTGTGACTTGATTGGGAATATGATTAATGGTGACTGACTTCCATGCATTTCTCACTGTTTTTAGGGGGACAGTTCAATGATATTAGATGAGACACTTTATCTCCACATACCAGTGGTAAAATGGGTCAAAACAATTCAATACAGCAGGAATTTTTCTAGATAAGAGGAAAAATACACCAGACAATCCATTCAAATTATGAAAATACAAAAATAGCACTCTTGGAAATGAGAGACGCTAATAAGTAATGGACAGTTGAACATTAATGTCACACATCATGGGTAAGTCTTTGTTAAGTTGAATATAATGCACAGTCAATCTAGGAGGGCTGAAGAAAGAGACTACCTGTTCAGTATATTCTTGAGATATCCTCCCAGCAATTACAGTGTCAAGGATATGAAAGCAGAAAGGTGCACAAAAGGAGAACTGAGACATGAAAAGTTCAAATAAACCGCAATATTATCATTTCACCCATATGCCAAAACATGCATTGCAGCTGATGAAGTTACATTACTGTGCTTGGTAGAATATGTATGTATGTGTATTTTTGGTGAAAGAAAAGGCAGAGGTAGATACAGCAAGGCACAGATACGATGTCCACACTGTCCATTTTCATCTTTGGCTGGACTAGTGTATTCAGGCTTCAAATTTGGATGTGGCAGCTGTGGTTTTATTAGTGGTGCCTTGTCCATTTCTGGCACAGGGTAAGCTGCACTTCTAGCTCGGTACTCCAAAACACAGTGCTGAGAGGTTCATGGACTGTCCTGAGGGCCTCAATGACAGTATGTGGGGAGTAGGGGGAGTGGGGGGGTTGGCTGATAGGGGACTAGACTGACACCAGGGTCTGATAGCAGGACTAAAAGCACTGACTCTCTACCTAACATACACACACAAAGGGGTCTGAAAGGAGGACAAAGCCTGAGGGTCTCAGTAGGGAATCCATCCTTGGAAAGATGGATTTCAAAGTGGAGGCACCTCACTCTTTCTACCCTTCCCTCCTTATCTCCTCTTTCTCCATCACCCTCTCAGCACTGCAAGGTGGAAAAATGACCCGCAGAAATCAGGAAAAAATGTCACCTAGTACGCGCGCATACACAAAAAAAATGTGATGTGTTCTTTGTCTATTTCATGTCAATTCAGAGCACAACTTATATTTATAGTTGGTGGTGTACGCACCCTAGGAAAATGAATGCAGTTTACCTACATTTCTGTGCTGTAGCCATGACAGAGAAAGATGGTGCAAGTGAAAAAAAATAAAGAGAACCAGTTGGGTACACAGATGACGGAAAACAAACAGGGTCATGTAAGAAACTGAAACCTGACCTCCTATACATGAACATGTCATGGACACAGACCTGGCACGAGCAAAAACACACACATTTATGTGAGAGAATCCTAATTATAGCCTTTAACAATAATGCTGGCAGCTCTCTAATTGCCAATTAACTCAGGGTCACTGCTGTTATCTCTCAATCGCGCCAACCCCTTGCTTTGCCCCGTACTCCTCCTCCAGGAAAAGGAGAAGCTTTGTTCCTTCCCCAGCTCATTCCTCTTGTGTATGCAGACCCAAAACCAAAGCGCTGTTTAATTTGTTGTAGTTCTCTTGAAAAGCTGTGCAATAGCAAGGGACATGACAATAACTAAATGTTTATCGTTTTGTGTCACCACTACAGAATTGTCTGAGCTCCTGCTTGCCCTGGCTGGTCTGCATTCTACTCGACTGCCACTAAATCACCTTAACCCTCTCCTAAGAACAACACGCACAACAGCCCATTACGAACACAAACACAAACACAAACACACACACACACACACACACACACACACACACACACAAAGCCACTAAATCACAGAGAGCAAATGTGACAGGATAGCTAATCTAACTGTAAACACATTTGCAGTTAATCCTGAAACAGAAAAGGCCCGTAGAAAATACATGATAGTAATGGGAAGAAAAAAAACAAATTCATCTCTGGAGAGACAGAGAGCTTGAGGTTAGAGAATGGATGTTCAGTTTAATTCAAAATAACCCAAACTCATATTTAAACTGGCAAATACACACAAATACTCGAAGCTATGTGTTCAGTTGTCTGCACCCTTATCCACTCCCCATTAGGCAGATACAGAGTTGTTAGTGTAAGTGCACACACAACTATGCAGTAGGTGCCAATCCCTTAAAAATCAAAGTCAATAGTTGCATGGCAACCCGAATGCAAATTTTTTATTTAACCATTAGCAGACAAAGTTTTGATCTAGAATCGATGTTCCTTGGGTAAAAAAAAAAAAAAAGAGAAAAACACACACAAAAATGGGAGATCTGTTCTGGAGATAAACATTGTAGGATAACTGTTAAATACACATTTCATCAAGTTGAAGTGTATTGTAGGTGTTACTGCCGAATAAATTGTACCTTACATACTGTCTGTACAACAGCAATGGCATGATTGATGTTAAGTATGTTTTCATGTGGTTCTTCCTTTTGTATGCTTGGACATGAGGTTTTTCACACTGTTGTTTAAGAGTAAAAAAGGAACATTGAGTCCATAATACTAGAGTAAAAAACATCTTAAGGACTAGGCCTAATAAGGAACATAATGGTAAACATGGCAATGTATTTCTCTTTTAAGTAGGCTGCTTAGTATTTCAGAGGAGTTCTTTAAACATCTCCCTGAGAAAAGACTGAATAGAGGGCGGGTGGTGGGAGGGATGGGGAGACAGGAGACTGAGCGAGTATAGGGAAGGTGGAGGATTGGAGTGGACACGAAAAAGGAGGTATTAAGTGCTTTTATATTCTGAAATGGCTTGCAGAGTCTTCGCGCAGAGGGGTAATGAGTAAATAGCTCTGTCTATATAAATTTTTCTCAACTTGTTTCTTTGCAAATGCATAAGCACATGGCCTTTTCCTTTGATCAATGTCATTTGCCAGTGATAGGAAAGGTTAAAAGGATCAGTGGTTTTATAGCCAACCTCTCATCTCCATTACATAGGGTGCATTTACTATTATCCTGACCGGACAAATCATAGCAAATATCAAAGCTTTAATGACAAGGTTTATAAAGCCTAAATTCACACAGTGTCAAAGTAATATTTCCAGATCACTGAAATGGTCTCCGTTAGTCTCTATGATTAGCCTCCCTGACCTTCAGATCAAGTTTACAGTGAATAAAAACAGAGGTCACATGTTGTGTTTGAGCATTTTTTTAAACATGCACACAGGAGAAAAACTCTCTTTTAGGAAAAACTAAAATGTACAGCCAGCAAATAGTTCAGTAAATCAGTCTTCAATCATCTCAGACTACAAGATATTATACGAAATTGGTCTGATAGCAAGTCCAAACGAATATATTAGTCATGGTTTGTGTATTTAGAGTGTTCAATCTATTCAATAACAACAAAACAATTTCAGGAAATCAGAGTGTGTATTCTAATTTTTTTTTAATTCATGCCAAGGTTCAGTGTGAATATAGAGTGAGCTAGATCAAGTAGAGGTTCAAAAAAGCCTCCAGAGGAAGGAACACACTCTTTTTTTGGGAATCCAGCCAGTGATATTACAATGAAGGGACACCCTAACCTTTGAATGTATTTACATTAATTTCCCTCTTATTAAAGTTATGTTATTAAGTAATGTGGTATTTGGCCAGAGAACGGAAGACAGGCTGAGTACATTAGCTTACACAAATCTGCAGGTGTGCACATTTACTTATTTATGTCTGTCAAAAAACACAGCTTCTGTTATTGCTCTGCCTGCTGTCAAAATGTTTTTATGTTTCTAATAGGTAATGTTTTATAGGCTTTTACTCACCCCAAAATTGGGCAAACCATTTACAAAATATGCAATATAATTCCTGGCCCATTAAAGGGGTCAACTAACAGAACTTAACTCAGGGTAGACTAATTTGAACTGAATCAAACTCAACATACCAAACTGAACACTAAAGGTAACATGCTGTACCATACCATTATTGAAACTAAGGGGTAACACAAAGACAACCACTACCACTTAAACAAATAAAACAAAACAGGACAGGAGTCTATCAGTATAAATATGTACACCAATTGACCAAAAACCAAAGCAACACCAAACTAATATGGTCGAAAACAAGAAACAAAATCTCCTAATCTGCCCGTGATGTGACGGACGTTGGTAAAGTCCGATTGGCCACTTCCTGTATTTAACAGCTCTGCTGCAGGCAGCACATCTTTTGCTGAGGCCGGACAAGATGTCCCTCCAGAAGCAGCACCCTCACCACTGGTAACTCAAGAAACAGAAAGAACGTAGAACTTCTTGTGGCAAACTTAAGCAAAGACAAACTACAGTGACTGTAGAGAAGTGCTACAAATAGAAACGAATGTACTGCCAAAAATAATAAATAAACTGAGTATGAAACAACTTCATAATTCATCTGTTCGATGATGTATATACAATGTGAACATAACGTGCATAAGGTCAACAAAATGTTAAGCGTGAACTATAAATAAAACTAAGGTGAATGCAGGAGGGTTACCGACATTTAAATCAGCTGCGTGGCAGGAGGTGCAGCCGCTTAGTGTGCGCCCACCTGGGCCCTGTACCCCATATAGGGATTTCACAACGCTAAGATGATCCGCAGTGGCCCCACACCGGCTGTTTGCTGACGAGTTTCATGTTTTTTTATGGATTTATGCTTCCGTGCTTAATATACACAGGTAAGACATCGCTCTCACAAAAAGTTGGATCACAAAAGTTCAAAACTTGTCTTTGCTTTTTGCTCTTGCTCATTTCTTTCTACTCAAGTGGTGTCAGTTCAATAAAAGCCTCAGGAAGATATGAAAAAAAAAAAACATGAAAAAAGACCTGCTGTTCTTGTAGGTCAGTAGGTTAAAAGGAGAATATCTCATTTATAGATCCTAAATACAGGGAGCTACATAACTGTTTTAACTCTTTTAAGATGTGCTAGCACTTAATATATTTTCTTTTATTTACATAATTGAGACAGAACATCCAGGCCTGACTTGGTACCAGTTTGCACTTTTGTCTTTCTCTCACTTAATTAATTCACTGTGGTGCACGGTGACACATAAGCAGACTGACGATGGTGAACACTCTGCAGGAAACTGTGAAAGAACTCTGCATGACACATTTAATAAATAATTTACAGATTGCAGTCGTGGGAGGCAAACTGTGTTCATATTTCCATCATTAACAGTCTTGAGATCACAATCAGGATTTGGTCCAATTTCAAAACATGTTTATCTAGATGAGAAAACTAATGATACCACGAGGACCATTTAGTAGCTGCCTTTTGAGCTTTCGATCATATCACATGATCTTCATCAGCAGATGCGGTCTGCCTACTTGTCATAGATTTATAGGCCTTCAAAGTTGGATTTTTCTAAACACTTTTTTTTGGTTTATCTAACCTTGCTGGTTTCAACTGGTCTTAATCACATTCAAGTTGATCAGTCACTGATCACATTTAACGAGAACACCTAAGTGGACTTTATAATCTGACAAGATGTCAGTGTCACTCATGGTTACAC
This sequence comes from Lateolabrax maculatus, assembly GCA_031216445.1. Lineage (NCBI taxonomy): Eukaryota > Metazoa > Chordata > Actinopteri > Acropomatiformes > Lateolabracidae > Lateolabrax > Lateolabrax maculatus. The sequence goes on along the minus strand of CM062197.1, from coordinate 12,943,703 downwards.
TGCTGCCCGTTATACCTTGGAATCCGCCACTGTATGGACTTTCAGTCTGTTTCTCCCTCTGCTACTGAACATCCTTCTAGTCCTGTTTTATACTACCATACTTGTTAATGGCATCTCTTGCCTTGTGCATTTTGTGTACCCCATATCTCAATAAAATGTGATTCTGTTGTGCTGAATCCCGCGCTGCTGCTTGGAGACATTGGGGAGCGGTGCCTCCTCTGTCAAATAAAGCCATAAACACTTTGTAATATATAGCCCTATATCCTCTGACCGAGCGTCTCAGACATCGCTACAAGGTATCATGCCAACTGTTTAAGGTGACCTGCCAAATTTACTGTAGACGGGTCCAAAGTGTCAACAATCTTCGAAAACCAGACATCACCCAATTGAGATTGTAATTATAATTTAATTTGGCATCATTCCACAAGCAATGTGATGGATAAACAATTTTTAGCTCTCCCACTGAACTCTCCTTTTACAGTACGTTGTAGCATGCATCATACCATCAACTGAAAACACACATTGCATGGGAAGTGAACTGGTAAGGGATTTGCTATAATATGAAATCAAAACGAACCTACAGCATTTAACAGGTGCAGAGAGGCCTGGTTACCTTATCCAACAGCTGTACTGTTACCAGAGCTTAAAACAGCCATTCATTTGTGTTGCTTAGCAACACCTATAGCCCATTAGTTACCATACATATCACGATATGAGGAAATCCAGCAATTGCTACAACCGGATGACATATGCACCACAAACCAGGTGGTTCACACCTTTAAACCTGTCACCATACCAACCAACAAGCTTTTACTGCTTTTAACCACAAGTGTCCATATCAACTCAGTTTGTAGATAGCGGCCATACTCACTCAGAAACTACTTTCCCACACACATTTTGGAGGCCACAGCTAACTAGCATTGGTTACGGTTTTTGGCTCAAGTTAAGAAATTACCGCCGGAAAACAGCTCACTTTACCGTTTTACTGGGTCAGAAACTATTCAAAACGTCTGGCTTGTATCTGAATTAATAAACAGTGATTTAACGGACTTTGTCGTACTTCAAACCGGGTTTTTTTTTTTTTTTTTTTTTTGCTCAGCCTATGTGAGTTAAATCTACTCACCCATGAACTAGACCGGATCAGTACCGACCGTGAACTCATCACCGATCAGCTGCCGCAGGAGACGGACGCCTGGGGTGCGTTCAGGATCGAAACTGTCTGCACCGTTTTGCTACGGTTTCCGGTTTGAACCACATGTGTCATCGTAACGATGTGAAACGGGCTTTGAGGTACGTGTTTTTTCAGAAACGCTTTGCTGCGTTTAGTCGGGGCTGAACGAAAAATAAAAAAGAAAAGATAGGTGACAGACAGTGATGGATTCAATGACTGCTCTAAACGTAGAATATTTCAATTTTATCACCAAAAAAAATTACAATATTATTATCCACAGGCCAATAATTGAGCCAGTCCATGTTTAGAAATGCACATTGTAACAGTAATGTATCATAATTGAAACTATAAGGTAAACTTTATTACAGCTGGGTACTACACATCAAAAACACAGATATTCCTAAAATACATGTTTGAAAGTACTTCCAGTTCATAGTTTTATATGTTGATGTATTCCTGTGGGTCTTCATTGGGGAATGTTTGGTGCGGAGGCAGTGTGCCATGGTTTGCTAAATCACCACAAATAAACCATCCCAATTATTTTCGCCAGCTTCAATATGCAGTGCTCCTGATTGAAGAATTTCAAAGACTTCATAGGGGAACTCAGATCATCCTGTTGTGGTAAAATACATGTTGTTCCAATACTGAGCAAGATGAGTAAGTATGGTGACCATCTTTTTGGCAGAATAAGACGAGTCTCTGTCAGTATCCAAATAAGTGAGGGGTTCATTGTGAGTCTTACCTTTAACTTAAGACATTGCAGTAAATCACCTGTGAACGTGAACAGCTCTCTCTCAAAGGCCAAAACGAGGCCAAAAACAGCAGAGTCTAATCTGTAATGTCATATCAAAGCACAGCCTTGAGCAGCTCCATTGAAAATGAATGAAGCACTGGCTTTGTGGACACGCAATATGCTTGTCCAAACTTTGCTCTGTATCTTCCAGTTTTGTTCTTTTGTCTCTGTAGTTTATAGTTAAGTTACTGTATGTAACTTGTTAATTAAGATTTAGCCCTCATACAAATGAAAAGTCAAATTGTTAGGTGATGAAATAAGTAACTGTTTTCTTAGATCTTGTTAGATAACCTTTGCTGAATACCAAGGTTACAATGTTAAATGCAAAACTACACTTCCTGATTTAGGTCATGGATGTATTGTGAGAACTGGATACTGGACTGTTTTCTTTCTCTCTCTCTCTCTCTCTCTCTCTGTCTCTGTCTCTGTCTCTCCCTTGATTGCTTCTGCATTGTGGGGCCCTACTAAAAATGCATATTAGTGTCTCTTTCCCTGGTCTCACCAGTTTGTCTCATACACTGACCCCATAAATCTCTGTGGTTTGAAAATTCATAATACAAGCACTGTCAGTGTTAATTAATCTCACATACAAACACGCCTTGACACGCACACAAACACACACACACACACATACAGATCACCTTCTGATTTTCTTTTCATTTAGTTGTTTTGGTACTCATGAAGAGATTGATACAGCTACCCTACCTTAAGGGATCACTGTGCTGTTGGACATGGTCCTCTGTCACACCTCCAGTAACACTGCTGATGGACTAAATCAATTAGATGGACCAGATACTTGTTTCTTCCACCCTGGATCCAGAGGGGCACAGTGGGGCTTCTATCTCTTCATCTACCACAGGTGACACACACACACACACACACACAGTGGTACATATAAGCACTGGCATACAGTTTCTGATGTGAATAACAAGAGCTCTACAGAGAGTTAATCCCATGTTTAAGTATTCCCACAGTTTCTCGTTCAGATGGCCCCCTCCAGCCTGATTTGAAAGCTAAACCATAGTATTGTTTATTAAACCATCTTCTAATGAGCTGCAAACCAGCAAAATAAAATGAACACCAAATACCAAAACCTAGCCTGGCATACACGCGGATGTGATGGTCACTCATTTAGATATGCAAATGTTTGTGCAAACATGGTCTCTGAAACTGGCAGACCACAACAATAGGCTACAAATAATGGAGATGTGTTCAAAGCCCTGTCGATATTTGTTCATAGATTTAATTTGCTATTCCTGTTCTGATTTATTAATTGCTGCATTCGGTGTGTGTGGAGGCTTTGTTATTGTTGTTGTCCTTTGGATGTTTGTCTGGACCAATTATGGTTGATCCTCCCGGGAGTAGACTGGACTCTTCAGATGTCTGCTTATAATCTATTGATTCCTTTCATCTCTGGTAGCTGTTGCTGATGCATGTGTGCTTGTGTGTGTGCACATGTGCTTGTGTGTGTATGAGGGCGTGTTTGTCAAAGACAGATGGGGGTGGGTGGCTGTGTGGTTGTGTTGGAAATGAGTCGATCTCATTTACACTGGTCTCTTCACCCAACAGGGGAGGGAGGGCGCCTCATGCGTTGGTTGCCTCTCTGTTTTCCTCCCCTTGCCTTTTCTCTCTGTTTTCTCACATATGCTCATACCATTCTGTCGTTATCGTTTTCTGTCTCATTTTGTCTCATACGCTCCCTATATCTTCCTTTGCCTCCTTTCTTTGCATTACAACCCTCTATCTTAGTCTGCCAATCTTTGGCTTTCTACCTATTCACTCTCAATTTCAATCTTTCGATGTTTTCTAGTATTCTGTCTATTTTTATTTCACTGTCATTCACTCAGAATCCATTTTAATCTCTTATTCACTCAGTCTTTCTCCATGTACTTACTTGGGGTCCATCTCCATCTCTTCTTGTCTCTCTCACTGTCTATCAGATAGTGTTAATTCAAAATCACACTGCCAAAAAAGCAGAATGTAGAAGGCTAAGGATATCAATTAAAACTAATTGTTGCATATTAATGTCACAAGTCAGTTATACAATTAATTTCTCTGACTAACATGGCCATGTCTAATGGGTAGCTGTTTGAGTCTTTCAAACAACAGAGCAGCTCTGGTGGAAATTGATCCACTGGAAATAAGAGTTTCAAAGCTGGTACAGGCCTGATCGCAACAGCTTTGTTGATTTGTCACAATGAAGGTTGGCAACAAAACAAGGGGAATTGGAGTTGAAAGAAGTATGTGGATTTGTCTGAATTTCTGTGAGTTTTAAAAGGTTTGGAGGAATTTTCAAAGCCAGAAGTCTATATTGTACCCAATATTAAATGTTCACATATTGTATTTTCTGTGATCGTTCTGCCATAGCTTGATAGGGTATTTGAAGATTACAAAACAACATTGTTCATCGTTGAGGTGTGATCAGTGAGAGAATATAACAAAGTACTTGTACTTTACTTAATTTCCCTTCGGGGATGAATAAAGTAATCTATCTATCTATCTTTACTTGAGTATCTTCTTTTCATGCCACTTTCTACTTCTATTCCACTACTTTAGATACTAGTTACTTTAAAATTTTAAAGATTTTACAAACAAAACAAATGAAAAGCTCATAAAATATTAAGTTTTGTTATAAATTAAACTGCCCAACAAGTACAAGTACAGCTGACACAACAGGTTAATTTATCAATTAACTGGCAATTATTGGATAATTGTTTAAGTAATTTTTCATGTAAAACCATTGTATGGTTCCAACTTCACAAATGTGACAATTTGCTGCTTTGTGGTTTGGACTATTATTTGGAATCAAATCAGACACTGGGGACGTTTTTCTCCATTGAGTACTTTTACTTATACTACACTTTAAGTGCATTTTCCTGATTACACTCACATACCTTAACTTAAGTAACATTTCCCATGCAGGACTTTTACTTGTTTCAGAGTATTTTAGATTGTGGCATTAGTACTTTTACTTAAGTAAATTATCTGAATACTTCCACCCATTGGTGCAATGATACAACCCATTTTCCCAAACTTTTCCTCCCAGCAAAAAGTGATTCCACCTTTGCATGCAGTGCATGAAATCTTTTACATAATATTGTGCATGTCTTTGAAGTCCCAAAGGCTCTGTAACGTAGTGCTACAACAAACACCATAAACACAGTTTCATACACACAGATACTTCTGGAAAAGCACAATGTTTTATGCTGGTGTTAAACAAGTGACATACAGTGTGATATATTTTTAGTGCATCTGATCATTAGGGAGGATAATCACTGGTAATTATTATATGTGTACATACATGTATGCAATTGGCACTCTGTCTCTCTTTGTCAGTCTCGGTCTGTCCCTTGTGTCAGTGTCAGCAGTTCTGATGCGAGTGGATGGATTCAGGGTTGCCAACTCTTTTCCTTGAAAGTAGCTAGCACTTGCTCAAAAAGTCACCAGATGACACCATACTCTCATTTGCATATTGATGATTATTGATCCTACCGCACTGGCGCTGGAATAGGGGGGACAACAAGACTTTGTAAGCTGTTTTGCTGGCACCACTGTCTTACAGTAGACGATGGGACTTGAAGTAATAACCTCCCAGAGTGGAAAATCAACCTTTAACAATGATCATGATCCCATCAGTTCACGCTCATTATACAATTTAGAACAGCCATTTCAATCAATCACCACCCATTGTAGCATCACTGTTGCAACCTTGGGCTTTCAAAATAACTTAGAGAGAGAGAACAGAACGACAATGATTCTGTCTGTCAAACATTTTCCCTCTGCACTCTCACTAGTTTTGTTCCTTGGACAAAGGTAGTTTGAGCAATTATTTGTAGCTGTGTGCATGTATGTATCTGTGGATGTGCAGATACCATATGTAGTAGTTTCATTTAAGTCCCATCTGACATGTAATCTGTGGCATTTTTAACTCTTTTGTAGCCTGGGAACCAGACGAATCTGCAAGCATATGTTTTAGTTGCTCTGGCAGATACATCTTGCACCCCCCTCCCATTTAAACTGATTTCCTTGGTACTGGTATCAGGCGAGCCAATCACAACCATTTATCTAGTATGAGGCGGGTTTAATACGATGACTGACAGAGAGGAGCGCTGCTGAAGCAGCTTTGTAAATATCCAAGATGCCGGCTGTAGATACGAATTTTTCAACAGCTGGCTACAGCGGCAGTATTAAATGGACTGGACGGCATATTTTCTCTAAAAGAAGAACAAACAACTGCACTTTATGTTGATAAGAAATATGTGTTTGCCGTACTTCCGACAGAACTGCATTTCGATGCTTTGATTGGTTGTCTCCGCTTGACAATTTCCCTTGGAAATCGAAAATGAACTGAGAGGTTCCAGACTAATACGCATTTGCGAATCGCCAGGCTAACTCTTTTGTGCAAAGTCTTGACATCTTCGTGTCCATTATACCTTTAACAATCAATGGAAATTCAGATTTTGTGACAACCAGAAAAGTAATAGAACACATTAAATTACATGTTTTCTGTTGCTTCCACCTACTTTCAACTTTTCCTTTTATTTTGACTTCAACTTTCTGACTTTCCACTTCACTTTGAATTTGTCCTTCTTTTGTCAAATAGTTAAAAATTACAAGGGAGCTGCCGGTTTAGATTTTGTCTTGACTAAAATTCCATGTTGAGATAAGGTGTTGTTATTGTTGGATACAAAACTGCATTAGCAGTAATTGCATTGTTTCACAGAGTTGCCTTTAAAAACAACAGTTTTGTACAATGGTTTTGTTTCATTGCGTTTAAAAGGCAAGTATAAAGAGAGAGGGAATCAAACACCTTAGGGCAGAACTTGCTTCTTCAGCAATAACAGTAAAAAGGCTTTGTGGCAAAGCAAAGTGCCATTTTTAGAGTGCAATTAGAGGGACTTTAATCACTTCTGACTACTTACACCATGTGTATTCATGTGTGTGTGCTTTTTTCCACCTTATGAAAAGCAGTAGGCAACGTGACAACATGTATTTTACTCTTTGTTCATCCTGTATCAGCATCTACATGTGTACATGCATCTACTGTATGTACATTACATACACACTGTTTGTGTGCGTGTCCTTATATGTTCTTGTATTCTGCTGAGCTTAATTATGAATGGCACAAGGATAGTAGGATTTTAATCAGAGCATTGAGGTGGTTGTACTTGAAGTGAAGATGAAAGCACTGTCCTCAATAAAGGTAGCCTGGACCTTATTTTATTTTTTACATTACAATGATGCAAAGCAAAAATGAGGAAAAGAGAGTCTCCATAGGCAACATTATGCCTCATAGTGACTTACTGAGCTCATTTCTCGGTGGAACTTTACTCTAGCTTCACTGGTGCTTCATGTAATGACAAACAAACTTTGCCCACGAGGTGTAGGAGGTGGGAGAAATGCAGAAGTGAGCAGTAATAGAGTGGAAAATAAGTTTTCTCACACAAGTTCTTGCAGATATTTCAAGCTATTGTAGATTTTGGGGAACAGATGCCCTCTAAGAGTCCCTTGACTGCCTTACTCGACGATTTCTGCTTCTGATTACACTCCCCACATGCCAAGTTGTGCAGCAGTCTCCCTCAGCAGGGGGGTGCACAATAGCGGCACAACACTGGATAGGGACAAAGTCACTTACTTGGATGAGTCAGTCATTCCTGGGGGTCTATTTGGGCAGTCACTTAAAGCCACTCTGCCAATTTGAACAGAGGAAGAAGGAGCATCAGTCTCTACATAGCATCATTCCGGGACAAGATGTGAAGTCCGAGCAGCCCATGGATGCCCATAAGTCTGTCACCCCACTAACATCATCTAAGAGGTCGGTTCCATCTGTGAATTTGGGCTCCCTGCCTGTTAGCCAGCACCCTATCCAGTCAATTACCACGCCAGTTGGCTTGGAGCAAGGGTCCGCCCCCTGGCGTCACAAGGTCCAAGCTGCCAAGAGGAACAAGCTTCACTACTCCTAGCTCCAGGAGTAACTGGAGAGGGGCATGTGTTGTCTGCAAAGATGCAACAACTATATTCGGTTGTTGCATTCCTATAAGGTGCTGTCATCTCCTAACCTGACAAGCCAGATGGTTTGTTGCACAGAACCCTCTGAGAAGTCGTCCTTGGAAACAGTTTGGAAAAGGGCATGCACTTTCAAAAAATGCTTGGCAGGTGATTGAATGAATCATTTGTCTATCACCGTCTATCATGGGCTAAATTCACCTAAGAGCGAATGCATGTTGTTTGTAGAGAAGAGCCTTCAGTGCCATTCTTAACTCTTCTTTCAATGAAGAAATACTCTACAAATCCAGCTCCCTGGAAGGTAAGTTGTCTCTCAAGCACACTCCCAACCTTCTACTCACAATACACTTCTGGTTCTCCAACACAATCTGTGTGCTGAATAGAATGTAGTCCTCACTCCAAGTTTGAATGTGTTAAATATTTCTCAGATAGACACCAAGAAAAGCTATGGGCACCCATTTCCGTGTCTTTAATTTATGGTAGCTTATTGTGCTTTGATTTTGACAACACTTTCTTAGGTGGTGCAATGAACAGACACCACATATAAGAATGTCTAATAAGGGAAGGTTATTGTAATTACAAAAACACTGACACACTGTCTTTTGATTTAAATAATATTGTGGTATACATTATGGGGTGTTACTTTCGTGATGCCATTTGGCACTTTACAGAGGTTTTGCTGTAGTACTGTATAATCTAGCCTGGAAACCAGACGAATGTTCATTTGCTCTGGCAGATACGTCTGGCCCCTCTCCCATTCAAACTGATTACTCTGTCGATTTCTCGGGATAACCAATCGCAAGCGTTTATCTAGTAGGAGGCGGGTTTAATATGATGACTGACAGAGCCAAGCACCGTTCAGGTATCTTTATAAATATCCAATATGGCGGCTCCCGTTCAGCGGCCGGCTACAGCGGCAGTATTAAACGGACGGGACGGTATATTTTCTCTAAAATAAGAACAAACAACAGCACTTAAACTTTATGTTGATAAGAAATATCTGTTTGCCGAACTCCTGACAGGACGGCGCTCCATTGTTCTGATGCGAATTAGTCTGGCGATGCCAGGATAGTATAATCTTCAGCATCATCCTAACATCATTCAAAAATGACACAATTTTGGAAAATTGTTTTAAAATGACTTCAGTATGGAGAAAATGTTTATGGGTTCTGCGTTCTTGTCTTTTTTTACTCATGATAGTCTTTACTTCCTTTACTACTGGATTTGTGTATCTGTTTCACAGTGACTGACAGACTTCATGATTACCTCTACAACTGCTGTCACATTGTGATTTAACAAAGTGTGTAGGTCCTTGATCCAAGGTTTTGTGATTGACTTGTCGCTGAGTGCAAAATTAATGACACTCCGCTGCTCACATCACCTGCCTCCAGTGTGAAAAAATACAGTTACACAATGTGGTAATAGATGAAGCAAGGTTCCTAATTTTTCCTACAAGGGAGGACATCTGATTAACCTTTATCTCTTTCTGTGATGGTAAATTAGCATTATGGCCATTAACTACTCAATGTGTGGTCTCAGCACAGTTTTTCATAGCATTAAGAATATTCCTTTTATTGTCTTTTGTGACTGATACTCTTACGGTCTTCATTTTGTGTGTTGTTTGAAAGTAACTTTATCAATTCTATGATTATCTCAAAACTCAACAAGAGCAGGTACATTTTAACAACATCTGGGTCTTATTTCTAGCTAGAACAGCTTCCTCTGATACTTTCCTGTTAATGCCAATAGCTGTGTGAATAAGTGTAGTTTTACACAGAAGTATTTGATATGTAATGCTCTGATTAACATTAGTTAATGATATAACTGGGAATTATTAAATATGTCACAGTGATTACAGTTAGGCAGCTCGAGAACATCTTTTAAATTCTTGTACATCGTCACATCTCTACTTCCATCACTGCCTCCTCCCTTATTCCCCATCCCCTTCACTTGTTCCCAGGCTTTTCTTCTCATTGTTGTCTTTGATACTTGTTCCTCTCTGTGATTCTGTTGCTCCCTCCATCCCTCCTCTGTCTTGAGCTTGGGCTGAGAAGAACTCTGCTGTGGGATAACTTCATTACAACATAACCAGGGGAATCGAGGGAGGTTGCAAGAGAGGAACGGGGGGAGGGGAATAAGCAGCGGTGTTGTTATAAAGCTGTCGTCCTTTTATGCCTTCATCTCATCTCTCTGCTCTTGTCCTTCACTAATAGAGATATAGTCCAACATTTAATGAAGAGACACTCACCTTCTCCAGGGTACCACAGAACAGAAATCTCAGTGCACTGCTTTAGATAGTGATGTACCAATCTGATAGATATTTTTAATGAATACTTGTTGGTTTGGTTTTCTTTCTGGAGGTGTATCAAGCAAGAAAGGGATGCTAATGCTGTAAAGGGTGAAAGGGATTTTTATGTTTATTACCGTGAGCTATTTTTTCATGGTGTTAATTCACAGTATGTGTTTATAAGAGAGAGAGAAAGAGACAATAGAAAGCTGTGATTGTGCCTGTTTGCGTTTGATATTTTACCTCTTTTTTTATTTTACCCTAATGACAGCAGCCTCAGTTGCCTCAAGGAAGCTTGAGTTGCTCATGATGCAATCAACAATCAAGCACTTACTTCAAGTGTTTTTGTTTTTGTTTCTAAGCTAGTTAATCATCCTCTCCAACAATCGTTCTCAGCAAGTTTGCCCTTTCTCCCCCACTTTCTGTTTCTGTTGCTCCTTTGTGCAATCCCATCCCCCCTCTTAAAGCAATGTGTTATTACTGTAATGAAATATAATAGGGAAGAAGAGGAGATGTTTAAAGCTCAGCCCATTAGGCTATGAAGCAGTCATCCCGGTATCATTTAAGTTTCTTTAATTGAATCCCAACAGGCAGAAGCAAGTCTATGAAGTCAGCCTTTGGTCCTCTCTCTCTCTCTCTCTCTCTCTCTCTCTCTCTCTGTCTGTCTCTCTCTCTTTCTGTGTTTCTGTGTGTGTGTGTACTTGTACAACTATCTCTGTGCGAACCAATTTGAGTTTTAGACCATGGGAGTGAGGACATTTTTGGAAAGTGAGGACATTTTCAGGGCACCTTCAACGGGCTGTATGAGGGTTAAGACTTGGTTTTAAGGTTCAAGTTAGAATTAAGTTTAGGTTGACGTCACGGTAAGGGTTGGGGTCAGGCATTTCGTTTTGATGGTTATGGTTAGGGTAAGAGGCTGGGGAATGCATTATGCCAATGAATGTCCTCACACGTATAGAAGTACAAACTTGTATGTATGTGTGTATGTGTGAGAGCGCATGCACGTGTCTGTTGGCATGCATGTCAGTGTTTGTCGTGTAACTGCAGTGCAATATCCTTCTCTGGTTGGAACATGTTTCTCTCACAAAAAGGTTTTGTAAACAAGAGGAACTTGAAGACACTTTGGCCCAAGGCATCAAGGCTACCATCTCACCCACTTACACATGCATTCGTCTTTTCAAGACGGCGTTCGAGACAACTTCAAGAGTGACAGAGATGGAGCGGTAGAATGTAGTGTGATCAGTGTGTTTGATTAAAATATATATTCTTGTTAAATTGCCTTCTCGCGGTCACATTAAAATTACTACTACTGATTTAATCTACATAGAACCAGGTGGTGTAAAACTGTTAATTGTGATTAGATCACGAGAATCGAACATGCTTGGGAATGATTACAACTGGAAAATATTTTTTGCACTGCTGTGTGCAATGGCGGTAAGTCATGTCATCCAACTTCTGGGGGAGCTTAAAGGAAGCAAATGTAAATGGTGTGGGCACAGCACTGTACTTTGTGTTTGTGTTTCCGATCTCAAAGTAACAATCCTGCTACTATTTAGCTCCATCAAAACCAGCAAGTCTGTTTGTTGACACATTATGTCAGTGTGTTTTTGAGGCTCACAGTTAATAAGAGCCTTCCAAGCTAATCTCCTCAAAATTCACAAACTGCTTAAAAACACTCTCAGAAACTCAGAGTTTGCAAAAAAAAATACTTGCTTAGTTTCTCCAGTTCAGATGCCACTATGGATCCTCTACAGTAAAGCAACCTCTCTGGGGTGGTGGGGATGTGTTTAGCTCAAGGACACTATAGCTTCATGACAAAGTGTAAAGATATGTGTTTTCCCTCTATGACTTCGAGGTCTCTTTTTTTGTTGGGAGTTGCGCTTCCTCCTGTCAAACCAGCACTGGTGTTTGGAAGCATATCGCTTCGATGGCTTCGTATTTGAAAGGGTCACCTCCACACTATATCAGTGTGATGGCATGGGTAGGTAACAAGGCTACAGTGGAGTATTTCACTGTAATTCTTTGTGCAGTCTGCTGCAGAGCTTTAAGACACAAGGAAGGAAGGAAGGATGGAAAGCAAACAAGAGAGGGAATTGTAATGGCATTGTGTAAGAGACCTTGAGAGCAGTAATAAAACACAGAAAATGTGAACTGGGACTACAAACATTTCATTAAAGCAAGTGTACTATTCTAGGTTCTCCCATTACTTGTGTCCTTGTCTTAATCTCCCTGCTGTCACTCTTGAAACATAAATGCACCCACCAAATAGCTCATGGCTTCTTAATAAGTAAAAATCAGAATCACATTTTAATAACCTTTGTCTCCTTTATACGTTTCATCCAGTCCAAAAATTTACACAAGCAAGCAAAGTCTCTATGACGTTATTTCACATGAAATAACAACTGTGGTGTTCACAGCAGAATTACTGTTCTTTTTTTTTTTTGTTACCTTTTATACTTTTGCTCACTTCTGCATCTCCCTGTACCTTGCTCTAAGCTCCCTGAGAGTCTCTGAGCCGAGAGGAGGCGAGAGAAGCAGGATAAGAGAGGTGGTACCCAAATGCAGGTAATAATGGGTAATTGAGGTCTCATAGCAAAGACGGAGGTCCCGCTGCTTTTCTCATTTATCCTACAAAAGTTCTCACATTCAACCTAACACCCTCACCTCTAAAAGAACGATACCTTTTTCCTCCAACCATTCAGGTAAAAAGCCTGATCTCATCCATTACAGCTATTTTTCCCTTTTTATGGCAAAGTCCATCGTCATTCTTCTCTCACTTTCCCCAATTTTTATATTGGCACTTTTAACTTTTTTAGCCTTTAACCAGTCCTTGTGTAGAGAAAACTTAAATTTTTTTGATTGACACGCCAGCTCATCAGAGGCCTGTACTACGAAGCAGGATTTGGGGTTAGCGAGGTAACTTTAAGTTTAACCCTGGGTTTTCTGGGTTACAACAGTGGTTCACCTCTTCCCGGGGTACATCGTTATGGTGACTTATGCTGCACACCTAACCTGCTCCGGAGCAAGTTATGTTCAAGATAACAGATCAGCGCCCATAAAAGCACCATCTGCTGACCAATCAGTATGGAGAAAAATCAGAAAATGGCACCATTCTTAGTAGATCCCGCAGAGCTCGGTGTCGGATCATGAGAGGGTCTCTTGGGAGGGAAAGAGTGTTGGGCAATATGAGGGTAAGGCCCTTTGGCTTTCCCTGACAATTTTTTTTATATGAGAGATATTGATTCTGGTTGGAGGGAATGACTTATCTGTGTCAGCTTCTTAAGCCGTATATAAAGTATGTTGTACTTGTACTTATAAGATGTGAAAGTAGGCCTAATTACTTACTTTTTTGCCAGCAGTCATTCCTGCATTTGGCAGCTGCAACTGTGTTGCTTTTAGCCTCAATTGTATTTATATATAGTGCCAAATCATAATACAAAACACTTTTCACATGGCATAGGTCTAGACTGTAGTCTAGCAAATATTATTTAGAGAACCAGCTATTCATACTTGACAAAAGTTGTGAGGAAAAACTCCCTTTTAAACAGGTAGAAACCTCAATCAGAACTGGACTCTGGGTGGGCAGACAGAGTTGAGATGAAAAGAGTGTGGAGTATGGACATGGGGCAGTAGACGGCCTGCAATCACATATCCAGACTTTTCAGCTCCAGAGGCAGAAATACCTGCAGAAAGTGAGAAGGTGAAAAAGCACAAAATTATGGGAAATGTTGAGTTAGTAATATGCATTAATGGGAAAAGAATGTGTCCAAAAACAGACACTGCCTGTTACTTTTAAAACTCCAGTCTTGACACACACACACACACACACACACACACACACACACACACCAAAGTTTGAGTTTTAAAAGTGTCTTTTTATATTTAAAAGAAGCAGCAGCTGCAATTTAAACAGGCTCACATTAAAAACCAGATTAATCCAGACCATTTGTCAAGATGAAAAAAAAATAAAAGTCTTTACGCTACCGCTGGGAGAAGGAAGGGGAGGGGGGCACGTTGTCTATTGTCCAATTACCAGCACACTCTTCTTGGTTGGGGAGACTGTCACTTTACTGGCCTGCCGGTTCTCTCAGATGTCCTCTGTCCATGGTCCTCACCGACTGATAGTTTGCCGTTTCTCCTCTGAGTTTCCGGCTGCGTCGTTCACGCCAGCCCCTTGGTTTTTCAGGCGGGTCTCAGTGCTTGCCACTATTTTTCCACACTCGCACCACACCAGGACCTTCTTTTATCTGCGTCCCACCTCTTGCCACAGTAACTTATTTGTCAATCTAATTCCAATCTGGCACCGCTCCCGTGATTGTGTGATGCACCTCAGGTGTGTTTGGGGGAGTGTCTTATTTGCCTGCCAAGCAAGCAGAGAGAGGGAAAATAAAGAAAGAAAAATACCACTCTAAAAGAATACGCTCAAAATAACATGCAAAATACTACTTTCCTGGCTACTCTTTGTGACAAATGCGTACAGATGGAGAGGGAGAGGAGGAGAGAGAAGCTCAGTGCATCATCCCCCAGCAGTCTAGGCCTATAGCAGCATAACTAAGGGATGGTTCAGGGCTCACCTGAGCCAACCTTAACTATGAGCTTTATCAAAGAGGAACATTTTAAGCCTACTCTTAAATGAGGAGAGGGTGTCTGTCTCCCAAACCCCAACTGGGAGCTTGATAACTGCAGGTTCTGGCTCCTGTTCTACTTTTAGAAACTGTAGGAACGACAAAGAACAGGGTAATAGGGTACAATGAGCTCGTTAACATATGATGGTGCCTGACCATTGAGAGCTTTGTAGGTGAGGAGAAGGATTTTTTTTTTAAATTCTATTCTGAATTTTATAGCGATCCAGTGCAGAGAAGCTAATATTAGAGAAATATGTTCTCTTCTGCTGGTTCCTGTCAGTACACATGCAGCAGCACTTATACTTATTATTTAGATACTTATTGGAGCAGCCTGATAGTAGGGAATTGTAATAATCTAGTTTAGAAGTAAAAAATGCATGAACTAGTTTGTCTGCGTCTTTTTGAGACAGGATTTTTACAATGTTACGTAGAGGGAAAAAAGCGGTCCTTGAAATCTGTTTTGTATGGCAGTTAAAAGGCATATCATGATCAAAGGTAACTCCCAGATTCCTTACAAGTGGTGCTGGAGGCCAGGGCAATGCCATCTAGAGTAACTATATCTTTGGATAATGCGTCTCGGAGGTGTTTGGGGCCAAGCACAATAACTTAATTCAAAAATTGCAGGTCATCCAGTTTTTTATGTCCTTCATGTATGCCTGAAGTTTGGCTAACTGATCAATTTCCTCTGGCTTTATTGATACATATAATTGAATATCATCTGCATAACAGTGAATGTTTATGGAATGTTTCCTAATAATATTGCCTAAAAGAAGCATATATAAGGTGAACCTTGTGGAACTCCGTGACCAACTTCAGTGTGTACTAAGGATTCATCGTTAACATGTACAAACTGAAATTGATCGGATAAATAGGACTTAAACCAGCTTAGTGTGGGTCTGTTAATGCCAATTCTGGTAAAGATTCAGAATACGGACCGGGAGCACGGTACACTATAACAAATATAATTGGCTGAAAAGTTTTCCAGGTTGAGTGTGAAAGACTAAGACCAAGGCTTTTGAATTGTTGAGTTGAAAAGTTGAGTTTAAGTTTGATTAATAAGCTACAGCCGAAGATAGCTGCAACTCCACCTCCTCGGCCGGTGCCTCGAGGAATGTGAGGACTGGATTAATTCAGGCTAATGTACTCTTCCTGACACAGCCATGTTTCAGTTAGACAAAATAAATCGATTTGATAATCTGATATTAAATCGTAACACACTCCTAACACAGCTTGGATGACATAGATCTAATGTTTAAGAGTCCACATTTAAGTACTTAATTTTGTTGTTCTGCTGCAGTGGTGGTTTTAAGTTTTTATGAGTAACTCCTCTTCTGTTTAAATTTGATTGAATTAATTGAAGTGGTCGTGGGGCAGACACAGTCTCTATAAGGTTTTGGTTGGTCTCTGTCAAATTTCAAGACATGAGAGCTGTAGCACCCAAAGTGGGGTGAATGCTGTTTCTTTTAATCAGACCAGATTTCCCCCAGAAAGTCCACCAATGATTTCTGAGGCCCACATCGTTTGCTGGACACCACCTTGACGGCGAGCGTTTGAATGACGACATGCGGCTATACATGTCATCACTGGTCAGGTTTGGCAGGAGTCCAGAGAAAACTACAGAGTCCGACATTGTTTTGCCATACGTACACGACGACTCCACATTCATTTTGGTGACCTCCGACTGGCGCAATTGGGAGTCCTTACTGCCATCATGAATAACGATCTTACTGTACCTACACTTTTCTTTAGCCAGCAGTTTCAAATACGATTCAGCAAAGTATAATATTATTATAGTTTGTATTATAGTAAAATATGCCACTATGCTGCCAGTAGACTTCTCCATGCTTGCAATTGGTCATATGCTGCGAACATCGGCTCTTTTATGTGTACATGCTCGTATCTAGATTTGGAAACCTGGGGTTGACTTATTGAGTTGTTAACCAACATTCTGTGACCCCAGTGTGATTGCAGTTGTTAGGTTTAGTGAAGCAAGATAACGAAAAAGATACCCTTATGAACTTGCTTCCGAGTACAGGCCTCTGGACTGAAGGGAATTGCTTTTGAATATCAGTGTGTGTGTGTGTGAAAGAAACAGTTAAATCAGAAGGTAACTGCTTCTTTTAGCAAAACACATTTGTTATTACCAATGGTCAAAACTTGCCTTTTGTAATGTTGAACATTGAACATTGTTGAACAGACAACATTGACTCCTTTTTATTAATCCTATATAATTCTGTACATTTCCCACAATCCCTTTAATGGAATCTTAGATATTATATATATATATATATATATATATATATATATATACACACACATATAATGGGATTTGCATGTACCAAGAGGAAGAGAAGGTAAGGAGTTGGGGTTTCGTTTTGCCCTTAAAATCTCTACCAAGCAGTCAGAGGGTTTAAGTGCTCTTTTCCGTCTGTGGTGGAGACTGTTGAAAGAAATGCACTTGAAAATGGACAGGGCCATTATGGAGCTTTCATCTCTTCCCTCTAAACCATTGCTGATGCATATTCAGCTCCAGAATACCGATGACTGGGGTAATTCACTTAAGATAATTAACTGAAGTGGATTTGTTGTGTCATCTCATCCCTTGTCTTCGCCATCCTGCACTTCTTTTTCTTTTTGGCGTAGCTTTCCAGAAGAGCAATTAGGCTGATGATCCATTGAACAATACAGACAGACCCCCCCCCCCATCCCCCTACCCATCTCTTTATTAGGAGAAGTTTACATTTTAGTTGCTTTTTAAATGTCCATAGAAAACGTGTGAGGTTGCCATGGAGATAAAAGCTGCACAAGCTGCATCAGCAGCATCCATATGTCCTCTGATCATGACAGTGTGTCGTAGTGTGGCCTAGAAGGGGCAATTGAACTGTTTCATTGTGATGAACATTTTAGTAGAGTGTGAAATGCAAATGAGAAGTCCCCTTAATTTTGTGCTTAAGACACACTGAGAGACATTTGATAGTTTTACTATATTATTTGTGCCTGTGACAGCACCACAGAATGTGGTGCTAGTATCTGTGCTAGTATGAAAAAAGTCAGCGAGAGTTAGGTCAGGGTGTGTTGCTCTCGCAGAGTTACAGCTCCGTTCACAGTCAAGAGCATTAGCCGAGATGAT
This sequence comes from Lateolabrax maculatus, assembly GCA_031216445.1. Taxonomy (NCBI): domain Eukaryota; kingdom Metazoa; phylum Chordata; class Actinopteri; order Acropomatiformes; family Lateolabracidae; genus Lateolabrax; species Lateolabrax maculatus. Next base: position 12,925,691 of record CM062197.1, on the reverse strand, counting down.
GTACGTTTAGTGAACACCAGACACACCATGATATGAACAGCGTTGATGACTATTGTCATCGATACATTTTGGAAAGGTAAGAGTGTTGTGAAGGGACTGTACTGCAGTATAAACTCTTGTATGCACAGTAAACGTTTTGTTGGGTCGCAAATAATACTGTGAATCTGAGTTAACGTGCAAGCCTGGGATAAGTGTGCTGGAAGGTTAGGCGATCAGCATCAGCATAAGCAAATCACAGACTAATTAAAGGGTAACTGCTATCATAAACTGTAACTTAGTATAGTCTGGTTAAATGTTTAGTTAATGTACCCCATGCCCAGCAGCTCATGTGGTGTTGTTTTATTGTTATTACTCTGACCTATAACCAGTGTTTTGTGTATTTTAAACAAAAAAGTGCAAAAAGTTAAGAATTTTGCCACTAGACAGGCGGTTAGTTAGCAGTCTGTAGATAATTATTCAGGAATACTGGAGAGCTAGGTTTATTGCATTAATCAGCCAGTGAAAATAAGTGAATGCAGTTAGGGTCATTTGAGATTTTCAACCTGTAAGACTGCTAATGAGAGATTTGTGTGGGGACTACAGCGATGTGCTCATACAGATGTGAAAACATGTTCATTGTTGTATATATTTTTAATGTGTTTTTTGTACTTTTTGTAGATAATATAATGAGGGGTGGTATAGCCTTTGATATTCTGTTCATATTTAGTTTAGAGCAAAACTTTATGTTTAAATGATCACAGCCCAGTTGACAGTCAAGAGCAGAGCTGATATACGTTTAGTGAACTCCAGACAGACATGGACAGTGTTGCTGATTATTTTTGTTTTTCCACTGGTAACCCCTGTTGTTAAATGTGTTGCCCCATTTTTGACCTGAGAGTGTGTCTTTCTGAGCCTAAAACCGTAGCATACCATGTGACATCCCTGTCTTATTAAGGGACACCTTGTTATGTATCAAGTATCATATGTGTAGCCAGTACTGTACATTTTTTTCCACCGATCCCTTTCCCTTTCCTCATCTTCTTTGTCTGGACTCATTCTGCCCCCTACTGGGTCTAGTCGTTTTCTGCTTATTTTATGTAATCTGTTTAATGTTATTCAAATTTTTCATTTTACAGCACAATAAGCAGCTGTTGAGTATAGCTTTCAATATGCAACCTTGTCTTTAACAAGAATTCATGTCCTCATTCAGGGGCGTGTTGCTGCAGAGTGTGCTGCTCACGTTCATAGTGTCTTTCCTGTGTCATATTCAGTGAGGACGTAGCAGTAGGAGCCATCTGTTGTGACTTCACATGCAATGTGATTTCACAGGCTGCTTATACTGCCTGAATCTATCCTGGCCTCCTCAGCCCATCTTTATGAGACACGTCAAGGACAACTAGCTAGTAAAGTTTGTCTGTGAATATGTGTGTGTGTGTGTGTGTGTGTGTTTGTGAGGGGAACGATTGTGTGTGAGGAGGAGAAAGAAAGAGAGAGAGGTGGAGAGAGACCACCATCTATTGCCTTGTAACAAAGGCTGCTCCTGTTAAATCACCCGGCTGAATACGCATAAACACTGAAATGCATCATTTGCAGAGGTAGGCACCATTGCCACCATTACTCCGTTCCAGCTACTTGACTAGGTTTTTCAAATATTTGTCCTCTAAATAGCTTCATTGGACTATTGGTTGTGCTTATTCAAGTACGTATTGAAATAAACTGCCTTGCAATGTGTAATCTTATTTATTTGAATTTAAGGAACTTCCTGGTTGAACATTCATGAATGTTTCTCAACTTTCAATCACTTCTACTCACTTAACTTAAAATAATTACAATGCCGATGTTGCAGTTTAGTTTACATGATAAAGATATTGCTTGATTAAAACTTGTGATTGACGAAAGTTAAAGTAGAAATTGGAAGGGGACAGCATCTAAAAATTACACTCTTACTACTTTGCATATCATGATGCAAGGGGGAAGCTTTTTTAAACCCCAGGAGCAGACTAAAATGGCATCCATAATTGACAGAGGTATGTCAGTGCTCAAGAATTCTGAAGCAGATTACAGCCTAAAAATCCCATTAAGAACTGAATTGAATAGAATTGAAAGGAGCTGGCATAAGACTAGCCTCTCTGCTGACATCTTCACTCTGATGTTAATACCGCGTTCACGTCATATCGAATTTACCATAAATATGAGCAGCCAACTGGGACAAAATGGGCATGTCAGCCTCCTAGTGCTAATTACAAGCAGGATGTGTGGGAATTTTTGTTGGCTCCGATATCTCCCACTTGGCATTACAAATTGCAAAAAGCTTGTCAGTTGGCAAATACAGCAACAAACCCAATGATGTCAACAGTCCAAGGTAATACAAATTGAAATGATCAGTTTTAATCAAACTAATATAATCAACACTACTCTCAAAAAGCCAGCAGTTTGTTTGTGTTGGACCTAAATTCAGACAAAAATTTAGTGAGTTCAAAGAGGTCCCTCAAATAAGACATTAACAAACAGAAAGGCTAAATAAAAGAAAAAAAAACCTAATTGTCTGCCAGAATAAAAGAAATGGGGCAGTTGTACCGTGGGCATTAGCTATTGATTTGGGTTGAATTTACTGCATGGGGAAATCTCGCTCCTTAATTGTTCCCATTACAGAACAGCTCCCTGCCTGCTGATCATATCAAACTGGTACAGACCAACACAGACTTTGCATTTAGACAGTTGAAGGAAATGCACAGTAACCTGCCCTCATCTGATCACTCTTCACCTCGATTCACACTCACACCCCAAACCTCAACCCATCAACAATTAAACTTATCTGCAACATGCACCTTACCTGCACCAGTGAGACAGCTCTGACACAGCTGCCTCGAGGCTGCGAAATAGTTTCAAAGTCCACTGGAAGAATTTACCATGCTGCATCCCCCCCCCCCCCCCCCCCTTGAGACAGTCGGTTGTTCTGACAACATCCTCTTTGAGTTGTTGTTTGAAACCCAACATTTTTACTCATCACCTACCGGTCTTATATTACTCATCTATCACTCATATAAATGCATTCCCATGATTCCATAATTTAATCTCACAGATTACCATGTGCGGGAGACACCTCTTTCACTCCTCCTTGTGTGTTTTATAGTCCTCCTTGTGTTTGTGCGACTCCTCTTGACTCTGCAGGGATTCAGTTTCACATTTCCACATCCTCATGTGACTCCAGCGACGACATACTTAATCACCAGACTGTTTTCAGGCCTGATGATAAATAAACACAACTAGAGAAAGAAGAGCAGAGTGAAGAAGGAATCTGCTGAAAAGAAAGCTAAATGAATGTGGAGATAGCTCAGCAACACTAACCCTTCATTAGTAGGATAGTTTGTTTGAAGGATCATCTTTATGATGTATGTTTTCTTGATGAAATGTTGTTCTCATTGTTTTCTGTCATTACAATAAAATACAAATGCAATCTGTATCACCTGCATGCATACTGATTCTGTACTTAATCACTCAAATCCTCAAATCCATTCATTTCCCACCCTTGAAAACAGTGTGTGCAAAGATTGTAAGAAGACACTGTACATAGAACAGCTATGGGACATGCGTTATGTTGTCTATACTTTGACCAACAGAAGACAAATAAGGGAATGTCACCTGCTGCTAAGAGCTAGGACGAGGATCACTGTTTATATCGTTTCCTAACTATCAATGATTGGGTTGATATATAGTTGTGGCATTAAGTCAAAAAGGTGTTTTCAAAAAATTACCCTACTCATTTTTGTCAGCAGTTGCTTATAAGCTCTCAGTTCATAAACACATCTTTTATTAGTCATGCTTGACTGCTGACAGATGTAATCACCACTGAAGAAAATAATAACCCTGATAATAAAATTCCTCATTAAATAAATTGGCAGTACTTGTAATGAATTGTAGTGTATTACAGGACGATTATAAGCATTTTAGAAGCATAATCATCATAATTAACTCAAGAAATTATCAAATATCATCAAGATAAACATCAGGAAATCTCCTTTAATTAGATGTTAGCCTCTAACTAACCTTATAATTGTCTCATAGGACTTCCTCATTATATTTCTTATTCGTGAAAGATATGCAGTAGGCTATAGTTTGCAAAACAAGTCATATGCATTTCAATCATCTATTCAAAGAAGAGGCAGTGTCAGTAAACAGAATCATTATTTAAATAAAGGAGCATTTTGAGGTTAACAAACATTTGCTATTAAATCTTGGTGTAGGCCTCAGCCTTTTGGTCGATGGATAAAGAAATAAACACAAACGTGAGCTGTCTGATCTCACTGCCTCCTGCCATTGACTGGGGCTTTCAGCTTCACAAGATGATTCGACTCATCACACACACTTAGGGGGGGAAGGCTACCTCAGCTTCATGGGTGAGTCAGAATTTATGTGTCTGTTTATTTCTGAAGCCCGGTGGGTAAGTATTTATTTGTGCTTTTCTTTGTGTGACTACTTCCACCTTTCATCGCTTACAAAAGCACAGACTTAGTGTGTCTGTTTGGGTGGTTCTGCTTTGTATTTGTGTGTCTGATCTGTCTGGCTCACAGGAGTGAAATGTTTTTTGGGGGAATGTTGTCTGTACTGAGGTCTCCTTAAACACACAACACCGAAAAAAAAAAAAAAAAAAAAAAAAAAAGTCTCCCTCTGGTTCAAGCTCTCTCTTTCTCTGTTTTTCTCTCCACCTCGCTCTCACATCCCTTTTGTTGGTCTCTGTAAATCTCTGTTCAGTCTGACTGACCTTGATGGTGAACTCTCCAGCACTGACTGAGAATTGGAGGTGGCTGTTGAAAAAGGGAAGCAAAAAGCAGCTGAATACTGAGGTGCACACATTTAACCAGGGCAAGTGAAGCATTCTTTTTCCAGACGCTCTCTCTCCGCAATAATCCAACAAGCACTTAATACAACCCACAAGGCACAAATAAAAAACATAAAAAAGATTTCCTTGGAGGCAGGAATGTACACTTTAGAATATTGGCTATGATCTAAACTGGAGGTCTACTCAACAATGGCCATGTTAAAGATAAACCTTGTAAATGACAGGCATGCCAAGTCCATACTTGTCATCTGTATTTCACTAAAGATGAAACCAGAAGCAATTGTTAACACAATATCAACATGAATGCTACATTTGTTAGATCGTCTGTGGATCAATTAACAATGTTCCAAAAAAACACCTTGCAAGTGATGCTGTCACAACACGTAAAAAAGATTTTAGCCTGTAGGCAAAGGGGCTCATCAGAATGACTGGTGAGATGTTGCCATAGATACAGTAGCTATTATAATGATAAAAGCTTTATTAAAGCACCATTTAGCACTTTACAAGCTCTCCCTGGGGAAGATTTTTTTGGGATAAAACCAACAAGGACAAAAGAGCGACATATAGATGTACCAATTGCAAAGCAAAATATGTGATGTGATTTTTGCCACAGTGAGGTTTGAGTTTAAGACTATGTGACCTGACCATTTAGCCCCAAGTTATTTTTAATTACAAGTACCGTGTGGGAAAAAAATGTACTACTGAATATAAATGAAAAAGTTCAATGTTTATTAGGTTTGTTTTTATTTCAACTGAGATGTAGAAAACTTCCAAGTGGAAGTAACACTTGCCTGTTTGTCTCTGACCAGCATATTTAATGCACTAATTGCTTAATTTGCAAGAGAGTTGTGCACATTCTTTGTCCTAGCACAAAAAAACAAAAAAACAAAAAACACCGGTGACTCAATGACCTCTGGCACCACCATCCGACCCACTGTTCAGTTTCTCAAATGACCATCTTGACCCCTCAGTCGAAAACACAGACATTTTGAACATTGACCCTCCCAGGAGGACGAAACCATCAGTTATACAGTATATTCTAGCTGTGCTGTCATCAACCTATAACAATGTTGGCTGCTGTAAAAAGGATGTCTATTTTAGCTTTATATAACTATTCTATAATCTATTCAGTACAATTTCTATCAAATGATGACTAATAAAATAACAGCTAATTGGGAATGTTTTTCATCCTTGGCAGAGGTCTGCACTGACATTAAAATCAAAGTGTCTTCTTGTTCCTGTCGAGAGTGCAAATGTGCACACCACATATTATGCCCATCCAGCCATCAATGTTTGAGATATGTTGGTCAAAGACAAACCAAGTAATGAGTTGAACACATTTTCACCATGGTGCAGGCAATTGCTTATTTTAACATGATACAGGAACGCCTCTTTCTTGTTCTTCATGTAAATACATCAGAAAACACAATAGTTTTATTTGTTATATCAACCCAAGTGCTAATATGACTGCATTTAACCCATTTTAAAATTTGGATGGAGTTACATGGGGCCTGATTAGGCATTGTGTTAGCTGCACTGCACTGCTCAAGAGTGAAGCCAGAAATCTATGTAATTATTCAGAATATCTAATACTTATGACGATGTTAGGGAGCAATCCAACATATTAACTAACTCAGGATTGCTACAATAATGCAAAAAAAGTTGAGCATAAATAGCAGCGCACTTCTCCGTTTCTACCAAAGCTGTACCTGACAGTGCTGCAGTTTGAAGGGTTTCAAAGAGGTTTAAAGGCAAAGAAAAAGATAACTTTTTTTTTTTTTTACATTTTTATACAGACCTGCTGTTTGTTCTACATAGAGATGGAATGAGTCACACAGACAGTCAGTGTTCTTTTGCTTTGTCGTTAGCAATTTAATAAATTTGTTTGTTTATGTGTTTTTTAGTTGCTTCTGTGCCAATCGTTATTTCTCTCACTCTCACACTCTATCTGACACGCGCACACACAGCTGTCTATGAATCCCTGGAGACCAATTTGCTCCTGCAGCTGGCATACTGTAGGTGGTACAGGCCATGGGGCATTTACCCATTTACCAAAGTAATGAGGCTTACTACTATTCATGGATCTCTTACGCCTCCATTTTAAAAAAGCCAAATGCTCCCCCACTTTCTCCCACATACAGTGAAGGAAAGTTTTTTGTTGACTTTGGCTCAACCTTAGTCGTATAATTCCTATAGCACAAAATCAACCTGAACCGAACTGCAATGTAGTGCTCTTTAAGGCACAATTAGCTCTAAGGGAATTCTTCTGCAAACAGATCTGTTGCGGAGCAAGAGCAACAACGCTGTGGCAGTCTCGGTCGCCACACAAACACAAACAAAACACAAACAAAACAGCCCCTATAGAAAAGAGGTAGTGGAACAAATAAATTACCTAAGGCAAGCAACAAGGTGTGCCAAGGAAGATTTTCAAGCTGTGCAGGCCCAATAAATGAGCAGGGAAAGAACAGAGAGGAGGAAAATTAGTATTACCTGAAAGAGTGCAGTAATTCTACATTGCTAAAATCCCATTTGTGTCCATTTCTTCTCTGAGATGTCCTGCCAGGATGCACCTTTTCCATGGCAGCACAAAAGCTGGTTGTACATAAATCTTTTTCTGTTGGGACTGATAACAATCAACAACTATTGTTTGCATCCATTCTGGAGAGGCCTCCTCCTGAAGGACTATTAATGGGCCCTTGATATGAGTGGAAGTGGTGAGTTGGAGGGTCATAGCAGCCTACACTGCTGTGACAGCAAGGGGACACTGACATTTAAACTAGTGCAAGCACCCCTCAGCTAGCAATGGGTTGACAGAAAAGCTTGTGCACATAACGCACTGAGTCAATTCTGTAATAATTGTTAAAGGTGGAGATGAGGCGTGATGAGGAAATTAGGTTGATAATTGTCTTCCTGCTTGAACTTCAGATAAAAGCTTTTTATCTTAGAGAACAATATGAACAAATTACTTTAAGTTCAAGTTCATTTTTTCCCAAGAGGGTGCTTTGAGGTGCAAAAAGGTAGCACATAAAAAGATAGAAAATAAAAGGAGCACATATGGCACATAAAAAAAAACATGATATGAAAACACAATGCTTTGACCGTTAAAAACATGAAGCATGAGGATGCATACATAGCCCATAAAAATACATAACACAATGCTCCAATAACAAGTATGAGCAACAGTAGGCATCACAGCCATCACAACCCTAGGTCCCATTGTGAAAAACACCAACCCATATAATTCTCCTTATGTTCAGGAGACCAATAGGCATCAGCACAAATGAGTTTCTGTAGCAATTTGTCACAATAGTAGACAGTATATACAGGAAGCAGTGGTAGGAGTTCAAACTTATGCTGAAGTCAGGAAGAATTTTTTATTGAGTCAGTGTATGTTAAGACAGTTGAGGGAGAAAAGGGACTTCAAGATTCAAGCAGACAAATGAAAGCAACTTGCAGTCCCACCAGAGATTGTCAGCAGCAGTCTGAGGTCTGAATCTGAATTACAGTCCAACACTCAGCCATCTGTTTACTTGGTAGAGCTCAGCCTGGTACGAGAGGAATAGCAGATGAGGGCAGAGTACCCTTTGTGGATTTGTAAGCCATGTGTATATGAGTTTAGGGATTTGTGGAAAGGGCCAGAAAGGGCAACCAGTGACTCTGTCTGAAAAGAAAAATACAAGTTGGAGTCAGAAATATGGAAATTAATTTCATCACTAGAACATACAGTAAGTTATAAGTTAGTGTTGCAATGGCAAAGTTATGATCACAGGCTGGCAGGCATCATACGCTGTTCATATTCATCGTGCTAAGCTTGGTGTTTATATATGGATGGTGAGAATAGTAACAATCATGTGAAATGTGTGGGTTAAGTGTAGAGCATTGCAACATTTTCATCCATTTGTACTGCCTTAGATCTTCTTGCCCTATCCTGATCCTTTGACTTTTAGTCTTTTCCCATAGTTCTAAATATAACAGGAAATCCCAAGTTAAAGAGATAATGTGGATGCTTCTTCGTTTGAAATCTCTTACCTGTGCTCATCATGCTTCCTGAAAATAGACAAATGTGTTACAGAAATAGGTCATATAACTAAATCTTACATACAATTACATGTAAAGGTTCTCCTAACTTTCATCCACTCCCCAGTCTCATACTACGCTTTGTCTCGCCCGAATCCCAATGACACAATGCAGCAACTCTCCTGTCCCATGGCAATCTCATGTGTCCTGCAGGATTCTGATTTCATGTCAACCTCTATGATTACAAGTCTGATCCTCCTGAGTGGCTCATCCTAAATACCACAACAGTACTTCAGATCCATGTGCACAGGCAAATGATCATCTGTATGCTTCTCCTCTACCCTCTGTGCCTGTTGCAAAAATGCCTGGATGTAAAATTTAAGCAGCATAAATGTCTCTCGACAAAGCAAAGTTCAAGTGAGAGCTGTGGGACTCAAAGTTCTTTTTTTTTTTTTTATCACATTCTAGAGAGTTGTTGGGCTGTATTTTTTTCTTTTCTTGTGATTCAACTTTTGTTCAGGGAGAATTCCCCTGAAAGTCACACTTTTTCATGGGGAATTCTAAAGTAATAGTTTCAAGACATAAAAGACTAAAAAGGATTCCAAATTAATGGTATCAAAAAGTGAGTAGCCTTGCCTTTCATTTGACTGTTGCCCTCTCCTGCACTATGTTTCTGTCTTTATCCATGAGCCCCAAGATTTACAAAATATACAGCGGCATTAATCGCAGAGCAGAGGAGTTAAAGTAGGATGAGAATGAAGCCATGTGTAGCATCCCTGATATATACAGTGTGTAAACATGTACTAATTATAGATTAAGTCATGTTTTCATTTTTACATCTCAACTTAATGTCATCTCCCCACATCAACTACTACAGTGTGCAGGCTTTAAATAGCAACTCGTCTACAAGATTTTTGTTCACCCTAGGGTACAGTAGTTAACTGACAGAAGCGTGACATTTGTTATTACTCTATTAGAAGACCATCACATATTTCTGTTACACTGTCAAAATCCTTCAGTAAGAATTTGTGTTATATGCTGCACAGCGAAGGCCTTGTGCCTAGAGCCTCATAAGAGGTCCTAGCAGATTGTGTGTGCATTAAATGTGCTTGTCTGTGAGCCAATCTTATGTAATTCTGGCATGTTTGAATCACTCTTTTAACCTCTGAATGACAGGATTATGTTTTCGAGCAGTGAGAAATACGTGTACTCCGGATTTTAGTATAACTTATTGGACACGGAGTAACTCAGACACTTTTAGAGAACCACTGGTGGCGCATGTCTTTTAGTACAGAAGGGAAGAAATTCTCTCTCTTTCTCTCAAACTCCCAGCAAAGATATGTTGACGTTCTCTTAACACCATTCCAGTGTTTTCCCTCAGAGACACGGACGACACCACACTGAGACATGCTTCCCCTGTTTATTGTGGTTGTCTTCAGAGCAGAAGGTGAATTAGAAGTTGTTACAGTGGCACACACACCCACACACGTCATTATTACTCCTGCTGATCACTGAAGCCATTGGGAGGCAGTTGCCAGCACAACACTCTGAAGGTGTGAGCATCATTGTCTGGCTCACAAGTGGTGACTTCACCGCTAATATCAACTACTGTAGCTCTACCTCATGGCTGGCTCGAAGCAACTTTCTGAGCTGAAGTATTAGATTTGGGGAGAACATTATTTCTTGGCTCTGCTGCCATTGCCATTAACTTGTATCCTCTCCTCACTGTTTGACAACTTTACTTTTGCAACAACTATGTAGCAGTCAATAGTTAGTTTGTGCTGCAGTGCTTGTTTTTAATTTAAAGCTAAGTTTGTTGCTGCTCCAGAGTAATGTAGCTTGATAGTTCAAGTTATCTTTAAAGTAAACTCAATAGTTTATATTCCCATTAAGCTATTATGTTTTTAATCCACGGTTCCTGAAATGAACACTGTGAGTTTAAGTCACACTACTTCATGCTGTTGGATTTCTAAAACGGATATTCCAGTAGAGAGGATGATATTAAATGTGGAGAAAGTAAAGAAGATACAACTGAGATTAAAAGGAAAATATGAACGAGTAAAAGAGATAGAAACTGGCTTTACCCGACCCAAACCCGAAACACATACACCTGGACTGGGTACACACAACTGAACACACCTCACCTTTGTGCAGGCTGGGCTGTGTAAATGAAGCTTCTACTAAAAATGACTCAGTCCACAACCCACAACCTTAACCTCCCTCCTGATATAAAGAAAGATAACATTTTAAAGGCTTGTTTTCATCCACTCACCTGGGAAGCAATCGTTTTCCCTGTGCTGTGTTTTCTCATTATGTGTATGATAACAGAGAAAGAACGAATGATACAACATTGTGCACAATATTAGTCAAAAACTCGAGTTATTTTCAAAAGTCACCCCTTCCTAAATAGGAGGATTTTTCCTACTCGTCACACGCCCTTTCCTATCCTTGTCTCCTCCTCATCCATCTCCTCTCCAGCTCTCACGCTGCCTGTGGCCCAGCAGCAACTGCAGCAGCAGTTTGTGTTGCCACAAACAGAGCAGGAGAAACCCACCATGACAGGCAGATAACAATGCTGCAACACCACACTAATTGGCCTGGGGCTTACAGGGAGAGTCTGGTGTTCAGCAGCCTGGTATTTTGGGATGGGAGAGCAGGAGGGGGCTAGGTGGGAAAGAGGAGATGGGGTGAGGATGGGGGAGGCGGAGGCAAGGAGTGTCAGTTTTGATTATGGATGAGTTGTGAGATAAGTTGAGTCAGGACATGTTTTTGTGAAGTGGAAAGAATCATATGTGAGTATGTTTGTGAGTGTATATTTGTGTGTGTGTGTGTGGGTGGGTGTGTGTGTGTGTGTGTGTGTGTGTGTGTGTGTGTGTGTGCGTGTGTTTGCATGAGATGTGTGTGCATGCACGCCATGCATGCATGTCTGCCACACAACACTCTGATCAAAGGAGATGGATGATGGTTTTTTTTGCAAAATATTATTTAGGAGCAATTAAAGAAGGTGCTCATAAAGTATGCTAACACAGTTTACCTCTGCAAGCCTTTCATTTACAGACAAAGAACTGTCTTTGATGCTTTTTTGTATAAGCCCTTACGTTGAAACCGGTCTTGGATGTTTCATTATGATTTCCTACTGGGGAATTTACAAATGTTTTATTGATTTATACCTTTGCAGGGGCCTTGGAGACAAGCACACCCACTCTCAGCATCAATAAAAAAGTACATTACACCCACAACACTGCATTATACCACTACCAACTATCTATAGGCTTATACCTACTTCACATGATTTCATCCAATACATTTCAACTTTTTTGTTGGTCCTATTAGCTGTTCAGAAAACAAACTGCACCATTAATCATAGACTAAAGGGAAGGCTGACCTTTTTGACTTAAAACGGTTCACTCGGCAGCTCAAAAATCAAGTTGTGTCAGACATTTAATCATATACTGTAGTGTAGCACAATTATAAACAAGAGCTGGGACTTGTGTCTGAGGTCTCAAGAATGAAAGTACCTCAGTGGTCTGGGACTTGACTGCACCAATAGACTGCTCAGTCTCAAAAAGAAGCTTCTGGTCTTCACATTTCTCACTGATAAGATTTATGATTCATATTACTTTAAACCCAAGCCTCTTCTGTTGTGCTCTTTTCTCATCCATCCCACTGAGACTCCACCTGAGAGTTTGTCAGGGATCAGGGTGTGAGGACATGACATGGGGCACTTAAAATTCTGAAGCGAAAAGAGAAAGACATGCAATACTTGCATTTACATCTGTCTGGGTATGATGAAACAATGACGTCACTCCCTACGTCCCCTTATCTTTAGAGATACTAGAAAACCTCTTGATGCTGTCTGAGGAAGAGCACAAAGATTGAAACACGTAACCTGAATCACTGCTATTCCAAGCCTTCTTTTTATTGTGGGCACAAACTGAGCAAAGATTTTGTTTATTTTTTTTCACACTGAATGTTAATGTAATAGACAATAGACAACAGACAATAATACAAGATGGGAGATTATCCGATTGAGGTTGAAACCTGAGGATAAAGGAAGACAGGACTTTAAAAAAAATGTTTTCAATTTCACAAATTCATTTTTTGCTTTTTCTAATTTCAAAACACATAAAAATACACATTGCACATGCTTAGAAACACACGCACATCCAAAATCATATTGCTGGAAGATTAATAAATTAATTGAAATATGTAATGAGGAAAATGGATTTGTGAAAACTGAGTGGGGACTGCAGGTGGTAATAGAATTTTAATGCACGATGTCACAGCATGGTTTTTATATTTGTCCATTTACATGCCAGCATCAGTACATTTTATGAGGAATGCACTACATACATTGTGAATGCTTTGTTCTCTCTATTCTTCTTGGGCAATAAAGTTTCATGACTGTCAAAATCCTAAAGGTCAACAACGGTCATTCTCATCAGTCTTTCCAGAGGCCACACTCAACAGCCTCGTGGAGACCTTTCACATCATGACAGTTCATCATCAGGTTTGAAATGGCATGAGCCTTTCCTAGCCAGTGACTTTGGACTTGCTGTTCAAAATAAGATCTGAACCGAACATGCAGAAAGCAAAAAATAGGAAAACAAAGGGATATTAAAAAAATACATAATAAAGATGTGTGATGTCTTGTTCATTCCATTTATCTCCATTTTTTAAAGTATCTCAAATGCCATCAAGATTTCGAACAATGTCAAGTGTTGACAAGTGGAAAACAGGTTAGAGATTGAAGAGGGGGTTGCTTGAGCGAGTAGCGGCTGTTCTTCTCTTTAAAAGTCTTCCTGGATCCTTTCAGGAAGTTTGAGTCAATCAATAACCTGTCAGATAGAAAGCCTTTTCACTTTTTGGCCTGTCCACCCGGTGCTGATCAACTCAATCCAGCTCTCTCCTTGTTTTCAGCCTTTCTCCCAAACTCGCTTTATTACCTTGACTCTATTGAGTGGGCCTGCCAGCTCAAAGAAACATTGTCCCTTTTTACACTGCTCAGACTCTTAATAAAAGAAGGGTCACAGTGTCAGAGATGCTCAGCAAATTGAGTGGTGGAAAAACCACACATTACAGAGTATGAACTTACTCCTGTAAAACCAAAACTCTGCTCTGCTTCTCTCAAGTGTCCCACTTTATACCGACATTTGCCACAGAGCTGGCTTTGGATTCTGTGCCCTGAAGACATTTAGTCACTTTAAAATTGATTGTATGAGCTCTAAAAAGACTGACAGTGCTCTTACATTTTTTAGTAAATCAATAACACCATGGTTAAATTCAAAATGAAATTATGGTGACCATGTATGACAATGTGAAAAAAAAAACATTTATCAGTTTATGAGTAAAACTAAAATAGTGCCTGAGTAAAACAAAAATCAATCAAGTTCCCTCTAAGGTGCCATTCCAGTGGAGAAAACGTGATGCAGTGCACCAATGGGTGCCCTTAACATTGAGAAAACGCAACGCAGCGCCATATAGGTTGCACAGTGCACCAGCTGCATGTGGTGGGGCACCAGCACACCGAAGGTAATGGCTGTCAGTTTTGACCAACTCTTGTGTGCACAGAACCTAAAGTGTAAATGATTGCTACACCTCATGCGTTGCCACTCACCCTTTTCACAGCACTAATATTCCTTTAAAGATGGATTCGGCTATTCATGAATGACGGATTTATATGACAATAGTTCAGAATGTTTTTCTGGCTACTATATTTAGACAGAAACCATTACATGCTCATTAAGAGTTAACTGTTAACAATGTGGCTCAATTAAAATCACAAACGTTGTTGTTGTTTGCAAATCTAGTCAAGGGTGATGGACGGAGTTGATCATTTTTGACAGCTGATTTTGATTATTTGTTGTAAATTTATTTTCCACTCAGTCCATCTCAAGTAATCTTGCAATCTGAACCAACAAGGTAAAAGCCCCAGAGAGGTTTACCCTCAGGACCAGAAACACGCCTCACCTCAGGTAATCATCAGTTGTCAATCATCCATCACTGGGAGCCTGTCAGTACCTGCTCATGGCATCACATCATTTAGATGATTGATGACCAGTTGGGTAAAAAAAAAATTAGGAGTAGTCTATTTCTAACCAATACTGTGGATTTCCACATGCACCTTTATGCACACATGTACATAATGCACTCACTTCTCTTTGTGAGTTCATGTTCACCCTATATGACTTTCCATCCATTCCTCTGTTTAACTAGCAGTCACACAAGGTATGCTAAATAACTCAAAGCAACACAACACAGTTTAATGCACAGCAGAGACAGCAAAGGACCTTATTTGTTAAGTTGTATAAACACCTGTTCTCAAACCAGACCGAAAAGGACAGGAGAGAAGGAGATATTTCCCGGGTGTATATGTGTATATGTATCTAAATTACTGCTTCTTTTTATTTTGTTATTTCTTAATCTATTCTGAATTTAATTATTTGTATGTTTTATGTGTGTGTAGCATGAAGGGACTACAACTTTTATTTTATTGTGCAACCCTGTGTTGTAAAACAACAAATGAATGACTGCTGACTTAAATCCAGTTATAATGCTTTTAAAAGATCAGTCAGTGAGAGTTATGGTGAGTAATGTTGACATCTTTAAATTGAGTTTCCAGGAAGAAGTTCAGTAATTATGAAATACACAGACACTAGTGATGTAGCTAAGCCAGATGTAAAATGTAATCAGTTAGAACAAAGTGAAGTTAAATAAATTTTTAATTGAGTCTAACTTCAACATTTTTGTTGAACTAAATGAAGGATAACATACATTTAGTCATATTCCCCGAAACCTGTAAGGATGCATTGCAGATCAGAGCTTAATACAAAGTTATTTATTTATTTTTCAGAGCTCTCATGTCTGCTTTGATCCACATGGTATATGAAATGGATTTAAGCTACATTACACATCTTGTGCATACAGTACATTTACATGTGTGTCTGTACACATATATTTAATTTGCTTTATTACTCAGCAACAAACATTAACATCCAGTTTTTATCTACAAATAATAATAACTTTATTTTTATAGCACCTTTCATAAACAAATTTAAAAAGTTCCTTACAATAAAAACAAATGGTAAAAGTAAATAAGGTCCAAAACATAAGGTATAAAACAAGATATATAGTTCAAAACAAATACCATAAGTTAAGACAAAGCCATAAGATAAAAGTCAGGCTTAAGAAGAGATTTAGAAGAGGATATTGAGTTTGCCTGCCTGACGGCCAAGGTTCCACAGCTGAGGGCCCCGGACGGCAAAGGCCGGTCACCTTTTGTGACAAGAGGAAATTTCGGAACCATTAGTGAGGCCGTGCTAGAGGATTTCAAGCAGCGATCAGGCTGATAGGGAGTTAGCAGATCAGAAGTATAGGCAGGAGCGTGACCATTCAAGGCTAAAAAAAAGAGTAAAATCTTAAAAAAGACTCACAGGTAACCAGTGAAAGGCAGCAAGGATGGATGTGATGTGGTCGCTTTTAAAAGCCTGGCAGCAGCATTTTGTATGAGTTGCGGTCTTTGGATGTTTTTTCTGCTGGTACCAGAATAAAGTGCATTGCAATAGTCAAGTCTGGAGGAAATAAAAGCATGGATGACCTCTTCTAAATCTGCTGGGGAAATGAATGACCTGATCTTGGTTAAACGTCTCAGTTGGGCACCACTTTAGCCAGCTGAGCATTAAAAGACAACTCAGAGTTTTTATATTATTAGATAAGGCACCCAGACTAGAGGATAGACGATTAATTTTGCTAGTGCTGGGGCCGTAAGGGGTTATTATAATTATTTCTGATTTGGAGTCATTCGATTGCAGGATATTTTTCAAAACAATTATTTCTGAATTGAATTTCCAGCAAATGTACCATATCACAATATATATAAGTATCAAAATATTAATTTACTTAAAACATGATGTTACCCACTTTTAGTTGAAAATGTTTCAACAAGACTTTAGGCATCACAGCTATGAACACCGAAAAAAGCAATGCCCATTGTTGACTCATGTGAGAGTATTTGCCATCAGTGCTAAAGATATAACAGCCTCATCCATTAAATCTGCTTATATCCAATTAACTGATGAAGCTGTTTGGAACAACACATTTTAATTTTAATCATTGCTGATCAAATGACAATATTCAGAAAAGTATAAATTGTCTCACTTAGTAATGTTTGATTTTGATTATTTTTATGCTATTATAATAAAATTTGGCACCAATTAACATTCATTTCCAGCGCAACGGTGAACCTCTACAGCAGTTAACAAGAAAGCACAGACATTCAAAACCTGGGTTTAAAGGAGAGAAAATCACCACTTGTAGTGTACTGTAGTGTCGAGACTGCTAGGCATACGTTACGTAATATGTGACCTTATTTTTATAATATCTTAAAGCTGAACAGCAAAGCGAGACGAGGTGAGTGGGGTCTACACTCTACTACTAGAAGTAATCTGCTCTGGTGAGAAATTCGCAAACTCAATAAAATGAGTATCCAGTCTTGACACGACACCAATAATCGCACTTTAGCTGAATGATCTGTGTTTGTATGTATATAAAAATAAACATGAAAAGGAACAGTGACCTTAGGCTTTTCTTTGGAAAACCACATAAAGAGGTGAGCTGAAAAAAATTAAATTAGTAACTGTTTCCATAGCTGTATTTCTATGGAAGTTTCTTATATTAACCAAATGCTGCTCCTTGTGGCATGTTCACTTTGTTGTAATCAGGCCAAAGAAAAGGACAAAGGAGAAGATATAGATTACAACAGTGGAGGCATGGAGGTAAATAAGATAGGATCGACATAAAGCTTCAGAAGGCAACAGCCTACATTCACCTAAAGTTATCTGTGATGCAGGCACGGATCTAGATAGTAGTTACTAGATCTATCGCCAATTCTATGAGTACGTGTGTGAACAAATATGAATGCCAGAGCTAACCCAGTGTTAAATAGGTGATTACTGCCCTGCATCATTGCAATTATTGTAATTCAAACTGACTGAGTCACTGCCGTAGATTGCCATCAGTGTAGGCTAATAGGTTACACTGATATTTGTACCAGGTGGTGTAGACAGTTGATCCATTTTTTTCTGACACAAAGAATGCCAAGCACAGTCGAGGGCCAAAACCAACCATGATGTTTTTGGGAGGCTGCCATTGGGCACAAGGTACCTTGGTAGCAAGGTCAACTAATTTTAAAGAGCTCAATGGTGAAGACTGATGCCTAGTGGCTTCACTGTGGCATGATTATATTGATACCTTGGATTTATGTGTTGACATTTTTAAAACATGTATTCACTTATCATACACTAATGGCCGCACTTTCCACATGACATGCTTTATGAAAACCCATCAATACGCTATGCATAAAAAAAAAAACAAACATCTAATTTATAAACAGCCCCGCACATATCCCTATAAAAGGTGAGTGTTAAGCCAGGCACGCTCCTTCATCGACCCACACAAAATGCCTGAAAGCACATTGACCGTGGTAGCCCAGTGGGACTGCAGAGTCAATATAAACCAACAGGAGCAATGATTGATTGATCCCCTGCTACCCTACTCTCCTTCTCTCCTCCGCCTCATCATGCCCTCCACCCATGCCCCACCTTCCCTCTCCCTGCAGCCTCTGTGGGCTTGTTCAGACCCGCTATCTTCAGTGCAAATGTATCTAAATTGGATCAAAATCCAGTAGACATGGTTTGCATTTAACACCTGGCATTAGGATTCATCTTAGACCACGTCCACACTAAACCAACGAAACCTGAAAACAACATATTTTTAAGTCGACTTTGGCCATCCACACTGAGCCGGCGTTTTGCACGCCCAAAAATTGAGCCTTTCAAAAGCGCCGCCCTGACTGGATGAATACAGCCTTACACTTTCAGTATGGGCAGGGAAACCGTTCAAAAATGAGGTAAGACAACACTGTGTCGTCACCAACTTTTTCTGTGACCACTTATTTTATGTCAGTGTTGTCACAGTCTATTTCTGTCCCACCTCTCCAGCCACATTTTCACTTCTCCCAGGCCACGTTCTTGCCTCTACACCATGGACATGCCATTCTCCATCCATCCACTAGATTCATTTGCTCATCAGCCACTCACCATATATATATTGGTCTGCATCCTTTGTTCCTTGCCAGATTGATAAGTTGCCATGCATCATGATTTTGCTTTCTGGCCTCTTGTCTATATTCTGTTCTTCAGTAAACTTGGAACCTGGAACCTGTTTTATTGGATTTAAGATTTGTTTGCCTCTATTAGACTGCCTTCCCGGTTTTGACCCTTGCCTGCCTCATGGTCCTGTAGCCTCTGTAGCCTCATTTGTGTAATTAAACTATTGAACCGTACCAGATCTGCCTTGGGGTCTGCATTTGGCTCCTATTCCCTGTTGCTCTTCCTGCACCAGTCGTGACAAATGTAGCAACCAATTGTGCCAGTTGAACAATACAGATTATATTTTGTTCATTAATCTGATTTTGCAATCATAAAATAATGAGCTGATTATTTCCTCCGTGCAACAGTGCAGTTGGACAACAACAAAATATATGTAAATGACAAGAAATAAGTTGGCATATTCTACGCGCTCTGCAAAGTTCACTAGTCTTTTAGTGTGGTGAATATTGATTGGGTGGTCCAATCCCAGTGGATCCACAATATAGTTTGTATTTAGAGCCAGGTGTGTACAGGGCCCGTCTAAAAACCCTGATTTCATTGTCATCCTCCTCAACGTTCTTATTATACAGTTTATCCAGGTATTCAGGTTGAGCAACAGCTGCACATGTAGGAGTATTGCTGAAATGGCAAATAAACCTAGGTGTGGATTATTAAACATCTCACATTCGAGTATCAGTAACTCGTGTGCATTTCTCACCTGTTATTTATTTTTTTAGGAGAGAAAATTAGGTTCATGGTGAACTCCCATCTGGACCCTTTATCAGGGCACATATTTTAATGAGCCAAACACATAAAGAGAGACAGGAAGCGAGGTCAGCTTTAAACACTGTGATTAGCAGTTCAAAGAGAACAACCGGGGTTTCATCTACCCATCCTCCCCTTGCCCCCACCCCCACACCCACAAGCCCAGTTCCTCTCATCTTCAAAAGACCCGTGTGGAGGGTGGAGGGTGAGGGATGGCCTCTCCTGGGTCAACCTACAGGGAGCATTGATGGCAGGAGGATGGAAGGCTGGAGGGCAGCTTTGTTGCCTGCTTGGCCTCTCCCCTTGCTGGGCAGTGATTAAATCAAGGTCCTGGTGTGAGGCCTTTCTGGCGGGGCAGCAGTGGGCTTCTGTCCCCGGTGAGCTTGGATGTGTCCCTGAGAAGACATGCTACAGAGTGCCTGTTATTTGTTTTTCTGATTTCATTGTCATTCTAATTCCCTCACAGGACTTTTTTTTTTTTTCCTACCATGGGCCAAATACATTACTCACAGATACCTGCCCAGAATCTCAAGTTGTTATTGTTAATGTGCCAGATATCAAATACAAGATCAGGTTGGATTTTGATGCTCTTCAGTGATATATTCACAAAGCCCTTGGACTTCAAGAACAAAAGGCACTCTGTAAAGGTGACAAGAATCACAAAAAAAGCTAATTTCAAGTCAGTGATTAATATTCTTTGGTTGTAGCACGCACACACACCAGATTCGATTAAGAAATTCTTAATTTTAACCTCATTTTTTATAAAGACCACAGAACCTCGGAAATTAAAAGTATCCTAAAGCTTAGAAAAGTGCACTCTGAGTACAAGACTTTAGGACTGAAACCGAGGAGCAAGGGAGAAAATCTGGGTCATGTGTAAATGAGCTGTCCCTCTACAGCTATTATTGAAGTACCTATGAGCAATCCCCAGTTGTTCTAGTGGAGCTGCTCCGTGGCAAACAGCAGAATGTGGTTGCCCTTGGCAACTCCCTGGTGGGAATCTATATAACTGTATGAATGTGACACAGTAGGGTGCTGAAAAATAGCATGCATGCTCAGCCAAAGCGCCTGTATAAATAAAGACTCAAAAAGTTAAACGCTAAGAACGAAAAATTTAACGTGCAAACCTTTTAAAGATTGTAGCTCCCTCCTGCAGAGCTCAAGTAAGTGATTGCTGTGCCCCAGGTCCTTTCCCTGTCGGCTTGACAGAAAGATGGGGGGATGTATTCAGGGAGAGTTATCTTTATATAATTACTCTGAAATCAAGAAAAAATAAGTCTTTTTGTCTTTTGGTAAACTTTTGTGAGATTCTAACTCCCTCTTGCAGAGTAGTGGTGAGTGATTGCTGTGCCCCAGGTCCCGTTCCTGATGGGTTGACAGAAAGAGGGAAGAGATGCATTCAGGGAGAGTCATCATTTATCCCTATGTAATTACTCTGAAATCAAGGTGCTGAAATATCTGTACTCAGGCTGACGGAAGAGAAAAGCCCCTGAAGGACTGTCTGAAACGTACGCTGCCTAGGAAATGAAGAGAGAGAGAAGAGAGGCAAATTGAGGGAGTAAAAAAAAAAGTCAAATGAAGGGATGAGAGGGGATAAAAGTCGATACAAGGTCAAGCAGTTTTAAAAGAGATGGTCTAATGAGCAGTCAGATACAATGATTAATCAGCATATGGTGATGAAGATTGGAGTGGAGAAGTATAAAGAAAGAGTATGTGTTCTTTTTACATTGTACATTGTGTGAGCTAAACTGTTATTTTTCAAACAAATGGTTACTTTAATATGGATGAAAATGAGTTAAATTATCTGCGTCAGAACGATTTGATCTATTTCAGGGATCATAGATTGTCAATCACAAAACAATGAACTAAACTGAATTTAAATGTATTGTCTGTAATCATCAAAACAGTACTCATTGCATTTATTTAGTGTTTGGCCAGTGTGGATTAGAAACATCTGCTGCTGAAAGTCTGCATTTTTATGAATGTGTGCAATTGGGTACAATGACATACTTATTCTCATACTTACTTTAGTTTATATTAAAAAGTTGTTGAAATTCCTCTCTGAATTAGCTCCCCTTTCATCTTCTAAACATCCGCATTGAAAATTCTCTCTTTTCATTTTTTCCTGCAGTAATTCTCTCAAACAGGAGTCTTTGCACCGTCCTCTTTCTGCCAAATGAGAAGTTTAGTTAACACATCCAGCACTAATCTCAGGACCATTATGAGCATTGCAGGGATGAAAGAATGGTAAGGGAGCAGATGAAAAGCACGGAGGGCTTTCGCTACTTCTCCACTGATGTCCGCTGATGAGGTGGTTTTGAAGATGTTTGAGTAGATCATCATGAGGAAATAAATCCTGAATTATCTCTCTTCTCTTCTCCACGTTTCTCTTCGCTTCTTATCTGTAAGAAAGCAGTTTGTGAGCAGCATCTCTTATTCAACAGGCATCTTTAACACACACACACACACACACACACACACACTCTTACTCTTATAAGCTTTACATATGCACTCAAGTGTGTGTGACTCTGACAGGAAATGCATATTTAAGCATTGAGCCACAGGTGTAGGAGCTGCCGCCACTTCTTGAGGCTTGTTGAGCGCATCATTTATTTACCAGTGTGAGGCTTCAAAGTGGGTTTAAATATCATAATTTTCTCTCTGTGTTCTCTTTAATTAGGTACATCATCTCCTCCACCCCCTTCCTCAACTTTAGCCTCCATCTGCTTTGCACACAGGTGCCGTGGGGAGGTTCTCAATGCAGACTCTGAAAGCTGTTTCTGTTTCTCCCCTGTCGGGGTTTACAGATCAGGGTGTGCCAGTTTTCTTAAATCGTTGATACCAGCCCAATGCCTAGCGGGAGAAGTTGTCAAAAGACGGACAGTCTTATGGGATACACGCGTGCAAAGCGGGAGGAGAAGTGTGTGTGTGCATAAGGGTACATGTGAGCAAAAGTCCTGATAGAGTTCCCTTGCCTGGACAGGGTGTGTAACTATGGCTAGGTCTCCCAGTGATTAGGCTTTGATGTTACCCTGAGTGATAGATGAGAGAGAAGAAGGAGGGTTGGAGGAGAGGAAAGGTGATGTTGCTGACACAGGAGTTTGAGACAACTTTCTTCTCCATACTTAAAAAAAAAAAAAAAAGTCTTTGCCACTTTTTCTATCTGCACTCCTAAAACTCGGCACAAAAAAACAACCGCCTCACTTAAAAGATGGGAAGAGCATAAACTGAAAAGGGGGGCGGCGGGGTGGCAGCCGAAGGGAAGGGTGTTTCGAAAAAAGAAGCATGAAACGGGTAATGTCAATTTTTATTCTAATGCATGAAGGAGGCAGTTGGAGGTCACTGCAGTATTCACAAGTGAGGGTTGACACCTGACAACACGGACAAACACATCCCTGCAGCATAATCAACGCAGATTGTCACCACATACAGTAAGCTCTGCTATGTGACATGAGCAGCCAGAGGAGAATACACACATACTCTCTCTGACACGCACATCCAAAACACATTAACGAGTATAAGAGAATAGACGTTTTATAGTCATTGATCAAAACACCTCTGTTTTTTCTTCCCCCTCTAAATAACTGTGGCATAAAACAGTTCGCACATGTATTTGGAATGTGTGTTGCTCTTTGTCAGAGCTTTTGGGTCCATTTGTGTTCAAACAGCTCGTGTCCCTGGTAACAGAGGCAGTTAGTTACTTGATTTTGTCTTAGTGATTCGTAATAAGATTGGCCAGTAGCCTATAGCCTGGCACATGCACTTGTTATTCCTCCTCTGCTGGAGGAGGACTAATGTACTCCGCTAGAAACAAAGCATACAGAGAATCTAAACAGAAATTTCCTCAGTGAATCCTGATCCCCTGTTAGAGATAAGTATAATTAGTTATCCGCAGTCATTTTTTGCCATTTTGTACATGTGTGCTTGTATCACAACATTAATCTTCTGTCTTCAAGGGACGCTATTACCTGAAAGGAATGGGATTGATGAAGAGCTAATTCCAAAATTAGATTTCTCTTTTAAGAGAAGAAAATTAGACTCCCTTTATTATAAAACCATGATTGCATTCATGAAAGCAAAGCAAGTGGGTTTACAATCCATACACAGTATATACATGCTTTAATGGATGAGATGTTTGTTTTAAACGTGGATGAATTTTGACGTCCTCATTTTGTCTAAACTAATATATGTACCTCGCATTAATAAAAGTCCTCAGTAAGAGGTGGAAGGTGTAGATCCTCGTGTCCTTCCATTACAGCTTCCCTTTTTTTAAATTCTCATTCCATCTTCATTACCTCTTGACACGCACACTGTGTATTTAATAAGCCGGGTTATTCAACCCTGATGTTTGTTCCATCAGTGCAAATGAAACCTTGGCTTCTATAACTTTGCTTTTACAGTTACTGTATCCTGCGGGGCCAATTTAAAGTGGCATCACTCCTGCTGCACTACTTAAAGAAGAAAGACGTATTCCCTTTTACCACGGTCCCCTGCACACACACAACTAAACAAATAACGGTGTACGTCTCAAGCAAATCAAATTGCTTTTCTTAGATAAATAATCACCTGAAATGGTCACATAGTGATGGCTTCCTCTCAGCGATGAGAGGAGTGATTTGATGAGCCTTATGAACCTTTGAATAGCAGTATTGATGTCATCTATATTCATTGCTGGCTTATTTCAGATACATTCACTGGATCAGGAAATGTCATTGTATTTCATTAGCATTTATACATGAGTGAACTATGAGCATACCTTGGCCACAAATAAGGCACAACTTTTTGCTTACAAGGGGTTACAGTGCCCCCAAGTGGCTTTTTGATTAATGCCATGCTCCTGCTCGGTTGAAGCGCTACAGAACAGTCAATCCAAGTTTGTGTGTCTCATTTTAACTTTGCTAAATAACAGCCACATAGTGTCGGGTTGCAGTATGTATAAAATAAAACTATGCCAGTTATGCATGAACTTTGTAGACAGGTCCTGTAATAGGACATTCAGAGGTGTTATTATACTTATGAGGGTGAACAGTTATATACCCAGATTAAATTGATGAGCCCATACAGCACATTCCTTGACTTTCCATCGTCACTACTCGTTTGTTTCACACATACTCCGGCCTCTACTGCATTTACAAATACATTTCTGAAGTAAAAACTTCCTCAAGAAATAGGTTTGTCACTAGCAATTGATTAGTTTCTGGATATTTGCACTTCTACATCAAAAAAGGATAAGAAGACGTTTTCTGCTCTAATAAATAATGTGTATGTCTCATGAAGAGAAAAGGAGCTCTGGGACTTTAAAACTGAAATGCTACCATTAATGGGGAGATATTTATCTCCAATTATAATTTTAATGGCAAAGGGTCATCTTGATGTTAATTAATCACAACATATCACTCTAGCTTCATCTGTGGTGACACTTTAATTTCAGCAGTTATTATCACTGCCGCGGCGTACACTACACTGTGTCAAGTAATGGCTCTGTAATGACCTTCACTAACTGCAGCTCACATGTCTGGCATTTATTAAAGGAACCGAACATTGTCAATGTCCAGAATGCAGATTATCTGTTCCTATCAGGAGAGACATATGCTCCCCTCAACTCTTCCATTTTCCATGATGTGTTAAACATGCCATCATACATACTGTAGCAATCAGGTGCAATTTGAGAGGTATGCGTCTGGATCTTTCATCTTCTTCTGACTATTTTTCAAAAAGCTGTCGTCAGGTAAGTAGGTAAGTGAAAGAAAAAGATGATGAGGGGTGAATGAAAGTGAGCTAAAATGAAAGGATAACATTTATGAGGAAACAGAATTTGAGAAAATAGAGATACTGGTTGAAAGTCTTTCCACAGTTTCAACAGGTGTTGTTTTACTTATCTATCTATCTGATTATGTATCTATATATCTAAATATCTTTATATTTTAGCTGTAATTCTTTTTAGCCCACAATGCCCCGTTAATATTGTTTTATGGATATTTCTGACGGATGTCAAGAGTCATTTAGCTGACAATGTCACTTTCAGTGCAAAGTTGTCACTGGAAGAGCGTGGTAACTGTAATGGTAATTTCATAATAACAAGGGGACAAGCTGTGTATACTGTCATGGCAGGCTTCATTGTCAGACACAAATGAACCATTTCGCTGAATGCGTTACATGGAGATTACATTCCTGGAAGCTGTCATATTGTGTTAATTTAATCATGGCTGTCAATGTCAACCCCATATGTTATGACCGTGCCATCAATAATTCCCTTGACCTCGAGAATAGTTGAGTTCTGAAAGCTTATAAAAATATAATTGAGTGCTTTTACACTGTCGAATTCAGTTGTCAGGCTTACATTTGGCAACAAGCCGAGGAAAATGATCAGACACACACTAGGACAGGAATAATTTCCTTAGTGTGATCTCAAATAAAGCACTAGTTGAAATCATTAAGATATATGTAGAGCTTTATAAAGATACAAAAGTTAATTGTGCTGTTAATTGTGCTGCAAAAGACTTGTGGCACTCATGAGAGAATTCCTCATGAGTGTCACAAGTCTTTTGCCTTAAATAACGTGGTACATTTGTATTTCAAATTATAGATGAGACAAGAAACTAAATAATAAACATATGCATACAGAGAACATGATTGTGGGATTTGTACTATAGGCTTTGGAAAACAACTAAAAAACACAAACAACTGACAAACCTGCAGATGTCCCTAGTTAGCCTCCTATTTGATATACACGTTCACAACATAATTTTGCATCGCTTGCTGCTTGTGTTTTGTATTTATTTACTTACTCGTGATTGTGTGCAACTGACTGATCTATCTGCAGCCTGCCAGTCCTCGCCAGCAGGGGGCAGTCACGTGCTGGTGACGCACGTCCTCAGCTTCAAACGCTGAAGACGAAGAAGAAACACAACATCTCAGAAAATGGCCGACCGGGAGTGTGGGCACAGTTCGCCTGGGCTCCAAGCACTGTTTTGAGGGTGTCCCACGTTTTGTGCGCGCACCGCTGCGTTCAGGCGGAGAAGCATCATGTTCAAAAAAGCGAAGCGAGCCAACTTTCGGCGGAGGAATGAGTCCGACGAGGACGAGCAGGAGGAGAGTCGGCAGCAGCCGCCGCCGCCGCCGGCGCAGACATCGTCCGGGCCTGTGGTGGAGGAGATCCCGTTCATGGAGACCTCCAGCAACAGCGTCGCCGTAGCGCCGAGCGGCGCCGACAGCTATCACAGCAACGGCTTTCAGGCCGGCGCCAACAGCGTGAGAGCCGTCAAAAAGGAAAAGAAAGGCAGAGACAGCGTCGCGGTCCCGGCGCCCGGACCCACGAAAGCAAGTTTGCTGAGTTTCAACGACGAAGAAGGTAACTTGGTAAACCGATGCTAAGTCAGCTAGCCGGCTCATGTTAGCTTGAAGGAAACGTGTTGACGTATTTAAACATTAATCTTAAGCTTTTTGGTTCCGCTTAGGATACGGACATCTTATTTATAATTGTTTAAACCATTATAGATCAGTACTTTCCTTGAGCGGGAATCAGTCCCGTGGCCACCAGCTTAACCAGGACGATGTGCATGGCTGACTTGTCTGACTTTGTCGCACCTGTTTGTGAACAGAAGGATCCGAAGTGTTCAGAGTGAAGAAATCCACGCACAGCAAGAAGATTGTCAAGCAGCTGAAGAAAGAATACAAGGAGGATCTGGAGAAGTCCGGATCTGTCAAGCAGGAAAACAAATCAGGTGCGACAGTCCACTTAGCATGCGATACACTGTCTGTCATCTCTGTTGTTGCAACTTAACTGGCTGACTTTGTCACGAAATATGGGACAGCTCAAAGATGAATTGAGGCATTTAATTTTAGTGTAGCTCAAATGCACTTAATCTATGACAATAGACCATGTCTTTTCAAATACTCTTGAACCTTGACGGTAAAATATGTAGTTGTACCACAAGATGGGGTTAGATCTCTGAGGGAAGGGGATTATCATTTCACATTGGCATACAAGTTAATGTCTCTCTAGGTAGAAGTTATGAATTGTACTTGTGTTTGCATTTTAAAAAACAATCCATGTTGCATATACCATTTATAGGGAAGATGGCAGGCCTATGTCTGAATTATCACTAAGCGTTTTTGTCTCCTAAATTAAATGTAATTTAGAAGATTTATTTTTTAAGGCTGAGTTATTATTAATAGGCAGACATTTGAGTCAAGGTCTGTGCATGGTATCAGCGCATGTTCACAGATGCTTGCCATGTTCAATACATACAGACACTCCTTGAGCATTGATTAAATGAAGAAACTGGCAGAAATCAGATGTCAGGTCCTTAAGATTATACCAATGCTATTGGGGTATCTGAATGGGCTAGTGCTTTCAGACACTCTCCTGTAACATGAAGCATAATATCAATCACCCTGTATTATCAGTTGTAATGTGTTTCTAATAAAATTTTGTTATCCTTTTGGCTCATCTTTTTCTACATCCTGTTTTCCTAGATGCTCTACCTCAGCTTTCGGTTGCTATCAAAGAGGAAGCTACTAGCAGAGCGGGTAGTGAACATGGGGAGGAGGAAATGGAGGTGGACAGTGCTGATGAGCAGGACGAAGAGGCAAGGAGTCAAGGTGGCCAGGCACATAGTCAAGTCTCCAAGAGCAACAACACTGGAGCAACGTTCAACACGCTTTCCTCCCTTGGCAGCCTGAGACCAGGTATTATACACATGCGCTCAAATTTAGCTTTGGTATTAGTACACACAATTACAAGTACTTAGTTCAAGATTTGTTTTTTTTCTTACTCTAGGGGAGATACCTGATGCAGCATTCATTCATGCTGCCAGAAAGCGCCGGCAACTGGCTAGAGAGCTGGGGGGTGACGCCCCTTTGGTAGAGACAGAGGCTCCCAAGAAACGTCTGGTAGGAGAAGACCAAGATGCCAGCGACGACGAAGATGAGGAAGAGAAAAGGATCCGCTTCAGCGGAGTCAAGAACAAAAGCCAGAGACAAAAGATAGCTGAGGAGATAGGTACCGTAAGAAAATGTGCACTGACAAGTTCATTGATTATATACTACTGTTTTCAATCCGTTGTCTCTAAGACATGAACATCCCCTTCACATGTACAGGTATTGAGGGTAGTGATGATGAGGCACTGGATACAGGTCAGGACGAGGAGCTGAGCCGTTGGGAGCAGGAGCAGATTAGGAAAGGAATCAGCATACCACAGGTAAACTATGATAAATCTTTTACTAGCTGGGTTGTTTCCTGTGTGACTCCTGACAATGCATGACGTAAGATGATGTTTTTCTTTTTATCTTGTGGTGCTATACTTCTATTATTTATAATTATATATTATTTGTGTGTGTGTTATCGATACATTGATTGATAATACAAATAACCATTAGTTGCAGTCCTACTGAATTGGTAGTAGACAACAGCATTGCTATTAGTTGTAGTAGTAAAGGCATTATTTGTTTTCCTTGTTTCTAATGATTAGGTCCAAAGCAACCAGCCAGAGGACAACACGGTCTACTACCAGAACAGCTACGAGAGCCAGCCCTATGGCTCTACCTACAGCATGCCTTTCACCTACAGCACTGTGGCCCCACAGACTGGCAAGCCAACTGGCCGAGCAGACAATGGCTCTATTCACTACGTGGCCCCTATTAGTGATCTAACCCCGGTATCCATTGATCTGGTAAAGAAACGCCTGCGGGATAGGTAGGTTCAGTGGAAGACTGCAGCAACGTCCAATATCAGTCTTCAGCTCAGCTGCTGCCATTTCTGTGTGCTGTGGTTCTGAGGACCCAGCAAAGCCACCTACAGATCTAAGAGCCAGAGAGGGAATGTGGGGGTGTGTGGACGGGGGGTTGTTTTAGTTCCCCAAGCAATTTTCTGCTTAGTGTATGTCAATAATTAAGATTAGACTAGCTTTGTTTGTCCTAGAGCCCCATCTAAGTCATCCTTATCATCTTTCCCTGTGTCATGTGTCTGTAGGCTCAGCCAAATGCATGCAGGGCACGACTCAAATGCCAGGCGCTACAAACAGATCGAAGAAGAGCTAACTGCATCTGAGAGCACCATACAGCAGCTGGAGGGCTCATCCAGTGACAATGCAGATCAATATAAATTCTTGCAAGAGATGCGAGGGTATGTTGGAGACTTGCTTGAGTGTTTCAGTGAAAAGGTAAGGGAGAATTTATCTGCTGTCTGTTTAGATGTTTTCTGTTCTGTGTCTGTGTGGTCTCTGAACACTTAGTGTGGATTTTAAAGGGATATAATCTAATAACAATTTTGTATTATTAACATTGGGTCATAAAAAGCCTTTTTCTACTTACTAACACTAGTTAACAGTACTGACAAGCCAATATGACTGCAAATAAGTCACTCTGAGCACATTCCATGTATTTGCCAGTTGCTTGTAACTGCTTTCATTTTGGTGTGAAACATATCTTTGATCTTTTATCTCAGCAACATACTTTTGAAAATAGCTATTGGGTAGAGAGAAAATTTTCTTATTTTATAATGAATCAGATTGTTTAAGTATTCAGAAACTAGAATTAATTTATATCAGTCGGTATTGATACAATACGTAAACAAATGTATCATAAACTGAGTTGGAGCTGTAAGAAAATCCAAATCCAATAGTGGCACTGGCATAGCCAAGTATATACACAAGTGTCCAGTCTTAACAAAGAGGATGAGTCCAATTTGTTAAAACATAATGAAATGAAGTCTACAACATAAAATATATGCTGTACACCTATAGCTACTTACTAAACACATGTCTAAACAGAATAATTCAGTCTTGATCCTGCAGCAGCAGAACAGCAACTACATGGAACAAAGAGAACTGGCCTGCCACCTGCCAACATGTGTTTCTTCATCCACACTAATGTCTGTTTTAACCCTGTTAGGTGACTCTCAGTGCACAGCACATTGTGATGGAAATGGGACACTAACCAACCATTATCAGTATGACTTAGTATGAGAGTCCTTTTTAATACAACGTAAACATCAAGACTGGAACTGTATATTGTCAATGTTGGGTAAAAACCTTTAATACCAATTTTGGGATTTTAATGCTTTTCCTTCAAAAGGCATTTAACTATGCTTTTATCTTAATATATTCAACAATAATGTCAGCTGAAATCATTGGCTGAACATAAGTCCAGTGTTATACCAAGTTTTCACCCCACACTAGTGATATTCTGGTTCCAGTATTGTTTTGTCCTTCATGCTCCTCTTGTCCCGCCAGCAAGACATCCCTGTGACTCGGAGCCCCGCTTTTGTTTGGGTCAGAGGTCACAGAAGGCATAATATCTTTCAGGTGCCTGCTGTCCTGGAGCTGGAGGCTGCCATGCACCAGTTACTAAGGCAACGGGCCTCACGACTTGTCCAGAGAAGACAGGATGATATTAAAGATGAATCGTCGGAGTTTGCAAGCCTTTCAAGTCAGTCCATCTTGAAGGTTTTTATGATTTATTTGAACAGCCTCGTTAGTTCTCTCTGTGTGTGTGCGCGCGTGTGTGTGCGCGCGTGCGTGCGTGTGTGTGTGTGCGCTGTTCGCATTCTTGTTTCCCATTACCCCCCTTATGTTTTCTTCATGTGATTAAGGTTAATTGAGGTGTGATTTGAGTGAGTGAGCATGTATGTACATGGGAAATGTTTTATTGGAGGAGCTGTTTCGGCTGCTCTTTAATGGCTGAGTCTCACAGTCACCTGGGTGGTTGTAACTCAGCTCAAGCAATGACAGTCACTAAGTAAAGATAAAAACCTTTCAGTGACTTGTCACCTGTCACTTTCACTGTAACATGTAGGAAGTTGCAACCAGGTAAGTGACTAGAAAATGAATGATACCAAAATTATTTGTAACAAATATGTGTTTTTGCTGTTGGTACCTTTTTTATAAATTAGGAGGTTTGGGTTAGTATTTTAACTTGTTTCATAAATTTAAAACAATCCTTATGCCTATCTAATTTATTTTTAAGCATTTTGGATTCTTTTAAATTTGAGTACACTTTATGTTATGTTGAGTACCCAGAATAAGAATGAGGTTATGGGTTGTTTCAGCATATCATTACTAGTTCTAACATGGCTCCTGTCTCTTGCAGATAAAGCTGTCATGGCTCCTAATCTAGACTCATTTGGTCGAGACCGCGCAGCATACCAAGAGCACGGTCGTCAGAGGAGGATAGCAGAAAGAGAAGCACGACGGTATAAAGCTCACTCGTTCTCAAAAACATGCTTCCAGGATTTGTAGGCTTTTTTTGTGGCATGTTTCTAGGCTAGAGGTAGAGCCGCTGTTGTCCCTGTAGGCTGTGTTTGTTGTGCTTGCATCAGACTACAAAATGCCAAGAACTCGCAACTGCGCTTAGCTTTCTGCATTTTTGTTCACAAAAATGCAGCCCTGATTGTAACTCGGTTTGTAAAGCGTAGGTTTGCCATGCAAAAAATCCTACGTTTTGACATTGAGGGAGTAATGTTAGTGCCAAGCTGGTTCCAGTTTATCACAAATGCTGTCCTTGGTTCTAATTTTCTGCCTTTGTGCTTGTGGTTGGCTGCAGAACTCGGCGGCGACAAGCTAGAGAGCAGAATGGAAAGAGGGCTGAGCATAAAGAAGGCTTATCATCTGATGATGAGGAAACCTCTACTGACATCACCAGCTTCAATATGGAGAGAGGTACATAATTAAATTGATGCAAAAACTACATTATCAACCATAATGAGGAGAATTGGCAAATATGTTGCTCATCAAACATTCTGTAGCTCATGCTTAACAAAAGCCTTTCTTCTCATCCAGATCGTATCATCAGGGAATGTAAGAAAGTATTTGAGGATGTGGTGGAGGACTTTCATTCTCTTGACTGCATCAAATCCCATTTTGAAGTGTGGAGGAGAGACTACGCTGACTGCTACAGAGATGCTTACATAGGCCTCTGTCTGCCCAAACTCTTCAACCCTTTAGTCCGTCTGCAGCTGATTACATGGAACCCTCTCCAGGTACGACATGTGTGTGTGCTTTTTGTGTCACATTTTCCTTTTCACAATGGAAAGGGGAAATTCTGAAATCCACTTGTCTTTATCCCCCTCCAGGGACAGTGTGCAAATTTCGAGTACATGCTCTGGTTCGAGTCGCTGTTGTTTTATGGCTTTGAGGAGCACAGCACTTTGCAGAGAGGAGATGGGGATATCAGCTTGCTACCTGCTATTGTGGAGAAGGTGATCCTCTCCAAACTGACAGGTAGAGAAATCCGAACAGCTGCATACGAAGATTTACTTGGCATAACAGTGATGGCCAGGACAAAATACGTCATGTGTATTTATGTCTTGGGTTTGTGTTTGTGTCAGTGTTGGCAGAACAAGTGTGGGACCCCCTGTCAAGCAGTCAGACTGCCAGTCTGGTGGGCTTCATTCACAGACTAATGAAAGGTTACCCCACTGTGTTGCATGGGGATAACCAATACACACAGGTACCGTCCACTCTTCTACTACATACATGAACATAATGTACTTTGTGCTAATTGATACTTGTGCCAATTTAAGATTACTTTGGTTCTTGTGGTAGACCTGTTATCTTGATTTCCTTTTTTCCTCTACCAGGAGCTTTTGAAAACTGTTGTCTTAAGGACCAGGCGGACTCTGGATGAAGACGTTTTCCTTCCACTCTACCCCAAAAAGTATGTTACTCCGTTCACCCTCCGCAAAAACCCTCCCGCCACTCGATTGCAGAATGGCCGATCCTAGCCAGCGTAGGTCTTTAAGCAGGCCACTTTACATAACGGTGTACTTAATTTAATTGTCTTCTGTATCAAATCGGCAGTTAATGATGTGGTTCACTTTAACACTGTGATCTGTGGGCTTTAGCGTCTATCTTTATCTTTATTAACCTGTTTTCGCTGCTGAGTCAGTTTGACATCCTGTATATATCCTTCAAACGCATACTCTAGACCCTTCTGTCTTCTTCTCTCTGAAATCACTTTTTTGTTTTTCCAAAAATGTGATAATACTTCTTAAGGGAGGGCAGTTAGTGAGTGTGGGCTCCATGGTAGCTCCGACAGCTTGCTGGGCTCAGCAAAGGGTCAGTTTGTTAACATTGGAGGAAGTGTAGTTTATATTTTTGCAGTCTGTATGATGAAACTTGATAACTGATGAAAAGTGTGTTTTTCCTGTTGTTCAGTGTGTTGGAGAACAAAAACTGCGGTCCGTACTTATTCTACCAGAGGCAGTTCTGGTCCTGTGTGAAGGTAAGTGGAGTAAATATTTGCTGTTGTGTTGCTGTCCTAGTTTAAGTGAGTAATCTAACTATGTATTTCCCTCTGTACATAGCTTTTGGGCAACATCCTGCAGTGGGAAGGTATCTTATCCAGTTCCTGTCTGAGGGATCTGGCTTTAGACAGCACTCTAAATAGATACATCCTCTCTGCACTGCAAACCACAGATACTGGGGAGGACAATGTTCCAAAGTGCCAGAAGGTAAAACACACACATTATTTTTTTTAGTAGTTTGAGTTTCATGCGTCATGTGTAAATATACACAGCAGAGCTCAAACAGCCAGAATGCTTGATCAGACTAACGGAGTTGTTTTAAAATGATGGATTGACTAATTGATTGGTTTTGATTGTCAACAGATAATTTATTTTTATAAATCAATTGAGTGAGTCAATGTGTGAAAAACTAAGATTAGCTTGCTTTCTTCTTTTTATGCTATAAAACAATTAGTCATATTTAAACATGGATATTAAAGCCATGAGATCTATTGTGTTTCCACACACTTTGACACAGAGTAAGTATCCATTAATAAACTTCACATCATGGCGATATGATGATGTCATTTTGTCATATTCAGTCTATGTAGAAAGAGAAAGGTTGACTTTACAGTTGGTGTGTTAACTTCATGGCAAATGCACATCCTGTTAAATACCATTCTCATCATCAAACCTGACCCACCCCTCTTTTGCTCAGATGTGACAAGCCATGTGAAATGAGTCACTGGAAAAGAGAAGCAGGAGCCACAACACACCCGTTGTCATGTCTCCACCTGCCATTTACACATTTACAACCATGAGAATACCATGAGTTTAGTTTAGTGATATCACTCTGTTGACCGGGAGTAAGATCATTGTGAGCAGGGACAGAGGGGCCTCCTTCTCTGGTCTGCTGCGGCACAGAACTATTAATTTCTTTTTAGCAATTATCCAATTTCTGTTCCTTTTCCCTCAATGTTGTCCCTGGCCCGGAGCATGGATTTGAAGGCTGTCTCATGTTTAATTACAATTTGAAAAAGTGGCACAGATTGCATTAGGGCCATTTTATTAGATAAAGCAGAAGATTATTTTTAACCACCTGAGCAGATGAAACTGGCTCTAGTAGCCTTAACTTGACAAAAACACTTGCTCAGTTTGTCAGTTTTGGCAGTTGGTTACTGTAGTGTTAAACTTCTCCTTGTGCCTTTTTTCAGGTGGTGGAGTGCTTACCCGTGCAGTGGTTCTCTGTGCTGAAGGGCCAGCAGACGTTGCCTCAGTTGGAGCCATTCTGTCGCTACCTCACCCACCTGGCCAACTCATTGCACCGCAGCAGTTTGAGCGGGTCTGATGTGGAACGGCGAACTGCCAAGTAAGAGTCTCTACTAGGCTCTGCATATACAACTGCAGGGAACTTGAATTTAGTAATGGCTCCATCTACTGGAATATTATAGATGGTGTTTTTTTTACTAACTATCCAAACTTTTGTCCATACTGCTTCTAATATAATCCATATCTGCCAACAGGGAGCAAGTCAAAGAGGTTGTGAAGATGTTGGGCCACATGAATGCCCTGGACCACATTATCACTGTGGCAGCAGAGCACGGCATTAAAGACATCAAGCCACTTTTGGAAGCAAAGTCGTAGAAGAGGACATGGCAACAGCAACTTTTCAGTCATCTTCAGCACATGGGAAGCCATGGGATCACTAAGTTGGATTCCTGGAAACAGTGTGCGTGAATAAAACTCAACAGTTGTTAACTTAATGAAAAGAGAAAGTAAAAAAAAAAATAAACCTTGGTGTAAATATTGTGAATAATGTATAGAAAGGTGTGCTCATACACCTATCAACACAAGATTGATGCTGAAAGGAGGCCTTGTATCGTCAGCTCAAAAAGACCACCTAATTTATTAAGAGTAAACAATTGTTGACGTGGATTACCGGCATCTGTTTGGAAATCGTCTGATCTCCAAATCGACACTATACTCAACCTGGCTATATGTAAAAACTGCTTAACCACCTTATTATTTCTCTCACATACTCTTCTTTGCTGTATGTGCCAAAAGAACTTTCAAAACGTAGAAACTGCACAAGGGGCAAAGAATGACAACCAACATGTCTCCCAGTACTCCGCGGGCCAGTTGATGTTGTTCGTTGATCCCCACTTCACCCAACAGAACCCCTCCGTCACCTATGGACTGCCCCGGCGACCCCTCCAGAGCCGAGAGCTTTGTATTCAGATTTGTAAAACTTTTGTTGTAGTATTTTATTTGCCTGTGAATAAAATATTGATTTGAACGTATGCTGTCTTTTTGCAAGTAAGAGGAAACACTAGCTCAGGAGACTTCTTACATTTGTTTGCATATTCTTACTATAAAACGGACAGTCCATAAATATTTCCAATGTACTTCACTTTAAGAATGCCTTTAAGGTTTTTATTGACCCCTCTATAGACTGAAATAGCATCACCCTCACTGATTTTGACAGTTTTTCTGGATGCTCGGTTTCTCTCTCTGCCTCAGTGGAGCAGCCAGAACTTTTCTCTCTTGGGTGAAGTTCTCCAAACATTTGCTGATTGCCCGTGTCCCGATCAAAAGTCTGAACCGAGCTGTCGGTGTGAACGTCCTGCTGCTGTGTGTCTTGTTGACCTCGGCAGGCTCTGGTGTCAGCGGGTCACTGATGCCCCTTCACACTCGTGGCTGTTGCCCAACAGTGATGTTAATGAGCGGGCGGGGCGGCTCCTCGCCTCTGCGTCCCCTCCTCCATCCCGACGCGTTGCACGGAGCGACTCGAAAGCCACAAATTCCTCCTTCTACCTGTAAAGAGAGACTTTGCCGACCACCGTGCGTCGACGCAGTTTTTGTTCACCCCAATTTCCAATCATTATTATTATTTTTTTTTTTTTTAGACCTCAAGGAAATTGCCACTTTCTTGGATCGGTGCTTCATGCGCCCCCGCTGCGCACACAAGGTAAAGATCTACCGCGACCTTACATTATCCTACGTGGCCGCATGCGTGCAGATCGTTGTGCGGTGTTTCATGACTGACTTTCTGGTGTCTGTACCCCGGGCTCGGTGATTCTTGAGGCTGCACATGTCGGCCTGAGCGGTGTAGGGAAAGTCACTCGTGTGCGTAAAGTTGAATGGGTGCGTCAGTGCGTGGAGCTGAACGCGCCCATGCTGCAAAGCACATGCTCGTTTCGCTCAGACCCCATTTTAACTGCTTCACAGCAAGTACTGCTCTTTTTTTTTTGTTTTCCTGCGGCGTGCCTGTGGATGCCACAACTGAGTTGCATAATTTCCTTTCCATGCAACTTGCGCAGTACTTGGGTTTGGGTGATTAGTACATTTAGGGGGGGGTACTTAAAATGCATCGGCTGTAACCGTGGGCATGTAATATGAGGACAGGCGTGACTCCCGGCGTGTGTTAAGCCTGGCTTTGTGCTTCTTGGCTGCAGCGTGGCCTGTCCGAAGAGGGCCGATGACTGTGTGAGGAAGGTGGTGGCTGTTGTTGTGTGTGCGCTGGAGTGAAAGCAGCAAGTGGCCACACACTCCTGGACTCTTGACATGCAAAGCCAGCAGCAAATCACAAGTGGTGGGAAAAAGTGGTCAATCACAGTAAAGTAAGAGTGCCACAATGGCAAGAAGAATTAACGCTTTGGGCTCAAAATCCTGAAGAAAACCATCCATTTGAGCAAAGTGTGAGGGGTTAAGTTATTGTGATGTACTCTCTTAACCTGTAAGAAAGTAAAACTGGCCCATCTGTGGCCTATCCAGTGATCCAGTTTAGATGGATAGGTTGATGGAGGTGTGACTCGGCCGGTCTCGGCCGAATGGATTCTCATCACAGTTTGGCATTTGAAGAAAGCAGCTGGAAATGCAATCTAAGTGGCAGCCCGTTATCAATGTTCTGTAAAAGCAGACTCTTTTTTTTTTAAGTCAACAGCTGAACGCGTTTTTTATTTCCTCTTCCACATTTATTTCCAAAGAGTTGACCTTTTAGATCTTAATGGCTACAGTTCAGACCAGTTCCAGTCGGTCTAACTTTAGCAGGCCTGAAAGTGGGTCACTAGTGGGTAAGTTGCTGACTGCGGGGCTGTATGTATCCTATACAAATGCACTGAGGGGTGTGTGTGGAAGCTTTCCAGGTTCACTGAGATTCTGGAGATGGGTTCAGCGTGCTGGGGCTTCATATTTCCTCTTTGCTGCATCTCCAGGCTGAAAGTGTGGCTGCCCGTATGCTCATTATCCCAGCATAAACTTGTGTTTTCTCTGAACATTGTGTGGCTTTTGTTGACCCTCACAGTTAGGATGAAACAAGTTGCAGCTGGTGGTTTTTGACTTTGACTTGTCAGAGCAGTGTGCAAAATGTAAGCAACTGTAGCTGCGGTAAATAGATTGTAGTGTGTACAAAACATGAATCAGGGGCTTATTACGATGTCGGGTAATAGTAATACACACACGATGTGTAAGCATGCTTACGGAAGGGATTCTGAAATAGAAACAGATTGAGATTCTCAGAAATAACTTTGTATTGTGATGCCCGTGTTCCTATCACAATAAGATATACACAATTCTATTAAATTAGTAGTTTACATTGGCTGGTTCCTGACCCAAATCAAACTATCTTTGTAGTAGAACTGAATAGAGGTGAAGAGTTAATCTTTTGTTTCCTAAAATATGTGATTATTTCTGTGGTCTGTGTCAGGGAACAGAATTAGAGTAGTGCCTGTTCAGACAGGGAATTTCCCTGTCATATGTCCCATATCACAAGTTCCTACTTTTGCTATAAGTTAAACTATATATATATATAAATATATATATTCTTTTTTTTAATGGTTAATGTGTTTTAGGAGATGCACACCAAATTACTAAATGCCAAATTATTAAATTAAATGCAGTTATTTTGTCATTGTATTGAAAAGGACTCCTAGCTTTCCTAAATGTCAAGCAGTGTCACATTCATGATCTACTTTCATTGGTTGTAAAAGATCACACCCCCCCCTGTTCATCCACTCCCTCTCACTGACAGACACTGCCTCCGCTCATCCACCAATTCATTTTTCAATTGACAGTGGTGTTGTGTATGTGTGTCTGTGTGTGTGTACCATACAGTCTATGGTGTGTACACACTAAAATAAGAAGGGGCCATGCCTGAAGTCTGCAGTTTTTGTAACTTTAATCCCTACACTTCCTTTCCTCATTTCAATACAGTGAATTCAAACTGAGCATGCATGGATGTATGTACTTGCATGCATGAGTTACACCAATGCAAAGGCTTGTCTGGATGCAGCCACTTGTTAGAGCTCGCTGAGATACGTTTTCTGTCACAAAAAGCTGCTGCTTGTGTAGGTAAACTGGTTAACTGTGTCTGTTTGCATCCATGCAACTGTAACTCTGTGATTATACGAGAGTTTACGGGCATCCAGAGATATTGCTGCAAAAACACCTTTACTAAGGTTTTCATGGTCAGCCAACCACTGCTACATTCTGACCGTGCTTGGTGTGCATGTGTGCGTGTCTGTGCCGCTTGGAATAGCCAAGCCATGTGATTCCTCCAGATTCTATTTCAGACCGGCGGCCGTCAAACGCTCTGCACTCTTCACAGCAGCTTGAAGAATAGTTAACAAACCTGTCTTTTAATCCCACTCGATGATCTCTCATCGTTCTTTCAAACCTTCCGCTCAGATCAACAAGTGAAGCTTATCTGTAGGTGGTTTCACGTGAGTACTCCATGTAATTTCCTATTCTGCCACGCGGGAACAGGTTACTGCCATATTGACATTGATCTGCAACATTGACAATGTGTATTTTGTTATGCTTCCTGTTAGGTA
This sequence comes from Lateolabrax maculatus, assembly GCA_031216445.1. Classification (NCBI taxonomy): domain Eukaryota; kingdom Metazoa; phylum Chordata; class Actinopteri; order Acropomatiformes; family Lateolabracidae; genus Lateolabrax; species Lateolabrax maculatus. The sequence goes on along the minus strand of CM062197.1, from coordinate 12,885,887 downwards.
CACATAAGCTTGTTTTGAATGGTCAGATTTCCTTCTGTTTAAGGTTTCACTGTTTGGTCTGTTGAACTGTAGAAGAGTACCTGGGTCTCAGAGGGCGGCATGTGGTTCATCTAGGCTACTTTCTCCCGTGTTTACATGCATGCACGTGTGTGTTTGTTCCTGTAAGCGCTTTATTATTATCCATGGATATTTGATTAGTATTTCACTCTAAGCTTTTGTTAATGAACTGGGTTTTACTGTAATATGGCACACGAGCCGTTGTAATAATCAGCTAATTATATATCTAGGCAGAATAATAATTTAAGCATGGGCTCAGCAGTGTCACTGCTGCTGGTTTGGTCCTGTAACTTAATTACACTTGCTGTGTGTTTGCTCTTCTTGAGCATGCAGTTACATTTACTGAATATGTGAAATGCACTGTTCATATAATGTGTAAATGCAACACAAATAAGACAATGGTCCATTTTATTTAGGAGGAAGTTTATTTGGGTTCAGTAATCTCCAAGAAGCAACCGTACATCCATGAATTCCTTACAGGTGCTGGGCAGTAATGTCTTTTATATCCGTACAATAAAACCATATACTGTATGTAACGAAACACAACAAAAAGCCCTACACTAACTTTTGAAATGTAAGAATGTGTATTTTCCTCATTATCAATCAGTATTTCAATTATTTTTCTCAATTGTTTGATCTACAAAATTTCAGAAAATGGTGAAATGTGCCCGTCACAATTTCCCAAAGCCCAAAAACAACACATTTGTTGTTTTGTCCATCCAGCAATACCACAATGGTATACAATAAGAGAGGCTCCACCTGTGTAAGTCGTTCCACAAAATTTCTAAAGAACATCCAGCGAACCTCGCCGCTGACATGCAACACCATTCAAGCTGAATGACACCATGCAAACATATATGACCTCTACCAGGTGGGGAGGCTGAATTTTATGTCTTCTGACTTTTGTTGTTGTCATTTCAGCTTGATCATGGTGGACAACTGGAGGCAACAATAAACACTTTATTTTCTTTGTGGTAATACTTTGGTTCATTGTTTCACAGATACTTTGTTCTGTGTTGAGCCAGCTACTTAATATAGGAACATTTTCTTTGGTTTTTTTTTTTTTTTTTTTTGATGCAGGAGAGAATTTTTTGAAGCGTGTGTTTTGTTTTTTCAACCACATTATAGAATCTGTGGTTTTGTTTTCAGCCTTTTTGTTTTTATTTTATGAGCTTTTATAATGTTGCCGGGTGTCGCATACCACACCTTAGGGAAACAATAGTTGCGGATGTGTTTTTAGTGTCTCATCTCTGTGTGGTCAACCCCCCAGTGGAAGCTGAATACTGTAAATGTGTTTGACGGCTTTCTAGGAAAAAAAAAAACAATTCGCGTCATTTTTTTCATGATTCATTGACGCTTGACTCCATGAGTCCAATATCATTTTTCACATGTGCTCAAATAGGCCAGGTTGGAAAGTTGTATCAGAGCCTGAATGTTTTGTGGATTGACAAAAAAAAAAGGCTACAAGGTCGTCACCTTAGCTTACCCTTATGTGGTAGTTTCCATGAGGTGTGACTTGACTGTTGCACTGTCCACATGACCTTACTGGGTTTATGTCCTCATGTCATTGGGTTCTGGAAAGGTGCCATTATCTGGAAATGGGTCTCAGTGTTATGCTACTGCATGTCATTCACTCGATTCCTAGTCTCTCTTCTACGGGACATACTGCACTTGCCAGACTGGCTTAACTTGGCTGATATTGCTGCAGAACATTGTTCATAACCCCTCCCCTCTTTTTTTTTTTTTTTTTTTTTTTTTGAATCCTTTCCACTCCTCCATCTTCCTTCCATATTTTTTTCTCCATCCAAATATCAAGTATAACCTCTCGGTGTGTGAGCTCAGCACTGGGGAATGTGCATGGGATGTTGGACAAACTACTGACCCACAGAATCTTCACGGCAGCCACTTAGGAAATACGTCGTACATCTGCGTATGGCCTCCAGAGTGTTCAGTCTTAAACTGAGATGGCTGCTCACTCCTCCCCATCTTTCTTTCTTTTTTTTTTTTTTTCCTTTTTTTTTACGAGCACACACCACCATGTATTTTATTTGCTTTCTTTTAAATCCGTAAACTCCGAGCACAGAAAAATAATGGCGGGCTGCTCTTGTGTAACCTTAAGCGAAGGTAAATGGTGACGGCCTTGGTTGGGTTTTGTTTTTTCCGCTGCTGTGTGTAGGGGTGACACAGTGTGGTGTGTTCCTCCACGGCGTGCGTTTCTGTGTCGAGAGTCAGGATTCTCTTTGTGTTGAACAGTCTGTTCAAGAGCTCGGCCCTCTTCTCCTGTGAGTTGCGTCGTGTTATGTAACACGTGTCAGCAACGTAGCCAGCAATAAGATGGATTATCCCTATAGGCCCCCGGTTCTTTTGGCTAGCAGTCACACATTCTGGATTTGGGTTGCGTTATGCAACATCCCAGGAAACCGTGGTCTACTTACAAAAAAAGTTTGTCAACCCCAAGCAAACTCCCATAACCCAACGTGTAACACTTAACCACTTTGTGATCAGTGCTTATACTGACGTGGCCTCTACATACTTTCACACAAACACGACTTGTTGGTGTGTATTTGTGTTTAAAATAATCTTAATCCTTAATCAGTTTTTACTCCTGTGGCGACCTGTTCTTTAGGTTGACTTACAATTTTACAAGTAGAGAATAAGACATTTTATTAGACTTTTTGTTTCCAAAGCCATCGAGTCAACTGTAAGTATGAGGAACTTTAAATCACTGTGCCTCACCTTTTCTCTCCTTTTTTTTTCTGCCTCTCATTAGGGTGTGTATGACCGCTCACCTGTGACCTCTGAACCCCGGTCCACCTTCGCCCGCCTCCCCTCCCCTCCCTTCCCCTCCCCTCCCGGAGGCCAGACTTTGATCCATGGCGCTGGGGAAGCTTGTGGGTTTCGGGAAGCAATTGCTGAGGCTGAAGGTGGTGAACTGTAACACGGAGGACTCCCGCCTGTCCCGATGCCTCAACACGTTTGACCTGGTGGCCCTGGGCGTGGGCAGCACGCTGGGCGCCGGCGTGTACGTGCTGGCCGGTGCCGTTGCGCGGGAGAATTCGGGTGGGTCCGACGTTACTGCAAACGATTGAGAGACGCGAGACAAACCTCCAAGCCTCTAACCACATGGCATCCATTGTCCCCCATCAGGTCCTGCAATCGTGCTGTCTTTCCTGATAGCAGCCTTGGCCTCAGTGTTGGCTGGTCTGTGCTATGCTGAGTTTGGAGCCCGTGTTCCCAAGACAGGCTCAGCTTATCTTTACTCCTATGTGACTGTAGGGGAGCTCTGGGCCTTCATCACCGGATGGAACCTCATCCTCTCCTATATCATTGGTAAACACGATGCAACTCTGCCTTTGCTACTGTTTCGTTTCCGTTTTGTTGTTTGTGTTCCCTTGCAGATAGAGAAACAGAATGAGAGGATACAACAACAGTAAAGCTGGGTGACAAAGCTGGGAAAAAGTCACTCGCCATGAAATCCACCTCAACTGCTCTTTCTCCATCTCAGGTACCTCCAGTGTGGCCCGTGCATGGAGCGCTACCTTCGACGAGTTGGTAGGGAAGCGCATAGAGCAGTTCTGCAGAGAGTACATGTCCATGAATGCGCCAGGTGTTTTGGCAGGGTACCCGGACGTGTTTGCTGTTCTCATCATAATCACCCTCACAGGTAGGAAAGCTTCCTTCTTTCTCTCTGTCCCTCTCTCTCGTGTCATTGCTTTTGTTTCACAAAGAGCATCCGTTATCTTTGCCAGTAAGCAGTGTCTCGCGTTTGAACTTTTAACACTTGAGAGTTGACATTGCTGCCGTGGCAGATATTCACTACAGATGCTTAGTTGATAAATTCGAGTACAAAAACAACAAAAGATGAATTTATTGCCGCTCCAGTTCGGTCTATCACTTTTGCCCTGTCCTTCCACGTCTCTTCCTCCTAACAAGTTTTCTTTTTCTTTTTCCTTTCTGTGTCTTCCCCATTTCCTCAGGTCTGCTGGCATTTGGGGTCAAAGAGTCAGCGATGGTGAACAAGGTTTTCACGTGTATCAACATCCTAGTCTTGTTGTTCATGGTGGTCTCTGGCCTGGTCAAAGGTACCTTGAAGAACTGGCAGCTGGACCCCGAAGAGATCCTACACGCCAATCATACCAGCAACTCCAGCCTCAAGTAAGAACATGGACAAACACTCATTTCTTTCTTTTTTTTTTTTTTTTTAGATTTAGGTGAACTGACCCTTTAAGACAACAAACGTATGCAATACAGGTTATGTTTTAATTATTCTTTTCTTCCCTTTTCAGTCTGACAGAGATCCTGCCAACCAAAGAGAGTTTAGGAGTGGGGGGCTTCATGCCGTTTGGGTTCACGGGCGTCCTGTCAGGAGCTGCTACCTGCTTCTATGCCTTTGTCGGATTTGACTGCATCGCCACCACAGGTCAGTGCTGAATGAAACCAGAAAACGCTCACTCTGTTGGCCTTGTTCTCCTCTTGTTCCACTTCTCCTATCCCTTCCACTGCCTCGTGGGTGTTTCTCGGTTTTGGGGGGGGTGGTGTAACTGAATCTAGAGTTGGGGCCATTTCAATCGTAAACTTGTCTAAACATCTAGGAGTATTACATAAGAGGGGCAGGGCAGAGAGAAAAGATGCAGCGTAGTTCGTTTGGACTCATTTTGCTCTTGTGATCTTCAGGGCAAAAATGGTGATATAAGATATGAGGAGAAGATGTTCCCCATGTTTTTCTACATTATGCAGTTCTACACCTGCGATTGGGTGTGTGTCTTCATGCATTTAGTTCTGATTAATGGTTTCAAGGCCTCTGGGTTGTAATAAAGGGAGGGTTTCTTCCAGCTTGCCTTCTCTCTGGCCCCCCAGCTTTTCCCACCCCTCTTTTTCCTGAATTCTAATTGGCTGGTGCAAAGTTAGCCCTAAATGATTGCTTGAGTTTGGCTTGTAGGGGCATGTCTGTCACACACACTCTCAGTCGACCCACAGCCATCTGTGTCTATGCGTGCGTGAATTCTGGCTACCAAGAGTTGGCAGGAAGCCATTTTCCCCTTCCCCCCCCCCTCCACACACACACGCACACATGCATCGGCACAAGTGTTACCACTGTTGTGCTTATAACCCCCGACCTCCCGATAATCCCGACCAATAAGTAGCTGTCCCCTGTCATAAATAGGGGTGTAGGAGAGGATCCAGACAGTGTTATACACACTTCATCATCGCAGTGGGATTTCACTGCAGAACAAGACGCGAGTGTTCGCCTGAGGAGCTCTGTTGCATAATCACCTGCAGCTGAATAGTTGGGTGTTTCACTCTTGTGGGTGCGCAGGGAAAATAAGCTCCTTGTTCAACCTGTTGCAAAATAGCATGCAGAATGTTTCTTAAATACATGTTTGCCCAGTTTTCCACATGTACTGGAATTCTGTCAATACAACAGTAAAAGATTGAATGGTCTGTACAATTCAGAATCCTTACCTTACCAACTAACAGTGGTATAGCAGCTAATGGGAGGATGTTAAGCTGATGTAGTAAGCTGAGTTTCACAAGTAACTATTTAAGAAAGTAAAAGTGATAGTTTCCAAACTTTATTATGTATTATTATTATGTTATTTGACAGCTTAGTGTACAGTTCAGTTACATTTAATGTTCTAAGTACTTAAAAGCAGTTTTTCTGATCTGTGACAGCAGAGAAAATGTGTAGATGCAGTTCATGACAACTTGTCATTATATACATTTGATATGGAGATTAAACTTCTGAACTAAGTTACAGTCAGTCAGTCAGTCAGTATCAACACCCTGCGTCTCCATCGAAACATTCCTGTACTGTGTGTACTGAATTTATCTAGGTGGCATTCTTGCGCCCGCCACACTAGTTCTGCACCCTTTGTTTCTGACAGAAATAAAATGTCATTTGTCACTATGTCATTTTCTGTATTGTCTTCCGTTTGGTAGCACATACTGGGAAAGGAGATTTCTGTCCTGGAGTTCAAATAGGCAGAACTTTACTTTCCTTGTAAAGCAAATACGTGTAATAAATGCTACGTAATACATAAGTAACATTTTAAATACTTCCCTTTAACTTTGTCTGTTTAATGTCTACACCCCAGGTGAAGAGGTGAAGAACCCTCAGAGAGCCATCCCCATCGGCATCGTGTCCTCACTCCTCATCTGTTTTGTAGCGTACTTTGGTGTTTCTGCGGCCCTCACCCTCATGATGCCGTACTACCTGCTGGACAGCAACAGCCCTCTGCCTGTAGCTTTTAAATATGTTGGCTGGGGAGGAGCCAAATATGCTGTAGCTGTAGGGTCTCTTTGTGCTCTGTCTACAAGGTAAGCAGCTACACACACCTGCATTGGTCTGCCGTTGGTTTAAATGAACTGTAATTCCCTCTCTCAGATAGACACACAGACACACAGACATTTCTCTGTGTGTGTGTGTGTGTGTGTGTCTGTGAGTGTATATTTAACTCAAGAAGGCATTTGATCCCTAACTAAAAATAAGAGCACTGCTAAGAATATATTGTACCATCAGTGAATGTATGTGATTATGTAACACTAACTCATATCAACCAAGGCCACCACAAGCTGTCGGTTTTTAATGGTTTTATAATAGTGGTATTATTGTGCATGCTCTTTTTTGCACATACGATTTCTTTGATATATATGTATATATATCAAATATTTATAATAGATGATTATGAATTACGCACAATTTTAATAACAAAAATGCATGCATAGTGTATTTAAGGTCAGTTAAATGAGTGTGAACAGATGTGTGTTTTGATATTAAACATGTTCTTGCATGCCACTAATATTCTTCCAGTATGTGTTACACACAATATACAGTATATGTTGCATAAATGTGTTTCATGTATACTGTATGGTGTTCCTTGTATATGTGAGCTGGTGTTTCTGTTCATGTATGTTCTGTGGCATTGTCGTGGGTGTAAGTGGATACTATATATCCTGGTCTTCCCCCCTGGTAGCCTGCTGGGTGCTATGTTCCCTATGCCCCGTGTGATCTGGGCTATGGCCGACGATGGGCTGCTTTTCAAGTTCATGGCCGAGATCAGCCCCCGCACCAAAACCCCGCTAACTGCAACCCTCACCTCTGGCATAGGGGCAGGTGAGACACTAACACGCATGTTTCAAAACAGCATCCATGTTCTTGAACCTCCTTCTCATGCTGCTGGGCTGAACTGTGCCAGGCTGCAAATGCTCCGGCCTGCCGATTGCAGATTCTACTCTAAACTGTGTTTGGAAAAAACCTGCCAGAAATCAGCACTCCAGCATGAAAGGGGCATCCGTTACTGTCTCTTATGCTGTTTTACATGGCCAGGTCTCTGTGTAGTTGGTTGAAGCATTCCAGATTATACATTGTCAACCTTGTAACGCGGCTCAGTGGCTAGACTTTGTTTTTAAGGAACTTCAGTAAGCTTTACAGACATTTTCTACGTACATCTTGGTGGTGAAGGAAGCAATATAAATACCAAACTAAACTGCATGATGAAGTAACCAAAGGTTTTTACATTTGAACGGAGAGTAACAGCATGTGGAGCACCGTATTTTACTTTTTAAGATAAAGGGTTTAAGATAAGGGATACATTTTGCATGCTGGCGTCAGAATATCCTTGGTTCAACATCATGCCCTTGCTGCTCTACAGTGCAGCCAGTCTGGTATCCAGTTGCACGTTCTCGCACCCCAAATCCACATCTCCTATCTTGCCAACCACATTCGTCTTCTTTCCCTAATTCTTCCCCTTTCTCCCCTACTGACCTCTTTCAATTATTCCTCTCCCCTTGTTCCTCTACCCCATTCCTACAATTGTCATCCCAATCTGGTGTTTTCCTCCCCACTTTACCCCAGTCTGTTGGGTTCCATGTTCCCCCTACCCCGTATCATCTTTGCCATGGCTCGGGATGGCCTGCTCTTCTCCTTCCTCGCCCACGTCAGTGAGAGGAAATCCCCCATAACGTCCACTGTGGCCGCCGGGGTTATGTCTGGTAAGATGAATAGACAATGTAAAATAAGGAAGGATTATATGCCTGTAGTTGGGGAGACGGAAGGAGAAAGAAAGCATGAGATGATGTGAAAGTTGAATTAAAGAAGAAGCAAAAAGGAGTACAACCTGCATGAGCCTTGACCTCTCTGACAGCAGTCATTGGATGCTAAGTAGGGGCACAAATTGCAACCAAGAAAGAGCGGCTTAACCATTAGGTGTGACCATTTAAACATGTATTTTTCTGCTTGAAAGGGTTGTGTTGTAGCAATAGGTAGTTACCAATGTTTTTGTATGTGCTTGCTGTGAGCTGTACCACTTAATGCCTAACCTATGTGTTTATTTCTTTAAAAAAAAAAAGTGTTGCTTAAAAAATGACCACTTAAGACCTAGACATATAAACCCCAGACTTGTTTATGGAAAATAAGAGGACCATCTTGAAAACACATTACAGTCCTCTCTAATTATTATTTTTTACAGTAACAAAGGTGCTCAGGATTAAACAAATATTTTCATGTTTCCAACTCTCTCTCTTGTCTCTTTCTTGCTCTTTAAAGCTATCATGGCATTTCTATTTGACCTGAAGGACCTGGTAGACCTGATGTCGATAGGGACGCTGCTGGCCTACACATTAGTGGCTGCCTGTGTCCTGGTGCTCAGGTCAGTTGGGGGACATAAGTATATAGAGTTGAGCTGGGGACACTGGGTTTGAGCCTGTCCATTTGTCAAAAGTTCATGAATGCGACTTGGAAATCACCCTGGCGAGCAGCCGGAGAAGCAGATTCATTTGCATGTTGAACTTGGTCCAGCTCGAGGCGAACACACTTAACCATTCAATCACCATCGTCCTGCTGCCACGTATGTTTATACCTCTTTTTAGCAACCGGTGACGCTCAGCCCTGCTCTCATGTTGAAAACAGCTCAGCGTGTGTCTATTGTGTCAGGTACCAGCCCGAGCAGCCCAGTCTGGTGTATCAGATGGCCAGCACCCAGGAGGAGTTGGAGCTGAGCGACGGCATCAGTGTCCCCAGTATGGGTATCCTGCCCGGTATGGAGGAGAGGCTCAGCTTTAAGACCCTGCTGTTCCCAGACAACCCCGAGCCATCCACACTGTCCGGCTTCACTGTCAACATCTGTGCCTCCGCCTTGGGTAGGTAATATGAATAAAAAGGGGGAGAGTTAATGTGAAGCTGACAGCAGTCTTCATTTGCTTTGAATCCAGCTCAGGGTTTCAGATCAGTGGATTCAGGGTTACACATGAAATTCTATAAAACATATAATGTACTTCTGCAGGAACGTTGATCCTGGCCTTCAGTATACTGGCAGTGCAGGGAGGCATCGCTGTGTGGAACATCATAGCCCTCAGTGTCATCTTCATGGTGTGTGTCCTCCTCACCTTTATCATCTGGAGACAGCCTGAGAGCAAGACAAAACTTTCCTTCAAGGTTTGATTCTAATAAGTCGCTCTGTGTAAGACAGTATGGATTAAAAGCTGTCGTTTCTGGACCTTTTTGATGCTACCTCTAGCCTCTTTGTTTGCTATGTCTTAACACAAGCCGCTGTGTTTCCTCTCTGTGACGTTTGACTCTTTAGGTTCCACTGCTACCCTTCATTCCAGTGATCAGCATGTTTGTCAATGTTTACCTGATGATGCAGCTGGACAGAGGCACTTGGATACGATTTTCTATATGGATGGCTATAGGTAGGTAATCTCCAATTATATCATCATACTTGACTTTCCAGGGTTAAGGTTAGGGTGTTGAACTGATTTACTAGTTATAGAAATTGTATTGATCCCACAGTCATTTGGCTTGACACCTTCAACTTGAGTGTTTCTGGCTAAAAAGACGGCTGGTTTTCCTACTCACATACTTCACTGCAGATGCTCTCAGACCAATTACACACAACTGGCACTTTGCTTGGCTTAGTAGCTTGAAATAGGCCAGCCAGCAAAGTGACCTTTCAGTCAGGCTTATTTATGTCATCATTTTGTGGTGACACAGTTGCAAGCAGGAAGTGTTTTAAAACATGTCTTAGGGGACAGATCCAGCAAAGAATCTGACAGCAAGTTTGAGTGTTGGCTGCCAAAATGAAACATAGATTTTCTTTAAAAAATTATGTAAATGATTAAGATTATAGTAGTAGTTGCAATTAAAAGTCTCTCAAATATCAGATGTCTGACTTTTTTAGGCTGCATAACCATGAGAGATTTCAAAATTGTCTCTGCTTGTAGTATGCATTATTTCAGAATTGAAATATAAGTTTGACCAGAAAAACTAAATGGATAGTTTATCTTAAACTGGCATCAGGTCTCTTGGGAGTTCATTTTCAGTCTGCTGGCATGAGCTTGACACCACAACAGACTGGAAATTTAAAAAACAATCTAATAATCTAATAGAGTGAGTTATTAGAATTATACTTGCTAGACTATACTTCACAGACAATGATGATTTGCAATTGTCTTGCTCTGCTTTTTCAGGTTTAGTGATCTACTTCTGCTATGGCATTCATCACAGCAATGAGGCCGCTATGGCCCGCTTGTCTCCAGACACAGAGATGAATAGCTTCAAGCACGACCACGAGTTAGAGGCCATGTCACCAGAGAAGGAGGCCTTCCTGCACTACGGGATAGACGCCAGGGAAGAGGACGATGGAGATTTGTAGGAAGCATTAGAGCATGCTGCGTACATTTCACCCTGCCCTGATGCCAGTCTGTCTGTGTACGAGTATTTCGAGAGGACAACTTCCAGTGCCTCACTGGCTGTACTCCCTCTTGGGGAAAGTAATGATAAATAACTTAAAAAGTTGACCTAAAATCCACAAACCTGTGACTTTCCCCTCTTGACTGCTGGGTAGAACAACAGGATTTCTGAAGCCATAATTGACATGTTCTGTTGTTTCAGTATGTTGTAATAAGCTTGTTACCCCTTTTGTTTGGCCTTGAGCTTCAACTGCTTGTTATCACTTGGCTGTCTGGGGTGGGGTGGGGGGGGGGGCTCATGTTGGAGACATGAAACAAGTCAGTGTTTAAGGGAGGTTCAGAGATACTGGGAGACCATAATGTTTGGTAGGTACTTCTCTGCAGAACGTCTGGGTTACTTTGCTGGCAGTGGGGACTATGTGCACATGTGGTAACAGCTTTTGCCCGGGTGCCAGTAAGTTCAACAGTAATACAATCTTTGTCTTTTGTTCTGTTACAACATGATAACTATTGTATAGATCTAAATAATTCTGAAATTTCAGATAGCACAGTTATTATAAAATGCAGAATGGTACCAATAGCTACATTCTCTTAAACTTGACAACTCTTATGTAACTGATGTTGAAATGCTGCTCTAACAGTCTTTCCTGAAAAGTGAGAGCTTGCACAATACACTGCAACACACTTGGCTTGTCAGTGATATAATTACCCTTGTTCATTAGTAGAAAAGGGTCGGTCGGGGAGCTAAAGCTTACAGTTTCCATGAGTCCAATTTTAAGTCCAAAGGATTACATTTGATACCATCTGAGGTGCCAGGCTTTTACCTGCAAAACTTAAAGCTTACCGTACTATTGTGGTTATACAGTATGGTTTCAATGCAGGCGTATATCTCATAAAGAAGCAGTCATGAACAATCATTAGCCCTGGATCTGGCTGCAAAATATGATGCAGGAACTGCTGTAACATGACATTAAACAACATATCCTGTTGCACAGTTCTTTACTCTAACATACAGAGTTAGAGTTGATACATGTTGAATATCAGGTGACTTTGACAGCTGCTGAAAGTCAGCTAATGTCATGTAACATTAGATGATAGTGGATTTTCACAGTGCTGGCTGCTGTGTCCTTTTGCATTTGTAGCTTGTAATATTTACAAGATAACCCCAGACAAGAAAAATGAATACTTGCCAACTTTTATTTTTTCTTAAAATGTTCAATTTGGATAAATGTATTTGTTCTCAATTTATTTTACACCTTTTCTCATGTGTATTAATGTCTTTTTATCACCCGGTTTTTATTACCCAATTCCTAAAACACAATAATTTCCAGTGTGCTTTTCAGATTATAAAAATTTGATTTAACTTAATAGTTACAGTTAAGTTAAAACCTACAAAGAATTTGATCAGGTAGAATTTGGCCACAATAACACATTTATTTCCATAAATTGTTTGTTTGTTGTCTTTAAAATATCTTTATGCTTGTAGATGTTTTCTCTTTTCATAAACTTAAAAGAGCATCCATTGATTTAACATTGCATTGTATTCTTGGCATTCTTCTTCCTTGCCAAAAATTGCTGCCTGCAAATACCCACAGTGCAACTCACCTGCAGTTTGAAACTAGGGTGCTTGATGTAGCCTCGAGCCGCTAGGTTCAAGCAGAGATGAGGAGTGGGCTACAGAGATCTGGTAAGATCACTTCTTTCTAACTCCACACTCCAGATTTCGGCTGACTCAAGGGACATCAGTTGAGGCAATACATCAGACTTAGGGCAGCATGATGCAGCTGTTTATGCAGTAGTACGCCCCAAGACCTGTAAACAGACTTCAATGTGTAAAATCGGTGTAGTTCCCCTTTAACGAAAGGTTAATTCATCATTTGAATGCAGACCTATTCATCAACACTTACATCATGTGATGTTATATATTGTTCCCGTTAGTTTTCATGCTTAGGTGCATTCACTGTGGTTTTGGGAGTCCTTTACAAGAAAGTAGCTGTAAGTAGTAACGTGATCAAGATTGTGTATATAAGATGTTGTTTATATTTCTTGCAGTAAATTATTTGTAAATTGGAGAAAAGGCTTATGTTATGCCACCCTTATATATCTAACATTAAGTTTCTTATATTGTGTTTACATGATCAGTGCAATTGAAACTTTATCCTCAAGGTTGGCACAATCACTGCATTCACCTTACTTTAACCATTAATGCCTCGTTAACCAATAAGTGCAGTTATTAAACTATAAGTATGGGATACTGGCATGACTGTGGCAGAAACAAGCTCCGTGGGATCATTATGGGCTGCAACCCTAATCATCATGGTACCTCTTCATGTATCACTTTTATGAATCATTCACGACTGATTTTTCCAGGGGTTTTTGGCAATGTGTGTAATTAACACGTTAATACACTCTGTAAAATTGTTACACTCAACAGTAACTATAATTAAGTTCAGCAATATCTATTTGGTATCATTGTTTAATCACAAACTTGCAGTTTCACAGATAGTCATAGTCCCATGATTTAGTTTGTTTCAAATAAATCAAACTATGTACAGTATAAAATAACAATATCACAACAGTTCAGTTGATTCATGTTTTATCTTATAGTGTCATTGTTAGTTGTTAATATCCATGGTGGTAATTTTTTTTTTTTTCATTGAAATTTACATTTGATTTCCTGTTGAATCAATACAAAGGGATTCATGTGTATATGAAAAGCTGTCTTCCGGCATAATAAGTACTTGTTATTTCTTCATGTCATGACAAACCTCAGTGTGTACTTACTGAAATAAATAGTATGTATATACACAAATATAAATAGATACAAAAAGGAGCTTCTGTCTTTCTCCTTTGATGCTTTAAAACCCAACTGAATGTGACTTCTCCTTTACATAACGTGCGTCACATTATTAGGCCTTTGATGTTTCAAATCCATCACCAGTATTGGTGACCAGCTGCTTGCGGTTTGTCATTTTGCTGTGATTATATGACTTTCTCCGACTTTTTCTTTTAGCTCTTTTGCTTGCCTTTTTCTTGGTCTTTGTTTGCAATGTTTCCAGTGTGTTTGGAAGTCAGTCTACATTCTTTTTGAGTCTGTCGCTCATCAACAATGGTTTCTCATTTTGTTATTCATCACCGTGGTTCAATTTCTCCTTACTCAACATAGCCATGTCATGTCAACATGGTTCTTAACCAAATGTGCATTGTGGTGAGCCAAAACTCAAGGTTTCTGGAGCTTTCAGCCACACCTCATGGTCTTCCTCAGCAAATGGAGTTTGCTCAGGTGTCTTGGAGATGGCTCAGTTGTCAGTGGATCAGTGCCAACGTGGACTAGGAAGTGGTCAAAGCTCCATACTCACTGTAGGTTAAGTGATGATGACAACCATCTCCATGACAACCGAACAAACTCAGTCCGCTGAGGAAGACCATGAGATGCAACTGGAAGCTCCAGAAAAGCTAGTGAGCTAGATATTATGGTGTTATGTATATCTTCAGGTATACACCTGAAGCCGGAAATGGCTTCGAGGTCTCTGTTAAAATGCTGAACAACTGTCTGATATGTGACTGTTGTCTAACAAACGTGAGTTTTTTTTTTTTTTTTTAAACAAACAAAAACATGTGCCCAAATCACACAACATGTATGTCTCATGCATCACTCCTGTAAATAAAACGAGCTTTTCAAAAAAAAAAAAAAAAAAAACAGACTCCTTCCAGTGGTTGTTTGTGTAGAAATCTGACTTTTCATCATTACTTCTCACATGATCCAGCAGAGAGCGCAAATGTGTTGAACGCAAATGGCTGGGCACAAGCACAGGGATGCTCTGCCAGGTGTCGGCTGCAGCATCAGCACCGCTCCTCCTCCTCCTCCTCCTCCTGCTGTCCGCAGCGTCTCTCTCTCTCTCTCTCTCTCTCTCTCTCTCTCTCTCTCTCTCTTTGCTCCGCTCTGCCAGTCAGAGAGAGAGAGAAAGAAGAGTGGAAACACACGCTTGTGTTTCGTCTCTGCAACTCCCGCATTGACCGACATCCTTAAATGAATCAACACCGGAGAGACCTGGAGGTAAGTCGCGCAGCTGAAGACCACCCTGCGGGCATTTGCGCAACGACGCGTCGGTTTGGATGAAGAGGTGTCGCACGTATTTTGGGGTCTCGGTGCTGACTTGGTGTCGCTCAGCCAAATATGGATCTGGTCGTTCTGTTTTTCGCAGGCCCCATCCAGTGACGCTTGTGGGGGAATTGGTGAAATTTGACAGCCTGTTTTTTTTTTTTGCAACAACAAAAAAAAAACAAAAAAAACAAAACAAAAAGACTGTAATAAAAGTGGAGCAGCAGGCTGCAGGAGAGTGCAGAGAGAGAGAGAGTGAGGTCAGACAGGGAAGAGGAGCAGGCTGCTGTGATGGATGGAGCAGGTCAAGTCTCTGGCCGATGCTAATGATCAGACGTAGATTATCCAGGCTTTAGACCCGACTCCAGCTATGATCCACTGTACTGAGAGGTGACCAGGAAAAAACACTTTGAAGGGATTTGGATTTGTTTTGTAAGAATGCACTGATTTCATTCTTATTTTTTTTTTTTTAATATACATTAGTTGTGTGCAGTGTCTCTTCAGATTTCTGGGAATGCCAGAATTTGATCAAGTAAAAAAAAAAAAAAAAAAAAAATGGAAAAATTGATTCCCGAGCCACATCCTTAACAGTTTCAGTTGAAAAATGCCGGTTGTTTTATAGTTATAGTGTTATGGTGTCGTTCTGCTGACTCAGACTCAGACTAGCCATGTAATGGAAGTGGTTTTTGTATGAGTATGAGCAGTACGTGAAGAATGTGAAGTCGAAATACAGATATGCTTTGTTTGGAGACTGATCGAACCTTCAAGGAAACCTTTTGCAATAGTGATCCCTTTGTAACAAACTTCCATTCTAATGGCTAATCTGTTCCTTGCCTTCACCTTTTACCAATAAGGACACGGATGAGACCGTCCTGCCCCTGCGGCCGCACACATACAGACCTCCCCTCTTCTTCTTTGGTATCTGCTAACTCTTGTGCGAAAAAGTACACAGTACTTGTATGTGCTCCAGTTACTTTCGCGGCAATTCCCATGTCCTCAGCCCCACATTGAGGCTACTTAGATTGGTGGGGGGAGAGGACAGACAGGAAGGGATGGATCAAATAAAGGTGAGCAGACTGAGGGCATGTCTTTCACACTCAGCTGTCTCTTGTCCTGATTGATCGGTGTCTGATGATCAGGTTGGCCTTCAGACTGTGCAAGGGGCAGTTTTCCTGTCTTTGTTGAGGTGTATCACTTACTTTGTTTACTTGACTAAATTTGCTGTACTTTTTCCTAATATTCTCAGCCTTGCAAATGTCTAGCATTTGGCTGCACTGGCCAAACGTGGTCGATTATAGATTATACCTTGAGACGCTGTGTATGAAATATGTGTGGGATGTGTTTTTTTTTTTTTTTTTTCGTTTATTGAAATTGTCTGCCGCCATTATCGATCCGAATATCAGAGACTTCCTACATCTATGGATCTTCCAGTCCATTTTGCTAAATCTTGCCAATCCCTCCCGGTCATGTTGATGTGGAGGTTGACGCTGCATCAAAGCAGGGCAGCAGAGCCTGTGGCCTTGGCTTGTAACTGCCCGCTGTCTGCTGTAGCTGCTGTTCCAGATGCTGATGCATGTGTGATTGATTCATTACATCTGACCTCTGCAATGTCTGAACAGCGATCAATTCAGCAGATCTCTGCCAGGAAAAACACTCGCAGCAGTGTGAGTGTGTTAGCCCTCGGGCTGAGGTGCTTATGTATGCCCGTGTGTGTGTGTGTGTTTCTGCAGGTAACGCAGTTTGTCACAAAGCCCATGAGTATAGCACACCGGTGCGACCTTCAAGGTCATTTTATAGGACAGAAGAGAGGAGGAGGAGGGAGGGAGAGAGAGAGAGAATAGAGATGATAAGTGAAGTGAAGGAGAGGAGCAAAAGTATGTCAGTATGCCTCTCAATTTCACGGTGATAATGTGTATTTCCAATGTTTTTTGTTTTTTTTCTGTTTTGTTTGGCACAAAGGTTTTGTGCTAATTGGTACCACAGTGGTTTCTATGTTGTAGAATACAAATGTGTTTGTGAATATTTTTTTTGTAAAAGTAGTTAAATGTGAATGTAGAGACGAGAGCATGGCAGAGAGAGGAAGAGGCTGCAGTTATTTTAGTAACCTGTGTTGTGATCACTCATAATTAAACAATTTGGAGGCTTCTCTTTGCTCAGTATGAGGACGCGCATGCTCGTGTGAGTGCGCGTGTGCGTGCGTGAATTCCGTGTCAATGAAGTGTCAACACACATGCAAACACACGTTCTCAAATTCACGCTGTCTTTGTCTGGAAGGTGGTAATGAGCTTGTTGTAGCTCCTCCCCTGCAGTCACAGGCAGGACATCAGAGGGTGAACAGACACACACACACACACACACACACACACACACACACACACACACACACATTTCCCTGTCCTGTGGGGAGTCAACATGAAAAAACCTTATTCATGTGTGTGTATGTGTGTGCATTAATTTGCTGGATTATGCAGTCAGTTTAAGGGGAGTGCTACAGATATTTCTGTTTATAATGTAATTTTAGGTCATTGCAATTCTATTAGTCAGCAAGCTACAGCCCTTATTAAGCAAATTAATGCTACTCTATGAATGAGCTTAAACTGTGGAAGTGTGAGCAGCCGATGACAGAACTGTAACTTGACTGTAAAAAGCCACAGAAACAGTCCACATCATACATTTTTCATGAGACTCCTCCATACTGTACATCTTCATTCTTTTTGAGCCTCATCCATGTCTCCAAAAATAAACATATCTGTCAGTACAGCAGCATTTGTGAATCCTTAAACTGATTCCTCCTTAATTTCCCTCAGGAGTTCTTTGCCCCGTCCTGTACTCTCTCACCTTCCTTTGTCCAGTGTATGAAAACAGTCTTTTTGTCTCACACACACACACACACACACACACACACACACACAGCCAGTTCAAACCATTACCATATTTTTTTGCACATCATCACCACCCCAAAACCCTCAGCTCACTCTACTCTTTGCTCACCTCTCACTGATCCTTTGCCAGTAGTCCCTCCCCCACACCCCGGGGGTTTGCCACTTGCACATTACACATGCATACACACAATTACACATTGCAATACTAACTTGAATCCCCCATATCCCCATTCCTTTCCACCGCCTCCTCGCTCTCTGCAGCATCATTTGTTTCTATTATCATATTTTTCTAAAATAAACAGAAGTGACTCAGCCTGTCTAAGTTGCTCTTAGCTTTTCTATTGTCTGGGCTGTCTTACCTTGCCATCTTTATGTCTGACTGTGTATGTCTGCGTGCGTGTTTGTGTGGGCATGTGCCGAACTTCCTTACGGCCCCAGGGAGAATTGCACTATCGATGAATTCTTTGTCTGCAACTGCTTTGCATTTGAAGTGAACTCCTCTCCTCTTTGTCCCCTCATACAGTTTCACCCACCAGCCATGCAAGAGTTAACGTTTTTCTCTGCGACAGGAGTGTGGGTAGTGGGTGGAGGGGCTTTGCTAATAACAATGCGGTGCAACCAGCAACCAGCAACCAGCAACCAGCGTGGACAGACGCCCCTTTTCTCCTCTCCTCCATGCCCCGTCTGGGTCTATGTTAGTCTGTGTTTTAACTGCAGGGCTCAATAAACACAAGTCCCGCTCCTTCCTCCGTCTCCTAATTCTTTCACTCAGACTGTAGTAGTCCGTTCATTTCTAATCACGCTAATCCCCTTATCAGTTCATCTTTGTATTTTGTTCCCAACTTATCTTATTCCTGTTGTAATTTCTCTTTTAATTTCCTGCACATTTGTCTTCCCTTTATCCGTCTCAGCCGCAATCCATTCTTACAGGCTGCGTAGCACAGCAAAAAAAACAGACAGAAGCAGGACCATGTCTGATTGAGTCGAGATTCATTCCCAGCACTAGCCAAAAGCAACACTGAAAAAAAATATAAATTAAGGAGATGGCAGATCTCACCAGTAAGTGTGTTTTTGTGTGACAGACCTCTATTTGGCAAGACACATTTTCTCCCAGTGAGAAGCTGTCTCTTTGTCTCTGCTCCTGCTGCAGTCATAGTCACTGCCTGAATGTGTGCAGTTGTATGTGTAGGTGTTACATATATGTATATGTGCATTCTTTAAGCTCGTGTTTGATTCGGAAAATGACACTTTCAGATTAGGGTTTGAATGTTCTTTGTGATCGTCTGTTTGCTTTTTTGGTTCAGCTTGTCATCTTGTCAGCTGCATGAATAACAAAGAGACAAACCCTGTGTGTGTGAACATGTGTTGATGGATGGACGTGTGAACACATGCCTCCATTTTTCATTTCGCTTCGGCTAATAAATTGTATTATTGGCATCTTGTGATTTTGCGGCGATTTCATAGCAGGTAGCAAATATCGCCGCAATAAGGATATAAATCAGCTTTTATTGCAGATGATCCAATTTTCGCATTCTCCTAATTCAGTTAGGTATGACCACCCACTCTGACCCGGAATCCTGCAGAAATCCTTTTACAGTTCCCCCTGCGATGCAGAATGACTCCCCCTGGGGTACAAAAAGGCGCCCGACCGTGTGTGTGTGGGAGTACAGCGAAAGGAGGGATTATTTGGGCAGATGTAGTCTGCTGATGTGTCGTCTATAAGGATGAAAATGGGATTGATCACTTTGCCCTGCCCTCATTAACTCTATATTATTAAGGTGGGAGATGGGGTGGATGGAGACAGGAGAGGAGGAAGGGATAGAGACAGAATGAAAAGAGTTTTTTGAGAAACAGGTGGGAATCACTGAAGGGATGAATCTCGATTATAGTTGGGAGCTATATTTTGCTGCAGTGAGGGAAGCAAAGATTGTTGATGAGGAGCAGCTCTGTTATTGTTTCTACATCCATACAGAAAGTGCAGAACAACAATCAAGCAACTGGAGGATACTATTTCTGGATATTTCCCAGTTGCTTCAGTGTTCTCTGTGATGGTAATCCCTTTGCTGCACATAGTGAGTTATTGGTCGGTTCACAGATACAAACACTCAGGCACAGTTTAGTGAATCATCACTTGTGAAATTCTGTCTACATGGTGTCTATTGTGTCTTCTGTGAAAATTGAGCTTTTAGCTTATTTCCGTGCTATTTCTGTCTGTGTTGTATCGCTGACAGAGATGGGAGGAGTAGAAATGGATGACTGAAGCTTAGCGTATTTCTGAATAGACTTTCTTACTAAGCTTTATCCTGCTGGATGATTGTATGTGAATAGAATACAAAGTACAAAGAGGAAGGAACACTTTTCCAAAATGGACAGAAGGATGATTGTTTTTGTGTATGCAGCATGTGCCGGTTTATTTCTTAATGTGCAAAAACCTTAAATGTATTCACATATATGTAGAGGGTAGATGTTCACAAGTTAACACTTTAACACACACACACATTTTTAACACAATCCAGCCTCGGGAAAGGGTACAAGGACATGCAAGGATGATGTCATTAGAGATTAATTACATGCATGCAAAGACACAGCATGTACTGTGTTAGAGGAATGAAGTTTCATCTTTAAGGATAACTGCTACACTGCATTTAAATGTAAATCCTGCACTAAATCTAATTATGTCATGTGCTACGACTCAGGAGTCATAAATTAAGGTTACGCACACGTCGGCGCTCTGTGCATTTGTGTTCCCTCCATCTCTGTTGCTTCTATTTCAGTGTGCTGGCATTCACATCTCTGCAGAAGTATGTGTGTGTTTATATGGATGAAAGAGAGACGGCACAGGGGGACTATGTGTGTGTGTGTGTGTGTGTGTGTCGTTGGGGTTCCCCTGGGACCAGGGAGCTATAAAACCTGTCTGCTCTCCAGTGGGGGGAGGAGAGGAATAAAGCAAAGTGCCAAAGACAAATGGCTTCTGTAATAGCCACATGTGCTGCTGGACCGACAACAAAGACGCTGGGAGAAAGTGTGTGTACATGTGTTGATGTGTGTGTCTGTGCAGGTGACTATGTGAGAGTGAGACACAATGTGCTCATATGCACGTACATGCTTTGTGTTATCACATGTGTACATATGTTTATGAAAACAGCACAAGTAAATGTGTGTTATACTTCCTACCTGGCTTGACTTGATTTTTTTCCCCCTCTGAAATAATTTAATAAATAATAATTTCATCCACTGAATTAGAAAAAAGATTCACATTCCCCCCCTCTTGACATGTCTGATATTTTGATTCTTGGGTGTTGAATCTTATATTTAATTTTGTAAAAATGGTTATTTGGACCTTTGGACCCTCCCCATGACTTAAAGAAAAATGCATTACCATCCCCCACAATATGTGAAAATAATATATTACAGCCTCAAAATGACTGAACTGAGCACAACTCTGTACCTGCTGATGGACTTGAACATTTCGGTATTTTCTTACAGTCCCCTGGAGACAAACAAGTAAAGGGTAGTCCACTTAAACGTCTTACATTCCGGGCTTACCGCTATCATGAGATTTTCTACCTACAGAGCAGAAATGTAAAATAATTGAAATTTATGTTAAATGGAAGGTATTTAGCCCTCATTAGCATTATATATGGTGAAGGATTTTCAATAATTACTTCACTGTGCTCTCCTGGGTTTGTATCGGTAAGTCACTTCAGAAACGGGGCTCTATAGCTTGTACTATAGAGGTTCAAATGATGTATTCCCTTCCATCAGCCTAATTAGAAAGCTGTAGCTCTCCTGCGACAACTCTCTTCCTTTCTGTATCCATTTGCATGTCTCATCTCTCCCACCTCATGTCTGTGGCTTATTCGTTCACCCACACAGACCTGCTCACATTCAGAGAAAAAAAAAAGGAGGATGAGGAAGGCATTTCTCTATTCCAATTCTAGTCTACTCTAGATTTTATTTTTCCTTCCATTTCCAGTGAGTCCCTCATCATGTCAAGGTCTCAGCTCGTCATTTCTTTCATTCCCACTGAGGAGGGCTTTCTATGGTTAAATGAAGCACTCGATAGGTTAGGAGCCTGGTAAAAACCACAAATACCAGTCCTTCACTGAATTTGATCACTGCTGAGATATCGGCTTATCCTGCCCCATGCTCTCATCGCTTCAGCAATTCTCATATCTACCACTTGCAAGAGCAATCATATCCCTGCAAGTGGGTACACTTGCAGGGATATGATTGCTCTTAGATGAGAAGTACATACCTGGTGGGGAAACTTTCACTCAGCTACTGTGTGTATTTTGTGCGCACTATGTGTTCCTGCGGCTGTATATATGTTTATCCACATGTGAAAGCGTTGCACAGCAGAAAGTATGCTTGAGCTGTGTGTGGAAAAGCATAAAGCTGACCTTCAGAGCAGCCCATCTCTTTCTAACACTGACCTTTTTCCCTGATGGAAGAGGCAGGGGTCAGGACGTGTATTCTCCAATTCCCAGGGATGTGGCATCGCCATGACAACAGAAGCAGGACTGTTCAATTGTTTCCTAGGTTTTGCCTCCTGCTGTTTTCCCACAGGAGTTCAGACTGAGTTGTTACCTCAACTAGTGGGTCTCAGCATCAAGTGCCTTCATTACATATTCCAGCCCAGATCAACTCAACATGCATATATGCAGGAATGGTATCAGTCTTGTCCTCTCTGGTATGCTCTGAATTCCATCAAAAAGTCAAAATCAGTACCACTTTTAAATTTCTGAAAGAAATTACCATATCATTATCAGGTGCATTTATCTTGTTTATTCATTGTGGATAACTATTAAAGAAATAATGTACATTAACCACTGTATTTGCTTGGAGCACTATTTGCAACAGTGCATACACAACTCATGAAGCCAAAAACGGTCCCTGTGTAGGCTACCTACTTCTTACGTGCAGTGTTTCCTCTGCTCAAGGAGCAGGATGATCAAAGATGTTTATCCACAGTTGTTACACTTGTAACTGCATAATTTATATTCCAGTCAAAGGGAACATCAAATCAGCCCCTCACCAACACCAGTCCTGCTTCATGGACTCACTTCCATGTGATCGTCTTTACTTTTAGCATCTAAGTAGGTTTGTCACCACATAAGACGGTGCCACAGCAGGGAGAACCTGTCAAGTTTTTATTTCTAAAACGTGTGTCTCCTGAAACATCCCGAGATACACCTAGTTTGCTTTTTATCATCACAACAGGTATTTTTATTCACATAGTCAGACAGGTTCTTTTGTTCCCTGTCTTTTTATGTTTATGGTTTTGCCAGATTGGTTTCGCCTGCCTCGCCGTGAGGTGCTGTGCAGCTTATTCTGGTTCAGCCACTGTGACCAAGCTTAGCGCTCAGCCTTCCAAGGCTGCTGTCATCAGCACAACCTCCAGTACTACATCAGTGCCGTAATCGATGTGCCACCATGTCCTCTCAGAGGATTCTCGCACTCTCTCTGTCGCTTTCTCGCCCGCCCATCCCTCTCCTTCCCCACCTCTTTGAATTTTGTCTGTATGTGTTTTATAATTAGCTAATTATTTGATTGTGTGCTCCAGCTAAGGGTAAATATTAACAGTGTGCACAGAGGCAGAGTGCAGACGACAGTGTCTGGCTCATCTTACACGTTGTTTGTCTATTTGTCTACAAGAATGAATGTTCCCTCTGTGTCTCAGCAATCTATGATCTTTAGCAGACTATTACCAGTAGAGTAATGAAATGCTTTTTTTTTAATCAATATCTGATAATTTTATGAAATCTAATACATTGACAGGTGACTTGTGTATTTAAGAGTATAAAAACGTTTTGATATGTGTCTCACAATTGCAGTTTCACTATTTCTTTTAACCTTATTCCGCTCACAGAGTTCCCAAATGTTCTTTTAACAGACTCTTCAGGAAAATATGATAATATCTCCAAATTACTTTTAAGACAACCTTCAGGAATACAAATCATATCCTTGAATGTTTCCCATCCCAGTGCATTTAGACAAATTGTAGCTCTTCAACCGATTCGAGCAGCATGTGGATGTGCCACAGGCAGTGGGAGCTGCCGTCTAAGCAGTTCACTGATATCACTGCCACAAGACACATGGATAAGCACCCGCTAACTGACTCCCCCACTGCACATATAATTAAAGGGTGGGAGTTGTATTTGAACTTTGGAACCTACTGAAATATTCAGTGCGATGGTTTGAAGACACATATTTGACTACATAATGGCCATCTTGGTCCAAATATACAACATTCACTGCCTACACAGACAGATAACTAGATACATTTACCTGACAGTTTTGGTAGAATATGATTGAAATAGCAGAGTTCAACGCATGATGTAGGAAATGGGCTGTGTTTTACAGTAAACGAAATATACTGTCCTTTCTGGGCAAATGAAACTGAGTTGATTAATATTCTATGGTTTTAATGCTCCTGGTTCAAGAGAATTCCTCCTAGAGCTCTTGCATAATTATGGAGAAGCTGAAATGTAAAGAGCCACCTGGAAGTCTTTCCTCTGAGAGCATAACATAACAGAGTCATTTCAAGTTGTCAGAGTCACTTAGGTTTTCTTGGGTGTGTTGATGTTTGGTTGTTTATTGGTTTGTGTTCTTCTGTATACATATATATCATCGCCATGCAACCGCCCTCCATTTACATGGTGTGACAAAAGCACTCAGACATTTGCCATCCCTGCCATCTGTTTCAACCACATACAGTCAGTTACTATTGGTATCTACTCAGACTGACAGAACAATTTTCATTTCAGTTTTCTGAACTGCGCATCCTGCAGAATGTTGCTTTAAAATGAAGCAGGATGTACTGTTTATGTGTGCAATCGAACCCTGGCATTTGGCATCAGCCATATGGCATGTTAGAGAAGACATGTTGAGAGAAGTGTGTTAACCCTTTTGCAGTGATCAGACCTACAGTTTGGATTTATCCCTTCTTAACTGGTGTTTTTACTCCTCGCTTATTACAGCACCCGCGCATCATTTTCATGTTTTTCATGTTTGTAACATGCATGCACTTGAGCATATTAGAGACTTTTCTTGCGTTGTATATTCTTTAAAACCAAAATAGAACATACTTTTATTGCAGATGTTTTCCCCCTACCCTCATTCTGCCTTCTATTTTTCATGTCCCTTGAGGAAAAAAGCTCATTACAAACCACTTCGCACCTTTTCCTCTCTTCCTCCTCGTCTGTCTTCATCAGACATCCCGAGGGAAGTTCCTTCACTTACATACAAACAGTCTGTAGCTTCAGCTATCCCCCACTTCTCTCTTCACTTATCTCCTTTGTTTCTGCCCTACGGTGAAAATCCATCATAATTTGATAATAGCATTCCTATTATTAATGCTGTGCTACTCTTCCTGGTTACAAGATGAACAGTATTACTCTTTGAGTGCATTAAGACACCTGTCACATCACATATTTAATGTAAAATGTTTTAATTCAGCAGATTCTTGTATAATATGTAAAAGACGCCGTTAAAATAGAAAGAAAGTAGTTCCAAGACTGTCGCTTTCTGTTATGACTCCAGTGCCTTTTGGTACAATGGGCAGCCAGTTCTGTTTTGTTTCAAATGGTCACGCATTGATATGAGTCACACTAATATGCGCAGCTGATTACAGAAATTGCTGCTACCCAGACTAAAAATAAAACACCTTAAGTGGCCTTATGGTGAAAAAACAGAATGGGTTCTACGAAAGTGGCTGCATGTCAGGCTTACTTGTTCCCCTTTCTTATAGTTTCCTTTGCTGTCTTTTATTCCAGATTGAACATACCTCCATCCCACTGAAGAGCCGACATAGACAGCGTTGTTAATTCACAGTAAATGCAAGATAAGTGGCGAGTTGAAGTTAAAAAGATTTCATGAGATGACATTTCGTCCTTGGAATAATCAACTGAAGGGCCATCATCACACAGACCCTGAAGAGGAGAAACACGGAGGGAAGAAACATTTGTGAATCCATATAGATGGCCTCAGCACCCTGCAGGTGTCTTTAAGCGTGCCAAAAGAATCGGTCCGACATGAGCATCCCAACTTTCCAGGGACTGAGAGTCAATGTTGACAGAGGAGAAAAGATTGGAAACAAAACCCAGATCCAGTTCTCCCCATCTGGGGATGATAATGCCAATCGATTATCTTCGATTGGTGATCAAGAAGGAAGAGGACTGATAGAGGACGCAGTGTACAACACAAGCTCCATTCCTCCTTTGGTCTCTCAGAGTGATTCCCCGGACAAGTTAGTGATCTGGGGCTCTGAGCAGCAATGCATGGAGCCTGAGCTCAGGGAGTTCGAGCTTTTGGAGTGTCAGGAGATACATGCATTCTTGGGAAACAGGGATCAGGAAGTGGAGAATGAGGAGGAAGACGAAGGAGGAAGTATGAGGGATGGAAAAGATGAGGGTCCCATGTCCATATCCTCAAGTTCAACTGCCAGCTCGACGTCGATTAGACTGAGGCGAAATGACAACGACAGCAACAAAGTGGAGAGCAGAATACAGAGGAGCAGAGAGGTGCAGAGAAGGATTGCCTGTCATAGCACTGAAGAGCTAGACACGTGTGTGACAGGCTCAATAGAGAAACGGGACACCAGGTCAGGCAGGGCAGGAGACAGGGAGAGATGGAAGGGAGGTCTGAAGGAGTCCAAGTCAGAGACAAACGTGTTCGTCTCCAGTCTGTCCGCTGTTTCCCTGAGCGGGAGTCTGTCGAGTGCCCTGGATGGTGGCGGAGAGGCGCAGTCTCTCATCGCTCTGTCCAACTCCAGGACCGACCCTTACAACCCCGATACGAACAACACTACCTCAGCCCAGACCAGAGGAAGGGCAGCCCCTGTCGATGCCAACCAGAACTCCCCACCACCGCATCCTCAGGACAAACATGGCTATCCTCAATACTACGGCCAGGATCAGAGACAGGAGGAGGGAAGTCATCATAGAAATGGATTGTCCTCCGATGGGGCACTAGGCCAAAGGAGGAAGGCCGGGTTTGAGGAGAGGGTGCTGCCGCCACGACGGCAACAGCTCGTCAGGCCCCTCTGTCAGACAGAGATGGGAAGAGCGAGGAGCTTAGCAGAGCCCAGTGCTCATCAAGCCGAGACGGGACAAACTTCTTCCCCCAACCCCTCCCCAGATACACACAGCACTTGTTCAAACCGAAAGTTTACAAAAACGTCTCTACGTGAACCGTCAGATTTCTCCTCCCTGTGGAACACATGTGGAGTCCTGCAGCCCAACCAGGCAGCCCAGAGGGAGGCTCCACCTGTGGAAAAACATCCGGCTACAACTGCATGGCCCAATTCAAGTCCTTCCAATCCTCCTACTTTAGAGAAGAGACCCCAGACGCAGCTCACATACAGAAGAAATTGCTCCAGTCCCAACAGGACAGGGGTTGATTCCAGGTCATCTACCCCTCCCCACTCCCCTCTCAGGACACCCCAGGGTTCACCGCGCCGGCAACCCTCCCTGTACCTCGTTTCCAGGAATGTCTCTGGAGTTGTTAGAAACATCCCATCAGGATGCAACCCTGCTGTAACGACATCAGCTCAGGGCTATGGCAACAGTTGCATGAGAGCACCAGTCAAAACCAATATAAGCACAAGTGGAATCCCCAAAGCGCCTCTTAACAACCAGCAGAGCTCTAACCACAACTCCAGCCCCAGAGAGAGCTCCCCTTCACCTAAACTTAAACCTAAAGGAGTTCGGCCCAAAATCATCACATACGTCCGAAAGAATCCTCAGTTCAAGCCCCAGGCTGCTGACGGACCTTATCAGGTATCCTCTCTACCATCCAGGCTCTCAGCATACACGCACGGCCAAATGCCCACTTCCTACAAAGGCACCCCTAAAGACCCCTCCAAATCTGACGCAGCAACCAGAGGAGCCCCAGTACTCAGTGCCTCCAATCTGCTTTATGACAAGTACCGCCAAGAGATGCAGACAAACATCTTCCCATCAGGAATGCTGAGCAGGGGTATCAGGCCTCCTGGACACACGAACACAGTCCCCCCTGCACACACACATGCCCCTCCACATGCACACGCACACAGCCACACGGCACCCCCGAAACCGGGCGTGAAAGCAGACACCTTCTACGCGGCACCATCAGAGGTGAGTGTACACTATAAGCATTCATTTCTTAGAATAAAGCTTGCATTCTGATTTCTATAAGAGTTTGGCATTGTGCTCATCGTCATTCAGCAAAGAATACTCTATCATGCTGAGATACAGAACAGTCCAGCATCGCAATGCATTCACACAAACAGTGAAGAAAAGGCATTTAATCATGGTTCCCATATCAATTAGCAGGAGATAATTACTTTATGATATACAGTATGTTATATACATTAAGTAAAGACAAACCTCTTCTGTTTAATTGATTGACTCTGTGTGTCAGTTGTGCCAGCTGATGTCCATAATTTCTATCCCATAGTAAACCATGTATAATTGATCACAGCGCTTCCCACTCTCACAAGAGCTGCTCATTATCGCTTTAAAATCATTCCTTATTGATTCTGATTAAACAGCTTCATTTGGCATTCCTATTCATAAAGCATCAAACACCAACATGTGGAAATAAATAGTTAATGCATTTTGAAGTACACAGTCCACAGGGACAAGATGATTCTCAACGCTTTGTATGTCACTGCATGTACATTAGCATTTTGTCCAGCACACAGGGTAATGCCGTTGAGAGACAACACTTACTCTTGAATTAGGCTGCTGATGTTAAACAGTTCAAATTTCTGGATCTCAGTTTCCCTGCAGGTCTGTTTTACATTTTCTTTTAGAGCTAATAATGTCAGATTTGCTGTGCTCCATGTTTCATCAGACTGTTTATTGCTTCTACTCAAAGCATAAACCAGATCTGTGCACACATTGCAGTCATGCAACCAAGATAGTTAGTAGTAGAAGCTCTTTCAATCAATTATTATCTATTGCATATAATCAGCCTTATTATATTAAAATGATTTGTTTTGTACATCCAAAATGTTTGATAACAAAGAGACATAAGTCAATATGGATAGGGTGATAGATGTAAAATATAATTATGATGTAGGCTAATAAGCTTTTACAGGGTGCTAGAGGACAAAATCATTAGAGTTTTTCTGAAAAAAAAAGGAAAATAACTTCTGCTATAACGAACTCTATATAATGGACTTTACATATAATTTAATAAATAAAAAAATGTTAATTTACTCTTCAAGTAAAATTGACATGGGCTGTGTGATTTTAAATGATGTATGCTTCAGAATTCAAAAGTGGTTACAATTAGATAATTAACTGATAGTATTTTTCAATTCATTTTCATTATTTTGATCTCTAGGTGGGAAGATCTGCTAGTTTTAAAGGGAGCCCTGCTGAAGACGCCCTGCAGGCCCGGACGGCTGCTCAGGCCGGAGGGAGCGGCAGTCTCCTGCGCTCTGGCCGAGGTCTGCGTCTTGGCCTGGGAGCTGTCACCAGGACAGCTACGGGTTCAGCCAAGGGCAGGGGTCCCGGTCAAGGTCAGAGGTCGGCGCTGGTCTTCAGCCAGCCAGTGCAACCTGTCAGCCCGGCAACCAGTCAGAAAAGCCAAGATAACACAGGTAAATAAAACATTTCCTCACATGTTTTTGAGAAGTTTTACATGTCCTCGCAGAAAACAACTACAATGCCAAAAGGAGATGGCCTCTTTTAAGCAACAGTACGTGTCAGATTAGATTTCAGCAAACAAAAATTTGACAAAAGAGAGAGCGACCTTATCCTTCTTCTCCTTTGCAGCAACGAGCAGTGGTGGGACTGTTTCCCCCTCAAATTGGCGTGAGATGAAGGCAGCTCATTAAAATGCATTCTCTGAGATTAATTTTGGCTGATCTGATGGGGGGGGTTTAAGAAATACTCTCAGGAGACTTTTTGTGCTCCAGAAGGCTGCCATCTACAAAACAAAATAAATAAATAAAAGCTTGTCATAGTTTCTTTCCCCACACAGCAAATTTCAAATTCAGATGCAACCTCTCAAGGCAGAAGTCAGATTTACATTATGGCTCAACTGTTGCTGGAATATTGAAGTAAGAAATTTGCTCATCACCCTGCTCACTGCTGGAAGGCTATGCCATGCATCACTTCCATGCATATTTGATCGGCTCTCTCCCTAAGTATGATAACCCGGACACACAGTAAAAATAAACAGAGACATAGATGTGTACATGTACATTCAGAGATACACACTCATAACGCAAACTGCAAACTGCACACACAGAATTGATCAGCACAGTGCTGTGATGTGCCAGGCTTCCTTATCATAATCCCTATTAATACATATGTATGGTGTCTCAGTGCTGCTTGGCCCTCTGGGAACTACAGGCTTTGAAGTGCAAAGCAATTAACGCTTAAGTAACGTCAGTATCTTCCTGCTGGAATCGTTTCTCATCCCTGCTGTACCTTGCCCTACACACTCTGCATGACTAAACACCAGCTAAAATATATACTGCAAATGTAGCATTGGTCAGCACTGTGTGTCTGTCCATGTGTATATATGCTATGTAATGAAGGGATTTCTGTTTTGTTTACTTATTTATTGTTGTTTTTTCTCCTGAATAACAACTTTTAACGCATTTGTGAAGGGAAATCTCTCCATCTTGCGTACACATACTATAGTAATTATACCATATAGCTATTGTATAACAGTCAAACTGCTCACACAATTGCTTTGTAGGTTTTAAACTCTGTATTGTTATGATAATGAGGATCATCCACTTACAGGACAGGACGTTTGTGTTGAAGCTGCTTTAGCTTCTGCATATTGAGGCTCTCATCCGCCCTTCTTCACAGCAGTGAAGCCCTGTGCTTTGCTCAAGTAGTTCTGCCGAGATTGCAATGCAGTCATGTATCACATTTAATAACATGCAATTTAACGCTTTGTGGAGGAAATCCATGCAGGTTGTCGCAGCTCACCTTGAGCTGTAATTAAAATTGGTTGGTCATTATAGTGCTTATCCCAGCTGCCTGTCCCATTGACTTTTCTGAGGCTAATTTACATAATTCATTTCAAGTTAGGATGCTCTTTCTTTCAGTGAAAGCCAGTGGATGTTTTAAAGATGTTTTCATCTTTAAAGCATCACTTGAGAAACTGATGGTAGGCAGGATGGCAGGAAAGAAATGAGGACATTTATCTTTGATGACCCTGACCTTCTCACTCAAGAGGAGCAAGCTCCAATCTAATAAACAGGCCGCATGGCAGACATTGGCAGGTATTGAGGAAGGGGGAAGGAGGTGAAAAGTGTGAACAGTGGAACTGAAGACGCTCGAGGGGAGTTACACTGGAGACTTTTCTCCCTCTTTTTGTCCCTCTTTGTCTCTCTCTACCAGCAGAGCTTGTATTCTCCCTCTCAGAGCTGTTGTTTTTTTCTCTCTTGCATTGATGTGGTCGTTACCCTGTAGCATGCACTGGAGCACACTGCTGTGCCAAATAGAGGGGAAAGGAGGGCATCCCACCTTATCTCTGCAGCCAGCAGGGGATAATGCTCTTCTTCTGCCCAGGATCTAAACCTTAGACTGCGGGTTAGGGTAGCCAAGATGGGTCTTCCATTCAAGGCCTCGGGATTTGGCCACTGCCCACTGTGTGTATGTGTGTGTGCAGCCTTGGTTGTTCACGCCTGTACATTTCCTCTGTTTTGCTGTTGGAAACCATAGATTACCGAGAGGGAGGCTTTCTCCCCATTGCTCACTGACAAAAGCTGCCACTATGGAGCTATGATTACTTTTTTATCCTCCCTTTCTCTCTTTGATTCTTTTCTTTCATTTCCTCTGTAAAGATATTTTCTGTCTTCTTCATTGTCTTCTCTCTTTTACTCCACCTTTAATATAAGCCTTCTTTCCTGGTATAAAGTCAAGAGGTTATAAACTATATTATAAACTATAAACACAGGCAAACATACATGGTGTTTGCCTGTGTTAAATATATATATATATAAATATGAAACACACCATTTCGCTATTAGCCAGCCATGAACAAGTTCAATTTAGTTTACCGGTGTCACTCAACTTTCAACTTTCAATCCTGGACTATTTAATTCTCTTCATCATTTACAAGCTTTTTCTGCATCTTGAAATAAGTTTAGTAACATTATATATATATATCATCTGGATTCATCATCTATGTCCTAAATGTGGGTGTCGTAATGAATGTCATAACGGTGTCAGCATTGGTGAAGTTGCTGGCCTGCGAGCACGGCCAGAGCCAAAAGCAGCTGTTGGCAGGTTGTTGTGTATGTAGTTATTATATTTGCTTGCCGTAGCAGCCGGAGTCATAACACAGAACTGTGCCCACTGAGAGCTGAGCCAACACAGGATGATGAATGATTCGCAGGAGAAATAAACATCACAGCTGTGCTGAATCCCCTGCATTTTGTTGATATGTGAGTGGTGGTTAATGAGTTT
The DNA here is from genome assembly GCA_031216445.1 of Lateolabrax maculatus. Classification (NCBI taxonomy): domain Eukaryota; kingdom Metazoa; phylum Chordata; class Actinopteri; order Acropomatiformes; family Lateolabracidae; genus Lateolabrax; species Lateolabrax maculatus. The sequence continues at coordinate 12,853,731 of CM062197.1, read as the reverse complement.
ACAGTAGTCCCTCAAACACACACAAACACAATTTTGCTTCCTGTTCTTGGGGTGCTGTCCGTTCAGCACCACATCAAACAAACTGCGCATTAATGCAGATAATTACCACCTAAGTTGAATTGCTGAGAAGGACGAGTTGCTTTGTTTACCATTGCCTTTATACTGTCTGGCTGCTGCCTATATTCTCTGTCAGTTCAGCACCCCGTGTAGATTTAACAGTATAGATGCTACAGATTCTTCATTTGCTTTTCTAACAGATGACCAGGTTTTCACCCATCACGCTCCGGCTCCTTCTACTGCTCAAGCGACAGCAGCGGCCCAGTCCCAGGCTGCAGCCTCCCGCTCTCTGCTTCCCAAAACAAGCCAGTCAGGCCTGCGTCCCCCGGGCTTCAGCTCCAGCCGCCTCCCCGCAGGCCGCCTGGCTGCCTTCGGCTTCGTTAGGAGCTCCAGTGTGTCCTCCGTCTCCTCGGCCCACTCCTCTGACAGCACACAGAGTGACCTCTGCAGGACAGCGAACCGTGAGTCCGCTCAATACAAATCTGTTGACACCAGTGCTATCATTGGAGAAATGTACTGTACATTCAGTTTTTCCAGCTTGTGCTGTATTTTCTTGTCCTGGTATCTATTTTGTTAATCTTAATAGCACCCTCACAAGCACCAACTTCATAACTACATCATGAGTACACTATTACCATCATCAGGCTGTCTTTAATGTCTTCTTTTATGTATTCCCCTCATGAATATAGTTTGCATAAACAGCCCCCTCCCACATTCATTATCTTAGTTTGCTTTATCTTCCTGAGCTCCACCCCACTTTCAATGTATTATTTGCTGTGTATTTTCATATACCAGCTCCAAGTTTTACTATGTGTTCAAACAGACCCAAACAAGGGGCACTAATATTAGCTAATTAAAATCATCATCAAGACCAGAGGTCAGAACATTGTGAACATTGTACGATTCAGGAGTAAAAGAAGGGTGCAAAGTTGTTGTGATATTACGGACAAGAAGGCAAGATGACCAGACAAGATGCTAGTTGGGACTTTAGAAAAGAAGAAAATATAATGTGAATTTCCACATTTTACTGCAGCAGTGATAATTCACTGATTCACATACTGAACAAGGCATGAAACTTCCCAATTTGACAGCTCAGTTTGCAACCACGTAAATGTATGTAAAAATAACACAACACATGATGTCAGGCTCTTAACTAGGTTTGTGTTGCAGATTCAGCAGCATTAGCAGAGATAACAGGGTAGTGTAGATGGTTTTAATTTTCACAGTCATGGAGAGCTGGAAGTGTACTTACAGTTGTGATTTCAGTGCTGCTTGGCGGGCTGGTCGGTTAGTTGGCTGAATTTGTGGTAGCTGCATGTGTTTTTAATGTGACCTACATAGGGACTGCTTGTTCTTCCTCTCCCAGTTACAGCTGACGTAAGCACCTCCACTCTCACGCACATCAGGCCCCCTGTTATGTCATCACTCCCTACTCTCATTCCCCCCCATTTGTACTCATACTTTTTTCATCCCTATTTTCTCTCCCTCCCATTGGTTGAAATGAATACAAACTGTGTGTTCATGTGGGGGAGGCACCATATCAGCTACTGTGGAACAGGGAAAAGAGGGCTCCCTTGGGTTTCCATAGCAGAACGTGTACATCTTTTTAAAAGGTGGCATATATGTGGAGGATTTTTTTTTTTTTTGAAAAGCTTATCCTATGTATACAAGCCTCAACACTTAATACAGTTTATTTAATGGTTTTGCTATGTTTAGACAAAAACATTAGAGAAGAAAAGTCTTAATCAATATGTAGTGCTCTAATTGCATTGTTAGTATTGACCATGTGTGTTGGCACGCGTGTGTGTGAAATGGAAGATCTATTTATCAATTAGCAGAAAATGTATTAATTTGTTTAAGTCATTTTATAAGCAAGAAGAAGTTCCAGCTTTTTATATGTAAAGACTGTTTTCTTTGCCATGTTATCATAAACTGAATATTTTGGGCTGATAATCAGACAAAACAAGCCATGTGAAGACGTCAACTGGAGCTTTGGGAAACTGTGATCTGCATTTGAATCGATTAATTAAGAAAATAATCAGCAGATAAGTCCATAATGAAAATAATTGTTAGTTGCAGCCTTATATTCCATTATATGCATGTTTACCACTTTATAAATATTACACCCGTAAACACGCACATCCACAAAGCACGGGAACACCTGCCAGCAGAATGCAAAAGACTAGAAGTTTTAAAAGTAGCGCCTGCAGCAAAATGTTCCCCTTCCTGCTGTTGAACTGCTGCTGCTGAGACCAAAATGGAACAAAGTATGATAGACATGAGAGGCAAAAGATTAAGGGCCTCTGATGTTCCTTTTTTCTGTGTATGTGTGTGTGTGTGTGTGTGTGTGTGTTTGTGTGTGAGACAGTGAGAGAGGCAGGAGGGGAGAGCAGGGAACATTTGCTCCCACTTTTGACTCTGTGTGGTACTGGCGACCTTTAGCTGTACTGCTGCTGAACTCGCCGCTCTATTTGAACTTTCCAGACTAAAGTGGGCCTGACTGTCGATCCTGCTGTCACTCCCAGCGTCTGATCACCTGTTGAGCTTTAACTGCAAGGTTGTCTGATGTCTTTTTGTCTAACCTTTATTTGGGAAATTGGGGAAACTTGTGATAGTTATTTTAAACTTTCAAAACCTTTTAAAGTACTTAGTCTGGTGTTCTCTTGATTCAGTCATCATACACTTGACTGCAGATTATTTCCTGCAAAAGCATTGCTGTATACTAAACAGACTGGATAGAGAAAATTATGGACAATTTAGAAAAGCTAGAAAATTAGGGGTGACAATGTGTTAAAGTTAAGAACTGATTTGAATTTTAGATACTCTCAATTGTATCCAAAAAATAATTGCATTGTGAAATCCTTATGTAGCCCAAGGCAGAATGTGAAATATTGGGGAATATTTCTGAGTGACTGCACAAACCCGTTTGTAGACTTAATGTTGTGATGATGGTGAAATCCCGATGGGGACAGAAAAGGGAAGAAGCAATCATGAGAGTGGTAAACAATCTTCAATTTCTAATTTCCAAAGCCTCTGTCTCTGTTTAATCTACATGTATTTGCTCATAGGTGAGTGTATGGAAGTACAGGAAGTGTGCATGTGGTGATTGTTGGCAATGCCTGAATTTTTTTCCTTTTTCCTTCCGCTCGGGGATCTTTGCCCCCTCTCACTGCGTTTCAACTCAGATCAAAGAACAGTCGGATTGACAGATGAGTTCTCACACATCCTTCCATCAGGGATGTTGGGGGAGCCGCAGCTACACACTACCTCCTTAACAGAGAGAAGAAAAAGGACAGGCCTAGTTACTCGTTTTCCTCATTGATCAGAAAGCAAAGCGGACTCCATTAGGGCTCTGGATGATACAGATAGGAGAAATCATTAAGGAATAGAGCAATGGGGAGGAGAGGATTGCTGTGCTCCACTAAAGTGGGTTAGAGGAAGAATCCCTGGAGTTTAAACTCCCCTCTGTCGTAGCTTGTCAGCCTGCTCTGATCAATGGGTTATGTGTGGATGTGTGTGCATGCGGAGAAGAGAGTGGAGAGGCAGAGCGAAAGGAATATTTGGCTTGGGAGAATATGCTATAATTTGCACAGGCACCAGTTCATAATCACAATGTTAAAGGGTTCGGTCACCCAAATGACACACACAAAACACATTCTTTCACTTAGCCTACTTACTGGAGCCATGCACTTAGTCATGTTTTTATTTTTCCAATTTTTGAGAAATCAATCTGCGAGATTTCTGTCTCCACCTCAGTAACGTGGCGTTAAATGGAATTTTGTTTGTGCCACTCACAGCATCGAAAAGTGATAAAAAATTCAACAGCATAATCCCAAAAAATAATGTCCTGCTTACAAAATAATCCACTGAACACTATGTCAATAGTTTTAGTAGGGACTATTTCTCTGATGGAAAGTAATTCCATTAAAAACTGTTGACAGCTTGTTCTGTTGATTTTCAATGCTGTGAACACCATCAACGAAATTCTATTCAACCAGACTGTATTGGGATGGAGGTCGAATCTGCACGGCTAAATATCACTAGAGGTAAGTAAGAATGTACTTTGTGTGTAACAACCCTTTAATATTGTTGCATTTACTGTGAGGTACAAATTACTAGCCTTTGAGATAAACTGTAGATTATTTCAAGTGAAACACAACACAAATATAGGAGACTAAAATGGAAACACAATTACTCACACTAAGGTAACCAAGGTGACATTGAGCTAAACTGGCATGGCCTTGATTGATTCTTACTGCCTGTTTGCATATAAGTATGCATGCAAGTATGTGAGTGTTTGTCTAGTATTTGGAGGGCTATAGGTTACTCTATATGACATTGATTAATCATTAACCCAATCCCCCCTTTAGCCCAGCCCCTGACATCCCCTAAGGTGTTTCAGGGATGTGTATATGTACATGTGCATTAGAGAGAGAGAGAATCCGTGCATGGAAGAAACCGAGGGGTTACGTTGTTAATTCCATTGTGACTGACGGACTCCATTACAAAGAGGAGAATCCAGCATAAGGAGGCTGATGAAGCCTGTGCCTTTGAGCCACGCTATGTGACAGAAACTCAATCGCCAAAACAAACTTTGTATTATTGGAGTATTAGCACATCTGTCTGTCTTCTCTTTAGGTGATAATGAAATAATGGTGGAAATTTAAATGAACAAAAAAGGGAAAAGTGAGCCGACAGCTGACAGGAAACGAAAAGAGCTCGAGGGAGATGCAGCAAATTCAATGAGTCAAAATGAGCAGAGGGGCGAGAGGAGGAGAAGGAAAAAAAGAGCGGAAAGAGAGAAGCATGCAGGGATTGGCGCAGGGAGGAGAGTGGATGCCATACCCCAGATGCCATGGCTCAGATCTGGTCTGTGACTCATGCTAGCTCACTGTGAACAGATGGTTTCTATGGTGCATGTGCACACGCAGATATTCACCGAAGTGGCTATACACACACACACACACGCAAACTCACACTGGTAGAGCAGCGAATTAGATGAGCCTATTAGATATGGCTGCCATTCTGCAGCTGAGGAGAGAAAAACTAACATGGCAGAGGCTTACTGAAGCAGCAGAGCTGTGACAGTGAGGACGGGCTCCATGGGCCTGTTCATTAACTGATAAACTCTCAGCGTATTTCATCCATCTCCATGTTAATCACTGTTTATGAGCTTAACTGATGGTCCAGACTGACACAAACATTGGGGATGTGAAAACAGGAGCACCAAAATCAGATAAGCATGTAAACCTGCTCTTCAACTCACCCAGGGCTATACTGACTACAGTGTACTCCTAGGTGTTGTGTTGTGTATGCTTTCATATTGTCTCTCTCAGTTTTACAATTGTTTTTTCTCTTTAGTTCAGTTTAATGCTCTGCTGTCTCCTTAAAAACAAGCAAATAACTTCTGTATATATTATTTTCATGGTAGAATTGTGAGAGAATTTCATCAATAACGCTGTGCCAAAGGATTTTTGAATAGTGATGCTAAATGATAATTGAACTAAACCATTTTATCAACACATGACACTATTGGGAGAATATAATATAATATAATGTTGTCTTTGTGTTTCCATCTGCTTAAAAAAATACCTAGCAGTCAGCCAAATGTTGAGGTATGAAACCTTGCCCTACTTCCTTTGTTTTGTGTTCTTTCCTGTTTTCATCCATTTTTAAATAGATTTTCAAGAAACTCATGAAACTAGATTGTAACTCACAAATTCATAAAGACAAGAACTCAAATACTAATTTCTGTCAGGTAATTTCCTGTATGGAGGGACAGTAACCACAGCAGCAATTTAGATGTATAGCTGTAAACATGACACTGTTGCCACCCACAGGCAAAGAAAGTAAAAGGTGCAACAACTTTAACACTGTACCACCTGCAGGGAACCTGTTACATCTACAGGTCTTGTTTTTTATATTTATAAAATAAAAATGCAATGCAAACATATAATTAACCTTATGTGGATAGCAAATACTCAACTGGAAATACAAGTCAGACACCAAATGCAAGCTTTTGAAGATTTTGCGAAATTAATATTTTATTCTCCTCTCTAAACATCCATTGGCTAGGTTTTCTTTTTGTTTCTCAATGCTTTGTCAAAAGCCTTGGTGATTGTGCACTCTGTTAAATTTACTAGAAAATAACATTTCCGTTTCTAAAAGGCAGGGGAAGATTTGCACAGGAAGAAAGAGTGTGGTGGAAAAGAGATTAGACTATGAGTCCCTAAAAATAACACCTTAGGGGGAGAAGTCTGTGATTTATTCAAATGTCATATACTTACAATGCAGTTTGACCTGTTTCAGTAAATGCTGTTCTACCACCAAGGAGTGTCGCTCTCTTGTTGACCATAAGGGGAGAAATACTTCACGTCCTTCTGGTTGAACTAAACTTTTAATATCCTGACATCTGGCTCCTGACAGAGGACAGGAGGCCTGTGGACGCTGCTGTCAGCTCCAGTGTTATCATCTAATCTATCTCTCAGTCTGCAGCCCAGGTCTTGCCTCGGTAGAGCCATTACTTTGTGCTTTTATGTATGCAGCTTTAACCTTGACTTTCACACACATTGCTGCAGACGCACGGTTCTGTACTTTGCATTTTCAGACTTTTTTGTTGCCAGGAGGATTTTATTTATTAAAACACACAGTTTTTTATTTGTTATGAAGTTTTTTGAGTCTGTTTCTTATAAAAAAATTTAATTTAACTGAAGCAAAAGCAAAAATATAAAAGATCAAAGAAAAATGTATTAATAGGGAATGAAATGGACTTTTTGACTGATGAATTAAGAGTGACAGACATTTTAAACCAGCTTCAAACGAATGACAGGAAGTAATGATTAAGGACATATTATAGGCTCAGATGAATACAATCTTCAAGCTTAATTACACGCAATGCCGTCTGTCTGAAAAGTGCTGAATGAAGCTGACATCTGTCTCTGGGAACAAGTGATCTAATTAAACACCAGTGTATAAGCACCATCCTTCTTGTGTGCACCAACAACAATAAACAAATAATAAGATATATAATATTATCACTCTTGAAAAGGCCAATCTGTGTAATGTGTATTTTTAATTTTGACACTTAATTGAGTACATTTACTTGGTAATACTTTTGTACTGTTACTTAAGTACTTTTTGAACGCAGGACAGTATTTTCTACATTGTGGAATTGCTACTACCTCTTCCACCACTGTATTAAACATAGAAATGCTTATAAAACATTAATAAAATAAAGCAGATATGAACTACATAACTTCCCCATCCCTCCACATCAAACTCACCACCCAGCTATCTCCTAAATATCCCAATGAGTTCATTTGTGCCAGATGCTGCTGGGATTTTTTAAGCATACAATACAATTTAAAGTAATTACATATTTCCCAGGGGCTACACGTTTTTGAGGATAAGAAATATTTCTATTGCATGTCAGCACTGCAAGCTGTGCACCTGGGTGTGTGCCGCTTTTGCTGTAATCGACCCGGACAGACTACACCATTATCAATTACTTTAGGACAGCACAATGTGAATGTGCTGACTTAGCTGGCAAGCACAGAACAGTGTATGCAGTGAAATGAAACACCTCCGAGGTGGAATTTTAACAATCGAAATTAAAACCGGTACTCATGCAGGTGACATGCGGCCATTTTCCATATCTGTTTCCTCTTCAGTCGGTGTATAGGACTGAGATATAACACATAAGATAGGCATTATTCTACTGCGTCAGATTTGCTTCGAGGTGCAAGATGCTCCAATAAAATGGCCTCCCACTGAGCTGGAAAAATCTGCTGTCTTTTGTTCTCACCTGCTTTTATTTGCTCATGGTCCCTTTTTAATAACCTATAAATGTTCATCGATCATCATAACACACTAAGCTTGCCACTGGCTCTATCGCATCTCCATCCCTTTGTTCCTCTTCGTAGCTCTTTTTACATCCTTTTGTTTGCCTCATCCTGATCCCATACGCCCAGCCCCCTACTTCCTTTTTCCTATCCTCCTCAATCTCTGCTATCCATCATCAGCTGGCATTTTGCCAATCAGTGATATCAGCTTGCTTTTACCGTTAATGAAATACTTCCCCTTTTCTCTCTTTCTCAAGGGCTCCTGAATTCCACTTTCCTTCTTATCATTCACAGCATTCCTGAATGTTGTGTCTCTGACCACCAAACTCATCATTTACTCGTCCTGTCTCTGTTCTGTGCTCTGGGAATTTGTCCGTACATACTTGGCCTATGACTAATGAGCAAACCTCTGTTCATATCAACCAGCCAATTGATCTTTGTCAAACCAGAAGCACCAGTCAAAGCATTTGAGGTTAACTCGGTTGATTTTCTTTCATTTTAAACATTTTATTTGTGATTGATACAAGTTTTATCTTTAAGACTAATCTGTGGAAGTCTCCACATAGAGGATGTTGACAGCAGTAATTGCAGAGCGCAGTGACAGCAGTGCAGGACTCTGTCCAAGATCAGATCTGGCCTGGACACACTGTCCGTGCCCTTGACCAGTTAATGAGGAGGAAATACTGTTAACAGCCTCGCTAATCAACTCCTGGAGGAGCTCTCTCTATTTTGTCGTCAAGCTTATGACATCTGAGCTAGCATTGTCATACTCTTCCTGCAAATTTTATTCTGAAATATCACCAACAAAAAAATTCTCTTCGTCAGTAGCTTCAGGCACATTTTCAATTTCAAAGTTGCTGTCATGAAAACGTTCCTGTGGCTCAGGAGATAGAACGGATCGATCAACACAATGAACCCCCAAATTTCTCATAATGGTCAGGCCAGTGCCTTGCATCGTAGCTTGCTGCCATCTGTGTAAGTGTGTGTGAATGAGAAGAAAATTGTAAAGCAGTCTGGGTAAATGTAATAAATAAGCATGGTCAATTTACCAGTATCAAAGTGCTGAACTTGAAACCTTATGTTATTGTGACAGTACGCTAACAAAAACATCATAGTAAGTGATAAAACGGGAGAAAATAAAAACACAACATTACCTGATACCTGCATACCTTAAAAAAAACTCTCTCATACCTCAGAAAAACATTAGAAAACCATTTACCTTTAACAATCGTGACTGTTTGCTACCAGAAAAGTCTTAAAAACATATGAGGAATAGAAAGAACTTAACTGAATAAAATGAATGAATTAGACAGTGTAGGCATAATATGGTCCCTGGTCTCTAAAGGGTGGGTTGGGTTTATATGCGTACATATATGTTAATGTGTTGCATACAGTATATCTGGGGTATATTTTTAGAAGTAAATTAGCTGGAAATATTGGATTTTACAATAATAAGTGCACCAGTGCTGCTGGCCTACATACATTTACCTTCCTCTTCTTTACATTTTTCTTTCTTTTTCTTTTCTCTTTTTCTTTTTCAACTAAGAATTGTGACAGAGTGACAGAGTGACAGAGCACTACAATACATTTGTTTTCTTGAAATTAAAAATAATGTCAAGAATAAAATGTAAACACTGATTAACTATCAATTATAGTCAGTCAGTCAGTCAGATAAAGCTCAGTCTGCAGTGGTTGTAAATCCTCTTTGTAAGGAACCTAATGAGTCAACATCAAACTAACTTCCCACTCACTATTAACAACAATATTGGTACAATGCAGCAAATGTTGGAGGAATGGAAATAAAGGAGTGTGTTCACAAGTAGCTCTGTTTGTGTGTGTGTGTGCGGGTGTGTGTGTGTGTGTTTGTGTTGTGTTTCCTTTGTTTTTGTTTGTTTTTATGTGCACCGGGAGGTGGAATACTTTGGTCACCAAAAACAAGCCACACCATTGGCAAAGCTGCTCCTCTGAATAGATGAGGCTCCCTGTAGTGAGCTATTCTAATCCTGAGCGCCTGAAGGACACGGCTCTAACATAAGACAACGCAGACCAAAAGAAACTCTTGATATCTACATTTTCACAGGAGCCGGTCACATTTTCCAAAATGTACTGATCTTTGAGGATGCAGAGAGATGAGAGTTGTGCTACATGGCTTAATGACCATCGCATGGCTTCTTACAAGCAGCTTTACATTCAGTTGTTTACCCCTGCTTGTCACATGGAGAAGGTGGAGAAGTGCAGGCAATCTCATGTGTCATTATTGATCGGGGATGAGGAGATCAGCAGGATATACGCAGTGTGTGAGAGCGTGTGCTTGCAAGTGTGTAAACTATCCACCAGTCATTTGATAGATTATAGCTGCACCATAGGCTAGGATGAGCGATGATCAGTGTGCTTATGTGTGATTGTGCATCGTATTTTCCTGTGTGCTCGAGTGGAAGCGTCGGAGTGTCCCTGTGTAAACATGTGTGCTAGACTGCGTGTGGGTGCAGGATAAGTGCGCTGCTCCAAGTTAACAAAAGAATGATTGAGAGCAGCAGTAGTGAGACCCAGAGGTTACAGACCATTTCTCAGTCCAGTGAACCTAAATTCAGACATAACACAGCCCGGTCAGATTGTAGGAAAACCAATATGTGGTTACAGAAAGGAGGGAGAGACGTGGTTGAGAAATAGCAAATCAGAAAGGGAATGCTCTAGATGTAAATAATATGCTTTGAATTAAAAAACAAAATCTAATTCTGTGTATTCCAGGTCTGAGTGTGAGCGAGGAGCCTCCTCTTCACAGAGTCACCACCAGCCCTCCATCGACGGATCACCACGGGGCACCATGTCGCAGCAGCAGCCTCCAGCCGCCCTCTACCCCAGCCCTGCCCCGGCGCTACCTGCCCGCCCAGTCAAGAAGCTCCCCTGGAGGTCAGTCGAAGTGTTTGCAGGAGGACTTTTGCTTCGACCACAGAAATAATTTGCTTGTTAGAAGGCCCTCAGAATTAAAAATATATATATATATATATATACATATATTTTTTAATTTTTCATAATTTGGCTCAGCATGATTTCTACATGGACTAAATTCTGTCAAAACACTGTAACGATGCAAATGCAAATACAATCTGGGCTCCGTGCGTGTTAGGGGGAGATGCAATATTTCACCAGCAACAGATTGTGTCCTGTTGTCACATGCTGTTGTCACATATGTGGTAAACAATTAAATAACCAGCAAGCCATACATGATGTACGGTATCATGTATGTACTGGTGTTCAGCAGCAGCGAGCGAGCGCTTATGTTCTAGGTACAGAACAAACGTTAAATATTTGGACTGGAACTATCCAATGCAGTCATGAACTTCTATTTTTCAGGTTTTCTCTGCCTCCATATACAGTGCAGCACCTAACTAAGCACAAGCTCCTGCTTTCAGGGGTTGTTGAAAGTAATGTTGGGAAATGCTGGAGGGCACTAACTTAGCACTATGGCACTTCACCTAATTTAAAAAATCCCTCACAGAATGTATTGAGCGCTGTTAGAGATATCCAAGGGTGGAACTGCCTGTCAAGTGTCCATTCAGCCACTTATTCCAGTGTACTCCTGATCACGATGGCAGCATTTTCTTATGTCCTGGAAAACATTAAAATATCGCGATCAAAGAGCTTAAAATATCCTTTTAGCTCCCTAAAGCTATGGTGAAGTACCATAAAACCCAAACACCACACATTTAACATGCTCTCCATAGTTTACTGCTAACAAATGTTTATGAACTTGTTGGGTCTCACCTGTCATGGTTGCCGGTGCCAACAGAGTCTGTTCAGAGGCAAGGAAGCGCACTGGCAGTGAGGCTTTTCACACATAGTTGTATTTTTCACACATGGGAATTAACACCAGAAACCCTGTAGTATAACACTTCACTCACTCACAGTTATCGTTTGTCTTTAAACTTTTACAAGGGCTGTTTGAATAAAAGACACAGAACTCTGCCATCTTTGCTGTAATGTGAACAGATACTTAAAAAAACAAACACAACTTACCAGATATCACTGATGTATTGTTGCCAGCAGGTTTGTTCTCCCAGCCATGTCTGTGTGTTAGGAATGCAGACAGTGTAGTGGCTGTGAGAAAAGAATTCTCCCGCTCTCTGTGTTTATGTAGGCCTGAGCAGATTTTAAATCTGTTGTAAATTATTGATGAAGAAATATCTGATGAGTCCCCGTCAACCTGCAAGTCATGCACAGACACTACGTCTTAGCTTTGCTATATATTCATTTTGTGTCTGTCTATCTCAACACAGTATGGGCTCAGACATTTTGTCAGACACACTCACACTCACACGTCTTATCAGTCTACAGACAGCGCTGTCCTGCTGAGCCCCTGAAAGCTTTAGACCAAAACCTTTTGTGCAGAGAGCCCACAACAAGCTTTCACCTGAGACTCTCTCTCTAACACACACACACACACACACACATTTGAGCATAATGCTCAAGCTCAATTACAATGCAAACATGCTGACATTTCCTGCTAGTCACACAACCATAATGACAGTGTTCCTTTTCCATTTGCTAAGGGCATGAGAAATTGATTCTGGCATTCACAGTATTGGCCCTGAAAACATATTTTCTGTTTCTTACTATTAGCAATGGGTTCTTACATGAACACACCATTTTTTATATTCTATTCTATTTTTTTTGTGTTCTATTTTCTGATCTTTCCACTGGTTTGATGTGGACCATCTATGACATGGACTGGGCTTAGTTGGACAAGAATTCCATCCACCAATCAGAGTTTAGCACTCACTTGAATCAAAATGGATGGCACTGTCAGTCTGTCGGTTGGTCCACCAGTCTACCATGTCGGCGCAGACTGAAATATCTCAATAACCATTAGATGACTTTGACTGATGACTTCTTTAGTGCCACCACGAGGTTGACACTTTTGGTCTTTGATGACGTGTATCCCCAGCTTTTGGATGGCTTGCCATTACATTTCCTACATCGCACGCGCATCAACCTCAGCTGTACTTTGTGTTTTGTAGCGTACGGATTCGCAAATGTTATCGTGCCAACGGGCTAAGCTCAGATGGTGAACATCTTAAACACGTTTATCATCACCATGTTTGCTTTGTCACTGTGAGCGTGTTAGCACGCCGGTGTTAGCATTTCGTTTAAGCCACAGCTATAAAGCCTCCGAGCTGCCGGCATGGCTGGAGACATGCAGTCCTGTTACATTATCCAGCACTTCACCAACTGATACTCCAGAATGAATTTTACAAATGGTACTTGGAATATGCATTATGTCAAAATATTCTACTGTAGCCCTGTACCCCACTCCAGCTTTTAATAACATTACAGGGGTGTGTGTGTGTGTGTGTGTGTGTGTGTGTGTGTGAGTGCGTGTGTGAATCTGGGGTTCACTTGACAGTAATGAGTCACTCTGAGAGCCACATTTGCATGACCAAAGCAAAACGCACACACACATCCACACACCCACTCTGTCTCTCAGGCCTGAAATATCTCTCCAGGGTTATTTGGGGATTTGTTCAGGATCAGAGGCTTCTTTCCCATTACAGGTCTAATTAGTTTCCTTTCAAGGCCTCTCTCCTTTTCTCCTCTCTGCTTCACAACAGATTCCCTGCTAACCTCCTGAAACCTATTTTCTTCTTTTTTTCCTCCACACCTTAACCATTCTGAGCTCATGGGTAACACATATCATGTTTATAGTTTCAAATCCAGCTACTTTCTTTACTCCCACACAGCTCACCAACGCTGCGACCGAGTTCCTGATTGTCGCCCGCCTTGGCTGCGAAGCGTGCAATGCCACAGAGAGCAGGGGGGTGATGGGCACATCTCCCCGAGTATGCTCTGCCTCTCTTTGACCCAGAGTCCCGTGGGACATAGTTATACTACGCAGCAGGGGGGGAGATAGCAGGAGATGAAAGCAGGACGGTAACAGAAAGATTGAAAAAGATAGGAGAGGGGAAAGATCTGCAAAGAAATGGAAAAGAGGGAAAAGGGTAGAGAGTGAAGAGTCGACAGGGAATGATGGTTTGATGCTTGTGTATGTATGTGTGAGGAAGTTTGACAAGTTTGACATAATAATGTTATATAGCATATCCGTGGTAGATTTCAAACATTACTGCTGCATTTACTTTGTCATTTATTATCTAAATGTCATTGTGTGCTTTTCTGATCAAAGTAAGCCAAATAACACCCACTGACTGGTTGTGTCCTTGTTCATTGACAGTTGGCAGGAAGGAGTTTCAGCGGAGTTCAGAGGTCACGCGTTCTCTCCCATCCTCCCCAAAGAGGCTGGCGGTGGTTCCCCCCAAACCTCAGTCCCCAGGTGAGTGTTTTCCCCTCGTCGTCACCAAAACGTCAATATTACAAAATGCACATACATAAAGTTGCTGACTAGTTATCTTTGTCCAATCTATACCCAATGACTTTGCAAAGTTCAACAAAGGCGGGACAATCTCACACACATAGGGCCAGAAAGATCTTTTAAGAGTCTCAAGTTCTTTATTGTCATGTGCACAACAACTACAGTGAAGTAGACACTGGCAATGAAAATCTTAAATCTCAGGCTCCCTCCAACAATGCTCAAACATTATGTATAAAGAAGAGAAACATGCTAGTATTAGTAGAAAAAAAAAAAAAAAACAGGAATCAAAGACAAAAGGCATACAATAGTTAAAATACAGGAATAAAATATTATATATATGTGGTTAAAAGTGTGTGCAGCAATGTATGTGCATAATAAAACCTGGTTAGGACAAGTAAGAACAGGATGTAAACAGGAAGTAAAATAAATATATCATGTATACTGTGCAGGTAAAAAGCAGTTGTAATAAATATATACAGAGATGTAAACAAAGGTAAGTGTAAAGTGTATCAGTGTAGTTGTAAAGTGTTCAGTGGCGAACTCGAGAGCACAGGATTTCAATGGTCTTATGGCCTGCGAGATGAAGCTGTTCCTGAGCATGGTGGTGCGGGACAGGATCCGGCAGTAGTCTTTTTCATAGAAGACAATTTGACTTGTCCAAGTAGGAAAAGTGCAGATGTTACTAATAACATTAAATATGACTCACTCATTCAAGTGTCCTCTCCTCATTTGACTGGCTTTGCTATGGCTCCTCTTTCAGCCTGCCCGATCATGTACCGTCCCAAACCTTTCCAAAAAAGTCCTATTTCTGACCTCTTCTTACCCACACCCAGAAGCGGCTTTCATCCATTTCAAATATCAGGTGCTGGTCATACACAGCTTCAAAGGGGGATTCACGATGCTTTCAGCACTTTCCTCTACGTTGTGATTTGATCCACGTAGTCTGGACTGCAGTGGTAAAATCATTTTCTTACAGGATTGCACAGGGCCTCCCCATCTTTCCTTGCAAAGCTGACACACATCTCCTCAGGCTACACCTCTCTCTTTGCTCACTTCACTATTTTCACTAAAGCGCTGCCGTTACTGTTCACCCCTCTCTTTACTTCATCTTTTGCTGGAACTTGTCTTCTCCCACACAGTGGCAAAATAAGAACATTTTCTTCTCTCTGATTCTCGGCACTGTGGCTTTTCCGTTGTTTACTAAGATTTACAGATATTGCCAGTTTGTTGCTCCTACTTGAAGCTATCCTGGACAGTGTGCCAGAAAAATGTCAGTGTGTTTAAACGAAAATGAAGTTTAACTCATGAATAACCCAGCCTCACCACCAGGAACACACGCACACAATAGTGCCTGCACTCAACAAGGTCTGCCATCACCCTTTCTCATTGTTTCTCACCTCATTATTCCTCCTCCGTCAACCGTCCTGCTATCATCTGCATGCTGCCTTCACACTCAGCCACGTAACTCATTTAGTATTCACTCAACTCTCCCTAACCTTTCAGGTAGAACCTACAGATGTGAGTCTGTGTGTGTGTGTGTGTGTGTGTGTGTGGGGGGGGGGGGGTGTCCGCCTGCAAGAAAGGAAAACATAATTTACATAAGACTTCTAGTCATTTTCAAAGATTGGGAATCCTTATGTTCCTTCAGGGCCAAGACACTGATGAAGATGTAATTTTGAAACATTTGCTGATATTCGCAGTTTTGCACATTTTTTGGAAGCAAAGTCTGTATTATTAGATCCCATGAAAATACATATGCCTTTTAATGTTCTTACAGAGAGAAAGTTTTTTTTTCTGCACACATACAATTGCAAGTATATGTATGTGTTCAATTTATACCTTTAGTTCTTCTCATATCTCCAAACTGGCCTTAAACGCACAATCATTCAGTGCCTTCAGGAACCCCGCCCCCCTCGCAGCCCTTATTTTATCCCCCCACCTCCTTCTGACCGATCTTTCACTCATTACCTGGGACCCTGCACCCCAACTCAGCCTCCCGTTGTCATAGAGACCGCTCTTCATGCTTGAGTAGGTCTGAATGATATGGTTGAGGCAGGTGATGTGGAGCTGCAGTGATTTCGTTATTGTGTGTGTAGACATCCACACACACAGGCTGGTTTGGCAGTCTGTGTGTTAATGAAGGTACATTTTAACAGACCTTATTTCCGCGTAATGCCGTGCCCTGATCCATACAGGCTAGTATTTGTTTACACTACATGACCAGATTACTCACACAGAGGTTAATCGGACAGCCTGTAGGTCCAGTGCATCTTAATGGTTGTGCCCCTCCAAGGAAAAATGACATCATTAATAGATCAGTCCTTTAGTCAAATGTGCCTAATGTTTTAAACACAATTGCTAAACTCATACTCATGTATATAATATATATATATATATATAACAGTGTCTATATATTATTGCATGCTGCAGCTCAATGATTTCCTAATACTGATCACATCTATCCTGGGATTAGATGGTCCATCATGAGGAACACCAGACTGGGAATTACCCCAAGGCTTCCTCTGTAGCAAAGATTCAATTAACTTACTATCATTTATCATGTGAACATAGTCATTAGCAATAGGTCAGGTCAAATCTCCTCTGATTTAATACTCATACTCATCAATTTCCTTATTTAGAAAGATGTGTCCTAGTTAGATTGAAGAATTGGTGCATGACTGATTTATGACATAGGGGACATATCATATACATATATCATTTTCATATCATATGTATTTAATTTTTGTCATAGAACAGAACTGCTCATGCAGACCCATAACCCTAACTCATTTAATTTTCTGTGTTGGTTTTTTCTCTCCCTACAGTCCAGTCTGGGCAGCGGCCCGCAGCAGCAGTGCGGGGGTCAGCTCCCCCGGGGTCCCCGCGCCGCGTGGCCCCCCTGAGCCTGCAGCAGGAGCAGCAGGAGAGCCTGCAGAGAGAGAAAGAGGAGGCTCAACAGAAAGAGAGAGAGAGGCAAGCAGAGGAGAGAGAAAAAGAAGAGCAAAGGGAGGAGGTGAGTTGCTGAGAAGATCTGAAGGCACCATTTGGAGTTTGCACTATTCTGTTGTATTTCATTCTTTGTCACTTAGGTTCAGAGGCTGCAAGGACGCTGTGAGCAGCAGGAGAGGCAGCTGAGGGCTCTGAGAGGAGAACTGAAGAAGACTTCCTTGGGTCTGGAAGCGTTCATTATCACCACTCAGCATTACTGCCTCAAGGTAGCCACGATGGATAAAACAATGCATACACTCAATAAAATGTATATTGTCTATCCTGTATAGACAACAGTGCCCTCAACCTGCCCATTTACTCGGAGCCCGGATTGTAAGAAAAACATGCTCGCACACACACGTGAACTCAAGACCACATACAGTATTTAGGTGAGATTCACAGCATGGTCCATGGGCAGCACTATGAGCAAGCGTGAGCGGGCTGTGGAAAGGGTCCTCCAGAGTTCAGTGTGTCACCGAGCTGGTTCCATCAAGCTCTCTGTGTCTGATGGAACGATTGAGCCTCTGAGGTGCTATAGCTGCAATACTGCCGCCAGGCTGTCGAGGGACTGACTTCTTTATGGTCACCGAGTCACTGTCCCACAGTGCAGGTATAGAAGACAGGCATGGTTTAGGCGTCTTAGAGTAGGTTTGAGGGCCCTCTGCTGGCGTCAGTCAGACACAACAGCTGGGTATGCAGTACGTGCATTGTCTGTGCATTGAGTTGTGAATGTTTATTCTTATCAGTAAGCGACATCTACAGTAGTTTTTCTCAAGCAGCTCATGCAAGTTAAATACTGTTTAGGCACTGTGTTCGGATCTTGTCCACTGTTCATCTGCAGATATTATAATCTTAATCTTAATGTAATAATTAGTTTCCCTTTTTAAGGCTAATAGTGTTTGCCTTTTCTGGAGTGCTGGGTAAACATTAAATGAGCACAGTTTTTCTGTGGTCTGTTTTTAGTCATGCTTGGATTCTGCTCTAAAACTTTGTCCAATCCTCGGGTTAATGATCAGGAAACTGCTAAACTAATACATTCCCATCAGCCCCGGCTGTTCTATGTGTTTTGTAATAATAAGCTAATGTAAGCATTCTATCGCACGATTAACTGAGATGGTGAACATGGTCAACATTACCTGCTCAACTTCAGCATGTGAGCATTGCTGTCATGTCTAACCCCACAGAGCTGATAGCAGGGCTGCGGGCTCTTGTCACATTATCGGGCAGTTTACTAGCTGAATGAATCGTATAAATGGTACCTGGAACCTGAACGATGTCGAAATGTTACTCTCAATTTTCAGAATAAAACTACGGAAGAAAATCAAAGGAAATTGTCACTGGAAATGCAAAAGATAAGAGAGGAAATGGGTGAGTGAGAACCAACATTTAGTAAGAAGTACAAGTACAGTTTGACAGTAAATCAGCATGCACAATGCAAGGACCCTGAAACTGAAGAAGCTAAATGGAATTCAGCCATCATTATCTTATTATTTACACCTGACCCCATAGTCATAAATGTGCAGTAAAACTTTGACTATTCTGCACCCTCTTATGCGATAACATCATAAGATGCACTCTGCTTCATACATAGCGTCCAACTCAGCGCGATGGGAGAGACTCTACAGGGAAAAGACAGCGCTGGAGGTGGCGTTTGAGCGAGAGCTGCAGGAGCTGCAGCTGCAGCAGGAGGCGGAGCTGGCCGCGGTGGAAGAGGGGCTTAGGAAGTGTCACTCAGCAGAGGCCGAACACCTGAAGGCCGAGCATCGGTCAGAGATGGAGGAGCTGAGGACTCAGCAACAGGAGCAGGTGAGAGAGAGGCTTCATGGGAGGCGTGTCTGCTTTGTCTCAGCTTTGATGAGATATGATCTTTTGCACGAAATGTGATCAGTCATTAGAGGACATCACTGTGTGTGTGTGTGTGTGTGTGTGTGTGTGTGTGTGTTTGGCGGGGTGTGTCAGGTGGAGGAGATGACAGTCAACCACCAGGCAGCCGTTCAGGAGCTCAGAGACATGCATAACATCACCATGGCAACGCTGCATGAGGAGCATGCCCGTACCATGAGAGGTATGATTTTAGACCTCAGTTAAAAAACACAATGTAACACCGGCACTGCAAAAAAACAACATCTAATCTCTTTGTTATTGTGCTTCTGAATGTGTGTGTAGACCTAAGGAAAGCTCATGAGCAACAGAAGATGCTTCTAGAGGAGGATTTTGAGAAACTCAGGCTTTCTCTACAGGTATGATTCCATGAAAAATATACTTAATTTGTTGGCGGATGCACACTAATATTTACTGAGGCGGTGTATGTTCTTGGGTTTGTGTGTGTGGATGCTTGTGCAGGATCAAGTGGATACTCTCACATTTCAAAACCAGAGTCTGAGGGACAAAGCCAAACGCTTTGAGGAGGCTTTGAGGAGGAGTACAGACGAACAGATAGTTGTGAGTGTACAAGAAAGTGCACAGACACTGTACAGTAGACTTACATGACTGCATCTATGTCTCAACAAATCCTAACTATGAATCACTGGAAATATTCTACATATCCAAATATATTATATATTATTATACAACCTACAAGTCTGACAGTTCTATTTTTCTAAACCCCATCAATCACTCTCTACCCTTCTTTTCGCTTGCTCTTGTCTTTTTGTTTGTGAACCTGTCCGTCACAGGATGCCTTGGCTCCATACCAGCACATTGAGCAAGATCTGAAGAGCTTGAAGGAGGTTGTGGAAATGAAGAACCAGCAGATACACCAACAAGAGAAGAAGATCTCTGATCTGGAGAAAGTGGTAGGCTCAAATAAGCTATGTCAACCCCCGTCTCCAACACCACCACCACCACCACTACGCAAACACACACATGCACACTGGTCTGGCTGTACACGATGTCCGATTGAGGAAAGATTACACTGTGGTTGTATTCTACTTTTGAGCAGGCCCAAAAGAACGTGTTCCTTGAGGAGAAGGTCCAGGTTCTGCAGCAGCAGAATGAGGATCTGAAGGCTCGTATTCAAATGAACCTCACCCTGTCCAGGTAAGACACATTCAGTCCTCATCACTGTCCTTAATGCTGCCGTCTTCATCCTTGACAGTAAGCCTGTTTCTACTTTATACTCATCGCTCATGAAGTACGTCTCCTCATAGTGGAACAATAATACAGTGTGTTTTATGTATTCCATGCTTTATCCTAAGGTAAGCTTCCTCTGTGCTGTTTCCCCTGCAGGCAACTGTCAGAGGAGAACGCCAACCTCCACGACTCCGTCGAGAAGGAGAGCACTGAGAAGAAGCGGCTGAGTCGGAACAACGAGGAGCTGCTGTGGCGCCTCCAGACCAGCCCCCTCATGTCCCCCGCGTCCTCCCCACTGCACCGCTCCTTCTCCACCTCCCCCGCCCCCTCCTCCCCGTTCTTTTCCTCCTCGCCTGTGGCGGGCTGCAACTCCCCGACTCACTGCCACGGCTGTCCCCAGCAGGCCCCGTACTCCTCCCCTTCCCACCGAGCCGCCGCTAATCAAAATCTCTCCCCGGGACCAGCCACGCCCACTCACAGGGCCGCGAGCAATCAGAATTACTCCCCTGGCCCGGCTACGCCCACACACAGAGTGTCAGCCAATCGCTGTAACTCTGCCACCTGTCTCAGCTCTTTGCAGAGATAAGTACTCATCTCTCTCTCTCTGTCTCTGACCCTCTATTTATTTTCTTAACTGGCTCCTTGTCTTTCGTTTCCACCATTTCTTTTCTCCTCCTCCCTTCTTTTTGACGTGAGTGGCACTGAAGTACATGTTGGAGATAAACTAGGGGCTGTGGTCTCCAGCCATCACAATACAAAAAAAAAAAAAAAAGGGCCGACGATGCAGTCAGTGTCAAAGCACTGAGGGTGGAGCCTCGGTGTCCATCGTGTGAAACACAACACGGAGAAAATAACACAGATACATATTGTCATGATGAAGGGATGCACAAGACGGCAGCTCTGGTCTTTGTCCCCAATCCCAACCTGTATAAATACAGAGTCTTGAAATGTAGACTGTATATACTGTATGATAGTGACACAGATAGTGTCAACATGTAGTGAAACCTCCCTGCATGGGTAGTCATGAGTCCTGCACAGACGGAAACAGTACAGAATGAAACTAGCACACTCTTTTCATCAAAACACAATACTCTGGTGTGTTAAAATCATGTCATGTCCTTGATAAAAATAAGCTCTATTCTCTCTTTGGGATTAGTTTCTCATAGTCAATTCTGTTTTTCACCTGTAAAAAAATCCCAAACAAAGCGCCTTATACTCCTGCCGTCTTACCAGCAGAGAACAAACAACATTTTATTTCAAGGACTTTGGATATAGAATTGGTTTGTAAATTAAAATGAATCATGTTTTTCAGCCTCCTCGGGGTGTATTTAACATTTTGTAATTAGTTCAATGCTGATAGTTTTACTTGTGTGGGACAAACCTACCTGGAACTGCAGCCATTTTACCTGCAAAATATAGAGGACTTCATGTTCAAACCTTGCCAGGTCTTCCTACCGCATCTCGCCACATGAGCTCCTCTTTGCTTTCGGGATCCCTCAGGTCAACTTGCAAAAACTACGTCAGCCATTTTGTATTTACCTCAGTGGGAATGTGCAGTCTGTTGTGTCCGTGGCTCAACAGCAACAACAACAACATAAACACACAGCTACCAGGGAGCTCAAAGCTAAGGGGGAAACCTAACACAGGAATCTCTGTTTTAAATGTTGTGGATTTCTTTAAAATGTGATGTTTATACCTAATTTATTTGTTACATGTTTTTTGCTACTTAAGCAAGCATGTACTGTGAAAGTCTTCCAGTCTTAATGTGAAACTTATTATTGCTGTGATTGTAAATTTATATAAGCTTGAGGTGTGAAGGAAATGAATGGTGTTTGTAACTGAAAATATCACCTATGGGACACAAGTGGAATATGTGATGTACCCCAGGAGAAAGGAGATATACTGCAGATTTTTGGACTTTTTGGCTGTCATCACACATACATAGGTGATGTTCAGGGGACTGTCTTATGATATAATATGGGTTTATAAGCTATGTACGAAAAGAGAAATACAGGTTAACCCTCCGTTGACCTCTTTGTGGCTAGTGTCACAGAGTTTAGTGTAACTCTGTGTGTTAACCTCAGTGTTAACCTCTTCATAACCTCTACTGATGCTTCTGGTTTATTTATCTGAATGACACTTTTTATCCTTCAAGTTCACAATAAAACTTTTGCAAGCTACACTGAAGTCTCAGTGTGCAAGAATATATTGTTCAGGGAATTATTTTCTAAATTTAGATTAGAAATACTTTCAATTTTATTCTCTGCGGGACATTATACACTCTTAAGATGTTTCCCAAGATAATTTTCCACTTATATAAAGTACAATAAAGAAACCAACCTTTGGTATATAAAAATGAGAATTATTTTCTAGCACACAGTATGTCATAGCTGCCTCCTGTACTGTACTCTTGCCCTCAGGGTCCTGATCTTTCATCTGGCTTTGAACAAGTCCACATTGAAAAAACCACAGTATTATACAGTGTAATCTCAGTGATTTACTCGCACATCAACAAACAAAACTAAAGCTGTTCAGAGTGCATATGAAAATGAGCTGTTGTAAATAAACAAAGCCAGTGAGAAGGAATGAGGGTAGGTCTGTGTCGGCTGTTGACAGTTTCAGCAACATTGCTAAGGGGAGCAGGGGTTAGGGTTAGAGACTAATGTAATATTCTTAAAGTTAAGTAGATGCGGGAGGTGGGGGCAGTATTGAGGCCTGCCATGGGGCCTTGAAATTCTGCGCCCCCGGTCACTTTTTTTTTTTTGTTAAATTACAGGTTGGGTAGATATAACCTTTTACCAGCATGTAAAGGATGACGTTTCTGGGTTGCCAGTTTTTTCAGTAATAGACTTTTAAGTGGATCTTTAATTGCGAAACCAGCACTTTTGATGGTTGTGAAAAAGTAAAAAGTATTCTTTCACGGATCTCCAAGATTTTTTGTATGACATGTACACAGGGTTGAATGCTCTTAAACAAAAGAATGTCAAGTACAGCATAGGATTTGAGAAATGTATCTCGATTTTCACTTATTTTATACCTACACTGATGATTTTGAGAATGTCTTTTCATAACGACCAATTGTAAGAACATACCAGTCAGAAAGTCACTGTTTTTTCAGATGTGTAGGATTACAGTTGACCTACGTCACTGAATGATTCATCTACAAGGATGCAACAAAAACTCCTGTTTACAAATGACAGCGTAAAGTTACCAGTTTCATCTAAAATTAATATTTCACCTTTGAATGGACTATGATTTCTAAACTATGAACTGGTATTGTAATGACCCTTCAATGTGTCCTGTGGACATCCTGTGTCTCACTATGAGCTGAATGTCAAAACTGTAATGACTGCATTTTATACAAGTCATTCATGTGATTTTGTTTAATATTGAAGGACCTCTATGTAGCAGCCATTTAATATGTAGCGCTTGGTTGAGCCTCCCCACAAGAAACATGGGTAATCTAACTAATTCATTAGGGATTGAAATGTCCATGTTGTTTAAATGCTGTTGTAGCAAATGTTTCCATGGCTTGTCAACTTTGAGCACTACAATTTAAATTTGTGGAGGTAAGCTATACAATTACCCCTTATGGATTTGGTCCAGAGACAAAGTTTACTGAATTTGTTTGTTCGGGCACTGATTGTATGTTTGAATGTAAATACATTTACAACATGAGTTGTGTCTTAGTGCACCAAAAAATGTAATAGAAGCATGTTTTTTTCCGTCTTTGCTGTTCCTCGCTCTCCCTTTCTCTTGTTTTACCTCTCTGCATTTGTGATGGTCAAATTGTAACCGTAGCGTAGGAGGCCTAGAGGACGAGGAATGAGATAGTTCAACATGTAATGTATACATGGTATGTTGATGATTTATTTGTACTTTTTGGGGAGAAAACAGTATTAAAAATATTCAAGAAAAGCCACGTGATGTTCATGTTTCATTTAAGGATGGTCCTGCTCTCCATTCAAGAGTTCAGATGTGTTTACCTGCTACATGTATTCTGGATACAAGTTCTTGTCCTAGTTAACAGCATACTGTAGATATTTAGGATTGGTCTGGTTCACTAGCATTAATGTATACTTGGACAGAACTACTAGGTTTAGAGTTTGCTCATACTGGCGTTTTTGACATCAGATATCCTGTTAAACCAATTTGACTCATATCCAGCAACAACACTCTAACACATAAAATACTGTTTTTATAACTTTTACTGTTTTTACTTTTTCTTATTTTAGCAAATTATTTTATTTTTAAAACCTTAATAAATCTTAGTAGATTGAAAGTGTTTGATTTCATAAGTTTCCTTTTGCCACAGAGCCTGCTTATTTAAAAAGACCAAAGACCGAAAACATAAACTAATATCACAGACATTTGTTTACACACTCTTTATTATATAATGATATTATAATGATAACAGACTCATAACAAATTGTGTCAGATATGTAAACTATGCAGACAACTTTTGTATTCCAATCACATTGGTCACAGCTTGACTATATAAACCATAGAGGTGTTTCTAAGATCACTCTGAAAAAATATGTTGAGCAACCTAAGAGCTTATTTTACAAAGAGCCACAGAAATGTATCCTGATCCCATTATTTTAGAGGATCATTAAACTGAGCTATCACGGAGTTGTCACTTCCGCATGAAGTGAGATATGACATCCATGGGCAGGGGGAAGATGATGGTGGAGTTCTTCTCCGCTGCGATGGTGTTGAGGGTCTGCAGGTAGCGAAGCTGCAGGGCTGACGGGGACTCTGCGATCACGAGGGACGCCTCCTTCAGGGCACGAGATGCATTCATCTCACCCTCTGCTGCAATCACCTATTCATAGGTCAAGAAAGAGAGGTTAGGATAGCACACAATAACTAGCCTAAAAGTAAACACCTGAAAATAGTGCACTTTTTCCCCCATTACAACTATTCAACACTTATGTGTGTAGATTGTGTTTTACAGTAAATTATTGTATAACCCCTATGCATGTACTGCATGGGTCACGTTACATGTCCTGACCTTGGCTCTGGCCTCTCGTGTAGCCTCTGCTTCAGCCGCCATGGCTCTCTGCAACTGATGTGGCAGCTTCACATCTTTAATCTCCACACGCTCCACCTTGATGCCCCAGTTGTCTGTGGCCTCGTCCAGATTGGCCTGGAAAAGACAATAAAGAGGAAAAACTTAACACATGTGGCTTGCATTGATTGTTCCATACCATCCACAGATGAAATTCACACATTGCTGTCCATTAGAGGTCAAAAATCAAGGAAACAAGCCACAAGTCTTGCAAATGATGTGGTTCACTAATTTGAAAGAACAGCAAACACTTTGTAAAAGTAAAGTCTCAAAAGATGAGTGATTTAGAATAAGCTCTTCATGCCAAAAATA
Source organism: Lateolabrax maculatus (assembly GCA_031216445.1). Lineage (NCBI taxonomy): Eukaryota > Metazoa > Chordata > Actinopteri > Acropomatiformes > Lateolabracidae > Lateolabrax > Lateolabrax maculatus. The sequence goes on along the minus strand of CM062197.1, from coordinate 12,828,026 downwards.
AAATGGATCAGACTGTCGAGTCAATAGTAATTATCTAAAACAAAATTCTAGCTCCTGAAAAATCAATTGAAACAACAAACAGCATCCAAGGTCATGCATTTTACCAAAGTGAGAACATGAAAAACATGAAACACGAAAACATAATAATTTATTTTCCCGTTATTCTTTGGTCGCGCATTCGTGTGTGAAATGTGCTCTAGGTTTTTTTTAGCTTTTTTAGATTTGAATGGGCTTTAGATTGTGTACCTGCATGTTGTGAGCGATGCCTTCACGGTCAGACAAGAGCTCAGACAGGTTCTTCGTTCCCAGGACATTTCTGAGGTTGGTTTGAGCCAGCAGACGGGTGGAGTAGTCAGCATTAGACACGTTGGCCACAGAGGCAATGGGGTCAAAGACCCGGAAGTACACCACTCCATCCACAGAAACTGTAACTGAGTCCTTGGTCAGGATCTAAGGTAGAAATACATGACAGTGTGTATGTGTGTGTCCACAGATTTTAACTGAAATCATTTATAACATTGCATAGGAGCACTTTCTCCAGAGAGTTTTGTGTTGTTCTTTGTGCCAACCTTACCTCTTGTGGTGGGATGTCAAATGAAACTGTTCGCAAATCCACTTTCACAAAGGAGTCAGTGCACGGCATTATAAAGAAAATGCCTGTAGACAAACAGGAAAAAGCATGAATTTTCAATTTAAAAAAAATTTAAAAATACATTACTATTTTGGATCAATCTGAAATTGCCCTTTTTGTTAATCGCATATCCCCAATCCATGATTTTTGTTAACAGTTGGTCAAAACAAATAAATAAATTGAAATTGTTAGTGTTTCTACCTGGCCCTTTAGCCTTCCTGTCTGTGATGCGGCCCAGTCTGAAGATGACAGCGCGTTCATACTCCTGAACAATCTGCAATCCCGGCAGAAAGACCACAACACAAGCTCAATTCACATTCAAGTTTGCAATAATGAAAATAGTGGCTTTTCAACCCTTTGTGCTGATTCACTGAGTTCACTCACCTTCAGACAAAACCAGACGGTGATGGGGAAGAGGAGAAATGTGAAGAAGCCGGAGAGTATGACAATCAACCAACCAACGCATCCCAAAGACCCTGTCCGTTCAGCTTGAGAGAGACAAAAGTGTGTGTTTGAGACAACAGAACATTTTTTATGTTAATTTCTATTAATGGATTGTTGTTGTTCCAGCTGAGATCTAACACAGATGCAAGCAGTTTACATGCAAAGAGACTCTCCCACACACTGTGCAAACAGTGAAATGTTTACTCATGCAACATGATCTCTGGAGAACCACTTTGGTAATTAAAGAAGTCATTAAGTGAGGGGAAAGGTCTGTGTGTCATACTACGTCATAGGTCCTGGCTCAAAGGACTGTGCTTCAGTTTTTATCTGTGCATGTTTCTCAACAAAGCCGTCACATTTCACATTAAACCCCTCATGTTCACAAAGTTAACCTCACGTTTAAAGCAGCATTCAGTTTGATGTATTTACACATATCAATGGCACCTTTGACTTTATGGTTGATACCACAGCACACTGCGGTATTACACTGTCAGAGAAAAATAATTAGATTTGAATTTGCAAAAAGCCTTAACTTCATGGCCTTTGTATCGCTTTGATTATAATGTCCTGATATAATTAGCATTATTCTCTCTCTCGCCCACAGACTCTATAAAACGGATCAAACCACAGGAAATGCAGTTTCCTGTTGTTGAACTAAGGGGATTTTCACCGCTGTCAAGGAGCATTATTGCCCCCCCCTTCCCACCGAGCCGCCGCTAATCAAAATCTCTCCCCGGGACCAGCCACGCCCACTCACAGGGCCGCGAGCAATCAGAATTACTCCCCTGGCCCGGCTACGCCCACACACAGAGTGTCAGCCAATCGCTGTAACTCTGCCACCTGTCTCAGCTCTTTGCAGAGATAAGTACTCATCTCTCTCTCTCTGTCTCTGACCCTCTATTTATTTTCTTAACTGGCTCCTTGTCTTTCGTTTCCACCATTTCTTTTCTCCTCCTCCCTTCTTTTTGACGTGAGTGGCACTGAAGTACATGTTGGAGATAAACTAGGGGCTGTGGTCTCCAGCCATCACAATACAAAAAAAAAAAAAAAAGGGCCGACGATGCAGTCAGTGTCAAAGCACTGAGGGTGGAGCCTCGGTGTCCATCGTGTGAAACACAACACGGAGAAAATAACACAGATACATATTGTCATGATGAAGGGATGCACAAGACGGCAGCTCTGGTCTTTGTCCCCAATCCCAACCTGTATAAATACAGAGTCTTGAAATGTAGACTGTATATACTGTATGATAGTGACACAGATAGTGTCAACATGTAGTGAAACCTCCCTGCATGGGTAGTCATGAGTCCTGCACAGACGGAAACAGTACAGAATGAAACTAGCACACTCTTTTCATCAAAACACAATACTCTGGTGTGTTAAAATCATGTCATGTCCTTGATAAAAATAAGCTCTATTCTCTCTTTGGGATTAGTTTCTCATAGTCAATTTTGTTTTTCACCTGTAAAAAAATCCCAAACAAAGCGCCTTATACTCCTGCCGTCTTACCAGCAGAGAACAAACAACATTTTATTTCAAGGACTTTGGATATAGAATTGGTTTGTAAATTAAAATGAATCATGTTTTTCAGCCTCCTCGGGGTGTATTTAACATTTTGTAATTAGTTCAATGCTGATAGTTTTACTTGTGTGGGACAAACCTACCTGGAACTGCAGCCATTTTACCTGCAAAATATAGAGGACTTCATGTTCAAACCTTGCCAGGTCTTCCTACCGCATCTCGCCACATGAGCTCCTCTTTGCTTTCGGGATCCCTCAGGTCAACTTGCAAAAACTACGTCAGCCATTTTGTATTTACCTCAGTGGGAATGTGCAGTCTGTTGTGTCCATGGCTCAACAGCAACAACAACAACATAAACACACAGCTACCAGGGAGCTCAAAGCTAAGGGGGAAACCTAACACAGGAATCTCTGTTTTAAATGTTGTGGATTTCTTTAAAATGTGATGTTTATACCTAATTTATTTGTTACATGTTTTTTGCTACTTAAGCAAGCATGTACTGTGAAAGTCTTCCAGTCTTAATGTGAAACTTATTATTGCTGTGATTGTAAATTTATTCAAGCTTGAGGTGTGAAGGAAATGAATGGTGTTTGTAACTGAAAATATCACCTATGGGACACAAGTGGAATATGTGATGTACCCCAGGAGAAAGGAGATATACTGCAGATTTTTGGACTTTTTGGCTGTCATCACACATACATAGGTGATGTTCAGGGGACTGTCTTATGATATAATATGGGTTTATAAGCTATGTACGAAAAGAGAAATACAGGTTAACCCTCCGTTGACCTCTTTGTGGCTAGTGTCACAGAGTTTAGTGTAACTCTGTGTGTTAACCTCAGTGTTAACCTCTTCATAACCTCTACTGATGCTTCTGGTTTATTTATCTGAATGACACTTTTTATCCTTCAAGTTCACAATAAAACTTTTGCAAGCTACACTGAAGTCTCAGTGTGCAAGAATATATTGTTCAGGGAATTATTTTCTAAATTTAGATTAGAAATACTTTCAATTTTATTCTCTGCGGGACATTATACACTCTTAAGATGTTTCCCAAGATAATTTTCCACTTATATAAAGTACAATAAAGAAACCAACCTTTGGTATATAAAAATGAGAATTATTTTCTAGCACACAGTATGTCATAGCTGCCTCCTGTACTGTACTCTTGCCCTCAGGGTCCTGATCTTTCATCTGGCTTTGAACAAGTCCACATTGAAAAAACCACAGTATTATACAGTGTAATCTCAGTGATTTACTCGCACATCAACAAACAAAACTAAAGCTGTTCAGAGTGCATATGAAAATGAGCTGTTGTAAATAAACAAAGCCAGTGAGAAGGAATGAGGGTAGGTCTGTGTCGGCTGTTGACAGTTTCAGCAACATTGCTAAGGGGAGCAGGGGTTAGGGTTAGAGACTAATGTAATATTCTTAAAGTTAAGTAGATGCGGGAGGTGGGGGCAGTATTGAGGCCTGCCATGGGGCCTTGAAATTCTGCGCCCCCGGTCACTTTTTTTTTTTTGTTAAATTACAGGTTGGGTAGATATAACCTTTTACCAGCATGTAAAGGATGACGTTTCTGGGTTGCCAGTTTTTTCAGTAATAGACTTTTAAGTGTATCTTTAATTGCGAAACCAGCACTTTTGATGGTTGTGAAAAAGTAAAAAGTATTCTTTCACGGATCTCCAAGATTTTTTGTATGACATGTACACAGGGTTGAATGCTCTTAAATAAAAGAATGTCAAGTACAGCATAGGATTTGAGAAATGTATCTCGATTTTCACTTATTTTATACCTACACTGATGATTTTGAGAATGTCTTTTCATAACGACCAATTGTAAGAACATACCAGTCAGAAAGTCACTGTTTTTTCAGATGTGTAGGATTACAGTTGACCTACGTCACTGAATGATTCATCTACAAGGATGCAACAAAAACTCCTGTTTACAAATGACAGCGTAAAGTTACCAGTTTCATCTAAAATTAATATTTCACCTTTGAATGGACTATGATTTCTAAACTATGAACTGGTATTGTAATGACCCTTCAATGTGTCCTGTGGACATCCTGTGTCTCACTATGAGCTGAATGTCAAAACTGTAATGACTGCATTTTATACAAGTCATTCATGTGATTTTGTTTAATATTGAAGGACCTCTATGTAGCAGCCATTTAATATGTAGCGCTTGGTTGAGCCTCCCCACAAGAAACATGGGTAATCTAACTAATTCATTAGGGATTGAAATGTCCATGTTGTTTAAATGCTGTTGTAGCAAATGTTTCCATGGCTTGTCAACTTTGAGCACTACAATTTAAATTTGTGGAGGTAAGCTATACAATTACCCCTTATGGATTTGGTCCAGAGACAAAGTTTACTGAATTTGTTTGTTCGGGCACTGATTGTATGTTTGAATGTAAATACATTTACAACATGAGTTGTGTCTTAGTGCACCAAAAAATGTAATAGAAGCATGTTTTTTTCCGTCTTTGCTGTTCCTCGCTCTCCCTTTCTCTTGTTTTACCTCTCTGCATTTGTGATGGTCAAATTGTAACCGTAGCGTAGGAGGCCTAGAGGACGAGGAATGAGATAGTTCAACATGTAATGTATACATGGTATGTTGATGATTTATTTGTACTTTTTGGGGAGAAAACAGTATTAAAAATATTCAAGAAAAGCCACGTGATGTTCATGTTTCATTTAAGGATGGTCCTGCTCTCCATTCAAGAGTTCAGATGTGTTTACCTGCTACATGTATTCTGGATACAAGTTCTTGTCCTAGTTAACAGCATACTGTAGATATTTAGGATTGGTCTGGTTCACTAGCATTAATGTATACTTGGACAGAACTACTAGGTTTAGAGTTTGCTCATACTGGCGTTTTTGACATCAGATATCCTGTTAAACCAATTTGACTCATATCCAGCAACAACACTCTAACACATAAAATACTGTTTTTATAACTTTTACTGTTTTTACTTTTTCTTATTTTAGCAAATTATTTTATTTTTAAAACCTTAATAAATCTTAGTAGATTGAAAGTGTTTGATTTCATAAGTTTCCTTTTGCCACAGAGCCTGCTTATTTAAAAAGACCAAAGACCGAAAACATAAACTAATATCACAGACATTTGTTTACACACTCTTTATTATATAATGATATTATAATGATAACAGACTCATAACAAATTGTGTCAGATATGTAAACTATGCAGACAACTTTTGTATTCCAATCACATTGGTCACAGCTTGACTATATAAACCATAGAGGTGTTTCTAAGATCACTCTGAAAAAATATGTTGAGCAACCTAAGAGCTTATTTTACAAAGAGCCACAGAAATGTATCCTGATCCCATTATTTTAGAGGATCATTAAACTGAGCTATCACGGAGTTGTCACTTCCGCATGAAGTGAGATATGACATCCATGGGCAGGGGGAAGATGATGGTGGAGTTCTTCTCCGCTGCGATGGTGTTGAGGGTCTGCAGGTAGCGAAGCTGCAGGGCTGACGGGGACTCTGCGATCACGAGGGACGCCTCCTTCAGGGCACGAGATGCATTCATCTCACCCTCTGCTGCAATCACCTATTCATAGGTCAAGAAAGAGAGGTTAGGATAGCACACAATAACTAGCCTAAAAGTAAACACCTGAAAATAGTGCACTTTTTCCCCCATTACAACTATTCAACACTTATGTGTGTAGATTGTGTTTTACAGTAAATTATTGTATAACCCCTATGCATGTACTGCATGGGTCACGTTACATGTCCTGACCTTGGCTCTGGCCTCTCGTGTAGCCTCTGCTTCAGCCGCCATGGCTCTCTGCAACTGATGTGGCAGCTTCACATCTTTAATCTCCACACGCTCCACCTTGATGCCCCAGTTGTCTGTGGCCTCGTCCAGATTGGCCTGGAAAAGACAATAAAGAGGAAAAACTTAACACATGTGGCTTGCATTGATTGTTCCATACCATCCACAGATGAAATTCACACATTGCTGTCCATTAGAGGTCAAAAATCAAGGAAACAAGCCACAAGTCTTGCAAATGATGTGGTTCACTAATTTGAAAGAACAGCAAACACTTTGTAAAAGTAAAGTCTCAAAAGATGAGTGATTTAGAATAAGCTCTTCATGCCAAAAATAAAATGGATCAGACTGTCGAGTCAATAGTAATTATCTAAAACAAAATTCTAGCTCCTGAAAAATCAATTGAAACAACAAACAGCATCCAAGGTCATGCATTTTACCAAAGTGAGAACATGAAAAACATGAAACACGAAAACATAATAATTTATTTTCCCGTTATTCTTTGGTCGCGCATTCGTGTGTGAAATGTGCTCTAGGTTTTTTTTAGCTTTTTTAGATTTGAATGGGCTTTAGATTGTGTACCTGCATGTTGTGAGCGATGCCTTCACGGTCAGACAAGAGCTCAGACAGGTTCTTCGTTCCCAGGACATTTCTGAGGTTGGTTTGAGCCAGCAGACGGGTGGAGTAGTCAGCATTAGACACGTTGGCCACAGAGGCAATGGGGTCAAAGACCCGGAAGTACACCACTCCATCCACAGAAACTGTAACTGAGTCCTTGGTCAGGATCTAAGGTAGAAATACATGACAGTGTGTATGTGTGTGTCCACAGATTTTAACTGAAATCATTTATAACATTGCATAGGAGCACTTTCTCCAGAGAGTTTTGTGTTGTTCTTTGTGCCAACCTTACCTCTTGTGGTGGGATGTCAAATGAAACTGTTCGCAAATCCACTTTCACAAAGGAGTCAGTGCACGGCATTATAAAGAAAATGCCTGTAGACAAACAGGAAAAAGCATGAATTTTCAATTTAAAAAAAATTTAAAAATACATTACTATTTTGGATCAATCTGAAATTGCCCTTTTTGTTAATCGCATATCCCCAATCCATGATTTTTGTTAACAGTTGGTCAAAACAAATAAATAAATTGAAATTGTTAGTGTTTCTACCTGGCCCTTTAGCCTTCCTGTCTGTGATGCGGCCCAGTCTGAAGATGACAGCGCGTTCATACTCCTGAACAATCTGCAATCCCGGCAGAAAGACCACAACACAAGCTCAATTCACATTCAAGTTTGCAATAATGAAAATAGTGGCTTTTCAACCCTTTGTGCTGATTCACTGAGTTCACTCACCTTCAGACAAAACCAGACAGTGATGGGGAAGAGGAGAAATGTGAAGAAGCCGGAGAGTATGACAATCAACCAACCAACGCATCCCAAAGACCCTGTCCGTTCAGCTTGAGAGAGACAAAAGTGTGTGTTTGAGACAACAGAACATTTTTTATGTTAATTTCTATTAATGGATTGTTGTTGTTCCAGCTGAGATCTAACACAGATGCAAGCATGCAAAGAGACTCTCCCACACACTGTGCAAACAGTGAAATGTTTACTCATGCAACATGATCTCTGGAGAACCACTTTGGTAATTAAAGAAGTCATTAAGTGAGGGGAAAGGTCTGTGTGTCATACTACGTCATAGGTCCTGGCTCAAAGGACTGTGCTTCAGTATTTATCTGTGCATGTTTCTCAACAAAGCCGTCACATTTCACATTAAACCCCTCATGTTCACAAAGTTAACCTCACGTTTAAAGCAGCATTCAGTTTGATGTATTTACACATATCAATGGCACCTTTGACTTTATGGTTGATACCACAGCACACTGCGGTATTACACTGTCAGAGAAAAATAATTAGATTTGAATTTGCAAAAAGCCTTAACTTCATGGCCTTTGTATCGCTTTGACTATAATGTCCTGATATAATAAGCATTATTCTCTCTCTCGCCCACAGACTCTATAAAACGGATCAAACCACAGGAAATGCAGTTTCCTGTTATTGAACTAAGGGGATTTTCACCGCTGTCAAGGAGCATTATTGCACATTACAGAGCCTTGCAAATTCACTTGCACTGTTTCACATGATCCATGATAGTTACTGGGAAAGGTCATGCATATGTTGTTATAAGGACTGTTATAATATAATCATAACGTATACTGTGTCAATCTTCCTTATATCTGTATCATATCATGTAACATATCTTATGTTTTTTTTAATCAAATAGATTTCATTTTTTTTATTTATTTAAAAAATAGCACCAATTGTTTGGATGGCAGAACTCCACTAAGGAATTTGAAGAAATTCTAACACAAATAATCTCTTCATAATATGTGCGCCCAATTAAAGTGTTATTGATTTATGCTTTATCACTAGCAAAACCTGATTGAAAGGGGATGCATGTAAGTGATGTGTACACAGCTGTCTATATCATATGATCCTGTCCAACAGGTTAGTCATAACAAAGACTTGGAAAATGCTAAATGCTGAAATATCTCTGATATGAAAACAAGCTCTTATCAGCAACCAAATTAAGGACCGTTTACACACAAGCCAAACCCAACTGTATAACAAGACAGTTCCTTGTTCACTTCACTTCACGGATCATGGATACAGGGATACACACAAAACAATCACAGTCACATGCTATTGGGACTCTTTATCTCAGAGACATGTGATTTATGTCTCCATGACGATGGGGTTCTACTTTGCCCCTCTGGCTACTTTCCACCTGCACAGGTGAGCTCTTACATATATGCCATGCATAACGTTCTCCTGCTCACATGACTGACAACATAATGACGATGTACAAACGTGGAGCTCATGGTTCAGGGAAGCGTAAACAACACTGTTGATCTAAGCCTTAAACCAAGTCTGGTGTTACTAATATTTTACTTTTTAACACAATCAGTTACGTAACATTTAAGCTCAGAAGAAAAGACAAGAAAGGAAACGTAGTTTATCTTACATATTAAATCTTCTTTGCTCATTCCTCTTCTCTTCTGGCTCTCCATTTGGTCCTCCATTTCCATCCACTGGTTAAAACTGAAAGGGGAAGTGTGTGGAGAGTTGGTTTAAGTGTATCTGGTCAGGAGGGAGTCACCCAGCCTTTTAAAGCCGTAATGCTGCAATATAATGTAGCTCAGAAAAGGAGTGGCTCCAACTACTCGTTGATCATCAACAAAGTACAATATATCATGAACAGGAACACGTGACAGGAAAATACTACTAATATACAGAATACAGGATTGTTTATATAAATAAAATGCAGAATGAAAAGCTGTACTTTCACTCTTTTCACATCCCACTAGAATAAGAAACTATGTAATCTGTGGCATCTGTGGAAATCTTAAAATAAGCTTGAGACTTCAATTATATTTTTCAATAAAACAATTATGTAGAGAACCTACTATGATTATAATTTTTTCATGGTATTTGCAGTTATTAGTAAAATGTAACACATAACAAAACCTATTAAATGTGCCTTTAAATCAGACATGTAATTAATATGTATTGCAGATGTTATTTCCAGTAAGATCTCATAACTGGGCGCTGGAAGTCTCATGACTAATTGACACATGACTGCGTTGAGCAATATTACAGATACTCATAAAAGCACTGTGTCGAGGTCTAAGTGGGCTGTAGGTAGGCTGTAAAACTGTAATACTGACGGTTGGATAAAATAACATGAAATAAAATAATAATTGCATATCAATTAAGGTATATGGTGACCACAGTCTTCAATACAGATTAAATTATCTGGTTACATTTCAGTAATTTGTCAAATTTTGCTGACCATGAACCTTTACGTTTGACCTTTTCTTTGCTGATAAAGTATGTTCATAAAGGTTGTCCATTCATCCCAATAATTAGCTTTTTTTTCTTTTTCTTTTTTTTACCTGATAGCCATGGCATTACACAGAAATGAGATACAGCAACAGCTACAGCAACCAGCAGTTTACTGACAAAATAATAAAACAGGTGCAAATACAAAAAAAGGGCAAAACAGACTAAAACAACACAGTGTAACAAATGTGTTCCATTCCTCTCAACTGTCTCTGAGTGTGCTGAGGTGTACAGTAAATGAAATAAAATTACAGTTTTCACTATGTTGCAAAGCATTACTTAAGAATACAGACCGTTCACATCTCAAGTTCACATATCACTCAACAAATGCTCCAAGTTGTTCTCAGCAACATCGGCATACAGTACATTTGATCAACATCTGTCAAAAGAACTTTGTAAATATACAAAATATAAACTGCTGACAGCCACAAGTGTTTGTTCACTGAAAATAACACAAACATGAGTAGAACTGCTAAATGCATGTTACTGTGTACAACACTTCCACCCCTGACACAGCACAAGGATTAAAAATATTCATGGTGTGCCCACTTCAAAATATGACTGTGCCATAAAACTCAATATACCATAAGTCGCCTAAAAATTTCATGTCATAATACAATATTCAAATCCGGACAATCAATCAGTATCATAAGCATGTCCTTTCCACTGCGACTGGAAGTGAAATACTACATGAGGATACTGTCAAGTCATTACATGATATCATGTACATTTTTCAATGGTTCTATAATTCATTCTTCACTAATAAATGTTGATAAACTTGATTAAAAACAGCCAAGTCCAGCTAACATTAAAACCAGTCACAGTCTACTTTTAAAACCTAACAACTTTGACAACTGATATTTACAACTGTTCACTATGAATAATATAAGACATACTGTATGCCATCTCCCCCACACACTATTTCAACTGTTTTCACAATAGTGTTCCTTGTATTAAGTAATTCTGTCTGTAACATACACATTACTGAAGCTCTCCAATCTGTCCTGTTCTCTTCAGGGTTTAAAGCCACAAAATAAAACGGTAGGGCAGGGTGTACGTAGCATGTAAGGGTACTCAGTGTTTCAAATTGTATTGAGGGTTTCCCTGCCAACCCAACGGGGGGTGCAGGCCTGGTTGGAGGGGGAAGGGGTTTCCTGGGCCTGGAGCGTAGTTGGTGAAACTGTTGGCCTGGGGAGGAAAGCTCTCCAAAGCAGATGTGGGATGAGCCTGGAACAAGACAAAGAAAAGCAGTGTTTTTGTAGCCGTGAGGCTTTATCAAACTGACATTCAAATACTTTTACTTTGCCAGAGTATAGTGTGTGTGTGTGTGTGTGTGTGTGTGTGTGTGGGTGGGTGCGTGTGTGTCTACCTGCAGCAGGGCAGACTGCATGGTTGGGTTGTGGAGGCCACCAAGGGCTGCAGATGAGGCAGAGGAAGAGAAGCCTGGCACCCCAGGGAAGGACAGCAAGCCGGGGAACCCACTGCTTCCTGGAGGCTGAAGTCCACTGCTCAACCTGTAACATGCAGAATAATTACAGTGGCATTATAGCATAGTTGTGTGTGTGTATATATATATATATGTGTGTGTGTGTGTGTGTGTGTGTGTGTGTTTATAATTGTTCTTTTTTTTACTATACTATTTTGCCATTCCCCATATATACATATTAAAAAGTATAACTAACTTAATAGGTCTTGCAAGATGGATACTACCTGCCTCTTGAGTGCATGAAATATCAACACAAGGGGAGGCTTGTCCTTGCAAAACTTGTTACTTGACAAGATAAGGTGCTTAGGGCTGACAATAATCACCTAGTAGGGTTGGCAAAGACCTCTTTGAGACAACACAAACCAAAGTCAACATCTGACACTCCAGAGTAGGAGTACAAGTGGACTTTGCACCTTGTAGGTGAAGTGTTTCCACTGAAGACATAAAACCCAAAGTGGAAAATCGATGTACAGAATTTACGATGCCTTTTTACAGTGGTCACATCTCATCTTAACCCAGAGCCAGTTCTAACTACTAACTACTGTGGTTACTAGAAATGGAGTAACAGAATAAGACAACTATACCATATATATATATAGACCAACACTCTAATTCAATTGCTGCTATAGTCTTTCATGTAGACTAAATTAAATAATATTAAGAAAACAGCATGACATACTTAGGTTTATTTTAGATTATCCATATGACATGGCTTCTGTATACAAGGGAAGTAAAAATGGAAGCTCTTATACCCGGGCTGGAAGTTGGAGCTGAAAGCAGATGCGAAGCCAGGTAAAACTGGCGATGATGATGGAACTCCAGCAGCGGCAGCTGCCGCGGCTGCTGCTGCCTGCAGAGGGGCCACCGATGCCACTGAAGACGGAGTGGCCCCTGACAGTCCCATGAACGAAGACAAGACAGGGCTCCCAGCACCATGCCCTCCTGAAACCCCCAAGCCCGGGAAGGCAGCGGGGCTAGGGCCATGTTGAAGGCCTGGGAATATAGAGGACGCAGAGGTGAGGCCTAGACCGAAAGGAGAGGCTGCGCTGGTTGCGGCGTTGTGAGCGAGGCCTGGGTACATGGAGGTTTGTGGATGGTTAGAAATGTTGGTAGTGGGAGGCATTGCAGGCATGGATCCAGGGGAGGAAGAAAGGGAGGCAAAGGGGGACAGGCCAGGATAATGAGAGGGTGCTGGGCTGGAGGACAGAGCTTGCAGGCCGCTGATAGCAACAGGACTAGAAAGAGAGACTTGAGGAGAACCCGAGGGGTGCGACAGACCAAAGGAATGTGCCAGGACAGCCTGCGCAGAACCTGGTACCACCAGAGTGCTGAGAGACGGGGTGCCAGAGCGAGAGGTGCCCTTGAAAGCGGAGGGCACAGGGCTGTTACTGCCGCTGTTGCTACCCCCAGTGTGTCGGTGCAGGACTCCAGCCGCGGCCATGGCAGCGTGCACCTGTGCAGAATGAGCTGGGGAGGGTTTGGGACTGGGGCCTGGAGTGGAACAGCTCGGAATAACTTGAGTGGACGATCCAGGGGTGAGACATTGTGGTCCAGAGGGGGTGTAACTTCGGATCACTGACCCAGATGGGTTACCTGCTTGTGGGTGTATGCCTGACAGGTGGTCTGTGGACTGGGAAAACACCTTCTGCTGAGTTGAGCCCATGGAGTTCGTCTGAGATAAGGGGTCGGGGCCGCTGCGGGAGGTAGAAGGGGTGCCTGGTCGGGAAATGGCATGGAAGGGGGAAGAGGAGAAGCCCCCGCTACCAGGGATGGGAGTTCCACAAGGAGTGCCTGAAGGGGTGTGGGCTTTAATAACAGAAGAGGGCGTAGGTGTAGCATGTCCACTGGGGGTCTGTGGACCTGCTTTAATCACAGATGGGGATGGAGCAGGGGAGGGAGAGGGGGCATTGGGATTGTGAGAGGGCACCATGCCAGGGAAAACTGGTGTGATAGGGGTTGTGGGAGTCGGCTGAGCAGGAGAAGCCTGGGGTTGGACAGGGGTAGAAGGCGTGGACCCATGAGGAATGAGGAGGGGCCCGCTTTTGACTCCAGGCGTGGTGATGTGTGGATTCCCTGGTTTGGCGTAACCTGGAGAAAAAAATCAACAGTTGGTGAAAAGGGTCATCTAAAATGATGACTACTATTATCTCACATGGTATCAACTAAGAAAAAGAAAAAAAAATACATTTAAGTAGTAGCAGATATAGTTCAATTAAATTATTGATTTCTTGTTTTTTTCTGATCAGTTGTGTTATTGTTCAAAACAAATTAAATTCAAGGACACAGACAGAACAGGTTAAAACCCAACAAACTATCACAGAAGAAGTAATCCACTCACATCTAAAAAAGAGGAGGGACACAGCAAGGAGGAATAGCCAGAGAGCATCCCTGCGTGCAACTTATTACATGGAAATTCAAACAATTTTCAAGATTGGAATATGTCTTCTTCTTACTTTTGGGGAAATGTGTACATAATTTATTTGGCTTTGTAACTTCAAATGAACTTTCATCACATACTGTTCTTATTTGAACACTGCTTTGTCAATTTAATATAACAACATCTTTGTGCTTATGATCACATATCTCCCCAAAAGCCCATAAAGATGTATTTCAACTGTGAAAACTGATGAGACAGTGCTTTCAAAAAAATACGTTTTCATGAGCGATGCATGTCATATGCCAGCACACAGCATGATTGAAAGTAAAAGATTAATGACATTAGTTTAGAGCCATTTCAGTCCAGGCAACCAAAGACTTGTCTTCACAATTCACCAAAACACACTTCTACAATGACTGACCAGAAAGTAGAGGTACCAGCATGTTGTACTGCAATACAATACAACAGCCTTGCAAGAAAATACATTTTTGATTACTATTTCTGTTTTTTGTGTGTTGATACCATTCTGTGGTGTTGGACTGAATACAGACTTATGTTAAAAAAGTATTTCAACAGAATATTTTTTTTTTCTGCTTTCATGCTAAATACTTGCAGGAGAACAAACAGTGAAAATATCGTATTATATCAAATAGAACAGAAATGTGGTTGCATTGGATATAACGCAATCTAACATGACAACACCCCTCCTCAGAAAAAGATCAGAGGATTGAATCGACATCTCTCCAACAGATCTAAATGAAAGGAATCCAACTCAGCTGCTGTAGTATGGGGATGTATTTTTCTGGTCACTCAGTGTATGCCAACAGAAGTAAGAAGCACATTTTTCACCTGATAAAGGCATTAAGCTTGAGAAGCGCAGGTAAGCAGCATGCCAGGTAGTTAGGCAGCAAGCTTTAAGGAGTGTCTACTTGCTGTCACACACGCGCGCACACACACTCGAATCATACCTGCTACTTTGTGGGTTGAGTTGTAGGGGGGAGGGGGCACGTTGGCTGTTATAACCCCTCCCATAGAAACAAGGCCTGCGTTGTTGTATGCACCTGAGTAGCAGTTGCAAATATTATCAGTGTCCACTGCACATTCATACATACACCCACAAACGTAAGAATCACACACAACACACCCCGCTACTAACTATACCTCAACCAATCCCGTATGGCAGTGAAAAAACATGCCTAACTGTTCCCAAAACCACTCAAAGCAGCATGATTCATTTCTCAACTGACTGAGATCTTTCATTGACATGTTGTACACAGTATTCCATTACTGCACAGGGCAGGGTAAAGTACTGTATGGGGTAACTGTGTGTAAAAGGGCGGTTGCTTACTTGGTGCAATGGTAGCATGGGGTCGGCACGGTGGTATAGGGTAGGGCACAGGTCGATGAGGGTTGTAGGACGAAGGAAACTAAAAAGGAGAAAACAAAAGATATAAAACATAAATGTAAATCAGCCAATTCTGTCTAATTAAGATCTGTAATGCAAGTTTTCGAAAGGCGATATAAGGCGACTAATACATTGATTACAAATTGAGGATAACAGTGAAAAGAAAAATATGGAAGTGAAACCACTGTATGGTCATTTAAAAGCCAACGTGAGGCATCTTCTTGCAGCAGATGGTGCAACACTGTTTTTTTTTATATGTTCTCATATTTCAAGATGATTATGCTTACATACCAGCAAATTTAAAAAATACATATATTTTAATGAATACAACAGGTTAAACATCTTTCATAACGTCATCAGTCACCAGAGCATTTACATTATATATTATATTAGAAATAGCTGGAGTATAGGGAACAAGGCCGATTTCCATGTTTTACATCAAAATGTGAAGATTGGCTGTTAATGGGTTTGTTTCTGTATTTTTCCATCATTCTGTTAACGCCCTCTACTGTAAAATCCATACTGAAGCCCATTTAGCACCATGGTCTACCATCCATTATCTTATATAAGGCTTGATGTGTAGGTTGAAGGTTTTATTATGTGTAAGTAATATAATTAGTCATGTGAGCCCTCGTCACTCAGTCATGAGATTTATCTGGGGCATCCTGGTGCTATTACATCATCCCAGTCAGTGATTCCCATTCTAGTGCTTACAGGTTTGAATGGTCCAATAATGCGAGAAGCAATTCCTTTCCCCTCCATATTGTTAGAAGTGTCGTCTTTCTTCTCGCCTTCCTTCTTTAATGGAGGGATTCCCTGTGATTATAAACAAACAAACAAAAAAAAAGTCAATGGTCAGGCTTATTTTGAACAGACAAAAGAAATACAGAAAAACCTCTAGGGGCTGAACACGTGCCACTTTTTGTTGTCTACTTCAATTAAAATCACAAGACAAAGAAATAAACTTAGTATCTATTTCAGCCCAATTTAAATCTTTTTACCAGTGAGAAGTCACCAGTAATTACTAGAACTCGCTAGTAATTTTCTTTAATTGTACTCAGCTTTCATATGTAATTTACATAAGGTTGTCTCTTTGTATTTTGTCTACAGACAGTGCTGAAGGTCGCATACATTCTGAACTTTGTGATGTTCACTAATATCCTGATACATGGAGGTGGAACAGGTTAAACTATGGGGACCTAAATACCAAGACAATAAAACGTACATCTTTATGTCTATTGTAAGTTGGCAGTGGTTAACTTGTGGTTATGCTATGGGGAATCCTTTAGCTCAGGATTAGGAAGCCCTGTGCATACTTACAGGGAATGTGCCACTGACCAGGCTGGGTCTGCCTTTAGGGTATGGATTTCCTGGTATCATACCACAGGAGGAGATCATGGCTACAGGAGCCTTGCAGCCAACCTTACACACCTAATGAGAAAGAAATAGTATTATTTCAGAAACTGTGTGTGTGTTTGCTTGTGTGTACAGCATGGATTAAAGATATTATTATTATTATTAGGGTTGTCAAAAGTAATGCATTAACACATGTACATTGCTATTTTAAAAGCTTGATTTTAGATTGCTTTTCTATGTTTTAATTGCTTCAATTGCTTATCCCTGTACGTCTCACTAGGCAACACTTGTTCCCTGGGACTTTATGGCTACCAAAGGGACACCACAAGGTCTTTTGATACCACATACAAAACATACACATGAGATTAGCAAATAGGCTTTCTATCAGTATGCCTACCTATGGGGAACACAAACAACAACATGATGTTGAATTTATAAAGCTGAACTTACTTGCTCCAGTATCCTGCGAGCCCGCTTCTTCTCAGACAGGTGTATGCGAAACAGATCCTCCACAGGACGATAATTTTGAGCATCTGAAATGTTCCTGTATGGGAAAAGAAATCCATTATTTAACAAGTAACCCATAAGTCTTACGACTTCACAACTGACTGAACCAAATATGTTTTAGAGTCTGCTCAGGGTGCCTAAATGCATTTTCAAATTTTACTCACAAAGCTATTAGTTCCAGGACCATCAGTCTGTCCTTTGAGAAGGTGAAGCAATTCAGGATATTTGCAACTTTGGTTGTAGGGATTGCAACCATTTTCTAAGAGCAAAAGAAGGAAACACATATTCAACACTCTAACGCTTTAAAACATACCAATGACAGAGGTGTCAATTCAACACAACATAAAACATTTTTACTAATACAGGGTTCCTACACATTTTCCATTTCAAAATTCCATATTTTTCCAGACTCAAACTTCCAGACTTCTCAGTACATTTTTCAGACCATATTTAACATCTGATTACAAATAGCTAAGTGTTTATTATGTAAATAAGTAGTTTTAAAATCCAACTGTTTCATTTTTTTGTCTCTTTTATAAATGAAGAACCAAAAATGAGTTGAAAAACAAATTTTTGCACTGCGTCTGTGATGCCTTGTTTATTCATTGTGTCCATGGAAATGACGATAAGGTACGGTGTGGTGTCCTTATGCAGATTACTTTTCTGATAATTACATCACTGCATAACTCATAGATAATAAATGTGATGCTTAGTATATATGCAATTCAAAGATATTGCTGCATTTTCTTTCAAACTAATTTAGTCGTGGATGTCTGACAGTTATGTGGCACTTGCGGAGGAGCATTTTTGCAGGCTGTGACGTACAGGCAAAGAGGCAGCTCTGCGTAGGAGTGTGCATTCAGTCGTCACCATAGTTCTTGCCTTGCTTTCAACAACATCAAGCTCACTCTGGCCCACACAGTAGTAAACATTTTGGCTGCGTTGGCTGCCCATGAAAAACACTCTGTATGAATGATACATTTATTTTTAGAAATTCTGAATTTAATATTTTAGAAAACAGAAAAGGGTCAATAATTTGGAAACACAAATATTTTCCCGTACTCTCTTTACTTTTTTCCATACTTATCCAGACCTGGAAATGAATAAAATCAAATTCCATACTTTTCAATACTGCGTACGAACCCTGCTAATATTTGCCAATGCTAATCATTACCTTTGGCACTCCGATCACTTAAAACACCTATTACTCACATGCTGCAGAGCTCTAACTGCTTTGATCTGGGGCTCTGCCCATGAGAAGTACTTCAGTATCTCCATCACCTGCAGACGTTCAAGACAGTGTTACAACTCCTAATGACACTACAACTTCACTGTTAGTATGGGACTAGTATGAAAGACCATGACAATTTTGACTACCAATTTTATTGACCAAAAAAAAAAAGAAGAGAGATTTCAAAACTGGATGATGTTAAGTTGTAACCATAACCTTTTCTGGCATGAAAACAACAATTGCAAATACATATTTATCCTCATTTTGCATAAGATCTTACACCGTTTTTGTGATTATATACATTTACACAGATACGGCAAAACATCATAAGTAACACACGAGTTCCATTTACTTAAGAATTCAGTTTTGCGGAGTTTCTCACTGCTGATGAACTGAGAAGTAAACATTACATGGCAGCGCTGCTTATGGACACTTACCTGCTCACTGGAGAAATACCCATGCACCTGCTCTATGGCTTTGATCCGCTGGTCGGTCAGGACGCACTAAAGCACAGAATGAAGAATTACCAAACCCCGAAGTTGAGAGGATTTCAAATGTTAAATCAGACAGACAATTCGGGATTAGACACTCCTTACCTTTCTTATCTCATCCAAGACAATATCAAACGATTTCTTATCCATGTTTGTAGATTCAAACAAAAGTTTGCCTCTTCGTCAATAAACAGTTATTACACTTCGCGATTAGCCAACACACTTTTGACAATACAACAGATAAGGTTATTTAAGTTAAAATGCATTCGGATGACTTTAAATCCAAATACTATGTTACTGATCCAACGTTACTGATCTAAATGCATAATGCTGTGAGTGCACACTTCATAGCAATGAACATTGGCAGTAAATCATGAGCTCCGTAATAAAGCCGCATGGTCTTCACAGTCCTTGGATACCACGCAACTTTCCGAGCCTGAACAATGACTTCAAAACAAGAGAAGCTGTGTCTGCAGAGCAAAACCTGTCTGCACCAGATTTGTCCGCAGCTAACAACAAGCTAGCCAGCTACAGCCACATTAAATCTGAGCACAGCTCAACAAAACGACCCTATAAAATGCGAAAAAATATGCGTGCATCTGTTCATTCAAGCTTAGTTTGAATCCGATGCTGACGATGATTACGGCAGAGGTTGGAAAATTTAAAAAATCATTGTAAAAATCCCCAAAGAACGCGCTAGGAAAGCTAGCAGTCTTGCTAGCTTCTACTGACAGCTGGCGCTACTAACGTCAATACCGGAAAGGACCCCTGAGAGACCGCCTGTCGGAAAATACACCGTGTAGCAAATTATTTAAAAAAAAACGTTTTGGTGGTATTATCAATACAACGCATTATAGTCAAAAAAATAATTAATTCAGTATGTTTCAACTTATATTATTTTTTAATGTTCTACGCTTTTGTGTTTCTGTGCGGTCAGTGCCAGGCCAATTTTGGACAGCTAACAGGAAGTAAACATAAAATGGGTCTCGGCAGCGGAGTAGAATAAGCAATATTTTGTGAAAGTAAAAAAAAAAAAATGGACCGCTTTTCGTGGTCAAATGGGCTCTTAGAAATGAACGAAACTTTAGTGATCCAGCAACGCGGTGTCAGACTGTATGACGGCGATGATAAGGTATCGTTTTGTGTCCTAGTAGCTAAGTTGTGGCCTTAAAATAGTTGACTAACGCAGCAATACTGACCGAGCACACAAGGTGCTGATGAGGTTTCAGGTAGATTATTATGGTTTTATGGTGTTGTATGTATGTCAGAGACCTAATAAAGAAATAATAACGCCATGTCTTTTCCTGCGGTTGTACCAGGCTAAGCTGGACGTTGGAGTGGCCTTATTGAGCACCCATCGGTTGATCTGGAGGGACGTTAAAAATCATGTGAGACAGCAGTAAACACAACATACTGACTGCACTGATTATGTGACAACTGGGGCTGTGTGTTCGCGGATTTGCCCTTTTTGCATCGGGTGTGTTTACTTCTGCATTTCTCTTGCCATCTGCAGGAATGCTGCATAGCCATGCCCCTGTCACAGATCGTCTTCTTCGAGGAGCAGGCTGCGGGAATAGGCAAGAGGTGAGTGTCACTAAATACATCTCGTGATGTCTAACAACAGAAGTGAAAACTAGATAGATGTGCATTTTGGCCAATAGCTCAAACAATCGCATCATTTCACAAGAAGAGAAAATGTTAAATGAACTATTGGCATCTTTTATCCTCTAGTGCCAAAATAGTTATCCACCTGCACCCGACACCTGCCAACAAGGAGCCAGGTCCCTACCAGCACAGCAAGTACCCCTTCATTAAGCTGTCCTTCAAAGAACATGGGCAGATTGAGGTAGTCCCACTTATACAAGGAGCTTAAAGAGCTTTTTGTTTAAACCTTTTGTACTTACTGTTCACCGTATAATGAGCCCTCTTCAGAGAGACTGTGCGATTGATTCTTTATTACCTGGACCTGACGTGGTGTCATGTGCTGTTTTGCAGTTTTACAGGAGGTTAACAGAGGAAATGACTCAGAAGAGATGGGAGAACACACCAGTTTCACAACCCATCCCCACAGGAACCGGCTCCCAGGTTAGGAGCTGAACAGATATTCCTTCTCATCCGACTAGAATCTCTTCTTTTCCAATGTCTTATATTCCTGGACCTTGTACCAAACCAAATTGACATTCAACAGTGTAATAGGTGATGTACATGGGAATTACACTTTTGTCAATTCAAGTTCTGTTCCACAGGATGGCAGTGTTGCCACTATGTTCTTGGTCTTGACTGTTAAAATAGTCAGAACTTCGGCCTCTGGCTATTTTTTAAGGGCTTTTCAAAAAGCAGTGTCAGTACGCGTGTTGTTGATTTGTTGCTTTCATTCCGATTCACTGATATATGAAATGATGTATCATCCTACAGCAGGACTCACACAAAGTAAAAATAAGCATTTGTGTTGGATGTTTTGCATTAGGTCACATGTCTCTAAATAAGGTTACATTACATACATGTTTTTGGTAACACTAATTGATTTATGTACTGTAACAGCAGTGGACCACAATTTGTTCCCTCCTCACTCTTTGTTTCTTCTTGAATGGCTTATTTGTTTCACTATGTGTGTTTTTCTTTCCTTCATGGTCATGTAGGCAGGAAGGACACGTGCAGTGGGGATTGTTGGCATTGAGAGGAAGATAGAGGAGAAGAGGAAAGAAACAGACAAAAACATTTCTGAGGTACTACAAAGCAAAAATACTGAGATATGTGTTACAATGGTGGTGGTGTTCCTCTGATATAGAGTTATAGATTTGAATAGAAAATAAATTAAGTAAACGGCCCATGTGTCATGCCAGCACCCTCCTCAAAGCTCCAAATTGAGGTTGTGTATTTCGCCATATTGTAACAAAACTAACTGTGAACATACTGTGAATACCGAGTGGTTTTGTTTAGGAAGCTTCTATGAATGTTTCAATCTGTTTATTTTTTTCTGCCATAAATGTCTGCAATAAAAACTTGTCAATATCAGAATTTGTTGGAACTGCCATGAATTCAAGCTGACCACAGCCGCTGTGACACTCATTAGGCAACTATGACGTTATCTGTTAATACAACCACTGTTTGACATATTGTATGTGTTGTGTTATTGTATTGTATTGTATTGTATTGTATTGTATTGTATTGTATGTGAATCTAATCAAAATGACATATACGTAGCTTCATGAAAGGTATGACATTGAAACAAATGGTGCTTTAGGGCTTGAGTGAATGTTCAGCGTTATCATCAGCCAGAGGAGGGGTGTGGGTGCCGTGGAATGATATTTAAATTACATCTGTAGCCATGAAGTTTTGTGGTTTGTTTAATTGTGAACACTTTTGAGCACTGTTATTCATTTTGTCTCTTCTTTTTCAGGCGTTTGAGGACCTCAGCAAGCTGATGGTTAAGGTAAAGCATGCTTTCCTTTGTATGTTCACATTTTCCTGTGCTGTGGTTGTTGATTTATAACAGAATTATTGACCTTTTTGAAGTAAAAAGCTCCTATTAAGCTCATATACTGCTGTGCAGTGGGATTTGCTGAATGTCGGTCTACTCTAACTAACAGGCCAAAGAGATGGTGGAGCTGTCCAGATCTATAGCCAACAAGATCAAAGACAAGCAGGGTGACATAACAGAAGATGAGGTATGGATTGACCAGCATAATCACAGAAATACACAGAAACAGTAAGACAATGGACATAGTCTCAAATCACTCTACATGCAGCTGTAGTTATCTTTATAATCACAAAAGTCTCAAAGTAATAGTTTCCAGCCTCACTGGACCATGATACACACGACTTGTCTAATCTGAGGCCTGATGCACATACAGCATGTCCACATTTCCCACAATTTGATTAGTAGCTTGCATTTTCTTAACAGTTATGTTCCGCTTTATAGACAATCCGGTTTAAGTCCTACCTACTGAGCATGGGTATTGCTAACCCTGTTACCAGGGAAACGCATGGATCAGGTACACATTACCATATGCAGCTGGCTAAGCAACTGGGAGATATGCTACAGGCACCTCTAGAGGTAGGTGGGATTTTTTTTTTTTTTTTGTTACTGTTATCTTTACTTTGTTACCATTTGTTTCACATCTACACAGGCTAAGATCATACACTCATTTCGATCATCTCTCTCAGGAGCGTGGGGGTATGATGGCTCTCACTGAGGTTTACTGCCTCGTCAACCGTGCTAGAGGAATGGAGGTAAAGCTCACATAAATGCACACACATTCACGCTACACACAGATGTCTTTGGTAGCCTGTCAGATACAGTGGTTCCTTTTTCCCCCCCCCCTTCTCCACAGCTTTTATCTCCAGAAGATTTGGTTAACGCATGCAAGATGTTTGAGTCCTTGAAGCTCCCGTTGAGGTGAGTTTGAGTTTTGTTTGTCTTTGTATTATGTTGTTTATAGACCAGGCTGTGTGTTTATTAAAGGAATATAGAGCAGGCTTGGTGCCTGCATCACAGAGGCCGGGCTCTTCCTGCCCTTGCTTCCTGTTGTCGGACGTGGTGTCCAGCCCTCTGCAACTGTCATTTCCTGTCACTTCCCAGGGTTTCAAAAGAAACACTGGCCTGTTTCCCTACCACGCTGGTCCTCCTATCCCGAAACCGCTGTTCTTCAGATAGCTCCCTGTTTTAGTTTAATATAATATCACTTCAGCATTAATCTGTTGACCAGACCTCTATCTCTCTCTCTCTCTCACTCACACACACACACACACACACACACACACACATGCACACACACACGCACACACACTCTTTCCTGCATCTGTCTCGTCCTGTTTGTAGACTGCGTGTGTTTGACAGTGGTGTGATGGTGGTCCAGCTGCAGTCTCACAGCGAAGAGGAAATGATAGCCTCAGCACTGGACAATGTAAGCTTTACCATTCCAAACATTATGCTGACATTGACATGGTTTAGACTGATGGAACAGCATGCTGTATTGATTTAGACTGTTCAAACAGCGCGCTGTATTGGTTACATCTCTTTAAAAAATATCTAGAGATGAGTCACAATTGAAACCCTTAGGTTCTAAGATATATATCTTATTCCCTGTTTTATTTCTGCACCTCATCATCTTCCTCTTCCGCAGGTGTCAGACAAAGGCTCTTTGACAGCAGAGGAGTTTGCGAAGCTCTTGGGTCTCTCTGTTCTTCTGTCTAAAGAGCGGTAAGTTAACTCATAAATACAAACATACACTCCGTACTGTAGATTGGTGCAAAAGGTGCACTTTACCAAGACTTATCACGTCTGTTTTACTATGCAATATTGTTATAACAATGAGAATATTCACAGTTTTCATGTTATTGTTCTGTATTGCTGCATTTTGTCGCACATGTTTCTTCTCCTTCATTGTCCTTTTCTCTATTCCCTCCTCATCTAAAGGTTGTTGCTGGCAGAGAAAATGGGCCACCTGTGTAGAGATGACTCTGTTGAGGGTTTGAGATTCTACCCAAACCTCTTTTGACCTGTTTACAGTCAGTATTGTCGAGATTAAAAAGAAACCACAACCTTTTACTGGGCTGCACTGCCTCTGCTGACAGACTGATGCATTAAAACGATCTTTTTACCACGACATGTACATACTGATGTACAGCAGCGGAGTGCCTGCTGTACTTGGAGCGCAGTAACCTTGTGGTAATGGTTATGATTATTGAACGGTTGGTGTTCTGTTGGTAGATGTCTGCAAACCAACTATAGCTACAACCAGCTATTTCTTATCTAAGTCTAAGAGCTAGACTCTGTCTTTAAAGGTTATCAAGAAGATACTTTTCTAGAAGCTGCAAATACTGTACATGCAGCAAAGTGTTCCCAGATTTGATCTGCCTGGTGGAGCGATCATCATATGTGTTTAGTAATAAATGGGTTTGGGAAAATTGACTTAATGGGATATACAGTGTACATTTTTTTTTGCACCGGTCTGGTTTTAAATTTACTTATATCTTTTTACAAGTAGTGTGGACTGTTATGAAAAGATCACAGGCACCGATCACATGTTTTTCTAAAGTAAAATATACATTTATGTAATAAATGCTTAAGGAATGAAGGTTGTCATGCTGTCTTATCTGTGAAAACATGCCTATATGTCCAGGTTTACTACTTCACCTTTCATCTCGTTTTGGACTTTCAGCTTTGTCCATGAAAACATGATTTTTGTCCCTTCTCCAGTAAAACTGCCAATGCAATGCAATGCAATAGCCTTTGTGTATTATACATTCAAGATTAAAGAAAAAAAACCTGATCTTCTGTCAGTTTGGTTCACAGCTTATAAAAGTTAGGGCACATTGCCAGATGTCATTCTTAAGGTAATTAATCCCTTCATTGCAGAGACATTCCAGTTATGACTGTTTGTTTTGAAACCAAACTGAAAGGTAAGCACCCTGTTCATGGCACAGTGAAGCTCTCTAAACAAGTGCTCCTAAACTCTATCACTTTATATCTTCCCACAGCATATCAAATAAAGAGTAACTGCAGAAGTAGAAATGAATGCGTGAAATATGAGAGTATTGTGTCATATGTCTAAATGTTGTACTTGCTGCTGGGAGTGTTACCACTGTACTTTTATTTTTAATCTCCGTGCGTCCCTGTAGGGCTTTTTTACACACAGAATAGAAAAGGTCTTTGTTCCCATTGTGAGCTGAACTGAGCAGTAAAGGGTGTTTCATCTCCTGAGGAGCTTCCTGTTTTCTGCTGGCTCTCTCTGGAGGAAAAAGGAAGGTCTGCAGAGCTCTACAGCTGATTAGATTATCCTGCCATGTGGTTCACTTATTGATAGTATATGAACTCAATTGGTTCAGGAAGTCTCGAGAACCAAACTGAGGCAGGTCTAACATTCAACTTTTTCGTCAATACAAACTAAATCCTGTTTGTGCATGCTGAGTTGGACTGATTTACTCAATGGTGCATTTTAAATGAATCCATATCCTGAATGGCTGAGTGTCATCGGTTCAAATCTCGGTAATGTTTGTTTTCATCAGTGGATTATAGAAGAATGACTTGTCAGTCATCTCTTGTGGGGGAAAGGTTACCTGATTGTGTTCTGCAGTTCACTACTGTGACTGCATTGTATGAAATGTTATATTTTGTTACCCTGCCTCCTGGATTTATTAGGATACACTGTGTCTGAATCTCTGAATGACTACATCAGGCATTTATTTTTAAATGTAGTTTTAATCCCATTACTTAAAAAATAAGATTTATGCGTGACTGCCTCTTGAAGGAGTAAATTATAGATCCATCTGTTGAATCTGGCATATTTCTCCATGTAGTCACTGTCCTCAGGCACCTGTGCTGAAGTATTTTGATGACCCAGGTGCCTGTTGTTCAAACTGATAATAATCTCTGGAGTGATTCACCTTGTGCAGTAGCGTACAATGCAATGCTTAAACTGGCAGGAGAGGAAAGGGTTAGCCTGTGCACATTTCATTCTGCACAAATGAAGCTGCATGTAAACTTTGTACGGGAGAACCAATATTTAGTCAATTAATATGAATGGGAGTCTCGGTTTTATCACAGAAGTTCAGAAAAAAAAACTTTTGACATCATTTGAATACAGGCCGGTCGGATTCATGGTCGTGATTGTTTTTTGTTCTTGATTTTTTTTTTTTTTCAAACATTTCCTCTGTTATATCATTAATCACCGATTCTTTTTTTCCTGAAAGTAGACTTATTATTATTATTATTATTATTATTATTATTATTATTATTATTATTATTTGCAACTAGGTCACAGTACACTGTCTTTACCTTACTGTGCCTCTAGAGTTTGGGAGGAATAAAAATAGTGAGTTGCGCATAATACTCAGTACGCCCTGCTGTGAGCGGGCGCACTTTGAGGCGCTGCCTGTCACTGAAGTCTGGAGCGTCTGTGCGCGAAACATGGAGGGGACTAATGCTGTGCTCAGTCAACAAGAGATGTGAGTACAACTGCTTTATTTTCTAACTATACAAAACTATGAAGGCTGAGGCCACTATGTGCCAAACGTGCTGTGGATGCAGGCACTAGGTGTGCTACGCTGATTGTCGCAAAATTGAGGTTTAAAATCATTTACAAGTGTCATATTGGCGCACACTTCAGAGGTGGAGTTGACAATGAAGAGATTTCATAAGAAGTGGCATCCATTAGACTCCTAATGGGTAAAAACAGATATAAATGAGTTGAGTTACTTTATAAAGGAGAATAAATATTCAAATCGCACTAACTGATTGGGAGTTGACTCTGGATTAAATCCAGACGTCTTCAACAGATGATACATATTAAGATTTTTTTTTTTTTTGCTACCAGCTTGTATTGAATAGTATTGATTTTAATGACTGGAACCTTGTGTGATTGCTCCATGGCTGGTGAAAGCGCATCCATGGGGATGTAATATGCAAGTCTCAGCAGTCTGGTGCCCAAAATTCCAAAGTTTGTTTCCAAGTCTATTGTGTTTCAAAGGAAACAATAGAAAAACAATCAGTGTAAACCGTTGCAAGCAACCAGTAGGCGAGGATTTGACTCTACCTCATAAATATTTGTTATGGACGAAGCCCTCCCTCAGCTACTACACTTGTGTGGCGAGGACAGCATACCATTGTGAAAATGGAGGAAGAGGAAGACGCCACTGTAAATCCAGAAAAACTCACGGCCACAGCTTCATGACTCTAGCCTTCCTGTTTTTCATACCTCAGATCAATGCACCACTTCTTCCATGCCTTCTCCTGTCTGATGACCCCTGCAGGCACAATCGGTCGTTGCCTGCTGCCTTCTTGTGGATTATTTGTATTTTTACATTTTTTTTTTTTGTGTTCATTATGTGATTTGCCTCTGATTTGTAGAGGTCAGGGGTGGTAGAAGAGGACGGTCATGCGGTGTGGGAGAAAACAGAGGCACGGACATCGGAATGCCACAGGCTGTCTCACTGCTGCCCTTCCTGCTGGCGCTCATGGCATATGGTGAGTGTCACCAAACCGTCTTGGCAGAATCACTGCTTTTTAATTAATCTGATCAAGTAAACACGTGTTCATTTAATGGGCTGTGTTCTCCTACGTGCACTCATTCAAATGGGAGTGGGAAGTGGAGCAGAAGGAAAAGGCAGAGGAGTGAAGGGGGGTAATGGAGGGAGTCAGCCTCTTCCTCCTCCCACAGGCTCTTTGCTTTGTGAGGATGTGAGGTTTGCACAACAGGATTTACACAGCACTAATTTACTACTAATATATGCACTGTATACTATGTACTAATATACTCAGAGGAACTGCTAAGTAGTTAACTACTAACTTATTGTGTGCATGAAATATGTAGTTTACTACTACTGATGCCTCTCAATTGTTTATGTGGATCCACAGTGTATGTGCTGCAAACTGAGCTTATATTACTTAGTTGAACTGAGCAAATTCCAGCATTTGTGGCTGCGTGGTGATTAAAATTGACCTTGATATCACTTGGACATGGGAAATATATCAATAGGTCAATCATGATGCACAATTATGTTGTCAAACTGACACTACATAGCAATTAAATCATATTTCTCCCCTACCGATTTCTAAAATGTGTCAACTAAAAATGACACTTCCCATTTGACTTCCACTTTCCATACAGTCCAAACATTAATTAGACAACTTTACATATAATCTGCCACACCTACACATATATTCGGATATAAATATTGCAGAAAATGTCTTGTGTTTGTGCAATATACATGCACAGCAGGTTAAATGTCCTTACTCTTTGCCTTATCTCACTTCTGTGCATCCTTTCCTGTAGCTTTTGCAGGGCTCAATATCTGGCCTTCCTTCCATGTTGCCCTTAGCAACGCCAGTGTATTTGTGGACTTCAGCACAAAATCCAACAGCAGCACCGTCTGCAGTACGAGCCTCTCTTTGGTCAACATGGAAACCAACACCACCGTTCTCACCAGGACTCTCCATAACAACCAGTCGGCCGGTAGGGTGGAGTTCAACTGCTCTTGCTTCCTGTACGCAGGAACTTTCCGGTTCCTGCTGAGGCAGACCAGCATCTCTCCTGTTTCACATGCTAATGCCACAGATGATGGCAGCACGGCGTACACTGCCTGGTGGTGGAGTTCAGAACTGCAGGTGCATTGGCCCACCATTCACATCACCGTGGGGAGGGCCGGAAACCACTCAGGATCTTTTCAGGCAAGAAAAAATAAGATCCCAAACTTCTGACACTTGTGTTATTTAATTGTGTTGCAGCATGATGACCAGAGTGACTGTGGTGCTTCTCTTCCTCTGTCTCTGTCTAGATTGGGACATTCACTAATGAACACTTTCAGGCTTGCTCTAGCGGCATCGACTCTGCTCTCTTCCTTGAAGTCAGCTACATGGAGTACAACCAGATAGGGCGCATCAGCATCAACAAGGTCCGAGCCCGCACACGACACCCAATCAAACCCCTCCGTTCCCAGAGCGTCGAGCTGTCCTGCGCCTTCCCCTTCACAGAAAGAGACTTCATACAAATGGCTATACGGTCTCCTCATGCAGCACAGGATGTGAAGATTGCTGGACCTCTCTACCTGTCCCGTATCTTCTCCTATAAGCTGCTGGTGGAAAACGCCAATGCTTACAGGAGCGGTTGTGAAGGGACTATGACTGTTAAACTGATAACCCCACCTTGTGCTCACATCAATGGGAAAGTATTGCTGTATAAGGACGCCGGTGTTGGAGGAGAGGTTGCTGCTTCCTCTGGGATGGGAGCAGGTGTAACAGCAGCGATGGGGTTTGGACCAGAGGAGCCCTCTTCTCCTCCGTTGGCCTTTAACTGGCTGACTCAGGGAGAGAATGAGACAGAATTCAACTGTTCTGTGTTTTACCCCGGGAGGAATAAGTACTGCTTTCGCTTCGTTTTCAACTTCAGTCGTTCCCCTAGTCCTGCACAGACCTGTTTGGTGGTTTACAGGAGTGCAGGTGAGATTTAATAGACACATTCACATCTGGCAGCAGCCAAGAATACATTTACACTGTGTCAGTGGAGCAGGGGTGCAGTGGTTTTTCTCAATAAGACCTGGATTTTGAGGGAGGGAAAGAGTTGTTTTGCTTTCTTCATTAATATTTTCCCAGATCAATAAAATCCAGTGGTGGAGAAAACCCAGTCACTGGTCGAGGAATGGCCTCATTAAAGAGTAGACAAGAGGCCTTTTTCACAGAAGACGTTTTGACTTCTCGTAGTTGGAAAAGCACAGGTATAATTGGTGATGGCTGAATCCCATTTAGCTGCTTTGGTTCCAGGGTCCTGGCAATGTGCCTCCTGGCTCACTGTCATGGCTTACTGGGACACATGAATGGAACAGAGGCACCGTTAATGTTATTAGTAACAACTGTGCTTTTCCTACTATGACAAAAATATCTGTTGTGAAAAAGACCTTTGTTAGACCAATGTCCAAATCAGAAACATGTTTTTCCTCAGTAATTTGTAGGCTGACGTTATGACTATGCGTTGATTACGCTTATTTCAGTAATTCAAGAAAGCAGCAACAATTACACCAGTCTTGTAAATGTACTAATTTGTAATTGAAAATGTTTTGCTACTCTGTTATTTTGCAGAGTCATGGGGCGCATGGCAGCCCTGGAGTGTGTGCAGTGTGAGCTGTGGAGAGGGTGTGAGGGAACGAGTGCGTGAGTGTTTGCTGCCCTCAGGTGTGAGAGGGATGCAGTGCACTGGCATGGTGAAGGAACAGTCCCGCTGCTCACTGGAGGACTGCGCCGGTCGGTTTCTTCACCCGCTTATCTCCTATTTTCTTTTCTCTGTTGCTTCCTCAAAAAAAGATGCACTGTGAAGCATTCATACTTTAAATATTAACTTCATTTGTCTCCCTTTTTTCCCCCCAGTGTTGCCTGCACCTTCTCCATCCCTCCCCCCTGTACCTGTCGGAGACACACCCCTAGGTGGTAACATGGTCGTGGTGGCTGGTATCTCTCTTTGCCTAGCTGTGATTCTGGCTACTATTGTGGTGACTGTGTGGAGAAAGCTTTGCCAGACACCTCAGTGCAGCTCTGTCCGCAGAGGCTCCATGCATTCCCCCGGAGGACGCAAACTCTCAGATGAGGCCTCCATTTGTGGCCACAGCCTCCAAAGGCCCAGCCTCTCCGACAGCCATGGCCCACCGGGGGGCATGGCTGCGGGTGTGGCCCAGAAAGGCAGCCAGCCTCTCTCACCGACCCTGGTGATACCTGTCTCGCAGGACCCAGAAAGACTGTCCCCCACAGCTCAGAAGATGTTGCCACCAATATTTGGGTACGTTTAGAATATTGTTCACTTTCATCACACATGGAAAAATATTGTCAAACTAACTCTGTCACCCACTCTTAGAAATAAAAATCTAAATTGCCTCTCTAGGTACCGATTGGCACAGCAGCAGCTGAAAGAAATGAAGAAGAAGGGGTTAAAGGAGGCTACACAGCTGTACCATGTCTCTTCAAGCCCGGTCCATGACACCTTGTTAGAAACATCTGCTTCACCCACCAACTCGCCCATTCCTACCCCAACTGGATTCGCTCACTCCGCGCTCCCCTTGGGCCTCCAGGACGACACCAAACACGCCCATTTTCATATTGCAGCTCCCTGTTCTGAGCCCCCATCACAGACTTCTAGGGTCACGCCGGACCGACTGAGTCCCAGAGTGGAGCTGGTCTTAGGTCCTCTTGTCTCTGCTCACGCAAGTCGGGGCGGCTCGAAGTGGCGTGACCGCACTGCTGACTGGGTGGAGATGGTAGAGAGAAGTGGGTTACCAGGTCTCAGAGGAGGAGGAGATGCAGGAGTGGGAAGCTCCTGTCATAGGAATCAAAATTTCCGCCGGACCTCCAGTTTTAGTGACACCAAACCCCAGCCTCCATCCTCTGCATACTCCAAACAGTTCAGAGAAAGAAGCATGACCCAGGTCACCCATCCAGCTTTGTTTGTTTGTTGTAGGTTATATTTGTGTAGGTCTGTTTGAGCCTTTTTAATTAACAAGGATCATACCTTGTCCTTTTCAGGTGGGATCTCGAACCCTTCCTGAAGGAAGTTGTTGGACCAAAGGAGGATGGGAGAGGCAACCATACCGCTCTTACCCCATTCCAGAGCATGGAGCCTCAGAGTGGGCGAAGTCCACACCCCAGAGGAATGGCCAGAGGAGGCCCTGGATAGAGACAGCTGCTCCATCTCTTAACAATGAACTTAAACACACAGGAACCAACACAAACAGCCTTTCAGCATCTGAGAAACACGCTAAAGCAGACTTCAATAGCACAGGGGGAAGGCAAAGAAGTGGTGAGATGGCAGGTGCAGAGGGAATCTCAGGGATTGGGGGTCCAGCCGCGGGGCCTGCCAACCTGAGTGTGGATCGTGCAGAGCGGGCTGAGCAGAACTGGAACCGTCGTGGCCCATCACCTATCCAGAGGAACATCCTGGCCCGGAAATTAAAGGAGGCTCAGTCCTGGACCGGGGTCAAGGGGCGGCAGCGCAGCGCCACCTTTAGTGTGTCGTCTTCGGAACAGAGGAAAGGTCGCTGCCGCTCTCTGCCAATGTCCGGGGACGGCTCGCCCTACAGGCTGAGTGAGGCAGAGCAGAGGATGTTGGACCTTGATCTGTCCTCAGCATATCTAGGGGAGGAAGAGGAGTAGCCATTGCCATTTACATGTATTCCTAACCTAAATCCTCCCTGCTACATCTGTGACTTTAACAACATTTTAAGACAACGTAACATGCAGGATTTTATTGCATGTTACATATTTAAAGAGTTTGCTTATCTATGAGGAGAGCAAAAAGTTATTTTTTTTATATTTCAGTTTAAAACTGTTTTTCTATTGCAATTTGGATTGTAGTTGTTCAATATTTTACATTTTGATAGGCATTATAAGTGAACATATTTTTGTCTTATTCGGTGTATGACCGTTCAGAATGTCTCTTTGTACTGTAGGTGTCTTTGCATAACAACTACTGGTACATTATTCACCAAAATAAGCCATATTCAACATGGCCTTATACCTATGTCTGTACTGCACTGTTGAACACAAGCCCTATTAATGACAGTATTCAAAGTACTGCAGAAGACAGTTGAATCTGATTGTTCTACACTACTGAATGTGTTGTTTTTATCATGCTGTGAAGTCCCCATCGTACATTTACATGTCCATTGTAGTTTAGTGTTTAGGGACAATTTGCATTTCCCTGAGGTTCTGTGTGTTTTCTACAAAATGCACAGGTTAGAGTAATTGTATTAATTTGTAATTATGTTTGAGGACAGTCAAATATGAATGTCAGTGAGGCATCGTGACTCAGATGCTGTTTGCTTTATTGTTTGAGTAATATCATACACTTTACAGAAAGCAATACTTACTGGAAAATATAAGACTCGACTATCAACATTTTCTTATAGTATCAAATAATGATGCAATGGGAGAAATTAAAATGCAATGAATGTAAAAATGAGCTCAGTCTTTGCTCTAATTATTATATATATATATATTTTTTACTTCATTCTGTATCACACAAGGGCATGTGATGCCTTGTGTTTTCAAATTTCCCCCGCTCCACTGCCCATGACGTCCAAGAAAACCAGAGGCCGCACCTTCATGGTGGTGTGTCTGAGGGAATACCAAAGGCCTTTCCAGGTCCCCCACACCACACCATTGTCATACTGGCCCTTGTACTTCCCTCTACGGTAGAACTTCCCATTTAGGTTGGCTGCATGACATCTGTAGATAGAAGGATAGTACACAATCTCAAGGGTGTAACACTTTCCAAAAGACAATTTGAAGTGATTCAACCGTTCTCTATTTTTAAAGCGTTTGCATTTGCTCTGGTGGTCTCACCTGTTGAACCACCATCCTGCCTTATTCTCCTGAGCACAGCTGCCCTGGAGGTAGCGGTCATTGTCCTGTCAATGACCATGACCATCATCAGTGTTATCACAGTCATCATCTGCACATTGTCAATAATCTGTAATAGCCAGTTATTAGCACCATAAAAATGCCATCTTAGAATGGTAAAAAGGGATAGAAGACTAACCTGATCTCTGGTGCTGAACTGCATGCCGCTGAGGCAAGAAGACCAGTGCTCCACCACCCCCCCACCTCCAGTCAGAGCATCTCCAGCTCTCCCACTATACAGCTCGTACTGGAGACGATACTTATCCTGGAATAGGTATTAAAGCAAATCATGTTTTTTGGGGGGAATCGCAGTTACATGTGAGACCAAGACATAGAACTGTAAAATTGTCTATCTTACGGCCTCATCAGTGATCCTGAAGTTCTCATAAAAGGCATGACTTTGCTGTCCATTCCAGTCCATTAGATCTATCTTCACCAGGTTCTTACCTTCACCCATAACAAATAAGCAAACAAGGATGAAGAATAAAGCAGCCGATCAGACAGAACATTTAGATACTGTAAGAAAAGACTATTTAAAAGTAAAACACACGCTTATAAAAGGAAATGTGGAACATGGATTCTGTGATTTTAATCATTTCTGACCTTCTGCGAGTACAGAATAAATGTGCTCATTCCCCAGCCAAAACTCATCATTCCATAGTTTGAAGTCACCAAAGCCATCTCTGTAGTCCACCCAGTCTCTGAAATGAGAATTAGGCAGATATTTTACCTCACATGAAATAGCTGTGTAAACTCTATCAACACTTACATTGTAATCTGATGCTGGGCATTGGAAGGATTGTGGGACCTAAATACTTTACTGGGCTACTTTCTCTGCTTAAATACCTGTTGAAGTCAACTTTTCCATGCCGACGTTTCTGAAACACTGTCCATCCTCCTCCATCATCCATGTCGCAGTAGACCAAGAAAGGCTCCTGCTGTGATTTGGGTCTGATGCGGTAGAAACCACTGGGTGGTCTCAGTCTGTCAAACAACTCAGAACAGTCTAGAAAGATACCATTCAAAGTCCTTAAAGATGCCCTTGTAACTCATAATATACATACTTCATGTTGCATATTAAGGACCTATAAACTACATAAATGATGTGCATGAATATGAAAATAATTTGTTTTATGCACTGTAGGCTCTGTAGATTGCACATCCCAAACTGTAATTTTAATATATTTTAAAATATACATTCAAACACTAATATGATGTGAGCATTTCTTACCTTTGTCATGGACAATTAAATTGCCTGCAGGTGGAAGTGGTTTAATCTGTGTCATACCAGAGCTGTCTAATGTTCCACTGCTGTTGTGGTTTACAGCGGGTGCTGTGTCAGTTTCAGGTTTAGTATTAGACACGGCAGGTGGAAATGGCCGGAAATATTTGTGCATCTGCAAGTGCTCAACCTGCCAAGTCCCAATCAAGAGTTTATTCTCCAGTTTCCTTATGCTGCGCTTGAGAGCTGTAACCTCCGGCCCGCAGTCAGACCCCGTCGCCTTAAATAAGGAAAACCAATTTCAAGTCATACACAACATTTATATACTGGTATCCACATAGGGGGCAACAAAAGCGAAGGGCTGCATCTCCAGTGTACTTTCTAGGAATTTTACAGCCCCACCTGTAATTTATGCTTTTTGAAACATACATGTTCAATTTCAATACAAAAACAAACAGAGAAATCCTGGATAAGCTACATACTGACAACTGTGTAGAAGAGGCCATGGTTGGGCACACCAGAGTAAAAAACAGCAACACTGGCGTGACTTTTAGGCAAAAGTCCCTTGCTGCAATATCAGTCTGAAATTAGAAATACAATATATATCAATGATTGAAGAATAAACAGACACCGATCAAGAAAGTACAATTTTTAAAACTTTAAAAATCTCTGCGCCACAAGCCTACCTTCATTTCACAATGCCTCCCCTTGTTTTCTCCAGGTTCAGTGTTCTTTTCCTCTCAGTATTATTTATAGGCTGGGCCGGTTCTGCATGGTCCACATTAGAGGATCCAGAGTCGACCAACCTTGCCAAACACTGAACTCAAGCCAGTTTGTTGTTTTCCTCCTCTATCAAAAATTCTAGTTTTGGGAAGAGCAGCTGATCCCAGACAGGCAGCTGATCCCCTGCGTCATGGACGGAGAGGACTCCATTCCTTACATACCAGAAGAACTGTCCTTCTTATTCTTTTTTACTTTTTTTATTAAATATAAACGATTGAGAAATGTATTTATTCTTTTTCTTAAAGTATTAAAAGTTATAAAGTTATAAGTGTTCAAGTAGAATGAGTTCCATCATTGTACTCCCAAAAGGACATTGTGTCTTCATTAATAAAATCAATCTGACACTTATACAGAAGGTTCAGCTGAACTTGAACTCTTTCAAATTCAACTAAATAAACGTTAATTAATGCAAAAGATAAAATTAAGAAAGTGATAACTGACAGAAAGTGGACGTTCTTGTAGTTAGCACAATATATTGTATACTATATGAATTTAGTATTTGTGGTTATTACAGAATATAGACATCACTGTATGCCGTGACAGTGCTATTGTATCTAAAACAACAGCAATCAGGTGAGAGTAGGCCTAAGAAAAATGGATTTGGGGAGCGATGTTGATAAATGGTAATATCAAGTGTCAAGTTTGCTGAGCCTGAGATGTCTTGAAATTGATCATTTGATCCAGCCAACAGTCAAAAGTAATACATTAACAATGATATGAAACAAAGCAGCAAATTCTCATAATGATAGAGAATATGAGATATAGAAATGGCTCCCTCTGGTGTTGATGGTAAAAAACAGTTTTTATATTTTTTGACACACACACATATGTATATATAAACATTATTTATTGTGTCTAAGATACTTTTTGGAAATAATTTTTGGCTTTGTAATATTGCCGCTTTTAAATTAGTATACATTGAGTCTAAGCACTCTACGCAAACACAGCTCATAAACCTAGAAAGTGAAAAAATATAAATATAACAACCAGATATACTAACTATTTACAAAATGCAAACAAAAAGAAAACTTCCAACACATTTCTTTTTTATTTTTTTGGTCATCATAACGTTATCCCTCGCTGCTCCAGTCAGACAGCACTGTTTGGGAATGCGGGTTCAATGAGAAGCAGATGTTGCAGGGAGGAGGAGGAGGAGGAGGGCTGCAGCGGCCCGGCCCCCCAAGTTTAAACTACCAGTTTAAACAAAAAAACAAAAAGCTGTGTGCGCGAAGGTTACGGTCAGCTGCGGCGTGTGCGAGAAGAAGATGAGTCAAGAGTAACGAGGAGAAGAAAAAAAAAAAAAAAAAAAAGGGGGCGTTTGAGCGTTGTGGTTTTTTTTTTTTTTTTTTTTTTTTCTTCTACCGAGGTCCAGGAAGTCCGAAAAAAACCGCTACGTCTGCAAAAAAAAAAAAAAAAAAAAAAAAAAACGATGGATGGAGAGGGAAAGCAGAAAGCGCCGGGTTAACCTTTGAACCGTCTTCCCGTGCGTCCTCACAGGGAGTCACAAGACGAGCTCCCGCAGGAGTCCGCGGCTGACGGCGGGCGGCGGTGCGGGATCACAGACGCTGTTTCTGGGGCAGAAACAAAACAAAAAAATAACTGCGGCAAACGAAGAGCCGAAGGAGAGCAGCGGAGCCCGGAGCTGAGGTGTGTTCTTCAACCCACCTGGTCGTTGTCATTTTTTTTTTTTTTTTTTTTTTGTCCCTTTGAGGCGATAATGAATCTTTCAAAAGAAAACAAAAGTCGAGTTTTAAAAAAACAAAACAAAAAACAAACTAACTAACTTTGCTTGCGGGTTCTTTACACCAGCGGCCGGTCAGGCGGGCGTCAGGAGACACAGAGATGTAACAACAAGTTATTTCAGGACGGGGCACTACGTGTTTTTGGTCCTCTAGCTCGTCTTTCTCTTTCTTTCTTTATTTTCATTTAACACTGTAACGTGCCGAGCATGGGAGTTTTTTAATCTTTGTAACGTTGTCCTTTACAAACGCAGAGCCGGACGCGCTGAGAACAAAGCGAGGGAGACGCGCTCACCATGTCCTCTGTGTATTTCAGTCCGGGGTCGGATTCAGGTGTGAACGGGTGAGGATCACTAACTAACTAACTAACTAACTAACTCACTCATGGCGAGATTAACCTTTATTCCGTCCAGTGCACTGTTTGGACTGTGGCTTTTATATGCGAGTTTGGTGTCTTGCACGGGTGTTGTGTCTGATTGTATTTGTTTGTGTGCTGTGTTTGATATCATCTATCTTTTTTTTTTAATTTTTTTTTTTTATCTTTCTATCAGAAACATTGCAAAGATGGAGGACGCTAAAGTGGAGATTGATGACGGGAAGGATGAGAGTGTGGCCCCAGACACAATGTATCAGTAAGTTTGTAGCAGCTTGGACTGCGCACAGTTTTGGATGCAACTCCATATTCAGAAGCACATTTACGGGCAGGCATTACTTTCTTTCTTTCTTTCTTTCCTTCCTTTGCAGTAATATCCGGAAGAAGATAGCCCCTTTTGTTATGTCCTTTGGATTTCGGTGAGTGTGTTCACTGGGTCATCCGGGGTGAGGGCTCTTTCCTCGCCCGGTGGTGTTTTTTTACGCCGGAGCTGATCTGTATTTTTTCCCCCCCTCAGTATACTTGGAGTGATACTGATCATAGTGGACTTTGTGCTGGTGATTGTGGACCTTTCCCTGCCGGCCAAGAGCAGAGGGGTTGGAAATGCCTTAGAGGCCGTGTCCCTCACCATCTCCTTCTTCTTCCTTGCGGACGTTCTCCTGCGGGTCTACGTGGAGGGGTGAGTGACCGAGGAAGGCCGTGCACGCAGGCCGCTGGAGTAGTGTAGGCACTTCTTGTTCAGGGTCTCTCTGATCGTCAACACCCAGCCATGATTAAGAAGCCGTGCACGTCAGCCTCATTTTTTTTGTGCTCAGCAACTCTTCTTGCTTCTTTTAGGGCCTCAGGCTTCCTCCTCTTCCTCGTTTATTGTCATATACATTCCAATAAATCATACTTTAGTAAAGCTAAACATGTTAACATTTGCTGACACTGTGTTAGAAGGGGTCTAATTCAGCTGTTAATATCTGGTGTTGCTGTAATAGATTGAGGCATATTGTAAACTGCAGCCAGTGTTCAAAGTTGGAGTTTGCCCACGTCTTCAGTTATCATTGAAGAACTGCTTGCTTGTGAATGTGAGAACAAGAACCGTATAAAAGAGTGATGCAAACATTCCCAGAGTCCTGTGTCAGCAGAAATCAAGAGTGATTAGCTGTTAAACAGGAAGTTATGAAGAGGAAGCTGGACAGGAAATGTATGGCATGTACTGGGCCGGTCCTTGGGAAACATAACGACTCAGAGTTTCACTGACTAAGGTTTTTCATATGAGTTAAGATTCAGGCAAATACTTTGAGTTGCGTGATACGGGGAGTTTTTTCTCCGCAGCATGTTAATTGTCTCATGTTGTGTGTAACTTAACCACCTTTTAGGTTCAAAGTTTACTTCAGCTCCAAGCTGAACATCATAGACGCCTGTGTCGTGGTAATCACGCTGGTGGTCACCATGATCTACACCTTCACAGACCTGTCAGGAACCAGTCTCATCCCCAGGTACCTGCTCGGCCCTGCATTCCCAGCTAACACACATTATCGCTCGTACAGTTGTGTTAGACATTTGGTTTTTTATTGGAGAAAGAGTGATATAAGTACATGGAAACTCTGAAGGGTGTGAAGGAATTTGTGATTTCAGCCAGGGTAACTGAAAACAGGAGTGTGGGTGTGCTGGGCCTTTAAGAGACGTATATATAATTTTAAGTATTTCATTGAAAATATCTGTTTCCCTTACAGTATGTAGAGTGCCATTGAACATATTATTATCGTTTTTTAGAAATACTTTACAAAAAAAGGTTGAGTACATTATAATGCCATTAAAATGTTAACGTTTGCTTAATGGTTCATAAGTATATTTTTTTCATTCATTTTTCATCAGGGCAGTGTCGTTCCTTCGTTTCCTGAGAATAATAATCCTGGTGAGGGTTTTCAGACTGGCAGCTCAGAGGAAAGAGCTGGAGAAGGTCACCAGGAGGATGGTAAGGTCATCACCATGGAAGCATAGAAAAGTGTGAATAAAGTTCACTGCAGTCTTCTGGAGGATTGCAACTGTTTAAAAAAAAAGGGTTGGAATCCTGCTCATTGACTTGTTATTTTTCTCAGGTTTCTGAGAACAAGCGGCGTTATCAGAAGGATGGATTTGACCTTGATCTTACCTATGTCACAGGTAGTTAAAGTGCTATATGACACAAAACATACAATCCAAACAATACATCTAAAATAGATGACTTAAAAAAGACACCCTTTAAGAAGTACAACATTTGTTTGCATCTTTACCCACTTCTCTAGACCGTGTCATTGCCATGTCTTTCCCCTCTTCTGGGAAGCAGTCGTTCTACAGGAATCCAATCAAGGTAAGTCTGACACAACCTTGGTACATGCACATTAAAATTCACCTACATCACTCACTTCGGATGGTTTCCATCTAATTATACAACAATGTCAAAAATGAATCCATTCATAGGCACCATTGTTACATGGAACCTCCAACATAAAGTAGAGCCATAGTCCTCTTAAGTATACACACCTGCACAGGTGTAACCTATTTCTCCTCTCTTTCTGTGCAGGAAGTGGCGAGGTTCCTAGACACTAAACATGAAGACCACTATAAAGTTTACAACCTGTGCAGTAAGTCGGCACCTCCTCTAATCACATGTACTTTATTCCTTTTTATGTAGAACTACTCAAACCACGTCAGTGTCATATTTTGTTTCCAGGTGAGAAGGGCTACGACCCCCAGTTCTTCCACTACAGGGTTGAACGGGTGTTCATTGATGACCACAATGTCCCGTCCTTGGAGTGAGTCACGTGTCATTTATGTTTTACCTCTCCCCTTTGCTTGTAAACATACTGAAGTACTTTAGATTACATCTGCACAAGAGGGCCTGTCAACTTTTCACGATGTCCTTATCATTGTGTGTTCTACTATCTGTCTCAGGGACATGCTGAAATACACAGCAAGCGTGAGGGAGTGGATGTCTGCTGATCCTAAAAACATTATTGCCATTCACTGTAAAGGAGGGAAAGGTAATGCCAAAGATCCTGACTTGCTTCATTATCATTTAGTGAATTATTTGAGTTGAAGAAATACAGTTTGGTGTAAAGTTTTTGAAAAGTTGTAACTATTACTCTTAGCTTACCATCTACTAAAACTCAATAATGCTTCTGCTCTCTTTCACAGGACGCACAGGTACTATGGTGTGCACCTGGTTAATTGATAGTGACCAGTTTGAGAGTGCACAGGTATGTTCAAGCAAGGGTTAATAAATAAGCAAAACATTTTAAAACATAACCTCCTTACACTCAATTCTGTTTGTCCACCAGGACAGTCTGGAGTATTTTGGTGAGAGGAGGACAGACAAGAGCCAGAGCTCCAAGTTTCAGGGAGTGGAGACTCCCTCTCAGGTAAGAACAAACCACTCAGGGGACTAACTTACAAAGACTATTTTTGTCATAGTGGCAGTTCTTTAGGAATTTTGACGTTTTAGGCCTACACTTTAAGCTACTTAGTGGCATCTCCCAGTGGTAGTATCAAAAACGAAACTAGCAGACAGAAGGGGTGAAGGCAACAGGGCGTAGTTTTTTCTTCAAACAAGAACTTATGCCATCAGAAT
The DNA here is from genome assembly GCA_031216445.1 of Lateolabrax maculatus. Lineage (NCBI taxonomy): Eukaryota > Metazoa > Chordata > Actinopteri > Acropomatiformes > Lateolabracidae > Lateolabrax > Lateolabrax maculatus. The sequence continues at coordinate 12,786,275 of CM062197.1, read as the reverse complement.
AATTTGAAAGATACTGCAATCGTCTAGCTTCTACACATAGTGGCTTTTTATGTATGATTGACAAAAGGTGAATGGAGTATGAAGTCACACTGTTATGGGCTGTCAGTCTTATATTATTGCATATCTTTTTTAATATTGAGAAGAACATTGTTGTAAAACAACAGTTACTGTATTGCTTATCATCAAGCAGTATCATAATTTACTATATTTACTGTATATAATATTTATATATGTATATATTTATATATGTACTACTATATGTATTTGTATATATGTACATAAGGTATGTACATATATACAAATGTGTATATGTACAAGGTATTCATTCATTCATTCACCATATATACACAAACTATGTATACGTATGCATGCAGTTTCCTGAATTCTTTGCTATAAACTCTTCATTAATTTTGACAATTTAAGATTTTATTGAGAAATTGAATGTGAGATTTCCTCACTAAACCTAGACACTGAATAGTTGGTGTCATGTTTTAGCTCTGTTGTGTCTGTGTGAACTACAGAGCCGGTACGTGGGGTACTACGAGATCATGAAGACCAAGTTCAACAGACAGCTGCCTCCACCCAAAAGCCTCAAGATCAAGAGCATCCGCATCCACTCCATAGCAGGTAAAACAATGAAAAACCAGGGCACTCCAATACATAACTCTATCCTTTACTTATCTCTTTGTGCCCGTGTTAATATCTGCTTTTTTTTTTTTTTGTTCGTACCCAGGTGTGGGTAAAGGTGATGGCAGCGATCTCAAGGTGAAGATAATCGTGAAGAAAGAGCTGGTATTTCAAAGTGTGTGCGCCAAACAGGAGAACTGCACAGTAAGTCTCACACCCTCGGCACATGCATTCATCAGGTTATTTGTTGAATGGGTGATTAACGCATTTCTGGTGTGTTTTTTTTTTTTTTTTTAAGGTTTTTCCTGATGTGGGAAGCAATGCAGCAGTCATTAGCCTACAGAACGGGCCTGTGGTTGAAGGGGATGTGAAGGTCATGTTTGAATCAAGTGCTGTGAGTATTTGCATGCACACCTTTAAGCGGAGCTGGTGTTTAGCCTAATTTTCTTATAATTCAGTTTTTTTTGTTGTTTGCATCATTCCCTTTAGGGTCTTCCAAAAGGATACGAAGATGTTCCGTTCTACTTCTGGTTCAATACATCCTTCATAGAAGATAACAAGTATGTTTCTGATGCAATTATTTCTGTAACTCTAGACTCAAAAGTTTTAACATTCTGTATTGACATTAGTGCTGACTGTGAACCCTGCATTCTCTCTCCATAGGCTGTTTCTACCCAGGGAAGAGCTGGACAACCCGCACAAACCGAAGACCTGGGACCTGTACAAGGAGGACTTTGGTGTCACTATGTTCTTCTCAGAACCATAATAAAAGCCCTTTAGAAAGATGAAGAGGAGGAAATGGCTTGTTACAGTTGTACTTTTAATGGATGGTGAGCAGAAATTGGTAGATTGAACACTAATTCAAGAAATGAATGAGGCAAAAAATGACTTGTGTACAAATGTTGTATGATCTTGAGTTCAGTGGGGTCCTTCACTGATGGACTGCAGTGTTGCTCTGATGAGATGTGGCACTTAAACTGAAAACTAATGAGGGATATGTAAAGAATTACCATTAAATAACTACCCATGTCTTCCAGTGAATCAGTTCAGTTTGTATGCATGGTGAATCTTTTGGGTGTCCTAAAATGAAAAAATCTGAAAAGATCAGAACACCTGCACATGGTGAAATTATAATGCTGGAAGGTTGGGCTTCATTTGTCTTTGACACGGTCTATTTTCAGTCTTCAACTACTTCCCAGTGCTATTAATTCTTACCCTAAGTAAGAAGTCCATTTGAAACTAGCTTTTTCTTATATTGCTGCTGCTAGTATGACTACTATATGCACTGAGTGGTTTACTAGTGAAGGGAAATCTGACTGAAATGTTCTCCGTGACGCAACACTGGAGACCACAGAACAGTTTACGAGAACACAGGGTGACACAAGAGACAAAGATAACTAAATATGCGCATTGTGGCTTATGAAATACACATCCCACACGCCCACCTTGAGGTATTGGAGTTAGGCAGCGGGCCTATGTCTTTAATGTCTCAGTTAATAAAAAGGTAGAAACTTTCACGAGTTAAGTATTATAAATAAATCCATGACGTACCTGCTGCATCTATTGAGTTGTATACATCTGTAAATAGGCAACACATCTCAGAAACCTCACCAATGAACTGCCACAAAATAAATTACTTTTAAATTTGTATTTAATATATTTACCCCCACACAGCAAAACAAAACAAGTTATCACATTGCATCTTTTATTCATAATTTATACAATCTCTTTAAATTATTGCTAATTTTACAAGTTGCAATACTTGTCATGCTTATGTTACACCACAAGTCACACAGACCAAGATCTGAGCACATTGCAATGCTCATCACACTTTGGATCTATCAAACCTGTTCGCTATTAAACCTGGACCTTAACTAGCCAACAAAGAATTAAAGTGCAGACAGAATAAACCTTGATGAGAAATACTGTTAATCATTCCGGTTAGACAGATGGTGCTGTGCATTAAGGTAGATACTTTACAAACTGACCTAAATTCCCACAACGGTGCTGACAAAGTACTGTCAAAATAAATGAGTTAAGATACAATGTGCTGCGTACCAACTCCATAAAGCTCAAACCTGAGAGGAGATGGCTGAGATCCATTAATCCACCAGGTTCAATAAAGTAAGCGGCCTACTGAAGAAATGTAAATTCTTGCATGATGAACATTTGATGAACTTTTTGGGATTTTATGCAGTTTATCCTGATAATCGTCAAAGACATTCACATTGGGAATAATTTATATATTGTGTGCAAGCTATTCTGGAGTAGAACAGCATTTAAGCAGCTTTAAAAGTTGCAAGATTGTTATTACGGATAGATACGTTTAACATTATTTTCCCTGATACAAGGCACCCAGTGGAGCAGAACTGCCAAAATCATGACAACTTTGGGCAAACCACCTAACCCCTGCAATTATGTACATTTAAAGTAAACAGAACGTCTTTCAGGACAATTTCTAGCAACCTTTACACAACTGGCACTGTAAAACAGCAGTTGACAAACCCAAGGCATGTTGCAAATCACAATCAGATGTCTTTGTAAAAACATGACTGACAACACAAGGCATAACAGAACTCTTCAGACTCAATGTCAGGTTTACAAAATCCTCAAATTGTCAGATTAAGGAGGAATAGCTCAAATGACTGTATGCTATCAAACAAATGCAACCATCCTTGTTGACCATCCAGCAACAGGGGAAAAAAGAAAAAAAAAAAATAGACTTTTCGGCTCAATTTCATATTTTGTCATATTGCCCCCCCCAAAACAGACATGCAGTCCAAACTTCCTCTGGTCAACAAAGGGTTTTTCTGGCAGCCCGGGCCAAGTTTCCTCCAAAACCATTGAGAAGGTCACACTGCTCCAGCTCATCATACCGCCCGCTTCGCAGAAAGCAGAGCACTGTGGTTTTGCACGTCTCCTTGCAGGGCTCAGACACATGTCCTTTATGTCTGAAGTACCAGAACTTCTGGAAGATCCGGTCGTCATTGATAAAGGACCGCATCAGCCCGTCACAGTCAGACGGGAACAGACTGGACACACCATAGGCCATCGTGGCACGGTACAGCAGTGTCCACTTGGGGTTCTGTTCTGGGGTGCTTGGCACTCCTGGAGTGTGGTTTACCTCTGTGAGATTAAGGATGTAGGTTTCATGGTCAAGCACCAGCCGAGAGCTGCCTTTGTAATTCCCATCCACGTAGTAGACACGGTAACCTGCAAAGAGAAAAAAAAAAATTAATGAACAAAGCTTTTTTTTTTTTTTTTTAAAGCTGTGTATTGATCTGAAATGTTGGAATCCTAGTTTATGAACTCACCTGGGTTAAGATTAACATAAGTAGTGACACTGGGAGCAATGAAAGCCACTCCTGATGGGCGGGTCATGGTCTCCTCGTCATAAAACATTTGGAACTCATCCAGGTGTGTGTGGCCAAAAAACTGTCCAGTAATTGTATTTTCATATCTGAAAAAAAAGAGAATGAATGAATACAAATAAATAAGTAGATGGAGGATGTTAAAACAAGAGAAAAACTTTGCAGCAACTTTAACCACAGTAGGACACTGCCCTTAATAAATTATTAATAAATAAAAAACAAACTTCTTGCATATTCATTTACTAAAGCAGACACACAAAAACCACACAAGAGACCGGAAAGGAAAAAAAGTGAAGTGATACTAGAGTTGTTAGTAGTAGGGCAACCACATCTTTAACTGAAATTATCTTCATCTGCCAACTATCTTAAGACTCCCAGACCACTGATAATCTGGATTGATTATCATAAACTGGCATTACACTTAAAGTAAATGTCAGCTACAACAGACGTAGTATTTATAAATTGACATTGAAGAAATGCGTGTTCCACATTACATTCAATGGTCTGAAACTGTCACATTGTATATAAGTGCGGTAGGAAAACCACGGCTGAGTGTGTATGACTTGCGTCAGTGACAACAGCAAGCTAACAAGACACAAAACTTTGTACCGCTGCTGCAATTGTTTTACTGCTCTACATCGTCAGGTTTAAATGATCAGTGTAGCTACCTGTTGACAATGTGATAGTAGTTCCAGCTCCAGCTGCTAAGACACAGGCCAGGTGGGATGTGACCAATGATATGAACCTGAATAAAAAGGAGGAAATTGCACCACGTAGAGAATGATTATTGCACTAATAAAATTAGTTTTATTGTAGTCTCATGCTCAGTACCAGAGACTAAAGGGAAGTAAAATGAGAAAGGCAGAGTCATCATACATCTAGCATGGAGCACGAGCCTTGTAAAATCCACACCGAGTGTTCGATCAGCTTTACAATGTTAACGTCTGCCGTTGCTGCTCTACTCACCTTCTCTCCCTTGTCCTCGCTGGCCTGGAGAATATGGACCAGCCACTGCAGCTGGTTAGCAGGATCGGTAGAGTTCACCATCAGCCAGAAGTTTTCTCGAGCACAAAAGTTCATGTTGAGAGAGACAACCCTTAGACCAGGCTGAATTTCCACTGAGTAGAATCCTCCATATCTGAAATTACACCCAAAAAGTACAGTTAAAATACTCAGTCAAATTCCGCTCAGTGGACACCCATCAAAATTCCCAATCCTGTCTATATAGGGAACATTATTCTGAGAAATGTGACCACTTCTGTTTGCAAACAGTAGGATGTGAACTACAGTGAAACTGCAAGAACACACATCCAAAAAAAAACAAAAAAAAAACAAAAAAAAAAAAAACACACAGTTCCTCCTTGACAAACCCTTTGCTTGATGTTTTTAACGTCAGCACTTGTCTCATATACAGGGTGGCATGACCTGCACAACAATGTCAACACACAATAGACATTTAAAAAGATGACAAAACAACACACGAGTATCAAGAACCTCAAAGTCTTCAAAGCCTGCTCTGGTAACCATGGTGCCCATTCCTCTGCCATTGTATCGTAGAGCCAGGCACAGGATCTGTTGCCGTGAACAAAGGGTGGTGGGAAGCTGTTCACCGGCGTACTCTCATGGTTCCCTATAGCAGGGTAAACCGTCACATTAGGTCCCAGGTGTCTGGACAGTAGGATAGGAGGAAGAGGTGAGAGTCAATAGCTGATTGGATCATACCAGGTAACACATGACCAATGAGCAGCAAAAACACCCTGGATGTCAACATGCTTTCAGTACAAGGCCATTATGAGGTTAAATTAGAGCAACTGTGTTATCCAGATATTCCAAAAGCAGCTGTCAATCACCAGCAACATGCTTCAAAAAATATCTGACTTTACCATATTTCACAAGTTACTCTATTAAAAACTACTCTGACAGCTAAGTGGTTAGTGGTAAAGTTATCTGCAGTAATAGCTAGACTACAAATCCACAATGCTATGTGTGAAAGGAGCAAGTATGTTAGTCCTAAATAAGAATTACTTGTGGATGAGCCTGGAGATGACTGTGAGCTCTGAGAGCTGTTGTTTCCTGGTCTGAGACCAAACATTGTGCGCCGGTATGTCTCCAGTCCAGTAGACCCAGTCCCAGGGCCCGGCTGTGGCGGCGTTTTCCAGGAGGTTCTCCACCGTCCGCAGAGGCAGGTCGCACTTACTGTAGGTTCCCCAGTACCCAGCCTCCCTCCGCCTCCAGCTGGGAGAGCCTGAGTCTTTACGACAACACAGAGGGTCCTTGCAGTCTGCGGAGCTGCCGGCTACATACTCCTATCGGGAGAGAACAAAGTCAGGAGACCAAAATCACCCTACTGTTTTCTGGTTAATCATTCCAAGTGTTCTGGGGAAGCTGCTAAACTTCTTTCAAGTAAATCAGTAATTTCAACGTTCTGTTTTTGGAGGGTATCACTTTAACACAGAGATTGTGATCCTTGAATTTATATGGTCGACTATCTATATGAAACTGCCTTTAAAAGTACACACTTTGATTGAACTTTCTGATAGAAACTTTGAGGCAAAAACAAAAATTCTAGCATGTTACCAAACATTAAAAAAAAAAAAAAAAAAAAAAAAAAAGATTTTCCTGTATCCAACTGTGTACCATTGTGTAATCTCTCAGCGGCACACACTCACCTGGTCCCAGTGGATGTCAGTTAAAAACAGGATCTTGCTCTGCGGAGAACCCGGTTTGGGAGGAGAGGGTGGTGTAACAGGGGGCTTAGGGACCTTTGGCAGGGTGATGTTCCAGGGTGCGTAGATGTCAAACTTGCCACAGGAAGGGCCCACCAGCAGGGCGCACGCTTCAGTGGGCCACAGCAAGGACTCCTGCAGAGCCCGGATGAAGTCTTTCCTGAACAACTCGGTTATTTCTCGACACACCTGCTCGTCGGCCAGATGGAGACGGATACACGCCTCGCCAACCGCACGTGCAACTCGCTCTTCATTTGCGTCACTCTGGGAGAAGCAACAAAAGACAGAGCGGGATTAGAGGAGAGGTGTGAAAATGCAATTCCATGTAAAGATTAACCTGAAAGGGCCTTAGACATGATGCTTCGCTGATTGATATAAAAAAGAATGGGTGCAGCATTTAAGTCTGACATTTATTTATACATTTGTTTTTGAGGTCAACAGCTGTAGCTATTTGACGAGAGTAGCACTTGTGGTCAACAAAGAGACCATGTGATCAAGATGTCCCCAGCATGTTTTTTTGTGCTAAATCAGCTATAAAACACCAGGAGATATAAAAAGATGAGATTTCCAGGGGGCAAAACAAGAACTGGAACTCCGTGTCACATGCAACATTGTCTGCAAACTTGAGTAACCTTGTATAAGTAAGTCACAGTAAAATTTGAATTAACTTATAACAAACCTGGTCTACAAGTAGTATGTTTGCATTGTCTTGCCAACCTAACTGTACTCCTATCACAAATTTCAAGAAATAATTGATTTGACTGATGATTGGATTCAATATTGTTATACTGAGACGAAGCTGCGACAATCAGTGACGTCCAATCAGGAGTTCAAACAACTATTTAGCTCACAGTTCAGTCCAGGAGGTCGGCGAGCAAACAGTAGACAGGAACAACACAATGATATATTAAGGAGAAAAAAGAAAGAAAAAAAAAGCCTCCAGAATGACCATAAAGTTACAACACCTCACTAACAGTTGCAACTCAAATTGAGCGATATACCACTCATGAAGGCAGGGTTTATTGCAGGGCTGTTGATTAAACTGCATTATTTTTAACTACAGCAGGTGGACTTATTTAAACCAGCGAGTGGGACACATTGTCAAAATAACCCTGCTAATGATAAATGTATAATGGTAACTGTGTTTGTCTCCTCTGACCACTGCCTGCATGTTTGTTCAGCTCACTAAAGACTGCTGACTTCCTGGACTGCTCCACTTAGTTGCCAGTGGTCTTTTCTAAAAACTTCTCTCTACTCAATTAAATGGAATTTCAACACCAATTACAAACTCAGATCCGCAGATCTGATGCACATTTCGGCAGCCTGAGCGGCAAAACACGTTCAAAACTCTACCAGGAGGGCGATATCGAGGATGGTGAAGACGGCTTTGCAGATGGGGCAGGTGAGGTTTCTCCAGTTGAATCCGACCCCCGGGGGGCCGAGCTGCTCCATGAAGACCAGGCCGGGCTGACCCGGGGTCTGACCCGGGGTCTGGACCGGGTGGCAGGAGCCGAACAGCGGCGACATTAACGCCAGGGTGCAGGTCATCAGCAGCGCGGGGAGCCTCATTGTTCCGGCAGCAGGTCTGAGGGGGGGACGTGAACGCACCAGGGGGAAAAATAAAGAAGAAGAGACAGACTCGAGCAGGGCCAAGGAAGTAACACCCGACCTCAGAGGTGTCGTTTCACACTTCAACTTGAGAATAAATGACTCACGCACGCACACACACACACATTTACCGTGACACCGGGACACTTCAGTTAGACTTCGACGCAGAACCGAGCAGCCTGCCAAGAGAAAAGCGGCTGAAACGAGCAGCCGCTGCTGTACCTCCAGCGACAAGGCGCGGAGACCGGAGGGTGGTCGTCGTCGTCGACCTCGCCGGGAGAGGCGAACTCAGGCCCGGCCGGGAGAGTGAAGGAAGTCCCGCTGTCGCGTCCGCAGAGAGCACCGACACGAGGTCCACGGACGCCTGTACCTGCGCCGCTTTGCTGTGGAGCCAGGGTCGCTGCTCGGTCTTGTGGAAGTCCCAGTGAGTCAGCTGACTTGTCACGTGACACACACCTCCTCCTTCTACCGGAAGAAAAAAGTGTTACCGACTGCAGCTGATCGATCGGGCGTCGGTCGCTCAGTTCAGTGGTGATTAGTTGATTAATTGCACTTGATTGCAAAGAGAATGCAATTTCGAAAAAATCCGAAATTTCATTTGTCGTCATTCATGGCCGACGCTTACATCAGAAAAAGGGGAATGCTTTAAGTTGCAAAGCTATTAAATAACACTTTTAATTAACTTTTAAGAAATCTGCGACTTTAGCCCGTGACCTGCGCATGAAGGTTCACCGTTGACCTTGGAAATAGTAGTTTGGCGAAGAGTTCTGAGCACATGGTCCGCTCACTGTGAATTTCAGCAGCTTTCAGCCCCATCTTGTGGCCTTCATCAGCGGACAGTTTGTCTCAGGGGACAGCGACTCAGCTGACGATCATCTCCATGACAACTAACCACACTCCATCCGCTGCAGAGAAGCCACAACATCTGGCTGAAAACTTCGTGTTAGGGATAAACTAATGTGAGCATTAAGTGTTCCCCAAAAGGGTGACGGTGCCTCGGAACAAAAGAACAAGGATTTGTCATAAATATAAAAGATTTATTGCATTGGTATTCGCTGATGCGTATAAAAGCATTGTTTCTATACACATTTCTTTGGATCTGTTGCTGTCCGACTCCTCACTGAATATAATCCACGCTGGATTAAAAAAAAGTTTGCCAATATTTCAGTGAACACGTTTCAGCCATAATAAAAGAACAACACACTTATGCTAAAGAACATTTATATCTCAAATTTAAATTATACAAGAAAAGCAATATAATACTTTATTGTTTGAATGTGTGGCTGGAGTGGTCTCTGACCTTATTTACAGTGGTAAAACAGATACATGATTGAAGTGAAGATAAAGAGTGGTTTGATGATAAAAAACATAGTAACAGGGGTGTACAAATTGCTGTGAAGGCGTTCACTTGTCTTGCATCTTCTCCAGGATGGGGACGATCATGTCAAACTTGGGCCTCTTGGCTGGGTCTTCGTTCATGCAGAGCCTCATCAGTTTACAGATATGAGGTGAAATCCCCGGTGGAATGGTTGGCCGAAGACCTTCGAGCGCCACCTGAGCAACAGGGGGGCGAGATACAAAGTTGCTTTCAACATCCCAAACATAAAGATCTGTAAAAGCCTTGGGATATTTTGGAGGTATGGTGTTTGCGTGTTTGGTGCAGTATTTCAAAAGGCTACAGAGATGTGGGTGTGGACGTCCAGTATAAGCCTGTGGGTGGGTTAATACTGCACCCACGTACCTTCATGCCTATCTCCATGTGTGAGAGGTCAGCAAAGGGGACCTCTCTGGTAACCAGCTCCCACAGTAACACAGCGAAGCTCCACATGTCAGCAGATCTCCTGTTGATGTCTTCAGGCCTCTTCTGTAGGGCTGAAAAACAAGAGGGACAAGAAACACCATAAACAGAACGGAACAACTCGCAGGGTATGTTTTTATTCCGTAACATGAGCAACGCACCAGATGAACTGAAGTAGGATTAAATTATACAGTACAGTATGTTCCTTACTGAATGACTCATAAAGTCTAAGGAGGCATTATGGGAGGAGGAAGTAGGCGGCAGGGAGAAGAACAAAGATGGAAAAAAGGAAAAAATACCTTCAGGGGCCATCCATGCTGGAGAGTACATACGACCAGGACACTGGAAGGAGAACTTAGCATCTGCCATGCTTATTCTGGCTGTCATGTCCTCATCAATCTGCAAATGAATCACATCAGCTTGTTACTCGTCCAATATCTGGCTAGTCAAAGCATCAACTTAGTTGTGTGTTGGCGTAATGGCAGTAATAAACTAAAATCTAGTTCATCATTTTGGTTGCTTATACGCCTGTGGTCAAAGACAGTGAAACAGTTTCTTACCATGACGTGTTTACTGTTGAGGTAAAGCCTTGAAACCATTGGTTCTAAGGTGTGGAGGAAAGCCATGCCACTGGCAATGTCCAATGCAAACTTCACTGCTTGGCTTTGGTCGACCACCAGAGCTGAGAAAGAAGAAGAGGAGGACCGGAGACAAGGAGGCAGCAGAGAAAAGTAAAATGTACAGCGGGGTAAAGATTTAATCATCACCCATAGCACTTTAGGGCTGGAATAAACTCAAATGCAAATCATTTAAGCATGAGTCCATCTGGCTTACTTACTAGTGCCCTGGTGGAGTATGTTGAAGAGAGATCCGTATGGCATGTAGTGGGTAATGATGATGGGGTGAGGGGATGGAGGTGACTGACAGGCCCCAAGAACAGGCAGAATGTTTGGATGAGAAAAGATCCTATGGAGACACGACAGAAAGAGACAGTTTGTATGTATGTATGTTAACAAAAAAAAAAAGAAGAAGAAAAAAGTAAAGTTCTATAGTCGCAGAACAGAGAGGTCTTTATCGGATAATGAGGAATTAACAAATTCACTGTTGGGAGGAAATCCTATTAAAAAACCATTAGGACAATTAAGGTTTTAAAAGCTTGTTCTGAATGAAGAAAACTCCTCAATATCTATGTTGTTATACACCACATTTGTATTATATGTGACCCTCTAAAAGTCAAGATAAGAAGTACTTTTACTCTTTCATTATCTGAAGCGCTTTCATTTTTTGCACTACATGTCAGATCATATTGAATTTTTCAGCATACTCATCCCAAGTACTTTTATGTGTGCTTCAATTCTTAAAAGAAAGCTAGAACTGAAGCAAACATGAAAGTACGCTGCCAAGTTCTTTCAATTGCACACTCACATTCTTTGAATTGGCCAGCTCAAAGGTTTCTTTCATTTTTGTCCTATTACGGTTTTGTTGTGAGTTTTTTCTGTCACTTTATGAGCGTCTGAAGTTGGCGGGAATGATTAAGCGTGGCCAGGTTAGGTAATATGCTAATATGCTTTCCTTTATGTTGTGTTTTGCTTGTTTGATTTATACCTTACAGTATTATTTCATTCTATTCTGATTAGTTAGACCTAGGTAGGTTATTTCTGCGTGAATACCTCTGGGACCTAACTGAGGATACTTAACACAGCCAACATTTTTTATGGCTTTTGGCTCACATAAATCCTCCCCTGAAATTGTCTGTACATACTTCAAATTTCATGTTATAATGGATTTCATGTTACTGTAATGGAGGGAGGTTTGTGGAATTTGTTTTTCACATCGTAGAGCAGATAACATCACACAGTAAACAGCTGCCAACGACCATTTCACCACAACACTGACCAAAACCCACGCCCCTTGACCTCTAAAAATAAAAACCCTGCACCAGATCCGAAGTTCTTTGCGACCACTGACCTCAATCGCCGCCAATCAGTCACATTCATCCTCACATTAGCACTGTCAGTCCAAATGCTCATAGACTGTATATGACTCGGACAAACAAGCGTCTCAAACAGCAGAACCAAATGTATTAGCCTCAGTTTAAGCCAGCAAACAGATTGATGGCATGTGACTCTGTGATGCCCATAAATTAACCCCCTACTCTGTGTGCAGACACCACAAGAAAATACTGTTAAGGGCCAACCAGTGCCACCACTATTACTTTTTAGTTGTTTAAAAAACTGATGTGTAAATTACCTGAGTTTCGGATGCTCCTCGTTGAAGTCCCTGCTTTTCCTGGTGGTCCAGTCTCTCACCTGTAGCACCTTCACTATAATCTCATCCCCTTGCCACCGACCCTGCCATAACTGCAGACGGAGCACACAGTAAAGTCAACAACTGGGGAGCTGAAAAGAAATAAAAAGACTGATGCACTGAGTGCAACTGACCTCTCCGGACTGGTTCTCATTGATCTTTGCCAGGAGCGAAAGCTGCTTATAATCAATACCAGCCTGCTTGTTGAGGGTACCATTACCTGAAAGAGACAGAACATGAATAATCAAACAAACATCCTGATTTGAAATTATGATTTGTTCCTTTTTAGGAAATTAATGTTACTCACGAGGTCGTGTTCTCATGGTGCCCTTCCAGAAAGTTTCCTTATAGGGTACTTTGGTCATACTCTGACCCATTTTCTCTGCCTTTTCTAAAAACATGCATAAAAGAAGTAACACTTACCAAAATAAAGTGGTGATACTGTTATTAATGTGTCAACATAACGATTTTTTTTCTTAGGAAATAACCTGTAACTGTGTTAAAATGCCCGCAAATGACTTCTGACCTTGAAGCAGCTGTCTTAGGTGCGGCTTGGCCTTGTCCAGGGGTGTTTGCCCATACCTGTTACATGTACACACCTGGGCACCACTGGCCAGCAAGTCCTAAAAAAGAGGGGTTAAACCATGTTATGCACGGATTAGACTTTAAGCATAGGTTGTAGGTTTCAAGCAAAGACACTGGGAGCATTCAAAGATCCACTGCTTAACAAAAAGGCACTGTAGTGGCAGTGTCTCCCCAGAAGAGGGCCTTTTCCGCCAGATGGTGCCAGAAGATGCGGAGTGTCTGTGGGTGTATTGTGCTGTACCTCTGCCACTTCATCTTGGCCCCAGAAGCAGGCGTAGTGGAGTGGTGTGTTCCCATGCTCGTTGACGGTATTGGGGTCCGCTTTGCACTGAATCAGCTGGCACACACAGGTGATAAAGTGAGGAAAATGAACAACAAAGCACGTTTTCAAAACCTCAGACGGCGTAAACAACGCATGCACGGCCCAGTTGTGGCCACTCTATACGCGGGTGTGTGTGTGTACCTTGGCCACGATGTCTCTGTGTCCGTGACTGGCGGCGAGATGCAGTGGGGTGTCATCGCCGCGATTCATCACGTTAATGCGGGCGCCTCTCATGATGAGCATGTCAACAACGCCGCTCCTCCCTTCCCTGCATGCCCAGTGGAGGGGGCTGAAGCCATGGTCGTCACTGAAACACAAGACAGCCAGAGAATAAACAGCAAAGAACGACAAATCCTGAATCTTTCTCCGATAAACTTGCACCTTAAAAGTTAATTAGAATGTTTTTAAAAAGATGACAACATTTGGAAGTTGTGACACACTCCCTTGATTTTAAATGGGCTCTCTTAACAACTCTGAGGATATTCCAGCTGACAAATATATTATCTTATTATAATACTATCTGTGTGGTTCTCTCGTCAACACACACAGCCACACAGGTTCTCACACCCACTAACTACCAATCTTTATTTAGACTTAAGCACATGCTTCCTCACACTGCCGGGAGCCTATACCCATCTGACGACTGGCCTAGTGATAAATATGTCTGTGCACGCCCGAATGCCTGCAAACATACGCAGAGACGCAAACGCTCGGACAGCGCACACACTGCTGCAGTCCACAAGGAGCCAACCTATCACCTACGTGTGACTGGCCCCTTCACCCAAGTGACTCCTTACATTAGCTGACCCCCAGGCAGCTGCTGGGGCTTCTCGCAACTCCTTGCAAAGCCACAAACTCCACACTCTATTTAACAATAAACCTCAAGGGGGGGGCTTGTATAGCCGGTAGGAAACAGCCGCGGTACCAGCTCACAGTAAAGTGAAATGGCAGTTAATCACATTCTCTGTCAATTCTGATCCAGCACTGCGGACAGACAGCTCATAGTCTGACCAACCCTGTGTGCTATAAAAAGTAACAGGGGGAAAAAAACTCAGGAATGACAGAGCGGAAAATACACAGAGGAATCCTGCTACACATTCTCTGTAAGTCTCTCTCTCTCTCTCTCTCTTTCCCTGTGTCTTCCTGTGTCACTCCCTGAGACACGCACTCAGCCCCCGGGGGAGATCTAAAATGGCATTTAATGTTGATCTCAGTGGACTCCAGCTCCTACCATTTGCATCAGAAATGGGGGGAAAAGTATTTCAGTTCCTATTAAGCAACATATTTCCCCAACCACACATCACACTTGGTTATTACACATTATTGGATATTCTGAAGGAGAGAAAAGGGGGCTGGTCCACTCAGTTGAGCCTCTGCAGAATAACAGCCGAAGCAAAGGCCTCCAGCATAATGACTGGTCTCTCAGATGTTTATGTGGGACTGCAGCAAGCTGCCTGAGAAGCTCTGTCAGCGAGGGGCCTGGCCCTGTATGGAGTTGAGAAGAGGAAATGGCCTTGGCTGTTGCGTGGTTGGCTACCAGCTCTGCAGCCCTCAAAAGTCAACGTCAACAAACTGCACATATATGGCCTGGCCCAAGAATGAGATAACCAAGGTCTTTAGCAGTGAGGTCTTCTAGCTCTTTTTCCAGCAAGGAAATTATGTGAACAGGCAGAAATGCTCTATATAAATCCAAAACAATAAAAAAAAATAAAAAAAAAACACGTATAAGGGCTGCAACTCATGATGAATCTACGGCTCATATTTTAGATTCATTCGTTTCAGCACTATGATCTTGAGTCAGTCTGTTCTTTTCAGTCTGGTGTAGGATGAGTTTTAAGTTATATTCTCTTGTCTGAGTCATTTATGTCACCGCACAGCCTCCCCAAGTCACCCACTGCTTTTATACACACACAGTTTTTAGGGATGACATCATAAGGGGAGAAATCCAAGGGGGGAAAAAAATGGGGAAAAAAGCACAAACTAGACTGGAATTACCAAGGCTGAGTGATGTTCAGCAGTATGTGAAGTTGCAGGCTGAGCACAATATGGAAACTATTTGACCACCTCTAATGTGCCAAAGATCGCTTTGTATACACACACGCGCACACACACACACACCACACACACACACACCACACACACACACACATCAGCACAGAATCACCTCACCTACCATACCAAATGTGGTGCGTTTGCTCCAGTCATTAGTTAGACCGTACTCAATTTGCTATTGCACAGACTTCACACACTGAGGCCGGGTTCTAACGTCCAAGGGAAGATGAAGGCAATCAGTGGCCCCGGCAGTCATCTTCAAAGCTTTATGTATTTGAGCGAAGCGTGCACAGATGGATCCGCTCACCCCAAGTTGAGGTCATTCTCTGTGTTGTCCAGCCACAGACGAACAGCCACGGAGTTCCCTTCTCGACACTGTGTGAAGATGTCATCCATGGTGATACTGAAGGCTGCCTCTCCGGACGGTTTGCTCTTTCAATCCCGTTTGAGATCAGGAGCATGTAGCCTGCAAAAAGTGTTGAACAAAGACTCCATACGTTAGACATTTGTGATTTTTCCTCCCAAACAAAGTTATTATAAAGTTGTGTATATTATTTTGCCAAGCCTGTACATCTTCCAGTGGACACATATGCTGATAAACATCACTCACTGTCCTCTGAGCCTTGACTTTTAACAGGTTAACGTCCATAATGTGAAATTAAAACACTATCCCCTCAGGACTCTGTGTGTCTTTATATTTTGTCTTTTACTGCATCTGTATATTCCTATACTTTCATTTTAATGGTAGACAAAACTCCCTAAGTCATTAGTTTTAGACTGATTGTCGAATGCAACATTTACACTATCTCTGCACAAAGACACAGGAGCAGCCGGAGTCCAGCGCACTGTGACCATGTAGTCAAGTAGACTACTTAAATAGCCACATTCCCACATTTCCTCTTGGCTCTATCTTCCTCCGCGGAGTCGGATGGGCTGGCCTATTGGATCACTTTGAAATCTATTGTTAAAAAGTCAGACTGAACATCCACAGCAACATTAAAAACCTTCCCAATCACAAATCAAACCCAACTATTAAAAAAAACACAAAAACTCTTACCAGCTGCTGAACGATCGATTTCTTGTCAGTTTCTTTTTTCTTTTTTTTTTTTTTGTTCCCCCCGCGAAAAGTCGGCCGTCTCCTCAGACTTAAGAGCAGGGAACAGCGGCGGTGAGTCCACGCCCCGCTGCTCCGGGTGGATGTGGGCTACTGGCGGCCCCGTCCCGGGACACCGACTCAGCAGCGCCCCCGCCTGGAGGCAATGCAGTGATGCCACAGCCGGAGGCCTGACAGCTGGTCAGGTGAGGCGGCAGGGATGTGGGCAGTTTTTTTTTTTTTTTTTTTATTTAAATTGAATTTATTTACAGTGGTGGAATCTAACTAAGGAGGCCTTCTTGTACTTTGCTTGGGTATTTCCCTTTTTTTTTTTTTTTTTTTTTGTTGCAACTACATAGGCCCACTTCTTTTTACTCCCATTACATTCGTCCGGCAGCTTTAGTTACTTCGTTTACTTCATAGATTATAATTTTCCATACCCCTCCTGTCCGGTGAAAACCATGTTTCTCCAACTTGGGTGATTTTGAATTTGTATGTTTTCTGGTAAACTGAAGGATTAAGGGTTCATTTGTGGGTTGAGACAATTCTCCTACTTCTGAAGATAAATAAACTATTAAAAAAAAAAACAACAACAACAACGTTGGATTAGGTTTAAAAAAAAAAGCATTGTCACAAAAATGAAAACAGGCCTTTTCTGAGCTCAAGAAATTTTGACTTTTTAGACTTTTATAGAATATGATGCATTACTAGATGAAATTACCCATCGGTATATTAATTAAAATTAGCACACCCTTAAACAACTGCAGCGGTAAAATGCAACATACACGTTAATGCAGTAATAATATTAATCCAACAACACCATATGTACAGTAATAATAAAACACAAACAGGAACCATTTTACTGCAGAATAAGTGATTTTCCTTTGGATACTTTATGTAAATGTTGCTGATAGTACTTACATACTTTTACTTAAGTGAATGCAGGACTAATGCTTGGGGGGCCCAACATCAAAGTTTAGGAGTTAAAAATACAACAAGGATATATGTGCTGACATTCGTTTTTTAAAAAGGAAATTTTGATAATCTCTTACATTGGGTTATTAAAGAAATAAGCCCAAGATATGAACGAAGCCTACTAATCGTTGGCTCTAACTATACAGCAACAACTTGGCTAAGCATGCCTGACTACTGCACAACCATCATTATCCAAACAGGAACTAAACAGTTTCATACTTCATTTCTTCTACAATTCTTAACTGTCACAGCTGCTTGCTGACAGTTACGCTGAAGTACATCACAAACTTTGTGGCTGAGAAATAAAACCACCGGGAATGTTCTTTTAAGATCGCTTATCATGGCTCTAGTGCTGGATGAAAGAGTACATAGCGTGTTTTGGGCAAAGGCAGGAAATGATGGGAGGAGAGAGGTGATGACACGCGACGAAGGTCATGAACTGGATTCACGCTCACAACAGTGAGAGCATGTGGCAGACGCCCAAACCCCACTGCTGCATTAGGACATCCGGCAGCAGGAGCCCTCCCCCGTAACGTCTTCAAACAACAAATACGAGAGGTTAACGATGGAGCATTTAAAATAAGGAAAACATGAAAAAAGTAACGAATACTCTCATTTTTATTATCGAAGACGACCTAATGTCTTCATTTACGGTTTCACATTACAGATCAATGATCGGAGCTGAGTGAGTATTCAGGGTGTCAGCAGACTGAGCCCTCCTGGCTCCAGAGTCCAGACTGAAGTCCAAATATGATCAGGCCTTCGCAGTCCAGGCTGCAGGCCGGGGGATTGATCCTTGTGGAGCTTTGACTTGCAATATCACTGATGTCACTGAAATCATTTTTCTACTGCCATCGCAGATACACACACACACACCCATATTTACTGTTCTTATCACAAAACATAACATTTACATGTCTGCATATTTGTTTTAGTTATTTACATTTCTGACATTCTTTGCAATACTGTGTCAGAAATGACTATGTTTTATATATCGCTCCAATAATTGCTATTCTTATCATGTGTGATGTGTCACAGGGCACTAAAGCAGCAATTTAAGGTTATCTTCATTATCAATTAATGTCTCTTGAATAAATTGCTGTTGAATTAAAAAAAGTAAAATAGTGTAAATGTCCATCAAAAGTAAACAGAGCAGAGAGCTCTTGAAGTTGCTAATTCTGTCCAACAAATAATCAAAAACCTCAAAGATTTGTAAGTTACAATAGGAAAACAAAGAAAAGCAGCAAATATCAATATATGACGTGATGATAATCATATGTAATAGTTGTTGAAAAGTATCTATTAACAAACTATTCTTCGACAATACAAAGCCCATCCCATTTGGGAATGCCACAGACGAGTCACTTGTCAGATGTGGGTTGTTTGAGTGTGGGGGTCAGGGCCTCATTACTGGCCTGACGGCGGGGGGGCCTCTGGGGCTCTCTCTTGCCGTGACAGGCTCTCCGCGGATTTAGACGCTGTAGGTGCAGCTACTGTCGACAGAGGCACATCTACAGACAAGGACGTTGGTTTAGGTGGCATGAACGCCGGCGCTGAGCTCCCAGACTCGACTTGGGGACCGGCCACCGGCGGCTGAGGAAAGCCCGCCGCATAAGATGGTCCACTGCCAGCATCATTAAGCACCGGGAGACTTACTGCCTCCGTTGCGGGCGTAACTGCCGTAGCAGCTGATATTTTGACTTCTGCGGCTACTGTGGATTTGGACGGAGCAGCGCTCAGCTCAACCGGGATATCAAATCCTGCTGGGTTTACAGCTGAGCCACGGGCCCCTGGTCCGACATCAGTCACCGAGGGAGTCAACAGCAGGGGCGGAGACGCGGCGGCGGGGGTCTGAGACGCCGGTGAGGCTTCTGCGGCAGGCGGGGGCGCCTCGGGCGCGGGAGCGGCCGCCTCCGCCGCCCTGGCGCTCTCTGCGGCCTTGCTCTCCATCTCCTCCATCCGGCGCTGCACCATCCGAGGCATCAGCTGCACGTAGGTGCCCATCAGGCGGTGGTTGGAGCGAATCAGCTTCCCCGCGCAGCTGTCCACGCAGCGCTCCTGGACAGACAACAGCAGCCAGAGGATGGAGGGGGAGAGAAAGAAGAGGGGATAATTACAGCACGTGTTCATGATACACTATATGACCTCCCCCTGTCCACATATGGTCTGGGGGGGGGGTTCCTGGTTTTGTGGCTGAAGTGGTGGGGGGGGGGGGGGGAGAGACTCCCTGCATCCAGCCTTCAAAATCCAAAATGTTTTTTTCTACACCCATAGCTGGGGGAGCATGTATGAGCCCCGGTGTTCCTACCTCGTCCATGGTGAGGTTCCTGTAGTTGAAGTTGCTGGTGCATCGCTGGAAGCAAATTTCCGTCATGCGGTTGTAAACCAGGAGGAAGTCCCGCAGCTGCAAGACACACAAGCAGAGCACGCTCGCCATCTAAAACCCAGTCCGTTTAGCACCAAAGCCGTGGACGGCGTTACGGGGACGTGACTTACGTTTCTCAGCTGCTGGTCCGGCTCCATCGTGGCTCCGGCTCGGCGCTAGCGTCGGGAGGCGGCTCGGCTGATGGATCGGGTCAGTTTCTCGGTCACCGGAACTTTCTGAGGTGAAGGTGTCGTGGACATGTCACGTCGCGTCTTTCGCGTTTCGCCGGTGGCCTCCCCCCCCCCCTCCTCCGGACAGACAGGGACTCGGGTGACAGATTAAGATAGCGTGACTTTCACATGCGCGCCGCCATGTTTGCGACGAAGATCGTCTAACGTCCCGCCCTGCAGGAGGCTCCACTCGGTAGGGGAAACAAAAAACAAAAACCCAACACGGTTTCATTTCCGGTTTCCCAAAAACTGGACGTTTTTAGGTTTTTTAGTATGTGTTAGTTAGTTTGAGTTGCAAATACGACAGTGTGGTAATTTACAGGACACAAAAAAAAGCGGTTTTGGAATATTTAAAGAAGATTTATTTTCTTTAATCATAACTAATACTATAATTTAATTACTACTTTATTTACCTAATGATGTAAAGTAGTCCAGAGACAATATATTAATGTACACACACCTTAGAAGTAATGGTTGCAATCCGCCAAAAACCAAAAGAATAAGAAGCTTAAGTGTTTTTTCCTGAACAATATAACTATAGTAAATTTGATAGTATTCAACCACATGGCAGCTACTTGTTGAATGCTGCTCTCACATCCAGTCGTCTTCCTGGAGCCTGAACAGATAAGTGATCGATATCCCTCCACTTCCCAATGCATTGATCGAACCAGTTTGGTGTGGACATGAAACGGGCAAAAGTGCAGCTTAGACCTGAAGCCCTGCCTGAAGGCTGCTCTGTGTGATGCTGAGACCTGAGAGCGAACAAACTTTTTGTGTGAAAGCCCCGATAGGAAGGAGGTTGCGTGGGTGCAAGGCCTGGGACTTTGGCCCCAGATTTCCTTGAAGGCAATCTTTGCATCATCAACCATGACCACAACACCTATTAGACTACTTCCGGCCTCTAGGGAGACTTTCAAACTCACACATACAAACTACAAAGCATTTGGGGAACAAGATGTACAGCCAAAATGTAGTTTTTTTTGTGAGACATTGTGCTCAACTGCTTCGGGTAACATTTTCTTTGAGACATCGTTGTTATGAATAAGAGAAGGATATATAGGCACATGAGAGAAAAGAGCATTTCCTACATATTAAAGGATAGGTTCACAATTTTTTAAAGTCTGCCTTAAAACAATAGTCTGGTGCCCATATGAACATTGTACACATCAAGAGATGCTTTCCTAATGCACTTTCAGTTTAAGTGATAAGGGGGACAATTCATGTGTAAAAATTCACTCCAAAGTTTATCTGACGATAATATGAGGCTTCGGCAGTCTAAGTTAGACAAATCACGTGGGTATAGCTTCCAAAGTTAAAGCCTTTATAGAACAGAATTCCCCATTTGTGTTACTATATCCCTCCACTGCGGCTCAGCTAAACACAAACGGAATTTTGTAGTAAAAAGACGGCAACTTTTGAAGATATTCTTCAGCCAGATAATAAAAGAGTCCCTTTAATTATGTCACCAAAGCAACCAAGGAATCAACATATCAAGCAGATTGGCCTACAGTTTAAATTGTAATGTAGAGGCTGATACAATGTGAAAGGATTCTTGGCAATGGTGTCAATTGCTTATACTTCTATTTATGTGTCAGAATGTAGCTGATAATAATTTCCATGTATAAAAATGTTACTTACTAATTTAATGTGACAAAGGTGAAGTGCCTATCTCTATGGAAGCACTATGTTTTAGAAGAAAAATTTCCAGATTTTTTTTTTTACCCAGTTTTGAGAATTACTTATAGTGCCCTGTTATTTGTGTGTGTCCTTTTGTGTTGCTTCCCTGTATGTCTGCAACAGTTAGATCCAAAACCCCTGAGGCCAAAAATTAATCCATAGCGGGGAAGTAGGTCATGGTCAGCTATTGAAAAACTGTCAACGAACGGTTAGTGTGCTGCAGGCCTCTGACTGCTGAGTTCACTTCAGAGCTCAGTCCCCTCAGCAGAAAGCAGAGCAGCAAATTATCCTTCCCAGAGTTGGGATTACAGAGAGGGAAATAATCGTTTAAACAGATGGAACATTAACTCATAAGTGCAATAGATTATAAAGCTAATGACCATTATCATAACTTTGACATGGAAAATCCAATGTGAGGGACATTTCTACAACAATAGTCCCACAGGGGGAAAATATGTCATTACTAATATCCCACTTATAGCTTTCCCCTTTTTACTTTTATACCTTTTTAATTTATCGGAATATTAATTTTATCTTCATTCATAACATGACTGAAAAACAGATTCACATGTGCTCAGGCAAGTACGTTTATTCAAGCCTCTCAATGTTTGGCCAACGCCTACAGCATGGAAAACAAATGTAGGTTTGTCTTTTTCCCTTCGCACCCTTTTATGAGACATCTGTTTATGTATGTTATAGAAATCAAAAACGATGACAGGTCTTCCGTGTCCTGTGATGATTTGATGTTTTTTCCTTGTCTTTCGCAACAAATTGAGAATTTCCACGTGGCCCCTTGACCTCTAAATGTCACACAGAGTTTCCTTTTGTCTTGATATCCTCTACACTTATTACACCTTCTGCACAGAAAGGTACTCTTTGTTCCTCTTTTGCTCAATGTGGAGATTCAAGACGTAGTTTGTTTGCATCAAAGAGGAAATTGCTCAACTGTGCAAAGCTTGTTGAATATTGTAGATGACATAGTTTTCATTCTTGCAGACACAGTAATGGACAACAGCTTTTATTGGCTTTTCAGGTGGCTTACTTAGTTTGTATTTAACAGTTTGAAAGACAAAAACAGTCTCAATATGATGGCTGCCTAATCTTGCTGGACACTGTCATGGCTAAAGCTTCAGATGAAATGATCTATGCCACTCTGAATAGCCTCTACCTCTGAAAGCTGTGCACATTCACTCCCATTACTACAATCTTGTATATATTTTCTTTCCTCACTCTCTTGCTCTCCTTTCCATTCTCTACTTTCCCCATCCTCCCCTCTTATTCTTTCCCAACCTAAATTTTCCCTCTCCGTGTTTATGCCCCTTTCTCTTTCCATCTCCTCCGTCTCTTGGGATATCTGTTGACTGTTCAAGTAGATGCTACTGTGTGAAAGCATGGTGTTGGTTTCTTTGGAAGGAAGGTGAGCATCCACGTCCGCTTCCACCTCCAAGAAAGCATTCAAAGGAGGTGTGAGGTGGACTGGCAGCTGATCTGGAAGTTGGTTTCGTCTCTGTGTGTGGCCTTGCTGATGGCGATGCTTCTTCTTGTATTTATTTGCCACCTTCAGATCCAGTGAGGCATAATTCAGGTCTGGCTCTAAATGCTGGTTTCAGACAAAGGAGACAAAATGGTTTGCGTTTTTTTGCATTAATAAGCAGGAATGCTGCAGCACTACTTTCACACCAGTTTAAATGACATACTCTGCATCTTTGGTTTGATCTTGTGGCTGTATTTTTCTGATGTTTTCTGTTACTGTAGTGTATTTTTAGAACACTTTGTGCTTAATTGCATTTGCCGTTCACAGTTTCATTGACCACAATGCCTATGGTGTCGACTACCTTCCGTTTTGAAAGTCTGTAAGCAAGCTGGTCTGCATGTTTATTTTTACACAAATTGCATACCATCATATGTTTAGTTTCAGTGTGGATGTAACATCAAACATAGTACAATACCAGCATTTACAAAATGTATTCAAGCGTTTTGTTTAGAATATGATTATACTGTGTAAACAACCCACAAACCCAATTTTTCTTGTTACCTTTCGTACATGTCATATTCACTACATTTCGTCCTCCGTATTGGAGATGCAAAGCTTTAGAGAGGTTTAACAATTTAATATCCCAGCATACATTCCAGGAAAAAACACGTGTAAGTCAGGTATAATTAGTGAAAATGAACATCAAGCAGGTGAAAAATCAGCCCTTCACCAGAGTGCACAGAACTTAATATACATTATACAGTACGTAACAACATCGCAGAGATATTGTACTGCTGATACCTGCTAGTCTGAACACACAGTCGCAGAAATTACCTTCATACGATCTCTTGTGTGTTGCATGGTCATCATCTCATAGCAATCCTCTACAGAACCTGAACAAGTAAAACACATGTTTTGGTCATTTGTTTTACATTTTACTAACTCCAGTAGGCACAAAATATCACATATATGAGAAAAGAGAAGAATCTAGATTTTTAAAGGCTCATCTACTGACTAAATTACTACGAACATCACAACTAAATATTGGGAACCCAAAGGAATTTAAACAGTGGGTGAAAGTTGAATCAAAATTAATTTATTTATGCATTTATGTAAAGTGTAACCTGCATGGAATTTATGCAGATTAACTCCCAACTTTGAATGTTTCTAAAACTTGGCCATGTGGAAATGCAACTAGACTGTCTACAAATACTATAAAAGGGGACAATCATATTAGAATTATTATGAAAAAATATATTGCGTAGAAAAACCACGCACGGTTCATACAGAAATAACTTTGTGATAGACTGAGTGATATACCGGCATTCCAAGAAAAACTCAATCATTTCAGCACGCAGGCCTGTGCTCACCTTGTCTCTCTGTGCTGATGTTGCCATAGATTGGATTTTCCTGTTGCTCATGATTATTGTGGGGATTTTCCTGCTGCTCATGATGATTGAGGTTATGAAAATAATGCCCTTCATCCTGTGACGGGCTTCAACAAGATATGGAGGAACAATTTTACAGTTTATTTCTACAATAAGATGTAATTTGTAGATAAAAAATGTTTTAACTATTGGTGTACCTAATATTACTTTTTCCAAAATTAGATTGGACTAAATAAATAATAATACGCTGACATCTGCACATGTCTAAGCCTCATTAAAATAAGAAATAAAAAGCATACCTTTCTTCGACATAAATTTGTGGGTAGCAGCATTCACCTGTGTGTATGAATAAAATATTTAGCAATTTATAGAATACCCAGATGTCCTTGTAAAAGCTAAGAGAGGTTTAGAATCAACAGCGACCACATTTAAAAAAACAAAATGCCCCCCAAAAAAAGACTTTACATAAAACCATACCTCTGCACGAAGTGGCTTTTCGTCTGATGCAGAAGATGACATTGAGGCACAAAGAGATCAACAACGCCAGAGATAGCAGCACCAGACCTACCAGTTCCGTTAAACAATCTAAAAGACACACAAACTGTCTCTTAACACCTCAAACCTTTGAACATATTTAATTTAACATCCAAGTCTTTAAATCAGCTATTACTAAGTTTGTTTGGAATTTCCCTCTGTAGGTCTCAATAACAAACAGAAAAGATTTTCATAATGGGTCATCACTTTAGCACCGATGACAAAGAAACATGCAATCAAATGCTTCAACAATACTGGACAGCTCCAATCCCTGACATTTAAGATGAGAAATTGGAGGAAAAAACAAAGAAAGTTGCAGCCATCAAGACTGTAACGGCCATTCTAAAATTATTAGTTACTATACAGATCTACCATGTGCTACTGCATATGGAAAATCTCAGAAAAAATTGAATTTGTCTCGAGAACAAATGGGGATTTTTCCCCATTTTTTGGTACATTGCAAACGGAAATACGTAATGAACCAATTTCAGCTAAACAATACTGACAAATTCATTCTTCCTACTGTAAACATAGTTTGGTTTAAATGTTCTTTTGATTTCTTTGTAAGTAAAAAAAAAATGTGGTTACAAGTTTTTACAAGTGTTTTCAGAAATCAAGTGTGCTGCGCATGGTTCGATAATCGTATGTACTGTGACATCAGCATAAAAAGATTATGTCTGAATACTAAACTATAAAAATATACTGTTACGTACATAATCTTTACTTTCACCTTTTGCTCTGCCGTATTCTGTGACATACACTTTAGAAATGGTTTAGCTGTTTCTGTTGTTGTGGTAAGAGCAACCTTTTGCAGAATTATACTAAGAGATAGGTTCAATATTTACATAGATATGTACAATGTAGCAAAAAGAAATACAAGTTTGAAATTCCAAAAGTTGTTCTGATCCTACCTGTCATATTCCAGCCGTCTTGAACAAAACACGTTGTCGGTCTGACACAACTGCTCTCAGGCTACAGGGCATCACAGTGTTCAGTCAATGAGGTGTGCTACACTGTAGTCTATTTTTACCTTGCCTTAGTTACCTCTCTTATCAGAGCGTTTTGAAAACTGGCTGCTCTTCAGTTACAAACAGGAAACAATGTAACCTCATTCTGAGGCACCCAATCTCAATACCATTGTGAAATACAATTCCACTCAATTTATTTGTCAGCCAAGAATTTCAGTTTTTTTTTTCTTTCTTTTTTTTTTTTTTTTGGAAAACAATGAAAACTAACCCTGAATCTTAGGCCTAATTTACTGAGCCGGATTCTGACCTTAACCCTAAAACCAAGTTTTAACTCTAAAATAAATAGCCACACTTGTGGTGATCGTCTTTTCACTTCTCAGGTAGAAAGGAAGTCCCCACGGTGCCGTGAATAACAAGCACACATGTAGACTTGTTTTGAGTATAGTACAATAGACCTTTATACATGATATGGATTGTGTGTGTACACAGGGCTTCAGAGAGATTTAGATCAAGAATTTATAGCTTGCATACGCTCGGTACATTGTGGTTTTGCTACTGTGGTAGGAAAATCAGAAGAAAAAAAAGAAGTTGTGAAAAGTTTCTCAGTACAGCTAAATAGAGCTAAGTGTGTGCGCGTGTGTGCGCGTGTGTGTGCACTGTATGGGAGAATGAAAATGAGAATCCAATCCACTTAATTTGGCCTGCAAACAAAATTTTCAAAGTAAATTATCAAAGTGAATAATCAGCACACAGGATTAAAAAATGTAAATAAAACCAGCAAATAATCCAAAATATGAAAAGCTGTATTTCCTCTGTGTGTGTGTGTGTGTGTGTGTGTGTGTGTGTGTGTGCGTGGAGAGATGGTATCCAGTGGTTGTTTTATTTGTTAACAATTTAGCCCATGTGGTTTGTGGTTTCAGCCCCACTTAGAAAACTCATCTGTCACTCTGTGGTACCTGTGGACAACAAATGGTCTTTGAAATAGAGCCGTTTTATTTGCAGCATCAGCGCTAAACAGCTACATATAGGAAGTTATTGGGCTTCTGGGCAGGAAATCGTAAATCACAGATGAGGGCCAGAATTACAGCTTTACATTGAAGGACATAGAAAATGTAAATCAGCCATATAGTTTCGACGGTTTTGTTTATATGCAAATAGAATGCTTGTTTACTGCTGCATAAAGTACAACAGCTGGGACTTTTGAATCCAAACGACTGCATTAGAAGAAGAACATATAATGTGGCAAGAATCTTATAGAAGAAAAGTAAATTGCACAAGCACCTGCAGTGTAGTAGTTCAGAGGCAATTCGGAATCAAATAAAATCCGCTTTTATTTTCCGATGTAAAACACTTTATTGTGAATTTTAATACATTTGATACAGAAAACAAAACCATAACCACATTTTATAAACAATTGCATAAAACCCACCCCAGATATACACACAGCCCACAGTTGTACAATTGCCTGCAACTGTGTTGTTACTGCAGTTTAAAAACTGACCACTACTGACAGCAATACATTTTGTAATTCTGCATGTAACCAAGACAGGATACAGCTTACATCCCCACAGTTACTGCACTTAATTTATATATTAGGCATTACACATGAACAAACGTTTGTTTCATATTTTTGAGTTCCGTTACAGAGTTACACCTTGAAATGGGGAAAGACTGTGTTGAAATCTCATGGCGTCTCACAGCTGTGTACTTGATTGGAGGAGGAGGGGGCTTGAACGGAGGCGGTAAATCCAGCCTACGGACAGAGCACAAATGTTGACTGGTGGCATTGCTAGAAACCATGCAGATATTATAGCTCATGTGCATCTATCGGATTCATTGATTTTTTGCAAGTCTTTTAGGGTCGCTCAGTGCATGACCCTGAATAATTGCAAGCAGTGTAGAGGATGGTTGAATGGATGGGTAACGAGAGCTTTACCTCTGCTTCATAATTTGCCTCCTGTAGATAAAGCCAGCCACAGTGATCAATACCAGCATTGGAACGATGACTAACACCAACAACAGGTGACTCCGTACATGATCAGTGTCTGGGAAGCAGATTTGGAGAAGGGAAAAGTGTCATTTTGGAGGACAGCAACAGCGAAATGTGTGTTTCTAAACTATTGATCAGCCCGCTCTGGTGAACCCCAGCAGACTCCAACAAATATGGATAATAAATGTAAAGCTACAACGTGAAACTTTTTGCCTCGAGGCAGGAAAGTGTCTTTGCCATCCTGCCCCTCAGCTGGCCCGCACTCCAACCCCAGAAGTTGACACTACTTTAAAACAAAATTTCTACCTTTTATAAAGGCGATGTAGCCTGAGGCTGAGAAAGCTGGAATCTGTAAAGCCTCCACACGTGATGGAGATGCAGATGGTGAAGGCAAAGACACTGCGGCTAATATTCATCTGTCGCTCTGAAGGGGCTCTTGCCTGTCGAGCATTTGGCTCTGTCGTCTGCAGTTATTTGCTGCTTTTTAAACAGTTTGTGTTGTTTACTTTCCCGGCACTGTGGCTGCTCGCCTCACCTTGTTAGCCACACACAAAAGCTAACCCTCAGTTGGCAGTCCTCAGAGCAAATAAGGTGCCCAAACCAATCTAAAAATCACATCACTGAAAAGCCAGTTTCAGGCAAACAGAGATGTTGGATCAATCAGGGTCTCAGACAAAGACGGGAAATCCACAATATAATGCATTTTTTATCATATCATTTTATTTTTTCCTTAAAAAAATGTTGGATTCATGGGAGGAAAATAGAGCAAAACAAGATTTGTCAATCAATTAACTGTGAAATATTAAGTAATTATTACCTTCAACCTCGGGGGTAGGTATAATTTTTCCAGCTTTCGTGGTTGGGGTTGCGCCAGGGTTTTCCTCAATGCTTCCTGTGGAATCACTCCTCGTCTCCTGTGTTGATCTGAACTCAGCACTACCGTAACTTGATGTTGTGGATAGATCGGTGGCCGCGGACTGGTCCGAAAAAGTGGATGTGTTGAGACTGTGAGTCATGTTTATTTCCTGACCATTGGAGGTGTTTGATTGGTGGGGGTCAGTGTGTGTGGCGGGAGATAATGTGACATTGATGTGTGTGTGATTTGTAAAAGGGGTGATACGCTCTCCAGCTGTGATTGTAACGTTGCTGGGGTCATCTGTCACATCAGTGCCCATACTCGTGGTCGAAGTTATGGTCGGTGACATAGTAAGGCCGCTGTCCGCTGATTCGATCGGACCCGCCTCGGTTATATTAGACTGCGGTGACACTGTCACAAGATCTGAAAGTAGCAAAGCAAGGAAGTCTATAATAAACATGCTGCCTGCAACAATGAACTGTACTGTTTTTTATGTTGTCACTTCAGAGGTGAGAAAAGCAATGCCACTCATATATCTCTGTACGGTAAAAATGTAGTTGGAGTCAGAAGCAGGTTAGTTTAGCTTAGCATAAAACACTGAAAAACAGCTACCCTAGCTCTATCCAAAAGAAAGTAAGCAAGTAAGCCTACCACCACCTGCAAAAGGTCACTAATTACATCTGACATGTGAAAACGTTTCACAGTCGGCTGGCAACTGCTCCCTGCTAAGAAAACAGTCCGGCACATAATTCTCCCCGTAAAAAAAGGCGAGATGTCATCACGGTCTTCTGCGTATTTGCCAAAATGTTGAACTATTCCTTTAACAAGCCTTGCATCGATAAGCCGAATAAAGAGTACGATGTATAAGTAATACATCATACAACTTTAAGATACCCAGTGCACAGTGATACCTCATTAAAACATGGACCGAGTTGGCATTTATGAGTACTCTGTGCAGAATCAATAGGTAAAATAAGGCCAAAGGGTTTATTCAAGAACCTGGGCCGGGAAGCCATGGGCACAGATTCCTGAGGCGAGGAGTGGGCTGAATTGCAAATCACAGATAATCTGTGCGTGCTTTTTTTTTTTCTGCAATTTTTTTTCTTCTCTGTGCACCCTTATGCTGGACAGATCCATCATTAATCTCAGCTCACATCCCCTATGAGACACAACTGAGACATTGAAATGACACAAGCAAATGTTGCTTATTTACAAGCAAATTCAATTAAAAAGAGTCCAACGCGGTGATGCAATGTGATCTAATACAAAGCTGTGTCCGTTTCAAGCAGTTTATCTCAGTATTTTTTTAACCCTTCATTCGGGCTGTACTACTCCAAACTGTCCAACAGACTGTGCTCTCACCCCATGTCATGATTCAGACGACCCGCTGAAACTCTTGCTTGCTGAGGACGTTTGTTCTTGTGGTTTGACAGTAGATAGAAAAAGGGAGAACAGGAAGTCAATTCTGACGTCTGTGTGGCCTGTCTTAGCTACATATTCATATTCTAATGAAAAACAAATGTACAGGAAGAGAAAGTACATAACCGGGGATTGTTTTCCTGCTTAACCACAGCCCACTCACAGCACTATACCAAGCTATATCACCAGTGGTGGAGGACGACATGCAGTTTGGTTGCTTTGCAATTTAAAACTGTGAATACTGTTTTAGTTCAGCTCAGTACAGTATTAACCCTAAATCCCACAGGGCAATTGATTTGCAGCAAATAATTGAGAGTTTCACTCTTAAAGTTCTGTAGTTCCCAATTTAAAACAAGTGACTGGTACGTTCTCATAACATGGCTGGCAGCTTCAAAATCCTTTGAATCTCTCTCTTTCCTTTCAGCTAATTAAAAAGTAAAATTGAGTGTGCTACAGTCAAATAACAAAAGTCAAGTATCAGCTCTCTGGTCCAGTGCAGTTTATTAAGTCATTCAGTCTCTTGGGCCCTCTACTAGATTGCTAATCCAGCCCTGAGGAAATGCTGAAATTGAGTACGACACAAAGACAGAAATAGCGGCAAAGAAATGCAGAAGCTCACCTGTCTTTAAGCTTGTGGTTGCTGTTAGCACTGTGATGTTAAACTCTTTATGCAGACTTTTGTCTCCTGTGTTGACAGTCAGCGTATAAATCCCCGTGTGAGCATCAGTTACCCACCACAGCTCCAGAGATTCATTCTCAGACACCACCTCCTTGTTCTAGGGAAAAACAAGATTATGCAGCATATACAGTAAATACCTTTCGTATTGAAAAGATGCTTTTGAACTGTAGGTTTTGATGTCAGAGGTAATCAAATCATCTTGACGTTCAATGAATGAAGTGAAATTCACTGGAATGGCAGAGATGTGCTGATTAACAGTTTTTCTGTTTTCCGTTACCTTGGTCCACTTGTACTGTGCATTAGGGAACGCACTGCAGTGAATGGTTGCGTTTTCTCCAGTATGGACCTCAACAGTGCTATTCACATCACACATTATTTTAACATCAACATCTAATAGAGAGAAAATGTGAGATTAATTTGGATTGACAGCATGAGAATCCTTTTATATAAAATGTAAAAAGAATACAACAAATGACTACCATCATTCGCCAAAGATTACTGACTACTGTAAGTCAGATGCGATACACATAAACACCACATCCTGTTACTATCCTCTGCCTCTGTTTTGGTCACAACAGCCCTTCAGTTCACTTACAGCTAAAAAGAAGGTGCATTGTGTCTGCGTCATTGGACAACTACTAACTATGAAACTGATGAGAGGAAAAAAAATAGGCCAAACAGAAGGATGATTTGTGGCAAACAAAGCTCTTAGATGTGTTCTTGCAATCATTACATACATTTGCTCAGGAGTAAATAAGTGCTGAGATTGGCAGAGGAGCAGCGCTCTGATGCAATCAGGAGTAACGTAAAATATATGCAATGGACAATAAGATACAGAGTTACTGCACATTTCCATCCAAATACTGTATGAAATCCTGTGAAGACTGCAGCGTCTAGTTGAGGTATGTAGGTATGGCTTTGCATGTACTTGCCTTCGTCTTACCTTTGATCTTTAGCTCTGTTTCTTTCCTGATAGTGCCCTGAGGAAAGGTTGTAAGGTCACAAAAATAGATACCACTGTCCCATTTTGCCACCTGAGAAAGGTGTAGATAGGATCCCGTCAAATTGTTCTCAGTCTGGATGGTGATATTAGGCCAAAAGATACGTTGTCCATGACCCGGGCTGTACAGAGCCAGCTTTGTGTTTTCATTTTTGTTTTTACTCCATTCAACACTGACCAATTTGAGATCAGTACTACTGTTTATAATACAGGGTAAGGTAACGTTCTGGCCCACTACTGCCTCCATCTTCTTATTATAGAACACCTCAACATCCTGGCGCCCTGTTGAGCACATCAGATAACATTGGAAAAAAAGTGGAAGACAAAATCCCTTTCACTTTGAAGTTGATATTACAGACTGGTGTCCGCTGGGATGCAGGCAGATAAAATCAGAGAATTATACTGTAGCAGCTTGTCACACCAGAAACCAATACACATTTCAAACCCATGGTGAATATCCCATCTCTGGTGGTATACTATATGAACATCAACACATGTGGTCCAGGATTACCTTGTATAAGAGAGGCAAGGAGGAGGAGAGAGAAGGCCGTTCCCAGTGCACTTCCAGCCATGTCTGACATCCCCAAACTCATTACGATCAATCAGGCTGAATTCATTGAGGGATTCAGCAAAGACAGAAACAATAGACCGTTGACTGAGGTTAAAAAGTGAGGCAAAGACTGTGAGACAGAGAACAGCGTGACCTATCTTTACAGGAAGCCACACAGAGACACAAGATTGAGTCATAAGCAGCACTGAAGCTTTGCGGTGAAAACCTCTGGTGCAAAGCTGATTTGCAATAAGTGTACATTTTCAGTGTCTATGATTATTTATTCTTTCAGTCAGCACTAACTAACAAGATGCAGAGAAGTGACTCATTTGATTTTAGATGACATCACTGGTGATCTAATTCATCCAGAAAGAAAGATACCAAGGGAGCACACAAACACAAACAACACTGAAAGATTAATTAACGTTCTTTTGAATAAACTTCACTTTTATTAATTAATTCCAAACATGCACAGGTTCAACAATTATAAGTCAGTTGGGGTTAAATTAGGTTATACATTTTTTATAAATGTGTGAACCATATTTTTGTAATTAAGTCAAACTTTGATGTAGTACAGTGTCTCTCTATGAGCAAGTGAATACACTAAACACACATGAAAAAAAGATGCTTGTGGGCGCATGCAAAACACATGAAGACACATCTTGTATACACACCTGGCTGTCACCATATGGTCATGATTTGCATGTATACACTTTTTTTTTTTAGCTCCATCTGTTGGTCAATGCATACTCAACAGACAATAAAACCAAGAAATTTTCTTACACCCTCAGGCGGTGTATCTTCTTGTGAAGGTGAGCCACTAAACAGAAGAAAGTCTGTTATAGTGTTGTTTAACTCGCATATACTGTCTATTAAAGATGATATGACTGAAACATTTTCATAAATTTATATTATTTGGCCTTCAGGTTACAGCCTTGTTTCGCCCTCTGTGCTTGTTAGTGGTTATTGTCTCAGAGCAGAACTTAACTAACGCTTGTCACTGGGATAAAGAGATAAAAGGAAATATTTCAGCAATAATGGGCAATTCTGGCAAATGTGATTTTATTACTCCAATTAAATAATTTGTTTACCCTATTCTTTAGAGACAAGCAATATTATTCCTGTAAGACATTATGTCACAACACTGGATTTCTAATGCATAAATTAATTCTTCAAAGAATTGAATCATTTGTCTGTAGCTTTGGGGGAGATTGCTTCACATAACTACATCCAATTAGCACAGATCATAAGAATAAACTGGGACATCTGTTTGAATCTCCTAACCAAAGGCTACAGCTTTGTGCATATCTAAAAGGTTAAGAAAATGCTGAAAGCAAATGTTTTAGTTAAAATATTATTCAGGGATTTAAGATAAACCTGTTGATATACATGTTTGATGAATGGGTGACAATGTTTTCAAAGTTATTACTATCATAAAATGTTATCCAAACAGTTTTCATTTTTTTCTCCTTCAAATATTATGATCTCTCCGATCCATTTATTATGAATATTCCCTGTAGACCCTGCAATGCCTTTAGCTGATTGATAATTTTACAGTCATATTCTGTGTATGACCTTTTATAACTTAAATTAGTGCTTAGAAGAGTGACTGCTATCCAAAGGGAGATTTATATCAGTATTCTGTCAGTGTTTTATCAAAGTGTAAGGGGACCTTGCTACAGTGCTCCATTTGATAAGGGCAGCATCACTTCCCCGAGGAGTCATAGAAGTCTCAAGGATTTCTGTCAGCATGTAACATCACCGTGACTACTTCATTCAGTGGTCCAAGAAAAATGATGAGGACAAAATCGACGGCGTTTGGCAGATAAGCATTATTTTAGCTTGTCATCACGTCCCAATGTTCCAGACAGAAGAGTTAAGAGGAACTACTTTCATTCACGATTAAATAATAATGAAATGAATTAGTCAACTCGGTAGGCTCTGCTTTCTTTCCTGTGAAGGAAAGGAAAGTGCTGTGACCTGCTGGAGTACCCTGCCTCTCATGTACACGCTCATAGTTCTACACTGAGGTCACACCTGCTCTGAAAGTCTCAAGGCCTCCTGGATCCCCCTGTGACCTGCACCTTTGGCAGCATATTGAACCAGAACACTAATTGTCAACTCTGTGTGAGGTGCATGTTTGTGTGTCTGCACTGCTCATTTAGCCACAGTCACGGCTCAGTTTTGCCGTGAGCACAGTGTTATCTCTGTGAACAAGTTTGATTTTTAGAGGCAATGAATTATTAAAATCCTAGCTGTTCTACAGATTGTCTGACTACAAACTGGTCAGAGCCCTGAGAGACTATTTTAATGTACTCCTTTTAAATATAACAAAGAGTGTAACTTATACTACTTTCACATTCTACCCTTCTGACAGAAGATAGTGAACATGCTTTCGACAGCAAACATGTTTCTTCTTCTCAGATTGTTCCTTTGAAAATGTTTTTAAATACAGTACAGGGTTTCCCAATTCATAATTTTACCGTTCCCTTCTGAACACTCCTACCAAAGAAAGAATACTATGATGAGGACTGGACAAATTTTCTTTTTTGGAATTTAAAATTGTAACACCAAGACTTTAAAGCCCAGCTAGTGGCCCCTAGAGGCTGCAATGGGGAGACCAGACAGCTCAATGAAATTGTGATAGTGCCAATTTTAAAATGTCTGTCCTGGTGTCCTGACAGGGATTCTGTGACCATGTTCACCATCTTTGAGTAGTGTGACTGATTAGCCCTAAACAGAATGCTGAGCATGATGGTAGTTTTGCAAGTATTTGGTCCTAATTATAAGTGATAAATGTTGACCTGGTGGTTGCGCCAATTAGAAATGTGGGGGATTGCCAAAGTCATTAGGTTTCATCATCTGGAGACCGTTAATGTCAGTATAAAAGCTCATAGCAATCAAGCAAATAGCTGTTTACTAAAAAACACAAGCCAGATCACTGGTGTGGCTAAAATACTTTTGCTTTTAACCCCTCACCTTACCTTTTGTCCAGCGCTGTGCATCTGACAGACAGACACAAATGCCAATATCACCATCCTTAGTTATGTCAAAAGAAGGCTTATGGTGGAGGGCGGCCTGAAGGCAAACTGCCATAGTAAGATACCAAATCTGGGTGGTCTTTTATTGCTGCGCCTATTTTAGGGGACCCATTCAGAAAATTACACAACATTTACAATGTTGTTTTTACCTCTTTCACCTTTCCTCAACTGCTCCTTTTATGTGTGTTTTCTGGTAAAAAGTTCAGTGTTTCTTCTGAAGAATAAATGGATGGGTACACATAACAAGCACAGCAACGACTGAGCAACTTCAAACTCTAAACAATATTCTGAAAGTATGAAATTTCGGAGACGGTTGGGAGTCAGGACGAGAGAGAGAGAAAAATTGAGAGAGCCATTGTAGTGGATAAAAATGAGTTTTATAGCTTGTCAGGACGATACACAAAGGGATACAGAATTAATGGTTTATGCTGGTGATGTGATTCTAATTATCATTGATCAGCTGCAACATATGAAGTTCTTTGAAGCACTGATGGAGAAGCCCTATTTATGTGAATTAAGAAACACGGTGCAACGTGTAGACAAGTGTGTAGTACGCAGTGTGCATAAGATGTGGCAATGAACTTTTGATATATTTTCACAGTGGGAGGCACGCAGTGTGCACCACACTTGAAAGCATGGTGGGATTAGGCAGAATACATTATTATACATTATCATACATCATCAGTGGGTTTGTTGGAGGATGTTATCAGTTATGGCCAAACATATGAGCTCCTCTGCCCCCTTGGTATGACACCCTTAGACCTTTGATTCACTGTGGACAGCAACTCCAGCAACTTTAAGAGAATTAGTTTACACAACAAAAAGAGATGGATTTAATTGGGTTCCCAACTTCATTTCAGTTTCAGGTCACTTCCTTTCTTATTACATACTCTCATGTTTTTACAGTGGCTCCCTCTCCTACAGAAAAGCTCATAATAAAACTATACTCGCACTATTGGTTGTCTCAGAGCAAATCATTGCGCTGTAAAAGCCATCAAAATGCCAGCTTAGAGCCGATAATCCCCAATTATCCCCTGGATATGAATAAAATATCTCTATCAAACAAAGCACAGAGGGTGAATTAAAGTGAATGTGATGGCAATGTTGAATTTTGAAAGCAGAAATGTGTTTTTTTTCCCCCCACTTGCTATTCTGCACAACAAAAGAAATGACATCCAGCCTCTTTCCTCCAGTGGTGAAGAGGTGTTTATTTGTGGTATATCTAAAATAGTTGTTTGAGCGGTTTTGAGCCACTAAAACAATAGCTTCAAGTCAGATTTCCTCTATCTGAAAGGCGTTAAATTCTCTTGTTCATCTTAATTCTCTTTATTTCCGTTTACTCCCTCCGGTGGGTGAGACATGCTTCTCTATTTACTGTCTTATGCACTGACACTGATCTCTCTGACAGAACAAAAAGGTTTGGGAAATTTGTTGGGTCGGAAGTAGCTCACTGGAGTTTGTTCATTTTCGCACTAGTACAGAACACTTACTCTGATGTCTCAGGGCTTCTTGCTCAAATGCAAGCCTCCTGGGAATCTGATTTAGTGCATTGAGGAAGAACTAACCTAACAGATGACAACCTCAAGCTCCAACTGTCAGCTCATTCCTATTATGGTATACACAGCCCCACCCCGTGTTTGACCCCATACTCCAACTTGTACTTTTCCATGTTCTTCCCTTCTGCAGTCTCTTGCTGTCTCTCTCTCTTGAACATCATCCGTTGATTAGGTTTAAGCGTGCCTCAACTCTCAAGAGACAGTACAACACGTTGAATTCCTTAGTAGCCATAATTTACCATGATTAAACCTGCGCCTGTGATCTGACCGTTGCTCCCTCAGGAGAAGCTACCAGTGGAATACAACTGCCTTTAAGTAGGCAGCTAATGTTGTCAGGTGGGAAAAAAATCGACCAAAATAAACTATCAAATGGGCTTAAAGCTCCTCCAACATTTTTTTAATTAGCAAGGAAACAAATGAATGTAATGTGAAATGAGTCATGCGACATTGTGACTGCTGACACCACCCCGGTGTAGGACACTACCTGCCCAGCACAAAACAGCAGATGGATAAAGTTATTGATTAACTGGTAACGAAAGTCACATATCTAGAGAGCTAAAGACCCGTGTATTGTGTGCATTGTGTATAGTTAGTCGGGAAGAAACAAGGCTAAAGGGAGAGTGAATATCCGAGTTACATTCATAATGGTCAGACCACGCTGTGTCTGCTAGATCTGTGAAAAGTAAGTATCTGCTACAACATTAGCCTTAATAACTTTAAATGGCAGTCACAGCTTTGAGTTTGTTAAATGGTTGAGTTGGAGTCCTGCAAGGTTGTTCTGTCGGGTGCTGGAGCGGTTCCTAGGAGTGACAAGGGGTGGCAGCTGCCACCCAAAAAAAAAAAAATGCTTTGCCACCTCAGCTGCGTCCCCAGTTTTGGACAACCTAATTCAAAAGTGTATGAAAAGTTGTGGTTGTTCGAAAGCGTTCGAGTGCAAGTGAATGCAGCAAGAGGCGACATTCCACGTAGACTCCTAGTGTGGAGCCAGGAGCCGCGAGACGACAAAGGGATGGTGGGAAAGTAGTGTAATTGGTGTATGTCCGACTACCGCGGCAAGTATAGGGTTGCCAACTTAGCCTGGCATTGCCAGACTAATTCGCAAATGCGTATTGGTCTGGAGTTCATTTTAGATTTCTAAGGGGCGTTATCAATGGGGGTGACAACCATTCAGAGCACCGAAACGCCGTCTTGTTGTGCAGTACGTCCTGTCCAAAGTCCGGCAAACACATATTTCTTATCAACATAAAATTTAAATCAGCATATATACAGTATATTTTTGCCACCCCTTAAAGTCTCCATGCCACCCCATAAATATTTCTCTAGATCCGCCCCTGGCCCGATGTAAAAAAGCTGTTAAAATTGGCTGCTATTAACAGAGAAAATTGGCTTAAGGAAAGTTACCTTATGCTTGTCACCTATCAGAATCAAATGCAGTTACGTATAAATGTGCTTTAAATAAAAAGTAGGTCTTTCTGTCAGGTAGGGTCATTTCTCACTTTATCGATGCAGCCTGCATTAGCATTACAACTACCACACCTGTCATGTTAACCACTTTTCTATCAGCTTATGTGGCATACTGTAAATTCTTTTGGAAAAGTCACAACAAGTGAAATGTACAAATTTACATATGAGAAACATATTTCTATTGTATTCACTCATAACATGTAGTCAATACATGTTTTCTGCCCCATGTCTGCGAATGCCATCACAGTTTCTGTAGGTAATCATGTGAGTAAAACGCAATGTTGAATATGGAACATGTGGACTGATGTAAAACGATCTGAGTTCTCCTCAGCAAAGTTACAGATAACTTCTTGGAAAAAAAGCTCCCAGCTCAGTTTATCACTTCCTGAAGCCAAGGCATGATTTTCCATCGGTCACACACACTTACTGTGTGTGTCTGGCAGTTTAACTGGGGTGTTTTGTCTGTTATTATCTATAATGACATTCGAGAGGGTTTAGGGTTTTGACAACCTGTCTAGGGACCCAGAGAGTTTACACACAGTGCACACATTGGTTAAGATTAACAGAGGGGGGTGCATTTATGCCCATCATTTGACTGAAATGGCGGCAAAGAAATGACATCTAATCTTGCTCAGAAATGTCTGGATGCTATTGTGTGTGTAATTCCATGGATTTTTGGGACAGGGGACAAGTAAACAACTCCCCTCTTTTTCCTTCCAATTCAGTCTAATCATAGAGGCAGTATTGTATGACCACGTTGGCGCCCACTGTGCGCTACTTATAGTTGATTGTCTCTTGATATGCCCCAGTTGCTATTCAGTGTGTATGGCATTAACAGCAGCATCTGTTTTAGCAAAGTACTTTAATAACTGAGGAGATGCGAGCAGTGGCTCTTTTTACAAAACAGTAACACAACAAAAACAACAGCAGTTCTTTACCAAGTTTTCTGTAACAATACTGTCGAGAAACGTGCCCGTCGTGAAGAAAACAATACTCTGTGATGGAATTGTTCCCTGAAGCCATTTCTGTGCTGCATCACATGAACATCAACCAACAGTCACACTCTCATGTAAACACTGTGGTGTGTGTGCTAGAAACAAAACAGTGTTGGTTGTCGCCATTAGTTTTTGTCATATCGGTCCCCTAAATTAGGCCGATGTCCATTCTGAACCATGTCATGTTACATTTTACCATTTGACATTTTGTAAAGCAGTGTACCTCTAAATTATTAGAGGAAATGGCTTCAAAATGCCGCTTAACTACAATACCTACAACACCGCCGCAACCCTCACAGACATCCTCCCATATTGATATTACACATATTTGTACACTATGTTTAGTCCATAAGTGAAACCATAAGAATTCTGACAGGAGGACAGCAGCTGTGGGTCATGCATATTATACTCACCTCCTTTCCTTCTCAGTTATTTAGCTGCATTTTATACCTGCATTGTAGGATGTATTCGGTGTCAGAAAAGCATAGTACAATCTGCGTTTCACTTCCTGACAGTGATGAAGGTCAGTTATTATGAACGCAAAGACCAACCATACCTTCCTTGTCATATGGAAAACTGCAGACTAAGCACTCTGATGTTTCTGTGGTTCACTCTTACTTGCAGAGGTGAGCAGAGAGTTTCCAACTATGCAGCATTGTTTGGAGTGACATAAGATGCTGTTATGCTGGCATGGCATAATGGAGTCACATTGAGACATGACTCATTATCCTTGTGGCTAATTTCGCTTTCACATCTTTAGCCATCCTGTCCTATTAGTCGACATGATTATATCCACTTCAGCTCCCTTTGACTGACAGATCGACTCTCGTAATGCCGTTCCTCACAACCGCTCTGAATATAAGCAGTTTTGCGAGCAGCGATTAACATCCCCTCATGATCACAGATTCCACTAAGTTTGAAATTAAATATCAAGATGTGTGTTTTAAAGTTGTTCATAAAAAAGCGGAAAATAGTAATAATGGACAAAAAAGTAAAGGTTACAGAGAAACTATTAGTTTGTAAGGCTGAGAAAAATGCTTTCCAATGATAGTAAAATATATTTATGTTTTATTGCACTAATTCATATTAATTTCATTTTCAATAACTTTCCATCTTTACATCTCTGTATACATGGCATGCTGTCCTGACGTTAGGGATAATGGTTCCTGAAAACCGCAAAATCCTGTAAGGGAAATTCTTGTTATAATTAATATGTTTTCTAATAAGATCACATTTTTGCTTAAGGATTAGATGTGTTTAGTATTTATCCACCATGATATTACAAAATGTATATGTGCCTGTATAGTGAGGCACATAGTTCTGTAAACAAAGTATATAATTGTTTGTTGTATTTTCACATGGTTCTCAGAAAATAATCGCCAGACAGTGGAACGTGTGGGGAGTTAGGGAGTAGGTGAAGGTGGTGAATCTTTTGAAACAGGGAAAGGCATGATAAGAGAAGAACTAAGATAAAGACAAGGTCGAAATTAACTTATTGGGTGAGATTATGTGAATACTGTTGATTGTTACAGTTATTGTGTGTGTGTGTGTGTGTGTGTGTGTGATTCTCAAAAGAACTGATGAGAGACTGTCTCTCTTCAGTCATATCTGTGCAACGGATGATAGATCTTGCTTGCAAGCGAAAAAGATCTATTTAGGTTTGAAGATTGTGTCATATAGTATTTAATTACCAACTCTCATCTGGATTAGACTTGAACTGAGATTTCAGTTTCCACGACAATCCTAATCCAAAAATCCCCATAAAATGAGATGTAGTAATCTAGATAAATCAGGGAATCACCAAAGTTATTACTTGTCTGTACCAAATTCCATGGCAATCCTTCCAATACCTGCGGAGACATTTCATTCTGAACCAAAAATGTCAACCTGCTAGTGGCACTGGAGGTTAGGAGATCATCAAAATCAGCCTCTGGGAACTACAAATGTCTGTTACAAATTTCCAGGGGAATGCATCCAGTTTCCAAAGTTCCTAAATATCCTCTCTAAGGAACAAAGTATTCAGTTCTTGATCTTCAATGTCAGAGAGCCCTGGATAGCTATCAATATTTCAATCCTGGTGTTGTAAATGAGGGAGGAGGGGCCAGTTTTGCTCATTGGTTGTTGATAAAAGGGCCACGGACCCACAAAAGCCCCTTCCACGTGGGTAAAGAGACATAAAAGGTAACTGTGCATGACTGCTCTATTCCACCTCCATCCCTAAACCCTGGTACTGCACTGCAAAGAACCCTGCCTTAATCAGGGCCAATATGATGGTGTAATGACACTGTTCTTTAGGTTCCTGCATGCATGCCACATCAATGATGAGCCTCAGGCGGAAGTCTTCAAATTTGCCTAAGCAACTACAGTTTACCTTGACTTGGACCCAAAAGTAGGTGGGCAAGGCAGAGGGGATTTATGCCTTTATAATGAAAGACTCTGACAGTCATTTCTCTCAACTTTGGTAAGTGGTACTTTTCATGGTTTGTGTACTTTCAGACTGCTAACCACATCTCCATCTTTTCGGGAGAAGGGTCACTGGCCCTCTAGGAAAGGAGGAAATAGGAAATCAATCTAAAAATATAAAAGTACATTTCAGAAAATAGCTGGCAGTAAAGTGTGAACAGTTTTAATAGGCCAAAACCAGCAGTGAGGCCCTTTTATGTTGAGAGGAAGTTGCTAAAGAAGTGAAAACATTTGGTGTTTGCCCAGGAACCTTGATGTGGTTCCGATCTTCAGTTGTCTCTGATAAGTTTAACCAAGTTTGTAATAAATTAAACCACCACAAAGTCTCCTACAGAAAGTCAACAATGATGTGAAATCTTTACCAAAATTATTCGCTTCTCTTCCTTGTTTGTGATAATTTGAATGGTGCGCACCAATAAACATAAACACAACAAGAATGTATTTCCTGTGTTTACGATTACATAACCCTCTGGATACAGACCTACACAATATCACAAAAGCCCTGAGTTAAATGGAAGTGCTCTCTTCATTTTTGAAAAGCTGCCAGAGACATCAAATGGGACGTCAAATACGATTACACATTAGACATCTCAGTATTATAAAGCAGGATCTGTGTCTGACTCCTCTACCCACATCAAGCCTGCTTATGCAACTACCACTGTTCTTTCTTGCTCAGGCACACAGCCAGTTAGTTAGCTTGTAAAGCACAGCAGCAACAGCAGTTCCAGTATTCACATATTGAGAAATAGCATGGTCATGGTAAGTGCATCCTGACTCCCAGCTGGTTAGCTGGCTGCTCTATTTGAACTGTAGGCTCTATGCCAAGGCAGAACACAGATGATAGGAGAGTGTCCTCACACATAAAAAAGACCGAATACATCAAATATATCGCTAAGAGGGTGATTTAAAATCAAGTATGTCCTCAGACCTCTGCTCTTACCTTGATTAAACGTTACGAAGGAATGTTTCAGGGCTGCTTTCACTCCTTAATCATCTTCTTGCCTCTTACAGAACAAGATGATAGTCTAAGCAAAGGGATGTTTGCTACGTACATGAAAC
The DNA here is from genome assembly GCA_031216445.1 of Lateolabrax maculatus. Lineage (NCBI taxonomy): Eukaryota > Metazoa > Chordata > Actinopteri > Acropomatiformes > Lateolabracidae > Lateolabrax > Lateolabrax maculatus. The sequence continues at coordinate 12,743,103 of CM062197.1, read as the reverse complement.
CTTCAACACATGATAAAGGTAAACAATGCAATTTCCTGAGATTGCCCTCACCAGAACGACAGCAATTAACCATTGCGTGTGTTTTCCTGAGAGGCGACCTTTACAGTCATATAATTACTACCCAAGACCCGACGATTTTATTTATGGAACGACATTTAAAATGACAAATGGTAAGAGAAAGTTGGGACAGTTTTGTTGTGTAAGCATTTCAAAGAAAATAAGAAATAAATATATATATTTATTCCAAATATGAAGTATCCAGTATGAAGCATGATGTTCATTTTGTAAATCATGGTCCCGGTATGTGTAAAATAGACGATAAAGCAAGGTATGCTGTAGGGCAGGGCTACCTTGAGATTGACAACTTGCTACCACGGCGACCTCCAATCAGGATAGAAGCAGCTCTACCCTCTCAGCTCCAAAAAAAAAAAAAACAAGCTGGCAATGGCCAAAATGCCGAACTCAACGGCTTCCAAACAGCGGTCTACAAGCCAGTGGGGGATATCACGGTGGCTACGTCCACTTCTTTTAAACAGTCAATGTAGGTAACATAATCCTAGCAGTTACATTGCTTGAAACGTTCTTGGCAAAGCAAATAAGCTGCATATACAATACACACAATTACTAGGAGACAGGGTTGATTCCTACACACACACACACACAGATATACATATATATATATATATATATATCCAGTCTGACTTTGAGAACTCAACTGTATTCAGTCCGATACAATTGTCTATGTAGCCTCATGTGAATCCTCAGAAAAGCTTTCTTTTACATTACCAACTTCCAGCCTCTGCTCTGTAATGTGCCGTTGTGTTTTGGTTTTGTGGTCCCTGGAAGCATCATGTGACAACTCTTATTGTGACAGGAGCTTGCTGTTGCACTGCAGTCCCAAATACACTTAGTGCTGCTATTCCACAAGGGCATGATCTAGCTGTCCCCCTCAATGAAGTACTGAGCTAACTGCATGCAGCAGAATAAGTCTTAATGAACTGCGTAGCTGGGATGATTGTTGATCTGCTTCTCTCAGCTCGGTTTCTCTCTGCAGTTCCTCTAGGACTGTCAGTGTTGCTGCTGAAGTTAGTTCTTGAACAGAAAACCCTTCTCCTCTCAGTGTACTTCACTTCTCATGTTCTCGAGATTTGATTATACCCTTACCTTGCCTGACTCTGCTTTCCAGAGAAATGCCTTTCTTTTTCTGTCACTTTTATGTGAAAACACACACGCTTTATTACATTTATTTATGTTCACGTTCTTCTGGAGCATAATTACTGGAAGACATGAACTCTGTTTGACACTTGAGGAGGTTTTGTCTCCAGTTAGACACATCACATTCATTCAGGGGTCCAGGAAGCAAAACCCCCCAAATTATGGTGGCTGCAGACAAAGAGCAATACCTTTTAAGTATTTTAGCCTTTTTCTTACCCTTCACTACCAATGTATGGACATTACTGAGGGTGCAAAAAATAAACATATTAAGTCAGCACTAGTAACAGCAGCAAATAGAGGCTGATAAAAACCTGTGTGGTTAACAGTATAGCCCACTACTGCTCTCATCTCACAACATCTGGTCTATTATTAGCTTAAAGAAAAAAAAAAAAAAACACATCCCACTGAATGTTTCTCACCTTGAATATAGAAGTCACAAGCTGTCACTGTTTGCACTTACTCATTGATAAAGATGCAAATATCTAATGCAGTTAAATAACAGGTCAACACTTCTGTCATGTCCCACAAGAATGATTTAAAGCAAACCATTCAGATTATGCAGCATATAGTCAGTTACAGAGTTCCACCAATAAAAGGCAGCAATATAGAAAAAACAAAGAGAAAGATTTAAAACTAATGTCCTCATCAATTGCACAGTTCTTAGAAACAGAATGATAAGCAGTTGGGAGACAGGCATGGTTTTATGTTGTTGTAAATCCACTAGGAGCCTCCGCACGTTAGCAGACGTTAGTTTAATGTTCATTGTCACAGTGAGTGATAGCGACCCTCCCTTAGATCAGAGGGTGAGCTCTTATGCCTTGCTTTTTCTTTCACTTGTATGTAGAAACAGTCTTCCTTACACATGTTCTTAGTCTTTCCCTCTCTGTGTTGTTTTGTTTTTCAGATGAAATGTTGTTTTTGTCCCAATTTATTTCATCCCAATTCTCCTCCTGCATTTCTCCCCCTTAAATTGCTTCCTTACATGTTCCATTCTCCAACTCAGATGTCAAGACATATTTTCACATAAAGAAATTCTTTATAGAGTTATTTGGTAAGATGCTGTGTAAAGAAAGAACATTTTTGTGGTTAGGTATAGTTTTATATTGAATTGCTCAACTGTCTGACTGATTGAGGTGAGGTAACAGTGGCAGAATATTATACCAAAGTGTAGTGAGTGAAATACGGGAGAGCCAGACATAAACCAAGAGCTTTGATATGGTCCAACACACGCACCTCTTTTACTTGTTCAAAGACCCTTCGCTCTCCCACTTCACTTGATCTGCCCAATCTCCTCATTCTCTATTTCCCCTATTGTGAATGCAGCATGGCAGACTAAGTTGGGCTTGATCCACAAGTCATTCATTCTAATTAGATTCCACAGTTAAACTGGCAAATGTTTTAAATGCAGTATGCTGTCTTTAGGAAAAGGGCAGAATTTAATCAAGGGACTTTTTTTTAACAGATACAGAGAATTTCAAGACTTGTCACTTTTAATTAAGTTACATATGTTGTCCCCCTTTCAAACGTGTGCATTTCTGTAGCCCTCTATCTCTTGCCACTTTACGGTGTCTGTACACTGTACGGTGTGCTTTGATATCTAATTTCTTACTTTTATATGTCACTCAAAGTTTACACTTTATATTTTGCAATGAAATCATTTTCTATCGTTCAGCCATTATTATTTATAATGGAGAAAAAAGTTAATGCATGGAGTGAAAAACAGAAGCTCACAGAGGCAGTCAGGGGTGAAGAATAAGACGCTACCTGTCATTGCAGGGAGTATGATACTATTTTACAAATAAAAAACTTTTGGGCTGAATGTAGCAGTAGAGGTTCAGGGGGTCAGATACATTATGATTCAATGCCTGAGTCCACTATGTCCATAGTATACATCTCCTGAAAATCTGCAGATTACATTTTCACCATCATGGGTGTACTATTTGATTACTGATTGTCCAAAATGCATTCATTCAAATGTTATGCCCATTATATATTAATATTTCTTCTCTACTTTAAGAAAAATGTCCAGATGGTGAGTTGACACCATGACTCTCCCTTCAAAAGCATTTGAATTCATCCACTGAAAACCAATGAATGTCTTTTTCTGCACCAAAGCTTGGATGGACAAAAAGACCATGCATTTGTTTGAATGAATTTAGGTCAGCATGTAACTGACTCTGGTTTTCAATTAGTTACTATATCGTACACAAAGAGGTTTTTTTTTGTCTTTTCGAAAGAAGTGTTCCAAGAGAATAGTTTGCCCTTAATTGAACAGAAGGAAATTGTATTATCTCTTTGAAGATCATAGTTAAGACTGGATCTGATCCAAAGCAGATTGACAGTGACACCATTACAAGATGCGTACATGTGTCCCGGTTTGTCTCTTGTCTTTTTTATGTTTATGTAAGCATGATTATGTTATGCATTTGTACGTGTATGAAATTTTCCCCGTGGCTGTTACATGTTGGCCATGGACAGCTCCAGAGCTAATCTGCTTCATGCTATAAGAGGCATTCTTTACTTTGTACACATTATAAGGTGCACAATGAACAGAATGGAAGTAGGAGGTGTGTGCCATAAACATACATCTGTACATTACAGGCAGCATGAGCAGAAGGTCTCATGCAAAGTGTGAACTCCACCCTTTAATGTTGCCACCTCAATAATAGACATTTCCAAAAGTATGCCTAATTGGGTCTTGTTATAAACAAAAGTTTTGTTTTGTAAGCCATTTACAAAACAGTGTATCAGGAAAAAAGACCAAGGGATTCTAATTATTTCACCCCATGGTGAGGTACTGGAAAAATTCAGCTCATCATCCACCAGCCTCCAGACAAACAGATCATATTTACCCGTGATTCTGTACAGAAATCTGTGGATAATCACTCAGTCTCTCATCGTAAAAAAATAAATTAGTAGTATCTTTGTAGTAGTGGGAAACAAAATCAACAAGTACTGAATAATTTAAAACAATCCTGAGCACTAGTTCACTTCATGGCTTACCTTTTCAAACCCTGTATAATGTTCCTATAATATTCTTAGCTTAATATCCATTTTTGCAGTAGCCTAGCCCTGGTAGACTAAAGTACAGTGGAACCAGCAATCCTTGAAAAAAAGAGTTTTACATAATTTGTATTCTGCATCTGCAGAGAGAAAGCTATTCGTTGATACCAAGCTAAATTAATTATGAAACTACCTAAAGCTTTTCACTCAGTATCTAGAATTGAATTAAAATAAAACTAAATTACCAAGTCTAACAAAACTGCAAAGTGAGAGGGAAGCTAGGGGCCCCTTAAAGGCATAACAGACAGAAAACACTTTAGGTTCTCAACAATGCCACCATAAAAGAGGGATATAGGAAAAATCGAATGCATATTATATGCACTTTCTTTAAATACTATTAATCCTGAATGTATTGCCAATTTGATACAGTAGTGAGAGCTTTACTGCCCTACAAATGCAATACACACATATAAAGCAGGGGGCCAAGGGGTCACATACTTTTACAAAGACAATAGTGACACTAATTGGAATGCTACCTGTTGTTAGTGATTTTTATGGTTGTTATATAATGAGTGTTTTGTCCATCTGTTCTCCTCCTGTGTTGTTATATATCTTATACCTACCCATCGCTATGATGAAACAGCATTATAGCACCTGTGTAATGGCATTTTAAAGACTAACTAATGGCAAGAAAGTTTCAGAGTGAGAGTAACCATAGTATCTCTCACCTGTCTGCATACTGGTTATTCAGTTTGTTATTCCAAATAATTAAAGGTGGAGGCAGCATTTATGGAGAAAGATAGATATTTAAACTCAACAGCCAAACAAATACGACAAAGCGTAGGTATTTGACGACCTGGGAATGAGGACAGGTTGACAAATACACCCGTCCCTTCAGTGCTACTTCAGAAGTGTTGTGTGGCTCGGTTCAAATCCTGTTTATTTCCCATTTAGACCTAGCCTGGGAACCAGACGAATCTGCGAGCTCATGTTTCATTTGCTCTGGCAGATACATCTGGCCCATCTCCCATTAAAACTGATTACTCTGGCGATTTCTCGGGATAACCAATCACAAGCGTTCATCTAGTAGGAGGCGGGTTTAATACGATGACTGACAGAGAGGAGCGCCGTTCAGGAATCTTTGTAAATATCCAAGATGGCGGCTCCCATTCAGTGGCCGGCTACAGCGGCATTATTAAACAGACTGGTCAGTAAATTTTCTCTAAAAGAAGAGCAAACAACTGCATTTAAACTATATGTTGATAAGAAATATGTGTTTGCCGAACTTATGACAGGACGTACCCTCTGACAGGATGGTGTTTGGTCGCTCTGATTGGTTGTCTCCACCTGTCGATAACGCCCCTTGGAAATCAAAAATGAACTGAGAGGTTCCAGACTAATACGCATTTGCCAATTAGTCTGGCGATGCCAGGCTAATTTAGACCCCCTTTTCAAATATATTTTGGGTGATCGTATTGCAATTGGATAGTGCTTGACCACATTAAGGTACAGGTGTAAATGCACCCAAGAGACACTGAGGATGGATTGTGACGTGATCAGCCAAACCACCTCTGAGGGCTATACTACGAAGCAGGGTTTGGGGTTGGCAGGGTAACTTCAGGTTTAACCCAGGGTTTTCAGGGTTACAGCGGTGGTTCCCTTCTTACCGGGGTACATCGCCATGATAACCTATGCTGCACTGACTTTGTCTGTGTCAGCGCTTGAGCTGCCTATTGCCAGTGCGACATGTCGGAGTCGTGCGCATACAGTCCTGCAGACAGAATACACTGCCTTGCGTTACTTTACATCATTGCAGAGGGCCACCTCCACAGCAGGAGTGTACGCCTGTTTAGGAGAGCCCCCTCCTGTCTTCTCTTATTTCATTTTTTCCTGCTGGCTGCAAACAATCTCAAAGCCATTTTATTGTGCTTTTGTATGGGCCTACTGATATCATCTTACAACAGAGACTGATTTAACACTAAAGTCTTGTAGCCTACTTGTTGTACCTATAAGTAAACCTTACCTTGTTTTTATATTTATTTCTTACATGCTCCCAAGTCTGTTTGACACTGCCTGGGTTGGAGATGAAAGAATATGGGTCAAATTGTCATACACGCCATGAGAATACATCTAAGCACCACATTAATTTAATGGAATACACAAATGTAAATATCGTTAAATCTACTCGTGTCCTAATGATGGGGCAGTGATATTATAAGCCTATTAACTTTTAAGCGTTCACACAGTCGGTGATTTTTTGCCAGCTGTCCTTCCTGCATTTGGCAGCTGCAACTGTGTTGCTTTTAGCCTGGATTATGTGTTTAACTTCTTCGTATTTGTCTTATAGGCTATTATAGTTTGCTCTTTGTTTGTAAATTATGCCGCTCTGCTGCCAATTCACTTGTTCATGTTTGCTATTGGTTAAGTCAGATAACGAGAAAAGATCCTGGGTGTTGAACTTGCTTCATAGTACAGGCTGTAAATGCAATTGCATTTTCAATCCACATACAACAACTACTGGGGCGGAACTACGTGGGTGGTTGTTGTTTTTTATTTGGACCCGCACAAAAAAAGATGAGAATGTGACTTTTGGTTGTTTGAGCTGGACAGAGAGATCGGATCTCAATCCAATCTCAATGTGGACACTGAATATGTGGACGCATATTAACAGTGGGTGTAGATGTAATCAGGCAAATTCATATCTAGATACAATTTAATACGAAATACATTTTAATGCAAGGTGTAAAAAGGATTTTACAGAGCCAGGGCTGTATACGAACACCAGATTCTTTTGTCAGGGTACACACAGAACGACAGCTACTGGAGATATTTGCTGAATTTGACAAAAAAAAGTGTATTGGATTAGAATGGCTGACTAAATGAGGCAGCAGTTAAACAATTCATGTTGGAGAATAAAAAAATAAAAAAGATAGACTCCTGCTAAAGGTATCTAGATTAGCAGATCTCAGTACAGCTGCCATCTAATTTTTGAATCGAGTAAAATCTTTGTGATTTAAATGTATCTTCATCACCCAATTACATTCTTAAATGTATGTAATGTTTTGTAAATGAATGCATTATATTTCAGTATAGGTATTAACAGTCAGATAGAAACTTAACCAAACACAGAAACACTTGATTCCTATACGCCATGGATTGTAAATAGTAATCCAACTAAAGTTATTTTTATTTTAACAAACTAGTTAAAATGGATAAGAAAGCTGGGAGAACACATTTTATTGGTGGATGCTGCAGTTGCTTTGATCATTCAGTAAAGATTTACAAAGGCAAGGTGCAGTATGTGCATTTTTTTTTATTATGTTGGTCCTATGGTAATGATTTTTGGGTAAACTAATCAGCCTAAAGTACTTAAAATAAAAGCATTACAACTTTGCTATCTGTTTTACAGTTTCCCATCAAGCCTGAACACTTTAAAACCCCTTTTTCCCAACTTCACTGCTTACTGCTCTCTGCCTTTGTAGCGATAGTGGTGTGATTATATGGGACCCCTTATGGGGATGAGTGTATGTCCTGGGTCGACCGCCCCATAAAACCTGCTATTGTTCCCAGAGGATGATTCAGCACAATTCTGGTGAACCCCTGATGTTTCATTTACTGTTACTGCCAAGGCTAAATTTACCCTTAACGAATTAGGTTGATGTTCTCCATAGAAATAGCTGGATTTTGATGCAATTAGCTTTGAATAATCGTGGTCCAAAGACAATGGATTTTCATATTTTAAGCAACATTTTTTAAGGAACACATTTTCTACTTGTGCACTACAAAATCAAAATTTGACAAAAGTCAAATTGCAGTGCTGTTGCTTAATATTTTCAGAACATATAAAATAAAATATTCTTCAGATGCGTTTTAGAGTTTGTTTTCTTTACCCAGTGCGATGCGAGAGTTGGGATCTCAGAACGCGGTGATCTAAAATCACACATAGCACAGCCTAAGAATGCTCAAATTGGAGTGTTTTGTAAAAGACAAAGTAGTTATATCTCATAAATTCAACCAATATTCTGGGTTTGCAAGTGTAAAAAGAAAGTAAGGTATTCTGTGATGGTTGTTTCAAGACTAAAAATCTTCACAAGAAAGCAAAGTTAGACAAGAAGGACAAGTGAGACACTGGAGCGACTGCATGATGATGTATCACTAATGAGTCAGATTTTTGTCTAATGCAATCCACCTTTTCATTTCATAGGAAACATTCTGCAGTTGGGGAACTGAAAGTCACGGTTAAATACTGATGGATACCTACCAAATGATGTACGGCGTCTAAGATTAATCACTGAGTAACCTTGCTTCAAAGCTTAATCTGGGATTAAGGTATGATGCCCGCTGCCAGTACGTGACAGCTATGCATGAGTTTCTGAGGCAATTCAAGGTTCTAGGACATTTTTGCAACCACTGCAAGGAGAAATACTACTATTCAGAAGCTTGTATTTCAGAATTTGTGGATCTAATAAACATATAGTGCACATTAAAAAGCAAAGTACCAATTTCCCCCGAATAAGTAAGTTATTTTTGTTCCTCCTTATTGTGCTTTAAATTATGTTTTAATGCATTGCTGTCATTCTTTCAAGCACTTTGAATTACTTCTAAATCACCATACAAATAATCCTGCCTTGTCTAAAGTAGCTTTAACCTATTTTAGCATGTTCCAGGTTTATGAAAAACAGCGGTCATTCCAGCTTTGGTATGACAACTCAAAATCACATTCCCTGTTCACATTCCTTTTATTTAGGCTGATTAGACCTCTTGGGGTTGAGGGCGTGTACAGAGTACGCTTGATTGATGACTCCCCGATTTACGTGTTTTTTTTATTGTACCTGTAGGAGCAAAAGAACTTGCACCTTTATTTATTTTTTTATGTTAATGCAGTCTGGGGACTGCCCAATGTCAACCTGAGAATGGGTTTAATCAGCCAGACTAATTGAAAAAACACCAGAGCAGGTGTCTTTAAATTTACATTCAATACCTTGTATATTGTGCTCTCAACATTGTTGTACTTATGTCCTCAGTTTTAAGACACAAAGTGCTATAAATGAATCTCTTCTAATCTTTTTTTTTTTTTAAGAATACGTGCATTTTGGTGCATTATTCTAAGAGAAAATCACAAAGGGAGGACATTTTTACAGATCAAAGCTGTTTTTACAGCTGAATGAAATCAATTTGCAAACATAAACTGGTTACCATGCTGAAGGCACCTGAAAAATTGCTGTTTGTCCTTAAGGGCAAGAAGTAAAGCTTCCGTGATTTAAAAAGAAAAAAACACAATGTAAGTCTCCACAGGGGATATTAGAAGACACTTAGAACTCCTATTACTCTTTTCTTTATATATTTCCATACCAACTAAGGAATTAATTTTGCAATGTAAAGCAGCCAGGCACCCGGAGATTCACACCTAAGTGAATAATTCTGTCCTTTCTACTTATCCTTCACCTCTGAGTTCTGAGTGGAATAAATCTCCATAAACGACCTGTTTGTTTTTTTTTTACCTGTGGTTGAATAATGGTAGAAAACTTTTTCTTCTCAAAATCAACATGCAAAATGATTTATAGAAAACTAGAATGCCAAAAAGGAACAATACAAGATAAAAAAGAAGATTTGCTATGAATAGGTGACATGTGGGACTGCTTCTGCAAATGTGCAATACTATTAAATACGTTTTAGCATAAACATTTTTGCTTTTCTGTCTATAGATTTTGATTATTTGATTTGATATTTTATTCTACCACATGTTTGATGTTACATGAAAAGATATACTGTAGGCTATGCAGTCACAAGTATATGCCTTAGTGTTGTGAAAGGTTGTATGGATTAATGTAAAACTGGTCATTTTAAACTTTATGTGTGATCCAATTTTTTGTGAGGCCTACAAATTGGCCAAAATATATACTATCAATTTATCTATCCATTTTTTATACCTTCTTATCCTGTTCAGGGTCACATGGGTATCGGGCATATTCTAGCATGCATTTATTTAGAGGCTGGGTTTATCTTGAACAGGTTGCCAGTCTATCTCAGTGCTCGAAATATATACATGTATGATTTAAACAATGGAAAATATGATAATATCCTTAGGGGTACAGTTTTGGAACTTGGGGTAAAAAGAGGATCTCATGTGACCCTTTTGTTTACATTTGTTAAATCTGTATCTGTATCACTTGTGTTTCCCTTGTTTACCACAAACAAATACATATAAATAAATACAAATACTCTCCATGCTAAATAATCTGTTTTGGTTCATGATTATGGGACGGTTTTTCATACATCGTAATCCCCACCAAATTTCTCACTGATCAAGATTGTTTGTTAGACTAACATCATGTTGATATTGGTACATTCAGTGTGTTGTTTGATGTTGGAGCACTGAGTGAATTATTACATTAAAAAAACAATTTTGGAAGCAAATTGTGTTTGTCTGTAAAAAGGGTTAAAGAGCATTTAATGCCACTGGTGTAAATTGGCTTCACATACTTTTTGTATCTAGTTATATCAATTATAAACTCTTGCATCACCAGGTTTTCATCAGGGTCTTTCTATATTACATAAGAAAGGTTTTTGTAAATAGAAAATGGTGTGATGTGTGTGTGGCCTTTCTCGAGGATTGAACTTAGATGGCCTGAGGAAAGTTTGACTTTGTCAAATCTCACATGGGCCAGAGGTAGTGGAGCTGTTGATAAAAAATGACCTAGGGAAGTTCTGCTGTTTATGGGATTTGAATTACTTAAAAAAAAAAAAAAGAAGAAGAATAACTGTATAAACAAGCCCCAGGAGGACCCCCCTCTATGCCCACACACATATTCACCCAAAGTTACAGGAAAAACACTTCCCAGCAGCCTCCAAGGACACAAACATACAAACACAAACCTGTACACATTTTATGGGCCCTTTATCTGGGATTGTGATTACATTTAGAATCGAGATCAAAACAGGTATGTTCTGTTTTAAGTACACTTTGTAAGAAATGAGAGCATAATAAAGATTTCTACCCAATTGAAACATAAGTATGCTATTATAACTAACTATGAAAAGTCAAGACTCGTAATAGATATAAGAAGTTTTTACAAAGAATGACGATAATACGGTGCTGCAGACTACCGATGAACTATAATTGCTACTTATACTGGTTGATTATATTATTTCAAACCACCAACTGTAGTGAATTTCATTAAGACTCCATTTCCTCCAAGGTTTAAGGTTGTAAAATTACTTGCCACTTCAGATAAGTAATTTAACCTGGGGCATATTTCCCTAATTGGCCTTTTTAACAGCAGACATTTTGAGTTGTCATAGCAGGAAGAGCAAAGGAGTAATTATTACTTTTATCTATGGCTCTGTTCCATTCAAGTGTGATAGTTAGAGATGTCAGAGGTGTCAGATGTCAGAGTAAGCATGTGTCAAAGTGAAACACATTCACTGCATCCCAAATCCATACTACATACTATAAAATATATACCATATTATACCGTTATTACACAAAAATACTAACATACTTTACCATTTTATACTAACAAGAAAAAGTACAATAAATACAACGTGAGATGTTCATCAAACTGCGAATGAAGCGTCACAAATAGACATCACAATGTTTTTCACAATAGATTTAATACTGTATCCAGTATTCATACCGCAAAAAGGTGTATGAGTACATTAACATTCAATTTTGGGAGCTTTTTTTAACCATCTTTGGACTATGTGTGCAAATTAAATGGAAAGACTGTGCAGGCTGTTTCTATGTGCTGGAGAGACAATTCTGAGGCAGGTCGCAGCACTATTGTTTTACCAAAAAAAGAATACACTGCAATGCACCACTGTGCCTTGAAGAATTCAACACCAAAGAGCCACTGCTGAAAATAAAGGGTACAAACAAAAAAACCTTTAGCTATAGATAGTGTTTGTGGGGGCTCCTTATGCCCCTACCCCTGACATTGACCCTGTTTATGGGTGGGGGTGCAATGCCTGCTGGCCAAAAAGCAAGTCTGGCACAGCCCCCAAGGTTATGTTCCTATAGGCCCCGTTGAAAAACATACCTGGGATGATGCCAAGGGCCCTGGGCTTACAGGGGCCCTCAAAAATACTAGTTGAACATAGAACATTGATATCTGAGGAAATTATTTGGGGCCCTTAATATAATATTTTGGCCACAATATAAACAATAAAACAAAATGATACTAATACTTATACTACTACTACTACTACTAGTAATATTAATAATATTATAATAATAATATGTATGTATGTATGTATGTATAGTATGTATTTAAGGTAACACTTTTAATTTACCCCTACAAATATTTTCTCTGACTGTATAATCACATTCCTGTAAATACATTTCAGTATAATAATAATAATAATGATGATTCTCATTTAATTTAATAATTAATCATGTTATACACCAATGGTCAATGCTGGTAGACATATGAGGTAATTTATGTCAGACTTAAGTAGATATTCCAGCCTGCAAAGATACATTTATTAATATTTGGGGTCATCAAATGGGTTTTGCAGGTGTGGTTTGTTATAGAAGTTTCTTAGGTTGTAGTATATTGAGCTCTCAGAGCTGCCGTATATAGTATGCATGTAAATATCCATACCTACTGTAGCTGGAGGCAAAGGATGAAAGCGAAGAGGGTGGAATAGCAGCAGTCATGTCACAGCAGTTCAGTATCCCTTTGGAATTACAGAAATTGTGGAAGATTCTGCACCTCACGATTTGTGTCCAATGCATGCCAATGTAGTATGTAGTGTGCACTATATGTAGCAAGACAGAAAGTAAGGGTGAGGAAGTCAGGGTGGTGGATGCAATTTGGACAAGCTGTGAAAGGGGACTTTTGGATAGACTCAAACTGCTACTGAACAACTCACATGATCTTCAAATGAAAAAGTGGAGCATCAATTTTGTTCCGAGTTGGACTGGGAAAGCAAACTATTGTTGGATGATAAGCAAAACAAATTGAGAAATTTCTAAAGAACCCTGGGCAAGTTGTTTTTCAGTCTGACTGTACTATAAGCACCATCAATTACAATGGCTATTAGGTATTATGTCATAGTCAAGACCACCATTAAGTCGGTCCATGGTCTTAATGCAAACAATACATCCAGTACAATAAATTGTCCTGACAACAGTCTGAACTAATGTCCCTGCTAAATAATTTAATCAAATAAGAGCTTGTATTTAAAATGTAATTAATTTATATGCTAATTCTATGAGACTGCCTTTATTCTGGGACAAGTCTCACATTTCCTGCAGTGTGTTGAAAGTGTAGAAACACAGAAGTAATCAGAGTTGGAAATATTTTTCATTTTCTGTCTATTCTGCTACTGAAGAAATATCAAAATCGTCACTTTTTTTCATTCCTTGATGATGCGTGGTCGGAAATGAAACTTCAGATTGTTTGAACAAGAGGGCACTGGCATCAATTATAAAGTATTTTTCATATACAGTTTCTCTGTGCACCCCTGGTGCAAATATGGGTCTTGATGCTTTTAATGTCTATTTGACATGCTCTTCACCAACTCCACACTGAATCCACTCCTTATGGACCCCCTGCTATCACTTGCTGGAGGCATTTTTCTTTCCTACGCGGCCACATCCTTCTTTGACATAAATGAATATTATTAGTATTACCATTTTTATACTTACTTTGGACACTGCTTCAACACTTTTGAATGTCCTATTGATGTGCTGCTGTTTCTGTATGTAGTCCGGGTCTGTCCAGAGGTGTGGAATCCAGGCTATTGTTAACTTTGTTCTACTGCCCAGGTAAGATACATATCAAGTAAAATGTATGCAATGAATCTCAGTTTACACAAAGTAATTGTTTGCTTTTATCTATACTGTATGGCAATGCATACAGTCATGCTAAAAAAAAAAAACAAGACTAAATCATTTATCAAATGCCTTTAGCTGTCTATAGCCAATTGCATGCTTATAGCAAGTCCTATGTCTGTGGATGCCTGTTTAATGTCTGAGTTGTTTGACTGCACTAGGGGAGTATAATTTTCCAGACACAAACAGAAGAAATAACAGAAGTTACGTTTGCTAACGTCACAGAAGAAACAGGCCTGCTGAAGGGGTCCATGGAGCTCAAATTATCCATTTCATTTCATTGTTAGGGGGTTTTGGCTTGTTGATTTTCCCTGTAACAACTCTTCCTCGCCACTGTTGCCAAGTGCTTGCTCATGGTGGGAACTGTTGGGTCTCTGTAAATAATATTTTAAAGAGTATGGTCTAGACCTACTCTATGTGAAAGCATCTTGAGATAACTTTTGTTATGATTTGGCGCTATACAAATAAAATTGACTTGACTATTGTAAAATAGGAAAATTAATTAATTGAAACTGCGTACCAAACTTCACAGCTGGTTCTCCTGTTATCTAACACTTCTGAGTATTTGCCACTATATTGGACATTAAGTCTCGCCTTATTTCATCAAAGGTGTTAAGGCTTCTGTTAAAACACACAGAAAAGGCTCCACTGCTGGATGAGACAGGATCTATGGTCAGACTGTTGCACAGCTTTACACTGAATCTTTGAACACATGCGGTGTCCACGAGGTCACCTTTGCTTATACTCACACCAGTTGAGTAGCATGCTGAAATATAAGTTTTTAAAGAAGTTTAATGTAACTAATGGTACATATCCTGTACAAATTCAGTACTCAGTATTGGTGCTATGCATTACTTTTTTTGATGAATATAAAAAATGGTAAATAATGGTAAGGTAATGCAAGGAAACAAGGATACAAGGTTAATTTTTAGCTATTCTACAACCTAGGGTTGTACAAAGAGATATAGTCCCATTTTGCTCTTTCAGAGAAATAATTATTATTTATGGTGGAGTGTGGAGGATGAGTTGAGAGAACCAGTTTCTCAAAGCACTCATCAGAATGGGGTGAGTGACACAGGGCGGTAGTCGTCTAGACTAGAAACTGCAGACTTTTTAGGTACAGGCACAATGGTGGCTGACTTGAAGCAGCTTTTGTATGATGGAACCCCACAGCCCCTGCAGATGAGTTATGAACTATCTTGATCAGCACAACTCGTCATGGTCCAAATATTTTCTTATGAATAGATTATTAACTGGGTGTTATTTAACACTATTAATTGTATAGTGTATATTGGAAAGTTTTTTATATAATAGAATAGTCGGTCTTTAGGTTGCTTTCGTCAGGTTTGCATTCGTACTACTACCACTTGATGTGGCAGAAGCTTGACATTCAACAATTTATCCATTACTTTTAACTATTTCAACTGTTTGTTTATTACTTTAAGCTAAATATTTCAACAGTTTTTCATTACTTTTAGCTATTTCAACTTCTGCTTAGTAACTAGTTTTCATGCACTCTTAATGCCAACACATGTTAATGAGAATCACTGTAATGACAATTATTTGTGTGCCATTAAAAAACAAACAAACCAAACAAACACACAAACAAACAAAAAAATCTTCTCTTGTTTTTCTGGAGGCGATGCACTTACAGTGTTTGATGACATACAGTATAGCCCTTGTGCCTATGTAAGTTGAATGGACAAAAATGCCTTGGGCAAATTAATGTAATGTAGTGCATGTGGCCAGACTCAGCCACAGAATTATTAAATTAATGCACATGTGTTACTGGAGCCTGGTGGAGAACCTATTTTAATCCTATCTTAAATGTACTTCCCAACTGTTAATAAAATAAAATGTAAGAGCTTGTGAAGTCTAGCAGAAGCATCCTTCAATGCCTCATCATGACTAGAATACAGAGCGCAGCATGTGATCAGTACCCAGTGTAGGAGAATACAATACACTTTTACAGAAAGTGGTAATCCTAGTAATGCGAGGTGAAACATAGGATGTAAGGGGATTCAGAAGAAGCCCAGACAATAAACCTAAGGCTGTTAGCGGGGTAAACATGGACTCTAAGGAAACGCCAACTGTGGACACAATGCTTACAGTGCTCTCAGACGTATACGAGACATATGACTACAGATCTCTTGAACACCAGTTAAGAGGCAACATAAGTGATTGAACATGTGCACAGCTTTGTTATGACCTTCACACGAGACAAAAAGATAAGCGAACCAGGATTTTCTGTATATTCATTTTCATCCATTTGTTCATTGGACCACAAAGTGTGTTCATATCAGTTTGATTGTCCTCTGTTATGTGGCTCTGTTATCCGTTTTTGGTAATTGGCTGGTTTTCACCTGTGATTTACTGCGGCCAGGTCTGGACCTGGTCCAGACAGTACATCACTGCCTGTGGAAGGTCCTATGCGAGTGTCTAATCAGACAGCTGGCCTGACCTCCTTTCTGAATCAATTAACCAGACAGCTTTTTTCTCTGGCTAACCAGTTAAGCAGCTTGTCCCTCCTCCTTTTTGAGCCGAACTTGAATCCGTAAATTTTTTTCTGACAGGAAAGCCAATTAGGCAATGGGACACACCTCATTTTTGAACTTGCCGACTGCTTATAGCCGGACCCACCTTTTTTCTGCCGGAGAGCAAACCAGTGAGAATACTGAGTCAATGTGATTACTGAGCTGGAGCTCCATCACATGGCCACCAGCTCCGCAGTGAAATTACCATCTCCCATATGGCTATCAGAAAGCACTGGGATTTCAGTGATTTCAGTGTTCTCTTCTAGTCATTAATGCTCTCTTGTTTCCTGTGCTTCAGGATCACCTCTTGCCTGCCTGCCTTCCTGCCTGCCTGCCAGCCCGATGCTACCTCAGCCTGTCACATCACTCTGCCATCCACCATTACCCATCTACCCTCTGCCAGTCATTTTCCCCTCTGCAATCCATCTTCATTCCCTGTTCATTTACAACAAACCCTCTTAACTTCATCTGCCTTTCTGTCTGTGTTCTGCAGTTGGGTCCACCTAGTAACATTGTGACATGTCAGCTCTGTTAAAAGTCACTGGATACCAGACCTGCATGTAGCACATACCGCTATTATTACCTGAATAAAAAATCAGTGTCCTCCAGCTGCAGTGTATAATGCATTTACAATATGAAGTAAATGATTGACAGGGCTTGTAACAATTTGAGCATCACACATGCTGTAGACCCACACATTTTTTGGACGATGGATGAAGACTTAATTCATAATTCATAATTCATTCAAAATAAAATCAAGCAAATATGTTATATGAAGACAGTGGTGAAATGTGACAAATTACAGTTCTTATGTAAACAGTTTTAGGTACTAGAGTCTTTTACTGTTCGTGCCACTTTCTACTTCTATTCCATGACATCTCAGAGGGAATAATTGTACTTTTAACTTCACAAAGATTTTAGCATTCAAAACATGTGAAGACCTTTCAAAATATGAAAATACTTTTAATGTTTAGTTGTGAGGTTTGGACTGTTGGTTTGACTAAACAAGCATTGTGAAGGTGTCACTGTGGGTTCAGGTAGCTCTGATGCCACTTTTTAAAGAATTTTTACAAACCAAAAAAACAACAGATTAATCCATGATGAAAAAAATAAAAAACATCATTAGTTGCATTCCTATACAAAATAGTTAAAAAATTAGCTCAACCTCAACCAACTAGAACAGTGAAATTCTGCTTTTACATTAATGCATGAGTAATAATAATCTAATAATATAGGCTAACATATAATAGTATTTATGACGGGGATAATTTTTTTGTATTGAGTACTTTTACTTTTAAACTAAAAAAACTGTTTCCTGTTTATACTTAATTGCTTTTGTGGGTAACATTTTCAATGCAGGACTTTTACTTGTATACTAGAGCATTTTTACAGTGTGGTATTAGCACTTTCTGGGATCTGACTACGTCCTCCTCCACTGAATAAAGACAGATATCGTTATCATGTGGACCAAATGAAATTACAGGCCTGCAACAGCCACAGATACAGGATTTTGTGTGTGTGTGTGTGTGTGTCTCAGAGTGTTTGATTTATTGGTTGCTGTCAAAAATACAGCAATTTTTTAATGAATATAACAAACAAATACTTCTAAGATAAATTGCCTAACCTGCCTTTAACACCTATGTGTTGTGATGTGCTTCCCAGGAGGTGAGGGGAAGTAACATGAAACACATTATGAAACTAATGATTTGTGGAAAATATTGCAGAGAGTAGGCTATAATAAGCAGTGAGTAACTGACAGCTTTTGTAATTACCAGAATGGATTTTTTTTCACTATATGCACTGAACCGATGCCTATAAAAACTGTAATTAAATTGTTTTGACGGCCAAGTCATATTATCATAAACTGTTAATATTGTAATGTAGTGTCAATATTATTTACTTAATGATCTGAACAGTTTTTGGTTCAGGTGGTTTAATTTTAACTCAACCATACTCATTGTGTCTGTGCCATTAAACTACATTGACAGTTTTCAAACTCTCTCGTCCTGTGTTCAACTTGCATAACTCCCATCCATATTTCCATTTTATCAGAGAAGCTGTAATGAACAGATCTCAGATTACTGTTTGATGTTGTCTTTAATCCTTCCAGTCAGGCAACTGAGACACCTTCTAGACTGCCTCTGCTGAGCAGATTTGGATCAGGAGAGCCGGGACTGCCTGCCAATCAGCACAGTGAGTGTTCAGTATGTGAACACGGACTGAAATGCATTCAGTAAATAGCTTATTAACCAACTTACATTTATCTGTAAAGCACCATGAAATGCAGTTTTTTTTTTTTACTTTGAGAGACTGCATGCCATTTGCAAACAGTTTAATAAAATGTGAACACTGTGGGAACTTCAGTCATGTTTGAAATTGAATTGCATCAAGAGTCTCATTGTTCATGCGATACAAACAGGATGAAGAGAAATGCATTATATGTTTCCAAAGTATTCTCAAATGCTGGTAATGCAGACATCAAGATTGTCTCATAGATCTACATACATCCCACTGGCACTCAGCCTGTCTGCATAGTGAATAGAGAAATAACGATAGGATAATTGCTATTCACTTTGTTCATACTTAGTGAATAACTGACATAAATGCCTGTAAGAAACAGCAGCAATCATTTAGAGAACCCTGAAAATAACAATTCAAAAACTAAAATATGAAACAAAAAAGTGTTAAAAAGTTAAATCAACATCAGTGTATATTATTATATTGTATATTATTATATTATTAATGTTTCTTTTTTACTATCTACAGTTTATATGACATACTATCTACTACATACATCTACTTTTTACTATCTACAGTTTATATGACATATATTCTTTACATTCAATGGCTCTTATTGCTTTTGTACTGTATCATGGATACTCTCCAACCAGATAATTTATTGACCACCACTGCAGCAGTAATGTTATCACTTACTAGCTAAATTATGCCAGACTGCTGGGTCAGATCTAACACATAAATCTTCTCTTTATGTCCTTTGTGAGAATATACTGTTACAAGAAAGGCAGAAAGGGGGTCATGGAGAAAAAGATTCTGATTCAGAACCAGTTTTTTACGGACTGGGTAAACGTAATTTCAACAGCATATCAGATACAAAAGGCTGCTAAAATGAAAGTAATATGATTCTGTTCGACATAATGAGTAATTAAGAAATCCTCAAACAAGATTCTGTACTTCATGGTGACCAGCGTAAGCTGCTGAAAAGGCCTAAGTCACGTGCATCAGATCTGAAGAGCCTCGTGGAAATACTAAATGTCCTTCAGGCTCCTACTGCTTTAGAAACTCCATCTTGGTGTTCAATCTAAAAAGGGCAGAGGACAAAAGGGCAGGGTCTAAATTAAAGCTGGCTCAAGCAATTACCTGCTCACTGCCTATTTCTATGTAAGATAAAGTTGGTCATCTGGGCCTTAAAAACACCACAAACTCTCCTTATTGAGTTCACTGGAAACAAAACACCTATCCATACTTCATTCTAATTACTTCTCAAATAGGTACTTTAATATGCATTTCACATATTGGCCAATACATTAACACTCACTTATACAGGTATATTTGTTAAAACATACTGTAGCTTGCTAATATAGGCTGCTGTTTTGGACATGATATTTTATATTCATAAATTAAGGTATTACACTGTATGTAAAGCCACTAAATGTCTATGCAACAATTCATAACTGAGTCCAATCGTCAAGACATAGTGATCCACAGTTACTGGAGATGACATCAGGTTGAATTGTAATGTGAAGTGTGAGTTTGTGTGGTACATACACATTTTGTTCAAGCACCTTTATTAAGTCTGCATTTACAGCTTCAAAATCACTATTTTTGGCTGAAAATAGTGATTGTGAAGATGTAAGCCAAGTGAGTTTTTTTTTTTTAAATAGAATCAATAAAATGTAATGGCTTTCTTTACATTAGTTAAAAAAAAAGTGAGTCTTGAAGAGACGCATTTTCATCTTACAGTGGATAGAAAGTGTAAAGTAGATGCTCTGATGCTGGAAATCCTACAAACAAAGCTGTGTGTGGGCAGAGAGGAAGTTAATATTAGGGAACAAAATTTGGTGGAGTGAGTCACCTAGCTGAATTTATAGTTGTTTTTTATTTAAATGACTGTATGCTTTTACTCTTTATGTATCGTGTGAGATGTACAAGGGCATATTTATGGTTGGGATTTGGACAATGATTTGCCTTTTGATATAACATTTGGACAATATTTGAAAACGCTGTTTTGTTTTCATACACATCACCCATTCATCTGTTCTCTAAACCCATTGTCCGTTTCCTTTTCAAGGCCACACGAGAATGAAGCCTATCACAATTGGACCAGGGTGTACCAAACCTTTCAACCATTGTGTGCATGGTTTCCAGTCCATCACAGACAACACATGCACACTTATAATCACACCTGCAATGTAGAGCTCCCATTTCACCTGACCTGCATGTCAGTGGGCTATGAAACGGAAATGGTGCACCTGGTGGAAACCCACACAGAGAGAGGGAAAAAATACAGCCACCAGCAGTGCTAACCACTGTGCCACCATACATACTATAACATAAGCATATGAAAAGAATGGATTAATTACATTACAATTAGTCACTGACCTCTGATAAAACTTAACTTGAAGGTAATTATATTTAGAATGGGACATTAGTATGAGAACAATAGTAAAAAGAACAGTCTGAACTACAAAAAGATGTACCGCCGTCTCTGTAAATGGATCATTTCAAGTTCCAAATAGGCATGAGTCATTACTTTATCAGTGAGGTATTGTATTAACTGACAAAGTTAAATCTAAAACTATTGAATGTATGACTGACAATGAGTGACATCCCAACCTAGATTTAAACTCAATTCACAGAGACAGTGACAAAGACCTACGGTATGTCCGGCCGTAGTATTTTTATCACAATGGTACTGGCCCCTGACTGTGCATATTATGCTGCGATAAAAGAGACTGAAAAGAAAATTAAAACTGGAATATATCTTCACAGCTGAACAGCAGGATGCAGGGGAACAAGATAGATTGGTTTGTTTTGGGCTGCTGATCTTCTTACGGAGAGGGACTGGTGTCTGCAGCGTCTGTTGTCATGACAACCACAGGGCAACACTGGAAGTCTCAGCGGCTATCGACAGTTTTCAGGCTTCTTTGGTCCTCAGCAAAGAGCAGACAGCTGACTCCTGTAGCAGCTAGTCTATGTACTTCTAGCAGCTGCAAAGTACGGTAATTGAAAGTGTTTGAAGTGGAGCGCTGATGCGACTGGTGTTCTTGAGCCGCAGAAGAGGAGCTTGTTGGCAGCGGGACAAAAGCTGTAATATGGAGAAGGTGGTTCAGAGTCAATAGTTTTGGACATGCTTTTCTTTTGGCAATGTTTGTGAACCAAGTTTGGCTCTTGGAAAATATTTGAACTCCAGTTGTTAAGACTTACAAAGTCAACAAACAAGGATTGTCTCAAAGGAGGGGGGTGGAGGGTGTAGGTATAAAAAGCGGGGGGGGTGCAGGGGTCCTACCCCATTTCAAGTGTCAAACATTTTGTGTCCTGCATTCTGGTAAATTGCTATGCACTAATTTGTGCCTTTTCTGCATAAATTTAGGACGGAAATGTCTTTATTTATGTGAAGAAAAACACAAAATTCAGGTGTCAGGTGACAATTCAAAATATAATCGAATATAATGCAGTAAGGCTATCAGGCGCTCTATATTGCTGTCAAATATTTATTATCCTGTAGATCAACATTTCTCATTTAATATTATCCCTGCTGAGTCAACACAGAATGATTTACTCTTTCGTCATGTCTTTTGTTTAGAGTCATTTATTGCATTACTTATTATTTTAGTTTAATTTTGTGCACCTGGAATTGCTCTCTGCAAAAATGGAGTAAAAAGCCCATTGAAGCATATTTTCTGGTGACATTTACTGTATGCAGCACAATCCATGAAGTAAAGAAGTGACCTTATTTGTGTTGTAATGGAATCTAGGTTTATAATAGATAGATAGATAGATAGATAGATAGATAGAGTGAGTGAGTGAGTGAGTGAGTGAGTGAGTGAATGAGTGAGTGAGAGAGACAGTGAGTGATAAGACAATAGTGACACTAATTGCAAAGCTACCTGTTAGTGATTTTTATGGTCATTATACTGTATAATGAGTGTGTTGTCTGCCTGCCTGCCTGTTCTCCTCCTGTGTGCAGCTCGATATGTTTGGACCTATCGATCGCTATGATAAAACAGCAGTATAGCACCTTTGTAATGGCATTGCAAAGACTAACAGCCGAAGACTATGTACATGTGAAAGGGGGGGGAATTGCGAAAAAGTTTCAGAGCGACAGAGAGACGACACTGAGCCTCCCGTAGTAACTCACTCTCACTTGCAGGCACAGCATGATAGTAGAGGGAGAAAAGCTGCGCCGCTGCTGAGTTCACTGTGAGCAACATGCATGGGAATAAATTAAGATATAATACATTTGTGCATATTTCTCACTTTCTCCCTGATGTTCTGAATAACTAATTAGACTTGGCGCTGTTCACGCTAAGAGGCTCTGAAAAGTTATAAAGTCTAGTGAGAAAGTTGCCAAGTTGGCAACACGGTGTGTCTTTATGTGCAGTGGGGATAGCCTATAACTTATGCTCTGCTCATATCTCGTTGACGTAACCTGGAACTCACACAGACATTTAAACACCTTGTTTTCCTGGCTCAGCATGAGAGGATGTTTGTGCCACTGCTTAAGTTTCAACCCTTTTACCGGTAAAAACTCTTTGTAGCCTATACCCTATCCACTTTCGCACACACTCACTGACTGGGCGACGCCCATGGTTGAAATTGTCTTTACAGCTATCAATAAATCAAATATTATGACACAAAAAAGAAAAGAATTCCCTATCTGTGGCTGTCCCAGGCCAGTTGGCCCAAAATAAATGAAATTTTTTCGGTTGGATACTTTCAAAATCTACCTTCTCTTGATGGTTTCTCCAAAGTTACCCTCCCCAGCTTTAAGGTAATAAAGGGAACAACTGGATATTAAGGATCAATCAAACAGAAATTGACAGCAACGATTTAATTTAAATCAATGTCACACATATCAGGTTTTCCTAAAGATTTCAAGAGTAATTCCAACTCACTTGACTTAACTTAAACATAGAAAATTCAAAATAATGGTAAAATACAGACATAAGGCATCAGTTTACAAATAAATGTGTTACAAAATGCAAAATAGCATGAGTCCTTTGACCCCATTCCTCTCTAAAAGCCTGCTGACTCCTTTCAGGCATATTATCTCTGTCTAAAAAGACCAAAAAGTCCCCTCTAATCTCAGATAAATTAAATTGCACATTATTGTTTCTGGGGGAAATTAATTCATGGACTAACTCACTTAATCAAATGTATGGACTATCTTTGTTAATCCATGCATTAGATGCAATTAAAATCCCTTTTTACACATGAAATGTCAATTAGAATTATTAAAGGCTAACACAACCAGTCAGTTAAGCTTACAATAGATATGATATGATATGATATGAAAGTTGCCTGGTCATTGGGAGACATAGACATCAACTAGAAATATGAGTGTAAACTGTTTATTGATCTTTTTGAACTTGTGATATTCACTTTCCAACTACAGCCGGAGAAGGCAGCTTTTTTTGGTGGGATGTAATTACAGTTTGATATTTAAGTGAAGAATGGATATGGCAATAATAAAATTATAATACTTGGAAGACTTATTAATCACTTTGATATCAGCTGACCTCCTAATCTGTCGCAGCATATTGTATTGTGGTTGGAAGGGCTGTCTTTTGATGAGAAGGACACCAATTTGATGTATGAGGCCATAAGGCTCAGAATGGACTATACACTTGAAAAGCCCCTAGTTAGATTTTTAAACTTTGCGTGTTATATGAGAACATATCATATGCTGTGTAACTTGTTAAATGTGTTCTTTTTGAGTGACTGATGGTCCTTTTCTCTAACATTTCATTACAGAGGTGATAAGCATTGAGTTTGATTATGGGGATGAGTCAAGACCACCGTCTGTATATCATCCCCTGCAATTACTCATCATGAGCAAGCAGTCATTTCTCTTAACCACATCCCCCTTTCTTAATCATAATCTTTGCTTCTGGTGCCTGGATCACCTCCATCCACTTGTCCATATCCTGCCGTCTGCTAAAGTCTAATCTGCATTTACTTTTCCAAATGCCTTATTCTGTCTGGCAATAAGGGATTTCAAAGTATGCACCACTTGCCGGCAAAAGCTCTCCAGCTTCAATTCAACCTAATTTGGAGCCCTTAAGAGGGTACCTCATCTGCAGGAAACTTTCAGTCAAAACACTTAAAAAGTCTACAATTAGAAATGTGTTGGTTTACACGAATTTGGACTTTTAAGAAAACTTGAAACCACTTACAAAGGTACGAAATAGGAGAGCAACAAAGGTTCATCTGAGTGTGCTCCTTTCACAAATAAATTAATGAGCAGATATCACAAAGTATGATATATCCGTTTTATTTTCCTTAACATCATGTTTCAGTAAAACTGTACACATAATGCATATCTTTTTTTACACACAGTTGATTTTGATGAGACTCAGTGTCACAACCAAGCCTTTTGAGAGTTCCATTACATTCCACAGATTTCCCTTTGGTTCATGTTACTCAGACCATCCTCTGGGCGTCGCGTCCTGCGCCTGTTAGTGAGTTCTTGTCAACGGACATCACTCATAAATAACATCAGACAAGCATGCACATTCACACAGCCTCTGGAACAGATGACATTTATCAAGACACAATACGTCAACTGGCTAAATGCCTGAAATGCAAGTTCAGTCAACAATTTCCAACCTTGCTCAAGTTCTAAATGTTTAATTCTCTTGTTTTATCTGGTGCCTTGTCACACCAAACAAACAAGTAATAAAAAATTACAGCATGAACAGGAATTATTGTGTAACATTTCCAACTTATGGTTTAATTCATTCCTGAAAGAATTCAGTCTGCGGGCAAACAGATATCCTACACTCCCTAATGAGCTGCAGCCAAGTAAGTGGCCACTGTATGTAAATATTTATATGGTGGAAAAGGATTTGTGCTTTGCAAACATTTTGATAGCTGTTTCATTAATGTTTTCATAGTCACGGTTTTAAACTGAAGATTGGTTTCTTTGTAAACACTATAGGAGGTGCATACACAACTATGTTTCACTGTAAGTGCATTCAATTATGTTCCCAAGGCATATCATTTTATTTTCCATCTCAGTGAAGGTACCGTGCACATAATTTGATCAGGGTTGCATCCTTTTCTGTCTTTAGCGGTGAGTTGATGTTGTCACTCAGTTACATAACCCATTATGACACAAAAAACTGGGCACTGTTTAGTGAGTGTGTCCAGATGAAAATAAAGGCAGTGATGCTACAGAGTTGCCACATATAAATCATGTCTCCATCCCTCCGCCTATATTAGGCCAGATTCTTCTAGTTTGGCCATGCAGGATATTAAATGAAGAGGTTGCCAGGTTTTTACACGGTGAAAAAGCTATAGTGTATTTCATATCATAATATTGCCTTGATGAGCAACAGCCTTAATTAGCATATCAATGATTGGGAACTTTGTTTCACCATAGTGTCTTAATGCTGTCTTAATTCATTTAAAAATTGTATTAAATTCTGACTTCATTGAGTTTCTATGATTTGGGGATATCTTGGATCTATGGCCCGTATCCGTTAAAATAAGTCAAATTAAGCAAACTAAGCAAAGTCTTTCGAAAAAGCAAAGCGACTGCTTCACTCTTTCACTTTTACTTTTTCTCCAAAACAGAGATTGCATGGTAAAAATTAAATATCAGAAATTGAGAATTATCAGTGAATGCCTCTTTTAGGAAAATGTCGATCCTGCATGGATATTGTGCACGGAGGTTGCAAGAGGGACATTTGAGTGTGTACAGCACTCAAGAAGATTAGTAGCACTTAGAAACTTAAGCTTTCATCTTCAAATGAAATACATTGAGATAACCTTCACTGCTTATTTCCTTGTGTGTTTATTTTGAAGGCAGACTTGTATTTATACCATTTATATATACGCTGTTTTTTAAATTCACACTTAATAACAAAATAAACATAGGTTCACTGTTTTTTGGTTCAGAACAAATGTTGTTTTGCCTCAGATATAATCACACATAGCACAAGCACACCTGTAACTTCTGTTGTGAGAAACTAACTTAACACTCTGCTGCAGCACGTCACCTGGATACATTTTTGAAAATAGGAAGCTCGTCACATAGTCTGGCATGTATTTATGTGCTAGAGAGGTATTAATAACTATAGCAGGAACATTTGAATTTTAGTTAATAAAAGTAATAGATAGTGTTTTGTGACCCTGTTTTTCAGAAAAGCATTTTAATACTGCCAGCTTTCCAAAATAAAAAAAACTAACAAATCACAGGATTTGGAGGACTAAATTATTGGACTGTGCAAAAGCCCAAAAGGAAATTGCAGTAGAGTGGTTAAAAAACTGAAGATGTTAGATTGTGCTGCATGTGACAAGAAACAGCATTTTAATGACGTGTAGGTTTAAAAACAGTGAACCTATCCTTTAAGGTGGCGAGCAAGGTATCATATTTGTTTGCACGGTAAAAATGCCTAAAGTATGGGTGCAGACAGTGAGCATAGGGAACGTAAATGAACATAGTCACATAATTTTGCTGT
Source organism: Lateolabrax maculatus (assembly GCA_031216445.1). Taxonomy (NCBI): domain Eukaryota; kingdom Metazoa; phylum Chordata; class Actinopteri; order Acropomatiformes; family Lateolabracidae; genus Lateolabrax; species Lateolabrax maculatus. The sequence goes on along the minus strand of CM062197.1, from coordinate 12,715,807 downwards.
AAGGTATATAGAAAGAAAACACAAAGGAGAAAAAGATAATATTTGTTTTTCTGTTTCGGCAATTGAGTCTCCTGCCTGAGGCCTTCATGTGAACTTCTGCGTGATGCTGCAGAGAAAACTTTCTATAGACGACTGTCCTGAATACATAAAAATAAGCATTATGGAGGCAAACTAGGTTTGCTGAATAGGTTCGTTTTTAATAGAAAATATGGCACTCGCCATAATATTTAAATTTGACACTATTGTATTACACGACTGTAAGGCAGTACTTTTGAATGAAAAAATGACCTTAAAGGACCCAAGCTGTTTAAAGAGTTTCCCCAAGCAATAACTTGACAAAGTGTAAGTACAACCAACCTCCTTCAGCTATGCCCATTTCTTTGGTTTAAATTGAAGTCTTTACTTCCCCCCAAGTGCATCGAAAACACTCTCCAGGTAATTGAGCATTGGTTTTCTCTGTACCATAACAACATCATTCTTTTTCAGTTTTTGTTGCTGCTCAGCTCTCTCTTCCCTGCAGCGACCTGGACAGCACTCCTGCTTCCCCAGTGGTGGAATGACCTTCTCACCTCTGTTGTCAGGACAGCATAGTCACTCCCTCTATTTATCTGAATCCAATCTCTTCAACAAAAACTTCATATGTCAGTGTTTTCCACCCTCCGCTTCATCACAAATGTCATTGTTTGCTTCCAACTTTTCCTCCTCTGCTTGAAACGCTCTTGCATCCGTCCTTTCCTATGAATATTTATAGTACGATTTTGCATCAGCTTTGCATCTGTTACCATTCTTGATCAATAGCTTTGCACATTTTTACCCTGTATACGAACACACAAAACGTGCCAAAAATAAATTTAAATGTGAAAAGCCATTACAAAACCATTACAGTTATTATGAGCAACTTGTTTTGCCATTCTTGGATATTTGATTTGTGCAAATAGAAGTCAATTCCATCACTCCACACTGAAAAACAAATGTATTTGTAGTGACGCAATGTACATGCCAATTAAGCAAGAGGTTGTTTTAGATGCACTTTGCAACTGTAGTAGAGTTAATGGACAGAGAGGTTAAGCATTATCCGATAATAAACTGTTAATTGTGTGGGGTTATTGAGCTTCAGATATATAAAAACACATGTTGAATACATCTCCAATAATAATATACCACAGTTAAAAATCACACTGACACTAATTTACAAAATATCTCTTTGAAATGTCTTCAGACTCCCTTATATGGCAGCGAGTAAACTGCAAATGTTTTGGACAGCTGTGTAACACAACAAAATGTTCAGTAGGCACCCTGAGATGGGAATACAGATATGAAGCTGTTCCTTCTCAACAATCTACATCTTTCAAAATACTGTTCAGTCAATAGGCTATGAATGTCAATACAACTCCTAACACTTCCTGAATGTGCTGTTTTTTGTTTTTGTTTTTCCACAGTGAATGCATCAAATGTGTCCCTGGTGAATTAATTTTTTTTTATTTTATTTTTTGTATAGTTTTTTTTTTAGAAAATAAATACATAGGGTTAGGGTCAGGGCTTACTACACAATTTAAATACATTTTCTATGAATTGAAAAGCTTAAATTTTGCATAAGTATTTTTGAATGAAGAATAAGAATCCCACTGCATGAGACTACCACATACTGCATATGATGTAGGAGGCTGAGGAACCTGCACCCATTCTATACTGCTTGCTGCACATTCAGTAAATGTAATTATCCACTTCCTTTTCTAGGGACTACATTCTAACGTAGAAGGCAGGAGAACATCCTGAACTTGTTGTATATCTTAGTCCTTTTGTTTTTGTGTGGCCTACAGAGCAGCACCATTTACAGTAAAATCGGTAAGACATCTTGTTTAAATATGAATGTACCTAGGTGAGGGACTAGCTCACTTTTAACCGTGTATGACTTTTTGATGCGACCTGACGTTAGAGGTCTTGAATCATGATCACTGTTTCAAACTGCATAGCAAAGTGTTAGTGTGCATAAAGAATCACCCATGTTGTTGCACTTGGCTATTTGGTGAAATTGAACAACTTATTGCATTGTGATTTTGTTAATATATTGACATCAATGTATGGAGTTGTGCTCTCCCATTGTGAAATCTGACTGTCCTACACTGTGGATGTTCTCCAGTGTCAAGAAGTACTCATTTATTTTACTTAAGCAATAGTATCCGCAACAAAATATGCTTAAATTACCAAATGTAAAAGTACTAGTAAAAATGTTATATAATATTATTGGATTATAATTATTAATGCTTTAAAGTGTACATCACTTGATGTAAAAGAGTGGTACAGTATATTTTATGTTGAGATTGTTTTTGTGCTCTACATAAAACTAATGTGACACCACATAGGAGAAAATTAGGAAAATAGGAGACATTATTCAATTGACGTTATTATTTTGAAAATTAAACTGTCTTCACATATCTTATAAAGTGGTATTGCAAAAAAATTACATAATGGTCATACTGCAGCAGCTGGGAAGTATAGGTGATATGCAGAATGATAGATACGGCAGCAATATAAGATATGCAGGTGTCCTCCACCTGCTACATCACATGCACAATTTGTTCTGGGACTTTCACAAAAACAGCCATGTTAATTGGCACATCTTACATGGCTTGCCCATGACTTGCTTTTTTATCCATCAGTGATTTACTGTAATTTCCTGAATTCATTTATTATGTTTATTACTAAGTTTTTTGTTTCTGTTCTGTTCTTTGCAGTGTAAGAAGGTCAGAGCAGGCAGCTTGAAGTATACAGTATGCTACTGCCACATTAGAGTGCAATTCTGACCACATTACTGTCAAACCCCATCAGACTGATATTATACATTATAGACAGACTGACATCATCTCCTCTTCTACTAATCTAGCATTCAGTTGAGGCGAGTTGTACTATTTGAGGCTTTTGAAGTTACTAAAGAGAGGTGTATGTTTACCAGTGGTTATCCAGTTTTGTGAAATATGTCTAAGAGTCTAGAGCAGCAGACATTTAAGGATATTACATTTTTCATGAAATATTTATGTACTATTCAGATTGTTTTTAGAGTAAGAGCAAAATGAAACTGCAATGCATGACTCCGTTTTCCCAGGACGTAACAACATCTCTTAAATGTTTGCTTTTTTAATGCTGAATGGTCGAGGATCACAGAGGAAACTCTTATTTAGCACTTTAGAAAAGTTCTTGACTTAATCCTTCAAGCGATAAACTTTCAAGAACATATTATATAAACTACATAATTCATCACAACTTTACCCAACACAATAAAAAAAAACATATCCACAGATGAAACACATCTGCACCCGCTTCCTCTTCTGATCGATGTCAGCCACTAGAAAACCAAGCCATGTATTCCAGTTTCATCTGTTACTTGATTCTCTTTAGCTGCACAACTGTCTGAATGTCACATTACCATTTTACAGGCTCAAACATCCAGAATTCATTCTTTGTTTATGCGATCTCTGACTGACTCGTTGTTGTTGAGCGGTGGAGGCGGCGATTGCTTGCTCCTCATGCTTCTGCCGTCCGTGGCGGCTCGTGAAGTCTCTGTCACAAAAAGCCGAGTCACCCAGACGGAGGTGACAATCCGTTTGTACTCATTCCTGAAATTCCTGTTTAGTAGGCCATAGATGATGGCATTCAGACAGCTATTGAAGTAGGCCATGAAGTAGCTGACCACAAAGAGCCACTCGGGGATAAGGGGAGCCACACGGGACGGATCTATGGCCACCGCCAAGCCAATCAGGTTAAGTGGAGCCCAGCAGATGGCAAACAGGACAAAGACCACAAACATGGTGATAAAATTCCGCAAGTCACTTGGTCTCAGGCGAGGGCTCCCCTCGGTCTTCACTTTACGTCGCACCTGGACATGATGAAAACACAGGAATTAGACAGAAAACCACATCAATGCATGTACACACATGAATACAAAAAACTACACTGGCTGGTAACTGAAGATCCAAACGTTCAGCTCTAATGTTATATGGCAAAAAGGCTTTCAATGATGGGATGATCTCTTCTGTCAGTGCATTCTGGCATTTCAAAAATGACACTGACTCATCCAGTAAAGGGTCAGTAATTAAAGGTCAAAATTTAATAACTTGGAATAATCCACTTTTTCTAAATTGGAGGTTCAATGTGAATGAACCCTGGAAGGCTGATGGATCTTGTTCTTGTTTGGCCCAAGGGGTGTCTGTTATTTCCAGCTGATGGCATGTTTACAGGGTTATTTGGTCGGTGTTAATATGGGGCTTAAAAAGTCCCCTCATTAATACCTCCTGTATGCCTCTAAAGAAAAAAAAATAACAGTGTAGGGAAGCAGCAACACTGACCTGAATCACAAGTACCCAGATGCGTAGATAACAGAAGGTAACCACGGCAATGGGGACCAAGAAGTGAACCACCACTACCGCCACTGTGTAGGAAGCGCTGACATTCTGGGCGAAGGTGCAGGAGTAAACTCGCGGGTCGTAGCGCAGGGAACCAACGAAGAAATTGGGGATAATGGCCACTATTGTGAGCACCCAGATTAAGGCGACAAACAGCAGAGTGTTGCGATAGCTGTACAGCCGACTGTAGGAGAAGGAGTGACAGATGTAGCAGTATCTGTTCACTGCAATCCCAGTGATGTTGAAAATGGAACCGATGACACTCAGCCCCATAAGGAAACCACTGACCTGAACAGAAAAAAAGGAACGTGAAGTGTTTGTGTCAGACCGTGCAGGGAGAGGGGATTACTAGTGTTTCATTGGTGGAACTGAAACATGCTGTCACTGATGTGGTCTTACCATGCATTGTGTGTTTCCCAGTGCCCATCCATCATGGAAGAGAGCATAGAGAACCAAGGGGTAGGGGTAGAAGGCTACCACGAGGTCAGCAAATGCCAAACTCACCACAAACACATTACCTGGAGAGGAAGACACAGAGGCAGTTATCTTATATATATTTATAGTAACTTGCTGTCTTAATGCGAGATGAGTCACAGATTTTATTAAGCTGGACACACCATAAATACACGGTTCTATTAACACTGGATTCACTAATGACTCTAATGCGGCTCTGATGATTTGGCCGCTCGTCTTCTCATCTCAGCACAAGGAATTTGTCTGCCAATCAAGACAAGTACATTCAACCCTGGTGGCTCGTTCCAGTAGAAGGCAGGAGTAGGATTTATCCACTTTTTATGGAATAACACTTAAAGTACTCATATGTTTTGCATATAAAACAACTGCATTCACATTCCAGGATAAATGCTCTGACATTAATAATGTAACATAACGTCAGCCGGTTTACAGTTTCCCTCCAGTATTTCCCTTTGTCATGTTGCTACAGCCCGGAAGTTTGCATTCACATTTTGTAAAATGCTTCAATATGGTAACTCAAATTGGATTGCTGCACACCCCCTGATTAATTTATTCTTTCTCTGACAAAAACCTTATTGGAGTTAAAGTAATCAGAAAATGCAGTTCATATTGCATTGTTTTTTTATTGAGTGTTGTACTAATCGTGCAAATACTGGACCTGGCAATACCCAATATATTAGGGGCCTATCTCAGCTTGTCCAGCTTGGTGAGATTGTTGGCAAAGAGGTCTGAGAATGCATACCAGTCTGCCCCACAGTCGGTTGCCTCACCCTAGACAAAGTTTTATCAGGGAAGGCAGAGTCGCTGTGTTTTGACAGAGTAGAGAGACAAGCTTGTGGACACAGCTCTTGAGCTCCTGCGACACTGGGGCAGGCAGGTCCTTTTTCATCTAGCTGATCCCCAGCCTAATCCAAACAGTGGTCCAGTGGGTACGTCGCATAAATGAATCATCCTTTTAGTTTAGGCAGAGCACTGTAGTTCTCTCAGCTAGCTATACTAAGCATAACTACAGCATGTGCACATGTGGCTTCGGTCCCTATGCACCATGACGCACAAAGTTGAGATAGCAATTGAGCATCTCCTGTGGACATCAGTTCCCTCCTTTTGTGGAGAAATAACTTAGGACTCCATTCCTCCATCATTAAAAAGTGCTATGGCACAGAACGCTCTGCCCATGATGGGAAGGAATAGCTGGGATTTGACTGGTCATGATCGAACTCAGGCCCTCTTCAATGGAAAATTATTCTTTATTATTAACATTATTGTAGTAATTGTTTGAGTATTATAAATGTATTAGTTTCACTAATAAAATATCATACAATACAAAAACAAACAAAAAAAATTTCTACAACTGTACTTCTATTCCAACTCAAATAAAAATGAATAAAAGCAAATAAATGGCTTATAGTGTATAACATTGAAAACAAGCACAGGGTATTTTTCCTACATAAAATGCTTTCCGGCCTATAACTGAGGCCACTTGCTAAAGTGGTGTGATTTTTCTAGCCTGAAGTTACTGATGGACTTCATTTCCTGTTTGAGCAACAAACATTTGGTTTGCCAAAAACTTTGGCTTCACATTTCCTGGCCAAATCAATAAAGCATGCAAACACCCCCCAAGTTACAAGGTATTTTTAGTAAAAGAATGAATAAAACATGCACAAATGTCTCCATATCATTCATTCATATATATCAGCAATGAAAAACTGCAGTTTAAGCAGTTTGTGTAACGGGTTATGTATGAATCCAATTGCGGCGCACAGGATTCCAGGAACAGTTGGCAAAGGCTTTTAATGTAAACTCAGCAGTTACAGACCAATGTGAGTAATATGCACTCAGAACAGGTTGGGTGTTACAGCAAAGTCTCACAACAAAGTCTCTGGCAGAGCAGCATGAAACAGCAGGCAGAATAACTCCCGGTCGGGACAGAAGGCTGGTGGAGTTTAGGCGAGACGGGTAGATCAGAGGCAGGCGGGGTCGGTAACAGGATATCAGTCCGGGCTAAAGCGCTGGAAAGTCTGGCATCAAATGGCAAAGAACAATCTGGCGAAGGAGTCTACATAGTGGCTTGATTAGTGACCAGAGGCAGGTGAGTGAGCAGGACGGTCTGGAGCCGAACTGTGACAGTTTGTCTCTGTAACAAATTAGTGATTTTGTTGAGTTTTGAGGCAAAGTAAGCAAAGGCATTTTTTGCTCTAATTTCATAAACTGTGCATATTTTCCCACATGTACCCACTGAATAAAACTATTACTGCCACGCTAGCAGCTCTGTGAGGCTGTGGGAAGTGCGAACATTAACACACTAACATGATCACAATGACAACACTAACATGCTGATGCTACCCAGGTATAATGTTTATCAGGTTCACCGTAATAGTTTAGCGGATTTGCATGCAAACATATACTTATATGCACCATCATAAAGTAAAGCTGAGGCTGATGAGTGGTCGAGCAACAAACTGGCCAACAGAGCAACAATGCCATGCTGATAAACATACGGAAAACACGCAAAAACACCTATTCCTGCTTTGAATACACAAACTGAATGTACTGTAAATACAGCTAGAAAATGGTCTGACTGCACTTTTTCCTTAAAATAAGAATAACAATAAGCATGAATTATCAGTTTATGTTTTAGTACAATAAACACATGAGACAAACACAGATTGATATACACTAATATTCATCAGGGAATTACAGTATCAGTGTAATAATCACTTAACTCAATTACCAGTTATAGCTCAGCATCTCTCGCTCAGAGAGAGAGAGAGAGAGAGAGAGAGAGAGAGAGAGAGTTTCTTACAGTGGATGACTTTAATGTGACTTTTCAATGTGGACAATTATATACGCGAGGGGTTATGGCAAATGCACCATGGCATCTTCAATTAGTCTGATAAGACATCATATTACAATACTGTTCATTCTTTCCAGTGTATTTGAATATAAATTGGACTTGTGCAGTAGGGGGAAAGAACATACTGTACAATTACTGGGGGGGGGGATGTTCTGTATCTTTTTTAAAAACCATATTATGAATATTTCCATTACTGGGCTCCTCAAATGTGATAAAGGAGAATCTTTTTGGTCTGGATAGATTAATCTTCATTATGAACTGCTTTGTGTGCTGCTTTGTGTGTGTGTGTAGGCGTGTCCCACTTCAATAAATAAATTACACACTGAAGAAAGACACATATCAAGCATGGAGGGGGAGTCACTCACAAATCTGTGTACACATGCACACAAAGGTATACAACGAACAGACAGAGAGAAAAAAAAGATCAGACTGCTTGTGTTATAATCTCACCTTGAGGCTACAGCGGTACAGGGAAGAGTTTTGAGCCTCAGTGCAAGCTGAAACACAAACTTTACCTTCCATATGCACAACAAAACTCGTTAAAAATAATAACTTCTTGTTCCATGAAGAAGTTCATGTTCTTGAGGTTAACTGTTGATTTACTTCATCTTTGTTTTATTTTCATGATCATATAGGAACACATTATTTCTTGTACATATCTTCTTGTTTTGCAGCATGAATAGTTTTTTTTAATTTGCTTTCACGCTTTTTTTCCCATACAAATATGCTTTCATGGGCTGTAGGAACAACGTCAATTTGAACAAGTACATGGATCATAGACGTGGTTCAAAATCACTGCTCAAGTTTTGGATCCTTAACTATTAAATATTTTAAATGTGCCACTTAAAATGTATGCTCCAACAGCTACATTTGGTAATCAAGGCCTGCCAGGAGAAAGAGATCGTTTGAATCATGGTCGTTATTGAAGTTGAAATTCGACAGTAAAACGTTCTTTCAAAGTTTGAATCTACAAAGTGAATGTAAAAAGACAGGCACAGAATTAAAACAATTTTTTTTTTACAAATCTGACAGTTTCTTTTAAATTGCCTTCTAATTAATTCAGAAGTATTCTCCTATCTTCATAACTCAAAACCTGGAAACATTTTTTCTTCAAGAGGTTCTCTGCACCATTAGGAATGACGTGGCAAATGATAATTATGGGAATATGATTTTCAATTTACATGTTGAACTGAGTAACCTCCGGCACAGCAAAGAGTGCAGCACATTTGGAACCGTGACAGTTCAGCTGCATGTACTCTAGTTTTAAATTATTTCGGACAATTATCACACTGCTGTCAGAGCCATGTTTTCTTTTAAAAAGGCAATCACCATGTCAAAACTATGCAATGTCCAACCTATTTAATGACCCGCTGTTCCACTGCACTGCCACGTCCTCACACGACATGAGCAATATCAAGCATTACATAAACTCCTGTATAGCTGCACAGCTGTTATGAAGGTCTTTCTCAGGCATAATTGTGTTCTAAATCAGATTTCAGGTAGTTTTGCCAAAATTTATGTTGAAGCATTCTTAAACAAACATGGGAATACAGTTATTTTTATTCATGAATATAAGAGTAGTTTATTTTGTTTGAGATGCAATCAGCAGGAAAGTAGTTTACATAGTGTTCAATTTGTTGAGTGAATATTATGAGATGTAATGGTGTAACTGACTGTTAAATAGGCAAGGAAGAGATAAAGGAGTGAATTGAATTGAGTTTTTGTACTTAAACACTATAAATCCTATCTAGAATAGATAGAAACTGTAGCTGTTTATGGCCTCTCTGACCACACTGTGCTGATAATGCATGAGGACTGACTAAGCAGCCATTGCCACACATGGACTGTGTGTGTGTGTGAGAACACAGTAGCTGGCCTTCTTCATTTTCAGTGCGCATTCAACATAGCAGCAAACAAGTGTTTCACATGTGGGGAGCTCACATAGATGCATGCTGACACACCTATGAGAATTTTTAAACCATCTGCTCACTAAGCCATGGATTATGATGATGATCACATTTCATAATTATTCATAGGCAAAAGTCTAAACTCAAATGTGGTAATCTTGTTTCAGGGTTTAGAAAAATGTAAACTATAGTTAGATTACACTACAACTTCATTTACCCAGAAGCCCCTGGGAATGGGGTGTAATTTGGACAACCAACTGCTCAGAGACCTTGGATTTTTTTGAATTTCCAGATGAAAGCATAAGCACAGTCTGAAGTATTGAGTTTAATTTGCAGTAGCAGCCTATTTGGCTGCACCAATCAAAGAGGAAATGAACAAACATGCATAGTAGTCTTTTTTTGCACTGCAGTATCTTTTTTTTTTTTTACCCTTTTTATGCCTAATAGGTGGATTAGGTGTTGCTAAGACTGAAGTTTGTACAGCTTTTCACAAGGTTATTCATGTGTACATAATTGCATATGGACATTTTGAGTGAAACTTAAAACTTCTTTGTCAAAGGAATGCGTGAATGATTACTGTAATAAACCATATTAAAACCAAAAATGATTTTTGAGAACTTTCTCTCTATGTCTGTAAGCGTTTTTGTAGGGGAAGAGATTGCTGTGATTTTCCTCTCATTTGCTTTTTTTAATGTCTTTCCTGTGGGAGGACATGGAAGGCAGATTTGCCTTGTTTGCATTTAAATTTGTTTTCAGTGAAGGAACGGGGGCAAAAAAAATATACGGTGAGGGAATGATGACAGGAATGAGGACTGAATCCAGAAAGGAGTGATGCAGAGGGAAAAGTGGTCAGGCATGATAAAAGCTGCACTTTCATGTGGAAAGGCTTCGTTAAAAGTGGGTTGGCAATCTCATTTAAAAAGGGTACATAACACAACTCCCTCAAGACATGATCTGGACAATTAACAGCGCTGTAACTTTATAAAGAAGCTGTCAGCTCGGGTCATTTCTTCAGTCTCTTGAACATGATAGTCTCTTGAAAAGAAGACAACGCCTGACAAAATCTGCAGAGATGAATGAACAAAGCTGTCAACAGGAAATAGAAAATTAGGAAGATGGTGAAAAATATTAGGAGGTTAAAGGCCAGCAGGGGATGGGATTGCTAGCAGTGGAGAGAGAGAGAAGGGAGATTAAGCTGTAGTTTTGTAGGCAAGGTAATAAACAATCTTTTCATCACCACTATACATCAGAGCCCTTTCCTCAGTATGCCATCAGCTTCCTCATTCCACCGCCCTGCCGACTGCCTGGTCATACACGTCTGTTTCATTACGGCCCAGCTGACGTCACACAGGAAAGAACCAAACCATTCTACCACTTTGACCACTGTCTGCTCTTTTTTTTTTTTTGTCCATCCACTTGCTGCTCTTCAAATTTCTCAACGAATGGATGTTAGTTTTGAGTGAAATGACCCAGTAACCCTCCCTCCTCGTTCTCTAATAATCTTGATTTCACAACATTTGCTTTCGTCCAGCTTGTTTTCAGAGGTTGAATGTGTTTATCACAGAAGAAGAGGGACAAAATGCAGACTGAGACTGCAAGGTGGATGATCAGGCTGTGCTGCCAGTCTGAAATGGAGTGGAAGTATGTTTTGCTACTACTATGTGAAGAAAATGACCTTAAAGTGCACTGCATCTCTCTCTTGACCCTCTATATTAAAAGGAGTTCACACATGAAAAGAAATATGAGCAAAGTTTGAGTTCTTGTAAAGCGTTGTACCGTATGCTATAACTGAATAGCAGCTATTGCCTCAGGCAAATACTGTACAGTAAGTTAAAATTTACACTTTCTGCTGGAGCAAGGACAACGTAGCCTGCAGTACACCCAAACCTGTTTTTAAGTGTCTGATTTTTGTTATTTCCAGCCCCCCAAAAATTATTAATTAAAGCTGCCTCAGGCAAAGTTGGACATTGGCAGCCTCAGATGACAGGCAGAGATAATTATTAAAAAAAGTGTAACCTCAATTGCCAAAAATCATCAAGCGTGATATCTGCACACACACACGCGCGTGCAGGTTTGTACAGCTATACTTGTGAGGACATTCATTGACATAATGCATTCCCTAGCCCTTTACCCAAACCTTAACCATCAAAACTAAATGCCTGCCCTAACCCTTACCCTGACCTTAACCTAAACCTAATTCTAATCTGAACCTTAAAACCAAGTCTTAACCCTCAAACAGCCCGTCTCAGAAAGTGAGGACCGGCCAAAATGTCCTCACTTTCCAAAAATGTCCTCACTCCCATGGTCTAAAACTCAAACTGGTTCTCACAAAGATAGTTGTACAAGGGCACACACACAAACACACAAAGTATATTGATGCTGAGCTGCCACCACAACCATCTCAATCTGTGACTTGTTTGTAAGGTTAACAAGTTTAAAGGGGGTCCAAATATTTTCCACATAATAAAGTATGCAAGTCTGAGAGGTTGAAGTAAAAAAAAAAATATATACATATATATATATAATCTCTGATTGAATGAAATCCACAACATTCCCATAAATAAATGGCTAAACAACTCCTATTTGTTATCCATGGCTCACCAAGTATCATATTCTACCATATTTGGCATGACACACATTCATCTGAACCACCAGTAAATTCTGTTTAAACTGCAAAGGGGATACGTCATCCTGGTTGAGTTAATTGGTACAAACATCCCCGAGGTAACATTTTAATTAGAAATGTGCAGCAATTTATCCGGTAAGAGATGTGACAAGTCCTCTCGGTTTGACCGTTGTAATTACCTGGAAGTTAATGCTTGATTCTAACCAGCTCAAAAATGTCAAACAGGGACACGCACATTTGGATGGGCAGTAGATCAATTTAAAAAAAATAAGCTTAGTGCCGCAGATTCTCTTTGAGATGGTAAACTTCAATTAGAAAGACCAATAGGCTAAAAATGTTCACTGCATTTTAGGTAACATAAAACACTTCAATTAAAAAATTTAATGAAATGTTCTGGGATTTGTTGTATTTATTATATCTGCCTTGATTTTCTTTGTGTCTTTTAACTTCAAAAAGTATTTATCCAACCCCCTCCCTCAGAAAATTGTCTTGTAGTCACGGTCTGCTTTTCTTATATTTGGACCAATATAGCGTTTTCCAATCTACCACTTATATGGTTGTGTTTATGCAACTTGCATCAAGACCAATTTGGTTAAGGTTAGGAAACAATAGTGATTAAATCAAACAAACAGGATTCAATGCACTACTTGTATCAAAGTCACGCAAACACCTGACCCCCTGCTGAAGAGATTTTGCAGTGCTATAACAAGGTCACATCACACTCTCCTTTACCTCTGCCTAAAACAATGCACAGTGAAGTCCAGGATGTCGAGTTTGAGTAACAGATTCATGAGTTTAAACTATTACAGACACCTACATATATGCATGTATGTGTGAACTGGGGGGCCTGTATGGGGTGTAAAAACAAATTTGTTGCTGTGTGTGTGTGTACAGTTGCATGCCATTCAATGCCAAATAAAGATTTATATCTCAATTCTTCTTCTTCTTCTATTCTTCTTTAAGACAATGCACAGAGGTGTATAATACTCTGTGACAGGTTTTACATCTCTGGAAATGTATCATATCTTTTGTTGCGCAGATTACCAGGTAAACAGTAGAAGTACCTGGAATGTGCATTTCTATGAATTGTGTAAGCCACCGCAGCACATTGCTGGATAATATCACTTTGCAGTCCAGCAAAAGAATCATCAAATGAATGAGGGGGTGCTTATTTTGTCATTATTATTTGCAAGAAAATTAGACATGTCAAGCATTTGGACAAATGGCTGATGCTGTCATTTTTGGGGCGAGGACAGTCTCAGTTTACAAGCTTACTGTACATCCGGCTTTAAAAAATAACCTAACACCAAGCAGTAAGCAGTTTCACCGACCTCTCGTTGAAAGTCTCAAATATGTTGCAACTTTGATCACTCCAAACATCCTGAGTGCTTTATCGCCTCTATCACCATTACATTACTGCAGCACTTCAACCATTGGAGGTCAGCAAGTATTTTTAAGCTGGAGTTTGTTCTTTAACAAGCACTACAGCATCAAAAAAGTGTGTAGGATCTGGTTACTGAATATTTCAGTAAATATGATTCAGCGGTTGGTCGGCTGCTGCTTTGAAACCAGTTTTGCAAAGAAGCTCTTCCTTTAGCTGCCTCCCTCAGGTCTCTCTCTCTGCCTCCGTCGCCTCTCTTTAGATGGCTCTGCCACAGATTGTTTACAGTGTAAACAATGTGAAAGACCGAATATGATGCTTCATTTATAAATCACATTAACCTTAAATAAGCACAGCCAATGTTAAAAGTGTTTAGCAAGTAGCTCTGAGATATGTAATGCAACATGATGAAATCAGTAAGAAACTGTTTCTAAGCAGGAGAATAAATAATTTAAACTAACTTACATAAACACTGAAAATCTCCTCAAATCAAAATAAAAGTATTTTGCTTGTATTGTTTCAGTTGCTTTTGGAAAGTTGCTGCTTTTACCTTTACTTAAGTTTTTATGCATTTATATGCAATTTTTATTTCCAGGAAAAGCCATTTAATGTACTGTCACATCACTTTACCATTACACTTGCAGGGGTTTAAGGCTCACTGTCATGATCTGTTTCCATTTTGTTTGTCACTGTCTTGCACCAGCTCTCTGTCACTGCTTTTCCCTGTCTTCACTTCTGCTCACTGCCCTTGGACCATCGACTCCTTCTCTGTTCCGCTGACCTGCCATCCCCTTACCTTCCACCAGATGCCCTCTGACTTTCCTTCCTTTCCCCATCACCTGACTTCCCATCACCTGACTGCCCCACCTATCTACACACCTGTCTCCACTCCTTTCTCTGCCTTTCAGCCACCCCTTCTTCATCAGTTCACTTCCTTCACCTGTTCACTCACCTGCCTCTGATCATAATCAGTCTTATATATATATATATACTGGTCCGCTTTCTATGTTGCGTTGTCAGATCCTTGTTTCTCTGTCTCTGTCGTCTGTGGTGTGTTCCCATGTGCCTTGTCCCTGGATTACCTGTTTTTGTCACCTGCCTGCTCTGGACTGTCGTTTTGTCGTTCTGGATTTTCTGTTTGCCTCACCACCAAGTAAGTTTTTGTTTCACCATTTGGAATAAACTTTTCACACCATACCTGCCGGTCTCCTCTCTCCCCTCTGCGATTGGGTCCTACCCCTGCCAACCTGCTATTCCCCGTGACACTCACACAACACACTGACCACAAAACTGACCTTATGCTGTGCGTTCTATGCTAATTAACTAAGAACCAATTAAGGAACTGCCATGCAGCATAACCTTAGTTTCAGGCAAACGTGCAAACCAACCGTAACTGCTAAGTAAATCACCTCCATAATGATAAAAAAAAACAACTTTAAATCATGTTCAGTCAGGCACAATGAAAGAAAGAAGGTGTAGAGGTAAAGAGTGCAGAGTTTCTCCTCAAATGAAGCACTCAAATTAATGGCAACAATATGCTTCATCGCACATGAAACAGGGGTTTTCTCACAGTTATAAGAATAAGAGCAGCAGCAGTGGCAACAACTATAATATTGGTAATGTTATGTTTTATAATGTTAATTTATAAAGTCTAATAATAACTTTGTCCAAAGATACAATAGGTGTAACATTATGGTAAAGAGAGATTTAAATCAGTCCTTATATGGGTGCATTTTTATAACAAAACACATTTGTATAGTTTAATGCATATCTTAGTATGCACATAGATGATCTGTTTGGACCCTGTACACGGCCAATATGCATATTAAACTGCAGACAATAGTTGTGTACAGTAACTGCTAGAAAGGGTTACGTTTCTGCCCTTTATGCTGTCACACTCAGAGAGAATGGCCATACTGAAACTAACTTATCAAAGTCATTCATCATCTTGTGTGAGCATCACTATGTGTTGCTTGTGTTAATGTGTATCTTTCTGATCCAATATCTGAATACCAGTTTATGCTAAACATGCTGACCCAGTTTATGTTGAAGTGTGCATCTATGTGTGCATTCATGCAGCTAGGCTAAATTGCCTGTACGTGTGAAAATTATGCCTCAAAATGTAACTGTGCACATATTCACTTATTCAAAGTATTATCTGTTATGTGTGGGATGGAAAATACTTGTTTGGCATGGAGAGTCATTTGTTTTGGACCACAATCCTCTGGGATAATTCTCCAATATGTCTGCACAAAATTGATTTTTACCATGCAGGAAATCCATGACGAATGGGAATGGCAGATAACCAAAGAACTTATTTTTAAAATGATGAATCTTGAGTTAAATTATTATGACACAAAAAATCACAGTATGGTGCATATTATATACTTATTGGTGAGTATGTTCTGGACATAATTATACATTGCCCTGGGTGTGGGCTGTGTTATTAAAGTTATGAAGCAATAACATAGTTTATATTCAAACCACACCAAGATGTCAGCAACACTGAGGCTATTAAATGAACAACTGTAATAGACTGTACTACAGTACAGATTTGTTTGCAAAAGTAAACATTTACCCTATAACTGACAGAACATTGTTATTATCAGTAGAACAGAATGATTAGCAAACAGATCTAATAGAACACAACTAAAGAACAATACACAGGTAGCACATGGTGTGAACATTACACTGGGAGATGCATTGAGAAAACAGATGGTTCTGTATCACATGATGACCAGATAACGTGATCCATTACCATATGCATGAGGGCATGCAGAATTGGAGTTACATCAGAGAAAAAGTCTGAAAGCAAAATCTTCCAATTTTGGAAAGGTGTGCACTGGATTACATTTATCAAATCAAAATATCTTTTTGTTACTGCAGTTATCAGAGCACAACGAGAGGAGACAGTGCTTGTCTTCAAAATAGTATCTGGCCATTGCGTAATTAGCACTGGTAGTACATATGGCTGTTTTGTCTTCAGCCACGTGCGTTGGAGCTTTGTTTTGGTTTGGCCAACACAGGCCTTATGCTGCAAGAGAAGGTCAGCATATGGACAACATTGGTGGAATTAAAATACAGTGTTGTGATGTGATAAAACGCTTGTCAGGTGAAGGGATGAGTGAAGGGTTTACAGCTGGTGGTTTTACTCCACACACAGAAACCCTAAACCCCCAGGAACTGTCATGCAAAATGTTTCTGTGTCATTGCCATGCTCCATGGTGCTAAACGGGTTTGGAGCACGCAAACCATTTAATTTGGCCTTGTTTAGCTTTTTTTTTTTTTTTTTTTAATTTATTTATTTATTTATTTTTATTTTTTTATTTATTTATTTTTTTTTTTGTTGCTGTAATATTTGAAGTAGAGGAACAGAATTTCATAAACATAAGCACCATACAGAATGTGTGTAAATATGAAACCAAAGACATGTGGCAGTGTAGACCGATGAGCAGAGTATGACTAGACTAATACATACAACTTTGATTCTACGTGCTAAATAGCAAAGACAATCATGCTGCAACCAGGATATCACATAATGCATTTAAAAGCTTCATCCTTTTTGTAATTTTTGGTATCTGTGTCAATGCTGTTACATAACTTGTCATGACCAAAACAAGATAAGTTTCACTTTAAGCTTCACTTAAAAGTATCATTTTCAATTTACTATACAGTGTAGATATTGTTTAGTGAAATGACAGACTGCTGTGTCACTGATTACATAAAATTAACTCTTAAATTAAAATGTAATAGTAACTCTTCAGTGTTACTGAATGTGTCACATAGTGCTTCTGATGTCTTTAGTCGGGGATTGTGAATGTGCTATGAGCTGGAGACCTCTGTGGAAATCTCTCAGAAATGGTTACTGCCAAATTATTTTTCATGATTTGTCAAAGACAACACAAACTGGGAGTATTGGCTTAATAAGAGAGCACCCGTGTCTTATATAACAGCACTGGAGACAAACCAGATACAGTAGATGGCAGAATATACCAAAACCTGAAACCAAATAATTTTAGAAATCAGAAATCGTGGGGGGTCACTACAGGAGGTGGCATGCAGTGATTGCTTTTAATTTGAATAATGGAAATAATAATAATAAATAAATTTAAATTTAAACTTAATAATGTGCATTTCTGTAACTCCTTAGCTTACAGGATATTCTTTTGAAATACTCCAAAATATCACTGGGTACATACTTTGTTAAAAGTCAGCTTAAAGAGTTACAAAAAGAAAGAAACAAAATGTTCTCACTTACACCTCACTGTGAACTATTTTCATTAGATTTCGGTTTTACTAAAGCAATAGTCTGTGAAAACTGTTGACAGCATGTTCTTTGGGTTATCCAGAGTATACAGGGCACTGTTTTTGAAAGAGATGCTGCTGTTACATTTTGTTTACATTTTAAATGTAATTTTCAATACCACGACAACAACAAAACAAATATTCACTATTGGGGTTGTAGCAGAAATTGCAGAGGTGGATATCTAAAAACCTAGGGAAATTAAATAAAAAATCTGCATGGTAATCATGCCACAAAAGGAATCGGTAATTGTTTTTTCTTTGAAATTTGAGAGAACAGTCCATCTAAGACTGATATTGTGGCATATTGACATTCAACATTGGTTCAACTTTTGATGGAAACTGCTCGTAATTGCATATTGCTGAACTGAATGTGGACACCATTTAAGAGAGGGAGGATCTCAGGATAGTCAGAAAACATCTGTGAAATCCAGTAGTTAAGAGGCTGCAGTAAAGTTAAAAGGTGGTATCGATCAGCGCAATCACCAAAGAAACATCAGAAGTTTCAAGGACTTGGTGTTGGAAAGTTCAAGTTCATCTAGTACATGAGCCATGTACACTCGCTGCACAGGCCCGACAGGGAATTTAAGATTATCTCTACCTCTCTGTAACATCTCCGTGCTGTTTGTACCTCAGTGTTGGAGGACTGTGCTGAGATAATATCAAAGGGCAGGAGATTAAAGCAGGTCTTTGGGGCTCACCAGGCAGGTGAAATGAGCAGATGGCGATACAATGACTGCATCGTATTTAATGTTAATGGAGAGAGTGAAAACGTACTCCAATCTGCATATGACTAGCCTGTCAAAATACAGTCCTCATGCCTAAACAACAAAGTTGCCAGTGTCTTCCAAAATGAAAAATATGACCTTTCCAAAACCATTTTGTGTGAGTGTCTTCTGATACGATTTCACGACAATGTCGGCCTACCTCCGCTGTTGCAACTTAAAGAGGTCTGTAATCACCAAAGTGGTTGACCAACCGACCAACATTGCCATCCCCATGCTGGCGGTGTAGCTACTCTGGGCTCCATTCATATTGGTAGGAGATTGGTGTACTTCTACTCAGGAGGCTGTCCTCCCACAGTGCATTAACCGTTGGACTATGCATTGTCCTGTAGCATGTTTTCATGGCTGTTTTGCCACGCTCCCTATCGCTTCTACAACTGAACGCAAAGGTTTCTGCCTGCCTCTTTTTACACCTGGCACTGATTTTATTCTTTCAGTTTATCTGAATTTTTTTTATTTAGAGGAAAGTTTCGAACCTCCTGTTGTCACGCATGTCGGCACTTCCTTCTCTGTGCTGGTGTCAGCAACATAGTCCAATGAAAAATTACAGGCCATGGTGAAACTCACAGCAGCATAGTTATTTACTGTAGCTTTAGTTGGCAACGGTGGGAAGCTGGAGCGCAAATACTGCCAGTCAGCTCTGCCTGTTGGTTCCCAGCAGTTCAGTCCTCATCAACTTGGCTTAAGGCAGGTTTTGCTGCTGGCCCAACAGGCCGCTCACCAGACACGTTAGCTGCTATCCAACTGTGGGCTGCAACACCATCAGCTGCATCCTTCTTATTCTGCCTCTTTGGTTACTTTTCTTCAGCAGAGGATTCTGGCTCAGAGAAAGCCTCTTTGACTCAGACAACATAAAATTTGAAGTACTATCCAGAAAGAAAGGAACAGACAGAGCTTGGCCTATCCTGTTGTTCTTCTGCTGCCATTCAGTGATGTCAGAGTACTGTATGTCACCAAATAATTTAAGTAAACAGGAATGAAAAGTACATTTCTTATAGCTTTATGGATGGGACCTGTGCAGATTTATTGTGGGCTCTTTAAGTAGAGTTTGACTCTATACCCACCATACTGCACTGCATACCTGAACATTATGAAAGATGATACCAACCCCTTTATTAATTTGGACCAGTGTACAGCAGTAGTTTTTTCCTTTGAAAAAAAATCCCCCTGTGCAGAGGAACAATAAATATATATATTTAAAATCCCATTAAGAAAGAAAATTAACCTGGTAAAATTGTGTTCTACTGTATACTGTTTCCTCCTAATGGATGAATGCAAAAAAGTGCAAGAGCAGTTACAAAAAAAGGTAATATTACTAAATACTTGTCCTGCAATAAATCATGCGGGGGAAACATACCATAAACAGTTCATGTAAACATCCAGCAGTATTTATTTGCAAAAACCTATTAACATATTTGCAATAGTGTTTCTGTCACCTGATCCAATATTCTAATTTCAGCTCTGTTTTGGTCTCCACCAACTCCTGTGGGAAATATCTGGTTCTTTAGCTGTTAAATGTTCCCTGGCTGGTCCCTAACGTCTGTTGTTTGTTGCTAGGGACCATGTCAATAACAGTAGATTATAGCTGCTTTAATTTACAATAACAAGAGGAACCCAATGAGACTTTAAATTTGTAATAAGTGCAACAAGTAAACAAGTTTGATAAAGCCTAAGAATAAATCAGAAAGCTGAATAATATTGAAGCTGAATATATTTTTCTGAAGAATATGGCTTGCAAAATAGATGAAAAACAGATTTATTTTTTCATTTTTCATGCTGGACCTCTGGTTGCTGTGACACTATAACCGTTCAGTTATGCCTCAGGCCAACTGTGGCTGTGGACTTTATAAAAATGTCACCAGTTTGACTAATACATGGAAACAAGGTGTGAAAGATTAAAGGTTTACGTTTTTTTTTAAAGCATCCCACTGAATCACAATGTTAATATGACAGCTCTGATGAATGCTTGATTCTTATGCCCTGAAAGGTGTAATGTTTTACTCCAAGTGTCACGAAAAGTATAATCACTAATGAATGAATCTGCTGCTCATATCCACATTTCTTTTCCTTGCCATTCCAACTTCTTCAGTAGGCACCAAGGATGGTTTATGTCATTTTTCCAGTCCACTGTCAGTGACTTTCAATTTGTATCTTTAATGCATGCCACATTAGTCATGCTACTCTAGCTGTTTTCTAGCCTGACCTCAGATGTGAGTGCACTAGAATCAACACAGCACAGAAATACTGCTCAGGTCTGTCAATACGTTTTAGTGCCAGGTTTTTAAGTACAAATGAGTTTTTCTATCAGGTGTAATTACACTTCCTGTCTCCCCAACATGCACAGGTGCCACACATAGTATGTGTGTGCCTGGCAGCAGCTGACAGAACTAGCAGACTCGTGAGCTGCAACTCACTTTCAGTGTTGGGAGGTGGATGTTTGCTATAAGAATCACCAGTCTTCCTCAGCTGAGGCGGGAAGGGTGAAATGGTTCAACAACAAGAACTTTAACTTACAACTAATTCAATTTTGTACTTCCCATTAAACTGATGAGAGATAGCTACGCTATAGACATTACAAAGTAATAACACTGGCAAACAAATATATATAGATTTTAATAATGTTTGTATGCTTGAACAGAAAAAAATGATTAACTACGACTGTTTAATCTCTGATGTGTACTCTAAATGCTATGCTATGACAATTTCCTTTCTTAGAAGAAGCAGCCTGTCTAGCAGCATGTGAAGAGCTGTTTCTTACTCGACAAACAGGCCTCATTGGTAGAGCTCTCTGCACTTTCCGCTGCTGTCTAAATGCACATTTAATATGGGAAAGCAATGTCTACATTATTCAAAAGATAATTAAATTATCCCAGATTGAGCATTATGAGACTATTGTGAAGCTATTGTTGTTTATTCACAGACATGTGACTGCAGGGAGAGTTGTAAAGGGCAGGAAAACATCTGCCTGTTTGTGAAATCAGTAAAGCGAAGCTATTGGTCAGACTTTCAAGGCTACAAGGGCAATACGTTATTGCTTGCTAATGTTTTTTTTTTATTTTTTTTACAAGGCTGTCAATCCATCTGAAACAGCCAAATCAGATGGAATCTTACTGAATATCTTGAATAACATGTACGAGAAACTTTGTGCGTGCATAACAAGGCTACAAATGATGCTCTGTCATCGGTTGGTAAGCTTTTGTTTGAGTGTAGAGATGAACTCAGGTCAGGACAATTCACATTCAAAATGCACTTTGTGGACGCTTTGCCTCAGGCAAGACAAACCCTCTGTACCCCCACCCCCACCCAGCCCCACATTTAGGATGCACAACACCGGCCCTCGTCCGTTTTCTCCCTCTATTCCTTCACATTAAAAATGCCGTTCTGCTCAGTCTGGCAGCACATGCTGCCAAGCCCACCAGGCTGTGAGGTTTGTGCAGAAGTTCAGCATCTAGTTAGAAAGTCTAAGACACAAGCTGGTGCAAAGTACAAATTCTTTCAAATTTGAGGCATTGTCATATATTACAAACTATCGTACCTAGGATGGGGAAAAGCGTTTATCCTTCTGCCCAGTAGATTCTTAGTAATATGTTACACTTTATCTGCGATTTGGTAAATTTACACATTGGATCCACAGAAGCCTGTGATGCTGTGGCTTACTGGCTTTTCTACTGAGTACAGCAGGCAGACATTAAGTCTGGTTAGTCCTAGGAGATTGACCTTTGAAGTGCACACTGAACTGTAAAGCAAAGCAGATGATTAAATCAGAAAGCTGTCTTAGCTCATCATTATAACAGTGAACATTGAGAAAATAAAAGTCTAGATTAAAGCTGCACTGCACAAAAGAAGAAATTACTATTGACGTATCGATTATGAAACCACCAAAATCAGTCTTTTAGGCACAATCTCTTTCATTATATAAAATGTTTGGCTTGACTTTTCCCAGCATAACTTAACAGAATTTCTAGTTGACCGACTGCAGCCTTTGAAGGGCTTTCATTTCTTTGGGCATTCTGTGATTGCTGTGTGTTTGATCCAAACATTTGGCATTTTGGATGCATAGAATTTGAGTACTCAAGCTGCATGTCTGCTGCCAAGTTACACCAGAGCTGCAAACATGCTCAGTTCAGGACTTGTGAAACCGATAAACAGAAAGCAATGGACATGTAGCCCACAGGGAGGGAAAAGTGACTTTGTTTCATTGTTTTTGCCTGTGTTTACTCACAGACACCCCTTCTACTGATTTATGTTTAGCCTATATGTGGTTTAGCCTAAATGAAATAAATATATACTGAGAGTCTGATTAGCCTGTCCCAATACATTTCATAGTTTTACTTGATAATGAACATATGAATAACAATTGTCATTAGCTCATTCGCTCAGACTACAATAACATAAGCTTCTCCATGTGTACATAGTGTTATGTTTACATTTTTAGTAAAAGGTGTATATTTACTGTACACATTATTTGTTTGTATATTTTTATATTTGACTTCTTCAAACTTTTATTCTTTTTTTTATATATTGTATTTCCACTTGTTGTTTATCTGCTCTATCTGCTGCTGTAAAAAGTGGATTGCCCCAGTTTGGAATGAATAAAGTCTTGTCTTATCTTATCTCTTATCAAACCCATTCACCTGCTAAAATATCCAAAGTATAATGAAAAAGTTTAAAAACTTTCAATACAGTAGATGAAAGAGATGAAAAAAATGCATTTAATTATGATGAAAGGGTCATTTCCATTTTGACTCTGGAGCTTTGAGCATCCTCAACTAGAGTTTGACGGACTAGACTATGCGCAAGTCAAAATCAATGAGATTTGATTTAGTATTCAATTCAGGTTTATTTCAAATCAATCAAACAGATGTTCCCTTTACACATTTATCTTTAACCCATGGTTTCTTTTTGGAAGAAACTGATTATATGCCCTTCTCTAATGAGATGTATCTAAACTGCTGTACTGTATTTAACATGACTTCAGGGTTTACCAATGAGAAAACTAGTTGAACACTTTTCATCTTGTAATTTTCTTTGAAGCAAAGCATTCAGTGTCATAAATACCACTGACACCACACAACATTTGAATGATTTAAGCGGCACATCAAAGTGTAGCTCCAAATCTTATTAAAGCTTAAATTAAAACTCAGAACTATAATTAAAACATGGACATTTTGCTATGATTTCTTTGGCTTTATTATATGATATCAGTCATGCTGTGTGGGTTTTCATTTCAACCGTCACTGCTGTAAAGTTTCTACCAAAAAATAGACTAATCCCATCAAAATGAAACCAAACACATACTCCCGTATAAATAAATATAAGAACTTCTTAGATGCACCTAAAATCAGTATCATAATTTTCACAGTTGGCCTCTAAACCTTTATGTACATTCTTCATCTACATTTCTGTTGCATCCAGGAGTAGATTAGAAAGTGGCTTCCATCATGCTTCACTGACTCTCGCTGCGTCTGCCTGAAACAAACATTTGTCTGTCTTGTTTGCGGAGCCGCTTGCATGAATACAGTTCTGCACATCCCTGCGACACCTCCCTCCCTCCCTTATTCTCATCCCAGATTGCCCCTAATTTCTCACGTCTTCTCCATTTCACCTTCCTGCTCTTTTCATTCTCTCTTTCCTCCTTCTCTTGCAGCAAATCCCTCGCTTCTTCCACCTCTTCACCCACTGCTGCCTGAGGGTTTTGAGAAACTGTTACATAATTCACTTCATATTATCACAATGCATGTATTATGGATACGGAGAGATACAGCAGGCATTACGGGATTTGATAAGGAATAAAGGAATTAAATTACAGATCACTTGCTTTGCAGATTAAATGGGTCAATCTATCACATTCATGGTTATTGAGATTAAAGAAAATTCTTCTGTCAGCTGCTGTGTCCGCGCGTGCATATGTGCAAACTTGTGCTATTGAGTCATCCCCATTCTCAGCACTAAAGCACTGATAACAACTGGGTGATTGTGATGACAGTTGACAGTAGTTCTTACATTGTCTCGGCTGGGCCTCTTCCCTTTATAAAACAGCATCACTCTCCTACTTTTCATAGTGAGGGATTTCAATCCATTTCCTCTCTTATCTAAATGTTGGGCTGTCTGTCTCTATTTTATAGCCTGTGTCCTTGTCATTTTTCAGTTTTTGCGCTACATCTCTCAAGCCTTCCCCCTCTCCATCTAGCTGGTCTGAGCTCCCCCTGTTTCCTTTACCCAGCTGTCTGTGTTCAAGGGAATTACGGAAGTCATGCTTCCCCCAGAAGATACAGGACAGTGTCTGGGCACAGCTCAGGCAGAAGTAGACTTCCAGAGCACTTAAAACTGCTGACAACATCCCCGGCAGTCATGTCCAACCTTCACTTCTGCCTAAATACTCACTGAGTAAGACAAAAAAACAGTAAAACCAGATGATGAAAGAATTATATGGCAAAGCCCCAACACATACAGAAAATCCCCCCAAACCCCGCAGACACTCCACGCCCATGCATTATAGATCAGTGGCAACTCAGCTCCCCTATGGATTCTACATGAAACAACATGATGAAACTAGACTGAGTGGCTAATATTTGTCACAATGGGATGTATAATAAGGATGTCAAATGCAATTTTAATGCGTGATTCCAAATGATTCAATATCAAGTAAATGGATTAATTCAAATCAAACTAGCAACAGAGCCCCTGTGTCTAATCCCCCCCCCCCCATCCCCCTTCTTTTTGAGCTACAGCTTAACACTCCCCTATTTCCATTTCGCCTGCTCTGTGATCTCTCCCTCTCTCTGCTTCCCTTTTCTCCATCTCCTCTGTTACGCACATAAAAAGGTTCCAATAGGGTTGTTGGGTAGATGGTATGAGGTAGCCTTTAGCTGTCTGGTTTTGAAAACCCTTTTTTTTAAACTGTGCATCAGAAAGCTGAGAAAGCTCCTCAGGATGAAAGAAAAACTGATCGATCTGACAACCTGTTCAGCTGGCTGATCTCCTGTTTTGATTTTAATTCATTACAATCAAACACACAAGTGCCCCCATGGCAAAAGAAAACTTGCCTTGGTCGGGAGCATAAATTATAGTACAAACCAGAATGAGCCGAGGATCTGAGGATACCTACAGGGTCATAGTGAAAATTAAGGGCATAACTATGTTTTAAAAGTGATGAGCAGAATATTAAAGTCCATTCTTAACAGGAGTTGAGATGAGATGAGATGCTGGATCAGGGTTAGGGAGCATAGCAAAAATCTCAGTCTGCGGGCTTACATGTTTGAGATATAAGTGATGCAAGGATAACCAAAGTTATACTAGGGTAGCAAGTAGGTAAATCAGCACCTTTTTTAAAGCATTGAAACCAGTGTCAAGTGCTTCATATCAAAAAGAGCAGCACAAATATACAGAACTTGTTTTATCGGTTTTCCTCGAGCATATTAGTTGTGGTTTTGATATTTTCTGGTTTGTTTCTTGTATCATTCCTGTATGCAGCACTCTAAGACTGATGATCTTTAACAGTAAATGGATTATATCTCAAGGAGGAGGAAATAAACAACGTACTGGAAGATCAGTCACTTTTAACAACAGCATCACTCATTCATGTGGATCGTGTCTGATCCCCAATTCTGCATGCTCAACACACTTAGTTGTTGTTAATTTATTTTCGAGGAATAAAATGAAGTGGCAACAGGTTGTAATAACAAATTTAGTGAAAAAATATTTACTTAACTATGTCACTTTGAAATAGGAAAAGTAATCTGTTACGTCGTACGATTAAAAGGATAGTCAGTGTATTACCTACACTGTATGGACGCTAAGCAATAAACTGCTGTGGACGGGGTCAGCAGCAGAACGTATTTGAGCCAATATCAGTTTTAAGTGTATGCTATATTTAGGATATTTTCATTGCTTACCTTGCCACCACACAACCCTTACTAATGTGGAACTAAAGCCGTTATATCCATCTGTGCTCTCTTCAATGCCACCAGACTCCAGACAAAAACAGTCCTTTTACCTAACAGAAGAAGCGAGTTGCTGGTCTACCACTGCATCAAACAGTTTGTTTGTGGTATTGTGTGTGTGACCTTAGTGTTTCAACACACTAGTTTGGATCTGAACTACACACAATAACTCAAACTAGCCAACAAGGCGATGGCAGACCAGCAACTTCCATGTTATACAAGGTCAAATTACAGTTTTCGTCTGGTGGCTTTGAAGAAAGCAATATAACTGCTTCAGTTTCCTGTTGGAAAGGGCTGTCAAACAGCAAGGTAAATCAGAACTATCCCTTTAAGCAAATAAAGATTAAAAAATTTCAAGAGGACCATGATTCACATTGGATTTTTATGTAAAAACAAATTTGAATAAAGATCTGGAGTCTGCGGCAACATTACCACGCTGGCTCACCAGAAACCGATCAGCGGCCGGACTACTGGAGGTAACCTGTCACAGAAGCACTAAGCTTGTTTATTAGGTGCACTTGGTTTTATTTTCGTCAGCCAACGAAACAAGTATTTTTGTTTCTTCCTGGGATCACTGCCAGTAGGGGGGGGGGGGGGCAAAAGTTCTGCACTCCAGCTTTCAGCACCACATTGGTGCTGAGGCAATGAGCATATGTTAAATATTTAAAAATACAGACAAATAAAAAAATAACTGGTATGGCCACATTTTATTGTGATAAAATTATTGGAATTAAACAATTTATTGATTTCTAATGCCCCTTTTTGATATTTATATTCATTGCCTTAGTCATGTGCCACAATAATGTGCTGTTTTGGAATGGAAATATCCTTATCTGGGGGCATTTCCAAGCAAATATCGTTATATATGCTGATTCATTCGATGAATGAATCATTCGATGAATGAATCAGCATATCATTTAATTAATTTGATTAAAAATTGTAATTGATTGACCTAATTGCCCTAATTATTATTTTTTATTTTTAAGTGCAATATTGTCTGATATATTGGGTAACTGATACAATGGGTTGATATATCTTAACAAAGGCTTGGTTTTACCTGACATTTAGCAAACAAATCACACAGAACAGTAAAAAGAGGAGAGCTGTCTGACTTCATTCTCTTAAAATCAATGTACATCACGGCCGTCAGTAGCCCATTACTTAGATCGGCAGTTAATGTACATCTACTAACAATTATTAGTATAGACAGAGCACGGCATGATGTCAGTGTTCAGAGAGATTCCTTGCAGTAGTCTGCCAACAGCCACATTTCCTGTCAAAACATCTCTGAGCAAGACACAGAAATCCTCCATACTTATTCACTGGGAGACACTCTGGATTAATGTGTCAGTGGAATGCCTAAAATGTAAAGATGTGAAATGTAGACTTAGGAACTGTCCAATAAACTGAATAGCTGAAGTTGTCCATTAGCAACTCAACACAAGTTCTCTCTCTGTCTCAATTTTTTTTTCTCACTTTTTTCAGTCCCACTTGCACACACATTTGCCAACTTTTGAGGCCAATGTATTGACTCACACTCAGTCACTGAGGCCAAAACTAATAATAAAATCAAATATAACTACACTACAGTAGCTCTAAAACCATTTGTAACCTAATCTCTATTAAGTTACAAATGGGTACCTAATCTTAACCAGGAAAAATCGGTTGTTTCAGCTTTCAAGACCAACTGTCAGAAGCTAAATTATCATCAGAAGTGCCTGAGCATCCAAGAGTTGCTCCTCACAAGTATAATCATATCAAATCAGACATTCACATGTGCATGCTTGCTCTCTCTGTCTCTGCTGTATGAATATTTGAATCACTTCATCATGTTTTATCAATGTGAAAACTAAACTGCAGCTAAGGAAGCGCAGCACTGGAATTAGTAGTAAAAGTAGATGTCACAGTGGACCATTGAGAGAAACAGAAAGGTCCGGGGAGAGACAGCGTTTGAATATTTCAGCACCACAGAGAGAGCCAGACAAAGAGACTGAAGGCCTTTCTCAAAACCGAGTACACCCAGTTAGGAGTCTTCGTCCTTGAAAGTTTGAACTCCCCAGGACGGGATGGCACAGTACACGCAATATGTAGTTGGAGCAGCAATGTCTTTGCTGACATTCCATCTCAGCTGGGTTTTAGTGATTAACTGTATAGCTCTGTGACAAAATACCTCAAGTTAGCGCCACTTACAGGGCTTTTTGGGACAAAAAAAAACAAAAAGGAGAAAGAAATGAATGAGATGCAGTCAACAGTTAACTCCAATCTAATGTATATCTACTACAATGCCTTTATTTTTTTAATTTCTATATATTTATTAATTTTTTTGTGAAATGTGGTGAGATCTGTACATATAAAAGCCCAAAAGTACAGACCGAGAAGCAGCACTGTTATTCAACGTTACTGTCCAACACAAACTAATTTGGCATAAACAAAGTTCATCTTCCAAAATTATTTATATCATATGTTCAAAACATATGCCACAGAGACATCAGAGAAACGACCGTGGACGTTAGGCGGATGGTCATCTCAGGAGCTGGCCTGCTAGCGTCTATCAATCAATCATCATTTATTCGACAAGAGATGCTCATCTCCCATTTTCTGCATTAACTCTTTTTCAAGAAAGGCAGACAATCACCTCAAGCGACTGTACAAAACCTTTTTGTGGAATTGAGGATGTTTTTTTTTTTCTTTTTTTAGAATTTCCATCAACCTTTTCCAATGCGTTACTTCAAAATGCGCATACAAATACAATGATGGAAACATGGCTAATAACAGTTGCAGGGTGAAAACTATAAAAGTTCTGACAACACAGATTCACCACCATTGATGCAAAGTCCATAGTGTCCTCAATAAACTAGGCGGAGCCAGAACACTTCTGCTAATTTGGACAGTACTTGGCTGGACTTTGAATTGGCCGGTCCTATGACCGGTGACGTTTCACAAAGTCAGTAGACACAAGTTCAGACAAGGACGCAGATTGAGAGACGCCGTTAGGTTTAAGTGTTTCAGCACCATGGAGAGAGACAGATGAAGAGACTGGTTTTCCGTATTTCAGCACCACGGAGAGAGGCAGACTGAGAGCGACGGGATGTGAAACACTGAACTGGGTAAAGACTGCTTTTTTTTCAAGCCAGTCTTAACTAGGGAATATTTAAAGCATTATTTTTGTAGAGGCAGAGAGCTTTAGAGGAAAGTAGCTGGAGAGGGAATGAGAGGGAGGGGGGGAGAGATATGATGTAAATAAAGTCTCTGCGAAGAGAGTCTCTGTAATGTGTGATCCTGTATAACTCTCTTTGAAGGTTTGCACCACCTAAGCTCCTTCAAAGACAAATCTCAGGGGACAAAAACCTCTGCCCCACACAACTGTATGAGGCACTTTTCAGATACGCACACAAATATTCATACAGCACAATATCACAGTAAGATTTGTAGACCTACTGTAGTGTATTGTCCTACGCTGAAGACACACAACTGTATATTAGAGCGCTTGTGTATGAGACAAAAGACAAATTTCAGGGGACAAATGGCTCTAATGGCTCATGTGTGACTATGTGTCTGTGGCACAAGCTTGCTGATACACAATAGCACATGATGAATGAGAAAGCCCTTTACCTCAATTAAAGATTTGGTGGTCTTTGAAAAGACAAAACAGAAAAAAAGAGAGGGGAGAAAGGTGCAATCCCTCTGAAATCCTAACGCAGTGTGGTTACATGACCAACATAACATGCATCATTAGTGTGAATAACAGATATCTTGATGCCAATTCAGTGTCCAAATAATAATGTATGTACTATATAATATTTACTAAACTATAGTATGCATATGTATTTCAATATTGTGGGAAGGTGAGAATAAAGCACACGTAGTCATCGCCCACCAACCGAGCATCTGACGAAAGACTGTGGTGCAACACTCAGCGGTCAGTTTTCCTTGTTCACTACACAGGGACTTATGCAAAGCTATGACAAATGTAGCAGGTAATGCTACCATCCGCTCCTGCTGTGACTGTTTATATACCGCTGGTAAGTCAGGTGTTTTCCCGTCTAAACTGTTGTGTGGGTTATTTCGATCTACAGTAGCCTTCCTTCGAGTTCACGGCTGTGGGTTCAGTGTGGTTTCTGAACTGCTGAGTGGGCTGTTTGAGTTGAGAGAGATCAGCTTTAAGGCAGAAATGCACCATGTGAGTGTCAAAAAAAAAAAAAAAAACACAAATATATGACTCTTTCTGGAAAGGTAGGCTATAGGAAACCTAAAAATAGATAAAGAAAGGATCACCCTTGAATAGAAATGATGATATACTGTTATTTGGTTTGATTATTTAACACAGGATATGTAAGGTGTCCCTGTGCAGACAATTGTTCTTGAAATTGTGGGTGTGATTGACAGGTATACTATGTGTTCTGGATGAAAAATGTAGTACTGAGTCTTTGGCGGTGTAATGGCCCTAATTTAGCAAGAAATCAAAATGATCACCCTTTCCTCTAACATCCAAGCCACAAGCATTTCCTCTTAAAAGCATAAGGGGTACTTGAATCAGGCGCTGTGGACAGAAAATGTGTTTTGCCAAGGGGTAAATGTGATCTTATCCCCTGTGATGATTTTTATAGAATACCAGTGTGCGCTGTGTGAGATTTACGTGGGACAAAAACTACCGCAGTTGTTGTTTAATTCTCACTTGGCTAGGTGGCTGGGTGCACTTACCATAGTATACCATAGTAGTGCACTCCCAAGACTGCACGTCTTATATTGCAAAAGGTTCTGTCACAGTAATGCAGGAGCAAAAATGAACAGCAGAGATAAAGATGTTAACATATTACTTCAACCAACTACATCTTTGTTGTTTGATTACATTAAATCCTCTGAATGCAGCTATTTTAAGTCATCTTGCATAAAGTTTTGTAGGATAATGATTAAAAGTTTGTTTGTAGGTTATGCTACATACAAATGAAATCACACTTGACATATTGCTCTTGATTTACAAATGTGTTTCTTACTACTTAACTTTTTGAGTTCCACTTCTTAACAGTTATAATAAAAACATAACCTTGGTTCAGGGCAATTCAGAGCTATAAATAAACTGAACCTTACCTAAGCCTTGGTTTAAAAAGAAAACCATGCTAGAGTGCAGAATGTGGGAGTCTTTCTCTGAAGACAGGCTTGCATTCAAATGATCCAGTGATGATTGTGTCCATCTGGCTGAAAAGAAATATGCTCAAATAAAAGAAAACATGTTTTCCCATGTGAACAAGAACAAGTACAAGTTCATAATGTCCTTAAATGAAAGGAAGTAGTTGTTTTGGTCAATCCTCAGGGTATTTTGCCCCTCGACTAATAAGGAAGAATGATTACATGTTGCATCCTACTGGCTGGTAAATTGCTGCTGAATATGCAAATAAATGCATATTTTCTGCCCTAATTGTTGCCTGATAAAGCACAAAGTATCCAGTTATCGCAGTGTGGCAGACTTTTTTGCATAAAATATCCATCTTGACAAGTTTTTAGTTTCACATTTATTCTTAAACATTTTTAGAAAATCCGCCATAAGGGTGAGATATTTGTTTCATCAATAATTTGTTTCATTAATTTTCAGTAAACGAAAACTGTCAGTAGATTTTTTCTGAAGAGGGGCAAATAGGCGGTAAACCAACATCATGACTTCAGT
This sequence comes from Lateolabrax maculatus, assembly GCA_031216445.1. NCBI lineage: Eukaryota > Metazoa > Chordata > Actinopteri > Acropomatiformes > Lateolabracidae > Lateolabrax > Lateolabrax maculatus. The sequence goes on along the minus strand of CM062197.1, from coordinate 12,683,473 downwards.
AAAATTCCTGAAAGGGGCTCATTTTCATCAGAAAAGAGTTAAATTACAACCCCAAGAGTACATTTTTTTTATACCTGGAATGAGGGTTCAGTGAAAGAGCACTTCCACACTTTATGATTTGGCATTATGCTTCACTGTAGCTGCATGAGGCCTCTTGGGTAATTTTACACCTTGACATCATTTTAGGTTCATCATCAGAAGTGATAGTCAGCTTTTCAAAAGGACTCACCTGCGCTTATTAACCAGCTGTGAGATGAGTGTGAGTGAGACTACCTTTGAACTTTACCAGTTAAGAGCACAAGAGTGAGGCAAGAGAGAGACACCAAGCTGTTACAGTAGTTCAGATAGTGCAAGGTAGCAATCAGTCAAAACACTATCCCTGAACTGGAAATGTAACTACAGGTTAAATCCCTGTACCAGCCATCTCTGTGTCCATCAGCCATGTATTCTGCACAGATGCCCTTCAGCGAGATACAGAGCTGGTGGTGGTCTGGATAATGTTTTCAACTGGAAGCTATGGCCTATAGGTTGCAGGCTGGCTTGTGTAGTGACACCTTAATCCAAAATGAGGCATTTAGTTGAAATTACAGATTATATGGTGTGAATTCAGTTAAACATCTACTTTCTATGTTGAAGCTGCATAAAGTGCACTAAATTACTTTGGAATAGTTTATTGATGACAGTGGTGTCTTTGGGGGGCAAAGTGCGCCCAAAGGTAGACTCCTCAAAACATGAAGTGTCAAGAGATAAAAAAAAAAAAAAAAAAGTGCAGGGTTAAACAAACAAGATTTACTCTAACCTGAATTCACTACAGAACTGACTTCACACACACACACACACACACACACACACACACACACACACACACACACACACACACACAGCCTACATTACTATGAAAATTCACACAATTCTAATTGAAGTTCCACAGTAGCATAGGCATACTTTTCCCTCAAAACATGAGTTATTATTAGTGGTGGTGCTCACTAATCACCACCACTAATAATATTTATATATATTTGTTTTGGGGTGGGTGGCAGATCTTACCCGAGTTCCTCAGCTTGCGGTTCCTGAACACCGAGATGATCACCAGCAGGTTCCCCAGCACGTCCACCACGGTGGTGAAGATCAACACGCTGGCCAGGATCCCTATGACCCAGGCGGGGCGGGCGCTCCCCTCCGCGGCCAGTGTGCGCTCCAGCTGCCCAAGCCGCGGTTCCGTCCGGTTCTTTATGAGTGTGAATGTGTCCGGCATCACTGGCCCACAGCCCCAGACCCCGTTTCAAGTCAAAACTGTGCTCTACGTCCCGCAGGTACCCGAGGCACCGGTGGACCCTAGACGAAGCATGGAGCGCACCCGGGTTCCACAGTTGCGCGCGTCAGGTCCGCAACTTTAAATGCGATGTGAGTTTCTCGGTGTTACGCGGCGGTTCACGTGTGGCCTACACAAAGTTGCGGGGAATTCTTGGCTTTCTTTATCTCCGCACGAAAGTCATCCACCCATCCACCCGTCCACCCATCCACCCATGCGCCATCAAAAAGCCCTTCCGACCCGCGGCGGTGCCACGCCTCCTCCCCGGCGAGGGAATGTGAATTATTTGTCGCCCGGGAAATATTTCATAAAAGAAGGTCCAGACCACTCATGTGTCGAGTCTCCATCCTCTTCAAGCGCTCCCGGCTTGCTGCTTAGCATCTCCAACTCCCATCCGTCTGCGTGCGCCCGCGTTGAAAAGGGGAAAAAAAAAAAAAAAAAATGTATATATATTTATTTCGAAAATGTCAAACCGCTGCACCGCCTCGGGAGTCCCCCCTCTGATAGAATTTGCTATTTTTCCGAGCAAACGGAGGAACAGACCGTCCCCCCCCCCCCCCCCCCCCCCCTCCTCACCACCAGTGATGCCCTTGCCGCGCGCTCAACTACGACGCGGCACTGTGGTGAATATCCCCGAGGAGCCACGCAGCGCGTCACGCAGAAATCCACGGCGAGGACGAGGGGAGAAACACCAGTTTTACCTCCGACTCGGCTCTACGCGTCTCTCCCCGTCCGTCTCCTCCCGCCGTCTCTGGCATCCTCTCTCTCCCTCTCTCTCTCTCTCTCTCTCTCCCTCCACCTCTCCGCCGCCGCCGCCGCGCCGAGGTGTGCGTGCAAACAAAGATTTCCCTTCAATTCTCCCCCCCCCCCCCCCCCCGGCCATTCCCGCCGTGACTTCCCGGGATCCGTCTTTGATCTCAGCACAAAGCTCGGGAGTTGCTCTAAGTGTACACACAGCGGTGGGTCCGATCAGCACACTGTGACTTATGCGGAGCATTTGACACAGATGAGGGAGAGAGAGAACATGTTCAAAGTATTTTTTTCTGCAGGTCTTTGTCTGTACATGTGTCTGATTTATATGGTTTATTCAAACACATGTTAATGCATTAACCTTTTGAAAGACTTCAAAGGTGAAAATAGTATTAAAAAAAAAAAAAAAAAAAACCAAGCAGCTGGAGCTATATTATGGGAGTCTTTCAATTACAAACACTATTGATTGAACCAATATCCTTCAGCAGTGTGTGCATGCCTCCACCAGGGTGCCATTCATGGACTCTGGACTATTATGATTCACTTTGTGCACAGTGCAGTCAGCAGAGCAAGTGGAGGTGGCAGCCTAATCCCATTCATCCTTAACGCGGGTAACCGGTGGCAACCGTGCAGTCGAACTCCCCATCAGATCCAGTGGAATTTGCATGTCATCGATACCGTCAGTGCCAGTGGTGACACATTGAGGCCAGCTCCATTCACTTGTTCAACTCTTCAGTGCTGGGCGTATGGCTGCAGCGGATGCCCTCAAGCACAGCAGCAGGGACAGATTAGAGCAGCCCAGTGTCAGCCTCAAAGCAGGGTGATGTGTGCCGCAGGCGCGATGGTGATGACCAGAGAGACAGACAGTTCTGGCACTGAGGTCGGCCAGATTGGCACACACACATACACACACTTTGAGTATAGAAAGAAAGTCAATCTCACACATCAAGAAACACTGATGATAAAAAAAAAAAAACATAATTTTGCTAATTGAAAACTGCAAAGCCCTGATAACGCTCTGCTGACTATGGTGGACATGCTTTACAGACTCAATCTATTGCGATGTGATTACTGTGCCTGCTCTGAAAGAAACTTCAATAATCTTAAGCATGCACTTATGGCAGTGAAGTATATTGTTGTGGGAATAAATGCCGGAATGGGGAGGAATGGATGAATGATGCTCTGACAAACTGGCCACAACAACGGGGGATCAAGACCGTCCTCTACAAGAACCCCTAACGTAGCTGCTCCATATGGCCATGTTCCTTCTGCTGTACTCTACAGGACAACATGGTTTTATTGATATTGATGAATCTTTGCTGGCTAACTCTCTCAGAGCCATTGTTCCGCAGAGAGTTTTGTTGAAATCAGCAGATGGTGCGACCAAACAAAACAAATGTCTGGAGAGTAGGGTGAAAAGAAAACAAGGGGAAACTAGCCTGGCGATACTATAATTATATATTTCCTTGTCGCGGGTGTCTTTTGAAATGTAATCGTATTTGCATAGTTAATTATAATACAACTCTCAACAGCTATTGGATGTCATTAAATTTTGTACAGACATTCATGGTCCTCAGAGGAGGAAGCCTACTGATTTAGGTGGTCCCCTGGTCTATCCTCTAGTGCCACCACAAGGTTGAAATCACTGGCAGTTAATTAAATGTCTTGCCAACTTGGCTGGATTGCCATGAAATCTCACAGCACCACAAGCACGTCGACGTTTTCTCTTATCCTGTGAAATATCTCAACATCTACATGATGAATTGGATCAAAAGTTTGAACAGACATTCATAGTCTTCAGAGGATGAATCCTATTAGCATTTAGCTCAAAGCACAGCTGTGCCAAAGTACACCTCACAGAGCTGCTTGGATGGCTGTAGATTACTGTATGGCATTTTATTGAAGTTGACAATTAAATAAATAAATAAATAAATGTTGGCACCACCTTCTGATTATCTTTATAAACATTTCTAAGTTATAAATAATGGCTTTATTATAGTTAATACTTCGGTTACTAATGCTCAGTTATAAGCCACCAATAAGAACAACCTTCAGGTTGGCCAGTGTTTATCCTCCTCTGACATAACCCTCAGGGTGGGAAGCTTAAATGCTGTTATCGAAAGGATAAGGTCGTTCCACTTGGCTCCAAGCTGCAAGTCGTATAAACATAGGGAATCTGACAAATCGTTATCATTTCACCGCTTCCCTATTGATCAGCAACTGAAAAGACAATGCATAGTGAAACGTTAAATAGCTCAATAGCTATGGCTTGATTAGCCCTGAACCGGTCCTTCTCTCATCTGAACGTTAGTTAATGTTATGAATAGTGTCTTCAGGTGTAACAAGAAGAATTTCTTCAGCAGAAATGTGTGCTCTCTTGTTGCCTTTTAAGTTTGTGATACAATCTCATCCGTTGTGATTGTTCTTACATTCGAGTCATCAGATGGACTATAAAGGTTAGTCCCACAGGCATTTCACGCTTGCACAGTTCAACAAGGACCTTGTAAAAATCTTACAGTTGTAGCAGCTTCAGCACATCTAGATGCTTATTCTGCTGCCGCGCATAAAAACCCCTGATGATCAAAGCACAATATAGAACAGACCCCCTTCTTACCAAAATCAGATCTCAGCATCTTGAGGGTGACAGCATACCAATTCCTCAGAGCTAAAGCAGATAACAAGCTGAGCTCAGAGGCCCATGATGCAGCCATATTTCTCAACAGCATTTGAAGTATTTGATCCAGCATTCTGTCTCACCTCTGTTTAAGGCAGATTTTTTTTTAAAGCCTACAACAATCTGGGAGCGTTTTAATAAAGTCCAACAGAGTAATACTGAAGGCCTGTCAAATCAGCATATCTTAGCTCAAGCCAAGACTTATGGAGGGTAAAATAAACATATCCCGGATAATGGGATTCAGCTTTTTCTGTGCTCTTTGTGTAATCTGCAGAAAGTGGTCATGAGAAAAAAATCTTTCCAAGAAATGTATGAGAAAATTACCGTCTTTTAATGTCATATAATAATGTTCAGCACCAGATGAGTTGTGACATAATCCAATGACATTTATGCACTTTCATCACCGAAGAAAATCCAATAAAGGACATGAAGTACGCAGTGGAGCCTTTAACTTCCCTGTCTCACGTAGCAGTTTTACAGGCATATGCCAGAGGATTGCCATAGTAATAATCTGTTAAAACAGCAGGGGGAGGGGAGTGATGGGATAGGCCTGGTGCACAGCTTCCTCTACTCAGTGACACACGGCTGAGGGCAGCTTTATGATGTGAATTCATATTGTCATACATGGACGTGACCTCCTCCAATTCAATTTCCCCATCCCCCATTGCCTTCTTTTAGTAGTGTAGGCATATTGTATCTGATTACACTCATAAAACTAAGGTATCCGTGAATAATACATGCGATGAAATTGCTTCAGACACTGACTGCGTAACCATTATGGTCATGTGAGTGTTGTACGTGCATGTATGACTGTGCGCCTGTGTATGCGTGTGTTTGTGTCATGAGAGGCAGATGTTAGGCACATAGATTAGGTCTGGCAGGGTGTGTAATCCTGGTGTTACTGAGAACAGCATGGATTTATAATCACCCACACAGCTACCCCTCAATAAGCAAGAACTGGGGAATGGTAATCTCTTTTACTTTTCCCACTTCTCTCCTCATCTCTCGCCTTTCTTACATGATCTATCCTTCACTCCCCTCCTCCTTTATGTAACATCCTTTCATCCCTCTGTCCGTCCCTTCGCTCCCCTGCTGTGTCCAGCCAGATCTGGAGGAACGTCATTGTGAAAAAGCAGAGAAGAAGAAGGGAGAAAAATAATGGGGGCTATGGGGTAGAAAAGGGTTTTAAGTGGCTTAGATGACGCCACGGTGTAAATGCCAGATGGTCCAATGAAAAGCCAGCAGAGCTAAAGGGACTGGCAGGTCCTCATCAGTTTCCTCTGATGCATGATGAATAAACACAACAGTCACTTTGTTTATTGCTCTCTCTCTCTCTCTCTCTCTGTCTCTTCCCTCACACGCCCTCATATTTGCCTTTGATTTGACCCTGGGCCTGTCACTAGGACAGCCAGCATGCTTGGAATACGTTAAACAAGCAGGATGGTCATCAAAAGAGTGTGCTGGAGAGAGTTGTAAGTTACTGGGACACGTTGCATAATCCTTGTCAGAATAATTTGATAAACTGTGAATCTGGATGCATAAATTGCTTGTAGTTTTTCCCCTCCCTCTGACCAGACAGCAAGACTAGTCCTACCTGTGGTGTGTTGTTTACATTTTTGGTGTTGATTCTGTGACACTGACAGCTGGGGGCAGATGTTAGGTTATGTAAGGTTTTGCCCGTAAGGATGCATGTCTTGTGGGTAATGACTCTTGTTTTTCTACCTCTAAAGACCCAAAATTAAGGCAGGATCACCATAAAAAACAAAAACGAATGGATTCAGAGAAAACTGACATGCCACCTGTACCTTTTTAAATACCTGTGGCTATTATCACTTGAGACATCTTTGGCATATTATGCTAATTGGTGAAATTTCATTTTCTGTGTTGCCTTGTTGTGACAGACAGGGGTAATAGAGGAAACATAAACTCAGGCGTTATGATCACATTGCAGAGCAAAACAAGCTGTTTATCTGTAGGCTATAAAGTTGGTAATAGGAGTTTTTAGAATGTCTCCTGCAGTGAATATAAGTTTCATCAAGTTTTATGTGCATTTTATACAGTAATGCATGAGTTTGTCCTGGGCTGAGGAAAACAGAAATTCATCTCCCTCGAGTTCTGCCTTGTACCTGTTTGTGTCTTTTGTGGTTCATGGTTCCTGCAGGGAGAGAGAATAGAACTGGAACAAGTCAGCCAACATTTGACTATGAGCTATTTCCATCTATTGCACTGACACAAACTGGCATACACTAAAAAATATATGAAGGGTTTCACTCAAAAATGATATCCACTGTTCAAAAAATGTAACACTTACTCTGACAAAATGATTGCTGTCATGAAGATACAGCTAATGCTGCAGCTCTTGGCTATCTTAAAATGTACACTCCGCATTGTCATTTTAAAGGATGTAATGACTTGAAATGTTTATAAATAATTATAAGGTACCTTCTTTTACGCCCAAAACTATAGACACTCAGCCATGCATGCTACCACTGAGTCCTGACTTATCCCTGTGCATGCATGCACCATACCTATTATTGTATATGTTTCGGAGTGGGCGAGTTGTTGTGTCAAACAACTCTGCTCCCTGCACTGCATCAAAGAAAACATGTAGTGTTTTTGCAGCAGGCATGTTGAGCAGTATGCAGAGACAAACATCGTGCATCTGTACTACAGAAAACACACACACACACACACAGGTACAGTACACACAGACATAAACACTTCCTCATCCCTAAATTGGCTGAAATGTGTTGTGAAAGTGAAAACGAAACACAAACATGATCAGTGGAATGTCTGGTTGCCATGGGAGTGTGTTCTGTCAGACAGTCAGCCTGGTGGTGTTTATACGAGGAGGGTTGGATGATAACAAGGACAAAGTTTGTGTGTCAACTCCCCGGGGTTGGGGGTGGGGGGAGGCACACGTCGAGGAACAAAGGTTCGTCTCCTTGTTAGTTACAGATAGATTGAGTGCAGAGTGTAGACATATCTCATTTCTGTTGGGGGAGGGACAATAAACATAAAAAAAAAAAATTAAAAAAAAACTCAAGAGCAATTCCTGAAGGGGACACCAAAGGTACTTCAACTACTATCATAGTAGTACAACATTTTTGCCGCTCATTCACCCATTCAGACACCGATTTGCTGGCCTGACCATTGGGAGCAATTTGGGGTTCCGTCACACTTCTACCTGTGAGCAGCAAAATGTTCAAAAAACATCCTTTGTTTTAAGTTAACCTTTCCAAAGTAGCTACTTATTGGGGTCAGCCACCACTGGCACACTTTCAGAGCTTCTTCTCTCCACAGACTGTGTACCGAGGGCCAATGTGTGGGGGTGGTAAGCAATGGACAAAAACACACGGGCGTGTGAAGGGGAGGGGAAACTTAAAAGTGCATTTGTTTTGTGTCTATACATAGAATAAGTTTTTAAGAGCATATCATTATATTATTTAGAATAATATATTTATATTTACAGTGATATATTGAGGGGGCCAACTTATGTTTTTCCCAGGAAGTCCAGACCCCCTGTAATTTCCGCCTATGGACATGACCATCACCTGCCTACAACCTTTTGTCACCAATCAGGAATTAGCGACAGGTCACCTTTTGAGGATGGAGATAAAGCGATTAAAACAACTTGCTGGCAGCATTCAGTAATTAAAGTCGCTTAAATTTGGATCATGTGCAGAGTTACATGTTCTGTTAATCAAATACATACTGTGGCTGTGGAATGTATTTTTTCATTATTCATGCGTGGCTGATGGCTGGTCTAAAAGACTCATAGCAAATTTCTGCACAGACAAGAGATGCGGCCTGCATAATTTGATCATAGTACTGGGTCAATATGGAAATAAACTCCAACTCACAAGAACAAAGAGTACCACACAATAAGCCGGATGCATCTATTCTAGTCAGCAAAAATATAAGTTCCTAGAATAAACAAAAGGGCATAATGGGAAGATTACGCTGAAATCTTCTCAACTGTTGACAGTGTATGAAGCCAAAGCAATCCAAGCCATGATCAGAACACCCTTCTCAAAGGATTTCAAAATAAAATTTATTGTTTGACTGACAGTTTATGCACTTAACATTCCAGAAAACATTCTCACGCCTTCACGTCTCCCCAGGACATAGATGACTATAAGCTCTGCTAAATGAATCTGCCAGATTCCAGTCGGGAAGGAAAGAAAAACATATAAGAGGCGTGACAAGACTGACTTGATAGGATTATATATTTTATGGGTATTATTTATATCAAGTAGTCTGCGTTTAGAAATAGCTCACCTGATACTGTACACCGGGTACATATTCAATAAAGAATGAATCTGCTTGATTAGAGCAGATTCATTAAGTTCTTGTTATGTGCAGCCTCTTAAACGTCCACACTCGTACATAAACACTGCAGCGACCTGAAAGAACTTGAAAGGTGCTTTGCTTTGCAAGACGATTCAACTGCAATGGATGGCAATGACAATGTAATAAAACATGACAGCAAAGGTGTCTCACGTGTTAGCAGTGTTGATTCACCGCATTCTAGGTTTAGGTTTAAATTTCAGCATTTGGAAGCTGCTGTTGTGTGTTGAGTTTGCACATTCTCACAGTATTCCTCTGGGTTTCCTTCCACAGTCCACTGTCATGCAAGCCAGGTGAACTGGAAACTGTAAAGTGCCCACGGTGTGCGAATGTTTTTTGGGTTTTTTTTCACGTGTTAGTCTGACCTGTCCGGAATGTGCCTGTCTGTTGCCCGATGCAAGCTGGGTCACGCTTCAGCAACCCACTTACAGAGTAGACCTGAATAGGAACGGATAAAAAGGGTGAATGGATGGATGGACACCATAAAGTGACACTAAGCCTGATCATGACCCTGTTCAAACGTGTCAGTCGGTATGAGAAATAACTAATCCGTATAGTTTAACTGATGTTTCTCATCAGTTACGCATCAGTTATGCTGAAAAACTATATTTTTGCAACAACAAATCAATCCATTAACCCTTGTTGGAGCAAGCAGATTTTTCAGTTGCACAACAAAAGCTTTTCAAAGCATAAAATATTTTTTAATGGCATTTTTTGTTTTCTTGTAGAATTCTAGAAATCCATTTGAATCCTCTATTCCTCTGCCCTTGAATTTTCAGACTGTCTTAAGTACTATCTTTCTTAAAAGGCCTTCACAATTTACATCTTCATTAAGATACATGTACTGTGCAGTACATACTGTCCGATTTGGATGATTTGCATTTACAAATGGCAATATCTACTTTGTCTTTCAGGAGTCCAAAACAGTCTGCTGTATTTATTGTTTGCTGTTTACATCACTGAGTAAGATGTTAATGTTTTTCTCTACATCACAAGAAGGTTTTGCCAAAGGCATTTCTCTCCTTTTTCACTGAAACACTAGGAGTCATGTTTACCAGACAGCACTAGAGATATAGATATATGGTAAGTGTGAGATGAAGGCAGGTCGGAACAGCTATTTCCATAACTAAATGTAGCCTAATTCTGATAGCCGACAACTGTCTTGAATTGCCCTTATGAATAAATGAATCCTTAAATACTCCTAGTTACCTACACCCAGAGTGTTCTGCCCGTTTTCCGCAGTTGTTGCATTTATGTTTAATCCCGTTTACATTCCCTTTGTTGTGTGAGAACTGGGAACACAGCATCATTTACACTGTGTTCTCAGTGAGGCAACCCTGTGTACATGTCTTGGGTGAGTGATTCTGTATTTCATGGTCGCATTTTCACATAATTCTCCAAACCTTTCAGCATGTAAAGTCTGAAAATGTATATCACATGTTAATAACAGGTGTACAATGGGCTAATTCTATCTGGTAATATATACAAAGTACATATTGTACATTGAGAGTAATATCAGAATCTGTGTTCATAACTGGATCTGTATGAGTCACAATGAGAGGTCAAAACTGTTGTTGAGTTGCATTAATAAAACAAAACATATGTAGCGTTACCTAAAGTGCTGTATTTAATTATAGTTATATGAGCCAGATATCCCTGATGTATAAACAATCATACAATAATTAATTGATTAAATAAAGATCTCCTGGTATCAACTAATGACAATCTTAATAACATATCTGAGGCGATGTCTGGGATGTGTGTTTTCCCTAAAACAATCCGCAGTGTGTTTCCATAAAATCAAGTATTACATGGTTGAGCTCACAAAATGATTGTGTGTGTGTGTGTGTGTGTGTGTGTGTGTGTGTCTGTGTGGGTGTGTGTGTCTGTACGTGTGTGATTCAACAGAACACATGATTACATATGTACATACATTGGTATCGTCTAAAACAGAGACAGACCGGCTCAGTTCATATTTTGATGTTAATAAATGCTGTGCTCCAGTGATTCTATAAATAATAAATGTAATGGCATTGATTCACAGCCAATCTCGGCTAACTCTGATGCAGCACAGGTGAAAAACACATTTCCTCTCATTCCTCCAGCTTATAAATGAGCCAGGGATTGGTGGTGGATTAGTGTTTGCTTACAGCAGGATAATAATGCGGGATGATAAAAGTATATATGGTAATATTCTTCTTTAATTATTTTTAGGTGGTGGACGAATGGTGTAGTACCGTAAAATGTCAAGTATAATCAGAGAGAGTCACTGCCTCTCTTTAATTTATAAAGGAATATTAAATCTATTTGTTTTCAACAGTCTTGTGTGCTCATTTAAAGCCATCCCAGCCTTCTGTGGGTTCAGATCTGGTAGAGGATCCGTTTATTCGTGTGGCTCTCCTGGCTCTGAGCGACACCAGGTTCAATAGTCTCTCTAACTCGTCCCCGGAACCTGCCAGACTGCTGGAGCCGAGCCCTCCGCGATCTTCCTGCGATCCCCTCCACTCCCCCGTCTGTAAGTCCCATGCCCTCAGGGGGGGCAGGAGTTGAGCCGGGTGCAGGTTGATGCCTGGGGGGTTTGATGGGTATCCTTCGTAGGCTGGTCGGGTTGGGGGTAGAGTGTCATAAAGGCTCTCCGTGTCTTCATTTTGCTCTGGGTCTTGGCTGGACTCTTGGTATTCCTCGTACACAGGCGAGGAGCTGTCTTCACAGCTATCATGGCCTTGCTGATGGTCTCTGTGGTCCTGGTGGGCCCCTATATCTCCGCTCCTGTTGCCCATTTTTGTTCCTTCCTCATCGTGCCTTCTCTTTTCTTCTCTGTCCAGGAAGCGTTTCCTCTCCCACTCACCCGACTGATTCCTCTCCCACTGGAAGGTCCTCTTCTCGGTCTCCTGTCCCCGCTCTCGGCCCCTGTCGCCACCGTATCCCATCACTTTAGAGTCCAGCTTGAGAGACTGCGTGCTGCCTCCTCGTCTGATGTTCTGCTGGGTGTCACTGAGGTCATAATGGGATCCTACCTCTGGTGGACGCAGACGTGACGGTGATAACCAGCTTGAAGTTTGACTGGAAGACTCCCAGCGGAATGCTGGGGAAGAAAAGGCCAAAACAGAAAGAGTACATCTTTTTATACAGTTTGGAATAGTTTCAGTTACCAATAGTGTGTTTTTAATGGAACAGCAAGTAAAGAGATGGCCTACTTAAGAGAGTTGAGAAAGGGATTTGAGTTAACATACTGTGTTAGGAGCCTGAGGCTTTATTCCCTGGACAAACTAGTCCTGCCAAATCACTGGAAGTATGTAGTCCTGACTTGAATGTGCACGTTCAGTTACAAACAGCCTTTCTGCATTGCACAGTGTGAGCAGGGAAAGAGATTATCTATCTAATAGGATCAGCCTACGAAAGGTGTCACATCAATAAATCACTTCACTTCTAAAACAGTATCATCGCAATCTTATCTACAAGAGGTAAGTGAGGTGACACCAGCGAATATGCTTTTGTAAATCAGTTACTGGAGGGACTGATCTGAAGATGTTAACAATTACTCATATCACTGCCGATTCCATCTCTGCCCTCCTAAAGCCACAACAGCTAACTCTAGGTGTAGAATCACCAAAACAAGGTGCCCAGATCTTGGATCAATTTCTCTTACATTAATGAATAGTCTGTGTTTATTCTCTGGCTTGTTGTGTTTGTCTCTATTTTTCTCCTCTTTAGTTTTTCTTCTGCTTATTATCTACTCCCTTGATCTTTTATTTTTATTTTCATAGAAATGCATTGCTTGTTAGTTGTGTGTGTGAGCGTGTGCAGCATGTTTGGGGGTATGTATGTGCGTGTTTTGTTTGTGTCTGTGATGCAGCGGGAGTCTCGTGAATGGCGTCACCATGGGGTTTACTATGTGGTCTGTGGGACTGCGTGTTTACATTGTGTAATTGCTCTGATTCTCATTTAGAATTTATTTATGTGTAAAAATCCGTCAACAAAATTCCTTCATCCACTTCTGAGTTCATGCTGTTGAATGGACTGATGCAGAACTCCCCACTAATCCACTACTTCCTACAAACTACAGCATGCAGGTTGCATAATTCATGGTTAGGTTAATGAGCTGTGAGTGGAAAAAATATCATATTGATGAAGAGAAAGAAGCCAGAGGGGTCATCCTCTGCGTGGGACGGAGAGTACCCTGCATTAGCAATGCCTACTCCTGGTATATAATGCATGACACGTGTGGACAGAGATATCTAATAAGCCGCCGTGCCAACAAACCACAAAATATGTGGGAGTTCTTACTGCATGCCATGCTCCTGAAGTATCTCTACCTCTGGTTGGAATATTTATAAATGAAAGGTTAAGGTTATTACAATCCACAATGTACTCTTTGATGAAATCTACACAAATCTCATCTTTGCTCTGCAGGTGGCGACTTGCTGTCAGTGAAGTGAAAAACAAATCAAATATCTCACGGGACAAGAAACCTTTGATGATGAAATGCTCTTCTCATAAAAAACAACTGAATGCAGGAAGACATGGTGAATTATGACATGGAAGAAAACACCCTCGATAAAGGGAGATGAAGGCTAGTGAATATCCATTTAGCACCGGTACATGTAAACAGACATACACATACAGTATGTACACATGCACACTGTATTGTACACACAAACACATTTTATGATTTACAAGCATGATTAAAGATGTCTCAAATGGAGACTGAAAATTTCCAGAATAACAGACATGAATAATGTTCATATCCTTATAAATCAGAGTTTTGCTATGTTAGTATTTCTCTTATTTTTGTTATTTTGTTTTTATGCAGTTGTTTCGGTAGTACCCTATGCTTGGTATGTATGGTCATTGTCATTTTCCTGTCACCTTTCTTAACTTGAGCACAAACATATGAGAATATACACAAAATAAGAAATATATTTATTTCTACGTATGTTATATTTATACAAATACACAAAATCTAATGGGTTATATGGAACAACCTACCAGACAACAATTTCATTCATCATTTAATTCTTCCTGTCTGAAATAAAGCTTCTTGTGCTTCAGTAGGCTGGCAGCAACAGAGGCGTAACCACAGTCTTGCTCTGGGTAAGTAATGAAATGCTTTGTGGAACTAGTAAATTACATGCAACTGAGAACAAACAGACTTGGTAACTACATGAGCCAATTAATATTGGTTTTAAGACTATAGCACAAGCAACTGACAATAACATAGGGATCATAGGATAGGTGCAACTAGACTACCTTGATCTTTGTCTAACCATACATTTTGTAAGAGTGGAAAGTCACTGTTCAGCCCGTAGATGATGCCCCATTTAGAGTGAAAAGGAAAGCGTTTGAAGCTGCCTTCTCCTCTGCCATTCTAGGCGGATGTGAAGCTTGCCTCAAAGTGCCCCTAAAATCCACTGAGACCCTCTACAAGGCAGGGGCGAAAGCTTTGGTTTGCTTGGAGCGAGGACCGCTACACCCAACTTGACCGAGTTATTACATTTCAGCATAATTCAAATGATCTTAGTCAACTATTTATATACATACATTTTTTGTATGTTGTATACTTAATCATAATGTGGTGAGATAACTGTTTTTATGCATACAAAATGTATAGAATATGTTTTCTATGTTTTGTATATCATATTGAAAATCTGTTGCAAGTAGGTTTCAGTTTGATAGCATTTTATAGCATCTGAATTCAGTATCAAATCCACTTGTCCAATCCAAATCCTTTCAAATCCCTTATAAAACCCCTTTTGGTCTAGCTTTCAACAGTTGTAAGTAATTAAATACATAAATCAAATGAGATTTTTTATCAGCTTTTGTTGGTTCAAGAAAGCGGAAAGACTACAGTTTTGGCTGGAAGCCTAATTAGTAATTAACAGTGTTGATAATCAGTCACAACCTGTAGCTACAATCTGGAGCTGAGATGAGCAGCATAAAATTAAATGCTGAATATGTATATCTGACATAGTGAAATAACAGATGTAGCCAATTTACTTATCGTCCGATGTATCTGTGAAAAAATAAATATCGGCTAATAGTGGTCATGTTCTAGTATTAATGTTAATTAGCTACAGCTGATATAATCTGCTGTATGAACTGATGAAAGACAACGATGACAAGTTTGATACCTGAATGTTTTGTTCTTTGCTTTTTGCTAGATTCAAAATGGAACTAGTGATCAGAAGCCAACCGTAGGGGGAAGAGAGGAAGCATCACTAGAAACCGCGAGCCCGCATTTTCATTGAAGTCTGGGTAACAAAAAAGTGGCGTAAACAGTAATGGTAATCTGTGCTGCATGATTACAGTATTCAGAGAAAATAATGTAAAGAATACAAAGGGTTGGGTTTTGTGATCACAGCTTGAGAAATAAAGCCAAAGGGATGGCAAGTTAATAAGACGTTTTTCAGTTGCTTTGCAACTCACTCACCAGGGCTGTTCCGCCGCTGTTCTTTGTCCATGTTCGACACTACAAAGAGAGAGAGTAAGTGAAAGTCAGAGAAAGACTGAGACAAACAACACAAACCAAAGGGGAACATTTAAACACAGAGAGATCCAGTGTTCAAAAGTGACAAACATATTGGAAATCTAAGGAGAATGTTTTATTCTAAATAGAAAGGGGATTGGACAGCAGGGGCTCAGCTGCATTTGGTACATTATATCTTAGTGCTACACAACTAAACAAACACATCACAGTATGGACACAAAACAAAAGCTAACAGAGAATACTCTTTCATACCTTCACTTTCAATATTATCAACAGCATCATTGACGAGGCGTATGACTGTCACTATGGAGGCTAGGCAAAAAACAGAGTAAAAGAAGAACAGGAACAATGTCAGTGCATTTATGATTAGGGTAAGGTTTCTTGTGTTGGGTGTGACTGTAATGAGGTGGTGAGTGTGCACACGTGTTAGGATCAGAGGAGACATGTTTGTCTTGCCAACACGTTTGTATGCCTGTGGTATGTGTGTACGTGTGTGTGTGTGTGTGTGTGTGTGTCCATCCTATAAGGGAGTGGGAGGGATATGAGGACCCCCCTTCTTTGCAGCTATAGTAATTGGATGGGAAGCAAAGCATCTACAGGGATTTCTTTTCTGAAAAACACACACCCACATACGATCATTAGTGTGTCTGGCTCTCTTATATTTAGCTAACGAAAGATCAATGGTATTGAGTTATCTGGGAAAAAGACACGCGATAGAATTTCAAGAAAAGGGCTAAAAAAGATTTTTTCTTTCACTTGAGACCTGTGCATTAACATCTGATGCATTTGCATGTATATATTTGGCTGCATTAAGGTACTTTTCATAGAACATTTCCATTGGTCAAATGTGCTTGCTTTTCAATATGTTAATACAGCTCATGCACTATAGTAAAAGTGCAAAGTGGACTGTTCCTCCATTCATGGAGTTTTTATCTACAGCAGTGGCTCCCAACCTTTTTTGCATGTGTAAATGAAGTATAAAGGTAGTAAAGATAAAGGAGTGCAAAGTATGTTGAGTCTTTATAGCATTAGAGTCTTACCGTTGTCATCGAAGGACTCAGAAGTGTAGGAACTGAGGGAGTGCTCCTCAGAGGTGGAGTCTGAAAGACATGCCTCCTCGTCCAACAGCTCTGACAAGTCTAATGTACACACACACACAAACACACACACACACACGTACACACACAGGTACATATTCATTTCCAAACCCCTTTTAGAAGCATTTTCTTAATAGCCAACAAGTCATATTAAGATGTTCCACTCATAATTAAAGGTAAATTAAAGGTTGTTAAATTATAGGAGCATTTATAATGATATATAAGGATAGGTTAGCATTTTCAATATCTACACCTGTGTATGTACCTGTTAAGAGTTATTGGATGCTGTAATCATTCCTTCTGTCCATCTTGGCCATGAAGAGATCCCTCCCTGGCATAACTCCAGGGTAATATGAGGCTTATGGAGTCTGAGTAAGCCAAATCAAGTGGGTAAGTACTTGATTTGGCACTTAGACGATTTTTCCCATCTCTTACACTGAAGGGATGTCTAAAGCCAGGATGAACATGAGAAATGACTACAGAAACCAAAAAACTCTTTAAATGTACATACAGTATGGGCATACAAGTATTGTATTAATATTGACTTAGAATACCTAAATCAATTCTGTAATATTCATCTATCCTCCACTCGTCTATCCATTTCCTTTCTAGCTGGCTATGTTAGGTAACGTGAGAGCCTAAATCTGTCACCCATCCATTAGGGACTCACACGCATAACAAACTATTCACACCTAAAGACAACTGAAGTTACTTAAAATTAATTTTGGTCTGTTCTCAAAGGAGGCCTAACTGCTTTTGATTACAGCATTTTCAACAAACCCCAGTACACCCACTGCAACTCCAGGTCTGCACATTTAATGCTTCCTGCACTAGCTGGAGGAGTCATTGAGGGTAAAGTCCACAGAGTTACTTGTTTAAGTGTAGTTCAATGCAGCAGCTGTGGAACACAAACTGCTTAAAACAGCAGGTACATTGGAAAAATACAGCCCAAAGTATAGCGGTTCACATTAAAAATCTTGAAAAGTTAGTCTGGACAGCCTGCTTACACTGCAGAAATCGAAGCTCTTATATCCAGTCACAAACCTGACATTCAATCTGTGAGATCAAGTCAGTTGAAATTTAATTTGGAATAAGCTGGCTCCCTTAGGGTTCCTACTTTAAGCCTTAACCTGTATGTCTTTAGAGGCAACATTACAAATAAATAGATGCTTACAAGTCAGTGTGATTCCTGACGCTGTTTTTCTTTTACTGAGCTGTTATTTGGGCAGGTCAGAACTGAGTAATTGTTTGTCAAACAACTGCCAGAAGTTCAGGGCAGGTATTTATGTGTCACAATGACTTCTGATAAAGGCATGTTGCTGTGAAGACTGTCTATAAAGCTGTCTGTTAAGCTAAGAGACAAATACATTACTCTACCAGGTGCTCTAATCTAGCAGCAACGAAATGCCTGGTTCTACATTAGTGTTGGGAAAGCAATACAGAAGACCAACAGAGTGGAAATCATTGGTATGGACTCTAAAAACAATTCTATTTGGAATATAAAACTGTTTGGAAATAAGAGCTGGCAGCTTTGCTGATGTGATTTAAAGTAACTTTTGGCAAACCTAAAGAGGCTTTATGTTGGTAGGTGGAACAAATGGGAAAGAGCAGAATGAGAAAACTGTTTACTTTTCACCGCCTCTTCTGCTAAATCTCAATACACTTAAACTACTGACCTTAATGTGTGAAACTGAGTATCCTTGATTGGCACTGACTGCTCAGGATTCCATGTCTTGATCAAATACTTCCATATCTTAATCATAACTTCGGTAATTAATGTATGCAAGTTCTTGTACAACTACTTCCATTAAGATAACAGTAAATATTGACGCATTGTGACATTTTGCACATTTTGTTATATGGAACAGAGAAAAATGTGTTTCTGTTCCTTAAACTAAGGTAATGAAAATAACAACATTATTTTGGTATCAGTACCAAAAATTAAGCATTTGCATGAAATCTAAACATTTTAAACCGCACGCAGTGCCATTCTGCTGTTTTCATAAATCCTGTGCAGTTATGTGTGTATGTTTAAGGAGGTTTTGTGTTCGGTGGCTTGCTTTTCATAACTGGACACAGCATGTTTTTGTCACCTTTGTCTGTCACAGGTTCTATCATTTCCTTGTTTGTTTCAAAATGTTGCTTTACACTGGACATTTTACAAGGAAGCAGTTATTGTAGGGCTTGGCCCATCTTATAACCGAAACTGTACTCTGTCCATCAGGGCCAGGATGTCTGGACATCAAGCTAGGTGGTCGTGGTCCAATGCATATGGAACAACTGAAATGCTTCTGTGGGAATGTGAGCAGTAAGGCAGTACCATCAATCAAACTAAATAAGGAAGGCAGCACAGCAGCCACTGGTCTAATTCAGCATGCAGGCAAGGGGGCACATGTCAACATACTAGAGTTTAAAAAAAAAAAAGAAAAAACATTTTTATTCTTTCTTTCCTTTCCATTTATTTTCTTCCCTCACACACACTCATTCATTATTGTGCCAGTGACTAGCCTGCCATGTGCCAACTTAGGCAGTCATGCCTGAGGTTATGGACCCGACCTCTGCTCTAATCCTACTAACACTCAGCCAAACCCTATTCTCATCCTGGCCCCAAACTTTTTAAATCTCCTACACTTTTCCCATTGTAAGAGCCATCAAAAACAAAATGTTCAGGAGTCATTTTCTGGCATTCACCGTTCTTTAACTCTATAATATACTTTTCTAATTCTGTAACGTCTGACATTCTTGCAAAGGTAAAACTTCACATTAGACTTCAGTTAGTAATGTGTAGGACCAGTTTGCAACATTTTAATTGGAAATACGTATTACCACTAATACTAAGTCAAACATTAATCCTAACCTACAGACTGTTTTAAGTCTTGGACTTCTTTTTAGCAACCAAAACAGCTTCACAAATTGCTTTCTGTAATTTTGTCCTGTAATTTGTAAAGCAGTTACAGCATTTGAACTGGAAAGCTTTCACAAAGGGGGTTTGCTCCATCTGCATTTTTAGAGGGAGCAGTTTTATGATGTGTATTCATCAAAGTCACTCAATCAGGAACCTTTAATTAAAACAAAATTCTTTGCAAAACATCATGATATCATCATCACATCAGATCACATCATACAAATTTTGAAGCATCCTATATTTGACAATAATTGCAAAAAGCTGAGCAATACGGGACCTGATTTGTTAAGTAATTCATTATTCATAACATTTTTATTTATTCATGAGTAGCAGGTAGTAACAGAAAAATGACAAATATGTTCCCTCAAATATTGAATTGTGCTCATCTATTACAATTTTCATTATCATAATTGTAGTGGTTGCTGTGTTGTTTCCAATTGATAAATTAAACTGGCAGTTCACACTAGAGTCATTCACACAATAAACGGAATATTAGTTTGCTGTAAGCTGAATTACATATTAATTAGTGGACTGTGTAATGCAACTGTGACCCTTAGGGCCACATGCTTTTCTTCTTTTGTGCTTACACTCAACAGGGGAGCAAAAAAAAAAAAAAAAACTATTTCCACAGGAAGGAATCAATAATTAAGAGGCAGGAAGTTCCCACTGTGAGCTGTATTATTCAAACAACAGGTTGGGCAGAGAATCGAAATATATGACGTCTACCTTAGTACTGAGTTGCAACATGGTTATTTCATTGACAAACTGAACTGTGCTCTTGCGGTTGACAGCTAAGTATCAGACTGCAGTTGAATTATCTGATTTCTCACCGCTCTCCCTCAGCTTGTTGTCCTCTGAGTTGACAAAGGTACATGTGAACCAAACTTGGGTGAAAAAAAAAAAAAAAACGGTAGAAAACTTGGCAGCAAAGTTGACTTTCTTTGAGTGGAAGTGTTCCAGCTACTTTGATTCTGACTTAACTTTTTTGAGCAAAAGTAGGACAAGAACATAGTACATCAGTTCTGCCTGATTACCCTGACCATTCAAACAGAAATGCACAGGAGATGTAAGGGAATTATCCTGATACAAGAGGACATATTTGCCAATTTCAGCCGTGTAACAGAAAAATAAGTTTTATTATCATGTATTGCTCCCAGGAAGTTAATAGTAAAACTAAAATGAAATGATAAGCAAAATAAAAATATTACTCCTTAACCCCTCTCGCTTACTCTGGGCAATTTTCTTTGATGTGTGTGATCAAAAGGCATGGATCACTGTGGAAAAAGCTCTCTCAGTGGAGATGATGGTAAGGGTGTAACACAATGAGTTCATGGCCTGTGTACTCTCTGCCTCTTTTGATCCGAGGTTAGAAACTGTGTGTGCATGTGAGTGTGTTTATGTGCATGCACATGGTGGCAGTCTTACCCTGTGGACTGTTATGTCTCTGTGTTCTCTCCAACTCAAAAGCTCTCTGCCCCCATTCCTCTTCTCTCTCATCTCTCACCCTCTCCAGCCCTTCCTCCCTGGTTTCCTCGCCCTCCCAGGACACTTTGTGGGCTGGACTGTGCTCTGAGCGGCCGGCCGATGCCGAGGGGAGATTGGGTGCCACGCTGCACACTGCGATGCCCCTCCTATTGGCTACACCTCGGACATTAGACGTGTCTGAGAGAAAGCTGCTGAACTGTAGAGACGGAAAATAACGGCATTGCACAAAAATGCAAAAAACCCTTAAAGATAAGTCGTTATCTTATGGATATTGTTGTCAACAATATCCAATGAAAAGACCAAAGTACCAACTATGAAAACACATCAATGAGCAGCACCATTGCACTTTAAAAAGATCCCTTTTAAAGCATCTTTCAAATTGATCTTATGGCCCAAGTTTTTATTTGTAAACAAATGAGACCGACCCAATGAATATGGTCCAGTTTATGCATTGCTTTCAGCCCATTCATATCGGTGCTCCTTTGAAAAAGAGTAATAGAGGTACTAGTATCCTGAGTCACTTTCAAAGAATAAAAGGAATACTACTGAATTACAGAAGCACTGCATCATCAAAATGCAGAGCTGGCAGATATGCAGATATAAATATTAACATAAAATTGAGATTGCCTAGGATTTTAATTTCATTTCATTATTACCATATAGTATATATCAAATAATTTTTCTGTGATTATAACTAAAACTGCAATGACAAAGTCTCCCAGTCCTGTAATGTGATCATATTATTATGCAGGAGATCATTAATAAATGCCTATGCACACTTTTTCATACCTGACTGCCCTCACTGGACGTGGTCTTGCTGGTGGTGACGCTGAGACCTCCTGGAAGAGGGGAGTGGGCAGTTGGACGCACCATGACCTGGGGAGGGCCCCCGGTGCTGCCTCCCACCTCACCATAGGTGCTCGTTGTCCCCGGTGAACCCGACACACGGACGGCTTTAAATTCAATCCCTTCTGCCCCCATGCCAGTCTTGTGCAGCATGTAGCTTGTTTCTGTGGAAATAGCTGACACGCCCATCACTGCCTGAGTCCCTGGGCCCGGGTCTGAGTCTTTCCTAAATTTGATTTTTTTCCTAAAGGCGATGAAGAGTATGAGGAGGAGAATGATGACAAAGGCAAGGACCCCAATGCCAATGATCTCTCCTGGTCCGACGTAAGACAGGGGCTCCGCCTGGGCAACATGAAGAGAAAGATCATAAAAAAAAAAAAAAAAGTGGATGGAATTATATCTCCAAAGGTATCACTGTCATAGCAACTCCAATTCTCCAAAAATCCAAGGGGACTTCCTTTCAGATAAGGAACATATCACATATTTCCAACTTGCCAAGAAAACTCTGCACCTGTTGGCATGATGAAACCTTTTCTAAAAATTGCTGGTTATCAAGGTGTCAAGGTACAAATTGGGCTTTCTCCCACTCAGTGTGTAACGTTAGCACATCTTCCTTTAAAACTATCCAGGCGGCCATAGGACAACTGTAGTTAATATGCATCAATTGAAATGAACACATTACATGTTGAAAAGACCAGCAGTTTTATAATAGCAAGCATCTTTTGATTAATGACCTTTCTGACATTTAGCTAGTGTCCAATTTTGATTTGTATCATGTGATGTTGGATACATTTCCAAACTCCTGAAAAAGATTACAATCATCACATTGCTGGTGTTGCAGTATGAAAGAAATGACTCATTCCACAGCATCTTGTTTTAATAAAATACGTGATGAGTAAGCTCTAGTAAAGAATACTTATATTCAGCTTTATTTCCAACAATAGATGCCTTCAAATGTCCTTAAAAACAAACAAATTAGGCTAATGGGTCTATTGGTTGTGAAAGCAGCCTAACACGTTTTGTTGACTATCATTACTTCTCTGCTCATTACAGTCTTATAGGGAATACTGAAAGTACCTTCCTTCTCACTATGTGTAACATTAATTGGGCTTGCAGTCTAAATACAAGGTAAATAGTGCACGACAAAGGTCAAGAGCATGACAACTTCAAATGGAAACTGCCATTATCACACTTTCATTCATCTAGTACATAAACAAACATACCAATCCGGCAAATAAACCTTCCCGGGAGGCCACTGCACACTCACAAGTCTCAACAGCTTCACTGAGAATGCCAACTCCCATTAGGAACAAGCTGAATGCCCAAAAAGCAAGCCCAAAAAGCAAGTACTTTCTGGATTCTACTTGAGGACATTTTAAAAGATTTACTCCTACATAAATTCAGTTTCATACTATACCTGCGTGTCATCTCCCGGATCACCAGGTGTCTGATCATCACAAAACTGGCCCTCGTACCCTTCTGTACAGTTACAGTAGTATGACCCGAATGTGTTGATACACTCTCCTCCATTTCCACACTCTTCCTGGTCGCACTCATTTACATCCTCATCACATCTGCAGAGGCATGGATAAATAAATTACTATGCATGAGAGTGGTGAAGATGAATAGTATCAAAGTGAAAGAAAAGAATAAGAGATGAAAGTGTGACAGTGATTTATAAAGACAGAAAGAAAACTAATACTTTGGAGATCATCTTTTCAGAGGGCCTTTCTTTTGCTTAATCAACAGATTATCACAATAGATTTCCTATTTTCCTCATTTACATGATTCTGATTTAAAGAAATATGCATGGATGCAAAACACACACACACACACAGACTCCTACTCTTAGATAAAGACCTAAATTCCAGCAGAATGTCACAAACGTAGTTTTACTCGACACACATACATGCTCATCTTAGGTTGTCATTTCAAACATGGCGCCCTGCTGTGAGGAAGATAGAAAAAACATGTATTTCTCTTTTCAATTATTTTAATTCTTGATGGGATTTTCAAAACACTGTAAAGGAGTTGGTATGATGTAAGAAGAAAAAACACTTCTGAGCTCTTGCTTTAAAGTTAGCCTGGGAACCAGATGAATCTGCGTGCTCATGTTTTATTTGTTCTGGCAGATACGTCTGGCCCCTCTCTCATTCAGACTGATTTCTTTGGTACTGGAGGCACCGTTGTGAACCAATTACAAGCGTTGCTCTAGTATGAGGTGGGTTTAATACGATGACTGACAGAGAGGAGCGCCATTGAAACATCTCCGTAATAAACCAAGATGGCTGCTGTCAGTATGGAGCGTACCCAGCCCGGCTACAGCGTCAGTATTAAACGGACTGGACGGTAAATTTTCTCTAAAAGAAGAACAAACAACTGCACTCAAACTTTATGTTGTTAAGAAATATGTGTTTGCTGTACTTCCAACAAGACGTACCGCACGACAGGAAGGTGTTTTGTTTCTCTGATTGGTTGTCATGTCCGTCGAAAACGCCCCAAAATCAATAATACGCATTTGCAAACTAGTCTGGCAATGCCAGGGTAGCAGGGAGCCAGATTAGAAAATTAATACTGTATACCCTAATAAACAAACTTGAATTCAGCAAGTTGTATCACATTTGTATTGTATTTCTGAGTCTATGATTCAGCGTTAAAAATGGAATATTTATCATTTCTAGGAAATTTTCCAGTTTAACATATTTTATATTATGGTTAAATGCAAATATTTCAGTGTTATATTATTATTTATCAGTCTGCAGGAAAAACTATTTCATAGCCAATTATACTCATCAGCTGTTTGCTTGTGGCAGTATATAGTATTTGCTGTAGCTGTAGGTTACAATCTGTGTTCATCATTAACTGATTATGATTTGAACAATCTGAAAAAAAACTTCTAATTTGTAATTATTCAGATACATTTAATTTTATCCAACTTAATCAAAAGCAGTTTTACATCTTTGTCAAAATTATTTAAAAAAAAAAAAGCAGAACCATTTTTCTCCTTTGAGGAAAAACTGCTCTCTAGTGGTGGCTCCACTGAACAACCACATGAGCAGAGAGGTTATTTCAAAGGCAATTACTGAGCTGTAATTAAGAAGGAAGCTGGAGAATGATTATGGGCTTTTCAACCAAAATTATACAGAATTAAATTAGAAACACTAATTTATCCCACACAATAACAGCTAAAACAACACAGTGGGTGCTGGGGTGTTAATGTGGGCTAATGAGTGTGTGTGTGTGTCTTTTCTTACACATGTTTTTTCATGTTTGAATTTGTATGAGAGAGGGGATGCAGATGTGTTGATAAGGTGTCTAAATCATCACTAACCCAACTGTCATTGTATGCATACTGTATAAAGGGGAAACACCATTCATCAACACTGTTTATACAATCAGTAATTAAGGTTTAAAAGTGTGTGTGTGATTGTAGGCTGTTTTATCTTACATAAGTCCCCCGAGTCCTCTGGGACAGCCACAGAGGAATGCACTGCCTACAGGCTTACAGTCTCCACCGTTCTGGCATGGATTTGGCATGCATGATGTCAATTCAATTTCACAGCGCCCCCCAGTGAAGCCAGCACTGCAACTGCACATGAAGCCTGTTGGAGAGAGATTTAAAATGTGTCAAATAATAATGTGTATACTCATGAATATACTACTGCACAAACAAGCCATCGAATTAAAATTAGGCAAGGATTAAAAAGCTCAAATTGACATTCAAGTTATAAAAACTAAGTAAATTTATTTCATATGACAACAGTTATTGATCTCATCTATTTGCACACAAGATGACTAACACCAACACACATTCACACTGTCATCTACACAGACCTCCAGAGGGGAGACTGCCGCAGATGGCTCCGTTGATGCAGGGCTGGCTGACGCATGGATCTGGATAAAGCACGCAGCCCAACTTGACCTCGCTTAGCCCGGCTATCTCAGCATAGCGGCTCCTCTTGTTCTGGAGTGGCAGCTCGTTACCGTTCAGCATCAGTGAACCCAGGCAGCCCTGGAAGCCATCCTGGGCTCTCGGCGGACCCCTTGTTCCACGGTCCCCAAGTCCTAGCCCTCCCTGGCTTCTCCCTGGCCCTGGACTTGGCCTCTCGCCTTGCCCGCTGGGTGGCCTGACTTGGGCCCCGAAGAAAAAGGATGAATCTGGGGCCAGAGGCCAAAGGCGAACAGGTGCTCTGGCTGCACGCCTACGCTCCACATAGCTGTCATCCAAAGACAGGAGGGTGTAGTTCCTTGTCAGTTCCAAGGCAACGGCATGCCAGAGGCCGTCGTTTATTGGTCTGCCAGAGATACCCATAATGCCAAGGGTGTTGTCACAGTCCAACTGGAACCAGAGTCGACCCCCTTCAATCTGTGGAAGGAAAAGGAAAATAATCTATAATTAAATCATGCAACCACTAAAATGCATTACACCCTTTTCTGAGCATTTGCAGGCATTGGGAAAACCATGCAGCAAAGTGTAGCAGTAGGATGTAAATGTGTTTACCTTGAGCATGGTACAGGGGTTAACACGCGTGAACATAATGACTCCTCTTCTCTGAAGTGTTCTGATCCTCAGGCCAAGCTTCATTTCTCCACTCTGGCCACTCTCTGTCACTCTGTACTTGATGTAACTGTTTCCAGAGAAACTCAAAGATGTTTGGCCTACACATTCACAAATCATAGATGTACAGTATTAAAATTAGAGGGGGAAATGCTTGAATTTATAGAAAAGAAAAGACAAAATACATAAATCAAATCCTTGCAATTTAGTGATCTACTCATCTACCCTGATCGATACAAATAACTTGTCCAAACTTCAAGCGCAAAGAAGGATCAAATCATACCTGCACACTCGTCTAGTCTGTCAGGCTGACACTGGCAGACAGATGGCGCCGTAGGACCAGAACGGACACACTGCATGTCTGCTGGACAGGACTGACCTTCACAAAGCTCCATAGGATTGGGGCATGTCCCTCCTGTTTTGAAAGGGACAGTTACATAAATATTAGAAAAATAATACCTTCAAGACATCAGAATACCACATGTCTTCATATAAAAAAATCCTTTACATTCATTCTATTCTTTAATGTATGTATACATGCATCTTTGCATGCATAACATCTGTCTGTGTCTCTGTTACCTGTTTTATATTTCAGACAGTATTACACTACTTATATGCACTTTTTCAACAAATACTGGTAATGTACTTTGAGATATGTGATAGATATCTAGGACAAGAACAATGTGAACTTAGTTAGACTGCAGTGTCAAGTGCAAGCATGCGCTCAGTGCTCACCAGGGCAGGTGCAGGTCTCCTTACGCCTGAAACCTGGCGACACCAAGCTGACCCTCTCTGTGCTGTAGGTGACAGGTGAGCCAACGTCCATCAGCAGTGTCTGTTCACACACCCTGTCCCCACACTCCAGCTCCCCAGAACAAGCGCTGCTCACCACCACCGCCCCAGCTAGGACACCTCGAATCTGGCCCCGCTCTGCTGCTTCCTCAACCTTTGCAGACAGCTCTTGCTGGGAATAGAAGCCACCCATCCTTCCGCTGCCTGATGTGTCTGGGCTCTCCATGGCCAGGAGCAAGTCCACCTCAGATGTCCCCATCACTGGCTGTACACTGAGTATGTGGAGGGGATCCGGTTGTCCTGGTGACCACTTCCAGCCGGCTAGCCCCCGCAATGTTAGTTTGATCTGGCTCAGGTAGCGACCAAGCAAGTCCTCTGGGGACAGGGAGCTGAAACGTAAGGTCAGGGCACTACGCAGCAGCACATCTGTCACCTGTTCGACCTGGACTGACACGTCAGCTATCACAGCAAAACGTCCATCACTCACTGTGGCATTCATCTGGTATCTGGGAGAGGACAAGGAAATGTGTTGTATTTTGACACGAAAGGTTTTTTCAGTATCAACCAGTTTTTAGCCTATGTGTGTGTGTGCTGGAGAGTGAGTTGCGTGTTTGTGTGGTGTAGTGTGTACCTGCCAGGTTCCAGGCCCGGCAGAGCCACAATGCTGCCATCCTGTCTGTTCGTCTTAAACATGCTCTTGGGCTGAGGCTTCTGGGTAAATGACAGCACATCATTGGGGTCGCGGTCGGTTGCGTAGATACGACCAATAGGGCCGCCCTGGAAGGTATCTGTTACCATGACGATGAAAATTTCCAGGGGGGCGACGGCAGGTTTATACTGACTGTTCCCAATGACCCTCAGAAATATCCAGGACGAAGAGGTAAGACTCGGCTTACCAGAGTCACTTGCCTGAGAGACCAAAACAAAGTTACAGTAAGATATTCAAAAACTCAGATTAAAAAAACAGAGGTCAAGTTCATCTGAAATATTACAGATTGATTTAAGGTTGAAAACATATTATTGCTGGTTGCATTTGGGTACAATTTCTCACTATGTAAATATGGTTATAGCATAAAAATGGTTATAAGGTCATATGATAAGGATATGAAATATGGATAGCCATGTAACTGGAACTGAAAAAACTATGTATTGACTTGAAGCAATTTTATGTCAACATATTAGAGGTGTTAATAGCTCCTCCATTACAGAAATGTGTTTATATAAAGCTACTTTTTAAACCCCAAGACTCTAAAAGCCTGACTTCAGTGCTAACAGTGAGAGACCGTGTGAGTAACGGGCAGCTTCTAATTCTGACTGTGTGTAACCATGCAAACAAAGTGCAACTTTTCTTGACTATATAGTGGTTAAAAAGCACCGGTCGCAACCTGGACTTCAAGAGTGAACTCCCTGGGGGCCTCAGGGCCAAACGCACGGTTGGCCTTCAGAGTTCCTGTCTGGTCCAGGGAGAAGAAATTTTCCTCATTTCCTGACACGATGCGGAACTCAAAGGGAGGGCCATTTCTAGGGGAGTCTTTATCTGTGATTGACAGCTTCAGCAGGGTGGTGCCGGCAGCTTGGTTTAGCTGGAAGTATGGAGGGAGGAGAGGAGTTGAAATGAGCACCAGAACACGTACGCGAACATGAGCACAACACGCGAGGACGGTCACCTGTATGATGGCTGTGGAGTTGGGAGGGGTGAAGACAGGAGAGTTGTCATTAACGTCGGCGACGTCGATGTTAAGGGTGACAGTGGAGGACATGGCAGGAGACCCACTGTCGAACGCCTGCACTGACAAAGAGTACCTGGATACCTAGATGAAGCAGAAGGGGGAGGGGGTGACATAGCATCTGTATTTATCAGGCAGTATAGAAAGCACTGTTTTGCCTGCATAATATGCGACCTTATTGGGTGCTGACCTTGAGTGGAGTGGTATTTTCTGTCTTGGCTGTGCTCATGAACCAGAAAATTACTATTGATTGTTTATGAGATATTGTACTTAAAGGTGCATTCTTACTAGTTCTCGGTCGAGCCGCTTATTGACTTTAAGCAGTCCTGTTACAGGGTCAATCCAGAACTGGTTGCTACGGTCACCTTTCAGGATAGAGTAGGTGATTCGCCCATTTACCTGGCTGTCCAAGTCCTCTGCCAATACCTGGTGAAAACACGTGTGAAGGCAAACACAAAAAAAAAGTTATTGAAAAAGACAGAAAAGTAAATAGACTAATATAAGGGTGGAGAACAAATTAAGACCTAATGTTACCCTTGTAATTGTCTTCCCAACAGACGCATCCTCGCTGACCAGAACATTGTAGATGTCCTGACTGAAGGCTGGAGCGTTGTCGTTGACATCCATGAGTTCAATGATTACCATGGTAGCAGTGCTGAGAGGAGGGTTCCCGCTGTCCCAGGCCTCAACGGTGAGGTAGTAGTCCTTACACACCTCAAAGTCCAAATCGTCAGCCACAGAAACAGAGCCTAAAACAAAATACATATATATAGTACAGTGTATATAGGATTACATTTAAGAATGTTTTCTTCACAATTTTATTTTTACATTTAGGCCTGAAAGTAGCAAGCACATACAAAGACCTCTGCTCACCCAAGTTTCTGTCTATGGTGAACTTTCCTAACTCGTTACCCGCCCGGATGTGGTAGGTGATCTCAGCATTAGGTCCAATGTCAGCGCTCGTCGCCATCACTCGCAGCACCTCGGTTCCCACGGCCACGTCTTCAGGGACAGTGACAGCATAGTCCCTCCTCTGGAAGACCGGAGCGTTGTCATTCACATCCAGCACCAAAATGGTCAAATCAACCTGAGGGAGACACAAAAGACTGTTAACAGGATCCCCTACGAATTAATTTGTCTGCGCTGTTCCCGGCCCTGAGAGTTCAGTTTCGGCTCCATGGACAGTTGGCCTACATACAATAAATAATGGGAAAAAAGATACTAAAGGCTTTACTAAACAGATAGGGGACTGAGGCAAAAATCAATTGAAGTCTTTGTCCACCAATGCCTAAGAGATAAGATTTCAACTAGATAAATGTTGAAGATTTGTGGCATTATTGAGTCAGATAAATGGTATTTTTGCTCTGGAATCTGAGCCAACAGTTCACATTTTCTGTTACTTTCATTTTCTACCTGCCTATTGGCTGGAAGTACAAAAATGTGCAACAGAAACAAACCGTTAACCTTATGCTTTTGTTAGGATATGAATTTAAAATACTTCTTAAACATTTTATTTTGGAAGGATACTATGCAAACAGCGATAACAAATCTAAAAACATCTTGAAATAATTGAGAAGTTTATTGTAGCTAAGGGTTGGGAAGAAGTACACACTTTATGAACTTTGTAGGTGTTACATTAATTCATGTTCTAATTCAAGTCATTGGTTTCTAGTAATTATCCTGAGAGGTAGTTTATAATTTTTCCACATAATAATGCTTATGTCTTACCTCTTATTATTTAAATATGTTGTTTGACCTGGTGATAAATGCCTGGTTTTGAGTAATTTTGTTGTTGTTTGTTTTTTGGTGTGTGTTGGTGTGATTTACAACAACCACAAAATGTTGTAAATCAAGAGACACATCATATAATTAATGCTATGCAGTGCAGGGTCAAATTTTAATTCCAATGGCTCTGCCAGATAAACCTAGACCTCTAAACATAAACGATAATCATATATCTTACCTTACTTTCACCTGGTGTTTATTTGCAGTTTCTGTTCATGGCTTGTTTTGGAAGCCTCAAAATGACCAAATAAAGAGAATCCTAGTGGGTGTGAGATAGCCAACACTGTTTCACCTTGTTTTATGGTCTTTTCCTCCTCTTTTCTGCACAGCCTATGTCTCTGTAACTGTCACCTTCCCCATCTTTCGCATTCCCACCAACTGCACAATTTGATGAAGAGTTATCTTGATTAAATCTACTAGGAACTTTATCTGATCCCCTCAGTAAACAACATGTTTTTATTCATTAGCTTGTCTTATCCATGCGTATGGACAGAAATACAGATTGCACATTACCAGATGGATGACTCCATGCCTGACTAATCTACAATTCAATATGCAGTGTATAAAGTCTAATTGTTTTATTGTGGGGAAAAGGGTTTGATTACAAAATTATATCTATTTGTGTTTTTTGAAATAATTGATGTTAATTACTCAGAAGCTGTGTTACTAATTACTCTGTATCTGATTTAATTACTCAAAAAAAACATGATTATATCACCCAAAATATAGATGTTGTGCAGGCTGTTGTGAATTTCAATAATTTTATTTATTTATTTATTTTCCAGCTAGTATTTATTTCTGAATATGTACCAGTGTTTTTGGATTGTGAGCAGCGCTCCCTGCAGTTAGGTTTAGTGGATATACTGGACAGCATGGCAAAAACTCAACTCAGATTGACTGGGACCACCAACCTGTGAGGAGAGTGCCCCCTGTTGCCCAGCTTGGTCAGTGGCCTGGACACGAACACGATAGGAGTCTCGGCTCTCTCTGTCCAGAGACTTCTCCAGAATCACCATCCCAGACAATGGGTCGATGGAAAATAATCCATTGACTGAATCCACCAGAGAATATACCACTGTACGGTTAAGACCTTGAGAAAATAAGACAAATTCATGCACACACAAGTCTTAATATCATGCCAAAATGTTTCTCTTTCTGTTCCTGGTAATGATCTTTTTATGATAATGCATTAAGTGTATGAACGAAACTTTCTGTGCTCATTACGCTTGCTTGACGTGTTACAGATACAACATATAGTATAACAGCATAACATCATAGCAGCCTACCTTCATCAGGGTCGCTGGCTTGCAGCCGGGTAAGCAGCGCCTTGGGGGCGGCATTCTCAAACACACTAGCCAGGTAATAAGTAGAGGAGAAAGAGGGGGCATTGTCATTCACATCCAACACTTTGAGAGAAATGTCAGACCGGCAGAACAGCCCTCCTCCATCAGTTGCCTGGGCAATGAGTTTGTAGGTGGGTGTCATTTCTCGGTCCATGACAGTGGCAGTACGCAGCTCACCTACGATATAAATGAAGAGGTGTATAAAGCTGTAGGTAATCTGTGGAGTATATATATTTTTTTTTTGATCATGCAAAAACCTAAAGAAAAATAATAACTTAAGGTACCAGTGTTTGCATCCATGTAGAAATCTTCGACCCCAATACCAAACAGGGAATATTGGATCTCAGCGCTGGAGCCTGAGTCAGCATCTGTTGCGCCCACTGCCAGGATGCCCTTGTTAGTGGGAATGTCCTCAGGAAAAGATGCACTATACACCGCCTGGCAGAGAGAGATACACAAGCGCAAAGTGAAACCACACCGTCTGAAAAAAACCAATCTGTCCAACACATCAAAAACCACATAAAACAGTTGGCCGTTGCATCCATTACTCCTGCTGATAGAATGAGCAAAGCGGCGCACAAGCGCCCTTTTCTGACCTTGTCTCCACTTCCACCAGTGACTGCCTTTACAAATGAACTTTGTGACCTCAGTACTTCATCTAACACAGTCCAGCACAATGGGAGAACTGCTGCAGTTTGTCTGAATACTATGCAGCATATCCCGCCCTGCTGATTTTCCTCTGTACTACAGAGTAATCCTGTAAATGATTTAATTGTATTTAGAGCTGAAATGACTGGTCGTTTAAGTAATTAGACTGACAGAAAATAAATCAGGCAACTATCATGATGATTGATAGTCATTTCTCAAGTAAAAATGATTTCGTATACATTCTCTGGATTTAGCTTCTCAATGTGAGGATTTACTTTTGTTTACGTTGCAAAAATGGATTTTTCCATTATTTTCTGACATTTTATAGACTAAACAATTGTTTGGATTAATCAAATGGAATAAACGCCAGATTAATTTATAATAAATATAATGGTTATTTGAATCCCTGAAACTAATCAAATAATGGTCCTCAAAGTTACCACTGCAAAAACTAATAATACTTGATATGGCTAGTACTATAACTATTGGTACTACTACAGGTACTACCAATACTACTGCTACACTTTCTATTACTCCTACCACTAGTATTACTAGCAATACTAGTACTACTAGTACCACAGTTGCTACTAATACTTCAAATACTCTTATTACCACTATAACCGTCACTAATATCCCCTGTTCTGCTTCTATTATGACTAATACTACAGCTACAGTAGTAGCAGAAGTGGCAGTAGTACATGTACTGTTACTGCCATTGCCTCTACTATCACCTCTACGACTGACTGCTACCACTACCACTACTTACAAGTAGAAATGCTATTGCTTCTCTTGTTACTACTAGAGCAACAGGTATCATTACTACTACTTCTACTACTTAATCATATAAAAAAAATTGACAACAATGTGTTAACAACACAGTTATAGTACAGTGTCTGGCTCTTAATGTATTTAATACATTTGATGCTGCTACCATGCAATGCCAGAGTTACCACTTTGTAGTTACACAGACCTGATATTTTCTAAGAACAGATGGAATATCACAGTAGAACTGGGAGATAGGGGTGGTTTGTTTCAAAGAGAATCAGTAAGAGTTTAGAGTGAGAATTAAAGTTTTTCAACCAATTATGTGAAATTGAAGAATTGCAAAATATTACTAAATGAAAAGGGTTATCCCCAAAAAGATTCACAGCCCAATTATCCTCCCTTTTCACAGTGATTTTCGTCTCATAGATCAGCTTTTGGCATAGTATTAAAACTAATTTTAGGATGAGTCTTAAAGAAGCAAGGTAGGAATTAGTACACATTAGCTTTTGACTGTCGGTATTTCTAAGATTATTATCATATTATACACTATATAAAATGCATGTAAAAGTTACAGTTCATTCCCTGCAATAAATTACAAGACAATTTGTTTTAATTAATTCACACTGAGGTTGTACTTCTGTACACTGTAGAATAGAGAATCAATATTTTAAGTAACCTGTTTTCTACAGCCCCGGATTTTGGCTTATTTACAAAGTCATACGTACAGAATGCAAATTTTAACATTACTCAGCAAAATAATTTTCTGAGCTAAGCTGCTCTTAAAGTTACCCAAGAGGTACTTGATCATTGTGGGTATTGAGGCCTCAACTAACATATCAACACTGTATGAGACTGCATATTGTCATCAGGTATTATAGCCAGTGACAATGATAATATAAATATAGTATTAAATAATTAACACATTAACACATTATTAAATAATAATTCATGCATTCACTCATCCAGCTTTGTGTTGAGTATTTTAAAAATCATGGAGTGCAAATACTGCATATTACCCCCAACTTTTTCATGAAGTGTTTCATGATAAACACAAAGATTATTTGATTGTATAATACTTTAAATACATTTGTCCCCAAACTCCATTATAAATGATTTACTTTTCAACCATGTTTAACAAAGCAGTTATTCTACAGCCACAATAACTTGTCTTTTCACTAAAATGTACTGTATTATTATGATGTATTTTTCATCAGGACATTAGAAAGTGGTTAAGCCTGGAAACAAACAGCAAACATTCCACATTCTGCTCTATGTTAGTTTGATATGCATATTTTTACTTCAGTCATTTCCATCTGTCTGTATCCCTGACCTGGTTGCAGATGGGACTGTTGTCATTGGCATCCATGACGGTAACTTCCACTGCAGTACGAGCGACATATAGGCCGTCACTGGCTGTGATGTTCAGCAGATACCAGTCCTGCTGCTCACGATCCAGCAGACCACTCACATAAACCTTCCACTCTCCCTGCACAAGGGCCAGGCCGAACACACCCCGCGGATTTCCCCCTGGAGAATATACAGGTGAAGATACATTGCATTGCAACAGACTTGTGAACAAACCAGAAGTCTTATTCATTCACAAAATGAAGAAGTATCACCCCCACACCCACACATACAAAAATGGATGCACGATCAATAAACATCTATCATTAAAGTTTAAACCATGCTGGCGGTGTTGCAGCGATGGCCTTTCAAAGTTTAAAAATCTGACCTTTTATTACAACGGTTCCATTAGGCCAATCAGTATTTTTAAATGCCAGAACACAAGGCCAAAATATATCATCCTTAGTGATTAACAGACAGTGTGATGTGACTGGAAAACATCAAGCTCAGTGTCAAGGTGAGAGTTTTGCTGGAAGGGCCTTGATGTTTTTTTATTACTTCCATAAAAAAAAGACAGACTATTTCTTAATTTGGAATTCCAATTAGTATACTAATTTCATTTAGTTTTACAAGAATCATGTAAAGCAGAAGTTTCTAAATTGCTTGATTATTTATAAATGTATTGTTATTTTAATTAAATGTATCATTTATATTGAATAGCCAATGAATATTTTTTATCCAATACAACCTCATCTCATGCCATCAGGGACAATTACTGCAGCACAGAGAACTACATTATGTCAGTGCTCTCTTTAGTTCCTCACCAGTGATGTAAAAGCTGACGAGGCGGTTTTGATCTGTGCCATCTCGATCTTGAGTTTTTAGGACAGCTACCACCTCACCAAGGGGATCGCTCTCCTTTACTGCACCCCGGTACAACTCCCTCTCAAACCGTGGTGGGTTGTCGTTAACGTCTGACACAGTGATGGTTACCACTGTGGTGGAGGAGAGAGACTGTAACTCCCCCAGATCAGAGGCCTCTACTTCAAAGCTGTAACTGGAGCAGGCCTCATGGTCCATCTGACTCACTGTGGTGATCCAGCCTGTTTTACTGTCAATAGCAAAGACAGAACTTGTAGTGATCGGGCCACTGAGGGAGCGAGCGCCTTTTGTCAAGTCCAAGTTGTAGGTGAGCAGAGGTCCGAGGCTGTAGGTTACCTGCAATTTTAATGAGGTACAACACGCCAAATTGAATAACTGGACTGAGAAACACATTTATAGCAAAATGCAGAACAAAATAGTCAGTGTCAGTTGAATTTGGCTGTCACACACCTGTCCATTAGAGCCCCAGTCTGGATCAAGGGCACGCACTTGGATCACTCTTGTCCCTACTGGCATGCCCTCCATCACTGTGGCTACATAGGTGTTGGTCTCAAACACTGGCTTGTTGTCATTCACATCTAGGATCTGCAAAATGACAAACATTCACTGAATAAGCCCAACAAAGTCTAAATTATACTGAAAACATAATGCAACTGGGAATTAAACTGAATGTTTTTGAAAAATTTCAGAATTGTACTTTACATTTTAAATCATCTCATGCATCTAGTTGTAGTGTTTACATGCACATTACTTTGAGAATTTACTGGCTCTCATTTTTTTGGAAACATGTTTTTAAATGTTGTTCTTTTTCCATTGTGTGAATGGAAACTACCTCGTCACTCATCGCTAAACCTGCTATTTATTGAGTGCTAAGTGAAATGCGTTGCTCTTATCAGTGTTAAAAGATCCATGACCCTGACTGTATATTTTTATGGGCTGTGTGTGCGGTCACTACAACACTTATGGTTCATTTTGTCTGACTAATTGCAGTATACAGATTTATTATTTTCTGGCTGTTTGAGCACTTGAGTACACAGTTTTGTTGCATTTTATTGTATTGCACACAGGCTGGAATAAAGATCCAGTTCAATCCACTTCAAATAACATAATAAGAAACAAAAGGTTGACAGGCTCTTTGTTTAACTGTACTACCAACCTTAACCTCCAGGTCTACAGTGGAGACAGACTCGATCAGGTCTCTTCTTGTTGTTGCTGCAACCTTAAAGCGGAAGATGCTGACCTCTTCATAGTCTAGCGGCTTGATCAGACGGATCAGACCTGTTTCCCTCTCCACCATGAAGGTGCCACCCTGGTTGCTGTCGAACGTCTCCCCTCGAACTACGGTGAAGAACCCAGTCTGTCCAGGGCCCATGTACACAGACCCCAGGGCTGTTCCTACTGCTGTGTCCTCGGGGATGGTGAAGGAATACTGAGGCTGGCTGAACGAGGGAACAAATGCATCTGGTGGGACGACGTGGATGAAGGCGGACACCAGAGAGTGTTTGGCCGGGGAACCGCAGTCTGTGGCTTTGACAAAGAAGGACAGAACAGTCCCCTGGAGGTGGTCCACAGTACTTTTAGTCATCATCCAACCGCTGTCTGGCTCCACCTGGGTACCAGCAAAATAACAATGCCATTGAAAACCACTTTGGAGGCAATTATCCTAGTAATAGAGCTCTCAGCCTGAACTCAACTGTGTTTGACTCAATGCTTTGGCCTCTTATTCTCTCTTAATGGCCTCTGGCTTGAACTGGGTAGGATTTTACTTAATCAATTTTGATTGACTGATTTGATTGTTATTTCCACAAATCGGAGCATGGTAAACAATGTTATTAAAGCTTCAACTTGGTATCTATTTATATTTATAGGCTACTACTGATTTTTTTATATTCATTCTAATTATGTCTGGCTTTTATACTACAGATGTTTTTTTCATTTACAGGCACAGATTTTTATATGTTCATTATTTAATTGTATACTTTTTGAACAGTGAAAATTGACAGAAGCATCAATCTTAATGTAACATCATTTTGATTTGATGAGTAAAAATTCATAATTACAGGTAACAGATGGCTGTTAATCCACTGAAATGGGGAGGGGTTATCAGTTGAGAATATCTCTTAATTGAAAATCAGGGCTACAGCACAAATTATGAGTTTTAATATCGTTATCTCATATCTCATAGATAAAAATAATTTCTTGAAGGAACTGACAAGATGTTTTCAGCTCTATTAAAAGTAAGCATACAGCTATAGTGCAAATACGTTTTTTATAAAGTAGTCAAAAGTACAAGGTAAAAAAAAGCAAAATGTACTGACCTCCAGCACGTCAACCAGTGATAGGCGTGCCTCACTGTAAAGGGAGTAGGTGATCCTCCCATTAGACCCAGCATCAGGGTCAGTGGCTTGGATCTGTGTCACCAGAGAACCCTTGGCAACATTTGCTTTAATGCTCATACGGTACTCCACCGCTCTGAACTGAGGGGCATTGTCATTCTCATCAGCAAGGACCACTCGCACTGTGCAAAACGATGCACGGCCTAGAAAAATAATAGAACAAAAATGCACATGTGTGGATTCGTGAACTGTACTTATTCCACTGTTGCATTCACTGGAAGTCATTCAGGATGATAAAATGCAATACATTTGTAATATGACTAAGCTTAAATATTCATTAGGAAATACTTCAGGAAATATTGGGATCTTATTATGCAAAAGCAATCATCTACAGTGCAACCAAACAGTGACCACCATGCATTATTGTTGGGTACATTTTTGGTACGCCAGATTTGAAGGTAAGAGGAAGTCTTATATTGGTTGACTGGATGATGGCTTTTGTCAGGGAATCAGTTTAGAATCAGTCTGGTCAGTGTGAAAAATAATACCTCCACCATCCAGGGCCATAACGGTCAACACCATGTCCTTGCTAAGAGGATTTTCTCTGTCTAATTTCTGAACAGTGGATATGACTCCATCTGCATCAATAGTGAACTGTGTTTTCCCCAGGTCATTGATGAAGGAGTAGGTGATCTGGCCAAACAGCCCGGAGTCCTCGTCTGTGGCACGAACCTGCAGGTTCACACAGAGATTCAGAAAATAATGTCAATGACTGGTCATTACGAGGTTCTACAACATCATTCATGCAGGAAGTTTCCGATTAAAAGTCTCGATGGAACATTACTGAGTGAGTATTGAGAAGGCAAACTTACTTGAATAACCTTTGACCCTGGAGGGGCATTTTCTTGGACTTCAGCCAGGTAGAACCTCTGGCTGAACACTGGACTGTACAGGTTAGCTCCCAGGACACGTACAATCACCTGGAGATAATCATCATTGTTACAATTGTCATCTCATCATCATCATCATCCTCATGTCTGCTGACATTTTATTGATACCATCACTGTAATCAACACTGGCTGATTTGTCAAACACGATCACATCAACATGGCACGCAGACTAGGAGTAAGAGCATCAGGCTTGTGATCAAATGGTGATTGAAGCAGCTGCAAACACTCTCTGACAAACTACTGTGAACGTACACTGTGTTCACATAATGTCAGAAGGAGAAGAAGAAGCATATGATGAACAGCATGTGGGATATCAGAGTCCCACTTGTAATTACCAATAAGAGACAGATGTGAGCATTTTTTTCCAGTTGGCAGCTCATCCTCATAGTAAATCCGATATGACATGAACACACATTAACCTCCAATTGCAGAGCTGCTCAGCAGCCAGTGGTAGCAAACAGCAGTTGCACTGGACAGCTGCAAATGTGCGTAACAAATTTGAAGCGAGGGGTTGCTAAAGAAGGCCATTCGGCTTGCTGTATATAAACACTGCAAAGGTTAAAAAAGAGCAAATCAGTTGACATAACTAAATTGTAACTGCTGTGAAGTTGTCTCACCTGAGCAGTGTTGGTGAAGACTCCATCTGACACGGACACATTGAGTTTATACGAGAGTTTCATGCCTTGTCTCCTCTTGTTAGACAGACTGAGCACCCCTGTATCTGGCGCCATCATAAAAGTCATTTTCTCATTCCCAGAGAGAATACTGTACCTAAAGGCAAATAAAAAAAAGAACAATGTTGATTATGTTGTTATAAAATAGTGATTAGAAGCTGCTGGAAATCTTTTATGAGTGCTGAGGCAAAACCGCTTGAGGAAAAGGAAAATAAAAGATGGAGTGAAAATTACTACTACTTATACAACTGACACAGGGACAAGATTGCCTGGTGAGCAATGTGCTTATCTAAACATAATGAACTGATATGTTTAGATAAAGATTCAGCTTGTACCATGTAAAAAAAAGCTAATCATCACTGGAAAAGAAAACACCAAACCCAAAACTTTTTAAATTGTCTTTTTTCTCACCTCAGCCTTTGAGCATCACAGATGTCAGCATCCGACGCCTGAACACAAGTCACAAAGTGCCCTTGGGGAGCGAGCTGGCTGACAAAGGCCTCGTACAGCGCTTGGCTGAAATTAGGTGGGTTATCGTTTGTGTCAGTTACAGTCACAGTGACACTAACATCACTGCTGAGGGCAGGGTCTCCACTGTCTGTTGCTCTGACAATGAAGTTGTAGCGCTGGATGAGCTCATAGTCAAGCAGACGTGCCGTGAATACCAGTCCGCTGTTACTGTCAATGAGGAAGTAGTCGGTGCTGTTGTAGATGTCAGATAGGATCTGGTAACTCACCACAGCGTTCTTCTCTGAGTCTTGGTCCTGGGCAAACACCTACAACGAGAGTAACATTAAACTTTGCACTTCTTCATGCATTATTCAGAGAAGGCTGATTTGTTTACCCTGGCAAACTCTAAAGCTACAAGCTGAGTCCAAATGAAAAAAGTAAAAGAAAGTTCTGGGTTTTTCACTGAGATATCTCATAAAAACTCTGTCGAGTATCCGGCATGATCATATCATTGACATCATCAATAGTGTGATATTCATTTTGATGTAGAGGACGCAAAACTCCTTTACTGTTGGTTTAATCAACTGTTTTGAATTTCAGTAACAAAATAAAATTTATTATAAATAGTTTTTCCTAATTTTAACACAAACAAACTAAACAAACTAACACAAACTATATTTTTTAAGGCATAGACATAGTCTGTGCAAGAAGCCCACAACATGCATTTACATTGCAAGACCTATGTAGTGAATAATATTGCAGTACTACCAAGCAAGACCAAGTGTATTTCCAGGCATGAGAAACAATCATGTAATACAATATTTTTTTGTTGAATTCAATAATATAGTCAATTTAACCTATTTTGATGACCTCAAAGAAATTGTTACAGAAATGAATGAATTCAATAATTTGGTGTCTTCAAATTGTCTTGTGCAAACATGCCCCTCAGTGCATCAACAGCACTGGTCTATTATTCGCTAAAGGTCAAGAGCTTCTACTGGGAAATTTCCGGGGAAATATCACACTATATTCTCATAAATAAAAGATTTGGCATCTAATACTCATCTGCAATACTGCTGAAGTGAGTCCGAGGTATAAACAATCATTCAGTAAGAGACACACATACATACACACACCTGTAACACGGTCGTTCCAATCATGGAGTTCTCAGCAAGCACAGAGGAGTACGAGGTGTTCTGGAACAGTGGCGGGTTATCATTCACATCCAGCACAACAATGTCTACATCGACCTCAGACTTTGCCCCAGTCAGTGTATCTGTAGCCTTCACTGTTAACCGGTAGTACTGCATGGTCTCAAAGTCTAACGGGTAAATCACACTGATGATTCCTGTGTCAAAGCCAATGTCAAACTGGAGGGAAGGGTCCCCGTCCGTGATGGTGAAGATGACACTCTGGCCTTCAGGGCTGGTGGCGTTGATACACAGGACAGAGGTGGAGATGGCCACATCCTCTTTGACAGTGACACCATAGAAGGGCTTGTCAAACACCGGCATGGCTTTATTTACTACAGTAACAGGCAGCTCCACCTCTGCGGACAGAGCGGGGAAGCCACTGTCAGTGGCCACAAGGACCACCTTGTACTCTGCATTAGATAAGTCTGCCTCAAAGGCCCTCTTTAAGGTCAGCTCTCCTGTCACCGGGTTCACCTGAATGGAATATATAAATATTTGTCCATAAGAATGTACGAACCAATGACAAATGTGTATCCCTATCATATAAAATTAAGAAAACATTTAAGAGCAGGGAATTGTTGCTCTCACCTGAAAGTTCCTGTGCTGCTCCTTAAGGCTGTAAGTCACTTCTCCATTCGGACCGTAGTCTTGGTCAGTGGCTGAGACCCTGAAAATGGCTGACGCTGGCTCTGCTTCTACCTGCACTGCAGCGTAGTAGGGAAGGTTCACAAACTCTGGAGCATTGTCGTTCACATCCTCCACCTACAGAAAGAACGGGTTATCTTAAGGAAATCCAATGAGGTCATTGTAAAGAAAGTGAAAAGGTACGTTTTGGTGGAAACTGAAGGCTTAAAGAATCAATCCCCAAAAGTTGGTATCGGGATCAGTAAACACTGTTGGTGTTCCTGACAATTAATGTCATACTACAAAATTATGGAAAACAACAAATAAACAGTAACTGACCCACACATCATGGTAGAGTATATATCTTAACTAACCTCTTAATTCTTATTTTTTCTACAAAAAAAACACTACACTAAGTATGAAGAAAAAATGAGTCTACATTAAAGCACTTTTACACACAGATGTCCACACCCACCTGAACTTGTACAGTCACCCTGGCCACCCTCAGTATCTCATCTTCTCTGCTGACCTCCACCACCAGCTCGTAGCTCTTTTTCTCCTCTCGGTCAAAAGGCACACCAGTGGTAAGCACCGCTCCGCAGGTCGGCCGAATCGTGAAGCGCCCTCCGGGGTTCAGCAGAGTGTACTTCAGCGGCTCGTTGAGGCGGTGGCCCACTGTGTTGACAACAGTCACTAAACTGACGTTGGGTATGTTCTCTGGGATTGAGGCAGAGTAGACCGGGAAGGTGAAGAGAAGGCCGTTGTCTATAGCCTCTCGGACAAGCACTGTGACCGACGCCATGCTGGAGAAACGTCCGTCCCATACCTTAAAACAAACAAAATCAGACGTTTAAGAGTGCCTTGTCGGGTCCTCGGCGCAGAGTGGGAAAGCTTGCATTTATTTTCACAAATGACTCACTATAGCCTAATGCAGAGGATGTAAGGCTGGGGTTTTAATGTGTATTCAATTAGACTTTGCATGCATTGCTCTTTCCTTTCTTAACAAAAATAACAAAACAACCCTGAGGCATGGAGACCTGGAGACCACCCATCTATCGAGGCAGTAAACCCTGCCTCAACTAACTGAAGTATTCTACACAAAGACGCTGCACAACTAAAGGCTCTGTGTGCATCGTTCTACAGCTGAGCCTGTGTGATGACTTCCCAGCGGAAATCATTATTATGTGAGCCTCTCAAAGCTAACTCCGTGCTGTTTATCTAGGCTAGTGACAGGATACATAGAAATGTGTGTCATGTCCAATCACTTACCTTCACATTAAAGCGGTAACGGTCTTTATTGAGGTTCTGATTGATGACAGTCACAACTCCAGTGTAGCGTTCCACAGAGAAGTATTCCACATTGCTGTCCACCAGAGAGAAAACCAGCTGAGACTTGTCGGGGTTCGGGGTGAGGTCAGAGGTCATATC
Organism: Lateolabrax maculatus; assembly: GCA_031216445.1. NCBI lineage: Eukaryota > Metazoa > Chordata > Actinopteri > Acropomatiformes > Lateolabracidae > Lateolabrax > Lateolabrax maculatus. The sequence continues at coordinate 12,640,068 of CM062197.1, read as the reverse complement.
GGGGTCAAAAGCCTCAACCCTAAGGACCTCGACTCCCATGTAGGTTGGCAGAAGGAGTACTGTCTCGTAGGTGTCCTGTGATAACTTTGGAGGTGAGTCATTGATGTTGATCACCTAAGACAGGGTATACAGGGAGTAAAATGTAACATAAGAATCAAAGTAAGATAGTCAAGAATGGTTCCTGAAGCAGTGGAAGCTGATTCACATGTCGTTTACTTACCTTTATAATCACCTCTGCTGGGCTGTCAGCACTCCTAGGAGGCTGGCCACTGTCTCTAACATGAACCCAGAAGAGGAACTCAGAGAAGGTCTCATAATCCAGACTGGCAATCGTCCTAAAATTTAAGAATCATTAAAATAAGAAGAAACCCATTCTTTGCCCCATATATTATATGAGAGATATCATATATAACAGATAAGTATCTTCATAAGCAAGTGAATAGTGATGCAGCTTGGCCGGTTTGTACATGTCACCTACCGAATCGATCCAGTCCCTGAGTCCACACTGAAAAACATACGAGCAGTCTCGTCTACGATCTGGAACACTAACAGGGCGTTGTGATTGCGGTCCCTATCCACTGCCTGAATGACTAGAGGGTTACCATCCTCTCCCAGGACCACACTATTGACTGGAGCAGCCTCACTGATTGCGCCAACATACCTGTTACGGGAAAAAAAAAGAGGAAAGTGCTGTAAAAGAGGAAAACTATACTGATATCACTCCAGAGAATTACACGTTGTCAGGACTCAACAAGGCTCAGCAAACTGCACAGAAGCATCTCAGTGCCAAAGCGCTTTTTCTTTTGACCCTCACTGATACCTCATTTGTTGGAAGACAGGTGGGCTATCATTGACATCCCCCACCTGGATGATGACAGTGGTGCTGGCCTCCACTCCGGCCATGCTAAGAGCATGCACCACCAGTAAGTAGGATGTTGTTTTCTGCCAAAACAATGAAATAAGTAAAAGTGCTATTTTAAAAACACTGAGCTTTGGTAGATGTTAAAAATACTACTTTGAAGCATTAACAAACCTCAAAGTCAAGTAGTTTGCGTGTGCTGATTACACCAGTATGATGGTTGATGAAGAAGCAGTGCTCCTCGTTGCCCCTCGTGATGTCATAAATGAGTGCTGAGCGGCTGAGGGCACTAACAGTGGTCACGTGTGTTCCAATAGTGCTGTTCTCCATGATCTGTACATACAAAGACATTGGTAATAAAAAAAAAATTTGGTGGGTTATGTGCACAATTTCATTGATGATATTTAACTACTGTATATCTGTCTAGAGATTTCCCATCCATTGCTACCTACCATCTTCCAGCCTTTATTTATGCCATCTATCCCTCCCTTCCCACACCTCTCCCCCATGCACCCATCCTTTCAGTCAGTCATCTCTCTTTTTACCTCAGCCTGATACTCCTTCTGAGAGAATTTGGGAGTGGAGAAGTCTGAGAGTATCAAGGAGATGCGAACTGAAGCTGTAGCCATTAATGGAGGAAATCCACTGTCTGTGACACGCACAGTTAGGGTATAAAAGCCTACGGAGGTGAGGTCCAGGTCCCTGGCAACGAAGATAAGGCCTGTGGCGTTATCAATCCCAAACACACCACCGGTGTTACCTGAAAGTAGCAGAGGTTACAGACGTCATTACTGGTAAATACAAAAAATACAATTTTAATCCTGTTTTTTTCTCCCCTGACAAAGTATTAAAAGGACAGTCACAGTTCAAAGCACTGTTTAAAACAGAAAAAAATGGACACATAAAAATAATGAACTTCTTTATTTTCAGATAGCATCGCACCTGCTTCCATAGTATAGGTGAGTTGCCCGTTAATCCCATTGTCTTTGTCTAAGGCTGTCACTTGTAGTACAGAAGTGCCTATGGGAGAAGACTCATAGGCCACAGCATCATATACGGTGCTGGTGAAGTAAGGGATGTTATCATTGGAGTCCTCCACTGCCACCAGGATACGAGCCAGGTCACGGTTAAATGGAAATTCCTGATCCTTGACCTGGAGCGAAATGAGAGATGAATATGGATAGCATTATAAGAGGTGGTAAATTAAAGAAATCAGCTAAAATTAAGTAAGGCAGGCACAGCCAAGAGGAGCATCTCTTGATAGAGAGCACCGGTACACACATACAGTAACAGACACAGGGACTCATAGTAACAGCCAACCAAGCACACACAGAAACACGTATTTTTTCCATGTCTCCCGTCTCACCATAATAGTGAGGATGTGCTGTGTCCTGGCCTCATAGTCCAACCTGTCTGCAGTGTAGACAACTCCCGTACCGGGGTTGACCCTGAACAGTCTCATACTGGCTGGGTCTACACTGCCATAGATGGAGAAGCTCAAACGGGCACGCTCGTCCATGTCTGACGCTCTAACCCGCAGTAGCTCCATGTCAACTGGCACATCCTCTGAGACACTGACATCATAGGCTGGCTGTGAAAAGACTGGAGGGTTGTCGTTGCTGTCTTGTATTCGGATGAACACCTGAGTCAGACAGAGACAGAAGTGGAGTTTTAAAAGTCAAAGGTAGAGACACAGTAGAATTGTGCTTAGTATATTATCCTTAAAGATAAGAGCCCTGGTGTAGAGTTAACTCTGGTGACTGATAATATTTGATACAGTTGTAGGGTAGTGGTACACCTTGAATTTGTAATTTGTAATACCAACAGCATTCACACTAAATCTCTAGAGTCAAAGCAACAGTTATGGTATTTTTTTCAAGCCGGACCGGGTGTTTTCTGAGGGGGATGTCGGCAATTTTTGTATTTATACAAACACTTAACCTTTTTTTGCCCAAGCTAATCCCATTAAGCCACTGATATCAAGGATTTCCTTTACAAGGCAGACCTAGTAGGTCAGGCAAGACAGCAGGAGCACAGGAAATGTCAAAGGCAGAGCAACAAAAAGCACATTTCACAGTCAGCAAGAGATAATTTCAGAAAATGGGAGTGCAAGCGTAGGATGGAGGAAAGCTGATAGTAAACAGCTCCCCTAGGAAGAGGTAACAATAATTTAATTTGATGCGGGTCTGAAGTGTATAAGAGGCTGTGTCAGTGCATAACAAATCAAAAGTGTGTGTACCTGTGCTGTGGCAAAGTTGGTCCCATCTGTCACCTGTATAGTCATGTTGTACACAGACTGCACCTCTGCATCCAGGGGCTTGGCCACGACTAGAGTCCCCACACCCACTTGAAGGTCAAACTGCATGTCAAAGCTCCCTGGAATCACACACATGCACACATGGTCGCACAGAGTTTTAGTCATTTAGTATTCACTTTGCGTGCTAAACTCAGGTGCTCTAAGTTATTACTGTGTAATTGTTTTGGCCAGGTGCCTGTGTCTGGAGCTGGAGGGTCTGTGAAATAAAATGAACTGAAATGCAATGCAATGTAGCACTGAACCCACTTGGCAGCCTGAGAGCTGTTAACAGCCACACAAACATCTGTCTTATCACACCAAAACACAACCCATCTCAGAGATCAAAAAACCTGCAGCCGGGTCTTTTCCACAGGCGGTGAGTGTACAGTTTAGAGGCTTAATGTTTGATTATAGTGAGGGAGAGGATTGATATGTATTAGGTATTCAGTACCATCCTTCGTCTCATTCCAGCTTCTCTCTCGAGATATCTGGGAGCTTGAGCTCTCTTCAGCGTATGAATACTGATTGGGCATTTTTCACAGGGCCACTGATGCGTGTTGAGTCGGAGCAAACCACGGGGATTCGCCTTTTTTGGGTTGTTTTTTCCTCGAGGAGTGGTTGGTCAATAATACACTACAATCTCACAGCATCAAGAAAAACTGAAATCACAGTCTGTAGTCTCTAAATAAGAATATGTATCGTTTTCTCTACTGTCTCTATGGGGTCTGATCATGTTTCAGAGTTAGTTGTAGTATTTTTGGTAGCGTCTGTATTTTACAAACATATAGGGTTACAAAATCTGAACAGGTGGTACAGTATATTGCATGTCTGCAGAAGAAATTATAGTCAATTAATAATGTTTTAATTTAAAAAAAAAAAAGGTATGAACATAAAGGTGAGATGACAATTTTTAAAATGACTCACGTAGTTTTTATCTTAATTTAAGATAACAGCCATAACTGCTGTCAGCAGATAAGCGACAGGCATGACTAATAACTCAATGGTTTCCTTTGGAGTTTTGATCAATCGTGGGGCTGTAGAGCATTTTCTTTGCGTGGGTCCCTGTATTGTTTGTATCACATATTCTACCAGCACAACAGCCCATATTAATTCTATTACACATGAACGTCAACCCAAAAAATACAGACATTGCCATAGTTGACATTCTCTCACTTCCCCCAGAGATCAATTTCAGTATAACATCAGTGACACAGAGTACCACACTTACCCATTTGTAAAATAAATATGTTGGATTTGTGGTGCGACTGCCCCAGGAGGAGAGGGAAGGCAGCCGGTATAAGAGCTAAACTAACCCTGCTTTGACCTCAGGCTGCTCCTGGCTAATGTCCGGTTGAGGGAAGGTGGAGTTGACAAAATGGGACTGGCCACGCAACAGGAAATCTGAGACAGTTGTGCCCACATCTTTACAGAGACCTGGCTCCATCTCAACTATACGGATCAAGCTATTGCTCTCCACAGGCGGACCATGCTCCGAGCCGACAGAGCGCAAGTCTCTGACAGGACGAGGGGAGACGGACTCTGTGTTTACGTCAATGATGCTTGGTGCTCAGACGCAGTCAAAGTTGACAAAGTTTCCCAAATGTCAAACTTTTAATGAGAAGACCACATTATCACCACAGTCTTGCTGCTGCTGTTTACATTTCCCCAGAAGCAATTTCAAAAAACTGCACTACAGAATTATTTCCCGGGTGGATACGTTTAGGCCTATATCGGCTATAAGGTTCAAGGTTCATTTATTTGTCATTTTACAACACAGCGTTGCGAAACGAAATTAAAGTTGTTGCCCCTTCATGCTACACAAACAAATAACATAAATAAAGATAATCAAATTAAGAATAAACAGGATCAAATAAAAACAATATATAGAGTTATTTATATACATCTATAAATATACACGTATCTCTGAAGCAGGAACACTACATTTAGAGGCCGACTGTGTCACATCCACTCCCCACATACTTTCCAAAGTAGCAGCATAGTGGCTGAACCTGTCCTGCCTGGGCAGAGATAACAAACTACTGCTGTTGGTGTGAAGTTGTGCAGGGATCCTTTTTCAAGCTCAGATCAATCAATATTGCCTTTGGCTAAACAAGGCCTTAGTAATGTATGCTGCATTTCCTGAATATCTACAGACCAGGGACATTTGAGGCAGAGGTGTGGAAAAATTTGCTTTGACCAGACCTGTGTCGAGTGAGCAGTTTCTTCCACATGCATTCTGCGGAATGTAGAACATTTCTCTGGCGAGCCGTCCGCCTTAACAGTGAGAGAGAGAAAGAAGAGAAAGAGATTATTAATATTTATTGAGTCAAGGATATGCTTGTGATCAAAGGTCTGCATTATCTACAGTATATACAGCTCTCTGCAATGTCAACCTCTTTGACGTTTTTCTCTAAGTGGACTTTTCATCCGAATACTTCAGCCCGATATGGGAAATGTGATTAATTCCTGGATAATATTCGAGTTCATACAGTTCTTGAAGTTTGAGAGAAAGATAATCACCAGGCTTTCACTTTTTGTGAAAAAAATATGTAAAATATTAATGAGCTTTTCCCTTACTATTACTCCACTGATATCAACAGTAAGAGTGGAACAGGAAAAACCCACCACATTAAAATTTTCTGTATCTTTGATGTGTGTGACATCAACTAATTTTCACATTAATATCCAAGTAAAGTAGCTGGGTCTCTAAAAAGATGTTTTTAATCAGAACTGTTGAACAGCAATCAATAATGAGCTATTCACTCAAAGACTTGAATCAAGGGGCACGATAGAGCTCCCCCATTTTAAGCGGGCAGACAGGTATGCTCCTGAGAAGATTCATTGTTTCCACTAGAGCCTGAGCAGCAGCAGAAGTCATTATTTTATTCTCTTTTGTTTGTCAGCTTGCTTTTGGCAAAATAAACCATAAAGAAAAGAAATGACAATGCACTTATAATCAATCTCAACCACAGAATGTGTCATTGGTCTTTTGATTTTAACAAGCTAATTTTGATGAGAAATATCCACTACAGGTAACGCTCCAGAAAAGTGTCGGCAGTACCTCTCCAACAGTGAGAAATAAAATAAATGTGATACAGTGTTGCAGCAAAGTTGTTGTGAGGAAGACTGCAGTTTGAATACAAAATGCAACCACTTGTAAGCTTTTTAAATTGCATGGTGTGAAATGCATCGCTTCAAGTGTGTTGATTCTGGCTCATCCAAAAAACATCTCTTGAAAGCATTATCATGATACCCCACCATGCAATTGGATAAATCAATAAAATTTTTCCTTATCCAAATATGGGGTCTAAGGACATAGGGTGTTGTATGTTGTACAGACTGTAAAGCCCCCTGAGGAAAATTATGATTTGTGATTTTGGACTGTACACATTTTTATTTTTTTTTGATTTGATGAAGACTTGATTTAAATGCAAAATACATTATTTATCCCTGAGAGAGGCAGTTTGAAGTAAACTGAACTTCAGATCTCTTGTACTCACAGGTGTTCACAAATCTGATGACATCTGGTATAAAACCAAATTTCCTTTTTCAATATATCAATTAAAACATTTGGATACCAGCTTTAAGTACAATTTCAATATGACAAATGACAAGAATACTTTAGTTAACTTTACCTAGTGTGGCTAGGCTTATTTTTTATAGTTGTTAAAAATCTTGATTAAATGCATTTGGATTAACTTAACAATTCAGAAAATTATGGATTGTTTTCTGGTCTGCAAGTTTAGTAATGTACATAAATCTTCTTACCGATGATATTGAACCAGACAGGTGTGCTCGACTGGCTGACAGCGACTACTCCCACCGGCTGAGCTACAGCAGCTGTCTCCGAAATAGAGAAATTGTAGTACCGCTGGGTGAATAGAAGTGGCAGAGGCGAGGGGACAGGTTTGCGAATCCACTCTACATGGAGTTTGACAGTAGACCATAATGGGGGATCACCGCTGTCCTCTGCTTTTATCTAAGAGAAGGAACAAATACTGAGGAACCAGACAATCGGCTGACACATCCAGGAGCCAATAAATCAAACATTTGGGAATTGAAGCAAAATGCTGAACCAAAGATAAACCAGACTGGAAAACAGAAGATTTCACCAGTGAAAGGTGTAGATTTACTGTAAGTTAGATTTACCTCTACACTGGATCTGGTGTTAGTATGTATGTATTCAGGGCAAGCAAACATTGAAAATGTATTAGAATTCTGGCATCTAAGCTTAGCAAAACTAAAAGAGATCTATATTCATCTTCTCTACTCTGACATGGCACCTACATTTACTTACACCCACACCTCAGCGACAGCGTCCCATCCGTTAACAATATTTTTGGTAACCTCAAAATTGATCCAAGCAATTACAGTTTAATGGGATGGCTGTCCCTGCTTGAATTTACATAGCTTGTTCTGCTTTTCACACACCAAATTAGAAAAGCATTAACCAGAATAAATCAACTAAATCTTTAGAGAAACTTATATGAAAGGTATTGAAAAATAGGCTATTATAAGTGGTGCTCACTGAAAACCAGAACCTGTGAGCCAAATAGATTATATGAAGCATTGTTTGCTTAGAAAACAGCTTTACCAGGATAATAAAGAGACACTGTTAAAGGGGAGAAGATTGGTGATTCCACGGTTCAAGGATGAGCTCTGTTTCACTGAAACTGAGCACAAGCGCAAGAACAAACTCCAAGGGCACATGGGCGTGACCAACTAATCAGTGAATCAGACACATAAGAAAAATCTGGTTTTCTGCAGCGCATATGTAAAAGGGGCTGGAGCAGGATGAATAAATTGTTAGTATGAAGAATTTGGTACACAATGAAAACCCCACAAATTGCAATTTGTGTTTGGGTTCGGGATGAGCAGGGGAAATGGACGAATCCTTTCATGCCAGAGTATCAAAAATGCAAAACAACCCACCTTGGCACTTTTGAGTTAATTTGCCAAGAAAATACCAAAAACGTACAAGCTCAAATACCTTATGCCTGATGAAAAATAAATAATGTGACAGTGTTTGCACCTGCATGAAAGCAGAGCCCTATATACTAGTGGAACCCCAACTGGCTATGAATTTAGTTGTACAAAGAAACATTAATTGGAAAAGCAGCAACTGGGAAGTAGAATTTTTGGCTGAAATCTCTGTATAAGCTTAGACCAAACGGTGCTTAAATAAAAAGCAGGACCCTTTTAAAAAACAAATTTTATGTTTTAAACCTGGTATATGAAACTCACGGTGAGGATATCATAGCTTCCCGCTGTCACCATCTTCTTTGATGACACCATGGCAGTCCTGGGATCAATGCTGAACTTTTCATCCTCGTTACCATCAACGATGCTGTAGGTGATGTTTCCATTGGCTCCAAGGTCCCGGTCATAAGCAAAGACACGGTAGACCGGTTCACCACGTTTGTTGCGGTCTCGTTCAGTCAAGCTGATGCGGTAGGTGACCTCCGGGAAAGTGGGCGGGTTGTCGTTTTCGTCCTCGATGTGAACTATGACCCACACAGTGGACTGGCGGGTGGTCACTGGGCCGTCTATAACTGTTACCTGAGGAAAAGTGTAAGAGCACACATACAAAACAACACAGTCATACAGTTTTGCCACATGTGTCAGAGTGAATTCATTAACATCTTAAATCTTGGCTCCTACTGAGTAGCTCTGCAGGACCACGTGGGGCTGAGCTTACGGGAAATCTCTTTGTAATATTGATCCCCTCGAGGCAGAGGCAGAGGTCTGATCACTGATCAATTGGATCAGATCAGGGTGAACACCATTGCTGCCTGCCTGACTGCTCACTGGACTATTAATTACAAACGGGCAGCAAAGACTGGCAGGCGGAGCAGTGGGTGGCATGCATGGACTGGAATTACTATTGAAATCTCACAACAGGACAATGCAACAACAAAGACTACTCTGCCCCCAATTTTAAACTTCTTTTAGGTGTGAATGTTAAGGTATAGTTAGATGCAAGTTTCTCTCTACAACCTTTCTACCCCTTTAATTTTGTAGTGTGTTGTCATACGCTGGGTTGTTATTAAGTACTGGAGCTGCACAAAGCAGCACAAAGAGTCTGGACGAGTCAATTGGCAATTGGCAATACAAAAACAAGTCTGCAGTACTGTGGGTCAACTTTGGGTTATTTCATTCCATTTTCTAGATTCAGCAGCATTTAATAAGTTGTAAGAAAAGTCTGGGGAAGTAGAAGTTTGCTCATGTCTCTAAAGTCGAGAATCTCTGATTATCAGGTTCATCTGCATGCAGAGCAGCAGGAGCAACAGAAATGGTAATCACGGAGCTATCTGTATGCCCAGTGTCTGCGCTTATCAAATGCTGGGCAGACCAACTCCTCTCCTCCCTGTTCCCGTCCTGAGTAGAGAAGATAACCAATGATGAATGATTACATTTAGAAAATCCTAAACCTGGGGCCCAAAACTACAGCCATTCATCACAGTTTATGGAGCCTTGAGGGCCTGCCAGGGTTGTCCTCTACCCTGTCTCTGTTAATAGTGGGCTGTGGCAGAAAGGCGGGGCCAGATAAATAATAATACTACAAACCCATAAAACACTGTTCTTTTCTGTACCTCTAAGAAGTGCTCTGCCTGTTGTTCTCGGTCCAGTTTCCTCGCGGTGGTTGTGATAAGCCCTAAAAATCATAAAAGAGCAATTTGAGATTACACAAACACAGATTTGCAGATGGTTTTAGTGTGAATGCAACTTTCATAAAATATTCATCATCTCTCTTCACAAGTTTACAAATATTGTAACATTTTTAAGGCCAAAATAATTTCCAATTACAAAGTCTTTCACTTAAAATTGAGCAGGTGCGTGCATGTACATACTTATGCGCGCACATATTGCTCAAAAAAATATAGCCTGCAGCCTTGGCAGAGACGATGGCATTTGGCACATGCTCATATGGCACTGTATAGCTGAGGGTCATTCAGTTGGCCAGCATGCCACCAGGACAGAGGGAAAGGAGCGAGGCTATTGATAAAAGCTTTGATCGAACCAGATTATTCAGATGATGGTTAGACGGTTTGACAAACGCTAGCAGGCTGCACTGGAATTCACAGACAACGACAGCTCCATTTTCTCCTGACGCTTTCTGTTCTCTTTACTTCAGTGTTTTCTTGTTTTGTCATTGCTGGCTGACATTGTACAACTACAAAGACAGCCCACACACACACAAACTTACACAAACACAGACATAGTTTGTGTCAATCAATCAATATTTTCTAGTTTTAGTCAGTAAAAACCTTGTAGTTAAACAAATCAAAAGCTCCCAAGACTTAATTTTGGCTAGCATGGAAACAAGGGGGAAAAATTAAGGCATTAATCCATGAGAAGATTAAGCCCATTATATGACAGTTTTACAATACTCGCCGACCTTTGTTTCCCAGAAGTAATGAATGTTGTTGATCACATTCCTTGTGTACTATTCAATATCCCATGCGAGCATCCAAACCCAGTGAAATGGGCACATTTGTCATAGCCTGGATCTATTTTATCCAAACACATAAATACAAATGCACAGAAAAAAAAAATGCAGAAATACAAGCACTGAAATACTTTTTTGTTTTTGTTTCAGAAAAAGAATACACCTGTCTGCTGTAGCATTCTTATTTCCATTCACAGTATGTGCACAGAGTACTCTTCACAGGATGAAAAAGTAACTGCATGATTGTTTAAATAAAGACACACATTAGTATGTGCACAAATAACTGCATACACACATATATACTATGTTCTGAAATTATTTTCATGTGAAATGATTAAGCTGAATGTGCTTGAATGGTGATGTTGTGTTTGTTTCAGTGTAATGAAGCGTTGCAGTGAAGTAGGATTATGTCTGATGCTTAAAATATCTGTGCAGTCAACACTCAATGGATAGACTTAAACCACAGTGCACACGCACTCACATTCACACACTCTCGTGCTCGCACACATCACAGTGTCACCTTGAGCTTGCTACGGAGGCTAACTTCAATTAAGCAAATTAGGAGTAAATCTAGAGCAGCGGCCGCAAGCTGTAGGAGAGAGACTGGAGGGGGGGAGGTGGGGGCTTGTTCAGCAGAACACAGCGCGAGTAACAACTCTGATAAAAATCAATGATCTACACCTCGCAGCCCATCTGCAGTTGGATAACCCTCCATTTTAATTGGACATGAGAAAAAATAAATTAAAAATCCCCACCCACACCTTCACATACACATAAAATATATGAAATGGTCCAGTGGCTTTTTTCCAATCTTTACTTCTCCTCCTTCCTATAAAATACTGGCAGTATAGCCTACTTCTTAGCCATGTAAGGGGAATAGCTCTGATACATCTTCTAACTGGGGCAAGGATAAAAATACAAACTTGAGATTTCAAAATTAACTATTTTGTTCATTGTCTGTCATGGATATTGACTCAAACCCGTACAATTGATTTGTTAATATTCTGGCACAACAAAACCAGTACAATCCAATAGCGGATTGTAAAAAAGGTCACACATCCACCACGACTCTGTGACGGCACTCAGCAAACATGCATGCTTTTAAAAGACACACTCCATCTAACACCCTGTGTCAACACTTATCTGTTCTGTTTTCACCCCCAAAGGAGGTAGGCTTCACTCACACTCCCAGAGACAAACAGACAGCACTGTAAGCTGTCACAGTACATTTACACACTTTGCACTCATTCAAAGTTTTGCTTCAATACATTTTGGGAATTGTTGCAGTACCTCAAACCCATCAAACTGACACTTCCAGAATGAACTTGAAAAATGAACCTAGTTTTGAAAAACAATTTAAAACTTGAAAGGATTTGCCAGCAGTTCAGGTCATAGTGTGGCTGACAGCTGCTTCATGAAAGCAAATCAATCAGCTGGGTTTTGTTTATTCATATAGGCTATCCAATGAAATCACTCTGGTACATGGAAAGTTTTTGACTGGGTAAACAGTGAGAAGTGATTCATATTGAATGCATCGCTCACCCATGCAGTTCTCATTATCAAACTAATAGAGTGGCAATGTCAGTCAGTTTTTGCATTATTGTGAAAATGATGGTACAGTAGTGACTTTCACTAGCCAATTCACACCTTGGGACTGTGCCTTTCTAAAACTGCAAAATACAGTATATCCACAAAAAAATCCACAATTTATATGTTATTTATTGGGATTCAATAACCCAGTGGAGGTCTACCTGAAGTGTGCCCTCAGAGAAAAGATTGCATGAAACATTAAAAACGAATTGCTCAGTATTGCAGTGAAAGTTCATTTATCACGGTTTCAACAAGATAGTCATCAGTATGGGTTCCCTTGTATAGAATTAATGAGTAATAGATAACACAATACTGTGGGTATGTGACAGAGACAGACAGCAGGGCTCAGATGGCTAAAAACTCTCCCCTGTGGCACACACACACACACATGCACTCTCATACACACAAAGGCAAATTATTTTTGTACAGCTGCTATGTGTTTTTTTTTGGCTCACAGATACATGAACACATGTGGATACACACTCTCATGTGAGTTTCGTGCTGGATGAAGCGGCACCATCTTCATCGACTCATTGCAACAGAGCTGTCCTTTCTAACACACTGCTGTAACCAATTAATCAATTGATTAAATTGCCACACAAACTCTCTTTCTCTCTCTCTCTCTCTCACACACACACACACACGTCATACATACAGCAGTTGGATGTATGAACAGTGCTTGTAATCAACTCATTGGGATTTTTCAACTGTATTAATGACATTCACGTCTGATGGATGCATCAATACAGGCACAGTAACTGATTATTACGAAGAGATATAAGACCTGAATCACATTTTACTCTTAAGGATTCTGAAGGATCAAGAGTAAGTGTGAGAAGTTTACATGTTAACTAGTGTGTGAAGACCAGTATCTCTGTGTTGGGATTAATATTCGACTTTTCACCCTGGTTCAGTAAAGTCGGCTTCCCTACATATTGTCAATATTTTGTATCCATAATTCTGTAATGCACAAAAGCATTTTTATAGAGGAATGCAATGCCAATACAAATGTAAATACCCACTACAAACAGAGTGAACATGCAACAGCACATCATTAGGGAATTCCTTCTTCCATAAGTTTGATAACTGACATGCTGCATGTTACATATAAGCCAATGGTTTTTGATCATTACATTGACATATCTTTGAATTACAATACAAGTCCCTGTACCAGCTGAAATGTGCCTTTTGTTGTTTACTGAAACTCTCATAACTTAATCTAGGGCAGAGACAGAAAACACCACTTTTTTTACTCAGGATTTGAATAAAACATTTTACTTCTTCAATAATTCTTTAATGGAAGCTTCAAGCAAAGCTTGTTCCAAGAAAGCATGGGGGCCCCCCTAGACTTCAAACTTGACAGCCAAAACTGAAGTAAATCTGAATTTATTTGCTTTAATATTGTTTGTGTTTAGTACAGATATAATATAATGATAATTTTTCAAATTTTCAAATTGTGTACATTTTGTCAATAAATTATAATTAGTACACCAAGACTGTAAAAAGTACGTGATCAAGACAGGCTCTCACAGCAACCCTGTCTTTTACAGAAGGGTCCAAAAGATTCAGAGCTTTGAAACGATGTTCAGGCATAATGTCGAAAGATGATACACAGCTCACATGCTGCAGTTGTAGATCATCTTTTGTGAGCTTATTAAAAACAGTATGAGGAATTCAAGCATGTGAATTTCTTCTTACATGCTTTTGCAAGCATATAAAATTCATGTATGTCATATATGCAGAAATTATATCAATAGTGAGGTTACACAAAAAGTCTAAAAAAATGAAGACTTTTGTGAATATCTGGGTAATTATTAAAAGCATGAAACTGCGTGTAAAATTAAAACTCAGTTCCAACGTTGTGCATGAAATTTATGGTGATTTTACACAAAGTGTTTTTACAGACCTTTGGGAATACAACTGCACATGTAACTAGAATTACCGTCTCACGTTTGTATGCCTTTGCCAACCAGTCAAGTTGCAGTTTACGTCCATGTCTGTCCAGACTCATATAATATATGTTGTGAAGACTTTGAAGGAATTTAATAAAAGGTATTAAGTTTACTTTTTGGCGAAATGTAGTTATCACTATATTGACATGTTTGATTCCAGTGAATAACTTCCCAGTGAGAAACATGCTGTCTTCACTGAGAGAGTATTTTTACAGAGGAGTGTAAGTCCGCTGAGAGAAAAATTTGAAATATGGTCCCAATCTCCCCCTCTGTTCCTGAGTTATGGCATTGAATAATAGCCAGAAAAGATATCACGATATCACAGTGGAGTTTAACTTTTGGATATAAAATGTCATCACTTCATAATTTTATCCTATTAGACATTTGTGGGAGATGTTGTCATAATTAGCGTATGAATTCTTGAGCTATGGCCAAAAACGTCTTTTTGTGAGGTCACATGACCTTGACCTTTGACTCTTCAAATTCTAATCAGTTCATCCTTGAGTCCAAGTGTAGGTTTGTGCAAGATGTAATGAAACGCCCTCCAGATATCAAGTTCACAAGAATGGGACAGACGTGAGGTCAAAGTGACATCGATCTTTGACCACCAAAATCTACCAAATTTGAAGAAACTCCCTCAAGGTGTTCCTGAGATATAGTGTTCGGATAAAGGCCACGGCTGTAGCCAGCGCGGAGGCACAAAAATATACTATAAAACCCTTTGTGGCTCCAGAGGAAGCTCTGCACAACTAGATAAAGTTGCATTGTAGTTAACGTAGGCGCCAGCTTTTGACAAGTAAGAGGCATGTATGGAATGAAAAAGACAATGTCTGTTCTACTGCATCTGATTTTGATACTTTTTTTTAAATTGTCCATCTTGAGTCTGACAATGTTATAGGAGTTGGTGGAGTACTCCTTAAAAATACACTTGCACTATCTGATCCACTCTTTACAACTAGATAAAAACAGAACCACCTGCTGACTTTTACATAAAACTGAAGGCAGGTTTTTCCACCCAATTAGGCTACATAGTTGGGACAGGAACTGGGTGCAAATTCGATCTGAACAAACATTTTTTACACATTCAAAGGCTTTAATTTCTCATCCTGAAATTTTCCCACAGGCTCAAAAGAGGTAATATATAACCACAGGCTGTCTGAGCATCAGTTCACAAGCTCAGACTCTTTAAGACCCTGTCTTGATCCCACAGTAGAGGGCTTATGGTGAACCCATATGGTGGTTGGGAGTATTTTGTGAATAAAAAACTAATCCCCAATCCAAGCAAATACTCCTGAAACCTTTTGCCAACTTCAGCTTTGTTTTTTTTCCTTTTAGACTTTCTACAACAATCTGAGAAAAGCATGTTTTTAGTCATGTTACTATATATCACATAATGCATAGATATAAACTAAAAAGTAATGGGAAATAAAATTGCTTGACTGTAAACTCCTTCATCACATTCACCCACATACAGGCTTAATAAAAAAAACACTAACTACACCAATTACCTCAAGTACATTGCAAAGAGCTTTCAACCTTAAAGAAGACTGGAAGCAATATTCAGATAAGAGTGCAGTGAAGATTGTCTGGGCGGCTCATCAGTGTCCTAGATGTTTGACTGTGTGGGCACAGAAGTCTTTTTAATTTGTTGAGTGGGAACCAAAGCCTTTTACTAAATGAATGCGGAGTAGGAGGTGAATGATGAAAGAAAATTACAGCCATTTCCAAGACATGTAAACATATAAACACAAAAGACTGCTGTAATTATTTGTTGTTTATAAGGGTAAATTACTAATTATGCCATTATTCTATTACATTAAATATACTGCCAAATATGTCACCAAGATATTTCAATTATTTAAAATTGAGTGACTGCTTGTGAGTCCCACCTGTTTTTGGGTTGATAGAGAAGAAATTCTGCGGGTTGCCAGCAGTGATGCGATAACTCAGACGACTGGGCGTGGCAGTGAGGTCAGGGTCCTGCGCCTGGATACGGATGACGGATACATCCTTTGGCGAGTTCTCCATGACGACTGGGTGGTAGATAGGATCCGAGGTGAGGGGAGCATTATCATTGACATCTTCTACCTGAGAGACAAAGAGGGGAGAAGAAAAAAAAGAGGATGAGGAAGAATCGAAGGGAAAAGAGGGCAGGGATTGGGCAAGAGACAAGAACAAGCAGTGTTGTTTGTATCTATCTTAACTGTCATTTGTATCTGAGTTGGATCCGACTTGGCAATAGATGTGTTGATAAAACCTAGCCTTCTAAATCAGCCCGGATTATAATATTGCGTTGTTGTGAGGAAAATCTATCTGCAGATTTTAGTATCTTTGTTAATCAACAACTCATGAAATGCTGCATGGCCTGGGTCCGGGTTGATCCGTTATCAATCACAAAATGGAAATTAATTCACCAGAAAATGTCATGGATGTCACACTTTAAATGCACTGCAAATTAATTTCCCTTCTTACGGCATAGATCTAGAATATTTATGGATAAACAGAGCGGTGATTGAGTGTTTGCTGGGAGGCACAGAGAGCCAAGATGGTTCAGCCGGTGAATGAGGAACACCTGTGCCTGATTAATCTCCCTATTTTTGCCTGTGATGAAGAGGCCGGGAGTTAAGCAACCGGTCACGCCACCACACCTGAATATCCCAAAGCCAGAAAAGGCTGTTTGTTTTTTTACACACTGCTGAACTCTTCCCCTAAGGGTGAGCAGTGTTGTAGCAGTGATGTTTGTATTTGAATGTTTAGACAGTGGATTACTGAGTGCCAAATAAAATAGAAGATAATTCCCTCCAGTGTGTATCTCTTGCTTACAGGCAGAGTATTGCTATAGTTATCCACTGCACTGAGCACCATTAGCATTTTAGAGAGTAGCACACTTGTGATTGTTCAGCTTTATACTGTTACTTTGGAAGTAAGACTAAAACGTATTTATCAGTGACAGATGGTAATCCAGCGGCACCCTTTCATACAATCTCCTAATTTCTGGTAGAAAGATGTCAGAAGTTTTATGTTTGCAAATTGCATAACATCAGGAGTGCTTGGTGTATAACAAAATATGGTAGATATATAATAAATATAGGGTAAAAGCTGAGAGGACATACAACTGAATCATTTGTGTTGAAAAGGTGGCCAATTAGTAATTCAACATAGATTATTTGTTATCTATGTAGCTACTACTAGAATGATTTGGGCCCATTGGTGATTAATTTAGAAGAAAGTCTGTAATTTACAGAGTTACAAAAAAATGTATCTCATATATGAAGCACAATCTTGTATTTTTGTGATTGAGTAAGGTTCCACTGATCTACAGGCTTTTATTAAAAACAACACCAGTGTGAAGTTCTAGTTTGGGCACTTCATGTTTATGCTTTTCTCTCACTGCAAAAATCAAAAGACATTTTCTCTGTATAAGGCCTCTTGTGCATGCTTAGTATAATGTGAATATTTGCAGCAGAATGTGGGTACCTGAATGAAGACTTCAATAGAAGCTGACAGGGGTGTAACCCCTCTGTCTGTAGCATAGACTGTAAGCCAATAGGAGTCTTTGGTCTCACAGTCCAGGATACCAGCAGTGTAAATCACCCCTGTTGAAGCAGAGAGAAAGATTAATGCAGTTGTTACTTGCGCATGAGAATACATATATATTAGGTGTGTGCGTGTATGTGTGTGAGAAGGGGCAGCGTGGGTGTCATCAGCGGAATACCTACCTGAAAGATCTCATGGGTAAAGTGTCTGAATACTAAGTTTCCAGAGGCAAAGACCCAAATTTAGAGTAAACTTTGTGTCCTGGCTTCAGTGACATTCACAGGCATTAGAGGCGCCGCTGTAGTCACCTTCAATGTTTCAGCTTCTCTACAGCTAATCACAGCTGACCAAACTGCTCCCGCTGCAATTCGCTTAGTGCTAAACGTACCCTGAACTGCCCTACACCAATAAAGACACCCACAGACACTCACACACATTGACTGGCGTGTGTTTAGTGGCCTTAAGGAAGATAAGTAGCTGACAGCTTTGGTGACCTCTTGAGGGGCAAACAGAACACTCACAATGGATGACACATGAGTTTTCTATTTTTTTCCCCTTTTCTATCAGTCATGCAGGACTGTCCATGTAAAAACTTTAAAAATGACACACATACTCATGTGTGCGTTCACAATCTAGGTTTTAGAGTCCATTCATGTCATTGCTAAATACTGCCAAGAGCACTGAAGCACTGTGGCGCAAGGTCATGAGTGTCACACTCAATCTATTTTAACAAAGAAAAACCTCAACGTCAGGATCAGAAACAACACATACATCTAACTGCATCGTTTCTAACAGAAGTAACACAAGCCGAGCTAGGAATAAATAGACTGAACTCATGAACATGAGGGCAAAGCGAGCAGTTGATCCATTTCTGCTGAGTGCACACAAACTTTCATCAAACCTCAAACTTTATGTTAAATGATGGCACTTTTAAAAGCCAGCATGAGTCTATTACTTCAACTAGCTTAAAGAGACTCAGTAGGAACTAAGACGTACTGTACATGTGTTGGTCAATGCTTGCAGAGTCTGTGCATGCATCTGTGCTTGAGTACACAATCAATTAACCCCAACAAGATGCCAGACAGAGCTGAGACTGGATATGTGAGCAAGTACATATTTACTCTTTTATGCTTATTACGCCTTTTAGAATAAAGTCTTTAAGAATAAAGACTGGTTTATGTTAATGATGTTGGTGAGTTCATGCTCTTATTTGCAAAGACTTACAATGTGTTAGTATTACTATTAGAATTTGTATTAGAAGTAGTGGTAGTAGCAGTAGTATTTGGTGTTGGTTGGACGGCCTTATCACTGCACAGGAGCCTGTTGCCAAGCCAAATTAATATTTATGAACATAACTGTCATGTTTCCCTTAATTTTCAACATAACCATGTTATTGCCATGGCAACATTACTGTTGTGTTACAAATGGGCGAAGTAGTAAGGTAAGTACACATCAGTCTGGACACTTTTACTCTGTTCCACTTAATAAGAGAGAGAATCAAGATAGATAGCTAGACATTTGACCACAACTGTGTTTCCCCAGCCATGTAGTGCAAAGAAGCGGGATTCCTTTAATTTGACCAAAATAAATGAAAGCCGATGTCCATGACTCCAGGGAGGTAGAGAGAGCCAAGACGATTCAGTCCAGGCTTCACACCCCTGGGATAAACATGCTCAGTGCCGCTCTCGCTTGATTCCCTGCCTAACCTCGGCCACCCTATTAAAAACATTTTTGCAAGATATCATCTAAACATCATAAAAAATATTTTGTTGTTCTCTTACCAGAGAACTTGTGCACAAGTACCATGTCTGCAATCTTTACATTATTCTTCTTCTTTAAAAACACAAAGATTGGTCCTTTCATACATATATGTAGTTGGTTTTATCAAATTCGAAAAATGAATATTAATTGGTGTAATACAGTAGATGTCTGCTGTTCCCCAACTTGGCATTCCACTCAGCCACAAACCCCACATGGCCAGATTACAGTCATGCAAGCATACAAATCATGACATGTGACTGTGTGGCCTTTTTTTGTGTACTTCAGTCAGTCTTGTTGCAGCTTCCACAGCCGCATGGTGAAGGTGTTACCTTATCACCAGAAAGTGTGTGTATATGTCAGATTATGACTAAGCAGCAGCCCAGGGCATGCACAATGCATAGTAAAAGTGTTTGCTACAACACATCCTTTCGCTGTTGTCCTTGACCATGTCCTTTTCAAACCACATCTCATCTCTGTCAGATAGCTCGACAGAGAGAGACGAGGAAAACAGAGCTGGCTGTTTCAAAAGCTCTTTGAACTTTAAGACCGACAGGCACTATTCAGTGAATTCAATATAAATCTGAGTTGACAGCATCCATTCTCACCATAAATAACACACTTCAAAGAGTGAACAAAAAAATTGAAGGGTCATGGCATATTTTCTAATTTAGAAGTTCACGGTACGCTTGGGTTTACATCCATCTGTCATGTCCATTCAACTCCTCCATTTTTGAGAAACAGGTTTCGGGGTTTTGGTCCCACTATCTAATTAATGCCACCACATCAAATAATCAATCCCAAGATTGATGAGACACAACCAAAAAGCTCTCTGTGTGGCAGAAAAGAGGACATCAAAAAATATGGCCTGTTAATATTTAACAAATGTAGAATAGATTTCTTTTTTAAAGTGTGTTTGCCCGTAAGTTAAAGAATGCTTTATCCTATCTGTGACAAATTCTGGAGCTTGCAAACCCACTAATAGAGGAGCAGTGGCTTCTGACAGCTGCCCAATGAGAAATTGCAGGGCTCGCGTCCCCCCTAACCAATGACAAGAATACCAATTTTTGTTCAAAGTACAGCAGTGCTAAGGATTTAAGCCAGAGAATATCCTACTCCTTCCCTGATAGATAGCCCCTGTACTTTACATCCATATAGTGTGTGTGAGTCATCTTAAACATCTAAATATAAAATGTGGGAATGGAAGGACAATGGGGGTGTCATGGGTTACACAAAATGCAAACGGGGGAGGGGGGGTCTCACAAATTTAGACAGGCTAAATAAAATGGATCTCTCACACTTTCTCTCATTCTCTCTGTCCCTTTTACTCTCTCTCACTGTCTGTCTTCACATACTTAGATTTGGCACTAAGAGCAACAGACTGACAAGCAGTCAGAGCAGAGCCACTCAACATGGCAGATAAATGCATGGTGGGAGGACAGAGCGGTGCTACTCTGTCCATGCCTGATGACACTGACTTCTACGCAACAAGATAAAATTAACTATGTGATTAGGGAAAACTCATCATGGCATGTGTTTACTCTGTATTCTAATCTGGTACCAAAAAGGCACTGGTGAGAGACTTTTCACTCACTTCTGATATTAGGGAAAAAAATAACATAAGCCACAACTTAAAAACAAACTTCCCAAAAGAAAAACATTTTGATACAAAGATCTTGCAGGAAGAAAGCAGTATTTTCTTCTGACACTTTTTATGTACTCTAGACTCCCCTGCACCCTCTTCCTTCCTCTCCTCGCTTCACTTCCACTCCCCTCTCCCTTCACTTTCTGCTCTAACAAGCACTCTGATTTCCCCTGGAAAATCTGCACTCTATAAACTTTCTTGCTGGCTGTGATGCTCCTTACTGGGGTTTTAATACTAAAGTGAACAACAGCAGCAAGCACTGTTACAGAAAGCTATAGGGATCTGTCTTTGTAACGTAACGCTATTTTGTCTATACATAAGGTATACCGTATGCACTATACATACATAATTATGTATACATAGTTTTATATATATGTGTGTGTGTGTGTGTGTATTTAAGAGAGAGAGCTACAGAGAGAGTGAAGGCAAGAGACATTCTCTCCATTCGTCCTGTTTCTCTCGCGCCTTCTCCCTCAACTATAGTCAATACTAATTAGCCTAGTTAAAGGTCAATACAGGCCTCCGGTGCAAATGATGTACAGTAGGGACCCGTGTGACAAGAGGTGAAGAGGCCAGAAGAGGAACACTATCATGTGTTCCCTAAAAATAAGTGCTAAAATAACCACCACTACTTATTTATTTGCCAACCGATGGTCTCTACACTTCACTTAATGGCATTCAGCTTTTCATGATTAGTCACTACGTAGTCTCAGTTCCCAGCCTATTAGTTATAATACATTGGTTTATAAGAGCATATTATCACCTGTTGCTACTGAATATCTTGTTATTATTGTGCAGTGACTTGATTAGATATTGGTTAGTACAATTTAGAGAGTTTATTCATGCAAGAAAATTAATTTTGTCAAATATAAAAAGCAATGTTCACTGTAAGAAAGTAGGTTTTAAAATTCAAAATAAATGAAACCGGGTTAGCTACGTAGTAATCAAATTAGTGAGAATTGAGTGAAGAATGTAAATACAACACTTTTATTTCCTTTTGAACAGTAAAAAATGGATTTTCACATTAAGCCTTCAAAATCCACACAATTATTACCTTTGCAGTAGAGGATCTGTCAGTGTTAACACTCCATTGGAGATTATGAAATACTACTCACTATGGAGTACAGCATCATGCAGGGAAGAGAGAATGGGTGAATGAGGGACTGATTTCAGAGCTTGAAGTTTGAATGTTTCAGCACCATGGAGAGAGACACAGAGAGACCCATTAGGCTGAAAGGCTTCAGCAATATGGACAGAGACCGAGACTAGAACCGGCCTTAATAGGAAAGCAAGAGTTCTCACTCATACCTACTGTCATTCCCTTGGAAATTTCAAATATGCAGATTTTGCTCACTTGGTATTTGCAGGGCTGTCAATGGGAGGGTATTAGATTCAAGCTAATATCTTTGGGCACACAGGAGTCCTGTTTCTCTGATGAAAATATAGCAAAGTATAGTAGCAAAAGAGCTTAGCCAGCTGCTCATGTTACTATACTGTATATACATGAACACCTTTTAAATTTGGTTAACTTTAACTTTGTTGAAGTGGCCTCCACGTTTTGAATATTTGTTAGCACATGTTTGCACATGACAACTTGGAGGAAAATAATTAAATAAATTGGGAAAAAATACATATCTATAAATAGATATAGATACATATATCTATATATAGTTGGCCTTTCATTCTGTACATGAGCCAATATGAACTAATATGAACTGTCCTATTTTCATACTGGGTATTTGATTCATTTTATCCATGGGTGAGTGAGTCACAGCTTTTTGTTTGGATCAACATGTTTTCAGCTGTGGTTTGACACAGGACAGTCGGAGACAACGACACGCTTTTTTTGGGTCAGGCCTCCTTAAATAAGTCACAGTGATTTCACTACTCTTGGAAAGGACAGTAGCGCTGTGCAGGAGAGCCTTGATCAATGTTATCCGCACAGCACTGGATCATCTGTACTGAGCGGCCTGCGGCCCAGCCAGTGTAGCTGCCATGCTGCCCTCATTACAGTAATGATCTCCCAGTACACAGGTCCCACGTGAGGCCCCACCAACACACTGACTCCAACTGTACCTCACACTCTCTACAACTCTCTACCTCTAATACACATACACATTCACTAAAAAAAAGAAAAATCATGATCTCAAATGGTAATGTTTTCTGTGTATCACTTGCAATGCAAAACCACAATGAGACAGAGACACAAATAAAACAAAACTAAGAGTTGAACTGCAACTACACACATCAGCAATTCCACAGAAATAGTAAGATTTCCTATAAAATCCAATGATCAGCAATACATTTGGGTGTTGGTATTCCATGCATAGCACTGGAAATTATTGGATTTTCACTTTACATAAATAGGCTTTAAAATTGATTTTGTGTCACACCTGTGTCTTCGTCTATGGTGAAAGTGCCCAGTCCGCTGCCTCCTCTGACAGAGTACCTCAACATGCCATCTCGTCCCTTGTCGTCGTCCTTAGCGCTGACTGTCAGGACGCTTGTGCCTGCACGAGAGTTCTCCTTCACTGAGCCTCTCACAGCAAAGTTAGGGAAGTACGGTGCATACAAATTCTCATTTACATCCACCACCTGAAGAAATGGCATGGTTCACTTTAATTTGTGAATATATGGGTAGTGTCATACAGTAGGAAACTAGGAACAGAATAGCATTAGACAAATATACCAATATTGCCTTCAATTACATTATGGCTAGAAGCTATTCATGATCATTTTGGTAAATAAATTACTTTGCTAAAATACCATAAATGGTCCCTTCAACAGAACTGAACTGAATTAAATCAAACTGAATTGAATTGTGGGGCATCCTGCAACCCCCATCCATATGAAAAAAAACAGTCTTTTCTCAATTATATTACATTGTTGTAGGTTGGTCTGGAGAGTTTTAGTGCATCATGATTAGTTGTTACACAGGTATTTCTATCCTGAAAATACAAATGGGGGAATCATTCAAGAAAACATTTAAATATTGGCACATTGTATCAACAGCTTGAAGCTAGAAATGAACTAACAAAGCTATCAATTCTTAATGGATGAAACTGACCTTACAATTTGTTCTGATACAAATTTGTGTGTAGTGTGTGTGTGTGTGTGTGTGTGTGTGTGTGTGTGTGTGTCACCCACCTCCACCTCCACAAACGTCTGACTGGTGAGGCTGGGTACTCCTCTGTCCTCAGCAAGTAATGTTAGGTTGAAAAACTGTTGTTTCTCGAAGTCCAGCTCCTTCCTAATCCTCAACACTCCACTCACAGCATCGACCTGTGCAAAGCATTGCAAAACCATACATCATAAACTGTCAATAAAAAGAGGATCAGCACGTGCAACAGTATAGTCAATACAAATAGTGACATCACCTACCTCAAAAGTGCCATTGAAGTCATTAATCAAGGAGTATCGGACCTGTCCCCCGGGGCCAATGTCTGGGTCTTGAGCCTGTACCCAGGTAATCACAGCCCCTGGCGGGAGGTCCTCCAGAGCTCGAGCACTATAGCTGCTAGGGATGAAAGTTGGGGCGCAATCATTGACATCCTCCACTATTATGCTTAGAGTAGTCACTGACGACCTTCGAGTGCCTCTTTCAGCCTTGTCTCTCACTTCGATCTTCAATGTGAACATTGGGAGGGTTTCTCTGTCCAAGTGGCTGGCAACAAATACACTCCCGGTTTCGCTGTCAATACCAAACTGAGGTACGCTGTTCAGCATAATGTATGAGAGCTGTGCATTTTGACCCATGTCTCTGTCAAATGCATTGACGGCAATAACTTCCATACCAATGGCCGAGTTTTCTAAAACAAGAGCTGAGAGGCTGTCCTGATAAAACTGGGGGTCATTGTCATTTGCATCCTCAATGATCACAGTCAGTATTCTCCAATTGGACATCTGAGGAACGCCCTGATCGTAGATGGTGATATTAAGGAAGTAACGATCCAATCGCTCACGGTCTAGTGGCTGCAATACAGTTATTAACCCATTCTCCATGTTGATATTGAAGCAGTTTTCTTTGTTACCATCAGATATGGAAAAGAGAACACGGCCATTGAAGCCTGTGTCACCATCTCTTGCTCTCACCTGAAATACACTGGCACCAGCAGCGAGGTCCTCTCTCACTAGAATACTAGTAGGCAAGGCCTCAAACTGTGGAGCCTGCTTGTTTATAGAGAAAAGGTCTGAATATCTCTCATCTGGTCTCGGTCTAGCCATAGCAGATGCTTTTGAGAGCATTTTTTCGGCCAACAGCTGGGCTACCCTGGTCTCCTTGCAGTTGAACCCCCTGGATGGCATTCTACCCCTCACCACAGACACATTCACAAATGTAGGATCAGAAAACATTTCTCCATCTGTTGCAACTATATTCAGGTTGAATATCCCACTTTTTAAATTAGCAATTAATGACCTTTTCAATGACAAAGCCCCGGAGTCTGGATTTAAGTTAAAATAGTCTAACTCGTTCCCAGACAGTATTTTATAATTTACCATTCCTAACTCATCCATGTCCACAGCTGACAAGGTGACAATAGTCTGGCCTACAGGGAAATCCCGGCTTATCATCCCCCTGCAAGAAACCCTCTCAAAAAGGGGCTGGTTGTCATTGATATTTATCAGACGAATGGTGACATTAACTTCACTCTCTCTTCTGTAGGGTGAACCCCAATCAGACGCCCGCACCGCAAAAGCATAGATATCATCTGTTGACTCAAAATCCAGGTATCTTGTGACCCTCACTTCCCCTGTGTTCTGGTCTATGGTAAATGGAAGAGATTGTTCACCACTTATTGTGTGGGTGACATACCCATTCTCTCCTTTATCTTCATCAACAGCAGACACTACAAGAATAACAGTGCCTACAGGTAAGCTCTCGTTGATTGCAATATCATAGAATGGCCTGTTGAATACTGGAGAGTTGTCATTAGCATCCTCAATGGTGATTTGGACACTTGCTTGCTGCTGACTAATAATATCAACCACCTCCATCACCATGAAATCCTGTGATATCCTTGTCAGCTGCCTTGTGGTCATAATAACTCCACTCAAAGGGTTTATATCAAAGTACATTGGATCTGAGAGGCTGCTGAAGCTATAATTGACGCTCAGAGGAGCTGGTGAGATTTTCACCACCTCTACAATAGTGCCTGGGGGAGCCATTTCACTCAGCTTGACTACATAAACATCTCTCTCGAAATTCGCCAACACTGTGTCGGGCTTTGTAACCAACAACTGAACAACTTGGGTATTAGAAAACTTAGGAGGTATACCCCTGTCTTTAGCCTGGAAGGTTAAGTTGCAGCCATAAGGGAATAAATCCCAATCAACCAATTCTGATGTTTTAACCTTATATTCATTCCCGACAGGTGATCGATCAACCACAAACTGTTCAAAAGAATCACCCTCAATGATGGACACCCACTCTATATCCCCAGATACCCCATCATCTTTGTCCTCCACAGTCACTATGGCATAGACTGGGTCCTTGTCCACCCACGATGGAACTACAGCAACTGCATTGAGAACAGGCGCAAATTCATTAACCCGCTTCACAGTAAGGACCAGCCTAGCAGTGCTGCTGATACCATTGTTCCCATAGAGTTTCATCCCTCTGTCGACCACCTGCACCTCCAGCTCAAATCGATCTTGTTTGTCCATCCGGGGCCGACCTGTCAGGGTGATGACCCCACTGGTCGGATGAACAGCAAAGAGTTCAACTCTGTTCTTGAAGAAGTAGTAGAACTCCCCGTTGGAGCCCATGTCAGCGTCTGTGGCTGTTACACGTCCGACGCTGGCACCCAGAGGGGCACTCTCAGAAACAACAAATGAATAGGATGTTGGGGAGAAGAGAGGACGAAGATCATTGGTATCCAAGACCTTGATATAAACAGTTGCTAAAGCCTCTAGGCCTCCTTGGGCAGATGCCTTCACTGTCAGTGTGTAATTATCTTGTACTTCCCGATTCAATATGGCACCACTGCCCCCGTTGGTGCGAATACGTAGGAAACAAAAATCTCCCATTACAAACTCCTCAGCCTGGAAGATTCCCTCACTGTCTCCAGACTCAATGGAATATGTTATGGCTAAAGACCGGGGTGGCCCAAGAATGATGCCCATTTTGACCTCACTTCTGGTATAGGTTCTTGCAGCAGAGTTCTCAAAAATGGAAGCATTATACGCAGGCTGGGTGAAGAGCAGCAGGCCTTGTCCTGTCCTAAGTTCTGACAGGAACTGGGCATGGGTTGAGGGGAAACAGAGGAAGAGGAAGAAGCAAAGAAAATGGAAAAAAAGAAAGAAGATGGGTAGAGGAAGCATATTTCCCCACCGATTAGGCTTCATCACTTTTCCATCACCCAGTCACCCTATATTTGGAAAGAATAACAAAGAAAAACAGATCTTGATTCAGTTGGTGAGTTGTCAGAGTGATGCACTCTGCATGCTAAAAATTTGATAGAGAACTGCGAGACAAAGTTACAAAGACATTTCAGGGGTACTGCTTATCACTACAGGGATATGATAGCATATTCAATGTTGCACTCAAACAGTTTGCATTCAAACACTGAATATTGCACCCGAAAGGCTCAGTAGCAAAGGATGATATATCTTTCAAAAAACCACATCAAAGCACAGAGCGCTAACACAGCCACAGTGAAACATAGCATGTCACCAAATAAAATAGCAGGGATCAGCAACAATCACTGTTACTATAATAAAAAGTGTCTAAAAGACACAGGGACTTTTTATATTTTTTAACCAGTGACTACCAGGGTTGCTATATTGTCACATGAGAAAATGCGACTAATACAAGAGATACCATGGTCTGGGAAACAGCATTCAACACTCAAAAACGTTACTTTTTTTTAGAAATTTGTTTCACACTTTCTGAAACAGCCTCTCTACAAAAAGTTATCCTCAAGTTGGTGCCAGAAAGGGAAAGAGAAGAGAAAATGAGGTGGCCTAATTAAAAACATTTTTTCTTTTTTCTCTTTCTTTTTTTTTTTAATAAAAAAAGCATTTGCAATTAAATGTTGTATAGGCTACTGTATATAAAAGGTTGCATGCACCGCATTATACAGTAGAAAATGTATTGATCATTATACAACTTCAACTAAAATAATAAATACGTTATAAATAAATGATAAGACATTTGAGCTCACTTATACTATATTGACTACAATATTTAGGACCTATAGTACAGATTACGACTCAAATCAACAAGCCCCAGGAGGAGACTGTCCCGGGAGATCTTGGGGTGCATTTATCGTGTCCCGTGTTGACGTGGATGCAGATCCAACTGAGCTCGCCTCCGTGCAAAATCCGCGAGTTTATTAAGCTGCTGTCCGCAGCCACAGTGTGCGGCTTAATTAACCGGGCTACCAACTGCACACAGACTTCCCCCGCACATCGCAGCGTGTCCTACCTTTAGACGAAACAGCTGTAATCAGTGAAAGTAAATCCTCTCCCATCCTCTCCCCGACGGTCATTTTACATCATTTAAACAAAAGAAACAAAAACAAAAGCAAAAACGCGCAAAGGCGGCGGAGATGCGCCAAATTGGAAAAAAAAAAAAACATGCATGTGCGGATATCCCGACGGGCAGTTGTCTACTAGGCTGCAGCCGTCCTCGTAAAACTAAACAGCTATTGCCCCAGTTTTCATGCACCTGACTACTGTAACCCCGGGTGCCGGGGTGCCGTCTCGGCTTTTATCTGCAAGTAGTTGACACAAAACTGCCGCGAAAGCGGCCGGGTGTTGGTTTGCTGGAGGGGTTACGGTCCGAGGTTGAATGTGGTGCGAAGAACGTGTCGCTCCACGCAAGTTTGGAAGCGGCCGGCATCAGCTGTCGCTTGTGCGGGACCGCGGAGCGCTCACAGGACGGACGGACGGACGGACTCGGGGAGGCGGGTCGGGCGAGCGCCGATGTTTGCCGAGCGCAGCCGAGGACACCCGGAAGTGAGCGCAGCGTAACTGTGTGCGGCAGTTTGAGAGGCGCTGACTGGATCTCATCTCTCTCTCACACACACGGGAGCTTTTTTTTTTTTTTGGAGGGGGGGGGTACCAAGTTCCACATCGGACCACTAGTTAAACTCGTTTCGCCACCATGTCTGTTCTGTGTTACAACAAGGGATGTGGACAGCGATTTGATCCGGAAAACAACCCGGACGGTGAGTAGTGGCTGTGGCGAAGCGTCGCCGTGCGCCCGGTCTGTTAGCAGGCTAACCTCCGGTCGTCTAGAAATTTCTCCAGCGAGCAGGCCCCGGCAGGCCCGCGTGGCTAGCCTTTATGCCGGACCCGACGCGGCGACAAACTCGTTCATCAACACCGCTGTGGCCGACATTAACTCCAGAGGCTCACAACACGTGGGGGCCTCCCGAGTTATCGCCGGGTTGTTAGCACGCTAAGCGCCTGATACGAGCAGGAAAGTGGCGCGGGACGTGGCGGAGCCGTCGGACCGGGACAGGACGCCCGGTACGCGGTTAAAAGTTACAGATAGAGGGACACCTCGTTCACCCCCTTATTTTTTATTTTAATCACACGTCGTCTCGGTGCTGTCGTGTAACTATAACTGTGGTTACTACGAGTGCTGCTGCGAAAAAAAACAAACAGAGAAGAGCAGTCAAACCAGTCAACAGTGAGGTTCAGTTTTCGTCTGTGCTGATTAAATTTCTTTAAGCAGCAGTTGCTGTTAAAGTTGTTGAAATATTGATCAGATGGCTTGTTTTCCGACAGCCTGTGTGAGGATGGCCTCTTTTACATGGCTTGTCGAGTAGCGTTAGGTTCAACGTGAATTAGGTGCAAACACTTAAGAGACATAAATGCTGCAAAAGCATACAGCTGACAGACAGTGAGGTAGGTAGGCAGTTCACTGGATGTAGATGCTAAAATAACCACCACAGTGTATTATGCATAAGGAAATCCAAACCTTCTTATGTAAGAAAACTAGGTTTGTGATTTATAACACGTCCTTGCCCTTCAGCACACAGAGATGCGAAACTAGCAGCACAGAATCAGAGGAACCCATAAGAAATGGAAAGATGTATCCATGAGAGAGTCATTTTCCTTACTAACATGTGCCTGAGGAAAGCCGAACTATATTTTGAAACCACACTGTCTCCTGCCAGCAGTTAAATATCAATATGTGAAAGTGGGAGCTGTCTCCCTAATAACCAGGGGCCTCATGTAGTGATCAGGACATTTGACAGATGAAGTCGTGCTGTGTTTACAGTGCATATTCCTTGCAAAAACAGTGGCCAAATGCTAGATTAAATGTAACCAAAGATGCCTCAGGAGACAAAGACATTTTAAACACCGCTCATCATCATGAGAAGAACAAAAATATTCTAACATATCCATAATCTCATTGCCTTTTCTCATGTTTGAGGCCATGGTTGGTGTTTACAGGTTTGGCACACGGTTTATGAAGTATATCATCCTGTTTTATGTGAGAAATAGTGGAATTGTGGTTTTTGATCCCTCCCACATTCAGCTGATAACATACAAGAATGAAATTATTAACTTGCTGTTCTCTTGCCTGTGTACGTCCAGAAGTGCAGTACCCCAATAAAACCACTAGGAAATTAACTTGCATGAAGTTGTGTAAGGCATAAGACCATTGTCATGATAATTCTCTTGATCTTGAGTTTCCCTTTCTTAAGATAAAGTTTTCCCGTGAAACCATTGTTTATATGAAGCCGCAGATCTAAATATAATTGAACATTTGAGGTAGTAATGTTGTCTTCAGCTGAGTCCATTATTTCCCTTAGTTAGAAATGTCCTCATCTGTCAATACACAATGAGCCATGTCTAATTTCCATTTTAATAGGATATCGCGTTTCATAACAATAGAGTATATTAACATTGCCTTTAGAGCTATCTAAGCTATGTAAGGCTATGTATGCCAATAGCATGGAAGGGGCACAGCTCCTGTAGGCCTATAAGGACAATTCCTTATTTATGGTGTCACCCACACAAATGTTTTTATGTGATTTGTCTTGAAGGGCAGTTCCTAAAAAATCTTGCTGTACTTTCCATTTAAGGAAAATCTCAAATGATGATTTGTCAAACTTTCTGATGGTATCTCAAATGTATCATAAATCAGTTAGTTTAAAATGTTGAATTTAATTCAATATAAAATGTTCATGTGTAGTGTCAGATCAACTTTTGTTTGACTTGGATGGTGCTCATGTTTAAATTTTGCTTCCATTTGAAAAAATAATTTTCTCCACAGAAGTCTGTTCTTTTGAAAGGAGAGTTTAATAAATCTTTCCAATCAATTTCCTAATGCCCCAAGTTAATAATGTATCTATGGATGTTCTGTACTGCACTTCACAAGGACATGTGAAAATCATTGAAGTTTTATGTAAAAGGAAGTGAAAATTGTTGTCTTTTTTTTTTTAATCAAACTTAAGTTTAATACTGAGTATCAAAAACATATTAATATCTCCTAAAGCTTAAATTCTCTTTTAGTTTGCTAAGAGACTATTCTGGTTGTTTGTTTCATCCAAGAATTATTCTGTATCAATGTCACTTTTAGACTTTTGGACTGATCAATTCTTGTTCTAAACACCAAAGTTGATCCTACTCTTTATTACTTACTAAGAATTTCCAGTTAACTACTGATTTGCCTTCAGAGAGAGGGAGAGAAAGAGAGAATGCTTTTGTTTTATCCTACTACCTACACACAATTTACATTCATTAATATTAGGTCATTTTAATAAAGTTTTAAAATTTCTCTGGCACTTGCCCGAGTACTTTATAATAAATACTGTTAGGGACAGACTTGACCACATACAGCCATCAAATACTTCTGGAATTAATACAGTTACCAGCTGACTCCACATTAACAAACCCGTGTGACATTTTGCTGTTCAGTTTCTAAAATGACTTCAGACTGCCTTGTTCGAGGCTCCACTTTGGAGTTCCGTCCAAAACTAAGCACCTCAATCTGTCGTCATTTTGACAGGGGACGTGTGAAGGCAGCATCAGACACTGCTGACCCAAGTCCTTTTGAAAGATGTACCACAGATGAAAGGAGGAGCCGATGTAGAAAAGACTGATGTTGTTGTGCTTTATCGAAAAAGGGTTCGTGCCCATCAAACAATTGAAAATTACTATAGATTATTTGTAGTTGTTGATTCTTAAAATGCCATGCCACATTCAGAAACTACTATTACAAAACTGTGCTCATCATCCTGTAAAATAAATTGTTGCCACAGTGAGTAATTGAGGATGTAAAGTGAAAGCTGAAAGTTTTGTTTCTTTTATGAAACTAGAATTCATTAAAAGTAGGCCAGAAAAGCTATAAGTCTAATAAAGTTATTCGATGCCGGTGCGGGTAACTCTGGTTCTTATATCACCACATATTTTTCGTCTGAATTAATCAAAGTGGCGCTTTTATCTTCACAGATGGCTGTACCTATCATCCAGGAGTCCCAGTATTCCACGATGCATTGAAGGTAAATTGCCTGAAAATGCACAGTTAGCTTGTGTCTCGTTATCTGGTCAAAGTTAATGTCTCTCTGACTTTCTCCAGGGATGGTCCTGCTGCAAGAGAAGAACAACTGACTTCTCCGATTTCCTCAGCATTGTTGTAAGTTTTAGTTTTGTTTTAGTTTCAATCCATACTTTGAATCCTCCATGGTCATGTTTCCATTGTCTATTGTCTTCAGAGGCATTGACTGCCACCTTTGCTGTGGCCGTATTGGCCTGAGCGCTCATTGTTTGTGTGAGTCCAACACAGTGGCTTTCTCATCACAGGGTTGTACAAAAGGTCCCCACAACAAGGAGAAGCCCCCTGAGCCGGTGAAACCTGATGTGACATCATCAGGAGAGAAGGACGACCAAAAACCAAAGTTCAACGAGTACATCATCTCTGCACCAAAGCCTCAGGAGGCGATACGCAGACCCAGGTTGTACAGTCGGCTTCAAGCATAGTTTTCTTTAAATATTTTAATCAATACCATAGGAATACCCTAAGCTCTTATTATTTGTGCAGCGACATCTGTTAAAGTACAGCAAAAATGTTTTAGGCCATATTTTATTATATCAAAACTTTAATGGGCATTGTTTTTAAAATCACATTTAAAGGAAAGAAACAGGCTAAGAAAAACACGTTTTTCTCCCATCCATCAACAGAGCTCCCAGTTTAAAACTGTAGAGGCTTATTAGCTCCATGGACTACATTCTGCTCATTATTATTCTGGTTTAGTATCAAATGCATGAAAGGATAGGTACAGTATCAGAGGTATTGAATCAGCTTGAATTCATTAATCGTATACTGAGGATCCACGGGATAGTCAGAGGCATTCTCTAGTCTTTTTCCCCGGATACCCACTAGAGTTCAAAAGAAAGTGGCCAAGCGACTGATGAAGCGATTACTACTGAATAGTGAAACTCCTTTCAAGTAGTGTATTGGTCTAAGGCTGGCTTTGTACCTTGTACTTTGTAAGTGATGTTGCCAATAATGAATTCTTTACTCAAAGGGAAAAAAACTGTGTCCATATAAGTAGTTTTAGTAGTTTTCATTAGCAAATTAAAGTAAACTTTGCCCCTCCCCATTTCTTTCTTTCATGGCTAATTATTTTGTTACCATTACAGTGCTGATGAGCCAATGGTGAGATTGCAGCATAAAGTCTCCACTTCTCTGAAGCAGGCGCTGGAGAAGCTGAAGCTTTCTGACAATGCGGCAGAAGAGAAAGGTGAAAACAGCACTTCATCTTGTCCTCTTTATCATAGACTGCAACCCACTGCCACTCAGTTCTTGTTATAGTAGACAGGAAGGTCATTTTGACAGTGGAAGTTAATGGAAGGCCACTGGGAATTTGCCCTCACCCGTCACATTCACATCATGGCATTTGAGTAAAAGCTGACAGGGACAGGACAACATAACTGTATGTGCATTTTTTAGATGCTGTTTAAAGTGTGGGTGTCAATTATTTGTCTCTCTCTCTTTCTGACTCTAGAGGAAGATAATGACGAGATCAAACTTGGGACGTCCTGTAAAAATGGAGGTTGTACGAAAGTAGGTGAATGTGTCACAATATACTGGGGAAAAACATTCTGGAATAAATTGTCATGGTGTGGAAATGAGTAAAAATCTCCATCTTTATCCATACTTTCATTAGGGCTTTGGCAGCAGCAGCTTACATTTTTTAATTTGTTGCTTTAAATTCTTGCTAATTCACGCATTGAGTTCACATATTTAAAAGATGCTGTGAAATAAATAGAAACAAAAGCAAATCATGATGATCCAAGCGGATCCTGACAAAGAAATTATAACGCCCTAAAAGAGCTCACCGCTCTAGGTAAAGGGAAGAAGATTTAGCTTCTTTTCCTCCTCCCCGTTTGTTCTGAGACAGATGCAAGGCAACATTTTTTTTGCTCCAGCTAATCTGGCCTGTCAGAGCAGAAACCCCAAGATTAGAAAATAAATTGTGAGAAAGATTCGCTTTGACTTGGGTTTTGTAGAAGCTTTGAGTGGGACTATAATGATTTACATAATTGTACTTTAACTGATTTGATTATAAGCCATGAGATGTTCTCTCAAGACTGCCTGCTTTTAGTTGATTAATCAGTTGGGGTCTTGGTAGAGTATAAATTGGTGCTTTTTTTCTCTCTTGTCATTACTCATTCCCAGAAAATTATACGTTCACCTCTTTCATAATAATAAAATTCTAAAATATGCTTTTAATAAGCAATAGATTTTAAGACCTCCTTCTGCATGCCATTCATCTGCAAAGATATGACCATCTTGGAGAAATAATTTAAAACTGTCAGTTCAAATAACTGATAACTAAAAAATAACTAATTAGGAATCCCATGGCTATTAACTAAGAGTTTCATTAATTGAGGAGAATTGGCAAGCATGTGCAGTTTAGCCCTATTTGTATTTGTTATAACAAAAACAATCTGCTTCAGTCTTTTGATCCACACTTTGGTTGTTATCTTCAGAGTTTTGCAGGACCTGCAAGCGATTTGGAGGTGTGCTTATACCACTCTGGATTTCCTATCTTCCATGAAGGGTTAGTATTACCGATACATTTTTACCTTTTTTTTTTTTTTTTTAAGATTTTTTTAAATAATAAACTTCAAAACCATTAACTCTCTATCTCTTCATTTCACTGTATTGACATGAAATAGTAGATATTCTTCTGAAACTCTAAAAGAAGAGCAACTGTAGTATTTTCCTGTTAGTCTTCCTGTTACTCTTGTTTTTTGGATCTCTTGAGTGACAAGTTATTGACTGCTGAAAATCCAGTGGGTGCATGTCTTTCCTGCATCTCCAGGATGAAATACTGGAGCTGCTGTAAGAGGAAAACCTCTGACTTTAACACCTTCCTCTCTCAAGAGGGCTGTACCAAGGGAACGCATCTATGGAGGAAAAAGGATACGGTAGGTGTGCCTTCTTGACAGCAAATGATCATTTATGTGTGCAGGTCTGCATGAGAGAGTCTCAGCTGTGTCTCCATCTAGTGGTGTCTGGTAAACAGTTGCACAATGGAGACAGTGCTTTTGTTGTAGAGACTGAATGGCTGAATTTGTGTATGAAATGATTTAACGCTGCTTTAAAAGTTGTTTATCTGAAATCTCTCTCGCAGGGTAAGAAAGTGGTTCCATGTCGGTTTGACTGGCACCAGACCGGGGCGCAGGTCATCATCTCCATCTACGCCAAGAACGCCGTCCCAGAGCTCAGCTACGTGGATGCAAACAGCACCACGGTGAGCGATGCAATAGTCTGTCAAATGATTTCCGTCCATTTTTAAACTGCTTAGTTTTTGTTTGTGTTCCCAACCTAATGTTCATTTCTCTTTCAGCTGGACATCCATATTATTTTTGAGGGAGAGAAGGAATTTGAGCAGAAAATCAGCTTGTGGGGAGTAAGTCGCTATATTTTTTATATACTTTTTCTGTACACCATTCCAGATAGCACAATACAACATACTTTAATGAACCATAATATGTCTTATTTGATAATACCGTGCCTTTGTGCTTTTTTGATTTTGTGTTTTTGATTGACTTTTTACCACCTGTTCCTTAAGCCATTCTTTTGTCCCACTCCCTCCTTTCCTTGTAGGTGATAGATGTGAGTAAAACTATAGTGAACATGATGGCCGCCAAGATCGAGATAGCCATGAAGAAGTCCGAGGCCATGTCATGGGCTCGTCTAGACCTTCCTCCCCCCGTCATCCCACCCAAGGAGAATGAGAAGAAAATAGAGGAGGATGATAGTGAGGATGAAGATGAATGATGATGAATTAATATAAATAACATTATGTTTATTTTTAGCTGAATCCAAGGCTGCACAGTCCATTCCTTACCTCTTTAAAGACCTGTTTTGCTGTCATGGAACTTTGGCCTCTATTGTTCAACAGTGTTTCCCTTTTCATTCTTGCTAGTCAACATACTTGATTTTGTCCTTTTTTGTCAAGTTTTGCTCCTTTTTAATTTTTCAATATATTGGTTGGAATGCTAAGTAAGTGTTTTTTTACAACAGTTTTTCACTCAAGTACTAAATGATAATGCGTGAACACTGACTTTTAGCAGACTTTAAATCAAGTTTGATGATGACACACTTGTTAAATGCACTGAAATCCTCTGGAAAATGACACCACACAATAAGATAGGAGTCAGGTGTGACCCATAATGCCTTTCATATGGACTGCTCACAAGTTTGGGTAATGGACCACTGTTTGACCATCTTTTATTTCCACAATGTTTGGTAAAAGATTCATTCCATCTTCTGTTTTTATAAATTGCATAAATTATTGCATTGTTTAGTCCACCAGCATCACGTCACAGTAAATGCTGTCTTCACAGGTATATTCCCTTGTCTGTGTGGTAACAAAGCCGCTCTATGTAGTTTGCGTAGGAAATGTGCATCTCTAAAATGTCCACA
Source organism: Lateolabrax maculatus (assembly GCA_031216445.1). Taxonomy (NCBI): domain Eukaryota; kingdom Metazoa; phylum Chordata; class Actinopteri; order Acropomatiformes; family Lateolabracidae; genus Lateolabrax; species Lateolabrax maculatus. The sequence goes on along the minus strand of CM062197.1, from coordinate 12,603,080 downwards.
CTTGTATAATATGGATTTATTCTGAATAAACTGCTATATGAAATGCAATAGTTCCTTGGGACTCTTGAACTTAGAAATTAAATGTTTGACAGACATGCCCTGACTTTCCCCACTTTTTTTGGTTTAAATTGTAGAGTTGCTCAGAATTTGTTTTTTACATTATACCTAATGTAAATTTTGTACAAGTTTTGCTTCCAAATGATCAATGCTGTATTTATGTCCTCATTTCTTTTCATATAAGATAACAGCATAGTTTTAATAATGACAATGTACTGTAATATCTGAGAATGCCAATTGAATACCAAGTATTTAAGTGCTGTATTATAAAAATGCTATGCTGGACAGCATGTCTCAATGTTTAGAATGTATGAGTTAAATTTGGCTGAATGAGACCTCGACAAAAAGGTAAAATGATTAGGGAACCAATTTATCTTACCAAAAATAAACTTTTGTGTTGAACTTTTAAAACTGGGCTGATGTATGTTAAGGTTACTTCTGTGAATATTTCTTATGCAGATGCACAGAATATGCAGAGCAAGTTTTGTTAATGGTATTAATGCCATATTCTTCCAACAGTTGGGACCTTGTGAAATTAAACCTTTCTCTTGAATTAAAGTAGGTGTGACCTTTCAAGTAAAGATTTTGAACCACATGCAACCTTGGGAATTGCAGTGACTTTTACAAATGTCAAAGTTTTTTAAAACTATTACATATTTCCAAAGTTAGAGTATTGAACTGTGTCCTGATTCTGTGGAAGTCTCTCAGACCTTGACATCTGTGCAGATGTTATCACCTTTTTCTCTTTCTAAAGCACATCTCACACCACCAACACAAATCAATTTAAATGTTAATCGTAATGTGGTTCAGTCAACTCCCACATAAAGATAATAAAAGAAAGTCCCCCGAGGCTTCTTTAAATGTATCTGAAGTGTTTGGGTGTCATACTGAATGGCAGATGGGGTGCATGTAGGATATAATTTAATCATTATAAATGCCTGTGTACATAACTGATGCAACACACTGCAGAACCCGATTTTGAAGGTAATCAGTTGAAACCATGTTAGAGAAAAAAATAAATATGAAACGTCATTATGGAACATTTACATGACAAAGCCTGTGTCTAAAATGACCTAATGGGCAGAATTTGACAAGTTACAAGTTGTGGGTGGAACGCACACCATTTTTTATTTTTTGTTTAAATAAATTACCATTAACAAAGATTATAGGCTCATTATAGTTAGTCAATGTAATGTATAATTCACAGTGCTTTGATTTGAAAATTCATAAATACGTGCTTCACAACACAGGGCTGGCTGTGCCTTCATATACAGTGGTTGTTCGGTAGTTACTGTGGTTGGTTTCTGAGTCACTGCTCCAGATGAGTGGCTGCCTTTCTGGGAGAGCAAATACGTTTCTCCACCTCCCCACATCCCACAGAGGCCAGCCTCTGTGTCGCCGTTTTGCAGTCAGGACAGCCGCAGCTATGGCCACTGCTACGATTCCTCCACAGAGGCCTGCAAGCAGCAACCAGGGCCACACTTTCTGCAATTCCTCCAGGTACGGACGCATGGACTCCGCTAGCCTCTGGTCTGGAAATGAAGATAAAAGTGGTCACTGGAAGGTAGGCAAAATGTTTTTTGAGTTTACTTTTGAAATTGACTTGACGGGAGGAAACGAAGGAAGACGGTAGAGAGAATGGAAAGTATTAATTTATTTCCTCAAATGCAAATTGATGCGGAAAATAGAAAAAGCTCCACTCAGACTTACTAGCATCAAGCAAATGTGAATATTCATAGCCCAGTTCCTTGCTGGAAATGAAGAATTCTCTGTTTCTGTGGAGGGGCAGGAAGGGCACCATGTGGTCCTCGCCGTTGTGCCCTATGGGAGCATTAGAGTCTGGATACTGTGATGGAGATGGTCTGTGCCTCCGGAGCCACTCCTCGTAAATGCTTTCATCGAGAATGGAAACAAACGCATTGCTATTGTTAGGTGCAAGCGCGTGAGCGTGCTCAAATTACAAAATGTGCGTCCGTGTGTGTGTGTCCCACCTGTCAACAAAAGCATGGTGGAGAAGAAATATGGGGTCATTCGCTGAGCCCTGCACCGACGACATGGATCCGTTCATGAACACGTGGAGAGCGGCATGCATGCCCCTGCGAGAACTGTTCCCCAGCCCAGTCTGAGGATCCCCGAATCCTGTAAGATGAAAGTATTTAATTAGCACTGACAAAGGTGGCAACAGCGTGTAGTGGTTATGGAAACAAAAGCTTGTGGTTGTAAAATAAGATATTGTCGCACAAAAACAAACAAATAATGGCCTTTTTAAAAGAAGACCCCACGGATGCCCTAAGTCTTTCATTGACAATATGATAAAATAAGATCTTTATGCTTTGTAAACGTTTTCATCCAAAATGGGTACAGTATATAGAGTACATTTTGTCTAATCGACAAGCATTATATCTTTAAACAGGACGTGTATGGCAATGACAATCTCCATAAAGCTCTCCAACAGTGGACTGTCTTTCTTTTCTAGGAAGTAAGAGATAAGGGAATATGTTCAGATCCGATACTGGTATCCTAAGAAACCATCACAATCCTCTAAAGCTGTGTTGGAGATAGCACTTTATTTGGATCACTCTGTGTTGATATCCAGCCTGCTGTTAAGAGATGTTTAGCAGTGAGTCTTTTTGCTTTCCTACAAAAACTGCATCAGCTCAGAATTTGTAACCCTGAACCCATATTAATGCCATCCCTGGGGTGAATGCATAGTCTGATATCAACTACATTTTCAAAAATCACCTAAAATTCACATTAATGGGTGAGAGTGTCAGTTGTTATTTAGGACTCGTTAATCGTCTGCAAATTATTGATAAATGCCTCAGAAATCGGTAATAAACCACAAGTTACGCTGACAAAGGACTGGTACCAAACAACTGGTGCATGATCTTAACCAGGACAGGCATGTTGACGTTTTCTAATGCATCACTGCAGCTTCCTGCAATAAATAAAAGGCCCCAGTGCGTGATGAAAGCCAACTTACTGCCTTACTGAGAGCGGTGAGCATCACTAGATCTGTTACACCCCTGCGGTGCACATCAACTAATTCGTGTGAGGTCATTTAAAGGCCGCAAACTAAAGTGCAAAATAATTACATCCAGAGTCGCCTGGCCCACGCAGAGTCGGCGCAGACGGTGCACCGCGTCAACAGAGCGAAGGTGAGGAGCAGCGGTGCAGAGGTGCGCAATCGTGCAAGACGCAGCAGCGGTGTGTGTGCGTGTGCGTGCGTGTGCGTGCGTGTGCGCGCATGATCCGACCCTCCAGAGTGTTCCTGAAGCTCATGTCGGCGCTGCGGTCCATGGCCCCGGTGTCGTAGCTGCTCAGGCCGAGCGTGAACTCCACCTCCGCGGCGGTCGGCAGCCGCTCCGCCACGTTGCGGTTCTGGTTCCCGGGGTGGCGACGCAGGGGCCCCTCCTCCGCGGCGTCGCACAGCACGCCTCTGTCGCTGTACTCCTCCGCCCGGGAGCACAGCACCTGTCCAGGGGAGAGGGGGAAAAAAACACCGCGTTAGGCCCAAAAAGAAACTAAATGAATTTGGTTTTATTGAGGAGGAACTGCTTGAGTGCGCTCACCCTCCAGGAAGAGAAGACCGAGCCCGGGCTGAGGAGACTGGGGTCCTGGGGGCTCCGGTCCCCCATCAGCTCGTCCGTGCACACGTCGCAGCCCCGCGCGTCCCTCCAGTCCCAGTACGGGATGGCGAAGGCCCAGTCCCCGGTCAGCTTCCTGATCTCGTGCTCCCAGCGCAGCAGGTACGCGCGGTGCCACGGGAGAAACGCGGGCGCCCAGTGCGCGAAGTCCACGTCGGTCCACACGTCGCCCGGCCCGCCGAGCAGCGCGTCCCGGGACACGTAGTAGTGCGTCCACACGAAGGCGTCGTACACGGACACGTCGGCGAACATCGGGCTGGAGCCGTTCCCCATCTGCCGGTAGGTCCCGGTGGCCACCACGTAGTCCCTGCTGACCGTGCGCTTGGCCAGGTTCAGGTAGGACACGAGTCTGGTCCTCTCGGCCGAGGACAGGTGGAATATGTCCCTCCTCAGGGACTCCCTCCTCTCGTTGCAGTTCGCCCCGAAGTGGCCGAAGGCGCAGTCGGCGCAGCTGAAGCCCATGAAGTTCCCCGCGCACCGGCACGTCCGGTTGTAGAAAACCAAGGGCCACTTCTCCCTGTCGTCCAGCCCGGAGAACGGGTACTGGGGCCCGTGGGGCCGGTCCGGCACCTCCACGCCCATGCAGGAGCCCCGGCCCGAGCTGGCCCCGCAGGGCGAGCCGTCCCCTTCCCAGGCCGGGCAGCACTCCTTGGCGCGCAGGGCCTCCCGGGTGGCGCACAGGCGGGGGAACTGCTGGCAGCTGAGAGAGAAGCACGCCAGCAAAGCGAGGACGGTCAGGGGCCACATCGCAGCGAGGGGGTCACTCCGGAGACTGCGAGAACCTCACCGAGAAAACGAACCACAGAGTGGGAAAGCCCATGTGATTCTTTCACTGGCTTAAATTCTTCTGCCCCCCCCCCACCACCACCACCCTCTTTGTTGAGCCAGTCACATGCTGCTTAACCTCAGGGTGAAACTTTAATCATGATTGTTACATAGAAATGCACACAGACTAACTATGCAGCCAAACTATTTTCCCAACAAAAAAAGGGGGTCAGGCTGCTCCAAGGAAAGTTCAGTGAAGCATTTCTACAGCCTAATGGGATTTGCTGGAACCCATATCTGTGCTGCTCAGTGGGAGCCTATAAGGGTTTAAAGTCATTACATTACGACTTATAAACTTAATATGATAAGTAATGATATAATAATAATGACAACACCAAAAACACTACCAAAGACAAAAATCCCTCGAAGTCATATAGAGGCATGTGAAGGCCTGTTTTGTGGTCACAAAGATTTTACAGTGATTTTCCTCTGGGAATGCTATCTGCTATCTGGTCCTGATCAGGAGCATCAAACGGGCGTGTAACTCGTGACCTTTCTCTACACACTGAGAATGCCACAAATAAAGTAAACTGTTATTCCTGACATTATAGGATGAAAACCACCATGAAATACTGGGACCACAGAGAGAGAAATATAGTACAGATACAACACATATGTGTATAGGTTCATACAGGCTTATATATATGTGTGTGTGTGTGTGTTTTCTTTTTTGTCTCCCCTTGTGATATGAGAAATTTGAGGGTTAATCACCAGTGTCCATCTATAAGTTGGAAATTAAACCTCAAACTGCCGACCTATTTACATACTGCAGTCAGGTATAAACTGATAAAATGATAAGTAATAAAATAAATACTAATAAAAGTGCCCCTGTCATAATTTAAAGACATGTGTAAGTGCTTTAAATTAAAATATGTATATGAAAAAGGATGTTTTAATTGCACAACTACAATGCTCACCTTTTAGTGTTTAGTAAAGTGTTGCCAAAGACTCCTTGAGTCAGATGACTGTGTGGTATGACCCCCACAATAGACTATTGTGTGTCACCTACAGTAAACTACTGCAGGGACTTAAAACAAAAGGTTCACTCAGCACAAACTGATGAGCAAAAAGCCAGCCATTCCCTGAGGCAAGTATATGTGGAATTTGCGTTTATACAATGCTTCCTCAGAAGACTTTGATGTTTTCGGAGCCCTCTCTGAACCGCTGTCTCACATGGCCCATGACAGCCGAGATGCAACCATTTTGCAACCTTTAGTCTAATGATAATCAAACTATTTGCATGTGATATTCACAGGGCAAGAACATTAAGTCCATGACAGCAAATGAGTGCTCACCAGAGGGCGCCATGCAACAACTTACCATTCTCTCTCTGTGAATGACAGTTCACCAGGGCTCCCTTCTCCTTCTCTGTCTCCCCAGGCAACTAACAAACCACAATTTTTCAGGCAGAAATTCGTTTATTTGGCTCCTAGTAATGAATCCCTGTGTAGAAATATCTTCAATCACATATTTTACCTTGGATATGCATCACACATCTTACCCTACAGAAACATTTACATTATACATTCTCACCGTGCTGTCACTTGAAATGGTGTTTTATAGTTGAGAGCCTGCTGAAAGCCCCGATGATCCCTGCATCTTACACCAGGAGCCACTGGATTCCCCGACACATTATGAAAGTGTTCACATGTCTGATGGAACTACTTAACAGAGGCTACTCGCTCACTCTTGCCTTAGGTCAGAGTGTACTAAACATCTGCTAAACTCAGAAGTTACTGGTATCAAATCAAGATACTGCATATTTCACTCAGTGTTGTCATCATTCTGTAGCTACATGCTGATTGTGTGCTTTGTTATGTTCAGATTCTGTTGTCTCTTTCCTAATTTTACACTGCAGATGAATGCCAATCGTGACAAAACAACAATTTATAATTTATTTGCATGATTATGTTTGGGGGTCAAAGTGACCTAATAGCTTACATAAGTGAAAATGTGAGACTAATCTGTCTCTCACCATAATTTACCTCCTTGTCGGCTCATCTCACCTGTGAACCAAGAGCTTCTGGTTTGGTAACGCTGAACGTTATTGATGTTTAAATGACTTTGATTCACAAATGGGGTCTAGTGAGAAGACACAGATTCACTACACAGAACAGACCTTTAATTATCTTCGGAGTCACTCTGACCCAAGGCAAGGGAGTGAAAGAGATGCAGTGGAAGTGCATTAAAAGATCATTTCTCTTTTATGTCTTGGACACCCTGGTTTTCTGTTCAGCCCAGAAGAACCCCAACCTTGTCCCTTTGAACACAGAGACTGTGACAGAAAGTGTTTTGTTGTTGTTGTTGTGCTCAGATTTCAAACTGCGCGGAGTCAAAAATCGGTTCCGTCCCATTAAAAGGGAATTTCAAGTTCTTCATTATCAGTTGATTGTCTGCCAGTCGTCTCCAGACAGGCTGTCGCGCTCCATAATAAACCCCCACCGTAGGGGATTCAGCTGTGATTTCTTTGTTTACTTCTGCCTCTTTTGAATGTGAAACGTGCGTCTGCGTGGCTCGCCTCTCCACAGTTGCACCGCCAGTTTAGTCACTGTTGCCGCTCCATGCCTTCCACTGTTGTGGAGTGGGAGGAGGAGGTGGGGGGGCGTGTGCGTCAGTAAGTCAAACATGTTCCAATAACGGGCTATATTATCTGCTGCTATTTGCAGTTTGCTGTAGCCAGGCGCCAGAGCGAGCACCGGGCAGAAAGCTGCAGCGCTCTCCACGCTGCTCCTCTGTGATGGACGCGGCTCCGGGGGGGACGGCATCGAGGCTGCTGAAGAAGAGGAGAAGAGGTAGGCTGGAGTTGTCCGTGAGTCTGAGCACGCGATGGTGAATTGATTCTTAATTGCAAAGGAGATCGTTTAGTTTCACATAGGTTGTCGATGCAAGTTGCATGATGGCCAACATGGTTACAGCGCCATGGAGACGCAACATGATGCCATTTTTTTAATTTTTTTTTTTTTTTTTTTTTAGGAAGGACAGAAAAAGATAAAGTTTAGATAAACTGATTTTTGAAGAAATAGCATGATTCAAAATATTTTATCATTGAATATACATATGCTGACTTGACTGAAAAAAAAGTGTTATGCTTAAAAAAAAAAAAAAAAAAAAAAAGGCTCTGTGTGTCTATTAAACAAACATATGCAATTGCTTACACACTGAGCTCGTTTACTACCCGTTCTTTTCTTCAGGAATCTAATCCTTGACCCCTGGCACTACAAGCACCATGCCAAAGACAACAGGTTCATCTGAGCCTCAGCTCTAAGAGGATGGCAGGAGGCGTGAGGGGGAACACAGGGATGGGGAGCAGATTGGGGTTATATGTGAGGCTGCTGGCAGTGAGCATGTTGCTGGGAGCTGATCTGAGCTGGCTGGGCCTGAAAGACCAGGTTGGGGTCAACGCCCAGAACAATGAGAGAAGGGTATTGGCCCATATCCCCGGTGACATCATCATAGGAGCCCTTTTCTCCGTCCACCACCAACCACCTGCAGACAAGGTGCACGCCGTGTGTGTTTCCGTGCGTGTGTGCTCCTTTTTTTCTCAATGTGTGATACATTTTAGTAATCCAGTTGCGTTGCACTTTGCTCAGGTCCACGAGCGAAAGTGTGGTGCGGTTCGTGAGCAGTACGGGATCCAGAGAGTGGAGGCCATGATGCACACTCTGGATCGAATTAACGCAGACCCCACAATCCTCCCGAATATCACCCTGGGCTGCGAGATCAGGTCAGGAACCAATCACAAAACAATTGTTGTTCTTATAGCAATTAATTGTTAGGTCGCACTTGAAATTCTTATTTACTGCTGGTTAATGTAAGTGGATATGTCTGGTTTACTTCACTGCCTAGTGCCTAGGCATCTTCTCTCATGGCCTAAGTCCTCCAGCCACTGTTCACCTGCCTGTAGCCAGCCCACTTCAGTTACCTGAAGTTTACCTGGAAGTTTGGCCGCTCCTGCAAGGGTGTACAATACAGTACATAAAAACCCTTGTCCTAGAATATTGGACAAAATTAAGAAATACTAACTTTTGCTTTGCTTTGCGTACTTTAATATTGTTTTATTTTAAAAGATTCAGATGTGTCAGCAATCAGAGCTGGGTTTATTTCTACTTTTTAGAGACCTGTAAAAGCCTTTGCCTTCCTTGAATGATCGGAAAAATTAGAGCCTATGCCTATTGCCTATCTGAAGTCCTTGCATATGATATGTTGAAGAAATTAGAGTTTTTTGACACACTTCTAGGGATTATTCCACCCTGGATGTAGTTGTATTGTATGTTTAAACTTGCAACTTTGAGAAGATTACTATTTTACACATGCTATTCTGTGTAAGATGTTCTTTATGATCTCTCTCAGAAACAGATGAGCCGCAATTGATTGCAAGTTAGCCCTTCTTTTGTATCAAAATTGTTCATTGTGTCAACACATGGTCCACTCACAATCTAAACAGTGGGTGGCTGGAGAAATTGCCTTAAAGGACAAGTTTAGATTTTTTTAAGTGGAAGCTACTATAGCACTCAAATGCCATATGTACGTTGAGGGTTGGTTACTGCAATCATTCTTCCACTCATTCCAAGAGCTGTGAAGTGATCCCTTCCAAGCGCAACTGCACTGTAAGAAATGAGGGACAAAATCCACAGCACAAAAATCATTCTAAAGTTCAGCTGAAGCTATTATAAGGCTGGTGTCCCAGCAACAAGCCTCCGTGTGACTACCAGGAAGGAACGGGGAAAAAAGGCAGATTTGTTCTAAACAGACTTTGGAAGATTCCAGCTTGATTTGACTGACTCAGACTGCTAAAATCTCATAATAGTTTTGGCAGAATTTTGGATTGCAGACTTCTCATTGCTCCAAAAATTGTGTTAGTCAAGTTGTTCTTTCAAAAGCATGGAGCGAAGACTATGTTCTCAAAAAGCATCCAATTGGCTACTCCAAGCAATCTTCTTCTTATCCCCGTCCTGCTTGCCTAAACAATTTGAACTCAATCTTTTTACACCAGGGACTCCTGCTGGCACTCTGCGGTGGCGCTTGAGCAGAGTATTGAGTTCATTCGGGACACACTAGTGTCCAACGAAGAGGAGGAGAGCCAGGGCAGGTGTACCGCAGAGGCTGGGAGCTTGCTGGTGCAGGGGAAGAAGCCCATCGTGGGACTGATTGGACCAGGATCCAGCTCTGTGGCCATCCAGGTGCAAAATCTCCTCCAGCTCTTCAACATCCCACAGATAGCTTACTCAGCCACTAGCATGGATCTCAGTGACAAGGTAAGATCAATTTACAAAAACAACATCAACGTTTGAGAAAATGTTCAAACTTCAAACCTTCACATTGAATTAAAGAATTACTGGTTTTGGGTTTGATGAAAATCAAGTTGATGCAGCATTTTACTTACGTTGCGTTGTATTGCAGTGTAAACTTTACAAGGTAACCTGACTTCTAACTATATTATCCTCTGACGATAAGGCAGCTATGACAGCAATAAAAGCATACATTTTGTTGTGACTCATTACCTATCTCAAGGATGACTTTCACATGAAATTAGTGGAAAACTGTCTATTGGAGGCCAGGTTAAATACATTAAAGAATTAAAAATACTACAGCATGTGTATACCAGATTTGTATTACTAAAACGTGCTAAAACATAAGTATTGTTCTTTGTTCTAAAACTCACCTGGAAGTCAATGTACAGTGAGTTTTACATGGAATGGGGTTTATAGGGGTTATTATGGGTTATTAAGTATACTGCCAGACTTTTGAACATGTAAATTCCTTCCAACAGAGCCTGTATAAATATTTCATGAGGGTGGTGCCATCAGATATGCAACAGGCCAGAGCCATGGTGGACATTGTCAAGAGATACAGTTGGAGCTACGTGTCCGCAATACACACAGAGGGTGAGACTTTGCATGCATGTGCGTTACTGCTTTACATTTGTCAATCTTATATTTTGTCATCCTGTCATTCTACTTTCATCTCTCTATCTCTCATCCTTATCTAGACATGAATTAAGCAACATTTCTACACTATACACTGACTTGCCAGTTTATCAGTTGCATCTGTAAAATCTTTTGTAGCTTAATACAATAGTGGGACAGTAAATTCGTATCTTTGAGAAGTTTATTATAGTCTCTGTTTTTGTTTTTTTTACATTGGGTCAGAAATGGAGAAGCACATGTTTCTGCATTACTGTGGGCAGTGCCTGACTCAGTTTTGACTTTCAGTTCTTAGTTTCAGTAGTTTTTGAGTTTTCCATCTCAAGGGGCAGGAGAGAAGCATTATACTTTTCTTTACTGACATTCTGACCTGCCATCAACATAGAAAAAGTTCAGCTGAATCATGTACTGTATATCATTTTGAGTGTGATAGCCGCCTGCAGCAGGCACACTGGAGCCAAAATAAGCCTGCACAGACACACATACATACACAAACACACTCACATATAATGCATTAAGTCACTCCACTGTAAAAAAAATTATTTTAGTTGTTACTATACAGTGAGGACTATTATATTTATGGATGAATATGAAATTTATATGAAATTAGCTCTGATTATATATTCTCTGTAATCCTGTTCATCATTGGCAAAGCTTCCCAGGGAACATCTGCCATGGGCTTTGATCTCTCTGGGTATCGCGGCGCTCTGTCCACTGATTTCAGTGATGCTTGATCACATTCTCTCATCAGCTACTCATGATCAGATTTGCATTTTATTACTTTAGTAATAAAGTATTAAAGAAACCCCCTCCAAAAAACAAAACATATGTATTAAAATTAAACATCTTTATTGTTGTCCTATGTAGACAGTGTGATAGATGGTTGCAGTGCAAGTCCAACTTTTAACTCAAAGCACCCCCACACACTGAGGTAGACATCCAGGCAATATCAACACACTGGGTTTATCACAACTTCAAAAGATCCAGCCCCTTAATCACTAATCCCACCTTTTCAGAAACAAAGAACCTGATATTGGCATAATTCTATATATCAGCCTAAATATTCTATAGTGTTTCCATCTATTTACTGCCTATTTTTTAACCTCTCAGTGGCTCGAGGCAATATGTTTATGAAATAAATCCCTCTTGATAAGAAGTGCTGAATCCCAACTGGATCATTCCAGTTTATTCCATAAAAATACCAAACTGTAATAAATGAGGATTTAAAAAAGGTCTTAAGGTCTTTTGCATGCCAAATGTTCTTTTCCAGGATAAAACTTAATGTTATTTTTTTATATTTACATTTGCAGACTATCTTGCTATTGATTTTGAAGTCCAGTAGGCAGTGGGAAGTTAAAGTTGACAACAGTTATGCATACACTTAATTTCATTTATATGATTTTTTTTTTTTACCTATCTGACACTACCTACACAGTCTTCTGCATGTTTGCTAACTAGTTACAAGACAAACATTTTGTGCAAAATTACCCAGCATTGAATGCAATGAAAATGCATGAAATAATTATAATGCAAACAGAAATGGAAGCATCATCGAGATGAAGTACAGTTTAAAAAATGAAAGACTATGTTACCACTCAAGAAGGCATGCCACATATGGGAGTAAAACTGACACGTAGTAATGAAAAGGATGCCTCAAATAGTGTCATGCCTAGAGTGAGAGTACACATGCAAAGCAGCAGAAAGTGGGTGACCTAATTTCCAGCAAAAACAGGGAAGTCTAACCCCTGACAGTTTCCATAACGGGGACAAAATTACCAGATTGTCAAGTGTAATGCAGGCATTACACCAGTGTATTTGGTTATATATGCCCTGGCATTACATCAGTGAGGGCTACTGCTGCTTTGTTGCTGCTGGTGAGGTGAAGAATTGTGTCGTCGTCTAATCTGTTCGGTTTGTCAGCTCTAATTAGGTAACAAAGCCCAGGTTTTGTGTGTGCTGTATTGTGTGTAAATGATGACCATTCCATTCATGTCTTCCCCTCCATAGGTAATTATGGTGAGAGTGGTATGGAGGCATTTAAAGACATGGCAGCAAAAGAGGGTATCTGTATCGCCCACTCCGATAAGATATACAGCAACGCCGGGGAACAGAGCTTTGATAAACTGTTGCAGAAGCTACGAGGCCACCTGCCCAAGGCCAGGGTGGTGGCCTGCTTCTGCGAGGGCATGACGGTGCGAGGCATACTGATGGCCATGAGACGACAACGCCTGGTGGGAGAGTTTCTGCTGGTTGGAAGGTGCGTGATGGAATTTATGACTGCATTTCTTACCCATGGTCTTTTTTGCTTTTATCAGAGGCTGAAATAATTGATTGAAATATTTGTGCTTCATATTTTCTTTTTAGTGTTGTGCATTCATTTCCAATCCAGAGTCTCTTCAGATATCCAGCATCATCATTGTTTGTTGTGATTGGTGCCATCTTTGTCCTCTCAACATCATCCTTATTATCATCTTCATCGCATCCATCAACTTCATGGTGGTCTAGGAAACTCAAGGTATTTTTAATGAACTTTTTTTGTTAATAAATGACTGTGACACCATGCCACAAACCTTTATGAGAGTATCAAAATGCAGATTTTTGTATATCTTCGAATAAGATATACTTGATACCATTTTTATATTTGGACAGAACACTCAAATCCCTGTCTGAGCATCATATAGAGAAATACAGTAAATGAATCAAAAATCAATATTAAATAGTATAATATTGTTATTGTCACTGTCACAACATTAAACAACAAGTCAGGAAAATGAGGTATAGCTGGTAGCCATATAAAGTCAGCATATCAGTGACACTATTTTTTATTAAAAGAGGCCACCTCAATAGACAAATTAATAGACAAAGCAAAGATGGTTTTCCAGTATGATTAAATATGCAGCATCCTAATCCATCCTTAAAAATATAACACTGTGAAAGATTACACATAAATAAATGACATTTTCTATTAGGGAAATAAAGACACATGGTGCAAGAGAGAAAGTATGCAATTAAAAATAAAAAACTAAAATAAAGAAATAAGCGGGAAAGAGGGGGTTGATTTAGCAGGAGGTTTCACTATCTCCGAGAATAACATGTTTTATTTTAAGGTTTAGCTCTCTGGCTCGCTCTTGTCCCTGGTGTTCTATAAATGCCTTTCCTCATTAGGAGCCACATATGTAGGCTGTCGCTCAAATCTGACAGCAGGAAACATAAAATAACCTTGAACTACATATTGCAAAACACCATGCTCTAATAATCCTTGTTACCACGAAGAGCTTCCAGACAGCTGTGGTGTTGTCTTTCCTCATTATTAAAGATTATAGTGAATTTGTTAAGATGTCTCTCCTTGCTGTTCTTTTTAGAAGGTAATTAGATTTGAGACTTGCAATGTTGAGATGGAAGATTCGTGTCTCATAGATGCAGTAATGCGATCTTACATGAACATGCACAATTATGTGTGTGCACCTGCACAAACCTGCTCATGGAGGATTTGTCACCAGGTGTGTGTAAGTGTGCAGCGCATGCTCAAGTTCCATTTATAAAAAGAGAGAGACGGAAGGAACAGATAATGGGTTTTCTTTGTTCATTTTTTTGCCGTAGGCTGATTTTGAGCCAACCCACTGTCAGCCAGCTTGTTTGTATAGAAATCAATGGAAAAATGAATATTCTGTCACAAGACCATTAAGAGTCTTACTCCTCAACATGGGGCAAAATGTCAAACATTACAGTCCCTCTCTGTTTTTAGCCAACTATTGGATGGATTGCCGTGAAATAATGTTAGGACATTTATAGTTCCCAGAGGATGAATCCTACTAACATTGGTAATCCCATGACTTTTTTACTGGTGCCACCACGAGGTTGACATCTGTGGTTTTGTGTGAAATATCTCCACAATTGAGAGGATTGCCATTAATTTGGGCACACATATTTGTGTTCCCCTAACTTTATCTATAATTAAAGTTTTGTTACTGCAAAACCGTCTTGCACCAGCTGCTTTTTATCATTATCAATCTGGTCTTCCACCTCGAAGTAGAACATATATTTTAATCAGAGTAAAAACAAAAAAATAATTTGAGTTTTATCCATTTATCACATCTTGGGTTTGTTTTGCTGTTTTGCAATTAAGATGTACTAATCAGATGTTTTCTATCAATTTGAGGCAGTAGGTCTATATAGCAGTCAGGAGGAAAAGTCATTTAGAATGACAGGATTGGTGCTGTGTTCATCCATCCTATCCATTAATTAGCCAATGTATACTGAATAATAATCCTGATGTTCAGTTCTATTCGGTTTGTTTCGTCTGACTTTGTGTCCTTTGTCCTCCCACTTTACATTAGCCTGGTCCTCCACAGTGTGCGTCACTGCTATGGCTTCTTGTTGGCCTTGGGAGTTGCTTGTGCTAGTAAAGCAACCTGATCCCCCACTGGCTCGCAAATACCGCCATTTATGCTCATTGTAGCACCTGCCTAAGCCGGAAACACAGCACCCAAGGTGGTTCAAGTCATGGGATGGTGTTTTTTCTCCGTCAGTTTCTCTTTTCATGTCGTTTAGTTTCATTTTAGAAATGGACAGCTTTCCAGCCTCAAGTTCGTACCCCTACAGAGTTCTAAAGTGTCCACTCGGAAAAGATCTGGCAGGAAATTTGACCAGCATTTTGTTGTATGAAATAAGAGCACGTCTCTCTGTGTGTGTGTGTGTGTGTGTGTGTGTGTCTTCGAGCTTGTAGGAGGTGTAGCAGCACGCTGCATACAGCATATTGCCCTCCAAGGTCGATGTGTGGGTTTCAGAGCTCTCGTTCAAGAGTGATTCAAACTATCCAGAGTCAAAGCCCTCCATGCTTTTCATATCCATTCCTGTCTTTTTTATGCCAGTGTACAATTTCTGTACTCGCTTCTCTAAGGATGTGTTATGAAATGATCTCCTACCTCACCCAGAGAACCAGGCATCATAAAAAAAAAAACACCCACGCTACTGTTGTGTAACTCCAGCTTGGATAGCGAAGTTTTAAAAAATGACTTATTTGCTTTTTTTGTCAGTTAGAAAGAGAAGAGTGCATTTCTTTGTGTCAGTGAGGTGTGCATGTTTACATGTATGCACATGTGTGGAGGTGTAATCAACCTTCTGTCTTTGTTGATTGTAGACAATCGTCCAGAGGGAGAGCTAATAATAGATGGAGTAGGAACCTTTTCAAACAGCTCAATGATGAGAAAGCTTATTGAGTCCAGACCCACAATGTTTTTGAATATAGCAGATCAGATGTGTCTGCAGATTCTGCAGTCTGGTGTTGTTTGTCTGGTGTTTAATGAGCATCAGGTGTCTTTTTGTAACTACAATCAGAAGGTGTTGTACCAAACGGCCTTTCAATGAAACAAATAATTAATAATTTATGTAAGATTTCCAAGTTACAAATCAATATATGCTCTGACTTCATCAGAATTACAAATACATTAACAGATGGGTTCACAGCAACAGAATGTTTCTGCAAGGCAGGGCTTGTATCTGCACTGAGATATTTGCTTATTAAGTTGTTAAAGTCAAGTAAATCAATATGGTCCTCATTACAAGTGTGTCTCAATGGACTTAACAGATAATGAGCCTACAGAGATCTAATTAATCAGAAGTCAGACACAAACTTTGCAAACAAAGTTATGTGACCACAGAAGTAGTACATACAAAGCAAAGCATCCAACACAAAACGGCATGTGGAAAAGAAAAAGACACACCAGGCCTCTCTATCCCAGCTAGCCAAGTTCTCCCAGCACCATCAATGTTTGAACCCTGGAGGTTTATTACAAGTTATCTCTGCACATGAACATAATTAAAAAATTCACAAAAAAACTTCATAACTCTTCAACTTGGATATTTGAGCAAATACTTTGAACAATTTTCCTGTCTATTTCTATTTTCATCACCCAGTGAGTCTTGTGTTGGTACATCTGAGTCATTGTGATAATGTCTTATGCTACTGTTACTCTCTGCAGAGCCGTCATTAGGTTCAATTTTGCGAGTTACCACCTGTCCACTTCAATCTGTGAAACGGTGGTCCACAATGTAGTCATAAGCACCAACTACAGTTTTTTACAGCAGGCCCTGTATTTAGTTTAAATCTTGATTTCTGAAATATTTTGCATCAAAGTGTTTCTTTAATATGTTGTCATATGTTGGGTGTTATCAGTGGAGAAATTAATGTTCAGTCACAAGACCATTAAGATGCTCCAAGAGTCTTGCAATCAGATCAGCATTGTTGGTAGTTGTAACTGTTGGTGAAACCAGTTTCATTGGGTGTCATTGTGAACCAGGTCCAAGGCTAAGTGTAGAACCCCAATGCATGAGCTGTTCTGTGCCGTTGACTTCATAACCCTTCACAATGTTTCCACCCACCACCTCTGACATCCATGCTAGAGTTCCAGGTTCACCTGCCTTTGTTAACAGCAACACAATCTGCCAATGTGTCAGCAAGAATGCTTTTCCCCCACAGAATTAGAAAGCTATTCTATAGAAAAATGTCTGTACGTCCACTGTAAGTTTTCAATTATCTGCATGTATGCCTGTACATATCTTAGCACTTGCATTTAAAATGCTGATTTAATCAATAGCTTTAGAGAAAACACAAACTCTAAAGGCCAGCAAAAAAAATAAATAATAATAACAAAAATAACTGAAAGTCTTATTTGGACCGATCCTAACTGTAACTAACAACCTGCTGTACCTTTTTCTGTCTGTCCCTTTCTACTCCTCCTGTTCAGTGATGGCTGGGCAGACAGGTACGATGTGACAGATGGCTACCAGAAGGAAGCAGCTGGTGGAATCACTATTAAGCTAAAGTCGGCGTATGTGACCTGGTTCGACGATTATTACTTGAATCTGAAGCCTGATGCCAACCTGAGGAACCCCTGGTTCCCCGAGTTCTGGCAGCATCGCTTCCAGTGCAGGCTGAGAGGACATCCACAGGAGAGCAGCATGTACAACCGCACCTGCACCTGTTAGTACAACAGAAGACATGTTCCACACACCTACTTATACACTTTCCACCGGTCGTCTAGTCTGTATTCACATCCTGAAATTGTCACCATCAGTTTAGATTACAGTGATTGGGGTCCTTCTTATGAGCAGATCTGTTCTCCACAGGGAGAGAGTCTCTGCGCCATCAGTATGCCCAAGACACCAAGATGGGTTTTGTCATAAATGCCATCTATTCCATGGCGTACGGCCTGCACGCCATGCAGCAAGCCCTATGTCCAGGATATAAGGTACGGTAATAACCAGTGTGCACATTTGTATGCTTTCACATTGGGCGTGACAATATTGACGGTGTTTGCCCCTCCCCTGGTGCCAGGGTCTGTGTGAGACTATGCGGCCCATTGACGGCCGCAAGCTGCTGGATTTCCTGATGAAAACCAACTTTACTGGTGTATCTGGGGAGGCCATCCTCTTTGACCAGAATGGAGACTCCCCTGGCAGGTAAGGGTTATGGTGGGGAAGGGAGAAAGGAAGGAAGGAGGGAAATGAAGAAGTAGAAAGAAATGTTAAATGTATGCACATGCTGTTTCATGTGCCTCAGGTATGAAATCATGAACTTCAAGCACATAGGCGAGGATGACTACGCTTACATCCATGTGGGAAGCTGGGATCAGGGTGGCCTGAAAATGAACGATGAGGAAATCTGGAGTAACAACAGTGACGTCATCCAGTCAGTCTGCTCTGAGCCCTGCCTGAAGGCACAGATCAAGGTACGCACCACTCCAACACACAGAGTTTTACATTGTTGAGATAGATGTGTTTTAAAATCCACAAGCTACGTTTTTCTTAAAATTCTGTTATTTAAGTAACAATAAATGTTGTAACTGTAACCACCCTTTTATTTGCATGTACGCAGTCAACCTTTTCAGGCTATCGATGATATAAATTCACAGTCTACATCATCATCATTCAGTTTTGCTAATACTGGCAGCGTCCATGCTTCACTATAGATCAGAGAACATAGTTTTACAGAAGGAAACTGTCTTGCAAGACCCACACAGCGCCCTTGACTTGGTGCCACAAGTTTGAAATACACAAAATCACTCCAATCAGATCCTTGAGTACCCCACCAGGGACTCAGCAAAGCTCTTTGTTCAAGCTTTGATCGTGTCCCATCTGGGCTTCTGTAACTCCCTGCAGCCCATCCAAATCATGGAGAACACTACAGTCTGCCTCCTCCTTATCATCCCAGGAGTCTCTAACATGAAACCATTCCTACCCACTCAACACTGAGTCCCTGTAATCTGGCAGCTTGTAGGGAATATAAACTTTGGGGAGATCTGCATGTTCATACCTCCAGGCCTTACACCCCAGCCTACATTCTTGGCTGTGGCTCTCTGACCCGTCCTGACCTTGACAACAGATAGGAAGCATTCCCTACTTCCTATCATATTAGCAATGCATTTCTTGAGAAAAATACCTCACACTTTGTCTCGCCGTTCTAATATGCAAACAGCAAATGTTCACACTTAAGGGCAACATGCAGTTTCCAGATCTCCTGATCTGCATGTGTTCAGACTGTGAGAGGAAACTGAAGCACCCTGGGGAACCCCAGGCAAACGTGCTAGAAATGACAAGAGCTGAGATTTGACAACACTGACACTGACCCACCATGCCTCGACACTCTCCCACGCTTATTTCCATCGTATCTCCACACTGACGGGCTACTGAGACAAAAAGAGCCTTTTTTTAAATAATTAGGCTCAAACACATTCTATACATCTTTCTTTTTTCCTTCTTTTGATCCCCTGATGAAGAAATATTCATTTACTTGCCAGTACAGGGCAATCAGAGTGTAAGATTAGCTACAGAAAAGTGCCAGTGGAGCTTTGAGACCTTTACACCCCATCATACTTGTGTGTGTGTGTGTGTGTGTGTGTGTGTGTGTGTGTGTGTGTGTGTGTGTGTCTCCAGGTGATCCGTAAAGGAGAGGTGAGCTGCTGTTGGACTTGCACTCCCTGCAAGGACAACGAGTTTGTGTTTGATGAGTACACTTGTCGAGCCTGTGTCCTTGGCTCCTGGCCCACAGATGACCTCACTGGTAAACACACTTTGTTTATGGGTCGGTTACTTACAAATACAAGATTTCCAAACAGGCGAGAGGAGCCTTGAATCTGGGTCACACACTCATGGTGCACCCAAAATCCCCTTACATCTTCTGTACCACACACACACCACAAACTGGCAAACAGTCTGAACTAAGACTACTGCGCAGAAATCAACACTCATTTACAGTACACACACCAAGAGACTTTAGATCCTTGCCAGACTAAAGGATTTGGCTGAAGCAAGAATTCTTAACTCCAAAGTCTGTAAAAACTGTTTGAAATCCTTTTCCTGCACTTGTAAACACTTATTGTCTCCCCACAGTAGTCCTCTGCAGTTTGAAAAAACATGTAAAGCCAGTTTTTATGTGTATTCCCCCATAGGATAACAGCAGTGTTTATCCTGTTAATATTATTTTCTATTTCTGATCCCTTTTAATGTTTCAGAATAAATGTGCCTGATCTTTCATGACCACACTGTATCATAGACTGAAAAAACTTAACACACACAACTAAATTGTTGTTGTTCACAGTAAATAGTGCAGTATGAGGGAATTGTGTGTGCTGCATCCACATCATGCTGTGATTCTGTTACATGCAAACACATGAAGACACATCATTTCATCACTTTCCATCACTCTTGCAGACTAACACAAATTTTGCCTGAACTTTTCTGCCTTCTTTTCTCACTCCCCATGATTTCTTTATATCCCTCAGGCTGTGAGCCAATCCCGGTGCAGTATGTCCGTTGGGGGGATCCAGAGCCCATTGCTGCAGTGGTCTTCGCCTGTCTGGGCCTAATGGCTACACTTTTTGTTACTTCTGTCTTTATCAAGTAATTAAAGCCTACTGCTTTTATAGTCGTGTACATACACAATAAAACATTGTTGTCAATTGTGTGGGTCAATATAGCTATAACATACATTAACAAAATGATGGCTTAACTTTACCTAGTACCCATGGGTAGAAAACCACCCAAAACAAAGGATTGGGTTATTTACCCAAAGTATAATGTTGTCTTTTTCAAGCCATATTTTAGTTGGGTAAATAACTAGAAATAATCTTGAAAAACAACACATCGGGGTCACATTGCTATATTGACCCAAACTGGTGCTCAATGTGCCAAAAACAATCCCATTACTGCTACAACTATGTTTTACCAATGTTGTGACCCTAGCTATAATTTGATCTATCTGTAGATTTTGGGACACTCCTGTGGTCAAGTCATCCAGTCGTGAGCTCTGCTACATCATCCTGGCTGGAATATGTCTGGGCTACCTGTGCACTTTCAGCCTTATTGCCAAGCCCCATATAGTCTACTGCTACCTCCAGCGATTGGGAATCGGCCTCTCTCCTGCCATGAGCTACTCTGCCCTGGTCACCAAGGTACTTTCTTTTCTGTTTTTTTGCCAGGAGGTAGAGGAAATAATACACACGCTCCAAGTAGCATAGGTTAGTGTTATGTTTCACTTCCTGTGAAACTTTGAGAGTTAAAGCCCCATGATTCCATTATCAGTTTCACTGAGGTATAACTATTCCACAGTGCAAGTCATCTTTAAACCCTCCTATTAAAGGGCTGATTCAATGTCACTGAAGTATACTGTATACAGTGGAGTCTTTGGCAGACGTGAGAACTGTCGATGATGCTGAAAACCAAGTAGACATTACCACTGTTAATGTGATTCAGCTGGATGGGCATGTTGCATATGAGACTAAATTACTTAAAACAGATGTTTTTTGCAGTGAGGGATTCCATTGTATATTTCTCATCTCACCTTTGAAGAACGACATTTGATTGGACTTGTCTGTACTATAATATATCAATGTTTTTAAGGTTTTTAGCATAAATAGACAGGCAAGTTTAGGATAAGGCCAGGAATAAAATAGTTCCCTACAAAGATTGGATGATGGCCAATTGTAAGGCAGGTACGGTAGAAGTTAAGGATTTGTGTGTGGGCTGAGGTTGATGTTTAAGATCTGGGCACTGAAAAGGGGATTATTGTTATGAATCAGTGCGAGCGGTATTATCCACAGTCGATGTAAGTGAAGCCTACATAACCATTTGATCTATTTATGATCCAGACCAACCGTATAGCACGGATCCTGGCAGGCAGCAAGAAGAAGATCTGCACCAAGAAGCCGCGCTTTATGTCCGCCTGCGCACAATTGGTCATCGCCTTCCTACTCATACTGCTGCAGCTGGGGATTATTGTGGCACTTCTTATCATAGAGCCACCACAGGTGTGTGTGTGTGCATGTGTTTTTTACAATGTGGGGGATGTTCATTTACATTTATTTATACAACTAGGGCGACCTCTGCCTTTCTCTCCTCTTAGGTGATCTATGACTACCCCAGTATCCGTGAGGTGCACTTGATCTGCAATCTGACCACTCTGGGGGTGGTGGCGCCGCTGGGCTACAATGGCTTGCTTATCCTCAGCTGCACCTTCTATGCCTTCAAGGTACTTCAGCATAACAATAATAAGTACGCCTAGTTAATAATATAGGGGCTACCCAATTGTACTTGTACACTGACCTTTTTTTCCATTTTTCTACCCCATGTACCTTGTCCTTTCTACTAAAACACTGTTTTAAAACAATATATTTTTCCTTTTCTCCTATAGACTCGTAATGTTCCGGCTAATTTTAATGAGGCCAAGTATATTGCCTTTACCATGTACACCACCTGTATCATCTGGCTGGCCTTTGTTCCCATTTACTTTGGCTCCAACTACAAGATCATAACCATGTGCTTTAGTGTCAGCCTCAGTGCCACAGTGGCTCTCTGCTGCATGTTTGTCCCAAAGGTAAGAAAATGTAAATACATATTCTCACACAAATAAAGAATTTTTCTATCTTCTATTTTGCTAATAGTTATTTGTTGTTCGTTTTCATGGGCAGGTGTACATCATGCTCGCCAAGCCTGAGAAAAATGTCCGGAGTGCTTTCACAACATCCACAGTGGTGCGCATGCATGTAGGCGATGCCAAGAAGGCTACCAAGTCTACTAAATCCTCTAGCAGCATGGCCAACTTCTTTCGACGCCGTGGCTCTGCACAGGACAACATCAGGTATGTGGGGAACTAAGTGGGCATCAAGCTGTGAATTAATTAACGCCTCAATATCTAAAACACCTATGCCCAGTTGCATAAAGCTTCTTAAGAATAACTTCTTTAAAGTAGTTCTATTCATTTCTATAAAAAAAAGAGTTGTATATGCAGCATATATTTTGAATTGACATTTTGAAGCATGTTCCTAGCATTCAAGATAAGGGAAAAAACTTAAGGTGTTATAATGTCAGCTTCTTTTTTTGATATTGATAACTATGTAAAAATGTGATGTGAGGGGTATTTTGAGACAGTCAAAATCCTATGAAGACTTTATCTTATTAGTTTTTACTGCATGCACTCAAATTACATATTTACTTGTTAATATAATTATGTAATTAATTATTGATAATCACACTATACAAATACCAGCATAACCACGGTTTGCATTGCATTCACTCAGCATTTTACGTAAGGAATTTATTAGTAATGGTCTCGGGTACAAAGACCATTGAACTGTCTCTGGTAAACCAAAGCTGAATCACAACAAGCTGGATATGTTGAGATTAACTGCTCCCTGAGCTGAGAAAAGGCTACCTCATTTGGGTTAAGTACTCCCAGAGGAGATCCACAGCCTTTAAGGATTTCTCTTTCTAGGGAAGATAAAAGAAAATGGAGATGTAAAATTACACAGAAAGCAAAAGATTGAACGGGGGATGGTAAAAGTACTGACAAGAAGAAGTGGAACATGAACCTCGGTGTAGATGAGGAGGTTCTTTTTTCATTGTTATCCTGGTATGACGGTTATATATACAGTATATACATGTTTACACATATTGTCTTGCAGAATTCACATTTCTATACATGTATCTATATAGAAAACATGCAGCACTACACTACACGGTGGATCTGTGATATTTTAAACAATGTTAACACATAGTATGTCTTGCATATGTTTTGCAGTTCCAATGGGAAATCGGTGACATGGGCACAGAACGAACGCAGCTACAGACCAAACCTTTGGAAGAGGATGTCCTTCCATGTCAAGAAAAAGGAAGCAGTCGAGGTGAACCAGACAGCCATCATCAAGCCCTTCTCTAAAGGAGGAGACACACCTGCGGACACTGGTGTCAAAGAACAGTACGAAGAGCCACAGGTGTCTCAGCCCTTCACCTGCTCCCCCTCTCAGTCTCCTCTGCCCACCATCAGCCAGCACGCAGCGAAGGCAAGGGGTTTCCAGGGAGGAGAGGACGGAGAGGACGCACAAGCTTTGCCCACCTACGTACCTGAGCACCCTGCCGGGGTCAGACGAAGAGGTGGGGACAACGGCCAGGGTGTTGGTATGGTGGACGGCGGGGACATTAGCGTCATAGGTGTGGGTGACATCGGCATAGGGATGATTGGCAGCCAACCCCAGGGCACCACTATCATGGATCAAATCAGCTGTGTGGTCAACCGTTTCACTGCCAACATCAGTGAGCTGAACACCATGATGCTGCCGGGGGGAGTCGCCGCCAGCCCCACCTCCGGCGCCGCTCTGCCTGCTGCCGCAGACGCCACCCCCTGCCCGCCTCAGTACCTCACATCCAGGAGCAGACAGGGGCCCTCCACTGTCACCACGTACGCTGAGGTCGCGGCCGTCTCCAACTTCTGCGAGAATCGACCGGCAGGTAAGATTTATGAGCACCTGGCCGGGACTTGCGTAAGTAGCAGGCGAGCCAAGGATATGGAGGAGCTGGCGGCTCTGACGCCTCCCTCCCCGTTTAGAGACTCATCGCTGAGCTCCGAAGGCAGCTCACCCCCATCGCTGTCCCCGGCCTCTGAGGCTGAATATGACCAGCTGCTGCTGAAACATTACACCCAGAGCTCCTCTTCTCTCTAAACCTTTTTCACCTTGTATTTGGAGTGTTTTAAACCCAAAAGACAAAACTTCAGACTGGACCAAACTCTTGGATGCCTTTCTACATGTGGATATTCTGAATGTTTAAGCGGTTTTTGAAATATATTTTAATTTTCACATTGGATTGAATGCACCCGTACATGCCTCCACTGAGAGGCCTGAGAGAAAAATACCAATGGCAAGACTGCAAATACTAAATGCTGATATTAAGCTGAGCAATGTCAGTGCTTCATCTTTGTCTCCAAGTGAGTTAAAAACTTGACAAACTGAAACATACATATGGGCATTTTACAAATGACACAGGTTTCTAACTCAGTTTTTAAACTTTTCAAATTCCAAAGAAATACTGATAAGCTGAGAAAACAAATGTAAATTCACCAATTTCATTTTTAATTCATTATACAATAGTTAACAATCTAAAGTAGGGGACATTTACCAAATATTTTTGTTCAGAGTATCTTGGATTATGTCAAAAATGGCTCATATATTGAATCTCACTGGCATTTGAATTTTTTAGGGGAAGTTATTAGAAAACTAAACATAGTTGTATTTCAGTTGATTTTTTTAAATTATTATTTTGCATAATCTATTATCATAAACACAGAAAGCGTGATTTGTTTTTATTGCTTATATTATTGCTGTTGACTTTCTCTACATGTGATGTTTTTGTTAATGGCAAATTGCCCTAATCTTAAATATTCTGAGACCCAGGTGGATGCAGATTGTATTAGCATGAAGGCACCTTTGCAGAAGAAAATAGCTCAAATAAGTTTGCAAAAAGTGACAAACATGACAAATTTCTGTCATTTAATTTGTTGTCAATCCTGGAAGACATAAGCGACAAGTTGTATCCTAAATGAGAAAGTGTAAAGATGCTGCATTATGCAAATCAGGAGGTGGGTTTTCTCTCAATTACCTTCTCTTTTCTTTTACTGAGAATGAAACCCCTCCCATCCTGAGAGGACAGTTGCTCTTCACATCTCAACGGAATATAAGACATTGTCTCAATGGACGCAACTTCAACAGGTGTCTAACCCACAAAGAGCTTATGGACTACTTGGATGTCTACTACTTTAATTCTAGATGTGACTTAGTTGAATGTATGATAAGCTGTCATTTGAAGTGGACCAAAATGATCTTCCACCTCAGGATGTGTCTGAACCAAAATACTTTCTGACTTCAACGCCTACCTGCTGAATGAGCACCATCATCTGTTGGCTCAAAATGTTTCCAGTTTGCATGATGTCAAGATTTGTTTGCACTCTTTAAGTTATATTTGTAATGAAGATCTTTTTAATATTGTACATGTCAAATGAATTAAGATTATAGATACAGTAGCAAAGTAATGATACTATTAGTGATATTGATGTGTTTTTAAGATTAGTTTTAGGAGGAGAGAAGCAAACTGAAAGTGTGCTAGATTTTTTCAGACATCTATTGCAAAACAGCTGGTTTCCAGCCTGGCTTTTTACATACATGTGTGCCAATGTCTCCCTGCAGTACATTATATTTTGTTTCTATAAATGGGCTCACATTGAGAATCCCACTGTGAGCCCATTTAGACTCTAACCTTTCAAGCATGTCAGGCATTGTAAGGTGGATATTATTTTTTATTATTTGATGACATGTTGACATGTTATTTCTTATGCTTGAACACATTGAAAGAATATTCTTTTTTTAATTAATTTCTTTTCTTTTTTTTATCTGCATTTTGGCCCTGTCTGAGAATTTAGATTAATGACAGTATGGATGCGCAGATGTAACTGAGGATGTTACCGTGGGAGCTAGCCTGTGTTTGTTTATCAGAGGGTTTTTGGGGGTCTGGCTTCAGTCCTTCAGTCCTTATTTTCTCTGTATGTTTACACAGGCAGGAATGTGTTCATGTTTTTTGAAATGTGCATTATTTTTTACTGGTTTTCAATGTATCATAGACAATTGCCATATCTGCATGCAGGTTTGTACCAGTGAAAATTTTGCAAGTGCATACTACGCTTTATGCCAATAACTCACTGACATAATCTACAGAAGACGTTTGTCTTGGTCTTATCTCTTCAACTGCCTTTCAGATAGCCAGAATTTACTCTTTAGACTTGTGCTGCATTAAAGGTTTACATCCAAAATGCAATATATTTTTTACGATCATTTGTAATTCATTGCATATGCTCCTTATTTACATTGTAGGATTACTTCATTCACATTATAGATATTCTTACTTCTTCATTCAAAGTTTTTAAGATAAATGCTTATAATGTTTTAGGGAGTCACTTTTTATCTTAATGCTGAGAACTGGATCATGTGCAGCATTATTTTTACACTCCCTAACTCAATGTTACTTATGAACCTTTTCTAAATAAGAAGTTAATTGTGTCAAATAACGGTGCGATAATTAATAAATCTAACAGGAAATAGGGTTTCTAGGGCGCTCTTTATTAAATTACATGTGATATAATTTCCTATGCCATACATTGTGGACCAAAACCGTCAGTGAAGTTAATATTTAGAAGATGGTGGGCAAATTTTATTCATAGTTAGAGTGTAATAGTTTTGATGAGCCCAGGGAGAGAGCAAGGCCTCGGTGGACCAACTCATTGTATATCCTAGAAAATTGATGGTGGTATATGCTGTTACATAGTCTACCCTCACTGGTATAAATGCTTGGGAACAACATTTTAGAAACCTCTCAGTATAAAAAAACACAACAACCTACAGCCTAAAGCTGAATCAACACCTTCAAACAAACACTGAACATTAAAACCTTCATGAAGATATGGATTTATTGCAGAGCCTAATAAGTGAACTAAATATAAATTCTTCTTTAGAGATCACTACAGATCATAGTCTGTATACAGACACACTTCATGCTGGGAGAGGTTACTGTCCTGGAACTGGAGGCGTTGATGATTTCTCTCACTCCCACAGCCCACTTTAGATTCACACGATAAAAACTCATGTGGCTTGAGTGCATGGGCGTTGGGTTTACAGGAACATATGTGTAATCACAGCCTTACTCATCTCCGACTTGGCATACATGTATGTGTTATTAAAGGAAACAGAAAACAACCAGCTCAGCATTATTGCCTCTACTGCTTTCTGTCCAGCACTGGTGTGTGGACACTGTCAGAAGCCAGAGGGAAAGACTAAAACACTGAAACCCCCATTTACACATGAAGCTAAAAAGAGGCAAGAAGCAGCAGTAGGCTACTCTGTGATCCATTTGGATATGGCAAATAATATAAGGTCTGGGGCCTGTTGACACAATGTGTACTGCCTTATTTCTTTAACTTGTTCTACACTATATGTAGTTCTGATTTCATGCTTCCTGGAACAGCCTCAGGACTTATGTAGTGTTTTTTGGTTAAACTGATTTAATTTAAAGCTGCAGTAGGTCATTTTTTGAGAAACCAGCAAGAGAAGCAGGGTTTTGAAAGTATTCAACTGAAGGAAATCCCACCCCTCCCTCCAGGCCTCCCTCCAAAGCCACTCCCCCAAAAACACTGCACTGCCTGACTGCTGAGTCCACCAGAGGGCAGAGACATATATCACACAATGTACATATACAAGGATGTGCCGCGCTCCTCTCCCCAACACTCTCTCAGAGAGCTTTGGGGAGCTTTATGTCTAATTCACATATAAGAAAACACCTAACATTATCATAATGAACATTAACAACCAACATGGCTATTGTTAGTAGCCTACTCACAGCTGGAAAACTAGCCTGTTAGTATTGGAAAATGTTATTTAAAATTTAGTGAGATGCAGTTACTTATTTTAACTTAACTAGCAACGGTGAGTTAGCGATTGTGAAATGATTGGACGGGCTTATATATACATAGGCTTATATTCTATGGATCATAATGTGATTAATATCTGAGGATGCCCGGTTCACATATATGTTGTACATCTTTGTGATAACATGAATAAAACAATTACTTAAGGCATTCTTTACAGTAGCATCAACACTGTAGAGCATGTGCAAAGTTGTGTTTCCAGAGAAGGGCACTCTGTAAATGATGGCCTGTTGTCAAAGCCTTGGCACTGGTTCGTAGGACACTTGTGGTTGTTGGTGGGCTACACTTGTAAACGGCAATGGAAGAGACGCGATGAATTGTCTCGGCCCTGACATGTTCGCCGGGTTTGACATGACCAAGATCCAGAAGTTGCATGCCATATGTGCCCTGCCAAATGTGGTGAAAAGATAAAGATTTAATACCTCAAGTACCTTTCAACAATGACACAGAGGTGGGAATAGGCCTACTCTATCTTACTGCAATTACTGTGTGAGTGGATCTGTGGGTTTATACATGGACATGACTGACTGACACTGGTCATACTGCTTGAGCACTCCCTCTTCGGCCAGATAATGGAGGGATTTAAATGAAGCATTTGAAAAAGGGACACTTGCAAAGTGTCAAAACTGGGAAAAGGGCCCTGTCTTGAAGTTGGTGCTTCCGCAGCGCGCAGAGGGTTAAAAAAAAACACACGACAACGGTCCCATTGTGACACAGCGTTACACACGGAGCCCTCTGACAGGAACTGCGCGCGTCTCCCCGGGACGAGACGCGCCGAGGTCACAAGTTCCCAGCACGCAGCAGATCACAGGCGGGGGGCGGCTCCTAAAACAAACCAAAAAAAAAAACCCGCACGTAGAGGGAGACGCACGGGGATCAGCTGGTGGGTGTGTGTGGGGGGGGGGGACGGACGGAGCCTCAGACCCTCACTCAGGCCGAGTCAAAGTCTCAGAGAGCCGCTGCTGGAGCTGCTGGATCTGGAGCTGCTGCTGCGTCTGCGTCGGGCGGAATGACCGGTCACTCGTCACACTCCAACGGCATGCAGGGCCTCCGGAAGGAGCACCTGTACAAGGTGCTGGTGATCGGAGACCTCGGCGTCGGGAAGACCTCCATCATCAGGCGCTACGTCCACCAGACCTACTCCACCAACTACCGGGCCACCATCGGGGTGGACTTCGCCCTGAAGGTGTTGAACTGGGACTCGGAGACTGTCCGGCTCCAGCTGTGGGACATTGCAGGTGGGGGGGGAAGTGAGAGAGTCGGATTAGTTTGTTGTTTTGTTTGTTTGCTGGGGGTGTGTGTGTGTGTGTGTCATCTCGGCGCATTTCAGTTGGAACTCAAAGTAAATCATCTGCAAGGGTCCACACAGTTTCTATCTTAAATTTAGGGTATTTTGTTTTGTTTTGTGTGTTAAACAGTGTCCAAGAAGTAAAGGAACCTTTAATATCCTCATTGAAAAAAAAACGTCTAAATGTTGTTTAGCAGGGCTGTTTGTCATAGTTCCTGAAAAGTAGATTGTTTGGGGAGATAATGCTCATCTTCAGATTGACAGTCAGGCGTGCCTGCTGTACAATTATGAAACAGTCACAGCTCGAACATGCACTGTCACTGTGGAGAGCTGAGTGAAACAGCAAGCCCTTCTCTCTCACACACACTCACTCGCACACGCACACACACACACACACACACACACACTAATTGTTGCTTAGGGAAGACCAGCACACTGTCAGTCAGTCATTCATTCAAGGTATGGTGCTGCATCAGGTGATCAGGCCCATGTGAGGGAGATTTAACAGCCGGTCACAGGAGTGTCATTGTAGCCCAAATAAAAAACCAAAACATCATTACTGAGTCACTCGGGCACACACATGCAGGCACATGCTTTAAGCGGTTAATTTGGATCCATCAAATTTGATTATAAGTCACTTCTGATTTAATCTTGTCTACCTGCTTGAAATTCATCCCGGAGAAGAGTCAGGACTGAGAAACTTTGTAATAATTTATGGAGTGGTACGCTTTACATGCTGTACTTTGAAGTTGTGTAAGGCTTTCAGTTGCACCATCAGTTCACTGTCAGAGTGACAGTGTGTCAGGTGACGTGTGTGACGTGTGTGTCCGTCTGAGGCTGCTGTCGCGCCACTCAGAAAACGGGGCGTCCTTGTGATTGACGGAAATCATTCATACATTCTCTCACTCCAAAGGAGGAAGTTCTCAACCCCTCGTCAGAGTTTTCCATTTCCTCTTACTCGTGAGGCAAAGAGCAGCATTTTTTTCCCCCTGTCAAAATATTCAAAGTGTACGCTCACGCATTAATATTTATCAGCCATGTAAGCGTCTCTGCTGAGAAGGCATGGGATGTAAAACAAGCATGATGGAGACTAGTGCACGCTCGGTTTTGCACCAACAAGTACACATTAGACAGCAGAACACACACCCCCGGGAAATGTCATGTTGACAGCTCTTCTAATCCGCTCCTCAAGCACCTAATTTCTATTTCTTGCACAATACACAAGCGTGGATGAACACACGCATATGCACACAGACATTTCATATTCTCACAGATATATTGTATGAATATCGTTATAGTCTAGGTCAAAGTTTATTTTCATTACAGGTTGGGCGAAATACAGGTTAAATCTAAGTAGGCCTATTATCAGCAGGAACAAGCAGTTGCATTGACCATCTGGTTAAGTGCAACGTGACAGTAAGACTACAGGAATGTGCTGTTTCATGGGAATGCAGGCACTGCTAACTGCAGTCCTAATCCCAGCTGCAGTAGTTTTTGTTTTTTTTTTTGCTGCAAAAAATGCAGGAAAACAATGAGAATCTCTCATTAAATTAATGGCTGGGAACCACAATGTTGCCGCACTAATGAATAATGCTCCCTGTGTGTGTGTGTGTGTGTGTGTGTGTGTGTGTGTGTGTGTTTGTGTTTGTGTTTGTTCATCACAGGTCAGGAACGTTTCGGAAACATGACACGAGTGTACTACCGTGAAGCCATGGGAGCCTTCATAGTGTTCGATGTGACGCGGCACACGACCTTTGAGGCCGTCATCAAGTGGAAAGAGGACCTGGACTCCAAGCTGATGCTGACGGATGGACAGAGCATTGCCACTGTGCTGCTGGCGAACAAGTGCGACCAGGGCAGAGAGTTGGCCAACAACGGCATCAAAATGGACCAGTTCTGTAAGGACCACGGCTTTGTCGGGTGGTTTGAGACCTCTGCTAAGGTAAGATCAGAGTGTGGTTACGGGATTCTTGTTTGCCAATCATTCACGATGTGTGCAATGAATTCCTGCCTGGTCTGTGGCCTTTGTAGTTAAAAGAATACTTTGCAGAGAGTAAGATGAGAAGATTAAATTCCACTTTCATATCTGTATGGTAAATACGAACCATGAGGTAGGAGATAATAGTTTTGTTTAGCATGGCATAATGACTGTAAATAGGGGGAAACAGCTGGTCTGGCTCTGTTCAAAGGTAACAAATTCCGCCTTCAAGCACCTCTAATTCTCAGTAATTGAATACCTAATTATCGTTATCACATTTTATATTTAGTTAATTTAATCTGTACAAACACCAAAGTGTACAGTAAACAGGCAAACTTGTGGTTTTATTTTAAGAACGATTTTATTTAGGGAGCTTTAGAGGTGCTGGTAGGCAGTTTATATACCTTTAGGCAGAGCCAGGGTAGTGGTA
This sequence comes from Lateolabrax maculatus, assembly GCA_031216445.1. Classification (NCBI taxonomy): domain Eukaryota; kingdom Metazoa; phylum Chordata; class Actinopteri; order Acropomatiformes; family Lateolabracidae; genus Lateolabrax; species Lateolabrax maculatus. The sequence goes on along the minus strand of CM062197.1, from coordinate 12,571,131 downwards.
CCCCCCCAGTCTTTATGCTAAGCTAACTGGCTGTTGGCAGTAGTTTCATATTTAACAGACAAACATTAGAGCGATAGCCATCCTCTCATATAACTCTCAGCAAGAATGCGAATATGCATATTTCCCAAAATGTTGAAGTATTGCTTTAATTATCAACATTACAGTGAATGGGCCAGATTGTAGGCCTTTACAGTGAGTGGCTGACACGCTCAGTAGAGATCATCGCCCACTCAGGTCACTTCAGTCAGTGAAAAATATCCCCACAGAGCCAACTGGAATTTCATATCCGCATGGAAAGTGGCTCTGCAAGATACAGGGTCAAAACAAGTTATTAAAGAGAAAAGTTAAAAGAGGATTGTGAACTTTTTTTTCTGCTTTAAAATTTCCATCTTTCAGAGAGTTCTGTTTCCAATGAAATAAATGTTGATTAATCAATTCTTTCCTTGAGTAGATTCAAAGTTATATAAAAGCTATGTGACCACATCACACATATATTTTGTATCTGCTCAATCAGACATGTCATTGAAGCTTTATCAAACTTTAATTGACTGAAAAATACAATTCAAGATTGAATTTGAATTTAACCTCCTTCCATATACTAATCCAAAACCTCTGCACTGCTTACACATAGCTACAAGTTCTACAAATGTCTTCATTTACACATCATCTGTTGAGACGAACGTGTTGCCGCAGCGTACGTGCGCTGCCATTCCTGTGGCATCAACGCTCAACATTCTGAAAGGTCAAAGGTTAGAAGGTGCAGGTTCAGCCACAAGTGTCAGAGGGAGGCTATGCAAACAGACACATACATCCTTCTTTGGGAGCAGTTAGAAAAAAGTGTTTACAGCATTCGTTTGTTGTAGTTTCAAACACATTAAGGTCCAAACATGGTGTTGTTCACATGAAGGTGGCAGCATGCCAGTTACCCACATTTTTAACATGCTGTAGGTCAACCACTGTTAAAGCACAGGTTGTGCACTGACAGCAGGGTGAATTCAGCTGGAACATTATGTGCTTTGCAGGCTTAGCTGAGATGTTTGTATTAACACAATCCATTAAAATTATTTTTTTCCAAAGGTCCCTACGTCATGTGTTAACTTCTTAACCTTAAATATAATTTTAGTGAAAAAAAGATAAGCCACACCTAACTTCCTTTTATCCGTCTCCTTCAGGACAATCTCAACATCGCCGAAGCTGCAAACTTCCTGGTCAAGCACATCATGGCCACAGAGAATGATATCCTTAAATCCGTGGTACCAGACACCATCTCCCCTCAGCTTGACTCCAACAGGCAGATGAGCTGCTCCGGCTGCTTCAAATAATGAAAGGAGGGAGCGAAGGCGTCACAGAACCGAATGGAGACACAGCAGGACAAAGACGAACAGGCACACCACATGGCCTTCCAAGGCAACCTAAGAACCTACAGTACAATTTGGCTGCTTTGGTCCAAACCGGAGATGAAGATTTGCGTTTGCTGCATGTTTGTGGTTTGTTCTCAGTGCCCAATTACAAGTCAACCAGAGCTTGCAAACTAAAATCACCTGGACTCAGAAGTGGCACATTTATTTAAATGTTTTGGGTACTCGTCATACTGTGAGTTTAAAGTTCATGACAGACAAACAAGTATAACATCGGGTAGGCACGACACCCTTGTCTAGGCTCCTTGGCATGATTATTTAAAGTATCAAACTACCTTTTGGGACTGTTTTTTAGCTGGTCAATATTTCATTCCCCTCTAACAACAGTTCACCTGGAAAAGGACTGGCACCTGCCACTCACCTGCCCGACCAAACAACAAAAGGAGTAAATGCTCCCAGCACGATTGATGCTGCGCACCCAAAAGTGTACAGTAATGGCAGAATGAAAACAGGAATCTTGTTCATCTTATACCTGTTTTTCACCGTTCCAAGCAAGTATGATTGTGTTGCTGTTCTCTCTCTATTTACCTTCACCTCCACATAAACTGAAAAAAAAAAACTGTGTGGGAGACATTCAGGCTTCCTTTACTGCAAGAGCCAAAGAAAGCGGTACTGACCACTTTCAGTGGATCCCAGTTTTTCTATTGTGTAATTATTTGAATTTTGCACATGCATTGCTTTTTTAAAATTATCATTTTAAGTTATTTACAGTATGCTTTTATGAATGTAATGCTGTTTAATGTATTATGTTATTCTGCTTAAAATCTCTCCTACAACTGACTATTGTGTAAGCCTTATTTAATCAGGGAATTTAAGTAACCACGCATTTGCATTTACAGCAACAACTTGGTCAGGGCGAGCAGCTGAAAAGAAAGGGAGAGTTAAACACTGAGACACACAAACATCCTGGAGCAGTTAGTCATCAAAGGCTTGTCAGACATGTTTGTTTGTCAATGGAGGAGGGTGGCTGCCCTTTTGTCTAAAGTGTGCTGTCATAACTACTATATATTTTTTTTTTTCAGAATTAGTTAATTTGTGTGTGTGAGGTTTTTATCTTCATCAGAAGGAACATTGTGTTGATTGTCTGGATGTAAACTGGACATTCTTATGAGTTCACTTTGCCAAAGCCGAACCCTCTGTATCCATGGTAACTAGGTCTTTTTTTGTGGGTATCCTCTAACGTCTGTGTGAAGCTATTTCTTGCTGTAGTCACAACCATAGACACAAATGCCTGCACACACACCCATAATACACACACATACACGCAGATTTTTTTCACCCTCCCTGTCCTCGTTCCATTTTTTTACCTCATCTTTCCTCCTCTCGCAGTCCATTCCCTTCTCTGTTATTGTGTCTTATCCTGAAAAAGACCCTGTCCTCTTAATATGGCTGCTTCCAGTGTCTTTCTCTTTATATGTCCCCTCTTTTCTCTACTTTCTCTCATTCTCTGATTCACATACAGTCCGTACAGCACATTATATAAACCTGCACAGGCTCGACCACAAACCAGCAGGTGCAGTACTTTTATTGATCTTCCAACAAGCTGACACTAGTTGAATGTGTGTGAAGTTGTTTTCTTCTTTTAGCTGACCCTGCACCTCTGTATTATTTGGTAGTAGTATCTTCTGTAAAAGGCAAGGTAGTTCAACCCACTTTGTCAATGTTGTGCCTTTTTCTTACTGTAATTTAAGATTTGTGACCTTATATAAACTGATGTTTATATATACAGTCAGTCCCAGGGTGTAAAATGTGCCAAAGCCAGATCAATTGCATAATGTGGTCTGTTGCTGTTTAATACAAATTACAGAAAGTGTATATTGCCGTATGTCACATTGTTTTCTCCAGTTGTTGTTCGTCAGCAGTGTTTGCACGGTGTTTATAGGCCTGATCACAACAGTGTCACTTGTTATTGTGTGAGTTCTTGGTGGTAATTTACAGCATGCACAGGCCTAATAGACTTTAACAATGCCTTCTCATCATGATTACAATTTCACAGTGTTAGTTTGGCTCATCATGAGGGTGTGTGTGATATCATGCATCATGTGAACGAAATAAAGAACTGCATGCTCACACACATACATTAAAGTACCGTCACACACACACACACACACATGCGCCTGTCTGTGTAAGACAAATAATTGAATGTTTAGTCCCACAAGTAAACTGCACGTCTTTAGCTGATTCTTGTTTATTATTTACTGTAAAGTAGTAAAAAATAAATTAACAAATGTCACACATGTCCCTTTTTTTGTAACACATTAATATTATGTGACACTGAAGTACACTCATGCCATTTAACCTTTAACCTGGAACAAACCATTTTACAGCCTCATGATCACTGTAGTGCTTTAGTAGAAATCACTGTAAGAGACAGTGAATCAGATTCCAAGTGTTATTAGTTTATACTGAGAAATGTGTGTGTGGAGGGGTGGGGGTTTGAGGGGGGGTGCGTGTGTGTGTGTCTTCAGGCTGATCCAGGACTCTCAGGTTCTCATTAGAAAGACACATGACTGCATGGATTATTCACTGCCTGAGGGATTAGATTTGGTCGTCTGCTCTCTGTTCATGTTAAGACATCACCACCAACAACCCATCAAATGATCCAAAAGCACTATATAACCGCTTGTGTGTCATCTGACATTCATCAAACAACATCTAGAAGACATAAATAAGTTTGACAAGACTAAGTACATGGTTTAACAAACAAGAGTTGATGTCCTTGTTTTAGAATTTGATTTACATTTCAAAAGATGTAATTAAAAATAAAACAATAAAATTCAACTTTAATTTAATTTAGAAACAAACTTTTCCAAGTTGTCGTCTGTTAACTCTTCGTATGACAACAGCTGGCACAGATCTAACTATTCATTACTGGTATTATGAGCCCAACATATTGTGTTTGCTGTAGTTCTCAGGCTCTGCCAGAGAACCACCTCCAGAAAACACCCACATATTCTCTTCAGAGTGAAAGAAAGAGAGAGAGAGACGGGGAGAGGCAGGTAGTAAGAGAAGAAAATGAGATAGGAGAAAAGCCACATTTAAATCTTGCAGCAACAAAAGGTTACAGACAGCTCATCAAGAGTGCGCACAGGTAAACAGAAGCAGACGCATCAAACAGGTCTTACTCAACTGCCTTTTGAAACATTTTCCAGACAGAATTCACACAGATTATAACGGATAACTCTTATTAGATCAGAACCCACTCAGCTGGCTTAATCGCACGCGGACCAACAGAGTCTTTTGGCAAGTTACATATTCAGCTACAAGAATTTAAGATGATAGAAGAGACTAAACCTAATTTGATCAAGCCTCTTGCGCCCTGCTCTCACCATCAGTTATTGCTCATGTGGTGCCATCTGTTGCCAAATTAGTAACACTGCAGGCCTTTTATTTACTTAAACTTGAAAATTCATAGATAAAGTTATAGATACTGAGTGATTGGAAACAACCCACCCACTCATACGAGTGTGTTTTCCAAGATATCTAATTTCTAAAGAAAAACAACAAAGTTTAACACTGTTGGATGTGAAACACATACACACGTTAAAGTGAAGTGCAGCCACTTGAGAATGACTGGATTTGAAACTTAATGACAGCCTGTGAACACCAACACATGCTTTCCCAAGCAAATTACCTCCTCCATTAGTGTGACTTTCTTATCTTTAAGCCCTGAGCCCTGAGACCTCTGCGACTCTCAGTTCCCACTCCCTAGTGCCAAAATCTATTAGGCCAGATTGATCTTCTTTTAATTCTCTCTTTCTGATAAGGGCATGAATTGTCAATGTGATTTTTAGATCTTACTATAGTTTTGTTATCATCTGGAGGGTATTACGTCATGTTTGCTCACATAAAAGAAAATTAAGAGATGAAATAACAGTATCTGCTAATTAAATTGCCTCCAGAGAGAGGAGGCGATAGAGTGAAAAGAAAAAGAGAAACTCAGAAAGTAAATTCATTAAAAGTAACAGAGAGGAGACTTAGTGGGAGAGTTTGACTGAGATTCAGGAGGGAGAAACATGAAAGACTAAGTGTGGTATTAAATCATTAATATATCTGTCCAGGTTGAAAGATGAGTCCTCTGAAGACCTCATGAGCTCGGCTATTCATCACTCACTGACAGATTTTACATCTCATTAACCTTACTGATGGTTTTTTCAATCACACTGTATTGTAACAGTCATCTTCATGAGTGGTGGCTGATAACAAAAAACCTTTACCGTTTAGAGCATTTTTTTTTTTTTTCTGTTTTAATGTTGATTTTTTTTCTATTTCACTTTTGCTTTAAAAATGCAGGAATCCATTTGGACATTGTCATAAAAACATACAGTTATTTTGAGCATTAAAAATAATAGAGAAGTAGAAAAGCAATTTGTGCAGCATATACCATACAACACATCTATACAGCTTTAAGTCTATTGTCTGTACAGGCACTGCCACTAGAGGGCAATAAGCACCAGGGTTATCATGCATTACTTTGACTGATTGTGCAGTCTGAAGTTGGCTTGGTCGGAGAAACAGTGACAAACATTCTTATGTCATTAACCATTAGTAAACATCTTAATGCCTTCATACACCACTGTTCTCAAAAATACAATGTGGTTACTGAGCACTTCCTCATAAAATGTATGTATACCTGATTGCTGTATTTACAGAATTATTCATTTCATATTTTACACAAACTGTAACGATTATCATAGGTGAAAATAAATCTATAGATATATGCAAATATGTATAACAGTGAAACTTGATCATGAGGAATTGGGGAGGAAGTTCCAAAGCTGGTTTTCTGTTTTTATGAGTCCTGAGTGTCAAATATCTACTATAAGCAGGGAGAAAATAGGTGAAAGGTTATAGGAGAAAATCAACAGGAAATGGACTGATGAATGGGATGCAAATAAGTAGAAAAACTGAAATTTAATTTACAGGGGACACAAAATATAAACATAAATCTTCTCAGTTATTGCTACATTGTTCACTTGAACCTTGACAGTAATTTAGATAAGGATGTTAGAGATAATCAGATTGTGGGTAACTAACAATATTTCCGTCTAATAGAAGAGAGGAGTCCAATGCCTGCCACAATAAAGGACAGACACATAATATGGGACTTGTTTGATGATCTTCATTATACAGTGTGAGGCAGCTTTTCTCTTAGAAATGTACTTTGTTCATGTACAAAAGCTTCACTATGGTGCAGTTTCTTTAGACATATTTAGGCAAAGTTTTGAGGTCTGTTTGAGTGAGTCAAAGCGAAGCTTTGAGAGGTGTGTGCAGCCAAGAAGAGCTGTGTCGCTGTGGTCAGGCGACCACAATGACAGCCTGAAATATGACAACCTGGCATGCAACCAGAAGGGAAATATGGCACACTATGTCAAGTCTATCTGGTTTTGGTGCAAAATGCTGTTTTGTATTGCACTCTACATAAAGAGGGCAGAACCAACACTGTCTGCAAGAGGTATTGTATGCTGAATTTACGTATACATATATACAGCATACGGATGAGTGTGTTATCCTGAGGTAATCAAGCAGTGAAGCACATTACAAATATAGAGACCATTGTTCCCTTTGATTTATGATTAAAGTTGATTGTCTAAGTGCTAAAATCTTAACATTCTCAACATGCACTCTGGTTGCCAAGGGTTACCTTCCGCCATTAACCAGAAAACAAACTGTAATATGCTATTTGCAAAGCTGAATACATTCGCAACAGAAGGTCATCAAAGACTTATAATTTGTGGAAAAGTAAAATGAATGATTTTGGACACCTGCATTCTAAATGCCTGTGCTAATTACGGCCTTTTCATTATTAATGTATTGCCATATCGTACCTGTACTCAGACCACCGTCTGTGGCAATGAGATAGTGTATGATACAGAATGGGAACCTTTGGTTTAATAACCAGTTTGACATCATAACTTCAGGCTCCACAATCCTATGGGTTTGTTCTAAGCTGCAGTATGTGTGCTGGATGTGTATCTAAAGTGAATGTTGACCATCTCCCGTGACTGTATCCCTGCTGGAGCTGGACGAAGCTTCCTCAGGCGCCTTATACTCATCAAGACCCACAGAACGGGCCGAGAACGAAGCCTGAAGCTGGACTGGCAACCCAGGCTGTGAAAGGAGTGCGTCTACGTGAGGAAAGATAGAGGACAGGGGGCAGTCTGGGGAAGTGTATTTGGCTAACACCTGGAGCTGCTCTGGCAGCAGGTTGGCTTCACTGCAGACCCTCTGGAATAAAGTAGAGACACTGTGATGTGTTTTCAACTTCAGCTGGCTCAGCTGGCTCTTCTCCATGACCAGTTTCTCCCTCTCTGTCTTCTGCGACATACACATGCAGCACACACAATCTGATTAACAGGTCTGTAAACAAGAAGTGGCTTAATAAAAATGCACTGATTGAAAAAATATTTTTACCAGTTTGTTGATTTCACACTGCAGATTATATATGCAGTCCAGTTTCCTCTTGCGACAACGCTGAGCTGCGAGGCGGTTTTTGCTGCGGCGTCTCATATCATGGACGAACTCCAGCTGTTCATGCGTAAAGACCTGTTGCTTTAGCAGCTGTTGGAAGTCATTTCGGCTCAGGTCCACGACCCAGTCTACAGAGAATGGCAACTGAACCTGAGGACACCCAAACAGGAAATAAAGTTACACAAGTGAGTACAGCAAAAGAGTATCTACATTAATGAAGGAGCACCCTTAATGACAGATTGAGCCAAAATCAACGCTTTTTATATATATATTTTTGGGTGACATGGGACTGTGACAAAACAATCTGGTATAAATTAAATGTTATTTTTTGTGACTGAAGGCACTCAGTTAACCTGCAAGTATTGTACACAAACACCTCCTATCAGCAGGCATGTAAAGACAGGCAGACATTTGCTTGTCAGAACATCATATGAAATACTCATCTCATTCAATGAATTCAAATACGAAATGAAGAAGAATGAAGTTTAAAAGTATGTAACGATCAAAGATCTGTGTGGAGCTTGCTGTATACGGACAAAAAGTCTAAGTGGATATGGAGTTCAGATAGTTAAAAGTGAAGTTACATTTTTACCGAGCTGTTAATTATTAACTCTGGGTTATTGCTGCTGCTAATGTGTGACAGGAAATGTACCAGTTTACTGGAGCAGTATACCTCTTGTGTAGTCTTTTATCTGGGGTAAATAAAAGCACTCTTTCTCCTCTGAAATGACCTTATGAGTGAACTGTTCATATTTTCATACTCCCCGGACTGTTCATACTTTCAGGCAAATCCAGTCTCAACAGTTTCATGAGAAGTTCCTCAAACCAGTTGTTTGTGTTGCCTGTAGTTGTTGGTAACTCAACAGGCTGAGCTGTCAATTTCACTTCAATTGGACTCTGAACTTATTAGCAAGACACATGCGCACGGTCACACACACACACACACACACACACACAAAATCTCTAATGTACCTGTACCTAACTCTCTTATCTAAAACAAACATGGTGAAGTAATCTACAGGAAGGTTGAACTTGCTGACACTTATTGACGCAGATTAATGTCAGCACATTGTGAATTTCACAGTTGTAGGTGGCAGCAGAGCCTTATCAGACTGGGTTCATAGATAAGCTGCTCACCTGTATGGCCCTCTCTCTTGTGTAGGACTCACTGTCTCCCTCTGTTTCTGTCTCTGAGTCGCCATCTTCCCCGGAGTTGAGGGACGACACACCTGACTGAGACGCCCCCTCGCACTCAGACAGCTCGGTTCCCTTCCATAAACATTTGCTTTGGTCCAGATCCTGGAAAAAGGGACAGCTGGTGCTTTTGGAGCTGGAGGTTTGGAGGTTTACGTGGAGCTTCAGCCACTCCAAAGATGTGCTCTGTGCCCGTCCGCTCCCTGTATCAGAGGAACTTCCTGCATCGGGGTCCTGGAAGTTCAGCTGAAACAAGCCCAGGTCGGACCCCATCTGCATGGCCAGGTGCTCGGCCACCTCCCTTTCCACGGTGCTCCTTTCTCTGGCATTATTTACTGACAGGGCTGTTCTCTCCATGCTGCCTGCTTGTTCCCCTTTTCCTCTTTCTTGCTGGCCAGCCTCATCTGCCCTTTCCTGCTCAGCTTCTATCGGTTCCTCTGCCTTTTGATGAATGGATACTTGTGATATTACACTTGATTCTCTTGTTTTCTTGTCCTCTGTAATGTCCAAGACCAACCTCTCATGTCCCAGTGACCCAGTGATTGCAGGGCACTCACCAACGGTCTTCAGGGGGCAATGGTGGACTATTAACCCTGTTGACCTTTCACCCAGCACGGTGCTTTGCCCTGAGGCGACTTCCTTGACATTGGATCTGTCTGGAGACCTGATGTCTTCTTTCATATCTATATCTCTTTCCTTCTCATTCCATTTCCCCTGCCTTTCATTTTTTTCTTTGTTAACCATATCAACCTCCCCCCTGCCCACGCCACCCTCTGTTTTCTTTTCATGTATTTCAGTTTTCCGTGGGTCATCAGCCCCTCCTTTGCTCTGTCTGGTGGGATTTGAGGTTGAATTCCCTGTAAATTCAACTTCCTGTAATGAGTATTCATTCTTACAGTTTGCACTGCTGGAGCACGGCGGGCAGGGGAGGTTACAGTCATTGCTGATTACTGTTGCTGGATTTTTCAGACTTTTTTCTGTGTCACAATTTTCCTTCCCACAAGCCAGCTGGAACTTGCGATACTTTGGACACTGCATGAAATTGTAATTTGTCCCTTCAACTACAGGTGTAAGAGTGCTCGTACTGTTCTGACTTCCCATTTTGCTGTTCTCTGATTTGTTACAGAGCCAAGCCACTTCCTGCTGAGATGATGAGTCAGCAACTGGTTTTACTTCTTTCTCATCCAACAATACATCGTCAGAGTCTCTGCCACGGTCTTCCTTTGATAATCGCCTCTTACATCTCTTCTTACAACAGGTCTTTCTCAGAAAAGGGGCAGAGCCCTTGCTGCTGGAGAAGAACTTAGGGATGAGGAAATCAAAGCACGTCTCATCTAGGTCTCTGAAACCAAGAATAGAAGCTGAGTTGCGTATTTCTAAGACATCGTCTTTCCCAAAGAGAAGTTTGGATGTGTAAGCAAACTTCAACAAGGGTTCAAAGCCAGAAACTGTCACCTGCAAAAGAGGAGAAAATGCATAAATGAGCACTTTCTATCAATCTACTTCATACATGTGCATACAATACTGTGGGCCCAGATGTGAAAATAGAACTATTCTGACAACAAATGTTTAGTAAATAAAAGTCTAAGCTTGTAAGACTGTACTGATTCACTAGCCAATACGTGTGACTAGCCAATACGTGGCTTTGACGTTTCTGACGTTGAACAAGTTGGGTATCAGTGGGTCCTCCCATTTAAAGAATCGTGCTAATGCAAATACAATTTGCAAAAGAAACAGGCGTGTGGTATAATAGAAAAATAATTAAAATAGCCTTATTAGTATTGCTAAACCAACAGAAACATTCAAAATGCTGACTGTTTCCTCTATTTTATTTTATCCTTCTTTACCTTCAGGACTATTCATAAAGCCCCACTGGAGTCCCATTTTGGAATGATATTTTGTTGTGTGGTACAGTATATGTAGGGTTATTCTACACCGCCCATTGAACTGCAGTCACAAATTGTGTTTTCAGGTCATGATAAGACTTAGGACTAAATAGTATAGAGAATTACACAATTAAATAAATCTCATACAGTCAGACTATGTACCATCAACACTTGTTGAGGAAGTAAACCATACAGTCATTTTTCTCACTTCACCTTTACACGGGGTTGTTGTGAGGCAGCATGGCGTGTACATTTCTATTTTATATCTGTATCTGAGGCGACATCTCACCTCTTGCGGGAGAGTGATGACCGCTCCGTGCTGTGTGAGGGGGGAGATCCTGTGGGAGAAGTACTCGCTACAGGAAGCGAGCACTGAGCGGTGGGCTCTGAAACTTTGACCCTCCACCACCACTGTAACATCACACAACATGTCCCGGCAACGTTGCTCGTCCAGGCAGCGTAGCACATGGGAGGAATGCACTGTAGACTCAAACGTAAACACAGACAACCGGGGGGCAGACATGGCTGTCGGGGACACCTGTAAGTGCACACAAACACACACACTCTTATAGTCAGCCTCAGTCAGGATACATACTTAAAAAGTGATATATTAAATTAACAAAAAAAAAAAGAAAGAAAACATACCTACCTTACAAAGCTGACTTTATATATCCAAGTGTCCTAGGAGTGTTTAGGAAAGTCCCAGCCCTCCAGCACACATGGTTATTTCTAAATGGAATGCTGTCCAACCAGGCAATGTTTCCCAGAAAGCCTTATCTCAACTCAGCTACAAACTAAAAACTGAGCTTTACTCAGTCATATGGCCTCTGTGTGAGTATGTGAGAGGGAGGGAGAGAGAGAAGCAGAGAGAGAGAGAGAGTGAGAGTGTGTGTGTGTGTGTGTGTTGCAACAACTCTGGGTGTAACAGAGCAAGCGCTGACTAATGCTCTCCTGCTGATATAGGGTGAGCAAGCACTTTTCCGTCCATACCAATCCCACCCTTGGATCCGCCTGGTAAACTTACAGGCTTTTCCTAGAAAATCCCTTTATAGATTTACCACAAACACAATTTGAGTAAGGTGAAGGTTTGGAATATAAACACAGTGTTTAAACAGGATATTGTCTATTGTCTGTGTCTTTAGATTCAGAGTTTCTTAGACTTACTCAATTAATTGCAGACGCAATTGCATTTTGAGAACAAGTTGTGTAAAAACAAATGAAACTGACCTGTTGCATGAAGAGGGAGGCTATTATGTTAGTCTACGGTTAATATTTATCAGGAGGTCCTTGTTGTTTCATATCTTGTTGTTTTTCCAGGTGGCAGCAAGTCTTTCTACAAGCTCAGTTCAAGTCTTCTTTGTTATGTTTGTGTCTGTGTGTGTGTGTGTCAGAGAGAGAGAAAGCGAGAGCGAGAGAGAGAGAGAGAGAGAGAGAGAGAGAGAGAGAGAGAGAGAGGGAGAGAGAGACCTAGAGAATGTGTTGCTGCCAGAGTTAACAGCTGTAAAACAATACCAACACAATAAATATAATTGAATATTTGTCCTTATATTAATTTTGAGGTGTCACTTCTTGTTATTTGCCATGTAAATATTTAACAAAAATCCGTGCTAGGATGACTATCGAGGTACATTAATACTGTCAGTGAGTTTTGCATAAAGAAAAAACCACACCAGCAGCAGCAAAGTACAACAGAGTGGAATAATCATCACTACAAAGCACAATTGCCAGTGTCTCATGATTTGAAGGAGGAAGAGGGAAGCCTGCCAGTCGAACCGGCTAATCAGGTGACTGTTTCATAATTCCAGAATGAGCTAATCTCCTCATGAAAAAAAAAAAAAAAAAAAAATCTAGTTCCTTTTTCCATGTAAGACACTCAATATGCACACAACAAACACAACAGCACCAGCTGGGAGAAATGAAACTAAGGAACTCATGCTGGTGTTAGAATAAAATGCATTTTATTGACAAACGAGGACGATAAGCAACAGTTTATCTTGCCGTATACTTCCCCTTCTACAGGTGGGTGAGACACGCTACATCAAAAAATGTACAACTCTTACAGTGTTGTGTCGCAGCAGATGCTTATTGTGAAATGGTTACTCACCCTTCTTCTTTTACTGTTCCTCACAAATAGCTCTAATTCTCCTGATCCCCGTCACAGTCTTAAACACTCATCTCATTTCCTTTTTATCATAACGGGAACTTGACAGGTAAGTGTTTGGGTGGGTGAGAGGGAAAAAATACAACATTTGGACCACATCATACCACCTTTGGCTCCCTCCACAGACCTCATGTAAAAGATCTGAGTCTCCACAGGACCTGAGACAGATATCAGAATATCTGGTCACATTCACAGCAGCTGACACTGATAAAGCTGACCAATAATATATAGACTGTGAGGTACAATAGCGACCAGGACAGTTTTGCAAGATCATAATAACAAAACAATACCCAGAAAAGCGGCCTTGTGTCATAGCTTGGTAGAATCACTATAACAACTTCAGAGTGATGATGACAGTACGTCTGTGGTTCAAACAAATGACTCAGACGTGAATAAACACGACGCCTTTCTGTGTAATTAGCTGATTCACTGACTGTAGTTGTGTAGAGTGAGCACTAGCTGAGCCTTAATTTCTGGTTGTTTGCCTGGCCTGGTGTCAGCTGGATGCTGGGAGGTCTCAGGTTCCGCGGAGGTCAGGGTCACGAGGAGTCCTGCCTCGTTTCATTGGTCAAGCAGAGCCTCTCCAGCTGCTGAGCGCGCTCGTTGTGGACAGTCACCAAGGTGCGGTTCTCTTCTGTTAGACGCCGAAACTCCTCCTCTAAACGGGCGATCTCCACGGCAACTTTCTCATCCTCCACCAGCTCTGCCAGCAACTTACGCCTAAAAAGATGAGTGAGATAAAGATTTTAGCAGCAGGAGCAAATTAAAATGCATAATAATAATAATAATAATAATAATAATAATAGTATTTTTTTCTCAAAATCTACAATGAATTGACTGTTGAGCCATTTGTTTATTTTTCATCTCTTCCCGCATAATATTTTTCAGTTGTTGTGAAAAGCTGGAGACTGTTTCAGCGGACATTTGGCTGAAGGCAGGGAACCAAACATCCATAACAAGTTCCCAGCTCAAGTAAAGGTAGATTGGCAGACAATCACCCACATGCATACCTATTGAGAAATTTCAATCCTCCAGCTGTCTTGTTTATAGAATGTGGGAGGAAACCAGAGAAACCAAAATAACCATGGAAACAATGCAAACTTACAGGAAGGGCTGAGCTGGGTGGAAAAAAATGGTGATTGTTCTTGGTGTTAGGTAACAAAGCCAACCACTCACTCGCAAATTGCTCCTTATGTATAGTATAAGGAAAGATAGTGTGATGATATTTAGTACAAACCCAGATTACGAACATATTGGCAAATGAAAAACAGCTACAGTTTATAGCCTATCTCTGTGTGCACAGTCACATTCAGATACATTACCATTATCCATAGAGACAGACAGGTTTAATGGGCTCCCTGAAGAGAAAAGACTTTCTGATTTAGGTGAGACTGAGGATAAAGTCCATTTTATGGGACAATTTAAGGACTAAGTAAAATGTTAATTTCTGATGGGTGCTTCAGGAGAGGTGGAAGTTTGGGACATAAGAAACATTTCTTGGTTTCCAATGTAAGGTTATATGTAAGCAGTATTGTTCTTGTCTGACAAATGTCTCACTCCCAACAGTATTTTTGGTGTCTTATCAGTCCATGTGGGCTGAGCACTTGTATGTGCATGACTCAATAAATAATAAATCTTCTCAACTACCTTTATAAAGCTTATTGAATTGAATGTCTCTAGCTCTGGTTTAGGCAAGATGACCTGACTTTGCCTGGCAAACAGTGATTTCACACTCTGGGAAGAGATCAGCCTTTGGACTTTGAAAGACAGTGTGAACATACACGCACACACACGTATGTGTACAATGTGCGTGTCACGGCCTCACGCCTGGGAGTGTGTGACTGTCCGTGTTGTATTACAGATGGTAAGTGCCAAATCACATAACAGCAGCATCAACAAAGAAGAAAAGGAGTCTATTCTATAATAGAAGCTGTCTGTGGAGCTTTAATGACATAACTATAAGAGGAGGTGAATATACTGTTTTTTATTTACTGGAGGTTGCAACATTAAGTGATTTTAAGGCCTTTCACACACACATGATAGGTTTGCCATAGTGGTGAGCTATGTTTAAACACACAACTGATTTAAATAAATATGAGGAAACACATAACTAGATTGTTTGTCTGAGGTTTGGCCCTACAGTACTGTAAATATAAAATAAAGACCAGTCTATTCATTTTATTTTGAAACCAGCATTTTGTTAAGGGGGCTACTCTTTTTGCTTGCATTCAGATCACAAATTAACTCTTTAAATCTTGTCGAAACTCAAAATAATCATTTATATATTGTTTACAATTACTGTAAAGGTCACCTTGAAATGGTGAAAGTGTCCTAAAGCCATGTACTGTACAGTAGTACATTTATCAAATCAAATGTTTTGTCATGTTATGTCATTTCTGTTTTTCATGTTTGTTTGAAAAACTTTTAGCAAAAATCACATTAACTTTAGAATGAATATGGTACACAACATGTCTTATTTATATTGTAGCGTAGGGCTGACAAATGATGCTCGCTAAGTTAAAGTTGGGCGCCAGACAGGAGCACAAGGCAACCTGCCGTTTATTCCTCTAATATAAAAAACAAATAGATAAACCCAAAACATCTGTCAAACAAACAACATACAAAATCCCAGCTAGCTCAAGGTCCTAGCTACAAAAGTTAATTACCCAAACAAAACACTGATCAACAAAATGTCTGAAAATGACAAGTTAATTATTCACCATCCTAGGCAAATCAAAATCAAACAGATAAGTCACTGTAGGAAAACAAAGTTGATCGGACAATAAATTAACATATTTCAAAAAACAATAACAAATTCGAATTCAAATGCAAGTCCCAAAGGCTATATCCTTAAATAACAAAAAACGCATTCACCGTCGAAAACCATGAGTGAATGGTTGTAGATTCAGTTCACTTCTTTTTAGTTCAGGCGGTTTGAAGTTTGTGAGGGGGTGTACAAAGGTGTGTGTGTGTGTGTGTGTGTGTGTGTGGAGGGGGGTTTATAGTGGAGAGTTCAGTTCAGTTCTTTTTAGTCCAGTATTATGTTATGTCTATATGGGTGCATGGACATATGTGGAGGTAGAAGGGGCCAGGGAATAGGGGGAGGTGTGGCTGTATGGGGGAAAGACCAGACAGCAGCTGAGAGGGGTGAAGAAGCCAGGAGAGCAACAGGCCGAGACAACTTAGCTGTGGAGTTGGCTGAGTTTCAGACTGGTTGTATGCTCTGAGTACCGCGTAAAAGACATCCGATGGATTGACACACACTCCGGGGTAGCGTTTAGTCCTTCTCAGGGTTTTAACTCCTCTACAGAACCAATATGCTTGGGTTTCTCCTCTTTCTCTCACTTCCTCTTATCTCCTCCATGCTGTCTTTGTCTACCTGAACCAGCATTCCCTTCCCCCAACTCCCATGTGAACTTAATTGCTTCCTAGTCCCTCCCCTTCCTCTGAGGAGGGAAGTCAGGGATTCACTTCCTGCCACAATATGAAGCTATCAAGTCACAATGACTATTCCTTTTAAATCCTGATGTCCAAATACCTATAAAACCAAACCATATGCTCCATACTATGAAATACATTGCAGTTGGTAAGTATGACTTTCTTCATGATTTTTTAGTACTGTACGACATACACGTATGCACTAAACACAATGGGAAGGCACAGGGTTAATATAATAAATGATTTTACAATCGTACATGATTTTACTTTCATATGGTTACATGATTGTCTTTACTGTAACTGTATTTAAGTGCAACTCAGATTCAGATACATTACTTTTGGCCTTAGTTTCTTCCCCTCTATTAGAAGCAAGTTGAAACATGTACGCGTACATGCATCTGGGTGTGTGTGTAAACACGTTTGTGTTACAGAGAGAGTCTGAAAAAGGGGAAGAGATCTTTTTCAGTGAAAAAAAAATTAAACCAGAAACCAGACAATCCAGACTTAATTTGATATAAATTGTACAGAAAACTCTGTTCTTATTCAAAACTTCTAATATGGACATAAATATTTGAAGGAAAAGTCGTGTATTGACAACTTTTTCACAGTGGGGCTATTTGTAATGTAATCCATTTGTATCATGGTGGTATCTGTACTAGCCAAACTAAATTAGGCCTAGTATAAATGTCTGAGTCACTGTTTTTTATACACACTGAGGAGGGTTTTTCCTAAACTAATTTATTCCACTTTGACCAACTTTGACAAAAATCAACATTTTTGTTGATGTTATGTTAGTGGAATAAGATTCACTGGCATTAGAGGATTGATTAAACCTACTGATTTGGTAAAAGCTGTATTGTAATATGAGTTAAACTATACAGATGAGTGCTACAGTACATACTTCTTTGATACTGACAAACAGTACTGACTACACAAAGACTGAGTGAATTTTGGAAAACCCCTCCGCTCCTTGTTTAAGTGTTGTTCCTGTTGTTATCCATATCCATATAGGAAGTAAAATAACCTTTACTGTATCACGCAAATGGTGGATGACTAATAGCAGAAAGGTGAAAATATTCAGTTTTCGACAGAAATGTATTCAATGTTCTAATTAATACAACTTATTTGTTGAATTGCCTTCACTAGTGTCTAGCTGTGTCTCAATTTTGTGGAAGTGTGCATCTGACAGATTGTGTACGTGTCAGTGGATGCTGGCAAGAGCGACAGCGTGAAAAGAGAGAACCAAGAGTTTCTTACAGCCTGACTCATCATGTTCTTATCTAAACTCAAGGCTATACTCATCCTATCAGAGTCTGCCTGCTGTTCTCTATTTAGGAACAGTCAAGTGGTGTAGGATGTGTGTGTGCGTGTCTCTGTGTGTGTAGGTGTGGTGGTGGGGTAACAGCAAGGGCCTTGAAAATCCCACTGCTAAGACTACCCACAGCTGCTGAGGGCACAGGGGACAGTTTGCACTGTGTGTGTGCTATACACCCCTGCTTATGCACAAGCTACAGTATATGTGCATTAAAGCATACAGCAGGTCTCACTCAAATCCACCTGACAAGGCAGTACACCTGGCAGTGAGTGTCATTTTTACCACATTAAAGGTGCTACTTTTCCCAAATATGATCCAGAGTCAATCAAAGAAACCTACAGTGTGCAGCGTAACATTCACATCTACACTTATCACACATGTTTGATCTCATTTCTAATTTAAAAGTAATGATAACAATAATAAATATACGCCTTAAATCAAAGTCATACATTGTCAGCTGTTCAAATATCATAAATTATATTTAAATCTAAACACTGTATGGGAGATATTAACATGTGCCATCTAGTGGACATTTTGAACCAAACTGCCTTGCAGTCTTACAAGTGTTTCCATTTTTAGCAAAGGTGTTCAAAGAGGGAAATTCCTAAATATTTTAAGTTCATGTCCAAACATGCACTTATATAACAATTAATTATTATTATTATTATTATTATTATTATTACTATAGCAAATTGTCATTCTTTCTCCTAATGTTACTTAATAGTGTACCATTGAGCGGATATTTGAACATATCAAAATGGCTTTTCCTTGTGACTTACGTGCCATCTCTTGGCAAGACAACCACAAACAAAGCTAAAAGTATAAGACACCTCATGTGATTTGATTAGCTACCACTGAACCAAAAGATGTCCCGATTTGTTTGAAAAAAAAAAAAAAAAAGCATTTATGGGGACTCACTTGCGGTCCTCAAGCACGGCGATCTCGTGTTTGACCTGGTGGAACTCTCTGGCCATCCTGCAGTGTTCCTTGTACACCTGAACGCTCTCTCTCAGAGAAACACAGGGTGGCACTGGCTGCAAGAGGTCAGAGAGAGATACTGGATGTGACATCAGAGAGACACAGTATTAGTTTAGGCTCGAACCATTTTGAACTATTAAGCAAAGCAAAGAAATATTTTAAGAAATGCTTAAGAATGCTTTCAAGCCAATCCCCATATCCCTCACATTGTTTTTAATGTCAACTTATGCTAAAAGGCTGCTAAAATGCTATTTCTTAATAACTTTATTGACCCTCTGACCTTTCCCACAGTGCCCCAAAAGCAACACTGTCACGTACTTTGATCCATGACTGGTAATCTCCTAAAGTAATGAATGAACTACTGGTGAAACATGAGATTGCTGTGCTTGAGGACAACAAGTGAGACCTTAATTGACTCGTCTCCGTATTACTTGTATGAGACCTATAAATGCTTTATTAGACAAAGTGGAAGGACTTACAGTGGGAGTCCATGTGGCACAATGGTAGTGTGTCTGATGCAAGATCAGAAGATTGCATGTTCAAATCATGTCAAGGTCACAAAGATTAAAAAAAAAAAAAAACGTTTACAGGTCTATAAACAAAGGTTTATAAAATGGAGATTTCGTGTAAGTAAATAATGAAAACATTTCAGAACGTGATTAATGGGATTGAAATGGAAACTTGTCAGCCTCTATTAGCCTGTAGTACAGTGTATTAATGTGATCATTCATTGGCCTGGTACTACTGTTCTCATTTGATACTCTAAACATGCACTTTATGTGACCCTGGCACTGGCACTTGTTGAAGGATAATTCAATGACAACACTAATAGCGGAGTGAGTGCACTCAGTGAAAACATTGATTTACAGGGTTGATCAACGAAAACCAAACTTTTGCTAATGTATGTGTTCAGCTTCTAGCCTAAACAGAATAGAGCTTTGGAGGAATCATCAACATACACTTTTTTATATATATAATCAGCCTGTAATGTATTATATAATATCATTTATGAGGTTCATTTTTGAACTACTTTTTAGTTAGTGATTTCCAGAAAGATTTATCTGGCCTGGCCCTCAGTTGGGAGTTAGTTATACAGTAAGCGGAGAGAGCAGTAATGACTAATAATATTAATAGAGCAAAAATACTCAAAATCAAAACATATTACAGGGCATGCAGTGCTTTACCAGTGTATGTATTGTGATGCTACAATATGTACTGTGTACCTGTAATCGCTGTTCAAGATCCGGGAAAGTCTGAGGCAGGTCCTCCACATCTTTTACATCTATTGAAACAGAACATATTATTCAGTTACAAGTTATTGTTGTAAAAAATAGTAATCGTAAGAATTGTATTTATTAAATTAAATGTTCAGCTAAAAGTACTTTTGGAACTGACTGCAAAAAAGTGCAGTCATGAGCTTTGTCCTTGAAATGTACGGGACGAAAAACAAGCAACCATTTATCCTTCTAACTGCAACTCTTGAAGGACAATGTGAATTCCTTAGTTTCTTTCATGAATAAAGTTTCTTTTCAGTTTCTTTTCCCTAAAAGCTTCAACTCTCTGCAAGTCGATTTACATAGCATGCTAAATGACTGTCTGCCTGTCGGATATCATTCCTATCCCATTTGAAAAGTTATCTCAGCTTCATTTGATAAATCAACATAGTCCATAATGTCTTGTCTGTTAACATATTTTTTCAATAATCTTGTTTGCTGCATGTCCTTGGGTCAAGTGACTTGTCCTACAGGCAGTTGCTTTAATGCCTTTCTCCACCTCATAAAATGGACCAAAATGAAACACTATAGGGGCCTCTTATATGACACCACAACATTACAACACCATGCTACACTTATAAATGAGCCATGTCCTCTTACTCTACAGCAGTAATGAACTGTAAGACTGAAAGACATGCAGGGTGAGAATACAGAGGGACGACTATGTGAGTAGACAGACAAACACAGTGGGCAGAAAGAACAGACAGACCAGATGTATGGACAGACAGGGATTCAGACAAGCGTCCAGACAGACAGACAGAAACAGACAGGTTGTCTGCACCAGCCTCTGCCTCGCCAGTAATGTCCCCCTGGAGTTGTGGAACACATGTGGAGAATCCTGGGATGATGCAACCTTCTAAAAACAGGAGTATAAGTGGGCCAGCCTGCAGCCATGGGGCCAATTATGATGTGGAATAAATACAGTTCTCATGCTTAGGACTGACACAGTGTGGGGGTTATAACTATGTCTGGCATGAAGTCATGAGGGGCCTAGAGGATGATCCCCAGACGGAGCACAGGTCTCAGTCCCCCTGCGGAGAAACACGAGTTCAAAGAGACGACAACATGCCTAGGGAATGTCCAACGTTTCATTTTGGGGGTTAGGTCAGATTGTGTCTGAACAGCTCTGGAGCTACAACTGAAACTGAAACAAGGAATGTGATCATGCTCCTGTACAGTCAATGTGATCCTTAAGATTTATCAAAAAAATGAACCAGCCCACAACTAGACAAAAACTTATTGGAAAGCGAGGTAAAACTCAACTGAATCCACGCAGATGGATGGTTGAGGTTGTTATGGAAAGAAGAAGAAGCAAGCTAGTAAACAAAACAACAGCAATGTGAATGATGAATAAATGAAACGGTAATTCAGTAAGAAGTGTGTTGCCATGTGCGAACGACAAGCAGACTGTTATGGAGTTCAATGAATCCCCGCTCAGAGTCAGATTTGAGTGTGTCGTTCAAGGAGGATCAGAGATGGGTGGAGTAGGACTGGAAGTGTTAACTGCTTATAAATATAGGCCAGTGTTCTAAAAGCTGAACAGTGAATCAGGCAGCGGGACACTGTTAGTATTAGAGGGGAAACCTGACTCTGTCATTGCATAGCTGCAGCTGCTGTCCCAGTGCCTGGCCCCACTGCAGTAAAACATCCTGATAGACAGTACACCATAGGTAGGGCAGACCTTTGAGTGCGTGTGCGAGTGGGACAGTTAGTGAGCGACAAAGAGAATGCTGCATGTTTTGATTGAAGATTAAAGAATGAAACGTTACTCACATAAAGGTTTGCCCAAGTGGATGTGTGGGTGCATACGTGGGCGTTTTGCAAGAGCACAGCTGCGCACATGCATGTGTGGTCGGTTTTTAATATGCTGTGGTCCTACAGAAATAGAGGGAGCACCTGTCTCAGCTACAGCATAGAAGAATGAACACAGTTAAAGTGATAGGGTGTGAAGGGGTGGGGGTGGTGGTGGGGGGGCAGATTGTGCCTGGTCTGTTTTGGTGGGAGGAATGTCGTGCATGTGTTCCACACATACTGGAAATGCAGTGAGAGTAGAGCTAAAAGCTTAGTCGGTTTAAGTGATCAACTGAGTCAGTCAGAATAAGTTTTTACAATCGTTTTGAGATACTGGAACACAGGTGTGTGTGTGGTGGTGGTGGTGGTGGTGGTGGTGGGGGGGGGCATTTGAATGAGAAGTGAGTGCATGGTAGTGTGTGTGGATGGCTACGGTACATGGGTGCGTGTGTGTGCACGGTTTGTAAGTGCGTGTGTTTACCTGATGTGTTGTCGAGGCTGAAGGCGATTCTAACTTCAGATTTATCAGGAGACACTCTTCTGGTTGAGGTGATCATTTATCCCTTCATGAGGCCACAGGCACAAAACAGAGCTGTTAGCACAATCAAAAGGATCTCATGAAAGACGAGCCATGATATGATAGTGAATTACTCGTCAGCTGTAAATTGACAGCAATTTAAATAATCTGCTTATAATTTATAATTTCATTTATCATGAAACAAAATGTTCCACCTTCATAAATGTGGTGATTTCCTGCCTTTTTCTCTGTTTTATAAGACTGTAAATTGATTCTCTCTGGGTTTTAAACTGTGGCTTGGTACAGAACAAGCAATTTCAAGACACTACCATTTTTTTCACTCTTTAATAACATTGCATAGACCAAACAATGAATTGATTTATCAAAAAATAGCAGATTAATCAGTAGTTATTGTTTCAGCCCTCATTTGGTGTGGCGCATATCTGACATGGAAGGCTAAAAGTACTTTTTTTTTTTTTAATTCCAACCTAGAGAAACTAAATACTAAACTCAGCAGGTGTAGTGTTCAGTGGGAATGAAGGCCTGCAGCCCCTCTGATAAAGCACATGATTAAACCACAGTTAGGAAAGTATGCGGCCTTAAGAACACGCACAGCCACCAGTTTCATCATGCACTTAGGGTTGCAGTGGGCTTAAATAATTAGGGAGCTTTGACAGACCGGCTCTGGGGTCTGGATTTTGCATGCCCCCTTCCAGTGAAGGTACAGGCTTTTTATATCAGGGCATTTGCCTGCTTAAACCCTGGCAAATCCTCCGCCTCACACAACACACCTCAATGACCTTCCACACCAGCAAATAAGCACTTTTTTTTTATTTATTTTTTTTATTAGTCTCTCTCAGTTGTTGGAAAAGGGTTAAAGGGTCAAACACGAATGTTGTACTGACTGATCAAAACATCAAACAGCAACAGTATAATAGTGCACACACTGTAGGCATATAATGATGGAGATTAGTAGATTTCATGCATAAGGACCATCTCCAGCATGCACCAGGTCGCTGCGAAGGATCCATGGGGGCCAACAGGTCATCGTTACCTTAAGCAGCACGAAACCCGACCCGGGAAAAATCCGTATACTGAAGTCTAAAGTCAGGTGTACGTCCTCAGCAGTGCCTGTTGTTTCTGCACAGCCGCTACCAGGGGCCGACCACTTGGCTTTCCCCTCTGGAGACTCCAACTGTATTATTCTGAAGTCACCAAAGTGTCCCACGATGGTCGAGGCGCGGTGTCGGTCGGGGGGAGGGGGGTCTCCGGGGGGCTCAGGTTTGCGTGGGCATGGACGTGTCATCCACGGGACCGCTGCAGCCGCGCGGCGGGGCGCGGGGCGGTGGAGGAATGCCGTCCGCCGTCCGCCCCCCCCCCACCCCGTGGCGGCCCGGGCCCAATTAAATGTCTCGGATGACATGACCATAGCCCGCAAAAATGCCCATAGCTGCAGCCCCGCTTTGAGTGACACGGTCATGCCGCTGGGACGGTCCTTGGCTTTGTAATAGCTGTGCAATGAGGCAGTCGCTCAGAATGAACAGCTCGTGCAATAATAGCTCTTGCGGAAGAAAATAGAGCGTCTCAGGGTTTTATCTTTGCGGGGGGGGGGGGGGGGGGGTCGTTCGGGGAATAAGGTGCAAGGCAAGCCCATCTTAATGCAGGTGGTATGCTACCTAAGGGGGAGTTTCTTGCAGTGTAACATACACACACGTCCAGAGTTGCTGAAAATAAATAAATAAATAAGCTCACCAATTTTATCACAGTTTGCCTTCCATCGGGTCATTTGTAGGCTATAGATAAATGTGCATGAAGAGAATTGATATTAGATCATAATAATAATAATAATGCTAAAGTGACCATAAGCCTTTGATGATGGGTTTAAAAGTGAAGAAATCATCATAAATTAGGCAATGCAGTTCTCTAAAACAATAAGCGTTCAGGATTTCTTTGTGTTCTAATTTACTGCAGTGCTCTGTAGTTTTACATCCACAAGGCCACTTCACCTGCACACCAGCAGATGAGAGCATTTCCCCTGAAATATTTACAGCCAGGCTTACAGATGATAGGAGAGCAAGGGAGACTCAGAGCGACAAACAGAGAAAGAGAGAGATAAATGATGCTCCGCACCTCCGAGAGTCCTCCTCCTTCTCGTTTGTCTTCATTGACAGGCTGTTGACGCAGACCTGCCTTATCAGCCCCAGAGACTGTTCATCTCATTGTGATGGATGGCACACACTCAAACGTCTGCCACTCTTTTTATGTTGGAGTCATAGTTTCGATTTGATTCTTCTCCACTTGCATGTGCAGTTGAGAGCCTTGTGTAGTGATACGTGAACCAGGTGTGAAGGCTTTCTAAAGTACAATGTATGTTTATAATGCATTTATTATATACCAAAGCATTCAAATGTATAATAAACAGCCCTTTTGGGCAGGTTTACGATGTCAACAACAACCTCTTTGAGCTGTCTCTCAATCAAGAGGTATAGAAGTATGGATTATAATCTCTGATCTTCTTACTGAGGCACAAACAGACCAATGCCACTTGCCCTTTATCTCATCCCATTTCTTTTTAACCTCTCTACCACTGCCAAGGTTGAGGGCTCTGTGTTTCAGGATCATTGAGACAAATACTTTATGTGGGTGAAACAAACAAGGACATGAACTCAGGTGAAGACAGACACATTGTCCAACAGCAGAGCATCGTTCAGGTGAGGTCATTTTAGGTTAGTAAGAAGGAGGACAGTTTTGCTTGGCAGTGCAGAATGCCAAGGTCAGGGATGTAATCCATGGCCTCGTTCATGAAGGATTAGATAATGATAAAAAAAAAATACTGCCTTTGGTTTTGATTAAGAATTATGGGGTTGGGAGATTAGAGACAACTAAACGCTATTACATTGGACGGAGCCCAATCCCAGAATTAATCTGAATACCAAAAAAGAGAAAACTCATTACATGAAGAGATTAAGAAAAGCTCAGTCCAATTCTCTTAGGATGCACATAGACCGGTGCACACAGTTCACCGAGAGAAATGTCACAACAAAACCTCTGACTCAAGTAATTTATAAAGTATTTATATCCATTTATTGCTCTTTCCTGTTTGAAATGTCACTGCTTTCTCTGGTGAAAGCTGGGAATCGTAGGTCAGTTTGGAAAGTCCTGACATTACTGATAATGAATTGTATTAAGATTTAATGATTAAGGTGCTCCATTAGTCTGTTTCTTCTTCTCTCCTCCTCTACAATTAGTTTATGACCAACATTAGGTCATGTTGACATTGTCAGTATATTTTTTTGTGCATTTCTGTGTGTTGAATGATTGTATTTTTACTGATGGCTACATTTCCAAAATGTCAGGAATACTGAATTTCTGGATTCAATAGGCTTTTCCAAAGGAACACACAGTACACATCCAGTCCACTGACAGAGTACAAGGCAAGTGCAGAGTGACACTAAAGGGCCAAGAAACAGAAAGCGAGCAGGTGCTGATGAAGAGAAGAGATTAAAAGGGTTGGGTGAGAGAGAGACAGAGCATGAGTGAACTCTTACGTTTCTCTTCCTCAGCTTTGAGAGAGAGAACAGGAGAGAGGACAGAAACAGTCCTGAGGGTATGGGGAAGCTCCTAATGGAGCTCGGAGGATGTAGAGGACTTGTCAATGAAAATATTCATTGATGTCAATGAAAATATTAATAGATGCTCTCTGTATTCATGCTACCGAAAGGTAATTGTGCTGCAGCTGCTGAGAACATATTCATCCCTCATTCTGATTACCTGCAGGGCGAGGCCAATGTGCTGCACCCGCTGCTGTCAGGCAATAGATTTTCCTGCTTTAAATTTGTGAAAAAGCAAACTTGTTCGTTTGAGTGGCGAGTAAAGGCAAATTGATATTTGAAAATTATTCAACAAAATCAAATTTAAATTGTTTCCATGAAATATCTTTCAGCACTTTTTGCATGGACGTTTTTTAAGAAGAATGTTTTTTGAAGTAACTTTTGTGGGATTGACTTCTCTCTTAACTCTGCTATGTGTTATAACATGTACGCCAAACTTGTAAAGTTCTTAAAGAAAAGCTTTTCAGCTTTTTAAATGCACACATCCACTGAGATCCACTGTCACTACTCGAAGACAAGATCTCCCTTCAGGCTTCCTACATTGGACAACTGCAAACAGAAAAAAATGACTTACTGAAAAAAAAAAAAAAAACACTGTTACTCCTAGGGGAACAAGGAAATTGTGTTTTGTCTTTGACCTCCAGAGAATTTCATGCATAATAAAACCCTGCTTTTCATTTTGTCCTTCTGCCTGTATCATATCCTTTCTCTGGCGCAGAGACAGCTATATTTCATGATCACAAACATTCGTGATGCTGTGTGTGTCTGTGTGTGTGGCGGAGTGGGGGTGGGAGTGGCGTGTTGATGTCTGTTATGTTGGTGTTTGAAGGGTATAAAACAGCAGGTGTGTTCCTGACTTTCCTTAAAGGTCCTTATCTCTTTTCATTGGCCAGGCTTGGCTCAGCAATCCGCTCTGAAGCTACTTTGGCAGCCAGTAGGCACACAAAGAAACATGCGCACACCTAGTAAACAACAACAGCTAATCAGACAACAGTTTAAAAAATGCAAAATTATTTTTACTGTGAAAATCTGTGAAGTCGTCATACATTTACACAATGGGAGTATCTATAAAGTGTGCAGATTCAACTCTGCAAACTTCTCAAAACAGTAAACTACAGCCATGAGGGAACAGCAATGGTGAATACTATGAGAGAGCCTTCATTCTGGTAGTCATCACCTGTTTTAACATTATTAATGTTGATACAAGGCCAACACTTTGTAAACTACATCTACAGTAGCCTAAAATGCTTAATGTAGTATCCATACACATTTATTATAAAGATAAGGGTGATGAGGAAAGAACTTCATATCATTCAGTGGTCCACAAGCAAATCTGAGGAGTGGAAAGCGATCAAATAGCAGTCTCTGATCTAAGTTCCATCAGTTTTTAGATCCAAGGCTCACGTGCTGGAGTCCCGTCTCGCTCCCTCCCGCTTTGCAGTGCGTTTGGGTTGACAGAAGATGCAAGTCGATCTTGCTCCGCTGTGGGGTCGCGACCTCCTCCGGATGCCTTTGTAACACTGCAGGGAGATACCCAACTCCTCCATCACGGCGCCAAAAGACATGCACTGCCAAAGAGAACAACAATTAAAGGCCCGGGTTAAGACACCAATAAAGCTGATTTCCAATTATGGCCTTTATATTTATTGGCCATGTGTTTAAAGACTGCGTGAATGTGCTAACATAAAAAAATTCCGCTGCACCATAATTGAATCAACTACAGAATTATTGGATACAGCATTAACTGAAAGCTATACTCAGTTTGAACCCAAGGCAATGACATTTGATTCAGCTTGCCTGCAGCTCTAAAGTCTGAACAGACACAAGAAATGACAAAACACACATTAATTGTAAATGTATCTAAAACAGTTGGAAAAGATTTGCAAACTCATCGTTCCATCGTAAAATCCAATTACACAGACAAGACATGAGGGACAGTGTCTGCTGTGTAACATCCTAATGCAGGGAGCTATGAATTCATAATATGGTAATTATTTGAAATGATCAAATCTGAAATGAGAAACCTCAGGCTTATTTGATTCTGCAGAATAATACATGGCATTGAACTCACTAATCTTCGATCATGTTTATTTGCCTTTTATTTTGCTCTCCTCAGAGGGGGTGCTCACGAAATCTATTTAGCAAATTGTCATTCACAACACAAAGTCATCCTGTCTTTATCTGTCGGTCTTTGCATCCAAGGACCATAGAAAGTATTTTCTTTCATTCTCTTTCATCCTCAGGCTTTGCTTAAGGTTTTTCAGACGAATTTGGCTTCATGCAGGGATTCCCACGAATACCAGTAATACTCAGAATCAGTGGAGAAAAACCTGCTTCGTACCAACCTCAGACCTTAAGCACAGATAAAGACTAGCAAAAAACCGCAAATCAGATTCATGTATTTTTTGGGACTTGGTAGAATCCTGTAAAAAACCAAACCATCACATGACCTAACTCAAGTATGAACTTGAAATTAATTTACTTGTAATACCCCACAATTAATGATTCTTGCCACCTTGAAGTCCCAGCGTATGTGTTTAAGATTC
The DNA here is from genome assembly GCA_031216445.1 of Lateolabrax maculatus. NCBI lineage: Eukaryota > Metazoa > Chordata > Actinopteri > Acropomatiformes > Lateolabracidae > Lateolabrax > Lateolabrax maculatus. Next base: position 12,542,531 of record CM062197.1, on the reverse strand, counting down.
AGCTTTGGACACAGAAACAACACAGACCAAAAATATCCCATCCAAAAACATTGTTGATTCTGGTCTTTTTTCATTTATTTATTTTGTGGTTTCCACAATTATCTTACGTGCACTGATTTTTTTTTTATTGTTATTGGGCCCAAACACCTGCGAGACGCATTATCTATAGATATAGTTACTCTAGATGGCATTGGCTTGGCCTCCGGCACCACTGTAAGGAATCTAGGAATAACCTTTGATCAGGACATGCCATTTAATGCCCATATAAAACAGGCTTCAAGGACTGCCTTCCTTCATCTACGTAACATTATAAAAGTCAGGCACATCCTGTCTGGAAAAGACGCAGAAAAACTAGTCCATGCATTTGTTACTTCTAGGTTGGATTATTGTAATTCCTTATTATCGGGCTGCCCCGATAAGTCTCTAAAGACTCTCCAGCTGATCCAGAATGCTGCTGCACGTGTACTGACAGGAACCGGCAAAAGAGAACATATTTCTCCAATATTATCTTCTCTGCACTGGCTCCCAGTAAAATCCAGAACAGAATTTAAATTACTCCTCCTCACCTACGAAGCTCTTAATGGTCAGTCACCATCGTATCTTAAAGAACTCATAGTGCCCTATTACCCCACTAGAGCACTACACTCACATAATGCAGGGTTACTTGTGTTTCCTACAGTCTCTAAAAGTAGAACGAGAGCCAGAGCCTTCATTTATCAAGCTGCTCTCCTGTGGACCCAGCTCCTAGTTAGGGTTCAGCTGGCAGACACCCTCTCCTTATTTAAGAGTATGTTAAAAACGTTCCTCTTTGATAAAGCTTATATTTAGGGCTGGCTCAGGTGAGCCCTGAACCATCCCTTAGTTGTGCTGCTATTGACTTAGACTGCCGGGGGATTTCCCATGATGCACTGAGCTTCTCTCTCCTCCTCTCTTATCCCACTAATACATGTTACTAACGCAACCTCTTCCTGGTAGTTTTTTGTGCTTTTTGTGCTTTTTCACCTTCTCACTTTCTGCAAGTGTTTGTTCCTCTGGAGCTGTAGAGTCTGGATCTGTAACTGCAGACCGTCTACTGCCTCCATGTTCCTGCTCCGCACTCACTGCTACAGTTATTATTATTAGTCTGATTATTATGTTGTCTGTCCTACTGCTCTCTCTCCCCTTCTCTCGTCCCCCTTTCAACCCAACTCTGTCGATGCAGATGGCAGGAGAGAGATTGATCTAATTATTAAATAACAATGTCTGTCCAGGGGCGCAGTGAAGACCTTGAAAGTCTCATCAATACCTCAGTTCACATGTGCTGCAGTCACCAGAAGATATTTATGTTATTTAATCACAACTTTACTTTTGGCTTTTGGATCTATCTCAGGGGATATCTTAACCTGAATGTTGTTCAATCACTGCTCTCCAAATTTCAGCCAACCAACCCAGTCTCAACAAGCTTAATGAGGAGGAAAATATTCAAATAACTTTTCCTATCTTTTGATTTCCCAAAAGGCATTCAAAGTCAGCTTCTAAAGTATACACAAATGTCTACTGAGACTACACTGAATGAAGCAAAACTTAGGGGCTGGAATTGGAAGGCTACAAATGAGAAAACAGCGGGGCAGCACTGAGGAGCTCTAGACTGTTTACATGAACTTAAATGCCACATTTTGCAAACTATCCTGGATTTTTATATTTTTTGTGCTCAAAATGACACAAACAGGTGACTCACACATTTTATATAATAACTTGTAACTTTAAAAAACCTTTCCAGATGTCGTAAATGTTTTCCCTAATTACAACCTGTATTTTCAGGCTTTCATCAGTAAAGTGCTCCTTACATGCTGAGAGCATGCAAATAAGAGGGGGTGGTCACTTGTGAAGCAGACATGCCTGCATGATGATGAGGTGTATTCTATTCATAAAACAAGCTTGTTAGTTCCTATTTACTGCTGTAATATACCTAGTTAAACATTATGAAACCACACTGTAATCTCAGTAAAAGATGTCATCATTTAACGCTGGCCTTAAGACAAAAGGAATACATTTGAGAACAACATTTCAGTTGAAAACAGTAGAAAAAAGAAACATTTTGCAGGGAAGTAATGTTAGCATGTGGGTCAGGTATAGAAGGTAAAATTGTAATGTTAATTGGGAATGGCTGACACAGGTACAGGTATACTGGGGTATTTTCAACAGGGGCAGACAGAAGGACACCTGGTTACAAACCTATTGTCTAGAGTGTGTATGTGCTGTAAATGTGCTGCCATGGCTACTCTGTGTCATCCCCGAGTAGCCTGCCGCTCTCCAGATCAGTAGATAAGGAGGTGCCAGAGGAGGAAGTGGAGCCACGCCGCTGGAACTGACGGGACTGCACCCCATAAAAGAAACAAAAGGCCTGACGCCAGCATGCATGGAAAAAAAAAGGATGGAGAGGAAAATGCAAGAGTTCAAAAGAGCTCAAAACAGACATGTTAAAAAAATATTCTGTTAACAAATAAAAACGTGACAAAGTAAAAAAAAACATATCAGCATATGTTAAGCAAGACAAAACAAAAAAACAACTAATCATGTGAATGGTATTGTTGCTCTTTCATAATAGTTTGGATGATCTTCTTGAAAGCAGATAAAACTCATGCATCCACTAAATAAGACAATAACCAGTCATAGACAGAGAAGATAACACTAAAAAGAGCAAGCAAAGCATGTAGGTTCAGGCAAAATCCAGTACTGATGACATATTGGTGACATGAATCATAAAGGACATATTCTGGACATATGAGATAGAATTAAGTTACACAAAGAATAGTGAATGAATGGTCATATGGAGATGCCACTTCTTTACTATCAACATATTGTTTACTGTGTAAGGCTGTCAGACCCTGATAAGTCATAAATCCTACACCAGCAAGTGCAAATATGATTTTGAGTAAATTAATTTCGATCAAGCAAACAACATCTAACAAGAATTTTTTGTAGTGAAAAAATATTAATTAGTAACAAACAAAGAAAACCTTAACAAAACATTGCTTGTCCTCGGTGTGTGAGAATAATTTAGAATTAATATTCAGATTTCTTACAATACTTATGTTTTTTAACAATCTGCAATTAATTAAACCACATTCTTTCTTCAACAATACTTTAAAACAAAGATCTCACTACAAATGGCAGCTCGCTCAGAGTGCAACCTTTAATCCTGTCATTCGTCATCATCACTCAGCAGTTCCTCAGCCTCACTGACCTCCTCTATGTCGGCGTTCCTGCGGGCCTTGTAGATGAACTCTCCGATAGCCACAAACACAGAGAGAACCAGACCAGCAGCCAGGACGATGAAGATACCGCCAATGTTTTCCACGCCCAGAGCATTGGCTTCCTTGTTGTCCTCCTCTGGACAGCCATTGCCTCTCCACCACTTCTCCTTCATCATGTGCAGCTTTCCTTCCTCCTGCAGCTGAAGGATGGCAATGGTCACTTTGTCCCTGTATGGAGAACCTGGCAAAGGAGACGCCAAAAAGAAAGACATTACGTACTAACAAAGCAATACATGCTATTACTTGTTTCTCATTCTTTATTGATAAATACCTTGTATACCTTGCCCCAATTAAAAGGGCAGTCATTTATTCTGGAGAAAGATTGATATTTGAACTCAATAGCCAAACAAAACTTTAGTGCTCCTCCCTTTTTTTTCAGTGCACACATAGTATAGACAGCTATCGGACCGTGAGGAGATATATCATACATTTGACAAAAAGTGTATTGGATCAGAATCTCTGACTGCACCTTTAATAAAATAAGGCATGGCAGCCCTGCTGAGACACCCCTCAGTTTACAGTCTTTTAGTGAACCATAAGCATAATATAATTAATTGGCTTGACTTTATACAATATACAAGCCAGGGTTTACTTTATGCCTCAGTACTCCTTATGTGGATTATGAACTAATGTTGCAACTTGAATGCACGTTCCACCTTAGCCTAACTTAGGTTAGTGATGCAAAGCTTTATTAACCTTGTGTGAATAAGCTTTCAGCAACAGCCTGTGATGACGAGAACTGTGTGGAGATGATCACACAAGACCACTGAGACTGCTCTGAGGTGACCGACTGGGACCAGAAAGACGGAAAAACCTTTCAGGAATGAGAGGAGAATACTGCTCAGGGGAAGGAAAGCTACAGGAAGAAAGAAAGGAAACTACAGCAGCAACAACAAAAGGGAGGTGCAGAGTGTGATGAGAACCAGCACTGACTACAAGCAGACCAGAGATCAGGTGACTGCTGGAGACAGAAGGGCCAAGGAGTTGAAGGAATTGAACCAATTTTAATAGGTTTGACAAGGAGGCTTCTGCCTACCCACCCCCAGCTCCTCTAGGGCATTCCCTTCCACTATCCACCAATGACCTCCAACAGACTCCGTTGTCAGCTCAGCTCAGCTCAGCCCAGTCATGGCTGCCTCTGCCCTGAGGGCATCAGCCTAAGGGTTTTAAAGTGGTGTCCCACTCAGCTGTGTTTAGTTCTTAAGCATGTCTTTAACCTTAAACTGAACCCCCTGTGCTGTGGAAAACATCCTGCCAAACACACCAAACAACTTTAAAAGTAATGAAGTAATTTGAGGGACTGGTCCTGACACACGTCCGATCTCTAGCATATCGTTTTCCTGTTTTTTGCGTCACGTTTTTTGATTTTTCAAGCGGTTTCAATACCATACCACCTAACGTGCTCTGGACTATGCTCATGGACACTCAGGCAGATGCTCCTTTTAGTGTCATCATCTGAGGATCTGGCCATTTACCATATGCAGATATTTTTCCATTCTGTGGTGGCAGCAGGTTGAGAGCAGCTGACAACTTAGGAATCACCAATCTCATTGGGACGGTTTGTTGGTTTGGCTTCTGGCTTGCTGGTGTGAGTGGAACTTGAGTCTCTGGTGGAGGTGTGTAAAACTACAGAGGGTTATTGGCAATACCTCTCACCCACTGCGTGTCGCGAAGATAGCATTGAATCCTACAGTAAGTCCTTTGTCTCGGTGGTCATCAAACTGTACTGTACAACTCTTCCCCCTGCTGATGGGAGGAGAGCCCTGCAACCTTTGACCTTGGCTTTGACATTAAAGTTTCTTTGTATATAATGTTATTCATAATTGCCCTTCTTCTATAATACATGTAATAATTTGGTACACAATTATTTTCCTTGATGATATGTTTTAATGATATATACACCATACTGTACCTTGGGTTAGAGTTGATAATGTGGAAATAATTATTATGTGATAATATAGAGTATATATATATATATATATATATATATATATATATATATATATATATATGTCATAGATACTGACAGCCAGTGAATAGCTTATAAACATTTAAATGTATGCGCTGTCCTTCGGAGCTGGATTTGTTCAACTTATGAAGGTGTGGAGAATGTCCTTGGCAAAGACAGGTTGTGCTCAGCAAAACTACGCCAGTTTTTTTTATGTACTGGCCCTACAGCGATTCAATTAAGGAGGATATTTTAAGCTAAATAAATGACAACAAAATTAAAGAGAGGAAAAAAGAAAACACAAGAGAGACACAAGATGTTAAGCACTGCTTCAGTAAACATCAAACAGTACCGACTGCAAACACGGTCCAGTGGGTTGACTTGCTTCCAGTTAAAATTCGCAATCCAACAAACTGGGCTTAAAAACCTCACATAAACATTTGTACTGAACAGCTGGCAGACCTTTTAATGGAAGTGAATTTGCATGTCGAGGATACAGGATAGCAGCTCTGTACTTGAACTCCTGAAGAATGAAATTCTAAATAAACTGAAGTTTGAATATACAACACAAAGCCTCCATTCACAGAGGTTCTGTTAAAATTCTATTCTACCAGCGGCTTTGTCATAAGGCCTTCAGTGCATTTTAATATTCTCAGAGGAGCGTGTTCTAACTCACTTAGAGGCTGAACTTCTGCAGTCGACTAACAAGAACAAACAACAAATGCTAGAAAGATTACATAATCATAACTGCGTTAAAGATAGAAGGACAACTCCAAACTTTTCTCTCAAAGTACAATTTTCTTGTTTGCAACAAGAAGCTTTGGTCTCGTTTTCAATATATGTGGAGTTTTTTATTTTTTATTGATTGTTCTATTACAGGTATAAGACATTAAAAAGTGATATGTGTGACTGCATGTTTTCCCGATCGACAGTTCTTTGGGGTTTTTTGTTCTTCACTAACTGACGGTGGTGAGGAGTAAACCTACAGTATACTATGCTACAGACACTCATTTTCTTACCGATAGGCGTTCCCACTCCGTAGCCCTTGGAGTCTATGAGACCTCCGATCTGTGTGAGGTTGCAGTTTCTCTGGCTGATGTACTCGATGCTGGTGGACTCCATCAGCATGGCGTAGTCTGTCGTCAGGACCCGCGTGATGCCTTCCCTGTTGTTCTTAACCAATGCAGTGTTCTTCCTGCTGCTCATAAACGCCCACATCTTCTCATAGGTGGAGATCTTTGATTTCTGCCAAAGGAGCCAAACAAGCAAAAGTTGGTAAGAAGTGTTATACATCTGCACTCTTTGTGTAAACATTGACTATGTAAGTTTGTGGCTGCACATATACACACTGCACATGTACCTAACTATATTTCTTCATAATCTTATGATAAACAGATATAGGTTTAACAGCAGGATGTGTAGTAGTCTATCCTTGAGTGTGTGTGTGTCTTGGTGTATGTGTGTATGTTTCCCCCCGCTCAGTCAAAGAAAACGGGACAGCTGTGTTCTTAATCTCCTCCAGCTGATTCAATTTGTTCAAGCCATCAACACAGCCTGCTTCTTCCTATCCAGGCAGCCGTAATCACTGGCTGCAATCTGGGAGGATAAAGCCCTGCATGGATCACCCCTGCTGAGCCACCAGGATGCAAAGGGGAGTGGGTGGCATTGGGGGAAGGAAGTGACAGCCCTGCCTGAGGACATCAGTACAGTGATACATTATATAATACAAACTAAAAAGTTAACATATGTTTAACCTCAACACAGACACCCCAAAACACAAACACAAGTAGTCTTAATAAGCATCTTCTCCACTTTCCATCACATACTCACCTCTTGATGTGTCTACTTTGCCTTTCATTAAAATAAATGCTGTCTTTTTCTCTGCCTCTGACTTTTTCTTTTTCATGGGATGTTTGGCAAAGATATGGGATGATGGGGGGAGCAGCCGAGGGAACCCTCATGACCCTGATTTTATGGCAGTGAAGGTACTGTACCACTGATTCATACTCACAACTAAAAGTACGACAGAGATGACAAAATACAAACAAACTTTCTTGTGAATTCAGTCAGATGACCAGTCGGGAGTAAACTTCACATTCATCAGAGATGAGAACACACTACTGAGACTATTTCGGTGGGTCTGTCTCAATCGCAATGAATCTATTAACGATAGTACTTATAGTCCAAGTTTGTCCTGCCAATGAGAACAATTGTAAACTTTCTAAATAGGCTAATTCTGTTCCCTTAAATCTCCAAGCTGTGTGAGTTTCTCTTCACCTCTTTTTCTATCTATCTCTCTCTCTCTCCCTCTCTCTCTCTCTCTCTGTCTCTCTCTCTCTCTCTCTCAGGTCTCCAGGGTGGGGTCCTGTTTAGCGGCACCTGAGGTTGTTTGGTGTCCTTGATCCACATTTTTCACATACATTTTATAATCCACATGTATCAGAAATGTTGTTATTGTAATTTGTATATACTTTCCATTTTATCCCTGTTAAAAGGGTTTTTCCTTATCCAAATCGAGGGTCTAAGGACATAGGGTGTAGTAAGCCGTACAGACTGTAAAGCCCTTGAGGCAAATTATGATTTGTGATTTTGGGCTATATAAATAAAATTTGACTGACTTGACTAGACTGTTGTGTCCATTGTTTGAAATTCATATTGGTTTATTTGGTACTAAGAAACCTATGCCATGACTTTGATAAAGTTAAATGCTCATTTAGAGCCTCCACCAGTTATACCTTGAAGAAAGTCATGGTGGATCCATCCCTCACTGCCCCATATTCAATCCTGGTCTGCTTCGCCAGGTCGTCTGCTGAGTCGATGGGCGCATCCATTCGTTCCACAGTGAGGAAGGCAGCCAAGTTGGCCGTGTAGGAGGAGATGATGATTAAGGTAAAGAACCACCAGATACCCCCAACTATACGAGTGGACAGAGCCTTAGGCATCAGTTCCGAGCCTGGAAGCATAGTGATGGAGGACAAAAGGTTAAAAAATAGCTTAAAAGGCTAACATCAGTATGTTACAACCAGTATTGTACAACCAGAATGGTAAAAAGTGCCGTTTGTATGTGTGTCCTATATGTAGATGCTATCCTAAAAAAACATCTATATTCTTCCAAAGCAAAGTCAAATACTCCGGTCCGCATTAATTGTTGGATTCACACAAGAACTCCAATTGGATTTTCATCTCAGTCCTAAATGATAAATTGTGCACCTCTTCATATGTTTATTTTCTCCCTCTGTGCTACTTTGGTCTAAAATACAGAGTTGCAAAAAAATTAAATCAGTGTAAAAAAGTAAACTTAACCAAACAGAAAAAGTACAGATTAAAATAACCAAATATATAAGCTGAATAAATGAGAAATGAGGGAACACAACATGCCAAACATTTTATAAATAAATAAGTAAAACTGACAAAGCAGAATGAACATCATTCTTATCTTGTCTTCTCTGTGCAGAGGAGAAAATAAGCAATTAAAAAAAGTGAAAATAAATTAAATGAAATTAATTGAATTGAAGAATACAATAACCGCATTCAATGTGCCAGGTTTGGAAACATTTGTTTTTATATTTAAAAAAATGTTCACTTAGTTCACTCAGTTTTAGAGTAAAAGATTCTGGAGGGCTGGTTTAACAGCCATGAATCTAAGGTAGCCCACAGAAAGCTCAAGGCCACTGTTAACCACCAAACAGCTACAGTCAGTTACACACACACACCACACACACAAGCACCTGCCACACATATGCAGAATCTGGCACTGAAGGGGTTACTTCACTGAAATAATAATTGCAAACTTGCTACATTTCATCGGGACACAGGATGCTGAAGGCTTATCAGTAATCTGGTTTACAGGTCAGAAATCAAAGTAAACCAAATGTAAAGGCATGCCCATTGGTAATGAGAGCTTCACTTAATCTTCATCGTCTGTCCATCTATCAATACTGCTGCATTTCTGAAGAACGGATACATTTGACAAATGTAGTTTGCCGTCAGCCAAATCACAACATTTCATCAGCATTGGCATTTTGTTTTGGACCGGTGTTGTCAATAGGTTTGTTGGCCGTCCAATCAGTGCATGTCAGACTTATCCTCCCCAGATCTCCTGCCTTAAGGGAGGTCAAAGCCCCATGAAGTGCAACATATTTCTTATGACAGAGTATGGTTGCAATTCCTTGGGACTGGATCCAGGCTACATGGAAAGAGAATTCGCAACAGTTAAACAGTTAAGAGCAGAGTTTACAGTGTCAGTACAGTCTTTGCAGTCTTTGCATTAGTAACCCCCTTTAAACCTGCAATAACTGATTTTTGGAAACGGTGTTTCCGACCACTTGACAAATTTTAATTATTTTCAGAAGGTTAAGACAAACAATGCCGTCCTGCCAGTAGGGGCTTTGGATCAGAAAACACTTATAGTTTGGAGTTTTAAGGACAACCACTTTCACATACAAGTAGTAATTTGATCCATTGTTCATGTAAAAATATAGACCAAAATCACTTTAACTGCGAGCTAAATACCTTGCCGCATGAGAGCTCCAACGCCAAACCAGAAACTGTTGAGTAAAGTGAAATTGTTCTGTATGAGAGTCGAGGATGGGTTGCATGGATGTGGGTTGTACCACTCATATGGAGTAAACCTGCAAGACAATAAAAGAGAAAAAAGATGAAAGGTCATTCCAATATCAGAAGGAACAATGCAAAACAAAAAAGCCAAACCTCCTATATGTACTGTAGATAACCTTGAGGCCATGGGGGCACACTGGTCATGCATTTCACTTCAATGCATGCTTCTAGTTTTTTTGCCAGTGCAATCTACACTTCAAATTGATTTGCATTTTGATTTTCACAACAAACATATATATCTCAGGTACGGGATTGCTAGCTGCAACCTTCTGGCAGGGGTTTTACACAGTACCTGAGAGGGAAGTGAAGAGCAAGTTCGCAATTACCCCCGGCTACTTCACAATCACTATGCAAGCCAATCTGGCAGCTAAAACTATATTTTAGAATAGCTATGCAAATCTAGAAATTTGCTGAAGTACTGTCATGCCAATTATTCCAGATTTTGTGTTTCTTGTTGTTTGAATTTGATACACTGGCATGACTCTGTGTATTGCTTTAAAATGCTCAGTGTTGGCACCATCTCACAGTTTCCTTCTCCTTTGCACTTTCAAATTACTAACAAAAGAGTTTCTGGCAAAGCTGACCCAGGCTGTGGAGATTTTTCTAAGCAGTCACCATCTACATATCCTACAGTATACCCCCAGCAACTCTTATATTTTTCCATCCCGTCATACATCATCACATTATCACAAGCATCAATCTATCCTCTTACCTGGCAATCACAAAGAGCACGCAGCTAACCCCTGTGCAGGCTAGCAGCACATACATCCAGATGTCCGGAGACAGGGGATTAAGGAAGGAGAACACGCCCGGATTGGTGCCATTAGGTTTACGGTACAGGATGCTGATACCTAAGGTCATGAAGGGCTTGGAGAAGTCGATGACTTTCTCTCTAACATAGGTGATGGTCAAGGGAGCCACAGCAAGGTCTGCAACCTTGAAAAGCCAGAAGACCAAGTAAGATACTACAGGTAAAACGGGTACATATGGCTTCTTTTGTATTTGTTATTTTGTATTTGTTCTGTTTCTATCAATCTAACAAACAAATGTCTGTTTTCATCCAATTATGACCCTGTAGGTGGCTGTATTTTTCAAGAGAGCTGATTCATGAAGAAGTGGACCTTTAATTCATTTTTGATACAGTATCATAAATTTCATGAGGCCTGGAGCAGATTAACCACGAAGAAAAGTGGTGGAAATTAACTAGTGCCTTTACCCAAATATTGTACTTTACTTGTATATATCTATTTCATGATACTTTAGAGTCACTGCTTGGTTTTCAGATATAAGAATATATGATGGACTAAACTACTTGTGTAAAGTAGTTAAAACTCATTAACCCAATATATATCCTAACTAATATCTGTTAATAGGAACTGCTGTAGTGTGACTGCTATTAACTTACATGGTCAATCAGCTCCCGAACCATCCCGTTCCACTCTCCCTTGTCATTCTGGGCTCCATATTTCCCATCAGCCACCAGTCTGACTTCATATGTAAAACCCAAGATGTTCGAGAGCTCTTTTAGAAGATCCAGGCAGTAACCCTCGAAACGATCATTCCCAACCATCTCCTTGTCTGACTTTTTATACATCACATACGGATTTTCCTGTATGGCAAAATAAGACACTGCATTTCCCAGTTGTCAAGGCATGTTCCATACTCAATTCACAATTCTTTCTATGTACAAAACTAAAGGTAACTGAAATTTAAGTTTTAGTCTTAGAGATACTTCATCACTTCATTAGTTCTAGTAGCTGATGACCCTTGGATGAGTGGCAAAACTCCAGTTGTCCTTGAATGAGTTTTTATGAATATTCTATGAATCTGATGAATAAGTATCTACTTAAATATTTTTTCTTCAGTGCTACCTTTTCTCTGTGTATGCCAGTTGAGGTTCTCCTCTCCCTTATCTTTATATTTGCTACCCTATCTGCACTCTACACATCCCATATGTACTCCCCTCCGTCTCCCTATGCTGTCCTCTGCTTAACCTCCCTCCTTCCTCCTCACCAGTATCGTGGTGACAATAAGAGTCCTGTTAGCCAGAGAGTCCGTCACATTCTTATTCTTGTCTCGGATGGACTCTGTCAGTTCCATCCCCCTGTACGAGTTCCACACAGCAATCTGGAAAGGCAAACAGGACTTTAGAGTTATTGAACCACATTTTCTGCTTTGATCAGAACCACAGCAAGATACATTTGAAGCTTGGTAGTCTCTATGGAAGACAAAATTGTGGTGTATAGATATTTACTTTTGTCAAAGCTTTGAATAGGCTGTATTTGTATCATTACTGATCACTAACGCCATTTGCTGTTAAAGGAAAGAAGCTGATTGGTGATTCTTTTTATCTCTGACACCAAATATACAGACCCTGATCTAGTCTCTAAGTCTTAACAGGAAACTAGAAACTGCTCCGATACACTGCATATTAATAAGGTTTTCTGATTCGCCGAACTAGAAAAATGAAAAAGAAGTATAAAGGTTAAAAGACCTGACACTCTTGGCTCACTTTCAACCTTCCACTCCATTTACTTTTCTACAACATTTCCCATTGCTCAGCTTTGCTCCATTGATTCTGGGCAAAGTTCCGAAAACATGTTGCATACAGTGAATATGAAAATGTAGAAGCAGTTTGTTCCAAACAGAGCTGCTTGTTGCGTGCATCAAGTAAAAGTTTTTTCCTGGAACAAAACATTATAATTCCTGTTGTGTGCAGCGATGTGTCTGACACTCATGTATCAAACATATCATGCAGCCTAAACAACAACAAAGCTACTTTTCATGATAAATGTGAAGACAACAATTTCTTTATTAATTATTGCTTTGGATTACCATGAACATCTGTTACCATTTATATTTTATTGTTTGAATCTGAAATAAATCTTTTTGACAGCAAAAGGAGTCCAATTTTGAATGCTGCGTACTGAAAATGTATAAAATACACATATATAAGAAATAGTAGACAAATGTTAATCACAATAAGTGTTAAATAACTTACTTTTGTGCTTATTATTAATTGAAATTAGAGCTGAAACGATAGGTTGATTCCTCTGCAAATATTTTTCTAATCAGTTAATCGTCAATTTTTGGTGCCAAACATTTCTCACAGGTTCTCAATTAGGATTATTTGTTGCTTATGTGATAGTAAACTGAATATCTTTAGATTTTTGTATGTTGGTCAGACAAAATAAGACATTAGATGAAATTACAATGGGCTTAAGGAAATAATTTTTCATACATTTTTTTCTGACATTTTATAGACCACATGAAAATAATCCACTGACTAATCGATAAGGAAAATGATCATTTGTTGCAGGCTGCAAACCTATTTGAATATGATGGTGAGGAATTGGAAATCACAGGCACTGTATGAATGAAGAAGGGCAGGGTCAGACAGGGACGGTGGGGACAGACGACAACATGGCTTTTCCCCTCTCTACTGTAACAGTAACTGTGAATGAGAGTGTCCGGTTCATTGGACCAGGCGGTATAATCCAGACAGTTATCAGATTAGGCATCTGGCAGCCAGATTTTGACCCTTTCAAATCCCCTCACTGGTAAAGAGCTGAGCAAAGGTCAAGGGGGCTCATGGCAGTGATACAATAAAGGTTAAGTGCATTAAATGATCAGGCTTTAATGTAAATAAGAAATCAAGTGAGGGATGGAGACAAGCTTTCACCCTTTTGCTGTTCAGTCTGTGGACAAAAAGTAATGAATTTGGGTATTTTTAGTCAGAAACAATGCCCCGTTACATTTATTCACCGCATAAGAGGATGAGTAGTAGTGAACGCATCAGTACCTCTTATTAAACTGAGCTCTACAGAAGGTACAGTCTTATTTTTCACAGTTTATTTTTCAGAAAAGAGCTATGTGGAATTACTTATTGGAAAAAAAATAACATGCTTTTCACTCCTCATTATGTTCTATTTTACTGTGTTCGCCCAGTCAGACAGACTGATTCACTTCTTTGCTAAAAGCACTCTATATCTCCACCGTGGCACTTTTGCAAGGGGGACACTCTGTGAGGGAGTCCATAAATCTGTCTTATCTCTGGACACTGCAGATGAGTAACACAGTGAATTGGGTTGGATTTAATTAATTGTATTGTCCCCAATCTCAAAAGATAAATTGAGAGAGAGAGAGAGAACAATATTTTTGTGTGGAGGGTACTTTGATCTCAGATTGTGCGGTTTCACATAATCTAGCTCAGGTTGTGCATTGTAGAATACTGTTATTTTAGGAAATATCCCCTATGAAATATTCACTACACGATTAGTCAGTTTGAAGTTTAAGTAATAATGTAATCTGACCAAGCCAATGAAATCAGTGCTAAAATATAGCTTATAGGATGGCCATTCAGCACACAGTCATCATCTTTTAAACCCTTAAATCATGGATTTACTGTGTATAGCCTTTGCAAATTTATCGTGCATACCAGAGCAGCTTCCAACAACAAAGTGTGCTATAAAAACTGACAGGAATTCTGTCTCATATGCTGGAAGTAAAATGTTATCTATGAATCCTAAAGCTCATCTCCATCCACAACCAAATCAGACTGGAAAACCGTTACCACAGAGCAGGGAAACACACTAAACCAGGCCAAGTATGCGGAGAGGGGAAAAAGAAATGTTATTTCCAGAAAGTCAACAACTTTAAGAGAAAATATTTTATTTCCCAGGAAACTTTCACTTTGTTTAGTCCCATCATCCTCTTCAGAGTGTATTTAACACTCCAGTGCCCAAGAACTAACACGACTGCAACGGACTGATAATTCATTTTTCATGACTATAAAGTCAAGCGTTTTATGTGAATTGCTTACCATGTTGTGGTATTTCCTGTGGAGGTTTTTGAGGGCTAAAAGTACTGAGTGGAATTAAAATTACAGTATAAATCACTGCTTCTGCACCTTGACAGCTGCTGCCTGCCTACATACCTGTCTGGCTGACAACTGAGACAGACGGAGAGGAAGAACTTTGCCAACTTCTGACAGTGAACTATGTGTTTGAGGGGATGAAATAATTAAACATTTGTTCTTTCACTCATCAGGTTGGTTTCAAGATGAGAATATGTATAAAGTAAATAATTTTCACTTGCACTTGTAGTATTTACAGTAGGTATATATAGGTGTATATATTACAGTAGCTATATTTTGGTGAGACTAAATTAAGAGATATTGATATAAAGAACAGAGCTAATGATTAATTCAAATTTTCTTTTTAACTAATTCAACTTAATTTGACATAGAAAGGCATAATTTCATAAAAACAAGGTTAACTTGTCAGAAATAATTAACAATCGCATTGGAGTGAACATTTAACATGTGCATTGGAAATCTGCTCTTCTTGTAGCAAGTCTTGAGCTGTCATCTCCTTTGCTAAATGGTTCTCTCTTGGCTGCAATTAAATACTGCTAGCCTGTATGATTTCCATAAAAATATGAAGGTAGTCTAAGAGTGAAGCACATTATAAGTAATGGACTGTCAAGTCTCTGTAAAAGTGAAGGATCGGTAGGATAAATTCACTTATTTCTTTCTTATTACATACAGCCACCAGCTGTGGAAACTGAATGACACTACAATAAGTGGAACTGCAGGACTTACTTCTGACTTGTAATGAAAGTATTGTTATGTCTACTTAAACGAAGGAATATAATATTTTTTGCTTCGACTGCTGACAAAGTTTTGACAAGTGTCAGAGCAATGCCTGGACCCAAACACGGGGAAAACTGAAATGTCAAATACGTGGCATTGCTGTACACAAAACCAGTGAAGAGAAACAAAGTTGACGAGGCAAGGAGCAGGGAGGTGTGTGGCATACAGAGTGAGAGGGTTGAAGGGGGTTGGGCGAACAACAAAGGCTTGGACCGTACAAGGCACTGGCACAAACCTTGATCCACCTTTTCGTGAGGCGACTTCCGCCATCCACAACACCCTTTTGAAAGTGTGAAGAGGGCAAGATGAAGCACAGACATTGTTGTAAGAAATAATCAGTTGTGGAAGCATTATTAATATTTATGACTGGACATATTTAAACCAAATAATAAATGCGTGGATGAATTACAGGAAACAAACAGCACCTCAATCTGTTTCACACACACATACACACACACACGCCTCAATGGAATGAATCAGCCAGTGTGGAAACAGCATGAGAGTGGTGTAATTGGCTGTTTCAGGATTCTGTGTTTACCCTGGCAGTGCCGTCCTCTTTGAGGCTGATGATGTCCAAATCAAAGTTTCTCCTCAGGCCATCTGTCTTATTAAGAACAATGTGGCCTGTCAGTCCATCCCACTGTGCCTACGGAGAAGAGATGCAGAGGGAGAGCGAAGTGGGAGATCGTGTCTAGTCATAAATGCAGCAAGAAGAAGTCAGCATTGACAGTTAAGAGTTAATTTTCACATTTGTACATTACAGTATACACAAGTCATCTAAATCTGTATATACAGTATCTTTTGTTTTTATTATTACAATATATTATTGTAGACCTGTTAATTTCAGAGCAAACACATTATTTCATATCCTGTACAAAGTAACTTAATTTAACATGTCCCTTTTCCCTCTGTTGTTACATCATGTCATGTTATACATATCAATTTTTTTAATATTTCCCTTCAGAACTAGAAAGTCTTGCATCTGAACAAGTCGAATTTGTTCAAATGATAAAATGGAGGCTATTATGCAGTCACAGACATGGCATGAAGAATATCAAGTGTAATTTTTCATGTGAAAATTGTGAAAATAAAAGATCTTGTTTTCTCTCAATTTTGGACAGCTAGAAGAAAGTTCCTCATGACATTAAATTCATGAGTCCTCCTGCATCATTTTGCCAGTGAAGAAACACATTATGAACTTGAATAAGGAATAGCCATCAAAATAGAAAGATCAGCAAAAATACATGAATTGAATCTGAGCAACACTTTTCTGCAGTTTAAAATCAAGGATATTAGACTCTTTGCTAAGCTGTTTTCTGTCATGAAATGAGGTGAGGAGAATAACAAAAGGGTGTCTACACATTTAATATACAACTAATTTAATTTTGTCCACAGAAAAACACTGAATATTGTGTACTACAATAGCTGAAGGAGAGAGAGAACACACAGGTTATAGTGTCCAGGATTTAATTTCAGCCACTGAAATGAAAGCTGTGTCCTCATATGCTGCACTCTCTTGTCAGAAATGTTTTTAATTGAGTGCTGTGTGAGACATATTACTGGTTCTTGCAATCAAAAAGGCTCTTATCTAGTGATGAATAGCACAGGAGGACAGATGCTTCAAAGGTGGGGCAGTGGCAAACAAAACGAAAAGCTGAGGAGAGAAAAGAGACCCTGAGATGCAAAGAAATAGGAAGAAGAAGGAGGAAGGGGGGCATGGAGAGGAAAAATTTGAGTAAGGGGATTGAATAATAATGTTTCCTCTCCATGGCAGGCAACGATCCTCTGCTGGATTTAAGACTTAAGAGATCAAAACACTCATGCATCAAAGGACTCATTTCTGTCTGTAGGCATCCAGTCTGACAGCCGGGCCAGGCCACATGCTTTAAACTTATAAGTCCATAAATACCGTATATCTTCATGTTTGTGTACTTTCAGAAGCAAAGCATGGCCTGTAAGAAGGGACCTATAAAGTAACATATCATGTGAAAAGATCTGGTACCCAGTTTTGGTGAGTTTCATGGTTGCAGCAGAGGCTTTTCATGAAGGCTCTTGTCCCCATGAAGCCCTTTCAGAAAGCACTGAAACACATCATCAATAATTCATGGTGGTCAAGCTAAAAGCAACAGGGGTTTCTGAAGTCATGCCGGTGATGTAACAGGGGGTTTTTAGTTCTCTGTGATTCGAGCCCTCATCTGACACTGACCTCTTTGAAGAGGTTCATGAAGCGCGGTCCGAAGCGCCAGGGTTTGTGGCGGTGACACTGCAGGGAGCTGACGGTCATCTGAGTGGCCCGCTGGGACGCCACGGCAACCATGAACACTGCGTCATACATCAAGGCTGCGTCCGTCTGCAGAGGAGGCAGTGGGAGGAAGATGTTGTTGGGAATTTTTTTTTTTTCTCACACTACACTCAAAACCCCATGTGCAGTACACAAGGTATTGATGATGTAATAGTTCTTAAAGGAAAATTGTGCCATGAGAGAAGTTAACAGGATATAGTATAGATACAGCAATGGAACAATATAATGGCTGGTTACAGCTTTAATATTTTCCTCATGCTGAAATATAACTCCTACAAAGATATAATGGTTAGCAGATGTTTACTTTTTACAATTGTATGCAAACGTGCATGCAGCATACAAATGTGCATCACTGGCTTTCAGCAGAGCAGAGGTTTGTGTTGTTAGAGCTCTGTAATGTAAAATAACAGTACGGGGGCTTACAGTCATGACTCCGTCCATCAGGCCGCTCTCTTGTTTGGGACCCTGCAGTCTTTCCATGGCCCACCTTTCCATCGTGGAGGCTACCCACGGGTCATCCACGTTCAGCAGTCTGAAGCCTGTCATGTTGACCCCGCTGTAGCGGTATGGCTCCAAATCCAAGGCAAACAAATCCTGCAAGGGGAGAGAGGAGATGGAGATGTGGAGCAGGAGGGAAAGAAGCAAGTGTGCATTTGTGTTTATGTGTGTGTGCGATGGAGAGAGAGAGAGAGAGAGAGCAGGACAGAGATTTAAGCTCTAGTTCAGGGTGTCGCTTTCTCAGCCTTTTAATGCATTGATAAAACAGAGCAAACATTTTAAAACATTTCCAGCTGAATTTACAAAGTCAGTTCAAAGCCAAATGAGCACACAGAAGATGAGCTTGGTTTGGTATCTCCCAAAAACAACTTAAGTTGTACATTTTTCTAACTCACCAAAGTCGTGAAGAAGAAATGGTAGTACTCGGTCATCATTCCCATTGATGAAAGCTGCAAAATGAAAAGAAGAAATAAATTAATAACAGAAAATGCCAGGTTGTATTGTTTATATTAAATATGAGCTCTGCAGTGGTACAGGTAGAACTGCAGTGTCATATCTTCAACAACAAAGTAATTTGGCTGGTCATTTCTCTTTTTCTTATGTTTAGCTTTATTTAATTTTATGACAGAAGGTGTGATTATACACAAACACAAACAACATGTGCGGCTTGATTAAAAGGTTCATTTAAGTTTTGTTCTCTCTAATTGTTAAAGATAGACAAAATAGATGAAAACAAAATAAACAAAGAATTGAAATGCAGTTATACACATATTGCGAGAAGTACTACATAGGAATACATAAATGGCTACAAGACTTTTCACTGTTCAGTCCATCAAGCATGTTGGAATAAATGCACATAATGATAGTCACAAATATGTTGTAAATTTCATAAATCATCAACCTACATACTTCACCATCTATTCTATGTTAAATTAGCTTTGCCCAAATAGTAACAAATCCATGAGGGAAATAAGTTGTGGACCATTTAAAGTTATGACTATGATAAGGGAAGTGCTATTTCATCCTGAAGAAGCAACTCAACAGCTTTTCTTTATCATATCCTTTAATGGCTATCATTCAAATCACAATGTAGGCCTTATTAAACAAGGTAATAGGTTTTTATATGATTTCTACGAAATAAAATGACATTGTGTTGAAAAGAATCACCAAAGGTGTTTCCCCCAAAGGACACATAAATGTGTTATAAAATCCGTGGAACAAACGAATGAAAAGATCATTTCCCGTACAAACCTGCTTAAGGAGCTCCGCAGCCATGCGATAGGAGCAGTCAAAGAGAATAAAAAATTCCTTGTCTTTCTTCAGTTCCTTAAGCAGTGGTCGAGCATCTTGGTTACCCGGGGTCAGCTGGCGGATCTTGATCTTCAGGTTGAACTTTGCCGGAGCTTTGATCAACTCCTGCATCCGCATCAGACCTTAACAAAATATCAAATTAGACGTCACTTTCACTTATCCCCTCTTAAATATTTCCCTGCAGGAAGGCCATCTTCTTTTCAGATTCTTCTTCTTTGTTTTTAAACACAGCAAAGGCAAACAAACACACACCCGTGTTGCATAGCCTGTACACATACCCCGCATTCCTGTATCCTGTACATGTCTGTGCACAACAGTGTGTGCAGCTGTGTGTCTGTGTGACATTTCAGGAAAATAAAATTCTGATCGAAAATAAAAGGTAAAAAAAAAATCTATAAACTATGACATTTCAACAGCGGCATTTCATATTCTCTGGGTCGTGGGCAGGGACTCTATGTGGCACCGCTGGATTCGAGGCCATCGATGTTGTGGTTTGGCTCTCTGCAGCGTGAAGTCAGAAGGCAGGAATACTGGCAGCTGTTTGAAATGAGGCACTAGTGTCCAGTGGAATTGCATTTTGTGTGTAATTAGAACCAAGACATATGAATATATTGTATGGTCCAGAAAACACAAGCCAGCACTTTTGACCTCCTCTTCCTCACAGACTTCCACTTCAAATGTCATGCAATGTTATGGCTGATATCCAGTAATGCAGTGGGAAATAAAATCAGTCGTAAAATGCAAGTCTTCAGTCACTTATTATTGTAGATATTCAGAAAAATTTAGATTTTTTAACCTTAAGATCCAAGTCCAAAAGACATCGTCTGGGATTTGAATTATCATAATATGGTGATAGAGTTAATATTGTGTCTTAAAAGCTATATTACCGATTAAGTTAGAGATTTCTGAGCTGAATTGTTCAGTTGTAGCTAAGGGAAGTAAGCTCTGAATCCACCAAAAAAGGGATTTGGGTTTATCTTCCATAATGTCTCTTTTAGTTCAGTTTTGTTTAATCATTTTTGAAAGCTACAATGGCAATCTGACAGAAAAAAATCAATGGGCCCTACCCGTGCTGTCCTCATAGACCACAGTTAGCTTCTTCCATTTGAAGAAAGTGACTACGTCCAGGATGGCCCTGGCGATGGCGGTGTACTCGGGATACAGGTTGATGAAGAAGGTGTCTTTGTTGTCCACTGATGGGTGTTTCCAGCGGGTCTGTATGTGAGGGACCTCCAGGGCGTTGCAGATGGACTGAACAGCACTGACCGAGGAGCTGTGAGAAGGGCCAAACACAGCGACGACCCCAAGAGCCAGCTGGTCACACACTATTGGTAAAGACAAAAAAATAAGACGGCTGTTGGTTACAGATGATTGAAACGGGCAGATTTAAGAGTTTCCCAACCCAGTTCCACTGCAAACCAGGTTCACTTTCTAAAGAAGTGAAGAAGCTATTTATACAATTTAAAATATCATTTTTTTTAAAGGGACCTTTTGGTTTGGGAGAACTGAACTGTATTTCCCATATTAACACATGGATTCCTTTTTTATGGTCACAGTTAGCCTACTCTATGTTAAATGGCAACATTAGTCAAGCCTCCCTCAATTCATGTGATCAGCAGTCATTCTCAATGGTAGGAAAAAAACACATTTTCCAGTGGCAGGGCTTTAATATTTTCTTAATGGATAGAAACTTCATAAATACATAAATACACCTGTGTTTGGAAAACTTAAAAGGTATATCTTATAATCATTTCCTACCTCTCCTGGAAGCCTCGAAGCCATCAAACAGGTTGATCCTCTGAATGTCATAGGTGAGAGTAGTGTTGGGCATCAGGGTCTTGTTGCGGTTTATGTTGTTTACAGCAAACTTAAACGCCAGCTCGTCCATGCTCACTAACTCACTCTCCCGGGTCTCAAAAATACCACCTGCACATGGAGATGGGGGACAAAGACAAAGCATTGTCACTACCAGTGTGCAAAAACACTGTAACTGCAGCAGCCTCTCTGATAACAGATCTGAATTGATTCTGTGCTCCCCTGTGGGTAAAGAAATGTGGCCACCTTTGTTTGAATGAAAGCCTTTCGAAACCCCGCAACACACAAACTTACAACAAAGCAAGATGGTCAATCAGGAAACAAGGCTATTACATTTTCACCTGCCACTAATGATTCACCATTTACTGAGTGCTCTCGAAGCCTCTTGTCGTATCTGGAATGTACCCATTGAGTACACAGGCAGCTGTACACTTAAACGAGGTATGATAAATTGGATATTGAAAATTCATAATTCATTATATTGACATTTTTTTTAAATGTACCACGGTGTATATGTTAACCGTCAAATCTTGTAACATGTTTAAGGACTGGGGTACCTGAGGACCCCAAAAATAAAGTACTGTAAGTAACAACCATCATAGAAAAATATTCCCAGTCTTATTTCTTCTTAAAATATTATTAGTTATGTAATCTATAGAAGTAGTATAATTTAATTTGCATACTGTTTAAAATGAAAATATATACTTTTTGTTAATACAAACTGCAGCTTTTAGCTCACGTACAATCCACGTTAGTACTCAAAAGCTTATTTATCATCCTTTGATTCTGGTATTATTTAGTTTTTAGTAATTTCAAGTAAACATTATTTGTGTTATATTTATATGGTTAAACCAACTGGGGTCATTTTTACCCCAATATAAAATAAATTAAATACACCCACAGTCACTCAAACTTCAACACTTTTTAATTTCATTACAAAAGTAGGTAAAGACCTTGGTCTCAGTATGACTCTCTGTCAAAATAAATTTGAATAGACATAAAGCAGTTTATTATGAAATAATGTATTGTAATTCTGACTTTAATCATCATCTTACCTTTGGAAGAGAGGGTTGTTGACAGAGCACATGAGGAAATCTGTATCTGCTGCATCTCTGTCTGTCTCCCTCACGATGACTAACAGAATGCCCCTACCCCCCTGATAGTGTGTGATACTTTAAATTAAGACCCATGGCACATTAACTAAATAAATAGTTCCATCTATTAAAACTGCATAGGCAGAATTGGTTGCTTTTGACTGGTGTCCCCCAGGACCCCAATACATTGGTATTTTTTAGAAGCACTAATTAAAACAGAAACAGGACACAATGATATGAAGTCATTAGGAACAAAGTGTTAGACAAAGTCATAAAAAAATTGGAATGATAAATAAAGCACCTGTGAGATACAACAAGTATACTTTTGGGGTCAGTAGGGCAGATGGATACCAGATATGAGGAGCATTGTGATTTTCCAAAAGCAACTGAATGAATAATGTTTGCGACATTGAAAATGCTTTCATTTTCAGCATTTAGTAATTTGGTAACCATAATTGGACTTCTGATGAAGTCAGAAAGTGGTTGTTAGACCCAGGCAGGTTCAAAACGGGGCACCAACATCTATAATCATCCAAGTGCACATGTACTCTGCACCGAACAACTTGTACAGACAAATTTGCTTTTATTTTATCAATTACAGGAAATTACTAAATTGCTAACATCTGGACTCAGTGAACTGTTGAGGTGGATTTTATTTCTTTGATATTATAAGAACCATTAAAGAGGGTTTATAAGTTATAAATAATGGCTTCATTAAAGGTTAGTCATTTAGTAATGTTTTAAGGATCAGTTATAAGTTATTAATAAGAACAAAGTTTGCCAGGTTGTAAAACATTTCAATGCATGGTGTATATCTTTTTTATCGTCTATAATCCACTAATAAATGCTATTCTAAGTCATTACGTCTGCAGGTAAAAATGTTAATAACTCAAAAAACATGGTGTAAATCATAAAGTCTGCAGTTGTAAGTGTTAATAAGTTGATAATCAAGGGATTTTGGTTCAGATCGTCTGTAGCCCTTTTCCAGAAGGGATTTTTCAAAAGCTTACAACCCCAAGGTCATCTGAGAAGGTGTTAACCATCAATAAAGACACAGTTACAACTGTGGTACCATATTATATAACTGACATCAGGTAGAACATAGTCTTTATCCAATTCACATAAAACCAGGCATGGAAATACACACAAACAGTTTGTCTACAGTAACCCAGACATGGTCTACAACATTCATAAATATGTGTTGTACAAAGCAGCACAAACATCCGCACAATCTAAAATTACACCTACTGTTGTCTGCATCCTGACTTAATGCAGGTCATTTCAGATACGTTTTATGCAAACCAAATCTCCCAGCCATAAACAAAGCCATAAATACGTTATGTCCACAATAAAAGATAATATTTGTAGTTTCAATGCTTCCAGCTTCAATATACTACAAGCTGAGAATTAATTTGTAATTCCCACGGACGCATGCAAATGAAGATTAATATTAAGTGCTCGAAGATAAACAATCTGAAATTTTGCTCTGAGGCATAAAGTATATTCTAAAGGCTTTTCTCAAGTGGGGAGAAAAGTCATACATATTCAAAGGTAGCCGCTCTTCCACTGTTTCACTTTTTTACAGTACGGGGACCCAAGGCCACACACCACTCACTGCAATGACCAGCTGTCAGCAGGCTTTGAAGAAACAATGCTGTTCAGACAGACTTCTGAAATTGCCCCGAAACTCCTCATCAACATCCTGTCATCGGGTGCAGACGATGTGAAGTGAGGACTCAAAGGCAAGATGCAATGGAAGTAGAGTAATTGCTCCCACAGTGTGAAAGGGCAGGAAATAAAAAGGCTTTAAGAGCTTCTCGTGGAGGTTCAAAATGGGCTTTTGAAAGATGAGTCAAGTCACATCAGTGAAGACAGGGACCGTAAAAAAAAAAAAAAAAGAACTGGACAAGTAATTGTCAGTTTTGTAGTTACATTTTTAAAGGTAATTTCCTTAGCATGAAACAGCACGTTTTTGTTCCCTTGCTGATTCTACAGATGTTTAATCAGACTAAATCTAATTATAAGCAAAAGGTCTATTTGTTGTACTATTTGTTCAGTTTTCAAGTAAAAAAAGTAAAAAAATGACTTCATCGGTTCATACTTTTATTTTTTTAAACATATTATAGTTTCACACTCACTCTGAAATGATGTGTCAGAACAGAGACAACAGTAGAGAAGTAGAGGAGAGATCCTGGAGGCTTGTTGTGGTTGTGTGGTTTCCTCAGAAGCACTACAAGAGTTGAGTAGCATTGCTGCATATTACCATATGTATTGTGTACAGTAAATGAAGCAGGATACAGTTTAAGACTGGTAATATCTTAAACAACAGATCTCGCCATAGGGATGCAGCTCTATGCAAGCTTATAATAGACAGACTTTTATAAGCGTGCTAGGTTACATATAAATACACACCAGCAGAATTCTATATAACTTTCTCTGCATGCAAATTTTTCTACAAGCATTATATTATTGAAGCACAACTAAGGGGAGGTTGATGTCAAACAAACTGTACTTTAATGAGGGAATAATAATGTATATAGGATTATAAATTGTATCCACGTTTATCATCAATTGATAGGCTGTTATGGCTCATGATACAGCTCACAATATAGTGTATAGTATATTTGTGCATGTACAAGGTGTTTTCATATTCCTTGAGGATGTTTCAAAGGCCAGGCCTTAGCAGGAAAACAGGGGGCAACCACTGTGACAACAAGGCTGCAGGACGTCACTGACCCGACCAACAAATAGTTCCCACCGTACAGCCTGTTTCTCCCTGCCGCCAGTCTCTATGCCAAGCTAAGTTAACCACCTGCTGTTGGTGCTATAAAGTGGTCTGACTATAAGCGGGAAAGCAATTAAGCATTTCCCTAAGTGTTGAATTATCCCTTTGTCGGGGGATAATTCACATTGTCGAAACACCATCAACCATAAAAGTAAATAAATGATTGTGGTTCAATACTCGGCCCAACTTAGAAGTCAACACAGGACAAAGGGTTTACAAACCCAGTGCAAATACTGACACTGTATTGACTGGATCTGCACTGGTTCAGTGAACCTGGCCCCTGGAGTGACACTGTGCGGTACTTCAGAGTTACTATGCACTATATGAACTTCAAAGTACATTCCAGTTTGTCATTTCCACAAACAGGCACTGATAAAGGTCCAGAGGATTCGTCTGAGGCATATAGAATTTTTGGGTCGTCACAACAGGTGGACAATTAATTCGACCTGGTTAATTACAATATGGGAGGCAGGGGAAAAAAACATATCGGGACTTGTTAGCAACTGCTGGTCAAGAACTGTACACATAGTATAGTCTGAGGAGCTTAGTTAGTAAAAGCGCACATCTTGGAAATTGTACTCGTAAATTACCAGTCTGATTAGTGTCTGGCTGTGTAAATGGGCAATCATGAACAATGACTGACACAAGTCACTCCCTCAGATTACAGTATTTACATAACAACTTCTCTGTACAGCTTTGACTGGTTTTATATGCATGCTTAAGGAATATGAATCTGTTTAAAAACACCACATTACCCACATTGAAACAGAGATACAGGCGATCGTGGTCACAGATAGGACCATGTTGTAAATGCAACAATATTACTAACTATAATCTATTAGGGCCATTAACATAAAAATGTCAAGTCTGCAATTACTGTTATTACCAGGTACATAGCTGTAACTAGAAACAAAACTGTGCGACAAAAATGTGGATATGTGGTACAGTACGACACGTGGATGAGAGATGTATCTGCCTGCTGCGGTGGGAGGAAAACATAAAACAAAAAGCTGGTGAACGAATCTGAGCTTTGTGCCAACCTGTCACGTAGACCTGATCAATCTCTTCAACAACCCATCAGGGAGATAAAGACGTTTGTGTGTGTGTGTGTGCACGGAGAATCTCACACTATCCATCCGTCACTTCACTATTTAATTACAAATAATTATGTTTTACGTTAGTCATGCGTCATCCCTTCTTACGGAGAAGTTACAACTCTACTGTGGGCTGTGACTGCTGCAGTCATAAAAATGTTTTAAACAAGGTGTTTTTTTTCCATGCAAATGAATTAATGTACCTTGGAGCGCTAAAAGCATTCATTCAGCTCCCAAATAATGAGGAATAACATGCCTCAGGAACAGACATCCATTTGGCCTATAAGACAGTGCTAAAAGTTTCAGAGGACCCATAGGACTCCATAAATGCCTTTTAACATGCATCTGCGGTTTGCAGGTAGATTCTATTTGCATAAAATATAAGGACACTCTGAATGCACTAAGGCTGCTTTAAAAGTGGGACAGCTCATTATGGCAAAATTGAGGAAGGGTGTAAACATACAATCTGAGTTTTTTAATCTGCCTCAGTGGTGATTGATGTTTGTATAAGATTTGTGTTATTTAACAGTGTTGATGTCGCAGTTTTGGGTTTTGGTGAAGTGAAGCACAGGATGATTCTGTATTCCTCATTTTTGAACGGTAATTTTTGGACTTGCAGATAACAACATGTGCTGACCTGCCATTTGCATTGAGATTAGTGAGACATTTTAATACCCTGGCACAATCTGAGTACAAGACGTGTGTATGCAAAATATAGAGGGGACTTTGATATGCTCTGTTGCAGTATCTGTTGCTGTCTCAGGTCGAGGAAATGCTATAAATTACTGTAAATGGAATGATTAAATGTCATTAAGGTAAATTAGTATGCAGGGTTTTTATTCAAATGATTCTACCAGCACATCCACTGATTTTCACAGTGTCAACAAGAGGAAGGGAACTACATTTTAGGGAAAAAAATAAGAAAATAATCTTTTCTTCATCATATTGATCTCTGTTTGAACCCCAAATGGTGATCACCAAAGAGCATACTTTAATTGAGTCATCTATATGCAGCACTACATTTTAGTGGAGGGCAGTTACACATGAAACTGCCGCTCAGTCCCCGAGATAGAAAAAATGTGGACCTTTGTAACAGCTCTAAAATATCACTGAGCTGGACAAGTAACAGAGTTCTCCTTTTTGCTGAGAGTGACAGAAACTACTGCCTTCTGTGTCTGGAATAGCCATGCACTTTGGAGAGGCGATGTAGCTACAGGAAGGAGGAAATGGAAATCGGGGAGGGTAGGAAAGGGACATCAGATGTCAAACTGAATGACAGACATTTCACTGCACCCCGTTTGAGAAATCACGGGGGGGAAAACATTTTGTTCCTGACAACAAATCAAGGGAGCCGTACAAATAGGCAACAAGGGAAAAAAGCAATCAGGGATGGCAGAGGAGAAAGAGAGAATAACAGAGACAGAAATACCGGAAAATTATTGTAAGGGCACCAAAAGGACTAGTAGTAGCATCTGAAAGTCATGTCCTACTTCAAGGGCCTACCAGTGTGCACTTGAACAAGTGAGAATGAAGTACAAGAAGAATAACTGTATACCAAATCTAGAACTAATGATGCTTTCGGTCCACAAATCAACTGCAGTGCAAACAATGCAAGATAATTAGCCTCAACTGTAACATTTTGACAAAATTTTACCAGCTTATAATTTAAGAATGTGACAGAATATGTGTTACAGCTGCAATCATGATGGCAAAAAATACACAGCTTCCTTTCAGGTTGATTCTCAGGTTCCAAAATCACTTGTTTTGTGCTCACGCATTGGACAGACGCGGGTGCAACTAAATCAGACAAAGAAAAAGGATGCATAGAAACTGACTCTGTTTCACTCACCACCCTGACCTCGATCTGCAGTTCACAAGAAAAGCCTCACGAAAACCCGGGGATCGATACATAAAAAATGAATACCACTGTTATCCATGCAATTCCATGACAAACTACAGCTCCCTCTCCTCTCTCACAACCAAAAGTTCTGGGTTTCTGCCAGCATGATAAATGATTACGCTAGTGAGGCAGCCAATTCCACAGTTTATCTGTGTATATATCTTCGACAGAAGTGAGGCCAACTTTCCAAGACTTTGGCAATTTGGCTGAGGAGAGATTCATTCGTTTTCCTAATGGCCAGTTGTTGGAGAGAAAGGAACTAATGAATAAAATGAAGCAGGTACCCTTTTTATAAACATAGGTTACAGCTCCAACTTAACTTAAGCAACTCGATTCAACAGAAAGCGACACCTGGAGCCAAACTTTGCAGTTCTGCGATTTCTCTCACTCTCTTACACATACACACACATGCACGCATGCATGCACAGACACTGATAGTGTCTTTGTATGTAAGTCTTGGGTGGGTTTTTTGGGACTTGTGTTGTTCAAGGGATCTGAGCTGAGCCATAAAACCTATACTTATTGGTCTCGAATGGTCCTGAATATTAATGTGTGACCCAGAGCTAAACTCCAGATCAGAAACCCCCTGCATGTGCAACTGTGGACTTCACCAGATAAAATGAACAAATGCTGTCCATGCTAAAAAGAGATCTAACACATGCGTTCATGCAGCCTATGAAATAGCTCTTATATTGACTTATTCAGTTTATTTTCCTTATTACAGATAATTACAACAGTAGTGTGTACAGTATTTCAGTTAATAAATTACAAGAAACTGCAATACAGAAATGCCAATGTTTGAATTCAGTAAACTCTGTGTAGCCTTATTTGTCCTTAGAAAGCTCTTTTAAGTCCCCTTCCACTCAAAAATGTATTTTGTTTATTTTTACTTCAGTTAAATGTTTGACCTTCACTGTGCAGAATGATGTATGTACATGTGTATGTTTGACACTAGAAGGCTGTTTTCATTTACAAATGAAATTATTATTCAAAACTGATTATGTTTATATGTCTTAAAACATGTATGGAGGGGATCTTTAATTCATAAGAAACACCTTCCAAAGACTGTTTTGCCCCCTGATACTCCAAACTAAAAAGGCAAGCTATTCTGTCAAAAGGAACACACCCACCCATCCTTCACCTATAGGCTCACAACCTGGAAGGGCTTCATTTAATATAGTTGTAATAAGTAAGTGTGTGTTGATGTACTGCACCCTCATTATCAGATGCATTGTTGTACACTTGCAAACGTTATGAACTAAAACTTTGATTTCTAGTGTAAAATACGCACGTATATGTATATTTCCTCCTCCAGCCTTTATCACTCCAAGCTAGGAACAGGTGGCAGTTACACCAATACTCAATTCATCCTGTCTACTAGATCCAGACATTACAGTCTGACTCTGGTCTGAAAGTGAGGCGCTTGGATAACGAACACATCCCGCAGCACTCACCAGCCACCTCCTGTCCTATCAAGCCCGGTGAAGTTCACCTACTCCTCTTAACTCCACCACGCGGCCTGCACGCCAGCAGGACTGAGGATGATTACATCGCCCTCGCTGGCTGCATGGCATCCATCTCGGTGATGGATATGGTTTCAGCCTTTGTGAGGATCAGCTACTGGGGGACAAATTTTGAATGAACATGCTCCAACAGGAGGAGTCACTGGTGGCCAGAGGAGCATACAGGGAGGGATCAATAATCTATTACTTTCAGCTGTTTGTGTGTCTGGGTGTGTGTAGCAGCAGCACAGTCATCTATAATGTAACTTTAAATCAACTTAAAATGTAAATGATTTAAAAGATACCTTCAGAGATATTTCATGGAGATTAAGCTTCCAACCAACCCTCTGATGGCAAAGTTCACACGGTCATTTTTAATCATAATTCTAGTATTTATCATTAAAAGAAACGGTCCCTTTATCACCGGCATGTTTGAAGAAATTTTGACAAAAAATATGATCACCAGCTCGATAATATCCGTTCAGCATGACAAATTAAAAAGGTGAGTAATTTAATTATCAGCTCAGAGGGAACATTCAACTTTCATCCTCCACGCCTTTCAGTTCTAAGCCATTTAAAATTAATTTCTGGCGATTTGAACGACCTTTGCCTCGTGCATCGTGATGAAAACCCGCAATGAAGGCTGAACATTTATCTCCTAAACTAAGCGAGCCAGCGGGGAGGGAAGTTTTCAAAGTGCATTTTGTCCTTTTGATGCAGGTGATCTTTTCCCTCTGTTCTGACACAACCACACCGAGCGTACAACCTCGATAACAAGGACGGGAGACAGGCCACGAAATGCCACTGAACTGATAGCAAATGGGATGAGATTTATTTTTTTTTAATAATAAAAAAAAAAAGTGAGATTACTATTAAAAAATAAAAAATAAAAATCAAGGTCACAAAAACTGTATTTACCACAGACACAGACTTGGAGTAGGATGTAGTGATCTCCGTTACAGACTCATTTTACGCACAGATACATTTCATCCACATCACCACTGCCGGCGCGTAAACAGCTGTTGCGCTCACCGATCCTGAGGACCTGCGCGGAGCTCGCCGCGACGAGAAGACAGAAGAAAAGTATCTTTCCTCCCTCCATGGCGCTCCGGGCGGGAAAGTCACCGCGGACGGCGACACCATGACACGGAGAAACAGCCGCTACCCGAGCGCCGGAGCGCCTGACGCGCCATGCCAGCGCGCGGCCCAACTTTGGTTCCCGGTGCGGCGCTTCCCTCCGCGCATCACTCCGCCGGGACCGCGGCCGCCGCCGGACACATGCGGATCCAACTTTCCCGCTCGAGATAAATCCAAGTCACGTCTTCTAAACAAAACAAAACAAACAAAAAAAAAAACTGGCTTCAAAATAATAATAATAAAAAAAAAACTGCGCTCGGAGTACACGCGTCCACTTTCCCTCTGTGGGCAGTGCGCGTCCGAGGCGAGAGGAGCTGGAGGGAGAGAGCGCGCACGGATCAGCGTCAGGCCGGCCGCAATGTGGTGGATTTCCGGTAAGGCCTTTCAAAATAAAAAAAATAAAAAAATCTTAACATTTAAGTCAAGTAAGCCACCTGGTCGTTGAGGTAGTTTAATGCACACTTCAGTGCGTTAAATCAAGTCATATTATTTCCTTGTCCCAAACATGGCTTAAGGCACTGCACAGCTGTCCAGCATGCATGTTTAGGATGAGAAGGAGGAGGAACGCACACCCAAAGCTGCAGAGGTGCCGAGCACGACGAAAACTACAGATGTGAAGGAAGGAAGTGGCACAGTCCATGCAAAATGGTAAATTATTAAAATACTTTTTTTTTTGCATTGTGACTACGAGTGTGCCATTTTGCATGGACTGTGCCACTTCCTTCTTTTACATCATGCAAATTCAAACACACTATTTTAACTTTATTTAACATTACTCCACCTAGAATAAATATATACGCCATTTGTAGTAAGAATGTTGTGATTTCTTAGTTCCATTATAATAATTTCTCCATATAATGTGACTTAATGTTAATGTGTTTTTTTTTTCCGAACTTGGGAGACCAGCTTTTACACCGACGGTCTATTTCTGGTTGTATCTGGCTGGTTCGTCTTCATTCGTGTTGGATTACGGAGCAGATGGATTGGCAGCGGTTCTCTCCACCGGTCCTGATGAGAGGAGAATAATCTTCAGGTTACAGGGCAGATGCCAGATTATCTCTCACTGCAGACAAGCAGGTTTTTCATCCAACGAGGTCACTGGATGCCTTCCCATCCGGCCCCGGGACTTTGGAAAAGTGTTCAAAGAACGGCTACAGGACATGGGGGTGTATTTTTAAATAGTGTGAATTCTGGATTTTTATTGTATTTTCCACCTTTTGTCGTTGGAGCGGCGTAAAACGGAGATGCATGAGGCTAAACGACATCTCGGCACCGCTGGATTTCTGTGGTGACATTTGAAGAAAGCCAAAGATTCCCAGTGCCAGCCGTCTCACAGTCTACCTCTCCTCAAGCAAAACCCACACCACGTCAGACCTGACATTTTGTTTATCGCAATGTTTGTGAACTCTCTCAAAGCTGGGAACCAAGTGATCTGAAATAAAATAAATATATATATATAAAAAAACCCTGCCAGCTCAACCTGGACCTCTGACAAACAGCCTATAGACAAAGTTAATTAACTCAGAAAATGACCATCCAGCCTCTCCAGAAGGAGTCCTTGGGCAACAGTCCTCACACTAAACTGGCCTGATATGAATACTGAGCAGAATTGTCTCTCTGTAGAGCATCTGTTAGATACCATACATGGAAATGTCTGCTAGAGCTGCAGAGATAGGACTACTTCATATTGAAATTAAAAAACACATTTTAAAACAGAATTATATAGTAACTTTATGGACACTGGATGCATTTTACATTATACCGTGCCACAGTTTCACTAAATCAAGCCCCCACTTCCCTTTAAAGCTTTAACTGATTCTTCTGTCTGAATATATGTTCAGTAATTCATCAAAATTGCATCTGATCCTTTATTTTATCTTCTGCAGTGCCTCAAGAGAATACATTTTAGGACTGCAATCTAATGTGCAAAATCATCTGGCATCATTCATTTTTATTTGATAAACTGAATGTGATCTTCCAGTAACCTCGGTGAGGCTGTAATGTTAATAAAAATGTTAGGTCTCCCTTTGAGCGAGAATGTTTAGTTACTAAACTTTGTGTCAGCGTTGCAGAAGAGGAAAACAGTCCTTCGACTTTGTGTAAAATGAAAAATAATTCTCTTTCACACAAGACTAAATTTAGAAAATTTATTTTTAACATAAAAATTATAATACTCCACAGTTTTATGTACGAACACAGTTTTAAAAGTACAAAGGAAGCAGTCAAAGGGGTTCTCACAGGATTTGCCTCCAAGGCCAGGTGATTGTACCTCACAGTCTGAACATCCTTACTGGGCATTATCACCCAGTAAGCTAAAATCTAAGAAACCAGCATCATAATAAAAAGACAATAAGAAGAACATCCAAAGTGTATTATTTCCCTCGACTCTCCTCACACTCTGAATCAGAGTAGCTCACAGACTTCTGCGCCCCCCCCCCACAGTTGGTTATTAAGTGCGTGTTCAATACATCCATTAAGGTGCGCATGACTGTGTTGATCTCAGCAATCAGCGTGTTGTTGTGATGACATAGTGAAACAGCACAGCCTGGTGGATAGGAGAAGAAATGAAGAAGGGGTGAAGTTGAGATATATGTAGTACTGTAGGGTTTGATGTCAAACGTCATGGATGTGAAGTCTGTCTCAGCCAGCTTTGTGTGTGGTTTTGATGCTGCTTGACACGACAAAAGGTCAAAAGGGTCTGGAGAGAGCTGAATAAGATGTCTGAATAGGTCAGAGGGTGACAGTCTACTGCATGATTGCTCTTCCCATAGCGAGTCACAGTACAGTCACTTACACGGCTCTGTTGAATACCTCCTTTAAAAACAACAAACAAAATTCAAGTAAAACAGGATTGTTGTAGGAATTATTATGCTATTTATCAAGGACACGGAGCATGAAGGGAGCATGGCCGGTGGGGCAAGAAAGGGTCCAGTATATTAATGACCTTGATGAAATCCCTCAGTTATTGAAATAACAGCGGAATTTTATTTGAGCAACAAAATTAAAGACTGGACATTCATGTGAGGGGCACAAGTGTTGGCTCTGTCAAGCCTGTTCCTGTCACCAAACACACAAAAGGTGGTTTGTAAGACTGGGCAGCTGAATGTGGTGTAAACATTAAAAATTACAGTAAAAAGGCAATAATTAAATAAGGAATAGGTAGCCTATCTGTCGTCCACACTATCTTTTAAAAGGATATGTTAGGAGACAAAAGTTAGCTTCAAAGCATGTTCATACAAGAGGTTAACGGCGCCTCTATTGCTCTCCTGACTATACACCAATGTGCAGCTGATATTAAGTTAAAAACAACAAAAAGCACAGTAAAGCTAGTTGGATCTCACCATCTTCTACACAGCAGTCGTTCAGCCAAAAGCCCCTGAAGAGAAGTTCAGTAACACACAGCCCTTGAGTGTTAAAATACAAACACAGTTTCTGAGTCAAAAAAATATAACACCCACATTCCTGTGTTGAAAAATAGACATTTTTGGCCACAAGGACACAGTTCAGTGATCACGTCGCTTCAGTACAATGTTGTGCATGGTACGGTAGCTGCCTAGCGTCTCTGTGTCTGTGCGTCTGTGTACTATATGCATGTACAGTATACATACACACACTTGCTTGTACATGCAGTGCGGTCTTGTTCAAATAGAATTCCACAAGTGTGTGTGATGCCCGGGTGTATGTCGAAAACAGTGAGGACCCGGTATTCTTTCTGGTTCACTTTTAAGGAGCCCAGGACAAGAATCTCTAGGTTTCAACAAATGCAGCAGAGTACATTTTACTTTTCCTTACTCACTTGGTGTTTCGGTACTTAAGGATTGTCAGAACGAGGGAGATGCAGGTGAATTGGGAATAATAGGGTTGTGTAATGATACAGGGAGGACTGGCTGAGGTTTAATACCTTCTATACACATTTTCTCTTCCAAATTCTACATATTTAAAGCTTGTATCCAATCTCTCCCGCATTTCCTTGCACTCCTACATTATGTAAAAAGCGAAAGAAACCATTTGTCTCCTTTCTGCGTCTCATCTTTTATTATTCCCAATCAGAAGACGTCACTGTTGCACCCGTTAGCGAAGTCGTCCCGCCGCACCCAGATGACGTCATGGTCCTTGTTCGTTGCCCCCTCCACAGCACACTGCTTCAAGGGGGCAAGCTTTATAGTCGGGGTTGCACAGTGGGACAGAGAGCTACCACAGGAGGTGAAGGAGCCTACCGAGCCTGAATCATCACCATGCTTTATTCGATCAACTTCCTCCCCCTGCGTCACGCTCTGCATGGCCTCACTTCTAGTCTCTACTCGTCCGTTAAGGTTGTGGCTCCTCATCTCTTGGCCCTGTAGGTTGAGTCCCTCCACCTTCCCCTCCAGGTCGCTTGGTTCTGCAGATGCGGCTCGGACGGACTTGCAGTACTCGTCGTCATCACTCAAAATGTCCGTCTCCTTCACCTGCTCCACATCGATGCCCTCACCCTGGTCCTCATAGCAACCCAGGTCGAACTGCTCCTCCACCCAACGGTCCGTGTCCTCTGCTTGAGGTTTGTGGGTTTGAAGAAGAGCATGCTGGGATAGTGGCAAGTGGGAGGGAGGGTAGGAAGAGTGGTGGGAGGGGTCTGAATCAAGGCTGTTGTTGTTGTTGCCATGGAAAACCAGGTCGGTATCGATGGTGAAGCGGTTCCTCACCAGCTTCCTGCGGGCCAACGTTTGTGATGGAGCTGATGCTGAACAGAGAGAAAAAAAAGATAGAAGGACGAGATATTTCATCTTAGTAATGTCAGGAACAAACATTGTTATCGATAAAATAAGTCTGCAGAGTTATTGGCACAACATGTAGGTCTTTTGTTCTTAACAGCATATTATGGCTCCTGTGAAGTACAATTTACACAATTTGAGCTCTGTCACCTGCTCTGTTCATGACGGGCCGCGCTCCTTTAAGGGCACACAGACGTTTGCCCCCAAATGGGACGTACTGCTGGTTGGGTGGCAGAGACTCTGTTTTAAGAAGCTGGCGACGCTGCTTTTCCCTAAGGATCGAGTGGACTGCTTTCAGGAAGTCCTTCTTACTATCTGGAGATCTGCAAATTGAACAAAAACACAAGGACTTTAAAAGAATATACTACAGAAAGGTCTTTTGTTCAAAGTTGTATACCTTCAATTCACATTCGGAAAACATGTGTACAGTTTTTGAAAAGAAAATCATACCTGCAGCACAACTGGAAGGTTCTCTCTGGCCTTCCTTCAGATTCAGATCTTGTGTGAACTATCTCACACACTGCTGTACCCTCAGAGTCTGTGAGGAGGGAGACAAGAAGGGGGAAGAGAGATGTGATCTACATTCATAAAAGCATCTAGTTAATTTCCATCATCAATTTCTTTCCCGTTAACAACAGGCCATTAGGCAGATAAACGATAACACTGAGCTGAATCGCTAGAGGGTGATTTAAAGGTTCATCTAAGACAGAGATAGGATGTGAGGAAGATTGCATGCAGACCTAGTAATAGGTATTCATCTGTTTTGTTTACAAAAGGTTATCATTTATTTTCTGTGCAGAGAAAAGCAGCAACACTGAGTGGGCTCCAGAGCCTTCATCTGAAACAACCTCTTAAATTTGGATGACAGACCCTCTCACATGCAAATGGTCTTTGCTATGGCCTTGACATAACAGTGCAGTTTATATTTATTCCTAAAGAACAATATCATTAGGATTTATGTGTACTTTTAAGGGGTGAGCAAATCTAGGGAATACTAGAGGAAGGAGCAAAAATCTAGCTCAGGCACTACCAAAACACTAATTGTGAAGTCCAATATCTCCCTTGCGAGGAACACACATATCTCACAGAATAATGTATTTATTTAATCATTCATTAAGCACAATCTGTAGCACGTGCAAAAATCAAAAATCCCTTCATAAGGTTCCCCACTGAACAGACTTTCATTATGGAGACATCTGGCTGACTGACAATATCAATTTTGAGGTCTATGCTTCCCTGGCAAGACAAATTAAAGTCTCCACATGGTGCCTAAAAGAGCTTTGTCTAAACATTTCCATTCTTCTCCAATCCATATTTTAGACAAATGACAGGATAATTTAAAAAAAAATTCTGATGGAATCTGATGGTACAGATCATATATTCTAATTATGCTGTAGCTTTTTAGTAAAACAAAAAAAAAAAAAAAAAAAAAAACTTACATACATTAAACTCTGTATCTACTTTTTTCTAAATCTAAATCAATGTAGTTGTTTTCTATATTAGTCAACTAGTTTGGGACAGAACAGGGGAGATAATCACTTGTGATTGTGTGATGGGTAAACTAACTGTGAGATTGACCATTCACTGAGATAAACCTGAGCCCAACGGCAATCTTAGTTTCTGAGAGACCAAACCAGTCCTCAAAAGTACTGATGATACCTGAAGGAAGATTGAAAATTACATTTGCTGCATGTTACTGTATATAAAATAGACCTACTTGCGAGGGCACGGACTTGCAGAGAGTCCGTTGCGATCATGTGACGGAAACGGAAAGGATCTTTGTCATCACTCACTGATACACGGTGAGATCCACCCTGAAAGAGAGAGACTGGTTGGATTTCCAATACATAACCACTGCAATACATCAACATGACAGCAGAGAGCACAAGAGTGCAATAACAAAAGGGTGGTTTAACAGATACAACCATCTGTACTGTATTGTACAAGGGGAACAGTAAAGTGTGCACATAAAGTCTCTTCAGTTTATTCAAATTCCAGCAACTACTCATTCAATCCAGTCTATTGTCCCATGATGAAAGACATTAACTTTAATTTCTTTGTGGTCTCAATCTGCAAAAACTAAAAAAAGCTATTCAAAAAAAGCAGAAGCCCAGAGCCCCAATCCACACAGTGGTCCTCTAACATAGTGTGTCTCTGACTGGATTAATCAACAGAATATGAGAAAAATAATACTTACGATTTTTTTCCTATGCTTGGAGCAATCTTTGTACACAAATACAACTGCTGTTTTGAACACTAAATGCGTGCATGGGAGAGATGAAGAAGAAAATGAAAGAAACCATTAGGAGGGTCTGCATTCTTTCAGAACATATATCAAAAGACATCTCATTACCCACTTTACTACAGTGACAGCTTGATGCAGCACTCCAAAGGATGCTTTTAGTTACAGCTTTCAAGGAAAATAGCCTCAAACTACTGGCATACTATTATATCAGCAACACAAAAGATGAAAATGGACCGAAGTCACGACATTGCATGCACAAAGCAACCACTACCACTCACTATCGCCTTGTCAGGGAAAGTCCTTATACCATGTAGATGTAATATTTATTGGCAAAAGTGTCTTAGCTGAGTAAAATTTCAAGACACAGGGCACTTCTGGGTGTGTGAGGATTTAAGGTGATATCATGTATGTAAGGATGACATGCTACACTTCATGAGTAAAATAAAAAAATAATGCAATATGCAATAATAATGTAATATGCTCGAATGGGTTTTTCCTTTTACCAAGTCCATTTCTTCACCATCTGAAATAACACCTATGTATGCGTAGAAGATACTCTTCTGTACAGTATGCAGTGTTTCTCTAGTGCAGAGAACATTTAAACATACAGTAGAATTACTCTCATTTCTAAAAAACTGCATATCTACTGTATATTGAAAATATTTGTTTATTGATCCATGACAAAACATCACACATTGTTATACTATTTAATGCATGTCAATTTGAAATCCTGCAGAAGTGATTTTCAAAGTTATATAATGTTTTGACCAATCCTGTGCATAAAGATGCAAAAAGACATTTCATTATCTATCTATTTTTGTATGTTGAAATGAAAACTAAGACTGGAAATGCTTAACATATAACTGAAAAAGGAACACAAGTGGACAGTTTATCATCTGCACTGCAACCAAACCCAACAGCAATGTAATACATTCTACCTTTATGAAGCTTATATCATGTCTTAGGTATATCATGATAATATATTATTCCAAAGCTGTTGAATTTGATTGCACTGAATATAGTTGAATCTAAAAAACTGAAATTATAAATGCATGAAGAATACTTCTAGTCTAGCTGTAATTATGTACTTTTAGAAATGATACATTTAAATCTAAGAAATTCCTATATAAAGAAAGCCAATAGCAGGGCAGAATCAATTCCACAATGTAATCCAAAATCTACATTAAACCTCACCAAAAGCGGCCAAATCAGGGTCCTTTTTGCCTTTGACCAAAGAGGCTGGAGGGTTGATCCACACCACAGTTGAATGTAGCAAAAGATCCCCCATCGAGAGGTCAGCCACCTGAGATAGATAGAATAGAAGTAATAAAACAGATTATAAAATATACATTTAAGTCACTGAATAATTTATTGGATAACCTTTAAATAAAAATCATCATGTTTACCTCTTTTTTATCTGCAGTCTGTTCATTGATGAGCTGGTCGAAAACAGCTCCGTACTCCTCATGAAGCTTTTGCATTTCATTGATGTGACTCGCAACTTTGTTCATGGCCTTCATTGCAACTGAATGGGACAAACATTCATCAATTCCTAATTACCATAATTACCTGTTTCCTCATTAATTATAGTTACATGGGTCTGGAGCATATATTATGTCATATAATAAGTAAAAGACACTGGCTTACCATCCAGGTGGTAGTGTTCCTCACTGTCAGGGTCAGTGAGAGAGTAGAGCTCCTTCAGCAGCAGAGGGTACTTCAGGACCCTCTGGATGGGTTTGATCAGGTAAGACTCCAGGGTGGATGAATGTTGCTGTCGGGGGTTTCTCTCAGCCAGGAACGCCTTAAAATCTGGGTCGGTCTTTGCTGGATGGGCAGAAATATGGAGATTCATTCATTGTGTACAAGGCAACACTGAAAAGATACAGACAACTGGATCTAAAAGAGAAGCCATTGTACCTACAGAGAACTTGCATCTTAAGATGAAAAACTGTCCACTAAACAGTGACAGGGGGCCAACTAAAGTGTCTCTCCACAGTAGTAAATATAGAATTCAACTGTACTTTCAAATGCCTCTTAATTGTAAGATCCCACACACACCGTCAGTCTCAAGTTGATGCCTCAAGCTGATACTAGTTGGAGCTTGTCCTCTGAAATGCAGGTCATGTGGCACAACAACGTGCTTCCTATTCTACACTAGCCCCTCAGCTATCAAATGAGCAACTGCTCTCTACCACTGATGGGAGAGAGCAACAAACTACTGTATTACTATCAGAGGAGTAAGTGGTGGCTACGTGCTTGATGCCAATCGAGATTGTTTAAATGGTTTTACCTTTAGCCAGGACTTTTGGGACCTTGGTGTGGCTGGCGCAGAAGGCGCTGTAGATCTTGAAGCGATCGGCATAATACAGGAATGAACCACCCAAGGAGAACAGCACTTTCTGTGGAAACAAACAGGCATGTCATGCTATCACAATCGAAATATCTTTTAATCAAGGCTGTGCTATTACTTAGTGGGAATTCCATTTACCAACAAAATGTCTCAACTGTGTTTGATCCCTTAAGAGTCAAAGTGCACAAAGTTTTATGTTTGGGAAGCCCCCTGCAGTTAGTGAAATATAAATACAGTGAAATTCATCAATGTCCAAAAGGAGTCAGGGCAAACACATGTCTGTACAACTGCAATATCACCATGAGCCATATATCATGAATGGTCCAAGTAACAGCCAGTTCTAAACAGCAGCACCTAGTGGAAGTAATCCTAAAGTGAGGATAAAAAAATGAATGAGTTCAACCTCCTCTCACCTTAAATTGCTCCACCCTTTCCAGTCGCTCCAGATCCGGCACAAGTCTGATTCCATCTTCCAGCGTCCGGAGAAACTCCACCTGGAACTCCACCATCTCCCCGAGGTTACCGAACAGAACGTCCAGCTACAAAAAACACAGGGCATCATTCTGACACTGCCACTACCTTGAGAGCACTGTCAGTGTTGAAGTTATGCATCTACAACAATTCATACAGTTTTTTTTTAATGCTTGGATTATACAGATCAGGTAGAAAGTACCTCATCCTGAGTAAGGAAGCTCTCTTTCTGCAAAGGCGTCAGGTAGCACTCTATAAGGCAGCTCAGGTCCTGAAAAAGACAAGAAACATGAACGAGATAAACCTGTGATCAGATGCTCAAGGAGGAATGAGGAAGGGCATGCGTGGGCGTTTGTTGATGGGAAAGCTTTTTGATGTGGAGTTATTACTAGAGATTTTAAGTAACAGAAAGAAATCAGCTCTCACAAGTATGAACATGTGCCACACGACGCATGTCAACGTTCTGCACACATATTACAATGATTATGACTTCCAATAACAATAACTGAGCGTATCTTTACCAGATCAGTCATGAATATGAGAGTATTCATATATGTGTGTCTATTATTATCAAACAGATACGGATATGGATGGCTGACTCACTAGGTGCCAATTTGTCAGGTAAACAGTGTAAAACAATTTCAAAAACACTTGAGGACAGCTTGTACTGACTTTGACGTAAGTCTTCTCTGTCTCCACCAGCTCATTGATGACCTTGCGGAGTTTGTCTGCATGGGAGAGCTGTCTCTGGGTGGAGGTGCCTGCTGTGGGCGGTAAAGCTGACACAGGGCTCGGGGAGAGGGATGACGAAGAGGACGATGAGGAGGATGACATAGGGCACTCCAGGGGATTCATGTCATGGAGACTGCGGCAGAAACCAGTGACCTGCTCGGTGCTCTGCACGGAAACAAACAGACAAAGAAACAGAACATGTCATATTCTACGCATTTGCACAATTGAGGGTTATTGTATGTCAGAGAAGGCTGCGATTTGCTATATTAGATAAGATGTACTTTACTGAAGATCCTCCACAAAATAAACTAGAAAATGTGCACCACCAATAATACATACATTACATTCTTACAAACCTACCACAACAACAACAACAACAACAACAACCACCATTTGCATCCCTGAAATCAAAGATATCAAGCATGAGCAGACCTGCCAGGCTAAACTGGTAGTAGGCCTCATGTTCAAAAGGTCTCTGCCTCTATCTGGTTTTACAGACCAATATAAGATGATATTGCTGCTACTCTTAAATCTAAAAAGTCATACATTCCTTATTCAGTAATGATGACGATCATGAAAAACTACACTTTGCAAAATGAAGGTCAGGAAAAGCTCAAATGCATCATCTTTTGTAGTGATTTGCAACAGCAGTTTAATAATGACAGACTGGAGTCCACACAAGAACACAAATAGTTAGGATCAAAAGGTTCTGTCCACATCTGTTTTTTTCAGAGTCCCAAGGCTGTGAAGGTAAACGCAACAATGCGTGGGCACCAGAGATAGAAAAATAGAGAGAAAGTGAATTAAGAGCATCATCAAAAATGAGAGGCAGGATGTGTTAAGGCAAATCTGAAATGTTCCGTGACTAATACAGCAATACTTATTCCTACAATCCCAAAAACAATGATTTATCTTTCCAATGCCAATTGCCTCATTCAAGGCAACTCCTGTCCAAGACCAACACTACACGCCTAATTCTGGGCTTTGAAAAAATCATTATAATCATAACCCTAAATTGTATTGTAACCGTCTTTTATAAAATAAACCTTTAAAGAAATGACAATGAAAGTATTTATCAGGTGTAATCTGTGATAACACACTGCGCCTGCTTTT
This sequence comes from Lateolabrax maculatus, assembly GCA_031216445.1. Lineage (NCBI taxonomy): Eukaryota > Metazoa > Chordata > Actinopteri > Acropomatiformes > Lateolabracidae > Lateolabrax > Lateolabrax maculatus. The sequence goes on along the minus strand of CM062197.1, from coordinate 12,499,914 downwards.
TGTTTTTCTACTGGCTGATTTACAGACAGCTGGTAAGCTGGGGACATGGCTTGTCTTTGCAGATTCCATGGTTTGTCTGTTGGGCTGCAGCAATGACAAACACAATTTTCCATTGTGGTATTCAAACCAGTTTCGCAACACTGCTGGATGCGCTCACACGCACAATTTGACACAAGCTGAAACTGAAATTCCTCCCATCGTGTCAATATGGGCTCCTTCAGGCACTAAAAGGGAAATCACAACAGTTACCACGCAATGTACCAAAAGTATGTAATGCAAGTAAAATAATATATCCTACCATATCTGATTAAATCCTTGCTAATGTCCAAGTTGATCGCACTGCATTGTGAGCATCACTTACTGAGGGTTAGTCATGTAAGAACATCCACAGAAGTATCTGCACTGCCTACAATTTAAAAACTCCCCAAACGGGTCTTACTTAAACAAGCACACAATGCATTCCTGACTCTGTGATTAATATTCAGATCTGTTAACTAAACTTATTATTATTCCTAATGAAATGTTTTGTCCAGACAGAATATTAAAAAACAGAAACTGATGCATGGATCAGTGTGCAAACAGAAACACTGATCCACACTGTAATACAAAATAGAGCAATGACACAAAATAGAGCAATGACACTGACAGTCTTGCCACTCATAAGCGAGGTCTTGCCCTTGACAGCCAGAGGAATTAGTGACAGCCAAGTGACAGATGGAGCAGCGACAGAGACAGATGACAGCGGGAGATGGAGACCGAGGGACGGGGTGGAGAAGGATGGCTGCATAATGCTTTACCAACACTACTAATTAAGAAGCGAAGGGAAGCGTGACTGTGCACAACTTTCCATTTGATGACTTTTTGATAAACGGGTAGCATAAACATAAAAATACAGAAAATGTTGACACACTTCTCAATAATTAGACTTTTTGATATAAAAAGGATTACATTCAAGATTAGCATTAACTGTTAGATTTGCAGCACTGCATCATGTTTAATAACGCAGTGAATAATGTTTTATTCATTCCATTGAAATATAAACAGGATGAGATAATAGCGTCTCGACAATGCAGTTCATGTAATCACCAGCTCAGACAAATCTTATATTAATTGTTAGAAAGGGTTGCTCTAACCTCTAACTTGGCACTGCTGGTACCATTACATAATGACTGACCTCTGCAGGACCATATTCACCATACGCGCACACACACACACACACACACACACACACACACACACACACACACGGCTCACCAGATGTAACATATCATAGATGGATTCGGCTGAGCGTTTGGAGTTTTTGGTCCTCCTAAAGGCTGACATTCTGGCAGGTCAAACAGAGTTCAACTGGAAGTCGGGTGTCCGTTTCCTGTTCTGCTCTGCTTTTTCGAGTCCAGGTAGCGTCTGTTCCTCCGTGCCACTCCAAAATGTACGACTGATACACTGTGCAGGATGTATGGATCTTAAAACATGTCCAGCCAAACTGGCCAAAAGTGGTAATAGTAAATGCCTGCTATTTAACATTCACACTGCAAAACACTACTGCTGACAAAAGAATTACTGTTGCAGATAAACAAATAGGTCATTACACAGATTGAATAGAACAGATTGCAATACACAAGAGCGCTCTCATTTCACCTCATCCTACAGCGTCTATCCAATCAGTCTCTTTTTCTCAATCCCCCCCGACTGTCTCTGCATGCTCCCCTGTCATCTCCCCGTTTATACTGTCTTCTCTCTCCGTCTCTCTCCTTGTTGCCTATCTCACTTCTGTCCAGGTGTTTGAGAGCAGCAGCGGCAACATAGAATACAACATAAACAATTGCATCAAACATCACATCCTCATGAGAGATGGAAGAAAAGGGGGGGAGGAGAAAGCAGAGAATGGGAGATGAGGACGAAGTGGGTGGTGAGAGCAAAACACTCCAACAGGAAAAGACAACAGGCATCTGGCTTCTCTCTCTCTTTCATCACAGCTCAGAGAGACTTATGTCACCACACTTGAGAAGGACAGATGCCTTATTAAACATAGGTAAATATTATGTGCTTTAGCTCGCTCATGTCTCAAAATCAGTCACTGAAACGCCCCAAGCATCAACTGTGTGTGCTAGCAGCGCAACACAATCAGTTTGAGAAAGATTACGTGATCAAAAAGGAACAAATCTGGATACCAGTTTTGAAATAGCAAAGTAAAAACACCCGAAGCACGGAGCACCTCCTCCTGGAAGTCAAATCAGTTTGAAGTCAGTTCTACGAATAACATTTGTTCCAGGTCTGACTGGAGTTTCAAGTTCTCATAATAATTGATTTTATCTAAAGTTTAAAAATGACATTCCAGCGCCACTCTTTGTCATCCAGTGATGGCTCACAATACCACACCTGCTGCACAATTGCCCTGAGAAACAAGCGTTACATAATACCCGCAGGAATAAGACCATGTCTTAATTCCGACTGATTTGCAGACCAAAGAGCAGAGATAAGAAAACAATGCAACAGCTGTTGAACATGAAGGGAAGGTCAAGGATTTTCCTTCCGCCAGGCAAGAATACTGGTTGATATTTCCAAATGTTTTGATTAAAATCTTAAATTGAAATAGATCTTTGAAAAACTGTGCTGTCAAAACTTAAGATACCTAATATTTTGTCAAATGCAAGAGTGGTTTGTAAATCAAGGCTGATAAAAAGGACCTTCTTTGTTAATCACAAATAAATTATCAGCAAAGGAGCATGTATGTACACACATGGACCTCCACATATGCAATACACAGCATTTTGACCTTAGACACGATAAAAAGACAACAGCTTAGGAAACATAAAAACAAACGATTAGAGGCAGGCAGCAAGTAAATGAAGAGATCCCCGGCAGCAATACCTTTTCTCTAGTCAGTCCAGTACATGCATTCCCTAACCCAGAGACGTTTTTTACTCTTACAAAATGTACTACATCCAAGACCCGCCCTTTCAGAACAGAGAGACACAAGTACAGCATGAGGGAGGAGCGTGGAAACAAGCACAGACCTGCTCTCACACTCGCCAGCTGAAACCGTGTACAGTGAGAGCCAGGATAAACAGATTACATACCCACATACTTGGCTTATAGAAACACATCACACACACATTTATACACACTCGGTGTATTGCATTTTGACATTTAGAAATCCACACAGTACGTATAAGTCAATAGACATTTAGCAATGTTGGTAGCATGTACTCATATCTTATCCCTCCTTGGACATCGGTTCTCAGAAAAAACAGGCATCTACTTGTCAATGCCAGTGAACATTCCTTCAAATAGAAGAGAAAGGAGGGAGAGAAATCAGGGAAACATGCAAATCCATAAATCCCTACAAGGAATGATGGGATATATGCCATGAAAAAGAGAGATAGAGAGACTTTAATCATTTAATCTGAAGTGAAAGGATGATTATGTTATGACATGAGTCTTCACAAATCTATGAACATTTAGACCCCGTTGATTTGCAAACTGCAAGCTTCTTCCTTACAACTCTGGGTAGTTATGAGGGTGAAGCGAGTGTCAAGTGCAAGGTAATTTCTTTCTTTCTTTCCATACTGTAGTGATTCATTAAAAACGGAACATAAGAAAAAAATCAGTTTTGTACATTTAAATTAATTTCCATTGCGGGCCCTATTATCATATCTTACACATACAAGAAATAAAATACATAAATGGATTGAATTCTGAAATATTCAACTCAACACTGGCAATCATACTGTTCTTGGTTGCATGCTCAGTGTTAGAAACATTGATGTCTTGCAGGCCTCATGAATCAGCAAAGTGCTCCCTCCAGTGGAATACTGCAAAATGACAGCAACAACTCGGACAAAGCTGTAAAACCTGATTAGATGGCAGTGGGAAGAGGCAAGTGAAAAAGAAAAATAACAAACAAAAAAGAAAAATTGAGTGTGTGTGTGTGTGTGTGTGTGTGTGTGTGTGTGTGTGTGTGTGTGTGTGTATGTATGCATACATACACATATACAAAAATAAATTGTTTTTTTTGTTTTCGTATATATGGATTCTTAGTAGTCAGTAAGGAGCTATTTAACCAGAATTATACTATCAGGAGTCAGTTAAAGCAAACCATGATGAAAACTGTCCCTCCACCCTTCACGCACTGAATAATGTATTTTCCATTTCAAACGCCCCTAAGCCAAACTGATAGAGGTTTGTCAATTATAACCAGCACTCGTCAGTGAGGCTGACTACACCTTGGAGAACACAAGCAATCACCGTCATCTCTATTATCGCTGTTATCGCTGTTTTATTCTCTGGTTGGTTTATCATTTTGAGGAGGTGGCTCTGTGCTTTGTCTAAAATAATGAACCTCCCTGTTTCCTCCGGCTAGCCAGAGACTCATTTATCTCCACTAAATGATGTGAAACACTGTAGAGAATGAAGTAATTAGAATGTGGGGATAATTAAAATTGTCCCACTTTGCCTCTTTTTCCTCAGTCTTGCCACCATGTGACCGCAGGCACTGGGTGAAATGAGGTAAGACACAATTCTCAGCACTTCAGAGCCTTTGTAAAGAGGAGAGTGGGGAAACAATAAGAAAAAAAAAAAAAAAGGGCAATCCAAGTTTAGAAAAAAAAAAAAAAAAAAGAAATTACATGTTTTTGGAAGTTCCCAGGGATTCTGTGGCAAGTTTGTCTTTGTTGACAGAGGAAGCATCCAAGTGCTTCAGGCTCAGGTCAGGGCCCACAGCCGGTTGGAGAGCTAAGGGAGCTGAGCTGTTTGAGAGCCAGCAGCAGCCTCATGTTGTTTATGGTAATGAACAGCGGGGGGTTAGCGAGGAGGAGGGTAAATAAGTACAGGAAGTCTGAAGGAAACTGGAAGGACACGAGAAAAGAAAGAACATTCAAAACAAAGGACGGCAGAAAAGATCAAAAAGGACAAACAGAGAAAAAAAAAAACCTGAGCTGTCATGTCTGAGACAGTCACATTGTTGCTCTCAATTATGGGGACAAAATACATGACAATAAATCACTTAGCCAAGGAAAAGGAAGGGTAGAGAAAATGAGAATAAAAAGGGAGGCTAAGACAGACAGCAGATGGAAATTAGGAGAGAAACATGTTAGATGTGAGCAGGAGGTGAGAGACTGAAAGGTGAGATGAAGATCATAGATTTCCAGAGCTTTGTTGATGTGCTGTCTTGTCCTATATTGCCTTGCTTGGAGGGGCTTTGTTTTTCTTTCTATATTTATGTATAACAGCATCAGACAATAAACCAAAAAGCATATTGCTTCACATGAAATACCGAGAGAAAACTACAGACAAGGGTAAGCAATATCCTTGTCTCAAGCCCCTTATTATTGTGTCTCCAAAGAGATTACATTGTTTCACATGTGGGATCTAGTGGCATAACACCTCATCAGCAGACCTATTAGTTGATGAACAAACATAATATTCATTTTGTGCTGACTGAAGACTGGAAATCTGTATTTACTTCTTTGCACATATTAAATGGTAATAAGATGCTACAATGAGTTTCCTTTACTGTATAAAACAACATACAGCTACTCTGGCACAGCAACATTGAAACAATAAAATGCTTAAACCGAGTACTATTCAAAAGGTGTTACATAAAAACTGCATGCTGCATTTTGTGTTTTCTATTGTTTTTTTTTCTTGCATGTAGAGACATTAAGCTTCAAATAGCATAACCTTTCAATGTTGATTAAGAACTGTGGAGATTCACACAGTTTTGTAAAGTTTAACAAGTTTGGAATCGCTGAATGTTTTTCCCGCATCAAGTGCACCAAATGAGACTTAAGCAGACCTCTCGTTCCTCTCCAGCCATCCTGGCAACCCTATCCGTCTGTATTTCTCTCATCTTCTCATACTTGGCTTCCAACTAATAATGGCACATTGGAGTCACAGAACCACCACTGTCCAACAGCTCTGAGTCTAGACTGGAGCCGCCTCTGACCTCACCCATTAGTTCGCCCCTCGAGACTGAAGCTCACTGACACATATCCAAGAGAGAACACAGCGCTTTCCCTGCCCTTTCCTCATCTTTTGTTCATGTCCGGGCTATCGACAGAGAGGTACAAAAAAAAAAATTGTTTCCGGTGGTTACTAGTTATCAGACATTGCCATGGTAATGGAAGTGACAACCGTATCCAAGGGAGACTGGCTGGCACACGGCGTGTCCCAGCAATCACTGCGCCGACCCTGATCAGACTAGACATAATCTTAATTACAAAGTGATGCTGTTCACTAACTCTTTCACTCACCTGTCTGTCATCATCTCTGTGCTCCAGAGCACACGCACATCTGTTCATGTGCTAGGACTGACAGATTCAGATTCACACTCTCTCTCACACACACACACACACACAAACACACACACACACACACACACACACACACACACTACAGTCATGTAATGTGTTGCCAGTATTGCATAAATTCCAATCTGTTACTTATGTAAGAATAGTTATGTGTGTATGAAATATGGTGCGCGCACTTGTGTTTCTTGTCTCAGATCTTTCTGTCCCATAACGGCCTTTGTGTAAAGGTCACGAGTACCACATGAGAAAAAGCTTCTGAACATCTCCCAGCTTTACACACTATAACTTTCCCCTTTTTGGCTAAATGCCACACACACAGAAACAACAAAACACCTGAAGAAATATTTAGAATAAGACCTGCCAGAGGAATTTTATACAGTCATAAACACATAGCACTCTCAGCATTTGTTCAAACAGACATCCAGAATGTGTTGGATTGTTGATCAGTGTTTTCCTTTTCTCTCTGACAGATCTGAGATCAGAAACAGTGAGAAATGAACCACACTGCCCCTGATGCCAAAAAACAAGTCAGCAGGCTGAAAGACGGAAAACACAACAATGTAACTAATCAGCCGCTTCAAACACCATCACTGATTCACAGGTCACACACACACACACACACACGCACACACACAGATACCAAAGCTGCTGGTCTTTGTCTGCAACCATATGTCTGACAGGGTGTGTACGATGCTCTATCCATTGTAGAACTAGACTGTTAATCTCCTGCTTTGTTGCATGTATGTGTCTGTGTTGGTTTGGCTTAGTGTGTACACACATCAAAGCTGTGACTTTGCATGACATATCCTACCTTCTGGCCAGTCCCCATGCAGGTTTTGTCTTCCTGATGACCTCTGGTGCTCTGCAGGGTCAGCCGAGGTCCTTCCTCCAAACTCTCATCTGGACTAGTCACTGTCAACCCCGACACCTCATCCAGGATGTCCTCTAGAGACAGAGGCAAAGGACAGAGCTCACTAACGAGCAAGTGTACATACACGCTGGGTGTACCCAAATATCGGGTACTTCGCCCTAACACTCAGTTACAGCCCCTTTCAAACTGCTCAGATTTATTTGATTCTTCCTCTAATGGTGTTAAAAATAAATCTGAATGTCCTTCTGAATTTATGCACAGTACACTGACATTGGCATCCCTACTTCCTTGAACACTGCTTTCGCCTCCTTCCAAGTTACGGTGATAATGATAGTCATCCCTATAACCCTTTGTGTTTATCATTATGATATTACTGTGTAGTCAAATTGGTTATTATTCCATCCGTATCCGTGAGAAATTTCAAATTTCTTCTTTCTCTCCTTAAGCATGATATCATCGATAACCTCCATCTGGCTGCTGAAATGTTTTTATTCTCCGTCTGACCCTTTGCGCATGGCATATCCTACACTGACAGCTCCACACTGGTGAACGATTCATATTAATATTCATATTGCTCAGAGTCCCTGTATAAACAATGCCAGCTTGTCAGCCTGTGCACTGCAAGCCCCAATTTATAAGGAATACAAATGGTGCCCTTGCATGGATAAAAAGAGCAGGTCAGAGGAAAGCTGGCGGCTGCCAGCAGGTTGGTTAGCAGACAGCATCCATGCATAATTAGGAGGTCGCCCTATTCACCCTCTGCTTAAACAGATCGCCATCTGCATTCTCCATTTTTTCACCACACAAAGTTGGGGTTTAGAGGATGTATGATGGTACATGACAAGAAACGTGAATATAAAACTAAAAGGACAATAAAGGAGCACTGTGTAATTTTAGAGTCCGTGATCTATAGGGTAGTTTTTTTGTTTGTCATGAAGCACCTTAGTGTCTGATTGGACTGACACCAAAAAGGTCAGGCCCGGTGGCAAAGCTACACAAAGTTTAAAGTCAAATGCATCAAAAGTTTACTCTCCACTCTTGACCTTCTCACCTTTACTTGATGGCCCTCAAGAAATTAAAGTTATAATTTGAAACAGAAAAAGAAACTCACTATATTTGTCACTAGAGGACACTGTTTGTATACATCCTCTAATGAAACTTGCCATTGATCAAAACAGAAATAATAACAACAACTTATCCTATGCATCCACAACTTTGTTTTGGTAGCATTGGAAGCTTTACCTTGGCTCTGCGAGAAGATGTCTGTGGCTGGGCTCTGCTCCCCATCGGAGCGACGGGGTGGAAGGGAGCACAGCACCATAGGGCCCAGCTGGGGCAGGGTGCTGACGCTCAGAGTCAACGCTTGGTTTACAAACGCAGCCCTCATATCATCCAATTGGAGGGCAGATGCAGGTTTACCATTCAGCAGCAGAATCTCATCCCCTGCTTTCAAACCTGGTGGAGAATGAAAGGATAAAAAGTGAAAAATGTCAAATTCATCTTATACAGGTGGCTCCCTTAAATGCTGAAAAACTGCAATTGTACACGTTAAAGTGTATTAAGTTTGGAGAAATATGTTGCAACAAAAAAGTCTGACACAGTAAAAGAAGCAATGCAACGTAAGTGAAAAGATTATTACCAAACAACAGCACCATACCAACACAGTAGCTCTCCTGTGGGCCGTCAGGAGTGCTAATTTGTACAAATGATCTACACAAACAAAACATCAGTGCCATACTCCTCTGCCAGCAGCTCTCTGGCTAATCAGACATGTTGGGACTCTAATGTGTGTGCAATATATTAAAAATACATCCTTCTATGCTTGTTTCGCTTGAGGCAAATACTGATCTAACAAGACTGTATGGGTTTAAGAAGGAGGGTGCAATGCCTGTCTATTCCTGTCCTGTCATCGTGTATATAGTCAACGCGGTACCATATATGAAAAAGAAACCACGGGCTTCACTGGAACACAGCTTCTGTTTGAGGCTTTTCCCTCTTGCTCCTCCTCTCGACCACCTGTGCCCAGCTGTGCTAATTGAGAATTAGCACTCGATCAGCTGACCAATTAGCAGACAGCCTCACCCAATAAACCTGAGTGGTTGTGACAGCTGTTTAAGAGGACTGACAGCAGTCTCTCCTGCCCTCGCAGAATTAAGTAAGACAAAGGGTTTCGTTCCTGTTAACACAGTCACACATGCGTTCATTTTTGCCTGTTATCCTTTTCTTCTGACTTCGGTCTCACTTTTATATTATCTACTGTAACAGAAAAGGCAGAAATTCTGTGATGCAGCTTTCATAATGCACTGAATGCTACAGACACACAGGCACACACACAGTTACATATATAGATGTATGAGGCACACATTTAGCCCTAAGTTATGACCTAGTTGTCTGGGATGTGAAATGTCAGCTGTAGAAGAGTCTTTATTGGACAGAGAGAGATAACCCCTCTGGCCATATACTGCTGTGTGTGTACGACTGTGTGTGTGTGTTGCATGTATGTGTCTTTGTGTGCGCTTTCTGTAGGGGGGAGGGGGAGCAGATATTACAGTGAGAGGGAGGAAAAAGAGATAGAGAAAAGACCCTTTGGGGCTCCTTGTCCAGTGCTGGCCTGGTTTCTGCGTATACCCTGCAGAAATTGAAGCGTGATCTCTTTCACTCCCCATTCATTCTCCTCACTCTTAACAAAACATGCGCACACACAGGCTCATCCCAGCGTACACGTGGACCTACAAACGTCCTGTCTGACATACTTTTCTGTGAATCAGCAAGATATAGTATTATATTCCAAAAAGATGCACTGTGTTGTCTGGATGCCACAAGCTTTTTCAATCTCTGCTCGCCTATAGAGGTGGAGGAGTCGGTACAGCTGCATCCTCTGGCTGCTGGCAGCCTGCTAAACTAGCAGATTGCCAATGCACTGGAGGACCCAATCTCACACTTGAGTAACCCTGGTCCGACCCAGGGGCACAATAGTGGGGCACGCTATTTTCTATACATTAGTGTTGTATCTACAGAGCAGCCGCGTGTTTCTCCAACCCATTAGGTCTCTCTGGCTCCGTTAAAAAATAAGGGACCAATGAATGGGGGTTGATCTCTACACCCTGCCTTTCAAACGGCGGTCAGATGCAGACAAAGGAATGCTGTTTATCTTCTTTGCTCTCAGGAAGGAGGAGAAAGCCACAAATTCATACCTCCCATGCAATCTTTTGCTGACCTTACACAGTTTTTCTATTTAGTTGTAGTTGCTGGTTTATATCCTGTGCACATACTGATGTTGGAGGCATATCTTGGCTGTGAATGACTTCTCTTTGCACTCCAGTTCTAAGCATGGTGATTGCCAAAACTGTGAGTAATGTGTGTGCAGCTTTCCCCTGCTTTCTTTGACATCTACCTGAACGTCAACTCATTTCTAAACAAAGTGTGCACTTTATTTTTTTTCATCTCTTCTCTACTCTGTTCAAAAGAGACTAGCTGTGTTGGCTCAGCAGCTCATGCGATTCGGTCACACAAAGCTGCACTGATAAGATGCCATGTGGGATCAGGTGTTTCTCAGGTGTTTCTTAGGTCAGGTGTTTGGGTGTTGAGTGTGCAATGTCAACTCAAGAAAGAAATATGTACCAAGCTTTCAAATGCCTTTTACATAACCCAAGTTGTTACTGCACTCAGATTCAACTATGGTAATTGTCTTGGATGTTTGTTTTGTTTTGTTTGTTTTGTCTTTTATGTCTGAATATAAACTCCCAGGACACTGAATGTACAGTACACTACACACTTTATTTGTTAAAAAAAGAGAAATATATACCTTTCGCTGAGGCCAGTCCCTCTGCTTTCACTTCAGTAATATGGAGCTGCTGCCTCCCATCCTCATCTATAACTGCCACAGAAAAACCTATAGACATACATAATTAGAGACAGAAAGAGAGTCAGTCATTAATTCTTTCAGTCCACTTTGAAATATCTCAATTTGACAGCGCATACCAAATGATTAAATCCATTTAAGGCACAATGTACTAACACCGGGTCATCTCCCTTTAGTTATTAACAAAGTATGACTCAATGAAGTCTACATCAATTTGACACAGAATTTAAGAGTATGACAGGAACTGAGTTTATCTAGTTCAAAAAGGGGTATTGTCAGAGACAAGCATACCATATCCGATGGTGCAGGACTCGGCTTTGTCAAATCGGATCACCTTGGTGGCTTTGGGGCAAATCTCAATCTCTTTGTAGAGCTGCAAACATAAGAAAATTATATTTAATTGGCAAAAAATGGAAGCATAGCAGTGTTGTTGGATGGAGAAGGTCATGGTCATGTTATCACTCTTAATAAAGAATGCTTGGATTCATGTATTATTCAGGCTCCTTAACAGAGCAATTGCATTTGAAGGTTGTGGGGTCAAAATCCAGGTCAAGGCTGAGAAGTGAGTGGGTGCTCAGACAAGGGTTTGACCTCACAGGCGAGAGCATAGACACAGCTGTGTGTATGAAGAAACAGACAGGATCAGAAGTCTGCAGTGTGTAATGTGCTTCACTGTGGAGAAATTATAATGTAATATCATAGACTAAGGATGAAAGAGGATGAAATGAGTCACTGATCAAAGCAGGAAGATAAAAGGCCTCTTGAAGAAAAAGAGCGAGTTATACAATGACTTTGCTTTGAGACAGAGTTCAGTGTATCACCTACAAAGCACCGTCACAAAGAGAATTCGTTTTGGGGTTACAGTGACTGAATAATGTGGAGGTGAGGTCTTCTTCAATGAGAGTAATTGTTTGTATGAATAATAAGAAAAGTACACACACAGACAAACACACAAATGGGTACAGTTCATAGTGCAAATAATAAACTCAGAATACTGTTTTGCATAATTTATAGCATATCCGATTAAGCTTCTTTTGCATCCAGGGAATTTTGTATGCATTGCAAATCAAATCGGCAACCAAGTCATAAAACATGCACAAGCTTTCATCCAGATTTGCCTGGAATGAAACAAAAATTAATTCATAGTAAGGTGAAGACCCCAAAATCCAAATGGGATATTGTGTCTCAGATGAGACTGTAATACAACAAAAATACAATAAAACTTAAAAAACAAATGAAATATTGTAGTTTCATGGTTCATTATGTGACTGCCCAGAGTCCAAAACTGTGAAATTCACTCCATGACATCACAAGTTATTATCACAGTGCTTCAGTGTGTGTTTCCTCACCAGATCAGAGATGTCCTCTTCAAGTTTAGGAACATAAAAGAGCATTTGGTTGTCAATCCACATCTTCAAACGCATGTAGTGACCGGAGGGGTCGATCTTATGGGTCTGGAGGGAACAAGAAAAGAAGGTAAAGAGGAAAAAAGACATGTTTAAGAGGAGGTAACTCCAAAAATAGTCAATCATAACCAATGTATTAATTCTTCTTTCCAAAATAAGACATAGTCACTTTAATTACTTGTGGTTTATTCTAAAGCCCAGCCTGTCTTCTAATACATATGGACAATATTTTACAACCTACCAAAACACTATTACCTTTACCATTACCACAGTCTACAAATCATATATGTAATCCACGTATATATCTGCATGCGTCTAACACAGAGTAGCGATGAATGAGACGCTCCAGTTCCTTGTGACATGTTTATAGAACACATGCACACAAACGCCCACACACACATCTATAAGCTTTACACATGTTTCAACAGACCCTTAAGTGGAACATATGTATCATTATGCATCATTATTCTAGTGTTAGGGACGAGACGAGGTGAAGTTGAAAGAAATTTGACAACACTGTGTGAGACAGTAATATGCAGTGTATATTGTAAGGTAAAAATATGTAAGAAATATGTGTTTACATGTTTGCCTGTCTTTAGCTGTCAACAGATTGTAAAATGGTAAGATTTCATTCTCCTTATGTAACCACTTTTGGTATTCTAAACTGCCCTCCACTGAACTATGTGCAGTTTTATGAGACCCATTCCTCAAGATTGTATGTGTGACAAACTTGTTAAAATGAATTATTTGGATGCCTAACAGCTGATCGTTACCAGTTTTGGTGGAGCATTCATGTGTGTCTACATGTGTGTGTGAAAAAGGTTGGTACATCACCTGTCATTCCAAATTATAAGTGCATACTGTTTGGTCTGTAATTATCACCCTAAGTATTGTAGACGATGCACTTCAAACTTACAGAAGCAGACTTGTAACTAATAAATAGTCTGTAGTAATGGCCCACCTTGCAGATGGTGCTCAGGACTTCCAGCCCGGTCTCCCCGGGCTGTATGATGGCCAGGACAGGCTGATTGTTCGGCAGACAAACCCAGGAGGGAGTCAGGTAATCACGAACCCAAATGTCACTGTCAACGTTTTGCTGAGGCAGACTTTTCACCGAGCCCTCTTTCTCCTTCTGAAAATACAACACACACACACACACACACACACACACACACACACACACACACACACAGAGGATTTAAGCATCTTTGTGTAGCCTTTGTGCTCAGTGAAACCAGAAGGCACCCCATGATAAATTCAATGTTATCATGAAAACCTTTCACTTCCAGTCGAGGTTCTGCTAAGGGTAGAAAGAGATCCAGAAAAAAAAAAACAACCATATTCTATTATCCACAACTGAAATTCCTAAAATCATGCAGTAATCCTCCTAATTCATCTTAGACTGATTAGACTAATATGATGGAAACTGGCGGTGGCCTGAAAGCAGCAGGAGATCTGATTACAAAATCTAATTCATTTGTGTTGATGAGAGCCTCTTGATACAGTTGTCTCCCTGCGTGGGTATATGTTACATATCTCTGTGCATTTGCATCTTTGTGGGTATATGTGCATTCTGTTCAAACCACACAATGTAACCTTTAAGTCCATCAGTCTGACCTCTGACAATCTGGCAGCCATGTCAACCTCTCTACTCGGATTCTGTCCAACTCGTCTCTTCTACTCGACCTCACACTGTCTGTCACTGATACCTTATCTCCTCCTTTCAGGTAACAGCATCCACAAACTCGTCTATTCTTTCATCCCCCCTCACTAATCATTGCCTCTCCTTCTGGTGCCCCTTCCCCCTGTATCTGTACATCCCTCTATCTCCCTCTGTCCCATCTTTCATTCACACCACACAATCTGCTGACTGTTAACAATCTGGCCCGGTGGTCCCTGTTTAAATGAACTGAGGATCATCTGTGCATGTGAGTGAATCTGTGTGTTGGTTACAGAAGGAGCCATGCACATGTTCACATCCACAAACTCAACACACACACACACACACACACACACACACACACACACACACACACGCACACATTTTCTCTGACAGACAACCCATAACTAGTACCTCCCCCCAACTCCCTGAACTCCCCAGCCCTGCTCAGCACCATCTGGCTCCCCTCCTGGCCCATCTAGGATTCCTCTGCTGGGGGGCAGGGGTCCCAGGCAGCACACTAAATTCTCTTTCTCTCTCATTCCCTTTTATTGCCATTGGTGGGATTCCCCAGATCAAACAGAGAATTAACGCTAGAGATGCTCAGTGCTACTGATGCAGCATTGATGATTCTATCTTACAACCAACTGAAGCATGTTACTTCCTATGCATTTCTTGACTGTCATCTCATATCCTGCCAGCTGAAGCTGGGTGTGGGTGGAAGGAAATCAATCTCCCATGGCGCCACTGGGGGCCTCCACAGTCAGAGTGGGTTAGTGCCGTAGAGTTGTCTTCTATCTACTGAGTTCAGACAGAGGCCTGCCTTCCCTCCCCCCTCATATCTGGTGCCTTCTACCAGTTCTTATAAAATATGAAACTGGCATGCTTGTCCTTGCACAACCCATGGGTAATTGGACATTATTCCTTACAGTTCATATAAATTCATAATTGACCAGGCTGTGATAAGGTACTACAGCCCTATGGTGGCCTTAGATAATCTATTTTTCTCTCTGAAGATATTACTCATTATTTGCAATTGTCTCTTAATTGTAGTCAATACACAGATACACAAAAGCACAGATGGTGTGAAGCTGCCAGGTCCTTTGGTAGCAAATGTCTGCATAATTATTTGAAACATTAGAAAGCTGATCTGAACATATCAAATAGAATTTGTCCCAGTGGGATTAGCAGACAGAAATATCCCTCCAGTCGATAGCCTATAAAATAGTGTTTGACATAATACAGGGTAATAATAAAGGGTAGAGAATAAAAATAATGGCATTATTTCTGGCTATGATGTAGAGTGGTCAGTAGTAAGAAAAAGGAGAAAGCAGTAAAAAGCCCAAGTTAGACCTGCAAAGACTGATGAAGAAAATAATTTGTTGACTGGTGCAGGAGGAGGAACAGATGCAGCAGATGAAAAAGGTTGTTAATCTACTGCAAATAAAATCAGGAATCATCTGTTGACATTAAAGAAAGACAAGATTCTGCAGCTTTTAAAGTTTTATGGTCTGCAAATTTCTAATTTAAATCTTCAGCTATGAGAGAAGAGGATGTCTGAAAACATTAAAGCAGGAGCTTGAAAATGACCTCAAAAAAATGCTCATTGATGCAGAAGGGTGCAGGGATTTTGTGCTTCCCCCAGCTAAACCCCCAAATGAAGAGTCAGAGCACCAAAAGGATCTCAGTTAAGTGAAAGGAGGTGGAAAATCCAGCAATATCGCTGGCCTCGGGGTCTTAAGAAGCCCGTAACCCATTATACAAGTACAAAGGTTCATCAGATGCTCCAGTGATTTTCATGTTGGCTTATGAGAAAGGCAAACAATGACAATGAATTAGCCTACAGCTACATGAGCGCTGGTTTTCTGTAGAGAATGCCAAATTAAGAAACTGTATAGATAATCACATTCAGATAAACATTCAATGTATCTGTTGTGGCCTTTGTCATCTTGCTTTGGCTGCAGGACAGGCAGGGACCACAATGGAAATTAAGAAGTAACATGCACTCAATTTGTACCTCTAACTTTTAACAGCAAAGTTTTCCCAAATTTTATTTACAAATGTTTGGTTCATCTTGATCGACATTAAAAGACAAACACCTAAAAATGTCAAGGGGAACACGTTTCTATTATGGTGCTTCAAATAAAGGGATATTTGTATTCTATTTTTTGTCTAGTAAAGATGGCTAAGCTCTTACAGATTTCTCACTGGCGGAGTCTTCAAACATGCGCTCCAATGGCTTTCTCACCGGCTCTATCCCATCAACGAACACCTGTAACCACACAGAGAACAGTACATTACAACTGCATCCAAATATGTCACATACAGAGCAGTTATTATGCAGTTATTACATCTACAACTATAAGGCACTCCGTAGAAAAATCATTCATCATTCATCAGAGCATTTATCTAACCTGGTTGATTGAAGGATGTCCTGTGGTCTTTCTCTTTGAGGTGGTGTCCAGCCCCCAGAGGGAGGAGAAACGACTGCGACGTTTACTGAAGGTACGAGGCATGGCTTGGTTCCGCCTCCTGATGCTGCTTTCTGTACGAGCTGACACCTGTGACAGTGATAATTACAGAAAACATGAATCTTCTCAAGTACTTCAGATTCACACAGTTTCTGAATTATTTAGTTCTGGAAAGCATTGCACATAACTGAGCAATTGCATTTAAGCGTTATCTAACAGATTTTTTTCTTACCTTTGATATTTGATACTAATCTCATTCTTATGCTTTGTTTTTTTTATTTTTTATTATTGAGCTGTTCTGCGGTGGCAGTCCAACTATATGGTACACAAATACATACAGTACTTTGATGCACATGTACTGTATGTATGCCCACACAAGCACATACTGTACTTGTGTGGCCATGTGCTTATTGGCCTCCTCATCGGTCTCTGTTCATGAGGCACACACTTCAAACATAATAGGTCAAACTGTCTTGAAGAGTTTTCTTATGTAAGCTGCATGTAAGTGGCCTTTTGCCTATTTTATTACAATGACTCTTTTGGCCATGGATAATACAATTAATTAATAAAAGGAATTCCCGTAGAAAGAAAAAAAAGAAGAAAAATTGTGACAGAAGAAAAACAGCTACGAGTTGAGAGAGAGGACAGTTAATTTTTGCTCTAGGCGATATGAATTGGTTCATTTCAATGTTTTTCATTTCATTAATGAATAACCAAATTCTATTCTTTATTCTGTTAATGTATTTTAGTTTCATTAATTCATTTATATAATAATTTTACATGTGGCAAATATATGACTCTCCTCAAAAATGTGCACTTTTATAGCAATATTTGACTAATGCAACAATAACATTTAAAACCTGGGAGAAAAAGGGATGTGATAATGAACACGGAGGGAAATGGAGAAAAAACAGATGTGTGAGACAGAGAGGAGGAAAGGGTGAAGAAAGATAAAGATAAGGAGAGACCAAGGGAGATAGAGTAGGAAACACAGAGAGAGACAAAGGAAGTGAGGGTGTAGGCAGTAAAAGGAAGGGGGGGTCAACAGAGAGTGTTAAGCCTGTTTGTGGGAAAGTGCCTCAGGGATGGAAGCTTACTAACAGACTTTGTATCGATCCACCAATCACAAAAAACAGTATCAACCTCTGATGTTGTATGTGGGTTTGTTTGGTATATTCAATGGCCTGCTTGTATAAAACCTGTCTACAGAGATATTGTTTCGAGCTCTTTCTCTCCGCTCAGCTCTTTGTTTCCTGTATGATATTTGGCAGAGCATACAGCTGCTTGATAAACAGCCGCATATAAATCATTCCATCTATGGCAGCGTTTCATTCTGTACATTCTTGAAACGCTCAAGGTGACAATAAGAGCACAGTGCAGAGCGCTGAGCTGACGACTCGACTCACGTCAGGACAGTTTGTGGAGAGAATGATCTGAATGTGAGAGGTGAAAACAGTGTGTGTAGGCAAAAAAAAATGTGAGTGTGTATCTGTGTTCCTCAATATACTGTAGGTATCCTTACAAGGAGCAAAATATCTATGAAAGGATAACACAAAAAAAATAAATAAATAAATGAGTGCAATTCTTTAGTGTGGAAAATTTGGTTTGGTTTTCATTTTCCTAAAAGGCTAGTTTAGATTTTAGTTTACAATTGAGTTTAGGATTGAGATTAGAATTAAATTCTAAATCGCCATGTCATTGATTTTCAACACTATTCATCTGTCGGGAGTCACAGCTGAGAACAGCATCTTTGAGAGTCAAACTGATTTAAATTTTATAACACACTGTCAAGGTCAAATCTATTGAAAGAATGCAGCAGTGAGTCAGAGGCTCACTAGAAACCAACCCGGGCCACTGCGATAAAGACTCAGCCTTAATGGTACGTGCTCTGTCCAGAGAGCTACTGGGGCGCCGCAGCAATAAGGTATTTTAACTTTGAAATATTTCCGTAATTCAAAGCTGTACTTCTTCCCAGGTATCACACTGCTTCAGACTACAGCTGTGAGTCAGCACATGTGTGTTCTGGCTTTGAGAAACAAATGACAGACAGCTCTGGCCCCTTTTGGGCTGCAACATTTGGGGGAGTTTTTTGAGGCGTGGAAAACAAGACTTTTCGGTGAAGCTACTTCAGGACAGCTGTACAGGATTTCTAAAAAGTCTGCAAAGTTAATATAGGGGTGTTCATTATTTAGCCTTCCCCTGTCTGCTTGTTCCTAAGTAACCATTGAAAAGTTGTAGTGTGTTTTGACATCAGGCTACATGCAGTGTCTATTAGTTTGCACATTTGTCAGGCAAGTAGAAATTCTCGCCTTCAGTAGGTGTACAGTATGTGACAAGATGCTCACGCTAACAGCCAGATAAACACACCCACTCTACAAGCTGGGCTGGTATTGAGGGTCCTGCAATTGGAACCTCTCACGCAATGCTTACAGGAACATGTAGAAACACGTGGGACAGAAATTGAGTGGAGTAAAATTAAAGCAAGTTATGGAAACAGTTGGAATGGATAGTCACACACGAGTATTAAAAACATGTGAGGATTAATGAGAGTGGGTGCATCGGCAGCAGAATCATACCAGTGCATGGAAGGAAGAGACAGAGAAGATGCCCAGTCGTCCCATGGCCAGCTTGGTGGGACGCGAAGCAAAGCCCAGCAGGCGTTTGGGGTTGGGGGGTTCGCCACCCTGCAGACTGGCCAGGTAGCACCGGCAGCGGAACAGATCCATGTGAAACCGCTCCAAGTTCTGCTCCCACAGGAAGATCTAACAGAAGGAAAGATGAGTGAAAAGTGATTTGTGATTATGCAACATAAGCAAACTTTGCTGATTAGATCCAGATTTTTCTATGGAATAGGTCAAGATTTAGCCCATGATGGAAAAACACAACAGTGACAAAAAAAAAAAGAGAAAAGAATAAAGATAAAATATGTAGAAAAGATCACTCTTTGTTAGATGGTTATTTGGTCGTTTCAGGAGGAGTGAGATGTGGGAGTACTGAAGCCCCTGTGGAGAGGTATTACTCAGCAACACAACCCCCACCAGTCACCGACCTGCTGTGCCATGTGCAATGTATCACAGGGTGGGCCGTGGGAGGTGGAACACAGGAACACAGGGACGGACACACACACACACACACATTTGCAATGAAACACAATCTAGACTTAATTTGCACTGGTTCCTCCCCCTACCTATTTGTTGCAGGACTTAATATAAAATGAATATAACAGCTCTTTCTTTGAGTGTTTGGTTCAACATAGATCCCAGGCCTGTATATTTATGTAAATTCATTTTGTAGAGTAAAGTGGTTCCAGATAGTGATCTTGAAAGAAGTCGGACAATGATATAATCAACCACTCAGATTAAGGCGTTCTCACCCATTTAATCCCACAATTTTAGTTAATGTGCCTTTATAGAAGGCAATCAAAATCCCAGTGTTTTCTCAGAAATGGGAAGCGTTTTGCATGATTAACCACCCCCTGGCACTCTTTTTTATGTAATATTGTTTTCTTTTATTGACTATCAACCAAATGCCACACACATACAAAGACACAGAGGTTTGCTCCCACAAGGAGGCCTATTGTTAGTGGGCACATTCTCAAACTCTCTTGCAATGTTTACATGCAAGGCAGCTTTAACATTCAGCAGCAGCTCCAGACATGCATGGAGTAAGAATAAAGCTATACGCTATGTTCCACTGAAAGTGAACAAACCTGATCCTAGAAGAGCTTTGAAATTCCAGCTGCGATTCGTTTCAAAACAGCTATTAAATATGGAGGGATTAACAAGATAACTTCACCTGCCTGCTAATGTGTGCATTGCATGTGTTTCAACGTGTGCTATGAATATTCTGCATTCAGCTGCATGTTGATGGGTTTATAAATAAGCACCGGTTGGAATATTTGAAAACATCTGTCGTTGCAATTTCTCCTTCAGAACATTTTGCCTGGATGACGCCATGCAGTAAAGATGATTCAGTGCTGAGACTTCAGTGTGTGAGAACATCAGTGCAGTTAAAGGTACAAAGATGTGCATCTGTAAAGGTTCTTAGGTGATTTCACTCAACTGGAAGACACTCAGCAGGGTGCTCAATGCATGAGAACACAAACCTGGGTCATATCAGCATCACATGGGCATAAAGGATGACTACATTTGCAGTGCGATAATACGGAAAGGCGTCCTGACACTAAGGCTTCCTCCTATTTCTATTGCCTCCTTCCATCCCTGTTCCATACCTGCTCTAGTATGGTTTTCCTCTTTTTGGCATCAGTGACGGTGGACAGTTGCATGTCTCCCATCTTCTTCATCTTCTCGTCCATGTCGATCTTCTGCTCCAGCTTGCGGATCTCGGTTCGCAGCAGTCGCACCGTATCCTCCCTGTGATGCTGCCGAGCAAGAGCAGCGGCACATGCGGAGTGGATCGCCGTGATCCAGTTCTCCAGTTCTGTCTGGCCTGATGTCTGACAGGAGAGGGGAAAATGTAAAAATAACTGGTGACATTTCTGAAGAATGAGTGGAAGGTAACTATAGCGAGGAAAAGGCATTAAGAAATTGACAGCTAAAAGTACGAGTCCTATTATTAGCCTCTGGGAGAAGGTGGTCACTATAATTTCATCATCATTGTATTACTTATTTTCCCATTCTTTGATTGAATGTCACTGTGGACAGTGGCCATGAATATAAATAGACACATTTTAATATTACACAATGGTCACAGGGGTGGATCACTGTCACAGTATGACAGTGTGGCCTTTAAACATGTCAGACAGAAAACAAACACATGGACCCAGAACTGGCTTATCTCCCTCACATGGCTAAATGGCATGTACTTGTGTGCCACACAGACACACACACATTCTTTAAGGAGAATTAGGTCTCCACTTATTTCCAGCCATCTATTTCTCTCTTAGTGACCTGCTGACTTCATGTAGCCCCAAAAAAACAATGAAATCATTGAAAAACTGTGGACCCACATTATGTTTTCAACTATGAAATAAAACTATTGTTTCAGCTTTAACAGTGTGAGTAAAATACTTCCCTTCCCCCTTTGTTTTCTATGTCCCATAGCTGTTTTAAATACCAGTGTCTCTCTCACCTGGAAGAGGAAAGCATCTCCCACTGAGTTGCTGAGGCAGAAGACAAAGTCTTTCTTGGGGTGTTCGGGTACGGCCTGGACAATGCTGTTCTCCACCCACAGTGCATGTTTAGGAACACTGTTATGGTCGATCCCAGAACGACCATCAGAGTCGTACAGGCAAAGGGTGCAGCCTTGAGGGAATACAGTAAACAAAGATGAAGAAGAGAAAAAGAAAGACAGAAAAAGGTAATTTTCTTACTGATGTCACATACTGAACTGTATTTACCATTCCATTTTATTCTACTGAAGCCAATTAGGTTTATTAGCAGCTTTTCAGCAGTGCATTGCAATGATGATAATCTAAAATGCATGAAAAATACAACAACCAGAATGTGTCCCTTTTATACCAGTATTGTATTTAATCCCTCATTGGTATTTAGGAAAAATAATTTAAAAATTTTTTTTTTATTATGGGCCTACATTGTTTATTATTGGTGATAATGTTTAATATGAGGTCAGGAGAAATACTATGAGCCAGTCTGATGTATTTATTTTTAGGGGGATGTATATACAAAGAGGGGGCAGGCAGGAATGTAGCTGCAGATGCTGTATTTTATCCATTTCACAAGGACGAGATTGGATTAGACACGGATGCCACCATAAAATGAAATTGTGATGAGGCCAAGGAGAGGGAATGTTAGGCCACACAGAAGAGGCTGAGAAAAGACAGTAGAGGTGACAACCAAGGGCACGGGCCGTGTTGCAACTGATGTGATTACAGTCTAACGGGAGAGAGAGTGTGAGAGATTAAACAGGCTGAGGTCAGGTTAAGATGTTTATCTGAATGTGACATTATGGCTGTCATTTTGTTTGTGATTTTGTTTAAAGTAAAAGTTTTGGTAATTTGTTGCCTCATATTTGAAGCTGAGTTATTACTCCTTGTGACTAAGTATTTCTAGAGTTATTAAGGTAACTAAATACATAAATTGGTACATATATTTTCATTAAACTAATACAGGTAAAAAATCCCAAAATATCTTAGAGAAAGGAGTATGAGAGTCTATGCAACACCTTTCAGAGAGACCCAGTAGTGTTTCCACTTGCGCCTTGTTGCAGGTTCCACCTTCTTGTTTTTCTTATGAACCAAGAAGTTCTTCACAGCCAGAGCCCCTGCTTTCCTGACGGTGCCTTGTGCACAGCCAATCAGAGTGTCCGAAGGATATGCACTACTGAGTGTGCCGCTGCTCTGCTCATCACTCACAGCAGAGCCAGCCTCCTCTGTGCAGTCCCGACCCTGATGTGTCTGATGATAGATTGATGAAAAAATTGAGTGATAAATACATGTTGGATCTATCATTAATGCCTGTTTCTAAAAAATAATAATGCAGACACACACACGAACAAAGTAACTTACCCAGGCTTGATTGTCCAGCTCCTTCCGGAAATTCTCATACACTCCGCCTCGGCCTCCCTCGCCGCCTCTTCCCTCTCCTCCTCCTGCACTGCTGCTCCCGCTGTCGCTCCCGTTGAAAACGCAGCTCTCAGTAGCCGAGTATACTGAGAAAGAGGCCGACATGGCCTTACAGCGCCGCGACACCAACTCGCCGTCCACGTCTATCTCTGTAGTGACGCCATCGATGCCGCTGTCACCATACTCGCTTCCCTCACCCAAAACACCCGAGATGTCCTGACAGAAAACCGGGGTAGAAACATACCTGATTTACTTAAGGATTATTAATGTATATACAGAAACTCATATATTTGGATAGTCAAAATATGTACACACACAAACTAGTGTCGCTACAGATACACACAGGAATAAGTAACATTCTGACTGACCTGACCTGATTCTGGGTTTATATTTGTGTGTGAATATGTATATGGCTGGGTGCATTAGTGCATCAGAATGTGTGTTTGTGCGCATGTTTTGCCAAGCATTTCTGCTGAAAGGAAGCTTTTCACTTCAAGTGAGAGGTTCTCTTTGCTTTCACACTTTTCCTTTACCAAACTGAGTCCTCCTCTGTTCTTTTTGTCTTGTTTTGCTGTGTTGTCTGTCTATTTATATCCGGTCTAACAAGCCCCTCAGCCTGGCTGAGATGAATTTATAATAAGCACTTAGGGTGCTCTGCTATCCAAGGGTGTTTGGGGGTTCTGGGAATGAGTTGAAAGAAAAGCATGGTTCGCTATTTTAGTACTTCCTTCTTATTTGGCAACTTTCTTTTTTTTTTATCAATGACACATGAAAATTACAGAAAGCACATGAACATTCTTTGTTCTACTGATGCAGTTTTGTTTTCGTCAATTGTATCTTTTATCAACTGGCTTTTTGGCGATGCTTTAGAGTGACTGTGCTTTCTCTTTTACCCCTTGAGTGAATCTGCTTTTCTGAGATAATAAAAAATCTAAAAGATGTTCAAAATGTCTTTGTGTATATTTATGCTTGTTAGGACAGTGTGTGTGTGGTTAGTGAATGGGGTATGAACGATATTATGCTTTAATGCTTTAATTTCTGGAGGGGGAATAGAGAAACCAGGCCAGCGTTGGACAAGTAGCCTCACAGCGACTTTCTATCTGACTCCTTGTAATCCCTTTCCCCATTACACAAATATACACACATACTTGGGTGCGCATGCACACACACAACTGCACAGCATGAGCACACACAGGAAATGTCTCTGGTTGTCAACAAAATGTTAATTGCTGCAGTGACTGTCATGTCTGTGAACCCCCTAAACTTCCTGGATACTACTGGTAAACAAAGTCCTCTATCATTCTTTTAGGGGTTTGTATTTGTCTGTATTGACAGGAAATAGAGAAGTAGAGAAATGAGACTTTCACTTACTGATTACTGTGTAATTTACTCTGTACATTTATTCCTATTGTCACATAATGTGATCTAACCTGAGTAGTTTGTGCACGGCGTCCTTGGAAAGCAGGGCACGGTGCAGCTGGGATGCCAAGCCCCGCCAAGCCCTCAGACAGGCAGTGGGAGCGTCGGCAGGGGAGTGTGAATGCTCCATACCCGCCACCATCCTCCTCGGGTGGCGACATCAACCCCTCCTCCCCTCCTCCGTCTCGGTCGCACTCTGCTTCTCTCCGGTTTTTAGCGTAGCGGCTCCTCTGGCCCCTGAGGCCGGGACTCTGCTGGCTGCACAGATGGTCCAGAGACGATGCCCTTTCAGCTGAGCCTGGAACATACACAGGTGGTTATTGCAGGGCAGCGTGTGCATTTGCGTGTGGTCACGGTGAGGTTATGTATTCTGATTACTGTCAGTTACTTTCGGATTACGCTGTACCTTGTGTGAATTAACCTTCTCCGTGTGAATCTGTGTGATTTTGGTGAGTGAGTATGAATCTGTGTGTGTGCAGCAGGCCCATCCATTATTCCGAGCTCGCAGACCACCTGGGGCGCCACTTAGACCTTCAGCAGTTAAGTTACCAGCCACCGCCTGCTGTCCTGCGGAACTGCAGCAGCTCCTGCACAGTGCCAGTTAGGCTAACCACCCCGTGATTAACTGAACTACTGCAACTGATGGATGGCAGCTAACCTTCAATCAGTGGATTTTCTCAAATCATTTTTCCCTACTCAGTGAGTCCCTGCAATTTATCCCACCTCTCTCCCCCTCATCACCTGTAAAGAGAATCAAATCAAGCTTACACGCCTGCACACACGCACAGATGTACACATATATGAAGAAAAAAGAATCCAGCCGTCAGTCACCATTATCTTGAGTATACATTTCAATAACTTCAATATCTACTGTTTCAATTCAAGACGGGAAATATAACGTATCAGTCGAGACTTGACATCCACCCATGAAAAATGGAGGCACAATTTGCACTGCTGTCGACAATAACAATGGTCGTTTTTAACTATGACAAAAAAAAAATGCTTCTCAATGGCCACATGAGAAATGCATGCATTCCGCAGGTTTACAATACATAGACTAGACACCATTATGCGCGTGTGGACCATCCTCACCTGCACTGCCCCTGGGGCATGTGAACTGCTCCTCCTCCTCTTCCTCTCCTCCATCTATCATCTCCTCAGTGCTGGTCAGATGCTCCTGGCTCAGGTCAGACAGAGAGAACTCCAGGCTGTCTTCCCTCCACATGTCCGCTGACTTGGACCGTTTCTTCTTAAAGCTCCCACCCTCCCGTGGGCCCTCAGTCATTCGCTGGAGGTACCTTTCCTCTCCAACAACATCTCCCTCCCCCTCGGAGTCCTCTCTTCCATCCTGAGCAACAGTGTCCGCCTCTGAGGTTTCAGGAGTTGGTGTGGCCAAGGGGTCGTCATCATTCTGATAGGACTCCGGCCTCATTGTCATAGCAACGCGCTGAGTCCAGTGAGGGTTGATGCCGAACTCTTCAAACGCATCTGTTGCGTTGAAAGGTTCCAGTCCGTTCTCTGCTAAGGACTGTGGGATGCTAGGGGTGCTGGAGGAGCGAGTTGAGGCTTCAGAGTTTCTGTGTTCCTGTTTCACTGAAGAGGACTGCCGGGAGCGGCGGGTGATTGACTGCTTGTTGGAGAGACGGAGTGACCGCGACGTGTGCTTACGGGAGAGATGTCCCGTCACATCGCCGTAGATACCACTGTCCCCATTCTGACTCTCCACATTTCCCATGATTTAACTGTAGATTAAGGAAGAAATTTCTGTGAAACACACACACACACACACACACACACACACACACATATATAATGTTGCCATTATCCCTTAGTTTAGACTATGACTAATTCTTGTAAGTTTAGAAAGCAGTGATGTAAGTGTTTTATGACTACTTATTGGTCTGTGCCACATCTGTGATTTATATCTAACATCTGTACTCATTAACTGGCACACTGAACACCTGAGCTCATACCAAACTGAACAAGAGTGCTATCTAAATTTATGGTTATTAAGTTCATCAAGCTCATACACAGGCATTGACACCAGTCGTGTAGAAGGGGGTTTGTGTGCCAGATCCCTCATATGTTTAAAATTAAGAGAAGAGTATTATATTTACGAGCAACAGCACACATTTCAAACTACATTTATCTGCCACCTGCCTGTTTGTAATGTATTTTTTTATTCAATGATTTCATTTACTTTGTATTCGGGCCAGTGGCTTTGGGGAGGTCAGGCAAACCAATAGAAGAACACACAGCAGCTTTTAAATGTGAATGAAAGCACTGATTTTAAACTTTTCAAAGAAATTATTAGAAAACTAAAAAAACAAATTTGCATTGTCCTTCTAGTTGAGGGAGGTACCAAACCTCAGTTGGAACCAGATGCTTTATCAGATATTTACTATGCAAATTTAAAAAAAAGGTTTGGGCAAAAACATGTTATCAAAAAAGTATAGTTTTAGTATTGGTGCCAAAACTCTGATATTGTATTGGCACTGTTGTCAAAAACTTTTAAAACATATTTCTAGTTTGGGTTTGTTTACGTTTGTATGTAGAAATTATTATTATTTTTTAATTATTATTGAAAGGTATACACTTTGGTTTTAAATCATTACCAAATTGTAGGCCTCACCATCTAATGGCACTGGCATGTTTACTCCCTCACATTTATTGATGAAAACTAGGTCAATCTCTGTGCTTGATGAGTGAGTAACATTTGATGGCCCATTAACCAACGGTGGTGCATCCAGGGTCTCTGTGAATGCCTTGTAGAGTTAAGCTGTCAAAGAATGAGATCAGGCATCAGGTATCCACAGCTGAGGTGGAATTTCCAGTTTATGGGTTTCTGGGTACTTTAACTGGTCATGATGTTTGATCATTTGCATAGGACAACACACTAAAATGGGTTAGCACAAAAACAGTAAAGTTGTCCTATTTAAGTATTCATAATGTAACAAAACAAACTGAAATGCCCAAACTCCCCTTTTCATCCTTTTAACAATTATATTTCAGTTTAACATTTAACATTTTGATGGATTTAAGTTTTCGATCCAAGACACTGATGAATGGCGTTTGGCTTGGTTGACACAAGGATGAATTGCCTAATCCTTTCTGCAGCACTGCAGCACTTTCCCTTGGTGGTGTTATATTATAACCATTATTCACTTACAGTTAAAATGATCAGAAAAATCCCCTTTTAACATTTGCAGATCATAAAGTTATTTGAATATCCTGCTTCAGATCATGCTCTCTGTTATATAAGCACATGGAGCTGCTGAGTCAACTGCTGTCAGATCAGTTGGTCCTCTGTGAGTCACACACCATCATCAGTGTGGGCTCAAACTGCAGAGAGACTGTTAAAATCTCTTCACACAAGTCAAAAATCTGTTTTAACAAATAATATAATTTAGTATTGAAAATCAAAACCTCTTAGATGTACTCTTTACTGTTACTTGTTTCCATATTGTATGACTGAAACAAGTAAAATTACTCAAATAAACTGGTAGGGTTTTACAATTAAATACAAAATCAAACTATTATATTATAACTATGGAGAGTTTTGTAGCAATGAGAGACCGAGGTGTGCAAACTGTGGTTACCTGTAGTTAAGCAGCCGCATCACCAGCATCTCCACATCAATGCGGTGTCATCTTTCACCGACCGCATGATCCTGCACACATCCTCAAACGGTGGTGTCAGTTTGCCCTGAGAGGAACAAGAAGAGAGAAGTGTTTCAGCGGAGCTCTCACAACTTCAAAGTGACCTGATGCGTCAAACGCACACAGAGGAGAAGAGAGAAGACGAGCACAGAAAGGTGCTTCTAAAACTGCTGCAGAGGATCTGCCAGGTGTGTCACATAAAGCGGGTGAAGAAAAGTTGAGAGGATGGCTGTAAAGCACGCTAGAGAGGGAGTCTATAGGATAAGAGACAGCATGCAGGATTACAGAGTATAAAGAACAGTGGGGTCAGTGAGCCTGGAGTTAAGATAATGCAGTGAGGCAAGTAAAAGCAGCAGATAAACAAGAAGCACACATTTAAATTCACACGTATACAAACTCACAGATCATCAAAAACAAAGCGCAGAGGTATTGTCTGAGCCTCAGGGGCCTTCCCTTGGACTCACAAATAATCTAAACTGCTTTGAACTGCACCCTGAAACTCATTGCCAACCCAAAACCATGCAGGCATGTACAGGCATGTGCACAAATCATTTTGGGAAAACACCCCTTGTTTCCCTGCAGACAAAGAGATTTGCATGCACGCACACACACACACACACACACACACACACACACACAGTTGGTAAAATGACAGAAGATGAAAGCAGCTATGGAGTATGATTTTCTGCTTAAGACTCAATTAAATGATCCTTTCCAACTCGACCTAATTTTCCTTAATACCAGCCCTGAGCTACTTAGAGTAGACCATGATTTCCATAATGTGCTATGTATAGTGTGCAGGCATGCTTGCTTGTGTGTAGTTTTACAAATATTTTCAGTTCACAACCAGATCAAGATGTAGTTTGTATGTAAAATAAGGCAGATGTGACTGATGATCCTTCTCAGTCACTTTTATAGGCATTCAGAGGCCCCTTAGCAGCCTAGCTAGGAAACTGATGCCCCCAATGCTGCATGTTATCAAATTTGTTTTTCGGTTTCCAACAGGCCTATGAGCAGGAAAATATTGGAAGTGAATGTATTTCACCGTCAAAATCATACAACCTTTATCAATTGCAAAGCAGATGTCAACATTTGGTGAGTAATTTTAACAAGCCATTTCTTTCTTTTCAGAATGCAAAAGAAACATCTGTTCCCTCGGGTCTGCAGTGCTGGCACGAGTATAATGGTACTTTCACTAAACTTAAAGTACAGCTGCTGCTTTTATTATTGATCCTAATCAGTTAATGCTGTCAATTTGTTTATTCTCTGGGGCAGAAAGACAACGAATCAACCATGTGACAGTTCTGGGAAAAGACACAGAAATGAGAGTTCAGAAAATGAGAAGTAGAAAGGACAATAAGAGAAGTGAAGGCCATTGCTGAGCAAATGCATGGAAACCATACACAGTGTCTCGTTTCACTGGTCAACTCTGACACTGCACCATGAAAGTACTGTATGTGTTTTTCTGTATTTAAACTTAGCCACTGCAGCACATTTCACCCCAGCGGTGGGAAGC
This sequence comes from Lateolabrax maculatus, assembly GCA_031216445.1. Lineage (NCBI taxonomy): Eukaryota > Metazoa > Chordata > Actinopteri > Acropomatiformes > Lateolabracidae > Lateolabrax > Lateolabrax maculatus. Next base: position 12,470,195 of record CM062197.1, on the reverse strand, counting down.
GGTTACATAAGCTAAACTTGACCCTGATACTTCTCCTCCTCTTCTTTTTCCCTCTGCCTCTCCCTCGAACCCTTTATTTATCATCCCTCCTCCATCCCATCCGGCCCGATGAGACTAATCCCAACCCACATGCTGGCCACCTACCCCCCCCCCCAAAACAAACAGAAGAACACATAGTATAATGCACACACAATGCTTGACAGGTGCTGGATATTTATTTTGGAGCTATTCCTGCTTTCGTTCTAAAACTGGCATCAGTAAAAGGACTTAATACCAAAAATGATTTAAAGATAGAGAGTGCATACATAATGGGTGATAGAAGATATAAAATAAGCCACTCAGCCACTCACACAAAAATGTCTGTCAGCATACACACTTGCAAACAAATATAGCAATTGGCTGAATAAAAATTTACATGCCAAGGCATACAGTTCATCATTACGTCTAGCTGTCTGAGTTCGGTGTGGTGGTTGGGTGTGGGGGTTGGGTGTGGGGGTAAAAAAAAAAAAAAAACACGCGCACACAGGCCAAACAAACAAAACAATCTTATCTGACACAACACGGGGGACATCAAACCACTGCCTTTCCTCTGGCAGTGTACAGTCTAAAATGTTTAGTCTCTTCGTTTTCCTCTCCCTGTGCCCTGCAGCAACGCGTGGAGGAGGGAGAAGGGTAATGAGAAGAGGGGGGGAGAGCTCTCTGCTAAACCCACGTAGAGCTGAGAGGTGAGGCGAGGCTGGAGGCGAAACACATGAGGAGGGAGGGCGCTGAGGTTGGTACAGACACAGAGGGGAAAGGAGAGAAAAACATATTGGCGCACTGTGCTATGAATAGAAGTTTGAGATGGAAAAGTGAGGGAAACAGGGAGTAAGAGAGAGGGAGAGATAGACAGAGAGACATTGGGGGGTCCTATTGTTGCTGAGCTTTAAGTGGATAAGTAGACATGTGCTCTGGCTGCCTCTCTTCAGGCTTAATTGAGGGAGGCGAGACAAAAGGGGAAACATAATTATTCGCTCTCTTTCTCTCAATCTCTCGTTCTCGCTCTCATTCTCGCAGTATATTAACACATTGAGAGAGTGTATTAGCACAATGGCCTGCGCAACAGCAGCCAAAGCATCATTACCATGCTGCCATGCCCACTCACAGACGAGCACACACACACACACACTGAGAGGGGACAAAGAACAATGTTGATGAAAATAAAATTCCATACTGCTTAATTGTCTTACTAAAAACACCACTGTAAAAAAAAAAAATATATATATATATATATATATTTTATTTACTGAATTTATCACTACTAACATGTTTAATCTAGCAGATCTGCTGTTTTCCTTACTATAATGGACAAAAAATCAGAGAGAGACAGAGGCAGGGCTGAGCAGCATCATACTGGGAATGGATATTTCAGTTAACTACATTGTCACAAACAACTGGAGCTGTCAAACTCATATTTCCACAGTGCCACAGTGCGTTCCAATGACGCTCAACACCTCTAGGATCTCACGTCCATCACCTAATACATGAACACAGACACAGACACAAGCAGGTAGTTTTCTGAGGCATACCCTCGACTACAATAGTACAAAGGCAGACATGCTTCCACAGTCACACACATGCACACACCTGTTTCCAGTCACACACACACCTGCACAATCCCAAGAGAGACGTGAGCAGGTTTTCCGACTCACACACATGCTCCCACACTCTTTGGAAAAATACCAAAGGCCTGTCAGAACAGCCATGGAGCAGGCACACCCTACTTCCCCCTGCCAATCTTTTCATCTGTGCACCTGTCCCAAAGCTCCGCCCGACATGACACACAGCTCAGCTCTCCAGACTCAAACCACCCATGACGTGGATGTGCACTACTGTACAGCACTGTGCTGTAAATGAAGCCAAACAAAACCTGTCTCCTTGTTATTTTAAACCTGTCATAGTCTAGACCACATTCTGGAGTGGCTGTTGAAATCAAACACCAACTTCAAATTATGAAATCGCTAAGCACCTTTACTACATGCCCTTAATCCCCAAGAAACAACAACCCATCATAAATATACTACAACAGCATAGCGGGGAAGAAGGCTGCCGGAATATGTGCAACTTTATAAACTGTCGTCTTTATCAACAATAAATTACCTGTTGCACATTTGTTTCCCTAACATGTGTGAACAGGGTCCCCATCCATTAATAAAGCAAGTTATCTTCTGTTTTTAAAAAGTGCTTCAACAGGTAGAAGTGACAGTTCTTTCATTTGGTGTACAGTATGTTTCAATGTGGAATGTTTTACTATTAAAAATTCTTTGTAGTTATTCTAAGCTGTTAGTCACAGTGTATTACACAACAGGAGCAAAGACTGATGACCTGTGATAAAAGGCAAATAAATTCCACACTAGTTTAAGACTGGATGATTTTAATTTAGCAACTGTTGATGACAGGATGTAAAATCCTAAAGACTAGATAATCTCTTATGATCTCAAACATTTTTGGGAATTTAATACTAGATAAAACCCATGAGTGTGTACTAAATCCAAAAACTAAATAAATGTGACTAATGAGTTTAGTGGAAGCCTTTATTGTTAGAACTGAAATGTTTTAAAACACAACAGTACTTACTGTTGTGTTTTATCATTATTACTCAAAGTTTTCTCCAATAAATGGTCAAAAGAAAATAGTCCAACCCTAAAAGAGACATTAAAGGTAGGAACTGTAGTGACCAGTCTAGACACTGTTGTAACCAGAGAAGCTCTCAGCTTGACCGATATCTCTGACCTTTCTCGACCACAACCCCCCCTTCCACCCCATTAAGTCTCAAAACACATGACGCAGTCACTGGACTCACCCTTCCCTTGGGCCTTTTCCCACACCTTTCACATTCCTCAAATGGTTACCGTACCCCCTTCATCAGGGCATTGACTGCGGTCACTGAGGTTAACGCTCTCTCTGGGGGGTAAACAAAGGAATTTTTGGATGGGGCAAACTTAATTCCAACCAAGTCAAAATAGACTACCATGGGAATCTGGGAGACGGTTTTATCGGAAGGTCTCCATGCTCCCCGATTTTGCATACACACCTGCACACACCTACAGAAATACACACAAACAAACCTGCAAACATGCATGCATATACATCAGGGCTTCCTTGTTGCTGTTCACGCTGAGCAAACCTGCTTTGAAAGATAACAAACGCACCATGAATAACATGTGAATCAAGGCTAGGTGCAGGGAGGCTCAATGGTCCAAACAAATAAGGATTGGGGACTTATTTGTGACTGCGTGTCTTTTTGTGCACACCTAGGTGTGTGTGCATTGTTCACATTTGAGGAGGAACTATATCTATCCAATGTCGAGATAACAGTCAAATATGCTCTGAAAACACCCTATTGAAGAGATGGGAGCGCACACTCCACTGCACTCCCACAGTCCCTCTGAGACGGGACTGTCTGAGACATCACTGGTAGAATTCCCTGGAAGAGAGAGATTAGCTTCGTATTCATCCTTTCGGGATCTGACAAGACACGCGCCACCTCCCCCCTCTCTCAGCTTAAACACACACATGCACATACACAAACAGTGTGCCTGCAAGCATGAGTCTCGGCTGCTGCTTAAATCAAACATTAATTTTCTTTTAACTGGTGAGAGACAAATCATAATTCCTTCCTGAAGAGTGCTTTCATTTTGAGGCCACAGAGGAGGGCAAAGCATAAAAATGACAGCACGAAGTGGAGTGGGAGGAAATGAGACTATTATTATTCATTTACTATGGTCCCTTCTATTTGTCTTCTCCTGACAGAGAAGTGAAGAAGAAAGAGTAGATGCAAAGAAAATGCAATGCCATTTCCTGTTAAAAGAAGAAATCGAGCTAAACTAAATAGAAATAAACTAAACTAAATATAAATAAAATAAAAAGAACAGTTTAAAAACAGGAGGAAAAACATAGTTATGTAGTGCAGCATATCATCTGCAAAATGACACAGACAAATTTTAGATCTGGGGTCAGTGTCTGTGTGGCATATAAGGATCAAGTAGAAAAAATAAAGGGCAGTGGAATTCAGCGTCTGCCAGTTAACTCCACTTTACTCCTCAAGTGTCACTAACTTCATTAAATGCGCTCCTCCGTCTTTCTAGGAGCTTACACTGTACGCTCCTTAACTCAGATTTCCGCTGACAGTCTCTGCAGCACGGTGCAGTCAGGGATTACCATACTTTAAAGAAAATCCTCCGACCACAAGTCCTCCATTGAGTGAGAGGCCCGAGAGAGTCAATGAGTGTGTGTAGCTTTTGACGCTACACTCTGTAGCTGCTACTGCTGAGTGCCAACTCAGCGATCAGTGAGTCCCTGTATGAATCCAAAGACAGGAAACCCCATAGATTCAAACCTCCCATTATGATCTCTCAAGATGTATATTTTAATGTGAAGCTTTTACACTGGATGATCAGAGTACTCTATTCTCCCGCTTGTTCTGAGATGAAGAGGACATCAAGGCGTTTAAGCCTAAATTAAATCCATCTGGGACTCTGTTGTAGGTTAATATGCCACTTGAAATCCTCTTGTTTAAAGAGTACAACCATACAGTGCAGCAGGTTGCGTGACAATGGCAACCTATCATTTGCTTTTGGTTAAATGTTGATAAATTATCTCCATCTTTTTGCCATTCCTCAATCAACGCTCACTCATTCTTCCTGATGAAATAGTGATTGTGCAGACAATCGCCTCCTAGTCATCAAAACCAATCAACAGAATATTCATGTGGTGATTTGCTGCTCCAAATATGTGAGAGGCAGTAAAAGAAGTGTTGTTTAATTATCCAGGAGGAGTGGGACGAGACGTTTCACTGTGCTCTAGATTCGGCTGGTAACCGTAGAAACCCTGCGGGGCAAGACACAGCCTGGGGGAGGAGCGGCTGGGAGTGTAGAGAAAGACGTTAAGAAAGAAGAAGAGTACTGTCCGGATGTAGCAGCATATTTATATTTCCTTTTCCCTTTGTATTTATGTTACTGTAATTTTCGCTGTGATTGTATTGTGATATTTGCAAGTTGTCCTGTTTTTATGTTTTATCTTAGTTGCACTAATACAAATTCCTCTCCTGAAATAATTGAGTAGTACTATGGTTGGTTGTACCATCTTAAAAAGGGGATTCCTTCCCATTACCCCCCTAAAATTGATTTAATCTTTTAGTGTGAAAGGTGTATTGTTGAAAATCTGTTTTGGTGTTTCCATTCCATCCTGTGAAGAAATACCCCAAACACATTTATTCGGGGCAAAAAAAGCAAAGTTTAAACATACTTAATTTTGGCTCCAAATATACCAATATCAAGTACCGACACCTACAGACAAACACAGGCAGGTGTGAATGGTGTCAAATTTGCAGGTAAAACCTCCTATTCTGCTTTGTGCAGGCTGAAGAGACAGCGAAATAACAGGGTGGATGAGTGAGCAAGAGAGAGGGATAAGAGGGTTTTAGGCAAAGGTAGACTGATTGAGGTGGGAGGTTGAGACAGGGGGATGGGATGAGAGGAGCAAGAGGGGTTTGAAAAAAATATATAATGGTGTTGAAAGGGGGATGAGAGGCTGTTAGAGCAGTGGGGAGCTGGTGGAGTCGAGTGTTGGGCCACAGGTAGAAGGATGAATGATGTGTGCTCAGGTGGAAGGAGACATGATAGGTAAATGGGTGGAGTGGTGCTGATAGGTCCTGGGGGGCTGATAGAGATAGATGTTGTGTCAGTTCAAAGTAGGGTGGATGTGAACAGGCCCGATTTGTTGTCAGTAACAATATGACTGCAGTCATCAGGTCAGACTATCTGGAGAGAATTACTGAAGAGGTTACTGTTTGTGTTGTTTATGTGTGTAGCTGACCTGATTGTCTGCCCATTTTTGAGGATAAATGGTCGTTAAATATTGTTTTGATAATAAAACTAAAATATGTATGCACTCATTAATAAAAAATAGTTACTTAGTAGTAAAAATAGTACTTACATTGGCCTCACGTTAAAAAAAAGTATTGTGATTCAAGCTATATTTTTGTAGAACAAATATCTGCACACAAACAACATGATTACTATGATTATGTAGACTGAAATTAGTTTAGTATAGTAGTTTATAATAGTAGTAATAGTTTAACTGAGCTGTTTACACATGGTTTATAGTAACCTGTCTTCCCCAGCTCATCCCCAGCTGTTTAATAGCTGAGTTAACACTGATGATGTGTGAGAGGAAATAGAAATATAATGGAGGGACTGTTTTTGAAATGTACTACTTTATGGTGTCTGCACAGTATTAAACAAATCCTACCATGCTGTATGCTTGCCAAGACTAAATTGAAAGAATGACCAATAACCTGGTGAAATTATAGTTATATTATTTTTCTACTTCCAAACTAAGTGTATTAATTACGCTCACTAACTATAAATTGAGCGTAATTAAGGTTTGAATACTGCAACAATCCAATATGCAAGTATTAGCTTACTCATGCTCTGAACCAAAGTGTTACAATAATGCAAATAGAGCAAAGTTAATAAAACACTTTAATTAAGATTTCTGCTGAGGCTCTGCAAAACCTTTGTAGTACTACCTTAATCATTACCAGGGAGCAAGAGAGAGGCTTTGGCATGACCGCACAAGGACAGGTAAGGTGGGGAGGGGGGGGGAGAAAGATAAAGGTAATGAAGATGAAGGGTGGAGAAGGAGTAGAGGAGACACTGGGGCAAATCATGACAGTATAAACCAGACAAAGGTGAGTAAGCAGGTAGTGTAAAGAAAAGTTAGTGGCAGAGGAATTGGCAACACAAAGGTGGACTGCAGAGAAAGGGGGAGGGCGACGGCAGGAAGGGGAAGTTATAGTAGTACATCCATGCACCTGAGTCAACAGTGTTTGCAAACAAAGCACCGTCTTAAAGAAGAGGCAGGAGACAATGTACTGCAGTGAGGAACGGGGTAAGTAAGAATTTGACAGACAAACAGCAGCTCACTGTAATGTGTCCCTGCCTCTCAGGCCAACAGACACAAAGGACACATACCACCAAAACAATACATACCTATGATACACTGCTGGGGGGGTTAAGCTAGGGTAAAATTAATATTAAACTTTATTAAGATTACTGAAAAGGTTTCTACTGGCCAAAATAAAACAAAAAAATATATAATAGCCATTGACAGATGTAGCCAATGTCTAAACATCTATGAATCTATATACTTACAGCAAATTTACAATCCATGCTGAAGGCCATGCAATGTACAAATTTGCATCACATACTGTACTTTTCACACTATCATTGTCTGCTCTTTTAAAAGGAAAAACGACCCACCCTCTTGCTACCTACTTCTTCATTTGTGCACCACACATACACACACACCCACCCACCCACACATCCTTGCACACAGTAAGGTGTGACAGATTCAGAGAATGAGAGTTGACCTACGCCCAGAATGTTGCATCAATGTTCCGCAAATTTCAACGACAACAAACCGCTTCAGTAATCTTAGCACACAATAGGTCAGTTTCCTACACAGCGATTAAGTTGAGGTCTAGATCAAAACAAAACTCAGTAGAGATTAGGGCTGAAACTAATGACTCTATATTATTGATTAATCTGATAATTCCTCGGATTGATTAATCACTCATTAATCATTTAATCATTTTCCATGAGCCCAACATGATATCTTCAAATTTCTTGTTTTGTCCAAAGCTTGAGCACTAGACATCCGCAGATATCCTTTATCTCTTTTCAGGAAAACCAAGCCCTTATGTATATACTGTATGTATCGATAGACACATTTGAACATTATAATTAACAGCAATATTAAACTGCTCATTACATCCTGTGATGATGTGTCCTATTAACATATGACCCCTATGCTGTGATCAACATAAGGCAAACGACCACCATTTAAACTAAAATCCATATTTCCAGAAAGATAACCTTAATTTCCCTTTTTTCAAAACAGTATCTTCCTGCTACTTATCAGATGAGGAATAATTTATTTTGCATCATAAAAATGTGTGCCAATGTGGGAAAACACTAAAAGTCACTATAAAGTTGATAAAGGTTGGTAAACCATCATAAACTCACTGTCTTTGAATAAGAGTCCCCTAACATTACTATCCTGTAGGATTTTAGCCAATTTTTAAAAGATGTCATGAAACAACACTATCACTGAGACAAGGATGTCAACAACGTGTCAGCAATGTGGCATCTCTTCAGTAGGTGGGGTTAGATCTAGGTCAATGGGTCCATTTCCTGGCAGTTGAGCTCTTGTGCGGACTCGAGTTGGGGGTTATTGTTTGGGCTCTTAGTGGCTGTGGTGAATGGAGCCTCTCCTCTCAGTGCATTAGTGACCTGTATAAGCTCCACACGACTCACTGACATCTGAGTGCAGGCCTGAGGCGAGAGGACAAAGGCAATCTGACCACACATATGCACACACATTCACGTGTCTAAAAGCTAACGCACCAACGGACAATAACAAAAACACACAGTCTAATAGAAACCTTATACGGCACTCACCAAAAGGTTTTTATCCCCAAAGAAACCCAATCCAAAGAGCAAAAAAATCCATGCAGCTCTGCCCGTAAGCCTTCATCCTTGCTTTTGTCAACCCCCCACACACCCCCACATATTTACACGTGCACACCCTTACAAATGCACACACAGGCTTTTGAGACCGCCTTGTACGAGCCCACTGCATCACTTCCAGGTCAAGAAGCAGGAACGTGAAGAGTGACTATGTGATGGGCAATGAGTCGCTGATCAGCATTATCTTTATGTAACTAATGTAATGTGGGGGTTGAGGGAAAGCAGGAGGAGACGAGAGGACAAGAGTGACAATGGCTTGTTTCCTCTGCTTTAATGACACAGTCGTAGACAGAAAAACACACTCAAAACACACATACACTCACACAAAGTAGGGGGAGTAAAGATTTCCAAGCAAAGATTTTTTTTTTAAAAAAGGAGCTCCCAGGAAGGCCAAATCTCCCCAGTGCAAACAAAGCATAAAGACACTCTTTGCGCTCCCCCAGTAATTCCTCCCTGAAATCCCTACTCAGCACTTCATAATCAAATGTATTTCCACTCTTTAACTCTGAAGTCTTTAACACCAGTTTCCTGTTCAGGTAACATGTTCCATCTCCCGTCTCCTCTCAAAGCATGCTTCTTTTTTCCACTAAACCACATTAACTCAGCTTCTAGCACCTTTTTAAATACTTTAGAATGACACATATCGGCTTGTTTCCACCGCACACACATCCTATGTTTGTTAATCAGTAAACAAAATTGTACATATTCACCTTTCTCTGTATTTTCTCCTGCTATTCTTCTGAATTGAAGGCACCCTCAAAAAATATGAAGATCTAACCTTCTGTGTATAACATAAGATTAAGATGCATACATGCAAGTGTTCACACGTGCATGCATTTACACATCATCAGTTGGCAGTCAGAGCCGATGTGTGGGCTGGAACGCAACACTGATCAGAGATAATGGGCAGACATGACAGGGATTGCTGTCGCACCAGGAGAGGGAGGAAGGAAGGAAGGAAGGATGATGGAGCAAGAGACAGAAAGAGAGAGACAAAGAAAAAAGAGAGCACGGAAGAGAGAAAGAGAAAGAGAGAGAGAAAGGGAGGGAGCGAAGGAAGGAAGGAAGGAAGAAACTCCCAATTCATCAGCAGACACCGAACAGACAAAAGATAGGAAATGGAAGAGGGCACATGCCAGCTCATGTCAGCTCCGAGACACCCCTCCCACGTATGGACCCCTTCACAAATTAGAGGCATCCCCTTCTGCTTGTCCCACTCCTCTTGCATCTTCTTCTTCTTCTCATCAGGGGGTTGATGTTGAGGCGTCTGACATAAAAAAAAAAAAAAGTTCTTCGCCTGATACTGTGCATTCCCCAGCTAACAGCTCTTGTAGTCCTGCTCAACCAGATGAGTGACATTACCAATGGACGCACACAAGCAAACACGTCAATGTGACATAATGCTCACACTGACTCATTCAGCACCTATTGTCTTGCACAATTTCTCAGATTTTCAAAAGCTCATTCCAAAGGCCAAAGCCAGGGAATACAGACACACAGACACACACACATATATATGTAAAATCCCAGTAGTTTCCTACCTATTTGACTTGTGTGTCCTTAAAATGAATGTCTACTTGTGAGTATTTTGAGTATTTTCCCCTTTTTATTTGAATAGTTTTAGAGGCCTAAAGAGAAAAAAGGACTAGGGGGACATCAGAAAAAAGTAAATGTGATTTTGTGTAGCATAAATGTTTTTTTTTCCTGTTTTCCTGTTTTATACATCGTCACACAATCCTTTAGATTCATCTTGTCACCCCTTGGGGTGAGTCTCGAGTCTAGCTTGGGAACTATTGTCGCATTTTGTACTGCAAAGGGAATTCCCCCCACTACTGAATGCAACAATGACAGAATCGGCACCTTATTAGACGCACACTGTGAAACCAAACAAGAGGAAAAACAATTCAGTGTCTCTCCACCCTCAGCTGTCAGTTTTGTCTTGGTTTTCCCAAAACAGACTTCAACAATATCTGTCTGCTACTGGGCTGCAAGTGACAGTGGCAGAGAATTGGGAGAATGACAGACTGACACACACACACAGAGACAGAAGACAGACACACAGAGAACCCACAGGCACACAGTCAAACACAAACATTTAAACAGCTTGATTGCATGTGGGGAGATGGGCACTGGGGGCTGCATAAGCCCTATATTTGCTACCCAGCAGAAATAAGTGGACCACTGACGAAGAGGGATGAAGTATTTTCTAACAACGGTTAGAAAATGAGAGAGGCATTAGGACAAAGATGAGAGAGAGCGAGAGAGAAAGAGAGATCATCCCTTTCATGTTAATTGCATCATCCCTTTATCATGCCCGCCACATGCTCATCAAACTGCATCTTATGTACTGTATCTGTAATCATAAAGAGAGGGCGTTCGTCTGCTCTGCCACAAGGTCAGAAGAGGCTTTTCCGCTGTAAAGAGTGAAGATGAGAGAGGATTTTCAGTAGGCTTGAGTTCTATTTTGTTGATTCTGATGATGGTGATGATGATGATTATTATTATTTCCATTTATATAATGTATTATTTCCATTTATATAATGTATTGTTTGATGCATTATTTGATGATTCTTTATGAGCTTCATATGAGCAGATCAAAGGATAAGTGTGACTGATTTGTATATACTGTATAGTTTAAATCATACTATGGCTGCAGAATATCTACCAGTGTGTTCACTCTGTGAGTGTGTGTGAGTGCACTTGTTTGATTAAGTTCAAGGTAAGGGTTGGAGTTACAGCACTCGTGTTACGGTTGTTACGGTTTCAGTTAGGGGCTTGAATGAAACTGAATGAAATGTTCTCTTGAGAGACGAAAACATGCGCTTGACTGCGGGTGTTTTATGTGAGGCTGCTTGTGTGTAAAAGAGGGATACGCCTACCTATATCTGCCCTTTAGGTGAGCTGACTTAGCATGAGAGCAGTGTATCAATCTGGGTCAGTATGTGCACATGCACACACGCGTACACACTCGCACACCCACAGGGGCTCACTTAACGGAGTCCCATCCCCCCCCCTTTCACACTTACACTCTATATTAGCTTACTGTACACAGACGGAGCACATGGTTGTGTGGCTGTGGCACACACACACGTTTGTCCTGAACACACACTTGTACACATAGTAAATGGACACACATACACATACCTGGGTGAGCAGTGTGTAACAGTGTATGAGATAATGGCTTTCCCCCCTTTTCACAGCCCCGGGCTTTGTCAATTTTGAAAAAAAAAAGTGTGTGTACGTACACGCACACTCACACATACACCAATTTTTATCTGCCACTATAAATCCTTTCATGGATCACTTCCTCAAAACACCCTGCCAATATTCAACTTCCTCATGGCAGCAACAGAAGCAGTGAATTGTAGCAAGAAAGATAACATGAAAAAAAGATAACAAAATACAGAGAGAGAAAGAGAAGTTCTAAAGTTTAAAATTCTTATTCTTCTCAAACTCAAAACAAACACTTAAAGTAAAGGTTAATAATATAATGAGCAGCATTTTAAATCTTGGTGATATGGCCTTTTAAGAGTACCTTTTATGATTTACCACAAAGTTTTTACACGGTTTTACAGTTACAGTCAATAATAATGTATTGAGTTCTTATTATCTTAGTTTTAGACCTTATCAGTTCTGTAAAAGATCTCAGTGTAAATAGTCTTTAAAAAATCCATTAGCCCATTGGTATTCGTTTGAAGTTGAAATAGGTTACTGAATTACTAAGTTACAGCGTCTCAGGAGGTAGGGTTGGCAGTTCACCAAGTCACCAAGACACTGAACCCCCGATTGCTCCCGATGGTTAGGGCAGACCCTTGCATGTCAGCTTGCCATGAAAAAGAGGCGAACTGTAAGGCTCTTTGGATAAAGTGCTATATTAAAAAAGCCATTTAGAATTAATTAGACTTTTTGTACTTGTACTTATTGTTTTATCAGCTTTTCAAAAAACCTTTGACTTGGCATGCACAGCAATATTAACCTATTCACTGTAAATACTATGATAAGTGATAAATGTCTTATCTGGTCGATCAAATCCAGGACTAAATAACAAAATGAGCCGCAAAATTAAATCATTTATCACATTTAAAATCTCATGTTATCTTATTTTTCCTTATTACATTTGATCTGTTCTGACTTTTCTCAATGGACCAAACCAAACACACAAGAAGACTTCCCGAGAGAGAAAGCATGAAAAGGACAGAGAAAGGACAGCAGAGACTCTATGCCCTTTGATCCCTCATAAGTCTTTGGCTGTCTGGATACCTAAAGATGACCCTCTGCACAGCTGGGACCTAACGCCTTCACTTACACACACACACTTGAGTGACAGATGGCAACTATGTCTAAAGTATTCAGTGGGAGGTAAAAGCGCACATGTGCAGACTCTCCTCCTTTGTTTTTGTACATCATTTAACTTGCAACTTGTCCATGATCCCTTCTATCTTATGCTCTCTCTCTCTCTCCTATTCTTTCATGTTGGCTACTGTCGCTCTCTGCCAAGTCGTCAGTACCACGCTGCCTTTAACGGCTGTTCCCTCAAGACTTTCAGTAGCTCTTAGGTCTCCCTCTTTGTCTGTGTAGTCTTCTCTAGTCTGCTCTTTAGCTGTGTTTCCTCTCCTATCCTCTGTTAATATTTCCACACAAGACAGCACACATACAGATACACAAAGTAGGCTAATGTCTTTATCAGATCCAAATCCGTTAGTGTATGATCCCTCCCTCTGTTAGTGTATGATCCCTCTTTCTTCATTTTGCATTGTGATAACCAGACATTTTAAAAGACTGACCTGTGCTCTTTTTCGTTTCTTCAGAGTGCTGCGGCTCTCTGACAAGCTTTTGACGAGTCATAATTACTATAAGTGCCACTTGAGTTTACTTTATCTCAAGTAATTTAATCTCTTTCTCTGTACTTCTTACATAAAAGCATACAGTCAAACATGCTACTGCATGCATTGCTACGTTTGCCCTTTGAGCTGTGCAGTTTGTTCAATGGCGGGGAAATGTCAGGTGCTGCCTGTCCAGAGGGCTGTTAAGGTATTTTGTTATCACCACATTACCTGGGGTAGGAAACTAGGCAATGTCCCAATGAGAACATTAATGATTGATAAACTCTCATTCATCAACACACACTGGCCCATGCAGGATGGCTGTTTGAACAAAATGTGTGAAAGGCTTTTTTTCTTGCAGTTCTCTTGTCTGTTATATAAATATATATAAATATATATATATATATATATATATATATATATATATATATATATATATATAGTGTGTGTGTGTGTGTGTGTGGGAGAGAGAGACCGAGAGAGAGAGAGCGGGAGAGACCCATCAGGAGAAATGAGCCACCACAGTAGTATACTGTACTAGCAAAGGAGAGAAGTCACACACAGAGACACAGTGTAAGAAAGCATGCCGTTGGTATACAGACATTAACACACACACACACATACACATACACACTCATATAAGGACCATGTACAACAAAAAGCTTGTACTCTCAGAGGAAGTCAGATGCACAAATTTGAACTCCTTACTATAACTTCACCTCCTTTTGTCTTTCTCACACGAACATTAACGTTCATCCAAAAGATTAACAAATCATCTAAACACACACAACATGAAGCCAGTTGTCCTAAACACAGGAGCGATTCTATCGGTCCGACTCTGTCACTCACAAAGCTCCCAAAACATCATCAAAACAAGAAATGTATCTATTTACCTTTACTTAAGCTCCCAGTGTGTCCTGTGTGTGTAACAGTTAATTCCCTGTGGTGGTTAAAACACAGTCGGCGCGTGTCCTCTCCCGGAGCAAACAGGGGAATCCTTGCATCAGTGAGACGTCTCTCCCGGACTCCAGCACAGCGTTTCGACTCTATACACACGCACACACACTACAGCACATACTCACACATGCTGCCTCTTGCACGCCTAGACCAGACTGAAGGATAAGGAGAGGGTGTGTGTGTGTGTGTGTGTGTGTGTGAGCTGCCTGAGTCTGAGCCCGCCCTCTTTTTTTTTTCTGGTTCTCCCCTACTCTCCCACATGCAGTCACCCTTTTCCTCCTCCTTCCTTCCTCCCTCTCTCATATCTGCTCCCTCTCTCTCTCGAAATTTCACCTCCCCCGGCTTGCCAATTGACTGCCAGCATGTGTGCTGGGTCTGTGCCTCTAAGCCCTTAGATGTCCCAGTCCTCTTTTTAATTGCCGGCTCTCTGGCCTCAAGTTCCACACAAAAACAAAAGGCACACAGATACAGCGGACAAGCACAGGCATGCTCATGAACAGAATACATGTTACACTGAAAATAGACTGAAAAGTAAGTTGGTGGGAAATGTCATCTTAAACTTGTAAATCTGAATGCACCAGAATAGAGATGTGGTTTGAGCAGAGAGGTGCAAAAGGTGCACGGTGAGGTGCATGGAGTACAAGAGGAATCCATCTCATTCCTTGGAAACCTTCCATGGGAGCAGCTGTAGCTCGTGTTATGCTGTTGCATCAATCTTTTTATCCATCTTTCTTTACTGTCTTCTTACCCACCAGGCTTTTAGTAACAGAGGTTTCAAATAAAAGGAATGAACCCTCAAGTGGTAGTTTTTTCTATTGTTACTATTTTGTCCCATGTTTTAAGTATCAATAAATCACCATCTGTAGGCTTGAAATGTGGCTCTGAAAAGTTTGTTTCCTGCTCCTTTACTGACAGAGGCTCTAGTCAGCTTGGATTCACACCAATTGCAATGAATTGAGCCAGTTTTATGGCAAAAAAAGTATCAAAACGTCCATAGAAACTATACTCAAACCACTCCTGCTGCATAATCCACATCTCCACTGTCCATTCCTATGCTCAGTACGTTTCCAGACACACAAGATGTGCCATAATATGGATACGTTCACAGCTTCATATTGTCAATAGTGGTAAAAGGAGAAAAAAAAAGGCAGACCCAGCACTCCAGAAAGCATTAGGATCCAAGGAAGGAAAATCTATCCTTCAGGCAGTTTTGTAAAGACACTTGTGGTCTTTCAACATGATTCAGTGGTGTTTGACCCAAATGTATTACAAATCTTTCCATTTCAAAATATAAAAATGCTACATTAGTGTATATCTGTAAATCTATATATATATATGAACTAATAATTAGGTAAAACACACTCGCACACAATAATAATCAAATACTTTCTCTCTGGAGATAACTAACTGTATCACCTGACAAAACAATTTTCTCAGGACCATCAAATCATTTACTAAAATGTTTGGCTTGAGGACAAGGGATTTTATGAGGAAAAACAGGGACGATTACATAATAGGCCGATAATTCCCCATTGTCTCTGTCTGCTGCACTGTTAAGCTCCTGAAATGACTGGTGTTTGGGAGTATTTAACATTTATAGAGTCAAACATGTCGGGACAAAGGGCAGGGAAGGTAACAGATCTACCCAACCAAAGGACCTGACACAGTCTCCACAGGGGGGAGAGAGGGGATACAGTCACAAGCACAAAGTCGCTTACATAGGTGCACACTGGTGCGTGCACAATACACACACATTCACAGCTTTTTACCCCCAGGCATATGATGACATTTCAGCACCTCACTCAGACAATACCACTGCAGTGCTTCTTGCCTATTACAATTCTTTTGTGTAAAGTGTGTGTGTCTACGTACGTGCACATATGCTGTATGTCTGAGCGTCTCCCAGCACCTGTCAACTCGTCAGACCTCACTCTCTTCCCAGTCCGTCCCCATCCTTTCTGTCTCCCCGTTTGTTTCCGTCTGTGTTATCTAACAAATTAGCTGGAGAAGGTCGTGTCCTGCTGGGAGCCGGCTGAAACAGGAAATAACCAATCCAGGAGGATGAACAGCAACTCAGACAACCAGTTCCCACACTCCTACCCAAACATAGCATTATAAGGATGTAATGCAATTATCCAAGGAGTTGGGGGGGGGGGGGGGGTTGGTTAGTAGTTTGAGGACAACTCGGAGCAATGGCTGTCATGGCATGATGGCACAAGCAGAATACAGAGGAGGTAATAATAACAACAGCAGGTGGAGGATGTTATGTAAGCAGAGAGGAGGGCTGGAGAAACATCAGGGTGGGTGGGGGGGGGTCTTTTTGTTTGCTTGTTTTGCTCTGTCTGCACTCTTCATTTGGCATGCAGCTTTTGTAATGTGAACAACCTCATTGTTTGTTCTCAGCTATGCAGTCGGCAGTAAGGACAACGCGGAGTAAACTAATATGAAAGGCCATTCACCAGTCGCATTTTCTGTTGAATAAAAAGACAATTTGGTAGCGGCGGTGTAAGAGTAGCCGGTTTTGTCCTCCCGCCTTCCTGCACACCTGAGCTGGCCTTCCAGCACAATGGACTCTACCTTTCAATCCTTATCAGACGTTATCGTGGTGTGTACGGGTGGGTGGGGGTGGCAATATCAGTTAGGAGCTGAAGGGATGAGATTGGTTTCCTATTTCATGCCTCCTGCCATCTCTGCTTCTAAACATATCATATTGAAATTCATGAACATACTGTATTGGAAAATGGACACAAAAGATATGCACATATACACATTCAGGATGCCAGTTTCCCCCACCCAACCGCCCACCTTGCCAGATTTGATAAAATCATTATCACCAGCCATGCGAGTACGACTGATGAATAATGTATGTACCACTAGGCCACAATAGTACATCCCTTCTGGCCTGCTACCTTTCTCTTAGAGTCACAGTAGCTACCGGTTGCTACATCATATGTTTAGGGTAATATCAGCTTATCCCTGTATAGCACTATTACAATTTCCATTAGCATGGGACACCACTATATACTTGCATGCACATGCACAGTGGTTAGGCACACAAAAGCATGCGTTGAATGCACATATACAAACACATGGGCACACTCCACACAGAAAAATAAATTGGACAGGTATATAGACAACTGCTCTCGTTACTAGCGACGACAGATGTGACTGACAGTTGTGACTGACAGAGCCTCGAGCTGGAGAATAAGCGGGCATCAGGTGTTAGACTGCTCCCCTTCATGATCGGCACAAAGAAAACGATGACATGCATCAGATGGAACGCCATGATGGACAGCTTGGGTTTGACGCCATAGGTGAGACGTCAATTATTTCAATCGTCAAGTGTAACGGATCATACATGGGCCCAGCCTCATCTGTGGCCCCTCACCCTCACCTATTCACACATACACACAGAAAAACACACACAATCTCATGCGTGCAGGGTAGTTTGTGGTATTGGATCCCATGCTTGGTCTTTGCAGTGAATATTAGATTCAGGTTCACCTTAATCTCTTCATTAGTCATGTGTCAAAAAACACAACAGGTGTATACAGTGTTGGATATGATGCACATAACACTGCACATGTATATTTCAGGAGGCCAGTGAATTGTTCTAGTTCCCTGCTGGCAACACTTAAGTCAACAGTTAAGATAATGTTATACTTTGCTAATAAACCAGTAGATTCTTGTCCTTAGACTGCAAGGTCATACAGCAAACATCTGTGCAACACTAGCCCAAAGCTATGAGTCTAATTAATATTCATGTGGGGGAGGTTAGCTCATTACCTACGGTTATCAAAAAGGAACATTGAATATTGTATTGTTTACTTTGGTCATTTTGGCATTGCTGCTCTTGAACCACTGATTCACTGATGTGGTTTAATATGCTCTTAGAGTACAGAGAAATATGACCTTCAGCTCCGCCCTTCGCACGTTGTCTCAGAAGCACAAAATCTGACTTCGTCATAAATGTGTCTGATTCTGGGATTTGCTGTCTGATCACCACAGATAATGCATTGGCACAGAGAAGTGAAATCAGATGGAGCGATCTGAGAGTATCTGAGTCGTGCCATTAGAGAGGACGTGACTGATCTAATATTGAAAAGGTACAGATACTGCGCAACTAATTTTACCAGGCAGTCTTACAAACGTTTTGAATTAATTTGTCACAATTTTAAAAAGTGTAAAACATATGTAAAGCATAAAGAGTGATGCTTTTTTTTTAAAATGTACATAGACACCATGACTGAGCTGCTATGAAAAGAGCAGGACCAACAAAAACTCTGTTTAAACGGTTTAACACTAGGTTAATGGTTGTTATCACAGAATAAGACAATGGGCCGGGCTGACAAATGTTTTATTTTTTCTCTTACAGGCCGTGCCCAGGTTCACTTTGAAGGTGAGCACAGCTATGCTGAGAATGACAACAGTTCATTTGACTCTATGTGCTGATAAAGAATGACAGAAAGATAAAGGTGTAATTTGCCCCACCCTATCAGGTGCCACAAAGCTAAAAGGAGAGTCATGGAGATCAATCAAACATGGACTCCACGCATGCAGACAGCCTGGGGAAGAGGTCTAATCAGGTAAAATCACCTGTTTGGGTTTACCATTGCACCCATGGTAAACCCAAACAACAACAACCCAAACCCTTTGAAATTATTAGTATGAGAAAAAGAAAACCCTACATTTGACCCATGAAACATGCACAGACCACTAACCACGTGAAAATCAAACTTCTATGCACAAAAAAAGTTAAAGGAAAAGGGCAATGCGCTTATTTGCTTTCTTGCCAAGAGTTAGATGAGAAGATTGATACCACTCTCATGTCTGTACCCTACATAAGAAGCAAGAGCCAGCAGCCAGACACCAGAAGACTGGAAACAAGGGAAAACAGGTAGCCTGGCTCGGTCCAATAGTAACAGAATCCACTTACCAGCACCTCTAAATCTCATCAATTAACACACCGTATCTAGTTTACTTTATCAATACAAAATTGTAAAAGTGTAAATATGACAAATTGCTGTTTAACGGGGGATTATGTACCAAATTTCTTGCCTCTGAGCAGTTGCCAGGCGACAAGAAGAGTCTCCAGGAAGTTACTGGTCCCTACCAAGAAAAAGTCCGGCCCATAACCCCCGTAAGATCAAATCTGTACGTAGCAAAATTTCAAGAATCAGCCAAACTACTGTTTACTATTGTACATTCTGGAAACAGTTTCATAATCAAGACAAATATATACATTCAAACACATGGCATCAATGTCCTGTCTTAGTCTGAATGTTAAAATCAGTTTGTAAATCCCCCATTATCATAGTAAATTAATGGGCTGTATTACAGTCAGCTACACTTATCCCTAAACCTGATGGACTAATGCTCACACAGCTACTTCAGTCCATACTAAAAAGGCCCTCACTGAAAGTGGGCAAACACATTAGCAACAATGTTCAGCCAATAATCAGAGAGCACACTGAAGTTGCAGTTGGTTCCTCACACACAGAACAAACACTAGAAATCCTTCCCGTGGAGGCATTACACTGTTAATACAACAAACCCATGCACAGTGTTTATCTCTTTATAGCTCATGATGAGATAAACAGAAAGAAGCCAAGAAGCAGTGCCGCAGTCAGCACTAACTTATTTCAGGAACAGTTGGGTTTAAGATAGTGTCCACTGTGAGTTGAGATTAAGACCAAAAAAAAGCAATAAACAATGCTCGTGTATTTCCAAAAGCAAAAAAAGAATACTTAAAGCATCTTGCAGGAGTCAGCATAGATGCAGATCTTTCTGTAGGGGCTTTGTTCTAAACTTACTGCAGAGAAATCAACTGTATCTATATGGTAATCTCTTAAAATGTCTGTAGTTCTGGGAAGAAAATAGTGTAGCAATGGTGAAGACAAATATATGATATATATTAAAATATGTCTTTAAAATTATTATGGCTGGATAAACTTTAGTCAATAGCCAATAATGTCAAAGGCCAAGTCAGAAATGTCAGAGTCAAGACCAACAGCCCTGCTAAGAGTATATACACACACAATTTTACCACAATTTTTACCTTTTAAGAGAACAGAAGATATGGGCTGACAAAGAGTCATTAACTGGCACTCAGCATGTTTGGCAAGCATAAGAAGCATACCAGAAAATCTCAAATAATCTGCAAGATAAAGTAGATCAGATATAGAGACTTATCTGTCCTCCATATATGTTGAGTACATGGACTGTATCATACTCACTTATCATAAACCCCATCAATGTAAACAGGGAGCAGCATTAATTAGTGTGCTGCATTCAAAGATGATTATCTGGGATACAAGCACATGGGAGGGGTGGGAACAGTGAATATGTCTCTTTTGTTATCATGCTGGCTTACTTGAGCTCTCTTACTCTCATGTGTAAATAAATTAACTAGGTATGGCAGCAAAGGAATACACTTGTGTGTGTTTGTGGAAGTGGAGAACAGTGTAGGATGTGAGGGACAGATAGGGCTGTAGCAGTACTCAGACGGTTGCACACGCGCCACACAACATCCTGACCTTGTCACAAAACTCATGAGCGCAAACCACACAGCCCATTTCATTACTCACACAGCCCAGCAAACCGGCCTCTCTGGAGACACAAAAGCACACGCGCACACACACACACACAGTTCTGCTCTTTCGTTATTAAAGCACGCACAAACCCTTACAAGGCTGCAGCCACACCCATCAAAAGATTTCACTGCTCATCAGAGACTCTTGGACGAGGAAGAAGATGGTTTCTGACACGGCATCCTGGAGAAGCTACTGGCCTTAAGCTCTGATATCATCTGTAAGAAGTCAAACAAATAGACACCAAGTCTTGGCTCTGCAGCAACAATGGAAATCTGGGTTAACTAGTCCAAATACAGATTACTAGTCAAACACTATGGCAGTTCCGCTATCATTCCCATATTGCCGTACAATGAAAATATGAAATTCTGAAATCAGTCATATTAGACTGGCAGATACTAGACACTATTTTTTAAGGTTCTTTGTTTTATTACCTAAATAGAAACTGGCTTAATAAATGTCCTTAAATAGCTGTTTGGAGTGGTGAATCATAAATCACAGTATCCCATAAGTTACATTAAAGATAAGTCAACACTAACATAATTAGAAGTAAATGAGATTTGCTCTATTTTAGCAACGATTTTGACTGATTGAGCAATAATTTAACTCCAAGCAACGAAGCTTACACATAAGTTGTTGAGACATTTGACTCGGATCCAACCGCTCCAACATCGCCATCCATAAAGCCACGCTACAACCCCCATGTTTTCATAATGGGATGTTGAGTTGCTGTGTTTTAATCTGAAGCCTATATGTTCACAAACAGATTTCTAACCACACTATTGGATGGATTGCCATGACATTTGGTACAGACATTCCCCAAAAGATGAATTGTAATGAATTTGGTGATCCCTTGACTTTAAATCTAGCATTATGACAAATGTAAACATGCTAAAACCCAAAAACTAAGATGGCGAACATGGTAAACATTAAACCTTTGTAACATCAGCCTGTTATCATTTAACTCAAAGCACAAGCACAGCCTCACAGGGCAGCTAGTGTGGCTGTAGGCTCTTGTAGTGATTAAAGATTTTCTTTTCCTCACTCTTACTTACTCCCCTTCATTCATACACACAAAACACACATACATATCTCATGCACTTCCTGCTCATTTTTAAATCTATACAATTCACAAATCTTTGTATGTAGGTTGTTTCCAGGTCAATCAGCAGAGACAGAATTAGACCTTTTCTTGTCCGCTGCCAGTTGAGCTTGTCTCATTACATCATTCACTGTCTGTAACACACAGCCATCTCAAATCATCTAACCCAATTTGGAAGCGCTCGGGTCTTCACACACAGAAGTGGCCACAGTAAAAGATATTAAGGCATAGAAAAAGTAAATGGTGGAATTATATTGATTCATGTTACCAGGAAGCTCAGCTAGTTTAAAAAATATCTCACCTTTTTTCTGTATTTAAAAATAATTCTGGGATAATGTTGAAATAATATGAATCTTATTTCACAATGTGTGACACATACTGTGATAAACAATTAATGTTATGAAGAAAGAACATTGTTAAATAGGCTACATTTGACTCTGACACCAACATAACACAAAGCTGACAGTTTCTTCCCAATTAGAATATATAACAGCAGCATCTTGGTATTGAACTCGTGAAACGGAGCTGTAACATCACAGCTTTGAACACAACCGCTGCTGCATCTACTGAGTTTCAGCCACTTCAGCTGAAAGTTGACAGCGCCAGCAAAAAGGGACGGAGGGAGGAGAAAACAGGAGATGAGGTTAAGAGGTTGAGTGTGGGAAAAGGAGGGGAGGGGCGGGAAGAGGGGATTAAAGCCTCAGAAGGTACAGTGTTCCTCTGAAAGATGACAGGCTGATGGCTGCTCCCACAGGACTGACTGGAGGAGTAATCCTACCAAATGGAGTAGTTTAACAGTTACCACCCACTGAGAGAAAGATGCACAGAGACAGAGACACACTCACTCACACACACACACACACACACACACAGAGTCACACATACGCACATTAACACAAACATCCACACAAAACATACAAACCAGGATATACAGTATACATACACATGTGGACATACAAACACTAATAATTATGCTGAGTTGTGCAGAATTATAGCCCAAAAATATTATAAATTACAAAAGACACATGCATGCTTGTACGTGGCATATAGTACACACGTGCAAACATTTTGTTGGTGAACTGTACAAAAATATTAATAAAGGTGAAAATACCAAACCATCAAAGAACATGGCCCACACTAAAATCCCCAAAATGTTTGAAATCTACACAAACACGCACTGCACGGTAAAATCCTTCAGACTGCAGAATCGGAAGATATTGTGCAGTGGGGTGTCAGGGGAGGACACCTGATACCCCACTGCACCCTCCAACTCTGAAGCTTTCTGTGTACATCAGCAAAACCAAGGACCGTTGTGCCGTGCTATGAAAAAACAGGACAGAGTGTCTTGCTGTTCTCCCATGTCTGCGGCAGATTTGGTCTGGTGTGACCCTGCAAACACATCAATGCTCTGGTAGGTTTATGCTGTGTTAGCTGGCAAGCTCAAATAATTAGAAGCACAAACAGCCAGAAAGAGGCAGAGAAGGATTGGATTTTGGCGAGGCTGTGAGATGCTGCCAAGCCAGTGAAGGGCTTTAGTTCAGTGAACCCCACAGAGCCTAACAACACATTCTTCATCTGGCCATTTGAAATTACAGCTAAACAGACGAGAAATATTATTGGCCTATTTGATCCTGAATAAGTCATAATTTTGTCCACAAATGTCTCACACTGTGCGCTATTAGTTTCTGAAAAGTACCCAGAACATATTGAACATTTATTAGACAATCCTTTTGTAAATCTTCTGAGGTTTGCGTCATTGTTTGCGTTTGTCAGATTAGCTTTTTCTGTAATTACTGTGGCATTTGAACAGCCTGTCTGGTATTGAAATAGTGGATTTAGTCAATTCAGTTAGTGGCTTTGAATGGAGGACAATGGTCATGTCTCAATTATGCACCATCATAAATAGAGAGGATAATGGTATTAGAGTATAAATTCTAACATTCAGGTAGGTGACACACCGCCCTCCTGTTGATCTCTTCCCTAATTGTTGTTCGACTGGTTCAATTAAAGATTTGAACCACAACCGAAGCATGAAACTGGTTTCATAGTCGCAGTTAATGAGCAGCTATTGATCCTGGTAAAGGGCATCGATATGTGATCGAAGGTTCAACACTAAATAAAAACAACATGCCACCAGCACCAGTGACCTCCCTGTCCATAACATTTAACCTAATATTATCTTAATTTCTTGACCTCACTTGGTACGTGCACAGCTGTGTAGCAAGTTAAACACACTTTCAATAAAGGTTGAAGCCAGAGGAATGACTTTGAAGTTTTTACGGGGAGCAATTGTGAAAATGTGAAAACAGTATTGGACAACAAAAGGGGAGGAAATCTGGTAAGATCAAGCCTTTGGAAGGATAGAAAATCCAGGCTGCAGAACAGAAAGACAATTTACCAATTACCTGAACTAAAGATAGCTTTCAACAGTTCATATTCCATATATAGCTGTGTCTTCTCTGGGGTTTTCCATGATTGTAAATCAATCACCTTAAGATTTTGAACTGTTGGGACAAAACAAAAAAAATGAATAAGTGTTCTATTTCTAACTTTTAATTGAGAAAGTAGTCATCACACAGCCCTAGTCTTCTTCTCACAGTTCAGTTTTCCTGACCACATTACTTTCCCAAAGCTTTTCAGTAGATGAAGTAGATGAATAATTAAGCAAAACCTGGGGTACAGTGTATAATTTTGGGTGGGGAAATTCAAAAGAATGCAAAATATGCGCATATTAGCACAGTAATTTCCTCCTTCATCTCAATGAGTGTGAGGGTCAGAGCCCAGACTATCTGTAATGGACAGAAAGGAGCACGAAAGAAAAGAGAAAAATCAAAAAAATGGACTAAAGAGTGAGGGATAGGACATTCGGTGAGGGAAATATTAATATTCCTGCTAGTGTGGTCATGCACAATGTAGAATTTCTCTTCTCTGTGAGATGAACAGGAGCATCAGTGACCCTCTCTCCCTCTTTCATTGCCTCCTTCTCCCTGTTCTCCAGTTTTTTGCCCTTCCCCCCCTGACAAGAGTGGGTGTGTAGTGGTGAGCTGCTGGGAACCGCAGAACACTTCACACCTGAGCAGCACATCTCGCACGCCCATATGAGAGTCTTAAAATGAAAACTCACAAACACACATGCATGCACGAGTAGTGCACTGGATCAGCTCTCAAGAGAGAAAATAATCGCAAAAGCATGAAATTTGAATGGTGTGCCTGTGCCCGCCAAAACGTGTGCAAACACACCTGCTGTCGGTTAGTGTAAGTAAAGACGGATCTATCCTTCGGGTTCAAAGATTAGACCTTTGAACAGAATGTACAGTATCTATGTACAGGGACACACCCTTTCCTACTCACTGTCCTCCTTACGATTAAAGCTGACAATGTTTGGCAAACTGGTTTCTTCTCTTTAGCTTGTTTACTACTTCTTCTTTCCGTAACTCCCTGCTAAATATTTGCTTTGATAACATTTGAATGGGGAATTAATTTACATAGCGGAATTAAGAGACTATCTGCAGTAAAAAAATCTGCATGAACAGACTCTGGGGAACAAAGGGAGAGAGGGGGCAATTCAAAACACAGATCATTCCTGCAAACAATCTGTAAGAATTATATACCATATGTTATAAAATTAGCCATTTATGTATGTAAAATATGGGGATGAACACCAGTATACAGTATGTGTATTATTTCTCACATGATTACGGCCACTCATACAGATGTCATAAACACTACTGTATATTTATCTGTTTTGAATACATTCAAATGTTCTTAGCACTGCAATTAACAATTGTTTTCATTATGCATTAATCTGTAGACTATTTTTAGCCATGTCAAAGTCGGTATGATCCCCAGAAGATAAATCCTATTAACAGTGGTGGTCTCCTGACTTTTCCCCTAGCTCCACTGGCAGGTAACAGTTTTCACACACAAAAAAAGTCTATCTATATATATATATATATATATATATATATATATATATATATATATATATATATATATATATATATATATCTTGGTTCCCAAGATTTGGTTCCCAAATACAAATCCCAATGACTTCATTGATCCCCTGACTTTTCCTCTAACACCACCAAGGGGTTTCTATTTGTGGTTTTAAAGTGCCAAAAAATTCGGTAAATTGCTTCTCCGACCAAATGTCTAAACCCCGAAATGTACAATTTACAATTACATAAAATAAAGAAAACCATAATGATCACATTTAAAGAGCTGATAACAGCAAAAATGTGCTATCTTTGCTTGATAAACGATTCAAACAATTAGCTGGTAATCAAAACTTTTGGGAATTGACTAATTGCTTAATCGAGTAAATCGTTTCAAGCACTAGTTTTGTTAATGATATACTGTATGTCATATCCAAAACATATAGGCATGTGGTAGCATTTACAAAGCGTATAACAAGCATTATAATGTGTAAAATCTGTATGAAAATGGGCATAAATAGACGAAATACACAAATACAGTTTGCATAAATTATACACTTTGAAACATGTAAGATAGTTTTTGTGATAATCATATGTGATATTTGTGCCACTGACCATTCAGAAGCAGAGGCATCTCAGGAATGTCACACAAGGTCAGCGTCTGGCAAGCTACTCGGTTGCCAATTATTCGATCATGTCTTTCTCCCTGCCTTCCTTCATGCAGCAATCTACAAAACAGTGTTGAAACTCCTACAGCCGTTCATCCTACAAGGTATAATAAGCACCGTCTTGAGTAAAAGTGAGAGTTATGGTCGTGCAGGTTCAGCAGGTCACTGAGTTCAAAGGTCAGACCCCTAGACTGCAGTTTGACCATGAATGAGAGGGAGGTTCGTAATTTGTTAAATAGGCCTTTGAATCCCTCTGGAGTTATCTCTACATAGCCTGCACACGGTGTAGGCCCATCGTACAGCCTGCTTGGCTGAAAGTCTGCTGAAACGTTTTCATTTTCACACATAATACAGAATACAAACACTTGAACATTTCTCCTTTTCACTTTGTTGCCCAAACTATGAGAGTTGAGGGCGCGAAATGATGTTGGCGGTATAAATGTAACAGAGGATAAAATGAACAGCAAAAGAAAGAGAAATTAGCTGCCAAATTTAAGAGCAATGGGGGGTTCAGGGGCTCCGCACTCATGATCGCATGACACAGAGCTCAGGGGCCAGAGGTTAGGTCACAGGGGCCTTGTAATTAGTCTGTCTACCAACCAACCATGTCTCATAGGATAGGCACCATTTATGGCATCTCACCCCTGACCTATAGCTCCTAGTCTCTAAAATATCCCCACAATGTCAGTGGTAGACGGTGTACCGGAAGGTGAACTCTCACCCCTGAGAATAGGGGAGGGTCACAGGGGAGTGAGCACCAATACCTCAATAGGATCATTCAGGCTGGAGTGCAGAATAGTTCCTGTTCCTGTTCCTACACAGTTACAGCTGAAATGATTAGTTCATTGATTCATTAGTTGAGCAACAGAAATTTAGTCATTAACTATTTTCATAAAATTGTTTCAAGGGGCACTCCAGCAATTTAATAGCCTGGCATCGCCAGACTAATTCGCATTTACCTCTCAGTTCATTTCCGATTTCCAAGGGGCGTTATCAACGGGCGCAGACAACCAATCAGAGCAACGAAACGCCATCCTGTCATACGGTATGTCCTGTCAGAAGTATGACAAACACATACTTCTCATCAACATAAAGTAGTTGTTTGTTCTTCTTTTAGAAAAAATTTACTGTCCAGTCCATTTAATACTGCCGCTATAGCCAGCAGTGGAATGCTCCGCTTCGGCGGCAGCCATCTTGGTTATTACGAAGATGCCTCAGCAGCGCTCTTCTCGGTCATTCATCGTATTAAACCCACCTCATATTAGATAAAGGGCTGTGATTGGCTCTCCTGACACCAGTACCGAGGAAATCAGCCTGAAAGGGAGAGGGGCCAAACGTATCTGCCAGAGCAAATAAAAGACGAGCTTGCAGATTCGTCTGGTTCCCGGGCTGGCAATTTAGTACAAAGTTTCACAAAGTTGGGTAGACAGGTTAAAAAAGAATTGTCAAAGTGTGTGGAGCAGAAGCCGAAACATCCTACCTTTTAGTCCCTGCTATGGGTCCAACTCCAAAAACACTTGACCCTACATTTCCTATAATGCATCTTGATAATATCTTTCATCCTTTGCCTCAATCACATCTGTTAGAAATCTAAACCTAAATGACTGCTTTTCATTTTCTAAATGATTGATAGCCAGAAAAGTGGAAAACTATTCCACCTCAGATCAATCACCCACACAGACTGAAGATGGGTGGGAATTAAGTATGTATAGCATGCAGCTGTTAAACAACTAAAAGCCTGTCCAGAGTTTGCAGCTGGAGTTCATGGAAAAACATCTACTGCTGGGTGGGCGGTGGGGGGGATTGGAAGCCACCTCCAGAAATGTGACCACACTGGTTCTTGTCAGCAGTGCTTCGGGGCGCAAAGCTGGATGCGTATGGAAAAAAACAAGCACAACCCCGTAAAAGCTCACACACAGAGTACACCTACTAACAGAGGCACACACATACATGCCAGTAAAGGGCACTTCTCTCCACTTATGTAACTTGGTTGAAAAGAAGAACCTCCACCTCTGAGTCATCTGAGCTACAGCCTCACCACTACCGAGTGAGACTGTATATGTGGGTGTTGGATGGCAGTTAATAGCAGGACATTTTTCCCCTTTCTTTTTGATACGACGCAAACACATGCAATCACTGCGATGGCGTCAGCAACACAAAGAGTGAACCCTGCAAGACTGGTTCACCGGCACTTTTGGAAGGAACACGCAGTGCTACTGTGCCTTGTAAAAACCCTGAAGCAATGGCTATGAATGGAAGAATCCACCTTAAGCATTACCTTTCACCTGAAAGCGTATTGTTGAAAAGCAGTGACAGTTATGCTCCAAGCCTTACATAAGTATAGCTTGTCTGTTTTGTGTTGGCTCATTCTAGGGTTTGACTGAACCTGAAGGCCTATGCTGTGAATGTGAAGATGGATGCTGACTTGTGGGTAACCCTTTCATTGTCTCTTGATTCTATTCTATTCTTTTATACTGAGCTTTGTTGGACTCTCCTGCTGTCACGGCCTCTCTCCCTCACTGTCAGCAGCATTGGTAGTCTCTATTATTCATCACCTCCACTCCCAGGCTATTTATACCGGCTTTTACAGTCAGTCTGTCTTTCTGCTCTGCTGGCTGCATCTGTCTACACTAATACAGATATTTCAACTCATATATGCTGTTTTGGGCCGCTTATGAGTTCTTGGCCTGAAACGGCGTCACTACGGATACCCAGGCACAGTGGAAAAACATAAGCATACGCTGATTTCCATATATAAAGGCTAATACATCCTGCTACCTAAACGAAGAAAATTGAATTGCTCCTATAACAATTGAGACAAAATGATATTGAAATTATTACCCTTGCCACCACTAATGACCCTGATGAAAACTGTGAAACCACAGGTGGATTTTACCAAAAAAACAACAGCAGATGATAAATTTACTAATAAAATAACAAGTGCTTACGGTTCCCTAATTTTTATTTAGCACTGCCACCAATTATGCTGCCTCCATTTAAAGCTGAAATTTATGAGCAGCAGATTATCTTCTGTTGACTACAAAGCGGAGCAAGAGACACATTGCATATGCCAATAGATTTTCCACGTCTTTCTATGTATATGATTATTCCACTGCACATTATCAGGCAGCTTGCTTCTGGATGGCTCCCTGAGGTATTAACTCCATTGAAGGGGCCTCTAATATCTCATTTCCCCTGGAGAAGAGCAGTGAGTGCCAAGTCACTTCACATGGGAGCATCCGCCATTCCCATGAAAAGAAAAGGCGTTCAGAGCCTGCAGTTGTGTAGGAAGGGATACATACTATATGTGAGAGTTTACACGTGTGTGTTTCTGTGCGTGTGCGTGTGTGTGTGTGTGTGTGCGTTGGCCAATGCAGGGCACAGCTGTTCAGTTTAATGTCATGGATGAAGAGCAAAGACCAACATTCCAATTTCAACCCAAAATTTCCAATCACAAACTGTTATTTATATTTTAGTAGGTTGCTCTCATTGCCTGTCATCATTGTCTGATATGTTCATGATGTTTCATGTTTGTATGTATGTGCAACAGTAATTATTCATGTAAAGGAATATTAATTTGCAGTGGTCTGTGTGTCCTATAATGTTGAGAAACAATGTTAACGACATTAACTTGTGGACATTTCCGGCCTCTGGTATACACGGCTACACTCCTACAATATAGAAATATGCAAATCCCCAAGAGAGCATTTTTTTTCAATTGTGATGAGGAAGACAAAATGTGATGGGATCCATCTGTGGTGGAGTATTATATCCGTACTTGTTACAGTTTGAGTTAATACAGAGTATGGATGCCCTCTAGAGGATGATACAGCTTAATACACAGTACAGATGGGCCTAAAAGCTTTTTAAAAAAAACTTAAACTTTGTTTCTCTCCCTTCCGTTTTTCACTCAAAGAAAAAGAAGTAGGCTGCTTTCTTACATTACTTCCTGTTACTCAAATGTGCCACGTATAGATATTTTTAGTGCGCCTGGATGTGAACACGAATGGAAACCAACGAGGAGTAATTTAACACGAGTAGTTTTTACTGACCCCTAACATGTAAATAAGTCAGTGTTTGACTTACCTGAGAGGTACACCTCCAGTTTTGGCGGGGCCGGTGTTACAACGACATCTGTGAGCCGTCGGGTCCTGGTCAACCAGGTCGTTCACCAGATGTTTCCAGTGGAGGTGCTTTAACCAGGGCCGAGTTCACCCGTTTGGAGGAGCTGGGCAAAAAATGTGCTGTTCCCCATCAGGTTCCCTGCACACAGCTCACTGTCGATGGCGGCTTCATTATATTTTGCCCAGAACCGAACCAGTATTCTTACAGTATAAACTACCTGCTGATCGGTAGTAGGTTATCTCGTTTGTGGTAGTGTGATGAAATGCAGCTTTATTTAGGAATAAAATGCATCTACATTCATGCTAAAACATCAAGGGACTTGATTTTGACACAGGGGCCTTTCACAAGAGAAGGCCACAAGATTAAGTAATAATGCAGGACCCATTTGATACTGTACTTTAGTGGAAAAAAATGCTTGATAAAATTTACCAAAAGAGATGTCAGACAAAATTATCACACGATTCGACACTTTATTGATTAACTTTGTAAATTGTATACATCTGTGTATTACTTGTGCGTTACCCATTCTTTGGGACCGAGACTATTCAGCCGACACATAAACCATACGTACAATTGTCATGAAGAACGGATAGGGTAAAGCATGGCTCATCTACTCTTATGATGAGTCAATAAAAAGCCAGAGTAATGCAAAAGGGCAGACTGTCACATTAAGTAGCTGGATTGGTCTTATTAAGTGCTGTGGGGTAAAGTTGTTTCCAGTGCTCCATGTTCCTTCAGATTGTTTACTGGGCGATGCCAATGACTCCACAGGCCAGGCGTCCACCAGCGTTGCCCGTCTTTAGACTCTCCTCGTTGCCTCCTTTTCCCAGGTCATCAGCCTTCTCGTGGATCTAAAAAAAAAAAAAAAAAAACAAAGGACAGAAAGATTTATCAACAATTTATAGCCTAGATGCTCAATTCCAGTCAGTGGGGCGCAATATCCTGGAGCCTGTCTCATACAGCCGAGATGAACAAGTTAACTTTAGGCTTAAACCTCGCTTACTAGTCTCTCAAACCTTGTTCACTGGAAGTGAAATGGAAAAAGACAGGCACTTTTCCTTACCACCATGGTTCTGCCAATGATGGAGTCGGGGCCAGTGAGGTTGATCATCTTGTCGGTGATGTCTATCTTGGCTACATTATCTGCTCCTGCGGTCACATTCCCCAGGTCTCCAACATGCCTATTTACAAAGAAATAAAATTACTTGCATTAAAAACATCTTAACATAGACAACTGACAAAATACTTGGGACTTGCTCCTAATCACAAGGTAGACACAGAAAGCAAGACTGACCTTATAACATTCAATTGCTACAAATTAACATACCTGTGCTTTTCCTGCTATGACAAGTCAAAACAACCAGTGACAAAAAGGTGTATTTGAGTCATATCTTCTTTGACATAAGTTTCATGCATATTTTAAACTAATAGCTTATGGTCAATATTCATTGGTCAAAATGTAGTATCATCACTGGACTCTGAAACACATTTTAATCTCTGATACCAATTTATTAAGCAAGTTCTTATCACCAAGTGGTAGTAATTATTCTTCTTCTGAACAGTTAACCATTTTATTCCGACTGTGGAACCTTTGCTGCATGTCGTACCCCTTTTTCTCCTCTTAATTCCTGTTTGTATCTCAACGATTAACATCTAATAAAAAGGCAAAGCAGTGTTCTATAAACTACTTTAGCTCCCCTCCAAAGAGTAAAAACTACACATGTGCACTAGCAGTAATCAAATCAATGCTACCTCAACCTCCTGTCAAATTATCTGCAACTTGAGAATACATAAACAGACTGCATGCAAAACTATGCAAACTTGGCAGAGTTGTTCCTGAAAGAGTGAATATGACTCATCTATTCAAATATAAAATCATTCTAACTTTCCGTACAATGAATTAATGTAAAGAGGTCTGATTTGTTCCTACCTGCTATACAAACACATTAACAAGAACAGATCTTCCCATTTCATTGTTGTTTATTTTGAAAGGCACCTTTAAAATGTATAGATAGAATCAATTTTTTAAAAAGGGTAATTTCTCATGTCAGGGAGCTTTAAATCTCTTACTGAATCTGAGTCTATGGATTCTGATTAATGTTAACCATTTGCTTAACTGTTATAATGGGCATTACCAGGCACAATTATTTGCTAAACATTGCACTGGCTCATAACTCTTCCTCAGGCAGGACTCACCTCTCTGCATCATTAGGACCGGCATGATTCTTGCTGTGGGGATTGAAGTGAGGGCCTGCACTGATGCACCCTGGGAAAGATAAATAAAATAAAAAACACATCTTTAAAACACTTCAGATTCAGTCTGAGTGTAGGTAAGCTACTTGAGAAACCTGATATGTTTAACACACAACAACTACTTTCCAGAACTCACCGTTTGTATTGTCTCCAAAAGCATGGACATGGAAACCATGTTCACCAGGAGTAAGGCCTTTGATTTCTCCTGTCAACCTCACAGGGGCCGAACCATCCTAACAGAGCAGGACAACACGATTTATCAGAATACAAAAGACACAAAAGAGCTGTCAAAGCCAGATGGCTAGAAGGACTTAAAGCTAAAGTAAACAAAACAAGGATCCTTTTCATCTATTTTCCATTAACCAGACAGTATTTCTTGTTAGTAACCCAACATGAAATATAAAAAGGAAAATGTAAAAGTCAAGTTGTTCAGCTTTTACTTGATTGTTGAGGCCACTTGGCATAATTTTAAAAAAATATATAGATAGATATATCTAGATAGAAGACATTTTTCCATTAAATATTTGTTTTTTAATATATTGACTTAATCTGTCATCTCCTACAGACACTAATTATACAGATCAGGTTTCAAGTTATTGTAAAAGCAACCTCCTGACCCTGACCTCCCTATGCAGGAGAAAGAAAAATGGTGCAACTTTCCCAAGTGAATATTTGTTCGGTCAGTCATTCAAGAAGCAAAAGTACCGGACAAGACGTGTGTTCATGTTTGCAAATTAAATAAAAAAAAGCAGACTTTAGCTAACGTGGTTGTTGTTGTTCAGAGTCTGTGGCTCCTGTGTTGTCCAGCAGGCTGCTGTCTGGCTCAGTGTGGCCATCTGCTCTGCCTCTGATACAAGGCAGAGGTTACTGCTGTATGCAAGATTTGATTAGCGCTCAAATTAATGCCAAACTAGGAGGCGCCATCATGAAACTAAAAAAAATTTTTTTAAATACAATTAATATAAAATATACACATATATTCTAAATTTTATTAATTTCTCCCTTTTGATTTATGATTCAAAGAGAGAAAAAAAATAATGTTTAATTTTGGTTGGACACTGAAATGTTAAGGTTTTGAGTTGCTAGCTTTGCAAAAGTAACATAATGTAAAAGTGTGTCTGCTTTCGTGGGTAGTGCAGGGTGTTTCATGATATTCAGTCCAAACTGCAGCACCGTGCCTGTTAAGACTAAGATATCACTGCGTGCACATGCGTTTCCATCAAACATATGATTACCCAAACAAACTCCAAGAGCCATTTCACTGGACAAAATATTTAACCCAGTGGTCAGATAATCATAGATGGAATATTTGATAGGAAGTACGACCATCAGTCAGTGTCTTTGGGTAGTGAAAGGCTGCTTACTCACCCTCAGTGAAACATGGCTTCACCCTTATCAACAAGGCCAAACACTCGAGGTGAAAGGCAACAAGAGCGGGCAGTGACTCAGCATTTTTTTTTATAAGAAGTGAGCTTGGATTTAAAGGCTACCTTTAATAATAGTGCCACTTTTGACTGCAACATCCACAAACAGAAGTGGTCCCTGGCTCGGTGGTGGCTCAGCTCACCACATCTCACCACACCGACAAAAAAAAAAAAAAAAAACAAACAAAAAAAACACCTGACATCGAAAAAACGCTCAACTAACGCAACAGGCGTCGCGCCGTTTATCATTAACTCATCACAGGCCTCGGGCGGTCAAAGGTTAGGAGTTAAAACCACATAACCGCGGTCTTTAACTTGGCAAATAAAGTCGCAGTGACTGACTGTGTGCGCTCTTTCTTTAAGGCCAACGTTGATTGGTGGTTCGCATCGTGCAGGCTGGCGATAACTTGCGTTGGATAAACGTGCAGTTAGGTAACATGCAAAACAAATAAAAAATAAATAAAAAAAATCAGCGCGGGTTTGTTAAATGCGACCTCTGAGCTCGACGCCTTGTCATTCAAATGTAACCTGTAACTTATCCAGCTACCAGGTCCGTCCTAAAAATACATCGACCGTAACTATCGGCTTGTGAATGGAGACTTTAGCTAGCTTAGCATTTGAGTGCAGGAGGATGCGCGTCGGATCTCCGGGTTGGTTTCATTTAAAATTTACCAAACTAGACGCTTTCCTCCCCCGAAAACACCGTGGCACTCGTTACCTCCTGCTCGAAGAAGACGGTCCCGGTGGTCTCTCCGGCTCCCTTCAACACGCAGACAGCTTTCAGCACCATGTTTGCAGTAGTTTCAGAGGACGTGCAAGTTTCTGCCGCTCTAGCTCAGAGACAACCAAATTATGTATGTGCCTGATGGGCGGGCGTAGAAACACAGGCAGCCAATCAGAATCCAATACAATCAAAAAGAGGCGTTTTGATTGGTCACTGGCCGTTACGGTGGGGAGCAGCCCATTAAGCGGGCGGAAGGGGGGGAATCCTCAACGATTACGTTACGTAAAAAAAAATAAACATACAAAACAAAACTTTGCTCACATTGTCAATAGGCCTCTGACAGCCAGAGGTAAAGTCACGTTATCAGTGTTCTGCCTAACTATATGCTGGTGAATACAACACTAGTGCAAAGATAATTTCAAGCCCCACTGACTGGTCTTTTATTTAAAGAAAATCAGAATTATGTGGATTGAAAAGTCTGCTGGCCCATTAGGTTTTTGCTGTTGAGACCAAATCTTAATGAAAACACTTACCTGTTTTACTCTTCACCTGGATACTCGAGGGCGAACCTGTAAGCAATTAGTTGAATTACTCCAACATCGCAGTAAATACCAGGCCAACCCAATGTGTGCGAGATCATTTTGAATATCTTTATCTTTCAACACCTGACTAACAGTTAAGCATGGAATATAAGTTGAACAAGAAAAATGATTTGGTACAAAAATAGTTTATTAAAAACAATTTCCTATGGCTGAAATATTGAAGATTTTATATCCACGTCTTTTGTATTTTTAACAAATCATAGAAACATCTGTCAACTTTCAAACCATTAGGAGTTAAAAAAAGTTAAAGCAAAGGGCCTCTGTTGTTCCTTCCAAGTCAATCTCTCGGATAAACGAATCACAGATCATAAACAACAATTACCATTACACCTTTGAATCGTCAGTGATACAAGCATATTTACAGCAGTGTGTCCCAAGCAACACTCTTCATTTCATCATTTGTTTTGCCCTCGGTGCCTCTGTGGTAAAATTATTCAAGAACAAGAGTTGGGCTTGCAGAATCTGGGCCTCAAATGTTAACTTATGCCATACCAGGTAAAGTATGTTTTCAGTGAAACAGACACTAAGTTTGAAAGCTGTGTTCATCACAGATAAAAAGGATTCAGCTACAGGGTTACATTTTGTGTTTTTGTGTTGTCAAATTGATCATTTATATCACTTTGACTGAAGTACATGAAAAACGGAAAAGCTCTTTTGTCTGATCCAAGAGATTGCCCCCTTCCCTTCGATACACACGGCAAAAAGAAAACAACCACCATAAACATAAACCTTATCGAGCCTGCCTGCTAACTTGTGTTTATAAAAAATACTCAAAAATCCAAGCTGGCACCTGAAATTTTTTGTGGAGTACAATAGTTTTAAAATAAACTTGTGTTCGATATTCCTCTGTGGGATCTACAAAAGGTTCTACTTTATTTCTTTAACTGAAAAATAAAAATATACACATTTAGGCAAAAGGTGTGAAACTTATACAGCAGAAAACAATTACATATACGAGACGAGGGAATTTTACTTCCCCTTAACCTTTATGATGTAGATGTTAATTTTGAAAAATTCACTGTCAAAACAGTTAACAGGAACCAAATGAAAATCCACTTTAACAGAGAAACATTTCTTTTCTTTTTTTGGTTCAGCTTTTCAGCATTTCGAACACCTGTTCATCTGGGTACAAGTCAATTTCTTTGTAAATGAATGTCCTGGATGTAACTTTATTCCATAACAATATTTCAATTTCTAGACCACTCAAACTTCTGATACAAAGCCCACTTATATAAAATCATCAAATTTCTTTACTCCCTAAATATTCCGAGGGAGATATACCACAATATATCTGGATGTACCTTGTTTTTCAATCTAAATCTTTGTGCATTTCATGTTGAAATGTCTGCCCATCAGTCACAATGTCTGTTAAGCAAAATAAATGTGACTATGCCACTGTCCTTAGTTGTGAGCCCTTGCAATGGTTTGTTTGTCCAATATTTTTGTAACCAAAGAAAATGATTATATGCACACACAAAGAATTAAAAGACTTTCATAACAGGTTTGCTATAAAGTGACATCTTGATAAGTACAGTATGATCAAAGAATGTGAAGCATTCTTGATTTTCCTAAATAATATTAAAATGACAGGAGTGTTACTTTTCCCACAAGGACTTAGGTCTAATTTCTGTTATCAGTTCAATAGGACTATTGTGTTAAATTCAGAGACCTTGTGAGAATATGCTCAGTTGCTAATCAGTTCTATGTTTTGTTTTAGTCTCAGTACTAGTTTAAAAAAAATTGAAATAAAATGTCATGTGGCATGTATTAAGAGTGGATTTGTTTAAGGACATTGGGTATTGGCCTGTAAATGTGCACAACACTGATTCATCAGTTACTGCACCAAATGATAGAATGAAGACAATACTCTTTATTTTGCCTAAAATAAAGTGTGGTTCAATGGGTGAAAAGTGAGGACATATCAAAATCAAATTTGTACTTTTTTTTTTCTTTTTCTTTTTTTTTTTAAATCACATGCCCTTCTCTAATTCAAACACCTACAAGTAACTTCATTGGATTTTAAGGCCACCATAGTCCTTTCAAAGAGCCAATAAGGCTTTTAAAAAGCCTTACCAGCTGTGATATTGTGTGAAAACAGGAGCCGGCATGAAACACAAGATGAGATGAAAACAAGAAATAAAAATAATGGCGACTCTATTATTATATAGTTGTTTGAGAAGATATTCAGTGTTTGACATGAAATTTTGGCAAATTTTTAAAAAATATTTAAAAATAAACAATATTTACCTTGTTGAGGAGTGCATCCTGTCACACAGATGTGGCAATGAAGTAAAAATAAAATTGTGACCTAGAAATAATTTGTTTCCTCTGTCTGCAAACCAACTTCAGTAAAAACAGGAAAGATAAGCTCAAATTAACCTTGGACGGACAGCGCTGAGTTCACATGCAAGCACTCCGTTCATTATTACAACTTACAGGAAGGAGAAAAACTAGAGTTGATGGCCCATATTTAGCTACAGCCATTTTTGCGAACTGATTTTCAAGTGGTCAGGTGTTGCGAGACAAAGATGCAAAGCCAAATTTGACCATGAGCCATAAAGTCCGAAAACAACCATTTTCATATGTTTTACAACATGTGTGGGACAGGTTTGTTTTCAAGAAATGTGACTGCCCAGAAACTGTCAATTACCAACTGACAAATAGTGACTAGTTATAATTAACCTACCAGGAGGTGAGGCTGGTTATCATAGTGAAAAAGGTTTTTTTTTTTTTTTTAAATCTTTCAGTGGTTCACAGCAGTCTCTGGCTGAGGGAGCAGTGAGCCAGTCTACGATGCTGCTTCCTGTTTTGTTTCTGTGGGCTCACTTTGAGCTGAAGGTAAGGGCTCAGAGGGCATCGGCTCTGCTGCAGCAGTAGTTACCTCTGGGGGCGGAGCTAAAGGTTCAGATTCTGCCTTGTTTTGAGAAGTTTCCACACTTGGTTCTTTACTGGTTTCCACGGTGACCACAGGAGTCAAACAAGGTTGCTCCGTGCTGTCAGAGGTCCGAAATTTGTCCATGTTTTCAAGTTCGGCCAATCGATCGTCTCTGTCCCACCGCGTGGTCCTCTCTCGCCGCTCTGACCGCTTTGGCCTGTCCCCTTCTTTTCCTTCAGCTCCTCCTCTCCCTCTTTCTCGACTCCCTCCTTCTCCCCTTCCTCTTTCTCCTCCCTCCCCCCTGCCTCGCTCCCTCTCCCCGTCGTCACCCCTCACTCGTTCCCTGTCGCTATCCAGGCTGCTTCGCCTCTCCCTCCAGTCCCGTCTGTCTCTGTCCCGATCGCGGTCTCGGTCCGGATTGCGGTCTCTGTCCCGATCGCGGTCTCTGTCTGGGTTGCGGTCCCTGTCCGGGTTGCGGTCTCTGTCCCGATCTCTGTCTCTATCTCTCTCCCATCCTCCTCCCCGGTGATCGCCTTCATCGTCCTGCCAACCTCCAAGCCTGTCCCTCCCATCCATTCTATCACCGCCTCCTCCCCTCCCTCCATCACCAAATGGACGCCTCCCACCGCCAAAACCTCGGTCCCTCTCTCTATCCCTGTCTCGATCCCAGTCTCGGTCCCTCTCTGGCTCTCGGTCCCTGAATCCAGGCCTGTCCCCCCTGAATGGTCTGCCATCCATTTCTTCAGGCCCCTCTGGGCCACGAGGACCCCCCGGTCTGATAAAAGGAGGCGGAGGACCTTGAGGAGGGGGGCCATGCCCATGTGGAGGGAAAGGAGCTCTCATATTGTGGGGAGGGATCATCCCAAAGCCTCCTTTAGGTGGAGGGGGGTCATGGAGCATCATTTGAGGGTGTGGCCCCCTGGGCATCATCTGTGGGGGCATGGGTGGCATGCTGGGGTGAGGGGGTCGTGGCCCGTGGGGTGGAGGGAAACGCTGCATGTGTGGTGGCGGAGGAACCGGAGGACGCTGGAGTGGGATTATACCGGGCCGTGCACCAAGCAGACCACCAGAAGGGGGCTGCATGTTTCCTGGAGGTACACCTACCTGGTTACCTGATGTGAAGACAAATACAAAACACAATTTTAATTTTACATCAACTTTCCTAATTGTCCAAAAGAACCATATCATATTTAATTTGCAATAAAATCCTACCATTTGAGAAGCATTAATTAGCAAATGCCTCATACTGTATTTCTGTATTTTACCTTGATAAATACAGATCAATCATAATCAAACTAGTCATCAATTGCATTTCAGCCCATAAACCAAATCAAGTGACTGTTAGAGAACTACACTTGACCTAATAATAAAATCTCACCCATAACCTCATGAACCTAATGACTGATCCAATGTACAATTAATATGAGAGATGACATTCTACCAGTTTAAAAGTTTAAACTCAACTAACATAATTTTACAAACAGTATGGCACAACAAATCTCTTTGGTTAAAAGTCAGGAGAGAAAGACAGACTGACCCATCGGTCCCATCTGGTTGTTGAAAATGTTGGGACCCTCCAGGACCTCGTCACTTTTCCTGTTGCCCAGACCTGCTGGGTCCAGAGGCGGTTCTTCAACTCCACCTTTGGAAGGAGGTGGGGGACCTAGGGGCATAGCACCTGGAGGAGGAAAACCTGGGAGAAGAGGGATGAGAGGAGTTAGGGAGCTTTCACACCAGTTAGATTCAGTTCAAGAAAACTCTGGTCCATTTTCCTGTTGGTGTGGCCCTCTGAAAAGGTGGACTACAGCGGTTTGTTGTGGTATAACAGCAAAGCTGATTTCAGCATACATCAAAAGTTAAACTATTAAATACGTCAAGGAAGCAATCGTATATGCTTCATACAGGCTTATGCCAGATCATTTGGTATAATGTAGTAATTCTTATGCAGGTCAGCACATGATCAATCAGAGTGTAGTTTCTTATTAAAGAGTGGGAAAAAATTAGGGGCCACACAACTATTCCCCTCTGAAATTGATCTTAATTTGAATGTACAGTACTGATAAACACCATTCAAGAATAAGAGACACAAACTGAATGAAAGTCAGTGAAAAAATGGCTTAATGGCAGCTGTAGGAGGTGCTACCTGGAGGCATCTGCATGGGGTTGAAGCCAGGTCTGATGAAAGGAGGAGGGGGGACGCCTGGGGGGAAGGAAGGCGGAGGCATGCCTATGGGACCAGGAAAGACAGGAGGCTGGAGAGAACCCACGCCAACCATTGGCTGCTGCATTGGAGGAACCTGAGAACATTTACAGGGATTTACTGTAGATGCCAAATGAGGATGTTATTTGTTTTACCTCGTATCCTTCTGATTGAGTATCATACACAGACCTATTCAACTGAGCATTTGCACACATCTCTGAGAGAATAGCAGGGACACCTTCTTAATTAAAAAAAAACCCTAACCCTACCACCATTTACTTTTATAACGGTAATAGGTACATTTCTAACGCTAAGAGCTTAAAATACTAGTAACATAGTGCAGCTATTGTTTACCTGTGCAGGGGGAGCAGCAGCAGCAGCCACAGGTAATACTTGTGTGTCATCAGGCTGCTGTGGCTCCGAGCGGCCGTTGTGGGTGAGTTCCTCCGGAAGGTCAAGAGTCTTCCTCACTCCGCTCCACTCTGGAAAAGACAACACACGATTCAAACTCATTAATAAAACAGACATCAATAACGCAACTTGTTTCTGATCCACATTTCAAATATAGCTAATGCGCCACAGTTTTTACCTGGTGATAAGGTGTCTACATCCAGTATTCCTCCTTCTTTTAGCTCCTCCAACTGAACCTCCCTGATTTTCGACCAAGGTATGTAGGTGACACCCAGCTCCACGTCCCAGTACTGTTTAAAATCAGCCTTTATGCCCTTGTTCAAAGCCCACGCAATCTGGCAAGGAACAAAAAAAAAAAACAACTCTTGCTTTAATTAGAAAAATTCTCAGTTTTCTCTTTGACTTGCTAACCTTTTGTACAGCAGTTCTTTATTAAGCAGCGATATGTGTTGCTCACTCACCTTGATGGCTTTCTGGTTAACTTTATGCGATCCTCTACTGAGCTTCTGTAGAGCCCTGAAGGCATCTTGCCTATGTATCATGACAATATAAGCACAGCCACGTGGAGGGATCATCTTAAAAAGAGAGGACAAAAAGACAGGTGAGGAAAAAACAAGGAGATTGTGATTTCCATTAAGTTGTATGTAATCAGTATTTTACTAACATGAACATAGATATCAAATAATAACAATAAAGCAGAGGCTAGGAGCTGTCCATGTAATAAAATAAATCAATAACACAAGATATATAATAGGACAAATGTACTGTAAGTGATCAAAAGACACAAACAGTTGTATTTTTCATCTGCGGATGACAAAATGTCATTGTTACAAACTCAGGATGTAGATCAATGTAACTGATCTATATAAGTTCACTTACATTGATGGACTCTATTTGCCCAAACTCCTCCAGTAAACAGGCAACATCTTGCTGTTGTGTTCTTTTGTCCAACTGGCCCACCCAGAGTGTCGTACTGCAAACTGAAAAGGAGAAACAAAATGTATCATGAACAAGAAACTACTTGCAATACTTGGAATCAAAGGAAGGAAAGTTATTTTAAAAACGTGGTGATGTTGTTCAATAACTGATATTATGAAACTACTAAAAAACACACCAAACAGATCATTTCTGACCCATGTGTAGCTACTGATAAGTATGACCACAAATAGATTATGACTCACTGCTTAGTGTCTCACTCTTAGGTGGCGGAAGGCCTTTCTGACGTCGTTCTCTCTCTTTCTCTCTCTCCCTGCGCTCCTGCGAGCGAGAGCGCGGGGAATGGTGACGTCGATCTCTGGAGCGCGAGCGTGATCGCCTGTGCCTGGATCGTCGTGTACGGGAATTAGACCGTGACCTCCTCCGCTTTGGAGACCTGAAGAAAAGGAAAAAAAAGAAGACGCTGCTACTCATGATACGTTCAAGATAAATAAGCACTGAGCAGCTTATCAGTACAAAACAAAAATAAATGATTAAGAACAAATTACAGTCCTGAGATGGAAACTTGGTTTGACACATCACATCCCATTTCAGATGCTTACCTGGAGCCTGAGTGTGACCGTCGACCATGTCTGCCATCCCTCATAGATGAACGGTCCACGTCCATTGATAAATCCTGATATGGAAAAGACATGATTAAGATTTTAATTTAAATCATAATAAAAATTACTTCTTAATCTTCCACCACTGCTAAGCATAAAACCATTCTTGCCATATTAAGCTGTTTCCTAATTTCAGATTTCAATTCTAATGCAAATATAAAATTTTACTTTAC
Source organism: Lateolabrax maculatus (assembly GCA_031216445.1). Lineage (NCBI taxonomy): Eukaryota > Metazoa > Chordata > Actinopteri > Acropomatiformes > Lateolabracidae > Lateolabrax > Lateolabrax maculatus. The sequence continues at coordinate 12,427,162 of CM062197.1, read as the reverse complement.
CAACTTAAGTTTACCCTAAAAATGGCTTCTTAGATTTTAAATATCCTTTGTACTATTGTTAAGTCCACCTGTTGTTGCTGGGCTGCATTATGGGGAGGGTATACCCCTTGGAAGCCTGGGGGCCCAGTAGAACCAGGGATGGGCTGCCCTGGCAAAGCATGGCCCATAGGAGGCATCATAACTGGGAAGCCTTGTCCTGGCGGTAAACCATAGGCCTGGAGCTGGCCATTAGGAGGGAGAGGGACCTGAGAAAGACAACTGGAATAAATATTGTGCATGTACAACAGGGTTATGCAAATATTAAATTCATTTGGCAGAAAAAGGATCTACATACTGTTATGTTTTTATATATATATATATATATATATATATTACATATTCACAGTGTTAAGTTTTAAAAAATGAAAAAGAAAAACAAAGATCAAAGAATTGGGTGGCTAGACTTATCAGGAAGGATGAGTTATTTTTTAATTAAAATAGTTTGTACTTCTTACCTGTTGTGAGAGGTCTTGTGACATGTTAATCATCTGCGGTTTAAAGTGCTCCATGTGCTGTAGGAAGGCTGGAGGCTGCTGCATACTGTGATGATAAAAATACACCATCAGCTTCACTGCATTTAGTTCATTTTTAAAAATCAATCAGAGCTTCCGACTTCTTGGCAGTGCAGAGCTGCTGTAGTATACATAATAAATCAAGGGCTTACAAGGAGGGCTGTGATGAGATTTCATCCTTCTTTGTTTCTTCTCCAACTTCTGGTTCGTCATCATAGTCAAAACGGTCCAGCAGTTTCTAAGAGAGAAGCAGGTAATTAATGCAAACCGTGCACAAATGTTGACATTTTTAACATGGAACAGGCTGTACAACTTTAAATTACAAGCACTTTGCTACAAAGTGTCGGAACAGTGCCTGGCCTCTGATATGTTGTTCGGAGCACATTTAGGTGTTGATGGTATAGGAAAAAACAAAACACGCACTGCCACCTTGTCAAAGGCTGTCTTCTGCTGGGTGGTTTGGGTGGGCAGGGGAGGTTGCGGGGTGACCATGTCCAGACCAGGAGTGATGTTTTGTGCCTGTGTTTGAATAGTATGGACAGGAGGCTGAGTGTTGGTGTTGGGCTTCACTGGCTGCTGCTGAAAGTTCTGGAGGATCTGTTGAAGCTAAAATGCCAGTGACAGAAAGCGAAAGAAGAGTTATTAGTCAGGGACTAAGAGATGTGCAAGCAATGATAATACAAGCAATACAATTGTGTTCAAAACTAATGCCAGTCTGCAATAGTGCATACACACCTGCTGACCCTGTGAGGACTGGAAGAGCTGTGCCACAGCAGCAAAGGCATCAGAGTTTTGCAGCTGAGCAGTAGATGCCGTGGTGGAGTTTGCCGTTACCGCAGTAACTGGCTCTTTGGCTGGAGGTGGGGAAGAACCTGAGTGAAGAGACACAGCATGAACGTGTGTGTGTGAGCAGCACAGAGATGCCATTACTCACTCATACTTCAGCATATCATTAAATTGTTTTAAAGTACAAATTAAAAAGCACATTTAGACTTTTCTCCACTAACAAATGTACATTATTTTCACCAGTGAATACAACAAATTCTTTAAAAAGTTATTCAGAGCAAATATGTGCTGATGAAGTTGTTGAAACAAAAGACTGTAAAGTTTTGTTTATATGGTATCTATGGTTATATATCAATCACGTGACCCATCAAAGTGATATATATGGAAACTGGAACCAGCTTCAGCACCAAACTGATGAAGACAAGAATAAATCAAGGTATACTGGATAAGTGTTGTGCAACGTAAAAGAAATGTATTTAAAAACAATATCATGGACAAATTACCTGGCTCATCTGCGCCTGTGTAGGATAGAGCAGCACTGCTAGAGCCAGCTGCCATGTCCAGGAGGGGTTGAATAACCTCAATCTTGAACACCCCATTCTTCTGCCACAGGTTCAACACTCGCACGATCTTACTCTACAAAGGAGAATAAGAAAGCATGGAAGCGGAAAGGAGAGGGAATAAAAGGAGGCTGATTTAGGTGAGGGCATTTATCATTAGAGGGGCCAAAATCCTTTTTGGTACTATATTTGTGAATACAACACTAGCATCTATAATATTCCAGCTAATATTCATCAAAGTGTAATTTCCACTATCCCTTTCTGTTCTTACCCGGTCCTCCACTGGGCAAAGGCAGAGGTTTTCAAAAGTTCCAGTAATGTTTTTGGTGAACCTTGGACCAAACACGTCCTTGTCTGCTCCAAACTGGTGTCTGGACTGCCTAACAATGGAATCCACCACATACAGGCCTGCTACCTTGTACTCAGGCTTACACTGGAGAGAGCAAAAGGAAAAACATTGATTTGGAATTATTCATGTTTGGTGAGGAGAAACTGGGTGATGACTGAATTGACACGTTGTCTCACCTTTTTGATAAACTTTTCCACAATCTGGACCACATGTTTATAGAGCTGAGAAAGAGAGAAGCAAGTGAGCACGTTATCATTTATGGCCTTAAAAAATAAGCAATATAACTTTAGAAATATAGAGAATATTGCTGAAATAGATATACAAGTAACTCTTAAAATGAAGGAATGCCAAACTCATTCTTACTTTCATAGCTTTGATGGCCGATTTGGTGATGGAGATCATCTTTGCCCGAGAGATTGGGGGCTTGGAGTCCATCAATGAGAACAACTGGAGACCAAGTAGATAAGAGATAAGTGAGACGGGCAGAGTCATGAGACAGTAGGAACACATACATACAAAGTTGCAGAATTAAACCTGATATTATAAGCTTTAAGCAAAGATTATCCCAATACCCGAATACAAGGCTTGTCATGCTTTAACATGTCACTGGTTAATTGGATTACTGATCTTCTATTGGTTGCCTCTACTGATTATCTTGAAGTGACGCTGTAATGTTTTTAAAGTTGACTTTTTCACTACCTCTGTATCCGGTGTGACCGTTGTATGTTTCATTACTCTCTGATGGAGGCGTGGCAATGAAAGCTTTGGTAATACTGCACATTGCATTGCAGTGCTGCAAAAACAGTGAATGCATGAAATCTTCCCTTTCTATCGTTAACCACTTTCATTTCCCATCTGCTACAAAGCCTTGCCACATGCAGACACTCCAAACAGATTCAGTAAAATACGATTTCACAATTCATCCTGGGGTCTGAGAGGACAATGATACATTTTGACTGTTTGGAAGTTAGGATCCGAGAGGTCAACACACAGCAGCATAATTCACAGTAAACAGAATGAGAGGATACTACAGTACACAGTTAGAAATAAACTACACACAGTTGCGTGTTGTCTTAAAGCACCATAACTGCTGTGGAGTGCACTAGGTCCAGTGTCTCACAGAAACTCATTCACACATCACATGTTTGCTCTTTTAATGTGTGTCTACTGACAGTATGCCGGAGTGGACACTGACATCTTTGTCATACATCTCACAGTGATTTGCATCCACGAACAACCACAACCACTTTCTCTGCTTCTGTAACAGACAGAAACTGCTACTGAAAGCGCAACACAAGACACTTTCACACCATCACACACCGCTCACAGCCCCGGTGTTATGATTCGGTGCGATAAACCAGCTACTCGTGACGGGACTACGGGTTGGTGTTTGCCACTCAGTTTGAGCGGGCCCAGCCCCGGTTGGTGCTGCAGCCAGGCTGTTTAAAAAGAAAGAAAAAGGGGCCATGAGCAGAAACACTAACAGATGCCCCGAGCTGTCTTTCGATGGACTTGTGGCAGCATCAACCATCAGTCCTCGGGCCTTACACTAACTTGGCCTCTCACCACAACAAACACAGGCTGAGCGGGGCTCGCAGTGAGACAACAACAACGGGACAGCGTGTTTGATGGCCGTGTGTTTGTTTGCTGGCTGTGTGTTTTGTTGTCCAGCAGCGTTGTTGCCGACAGCAACGACAGTGGCCATGCTCGCACCAGCTAACGTGAACGTTAGTCGGCGAACTTTTACGCAAGGTGACTGCAACAAAACGTGGACTGGCTCCCGCTGTGTCCGCCCGCTGGTCGGCAGAAGAAAGATAAAAAAAAACCCTCTTATTGTTTCAGTAACATTACTCTGCGCCGCAGGTGTAACAGATTTTGCCCCCTGAAGCCAGGTGAGATGGGACAAGTCCGGCTAACTAGGCCCGCTGGTCGGTCCTGCTCGGCAGCGACGTGACCAGCACCGCCGGACTCGGTGGCTCCGGGGTCCTCGGCGGGCCCCCGGAGGCCGCTTACCTCGTGGTTAAAGGCGTTGACGGCGTCCATGATTGCCCGACGCTCCGAGCCTCCCTCCTTTTTTCGCTCCCGGTTCCCCGCTCGCCGCGATGTTTATCCAGGGAAGGGTCGGTACAACATGTCCGCTCCCCGACGACAGTTAGCCTAGCATCGGTTAGCTCTCGGGTCGGCGGGCACGGCGGCAAAGCATGATGGGATTCAGCTCGGGTGACTTCCGGGTTTTGTCCGCTGGGTGGCGCTGTCCTGCAGGGGGACAGGGGGGTCCACCGTATGTCCTCTGAGACACGGCCGATTTTAACCCCATCAGGACTCGTTGGAAACACCAACTTTAACTATTATTATTACTGTAGCACACAATAAAAAGTGACAGTTTCTATTACTCTTGTCAGCATCAGCTGCGATGGAAAGACTGAGCAAAATACTACTACAAAATATCTTTTTTTCTCTCTTTTATCTGCAGATTCCCAAGTCACAAAGTCAAGTATTGGGTGGGATAGTCGCTTTTATAATGGCACTTCTCAAATTTAAAACATTAAAGGATATGTGCAACATTTCCAATACACACTTTTAAAAGTACTTCAAATTAAGAATCATTATCTCCAAAGCATTATTTATTTTACAGGCTACTGTTAAACTCCAAGGACTAATCCACGGACTACTCGCTTCAAGTCATAATTTCACTAAATAAATGAATTCCAGGTATCAGCAAAGTGTATAATGGCCATCAGTTCGTGGTTGTTGTAGTACAAAATACCTCCAATAGATGGTGGTACACTTATAGTTTTGGTTCCATGTCTAGGTGTCTGGTCTGATGTCTAGAAAGCATGGTCCAGCAGGCCAGTCAGACTGCATGTGGTTGTATTCTTCTCAGTCCTTCTAGGAATCCATACAATAAATGAACTGAACAGAGCACACCTGTGTATATAATTCAATCTGGTACAAACTACAGCCTCATAAAAACCCCAGAGTTGATTCAACACCTCTCTGACACAGACTAAAAGACAACCTACAGCAAGCTTCACCTTGGTAGTATTTATTGCAGGGCTATTCTGTTGGATTTCATTATATTGTCAGGTGTTTCTGTTATGTTGTTCATCCCCTGCAGGTTGACTGTCTAGGAAAACATATCATTTAATCATATTAAGCCAAATACAGGAAGACAAATGTGTCTCAAACTGTTGCCCCCTCCCTGCAGGTGTCCTCCTCTGAGTGATGAACACCATGTTAATTAGGCCAGTGAACACCTCAGCCAGCGAGGTAGGGGAAATGCTTCTTTGTCTGGTGTAGTGGAGCAGCCTACAACTTTCCGCTGCTGGCAGAACTCCAAGTTCAGCGCCAACCAATAACACCAGAAAAAGACGGCAGTGGTAACCCGGTGGTGCACTCTTACACCAAACCGACCATTCCTCACTGACAACATTCACTCATGACCATGCATTGCCCCCCCTAGACATGTGCACCCGCATGCCAGCGCGGTGAAATGTGGACTGCGCGCACGCTGTGGACGCCTGGATCATTTGCGCGCAATTCTACCTCCAAGGGACGTGGCCGTGAAACCGCGTTGCAGGAATGAAAAAAGGCACATGCAAATATTCGGACCGACAGTGATGCTGTCTCTCTGTCTCTTCTCGATAACAAATCGTCTTTGTTCGGCGGCCGCGTGCGGTCTGAGCGCGGCGGTGCCGGGCGGAGCTGCTCCTCTCGCCTCTCACACGCGCTCCGCCCGCATGCGCTGATTGGACCGAAAACTGCCCCGGCCACCACCACCACCACCACCACCGCCGTGTGAGGGGCTGTGCGTTTGTTTTGTTTTTTTTTTGTTTTTCCCACCCTTGCACTAAGAAACGCCCCCCACCCTCCTCCTCCTCCTCCTCCCTCTCAGATGGCCGGTAAACTCGTTTCAAACTGGGAGAAAGCACGCTGCAGACTCGCTCGGGAGACGTTCACAGCCCTCGGAGAAGGGAACGCCGGGTGACCTGCCTCCGACCGCAGCCGCAGTTTGAATGTAAACCCCTCGCGAGTCTTAGGACGGGTTGCGTCAGGTGACAACTTTCCATGATTGAGTCTGGCGTTTTTTCCTTCTCGTGTGTGCGTGTGTCACTTAAATCTAAGCCGACGCACTCGTCAGCCCTCGCCTCGGAAACCCGCTGAGTGCGCGCAAGCGGATGCTGAGGGTGAACAGGTGGCGCAAAGCTTCGCTTCCCTTAATTTGTCATTAGGGGCGAGAAGACGCAGGCGGCCCGGAGATAACGCACCTCACCGGACGTCAAGCATTTAATACCTGGCTTTAAGCCGGGCGAGGGACGTAGTTGTCTCCCCTTGTTAAAAGGAGACATTGTTATTTTTTTCTTTCTTCTTCTTCTTGTGTGATGCCAGTTGCGGACAGCGACATGGTAGTGGACAACAGCCACGGGTTGTACGAGGGCAGAGCCCCGAGTACTGCCGGGAACGACAGCGTGCTCCCGGCCTCTCTGTGCAGCCCCGCGGCGGACATCCTCAAGAACTTCTACCACACCAAGCGGGTCGGGAACTATCTGATCGGGAGGAAGCTGGGGGAAGGATCTTTCGCCAAAGTTAGGGAAGGTCTCCACGCCATGACTGGGGAAAAGGTAAGCGGACTGCGCTCCACAGTGGGAATTTCACCAGAGTTTTGATGAAATATGTTGTGTGCATCTTTTGCGTAATTTGAATGCGTTCTGCCCAAATTAATGTTAATTTAGTCGTGATTCGTGATTTGCACCTTTTTCTTAAATCAAAAACCAACTTTTGAGGAAAAAAAAGATTGCACTTTCTTTTTTTAATTAAAATGTTTCTGGCTGGAATATCTGACATCTAAAAAGAATTAGTGGCATGCGGAAAGATGTGGTTTTACATTTCAGCGTGTCAGCTGCTTGGCTCACGCCAGCATGCAGCCAAGGAAAAAAAAAAAAAAACCCTATTTAAAAGTTCAGCCGTACACCGGGGCTGTAAAGCGTCCTGGTCGGTCCTCAGCGGTCAGAGAAAGTGAGCAGCCCCGCTTGCAGTGCGCGGCTTTGTCAGCGAGCTCATGCGGCAGCGCCAGCTGTTGAACTCCGCCGTGCGCACAGCAGGGCTTGTTTTCTAGACCGAGCCCTAGTGACAGTATTTACTTTTTGCATGCGAGAGAGAAGAAGAAGAAGAAGAAGCTGCCTGTCTTCTTCTTTTTTTTTTTTTCTCCCAGCGTGTTGCATAACTATCTGTGGCGGTTCTGCAGCTCCGCTTTGTCTGCCGCCGCCGCTGGTGATCTCACCGCTGCGGGCGCGCAGGCCCGTGACAGGGACGCGGAGGGGAAACTGTCCGGCCTATGAGAGAGCCGAGGTGCCACTCGCATATTAAATCATGCGGTTGATAAATGGGCATCGGCCTCATTAGGATTCCGCCAGCGCAGGGCTTTGATATGGGCTACCATTGGCCACTGGTTGCCTTTGTCTGTCCAGGCTTTTTTTTTTTTTCCAGGAGCAGCCAGTACATTTACATATTGGAAAACCAGTAACCCCTGCTCCTTATGTGTTCCTACATGCGGACCCAGTGTTTGTTTTGTATACATGTAAAACAGAATATGTGTCACTGAAATTAATAATTAGCATATTAAAGCATATTAAGCATAGGCTCAACCTGAGCCCCCCCCATCCCCATCCCATTCTGTTGAGGTGAGGAGAAAAGAAAAGCCCTCCTCTCCTCTTCCCTCACACTCTTTGTTGAGGATGATGCAAACACTGGCAATCACACAACCAAACACATCACATGCTCCCCCTCTCTTTACTCTCGCTCTCTCTCTCTCTCTTTCTCATTCATTGCAATACAGGGACCAAAAGGCGCTGGAGGCGAGTGGAGGGCAGTGAGTTTATTTAGGCAAAGAGATAGTCGGGGGGAGAGGAAATACGGGAGAACTCCCAGGTCCCTTTTTAGCAGCTCTAGGAAGTCAGCGTGGATGCCGGGATATTAGGGTGTGTGTGTGTGTGGGGGTATGAAAGTGAGGAGAGGTGGAAGATGCTGTCATGGTCAGGGGGCTGAGGAGGTCATACCCATGTGTTTTTGATGTCTGTAACCCACTTTCCCCTCCATACTCCCCCCCCCCACCTCCCCCCCTTTTCTGTCTGAGGGGCGCCTGATAAACAACTGAATCCCCCAGAAGCCCCCTGGCTGGGCACACCCCTCCCCCTCTATATGCCCACCCACCCCCCTCTCCTCATATAGACTAACCTACTGTAAATACAGTGCCCCATCCCCCCCGTACATACCCTGCACCCCTTCTCTTATCCACGCTGCCTGCTGTAAACACGGGCCATCTATCACTGTATTGTGACACACACACACACACACAAGCACATACAGCCAGGTTTAATTAGCAGTTGTAAAAAGGTTTTCAGAGGTGAATCAATTATCAGAGATGAAAAGAGGAAAGTAAAAAAGAAAGACAAGCTGAAGGACAGAAGAGAGAGAAGACACACACACAACCACTTAGGGCGCTCACCATTTCATTAATGGATATGGTGATTAGTTTCAGTGGTCGTGCCTTTCCATGTCTGTGGGATCTCCTTGAGATGATTTGCTGTGTATGGTATCCATGCTCTTGAACTCAGTCTAGACGGGATACAAGGAGACACGGGCAAAGGATGAAATAAAGTAGATGGGTACGTTATTGAATGTAATTAGCTACAGAGGGAAGCAAAGTGTTGGTCATAAAGGTAAAGGACATGTTCTCTGGCTTTTATGAGGAGATTCTGCAGGTTTGTTCTCCAATGAGACAACAAGGGCAGAGACACACAGACAGATGCTGGGATTACTAATTAAATAAAATAAAACTTCCCATCTGACTGGGAATCTATTCTCCTCAGTCTATTAAATCTGCTTCAGAAAGTGAGCAGGCCTTAATTTGTACTTCCTCAGTCTCATTTCTACATTTGCCGCCACTCCTCCTATGTGTTTCGCTGCAACTAAACTCTGTGGCAAATGGGGGAATATTAAATGTCCATTTGGTCACGGCGCCGTCTCAACAGATAGGGTAACATTTGCTTTCCCCCTAGTTTACGATGGTTCAGTAACCCCTCCAACACACACATCCACACACCTCCCCCCGTGAAGCCTCAGGGCCTTATAGCGCCTGGGTTGTCCCACATTGGGAGCAGCTGTGAGGGAGAGGTCAGTGTCGAGTTATACACCCTCATCACCTGTTACACTACAACCCTCGGGAAACCTCCCTCCAAGACACAGCCCGTGCACTAGTGCTCTATCCTCCATGGGTATTATTAACAATACGCAAGCTTTAAGAGCCAAACTTCAGCTACAGAGTCAGTGCTTTGTCTAAAAGAACACCCCCCAACTCAGCCTTTCTCTCTCTCCTCTCCTGTCTCAATTTCTCCAGGTGGCGGTAAAGGTGATCGACAAGCGGAAGGCCAAGAAGGACTCGTATGTGACCAAGAACCTGCGGAGGGAGGGCCACATCCAGCAGATGATCCGCCACCCCAACATCACGCAGCTGCTGGACATCCTGGAGACAGAGAACAGCTACTACCTGGTGATGGAGCTGTGTCCCGGTGGGAACCTCATGAACCGCATCTACGACAAGAAGCGCCTGGATGAGAGGGAGACTCAGAAGTACATCAGGCAGTTGGTGCTGGCTGTTGAGCACCTGCACAGGGCGGGTGTGGTGCACAGGTAAAAAAAAAAAAAAAAAATGCTGAATTTGTATAAATAAAATAAAAATGTTAGAACTGAATTTGTATAAATGACGTTTTTACAGCTTTGTGCCATCCTTATTGTGCACATTACTTTTAATCCACAAATAACCATATCTGGCTGCTTGGTAACTGCACTGCCATGCTCCAAGAAAGCTGAAATAATAATAAATAATAAAGCTGAAATAATAATAATAATAATAATAATAATAATAATAATAATAATAATAATAATAATAATAATAAAAAAGAAATAAAAACAATTAAAAAAAAAAAAACATGCAGTATGCACATATATTAATTGTCCCAGCGCATTTTTCCTACAAATACCATTACATCTTATGATAAAATGTTTGATTTGATTTAGGGAAAACAACACATAAACTGCATCTCTCAATCAAATTTCCGATATAGATTTCACAAAGTTCTCCCTGGGAATATTCAGTTTTTTGTCGCTCAGAGCCTGGGAACTAAATGTCTCGACATGGTGAGATGGCCCATGTAGATAACTGTATAACAGGATTTCTAAAACTAAGGAGGCACACAATAGGCTCTGAAAATCAGCCAGCGTGACCCACATTGGGAGGGGTATATGTGTATGTGTTGGGGCTTGCGGGGGGGTTGACCTCTTCTGCTTGTGCATTGTATGATGATTGTGGCTTAGATAAGTTATCAAATGTAAACAGTGACACCGTGTAGGCATTGACATCTTCTTTCTGTCTTTGTCTTACAGGGATCTGAAGATAGAAAACCTCCTGTTGGATGAGCAGGACAACATAAAGCTCATAGGTAACTCAAGACCTCTTACATTTACAGTATCTAACTCACCTTCTTTTCCTTGTTCAGTGCAATGCTGTTTCTTTTTGCCAGCCTCTGAATAAAACTGTATACAGAAATTCCATAAATGCATACATAAATACAATATTTCCCACAGCAAAGAACGAGAATATTAAAGCAGTTAAGGATAAAATAAGGCCTTTGATGCCAGCTACTTTACAGCAGTAATAAAAAGATTTTCTCAGTTGGAGTCGGACAAGCAGACATGTGGTGAAGCGTTAAGAGCAATTAAATATCCTGTTAAAACGCTTACAAGCTCTCACCATAGTGCTAATCTGTTTCTGTTTGTGTGTGTAACGCTGTGATGAGGCGACTCGTTTAACGGGTGAGCTGAAAAGACTGTAATAAACCCAGAAATAACACTTCTTCTGTCCCTCAGATTTTGGCCTCAGTAACTGCGCTGGCATCTTGGGATACTCAGACCCATTTAGCACCCAGTGTGGAAGTCCTGCCTATGCCGCCCCAGAGCTGCTCTCCAGGAAGAAGTACGGGCCGAAGGTGGATGTCTGGTCCATGTGAGTGTATTCGGCTTCTTTTGAAATGTGATCAGTGTTTGTCAAATATCAACTTGTTTCAATTTATTTGTTTATTTCATGAGTGCACCCAGAGCTGAAGTGTGTATTTTGATGTTCCAGTGGTGTGAACATGTACGCGATGTTGACCGGCACTCTCCCGTTCACCGTGGAGCCCTTCAGTCTCCGAGCCCTGCACCAGAAGATGGTGGACAAGGAGATGAACCCTTTACCCCCCTCCCTTTCCACGGGTAAATACTGAACGCACAAATGCACACCTGTGTGCTGAGGAATCCTAAATGACAATGTTGTCCTTCAAGTAAACACACCTCAGGGTACAACTGATAAATGTGAAGCCTGAATGTATGGCTGGCTTGTAAAAAAGGTAATTTAGGGTTATGTTTGCGTGTCAGAGAATGAAACAATGTTGGCATTTACATGGGACACAAGAATGTTTTAGAAATGTAAGGAACTAAAAAGGACCAAATGAGAAGCAAATGGCTAAGGGACTTGAAAAATTGGTAAGCGCAGCCAGCACTATCCAAACGAGAAATCAGATGGGTCTTTATAATTTAGCCTTCTTCATTAAGACCCTTTTATTACTGCTCTTTTAAATCATCTTAAGAGAAACGTCAGACATCCTGCTTAACTAAAAGTAAGCAAAGAGCGCAGTGAGTCTCCTGAGAAATTTAATAGTTGATCAGTGCACACATACAACAAATGGGAAGAGTTCCTCATTCATGAGCAATAGCTTCGGCAGAAATACATCGCAAAGCAAGGGGTGGCTTACCGCAGTTATGCAAGTAACTATTAACGAAGCTAATGGCATAGATGTGTCATCTTATCTGTCTTATGTAATAACTGAATGAAAGCGGATGAGGAGGATGAGGGCCAAGTCTGTTACATGCACTGTGCCACAACAAAGGGATTGTGAAACTTGCTCCTCTGTTTCTCCAGAATGGAAAACCGCTGCGAGTGACATGCTCGTTGGAGAGAAATTAGGCAATGTTAATTGTTTTATTTAGCACAAAAGTTATCAGCTCGCTCACATTTCTGAAGAAATATATGTAACGTAATAACATGTTTCAGAAGTGGTAAACTTTCCGCTTTATGCAGTGAGTTGAGTCAGCATATGAATATTTATTCTCCCTCTCTCTCTCGGTCTCAGCTGCCATCTGTCTTCTGAAGAAGCTTCTTGAGCCAGATCCCAACAAGCGTCCCAATATCCACCAGGTGATGGCTGATTCCTGGCTACAGCTGGCCAACAAGAACACAGGGGCACCCTACCTCAACAGGTAGACTTGCACACATTTTAAATGTGTAATTTGGAATCTTTTTTAACAAACATAGAAATCCTTTTCACATTTAAATCAAAGCACCACGAAGCAATGACGTTCTCGCCCTGCTTCCCTTTCCGTGTTAAGGATCCACATTGAGGAAATCAACCACACCGTGTTGCTCCATATGACAGAGAAGATGAGCTACAAGCACAGTGAGGTGCTGAGCGCCGTCCTCACCAACCGCGCCTGCCACACTCTGGCTGTCTACTTCCTCCTCAACAAGAAAATGAAAAGACTCTCCAAAGAGTACAGGGTAAGGGGATCCTCCGAACACCTTTCCCATGCAATTTCCAATTTTGGAGGGTAAAGAAAACAATTTGAACCCTTAGAGCTAGCATACTCTACCCTAGGGTACGAATGCAGGGTCAGTTTGTGTGCCTAGAAAGGGTCAAAACACTTATGAGGTGATAAATCTGGTTGCAGAAAAACAATGCTTTTCCAAGTGCTAAGGCCTGTTGTAATGTGCAGTTTCCTGTGTGTGTGATTAGGAGATGCAGTTCCAGGAGAAAAAGAAAGGAGAAAAGCAGAAAAGCGAGTACTTTCAGACCCAGTGGAGGAAGCACGTCGACAAGCTCACAATCCCTCCCAAACAGACGCCCGTCTACCTGGCAGTTAGCAAGGGCCCCAGCAAGGAGAAGAAACACAGAACAGGTGAGGAATCATACGGTGCAGTACAAATACACTAGGGCAGATTTGTAAAAAATAAATAAAAATAAGATACAGTACTTTTTTTAAAAAAAAAGTACCACTTGTTTGATCTACTCTATTTACATTTATTCATTCAGGGTAAGTTGACTGAGCATGCATGTTCTTGTACAGTAACGACCTGTTTCACACACATGTAGTTACCCAGTCATCCGTCCACCCATCCGTCCATCAATCCATCCACCCATCCGTCCATTGTTTGTCTGTCCATCCATCCAACCACCCACCCATCTATCCACCTAAGAGGAAACATCTTGGACAAGTTGCCAGTCAATAGTAGGGCGAACACAAAACACTTTTTTTCATTTCATTTACCTGTTGACAGTCAGATGAAATGATGTAAGCATGTTATTTGAAATTAAACTGAATTTAATCTAGCAACGAGCAGCAGTAATTAAATTCAGTCTTTTTAGCACCAGGCCAGGAGATTTTTAGCATAGGGATAGGTGGTCGGAGGCTGTCAGCTCACAGTCCTTGAAGGAGAGCTTACGTGTGACAAACAAGGGCTCGGGGGGAAAAGCTGACTAAGCTCCTTTCCAGCTCCTCATTTGCATAGAAGTGGTATGTAGTAGAGAAAGGCCATTGGCTGTTCCAGATCTGACATGTCAGGACAGGCTGTTCATCACAAAGTTAAAATCAGAACAGAATGTTCTTGTACTTTTATACCTGCTTGTTACATGCTCTCAGATAATTATGTCTGAGAGTTATGTCTTCCCTGACATGATCTTTTGAATCTATACGTGTAGGGCACTCAGCCAACCGTATTCAGAGAAGCTGCACTTCTCAAATTTACACTCAGTTGTATCTGCAGCGAGATGAGCAAGAACTAATATTCCAAATGTTTGTTTGACAAGCATCAGAATACAGTATTTCTTAAATGTTGCAATGCTTTTCATTTCCTTCTCAGGTCTTTTGCGTGCCATAACTGGTGGCCATCGTAATTCACCTCTGGCACCACCGGGCACCGTCGCTTCCTCCTCTATGGAATATCTAGAGATCCATCCTCTCTTTCCCAATACCCCCCAGCAACGGAGGCGCCTGGCCACCCTCCCACAAGTCAATACGAGCCCAGAACACAACATACCCGCTCCACCGGCACCATCACCGATCGGCATGCATTCCTTCGGCTCCCTCTCCAAAGCCGAGCAAATTGAAGACACCCCAGCTTCGCCATGGTACAAGCTGACCAACGGGACTCTGTCCCCTCCCCGCCACGTCTCTGCCTTCCAACCTGACTCCTCTTACTTGAAGAAGGCCACAATCCCCAGTCCTCCCGTCCTCATTGTCAACCCGCAGCCCAAAAAGAGCGTCTCGTCAGATTGGGGCGGTTCTTCTGACACCAGCGGCAGCCCCCCCAGCACTGTAGGAAGCCCCCCGGGCAGCTCGGCTTTCAGCCCTCCGAAGTCGGCCTTTAGCCCCCTCAACCCCACCTCAGCATTCAGTCCTCCTTCCAACAACAGCAGCAGCAGTGATCCCGACAGCCCGACACACCGCAGCAAGTTCCCCTCTATGGGAATCGGACAGATCCTAAAGAAGAAGGTCCAGCTGCAGCCGTTCAGCTTCCGGCCAGAACAGGTCGTTGAGGAGGTGGTATCCCCACCTCCCTACCCCATGCAAACTCTCCTCTGTGCTTCAGGTGCACTCAAGACCCTCTGCTGAGGGATCTAAGACAAAAGAAAATGAAGAAAGACAGAACTCAAGGACCCTCTCAACATTTTCTTTTTTTTCTTTTTTTTTTTTTTTTAAGTTGGAGAGGTCTTCCAGAGCGGCCTTTTGAACTGTGAACTGTCCCTTTATTGCGACTGAGCCACTTTTCGTCACAGACTTGATCATAAAAAAAGAAGAAGAAGAAGAAGAAGAAAAAAGGGGTTTAAAAATACTTTATCTCTTGCTACCGCTCTCATTATGTAATAAGAGGTGGTGACACTGAGAAGATGAGATTTAAGACGGATCCCTGGGCGATGACTAAACTTCACTGTGTCCTAGATACAGAGTGGACATGGGACATCGTATAATATGGGCCTTGCCATCAAGGTGTACACACACATGCACATGCATACACACAAGACTGTATTATACACTGACTTAAGAGACACTCTCTTATGTAATATTGCTGTAACTGGTTACTAATTGAGCCGCAAACTGATTCACACCAGCTAACAGACCCCGACCCTAACCCTGATTACATGTATAAATGTTTTGTCTCTGTGAAAACTCTTTATAGTTACCCACTGACTTCCAACCAGCTGGCATTGTGTATCCTCAATGCTGACTGGATGAAGAAGCTCACTGCACTATTCTTAAAAACCAAAACCTATAGTAACAACAGTGTTTACCATCTTTTTACCTCACTGCATTATTCCTACATTAATGTACAACAGCAGTCAATTGTGACGTGCTTGTGTGGATTTTGCCACAGTGTTGCAGTGTCTTAGCGTTAGTGCCATTAGAACCAACGCACTGAAATAGAAGTAGGTACCAAGAGTGGAGTCATACTATCACTTTTTATGGCGTTCTCATAAACTATCACTCAACACTGATAATTCACAGCTATAACGTTTTATATACAAGTGTTACATCACCTCTACAACCCACAGGGAAACTGTAAAAGTCTTAGTTATGACTTTCTCACAGGAGGATATACCTGTTCATAGTCAGTTTTTGAAAAAAAAAATGTAAAAAAAAAAAAGATTAAAAAAATAGAGTATCAAAAGCCTTATGAAACCGATCAACCTCGCCAAAGGCAGGTATGAAGGTGGGGAGAACTGCTTCTAGGATCACATAACATCCATGAAAATAATTCACTTCCTTTTGTCTTAATGCTGTAGTCTGTGCAATAGTCTTAAGTGTTAACTGCAATGACGAGTATTTGCCAAGAGCTCTCTGAGAGTGATGTGAAAATTGTGCTTGTAAATAACAGTGACTCGTGTGTTCCTGTCACTTATGCCGTTCTGTACGAAGGGATTCTAAAATGTTTGTCAAACCGACATTTTCACATCTTAGTGGCTTCATAAAAGTATTTGACTCTACAAAAAGACTTCCACAGGCACACGAGGCTTCTAACTGTTAAGATACTGTAGAATCTCTTCCTGTCCAAATGAAAAGTTGCATGCAATGTTTCACGAGTCGAACTGTACTGTCAACATTTGAAATTAATGTCTTTGTACGTTTTTTCTGGTTGATACTGAGATTGATACAGACTTGGGGGGTCTTTTGTAAGATTTTGTAATGGAGGTTTTGTTTGAGTGTCAAGAGATTTCTATGCTGTATAAAGTATTTTAAATATTTATACTGAATCCATTATGTGTCTGTCTGGTCTTTCAAATGCACCTGCTTACTGTCTGTTTTCATTTATGCACATCATGTACGCTAAACACACATATGCAACTTTTTATTAGCTGAAAAAATATAGAATTAATACACTTAAGTTACTATAATTAAGTAAGTCCACAGTAATAGACAGAATCCAACTTTCTTGTTAATTTATGTACAATTTGCACAGAGCCAGAGGCATATAATTTATTCCTGAAGCTCTCAGCTCCCGGGGCAGTTAATGAAGATTGGCCTCTCTGCTATGGAAGGATCTATGTTGCTTTACAACCTTAATGTGGCACTTGTGTCACATACCATATACATTTCCCACGGGACACCTGTGTCGGGTAAAAAAAGAAAAACACACCCTTGCAACAGCTGAAGGATCCTTAGGACTGACACGCACACACACGCACACACACACACTAGACACTAATCTACTCAGCTGTGGCTCCCGCGTCCCCATCATAAACCTCTTTGGGTGACACTGCCCTGACGAGACAAAGGGGGGATCACCAGAGCTCTGAGACAAACACTCACAGGACAACACAAACAGGGCTGACCGATTAAATCGCCGTGGCTAAGCTGATAAAAACCCAAGGGGCAAGAGTGGCTCTAAAATGCATTAGAGCCGGAGCCTTTTGTTTATGAAAGACAGGGGGACAGTTAGTCAGAGTCCCTGGGCGGTCCGGTGAGACAAATGGGCTGTGGTCATGAATACTATGGCTTAACCATAGCGAAGGGATAGTGCACACCACAGGGCACGCACAGGTAATACCTGTGCCTAAGTGTTCAGCGCTGCGCTGGTAACGCCTGCAGTAGGTCTTCCCTCTGCCGTTGATAATGTTTTAAGAAGAAATATCAGTCAGATGAGGGATAGTGATGGTGAATACCAGATTTGGTAACTGTTTAATCAGATTGCCATTAATCGGTAGAAATTTAAATTTAAAGAAAAGCAAAACAATAGCTTCTGGAATATGAGGATGTGCTGCTTTTCTCTGTTTGATATCAATATCTTGTATCTTTGAGTTTTTGACAAATTGAGCAATTCTCAGTCACCGTAGGCTCTGTAAATTGAGATGGACATTCCCCCTACTTTTTAACCTTTTATACATTAAACTATTAATGAAAAAAGTAACAGACAAATTAATAAATAATTAAATTGTAAGAAAAAGTAAATTGCAGAAGAAGACTGCCTGTTGGAGGATTATGGATGCAGAAGCAAGTTATTAATATATGTATGATTTCAAGAAGTATTCATGGAAGAAATTCATACTGATGAGATAATGATGATGATGTTTTTCCTCGACACAGATTATTTCAATGTTAATCTGTGTGTAAACGGGTCAAGTTACAAGGATGGGTCTGTGATAAACAAACATCTCCCCCACTGCCCCAGTAGGGGCAGGCAATAAATTGATATTTTTCATCATAATTATGTTCGGGGAATTTTAATATTGTGAATCGTGACAAACTATTATGTTGTCTAAAGCAATAAATGTATGTCAGATTTCTCCAGGAGTGATTTTGGAAGTATTTGGGATGGCGGATGAAAATGCATGATGGATGATTTTCCATGCCTAAACAAAAAATCTCAATATTGGTGATCTGATTAGTTTAATATGATTAATATGATTAATTAATATGATTGTCTTTTGCCAGTATCTCCAAGACATACACCTTGAAACGCATTCATATACGCCTGTAAATCAAAATCGAAACAACGGAGAGAATTTGCCTCAAGAGCAGACGTGCCACACCCTGGAGACATGTATGCTTTCCTTCCAAATTTTACATTAAACAGCCAATCTTGTTGTTATATTCAAGAAATGATAATCAGAGTAATGGCATTCATTAAGTGTCCATCCCAGACTTTTCATTACTCCCAGACTGTTCATTACTCTTTGACCACACAAAAGTCATGTTTTACTGTTCAAATCAGTGTTAATGTGGGGCCAAACTGACCACTTACTGTACAACAGGGTTTTATTTCTGTCAATCTGTTCAGGCTTAGATCCTGATGACACTAATCCTGTTTTCAGCCCCTTTCTCGTCACATATATACGCACACACACTCACACCAGGGTGTCACTGGCAACGGGACAAGCCTTTGTGTCTGAGAAAAACAGACGATTAACCTGCTACACAGCGACGAACGCCAGGGATGTGCATGCCCACCACACACACACACACACACACACACACACACACACACACACACACACACACACACACACAACACACACACAGACACCCTGAGCATTCTGGTTCAACCTCACAGACCAGTACTGCCTCCTCAGCAGCTCTCACACATGCAGAGGAAGAGGGAAAAGTGAGAGACGACCAGACGACCTGGCAGACACCGGCGTACACAAAGATATGGGGGGAAATAAACAAGCAGATGTTTCTAATGAAGTAGAAGGCTTTTGAGCACTCAGAGGGGATTTGGGTTATTCCGTCACACGGGTCCTCTGACTGGCCCGGCTATCCAGTTCGATCACAGACACGGATGAAGGTGATTAATGAAACGATAAGGGTGTGGCTTATCAGAGATTTTACGCTTTCGCCCTTGAGGTGCTGTCTGTAAAAAAGCAAACAACCAAAAAAAAAAAAAAAAACAGGCTAAGTTTCCCAAGTCCTCTCGACACCGAGATCATCTTTCACCCGCTGATTCCTGAGATTAATCTGGGAAATTTAACGTCCCAGATGAAAGGGTTTACCAACTGACCCGTAGTCTAGTCAAAGACAAAGATGAGACCAGACTGTCTTAATGACTTTAGGTGTAAAAAGAAGATTTGGGGGAAGCATATGTCAAGCAACTAACCATGTAAAGAAAAGTAGTGGCGGTCAACCTGGGCAAAAGGTCAACTGGGTTCACATTAAGGTTTTTTGGGGAGTAGAAGCATATGTTCTGTTACATAATTTTTTGCATTATTTTCAAACAGAAATAATGACATAATATTGTCTTTACATAAAGGCACCATGTAAACAAATGTATATGAACAAAACAATCTAATTTGAATGAACTGTTGCTGAGATTTGACCTGCACAGCACACATAAAACATTACTAAATTAGACTGTTATGGATCACAATGGACCTGCGGTTTGGACAGTGATGTGGAAAATTAAACCAGGAATTGGTTATAAACAAGCTATGAGCAACCGGTGGGGTGTGGTTCTTTTATAATAATAAATAATACGTTGGGAAGGTAGAAAACTGTATTAACTGAAAGAAACAAGTGCTGATTAAAATTATCATTATAGAAATGTGGTTGTTTTTCAACATTTTAAATGACAAAACCCCAGACACATACATCTCAGTATGTACCAAGTAAGAGAGAGAAAAAAAAAAATCACTTTCCTCGTTGCTCACTTTATTACAGAACCAAAACTGACACTGGGTTTAGGTCTCTTGAATCCCTAAAAACAGAAACAGTTTTATTTTTCATTTAATGGAAAAAACAAACATATTTTGTAAGTTGGCACACAGGTGGCACTCCTTGAGATATTTTTTCTCTCAAAAACAAGATCAGAAATTCAATCAAAGAGCAGAGCTCAGCCAATAGGATTTCAGTGTCTGTGGCAACAGCAGCACCAGTTCAAGCAGCCATTGGTCCGATGTTTCACACAGGGAAGGCTGTAATTGGCTGACAGCGTGCCGAGGCTTCATTGCCTCCATGGCAACATTGCTTCCTTATTGCTTAGGGAAGGTGAAAAGGAGGGAAAGAGGGGAGGCGACTTTCACTCAGACACTACCTCTGCATTATTCATCCTTTGTCCCAGAGTGCTTGTAGAATGTGTGTAGATGTACCGACTGATGCGCGTGTGTGTTTGTGTATGTGTTTCTATGTTGGTCTTGGTTTGGGTGGTAGGGATTGGTTGAGACTTAAGAGGTGAGCGGGGTGAAACCGGTGCAATAATTGCACTCAGCAGTGCAATGCATCCAGCAACACCGTGTCTATATATAAAAAGGCTAAATGAGTTCAGAGGCCATCCGGTGAGCCGTTCGCGGTGACGCTGACTTCAAAACACAGCTACGAGCCTCGAAGCTTTATTGCTCTGAATGGAACAACAAACACACAGGGACGTAGTCTCCAAAACGAGCCTGTTACACGGCGTAACAGCACACATCTGGACAGTTGACAGGACGGCCGGCCGGCTTGCATCATCTACTTTATGGGACGGATGCATGCAGGCATCTCATCCTGGACTGAATATAGAAAACAACACCACCCACCACCAGAAACAACACAAACCACGCGGCTTGTTTGTTGTTGTTTTGACGTTTTTTTTTTTTTTTATTCTTCCCCCCATCAGATGAGGGAGGGAGAAGGAGAAAGAGGGGTAAGGGTGGGGTTAGGGGAGAGAAAAACATCACACAGAGATTAGGGGGGGGGGGGGGGTTCAATCAGGACTCCTCCCCCGTGTATGTGTCTGAGCATGAGCGGGGGGGGGGGTAACGTCTGTTGACAGGCGTCCCGGCCAGCGAGCTGGCTGGCTGTTCCTCTGGCTGTGAACACGATGACGAGATGGCAACAGGCACTCCGCATAGCACGTGCTCTCAGTTGCCATCGCAACCTGCCCTTGGATACAGCGTGCTGGTTGGCCGTTTCTAACTGTTGTTGTTCTGTGAGGCTGATGAAACCTCGTGGATGAGGGAGGGCAAGCGCTACAGCATGTAGCAGCTTTCCCGCCTTGGTAGAAAGTGTTGCTAGGCACATTAGAGGTCAGTTGGTAAACAAACACTGTAATATATAATCACCCCCCCCCCCCCCAGATTTGCTGTTTAACTCTTAAATCCGAGAAATACTTCCAATTAGAGATAAAGCAGGATGAGCCAATGATCCCCAACAATCGTATAGCACAAAGAAAAAGAAACATTTAAAAAGATTATCCTGATTGTTTAAAGTTGTCTTATTTGGTTTGATCCTTTATGTAAACCTGACAATATTGAAAGGCATTTTAAAAATAATTTCTGGAATTTCTGGAATAATTTTTGGAAACAGTTGAAGACTTTATTACAGAAAAATACTTAAGACAAAATGTGCTTGTACAACTGTGAACAAAAAAAAACATGAGTTACTGTAATAACAACAAATGAGTGTATAGAAATTACTATTCTTTAAGGAAAATCTAATGAAAAATTACCCAACAATGTGCCTAATTGTGATTCAGACAATAAGGGTGTGTCTTTTTCGGTGAAAACTTTGCTGCAATACAAATTCCCCAAATGTTGTTCACGTCTGGCCACAACAAGCCAATGAAAAGCATACAGCCAGCTATCCTTCAAGGCTCCATGCTTGAGGAAGAGAACAAAGAAAAAGTGTGTGTGTGGCTTCGAGTGGCCAGATCAATACGACATTGTGCTGAGTGTGCAACCTGACTGATGAAATCCTGCACAAATAAACATTCTGCTCATAGCGTACATTCACTCCGCACTGAGACGTACGGAGAAGATGGTGCCATGAGCCACAGGAGCCGAGCTGACAACATGATTGATTACAAGTGCAGGCAGTCTTTGTTTCACCATCGGTAATCAGGACAAAGCAGAGCGGAAGCTGAGTGTGTGTGTGTGTGTGTGTGTGTGTGTGTGTGTGTGTGTGTAGGTCCCTGTACACAAGGTGAGGCTAGAACAAAACGTGTTACTGGGGGAATGTGGTTCAGATGAAACTTAGAGGAGGAAGCGTTACTGTTAATGTAGCTGCGAGGAGTGAGGGTATTAAATCCTCACTAGAACACCTGGACACAGCACCCACCCAGACAAGTTGACGTCCATCACTGTCATGCCTCATCACATCCCTCCTGAAGGCCAACTTCGATCTCCTCCAGCCTCTGTGCCATGGACATGACCAGCATCTTCATCTGGTAGGGAGGGGTGTCAGGCAGGGGGAGAGAAGGGGAAGGGATGAGAAGAAGTACAGCAAGGGCAGAAAAAAAATGAGTAAAGAGTGAGGATAAAGAGGGTGGATATGAAGGAGTAAGAACAGGGAAGAAACAAAGGGGGAAATGGACAGGTGGGAAATTAAGGGAGCAGCAGGAAGCAGTGAGGAAGAAAAAGAGGAGGGGTAAAGATAATTGGAAAAGGGGGACAGCGAGGGAGAACGACGAAACACAGAGGGGAAGTGGTCAGGGATGGATGGGTATGAAGGGGGGAAGAGAGAGTGGGAGGGGAGGGGGAGACAGGTCAGTGAGTGTACGACGAAGTAAGATGAAAAACCCAAACAAGTGTCTCTGAGTCAGACAGACAGTGAGACAGACAGAATACATTAACTATGGCGGCAGGGGTGATGAGCACCTTCATCAAATATAGTATAGGTGAGGACAAAGAACGCTCGAGAGGGCAACTTTTTCGATACCTTACTTTGAAAAATAGTTTTTAAAATAAGTTTTTCAACAAACCCTCTTATTCCATTTAACAAAAGAAGCAGCGTTGCAACTATCACTTCATAATCAGTCAATTATTTTTTCTGATTAATTGATTTAGACTAATCAATTAATCAGAAAAAATAAAAAGCAGGTATCACAAGTTTCAACTCTTTATGATGAAATCTTCAATTTGCTTGTTTTGTCTGACCAACAATACAAAAGATATTTCATTCAAAATGATAAAAAACGCTTTTAATTATTTATGTTGACAGATGTGATGAAAGAAAAACACTGATTTTAATTCTTGACTTAGTCAAAGGCTTTTATAATCTTGTTATAATGCGCCAATGGCTAACCATGAATGATAAAACCACCGAAAATTAATACAATCAAAATGCGACCATAGTCAGATTAATCTTTAGCCTAATCACACAGGGACTGAACACAGTCAGTGATGAAATGGATTTAAGTGGTAACCTACATATTAACCAAAGAGAACATGAGGTAAGCCTGTTGATTTCATTATACGGAGCCCTTATGCACCCCTTTGTTTGAGAGATACATGGTGTGGCAACACTATTACAGCAGTGACATGGACTTCATTACGTGGGATGAACTAAAGAGTTGATTCATAGGAGAAAAGATAAGTATCTTACAGTCAGCATGTTTTGTCTGCTCAAAAAATAATGACATGGTGCAAGAGGTGTGCTAATACACACACACCTTCATATAGACTTAAAAATACTCCTAATTATCAGTTTCTTTTGTGCAATGTTTTTTTCCTTCCTCATCTTATAAGCAGTATAACCTCATAACACAGTGGATCAGTCATCACCTGCAGGAAATTCCATTTCCACTGCCAAGTGCAACAAACACCATACATACATCCAGCTATAGTGACAAAGACACTTCATCAAAACATGTTTTTCCTCCAACATAGATTCCTCAACATGCCCCCCATCACATCTATTGTCCTTGGTGCAAGAGTGTGGGAGGGCTGGCAGGTACTCCTGCGCACTATCACCACCTACTGGCCAATCTCCATGAGTGTTCATGGATATTTTTTAAACAAAGGATGATTAAGAATAACTTTGTGAATCACTCCACTATTCCAGGGAAAAACGTACCCTCCAAATTCTCATAACTATAACATTAATGTGACAAACAGAAAATGAATTAAAGTTAAAATAAACATAAAATTATAAGCAGAAATGGATTTAGATGTTAAAATTGAAACTTTAAGAAAATATACTTCTTCATTTTAATCTAATCTAAAATGGTATGGAAAATAAATCACTTTGCTGGGGACGACATGGAGAGGTGAGGTAATGTCTGATATAAACGTCTGCCCGTCACAGGAGTGAGGGCTTCCCAGAACTAAGCTGATGTCATCATTCGTACAACCTGTGCATTGATAATCAATGAGAGAGAGCTTCTCTCAAGCAATGTCAGCATAACAATGCAAGACAGAGAACAGTGACTAATGTGCTGGTCAGATCTGTAGTTTTTCATCATTTTTACACATTAATAATATCAAATAAATTTAACCTGTGTTTTTGAGAAATTGTCATGGTTACACATTGCAGTGAGCTTGAGTGCAGACATTCTGCTCAGCAGATGATACATTTTTATCTCCCAGTTATACCATATCAGAGAGAAAACAGACAAAGAAAAGCAGCAGCAGTAATTTACCTCTGTCAGCTGTTGTTCAACAATGCCTCTGTACTCCAGTGTGACTGGCTGCTCTTTGGGGCCCTCTACTGCCAACATCTGGCTTGCTGAGCCAAGGACATAGCTGGGAAAGATTCACAGTAGAATATTAGGGTGCTAAATACAGGGGGTGATACGGACAATTAACACCTGTACAACTAATGAAATTCTAAACAATAACCCAACCATAAACACTACCTGTGTAAAGAATAGCACATTCTGCTTTAGTGGAAGCTATATTTTGTGGTGTAATAATGGACTGCTGTTCTCAACTTTGCAATGCAATTCACAAAATAACTCGTTACTTAAAAAACATGAAGTGTGGCTTTTAACTTTTGGTGCCTTTAGTTTATACAGTAGATTAGGGGACAATTTCAGTGCATATTATCTTCTCAGATCATGTACAGAACCAGTGAAACAGGTGTACAACATTTTTCACGGCATTGTGAACTAATGCATGCGTCTTTAAACATAAACAACAACAACCTAAACATACCTTTCGATGTCTGCTACATTAAAACAGAATGTAAACCTCTTGTGGTCCAGGTTCTTAGGTGTGGATGTGAAAACCATGCCAAGTACAGAGTGGCAGCCTCGACAAAACAGATCCACGATCAGACTGCGGAGGGAAATTTACAGCCCAAATCAGACAGTGGGACAGATTTAATCCAACAAGTAGTGATACATGCATGACAAAGAAGACTAAAAATATTTGGTTAAGGTAAGGGAATATTGTGGTTATGGTTGGGAAAAGGTAACAGTAATGGTTAAAAGAAATCCTTGTTGACTATAGGTTGGAGATAGGACACCAACCCTGGTTCCCCAGGACAAAGTTATACACTTTTTTACCTTTTTATTATCAACACTACACTTAGCTTTGGCAGGGGCTGTACGTATAGATCATTTTAGGTTACTTAAGCAAATAACCAATGCTATCCTTTTTCCGAGAAGTCTCACTTAGTTTAAAGAGTGGAAAAAAACATTTAGGTTGACATGATTAAGGGAATTTATTCAAGCTCTGTACTTAAATACAATTTAGAGGTACTTGTACTTTTGTTTTCACTACATTTATCTGACAGCTAGTTACTTTGCAGATGAAGATTTTACATACAAAACATATGATGCATTGCTATAGATTAAACTACCCAACACATATAAAGCATTTAAAATGAGACCCTCCAATACAATAAAATGTTGCTAATAAGATCAAGCATCAGTTATAATAATCCAATAATATGATATATAATATTATAACTCTGACAGGGGCAATCCTGAGGCCTAATGAACATATTTAATTTTGATACTTTAAGTACATTTCGCTGATATTACTTCTGTACTTTAACTTAACTTATAAATAATGGAGTGTTTTTACATGGTTGTATTTACTTGAGTAAAGGAGCTGAATAGTTCACTCTCACTTGGCAGGACCTTCTTACCATGGAGATCGTTTGCTTGCTTCATACAGGCGACTGTCCTTTCCAACCAAGACGTTTTCAGTGACCCCTAAGACCAAAACGTCACACACACGTCAGCAGGAACGCGCAGCATTGCATTCACAAGGGAACTGACCGTCTCTGTGGATCATCACAACTCTCTGATTTATGGGACACCACGGGTCCAATGTGCAATAAAAAGGACATTATGTAAAATATAATGGACATATCATTGAACATTTGAATTCAATCACATACATTTTCCTGTACTTCAGATTAGATATTGTTCATATGCCACTTCTCATAAATCTCTGTGATCCTCAAGTCAACCGGTTATATTTGGACATTGTGTATTTAGATATGCACCTTACTGTTCACTGGCTGATGATATGATCGCTACATATTTGGCATTGTGAATATTGTGTTGTTGCACCTTAGGATTAACTAGTTTACGTTTATATTTATGATACTTACAACTGTGGCATTTGTACATTTATTCTTGCACTACCAAAAATATTTCATTTATGATCTTTCCTGTAACTGTTACTTTTGGCATTGTGTATTTTGGAATTGCACCTTACTGTTATTTGTATTTATGATACTTACCAGCCTGTTACATTTCCGGCTGTTGGTTCTCGCACCTGACTGATATTCTTTTACTCTCATATTGTTTATTTTGTGTGTCTATTTGCACTTCTTTCCCACTTTCTACTATCTTATTTTATCTGTCTTAGCTCAACTTCAGAATCTGTAAAGTCACAACCAGTACAACTGCACTTGAAGGCACCATAATATAATATATTATATATATATATATATAATAGGTTAACTGTAACGTCCCAGAGTGGTGATGTTTTTCTTGAATCTTAAAGCCAGACTCACGCTTCAGTCTTATTTGGTTTTGGCCGTCTTCACTTCCATCCCAGGACACTGAATCCCCAACAGGTAACTTGCACTTCCCGCAGATGAACACCACAGGTCCGTCCTCACCGTCCTCACCGTCCTCGTCCTCTACTTGACCAAACAGCTTTTCTTCGACGGCGGTGGAGTCGATACTGGACGTTTCAAACGTGGTATTCACGTTTTTCTGTCGGTGTTTTAACGACTTTTCTCTCGCCGCCATTTCTGCTGGCTCCTCCGAAAACAAACAGTTTTGAAGTTACGCGGGTTGACGTGAAGCGGAGATCACACAACGCGAGATATTCACTGCTGTGCACTTCCGCTTTCGTCAGCAATGTGGGTGAATGAGTTGTGTGTGTCATTTTCTTTATACTTTTAATTTATATTTTGATGTTTTTATTTCTAAGCTGGTGGCTTTTATAGAGATGTTCTTTACATTTAAAGAGTCTTTAATATATTATATATACATATATATGTATATAATCAATCTAAGTCATTGGACTGGATTGATTGTATCTAACTGACCTGGGGAATCAGTAAGTCCACTAATGTATTTAACTTGATTTGTATATCTGTTTTGGTATTGCTGTTAATTGTTATGTTTTTTTCTGTTCCCTACTTTTTTCTCCATCATTCTTTCCACTTTTTTTTCTTAATAGACTTTTGAACCATGAATTCTGATTGATATATATATTTCTTTACTTTATATCAACATATGATAGATGTTTCATAAGTATTGTACATGTATATTGGTCTTGCATTGATAAGCAGATGTTTTCCTGTCTTTCTCCGCTTTGTCAAATAAAATAACAAACACTCATCACACAAAAAGGATTATTTATAAACTGGTGAATTCATTTATCCATTAATTCGTTCATTTTGTCAGAGTTCCTACTTTAAGATCTTCCAGTGAAGTAGAAAAACGTCATCGCTTAGGGAACCGGACGTAATTTATCTTGATCTAATTTTATCTTTGTGAGCCCAAAGTAAACGTGAACCGGAAGAACTTTATGAAATCGAGAGTTTTATCGTCTTGTATTTACGTAATTCGTTACTCGTTATACTTGTATTTATTTAAATCATCCCCAAATGTCGTCTATTTTATTTTATTCAGAAATGTAAACCCACTGTTCCCAAAAGTTGCTCTGACTTCTCATTGGCTGGTAACCCGGAAGTTAATTTGAACGCTTTAGCGCGGCGCGAAACCAGAAAGCCAAAACCCGTCGCAGTTGTTTTTAAGGGCTGCTGGACTACCTAAACGTTTGAAGAAGCTTGTCCCTCTAGTTTCTGCCGCCTTTTTCGTGCGCCATGTGCGAAAAGATCAAGAAGGTAGCGCTCGGTGTCTCGCTAGCAGGACTTCCTGAGCTATCGCAGTGGCCGCCGCTGACTCTGCTTCGTGTCGCCCCTCAGGTGAACAGCTGGCTCGGCGCAGTGTTCGGGGACCAGCCGGTGCCGCACTTCGAGGTCAACACGAGGACGGTGGACATCCTGCACCGGCTGGCCCGCTCCAGTGAAGCCCGCTGCAGTGACACGGCTCTGCTCGTAGAAGACCTCAAACAGAAAGCATCAGAGTATCAAGCTGAGGGCGAGTGACTCTTAGGTTTATTCTGCCAGTTTTTTTTTTTTTATGCAAAGTGTAATTTAACCCTGATTTAAAGGGTACCCCCGGTTTATTACAGCTTGGTTCATATTTGAGTAGGTTTGGCCATCATTTCTCTTGGAGCATCTTCTTGTTGTTATAACATTGCACTTTATTAATTGCCGAGATCCAAGAACAGTGTGACATTACTGCAGTTCAGTCTGATGGGGCAAGATATGATCGATCAGACAGGTTGTAAACAAGTTACAGTTCCGCCAGTTACAAAATGTCAGGAAAATTCAGTAATATATAATTACGCAGGAAAACATGCAGGTGATCATCAGATCATTAGTGTTGAAGAGGTGAGTACGGTGTTATTATTAGTAGAAATGATGGCCAATATGACGAAAATAAGCCGATTCAGTGTATTTACATGCTTTGGTTTACTGCATGCAGTTTAGTGAAGTGTAAGACAACACTGTTGTCCATTAATTAACAGCACAACGTATTAACAGCATTTTCACAGAACTCAACTGTGTTTCCTCCGTCTAGGTGCTCATCTCCAGGATGTTCTTCTGCAAGGTGCTGGCCTGTCCTGTGCGAGCTTGTCAAAGCCCGCTGCGGACTACTTGTCTGCTTTAGTGGACACTGCCATGGTGCTGGGAGTCAGAGACACATCACTGGGCAGGTACACTGTCGTTGCACTGTTGAAGTCTATTTTCTGTTGCTATTTTCTCGTCGGTGGTTTCCCTGATGAAAGACGTGAAAAGTTACAGTTGAGGGATTTCCCAGAAAAACAGCTTGGATTTTTACGTCTCTTCTAGCTTCATGCCAGCAGTGAACAACCTCACCAACGAACTTCTGGAAGCGGAGAAGTCGAGCAGGAGGCTTGAGAGGGAGCTCAGGGCCCTCAGAAAGAGGCTTGGTGCTACTCTGGTGCTGCGGAGCAACTTGCAAGAGTAAGAACGCGGACGCAGATGACAACTTTGTTATGTTGCTGTCACTACTGTTTTGTACCATTTGTTATAGTGAAAACAAATCCACAGTCCTGGGGTATCACATACTGTGTGTAGGCTCACGGCAAAATCCAGTCACAACAGACATAAACTCTGAGCTGCTACATCCTGTACTTCATCTGTAATCAGTGTTCTCAATTGTCTTCAGGGATGTCAACAAAACGGTCAAATCTCAGGCAGTGGAGAGCGCCAAAGCGGAGGAGAGGCTGCTCAACATGGATTTTGTGATGGCAAAGGCTAAAGAGCTCAGCAACAGACGGGAGAGGGCCGAGGTACGTTGTTGTGTTTAACCTGTGTCTGTAATAGCTGCACAGTGCAAGTTAAGTTGTGCATCACGGTGTTGATATATGGTACTATACTGCTTATGTTATGAAAATGATAAAGTGGAAAATGCTCAAATATTGAAGACTGCTGCATTTCCATTTTGCACTGTTTTGTTTCAAATATGCATATCTTAGTGGGAGGTTTGCTCTGGCTGGGAAAATTAAGCAAAACTGTGCTAATGACAACTTGCTGTGCAACCTGAAGAGGCATACATTATTTGTGTCCTCCACCAGCCACCAGTGAGAAAAAAATGCCAGTCAACACAAGCCAAAAAGATGAAGCAACCAATGGCATAAAAATACTCAATTATAAGGGTGAAAGATAGAGATGATGAAGAGAGTCTTTTAGAAAACCCTCTTCCAGCGTCTAGTAATGGGAAAGAATAGCAAATATGCTATGCAGATATGTTAATTAATCGCTCGATAATGTTGCCACAGAAAAAAAACACATACAGTTCTCTTTGAAAAATAGCAAAATAACCTCCTGGGGTGCCATACCCCAGGAGGTATGAAAGGAGTTACCAGTTCTGTTTTGTTGAAAGACAGGCTGTAGTTTGACCCGAGCATAATGTGGGCATCGAGTTACTGGCTCTGCTTTAGAGCACAGAGATGATGCTGCGGACAGGTCCAACAGTTAACGCCCTTCGTGTCATTGTCTGTCACGAAGGTTGGCTGACTGTTTTATTCTCTGCTATCACTCCTGCAGGCTCAACTGGTGTCCAGGAACATGGACAAATCTATCACCCACCAGGCTGTTGTGCAGCTCTCTGAGGTATTTTCATCTTTTACACATGCAGTACAGTCAAGCACCGTGTTAATGAAAACGTAACACTTTCCTGCTTTCAGGGTGTGAAACGTGTCCTCTTATTGTTCCCTCTGCAGGACGTCGCCGCACTGAAACAAGAAATAATCCCCTTGAAAAAGAAACTGGAGCCTTACATGGACTTAAGCCCGGTACGTTTGTCTCAGTTTGTGTCGTAACAGTCCAACAACCAGAAGCGCTTTCACATTGTCTTAAATATTTGTAAGCATTTTTTGGGAAATTCAGTTAATGCTTATGTGCATTTGAATTTATTAAGCCAACTTGACAGAAATGAGTTTAGATATTTGGAAACAACTTTATGTTTCTATATTTGGCTTTATGAAACCTTTGTACCCTCTAAACCACAACAGAGTCCATCCCTTGCTCAAGTGAAAATAGAAGAAGCAAAAAGAGAATTGGTGAGTATCTTAATAGTTCATTCAATGGTGGATGAGATGTGGTTTCTTACTTTTTATGTTAAAGCCATTTTGTTTCTTCAATTCCAGGCTGCAATTGATTCCCAATTTGAGATGAATGTGGATTTCAAGTGAAGATTTTTGTCATGTTGACATTTTTCCTGTCTAAGCTGTAAATGTTTTTGTGTTTGAAAAATAATAAATTAATTGTTTCCATGTCAACCCCTCTCTGCCTCAGACAAATCACATGACTGTTTGACCGCTCTAAGAATGTGTCTTCCATCACAGCCGATGTCTTTGAAAAATTGTGCTTTAAAAGAAAAACTTCAATTCAAGCCACAGTCGAGGAGAAAATGTAAATCGTGATCTTTCTTTCCTTTGATTGGATCTTTCCAGTTTATCTCCTCCTCTTCCTGTTTGTTACAAAACATCATTAACACTAATCAAATGTTTAGTCTTCATTTTCTATAGTCTCTGCTGTGTATTGGTAGGGTTGTGTTTGAGTTTTCACATGTCGTGAGAATTTTTTTTTTGATTAAGTTTTTTTAAAAAGGAATTAACTGCAAAATGTTTAAGATTATCTTTATGGCAGCTTTGCCTTTTCAAAAGTAACAAACACGTTACATTTACATAATGTATCGTATTATTTTAAATAAGCACTAATAGCTGTATTTTATTATACTTATGCATGTCATTCCTACCTTTATTAAGTGTAAAAACACATGTCATTAACTGGTACTGCTTTATCTCTTCTGTTGGTTATTCCTATATGGTTTACAGGAGAACGTTTTTATCTGCTGCTTATACATCTACAGATTTCAGAACGTTCTTAATCATACCTCCAAAAATCATGTCATGAGTACATTTACTTTCCTTTGGTGACCTACATGGCTGAATCATGTCTTAAAAAACAAAGTGCAGGAAACTTTTTGAGTTTGACAACAAAATTCCACAGGCTTTGGAGGGATAACAGCACATGAAAGGGGTTTTGGAGCCACTCCCTGGGTGCCTAAAGCTAAAGTACAGAGAATGGAAGCAACTAGGGGGCCTGTTGTCCATTTCGTATGCAAAATTTCACCCCTCAGTCCCTCCCCCTGACAGTCCCCCCCCCCCCCATGGATCCAAGCGTGGAGACCCTAGTGTCTCCAGTCAGTTTGACTGTTGTAGGCCTGCGCTGCAGTCTGACATGTGGATTGACCGGTTACCATGGAGTGGGTCATGGATGTGGGCCGGGGAGCAATTTACCCAGCAGGCCCCCTGCTTCATTCAAAGGCACCATGGTTAGGCCATCAACGGTTTATGAAAGGAAACAGAATCAAAATATCATTCACTTGAAACTTGATCTTAAAAAAAAAAAAAAAAAAACAGATTTGCCACTGAAGTCAACTTGGGACAGGCACACAAACAAACCCACACAAAGCATCATTAACACTGAACAAATGCATTTATTGACTTTTCGTCTTTGCCTTTTAATTCAAGTGTTGCTTTGTTGAACACAATGTTTGACACTGCAGTGCCAGTGTTTGTCTTCCAGGTGTCTCTCTTCCTGTTTACACTTATAGTCACTTTAACTTTACATTATTCATCTTTCATGGCACATATATTACGCAATAAGATAAATATAAATATATATATAGTGAGAAAAACCAAATACAGCAACCCTGAAAAAAAGTTTGAGTTAGACTTTTGTTTGTTTACACATGTCAAAATCGAACAAATGCCAGAAACAATAAAGAAATGTAGTGCGCAGAGACACTTAAATAATAACACATCCACTGTTTTACCACATAAAAACACGCTCAAATCTGCGCCCGTCAGACAGAGAGAGAGAGAGAGAGAGAGAGAGAGAGAGCAGGGAGGAGAAGCTCCGCTGAATGAAAGCACTTCGCCATAATCCAAAAAGTAAACACGCGCCTGGCGAGGAGGAGGAGGAGGAGGAGGAGGAGGAGGTCGAGCCTTCTCCCCTCTCTCCCCCTTTAAAAAAAAAAAAAAAGAAAAGAAACCAGAGTTATCTGTGCCACGCCCACGCCACACTCCCCGCTCAGCTGTTTCTGGAGCACGGCCCCAGTTCCCACACGCGTGTAGCGGGCGAGTCCTCCGCGGCAGAGGCCGGGCTCCTCCGCCAGACCCGGACACTTGTTGCGCAGCTGCTATTCCTCCGCCTCGCCGGCCTCACGGGGGTCTCTTTTCTCTTTTTCCGCGGAGGGAGACGGATGGATGAAGCGGGGACTTTTCTCTCTTTTTTTCGGCTGTTTTAAATTTTTTTTTTTTTTTTTTTTTTTTACAAAAAATGTTTTTTTCTATATGAAGTCCTGTAGCCTGCAGTCAATTTTCCGAGCGTCTCTAATATGATCCCGGAGACGGGGGATGCGGGTCATGAGCTGGACGCGTCCTGGCCGCGGACGGGACTGGAGCCACAGCCTCCTCTACCTGACTGTGCTGCTGTGCACCAGGCGCACGGGCGGACTGGCGGACTTTTCTAGTAAGATGGTGGCGGCGGTGGTGGTGGTGATGATGATGATGATGATGATGGTGCAAAGGGAGGAGGAGGAGGAGGATAAATCATGATGAGGATGGTTTTTGTCCCAATAAGCCCCCCGACTGAAAGTGTTGTTGTTGCACGTCCTCTTGAGTCGTTGTGCTTGTTGTCCTTTATTCTCAGCATTGTTCCATGTAGAGAGTGTTTTTTTTTTTCTTTCTTTCTCAAAACTGTCCATCTGATGTATTACAATCACCTCCTGAGCCCCCATCTATAAGTCGAGCGACGTAAGCGTCTCCGGAGGTAAAGGACTTTGAATCAGCAGTAACTTGATCACGTTTTACGCGCCACGCAACAAAGGTGGGTCATATTGGGTTGGATGCCAGTTGGCTGAGTTTGCCGCCCAGGAAAGGAAGGTCTGGCAGTCAGCACTTGTGACTTCTCAAAGCAACATGAGACAACCAACAGAGCTCCAAAGAGGCCAAACCACAGATGCAGTAGATTGAGAAAAAAAAAGTTGCTTCAAAGTTAAAAAGGTTTTCCGTTGGAGTCTTTTTCTACTCCCGTAAGTGACGGTGGTGGACAGTGGGTGCCCTGGAAGCACACCCTGCCTCGTCCCTTCGGTTATATGTTTAAGTGGATTCGGTGGATTCGGCGGTACTCCATTAGTTCCATCAATTTGAGGACTCACAAGAGAGATGAGAGAGATAAATGTGAAGATTGGCCTGATTTTTTAATCTCTTTTAGCTCCAAAAATGTTGGATCCTACATTTCCCATCATGTAACTCAATAGCATCTTTGATTAGATGCTCGGTTCTTCCAAACCCCTCACCTCCAACTCTTAGTGTAGGTTTTCTGTTAAAAACGTTAAGTCTCGCATCCAAATCTTACAGTGCCAAGTAGGGTGAACTGCATGTGTAAGATCAGCGGACTGTCCCTTTTTTTTTGTTGCCTCTGCATGTTTCCACTTGCATTAACAGCCTGACCACTGCCTTCTGTGTGACAGACTACCTGTCCAGGATCATCACCAGTCACTCCGCTCACGCGTGTGACGGGCAGCCTCTGCGACTCCACTGTCCCCGCCACTCCACCATCTCCGTCCTGTCCGCCTTCTACGGGAGCGGCGAGGAGCGGCTGTGCGGGGCGGGCCCGACCCCGCCGCTCGGGGCCCACAACCGCAGCTGTTCGGCTTTTACTGCTCTACAGGTGCATTGTATGAACGGGATAGGCAGCACTTTTCACTCTCACTGGGTCACTTGGGTGCGTTTGCCAGTTTCAGCTGATTTATTGGAGGTGTTTTTCTCCCTGTACGTGTTTTTACTTTTGTGGTGTAAAAGAACGTGTGTTCCATTCCCTCAGCCAGCTTCTTTTGCATCTGATTTACATTGCGCTCGCTGCGGATCGTACCGCCAGATCCTGTGCGCTGCTAAATGCCGAACTGTCTCTGGTGTTTGCCGTGCAGAAGCTGCTGTCGGAGTGTCAGAGCCACCGAGACTGCCAGCTGCCTGTCAGCCACCTGCTGTTCGGGAAGGACCCCTGCCCTGGCACTACCAAATACCTCCACGTGCACTACAAGTGTAAACCGAGTGAGTTCAGCAGCTCGATCCCCATTCATCCCTACAGGTTCGCTCCCTGTCTCAGCATCAGCTCCTCTCACGTGTTTGCTGGTGGAGGAGCACGGAATACCTCATACACAAAAAAAAAAAATCTCACCCACTCCCACCATCCTAAGCCCTCAGGTTCCCCCAAGCTGCCGTCACCCGCTTCACCTCTACACCTTTTTATTGTTTTTTTTTCCCCCCTCACTCAGCTGAACACAAAAGACGTGTGGTGTGCGAGGGAGAGACGATGATTCTGCGCTGTAAACCCCCCCGGGTTCTGAACATCTATGCAGCTGTCTATGGGAGAAGTCTGGGCCAGACTGACGCCTGCCCCTCACACCTGACAAGACCACCCCCATTCGGTGCGTCACCGGGATATTCAGTATTCTCACATGGTGGTAAATTACAGGTCATTCCTTTTTTTACAAGGCGAAACAATGAAGCGAGGATTTAGCATGCCCAACAGGTTATCAGCTGTATGTAACAGTTTTCACTGCTCTGACAATTTAAATGGGCAATATATAGCATTTTAATATAATTTAATCATTTCCACAATAATCATCACTCACCTGTTCACTAAAATCAGAAATTAGATTTACAACACAAAGCAGCTGGATTTGTTTTGGGAAATGTGACCTTAATTAAATAGAAACACAAGCAAAAACTACACTGTAGGCTTTTTTACAGCATATATTTTGACATGCCATAGCAGGAAAAGCAGAGGTGTAACTAATAACAAATCCATTCCATTTAGGTGTGCCACAGCCATTGTTAATGTTATTGAGTACCTGTGCTTTTCCTGGTATGACAAGTCAAAATGTCTGCTGTAAAAAGAAATTCCTATACGAATGGTGTGAGATGAAGGCCGGATTTCATGGTCCTTTGTCAGTAACTCTACCAATCTGGACATTGAATGCTTAAGAATGAGCAAAAACTATTTGAAGACGCCATTAAACTAACACAGATGCACCGAGTTAACGATTTGCTTTGCAAAACATCAGATGGCTGCCAGAAAAGTGATTTCATTGTAGTTAACCTACAACCAAACTCCTGCCAAGTACTGAATCAGTGGTTCAGCTATTGCAGCTGAAGTACATATAAGTGAGCTTTGTCCCAAAGTTGAGTGAGAATCACACACACACACACACACACACACACACACACACACACACAACCTCAGTGTTTTCTTATCCAGTGGCTGACTCTTTGCTGTTCCCCGCAGACTGTCTGAACCACGAGGCTGTACACTTGGTGTCCAGGTCCTGCTACAGCAAACAGAAGTGCGCTGTTGCTGTCAGCAACCAGACCTTCAGGGACCCCTGCTTTCCAGGAACCAGGAAGTACCTCAGCGTGGTCTATTCTTGTGGTAGGACTCCTTTTCTGCTTCCTCGTACAATCAGAAGCCTTGTGATAAATTAGAGAGCGGTTCCGAAATAGGAGCAGGCTTACTTGATATTACGGCTGGCTCGCGTCATGTCTGTTTTTGTTTTTGCCTCATTCATTATGTGACAGTGAACATTTGCAGTTTCCTTTCTGTGGATTCTTATCTGCCGATCTCAGCCATCAGTTGCTCTTATCATATCACACCCAGCAACACAGTAGCAGGGTGTGGGAATAATAGACTGTGAGCTCAGATTTGCGGGCTGGGGCTGACATCCTGGTAAACTTCCCGCGATTGGCACAAGTGCCAGTGAGGTCATGCAGCGACATTGTTCACGTATCAAAGTTTGGAGATTTGACTCCAGCCCGGCGTTGATATAATTCTTCTGACTGGCTCTGCCGGCTCCATCTGGCACAAAACAATGTGTGTTAACCTTGTAGACTGGTTACCGACACAATTGGACAGAAGGAGTTTAAACATTGAGAATGTCATTCCATTGTGGGCCCAGTTTTTGCAGTGGTTTGGATGTGGGACGTGGCTGATGAATGGTCTTCCGTAGATTCCCCAATACACAGTCACTGAGTCTGTATCAATTTGTCCACAGCAAAATAAAGAACGTCTCTTCTGTCTTCCCTCCAACAGTACCACAGACTTTACTAAGGGAGGCAGACCCTTACGTATTCAGCTCAACCTCATCTCCTACTGTGGCGATGACAGAAAAAGGTAACCGCATCGTGAAACCCCTGTTGTAATTCCAGGCGTTTTGTGGCAATTTATCTCACGTCACAATTCAAATTTTCACAACAGCTCCTCCTGCAGATCTGGAGGAGCCTTTCTCCAAAGGGTCAAGAAGGCCAGACAACTCTGGAGCGATGATGAGCAACTCTCTCCTGACCTATGCCTACATCAAAGGTAAACACACTTCACATATGCGCGCGGGCACTCGTGAATCTAATCCGTGTTGTGTTGTTCATCCCCTCCCTTTAACTCCTACACAGAGCATCCAGAAATGGCGGCGCTGCTGTTCACCTCCAGCGTGTGTGTTGGCCTCCTGCTCACGCTGCTGGCCGTGTCGGTCCGAGTGAGCTGCAGGGTGCGCCGCCTCGGGGGCCGAAGACCCGCACCCGAGCCCCAGGAGGAGGACGATGATGAGGACGACGAGGACGAAGAAGGGGATAGCGGCGAAGAGGGGACGGGAAGCTCTTTATTATCAGCCGCAGAGCGCAAGGCGATATACGGCTGGGAGGAATTGACTTATGTGAGCGAGGCGGCCGAGCGGGCCGAGAGGATAGAGCGCAGAGAGATGGTCATACAGGAGATATGGATGAATGCCTACCTGAACGGCAGCTCGTGTTAACTTTCCCGTGACCTGTTCAGCACTTTCAGGGTTTTTTTTTTTTTTTTTTTTTCAGGATTCTCTGCAGCAGCTCCCAGCTTTTGATTATTAACAAAACAAGAAACTTTTTTTTTTACACTGTAAAACAATTTGCGATGTTTTTTTTTTTTGCCATTTTTGCAGGAGCGCTCAGTTTCGTGAAGTACGTGATCTTTGGGTGAGACTGCAGTGCTAGCGGTTTTAAAAAACGATCAACAGGGTTTAAGGCTATAAAATGAGTGGTCTCATCATTTCTGTTTTTTGTTTTTAAATGTGAAAATATTTTTTTCACATTCACCACCAAATGAAGCTAGGATTTCAGGTTGAAACTCTGTCTACTGCTACAAAAAGGGTAAAAGTCCCACAGCTGCCACATTCATTCAAGTCAAATCAATTTTATTTAGCTACTGTTAAATATCACAGAACACAGAAAGCTTTATCCAGCAGAAAGCAGAATGAAGTTAAGGATGTTACCACTGGAGTGAGTAGGTTCAACCAAAAGTATCAAAAAGTGCCAAAAAGGCTTTACTTAGAGTAAAAGGTCTTATTTAGGTGAATATTGAAAACATTTATAAAATCTCATTAGAATGAGTAACAAGGTCTGAGATCAATTTTCCAAATTCTTCTAAAAATTAGGAATAAGGGTTTTATAGAATACCACAAGTAGATAACATATTAGTAATTTTCAAGAATATTTCTGTACTGATTTATAATCAAGGGGTCTTATGGCAGCTGTATCAAACTTATTTGTGGTTTGGTAAGTGTTAACACTGATTTTATATGGCATAACTGACAAAAATTGGCACATTATAGTGTTTTTCCTACAGTATAACTACATTAGTGTTAATTACAATTGAGAGCTGTTCATATTATACCATAAACCTGAGGTATGTATTCCAATTTCACCTTCCACATCTGATCACTGTCTCTTTAAAGAGCCATCTGAATTGAATGGACAAAAGGGAGAAACGTTTTTTTTTTTTAAAGGCTGTGTTCCTTTAAACCGGCCACTACGAATCACTGCATCATTGGCTCCGCCAACAGTCCAACACTCTCACTCTGAACTCTACAGCTTCCTCATCCCTGCTGGGACGAGAGCTGGAACGACCATCTACTATGTGGCAACTTCCTGCCTCAGCGGCACCGACTTTCGGAGGTGTGTGTTTGTGACGGGAGACAAAGAGAGGAAAGGTGTAGCATCCTTGACCCTGCACTCTAAGGGATGTAAAACTATTTCCGCTGAATCACTACCTCTGAGACGTTGCTGAATTTTAACATGTAATTAGTACAAAATGTATGAACTTTATGTACACACACACAATACATTGGAAACCATTTTATTTGATTTCTTTCTTTTTTTTTTAAACACACAATAAGAATGTACAGTAAATTTTGATCGAACTTAAATTTGATTTGGTTTGCACAGTGCCAATACAAAATGTACTTTACAACAAGGTGAGAACAATCAGTAAAGGGATACAAGGATCAGATTTAAGTTCAAATAAATTAGGTTCATCATGACGTCAGCCTCCATGTGACATCATTACCTGTTCTGTCATACAATAAGTTCAGACGACATTTCAGTTGAGAAATGCGTCTACTCCAAGGCACAAGAACACATCTGCTGTATGTAATATTCTCTGGAAGACCTCAAATAACACACACACATAAACTCATTTTAAGATTTGAAAAGGCATCTTAGTCATTGCATGTCGAGCTGTAAAGGACCAGGTCAGAGCAGCAGGCCCAGGGTGGGAATCTGAGTGGTAGTGGTCTTTATCTCGGTCCCCATTTGATGTTGGTGAGGCCTTGAAACTGTTTTTTGAGGGCCTGTCTGTCTGACCACTTTGAGTCCAGGTGGCTATCGTCGTCTGCCTCCTCCAGTTTCTGAAAAACGTCACCAGGAAAGGATTAGAAAGGGACATTTGGTACAAACAGGAACATGGTTTTCAATGTGTTCACCTAATTAGGAGTCCATGAGTGTTTTGGCTTTTCCTCACCTTCAGCTCCTCCTGCCTCCTGTAGTGATGTATCATCATCTGTTTCTGCTGCTCATCTGTGATCAGAGGCTCTCTCGCTGGTGCCCCCTGCCCTTTCTGAGGGGAACAGCAACAAATGGACTCCAGTTATTCTCAAAAGAAAAACATCAACATAAAATGACAAATACGCTGTCATATACCACAAAAATACTGCTTTAGATTGGCTGAAATGGCCCTCACCTTTTGGATTTTGACCACAAGCTTCGTCTTTTCATTTTTTCCAATGTAGTCCTGCAGTTTTTTCCCTCTCTGCATCTCTTTGCCAGCCCACCATAGCTGGCACTCGTCCTCTGTGATCACCTGCAGGGATGCCTGAGGTACGGAGACAGACGGAGAGGGCAGATGCAGAGGAATGAAGGGAGAGGGAGAAAGGTAAAGAGATTATCAAGGAAAAAGTGAAGACAACTTCACCTCCAAATGTACCAAACAATAGTAACTTATGCCCTTGTTGTTGACTGAAAATTAATTTAATGTGGCCACCAGCCAATAGCTGCTATGAATCTCTGATTACTGAAACAGGTTCAGCTGTTTACCTGTGTTCCTGAAAGATCTTCCCGGTCCTCAAACTCCATCCTGATGGGGTCATGAGGGGGCAGCCCCATGGGATACACGATCATGACCGCACCCCTTAGCTGATCCAGAGCTTCCTTTACCATCTCCATGGTGACACTAACGTTAGCTTCAACTTGTTTCTGTAAGATGATGAGAAACACAGATTGAATCAAAAGTATTGACCCCTTTGAGAACGAGACAATTTAAGATTTAGTATTTACACTAATACTCACTTTGGAGATCAATGCCTTTGCCGCCTCCACTGTTCTCATCAACACCTCTTTCATTTTATCATTTGGAGCTGGCAGAATGCAAAGAGATGGATTGTCAGCCTATAAAAATCTTTTTTTCCTGCTTGCATAGAAATAAAATGCCCCCTTTTCAACATATTTTCATGCAAATTAGAAGAAATGCTTTGCAAATGAACCTCCTCACAAAACCTTTTACAGTAGTATATCTGTATGTTACCCACAGTTAAGATGCACAATCAACTGGGGCAAGAAAAGTACATACTTACAATGTTATTACAAACATTATTTGACTGCAGTATTTCAAAGTCAAAGAAGGGATTTAATATCAGATGTATTAGAGAGGTAAATCTCTGTCCGTGTGTGACAGTTTGCAATTTTAAAACTACAACCACATGCAAAGGACCCCCAACAAGGACAGATTAGTTACACTGCGTAGCCTACACTCAAGAGTCATCTCTTGTCTCACCATGTCCGTTCCTCCTCCCAATCTCATCCGTCTTAAATACCGGCCCTCCGCTGGGCACGCACTGGTCTTCCCATGCGTCCCTCAGCTTCAGCTCCACGATCTGCTCCTCTGTCATCCCCTGCATGTTGGGTGGCAGTGTGATGCCATGGTCCGCCAGCTCAGGGATCTCTGAGGGGCACACAAATGAACAAGCGGGTGTGTGTGTGTGTGTGTGTGTGTGTGTGTGTATCACTGTCTCCCACGGGACTGAAAGATCTTATTCACAAGAGCTCAGATGTCCCAGGTAAAATACTGAGGGTTACTGCAGAAATGTAGCTGAAAGCTACTTGTTCAACAGGAAATTCACCTATTCCAATACTGATAGATTCTCTCATTTAAGAATAAAAACACTTTCTGGCTGCACCCTCATACACCTTTAGAATAAGGCCTTTGTCTCTGCTTCATATAATCTTAACAAGCCTGCTTGTATTTTGCCAGCAAGCGGTTACACTGGAGCAAAGCAGGAAGTGAATGCATCCTGCAGCAGCTTCTCATCCCTACAGTGTGTACAGAGAGCACCGGCCGTGTCGTATTCACCTGCGCACAGTCTGTCCACTTTGAGTCTCCCGTTGTAAATGGCTGTGATTTGCCGGATCAGCGTCTCCAGAGGCGCGTCCACGGTGGTGTGGACGAGGAACTGGCTCTCCTCTCCGCGCTTCACATGCAGCTGCACCATCCTTCCCAGCAGTCCGCCGCCCGATCAGCCGCTAAACGAGACGTTTGTGTGTGAGGGGAGAGCAGTTTAACGTGACCTTTTGGTTGAATAAACCCTCCCCCCAAAAACAACAACAACACCGGGAGCTGTCCGTGTAAACGCAGCGTCCCGGGTGTTCAGGGAAACACTGTAACCATAGCAACAGTCGGGTCCGGCGGACCCTTCCAGAAAA
Organism: Lateolabrax maculatus; assembly: GCA_031216445.1. NCBI lineage: Eukaryota > Metazoa > Chordata > Actinopteri > Acropomatiformes > Lateolabracidae > Lateolabrax > Lateolabrax maculatus. The sequence continues at coordinate 12,384,885 of CM062197.1, read as the reverse complement.
CTTCTCGTAACCAGCTAACACAGCTATCCGTTCACATTCACCGGCGCCAGCTTTTAAGCCGCAATTTATCTACAGTGACTGAAAATATTTACCTGTGCGGTGAAACGACAAGAAAAAGAAAAAAAAAATAAGGCAGTCGCTACACTGTTCAGACTGAGCTCACGCGTTGTTTACAGGCGGTGACATTACGAGCTGCAGAGTCCGCGCGGTCACCGGGCCGGAAGCTTCTTCTTCTTCGTGGGAGCGTTTCACGGCAGCTCGAGTTAACCCAGGCGGTGTCACCGCCCTCTACAGGTTCATAACGGTATCACGGCTTCGTACAGCGAGGCTGCTTCTTCGCATTCAATTGGCGAATTAAAATACTGTACAAAAAAAAAAATACAAACGAAATAAAGGAATATAAGATACTCAAAATTAACTGACGCTAATCATAAAAGAGAAATGAAAAAAGATCAGCTAGACATCAAGATTAATTAAACATCATGAATTAAATGATTTTGAAATGATCGCAAACTCCCAATAATAAATAGGTTGGTAATCACGATATCTCAGGGATACTGGCTTTTACTTTTACAAAAAGGAAGGTGAAGATTATAAACCTGTCTAGTATTATAAAATAAATGTGAGAATTAACTTTGAAAAAGTGACTAAGAGATGATGGGAATGAAAGGGGAAAAAACAATATTGATGCCAAAATATAAATTAAACAAGGATGCAACTGATTTCAGTGGTTAAGTGGTTTTTATTTTGGTTTTGGGGCAAATAACTCCAGAACGACCACTAGGTCCATATCCTATTTAGCCATTTGGAATGATATCCAGGACCTGAAAGGCTATCTAAATTAAGGAGCATATAGATTATACATAACATTTTGTCGTCTAAACATTAATGTCTCTTTTACTAACAAACAGATGGTAAAATGTCTGAATTTTGAGAGGTGTATGATGTACTGTATAATTCTTTATGATGTGCAATCGAGTTACAGCCTGCAGCCAAGAAGACAAACATCAACATTCAGGTAAACTTACATTTATTTTTTGCATACATACAACAGAAACTGCTTCAGACATAAATGTGCAAACAGCTGTGCACTTCAAATATGGAACGTTGGATATTAACATGAATCGCAGCTTCATGTTTTCTCTTTAATACATACAGGATATTTTCAACAACACAGACTCTTATTTACTATGGATTATAGCCATAAAAAGGAACACCAACCTCACAAAAGGAGCAATTTGTTTCCTATAAAATCTCGCCATGAACATAACATGACACAAAGCGCCGTCTAGTCACCTACTGTTAATGCAGATACAGTATCTACTGCACATATTTGGATAACACAATAAATGCATCTTAGAAAGGACATAGACATGTAAGCAAAGGCAACCCGATACACTTGCTTACATAGATAGCTCCTGCTTTCAGTGCAGTGAATGAGGATTACTTTTACGTATTTTACATGGTGTTTAAACAGCGCAGAAGCGTTAAATAGCTGGTACTTTCTTGGGTCAGATGTTTTATCCTCCATGAACCATCAAAGTGCTTTAAAGGCTTGTTCCATACTTTTTGAAGGTTGGGGGAAACAACATCTGATTAGACTACAACAGCTGACGTGTGTCGTGTTAGGGAGGACGGTACTCTCACTGATCCTGTTGCAAAACTATTGCTTGTCATCATCGTCAGCATTGATGCTGACCTTTACAACCTAACAGAAGTGAAAGAGTGAAGTAGGTAGTACAGAAAAAAAATTACCGACACATCACCTCTGACAACACACACACACACACACACACACACACAGACACACACAGACACACACAGACACACACACACACACACACCTCATGAATGGTTACGAAAGATCAGCTCAGTAACAAGTACTGTCAATTGGAGGAAACAGATATGGGTAACATATCACAGATGGACCTGCGACCGTTGAGAAGAGTTTACCACTCAAATCACACTACAGTCTGGAATGTGGGCCACACTGCGCCTGGGAAGGACACAACAAACAACTGGAAATCTGGTAATGCAACTGGGTCCGAGCATACAGTGTAGTCTGTTTATTCAGTGAAGGTGGTGAATAATCTTCTATTAGTGTTGCAACAGGGGAACTCTCACTCAGGTGGTGGGTGCTTTGGGAAAAAAAATAGTCCTTTGTCTTGCATTGTTAACATTTCCGCATACAGTGATGCCACTCCACAGCCCTTTGCAGGCTGGAATGCAGAAATACAGTTACAGGCTGTGAGTTCAGAACATGAAAGCAAATACACGGTGTGTACTTAAAAGAGAAGACTACCTATGGGAAACGCTCTGGTATTCCACTCTTAACTCTGTACACACACACTCACACCCAAACACAAACACCACAACAGACGATATGCACCTCAAACACGACACGTTACTTCTCACCACAGTATCAACAATAGATTATTTAGAGTAAATGTTCTGAGAAATTATAAGCATGAGTTTTGCAATAAACAAAAGTTTAAGTAAAAAAATGTGCCCTCTTATTATTATTATTATGCATGGCATGCTGCCATGTCCACAGACCCAAATCACATCATCTTCGTACTTAGAGTAACAGAAGTCTACACACGCATACGCCACATTCTCTGAATTTTACAATAGTACGGTTAAATGCTTTGGATAAATCAAGACAGGATCAAAACACTACAGAGGTGGAAAGGTCAAAAAGCCCTCTTATCTTTTCAATCCACAGGCTCTCAGTTTTGTCACCCTGCCATCAGCAAGAATATAACCAGGAGAGCACATACAGTATTTCAGTGCATATCAGTTACATTGTGCAAAACCACTGATACGGTCATCACAAACACACATATGCACATTTAGCGAGTAGTTTCCGTATTGAAAACATACATTTATACATAATCACTATGTATAGGTTTTGATATTGACCGACAAACTATATTCAGCTAAGCGTTAACAGCCCATAGACAAAGAACGATGACTACGTAGAGAGAGAACAAAATGTCTTACTATTAAACGGATGAGATGATATTACAGAGCGTCAGTCCTGCGGGCAGTGAACAGTTTGACTGACTATGACACTGACTGGTGTCGTTCTTGATCACACTGTGCTGTCAGCAAAGAGGCAGTGACAAAACCCAGTGCAACATAAAGTACATTCATGATAAAAGCACGCGCACAACATGACTTGTAAATCTGCACCCCGAAGACAACAAAGAACAGAAAATTTACAACAGACTCTTTGCAAGTCAAAGCAATCTCTGATTGCTGCGGACTGCAGCAATTTTGAGGGCAAATGTAAAACCTGCAGTCCATAGCCTACTACTACATGTAAACTGAGGAAACTGAGAAAGCAGATTACCCTGTACTCTGACAATCCCGCTCTGATGTACAGATCAGTCAAAACAATGGATATGAACCACAGTGTGTCAGCCAATGTAGGAAATGCAAAGGTAACACTGATTTAGGTGAAAGCTTGCAGGCAAATGCAGTGTGCTGCACGGCCACGCAGACATGTCCTGATATTGCACAGGTGGTTACACACGATTTGTGCGTATAGACGTACTTTATATAACTATATACTGTAGACACAGGCACGTGTTTGCTGCCATAAATAAAAATAATCATCAGAACGATTCATATTAAAATAAATGTTAATATCAGGGAACAAGCAAACATCTTTGTGGTCAAGTTACAACACACGTTTAGGCTCATACACTTCTCCTGTTACTGCTCGGGATAGAAATCCTTCCCTGTGATTCAGAAGGGGATCGTTCTATACTTCTTAAATACTGTCTCTTTTGTACATACACACAGACATATACACATTTATCATAGATCTATACATATCTGGATATGCCCTTTACATATTAAGAGCGATCCTATCTTTCTGTCGTCTCCCTGGGGAAGAAGCAGTCGTCACTGGGTCCCTCTGGGAACTTTGGGTTACTGGTGACAGTTCTAGTTGGAATGGGAGGAGGGAGGGTTGGGAATACTGACGTGGCAGAGGATAACCAGTCAGGCTCCAAGTCAAACACAGATTGGGAAGGCTGAGTCTGAGTTTGGGACACGAGGGAACTGGACGGGAAGATGGGGGCCTGCTGTGTTTTGGTTGAAGGTGGAAAATCATCATCAAAAGTCACCCACTGCTGGGCTGGCTTCCCTTCTGGGAGGGGTGGCTGGCGTCGAGGTGCGGGGGCAAGTGGAATGGAGGAGGGCGGGGCCAGAGGCAAGGCGGGGGCAGGAACAGGTGTAGGATTAAGAATGGATGATGGTCCAAACAGGGACATGGGGGCGGGTGCAGCTGCGGGGGCTGCTGTTGGAGCAGAGGTGGGGATGAGTGGCTGAGTAATGGCAGACATGGTCGTCTGAAGGTTTAGCGCCGGGACTGGATGCTGGAGGCTGAAGTCCGGGGTGAGCGAGCGGTGCTGCTGATGCTGCTGCACCAGTGGGCCTGTGAAGGGATTGGTGCTGCTGGGTCGGGCGGGAAGTGGGTCCGCCGGGAAGGGCCCAGGGGAGGCACGCAGCGTCTCCTGCGAGCGACTACGGGACGGGACCGGAGGAGGCGGCAGCAGCTGGGAGGAGGGAAACGGTGACGGGGTAGAGAGTGAGGAAGAGGAGGACGAATCAAGGGCCTGCGGGTCTGCCAGAGCGGAGGACTGGAGGGAGAAGGATGACGGGAGAGTGCTGGAGGACGACGTAGACGCAGGAACGGAGGGGGGTGCACGCAGAGAGGAGCCTCTGGTCAGGGACCGGGTGGTGTGCCAGGAGGATGAGGATGAGGAAGAGGAGAGGAATTGAGACGCAAGTGTGTCGAAGGGGTCGGGCTTCCATTGTGCTTCTCTTTGGATTCCATTCAGTCCATTCGTCTAAGGAGCAACAAAACAAAGAAAATGCCAATCAGCTGTCACAACAAATGCTGTGTGAAAATATGAACCATGAGCTGGAGTGTTTTACTAACCAATGGACCATAAGTGTTTTATTACAATCTTCTTTCTTTAGCTCAGAAAAAACTTTAAAGATACCCTTTGGAGCTTTGTTTATTAACAGTTGTATATGTATATACAGTTTTTCAGTGTTTATAACACAGTGTGTGTGTGTATCCTTAACAAACCCTACTGAATGCATTTCCTTCCTCATAAAGCATTTGCAAAGCCGATTTGACTATACTGAAGTGAGCAGTCATCTTTTTCCCTGCTCTTTGATGGCACACAGCTATATTTCTTGGTGAATTACTAGCACTAACTGTCTATCAGTGGAATATGGGGAATATTCAAGGCCAATCTTTGGAAGAAAAGCCAGTTCAATTTACTATGACAATGGGCGATATGATATGCAACTGATTAGATGTGTTAGCTGTTTATCAAGCTATTTTAGATGTTTTATCTCCTTCATGTTTTATGGCTTGGGTACGCTACACACTTGCATTATCACCCTCTGCAGTCGGCAGGAGTGTGTATCGATTTGCATGCAAAAAAAGAGGAACTGCTCAGCAAAATATTGATTCATAATGCCACTAGTGATCAAAAACTCCACAGGGTACCTTTAATCTGGCCAACTTAAAACATCTACAAACACGTATTGTGTTACATTTACTACACTGCTAACAACTGATGTAGATACCACAGTCCACATACAATCACTAACTATAATACAAATGAATGGAATAATACAAATAAAACAAACTGTCAAATCAAATTATGAGGTCATTGCATATGTGCTCATGCTCAATACCTGAACCACAGCAGATATGAAAGGACTAGTGAGGAGGAAATGGCCAACAACAAACACCACGTTTTCATCAGTTTTTTTTCATGTCGTTTGAGGTTTGATATGTTGACCGACAAAAGAGAATACAAATAATGCACAATTTTGTGAACCTACCACAAAACAATGCATGGCCTTGTAGTGGACTAAAAGTGTCAACATTAAAACAACTTAGGAGGAGATGTAAAAGGAAGGAAAAACATTTACGAAATGAGAGAAGGAGGAGGTTACTGGGTGTAATGTATGAAAGGTAATAACATCAGAGCAGAGGACGGTTGTTCTATGGAGGATGAGACAAAGAGGTGGTTTAATATCAAGTACCTGTCACCCTGAGGGCTTCTCCAGCTTGTGAGAGAAAGACAAATGTATCAGAGAGACAGAAGCAGGAAGAATGATACAGACAACTAAGCTCATCTACTGTGAGACAAAGAAGCAGAAAGAGGCTATTTTCTTATTGTCGCAATCTCCACCTCCTACATTTGTCATAATGTGTCATTAAAAATCTTGTCTAATGGGCAACATCTGAGCAGGAATCTGTCATACATGATTTAACTACACGCAAGCAGAAACATCTCAGTGTACTCAATAGATAATCATGTTAGTGTTCTTTGTTCAGTTGCTGAAATTCCAATAATTTAATGAAAAGGAAGTTGGCACTAACCTGTGCAGCTGGGGCTGTCTCAGACTTGGCAGCATCAGGTGGCAGAGCATGAGAGGAGCGGGAACGTGGTGGGGGTTTAGGAGAGGCTAGACCCTGTGGAGGCCCAGCAGGGGCAGCAGCAGCGGCGGCAGGGGGGGGCCCAGCTTTAGGAGCTGCAGCTTGCGGGGGCAGGAGGGGTGCCGGATGTGTGGGCTGCATCGGTGCTGGTAGCTGGGACTGAACTGAAGGGGCAGCTGGTTGGGGCTGCATGGGTGGCTGCATGGGGGAAGGAACCTGGGGTCTCACTGCAGGGGGCTCTGCAGGATGCTGTCCCAAGGGAGGGGGACCTGAGTGAGGAAACAGAACAGAGTTAAGGCTTAAAGTCACTGTATCACATTAATACAACTCTAGTGATGTTGATAGCCTCTGTGAAAATGTCCTTACCCAGAGGCAGATCAGTCGGTTTGGCCGGTGTACCGGACACAGGTCGCGGGGCTCCGGGGTGGGTGTCTGGGATGGGCCGAGGGGCCCCGGGATGCACCTCTGGGATAGGTCTGGGTGCTCCAGGGTGAGAGGGATGTGGTGGACGAGACTGAGGGGGCATACTGATTACCCCTGCTCGAGGAGGGATATTCTGGACGATGAAGAGGTAGTAGAGAACAGGGAGAAATTAACAAATTGGGTTAAAATCAGTAATAGAATAGTCAAACTCTTTTTGTTAGGGACAGTTGTAAACTCACCGGTCTGGGAACACCTCCCGGTCCAGGAGCTCCAACTGCTGCCTGGCCTCGGCCTGAAAAAGTGAAGACCGACAAACCAGCTGAATTAGTAACAAACAAATTCTTACTATTCCTTATTTATCATGTGGGCAATGCCCCCTAGTGAGAGATGTAAGGAATGGCAGGAGTGTTTAAGGAGATGGGAGGTTCAGGCAAATGAAAAACTATAACTTTTACATTGCACTGTACTAAATCACACACACAAGTACACTGTAAAGGCACCCCAACCTCTAACAGACCAAATTCCCTATGGCTGCCTTCATTATTAATGATGACACAGTAATTCTTGAGAAGCTGGCGGTCTGGAGGAGAGGCAGGCCTTGTTCTGTGAGCCAACTGCTTACCACACAGTTCTCAAGCACACACCTCTTCTTTCACTATTCTCTTGCTGAACCCTTCTCAGAGCCCGCGAATATGTTCCCACACGACTTAAATGTCTGCTTCTGTTTAATACTTCACTGTACAGTCACCAAACGTAAGTCAACCCTGCTAACCACACACACCCTTACTGTGACAGGGGGATTCAGCTAACCACACACACCATACAAATGGGTCAGGTGAAGACAGGCCAAGTCACCGACAGGCTAAGCAACCAAACCTTATCCTCCACCCTGGGACAGGCTTAATTTGTGTCAGGGCATAAACACATAACACAGGATTATAGTAGGCTGACAGGGATAATCTCAGCCCCAGCAAGTACAAGGAAACTTCACACAAAGATGGGCTTTCATGGGGAAAAATACAAACCTACATAACTGAGTAACAATTCTTTGTCTTCAGGGGTACATTAATGGGGGGTTGCGTCATGCTTTGTGGGACTCACCTCCAGCAGAATCTGGCCGAGGAAGAGCAGGGCTTTTTGGTCCTTTGCAGCACAAAGGAAACCAAACCACATTACTGTTATACACACAGCAAGCATGTGTTCTCAATGACAACACAAGCACTAGGAAATGCGTATGGTGGTAATAATGCAGCAGAGCAGTTAAGCCTGAGATGCTTTGAGTCTGAATAACTACCTGCCTGAGGAGGATTTTCCTACTAATCATAATGGATTACTGTAGCCAATATGACTTAAAGACCATTTTAAGTCTGGACAAGTCTGGACAAGTCTTGAACTTACGTTATCTCCCCAGTCGTGAAAAGATTATCACCAAATCAATACTTGTTTAATCCATAATGACAGAGAACCATTTGAGTCAAATGGTCTTCTGCAATGTGCGTACCTCATGACACCTGATTCTGATTTGACTGACTGATTAAAATAGTCTTGTTTTGATGCATATTCTCCCTCTTGCAAAAGTTGTGATATTTACTTCCAGACCCCAACACAAATGTTGTTAGAAAAATGTCTGCCCTTCTCTTTTTGTTGTTATTAATCCAGCAACACTTTCCACTAATTGTTAGGGATGTATTACATTTATATTAAAAAGGGGAAAAAGAAATGTTGCCTCAAGTGCGACAGTAATTTTGAGAGTTTATTTGGTCCCTCTAGCCCTTTGACCTCATTGTTTTTTGCATTACCTGATTATTTTGCATTTAAGTAAGCTATAAATTGGTTATATCAGGCTACCAAACACATCTCTACCACACACACACTGAGACTAAGATGGCCCACAATGAAGCACAATTGGTCAATAGTGACCCATCAATGTCAAGAAAAGCATCAATAACATTGATGACTGGGTGTAAGACTACATCAGAGGACATCTGAAGACACACTGCCAGTTACCTTCACTGCTTCTCCTACCAAGCAGTGGGCTGGGACATTTGACATAGTCTTGAAGTCAAAGAAGGGAAACAGTAATTTCAAAATAAAGTACAGCAGGGAGCATGACAAAAAAACAAACAAACAAAACAAAAAAAAAACAACAGATTAGAAATAAAAAGATTTTAGCTACAGTGTTGGTGGTACAATGTGTCAAAAATACACAATGACCTACCAGCTGCTCCCACATTAAATACAGTAAAAATAATTAATAAATAAAACCATGTGACAGAGTGCACACTTCTGAGGTATCCTGTTTCTCAATATGTGGAACCATTTGAGTGAGATGATCTACTGCAATGTGTGTACCTCATGACTCCTGCTTATAATTTGACTAACTGTTTACAGTAGTCTTGTTTGATGGATATCCTCCCTCTTGCACAAGTTATATTTACTTTCAGACCCCAATACAAAATGTTTACAATAAAAAAATAAAGTCTCAATAGAAAAAATACAATGCCCTTTTTTTTGTTAATCTAGCAACACTCAGCAATAATTGGTAGGAATGTATTACACGTGTAACATGTGTAGAAGAGTCTGAATTTGCCTCCAGTGGTACAGTAATTGTAAGAGTGTACGTGTATTTGGTTTTTGCATTACCTGATTATTTTGCTTTTCAAATTTATAATTTTTACAACAGGCTACCAAACACATCTCCCCCCACACACACCCACACACACCCTCCCACCTAGACTAAGATGGCCCACAGTGATGTGGAATTGGTCAACAGCAATTCATCAATGTCAAAAACAAGCATCATTAACATTGATGACAGGTTGTAAGACTACAGGGATCAGATGACATTTAAAGGCACACTGCCAGTTACCTTCACTGCCTCTCCTACCAAGCAGTGGGTTGGGACATTTGCCATAGTCTTGAAGTCAAAGAGGGTTTTTTTCAAAATAACGTACAGCAGGAAACATAACAAAAAAAAAACAACAGATTAAAAATAAAAGATTTTAGATGCATTGTGTGGCACAACATGAAAAAAAACAAAACATCACGACCTACATTCTACTATATCAAATAAAGGCAACAGGACTTTCATAGTACCCACAAATATACCACAGAGGACAAATAGCTGTAAATATCATTGCAAAGCAAGCCACATTTTCTCTATAATAATTTACATCCACCAAAATCACATATTATGGGGTGTGATTAGATGATGCGCATGAGGCACTGCATTTATAATTTGACCCAAGTGGTCATTCACCACCTCTCAACTCGAAGATAACATTAACACATACTTAATCTAGGAGTTGTTAACCTAGAATCAAGCATGACTCAGCAAATGCTTGACTTATTCCACTCCAAAATTTATTCTGAGATTGATTTGGACGGATAGTTTTGCCAACATCTCAATTTGAAAACTTGAGCTAAGCCCAGAGCTAAACACCCAGTGGTGTGTCCAGCCAGTCAGGTATAGGAGAAGGTTCATGTCACGTTGATGTTTCAGTGAATAAATATACTGTTTTCTTAAAGTATCACACAATCATCTGCAAACTAACTTCGTACTATTCCCAGTGACAATGCCACTGTCTGAAGCACATGCATATTGTATTGAATGGACCTCAATTAGTAAAATTAAATTTAAGGGCAGGATGTGCAATGCTAAATCAAGAGGAAGGGACAGTAGCAGATTGACTGAACTGAAATGAGCACTGGAACTAATAACACTTTACGCCTGGGACACACTGCCTGCGTGAGCAGCGCACCTCATCTAGAGATTTCGTGGGACATAAATTGATAGTGAAAATTATCTGTTGATAGTCATATAGACATTAAAACAGCAACATTACTTATTTCACTATAGTTTCAATGTCTATCGCTGTAGAATATGTCACAGAAAAAAATATAAAAATGTTTTTTTTGTTTTTGTTTTAACTCAACACTTTCTGTATCCATTTCAAATTAAAAGCCCTTTAGCGTTTCTGTGGACAGAATCCCTTCATTTGTTAACAAGGCTTATATTGATGGCCGCAGCAGCATCACTGTCGGTGTGGACACCACATGCGTGCGTGCTGCAGCAGTTCAGCAAGGTAGCCTTTACGCACAGGTAGAGGTAGACAGTGTAGCCCAGGCATTACTGAATCAGCACTTAAGCAGTGTGTTTCTCTGTGTGTAGTGCCAGATGGAAAACGGCAGCCACTACTTTAAATGCTTCAGCAAACTATGGTAAGCACAAAAACACAGAGTTCCACAGCAATCACTTTACCTCCAGAGTCCTTTCTAACTGGCAGAGGGCTCATGCCTCCTTCAGGAATGAGGGGAAGCAGTGGGATAAAGGTGAAAATGAATGTAAATGAAAAACACCTGCCTACAGTATCTCATATTGTACCATGCTGAAAAATAAATAAATATCCACATTTCCAAAGTAGTATTTTACTAAGTCGCTCTGATTATGGTTGCAGGACTATATTTCTGTGGTTCAAATGTCAGAAAATTAGGCCTTAATCAACTGTAAACAAGAAGGTTAAGGATGCTACTTTACCTGAGGGTGGTGGTGGGCGTTGAGGTGGTGCTGGTCTGGCTGGGGGAGCATTGGGACGAGGGGGAGGTGGGCGTTTGGGCTCTGGAACTTGAGACGTGGGGGCACCAGGCTGGAAATCAACAGGAGGCCCTGGAAGGACAAAAAGAAAAAAAAAAAAAAAAAGGTGCAAATTATACATAAGAGGGGAGTGGTTTGATTGAAGAACAACTTTTCACCATGGGCAATATTTTCCAGAAAATTTGTGACTGCCCAGTTTATACATTCTGTAAGAACTTTCACATTCACCCAATACAGAAAATACTTTTGTAAACTTCCCCTAAATTTTATTTTTTATGAAAAAGAGCATGGCTTAATGCCTTAAAGAAAATAACTTGTTTATATGATTAATTTGAGTCACACTGGCCAAATACATATCTAGTCGAGTGCCCTATTTCTGAAAGTCTATAGTCTGTACCATCCTACAGTTTGTTCCTTGTGCGCAGCTGTCATTCAGTCTTGACCAAAGAAAAGATGAAAACACTGCACACATTTTAATACTGCACTACTGTTTAATACTGTTTTAAAAAGAAACAAGTAGTTTACTGTAAGTCACACCACAAGCTTTCTAATACTAAACATAGATTAATTCACCACACATTACATTTTACCTGAAATTTCTCTCCTCAGTGATGATGGACTTAAATCTGCTTTCATGCATTTCAAAAAGAACAAAATTACAGTTTATATTCCAGCAGGCAGAGACTGGAGCCTGAGCAGATGATTGGACTGCAATTTTAGCAACATGATTCCAGGCATCACGCTACACATGCTGTATTTACCGTGTGATGGTCGGGAGGGTTGTTGTGCACGACTTGGCCTGCTGGAGGCTGCAGGTTCTCCATAGGTGGGGGAGGGACAGGGACTACTGCGAGGGGAGGGGACAGGGGAAGATCCAGGGCCAGAGCCAGCACCAGGCTGCAGGTGCTGGGGAAGGATCTCTTCCACCTCATCGTCCACATCACCTGGTACAGGAGACAGGAAGGCAGGAATTCATGTCCTTGAAACTGATAATATTAGTAATATCACTGGTGGCAATAAACATAAACATAAACTGCCATTCAAAATATCCACACTTTAGAGGATATACAGTTTGGATTGCTAGGCCATCACTCCTTACCTTCCATATCGTAATCATCGTCGCCCATGTCTGTGTCCTCAGCAAGCAGGGTGGAGCTGGCTGAGGTGGGGATGCTTCCACAGATCCTCTCCACGCTCATCTCCTCCTCCAGACTCTTGATCCAGCCTGGACTCTTCAGACGGATGTCAATCATCTTGCCAAGGACCTAAAATGTAACAAAGAGACAGAGACGAGAGGGAAGTAGACAATGGTTACCAGGTATGCAATACTAATTTCTCTGTGTGTTTGTGACATATCTTCAAATGTAGCGCAGGGGCGATTTAAATTATGTGACTTTGAGTTTGAACAAAAGATATGGATACACATTTTATATTATTAATGTTAAGACTTAAAGGAGCATTTAATGTATTAATCAGTGATGACTTACAGTTGAAGCACTGAGAGACAGAGCAGCAAGAGCAGAGTAACCTTCCAGGAAGGTCACCCACATCTTCTCCTCAACAAACCTGCATAAACAAGGACACTGTCAATGCAACGGTCTGGCGGTGATACATGTCTGTCTGCGTTGGGATGTCAGGCTCACCTGATGAGGATGACCTCTCCAAATTGAGAAAACTTGTCCAGCAGCTCATCTATGAGGGCATCGTCGAAGTAGTCGTCAGGGCCGGAGGAGCAGAGTGACACCAGGATGGTGCCGTCCGGAGGCCCCTGCAGGGCAATGACTTCTTTGTAGACCTGGTGCCGAGCATCCGGGTCGACCTCCAGGATGTCCACGTCTATTATCGACACCACAGGCCTAAAGACAGACAAGAAACCTTGAGGTCGGTGATGTTTGATTAAGGAGAAACACCATATATTTGTTTGCACCATTGTTTTATTTCAGAGTCTATGATCATGATCTTTGACCAGTCCACTTAACAACACGACACAGATGTAACATAAGAAGCAAATGCAGCAAATTTTAGTGCTGTGAAGAAACTTAAATATCATTAGTTGACTCCTATATTACAGGTATATCTTGTACTCACCTGTGGTCTGAGGTCTTCAGCTCCGCCCTGCCATAGTACTTCAGAGTCCCAGAGCTCCAGGGGTGGTCTGGATCGTCCTCACTCTCCCCAGATGTAGAAGCTGCCCCTACTACGTTCATCTCCTCAGCTGTAAAACATGCACACATTTATATATGTACAGAAGCAAACAAATAAATTGCAATTGAAATTATCTTTAAGTTTCAGAAGTTTAGACTTTTATTCTGTTAGACATTATAAGTCATACAAGTACAGAACAAATAAGCCTAAATTGTATTTTTGCAAGTGTTGAAAAGTTGTTCTCAGTTAAAAGGTCTGAGATACAGGGGTAGGAGTTTATTTGACGTGGTGAGATTTATCTGCAGTGGCTCTACATCGTACCGGTTTTGTGAAAGTTCCACTTCCTCCTTTTCCAGAGTATGCGGTCAGTCCAGGCTGGTGTGCGGCACTTCTCACTGGTGTCATAATCCTCTGAGAAGAGGTCATACTTATAGGTGGGGGCAAAATCTAACTTCCCCTCGATAAAGCCTCGGAAAACCTGTTGAAGATATTTCGGAATTAATACAGGCTATAAAACCCAAGCTCAATGATATGGTACACAGTTTTATGAGGGGAAGTGAAAGTCATTAGTGCTGTAAACATGCATGTGTGCTGTAGATCATACCAAACCAGCGTTCTTCTGGTCCAACAACTGGTCCCCAGCTGTCAAGGCATCCCAGTTCTGTTGTTTGATTAGGTCTTTTACTTCCTCATTGGGTAGGCTGATTCGATAGTTAAAGTCTCCACACCAGAACACGTAGTCATGCGAGTATAGCAGACGACCCTGGCAAGGAGTGGATGGATGCGGTTATGCTTATGTTATGCAAAAATGTGTTTTAAAATTCATGTCATTCAAGTCAATCTATGTCAAGGTTATTACCATAGGGAAGCTGAGTCTGCGCGTGATCTCATTATAGTCGTCGTTTCTTTCCTTGACCTGTGACTGGCCAGCAGCAAAGTGGGAGCAGACGAAGCAGATGCTGGTGGTGTGGAACAGCAGGCGGATGGCCACACCTCCTTTATTGCCTGTAGCCCCGCCCATTCCAGTCTTTACAGTATCTACAGCAACATCCCTGGAAAACATACATTTGTTACCATAACTGTTCTTACATCTTTAGTGTCTAATGAGAATGTGTACAGTTCATACCTGATGAAGGGTGCGTGCTGTGGGCGGATGAAAACAAACAGACACACTCCCACCAGCTGCTCTGAAGCAAGCAGCACATACTTGTGGTCCCGTGATATGTTTTTTTGTAGCTCAGCTGCCCAAAGTTTCTGGTTAGTAGTGCTGAAGAACAGGAAGATGTGCAGAAAAAGAAAAGAAACACCAGAAAAAAAACATAAAGTGAATTAGAGGGAATATTAAAATTTTATCAAGTGAAATTTTAAGATGTTCTTCCTCAAGACATAAAACCAAAAGAATTCACATTATATTAGCCATGACAGATCAGACCTAAGTAGTCCATCTTCTGATCATAATGACCTTATTATGAAGAGTAAATTCAGGATCTGAAACAAATCATGGTCACCTTTGAAATTAACTTTCTTTTTCAGGCTTTTACATACTGTATGTTCCGTATCCTTTTTTATGTAATTAATGCTTGCTTGCTTGCTTATTTATTTATAAGTGAAGACAATAGTGTTCTTGATATTAACTAAAGAGTAGGCTGTACCTTTGGTGTAACACACAAACTTGTGGGCGACAAGGACAGGTTATCTCAGGCTGGTCTCCTGCACACATACCTGGCACTGACAATGTTGCCAGCATTCAGTTCAACCATTTCCTCAAAACCAATGGCAAAGATATCTATGGGGTTCGCTTTGCTGTCTGTAAAGAGAAAAATTACACAATGTTAAACATAAGTACCTGATCAAAAATGAATAGGATATATTAACATCATGAGTGGTTTAGTGATTTGATTTTTAAACATTTGGTTTTAGTTTTTATCAATAATCTATGAGTTAGCATAACACTGTACTAACTGCCATTACTGAAAAGTCAGCAGACACTGAACACTATCTACTGTCTACTCTTAGCGACAGTAATAAGTACAATGTTATATCTCTATCTGTCACTTCCTAAAGGCTTGTCATTACTGTTTGCTGACTCTACAAAGTCACTGCACCCAGCCAAGATACAGTCCGGCAGATAACCCCCATCTAAACCACAAAGGGTTGTTGTTTTTTTTTTATTGTTTTTTTTTACAGATTGAACAAATGAGATATAACATGCTAAAAAGTGAACTTTAGAGGTGCTGCTAGCCGGATTTCAATACCTTCAGACAAAGCCAGTGTAGCCATTTCCCCTGTTTCCAGGGGTTAACCGGCTGCTGGCTGTACCTTCATATTTAGCGTACAGACATGAGTCGTATCTTCTTATCTAATTCTCAGCAAGAAAGTGAATAAGCACATTTACCAAAATGTCAAACTATTCCTTTAACCTAATAAATAAGAGCAGCCCTTTACAGAGATGACAATTACCAGCAGTGAGTACAGATACTTAAACACCAACATACCCTGAAACTCAGGATGCCCTGCCTTCTTTGGAGCATCCAGCAGCCAGTCGTTGAGTGTCTGGTTGCGGAAAGCAATGCTGCGAAACTGTTTACCCCCGTTGACGTTCCAGGTGCCGACACATACCCGGATCTGTTTGGGCCTCGTGTATTTATGGTAGTTCTGACACATTCCCAGCAATACCCTTGGGGAGGCTGTAGAGGGGAGGAAGGGAAGATTAGAGTGTAGAATGGTTGAATGAGTGTGTGTGTGTGTGTGTGTGTGTGTGTGTGTGTGTGTGTGCAGGAAGAGTGGAATACGGGGAAATGAAACAAAAATGGGATTGCTAATCAAAACCAACAAAACCAAAGGAAGAACATTCAAATACAACAGAGGAAGACTGAAACAATGTTCTAAAACATGGAGCAGGGGAGAAAAGATACAAACCAGAACTCTTGCTCAAATACAGATAGCATTCAAATAATCAACCTTGGTAATGGTTCATTTCTGTCTGTAAATGTCCACTCAAAGTAACGTCAATAGCCTGATGATATGCAACAGACAGAGGGTTAAACCACTACCAACATTGGATTATAAGTGAATGAACAATAATGAGTAGCAAACACAAATGATAGGACTACTATGTGACGGGATGAAAAGATCCATCCACTGGGGGCAGTCTGTCAGTTACTATACCTGATTGTAAGATGGGCTCAGTGACTAAGATTGCGCGCGAGAGCACGGGGGAGAGAAGGGAGAGAAGGGCGGGTTAACCAGTGCTTTAACAGATAATGCTAGTAGAGCAGTTGGTCAGCATTAATCTGACTGGGACAGAGAGCTGACACGTGGAGATTAGACGTTCCACTTGACACAGAGTAGACAAACCCTTCTAATGTGCAGAGTAGCTTCTGGGCTAACAGGCCTACAACAGATACAGGTCAAAACTCATCAAAATATTCAAATAATTCCCTCCCTGGTGGAGCAGAAAGGAAACTATATTCTTAAAAATTACGATTACAAAATATAGAAGCTGCAACATGTAATATGGAGCAAAAGTTTGCATTTGTTACACTATTTATAAGTACAGTTTAGGCAAGATGCAATCATAATGTATCATATTATCCATGTTGTAAGGAATTACCATAAAGACTGGAAGTGGTGAGCAAGGCCCGGGCTTTGTCTGCCAAATCACTGTTGAGCGTGGAGCCCAGCCTCAGGATGTCTATAGCCTCCTGCTTAGAACTGTCAAAGAAGTTGTTCTGGATGGTCCTGGTCACAGAACGAGCTCCGTCTTTTAGCTTCCCCGCCTACACACACACACAAAATGTAAAACAACTAGATTAAACCACCTTAATTATAAGCTAAACTCTCACTTGGTATGAAAAAAGTCTGTACTTCCCACTCCAACCATGGAAAAGAAGAAAAGAAGGAACATGTCAGAGAGATCCAAGTAATTTCGATTTTTGAACAGGAAGGATCAAAACTGCTTCAGAAGGTGCAACTTCAAAATTTCACTGATTGATGTGCAACATGGTTTGATTTAATGCCACATGGCAATAGTTTTGATTGATTAATTTAGGTTCGTCCTCTCAAGACAGCAGATGTTGCCAGATAATTTAGGCAACTATTTTTCCTTTGTTTTCTTTTTAACGAGATTTCTGCAGATCAGCAGAGATCTCCAAGGAGCTTTCTGAGAGTTGCCAGGTCAGGACAGTATGTATGATACCTCAAGGGGAATAAAATCAAGTTTTATTTCTCCATCATCATCATCATTTAACCCACAGACACTGAAATCAATAACGCACCAGAAACAGACCCACAGCTCAAAAACAACATCGACTGGCTCGTTAACTTACCACAGAGGTAGAGAGGTCCAGAGGACAGCAGAGAGAGATACCACACAAGAGTTAAGAAACAGAAGCACACAGTTCTACACACAGAGAGGTTCAACTGTTCATGCTGAACTCTGTCACTGCATGCACAATGCACAACTGGCCATTATCATTTTTTATTATTTTACTGTTACTGTTTCCCCTTCTGTGAGCACGTTTCATCGGAGATGAACTGGTTACGAGTTAGGTGACAGTAGGTTGCGAGGGTTGATTTTAGTGAGAGACTCTGTGAACGTCTCTCATCTTTAGTGCACCAAAATATAAGTTAATATGAAAAGAACTGAATCTGCTAAAATGTTTTGTTCAAGGGGACACAACTTAAATATCTAATTATCTTGCCTTAGCTCAAGCTTTATTTTCCTTTTAGTTGAAATAGTGTTTATCATTTATAATTGTTTATCAAGATTGTGTATTCCAGAGTTGCCAACTACACGTCCATCCTTTTAAGATCAAACAACTATTCAATATTTGAGTCCATTTTGCTTCATGAAAACAAACAAAAAAGCACTGATAACCTGTTGTGCATTACATTTTGTGTCAATGGTTAAACTGTGAATAATTGTGAACTTGTATATTTGTGTGTATTTAGTGTTTCCATATTGTGTACCTTGGCTTTGCCATCGAGGGCACCGGTGCCCGCGTAGATCTTACTGACAGAGTCTCCGTTGGCAGACCACATGGTCCTAAAAACCTCCTGGAACCTGGCCACCAGCTGGGGCTTCTCTGTCAGACCCATTTCCTCCAGCTGATTTGGCAGCATCTGGGGTAATGAGGAACAGGGGGTTAAACTAAAAGCATCATCACTAAAAAACAATAGACTTTGACAGAAGAAATGCTCCTGCTATTTTCTATGTTAGACTTCCTACCTCGAGGGCAAAAAATGCCTGAACACTGTTGGTTCTATCCAGACAGTCCAGACAGTTGGTCCTGATGGTCCCACCCTGAGTCCTAAAAAGGCATGTTATAATGTAAAGAAGCAATAACAAAAATCAAGCATTTAATTGTACTTTATACATGTTTGTATTTATTTCTCACCTTGCGATGCCCGTCTCTCCCGAGTAGTAGAAGAACCCGCACTCTTCTATGAACTTGTTGAGGTAGGGTTTGAGGACACTGTGGAGTTTGTCTGCCTTGCCCCCCTTCACATTTTGATGGTAGTCAAAGTTCACCATTTTCACTGCTGCTGCATGCTCTGATGCCTTCAGGTGACTCTGAGTATGACAGAGAGAGGAAGAGGACTCATCACCAGAAATTCAAACTGAATGCAAAAATGTTGGGCAATCAAGATGTGTTGCCTGTGCCTGTGAAGCAAAATTTGTTTGCATTCATTAATGCAAAACCAATAGCTTGAATTCTAAGGAAATCATTGATTGGAATCTGAACATGCAGGTCATGGTCACATTAACTAAGGCTATAGATTATAGCCTAAACACTTTGTCTGTTTTGCTAGAAGCATCAGATAAATGTCCTACAGTACATGCTAGGGGCAGAATGGTTCATCTTACCTGAAAAGCTTTGCTGAGCATGTGTTCCCCTTCCTTACTCCCAAGCAGGTTGATGATCACCTGTTTACCATACAACCTCCGCAGAGCAGTGAAGTGTCTGGACAACACAAATAAACTCAACATAATTAGCATTGTTAATGTAAAATTACATTACATGCTTATGGTGCAGGAATACCAGCATTTATCATAACATATTAAAGACTTCATGCTTGTTACTAATGTTTAAGCTTGATAAATACACACAAGATCTCTCAGATTCATCAATCAGGTGCACACCAACACCACATCTCGACAACTTCCTGGCCCACATCTCTACTGTACAGAGACACAATACACTGTTTTGTAACCAAGGAGTAAAAACCTACTGACAGGCGTGTACTGTTACTGGTACATGTGTGGTAAAGGAATGCAAATCACCTTGAATCAGACATGACACATCAACAATGGCATGTGGATGTGGATTCAAGCATCACTTTTAGAGTCAACAGTGAAATATTGATGTTCAAAGAATTCAAAAGCTCTGTAAGTCTTATTGCTTATTTGTATTTCAATGACTCTTTCTTGAGCTCTGACACATAAATAGCTGAGGAAATAAATTACATAAATGATGGTGATTAATCCTAGGGTGTACCTTCTAAGACAGTTTATTGGTTCGGTGTGTGTTTTTGCAAAGTTGTACAGACTGTAGGGACAAAGGAAGGGACAGTGCCAAGGAGAGACACTTAAATAAACTCGGGCTTCTGTATCACATTGGTTTAATATATTATGGATATGGATGGAATGGCGGCACCATCCAGCGGAGAGAAAAGCAGACTTAGGCTTCTGTACAGTGTTTATAAAAAGATGTTATTGTTGGCCTTGTACTATCTAAGGAATTCCAAAAGAGACGTATTAGGCTGTCACTGCAACAAACTGACTAGATAATACGGCTGAGTATTAGGTATGGACCTGCACAGATATTGAGAAAGTGTGTGTGAGGAAAAATGGTGTACCATCTGACGTGCTTGTCTTGACATGTTCAAGATACTACCGTAATAAGCAAAGGGAAACTTGATGTTAATACTGAGCTCAGCCTTGCTGAAGTCCAAGATGTCTAAAAATTATAGAACCACTGGTGCTCTTCATAGCTTTCCAGGACCAAGTTGCTTGAACTGAGTAAACAGCATGGCTGCTCTGAGACTGATCTGTCCTCTAGAGGGCCTGGGTTTAGTCCCAGTGACAATGCATCTGGATTACGTGTCCTTAAGTAAACCAGCAACTCTAAAGGGTGCTGCTCTGCTGCTGACCCTGTATTTGTAATGTGCCTGTGTACAGGGAAAGCAAAGGAAACATTTGTTCTTCTGATTTAAAAGGAATTTGATGTTTAAGATAAAGTTAGAATGACTTGGAGAGAATCTTCACTTACTTCATGATTATGATGCCAAAAAAAAAAGTGACAGTTTAGTGAGCGTTTACACTTAAAATTATATTATTATTGTGATATTAGATTCCACCTTGGGAATGTCATATTTGTTGTTGCGCACCTGGTTTCCACAATAAACTGCCAGTTAAGACAAGATATGTTATCAAAAGACCAAATCCGTAGCTGAAGTAAAGCTTTTTTTTCCAACTTTCGGAGTAGAATTTGGAAGGATACAACTACTAAGAAGACAATCAAACGCACTGTAAAATAATTTCACTTCCAAAAGAGGTGTGCAAAAAGTTAATGAAGGACTTTTGCAAAGAAACTGTCTGCAAAAAAATCAGCTAATCAAGGACTACTAATGTGTCCTTTCTGTTCCCTGCAATAAACCGGCCTCTGAGGACACACTTCAATTAAAATCTTCTCCTTCAAGAGGACAGCTTTTTCTCTCTTGTGGCTCAGGCAGGAACTGCAGGAGACATAGTATTATAGTGTCTCTTCTGCTCCTCACAGGAGTGGTAATCTTTTAGAGGCCAGATAAAGCAGCTGGCAACCGCCTCTCTCTCTCTCTCTCTCTCTCACACACACACACACACACACACACACACACACACACACACACACACACACACACACACACACACACACACACACACACAACAGAACATTTTAATTACCTTTCAAATGCTGGCGCATTTGCTTCAAATCCCCTGGAGAGTTTGACACGATGAGAGCCAACCTGCACGGAAGAGACAGCAAAAAGAGACAAAAAAAAAGACACAGGTCACGATGTCCTTCTTTACTTCTAATCAAATCCTTCAAAAAGGAAAGTTGCGCAAACACACATTTTGCAGATGACCAAAAAAACTGGTGGTGAAGAATGAAGTTGGGATAGAAATTTTGGATAACATTTGAACAGCGGAAACAAGACCTTTATAGTGACAAAAAAAACAAAAAACAAAACAAATGGCACGGGATAAGGGAGCACGGGGGCAGCATAAGGAGTGTCGTTCATACAGAGACAAAGACACTGAGCAGCAGAGAAATATTGTTGCCTGCCATCTCTCCAACACTTTTATTATATCTTTTAATCAACATTTCCTTTGCCTCTCTGCTTCCTTTTTGTCAAACTAATTCTCCTTCATAGTCTCCAACCTAGAGATGACTGGTGCAGACTAAAATCATCAGAAACACCAAAGAGCCTTACAGGGAAGTAAAGGCAGGCAAGACCACACCTTGAAAAGCTTAGCTGGACCTTGCACAGTGGCTATTACACAGAAATCTACTCACTCTGCACTGCAGGTCCTTACTTGTTCCCTACCCATCTTTGCCTGTGGCAGACATTTTCTACTTTTACTCATAGTCTCTCACCTTGTCTTCTCACATATTTTCTCCTACTGTCTCTAATACCTTGTCATCACAAAAAAGAAAATCAAATGTCATCATCCATCCTGCACCACTTTTCCTCCTCTTCCTCCTACTGGTCAATCACTCTATTCAGGTCACAAGTAATGTAAACGCATCCTGGGTCTAAACAAGTCAATCATTATTATGACTGCATTTTCTCTGGGGATATTATTGGGATCTCCTGCGCACTTATAACTCCAGTTTCTCCCTTTCTTTTGCATCATCTGCTAATCTGTTCCTCTGTTTCGTATTCATCTCCGCCTATTTTGGCTAGGCCTGTGTTTGGCAAGGCTAGAAATTTTGCTCCAAGCTGCTGCCATTTTGTCACTCCTTCCTCCCTTTTCTGTTCTGCAAATCTATGCTATACATATTTAATAACTTCCTGAGATGGCATCTAAAAAGGGCTCAGGTTACAGTGTTAGACCTCAGACCAAAACCCCCTCACATTTAACTCCAACTCAACAGATGGTCTAACAGATAATACCTGAAGTGTAATTGGTAAAATCCCTGGTTAACTCGCTTTGAGTGTTTTATACCACTAAAGCATTCAATGTCCACGATATATTTCAAGGTTACATATTTTAAGTAACCTTGCTTAAAAGTAAATAAGTGAGTCTTAGACAAAATAAGCTGTTTGTTGACTATTAATCATATCATTTCTAAACTAATTTATTAAATGTTTGAATTTCATGTCTTAGTAAAGTATTAAGCATATTTGTGAATATTATTGCAATGCTACATGTGATCATTTTTCACAAATGACGAATTCCACTAAGAGCTCTTTCCCCAAAACAACCATAAACTAAAACTTTGTCAACCAGCACTCTAACAGCGTATCGACTAACAGGGGCCCGCCAGACCACTCAACTGATTTACATGTTTCCCAGCAGGGTTTTATGATACTACACTACAAGTATGATTCGGAGACTAATTCAAAACTATTTCTAATGGAAACTAACTGTAGAAAGATCAATAACTCTTCTTGTGGATAAAATCAAAACCAAATCCTTCCTGCTCATGGAATGAATAAGAGAGAATGGGGAGGAGAAAGTAAGCCTACAAAGCCACAATCGGTAGAGGGGACTAAGAGCTAAAACAGTGCTTTAAAAGCAGGAGGACTACAGATCTGTCTGAAAACAACCCCGAGCCCACTACCCTGTGTTTTGACCAAACTATAAACCTTGTGGGCTAAATAGGTGACTTATACAGTCTTGGCTTCTCTTGGGCCTCATTTTTCCATAATATCTATTACCACCTATCCAGTTGGCTGGGGAATAACAGCAGATTAAGTATAAGGCAAGTGGTTAGGGGTTGTTTTCAGACCAGGCTCTCACCTGACCAAAGAAGTCTGGGAGCTGAGGAAAACAGAAAAATGCCCTTTACCAACAACTATATCTATCATTAACCTCCCCCATGTCTGATTTAATCCATAGGTCTGTGCAATGTCAGGACAAGGGCAAGAGAATCCCCATCATGTTGTTTATGGTGTGCATTTGATAGGTGATCCTAGTACCTGCTCTAAATCTCCAAAGTGGCATTTCCTGGACAGGTACTGTGTACAGGACCTGGATGAAAAGCCATACTGGGATTGCCTTGGTTTTCACCCCTGGCCTTTGGCATTGCACAGAGAAACCCTTTTCTGAAGAATGAAAGTGCCAGCACCAGCAAGAGCCAAAAAAAAAGTTATACCAGGTGGGGGTTTTCATCCTTCCCCTTAGGATGCCGATTCTCATTCAGGTGCAACAAAACACCCTTAATGGACTTTTTCTGAACACAGCATGGACAAAACGTGTTAAGACTAGGATAAAGATACCTATTACAAGGACACTTTTCAGTCCCCTTACACAATATATTTAAATCAAAGGTTTTTGTTTTTTTCTTGTTTCGCAAGAGCTCTTTGTAGGCTTCATCAGAGTTCAGCTGTTTACACTTACAATGTGCAAACAACAGAAACTGCGTGAACCTTATCTAAAACGGCAGCATTCTCAAATTGGTCAAGACTTCGACACAAATATGAGGGTTCTTTTATGGTTTTCATATAATGTGGCTTAATATATGAAAACCTCACATTCACAATTCTAGGCTGGCTTTTAGAGGATAGATTTAGTTTCCATTACCTGGATTCCTGGCTGTTCCCAGAAAAGAGGAATGGACCCACGGATCTGTATGAAGGATGAGACTTTGTCATCCAGGAAAATGACCTGTTCAAAACAAGAGGAAAGTCTGGTTAAGTTCATTTGCAATGAGATGTGAAAATACCATTGAGTCATTTTCCTTGATGGAAAGCTGAAAAGCAATCTCGCATATTCAAATATGCATGAGTCTTCTAACAATGTGGTGACTCAGCAAAAAATGGGAAACACTGACTGAACTAAAGTTTACTAAAAAAGGAACTTAAAACTATTGCAAAGGAAAAAGCTTCAGACTGGAGCTTGACCAATAAATCAGTGTGCTAATATTTTATTATCATCATCACCACCATCCTGCTGGTTTCCCTATAAGTTTTAAGTTAATTATGCATCAGCAATTATCATGGTTAAAAAATGCATTCTACAGTGACAGCACAAAATGCTGGAGCAATAGTGTTACACTACAAGGCTGCACCAGATTTGATCCTGAATAGTAAATAGATAACCAGTGTTTAAATAAGACTATATCAACCAAGGTCATGTGACTCAACAGACAAATGTGCATATGATAAACGTTAAAAAGGGCAGCGCCATTTGGAACATTCTCTCTATTATTTATTAACTTGGTCAATATTCTAAACAAATCACCTATGGCCCCAGTATGCACAAACAGACTAACATCCCAAAACTTCACACTGCACAGGGGCACCAGGCAAGGACTGCCCACTCTCCTTTCACACAATTTGCAGCAGCCATTCGTTGATATGTCAGTTTTACAGATATACAAACTGCTAACACACAACATTAGTCTTTATATGGATGATGTACTGTACTGCTCTTCCTCCAAAACCCGTCAATATCATTACAAGAAACCATCAAGCTCATACTGTAGAATAAAATTTCCAGCTACGCCATCAACCAGACTAAATCAACTCCCCTCCCTCTCTGCTGGGATGTGGCAACCTAAACAACACCGCTCCCACTGCGCACAGGTAATATTACATATTTAGGCATCAACATTTCCCCCATGCTGCTACAACAGTTTAATCTGGACCTCATCCCATTACTCAAAACAATAAATGATGACCTTTAACGTTGAATAACCCTACCAATATCCATCATGGGCAGAACGCCAATAACCAAAATGACAATACTGCCCAAAATAAATTCAATTATCCCTATTTACCCCACTAGTAACTGGTTCACATTTTTAAATTCAATTATTCGCAAAATTGAAAAATTTAACCACCTATGATCAAATTAGCAACCGTACACAACACCTAAATGCCAAGGAGGTCTAGAAGCGCCACACTTTTTTCATTATTTTTTCTATCTCAAACCAACTCCAGTCTATATTTGTCCTGTCGTAATGTCTGAGCTTTGTGACCCATCCACCACTGTTTAACTCCGTCTTATGTCTTTTGTTTTGTTGTATTGCACCAATAAAGAAAGAAATCACTGCCTCCAGGTCCGTGCCGGTTTGTCCTGCTCTGACTGGCACCTCACACCAGTACTGCCAAGCACAGAGCATATAGAAACTGATGCAACTATGGTATCAAACTGATTTCTGATCACCAGCTTTTATCATAACAACTCTTAAAGAAGAAGAGAGATTAAATAAAACTGTCAAAGATCTGAGTCACCTGTTCAGTCTCCACAAAATTAGCCACTTGTCCATCGTCATTTGTTCCTCGGACATTGAATCGCGTGCCGGCTCGCTCTGAGCTGAGGCGGGAGAAGATGCAGGCCTTGGCCTGTTTGTGCCCTGCATAGATGGTCCTGATCTCCACCCCACCACACATCAGCCTCAACAGCCAGTCGTCACAGTTTACACCGTAGTGTTTCAGGTGCAGGTGCAGAGATTGGTTCCTATTGGTCCATGAAGACAGACACAACAGTAAACACACAAACAAATTCAGTGCAAACAGTCAATTTTCACACTTGGTTGAAAATCCCACAGCCCCCATGTCACACATTCAGAGGAAAACTATTTCACCACAAAGATTCTGCAGATCGCAGAACACATACTTAATTCATATCTACTACTTCAGAGATTTTTAAAGCCAAAGACCTCCCTACTAGTCTCAATATACCCTTGGGACAGTAGTCATTCCATGCTCTTACCAAAAGAAGCGGTTATCTGTAGTGTCTTCTAGGATCCTGCGATGTGCATTGAGACTCAAGTCCATGCTGACTCCAGTGGCAGACCAGGCAAAGTAGAAGTGTCCTGAGTTCAGGACCTTTCGTACCTCAGCAATCCGGTCCTCATCTCCTGGATCATTCTTCAGGGATATAAAGTCTGTCTGTGTGACCCTAAAAACCTCAGAATCCTGCACCTTTCCCACAGAGCTGCACCCTGTCACAACCACCAGACTGTGGAGCATGGAGTCACCTGCAGAAGTAAGGTAGAGTATGTTGAAAGAGTAAGGGACATGAAAACAATATCTATAGTGGACTGTAAAGAAAAAAGGATGGAACAAGCAGTATGGTGATAGATATGAAGCATTGCATTAAGAAAAGCCACAATTAAATGATGAGCATTAAGAGATTGGACAATAAATGGTTAATTAACCTTTGGTGCCACTCCTTTATAGGAGCCAGTCAAATCTCAGCCATCTATAAGACTGAGTTTTAATCTCTTACACAGCTTTCTATGTTGTGATAACAAGAGCCTTCAAGGTCAGGTAGAGGACAGGAGAAAGCAGCAGGAACAGGACTACAAACCAGAAGGCTGTCACAGTCACACAAGAACCTCGGGGTCAGAACCTGGACTGGACCCAAGAAATTTCTGCAACAAGGAGCAATGACTCGAGAAGATTTTTTCTGTAGCTTACCCAGGTTTAGGCGGAGGACGCCAAGGATTCCATAGGCATCAACAATCTTGCTGTATGTGTTTTTAATGGCCTCCTTCTCTGCTGCCGCTACAGGACAAACAAAAGCAACACAATGTAAGGAAAATATCTGTAGTACTCTCTCTTAAACCTCAAGTTAAATATAGTCTGTGACTTATCATAACACCGAATCCTGTCCATCACTTGATAGTCAACGATATGTCACTTATAGCTGTATTTCCCTTGTAGCATCCTTATTTGGAAGAGAATTTACATAATCTCTCTTTTCAGTGTAAACAAGATGCCTTACACAGAACGGCAACAGCCCCGGATTCAAACATGAGACATTCTTCCCTGGTCCTAGTTTCCACTATGACACTGTAAGGTGGTGGGTCCAGCTTGTGGTAGATGCGATATCCCTTGCTGAAGGCCATTGTTGATCCAAGATGAAAAAAAAAACTATGTTATGACCTGGAAATCAAAAAGAATGAAAAACAGCAGATCAGATAAGAGACATTCCCAATTAGACACAACATCCGTAATATGAAGGCTACCAGGGATTATCATGCTGACAATCTGACCACACAGCGTTTGCATTTCTGGGAATGACTGAGTTATTATTATTATTTTTAGTAGCCAACTGGCTGAACCAAACATCAAGACGTTACAACAACTAAATGTAGATAATTGTACACTCTGACCGCAGGTAATAGGACATTTAGGTTTCATTTCTTTAATTTCCAATGAATTCACCCACTCCTTAAGGAAATCTGCCACAACATCAGATAATAACGCTACAAACTGCGTGATTCAGACTGAAGGGGGAAAACTTGCATTGCGAAATCACACATCCTATCAATTACGGACATCGCTAAGGCCAAACTGATCTCTTTTTTTTCCCCCCTCTTTTTGCAAAGTGAACATCGCAGGTAGCTGCAGATTACGAGCGGCAGGAAGCACCGCGAGCGGCGACGTTAGGCCGAAGGAGGGGGGACGGAAACACCGTCCGCCCCGACACGGACGGTCACGACTCCACGGTGCAACCGCAGCGGCGCGACGCTAACCCGCTAACGCTCACCCCCGCGGGCCGTGATTAACGCCGCGTTGTGAGTGCGACGGGAAACTACAGAAGAAACGAGGGAGGCCGAAATGATGAGGCGGAAACCAGCTGGCTGTGCTTCACCCGTCCGACGCTAGCTGGTAACGTTAGCCGAGTTAATCACAGGCACGGCTACGGCTCGCTGGCTGGCGATGTATATTTTGGCGGCGGTACTTCCTGACGAGACGACGGCGTTCACGATAACGTACGTCGGAGCGACTCGGCCGTGCGACAAACGCGTGCAAAGGTGTAAAATTCCGGCTTTGTCTTAACAAGAAAAGTTAGATTTAAATGCCACGGAGGACGGGAGGCTGCGGGTTGTGTCTTACCGTCTTCCCCCCGCCGGGTTGAGTGTTGCTCCGCTGTCACAACAAAATCCTTCCCGGTGTGTCGGCGGAATGGTACATCCCGACCAATTACCGTAATACCCACGGAGAGAAGGTGGCGTGCGCTTTTGAACAAAGGACACGGAAGCAGCATTCAGGGCGCGTAGATTAAAATTTTTTTGCCAGATAAAAGCCAACGAACGTCCTTAAATATGTCTGAAATACGGGCTAATGTGCAATAAAGAGCGTGTTACAGAAAGTCACAAGTTGTTCTCGTCCGCTTTTTCTCCACTCGTGACTGACGGCTCCTCCGTCGAATAAACGCGGCCCCTCAGAGGCTGCTGTCCAATCGTGTTCCGCGAGGGGCGGGACCTCTGCGTTTCATAATATCGCCGTGAGTTTCTGCGTGTGAGAAGAGGTCCGAGCGACCCCGTTAACATCATGTGTCACTGGGGTTAATTCAGCGGGGGAAACATGACCTAAGCGATTGTCTGAAAGGTAGGTGTTATGCTGCACGTTGTTGTCAACATCCTGTAAGAAAATAAGGTAAAGGCTAATTTTGCATTGTGTGTTATCTAAATATTGACCCATCGCCTGTCGCTGATCCATATTGCATTAACAGGAACAGACACGCTGTACATTGCAGGGATACTATCTTCTATTCTACTTTATGTTTTAAACTGTCCGATAATGTTGGATCGATAATGTGGCGCAAACTCTCTCCTCGAGGATCCCCAAAAGGCTAAAAAACAACCAAACAAGTATGATTTGTACTTCCACGTAGACTGTATATCGTGACTTTAATCAGTTTGTGCTATTTAAAGAGGAGTACTGTGGCTGTCCTGCACACTGTACCTGAGCGCTGAAGTGAAGTGTTGAAGGTTGAGACTTGCAACAGCTGAATAATCTTTACAAAGCAGTTCAATAAGTTACATTTTTTAAACTGTTGCACGAAAATGGCAGTGTCTTATTTTTGTCATGTGTTTTGAAGATCCACCTGTTTACCCTGTAATCTGTGTCCATGTTCTAACTGTATTCCCCACATCTCTTTTTCAGGGAACATCGCAGCCCCTCAGAATGAAGGGTCTTTTCCTCGTAGAGCCTGTGGTCGCCCTGTACGCGTTCTCCAGTTTTCTCATCTATCCTCTTGTGCAGCAGTATGTGTACCGGAGGCTCTGGGAGCAGCTGACAAACACCACATATCCTGTCTATGACAACAACTCCAGATGTGCAGCAAACAGTAGCAGCAACCAGTCAAGCTACCATAAGGTTAGTCATTAGTCACTTGATTAAAGAGAACATGCATTTAAGTTGCTCAAGGCAAAGGGAGTATTCTCAGTTCCCAATATTTGGAACAACAAAGTATTTTTTTCCCCCGTCCTCTTAAAACACAAAGAATGAATGTACTTATATTAACTTTTCCTGTGTCCACCTGTTTAACATTTTCAGTATAATGAATACTGGAATTTTATAATTGCTTTCATACTGTGAATATCATTTTTGCACAGACTGCTCTTCTTTGTGTCATCTGCCTGCTCCATTTTTATGCATGTGATGCAATCATTGTTGTGTCACGTTGTCAGACTTTCCAAAGCAAACTGCAGCTCAACAGACTAATGCTCTATGAATAGATGTAGTCTATTCATCCACAACTGAAGTTTCTATCACAGCAACTACCCGTGTCTTTGTTCAACCTTTACTGTCATGACTCAGCATAAATGTTCCTATGACCCTTTTTAGATCCCTTCTTGCAACACAGCTAAGGTAAAAATAATTGATTCAGCTACTGCACCATAAGGTGATATGCAGGGGAGTCTTGTGACCTTAGTTTACTGTTCTGAACTCAAAAATGTGCATAATCACTAATTCAAAGCAATTAAGTTTGCAGTACACTAAGGTATACCGCATCATAAGCAAGGATTTAGAAGAAATTCTTTACAAAAATGTGTTAATAACGTTTTATTTTTTATCATGTATTTATAGAAGAACCATGAAACACAACAGGGAAGTGAAAACAAAGGGCATAGCCACTCCTGCACCTGTTCTGCTGTAGAAAGTTTGTTCCCTTTGGCCCTGAAAAAGGAAACCTCACACGAAATGTTTGCACAAATAGAAATGTTTTCATTCTGTGTTGTTACCATGACATTAAATAGTTACTACCACTGTTTAACTTGTGTCGTTTGTAGGATAGTTGCCAGTTTGACGGTTGTTAATTTGCCTTTTGAGGCCTGCTATTACAATTGAATGACAGTCCACTGTAAGTCCATACATGGTTTTGTAGACTTATCTATGCTCTCTCTTTCTGTGTTTATAGGAGGTACAGAGGCAGGCATCACTCTTCTCCCTTTACACTGAGCTCTTCTCCACAATCCCCTCTTTGGTTGTGACCCTCATGCTTGTGGCCTATAGTGACCGTGGAGGACGCAAGATCACAATCATCATGCCTTTGTTTGGCACGTTGATCTACACCTTGTCCTTCCTGACAGTGTCCTACTTTGAGCTCAGCATTTACTTGCTCATTGGCTCTTCGCTTCTCAGTTCTCTGTTTGGCGGCTTGGGCACATTTCTGGGGGGCTGTTTCGCCTACATAGCAGACTTGTGTGAGGATGATCGTCAGAAGACACTGCGCATGGCTGGACTGGACATGATGATTGGCCTGTTGTCCGGGGTGGCCTCAATATCAACAGGCTACTTCCTGAGAGCTGCAGGCTTTAACTGGCCTTTCGTAACCTCTGCGCTGTGTCAGTGTTTGATCATTCTCTATGCAATTTTCATCCTAGAAGAGACTGTGAAGAAGGCTCCCACTGATGCCGTTATTCTAGATGGGTCTCCTCAGCGCTCAGCCTTGAAACAGATGATCTATGGTGTCTACCAGATGTTTAAGGGGGCCAGCCGCAGGTGTAAAACTGTCCTGGCCCTCCTGATACTCATCTTCACCAGCTTCTCCTTCGCCTATGTGGGCGGGATCTCTTTGATGACCCTATACGAGCTCAATGAGCCACTGTGCTGGACTGAGATTTTGATTGGCTACGGCTCAGCACTGTCCACCACTGTGTTCCTGGTCAGTTTTGTGGGAGTGTCAGCTTTCACGTACTGTGGTGTGCCACAGCTGCTCATTGTCCTGATGGGGATCCTGTCCGTCATATCAGGCATGGTCCTGTTGGCGTTTACTAAGACCACTTTACTGATGTTTATAGGTGAGAAAAACGTACATAAAAACGATGCTACTTAAACCAATAATGGACCATTGTTTTGTGGAGTTAGTTTTTGATAGAGTTCAGTAGTGTTCAGTAATGTTGCATAGTTTGATGAGGTCAATGGAGAATTATCAATTAGTTTCAGTTTCTATGGTATGTGAGATAATGGAAGTTGTGTTGTGAAATTATGCACAGGATTTGAGGCCTTGTAGCTTTGTTGAACTAATATGCCTCAGCAAATGTTAATATCTCTGTTTATGTAGCCCTTTTCCAATATGCTCAAAGTGCTTCACTTAAAAAAAATGGGTGTAAAAAGACAGGGCATATCTAAAAAAAGTAAAGGGCACACTGAAGAGTAATATAAAACTGAATATTACATAAATAAACATTACAGGCTAGTTCCTTAGGTTACTGATTGACAGAACCTACCTTTCCTACCACATTTACGAGATGTATAAATGTTACTATGGGTACTGTATTTTATTAGATTATTGTAAGCTGATATGACAATATAATTATGATACATTATCACTGCATTGTTTATTTGAATCTGTCATGTTGCCATTATCCAAATGTCAGTTACTTTTATAATATATTGCACATGTTTGCAAACATAACCATAAACATCTTTGAAATATGAATTTACTTTAATCATGATGTATGTATTTTACAATATAATGTAATGTCTGTCTTCTGTTATTTGTTTACCACAGTGAGGGTCCCAATGCTTCTGTCTATCATGCCTTTCCCTGTTCTACGCTCCATGATGTCAAAGATCATCTCGAAGTCCGAGCAGGGTGAGTGGGTTTAGGGCTTCACAGGAGCCACAAAACCGTGTGTGTGTGTGTGTGTGTGTGTGTGTGTGTTTATAGAGTCAGAGTCCGTTGAAAAGTTGCACTTCATGAAAAAAAAGCACTCCAAGTATCTGTTCCTTAGAGTGAAGGGGAATCTACGAATTAAACAGTTGGATTTTAGGCATATCCTGTTGTTAGTCACCCTAACCGTAAAAAAATATTGTTTTTCTTCTGTGTGTTTTTGCAGGGGCCCTGTTTGCCTGTCTTTCCTTTCTGGAGAGTTTAACCAACAATGTATCGAGCGCAGTCTTCAGCAGTGTATACGCTAATACGGTGGCGTGGTACCCTGGCTTCATATTCTCGTTGTCTGCAGGACTCTGTGTCATCCCTTTGTTTTTCCTGGGGTGAGTTTATCTTGCTTCCACTGTAGGTAACACAAAATGAAAAGACCATACCAGCGTTTCTTCGTGTTTCCATTATTAAAACAATACAATCATACATTTCCAGACTCATTCTCCGGTGCTATTGGTTGCCATTTATTTTAGAATGCCATAAAAATCAACGTGTAGCAGTTTGAAAAATGCTAGGTCATCCATCACAGTTTCCTCGTTGTTTTTGTCCGAGTTAAGTCATTGAACATGTTGCAAGCAGGAACCATTCTCCATTTCCAAAACTCTCCTTGGGGGTGCATTCAAGTCCAACATTCACTACATAGTGTCCTGCTAAAAGGATTGCATTGATAATCTATGATGGCTATGTCCGAATTATAAAAATACAGTCAGTGAAACCTGCTGTTTGTCTTGATACTGTGCAAACTAAGTTGTGGAGAGAGAATCTTAGTTTTCTTGTAAGTGGTCTGTAATTTTTAAAATTAGTTGTGACATTGATGAGGTGTTAAGAGTGTATTCTACCCAAAGTTATATGCTCATTTTTTAATAAAAACAGAGCTGTTTAAGCTGTGTAGATATGCTTCAGGTGTAGAGCTGTACTCTGTGAATTGAGTTACATTACAAACACTTTTTCCCCCTGCTAAGTCACTTTCACACCAGTCATTCCAGTTTTGCTTCTCTAGAAAAAGGGAAATGCTTTGCTTGATTCAGGCCCTCAGAAATCAACAAAAGTCAGTTCCTCATTTCTGTATTCATCATATCCAACTTCCCTCACCAAACTGTTTCTGTCTCTGATATGTACATTATGTATTTTCCTTTGTATTTGTAAATAACAATGAAAGAAAAGGCCATAGAAGGATATTTATCTGTGGTACACTGTGTTCTTACATTTGTTTTGTTACACTGGGTTGACCAGTTCTGCTGAATCAGTCAAAGACATGCAGCGTGAAACATAAAACTCCTTGAGTGAGTCCACCTCTGTCACATGCACCGCTTCTTCTGTTACATAGTGAGTAGTTAAAAAATAACAAAGCCACTGGTTCAGCAATCTCAGTCTAACAGCCAAAGCCAGCCTGGGCTCCACAAAAGTCTGGCTAATCTGGCTATAAAGAGTTTATTTTTTTCAGTGTATCATGTACACTATAGTCAAGGCTGGCTACTAGTATACTAGATTTTGTAACTTAAGTAACCCATGCATTCTGTCTAACTTCAGAAATACATTTATTGAAGCTGTTTGAAATTTAAACATATATCTTAAGAACACTATCCCAGTTAGTGACATCCCTATTTTTCTGCCTCTCTTATGCCTTTTTTTTTTTTTTGACGTTTCAGGGTGGTGGGTCTGATTGGAGTGGATGTTGCCAAAGAGGAAAAAATGCCAGAGCCTGTATTGTCAGGGGAGGAGGATCCTGGTGAAGATCCGAATGACAACAGGTCTCTTTTGAACTGAGCCACATGGACTGCCAAAACCTCACCAGCACTTTATTTTTTTCTATAGTCCTTTATTCCAAGATATTTTTTCCAAAATTTTTACCTCAATGATTCTTGTTTTCAGTTTCTTAAGTTAATAATGAAGGTTACAGATTCATCTCTTGGGTTGCATTGCTGTGGTTGTTGTGTTCTGTGCTATTGAACTTGAATATTATGTGGATACAACAGGGAGTTATAGGCAAACATATGTTTGTATGTATTTTAAGAACATTGTTGAATTAGATACCTGTCAAGATGGTAGCATAAGTAGGCTATAAAACATGTGAAGGGATGTTAAGTAAAATGGAGGAAGTTTTACAGGTTATCAATTAATAATGGTGTGTGAGCATTCTCAGACATTATTTATACCTCAAAATGGCCTGACTGTGACATTACTAACACATTCAAAAGGATTGAATGTGTTTTCACACAGTTTTACCGTGTGATATGATTTTCATTTTGGTTTCAGAGTTCCAGATATGCAAATTGACTCAGATCTGTCCGTCAAACTCTACAATTTAGATGCATTTTATTCACTAAAACACGCATTAAGTGGTGTAAAAATAAACTAATATATACATGTGATA
Source organism: Lateolabrax maculatus (assembly GCA_031216445.1). Classification (NCBI taxonomy): domain Eukaryota; kingdom Metazoa; phylum Chordata; class Actinopteri; order Acropomatiformes; family Lateolabracidae; genus Lateolabrax; species Lateolabrax maculatus. The sequence goes on along the minus strand of CM062197.1, from coordinate 12,349,745 downwards.
TATAAAGAATGTCTTATCAAAATATTTTTAAAGACAACAATTAAACATAAAATAATGATCAGAGTTTAACGTTTGTGTGTTTGTGTGTGCTTTAATGATGAGGATGAAATTTTAGGTTTTGTTTTTGGGGGAAAACCCAGGGGTAATTTGACCCTACAAGTTTTGTTTGCAGTTTTTGGGGGGGAATATGGATTTATTTTTTAATTTAGTGACCGCACAGATGATAAACTCCTGTATGTAATGTTACTTTGTGGCTCAATTCAAAATGTTCTTTCATAGAAATATAATGGGACATTGTCTATTCTTTTTTTCATCTCAAAAGTGCAAATAATCTAACAATGTTTTAATTTGTGGTATATATTATGCTGTTATGTGTATGTTTATTTCTTTGAGTCTTTAAAAAAAATAAATAAATGAAATGGTTTCCTTGGAGAATCCAATGAATTCCTCTAACACTATTCCAAAGAAGAGCAACCATCAGGAAGACTAGTCTATACTATTGATAAGAGAACATATTCCCTTCCCTGAGTTTGCATGCACGTTTTCCTGTTGCTTTCTAAAACAGCAATAACTTGATCAAGTATTAGCAAGGACCTTTCCCTCGAAAGAATCAGGTGTTTATGCAGAAAGACCTTTATCTTGATGGAAACCCTTCTCACCATTTAGACATCCAGTCAATAAAAGTGTGCTGACTTATTTAACCCATTAGATGTTGTGGTTGAAATGTAGAAATTAAGAACACCATCAGGGAATTAAATTGAACAAATAACTAAGGTTCAACGTGAACACAATCAAATTCAGTGTTCTCAGCCTAGCTCTAGATCTCTAAACTGTGTCTGTATCCAAGGGAAAGAAAAAAAATGATTCAAATTCCCATGCAGGTTAGGAACAGAACTGTTTAAGTGATGCTGGCTTTTGTATATTGACCACTAGGTGTCACTCTTGGTCCAGTCTTACAGGCCCACAGACATGGTACACATTCAGTATCATCACATACCGTATAAGCCCTACATAAAATACCAGCTGTTGTAGACAGAAATAAAAGAAAGATGTTAAGAGCTGTCTTTTTTATTATTTATACTGTCTTACAATAAATTAAATAAGACTCACAAAAGTAGCTGTAAATCTATATATATACACTCTTTTTCATTATGCATTCTTAAGTGTACGCTGCTAGATTCCCTGCTTTTTCAGAGACAAAGGGACCATTGACAACATGGTTTAACCATAACAAACTTTATTATCATGTTGTCACCACAGCCAGGGTTTAATTTAAGGTCCTGATAACTAGTTAAGAGCTGTCTCAACACAATGTCAGGGTCCCAGTACAAGAAAAGTGTCATTTTTGAGCAGAATAAGAGTTATCAAGTGCAATTAATATATCTGAAATTATGTTGGTTCCTGTGTATTAAAATGAAAGTCTGCCCTTTATTCCATGTGCATGCTTCCAACACTACAGTTTTTAACTCACTGACGCTGTTCCTCATTCATCTCACACCTCAAAGTTATTGTATTTGATTTTCCTTTCCTAAATTTTCCACAGTTCCCACCTTCTGTCTTTGTGCTCTACAGAGAAGGGTCGTTATTCTGTGCGTACATGCATGTATGTAGGCCTAAAACCTATTTTCTTACACTCGCCCTTTCTCTGGGAGAGATGCGAGATTCAACTCAAGCGTGTAAGCATGACGGTGTGTGTCTTATGGATGATGAATGGACATCAGCAATCCTGGCAGGGATCCCATCAGATTGCATGCTTAGTTACTGGACCACTGGGTTAGTGTGGAAATAGAGAAGCATTCAACCAGTGTCTCCCACCACAAGAGATAAAGATTTTGGCGATGTAATACAATTCACTCACATGAATCTGCCCTGAATCTGCACATGATGCATCACGGGTGTAGTTATCAGCCCAGCTTTAAATTTGATCCGTTTTTTGTTGGTATGTTTCCTCTGCACATTGATTCTATATGTTAAACTGTCTTGAGAGTAATAATGTAACTTACACACGAGGATGGTAAACCTTCATGAGAACGGCATAGACAGGCAAAAAAATTATTTCTCAGTGTAAGAATATGTAGAAAACCTCCTTATACTTTTATACTAATTTTGTTGCTTTTGAACATTGCTGAAGTTAAAACATTCAAGTGAAAGTGTGTCCAATTTCCTTTTCCCCTTTTTAAAAATGTATATATGGCGTGTCAGTTTGAATTGGCTTCATCCACGGAAACCCAAATGACGTCTGATCATAATGTGTAGTTATTTGATTTCCATCCTCAGATCTTGAAAACCGTGACTGCAGCTTGATTGTAAGGTAATGTTGACACTGAGTTTGAATTAAGCACTGAGAGCTGGATGTTACATGAGGGATCATCTGAGGCAGGGCTTGCTTGGCACCAAACGTGAGGTTTCTGGTTAAATTAGAGATGGAGGTGTGGTGAGCACTGACGATAGTTTGCAAGCGAGGAGAAGGTTTTCCCAGGGGTTAGGAGCTCAGGGGGAGACGGTCATGGTGGTGGTTTGTGTGTGTCTGGCATGCATGGGGTCTTTGAGGATTAAAGGGAAGTTTGATAAAGTATGGCTGAGCATGGAGGCAGGGGATCGGAGGTCTTTGGTTTCTGGTTTCCAAACTAGCTGAATCAGCAGTGCGATCATCTGCACCTCACCACATCACATCGACAATAGCGCAATCTCTGATGTTGATCCAGTAAGTTGGTAACAGACCTCTCTTTATCTTAACCTTCTGCTCCTCGGGGAGATAATTCACTATAGTACAAAAAGCCATTGAGGTGGTTTGTGTGTCTGAAGGGGTGAAGCTAACGGGGGGAATAGAGGGGTTTCCCTGTTTGGAGTGATTTGAACATTTGAGGATCATTTGAGCACACCAGGATCCACCTCATATTTATTTTTATTCTCAGTTTTCATAAATACACTATAAGACTGACAGGTCATATGAATGTGGTTGATTTTGATATGCAAGCATATTTCAAGTGTTCCTCTCTTGCTCTTTATGTACCCCGGAGAGATTTTGCTGACCACAAAAGCTGTACGTCAGTTGCTTTAACGCTCAGAGACTGCCAATACATATTCACTGTTGAATTTTCTGGTGAGCAGCATCACTATTATCGACAGTATTATCGACACACATTGCGCTTTTTCCCAGGCAGGTTATGAACTTTATGGTTGTCTGTTTCTCTGCGCTCTTAATAAGCCTTGGGTTTGCAGTTACCACACGGTAACACAACTAGGACTATACAAGTACTTGCACTGATCTTTTTCAATATGTGTGTTCAATTTGTGTGCGTATGCATCATGGATTGACAAATTTACAAGCCCCGATAGACTTACAATGCATTGATAAGCTGTTTTAATGGAGGTACATTGTGTTTGTACAGTTACACGAGTGGCAGTAGAAATGTAGACAGTTGCTTCCACTATTGTCATCAAACCATCAGCTGGAGGCCTGGAAGCTTTTCACTTCTCTTCCACCCCTTTTTCCTTCTACAAAGGTCACGCTGCTGTGTTGGTTGTCTCGTGCTGGCAGGCCTGTCACGCACTGTGAATGATGTGTGTTGATTAAGTGCATTTTTTCTGATACTCCGATCATCCGATGCTCCCCACATGCTATCTGCATGTGTTTGTGTTGTAGGTTGTGTGTGTGCTTAGCTGGATGTTTGTCAGAGAGACCCATAATTACTTGCATTACCTGCTGTGCTTTTTCTATGAAAGGTTATCATCACTTGTTGGATTTTCAACTTTCCCCTCAATCCTAATGGATGGTTGTTCTTCTTTAATTTATATCACTGATCAGCACTTGCTTCTGCCCCATCCACAGATGTCTTTTCTTTTCCTTGTCTTAACTGCCAATAATGTCGATTCCCATGTCGGGCCTACTGCCTCCCTTCTCCACATCCTCCTTATTTTCTCTACTACTCCACTTAAGAGAATTGACTAGCTTTTTTATGATCTGTCTCAAGTATAGATCTGTAACTGTCGTTATTGGCACACGCCTCAACCACAGAGACTTCTCTTCTTCTCTTTTGCCGCCTCCAACCATCCTACCAGCCATGCTTCAGACTCCAGAAGTGGTTTTACAGTCAAATCTTCACCCCCCCCCCCCCCCCCCCCCCCCCCCCTCCACCCTGCATATCTACTGTATGTGTCTTCTGCCCTTTCCGCACACTAACACAGACTCAGCCAAATGCCAGTTACATCTGCTTCATAACCTACTGAAGTGCAATCACACAACACAGCAACACCACTTTCATATATTTTATAACTTTTATCTCTTCTTTATCAGCAGAGAGTATTTAAGAAACGTTCAGGTTGTCATTTACTTAAATAAAACACATATGTGATATGGCTAAAAAAAAAAAAAAAATGTTTTTCGGGATAGATTAAGGTCTGAAAGGATTCCAAATCAATAAATGGATTCAATACTAGAGATAATACTTGCGATAAAATACAGAAAAGCTCTATACACAACCACTTTTGGTTGACAAAGCCATTGCTTTTAGGGGTGACATGAAATAAATATGAAACTATTATCATGGCCAAAATTGTTATGCTATCGGTATTATTTCTATAATTCCTTATCACTAAAATAACACAACAAAACAAATTTAATGCTGGTGTTATTGCATGAAGACATGATCCCTTTCATGACCGTAGGCTGTCATTTTCTATGAACATGGTCAGTTGTATTGATTATCATCCCACCCCTATTTAGCTGAAGGTCGTTGTATTGTGGTGCAACCACGCTGAGACCACAATGATTACAATTTAGTTTGTGAAAGCTATGAATGTCATTTGAGCAGAGCAGCACTCTTGTCTTTAGCCACGTCGGCTGCTGGTGAGCCGCAGTCTTCAAGAATGGCAACCCCCCACATCTCGGGAACAGTAGCAAAGGAAAGGTCACTGTAACAATCAATACACTGCTCTCCGATTGCCTGGTTCTGCTTCAGTGCATCAGACTAATCAGCCTGCTGCGCGGATTGGAGAAGACGTCAGGACCTGATAATCAGAGAGGGACGGAAAGACGAAGGCTTGACTAACAGTGATATATAGGCCACATTCAGTGTCTGTACTTGTAAGGGATTACAGTGAGCATTACTGATCCTTCTGACACTGTTACTGTCATCATTATCCTTGTCATGATTTCTTTGATTTCCTTTGCCATCTTCTTCACGGTAGACAAATCCAGATTCAGCTTTCTTTTGGTCTCCAATCTCTTTTCCCTGGTCTCAATTTTCCTCGTGAAGGTTTTATTGTCTCTTTGGGTATATTAACGGCAGCGGGTGTCTTAAGTGGGTTCACACTAATAGCATTTGGTTGGGGCGTGCTCTTAAACACACAAAGACACAAGCGCACAAACTGACTAAGAGAGGTATCTCTGGTCAAATCAGAAGCTCTCCAGTTTCACTCTAACATTATAGGAACCGCAGAGCCAGTAAACCTTCTGTTTAGCCACATTGGCAAACAGTAAGCCAGCATGCTGTGGAGTGATGTGTGAGCACACAGTCACATCTGTATTTATCAGATTTTCTCTGACCCAACCCATGCCTCTGTTCTTTGCAATGAGCTCATTTTTACAGCCTGAAGTTGGCTACGTCTGGTTTTCACTGGTCTATTAATAGGCATTTTCATTTCAGTTTGCATTAGCACGGTTTCCGCAGCGCTCACAAGCATCAGGTTCCTGATTATGGCTTTGGGTTGGAAATTGCCCACCAAAAAGTTCAAAATCAGCATGAGCGGCTCAAGCTATATCAAGAGATATTATCTTAGAGATATCCAGAAAGTCAGTAGCACAAAACATTCAGTTTCTGAACACATGTTATTGTCAACCAATTTCATGAAAAGACCAAAACCAACAATGTGTGCTCATTGGTTCTGACTGAAGATGGATGTTTTTAGAAAGTGGTCACAAATATTTAGTTACATTTTTTTTAATGGTTCAGTCATTTCCTTAAACAGATGCTCCTCAATAATTTGAATAAACTGTATCAAACTACACAGACAGTACTTGTTGTAAGGGATCAATTCACTGTTGATTTTGTTTGGTTCTTTCATGTGATTTGTTGACAGTATGAGATTTTATCCATTAAAGACAAACAAGCCCCCCCGTGCACTTCATAAGAAGCAAGTTCTATGAAGGCTGTATCGACCATAAATGCTTGGTTTTGTGTAAAAAATTCCACAATCAACAATTTCTGGCTTGAACCCGCTTGTCACTGACCCTTTAAATATTATTGTTTTGCTTTCATTTGTCTGAATTAGCAAATCCCTCGATGTTCAACACTGGAGTCAAATGATACATCTGGACCAGGTTTTAATGAATGCAGTTATTTGAGATAGGTCGTATTTTGTCTATGAAGCCAGAGCCATGAACCCAAACATGAGAGAGGAAGTCTCCATCACGTTTGTACAGCAATAGATGATCGTAGATGGGTGGGGGCTGGGATGAAGGGGATACAGGGATATTATGGTGAATTTATTGTCCATGCAGTCCCTAGGGCTTCCTCCCTCTCTCCTCTCTTCCTCCACAACAATGAGGGAAAACTTGCATCCAGAGTGAGACTACTGCGATGTCCTTGAGCTTTTCTTTGATCTGTCATCTCCAGCGGGGAAGGACTGGGACAGAAACCTCCTGGAGTGTGTAAAGCCTTGCAGCAGAGGCATTTGCAGAAGCAGATTCTCTTCCTACCAGCAGGGAAATACTCAGGACACAGATAGTGTCCTGAGGGATGTTTTGTCCTTATCTTCTTTTTAGAGGTCTCCTCCCACAGCTGTTTAGACTTATTTGTGTCTACTGGAACACTGCTAACATCTGTCCCATGTCTGTCAGTGATTGATGTCAGCCATGTGAGTGATATCCGTAATATCACAAACACATATGAACATGTACATTTGGAGTACAGACAACACATGTGCTCATATACATGAATGCATATGCAGACAACCAGGGCTCAATTGGCTGACAGCTCCACAGTTCAAGCTCTTATTTTGGCGTATTTAAAATCTTTGCAGCCTGATTTCCTGGAAATCTGTATGTAAGCTGCTATCTGGGTATGTAGTGTGATGACTAAAATGCATCTTTCTGTGCATTAAAATTGAGCAAAAGTGTTCTGTCATCACAATGATTACATGAAAGAAGAATGACATGACAAAGGGTTTTTGTCTAATAAGCATGGTGAAAAGCAAAGTTGTTGTGGTTGATGACATGGGAATGTATTATACATTTGCCAATGTATCTAGCTCTATTTTTCATTTAACCCAAAACAAAAGCCAAGCCTCTCAAATTTCTAATTATTTCTAATTATTTGTATTGTTTTACTCACCCAAACAAAGCTGTAATCGTAACCCTCACCTTAAATAAAGTTGTTCAAGTTGCCTAATCAAAATCTGCCTGAAAGTTATTTTACTTGCTGAAATGTAATCATAAACTAACCCTTCACAACCCTTCACACAAGTATTCTCATTCTTCAATCCTATATGGGGTGTGCTCATTTCATTAAATTCTATTAGATCATGATAGAAGTCAGTTATTCATAAATGATGTTCATAATCTGATACTGATAAAGTGAGGCATTCATCCAAAGGCAGAATGATTTGAAATTATGTACATTAAACAATCCAAATTGCGTTTTTTTAAGATACAAAATATTATTACTGAGAAAGCCACAACCACAGTACACTGTAAAAACAAGTGTAGTCATCTTAAAAATCAATGAAAACCATCAACAATTTGGATTGTGAGTCCTTTTGGAGGTATCTATCCCTCACTGTTGGAAGGATGACAACAGAACATATGAAAAGTTATGATTTTTTTCCAGAAAAACAAGAGAAACAACCTCATTCTAAATGGTATTCAAAGGTTGGTAGAGCCTGATATTTAGGCTAGCTGCTTGGCAAATAAAACACACATCCCCCGCCCAATCACAATCATGTTTTTGGCCGAGCTGTTGTAGTGCTAAAAAATTCAGTGTTATGGTGTTCCAGCTTGATGTATATATAGTGTTCAGTTTGTCTAGATGATGCCAAGCTAAACAGATGACAGCTGGCGTTTCACTGAGAGGAAACCACTGGTCAAATACCAATCTATGTCAGTCTTCCAGGTCTAAGTATGGTCAGACAACGGATTTCAAGAATACTCTGCAAGACCACAGACACACACACACGCAGCCTCACACACAGACCAAGATGGACACACTCACACAGGCATGTAAGCTTGCATGCAAACACATTTACACTCTCTTTATTTGCAGTCGTTTTCATAGCCTTTAAAGCTGTATTTGAAGACAATATCTTTCTTTTTCCTCCCTTCCAAAAAAAATAAAAAATAATGGAGTTGAGGGTGCTTTAACTTCCCTGCACCTGGAAATGTGCAAACTCTGCCAAGATTTTTCTGGAGTTCAGCTGTTACATGCTAACTGCCACATCGGGGGGTGAAACCAGATGCTTTAAGCAGGACAATTTAATCTTTTTCTTCCATCGTATTCGCTGATAAAATGGAAATGACCTCTCTGGATAAAGCCAAGAGACCTTAATCATTAACTTAAAAAATTGGGATCTAACCTTTTTTGGACTAAATGTAATTGTTTGAAAAAATCAATAGTGTTTCCTCCAATTACAGTGAATTTTGTCCCAAAAAGAAGCTGGCTACTTGTCAGTATTAGACTTTACATGTGTTGCCATTTTAGTGAACTTATGTGACCCAAATTATCTGGCGGTGAACGCCATCATCTTACCAGTACCAGATGGAGTTTTTGTGATACAGCTTGCATGGTGCTGGCTGTGATGTTTAGCAGTGATGCAGAGAGGGGTGGTTAACCCTCATTTGACCCTATTGATTAGGGTCAGCCTGCCCTATCTACTGTTCAGTGTTGCTTTTTAGTGAAACACAAAACAGAGATGGGTAGTGAAATGCTGACATTAAAGCAAAACATACCACACATTTAGGAGGGCAGAGACTCAGAAAAAAAAACCATTTTCTCTATCACATTCCATGTGAAACACTGACCAGCGCTTTTAATCATTAGATCTCTTTATCGTGCCAAACTCTCTTAAGGGAAGGGAAGGTCGGTCAAGCCGGGATAGAAAAGAAAAGCATTTTGCTTTTGTTTTTTCCATTCCCTCTGCTTCACAATGGTTACAGTTTCCTAAAATCAACATTTCCAATCTTAAAAAGAAAAAAAGAAAAAGAAAAAAAAAAACGGAATTAAAATCGTAGGAGCCAAGTACCTTCTGGTCTCCACGCCAGATCTACAGAGGGACCACAATGCTATTGTTCTCTGAGATTTATGGGCAGGCTGTCATCGACACTGTGGTGGTGACCACTCTTACTGGGCTCAACAAACGTCGGTTAATCAATGCTAAACACATGTAGTAATGCAGTGTTTTAAAGATATGTGTGTTTTAAACAAATATTTAAACTGTAGTTTTTAAATAAAATTAATTATTCCACATAGTGGAAAATATGCTTATTTGCTTTCTTGCTTGAACTTAGATGAAATGATGCCACACCCATTTGTCCTTTAAATATAAGTCATGAGATGGTTAACCAAGCTTAGTATAAATTAAACATGGGGAACCAGCTAACTTGGCTCTATCCGAAGGTAGAAAATCTATTACCTCTAAAGCTCACTGATTAACATGTTATAGCCATTTCCCAGTACAGTAAGCTCACAGTGTCCTGGATCTAGGTTCATACTGAGTGGACAGATATAACAGTGGTATCGATCCTCTCTTCAAGAGAATTTCCAACAATCTTGAAGTTATAATGTTAGGCCTACCTGAGAATATAAAATGTCTGTCAGCATCTTCTTCAGAGCTGTCAGTCTTTCCAGAGCTGTTCTGACTTCAGTTTGTTGGTACCATGGGAGCTCCACAGATGAATTTGTTCATTGTGTGACTGAACTTTTACTTTGAAAGGGTAAACAGTCGCACCTCTCACGCGAGTACACGCCACTAACTGAAGGTAACAAGTTTATTCAGAGCCATAGCAAACTAACCATACTATGATCTAACCTGGCTCCATTATCTACACACATCACACACACATTTTGATTTGGCTTCTAACTCCTCCACACACGTGGAGAGAACATTTAAAGCTCCAGCTTCAAAGCCTGTTTTGTTCTTCTGACCAACACGTGGCTCATGCTCGTGCACGTGGAACAAAGAAACACTCACACAATGTATCAGTGCTCTTGAATACACCTGCTGGTTTATTTGATGTTATGTTAAGAGTGAATGCTGCCAACCTCTTCTATTTAGAACTTTCAAATCTTTCAACTTTACTAGCTATTTGATATGGCAATTTTGGTTGTAGTGGTTAATTAATGTATTAATCAGAGTGCCAATTTGATAGTTTAGTACCCTTTTATGAGACTAAGTTAATTCATATGGCCATAATTTCCCTGTTTTCAAGGTGGTGCCCCATTTTATTAATATGTAATAATAACAAATTATTAAATCATAATTATTATATAATTATCAATTATTTTTGATGGCCATAATTAACCTGAATAGACCTATTGCACTTACACGTTTTTACTCCCTGTTTGAAATGCTAAGCTCAGTCTTAGCTGAAACATTCCTCGACCAATAACTATTTTGTTACAGTCTTCAGCTTAATTTTCCCCTGTGACTTGGTTGATACTGAGTATGTATGGATCAATGTGTATGTCAGTGTTTATGGAAGAGGTTTCGTGACTGGACGTGACCTTTGAAATACTCCAGGGAGTAAGTTTAGCAACAGTAGTCAAGCTTTGATGAGGTCTGCTACTGCCCTCCCTATTTAAAAAAAAAAAAAAAAAAAAAAGCCTGTGCCAAGCACCCAACCGGCACATGCACTGCACCAGCTCCGAGCACACATCCTAAACACAGATTCAGTAAATTACAGCCTGCGCTTCGAACTCTTTAAAAAGCTAACACTTTCTTTGATGCAGTTTAATGGAAAGCAGACCACATGCCAGCACACATACACACAGCATGTATGTGCAGTGGACTGAGGTCTGCTGAGGTCAGCAGTGTGTGGTGTAGGATGTCCTGTTGATGTCACTCCACGGATGAGGATGGTGTTAAAGGAGGGAACACACAGCTGGAGTCGTAAAGTGTGCCACTTTGATGCTGATGTGTGTGCTGGAAACCCCTGGCAACACAAAAGTTACAGTTCACACAATTTCATTCATCTCGACATTGTCTGGAAAGCGTTAGAAAGCGTTAATTATTTTTAAGTCAGATTTCATCAAGGTTCTCTCTGCCGCTTTGACCAAGTTAAGATGTGTCTCTAATGAGTTCAGATGCAAAACTCAGCCCCATGCTTCATCTAATAATCATCTTGCTTACTCCGATATGTTGGAACCTAGAAAACAGAGCGTATTTGTCTAATTGTGAAGATATGTATTGGAATCATTGATAATGCAAATGGTTCCGCTGTCTCCACATGGTGATTGTATCTGGACCAGGGAACTTGAATCCAGAGGATGAGCCCTTCCAGACCCCTTTGGTAACAAAGTAACGAAATGATGCAATTAAGTGAAGGAGAAAAATAAAAACAAGGGAGAGTCTGTCAACATGCAACACTAACTTCTTCGAGGATCAACATACCAAACGCTTTGTTATGATAGCAAAATGTGGAGCAATGCTTTTAACTGTTCTTGTGTTCATTTTTGGAGGCTTGCACTTCATCATGCTCCGACAGGTTGAAGCTAAGCAAGCTAAACTCCGATGTCAATGACTGAGGCTGAGAAGACTCTGGAGGAGATGTCCGTGTGTGTTCTGACAGCTTTTGGGCTCGGCTGCAGAACTCTGACGCTTCCTTTTATATCTCATGTTTCGTTATGTCAGACCAAATCACTTGGAGAGGCTGCCTTAAAGGTGACACATACTGCACTATTTAAACACCGATATATCACTGTCAACATAATTCCCTCTCTTTATTTTTGTGTAATTATCATGAACAAAATGGAGACATAGTCAAGATGATTTGCAGGTTCTATCCCACAGCAGTGACCATTTACTGTAAGTGTTTCTTAAAATTATGACCACATTTTCCATAAACTGCTTCCTTTTGCAAAGAGCATCTTTATTTCTTCTACTTGACGGTTTTTTCCTTTGTTTTGCTGAAGAAGATAAACATGTTGGATAAACACGTTTAGAGAATTCTGACCTGAAGGCACAAAATTTGAAACAAATTCTTGAGACTAGTATCAGCTGCGAATGTCTCACCAGTAGGACAACAATTTTGTGTTTGTATTTAAAAATTGAACTCATGATGATTTGTTGATATTAAAATGCTACATTTGGGATCAATTGGATGACAAAGCTTTTGAGTGTTTTTATTTGAAATGACTCATGACTGCCTGGTAAACAGTTCCGTCTTCTTTTCGCGCAGCTTCAGAGACCTAGGGAGAGACACAGAAGAAGTGGAGAAAAAAAACTGGAGTTTGTAGAGGGTAAGTGGGGACACAGGAGTTAGGTTACGTAGAAAAAAAAGGGTGGGTCTGAGTGCAGGGGCCAGACAGCTAAAGAGGACAAAAAATCCGAAGATGATACTGTCACTAAAATGAAAACCACCTGCATATTAAAATCATGAAGCAACCCGAATCTTCCCTGTAACTGATCACGGTGTCCTCAGGGGGGTTACAGTTGCTCTACAGAATCAGCTTCAAATTAGACTCTCTCACACTAAAAGATAGATGCACAGCAGAAACGAGAGGCCGTATCCGAATAAAACTGCCATGCATTACCATTCACACGCACACATGCAGGCACACAGGGGGAACCTGCACGCACAGAAAACACAAAGTTCGCTCTGTTTTTTTTTTGCTACATTTCTGATAATGTCCCTTAAGGTTTTCTGGACTCACTCAGACTCACTCACTTCACTTGCCTCCTATTCAGTGCAATCTGAAATCTTCTTGCTCGCTGCCCCCTTTAAATCTCCTGTTGCACCACAGTTAGAATCTCCCTCAGAGAACCACCACATCAGAGGGCGACAGACCTTTAGCATTAGCCAGAACTGAACAATGCTGGCGTGTTCGGCAGTGTGACAGATGGACGGAATGAAAGAAAGAACAAGAGGAGCCACAAGCTATATGAAGGGTCTTGTTAAAATCATAGCCCCCTGCCATCTTTATTGGGCCGCAATCATCACAGAGGCTGAATAAAAAGCGTGGATGCCTGGTAAATCTTCACAGGAAATCTGTAGCATTCAGAGAAGTGTTTCATACTATTCAAACCCACGGACCTAATACACAGTGAAATAGTATTGCATTAATCTATTAGTTTGAACAAGAACCCCTGTGTTCAGTCTGTGGAGTTATTTTTATGGTCATACGGAGCACCTGGAGCACAGTGCAAGGTGCCAGAACACTCATCAAAGTAGTTTCAGTGTGTGCATATAGCACTGGATCTAGTGGTGTACAAATTAGAAAGCCTGTTAGGCTTCCTCTCACACCTTCAACCCCACATGGCACCCATATTTCCCTTCACACACACTCATGCACACAAAGAAAAAGTGCTTAACATAGCACAATAAGCTCATAACTATCAAAGCCCTCCATTTTTCAAACCCTTTCCTGTCTTTGTTGTCGAACCCACCCCAGCTCTCTCTGATGTTCAGGAAATTAACCAGTTGGATTGCAGGTGAGTGTGTGTAGCTGCTCAGCTTCAGAGGTGATTAGAGGCCAGGCTGGCTGCTGGAAAATGTGACAAAGTTAATAGCAACACTCAGCAATCACCTAAGGAAACACCATGTGGTCAAAATCATGAACACAAAACTTAAATTTGACAAACAAACTGCGAGACTTGTGAGAGGGAGGAAAGGGATATTTTGGTTTTAATTTTCAGTGAATGGTGCTTTCAAGTGTCAAAGTCCCACTTGCATTTCCAAAAGTTAATAAAAGAACTGAACTTTGTATTTGATCTGATAAAAAAAAGATTATTTTGTGAATCCTGGTATTAGATTATTTTCTGGAGGCTGATCAGTAACACAAACAAACTCTGTGGATTACCTCATGAGAACACTAAACCCGGTGGCTGCAGAAATGATTCATTACACGATGATGTTATTCCTTCAATAATTTACACCACTATCATTGATAGAGCCAGTGCAAATTCTTTCTCTTTGGCAGGATTTACATACCATCTGCATAAAGGGCTTCCTGCATTTGCCAGCACTCTGGATCCCTTGTCTTCTAAATGAGCTCTGACATCCCTTTATATGTAGTTCAGGGCACAATAGCATTTTTAATATATCCATCATGTAGCAGAATTTCATCACAATTTAAGAAAACATTCCTTGCAAAAGTAGAAAAAGATGTGTGTCTTCTTCAATTGTTATTGTTGAAATATTGTGCTAAAGTTGTAAGAATGGTTATATTTTGTTGCTGTGGTGGATAGGAAGCAACTGACAGAGGATGTGGCAATGCCAAGGAATGCATGTTGAGGTTTCCAGTTTTTTTGTTTGTGTGTGTACGCATGTTTTCATGATTAATTTTCCTGATTCTCTGAAAGATGGCCCACATTTTATCTATATATTTCTCTGGAGTGTGTATGTGGCTGAGGCATGCTGTATGTGTACGCCAATCTTTCAGCTGTCTGCCAGTTGATGTGAGTCACATTTAATAAATACATGATGGAGCATTTAAGACTGGGGGGATTTTCATATTTTGATTCATTAAAGAAGCTAATTGTTGGGTTGAGCTGACTTTCATGACAGTTGTAACCGCAAACTCTGTAATGAATTCAACTTTGGGAAGACTTGGGACAAGTTTGTGGGTCTCCAACACATATGTGTGAGCTTGATGGCGTACAAACATTTATGGCTATGTCAGCTTGTCATTACACCCAGCTGATTAATAGTGGATGAGGAAGAAGTCATCAGTTAGACATGCACAAATGGAGGTGATTAAGTGTGAGGATGAAATAAAAAAAAGGTTTTGTCTTTTCTCAGGTTTCTCATGTTTTGTCCCATATAAAGCCTCCTTGTTTTCCTCCTGATGTTTTTAAATAAACTCACACACTTGGACATCATAGATACACACACAAGTACTCACTCCTCCAGCTGCCACCGCTCTCAGACTGTCACGTCTAATCTTAATCTAACTCTGTTTATTATTCCTTACAAGCAACTTCCACCCTCTCCATGGAAACCTTCACTATCCCTGGCAATTTGCTGTCTAATCCATAGTCAGATTGCACTAAAATAGTCCCGTGTACGGTGATTACAGAGCTCAGAAATCAGTGGTCACTGTGATGTGGACAGCCGGTGGGTATCCAAAGCGATGCAGCAGATTTTCTGGTTGTGGTTGCACACACACACCACCTTGCTTTTCCATTTAGGGCTATCTGTGTGTTCAGAGAATGATGGGAAACACAGTGACCAATCTGTCCCCATGTAAGCCCTGCACACAACCGCCTCTATGGCATGGGCATGTGTATAGTGCATATGAGCGTGTGTGTGTGTGTGTGTATGAAAGCTAGTTAAATAATAACTGCCTAATGCATGGAAAACTTGGGAATAAAACAGTAGTTGGCTACAAGAGAGACGAGTGAACCCCCTTGCCACGACCTCAATATCCCCAAATCCCTGGACCCAGGACCCGACACACTTCACCAACATGAAACAGACTGCGACTGCAAGGCACAGGGATATTTCAGAAGAAAGCATTAAGTCTTGCCTCTAAGGCAAACTCCAAAAGAAAAGCAACAATTAGGTTAAGAAAGGCAGGGAGCCACAGAGAGGGAAAAAAGAGAGCAAAACAAAATAAAAAAGGAGAAGGGTGCCAGCTGGGGCCACGTGGATAACAAATGCCAGCACACTCGAGGCATCCATGTTTTCAGATCCTTCTGACTTTAAATGACTTTGAAAGCCAGAGAGCAGGCAAAATGAAGTCATGATGATGTCAACCTCATACTCAAAGGTGACTGGCAGCTCACTGTCTGCCTGATAGGCACCATTACTGAAATACAGAGAACGGGGAAATGAAGACTGCCTTGTTAAGTTTCATGGATGGGACTGAGAAAAAGGGTGGATTTCTCCCAAAGCACTCAAAATAAACAAAATGTCGTGCTCGATCACACACACAAAAAAAGAGGGAACAATTCTACAGAGCCTGTGAGGAAGGCATTTTACCAAATTAACACTTTTTTAACAAGTGTTGCGTGCCATCGTCAGAGCTAGCAGATTCCTTCCATTGTGCTCAGCAGTCACCGTGCAATGTTATGTTGAACCCTCCACTAATCATGCACAGTATAACTAAGTATTAGAATGCAGTGTAGTGATATAAACAGATACCGGACACATAAAGGTGGAACTCAAACCTCTTCTTGTCCAATAACACAAATTTGATCAAAGTGCCAAGCTGTCAGGGTGATCTTTTAAAGCAGTTATTCACATTTTGCCGAGCCATGTAACCACACGTATTATATTCCAAGCTCATGTGGAAGTAGGCATGCTGGGGAAAAATGAAAAATTAGCTGCCAGTGTTGGCTTCTTTGGACATTCATAGTCATCTCACTCCTTTGCCATTATTTAGAAAAGATATTGTAAAAAAAAAATAAATAAATAATAGATTTTGCAAGTATTTGAATTATGGCAGTGCAGAATCTTTTCTTCAGCTTGTAGCTATAAAAAAATATTTTGGAGCATTTGCAAATATCTATACTGCAAGTTGGAAAGCTCACTACTTTGTATTGTGGCTTGACTATTCATTAAGCTGTGGAGGTATAGATGGTAAAAAACACAAATATTCAATAAAAGAAGGCTGTAAATTGGAGAATTCTCCCTTGTGGTAGGTAATCATTAGTAGCTCATGCAGTGCTCTTTGTAAAGCCAAAGGCCTTATTCCAAAAAACACCTCACCATACGGTCGGCTCCAAATGGCCTACCTGGACCTTGAATCGTGCAAAAGTAGTGTTTATGATTTCCTCACCAGTCAAAATGGTTTACAGACAGTATTTAACAAATGTCATACATGCATCCAAAGTTTCTCTCCATCTGTTTTGAATCAAAGCCATTGGGACTATACAGTCGTTGGTGGAAAATGCTCACAACTTGGCCGGGACCTGCAGTGCTCTTTTTGTCTCTGTGAAATGAAGCATAATTGAATAAATATGTCATCGAGATAGGGTGTTTAGATGGCAGACAAGGCACAGTAAATATTTGGGTCTTACTGACTGCCAAGCTGCCAGGGGAGGAGAGAGTTAAAACCCCTGAGGACAGACTCACCGGTCAAAACACAACATGAGCTTTGTGCAGTTCAGTCATGATATCACAAATATGCTTACTGATTTCAACAAATGAATCAGCATCATCTTTTATTGGAACCCTCTATGATTTCTTACACTATGAAATATGCAACAGTATAACAAGCAAAATAAGTATTGATTTTAAGCTATACTGATCATTATGAGAGTGTGTGTGTGTATATTTATTTTATTTCCTCCTCCCCCCATCAACACAAGAATCATAGGATAAGGAGACATGAACACTTACCTTCAAATTAAGTTTAGTGAGTTGGGAAGAAGCACGTGTGGTATTAGAAACTCTGAATTTGAAAAACGCACACCACATCGTCGGTGGCTCCTGTCCGTCTCCAGCTCTTATCAGTGTGGAGTCTAGACTTAACCTTGTTTACCATGTTTACTAAGCACCCAGGACTGTTAAATGTGTATCTCTGTCTGTGCGTGCCTTTCGAGAACCGTTCAGTAAAAGGAGACCTTGGATGATGCAGACTGCATGGTCCAGGTCACATGTCGAAGGACACGCACAGGTCACATCTCTACATCGACAGAGATGTACTTGACAGAGTTGAGATGAATAAGCCCCTGTTTAGTGGTTGACACGCCTTGAATGCTCCATAGTATATCTAATAGAGACTCTCTGCAGTGCTGAGGGGGTTTCAGGAACACAACGTAAATCAGTCTCAGCTTGTTATTTAGACTGTTGGAAAGGCCTTTTGTGGGTTTTTATTTTGTCATATTCCGCTCGCATGAGCTTTGGTATTGGCTGCAGCAGTTGAGAGAGCAGAGTGATGGATATGCCATTTTATTGTTGGGGGGGTTGGGCACAATAAGCATTAAAAATTATCAAGAGCAATTCATGAAGGGGACTCCAAAGGCACTATAATTATCATTATAATATAGTAATAAAAAAATTCTTCTCTCCACAGTACTGAGGGGGGGCTAGGGGCAATCTTTTGAAACTTAAACAGATATAATATGATTTTGAACAGGCTTCCACTGATCAGTTCTCATGAAAATAACCTCTGTACAGAACCTGAGCTGCTTTCGTTTGTCCCGTTTTTTTTTAACTGCCTGCCTCAAGTTAACTTCGCTGTTGCTCTCTATCTTTCTCCAAGTCTCTGTATGCTTTTGTCACTTTGCCAAACTAGCTCATACGTCCTCATGAACAAATATGAGCTTTGTTGGAGCCTTTCCATCTCCTGGCTCTAATCCCTCTAAAATCTAAGACAACCCTCCTTAAAATGTAAACATATTGTGACCTGTACTGTGTGTGGCACTGGTTGGGAACCAGCATTACCTATCCTGATTATTGTCCTTCTGCATCAAGCAATTTATTGGAAAGGAAATTCTAAACTCTTCCAAAAAAATAAACAATCAAACTTAGTCAGAGCAGTGGGAGAAGACTGGTCTGGACATAAATCACACTCTAGGAAGGACTCAGAAAATTCTCCAGTTTCTGCCCTGGCTCCAGCCACAGACAGCTGTGAGAGTTACAGAGCCGATTTTGGAGTTTTTCTTGACCATTTTCCAGATTCAAAGTGGCCTTAAGTTCCTGCTCTCTGATTCTTAGAAGATAAGCAAAGTTTTGAGAACACTGTATCATAAATCCTTGAATATGATCTATTAACTCATTCTGTCTTAACGTAAACTTATACCCTCAGCTTTACTGAAAAAATAACCAATTTTGCTTTGGGGATAGTTTTGTGCTCTGTATGTTAAAGCCAGATTCTGTTGAGTTTCATTGAGTGTATGAGAATCATTTAAAGACTTCTTCGGATAAGACAAGCAAACCACACAAATTCAAATAATCTGTGACACTTTATTACCAAATATTGGGGGATTCAACATTGTGAGTTTGTTTCAGTGGTTGGAATAAGGCACTTGAGTTGTTGCTACCCGCCTTTATGCAATTAAAGGGGGGCCAGTGTTAACTTTAAATTTACAAAGTTTTCAACTTTTTCTACATCCTGCTAATTATTATCCTTCCAGCACTCAAGACAATTTTGGGTCACAATAATGACACTTGAATCCTGATTAATAGATATATTAATAATAATGGTAAGACAGCCGTTCAATCATAATGGTGCACTATGATCCACTATGACGTACATACTGTTCAAATGTGAGTAGATGGCAGGTCATACTGGTCATCTGATGAGGTGTGACGAGGCACTGAACAATATGGCATCCGTCGCAGGATGTGCTTCTGTTCCGCAGGAGTCAAAGGTCAAAGCCTTGTTATCTCCATAGGACAACACTTCGGCTCAAACAATAAACAGGAAGCAGCTAACCAGAAGGACAACGTGAGGGACAACTTTTCTCCCCCGACGCACTTGACCCTCTCATCTTCCTCTTCCTCTGAAGTCTCACACACTTCACAGGCTGAGCCAAGGCTCAGACGTCCCATAACACTTGCACCACACACGTATAGACATAAACAAAACAGTAACTGTTGTCACATAAAGCTGCAAATTTTATTTGGGGGGAACTAGGGATGAGGACAACGGAAGGGAGTGTGTCCGTGTCATGTTTGTTCTGGGTGTACGAATCCGGTCCAGAACATTAACCTTCGGCACAGAACGAAAGATCAGATTAGTTAAAAAACGTGCAATGTAACAAACGAGCTTTGAGTAAAATAACCCTTTTTCATCTCACAGACACACCCCCACAGACTCGTTATCAATCCGTCATTCACTCTATATATGGAATCACGGTGGCACATTAACGGCACAATTTCACAACAGTTCCACACGGCAACACATCTGGCTCACAACACTCACTAAATCTGTCCCCGTCTCTGCTGCTATATGTGCTTGGTGAGTGAGCGAGTGTGGTGTGTAGAGGTGAGACTCGCTCTTTCCCACGATGCCGTGCATCAGCAGGCCAGGGGCAGGGAAGGAAGCAGAGGGGATGGAATGCTGAATGGCAAACACACACACACACACACACTCACACACACACGCACACACACACACACACTAAGGACGCATTCAGGAACCTCCTGTGCCCATAGAGCAGAAGCTGGCCAGTAGATGGGCTCATACAGGAAGTTCTCAGCTTTGGCTACTTCCTGTTTGGTAGACGCTTGTATTAGAAGCACATTGTGGCGTAGAGAAGCCTTTCAGCAACTATTCACTAAGTGTAATGAACCAGTATGAGAGTACTGGATGAATGTATTCCATAGCTGCTGTAGCTTAGTGTCCACTTTCTGAACATATAAGAATTTCTAGTTTAGTTTTGGTTTAGTTTCCCTCATTTTATTCCTATGGAATTTCCCTTCATCAACGATGAGAAAACTGTTTGCTATAAGCACTCAACAGTGGTCATTTGATATAGCTATCATACATACAGTAGGTTTTATATTTTCATCAGTGTAACATAGATGAAAACTGCACAAAATAGGACATATTTCTGGAAAAAAGTCAGTTTAGTTCCCGTGTTTCATGGTTGCCAAGGTTTTATAGCACATCAGTCAGCCAGGAACTAAATAGTTTCCTCACAGCCCAGACAATCTCAGTTCTTTAATCGAGGCCGTCCTGAATTAGTAGATCCGCCTGCTTGGTATATTTGCTTTTCAACAATAAAACACTCTGATAAAGGGGGGAAGGAAGGTGTCATCAGAGATAAATTAGTGAGGGGACGAGTGTGACAAGAGTGAAGGAGAGGAGTGCGCAGTCTGCCGGTATTGTGTTGACGTGATGTTCAAGTCATGCATAGAAAGATTGGGATAGTGATGAGAGGAGAGGAAGAGGGGAAGAGGAGTGTTATAAAAGGTGTCATCACAAAGAGAATCCTTAGTGAACGTATTGACATTGATATTTAAACCAGCTTTCATGGCCTCCCTAAATGATTTCTTTGGAGCAAGTTCCTGTGGCAAAATTAACATCTGCATCCTGTGGTTGACTCCTCCACAAGAACCAGTGGGACTACTTTACCTTACAGAAGCCTGAAAAAATGAGTATCAACCAGGATAACACCTGGTAAGTTGCTTTCATAAGAGAGATATAAAAGAAGTGAGTGCGATCTTCCCAACAAAGTGAGAAAACCTCAGATGGATTGTGACCTAAAAATTTCTTTCATCACACAAAACCTGGAAGCTCGTCAGAGGAACTGTTTAATCTCCCTCTCTGATATCAGCCTGCATGTAAAGATAGAGAGGACAAGGGCCATTACAACTTCAGTATAAAACCTGGACTGCTCCTTTCCTGTTTTCGCTCTTTACCTCAAGATCACTGCTCAAAAAGAAAAAAGTTATGACCTTCATGCTTGAACGTATAAGATAAGTTTCTCAGCAAATGTTCAGCTAATGCTGGGAGGCCTTGTTCAGGTGAAGCTTGCCAAGTGGAAGCAGGCCAGTCTCTGGAGTAGAGCCTCTGAAGTTATAACAGTTCAGTCGGAGAAAGACAGGTTTTAACATTTCTTTCAACTCTAAGCACATTATGGAGGTGACGTAATTCCAGATAAGGCTGAAATATGAAGCTCAGAATTAAAAAAAGGGGATTTGATGATGGATTTTGGAAAGTACTTTACTGTATATAGCAGGTATTCTAGGGGTGAGCAGCTGCCATGATGATATCACAACTTTGAACCTTTTATTTCAGACATAATTTCCTTTTGGATGTGGAACATTTTGTGATTTCATCCTGCAAAGCTCTGGGGAAGCACTATTGCTCTGAGCTCCTAATAACAATGCCCCCTTCCTGCTCTGTCATCCCTCTGTCTATTTATCCTCAGGCTCTTCCTAAAATAGTCCAAAAACTGCACGCATCCATACAGACAACTCACATAAACAATGCACATGTAAAAATCACTGAAACGGCTAAAAAGGTCTGGAGGAAACCACACATAACCAACAGGAAATGTGGTGCCAACACCCAACAAAATGGAAACACAGATTTATTTCTCCTTCTGTTGGCAGAACAAAAATCAGTTGTCCCATAGATTTACATTCGATACATCTTATTCCTATATACTTGACTCTTGGTCCCCTTTTAGTGACATCTGCAGAAATGCACAATGCAGTAGCTTTGAAAGAACAGCCAGAGTCATTGGGCCCATGTGTGGTTGCATGGTAGGCACACTGGCCTCAGAATAAAGTAAGCTATAATAATCTCCCTAAGAATACCCTGCAGGCACGTATGAAGACAAATACAACTCTATTTGTTGCCAGTGGTTAAGGAAGGCACTTGAGAATAACAGAAAAGCTAGAGCCTATGTGTTATAAGTGTGCTGAGTAGAGGTGAAGCTAGAACAATATTTTGATGTAGTTTTGTAATGTCCAGGATTGTAAAATTTTAACACGCTCCTTTCTAGCGTGAAAATAAAATTTGCTGTTGAACTTTCATGAAGTCAATAGCTAACAAAAAATGTTTTATAAGATAAGAATGTCGTCATTCTGTAATTTATTGTCAACAAATCCCATGGAAAGACCCAAACCATCCCATTTATATGTTTTTAATATTTTTTGGGCAACAATGGAGGTCTATGGCACAGAAGAAAAGGCTGTATCAGGCTTTGGCTACAGAGTCAGCACTTGTTAGTAGGATCAATTGATTATTCATTTTGATCTATTCGTGGGATTTGTTGACAGTAAGAAAATATATAGAATATTGCCAGATGTATCCTTCAAAACACTGAACTGAATAACAAGTTTTCTTTGCTCACAAGTACAGAACTCTTTTTAAAAATGAAACCCTTATGAGAGACCGACAGTGATATTTTGGCCATGGGAAAGGAAGGTCTGATTAAGCCACCACTCTTTCCTCTCTTGGCACGGAGTCACTGAGTGGAGCTGTGACCTCATCCCATCCTGCCGCACAGGAAAGGTGGATCAGATAGCCAGGGCAAACACCTGCATGGACACAGGGTTGTATGTGTGGTTGAGGGGGAAAGAGATGGAGTTAAGTGACAAAAATAAGAAAGTTAACGTATGTGCTTTGCCGTAGATGGGCACTTGTGTGTCAGGAAAAGGAATGAATCCAGAGAGATGAAGTGATAACAGTTGAATGAAATAAGACATGGTGAAAATAGACATATTAAGCCCGTTTTGGGATGGAGCTGCCAGGATATATACGGAAGAAGGATATTGTGTTGCTCGCCAGTCAAGGAATTATTTCAGACATATTTTTCCAGAGGCTTTTGCTCAGAGGAAGAAGACTTGTTATGTTACAATATTCACCATCCATTTTTTTTTTTTTTTTTAAGTGATGAAATCTAAAATTTTGTTTCAGTCAACTGCACATGCAAACATGCCAATTTGGCTAATTGGCTGCTTTGATACACATCAGAGGCAAAACAGTCCTGCGGTCAACTGTGTGTGTTTGTATAGGAGAGGGAGAGAGAGACCCAGCCAACAAGTCCAGTCATACAGCCAATATAGACAGGCCCCTCCATTACCTCCTAACGACGCATTTCCAAATGACCTCACAGCTACTAGTTGTTAGCTAACCACAATGTCACACTTATTTCTATGTGGTGTTCATGCCGACCGTGGGTCCAAGATAATTAAAGAGTATAGAATATCAGATTATGCTCAAAAGGCCAGATTAAGTACTTTCTGAAGGGTTTCTGGGAATTTACAGCTCTGTGACTGCTGATTTAATCAGTTCTGTTATGAATTCATTGAGTTGGAATAAATACAAGGCTTATCCAAGACTTGACAGACTATAAATCTGGGAGGTGTGCTGAAGGTTTGAAATGTGGACCGAGGTTATCATGGTCAGGCTGTGGATTTGAGGTTAGAGGGAGGAACTGACAAACAGGAAAGACACAGGAGCCAAATAAATCCATTGACAGCACTCCATTTCACAATATATGTCCGTATGTGTACGTAGGAGTGTATGAATATGCGCGTGGGTTTGTATTTGACAGAGAGACATTTTACATTTATGAATGTGTGCGGCAACAATATAAATCTTGCACCTCATCGTGGGGAGCCCCACCAAAAGTGTCACTCCTCAGCCATCTGCTATTGGTTAAAGCTGTGTAATTGCGACTCTGTGGCAAGTGTTCACACAACAAGATCGATGCAGAATAAACTCGCTCACACACACAGTCACAGTCAGTACAGTTGCACACACGCAAACACACACGGACAAATGCAGACTCTACAAGGACAAGGACGGATGTGAGATGTGAGAAAGAACTCTGAAGGGATTGTGGGGGCTTGTTTCATCTCATGCATACATTGATTAATTCTGTATAAGAGACAAAAAAAGAACAAGAAAATGAGGATCTTGACTTTTCCTGCCGACCGGGCAAATATTTCCAGAGACATGCATTGTACAGTCCCCATAACTCACAGCCAACAGGGGCAAGGCACAATCAACTGGTGGATCTCTTTCTATCTTGACCATAAATTGCATCTTTCATGTTAACCCTACGGTATGTTTTCTTAGAAATGCAAGCGTATCTGGGGCCTGGGGTTCAGTCATGAGGTGAGAACCAAAGGGTGAGAATAGGAGTTGGATTACACGTTGTGTCCACTGCTAATCTTACCTAAAACATGCCATCATCCTAAAGAAAATAAAGTTAAACTTGCTATGATAACAAGAAAGACCAAGAATATAATGACGCTGATGTTTAGTATTGTTGAGCATTATATTGTTGGCCTGTTCAGGAGGGCAAATACTTTACTGATAGTTTACAACTCGGAAAATTAAAAGAAATCATCGATAATAAACTTATTTATATCTTTAAATAGCTCACAGGATGAAATTGCACTGACCGTAGGTGAGCTGAGATGTCAAAATAAAGCGCGCAAACAAGCTTAACTCTGATTGCTATTCTCTACTTTGATTGTCACTGCAAATGACTCCACAGTTGCCCAAATTATGACAAAGCATATTTCGTTCTCAGTAATGAAAGGGATTTCAACTGTAGTGAAATACTATACAGGTTAGTGTATGTTGACACATTACCTTTTAGGAAAACAGTATGTGTAACTGAACTTTAAACCTCTCCCTCTTTCTAGTTGCTCCTCTGGGATTTGATTTTATACTTTGTTAATTTTAAGTGGTAGCACATGGAACTGATTCTGCCATGACTGATGGTTCAATCCACAAGGGACCGCTGTCACAATATGGGAAAACACGGACTTTATGTTTGTTTGTTTTCCATAGATCATTTGCTTTTGCATTCCGCAGTAACCAAACCATTTTTTAGATTTTAAATAGATCTCCTGTAAGAATCCATGGTGTCCGGTCTTAATGTCATGGTCAATGTGGGTCACTGTGGACACTTACTGGTACACGTGCAATTGCTCCATTACCCTCCACTGACTGCGACATACACACTCATCGGCCATGCGGTCTCCCAGAGCAAGAGGGGATGGATTGATTGCTGTCCTCGTCCACTGCCTCCAACACCCACCCACGCGCCCCTCCCTGTGTTAACACCTCCCACCTCCACACCATCTCGGCCCCCTCCTCCCCATCTCCTCCCCGGCTCTGCTTCAGTGATGCAGGTGGAGGTTTGACCTAAAATCTGGGGTGATGAACGACTCCCATCTTGCTGATGCTAGCAGTCCAAAGGGTGTGTATGTGTGAGTGTGTGTGTGTGTGTGTGTGTGTGTGTGTCTGAACCTCAGCCCAGCCTGCTCTGCTGCTTCCTCTCTCAATTTATAGTCTCATGCATTTACATCCAGATATCTGAAGCCTTACTGAAATGTAACAATTGACTCAATTTCAATAATAATGCTACTTGAAATTACTGAAATGCCTGAATTTAACCTACCTAACAGTTGTCAATATATCACAGTATTAAATCCCAAATTTAAAAAATATAAGTATATAAAAATGTGGAGTTGAGAAACTTTTTGCATGAACCTACATTCATCTTGCACGATAAAGGCCATTTTCATGCAAATGTCATGAAACACCATATGCTTTGTTCTTAGTAACACATGAAACCTGGACGTTATTTAAGCACAGATCTGTATACAAACCCATGATCATTTGACACTAAACACACATTTCATTTTCAGCTAGTTGAAGCCTCACATCCAAAATACAACACATTTTTTTTTTTTTTTAGGATTCAGAGAGATAAATAACAAAAGCGTCTCTAGATCTCTGTTGCAGGCTTGTGCGGTTCGGCGACCAACACGCAGATCTCCACGGACGATCCCGTCAGTGACTGATCCCAGGGAATAACGTGCCACGCTGGGCTGAACGGAGCTGAGCTGCTGCGCTCCTTTGTCTCCGACACCACTTCCACCGAGCGGAGCTGGGGGGCACCAGAGTCTGCCTCTCCTCTCTCCTCTCCGCGCTCGCTCCCGACTCTCTTACACCTCCTCTGCCACCCCCCATCCATCCCCCCCCTCTTTTTTTTTTTTTTTTTTTTTTGTGAAGCTTGTACCCGAATAAATTAGCAACCCAAGTGAAGGGAGGAGGAGGAGGAGGAGGAGGAGGACTCGGCTTTCAGTCGGCGAGGTGCGCGGAGCTGTCTCAGCACACACACACACACACACACACACACACACAGTGTCTGAGTGACTGGATGCTGAGAGAGAGAGAGAGAGAGAGAGAGAGAGAGAGAGAGAGAGAGGGGAGAAACGTTTGAGATCCACGAGAGACCGGCAGAGCACCGCGGGGCCACGGACGGCTCCTTTTCTTCTGCAGACAGCGAGGACGGAACCGGCAGGAGCTGCCCCAGCTGATCCGGACCCGCTGCACCGGAGGAGGAACCGGTCTGACGGATTGGGGGGGAGAAAAAAAAAAAGAAAAAATCTGTGGAGTTGTTTCAATTGTCATTTTTTTTTTTTTTTTGTGGATATTATGTAAAAAGAAAAAGGAAAAAAAAAAAAAAAAAAAAAAAAGCCCAGTCCAGCTGGACAGCACGGCTCCATTCAAGATTTTTTGCCCCGGTGGATATCTGTCGTCGGGGAGGGAGGGTGGGGGGGGGGGGGGGAGGCATTGGAAACCCGTCCGCATACTGATCAGTTTTGGAGGGGGGATATCCAGAGCGCACATCCAGAGCCGCGGAGTGGGTCAGATGAATGTAAGTGACAGCTCCTTTATTCTCGTGCTCCCGTGTGTGTTCACTGTGTGTTTCGGATCAGTGAGGGGTGGAGGTGGAGAAAACGAGCTCTGGACGGGTGGAGGCTCCAGGTTCTCCGTGCAGATGGATGCGCCCTGCACCTCCACCTTGCATGCGAGAGCTGGTAGCTGGTCAGGCTACCGGGATGCGGAGAGCCCATACTAGAGGGGCTGCAATAGTATTACAGGATCAATGGATCGTGGGGATGCAACATTGCCTCATATTGATTATTGATTACCATTCAAGGCCAAGCCAGCTAAACAGTCAGATTGGAGAAAGGGAAAAGAGTGGAGCCCCTTTTAAAATGTATGCTAAATATGAAAGGGAGATTAGTCTAGTAGGTCAGTATGTAGGTTTATTATGTTTTATGGAACTATTTAATAACAGTAAGTCAGTGGTTTCCTCCCCAGGGCTGCCAACTTAGATCAAATACACTTTGTTTTGGAGGGAGGACGAAACCACTTAATGGGAAACACCATCAAAGTGGGCCAGCATACTTTGTGAAATATTTCCCGGCGAGACCAACTGATGTGACAGCGCAGGGATTTAGGAAGACAGTGAGGTCTAGCTAGTGGGGAAAATTTGAAGTACTGCCGCGTGCCTTTGAGCAAGGCACTTGCACCATTTGCCACAGCAGGGCCTGCTCTGCTGATGATGGTGCAGGTTTCCTCTTTCTTCTATGATTATGAAAACACAACCAAAAGATCGCAGAGGGACTATCTCAGTGAACAATAAAGATCGTATAATACGTTAAACATACAAAACTTAAGGAGTTCAGGAGCATTTTTATTTTTTAACATGATGTGTATTTATAGCAGCCAGTTCTGTCTGTATATGTTTACATGGCCAAAAGCTAAAAATGGGAACCCAGGGGCATAGTTAAGCACCTAACCACAATAGTTATTCCAGTCATATCTGGTGTTCGCTGGCATCCACAGCTCCTGGTTTTCTGCTGTAAGGAGGGATACGGATCTTTGCATTATTACACTATCCACTTACATGGTCCCGTGTGCTCCAGCTCTGCAGTAGGCCTATACTGGCCTCAGCCTCAGCCACTGGTCTGCATGCAACCAGTAAGAGTTTGGTTTCTTGCAGGGTGATGAGGCGTGCAGCAAGACATTTCCTAACAGGAACCATATGGATATCTGTTGGTGCGGCTGCAACCGAGTAGAGCTTATGTTTGCACAAACAACTTATAATTACTCACATCAGCTGCTTAGAGGAACTCCTTTACAGGAGCAGGACTGTAACAAACTCTGGATACACAATTTCACAATTGTGGCAATTAAGACATTTCTTAATTTAGGTATGTTTTGGCTTGATTCTAAATGTCCTGATATATATTTTTAGAGGATGCAATTGTGAAAAGAGGATTTCCAAGTTGGAGCCTAGACCACTATTTAACATGATCTTGGATGTCCACGTTGACCCCTGACCTCCCTGGGAAAGTTGTTTTTATTCATCCTTATTTAATTATCAAGAAGAGCTGTGATAATTCATGTTATTCTACTTACTACCTGGATTTTTAACACTGTCTGTAACAACTGTGTCAAGGCAGAGAGGTCTATTCATTCAGTTCAGTGTCAAGTCTTTTTGTAGAGCTTATCAACAAAGCAAACAGTCCACTGTTTACCTTGCACTTCATGTGGTTCTGTGCAGCTGAATGGGTGAGCAGGATACTGACTCTGACAGGGTCAGAGGCTCGATTCTCATCAGGGCTCTGTTCAAAATACAACAGCATGAGAGACTGACAGACTTTATTTTACAATTTTTGGGAAAGGTGACGACTACGCACTTTACCCTCCAACCCCCATTCCCTTTATTGTTAATCAAATTATTTGGGGTGCAGCTTGGTAGCAACGTGGCTTCAAACTTGGCTTGGTTTCTACATCTTATTGTTTTACTTAAATCTTGAAATTTTACATCTGAATCCTGTTGTCGTGCATGAAAATATTGTTAAATCTCTGCTTTAGGCTTTCACCAATTTACCCTTTTTTCATGATGAAACATAATACAACTGTCCACAGTCTTTAAGGATCATTTTTGTTTATTCTAATGGTATTCCTTTAGGGAATGTCCAAGTTGAGGCTTTATCCTTCTGCAAATCTCATGCAATCTTAAGAGTTTACTTTAAAACTGTGGACATGTACAGTGTAAACAAATTGCGCAGTTGCCACCCACATTGACACAGAAATCCTGCTTGTACTGTATACACCGTTGTCCTCTTTGTGGCTCCCACAAAACCCCCATAAGAAGAGAAAACATTTTCTCTTTCAGTTTTTTCAAGTTACATTAGGTGCATGATTTTATCTTATAACCCCTTTCTCCAAAAGTCAAATGTCTGAATTGTTAATTAAAGACATTACACAAATATTGCAGAGAACACTGTTGCGAGTGAAGGCTTTGGTGTAATATCTGCTTCAGCTCATCAACTCAAATCATGGATGCCTTCCAACAGACAAAGAGAGCGAGTGGAAAACAAAAATCATCTTTCCACCCAAATGTTGCAGCTCAAACCCAAATCTGTCTAATTGTATCCCAGAATTGTTTTTTCCTAGGTTTTGTTTTTCCTGCATGGGAAATCAGTGTCTGAGTACAAATATCGGAAAGTGACTCAGAGACCCAACCCCCCCCCCCCCCCCCCCCCACTATCTCACACACACATACACCCACACACAAGCATACAAACACTCCTCCACAAGCCTGACTTTACCTCACTCAATTATATTCCTCACTGTGACCCGTACCCCAAACCCAAATCAAATCCCCACTCTTAACAGAAAGCACTATAAATGCTAAATTAGCACCTTAACGAGGAGAGACAAAATAACCAATTGCTCTCACAGGTATGGGAAGACAACACACACACTCACCATACTGTTGAATGGGTAGCAGATGACACCCGACAAAAAACACTGAAGTAACACAAATAGGATTGTTTTCCTCTTCCCTGGCTCCACAAGTAGCTAGTGGAAATATTTACCCTCCGTCGTTCACTCAGTGCCCGCTGCTGATGCCTGGGGTTAGTGTTGGTGTTTTTATTTACATCTCAGACCACCGTCTTAGACATAACACAAACCCAAGACTCAATATTGAGGGGATTTCTTGTAATTTTAGTTTACAAGGCAGCATGTGAACTATAACCAGTGTTCAGCTGCAGTATTGCATGAGGGAGTAGCTTTGGTTTCCTGGAAAGCCACTTCTATTTGCATCATCCATCCACAGGAAGGCCAGGCAGTTATTAATAGCTTTAGTAGTAGAACAAGAAAATAAGATTCCCATTGATAAGGAATCCCCTTTGCTGATTGCTCCACATTTCATTAACTTTATCCTCAGGGCCTCTCAGTTGCCATGGCAGCTACAATCACCAAGTCTGCCATCTTGCTGTGATTATAATCGAGAAATTTAATTACACCATTGTAAAATTTGAGTCGTGTGTGCTTACATGCAGAGAAATTGGTTTCCAAAATCTCAGAGCTTTAAGTATGTCGAGCAAAGACAAAAGCATCCGGTTGTAATTTCATAATTTTATTTGGGCTGGCCATCCTTAAAAAAGAAGTCCCAGTTTCTAAGCAGTTACCATCCTTGCTTGTTTCATTCTCGGTACAACTTTGGGAGATAATGTTTGAATTATGAGGTTCATACTTTGCAATTTGTGGTCGTAGAAATGTGTTCATATAAAATGAGTTCTGGCAAAATGAATCAAACCCTGATACATAATCATCCAAAGTAATACCGCATCTTTTAGCTTGGACTGAAGCTTATTTTCTGACAGTGTACTGTGGTCTTTCCCCTGTGGAAATACAGATCTTACCTTCCTACTTACAGCATGAAGACCCATTTATCTACTGCTCTGGAGAAGATATTACTGTATGCCTGACTCAACCAATCAAAGGAAATGACTGGGCTCTCCTGTCAGATGCAGAGTGATTGACTAGCTGGAGTTTTGAGATGATGGACTTCCATTTTTGTTTGTTCTGAGGCCCAGTTCTGAAGTACCTGCCTTCATCGTTATTCATAGTCTTCGTCCAGACAGTAGGGATCCTGTTAGTGTAATGGTCGGGTCAGCTGAATGGGAAAGACTACAAACATGACTAAATAAAAGAAAAAACTATTTTTTTTTACAGCGGAGGGCAGTAGGTACTGCTCTGGACTCGTTCCAATGCCCTTCGAAAATACCAAGTTTCAAATGTCTCGACTTGCTACAGTGTAATCTTCAAATTTGACAACAAACATTGATCCAAACTGGCCAGCATAGCTAGACCATGCCTTTAGCTGGCTAATAATTAGGATCTGGGATAATGACTGCTGGAAATGGGTTTGTTATATTCCTGGAGGAAGCTGCAGATGGAAGTCCTCTAAAGCCTGGTGTTGTCTCGAGTTTCTCTGCCGTGGGTTGGACCTGTGACACTGGCTCCCGTGTGCCAAAGTGTGGCTAAATCGTTGGAAATCTGGGTTTCTCGTTGTTGCAGTAAACTGCTGGAAGCAGTGCATTTGTCTCTGTGCATGCATGTATGCACCCAAGCAAGGGTGTGGCCTTACAATATGCCAGTGTAGTTGATGTAGATATCTCATTAGGGCAGCAACCAATCGCTATTTCCATCATCGATCAATCGCTCAATTATTTTTTTGATTTACAGATGAACTTTTTAGTCTATAAAATGATCAAAAACCTGTGAAAAATCATCATTTCCCAAACTCAGTCCAACAAACTTATTCTATGTACAATCATATAAAACACAGTAAATCTTCACATTCATGAAGCTAGAACCAGCAGGGGTTTGACATTTTTGCTTGATAAATGTTAAAATAATTATTGTTGGTTCATTTTCTGTCTGTCCTCTAATCGATTAATTGAGTGCTCGCTTCAAGAGACATTTTTTCCCAGATCTTTTTATTGAATTCTTTTCATTGAGGGGGCTGGCAAAGGCATGTGTGCAGTATACGCACCCATGTTTCTGAATGAAGTGATGTATTCATTTCATTAGGCACATGCAGAGATGAATGTGGGAATGGCTCTGAGCGAAGATGAATGTAATGTGGTAACTTCTGCCCGTCTGGGAGCTACCCTGATGGACGAGATGTGTCTAAGCTCTGAGGCAAGCAGGCTGAGCAGAGAGAGAGGAAGAGAGAGCATGTCTGTGTAGCGTCTCATGTGTTTTTAATGAAGTAAGTGAGATGATCTGAGCTTCTGGTGACTTCAAACACTTGCACCGAGCAGAGAGCCGCATGTAGGGCATCACCGCTCAGGTAGTGAAACGTGTTATGCAAGTTAAGGGATTCAGAGACTGCATGTGTGAGACAAAAGGAGGGGAAAAGAAAAAGTTGTTTGGAAAAAAAAGTTTTTTATTTCGTGGTAACTAAGATTGAAAGCACTAACCTTTATCAAAAATTTTGTTCTGTGCTGTTGGCCATTGATATTTCTGTCAGAGAATCAAAGCGCTATTGATCAGCCCAGAAGTAAATTTTCCATTTTGGATTTGGAGCCTCAAACCCATCTGTCACATCTCTGTCTTTTTATCATTATTTAATTTGCTCATTATTAACTGATGACTATTGATGTCTGTATAACTCTGTAGAACAAATTAAAACAAAGACAGACAGACTTAATTCCCAGGCTTACCACAAGAAATATAATGGAGTAACATGATACAAAGGCATTCTCTTGGAGAACAGCTGTCGGCGCGCCACTAACCCGAGAGTTGATGGAGAATTTATCAACTAATAAGCAAAGTCACTGTCCAATATTCTGAGCTACAGATGAGTAATTACAGATTTTGATAGTTTCCCAGATCTGTCAGCCAAAGAAGAACCAAAGTCCTAGTCTATCCCAGTGAAATTAAACTAGGAGCATTTCTCACATGACATCAGATACTGACCTCTTTTCACCGTGAAGAAAAAATGCTCCGTTATCTGGGAAACTCTTCAACAAAATATTTTTGATGACTTTGATTAATACGTATGTGTTTTCTGAAACAATAACATGACCTGATACGACTTTGTGCCTGGTTAGCTGTTGGGCCACTTCACTGATTATTTCATGGGGTGGAATTCAGGAATAGATTAAAGTGTGTGGTTGCCTGTGTCTGTGAGTGTATGTGTTTAAGTTACAAGATGGATCTTTGGTTTCCCTTCTCCTGACCCTGTTTTGGCTATCAGCTGAGCTGTTTTGTCTTTGAACTTTCCGGCCATTCGTTCGTTAACGAATGCTGTGATTCTTCTGATATAATACTTTGTGTGTGTGTGTGTGTGTGTGTGTGTGTGTGTTGTAATCATCACATTGTGGGGACAAAGGTCTGTTCATATTACTCACCTCCCATATGGGAATACAAATTCGGTCCCTACAAAGTTAAATATTCAGTTAAGAGGTGGTAGATTTAGAGTTATGACTGGGTTAAGGTTAGGTTAAAGGTTGAGGTTAAGTATTTAAGGTTAGGGTAACCCTACAGGGAATTAATGTAAGTCAATATACTGTCCTTTTAAGTGTGTGTTTGTATTAGAACTGCACAATCATGCACCAAAATCAAACCAAAGTAATTTGGTAAATTTTAATTGCAGTATAATCAACTCTAGAGTGGTAAGTGATTATTTACATTGCATTTACATCAGATTAACATCCAAGTGTAACAATCCTGACTGTCTACTAAAACTCTGCTAATACTTACTAATAACAAAATATCATAACTGTGTGTGTGTGTGTGTGTGTGTGTGTGTGTGTGTGTTTGTGCGCGGTGCATACTGCATGTGTGTAGAACAATGTGCGGCCAAATTAAGCCAATTTAATGCCCTCCACATCCAACAATAATAAGAATATTACAATAAGTGTTTTCGCCTCAGACACATGTCAAAATGCAAATTATGAATAAGGGAAATAATTAGTTTGAGCCACAGTAAAGGTATTTATCTCAGTTTCACCAGTGAGGTAATGGTGTTGGACTTGTTCAGCTTGACAACTTTCCCTTGTGGGACATTAAACATGCTCCAACGGGGAAGAGTGATGAGTGATGGTAGATGGCAGCTGCTATTTCACCTTCAATGACATTTTGCCATGCCGTCCACTTTTTGTTTTGTTTTTGGACTTTGCTTCTTTGTTTTGTTTTAATATTCTTATCTTTCTTGTCTTCATAATCTTTGAATTCCTCCCCATTTTCTCCATCTTTCCCTTAAAATCAAATGGTCATACAAACACACATAGGCCTGCTCATCAGAGAGAAGCAAAAGTCACTGCATATTCACTTGGCAGTGTGGCCTTGAAGGTTTGGGAATCACCTCCGGCTGTGTTTTCACTTGCTCCATGGCTTGATGGTGTAGAGGGTACATTATTGTACTCTCTGTGTGTGTGTGTGTGTGTGTGTGTGTGTGTCTGAGTCTGCATGCGTGTGTGTGTTTAAGCACTAACTCAGAATAAGTTACACTTCATCGTGTTTCTGTCACCGTGGCAATGGTTTTTAAGGAAACTTCATTCAGTATCAAACCTTTCTTTTGTATCTCTAGTTCCACTTCTTCTTCTGCTCCTTCCATCTCTGACTGTAACGTTCCCATTCTCCTTCTGGCCTGTCGGGCAGTAAAATCTAGGACGTTTTGTCACAGGGGACCTGGTGCAGTTTGTAAGTGTGTGTTACTGTATTCCAGCCTGACAGCCTCTGTGTGGGTAAATAAACAAATCATCATACCAGCTTTGAATTGTTATGCTGCTGCTGCTGAGTTCTGGAGCCTTCTGCAGTTGTTTTTCCACAGCTAATATCCCCATGGAGTTAGGTAAGAATGTTAGTGGAGAAAAGCAGAAATTAAAGTATAACATGCCTGTCTTAAAGTACTGTTGGAGCAGCATAGTGAATGGAGACTGATTTGATTACTTCCACCAGTCATTTCTTGTAACAGTGCCACACTACTGAGTAAATTAGTCAAATATAGTCCATAGCTCAATACTATAGAACCTGTTGATGGTTTTCCTGCACGCTACGAATGTGATGCGACAAACCATAAATTATGTTATTGGATAATATATTTAATAGCACTGACCCCAAAATAAGGACACATAATGTACAACCAGGGCTGGTCTTTTATGGCTGGGAATAAAAGAAAACCCAAACAACAAGTCAGCACTTTAACCTCATTTTCATCGCATCGTTTCACATCCAAATGAGAGTATGGGGCCAAACCATGAAAAAAAAAAATCTCACTCTCCAAATACCTTTTGGAACGAAAAATGTTCCTTCGAACATTCACTTCCTTGATTAGAGAATAAGGCTGTGTCTTCTAGTTCATTATTTTCTATTCTGCTCTTCAGGATAGAACAAAAACTGCAACATGGAAACAAAGTGTGGACTTGAGCCTCAAACTCTAAGTCTCAGTAGGCTCCTGGCACAGAGGCTCACTCTCACTGTGAACTGACTAGTCTCGGTGATGACGTGGTTCCACCCCCCCACCCCCCCATCACCCTCTG
The DNA here is from genome assembly GCA_031216445.1 of Lateolabrax maculatus. Taxonomy (NCBI): domain Eukaryota; kingdom Metazoa; phylum Chordata; class Actinopteri; order Acropomatiformes; family Lateolabracidae; genus Lateolabrax; species Lateolabrax maculatus. Next base: position 12,314,014 of record CM062197.1, on the reverse strand, counting down.
CAGCTCACTGATGTCACTGACATGGACATTTATGTAGGAAATAAGTAATAAAACAAAACTCTAGAGCAACATTTCATGGACAGAATTAAAAACAAAGGCTTTCACAGAGCTGAGGTAAACTGAGAAAAATGTTACAGCTTGGTTCCTCAGTACCAGAGGTTGTAATCACCGTTATTGTTCTGAATTAGATAAGAAAAATGAATAGAGAAATTAAAAGATGCAAGTAATGCTCAGATTTGGAAAAAACAATGTATTATAAGACACATGATAATAGATCAACTGGATAAGATTTGAACCTCGGATGCGTTTTACTGACTTTTCTTTCACTTTTCCTCTAACAGTTTGTTTTCGTGGCTGGATTAATTTTCACTGTCTGTATCAGATCAACCAAGTGAGATACAGCTCAGGGTAGCCAAGGAACTGGTCCTCACTTCATCATAATTAATTCAAACTTACTTACTTTGACTCTACCAGTCTCCACAAACCAGATAGGTTGGGTTTCACAGGTTGCGAGAGCTTTTACGGCTGCAGGCTTCCCCTGGGTGAGGTAACCCAGTTGTATGACACATTCATGAACTCTCTCAGCGCATAGCAGGATTAATATTGATTGTGCTTTGGTGCAGCACGTGCATGTATATTTCAGTGTGTGTGTAACTGTCCAGACAGTTGTCGTCTGGCTGTCTGAGGGGTCTGGTGCTACAATATTTTAGAATCATTGGATCAGGTTTTAATTGAGTCCGTCCTGGAAATAAATTGAAACTGATATCCACCTTTTAGTGTAGACTCTTAAATGGAGGAATAAGTAAAAGAGGAACTGCGGAAAAAATGTATATCTGCATAGGATGAGGGCTTAAATATACACACGCACACACATACCTGCTCACAGTGCTGGTGACAGCTGGGGTTGCAAACGGGACGTCTATATCTAGAGATCCTGGCAAAGGCAACTCAAGGGGAGACAGGGGTCATAGTTGTCGTCCCCCTAAACACAACATTCCTCCATCCTCTACTCCGCACCAGACTCTCAGCCCTCCCTCTTCTCACAAAGCTTTTTACCACTGCAGACTGCTGCAGCCTGTTTCACCGCAACCTGGCCTAACCTTTCATTTGTCAGTCATTTAAAGACCTGTTGCTCTAGCAACCCTGTAATTGTACACTTGCTGAAAACTGTCATAAAAAGTTTTTGTTTTTTTTGTTTTTACACTTTTAAATGGCACCAAAACTACAACAATCTAGTGTCTTAATACCATGCAGATCATGGCATGCATGAGATGGATTGCAAGAGAGCTGTTTCAAAATGAGAAAATTCCTCCATAAATCTGACTTTTGCAGTTAGGGTTTGCAATATGCAGAGGCAAGGTTGTATCCAGTGTCTGTCTTAATGGCAGGCATATTTCTGATGTTAACTTGTGTATTTCATTTTGACAGCCTTACCCTTTATTCTTTCCCCTGTCTGACTTAAATGTCAATCACAGGATTTGGCCAATGTTTGTTCTGGGTGACACAGAAGCAGTTGCAGGGCTGAATGAGTGGCTGCCAATTATCTACAGGCAATGCCAGACCTCTCAACCGCTGAAGAACTAGCTGAATGCAATCCTGTGCTGTTCCATCAAAGCACAAGAAACATGGCTGAGCTAGAGGCTGTATGGAGTGGCCATTTTTTACTTGGAACTTCATGACTTTGGGTCCTGTTTAGCTTGGCCACGGGTAGCTATGGCGTGCCCAACTAGATCTGCTAAATCCATTAGAGGGGACGGACAGAGGGAAGGAGGAGGGACCGACACGGGAGGGATAGGGTGATACAGAGGCCTGTTTAGAATTGGCACTGCACGAGGAAAAGCTATTCCTCACAACTGAGATACAACAGTGTAAACACACTCACTGACATCCTCATACACATACTGTACTGCTTTAAATGGTCCCATCCTATAGAAAACACTATGCCTTTCTATTATATGGTAACAGCACTTAAGAGTGGAGGCCCATGTATTTGAGGCTTTGAGGCTTGCGCACAGCAAAGGCAGATTATGGGGGTGCAATGCCAGATAATAATGTGGCTGAGACTGCGTGGAGCCCTCCGGGTCTGCCTTGCCTGTCAGTGTGGTCGCACAGAGATGATGTCACTGCTCGCATGCACATGTGGTGTGCAGCCGCACAAACACACAGACATAAAAACCCGTGCAACCAGACGGACAGGTGGAAACTTTGTTGTTTGTTGCATTTCACTAATTTTATGCACCTTTTCCGCATTAAAGATTAAATTAGAGATATGAACAACTAGAAACATCATTTATCATAATTAGCAGAATGTTATAAAGAGTGCCACTAGAGGGAGTGAATCAGGTGGTTGTCTTTTACTCCACTGACCATCTGTTCAAGCCAGTTTCCTTTCAGCATGAGCTATATTGTAGCCCTGCTCCCTCCATTCCTCATCAGCTTGTGTTTTCCAGGGTAAACACAAGTGTATTACGGCGCACGTCAAAAGGGAGATGATGTCATGCGCCGACTGCTCATTGACATTGACAGATTGCAGCCGTGCGATCTGTTCATCAATATAACCTTTCACTGACACTCAACTGAAGCAATGAGGGAGAGAGGACATAAAAAGACACACATACGCACTTGCACACTTTGGAGTACACCCTTTCCGACTTAATTTTTCAATCAAGTTTCGCCTATACAACTCAGTGGTCCCTAAAGACAATAAGGCTGTCAGGCCAAAGCTGTAATCACTCCTCCGAATGTGACTTTTTCTATTGTGCCCTAAATCCACTTTTTCCATCTCTCTGCTTTGTTCTTTTTTTGTTCTCCCTGGTGTTTTCAATGGCTCCATTACAGTACTGTACTGCGGGTTCATTTCGTCAGAGCGGGGTCTCCAAAGGCTCTGACTCAGCCATAGGGTTTCTTTTCATCATCCCACCCCTAATTGTCTCTCTCAGACCACTTCTCTCAGCCTCTCTCTCTCTTTCTCTTTTCTTCCTGCTCTTGTCCAAGTCAGACAGTCCCATAGACACAAACACTCACAACTTCTTTGGCACACAGCAAACACAACAAAAGAAGGGTGTGTGTGCAAACTCTGCTCAGGCTCAGCTCTGCCTCCCTCTTTGTGTGGGACTGCAGCTGCAACTGTCCAGAGCAGCCGCCCAGACCACATGTAGAGGTCAGTGACCGTACCAGAGGGGCCAGTATCAGTGTCCCTCTGCCTGTCCCAGTGGACCTATAGACTTTATTAATCTCTCCCCCTCAGAGGCCTCATAAACTACCGCAGGAGGTCAGGGTCAGTAGACAGACTGGTTCCAGGAGGATTCATTAGACGTAAAATAATGTTTTTTTGTTTGCTTCATATGTCATTCACACTCTAAATAGTCTTCCAGTGGCCTTTTAGATCTAAAATTAATAACAGAGTAGTATTTTTCTCAATGGAGTCAATGCATGTGATCTGAATACCAAGTTGTTTTACTCATGCAGAATGAAATTAGTTCAACCCTAAAGGAATTTTTCAGCCTTGAAATGAGTAGTTCTTGATATATATTCAGCTTAAAGGCAAGCACATATTTCAGTATTTCTATGTGTGTCACCGTTATGGTGATTGAGTGCAACCTCACTCCGATTAACTATTATCTATTAGAAAGAAGCGGTTTTTCACCCCCATTGGAATAGCAGTCAGCCTTTCCATCGGCCTGCAAGGCGGTCAGTCTATGGTCTTTTTGCATGTGTGAGTGTGAATGCTTCAATTCAATGCATGTGCAAATACTGCAGCCGGCATCAGGCTGCCTTTTCTCTCTAGAGGTGGTAGACATTCCTAAGGTTAACTGTCCAGATTATACATGCACAGGGGGAGTGATTGTCTGGGTGAATATGGCTGGCCGGCAAAAGCCAACACCCTCCACTACTAACGTCCTGTCTGCTACTGGCCCTTTGCCTGTAGCACACATCTATAGTTTTGATTGATTAAAAATGTCCCTGCTGGATGGTCCTACTCATTGCAAGATACTTTGACGAGTTATACGCTCAATAAATCTTCCCTTATAAAAACAAGCATAAACAATTGGTCTCATTTTGAACATAATCTAAATATTTGTCGACCTCATCAAGAGGTAAAATGTGCACATATCTCGTGAGAGTTTAGAGTGACCATACAGGTTAAATTTGCCAGAACAGTTATGAGTGTATTTCCAGAATTTAGTGGTAGTGCGCAAAAGTATGTGTGTCAAACCTGGGTCAAATACCATTTGCAAATAATTATTGGTGTTTGTTTTAACTTGCTGGAAGTACCAGATGGTGGGTTTGCTGCAGGATAACTCGGACAGTGTCATTTGAGTTTTAGATAACCTTTTAAACTACAGTGATTGCCTTTCTTGCAGTCAGTGTGCCATCTGATGAGGCATTATCCACGCTTCTGGCAGGTTAAAGCAAACACATTTTTTTGGCAAAAATTGTTTGACTCTGGACTGATGCATGACTTCGTGGAAGGTTACAGTATGTCTATCTGTTCATGATTAAATTCAGTCTATGATTGATAAGACTGATTTAGCATTAGCATGAGGAGGATATTATCTTTATGGATTTTTTGCATGATTTAGAGTTTGGGGAACATGGAGGCTAAGCTTACAGTCTTAAATGACTGCTTTTCCCCATAAAAGCCCTGCTGAAGCAGCTATAGACTTACTTTCCCATGCATTCCGTGTATTTGTGACTTTGTGTGTTTAAGCATTTTCTATCATGAAATAAAAACCATACAAAGGATCTTGATGCCCATTTCAGTTTCTTCATGTGTTTTCTCTTGGGATTTCAGCGTGTGACCACGATGGACACTTTAAATTGTTCTCACCCAGTGAATAAAATGTGTTATCCTTCAGATAAATATAGTTTATGATTCTGTCCTCAGTGTGGTTCAAGTCAATGTGAATCCTGGACAGGCTTACACTTCCATTTTCATGCTCTTTCAAATGTTCCTGATCCAGCTGAAGAGTTCTTTCCAAAATGTTATATATATCCATTTTATGGGGGAAAAAAAGCTAAATTATTCAGGCAGTGTCTTTAATATAGGTTCTGGATTGTAAAAGTGTTAGCACGTTGTCACACAAGGATTTAAAATACATACTCCACTTTGAAAAAAGAACAATTTGTTTTCATTTTGTGCTAAGAGTGCAAGTGCATTTTCAAGATGTTTTCAAATAGAGAATGAAAAAAGCTGTTCAGTTGCTCAATTCACATATCGTAAACTACTCTGTACTCGTAGAAATACATGTTTTCTCTGGCTGATATTTTTCTCTTTCTCTCTTTTTCTTCTTTCTCCCAGGTGTAGCAGAACCCAGCCATGTTAACAAGTAAAGGGTCAAGACGGAGGGCTTGGGTCGGCGGACCCTGTGTGTGTTCAAATCTCTGGCGACAGAAGCCACTCTTTTATTTCTGCATCGTCCTTGTTCTTGCTCAGTCTACAGCGGTCCTCGGGGCACTGGAACTCCAGCTGGATGAAGAGCAGCCGGCAGGGACCATCGTCGGGGACATCAGCGCTGGGTTACCGCCTGGTGAAACTGCAAGTCTTTACTTCATCTCAGACCACGAGGGCACAGGTGTCGGCAGCGATCTCAACATCGACGAAACCACGGGCATCATTACCACCGCGCAACGTCTGGACCGTGAGCAGAGGGACCACTATAGCTTTATCGCCGTGACAATGACAGGAGTGACTATTGAGGTGTCAATCACTGTCAACGACATCAACGACCATGCACCTGCGTTCCCCAAAAAGAAAGCTGTTCTTAAGATCCCCGAGCACACAGCAGTGGGGACAAGGTTCTCCCTGGAGCCTGCGACAGATGCGGACAAGGACCAGCTGACCACCCAAGGCTATGCTATCCGAGAGGGAAATGTAGGCCAGGCGTTCAGACTGGAGACCAAGAGAGCTGCTAACAAGGTGCTGTATCTAGACCTGGTGGTCAATGGACTGCTGGACAGGGAGAAACGCTCATCGTACACCCTGGTTCTGGAGGCCTTTGATGGGGGCTCACCCAGAAGGATGGGATCCATGACCGTAGACGTGACTGTGACTGACATCAATGATCATGCGCCGGCCTTCAATCAGAGCAGATACCACGCTATTATCTCTGAAAGTCTCCCACAAGGCAGTAGCATCCTACAGGTCAGCCCAAGTCTTGTCAGTGTTCAGATAGTGACTAATTACTTCATTAATAGTTATTTCTTCTGTACATCCACACGCTCCAGAGTAATTGCAATTTCAGTGTTGTGACTGAAGTGTTCATCTTTGCAGGTGTTTGCAACAGATGAGGACGAGGGCGATAATGGTCTGGTCCTTTATGAAATCAACCGCCGTCAGAGTGACCCCGACCGCTTCTTTGTCATAGATGTCAAGTCCGGGGTCATCACTCTAAATCGGCCCTTGGATTATGAACTAAAGAGGGTCCATGAACTGGTGGTCCAGGCCAGGGATAACGCCAGTCACCCTGAGGTAATGCATCATGGTTATTCATTACAGTGCATCAAGCATAAAATGCAGTGCTTTTAATGAGGACAGGTAACTTATTCTTTTATAAAGTATGTGTTCCTGAAGGGTCATTGGTCAAATGTTTTTAATGATTTTGACAGAAAAATATTAATTTTTTTTACACAGTACAGTACAGATTAGTTTGAAAAGATTTTACCCTGTATTGTTTACCAAAAATCCCAAAATGATGTTTTCAGCTGCAAGAGGACACTGATCACCACAGTTCACAGTAAACATTGTCTTCTTGCAGCATTGACAGCTCAGAAAATACTTCTGGTACTAGAGAGTTAAGACAAATATAGGAGAAAGTGCAAATTAGCTAAATGAGTGCTTATAGTGCAGATAGTATGTTTTAAATGTCATTCTTACCTGATTATTTAATATAATTTCCACCACTTTTATAACAAACATTAAACACTGATAAATTCCCTTTTTTTGAAAAATAAAACAGAAAATAATGAGTCCTAGTAGTGTATGTACTGTGAAACAAATTGATTTGAGCACATGAATCATGCCGTACCATTTTCCCAGGTGACCAATGCGTTTGTGACCATTCATGTCCGTGACTACAATGACAACCAGCCCACCATGACCATCATCTTCCTCAGTGAGGACGGCTCCCCGAGGATCTCCGAAGGGGCCCAACCAGGCCAGTACGTAGCTCGGATATCTGTCACTGACCCAGACTACGGAGAGTACGCCAACGTGAATGTGTCCCTCGAGGGGGGTGATGGGAAATTTGCTCTTACAACCAAGGACAGCATCATCTACCTGATATATGTTGACCAGGTCTTGGACAGAGAGGAACGGGATTCGTATGACCTCAGGGTTATGGCCACAGACTCCGGCACGCCGCCCCTCAGAGCGGAGTCATCCTTCACCATTCAGGTGACTGATGTCAATGACAACCCCCCTCTGTTCGACCAGCAGGCCTACAGACAGACTATTCCTGAGGTTGTCTATCCTGGCTCCTTTGTTCTCCAGGTTACTGCTAGGGACAAGGACCAGGGACCCAATGGGGACGTCCGATATAGCCTCCTCAAAGGCAAAAACTCCCACTCTGATTGGTTTTCCATTGACCCGGTCACGGGGATCATTACCACAGCTACGGCTCTGGATTTCGAATCAGAACCAGCGCCCAGTGTGACCGTTGTTGCAACGGATAGCGGTCGCCCGCCACTGTCGTCCACAGCGAAGGTGGACATTGTGCTGCAGGATGTTAACGATAACACACCTGTGTTCTCCAGCAACTTCTACAATGCCTCCATCAAGGAGAACACCCCAGCTGGGAACTGCTTCTTAAAGGTAAGACAAAACCCTCTCTAGCCATCTGCCTTTAGCCTTCTTTCCCTCTCAGTCTTCTTTTATCCAGCTCTTTTTCACCTTACCCTTCTTTATTTTGTAGGGGAACTGCCGTTTTCAATTCTCATGGTGCTCAATCTTGCTGCACATTGGCCACAACACTGTTGTCCTACTTATGCAGCCAAAACCAAGTATTCACTGTCTCCCTTGTCCTCTCATCTCTTTCTTCACTCGTTCTTTTCACTCACACCCTCCCCTTAAGCCCTCCATGATTACTCCCCTGGCAAGAGCCTGATTTATACATCAATATAAATGAGTCTGGAAATCAAAGTCATGTCTAAAGTGAAAAGCTGTCTCAAAGTCCTATTTCAGAAAAGGATGGTGCACTTGGAAGCACTGATGCATTGATGCATCCGTGCTTGTGATGTGATTCACAAAAAACTGGGCTATGAGAGGAGAAGTGAAGCCGTTCATTTAGAGGGAAAAAGATTTATAAAGATAGGAAAAAAAGAAACCGAGAGAGAAAGGCAGGGAGGGAGAGTTCACCTGCATTCCTGAAGCTACTGAGGAGATTTACTCTGTGCTGGTATGTCCTCTCTCTCACCTTGTAGGGTTGCCATGGTAACCAAGCCATCAGCGTAGGGTGAGCCCTCAGTATCGGCGCAGTATATCTCAGCGGCTTGGCAGTCTTACTTTTATCTTGATTCCTGCAGCTCTTATGTACAGTACACTGTAAGGAGGACCTCTCCTGAGAAATGAAAAAGGATGACTGGCTGTTTATCTTCCTGCAAGGTCTTAACTTGGCATCATGCACCATTTAGACCAACTGTTTTTACAGGTTGGTTTTACCCCTCTGCCATGAAGTGGATGAGAAGAAAAAGAAGCATTTCTGCTTCTCAGCATTTTTAAGAAATCCTACTGCAAGAACTTAAAAGTGCAGTGGTTCTAATAAAAGGCTTTGGACCCCTAATCATACCAACCAAACTGGAATTAGATAAATAGTTGAATTTCACATTCTTGCAGGTTCATTTAACATGTATTTGGAAAGGATGGCCGATTGGTATTCTGTGGAAACTGGCATATGGGCCTGCTCCTTAGGGAAGACAGGAGACGAGGAAAGTAAGGGAATGTAATGAAGAGGAGTGATATGAAATGAAAATGAAATAAAAAGGACGAAGAGAGGTGGATTGACCGGTGGAAGGATTGAGAAAAGAAAGATCAATATAGCCTTAACATAATTTATTTCTGAGGTTTCATTACAATCACTGATACTGCCTGTCCATTGTTAAATTATTGAACCCTGTAATTTGCTCCTAATTGGGCTGCTCTGTTAAATCATTGTATCCCTCAACCAACTGAATGAACCCCCTGGACCTCGATTCCAGCGGTTGCAACAGTTGCAATCAACTGTTAGTCGTTTTTTCTAATCCTAGCCGGCAGTTCTTTTGGCACTACGTGCAGGCGTAATCCCATGCCAGACATCACGGGTGGTTTTCCAGTATGCCAGAGTGAGTGAATAAGGCTTGATTTGCTCATTCCGGCACGTTCCTCAAGGCTCGCTCAGACCGAGCCAAGATTCTCCGGGCGAGAGTCTCCCCACAGGGGCTGCGATTTGCAGGATAATGGTAGTTGGAGTAAACTTTTTTTCTGGGCCAATGAAATATGTGGCTACTCAGATAGGACACACACACAAATGAAGTTAGACCTGACATCATAGCCTAATGGATGTCGTTCCAGATTTCTTCTGTATTTTCTCCATTTGCCTGCCAACCAACTGTCGAGATTGTGGAGCGTTTGGTATTTTATTCTGTCAAGATAGTGACAAAGTGAAGAATTGGGTCAGCTGGTCCAGTAGGCCCAGTTTACATTTTTGTGTGATGTTCTTTGGCACAACAATCAGGTTGTGAGGTTTCATCACGTTCCTAACAGAGTCGAGACAAAGGCAAAATGTTCTCAGAATTGTACCAATATTTATAATAGATAACAATCACTATTTAGGAATTATTGTACTGGCCAGGCTGGCTTAATTTGAATTTTGGACACTTTGTGTAAAAATGGGGGAAAATCAACAAACACTTAATACCCAAACAAGGAAATATGTTATCAAAAGAAGTGTTTGAATGAATGGGACACATACACACATAAGGTAAGGGGTAGATTATCTCTCTTTTCTGCCAAAACTGGTCTTCCCAGTCCCAGTTTTCCTTGTTTTCATATCTTTCTTTTTTCATTCTGTCTATTTTCTGTTTTTCTCCTTATTTGCTATGTTTCTGTTTCTCTTTCTTTATATCTTTTTCATGTTGCCTCTTTGGCTTTTTCGCTCACTCTCCACTCGCACATACACACACATTTTCATGCAGCAACAGTGCGTAGGAAGTTTCTTATCAGTTTTTCTACTATAGTAATCTGTAATGTGCTACACTGTTTATGTAGCCGCGACACAAAGGAGTTATTTATTTCTTGGTTTCCCTGCTTTCCTCTTCCCCCGCTTCCTTAAAGTATTTCCCAGGCAGGAGAGGTTATGGTGCCTCAGTGTGTGTGTGTGTGTGTGTGTGTGTGTGTGTGTGTGTGTATGCATGCACATCCATCTGATTCAGGTTGATATCCTGAAAAGGTAGAGGTCATGAGAACTGCGTGAATTGTGGCTGGTGATGAAAGTGACAAGCTTATTTAAGTGTGGAGCATTTTCATTGTTTAAAAACTCTTATTTGCATGCAAAAGTTGCTGAAATCATCTGATCTGTGTGTGTTCTGTTTCAATGAGTGCCAATGCCAATGAGTTGATATAATTACTTTCAGGTTTCTTGCTCTTTTTTCTTGGGTATAATCTGTATTAGACTAGAGTCTAAGCATATTTTCTTTCTTGTGTTGTGCCTTGCAGAGCTGTCAAATCCAATGACACGCTCACTTTCAGCATGACCTGGCCGCTGGGAAGCCACTGCAGATCTCAAAAGCAGTGACATGCATGCTGTTGCCAAGGTTCAAATGCAGTACCAACATACATCAACAGATGAGCTGCAAGCTAGAATAAACATTGATTAAAGAATAAAGAAAAAAATATTCAGATAGAATACGAATAAAACAAAAGTACCCTAACAAAAGGGAAGTGAAATAGTTGAAATAGTTGAGAACAAGACACCAAAACAGAGAGCAAGTTTGTATGCATACATACAGTATATGTCTGTATGTCATACATCTGTGTATGTGTACTTGTATACACTATTGAAGCTAACAACTCACTTTCAGCAGGTGATGCATCTGCCCTGTGATGTTCAGCATGTGGTTTCCTGTTCAAGCCTGTTAAACAACACTCAATCTTCTCAGCAGACACACAGATGTGCTCAGCTGGGAGATGTGCAAAGACATGGAGAATGGTTTGCTGGCATTGCAGTACAACAGTATAATGATTCTGCACTGTATGTTGGTAGAGTGCAGTTTGACACTTTGAAAAAATGAAAAGTTTTGAGAATCAAAAAGAAATAAGGAAGGGAAATAAATTGGAAACATGAGTAAACACTAGGGGCCCATAGAGAGTGCAATTTTTTTTACGCCCCACAGTATAAAATACTAATGATTTTGCTATTCATACATCTTTGCTACTACTGGGGATAAAATTCTTTAGTTTGTTGTGAGATTGACACTATCAAAAAGGAGGTTTAATCCCAAAAGAAACATGAATGTGCCCCAGAACTCGCAAATAAAGCTGACATTCTAACCTGAGACTTGTGTAAGAGTGTTTCAGGAGTATCCAAAATAGAAATAGTTCATCCTCTGGGGAGCATAAACTCAGTAAATGTAATTACAATCTTTCCATTAAGTAAGACCTGATCATTTTGAGACCTTGACTGAATTTCATGGAAATCTGGGTAGTCTTATTTAGATACTCAGATCTGCCACTCACCAAACCGCTGGTCAGTCGGATGATGGCGGCAATATCATTCTAGTCTTGTCTGTCAAAAGTGGCGATATCTCCCCTACTGAGCAGACCTTGCTGGTAGTTGGGTCAAAACAAAGAGAAAGTCAACAAGAACATGTGAGTGTGAGTGTAGTGTGAAGGTGACTGAAAGCAAGAACAGTGCAAAAACATGTCGGACAGGAGACAGGTTTCTTTTGACAGGTGGAGCTAGTTCTCCTGAACTTCCTGCAAAACCACTTAAATAAACACAGCACGTCGGCCTGTCAGAGCAATCAGCCCTTTTTGGTGTGAATTCCAAAGTTTGGGACCCCGTGGTTAAAGCCTATATGGCTCTATATGGAAAGATGAATCTATTTAAAACATACACACACACATGCACACTGAGACTAATCACATTTGATAAAACAATAGCGCCAGAAGCACAAGGTGATACACTGAAAACAGGAAGGTGTTCAGCTTAAGCTTCCTTTTACACCAGACCAGCCCGCTGCTGGTGTTGCGCTGAATCCAGCCCCCGTGGAAACCAGAGCCAGACCAAACCACAGCTTCCACTTGAAGCTTGCACGCTGTCCTCCAGCCCAGACTCACAACACACACTCCAGTTTTTATTAAGCTTGAAAATGTGGGGGGAAGATGAAATTTATTGTCCGCATGATGTCTTCCCTCTTGCTTGTTCTTGTACAGTGGCAGCTGTGTTTTAATATGGCCCTAGTTTGTTGACATTCTACCTCGAGTGTTTTAATTAGTCTGTCAGTGTGTTTCATTAATTTGGATCAATAGCTGAGCGAAGAAGGGCTGCAGTTTGGAGCGATCACTGTCACCACTTGCCTCAGTTGCATCTAACAGGTGATCAGCAATGCACAAATGCTTGGGTTCACACACACAGACAGACACCAGCGAGATCGAAAAATTTGGTGAATCGTTTCACGCTGTTAACAGCTGGCCTCTGTACTGACACGCTTACTCCCTCTCTGGTTCTGTATTTCTGTCTCTCTCACCGACTCACATCTCTCAGCTGCCAGCGATGTTGACAGGATGTGTGTGACGAGGGATCAGGATGGTGTGTCTGCTATGCGGACTATTCTCATCCATCCATCAACACTTACTGTGAATTCATCACCTGTTTGCTACTGGAGGCTCGGACACCATGAACGAAATCCCTCTTAGCTTTACGGTCATGGCCGAAACTTTCTACATAATGAAGTGGGCTTTATTTGTTAACTGTATGGTGGTAATGTCTTTTTTCTTTTTTCTTTTTTTTTATAGAAATATCAAGGTTAAAATCCTTGAGATATTCTTTATATAAATTGTTATTCAACGTGTGTTTGTTGCCCTCAGTGGTTAATACAAATGTCAATTAGAACAGAACTCTGGGAAGTACAGTGAAAGTAGTAGTGATAGTAGTAGTAACAATCAGCTTCAGTAACTAATATCAGACAGATTTCTTTTTGCTAGAACACTTTCCAGCTCTTTGGTGGGGGATGGGTTCTGGGCCAGGTTGGGTAAATCATTGCTTTTTCTTTCTTTTCCCCCAGAAGCAGTAGTTTGGTTCCATATCACTAGCTGTTGGCATATGCTGTGTTTTAAACCTATCAGAGTGTTCATTCATGTGTGATCTGACTGGCCAATGCCTCTGTGGAGAGGATGGCCTCACGCCTCATTAAGCCCAATACTCTATACCATATGGCAGTGAGGGGTTTTCATCTCTCATTGTCTTTCTGTCTCTCTCCAGTCTGACTGGTTTTTATTCAATTTCTTCATCTCATCTGTTAGTATCTCGATTTCCATTCTTCTTTTTTTTCCCCTCACATTTTTACCTCATGTCTCATGGGCTTTTTACCCTTATGGCTCCAGTACTGGTCTCAACTTCAACTTGTCTCTAGTGCTGCGAGTTTCTTTCCACTGTCTGAAACTGACAAGGTGGACACATTCAGCTTTAGCAAGAACACAGTCGAGATAGCTCCGCTAGACTGTGGAACACACAGATATCAAACAGCTACAGGCACAGGATCGTCCATACACAACACAGACAAAACTGTAGACATACACACACACACAAACATACACACTTTTCCTATCTGTCTCTTCCCTGCCCTGCATATCTCTATATTCCAGCTCTCCTGGGCTTCTTTTGCATTGTGTTTCTTTTCAATCTGCCATCCAGACATCCTCTCATTCTCTGGCTGAGCCTCCATTTTGTCACTGTCTCATCTCTTATTGCTTGAATCCTCCTTCTGACTCCTGCACTGGAGTTTGAGAGTGAAAGGAACAAACACTCACATATACACACACAGTCTCACATGGTGCTTGAATGCACACACAAAAAGTGCACACACACACACGCGAGCGGCAGGTGATCCTGAGGCTCTCCACAGTTCATTTGGTCACACTAATCTAATTTCATGACACACTGAGTTAAGTTGGTGTAAATTAGTATGCTTCCTCTGTTTCTCTAGATTGTATTTGCTTTGGGAGGGGTTCTGCAGTTTGGGACAGCAGGTGGTCAATAAGTTAGGGGTGAAGGGCGGTACAAGCGCTTGTTTCCCAGTGTATCAGATTCTGTCATTTCGGCTTTACAGAGAGATAGAGTTTAGATTTGAAGTCACAGTTGGGTGTGACCAAGACATTTCTCTCTGACCGCTGAGTTTTTGTCATAATGTGCTAAAGGATATGAAAGATTGTCTTGAGTGAATGACTGAAGTCATTTAATTCATTTTTGTATTGTATTTTTTTGTACTTCTCCAGTGCATGACTTGCAATTGTTTTGTGTGTGTGTGTGTGTGTGTGTGTGTGTGTGAGTGTGAGTGTGAGTGTGAGCCTCGGAGCTGTTATCTGGCTGACTCTGCTCCTCTGGTGTTGTGTCTGTCCCAGCTCTCTCCACACTATTTATTTTCCTCTCAGGGGTCAAAGACTGTGCAGCTACAGATATTTGTTTTCTCAAATGAATCATCCATTTAATCATCTCACTTGTCCTCTTCTTCTTCCTTCTCACCTCAGGAACTCAAACGCGGAGGGATGCTGAGAGAAGCAGAGAGGGAAGCATTAGTATTCCAGATCTAGTGTTGCGTTTATGGTGCCAAAAGACACAGTATTAAACAATAGTGCTGATCTTGCCTAGTCTATATGAGATCACAGAAATGGCACCGACAAAAAAAAAAAACATTTTAAATACAATATGGTCCCCATCACATCTCTCACTTTCTTTACGTCTCCCAGATGCATTTCTGTCATGCGTGCACCTCATATTGTCTTTTCTTTGGACTTCAGCTTTTATAAGGATAGTTCTCACCATGATATGTCTATTAAAGGTTGGACCAACACCAGAGAGATTGAAAGAAAGTTTCCACTCCCCTAGTATGGAATCTTTTAAGAGAATCTCTTACTACTTCCCACCTGCCCACTCTGACCTCTACTACTCCACTTTTCTCCCTGTTTTTTGATTTTTGTCTGGTTTCATGAAAGTCTGCTCTGTATGGGTTGAAGTGGGGCATTTCTATTTACATATATATTATGCACATTGGTGATAAAACAACATTAGATGTAGATGTATAGATTTGAATAAATGCATGTGTAGAGAAATAAAGAAGCACAGGATGAAACCCTGGTGCATTGGCTTTAGGAATAAAAACCACAGAAAGACTTATTTCCACTGTGGGCCTCCGTGCATGTGAGCGTACATGTGTGTTTGTGGTTGCTGGCTGTGGTCTGTCAGACAGGGTTGGAAGGACTACTGGAGTGGAAATAACTTTACTGTTTGCATGGGCAACTGCTGTGATTTGTTTTGATGGACTGTACAAATCTTGAGCTGCGAGGGTGACAGGACGGGAAAGAATGAAAGAGCGATGACAACGAATGGAGAGGTGATCAGAAAGGGGATACAAATGTTGGAACAAAGAAAAAACAGTCAACACAAGAAAAATGTTTTTATAGAGCTATTATTAATAACTTCTTCTTCATCCCAAACTCCTGCTTTTTCCTTCAGCAGAAACAGTCCCATCTTCAGACCCCCTCTGGGAGTTCCTCTGTACTGTAGCCCCCTGGACTCAATGAACCCGTCCATGCCGAACAAGCAGAATTTTAATTTAATAAGTAGCCTTGAGATGAGGAATAAACCTCAGTGTCTTTTTTCCTTCGAAACTGACAACAGGCTCAGTGTGGGTTGGACTTTTCCAAAGCTACCACTGTGCTTATTGCAGTCTCGTCTTTCCTTTCTCTATTGGGCCATGGTCTAATTTATCAGTCGTTTCAGCACAAATAGCTATTATATTATTTTGAATGGACACAATTGTAAGGCTCGACTGACATTAACACTAATAATATACTTGTAAATACATGCCTCTGAGTTTGTCGTTCATCAATAAGAGCTTTGATTATTTCTGTAAGCTCTTGAGTTTAAACATTCCTGACAAGCTGGGCAGGTTTCGTACTCTGGAAATTCAGAATTTTGCTTCAGGCCACTTTCAGCTGCTTCAGGGTGGTCTACCTTTTTCTGACCAACCATTCTGTAACTCGTTATTAAGGAAAGGGATTCTACATCTTGCCTGTCACTGTGCCTTTCACTATTCCCACACTGCAATTTGGACAAAGCTCTTGTGAGGACTAAGACAGAAAGTTTTTTTTTTTTTTTTATAGGAGCATGTCTTGCAGGCAGATCATGCATAAGGTGTTTGTGTTGGAGTCGTGTAGGGACTCCTAGATGAATCTCTCTGACATGAAACAGTAGTCGCTATGTGTTGTTTTAACCTCACACTGAGTACATTTACAGGCATTTGGCCTGGGCGATAGGTGTTGGCTGAGGTAAATCATCTGAATTGGCCTGTGCTCTGTCTCGCTGTTGTAAGTGATTTAACTTTTAGAGTAAGGATGTGTCAGATTTAATGTCAATTTAGGAGAACCAACATTTCTGGTACATGTGGCCCAAATTCAGCTCTGTGGTTTTGGATCAGATTTACTGCGGCCTAACACACCCTGTTGTGCAGTGCACAGTTTAGGAAGTCCTTTATACTACTTGGAATAAATCTCTTGGTTTTGAAATAACTTGTCCATCTAGCTGAATTTAGCAGTAAAAGCGCCACTAGATGATGTTCTCAAGTCAAAGTGTACAGACATGAGAAGAAAGGCAGACGAGTTGTACATTACTGTACACAGAGGAGGACTCCGCTCAGACTTGTGACAGATACATTGCTGTCACAAGTCTGAATCTGGATTTTGGAGCAGTCAGACACTCAGATCCCTTTGCTTGAATATGTTGCTCTGCTCCAACTGAAGGGATCAAAGGAATTGACAACAGGATGGAGTTGCAACAGCCATCTTTAAATGTCAACATCTGGTATCCTAGCTGCTGTCACTCACCACAGCTTAATGTTTTCACATCATGGCTCAGCAGAGCAGGACTGTTGTGGCAAGTGGGAGCAGTCGGTTGGTTGGAAGATGAAAAAGGATACATTTCTCATTGAAACTGAAGTCCCACTCATTCATTTTCAAACAGATGGGAGGAAAAAATGGTTTTGATTCCTAGCCATGGCTTAATAAAGGAGGTTTTGCAAGGAGGGGATTTGCTTTAGTGATTATTCATTCATTTTCAAGCACTCCTCTCGACACCAACCAAACCTCATGTCTAGAATTATCAGTAAATGTATCCTCAAATTAAAGGCTAATCACAAGCGATGCATCTAAAAACAAGACTAATAACACAAGCCAGAGTCAAAAATACTGTGTACAGAACACATGCATTTTACAACTGTGTCCAAAAAAGACTTTCTACAACCTTATGTGAAGTATCTGAATAGGCTTGTTAGTTTTTTGAATGGCAATTGTGAAGGCAAGTGTTGTATCTTTTGTATGGTGTCTGGAAGAGACAGTGTAAACCGAGACGGTCTGTAGCTGTGTCTGCTAATGATTGTACAAACCATTCCTCTTAGGAATATGTCAGCCTGGATTGTTAATGGAGGAACTCTGTTCTGTTAGTGATGCACAGTCTCTCTCGTGCCATCTCTGTATCTCTAGTAGAGGCAGACATTGGTAGTTGGCCAGCATCCTACTCTCTGTAGAGGAATATCAAGCTGGAAATGCTTTCTGATGTTGTCCAGTGGTGTTCACACACGCTCACACATGTATACATACAGACACAGACATACACATACATTTATGCATGCCATGCATACATGGTTCTCCACAAACACAGGGACACGTGCACATTGGTACACACCCACACCACTGGCGGGCTGTTGAGAGTATTTTGTGGCTTGCTCCAGGGGACGATTATAGAGGAGCTGCTTGATTGCAAGAATCTTGGAGCGCCGGATCTGCCGCTCTAATACCGGAAACAAGGGCTAATGTGAATCCATCGAAGGGCATTTTCTCCTCTCAAGCCTTTGTTTCTTATCTAAAGAATGGTTGTTTCAAGTCATCCAGATGGAGAAACTGAGATCACAGGAAGTGCGGAACAGATGATACTGCTTACTTTGTGAATAATGTGTTACGCAATGTACACTATACACCGTATGTTGTAACCAAGCTTGCAATGACGGTAATGAATTGCCAGAATCTGATTGACAGGGCAAAATCATGGCTGTTTGGTACCATACCATATAATGCAATTGTCATAATGAATAGCTTAAGGTGAAGAATATATGCATGATTGATAGTAAAGAAATGAAGAGCTCCAGAAAGAACAGGACTGGCCTCCTTTTACAGCAAGCAAGGGTACAAAATAAAAGAAGAGAGAGTGATGAAAAGGATGTGCTGCGTGTGGCGTGAAAGCATGAATTCAGGATGCAGCTGAGGTGCTGATGGTTACCATGACAATGAGAGTCGTAGATGCGGGTCAGGGGAGGTGGGGCCGAGCCAATTCATCACAGCTTACTCTTGTGTGTGTGTGTGTTGGTGTGACTTCACCTCTATCTGTCTGAATACACCCTTGAAACAGGCTATTTGTCTCTTTCATACCTCGCTCGCCTACACATTTACAGACATTTTTCCAAAAATGTAGAGCAGTGCAGTGGAGAATTGGATGTGGAGCAGACTGGTAGTGGGCAGACCAGACGTGCAGGTCATTTAGCACAGCGTTTTCCAGAGAGAGAGGCTACAAGAATTTATTTTCAGTCCTCTTTACCCTTAAGCAACCTGTCATTCTCTCCATTGTTTACAAGACATTATCTTCTACGACATGCAGACTGAGAATGGTATCACAAAATGCCACAAGGCTGCACTAGAAATGCCATTGATTAGATGATAACGGCTGCAATGAGGGGACTCTATCTGTCTTTGCAAATTAGAACAACCAGATGAGAATGAGAGCAGATTGCACTCTGTGTGTGTGTGTGTGTGTGTGTGTGTCTGTGTGTGTGTGTGTGTGTGTGTGTGTGTGTAGGGGAGGAATCTTCCATCCAACGGTATTTTTCCTTGCTGTCAAGGGGAGAGTGGGGTCATGTTATTGTAACTGGGCACAGAGAGACTCTTCATATGAACACTCACCCATGTGAAGGATGATCGCCATTACTTCATACAAATAGCATGTGCATGCGTGCATGTGTGTGGTGGGGGAAGCATGATGGTTTTCAAAGGGTTGGAGCCATCGTTCAGCGGTAACCATAGTAACAGGACTCCCAGGACCACAGGGAGGGAAGAGAGAAGAGGAGCGGGGGGAAAGAGGGGGAGACAGAGGGAATTATGGGGAGCGGGCTTGGTGTCTTTATCGTATGATAAGCGATGATGTAAATCCCTGCCTCAGAGAGCCAAAATTGAAAGCAGTATGGTTTTTCTGGCTGCATGACAAATCAAAGTACATTTTAAAGCTAAAATTCATCTTCAAAATGAACAACTTCATATCAGAATAACAGAAATTGCAGAATGGGTGTCAAAATGGCTACAAACAACACTGCAAACTATACATCTTAAATAGATGCTGCTTTGGTCACACACATGTGTACATGTAACACACATAAAGATAAAGGCAATCATTGCAGATTCCAGCAGTTCTTCATACCCTAAAACCTGTAAAAACAATGTGAGCTTGTACACTGACAATTTTACCTTTTTTGTACAGCTCCCATAGTCCTTTATATGAGGTGGATTCTTCAGGCCAAAAGAATAATAAACTACTTTATGTACCTCTAAGGAAATGTTCCCTAATGCTGCACAGCTCTCCTCATGTAGGAAACGTGCTATGTTTTGTGTGCATGTGTGTGCAATTTGTTTGCTTAGCATAATTTCATGCACATTTGCATGACAGATAATGCATGTGTACGTGCGTAAGCGCTTGGCTTGCTTTTCCCACACCTAAAGTGTGACTTAATGGGAGGTTAACGATCCTCAGCCAGCTGAAAAGAAACAACATGTGCAGGTTTTATTTGCATCACCTTTAAATCCCTGTGGTCTGCCGCTACTTTGAGGTAAACTGAGGTAATGCTGCTTTCCACAACTGTAAATACTCCCTGCATGAGCCAGATTGACTGGCACATTATTAGGTTTGGCCTAGTGCTTTGAACTAGCAGAAAAGTAAACTCACGTTCATTCCGTTCTTCGCTGCTTTTACTCAAGGCTTCTTTTTTTCTCTTGCTTATCTAAACTGGTTCAGGTTTGCTCCAGCTTTTTAGGCTGCTGCATCCACAATACTTCCCCTTCTGTCTCTTTCAATTCAGTAGAGATTCTTGACAAACACACACACTTACACACACAGTATACACAGCCTCCAACTGTGGCTCTAAATGGAGTCCTTTGTTTTCTTAATTGTCAAATTAAACATGTCACTCTATTTGAATGGGACATACATATGCCAGCTGCCAGCTCACCCACTGGAGAAATGGGGGGTTTAGCCCTTATTCATTTAAGACTTGAGCCCCTCCCCCCCAAAACTACTTGGACATGTTTGAAAAATCTCTCTTTCTCACGCACACACGCACGCACGCATGCACACACACAAACACACACACACACACACACACACACACCAACACACACATACAATGAGCAGAGGATGAGGAAAAGTCAGTGCAATCTTTTGTCTGTCACGGAGTGAGGCTGGATGGACGACCCCCCTCATCTGGTAACAATCACCTCACAGGCTGCCTCAGTTGCTTGTGTGTATGTGTGTGTGTGTGTCTGTGTGTGTGTGTGTGTGTGTGTGTGTGTTTAAGCATGTGTAGTGCTCATGAGCATGTACATGTTAGGACAAGCATGTGTATGTGTTTATGTGTGTGTTTCTAATCCCAGAGTGCCACTAGAAAGTCCCATCCATCCCAGCCCTGTCTGTGAAATATGAAGGAGGAGGAGGGAGGGTCCTGCTCCCAAAATGGAAAACTACAACACTGAATAGAGTGGGCGCTTTCTTTCTTTCTTTTTTTTTTTTTTTTTTTTTTACTGTGGGTGATTATTCTTTTATATTTATTTGCCCAGCAGACGTACTGTTCTCCGTCCAGTCACACATCCTCCATTTAGCACATTAGTCTGGCCTCTCTTCCAGCTGCCTCTCTCTCTCATAGTTGAGTGGATGTGATCCCTGTGGCGTTGTCCAGTTTGCCCACAGCGCCATACAATGCACACCTATATTTCACGGGAGCAGTTCTCCTGCTTGTTCCTTGATGAATGCAGCAAGATGTTTTGTAAAGGAAGGATCATTTAGCTTAATTAATGTCCTCCTGCTGCACAGCCCTGAAGACACATAATTAAGGCTCAGAATTCAGAGCCGTCTTTATTGGTTTAAGGTTCAAAATAGCGAGGACATGAACCTTGGCTTGAAGACCAATCAGTGGCTCATTTAGTATTTCTGAAGCAGGTGTAGGTTCTCTATGGGAAAAATTTTACTGGGAATTAAAGAAAAATCTTAAGAGTTAGAATAAGACAAATTAATCATAGAATCTGGCTGAGGTAATTTATCAATGGGAGACTGAGCCATATCCTTCGGTTAGATTTACATTTATTCTATAAACAAAACATGTTTTTCTATTTTTGGAGGAAAGCTTTCTATTTTCCTAACCGCCCTTTTTCACATCATCTCATTTTGGTTTCAGTCATGGCTCCAATACCACTCAGCCTGTGCACTGTGTAATAAAATGATTTGGCTTCTTCTTCCCCCTGCCTTTTCATTCCAGTGATTTAAAGGACTATAGTCAGGTCCACATTTTCACAAGGTTAGGTTTGATGAATAAGACTTCTTCTGGCACAGCTCTCTCTGCGTCTGAGAGTGTTATTTGTATGTGAGCTTTGCTTCTCTCTCTTTCGACTTACATCACCCGGCATGATATACACCAGAGAGCATTTGGCTGAAATCCTAAATGAGATACATTGAGTCGCCAGGGTAACAGATAAAATTATGCCTGACTGTCTTCAGGGGGAGTGTAAAAAGAAGATGCTGGATAAAAGCTGAAATCCTCATACTCTCGAAGGAGAAAATTTAACTTTGAGGTTTAAAAATGTTCAAGATAATTCAAGATAAAAAAAAAAAAGCTTACACTTACACACAAAAAAGAGAAAGAGAAGAGGACTGAAAGATGAAAATGAGAAGGACAGGCGTGCAGGTGGACAGGCAAACAGGCTCATATTCAGCTATACACACGATTTCTTGGTCTTTTTCTCAATATCTTGGTATTCGAGGTTAACGCAATGCTGGTGGTCTGCATGGAGTTAGTGTGCTGAGTGTTCCATTAATCCTGCTATGTTGCACATTGCCCACTCCAACACACACACACACACACATACACACACACGCACAAGCACACACGCACACACACACAAACTGAACATCCAACAGAGATCGAAAGCCAAGATAGTGGAGAGCTGTGGCAATTATACACCTAATAAATCAGTCATTCACTCATTTTCGTATGTATGCGCTCACTGTGCACCCTCCCCCGACACTGCTGACCTTTACACACACATTCATACACACATACATGTAGACACACATATACATGCAGGCTCACAAATATAAAGGCTTGTATACTCACGTTCATTGAGAGGTCACCTTTGCTGGAGTGTGCACACATGAAAAAACACACACTTACTGTATTTCATGACTGACGGCTGGCTTATGAGGTGACTTAACCGTGGTACCAAAAATACCAAAGTTCAGACTCCTTCGTCTGTCGGGGTTGGCCCAGGGCCGAGAAAGACTCATTTGGATTCCACAGTTAGGTGGAGCGATGGAGGACCAGGTATCTGAGACCTGGATCAAGGGCGTAAACATACCGCCTGGTTTAGCCATCAGTCTGTCCCACTTTTGGAAACCTACAGTAGAAGAGGGGTGGGGTTCTCCCTGTGTCCTTCACTAAGCCAGAAGTAGGACTCAGCTGGGCAAAACAGGATGACTGTGTCAGATGTACTGGGGTTTCTCAGGTGTGAAAGACAATGGTACATTTACATCCCGACACCTGTGACAGAATTGCAGCTGACAGCTCCATCCTCAAGGCTTGGCCGCAACTTCCACCCAAATTCATATTCATGATGGGCAAACAGGGGCATACTCCAGTATATGTAAAAAGAAATATGTTAAAGAATGCAGAGCAAAGTTTCAACTGACAGGAGTTGCAAAATGTAAAAGTAAATCCTGTTTTGCTTATGACACGGGATGTAGGATATAATATATCACGCTGATATCTGATAGAGGCAGAGTCTGCTTGGGATTTTTCCAGACATTTCATATAGCATATGGTAGACTATGAATACCACTTTATTTTTGGCACCAGATCTATATAAATTTTGGGCCTGCAGTGAGAAAAATGTGGCTAGCAAGCGAGGTGGATACAGGTGAGCTGATGAAATCTCTGCACTTATGAATGGCACAAATATATATTTTTAAGTAGTTATTTTGATTTGACCTGGCTAAAATTTTGATGGCACAGAGAGTAATTTCTTAATTTTTCAGGGTTTTTTTCCATCATTTTACTGCTGTTTCTTTTCTATTATTGTGTCTATGAGTGTTTTGAGACGAAGTGTGTCGTATAACTGGCAATTCCAACTGTAGAATCTGCGCTGAATTTAGAAAACTTGAGGATCAGGTGGAGAGATAACAGCAGTGGGTTTACTGAAACCATTACTTCTATCTTGTGTCTGAAAAATAAGTGACAAACAGTTCCTCATCTGATTGTGGACCCATCAGTGGCCCCTCAAGCTACCCTGGTGGTGTCTGGACCCCAGTTTTGGAACCCCTGATCTAATCTGAACACCACCTTGGAAAGACGAAAGAGTTAGGAGTCAGGTTTGGTTAGCTGGCAGACCACAGAGCCAGGACAGAGGTAATGTGAGATGCAGGCTATAGCAGACCTATGGAAACCGAGAAACGTCCGTTTATAGTCCAGCCATAGAGATTTAATCTGTGCTATTAAGCTGGCCAGTGGCGTCCCTCTGCTAGGCCTTTCTTATGGGAATTTTCAAAGAGAACTATTACTGTGATTTACTGTGGACGGGTCTCAAATAGTCCACACTCTCTGTCTGCGTCTCTGGGTCTGTCCTTCTCCCTCACTTTGACTGTCTTATCGTACGTGTACGCTGAGCCAGACATACACATGCATGAGTTCAATAATGAAACCGCCATATACAGTACAGCATGCGGTGTGTTTATACATGCAGTAAACCTCAGGGTCTCTGTGTACACACATGCGTCTGTGTAGTATTTCCCTGCAGGGTCTCTGGGGTTAAGGTCAGAATCTCATGTAACCCACCCCTCACTGTTTTTAACTTCAGTGCCCCCCTCGACCTCACTCCAATGTCCTGATCAATTACGGCTACTATAATCACATGAGGGCCCCCCCCCCACCCGCCTTCCCTTCTCACTCCAACTCCTCAGACCTTTTTGGTCACGGTAAAGTTGGCTGTGTAGCACAATTATTATTCATTTTCTGTGCATCTGTGGTTATTTTTTAAAGAGGAAAATTTCCTTTTAAGTAAAAACTCATTTGTGATAAGTAGCTGAATATTTCGGCCATCTTTGCCCCATTTTCTCTTTTTGCTTTTTCACTTGCACACTTGGAAGCAATCACACACAGCCACACGAACACTCCCACATGTTCCATCACTCAGTGTTACTGTTCCTGAATTGAATGGTGGGAAAAAGTGAATTATCAACAATGATCTCAGCACTGTATTCTCCATCTGGCATAACGTTTAATATTGGCCACCTCCAGGGTGAGTCAGCTGTGAGGAAATTAGTCTAATTACTGGTCTGAATTCACAGCAGAAGAAGAGACAAGGACGGGAGACGAGAGGACTTTGATCTGGTTTAGGGATTGTAGAAAACTTGAGTAAGGCAGCACTATGAATTAATATTTTCCCTGTTTCTTTGGTCTTAGTTTGTTCCACCCCTCATGTCAATCTATTTGTCTGTCTGTCTCATCCTCTCAATCCTTTCTCCCCTAAGGGATAGATTTAGCAGATGTATGTAAATATGCACATATGTGCGTCTGGTTTATCCATCCCTCTGATTGGGTTAAGGCCTGGGCCCGGGGCAGAGACTGGGGTGAGAGCGAGGACTGAGGCCCGCTACTCACGCGAGGTGGTGAGTTTGGACCCTAAGCCATCTGTCAGCCCTGTCTCTCTCACATAATGTACACATACAGAAGGAAAGTGAGGGCGACTCAAACATTGAGACAAAACTCCTGTTACATGATGCTGCCATTTACTGGGAAAAGTTAGAAACTCCGGTTTGGTCCTTTTTTTTTTTTTTCTGGTTTGAAACATTACATGGTGATTCATGTACTGATTAGGTTTCATGGCAATTATGCCTGTGTAAACTCATTTTGAAGAGGATGTCATGCATTGGCATCAGTGACATTTTTACTCTCTCAAGTAGTAGATGTTGTCTTTCATCTGTCATCAGCGTTAAGATGAACGTGCAGCACACTGAAGCCTGCTCTGGTGAGTTGTTAACAGAGGAATAAGAAGTATAAAAAATAAGCAAAAAAAATAAAGAAAACTCACATCTAGAACTGGGCTTTTGATGAAGATGAACATGCGTGTCTGAATCCATGCTGGAGAGCGTCACAAGGTCATGCAGGTTAGGAGGGTTGCAGCAAAGTCCGTAGACTGAGGAATATGGAATGTGGACCTGAGCAGCGAACGGGGTTGCACCCACTCACTCCTCTGCTTATTCTCAGGTTAATAGAATTCTGGTTTATTAATACTTGGGTATTATTTTCATAGTTGTATTGCTCCTTTGTTTTTTGTTTTTTTTGAAAATAAGTTTGGCTAACCTAGTTTATAACCTGTCTGATCTGTCTGACTGCTTGTGTGTCTTGTCCTTTCAGACTTTGTTGTAGCCATGTCAAATGTAACATGTGGTGCATGTCCATAAGCAATAGAAATGATGGCTCCAAGTTTTAATAAACCAGAATTTTCCTTGAAAAATGAAAAATCCCTCTGTCCAGCTTCCTACTGAGCGGAGATCAGTTTCCTTTGTAATAAAGACAGCCTATCATGTTACCCCTCTCATAAAGTTGGACTCACATTCAAGCCCGTCTTTCAGTCGCTCATGCCCAGTTGTCATTTAACACCCACCTTAACCTTTAGGTCAGCCCTGCTTCCGCATAATTGTGTTGTTGAGTTGCATTCGAACTTACCTGAAATATATCTGTGGGCAGTGCATGCAGTAAGTGTATGAGCATGAATGTTTGGGTTTAACTTCATTTTGTGCATATACATTCAAGTAAATCATGTGAAGCCTGAGTTGAGTGGAGTGTTTTTAAGAGTGCAGGAAGGTAGAACAAGAGTGGTTAAAGCTAATCTCTCATGTCATCAGTTGTTGAATGGGGAGCGGAGTTTGAGCTATGTAATGGTTTATATGTAAATAATATATACATAATCTCCTTGAATCTCCTATGTTTGTGTGTATTTCTGTGTATAGTGAGATGAGGATTTGTCATTCCCCATGACAGAGACAAGTATTATTGATGAGACAGTGAAAATACCATCTTGAAGTACAATGTAAACTAGTTAAGAAACAGTTTTAGGCAAAATAGCTCTGACATTTCTCTTTTCCTTGTCTCTCTTCTCTCTTCATACAAACACTGGTGTAGAGTGACTGATAGGGTAGTTTATAATGCTGACTGGCTCTCTAGTGCTAATTGAATGCAGTCCCTCCCTCATCCTGTGAGGTTGTGTTTCACTCTGTCGCTTCAATATTTTATGCCCCTTGTATGCGCCAGGGCTAAAACATTTACAGGCCTATTGATCATGTGCTGGTATGAAGGGGCATTTTAGAAGACCACCATCCCAAAACCAGACACAAGGCATCAAAGCAGGAGACCCTGGATGTTTATACTATGTCTCCACTTCACGCTATAGCATCTGTCTGTGTTATTCAGAGTGCATGTGCATCGCAGTGTGTCTGTGTGTAGCTCTAACCTTGGCAAGTCAAGTACCAGAATTGTTCCCCATCTATCTGAACTTAACTACTCTGGAAATCATTACCTGGAATAGCCCTTCCTTCAAAGACTTTCTTGCTCTTAAACCCTGTGTTTCCTGGGCTGATAGGAGGGGGTAAACTTTTGGTGTTTGAAGAGAGAGTTTTTCTGTCAAAATTTAAGACCCTTAGAGATGATAGCAGGAAATCACCCGGGCAGGATTGTTGATGAAATCAAAATTTTGTTGCATTTCTGTTTTTTTATCTCATTCCTTTACTTGCAAGCCCCATGCTGAGGGAGGCCCTTTGATTTGAAAGTTTCAAAACTGCAAGGATCAGCCCTCAAACAACCTTGTAGTTCCTTCCAATAAACGACTGAGGAGTCATCACACGTAGTGAGAAGCTTTTGTATAATGTGCTATGTATTATCAACAGAGCAATCAAAGCATTTTTACCAAGGGGATATGGAGCTCATAGAGAGGTAGACATGCAAGCAAACACCAGGTTTGATTTATATTATCTACTGCCTACATTGTTTCCTTGGATAACAGACCAAGAGGGATAATAGATAAACAGCTGCACTGATCATGAGGGAAGACTCATTCACACACTGGGCGGTGCCCTGCGTGGAGCCTATGTTTGCTGCTGATAATATTCAAATGCATATTTTTCATAGTTCACGATTCCAAGTCAGTATATCTCATCAATGCCATTTAGATTGCGTCAGTTGTGTTTTCAATTGTACAAAAATATCCCTAAATGAATACATACACCAACATTTCCTGTTACTGTTTAAACCCATGTGGCATCTAGCAAAAGGTAAAACAAACAAACAAAGGTAATGAAATACATCTGCCGATAGTATCTGATCCAGTTCTCTCCCATGGCTTTTGTGAGTGGGGTGGTCTATCCATGTGACTATCTTGTTGCCATAGTAACAAACAAGAAGACAACCACATCAGGGGGCCTTCTCTACCACCTATCACCATGATTGAAACATCAATTTTTATCCAATTAGCCTCATTTCAGTATGAAGCTAACTGTAAATGAGATGCAAATGAAAGCGCACACGCAAACACTCATGCTGACATATATTAACCGTGTAGTCTCCTTCTGAACCAGTCGCACTCGCGGCCAGCTGTTTGATTAAGGCTGTATGAGTAATCCAGATGTGTACGCCTGTGAGTCGGGCTCCCATAATGAACCAATGAAAGGCCTATTTCGTCTCAGCCTCTGTCTGAAAAGCTTTTCTTCTTTATTATTTTACAAAGCTTTGGTCGTGGCTGGTAGTTTTCGTACCTATTCCCTGACGCCTTGTACAGTCTGGCTGTCGCTGTCGGGCGCTCACTTATACAAACACACTTATACATTGAGACACACATGTGCACACACACAGTTTGTCTGTCGCTGTGGGTAGCATGCAAAAATCCCATTTAATCATGTTCTGATTGACAAGCATCCTTTTTGTCCTTGCTCATAATGAGGTTTGTCTGGTGAATAGAAATGGCAGATCTGCTAGAGGAAAGGAGAGCACAAAGAGAGCATGCTCAACACAGCTAAACATCTGCTTGCTTAAAGCCATTTGAAGGCTTCATGCTGTGTATGCCAGTTATATGTCAGTCTGTGTGAGAAAATTTGGGATGTTAATATGAGATTTAGTATAGTTTAGATGTGTAAATCAATGCTATGCAACATGGAGACTAAGAGGAAAAACATTTTTGTCACAAATCGCTTTATGTGCATAACAGGAGGGATGAGAGGCAGAGTAGAGAGATGTGCGTGTTTCTCCTGGGGCGTTACTGTAAAAAGGTTTAATTGAATCTGTGGAGAAGAGGTGTGAAATGCATGTCAGCAAACTGTAGTGATTGTTAAATTAGACCAGGATAACTGCCGGGTTGTCATCCGAAATCTGGAGGTTTAAAAAGAGTCAACAAAGACGTATTTGTTTGTCTTCATGTGACCTTCTAAGATTTATCGTATGGTGTGAGAAAATAAGAGATCTAATTTGTCAACAGACCTGGCCATCACCTGCTCATCACCGGGTTTCCTTCCTTATTAGCACAGTACAATAATCTGAGGTCCACCCAACAGCTACAGCAAAAGTTTGCTTCACTATGACTGTTCAATAATGTTTGTTACCCAGACACAGATCTATTAAAAACAGTAATTTCTAATTGCTCTGCCAGAAATCGCAGGCCAGCCCTCTGAAGGGATTTTTTGTATATAGGACCTTTTTTTATGTACTTCTCATGTGATTAATACTTTGTCAGAGCTTCATTGTGCTTCAAACTGTGTCAGTGTGGTGATTGTTGGCTCATTGTTGGCTTTGTTTATTAGTATGTTAAGTTATGACCTCACTGTTTCCACCTTGTTACATTACAAAGCATTTGGAATGTTAATTAATAGCTCTGTTATAGCTGTTTTGACAGCAGATTTTTTTTAATTTCTTCATCAATCAAACACATCTAAAATAAACTTTTTAGATGTGTATTCAAATCCAAACTATGAAGCTGAAGTCCTTTGAGGAAGTTTCTTGAGGATAACACTTATAACATATGTATAGTAAACATGTTGAGAAAGAGTGTGTGAAGGGGTGTGTGTGTGTGTGTGTGTGTGTGTGTGTGTGTGTGAAGGTGTCTCCATGTGCTTTCTTGTGTGCTTTCTGCATAGAAGTTCAGTTCCTGATCATATCGTTCCAAGCAGAACTTCCGTTTTTGGTCCTAACAATAGTGGTAACTTCCTAGTTTATCGCATCATTTCCTGTCTCGGTCTAATACCGTCTCACACCACAGCGTCCGGTCCAAGAGACTGGAAATCCACCCCTAACCCACCATGTAATCAAAGAGAGGGTGAAAGTTGAAGGATCAGACAAAGCTAATTTAATTTTTATATATTAAATTTAGTGATTTTATACACCATAAATCATTTGTTCTGTTTCCTCGATAAACTGTAGGAAAACATGAACGTATGTCCTTGTTGCCATTACATTCAGCCTATAGGAACATATCTGGTCATCTTCATGGTGCTAGCTCGCCATTAAATTCAAATGTTCCACTTATTTTGCAACAATTTCCCCTCTATCTCACATTTAAATGGCATGAAGCAATGTCGAATTGGGTTGTAATTTGGTGATTTAGGTCAGCTATTTATGGCTGAGAAAAAAGATGGATTATCTTTTCTTTTTAAAGCTAAATGTAGGTATTGCACAGGTATTACAATGTTAAATTTGATATCTAACTCCACAGGGATTTAAATATACATATCAGACATAGTAGCCCCTGCAAGCTGTAAAACCACTATATGCCCGAATACCTGAAAGAGTACATTTGGACTCGTGTACACACACACACAACACAAAGAGACTGATGTAATATTCTCCTGTGTGCTGTAACAGTTATCCGCGAGGTCACATGACCAGGTCGCGTTCCTCTCCTGTGACAAGTATCGTGCTCGCTCACGTATTTTGGTGTGTGTGTATGTGTGTGTGTGTGTGCAGTGGAGGGATTTCAAGAAGGACAGGGGCTATCAGCCATCTTCATGTTTCTGTGGCTCAGAGGCCGCCACAGGCCAGGTGGTCTAGTTTGCCTAGAAGCTTGCTGCTCTCTCTCTCATCTATGGTTTTATTTCACTACTTATTTCTCTACTTAGCTGTGTTTCATCATTGTTGACGTAAGTCCTGCCAGTAAGGCTGAATCCCTCTGTAGGGTTTGACTGGGAAGTCACCTGATACACCTGGCCCAGAGCCTTGTTTAAAGCAGCTGCAGAGTATGATGAAGGCTGCAAAGACTAGCTGTGTGCTCCGGGACGTGATGCAGGCAGGTCAGAAGGGGACAGGCCTAACTAACACACTGCTGACAAGTTAATCTAGTCCTGCTCTTCATCAAACACTCACTACCATGCCAGGGATATGAAGCAAACTGAACTCAGAGGTAGCGACAAGAACAGTACATGTTAAACTTGAGCAAGAATGGCTCATTGTTGTAATACACATTTAATTTTGCCTGGAGACCCTGTCTAATGAAAACATTCTTGTAGTGCCATTTAGCAATGTGTAATCTTCCTGGCTGATTTTAGCTTCCATCATATGCAATCATCAAGTTTGGCATAATGTAAGCGTAGAATTACTTCATTGTATTTAGAACATTTGGCCTGATATTGTATGGACTCATCAGAGTCAAGTGAAGGGTCTGATACCAAAATGGCTTATACAGTATGACAACAACAAAATATGAATTAAATTCAATTTAGCTGTTTATATAATACTATAGAATAGGACCGTTAAGAAAGTAAAGGGCTTAAGGCTTAAGGCTTACTTTGATTACATAAATTGGACTTTGATTTAAAAATCCACCCAAAAACAGAATTTACATTTTTCCTTTGAAATGATTGTGTACAGAGAATTCAGTATCTACATCACGTGTCTGCCAAAGAGCAAATTAGAGCATCAAGACTTGAATTGAGGATCAGGTGACACTTTTTGTGTCCATTGGGACTGAAATAGTGACTCATAGTGTGCTCATAGTTTCTGTTTCAGAGAAATGCATTTCTCTTCCAGCTGTGACACATTTTCCTCATATTCAAGTTAAACCAGTGCTGCCATAGTGTCCTAGCAATTGTTCCATTATTCCCAATAATATTTGTCATAATTTAGTTAGAAAGGGTATCATCTTGAGAAATAACTCTGGCAGTGCCCATCCTGTCAGTACAAAGTTATAGGAGGAGAGAACTCTTCTGTACATTAGTATGTTGAGTCTGTATAAATGCGCTGTCTTATGAGATGGCCCAATCAGAGACAATGACGATGAGTAATTTTAAGCGAGGTAATCAACTGGGTGTGCGTGTGCGGGTGTGTGTGTCCACTCAGCCTTTGTTCATTCTTTGTTTTCTGAACCTGACACTGCTCAGTTCGCTGTTCTGGCGAAACACTGAGCGAGGGGAAACACAGTATCTACTGATGGAGCCAGTTCTTTAATGGAAGGTGCATTGCAGCGGGCGATCTGCTGTTGTAAGCCTAAATCTGAGTTGTCAATATGCATTATGCTGATGAAAAGCTTTATTTTTTTTGTACAGCAATTGTTCTGGTGTGTTCTGAAGTTTGCTAGTGTCCTCTTTAGTACTGTGTATGTCTTTGTGATCGTGTTTACTCTCACTGTACATACAGTTGCCTGAATCTTTCTTTGCATCCTTATCCTTTGTTCGTAGCAGTTGTGTGTGCGCAGGCCTGTGTGCATGTCTGCAGTCACAGCTTGTGTAGCTCTGTGCCAGTATGTGCCACAGTGAGTGCTGGAGATTAGCGGGAGCATCAAAGCAGCCAATCAGTGAAGCAGTGTTAGAGCGATGCCTGAGTTTACTGCCCCCTAGCCTTCTGTCATCGGCCACACCTAGTGGAGAACAAAGAGAGCGGAGGCTGGCACTGACTGGAGTATGGAGAAAGTGAGGGAGGAGGAGAGTGGGAAGCAAAAAACAAAAGAGGAAAAACAAAGATTAAAAACGCTGGGGATAAAAAGACCTGGCAGGGATAGGAGAGAGAAAGGAATGAAGGCTTAACTGGGTTTTTCCTGATTTAAAAGGGTTTTTTGGCTGTTCTTTTGTCCATTAGGGCCAGATGATGTCACACATTTTCATGTTAGTAATGGCAGTAATCAGTTGCACCACTATTGGGGTGTGTGCTTCCTAAAGGTAAGCCTAATAAATTTCACAACCTTGTTAATGTCATGGATTGAAGTGAAAGACCATTGTCACCATTAAAATGAAATAAAAGGCTCAAATGATTCATGGCTTTTAATCTTAAACCCTGAGCAATTTAACAACTATAGCAACTGTAATACTGAAGCTACTGCAGAATGTTTGTCTAACCAGAGACATCAAAATAAAGCTGAAATTTGTGGAAAATCCTGAACAGAACTGAACATTTCCATCTGTTCTTCACTCAAATCCATTGTTTACAGTATGTGTGTGTGTGGTGCATGTGTTCTTATGTGTGTGTTTTCTCTTTTTGGAACAGCAGCAGTTGGACTCAATTTTGGTTTGTGGTCCATTTACAAACCATCACCACCCCATTTCCACTTTCAGAGCTGGCTGCTGTTCAGAAACATAACACACTTGTTTATTAAGATTAAAGCACACATACGCATTAACAGAATGACAACAGTGCTCCTGCATGTAATTTCTGGGAGGACGATGACACTGAAGATTTGTGTCTTAAAACTTTACTTTCCAGCAATGCAGAGCCACCACTGGTGAATGAATGTAGAGCAGAGGACAACACAGTGCAACCTAAAGTAACTGAAATAAAATAAAAATCGACCAGAAATATTTTGGGTTCTCTTCCTTGGTCAAAACCAAAATGAGAGTGGACTGTAGCAAAAAACATCCAGAAATGAATGCGACACACCCTGTCTGCGTAGTAACGGGCCGTAAACTGCAACCAAAACTAAAAACAGAAATATTAAAAAATGTGCATACCTGTAATGCAGAGGCATGTACAAAGATGGAGTTGGACAAAAGGATTAAAATTCCAAAGCAGAGATGGTTTGCAACCAAATTAAACAAAAGAGAAAAGTGGGTAAAGGAAAACAAATCATTGCAGTTAAACAGGCTATTACCCAGGCTGTGCAGGTTTCACTCTCAGCAAAGAATATTGCACACGTTGCTTTAAGACTTCTAGCCAGTCGGGACCAATTGTCAATAAAAGACAGTCAGGAGACTGGAGGGTTAGAGACAGCGAGAGGCCGTGAAGATGAGATTGAGATGACAAAGATCGAAAAAGGGTCTCAAAGAGGAGAGGGGAAAGTGATAAGAGGGAAACAGAGGTATGAAAAGGAAGCAGGTTTAAAGGGAAATACCCCGTCAGTGCAGAGATGGGCCAACAAGGGGGAACCTGGGGAACGTTTTGGTTGGCCCCCGCACACAAGGCGCCATTGTGTGTCTGTCGTGGCGGGCTAACTGGGTTTGACAGGGCTGTTTTGACTTGACCCTCGGGGAGCAATGTGTTTGAGATAGAAATTTACCGGGGCATTTTGTTTCTATATCGTCCAAGAAACTGCTGTCTTTTCC
Source organism: Lateolabrax maculatus (assembly GCA_031216445.1). NCBI lineage: Eukaryota > Metazoa > Chordata > Actinopteri > Acropomatiformes > Lateolabracidae > Lateolabrax > Lateolabrax maculatus. The sequence continues at coordinate 12,279,899 of CM062197.1, read as the reverse complement.
TTCAGTGCAATGGCTCTCCTTTCATGCTTCACTCATAAGAGACACAGGAGGGATATTTACCTTTTTAGTCACATGGAGGCACATCTCTGCATGACGGGGATTTGCTACCAAGTGGAACATCCGGTCCACATTGATGTTACTTTTTCTTTGTAATTGCCATTGCAAATTAAAAATAATCACTGCTGTATATCATGTCAAAACAGGGGAAGTGCATGCGTATACGCACATATGCCTTCATGCATGTTTCAGTATGCATATGCGTTTTATTGTGTGTGTATATGTGTGGGTCAAGGAGGTATAGTTAATCCACAGGGGGCAAGCAGTGTGCAGAGTCAACACAGTGTCTGTAATGAAAGAGAAAACCAATAAGACTTTAAAGACAACAGGGGCCTCCCTTTCCTCTCCCTCCCCCAAGCCTTGTATACCTCTATCCCTCTGTCATTTTCATCCCTCTTTCTTTCTCTTTCTGCTGTTGTATCTTATCCCACTTTTTCTTGCAGTTGTATCAGTTGCCCCTCTGTTATTCTCCTTTGTAAGTGCTGAGCTGAGCTAAATGTGACCCTGGTGATGGGGAGCTTTGCTGGCTAAGGTACGATGCTGCTATCTGAGCTGAGGGGGGAGTTCAGGGGTGAGAAAAAACATCATCATGTGGATGCCTCTTGGAGGTCAAGTAAATACATTAAAGGGTAAGCAAACAGAGGGGAAGCATGGGCAGAAGCTGTTTTTTGGCAGCAGCACATTAAAGTGGGGGTTGGGAAAGGGGGGGCAGCAGGATGCAAATCTGTCATAGCAGGTGCATGTCGAAAGAAATGGTTAATGCTGTATTAGGGGTTATGTTACATATAAGCCTTTTTTTTACTTAATAGTATAGGTTTATGGTGCATAATGACTGACGGCAATTAGAGAACAAGATCTGGGTTTTGATTTAACAAGCCTACTTTAACCTCTTTGAAATAGCCTACTGTTTACTGTATCTTTAGATCTCCACCCTCGCTTCCTCGTACACCCTGCCCCTGCCCTCCTCCCATTTCTGAAACCCAAATCCACTCAAACGTGGCTTTGATCTGGGTAATAATCTACACCACCCCCAGTCCACCGCCCCCTTCTCACCCCTCTCCCAGGCAGCCTTGGTGTGACCAGCCATGTGATAGCTGGGACCCCATCATTTCCCATTACTGTGTGGCTTAGTGCATCTTAGTCACCGCCTCCTACCTCGAACCCCTTGGCTTACTGTGTTGGAGGTCTGTTTACCCCGTGACTTTAAGCTAATCTCGCCTCTAACTCCCAGCTAAACCTCTCAACCTTCATCGCATGTCCTCCCCTTCTTTATGCGTGAAAATGACGCCAAAATAGACAACTGACATCTAAAGAAGAGTGACAGAAATACACTTTCTACCGTGCACACTTCAAATGGAACCATAAATATTTTGTCATCATCTTTACTGGGTGTTAATTCTTCTGTATTCTCTTTGACTTTCTGTCCATCCCCTCTGCTTTGTCCTCCTAAACCCTCTGTTTCACATCTCCAAAACACCACATTAGTTCAGCTCCCTCTCTCCCTCCCTGGCTATCCACTCTTCCTCACGCACACTTCTTATCCTAACAATTTCCACTCCTCCCAACACATATTGTATGCAGCACTTTCACTGCACATCACCACCTCATCTCTCAGTATCATCCATTAGTGGAATCTCTGTTTCATCCCTTTCAGTCCTGACTTCTGTTTACACCTTCTTCCCTGTGCTCTGGGAAGGCAATGACAGGTGCATCATGATTTACATAGCAGAGTGCAGCTGATCGTGTCCACTGAAATGTTGACTCCATTGGAAATGTTGGAAATAGCATCTGTGTTGCTGCTGTTCTCCTTTTCCCTTAACTTTCATTCCACGAGAGTCATCGTAAAACCAATCAAATTTCTACAATTTTCTACATTTCTTGTGGAGTGTGACAGCATACTTTTCTATTTACTGAGAATATAAATTAGATAAAACTTTTTAACCTTGAGGTAATCAGTTTTTTTTTTTTCGCTGTAATGACGTCAGATAGGCTGTGGTTATGATTCAGCACAATGAATGAAAGCAGCAGAGATGCAGATAGGAGGAAAGATGGAAGCAGAAGAGGCCCCTCAATTAATCAGCATCACTAGAGTCTCATTATTTCTTGCTTTGAAGCTAAAGTCTCTTTATGTGGAGACTATTCAGCTTTAAATTAATCTTCATTCCAGCTTATCTCTGCGTCTTTGCCTCTGTTCGAGCAATTAGGCTAAGATTTTCAGTTTCCCAACATTCAGGTAAAGCAACTGTCTAAGCATTCAACATTCCTTTGAATACCTGTGGTGTGCTTTTAGGGTTTTTTATTGGAGACAATGGAGTAATCTGTGGCTCAGGCCCTGTCTGCCCAGTTCATGTCCACAGTGTTTGTGTTTGAAGCTACTACTGTGCTGCACAGTTCTTGCACTGGGTCCTTGTGTTGAGAAGTCATTTCCCAGTGAGCTGACTGATGAAGTGTGGACGTGCAGCTGATTTAAGACTTCTTTCCACACGTCTGTAGGTGTGCAACGCTAACCCCCGTCTCCCTCTTCGTTTTTTTCTCTCACATTCTCTCTCTTCCCCCTTTTCTTCATCCGTGCCTGATTCGCTCCCTGCAGGAGTTGGCTGTGCCTCTGACCCCGGGGCTGCATCATGCCTGGCCAACCTGTTTTTCTTGGAAATTCCAGTTGGCTGAGCTAGCCGTGGAGGATGGGACGATAATGGGGAGGAAGACCGCGCACATGTGCGCTACCTCTGTGCACATGAATGTGTATTTAATGGATGCTCTACATCACTGCCAACCTGGTTCACCAAGTGTGTTTTGGGTTTTATGAGGCCTCCGTTGCTCTCTTTAATCTGATGGGGTCCCTGCTGCTTGGCTGAGCCATCACGGTCCAGACGGCCTGTCTTTTGTTTGTGCTGAAATCAGAGAGGCAGAGAAACAAATGAGAGAGAAAGTTGTCCCCCCAAAGGAACAATTAACTTTAATCCTCTCTCAAGAAAGTGATGAGAGCAGCTGAAAAGCGTTAAGACTAAATAAAGGAAAAACAACAGAGAAAGACAAAGGTGATTTGAGCAGCTAAAGTAGCTTCGGACAGAACAGTTTATCCCGAGGAAGAACTTGGCTGCCTCTTCTAAGCACGGCCTAAATTCTGGGTATCAGGCTTTGGTCCCACACGAACTGCGATTTAACAGGTGCTTTAGGAATCAGGACTGTGTTTCTCACCACTTCCTCATATTCACCTCACATGTGCAGAGTCAGGAAATTAATTTAACAAGGATAAGCTAGTTTTTCACCCCCTCAGGCTGTGTATGAATATGTAATCGCAGTGTCTAATATCCTCCCCTCACACATACACATGGAGGCTTTTTGTGTCTCTGTGGGTCAATTAAGCAGAACTTAGTTATACTGTAGGCACGTGTGTGTGTGTGTGTGTGTGTGTGTGTGGAGCAGACAAGAGTTTGGCTCCTGATCCTTCAGCAGAATAAAGTTAATCAATAGAATTCATTAAGATGTAATTGGTTTGAGTGCAAGTTGACCATTCAGCAGTTTGTGTGTCATTATGAGTGCATAGTGTGCTCGAGTGTGCGTGTGTGTGTGTCTTTGCGTGTGCGTTAACAAGAATTATGTGTTTTTACAATACGTATTGGTCTTTAAATCGCACCTCATGTGTAGCAGCTATAGTTCGTGACCTCTAGGGTCTCGCATGGGACCCAAGTAGTTTAAACTTCTCGACATTAAATTTGCTAACTGTGTTTATTTTCATCTTGCCGTCGACCCTGATGCTAATGAGAATTAAAGCAGACAGACGAACCTCTATATGTTTCTCTCAACAGTCACCGAGCGGGTGACCCAACTCTGACTCTGGCTGTGGTTCAGGCCCAGGTCAATGAGAGGCTAATCCAGTTATCATAGCTGCCTGTTACTCCTAACTGCACAATCAACTTAGCTCTATTGTCAGTCGGAGGTCCGATATTAACAGCCGTTAAGCTTTGCTGCTTGTTGTTTGACCTGTATCATGCACATGACCACAGAAAGTGCACAAGGTGAAGGCCAGGTACAGTAATTTACAGTACTGTAGTCTAAACAGAAACGATCAGATACGCATGAAAGCACATGAGTTTTTGGTTATACAATAGTACTGTTAGTTGGTGAAGGTCTTGTGTACCATTAACCGATCTACAAGCATCAGCAGGGAAGCAACAGTACGGAGGCATCAACAGGAGCAGGCAGGAACAACTCCAAAAGTCTAAATGTTTATATTGTTGTATAATTATTGTAATAATGCCACATGGAAATGGAAATGGACATTAGCATTGCTCCAAAGCTGATTGATTCCAAAATTATCTTCACGAGAGCTGTTAACTCGCTTTATTATTTTTCTCATTTATCCAGTTAAATGTTTTGAAAGGTTTTTATGATTGGTTGTTGAAATTTTTCATATCATACATGGTGTGCAGGCTGAATATGAACATCACCAAAATGTAACATTTTTTTTTTACATGCCAACCAATTTGCCAACTTGCAAACCAGTTTAATTAGCTTATTTAAATATAGCATCTGTTTTATTGCAGTCCAGGAACAGAGAGAGTGAGCTATTACAGCGGCTGCCACATACAGGCCTGTTCGTGGTTTACCTCTTTAACCTGACCTGGGTTTCACCCTTGTTTAAGACATTTTTATAACGCTATATACAGTGTATATTCTTACTGAAGATGTGACACATAGGATTAAAGATCAACATTGTTATATTTTTTGCTTTACTGTGTAAGTATTCAGACTTGGTATGAAACAGCCCAAACAGACACACATCCCCCTGGTTTGGAGCTGCTGTGCCTCTCTGCAGTCAACAACTATCAGAGTAACCCAACACCAGATGTAAGCTCAAAGCTCAGGGGGAGCTCCTGCTATCTTTTACTATTGTCACTTCCCCGAGGTGGAGGTCGCTAACTGCCTGACCTCAGGCAGAACAAGGGAAAGAGGGGCCGACATGGAGAAACTGCAGATGACGACGAGGGAGTTAGATGTAAAAAAAAAAAGAAAAAGCAGAGATAGACGAAGAGGAAAGAAAACACACATACACACAGCTGGTTAAGTCTGTTCTCTGTGCTGATCTGCCATTTAAAAAAAAACAAGATTTAACCCCTGCTGACCCCTGGAATGTCACATTACACAGGTTTTTGATTCCCTGTAATCAAAGCTGCCACACATTTTTCTTTTGTAAAGATAACAGGTCTTACTCTTTTACTCCCTTACTTTTTTGTCAGTTGCACATTCATACCGTACCGTCATGGGTGACCTGTTATACACACACACGCACACACACCTACACCCCCCCCCCCCCCCCCCCCCCCCCCCCACACACACACACACACACACACTCACACGAACACACACAGACAAACTCGTCTCTTGGGGTCAAGGAAAGAGAGGCGCAGCTGCAAGTTTGGCTCACCTTTGACCCTTAAGACTCACAGTGATTGGATCACGCATACACAGACGCACACATGCCACACACATGCGCACAGACACACAGTTTACAATGACCCTCATCCCCGAAACTAATATTATCAGATGAGTGTGGCCTCTTTGACTGACCATTGCTGGAGGGCAGAAAAAGGTAGTTTATTCGGTTCCCAATAAACCCAAGCTTACTTATAATGATAAACACACTCCGCCTTATTAGAGTGAACCTCCCACGGAGCTGCGTGTTGGTTTACAGATCGAGAAATAAAATGACACTGAAACATAAATGTTTATATGGAGAAAATCAGGCTTCAACTAGCCTGGAAGCCTGCATTCATCTAGAAAAAGCCTGCTGCTCCACAGAGGAGGACTTGGTTTCAATCAGATTTACTTTATAAACCCGTGATTTAGTTTGAATTGGAAACATGTCAGAGTAGAATCCTTTAACTCAAGTTTGGCTAGATTTATTGTATTCTTAGCCCCTGGGCAGAGATAGTAATAGATAAATAATGTAATAAGTCTTTGTGTTAAAGGCTTCCATCTGGCAACTTACGACAATGCCCTAACCACTGCAGTGCCGTAGGCGTAAGATACAAGGAATCATTGTGGCAATGACAAATGATTTTTGGAGTTTACCTCTGTGTTTGTATGAGGCCAGCCATTTTTATCTGCCATGTTTTGAGTTTTTGGTGGAGAGTGGTAGAGAAACATTAGTGGCTTTTCAATGAGTCATGTTTGGGTTCTCTGCTCAAACAAGTCTGCAGTGAACAAGAAAATGTCTAAGACTCTGAAAATACTATTTTTTGACCACAGTCGATTGATACATCCAAACATATTTACCTGCCAGTTCCATTTCCAAAATAGCATATTAAAGAATCAATATTATGTTTCACATTAGACAAAACTCTTCAATATGTGTAAACCAAAACCATCAGTAACGCATTAGTTTTTACCTACAATTTGCTCGGTAAACAATATGATCATATCATCACAATATGATATTGCTAAAAGTCAATAAATTATAATATTGAATTATGGCCAAACCCAAATTTGGATATCTAAATAGTGATGGTAACGCTCCATTGTGGCCATTAGAAAAATGTAACCACCACATCCAAAATTCTGCATTATTTGGCTGAAGTCTGGTGTTAATTATTTTACACCTATTGTCCTTAGTGTTGGAGCTCACTGATGACATGGTGACTGACAAGGCCCTGATGAAACTGTCCCATGGCCTCGGGGATCACATCGAGGAAGTATGACTAAATGGGTGGAGGGCTCCAGAGGCTTAGAGACACTATTTTGGTTTAGTGGAGCGAAGCCGTGCAATCAACAGGGATAAGCCTGAACCTTTGTGTAGCATGTTTAAAAGGTATTGTGTGTATCTCTATTTGCGTATCAACTTGAACCATGTTATTGAGAGGGCAGGAGTTTTTTTGCCTGTCGGCCCCAGATTGGAAACGTTTGTGTAAACATCTGAGACTGATATAGTGACGGTGGTAATAATGTTTATTTTGAGACTGTAAAACATCAGCTTTATCAGAAAAAAACTCAACCGCAGAATGTAAACATGAAGATAGCAGATGGTTTTCTCAGCAGCATGTACCCGATTTACTACCAGTTCAAAGCTTTAAACTAACTTTTTTCAAACATTGTGTCTCCCCTTTGATAAGACTTTGAAGTCTTGCTGATGACAGAATCTTATTTAGAATATTTCAGATCTCTGGAGGAAGTTGACACTGACTTTCTCCACTCCGTCCGCAGCTGTCTTCAAAATAGATTGTTCAAATCACACCTACTGATCTCCTATTGTGTCCTTTTTGCTCTCACAGATGGACTAATCAATACCCATAATCACAACTGCTCACTGCTTTTGCCCAGAAAACACACATGCACACACACACACACACACACACACACACACACATAGAGTGTGTGTCATAACATTTGGGTGTCACAACACAACATTTGCCAATTTGCAAAGCCCACAGACTAAAAAAATGTCCGACAGACAGTTTATTCTTGTGCTTCAGCATGAGTCATCTTCTAGCCTTTTATCATCTCCCCTTTCTCTCCCTCCTTCTCTTTTTTTTGTGCAGAAATGCTTTGAACATAAAATACAAATTGGAAACAATAAACGTCAACAGGATGCTAACCCTCAAATTCCAAGTGCCCGCTCCCAATGATATACTCTTAACAGTGGTCATAGAGTCACACACTACTCAAAGAGAGAATAAAATCCTGTGGCGTCCCAGTGGAGGAAAAAAACAAAACAGATTCCACACTCTCTCTGTTTCTTTGTCATGTTTTTATTGGAGAAACCACCAAAATGCCCAAAATTTATATATACACACACACATGTCTGCAGAAACACAGATGCGTCCCCCTAAACACTTACTGTTTTGCTGTTTGAGCTAGTTAGAGGATTTGAAATTACCCAGAGTGATGTCTCCGAGGCAACCGTGGGTCACTCACTCTCAGTCATTCATCCTCCCATTCATCCCCAAACCCAACAGCTCAGACAGTCTCAGACAGGACTCCCCTCCAGTCCGTCTTTGTGCTCTCTCACTCCTTAATTACTGTTTTCTCTTCATCTCTGGAGCAAAATTACAACTGGAAGACAATAAGCGACTATCATCGCTCACTTTATATGACAGGCCTCACTGTAAATCAAAGATGGTCTGGAGAAAACTTTCATGCATTTTGTTCTGTTTGAGCAGCCATGGTTTGCAGTAGTTTGATACTTTCAGAAAACATAAAACAGAAGAGTTGCATCACTCATCAACAATGTAACAGCGCTTAGCCTCATTTAGCTCGCAAATTTCTGAATTTGATTGCTGACCAAGGATCATTTACAGGGGCGCAATGTTGATTTCCCTCATTATGCTTTAACAAAACAACACTGCTTCCTAGCTCATGCTGAAGAGTTTTGATAATTGTGGGCCATATTGCCTCGATCATACGCAGACTCAAGACCGTCGTCTCTGCGGGTGGTTAACGTGCACGTTCACCCTTCAACTTTGATGCCTGACCTCAGGCACCTCATTAGCTTCCCTGTTAGCGAATAGCGACAATCAAATCCCCGGTATTTCACAGATATGCAGATCTGTTGCTTGCAGCTGCTCCACCAGGAAGAGTGAGTCTCGCTGAGGCCGCGGACACAGACAGAGAGACAGGGTTTAAACGGCTATAAATATTTAACAGTAAGTGAAAAATAGGGCTGATTTCTGCACTGATTAGGCCAGCTGTCAGTCAGGACCCACAGGATTCACTTTGAAAAGAATCTCTAAAGGGGGGGAGGACAGGGAGGCAACGACAAACACATATAGTAGACCGGCACACACACAATTGCACACCAGGGTTTAGAGCTGCTTCATTGCAGGGCTTTGTGCAAGATAGGATCACTACCATCTAAATCTCCTGTGTCTCTTATCACTTTTCAGAGTCCAGTAAGGTGATGTCATCCCTCATTGTGTTCCTCTACCCTTCTGTCCATCCCTGTAACTAGCTTTTTATCTCCCTCTGACCTCACTTTTAACCTCCATTCACATTTCGACTCCCTCTCCTTTCTTCCTCTACCTGTTTTCAGAAAAGAGATGACGGCCTGTTCTTGATCTACAGAGCTAATAGTGACAGACCTGGTATAATGGCTGGGCTGTAGTACTTGAGGTTTTTCTAGCTTAGAACAAATTGCCACTGATTATTTGCTATTGCCGTTACCCATTTAAATCTAAAGGAATTTTCTGAGTGTGTCTGGAGGGTAAGACTGAGCCGACTCGTACATAACTGCTAAAAACATACCATAGACTTAAACAGATATTCAGACTTGTGTATATGTCTGAACAACAGCTCCTGTGTCCCTAAACATGAGATGCAGCCCCAAAGATAAACTTCCTAACACACACCACATGTCTGCATGTTAAACTCCATGGGCTAAAGCTGTAACTCTATGGTAGAGTTTACTGTTTAGCTTTGAGTGTGGGACATCTACAAATGTGTCCCGTTGTGTGTGTATGCATCTGTGAGAGACAGAAAGAGAAAGAGCCAGAGAGACTTCTTAGTGGCCGTCATCCCTTATTATGTTCATTAATAATATTAGCATTCCTTCCTCCAAATATAGAAGTCACTCTCTTGCACTCCGTCCCTTCACCTCCCTCCCCTTCTCCTCCCTTCAGTGGTTTGATGCTCCTAATCATTTCCAGCCGTGAACTCCACATGAAAGACAACGAGCACTTGCCGTAATAGGGTGCTGAAAGAACGAGTGAGGGAGAGGACAGAAAAGAGGGGAGTCACTAAAAAAGAAAGGGGAGGTCAAGGGAGGAATGGAGATTGAACGAGAAGCGAGATGAAGCCTCGGTCCTCCTCGTTCCCATTTCAAGGTCTCGTGTTATCATTAGCCCTGCCTTTTGTTCCTTTGCCAAACTATTTCCCCCTCCCCCCCTCCTCTCCCACCTTCCCCTCCCTTCTTTCCTTCCCTGCCATATATCTTAATTGTACCCATAGTGCCTCAACTCATTGGCAATAGAAAGACAGAAATTGATTTGGAGATTTGAGAATGCCTCATATGAGGAAGGCAGCTCACTGGAGAGTGAAGGAATGTGTCAGTGGAAAAAGAGCAACAAAGTTAAATGAATGTTTAGCCCTAACCGACACTCCAACACAGTTATTGGCTTTAAATCCTGACTCTTATTTCAGTTTGTTGTAAATAACTTCAGCTTGTGTGCAATTATCCAACGATGAGGCAAGCTCCAGGTCTGTCATGCTCTTTTATGGTCATTGCTGCTGCTTTAAAGGATAATTCAGGTTTATTACAGCTTGGGCCTAAATTTCTGCCATTATTTATAACAGTAATAATAACAATGTGCAAATCATGTTAATTTCTGAGATCTGGGAATGCAGTGACATCCTTAAAAATAAGTCATCAACGAGATTTTGAACAAACTCCCAGATTTGCCAAACATGAAACAGAAAATCAAGATAAACCGCAAAAAAAAAAAAAAAAATTATAAAATGACAAAGATTAAGATTTAAAAGAGGACATATCTAAAGAAAGACTAAGTAAACAAAAATAAGAATCAATGACAGAGTACAGTGTCATCATAACTGCATTACTGATAGAACAGATGGCCAAAACTACCAAAGTAAGTAATAAACCAGTATTATCCTTTAATTCTGCATATGGTGGGACAACATTTGCGTTAATATTAGACTTCTTCTTGGCCTATTTGACCTTGGAGATGATGATTGCTTTATAAACATTCAGGCCTGGCACCAGGCACAGGAAGAGAAGATTAGGTTGGGACAACTCTCTGTGTTTTACAGGTTTTACTTTGAAAGCCTATAGAATCTCCCTCTCTCTCTCGGCCTCTCTTTCATGAGAAGCTATAAAAGTCCAGAGCCGCAGCAGAACTGCAGCTGCGTCCGAGGAGCTGTGCGCAGACTCCCTCTGACACGAACTGATGTTTTACAGAGACACACTGCAGAGAACAGCAGGATCCACCTGGACCAGCGCCCACATCTGGAGAAGATGAGAATAGAGGCGATACAGTACAGCAAAAGGGAGAAAACCATAAGTATAATGAAAGACAAAAGGACAGAAAGGGAAAGAGGTGAAGAAGGACAAAAGACAAACATAATCCAGTACAGAAGTAATAAGCTAGTAAAACCTGGAACAAGTCAGCCGCTGTCATACCTGTCACTCTTGAGGTTTTGGGGCAAGGTCTTGGCCCTCTGGCATCATTAGACACTACCTGTTAATCTGCACTATAACCGCAACCCTGCAGCATTAAACAACAGACAGATGACTCAGGGTGATGTGTGTGAATGTTGAGTTGCAGATAGGAAAGGGTTACGTGTGTGTGTCTGAGATCTACATGTAAGTGGACCCTTGGAGAGCCATTCACCCATATTTCTGCAGAAGAAGAATGAGAGCGACAGTGGGAGCGTACGATAGAGAAAGGCTAAATGGAAAGGTAGAGAGACAAAGAGGCAGAAGGAGAGAGTGGTTGTGAAGAAGAGTGAGGCAAATGAATGATGAGGTCTGGATCTTTGCTAATGCTCCAGTGAGTGATCGCTCCTCTACTGTCCCAGCCAGCGATGAATGGCTCTCTATGGACAAAAAGCTCCAGGCCAGAGTCCTGGGCTGAATCCGATACTCGGCACGCTCTTCCTGACTGTTTTTCACATAGTCCTTACCAGGCTGACTTGTGCTGTGTGAGACTGGCTGCCGTGTCTTTTAACAGATATATAGCAGTCAGTCATTGAACTACACCATAGGTAAATCAAAGTACTGTATGAAAGCATGCTGGATGGATTTGTGTTTCTTGTATTACAAGTTCAGATGGTTGGCAGATGCTTAACTGAAGCAGTGTATTGTGTTGTGTTCGCGTTTTGGAAATTCCACTGATAAATGGTCTGAAAGGCCAGTACATATCCTCAAAGTCAAAAAGGAAACTACACAGCTGGTATGTCAGATAATGCATGTTAGAAGTGATTAGCAACTTTAAATGCTTCGACTCCAGGTCAGGTATCATTAAAATGCAAGACAGACACGTTTGAGCCATGTTCCTGGCTCAGTCGTGTCGTCAGGTGGGATATCAAAGCTCCCACAGAAAAGAACCACATTGGTGGTTTTGCACGTTTAAGCCCATTAACTACAAATTGTGTATACTTAGCATTACTGCAGACCATTTTCCAAAGTGAACCACACTCCAGACATTCACCACCTTCCAGGCAGCCATTGGTTTCAGATCATGCCAATAATGTTTGAAAATTAGCTTGCAAAACCACGATTAGTATTATATAATATAATAATGAGTACCATAGGATGTGAGTGTTTTTGTTTTTTTTCTCACTGCATCTCTAAATGCTGCATCATCCAAAACAACTTACACTGAGTAATCACTCACTGAAGAGGTTTAGTATCTTGCTCCAGAGCATTACAAAAACACAGGACCAAACTTTTGACCTTTCAGTATAAAAATAAAATAAAACAAAAAAACAGGCCTTCTAACTACTAGACCACACTGCCACCGACAATACACCAACATCCAACAATCTGTGTAAATGTGGAAGATCCATGCTGCGTTATAACCACAAATATCCCTGAGACAAGCCTTACGCAAGCATACACCTAAGCACAAAAGAGATTTAGTCGTTGAAAGGCATGAGCTGCTGTGTATGTGTTGCTATGTAGTTGTATGTTTATCACGGCGGGATACCTCCGGAGAGTACGATGAGGAATAGGTGTGCAGAACTGAGGCTGGCTGGCTGGTCATGGATCAGAGAACAGGCTCCGGCAAGGGAGGAATTCCTCCCTGGCAAACACCGTTGTCTGGCCTACCAGATCTTTTGATTTAAGAAGACATGTTGAGTGTGTGTGTTTACTAGATTATCTTATTGGCTTTAAAACTGTGCTCCTTTTCTTCAGTTGAGATAAGAGCTGTAAATTCAGGACAGGGCAACAAATCAGGAGGGGCGTTTTTGGTATCGAATCAGTTTGATCCGACCTACTGGCCTGTGTAGTGTAAACTGAACATTGGTGCTGTGCTGTCAGATTGATTGACAGGAAAGAAATGTACTGATCCTTACAAGCTCCTTGTCTTTTCAGGAGGGTTGACATGATTTTCTTCTGCTTCACATTTCAAACTGTTGTGCTTTGACAAAACTGTCATGGATTCCAGCCTTGGAGTTCCCCTTGTCGAGTCTGAAACCACATATTTACTGTACTGTATATAGTATGTTGCAGCAGAAAAACTCAAATCATTACATCTTTCATTTTATCGCTCCCAAGGTTTCCATTAAAGTGTGCTTGCACACTTTTTTTCTTAGTAAAACTTTGTGTTTGTCTTGCATATTTTTTCCAGCATGAAGAATCCATACCATACTGTTGAGGGTTTTTAAATTTCAGTGTGTGGAGAATCAATGTCCTGCTCTTCTTCTTTTTCCCAGCCCCTATGGAAGTTATTTCCAGTCCAAGCCTCCATTTAAAAACTATTTCTAAGCATATTTATGTATATGTGTCCAACCCCTTTATTTCATATAAACTAAACAAACAAAGTCATCCTTTGCTGCCTTATCCAGGGTAGAACCCACTTTCCATCATCGTTGTTGGGGATCTACAGACTTGTTGGGGTAAAGATAGAGGTGATGATGAAGTCACCCTATGACCAGGTGGGCGGTCATGGGTGTTTAAACCTCTTTAATTAGATTTAGTGAAAAGGATGGGGTCATCATATATGTGAGTGTCTTTGTGTGTGAGCATGTACACGTTCGCGCAGTTCTCATCACCACAGGTGGCTAATCCATCACAGACAGTCAGAAAGATATGAGGAACAGCCAGACATGAGCCTAGATCCCAAAGATAGTGTTAGTCTCAACACTGGACTCTTTAGGAAGTCCCATTAATGATCTAAAATCCCAGCTGTAACCACTGACCAAAGAAAGAGGTACAGTATGACCTCTCAAAAACCACAACCGTCTAGCCACGGTAACACTACAACTAAAAACCCTGAAGGAGCTGTTCTAATATTCCCATCCTTTAATATCCTATAGGAGCAACAGTATGAGTCAAGGTAGTAGTGTCTGTCTATAGCCAGTAGGTAAGTGTAATGGTGAAGACATGTGTTGGTGGGACGGAAGGAAAGTAGTTGCCGGATGTCTGCTATGGTGGTCCTGTGCTCTGTGGGATTTAGGGCCAGGGCGAGTTCATAGGTAGGATTCAGACGTATGATAAAATCATTCAACAACAAGCACAGACATAAGAAATTTGTCTTTTACTTACCTCTTTTTCAGTGTTAACCCAATTTTGAGAAGCTGATTGGGGTGGAAAAAACCATGGCAGCACCAGTGGCTGTGCACCTATATAAAGCAGACCTATATGCACTTTATACTGTATGAAGATATTGCAACAGGGTAGTGAAAACGTTGAAAAAGGGGATTTTGAAAATAATGTATATTATTCCTATAGTCATTGTAGTCAGAGAATATTCAACCTATTAATACAATAAAGTCAAATTTTGCTAAAAAGTCAGAATATTTCAAAGAAATTGGCATTATCATTATTAATATTCCTCAAAGCAGTTTATTCTCCACATATAAGGACTAATAAACAGTTTAAGACTTTATTCACACAACATCACAACTTAATTCTCAAAACATACAACATACAACTGTGAGTGTAATACTAAGATGTAAACATAGACTGCCAACTTGTCTCGTATCTTTTTAGATCAGTACAGTATAGCATTTTATTGTACATTATTTCAGTGAGACACAGTGGAATATCCTTCCTTTCTCAGAAAAAGTTTAAACAGTATTCACACAAAAACAACATTTAAACTCGAAATTAAGTTTCTAGGAAATCAAACACTTCAGATATCTTCCTGTAGAAGAGACTGTAAGACAGAGAGGGAGTGATGTCATGAGGCCTCCTGGATCTTGGCTCGCCTTCAAGGCTTCGAGATCTGACGGAGAGAGCTACTTTTAACAAGCACCATAAACGCCACCAAACTCTGTTATGGACCAGTGTAAAACTTCAGTCAGAGGCAGGACCCTAGAGCACAGAGGACATTTCCCTTTTGTGTTTTGCAAGATTTTTGAGTGTTGTAATAGATTTAATTGGAGCTTTCAACGTACATTTGTGTGTGTGTTTGTGTGTTTGCAGTAGAAAGAAGAATGTTAGGTAGATGAGACAAATTAGGTCAAAGGTTAGGTCAAGACCTAAGTTTGTAGGAAAAATATGGAATATTAATGTCTGAGGTGCGTTTTTCAGTGGCTCTCCCAGTCAGTCAGACTGTATTTTATTTAAATTCCAGTTGAAAACCAGTTTGGGTCTCTTGACCTTCCAACAGTTATCAAAGTGCCTGTGTTGAACCCTGAACCAAACGCACAATCTCTCAAAACTCTCCTCTCCTCTCTTTAACTAAAGGTTACCTGTCAGTTTCCTCCCTCTGTAACCATGGTTACACCACACCACCTGTCCCTTTGCCAATTTTTCAAACACAGCATGGGGAAGATCTTTCAGTTTTTTTTTTTTGTACACGCAGTATATCTGATCTAGAAAAGTGAATTGCTCTCACAGATGCTCGGTTTTATAGTACTCTGGAAATCATAACAAGTAGTGCTATGGTGTGTGATATTTGGACAAGTGCAGATGTATGAGCCTATGAGGTGACTGTATTATGGGACATTATTGTGATAACAGAAAGGCCCTTAGCTCGTATATAATAACTGTGACACATGTAGTTTTTCTTTCACGCATATTTTGGGACCTGCTGGGTGCGTTGGTGTGATGCTTTTTGAAATCCTTATGTCTCACGGGCTGTTTGGCACCGGTCTTACCTCATGTCTCTTTTCCCTCAGGTGTCAGCCACAGATGAGGATCGTGGTTCCTTCGGTGCTATATCCTACACGCTGGGTTCCGGCTCTGGGAGTGCAGTACCAACCCACTTTACCATTAACAAGGAGACTGGCCAGCTTTGCACCAGCACCGCTCTGGACCGGGATGAGGGATTGGACAAGTTTGACTTGACCGTCACTGCAACGGATGGAGTAAGAATGCTCATACCCTAATGTAATGGCAGACAAATCATTAATTAAAGGAAAAGTTCAACATTTTGGGAAAAATGCTTCTTTTATTTTTTAAGCACGAGTTAGACAAGAGGATCGATACTACTCTTAACATTAACATAGATATGAAGCATCTGCAACAGACTAACTTAGCTGAGCACAAAGACTGGAAGCAGGGGAAAACAGCTCACCCTGCAAGGTAACAAAAGCCCCCTGTAAAACCATAATATGTTGTTTTCATACATGGATTTTGTTCAGATTAAACGAGCGAGATATAATGTGTTAATTGTTTAGCTTTAGAGGTGCTGGTGGGTGGATTTTGTTACTTTCAGACTTACTTTCAGGTTAGTCTTTGTCCCAAGCTAACTGGCTGCTGGCAATGGCTTCACAATTACCGTACAGACATGAGAGAGGTATCGATCTTCTCACCAGACTCTCGGCAGGAAAGCAAATAAGCTTATTTCCCCAAAAAACTGTTCCTTTAATCAATGCATTTTTTTTTGCCATCAAAGCCTATTCAAGTATAACTGAAATAGAGTTCTGAAGGAGAGCACTAGTTCTTTGTGTAGCCCCATGACCAAACACATTTGCTTGCTCAGTGTGTAATGCTCCTTCTGATCAAACCTTCGAGCTGGAGGCAAATTAAACTGAAAATAAATAAATAAATCTGATCAAGCAGACATTCAGGACATGAAAAAGACAGCGTCCTGTCCCTCACTGTGTGTCTTCAAAAAATCAAGCGGAACCACATCAGCATGGGAAAGCAATCAGAGCAAAGGAGGTAATTAAGTAGGTCAGCAGATCCATTTAAACAATCAGTTTAAGTGAGCTTTTACTGTAGGATACCTTTTGAGTTAAATATGATGCGTTACTTGACCACATTTACACACTCTTGGCTCTAGCATTTTCCCACTAGACCCATGCACATTTAAAGTATCAATCACATTGGATACACTTAAATAGGCATTCAAACTCCACAAAACACGCAGTAAAGCAGTCATTCTCTTGGGTTACATAAAGAAATACAATACATAACCATTGTTGAAAATTTATTTTTATTAGTCTTTTTAGTGGTAGTGTTCATACTTTTAATTCTCTTCACGTATTCCTGTTCAGTTAAAGATTGAATTTGGGTCTATAATTTACCACCCAACCCCCACAGTGCATTTCCTCTCCCACCCCCAGCACATTTCCAGCTCAATTCAGCTGGTGGCTATCCTGTAAAACTAAGCACACAGATACAGTGTAATGAGTGCAAACTCTTCTCCTCACTGACAAATGCATGCAGCGGTTGGCTGGCCCCATATTTCCCTCATTTTCATCAGAGAACTCGTCTTTCTGTGTTACTTTACAGCTGCTTCATCTTTACAGCGTGACATAAATCTATTGTCACAGTTTCATAACATAAAAGTCCTGGACTGTCGCTTTTCACTAAGGGATGGAAAACAAACTGAATGTTGTCTTTGGGGATATACAGTACAGTGCAGGAAAGGGAGAAAATAGATTTGCTTATGATGTAGCCTCCCTTTGTTTCAGTAGTCAGTTAAGGTCCATATTATCATTACAGCATTGGTGCCTGCTGATGTGACCTTACGCACTCTGCTAACATTATATTTTAATGCTAAAAATCTTGAATCAAATCTAAACCCGAATGTATTTATTTATTTTTTCTTTTCAGGGCGGTCTGAGCTCAGTAGCCCGTGTGCGGGTCTCGGTGGTGGACATCAATGACAACCGGCCCACGTTTTATCCAGCCCTCTACACAGTCAGTCTTAGTACCCACAGTGCCCCGGGGACCTCTGTCGTCAAGGTAACAGCGAATGATCCTGATGCTGGGGTAAACGGCAGGGTGACCTACCGCACGGTACCTGGAGGAGGCTCTGCTTTCTTCACCCTCAACAAAGACACAGGTATGTGTGTGTGTGTGTGTGTGTGTGTGTCGTACAATCCCTATGGCATGTAAAAGCATGTGATACAATTGTGTGTGTAAACACTGGCACCCACACATGATGAACAAATATGTATGGATTGCTTTGGAGTGTTTAAAAACAGAAAGATATAGAGTAATTTGTCTTGTCCACTTATCTTTCTTCCTCTACAGGTGTGATTTCTCTCTCACGCTCACTCCATGGCAAAGCCAACACTGTCATCTCCATGGTGATATCAGCCGAGGATGGCGGTGGTCTGACGGCGCCCGTCAATGCCAGGGTAAACGTGAGTGTGGTTGGAGGCTCGGTGGCGTCTCCCGCGTTCGAACAGGCCCAGTATTTCTTCACTGTGTCCGAGGACGTTCTCAGGGGGACAGTGGTGGGAGTTGTCCGGGCTGCTGCCAAGACAGGTGAGGACGCCCGAGTCCACTGCTGAAGTATTTTCTCTTTGCCCTACTATAAGTCAATGTGTATTCTGCCTGTGGTCATTTCAGGCTTTGCTTTTATCAATTTATTTGACATGATTTGCAATGGGGAACCTGTTTTATGTGACTTACCTGGTTTCATTTGTCTGATAAGTACCAGTACAAGAATGCACTAATGGGCTGGAGAGTGTAGGATGTCTTAACTCTCATTCCAGCAGTTGTACAAATACGCAAGCAACAAGAGAATACACTCCATTAAGAATTCACATCCATCACACAGCATGGGCTTTACTGGGGATTGTTTTCACTGCGGCCAGACTTTTATTTTCTCTCAGTATTAATGATGGAGAAATGGATTTGGATGGGGCCGTAATTCTGAGTGGGAGTCAGAATGAAGTGTCCGTAGTGGTGCAGTGGACAGAAGAAGGCTGTCTGTCTCTGTAACTGTACAAGGCTTTCAGTGATTCTAGCCCTTCATTAACACACTACATCCGTCTACTAAAACTGGATATGGATCTGTCATGTGATTTTCTTAATGTGGCGGGTAGGTATTAATTTAGCTTAAAAAGAGTGAATAACCAATAAACTCTTACAGTATATTGAAACCCTTCTAGTGGTGATTTTTTTATTTTTTTTGTCATTTATCAAGCAGAAATGCCAAAGATTTTCTGGTTCCAGCTTCTCACATGGGATCATTTGAAGCTTTTCTGTAATTGTCACATGCCTTTTCAGTATCTGTTGACATTTTGCAACCCTAGTCCCTTTGTCACTATCTTTTTCTCACTCTTGTTTTGTTTCTTTCGTTGTCTCTCTGTGTCTTCCATGCAGGTGTTTCTAAGGATATTTTCTACTCCATCGCCTCGGGAGACCCAGATGGTTACTTTACAGTGGACAGTGCCTCTGGTACCGTTCGCACTGCCCTTCCTCTGGACCACGAAACCTGCTCCAGTCTTGACCTGGAAATCCAGGCACGTTCCGGCTCTCCTCCAGCATACGGAACAAGCCGGGTACGAATAACCATTTCAGATGTCAATGACAACGCCCCCACCTTCCTCCCCTCCTCTTCGGAGTCCCTCCTTTTACCTGAGATCACCAAAATGGGGACGGTCATCTACACCATTCAGGCAACCGACAAAGACTCTGGTCATAACGGTCAGCTCAGCTTCGACCTGGTCTCTGCTGGGGCTGCAGGCAGTAGTGGCCAGAGGACGTTTGGTGTTGACCGGGGCAGCGGGGAGGTACGTCTGATTGGGAGTCTGTCATACGAAAGTGTCCCACGTTATGACCTTCAGGTAGTTGCCAAGGACGGTGGAGCGCCTCAACTTACCTCCACCTTCACCCTCGTGGTCCACATCCAAGCGCAAGATGCACAAGGCCCCAACTTTGACACCCTGACTTATCGCGTGGAGCTACGGGAAAACACACCGCTCAACACGCGTTTCCTCCAGGTTCGAGCACTCAACAGAGAGGCCTCTGGAAATGGTAGAAGCTCCTCCTCATCTTCCTCCTCTTCTATTTCCTACCGCCTTAGGCCTGATGGTGACGCCGCCGGTTTTGGCATCATGCCAGATAGTGGTTGGCTGTTTGTCCGTAGCTCTCTGGACCGAGAGGTCAAAGACATGTACCTGTTGACCGTCCTGGCCACTTCAGGCCCAGGAGGGGCGGGGAGAACAGGCAGCGCCACAGTCAGGGTGACGGTCACCGACGAGAATGACAATTCCCCGAGACTGAGCCAGGAGAGGGTGTTCCTGGCTGTCAGAGAGAACCTGCTGGCAGGGACAGGCTTTGGCAGGGTGTCTGCATCGGACCGAGATGCGGGACTAAACGCTCGACTCACCTACAGGCTGCTGCACACTGACAGGCACTTTCAGATTAACTCACAAACGGGTGAGGATAAACATCATTTAAAAACAGTAATTGTAACTTCAAGCAGTTTGTTGTAATTGCGTTACACTGGATGAACTGTAGTTACTTCATAAGCAGCGCTAATACGAGCATGATTTCCCTTGAGGAATGAATGATTTGCTTTTTGTCAATTAAATTAACATGGCAGTGACTCCCTGCAAGCTAAGACCTTCTCTCTTTCTTTAGGTGAGATCAGCACCCGCCTCGCCCTGGACAGAGAGCAGCAGTCCAGCTACCAGCTGGTCGTTGTCGTACAGGACGGGGGTACGCCTCCTCGCAGCGCCACTGGCACCGCTCATATCACTGTGCTGGACGAAAACGACCACGCCCCCAGTTTCACTCACGCCAGGTCTGACAGGGAGCTGCTCTTTCAGGTGACAATGAATCCCAGCCGGGATTTCATATGACAGCGGCAATATGTTTTGTTGCCCTCCCTCCCAAATGATTTACCTTATACTGTATGATTTATGTATGACTTCAAATAAGTATTTGAAAATAAACAACAGTTTCTTCAAGTTACTTTTCATTTTTAGAAACTAATCCTATCACGCATGTGCAATGATTCTCAGTTTCCTTTGATATCATAACAATCATAGTAGTAGAAAGAAAACAAAGACAACATAAGAAATAGGATTATACATAATAGGAAGATACTGTATATAGAAAATGCATAGTACTTTAAATTCGAGAAAGACATTAATATTAATAACATTTCTTGTCCGTTGTAGGTGATGGAGGGGCTTCCATCTGGGACACTCTTAGGAACAGTAACTGCTAAAGACCCAGATGAGGGAGAGAATGGGACTGTGTACTACTCTTTATCAGGTGAATGTTGTAAATCCTCTTACAGTTTAATTTCTACATATAAATTGCTTCCCTCGACATTCACATAACCATCCAGTTGTCGGTTTGTTGAGTGTTTCACAATCACTACCTTTACTTTGAGCTGATCTGTATCTGTTACATCCTATGAAGGCCCCAGAGCCGAGCGTTTCACCTTTAACCCGACCAGTGGCGAGTTGAGAACCGCTTCCCCTCTGAGATGGGCGGAGCGAGCCGAGTACACCTTCACTGTGACTGCTGCTGATCACGGCACACCAGGCCTCAGCTCCACCGGCCAGCTCCGGATACAGGTAAACATAATCTGTAAATTGTCATATTCTTCAGTGAAGTTGCACGCACAAATGCACTTCACTTTTCCAAAACATTTCTAAAGCATCAGGCAATTTGAAATAAAGGCCAATCAGGTGACCAAACCTAAAGCTATCACATCTACACATTACCTCAGTCCTTTTGCATTCCTTGCTACAAGTCATTTCCTCAAACTGTGCACAAAGTGAACAGTATAACTGTCAAAGCAATTGGAAAAGGAAGTAAATATGAGAAAGAAGAGAAACTGAACCTGTGCCTATACAAACAAAAGCATATATCCAATCTAGTGTGTGTTTCCTGCTCCAAAGGTTAGTGGGGTAACCAAAACCCAAGGTGAGAAACCCTGAGCTGCAGGAGGGAGCTGGTCTGGACTGAGTTATTATTCTGAACTTTCCGTACGGGGGTCAATCCTGCATATCAACTACAATATCAGGAATTCAACAGCAGGGAAAAAAAAGGTCTGCCACAGAGGCATTTAGCCAGAAAAGGGTGGTGGTTTTGCTTTGACTGTGGAGCTTTGAGCTCAGTGTTTTTATGTGATGTGATTTCAGAAAGGAAAAGGATGCTAATTACAGAGGGAGTGCTTGCCTTAGATTTCGCCTGCTTGTGCGACACTGAGATTAGACAGAGGGGAAACAGGCACCTTGGAATCAAATGCTCCCAGATGAGATTTGATGAGAGCCAGCTGCATCAAATCACACAGAGAGAAAGGGAATACACCACTGTACGGTAGCAGGCAATGATACATACACGCACGCAGACACACTCACTGTAAGGACACATTCAAACACTCTCAAACACTCTCATGAGGTAACATTTCCAGATAATGATTTTGAGATAACATTTCACATAGCTGTGGGGAGAATCAGATACAAGGATGTTGTTGTAGGCTACACCACAAGTACTACAGTACACACACTAGCCAGCTTGTATAGGAAAAAGGCCTTGGGCAAAACCAAGGAAAAGCACATATAGTTCAGTACAGTTGCTGGCAGCGCCTGGTAAAGTATCACGATCAAGATAATTGAAACACTGGGATATACTTGAACAAATGACAAATATCAAGACTCCTTGCAACTGTAGTTCTGTCACCCTAAATGCAAACATTTCTGGCTAAAACAGAAATATCAAATAAATGCATTCAGTTGTGGAATAACTCCTTTGCTGCATCACTGCAATGAAACCCAGATGAAAAAAGAGGACATGTTCTAATTTCTATTAAAAAAAAATCTTTAAGAAGAGTCAGCAACCGGTGACCCTTGTGTCTATGTCTGCACGTAGGGTAAATCTTTTCAGTTAGCCTGTGAGGATAGGTTTATCCTTTCTATTCATGTTCGATAAAGACACCAGAAAGATGCAATTCATTATAACAGGTCTTGGTAAAGAAAATTAGGCGGTGCATGTATGGATTTTTCTAAAACCAGAGCTTGATAAATTCTGCTTTTATTTGCTGTCTACCGAGCGCTTTGATCTGTCCCAGAACAATATTGAACCCTGAGGCTGTTGCTCAGAGTGGCAAAAGCCCCCTGGCAAGCACTTGTTTTCCCATCTGACCAGAGTGCGGCGTATGGAGGCTGCACTTATTGCTCTGCATTATTTGAACTGGAATATTTACAGTTTTTCCTCCCATTACACCCTTCATTATTTTGTCACAGGTCACAAACCCTGACTCTCATCTTGAAGCCAGAATGCTGCACTGTCAAGATATTTACTGGAAGGATTGTACATAATGTCTTCATGCACAATGAGAATGCCTGTGAGGGTTATTATAGTAATAGCAACAAAATAGAAACAGACTACAGCCCAAGGCTACGCAAAGGGATGGGCTAGGGTGAGAGCCATATAGCTGCACTGTCTGCAGAATACCAAAATAAATCCAGTAACATACACAGTACTGCACTCGCCTTGACACTTTTCTACTATGCTTGGTTGAAATAATAGAAGTTTTCACTTTGTTTCTTTCACTCTGTTTTGGGGTAGATATGTGGATGATTAAAGAAAATAATTTCAAAGTGATTATTTGATGATTTGAATCATCATGATTAGGTGAAGAAATTTACAAAAAATACTGAGAATAAAATGAGCCCATTTGACACAAGCTTTTTTTCTGTCAGGTTCTCAGCTCATCCAAGTCCAACCCCAAGCCCAACATGCTCTCCATGACAGTGAACACAGTCGAAGGGGCTGATCCGGGCTCCATCATTGGCTCTGTCCGCCCACATGACCATCATGAATCTGCTCTACTGGAAGGCCAGGTGACCTACCTGGTGGTGGGGGGGACAGACCGTGATGGGACTTTCATGGTGGACCGTTTAAAGGGCGACGTGTACCTGGTGCGGGAGCTGGACTATGAGAAGGAGTCGAGATACACACTGCACATTGAGGTGTCTGACTTCTCCCAGGCGTTTCCCAGCAGCCACCTGGTGCAACTTCATATCAACGTGCAGGACAGCAATGACCATGCTCCCCAGTTCACAGAAGATCCCGTTAACATTGTGATCCCGGAGAACATAGTGCCAGGGGCGTCCATATACACCTTCCAGGCTTTGGATCAGGTGTGAAACAGAATATATTATCTTCTAAAGAAGAGTTACAATGTTAAACAGTGAAAAAATACCATTGCAATTTTATAAGATGGATACTTCTAACCAAACTACCAAGTTGTTGAAGATTAATTGTAAGCAATTAATCAACTAATCATTTCAGCACAACGTTTTACACCTAGCATGCAAAACATGATTTTAAGTTTGGCAAAACAATCTGAACTCAATGTTCTCAACTCAAGAGTTTTTTCCCTGAAGCTTTTAACTGCATCTCACAGTCTTCATCAGAGGATGAAATTTGTCCTGTTGTCATCATGTGACGTAGGTATAGAAAGCAAACTTCATCCACTAATGTGAGACAAAGAAGTTGAAAGCTCTGGAAAAAACTAGTGAGTGGACCTTGATTTAAGAATGATTTCTATAATCTATTCAAAGTCAAGGTCAAAAATGGACATTCTCGCTTGTGAAGTGTTTTTCCTGGCTGCATCAAAAATGTCCACTCACTGTCTAATTCATTTGTTTTCTTTTTTTATAGGATGGCAGTGGACCCAACAGTGAGCTACATTACTCCATCGAGCACTACTGGCCTGACACTCCTGACCTCCTGACCTTGGACCCCTCCAGCGGAGTCCTCACCCTGGGGCAGAAGTTAGATCGTGAGTCAACATCGTCCCTTTACCTCGTGGTGCGGGCCACAGACCAGGCAGTGGATCCTTCTCAGAGGCGCTGGGGTTCGGTAACTGCCCGAGTGTTTGTGACGGACGAAAACGACAACGCTCCGGTCTTCAGCTCTCCATCTGCGGTCAGCGTCATGGAGGATCAGCCTGTAGGGTGAGTGGCATGTCTAACTGTAATCTGTAAAGCACATATCTGTCATTGCTTTGACAGATTTCATCCTTCCAGGCCACAAAGGAAGAACATCCAAGAAGCCTGTTAAAAAATTAAGTGCATTTACTTTCTTGGCTGCAAGCTTGTGAAAGTGGTTGTCATGTTTGTTGTAATGTGACATTATGTTTGTATCTTTATTGTCAGGTTTGTCATTTTGTATGTGATGGCTCGAGATGAAGATGAAGGAGAAAATGGCAGAGTGTCGTACAGAATCCAGGCGGGCAACAGTGCTGGTCGCTTCAGTCTGAACCCCAACACTGGTAAGTTTATTTTAGGGTGATACACAACGTCTAAAAATATCGTAATATAACAATAATATAAATGGGTGTGTGGAGACTGGGGATTTCCCATAAATACCTAATTTACACTCCATCAAGAGATGATTACGGTACATTTTACCTCACCACATCATTTCATGCATTTACAATCCTACTTTGAATGATTTAACACAGCAGAGTAGTATGTGGCCTTTTTTCGTGGGGTTTCATGATTGATAGATAATCAGCATCCCACTCATGGAAGCCCCCTGGATGAACAAAACTTTCCAGTGGATCGTAATTACCCGCTGAAGTGCCGCGTCTACAGGGTCTCAACTGCTAAAACACTCATAACCCTCATAACCCTCTTTACTAGATGATCTTCCAATGCCTTAGAGCAATATTTCACTTGAATAATGCTTTGGTGTTCTTTTCTTGACAGATTTGTTCATGGGAACCGATTTGGTCTAGGGATGTGGACAGCCCTTTGATATCTTATATATGTGAATATGTAATCTCTTCATCGTCGGAGTTGGGTGGTGTGGGTGTGCTCAGCTCTGTCTGAGATGGGATTAGGAACCATAAAACAGACACTTCCTGATGGAGGAAAGTCTTTACTTCATTACTGTCAAGTTTCTGGCATATTAGCAGAAGATTTCACTTCTGGTTTGTTTCTCAGACTGTGTGGTGTTAGGCTTATTGTTAATAATAGCTGTAATAGCAGATTAGCTTTTTATTGAGAAGACATTTACCAAAACAACCTGGATAATGCGGGGGGTATCATTATCCTGATTACTGCTTGCAAATTATATGTCTGCTCTGCCAACATGAACTTTCTGTTATTTCACATTACAGCTGCTTTACTGCTAGTTTTATTAACCACTTGAAAAGCTAATGTTTCTTATATGTCTCTTCATTTCTTCACAAGGAGCTTCAAGCATTTTATTCATGTCGTTTGAGAACATAGATTTTATATTCTATATCCATCATTAAAACTATGTCAGATTTACAGTATATACATATAAGAATTAAATACTGGACACCATTGTTATGGCTGTTGCACTGCATTAAATGGAAAACTCTGTCTGTCTTGTGCAGTATATTATGCTCATTTCCCTGACAAACAGTATGACATATTTGGAAACCTTGAGATTTTCAGTAGAATTGAAATAAAGTTTCATGTACATACATTCAAAGGAAATCTAGAGAGGGTAAGAGCACCTTTATCATATGGTTGGTGATGTATCAGTAACACTAAATTGGCTACAGCGGAGGATAAAATAGTTCAGTAAATGTTTTGCATCTGTTTGAGTTTGGCTGAAACATTGGGAGCGAGAAAAGCCCCACAGGAACATCAGGACCTCAGCCTCACAAAGCAGTCAACACAGAAATGTATGTGTTTGGCATGCCGTGGCATTTATAATTTACACATGTCTCTCAGGCACCGCATGCCAGCTAAACTAGCACACTGCTGTGAACAGTACACATACACACACACACACACACACACACACACACACACACTCATATTTCCTTTCACTTTGGCAAATCCGCCTTGTAGTCGGCGTGGTGACACGGGTGTGGAGTGTAGAAGTAAAAGGTAGGAGAGTAAGTGAAGCCAGAGTCTGAGAAGTGGTGGTCTGATTCGCAAACTCCATCTGAACCAGCTTGATTTATATAAAACACACACACACACCATACACACCGACTAATGCTAACGGATACTGTAATGTTGTAAAGAGAAATAGAAAAAAACAATAACTTAATTTTAGGGGAGGTCATAGGTTGAGTTGGCAACTTTGTGGTTCCAGGTTGTAGTCTGGGTTCAGCGTGTGTGTTTACCCACATGCCTGCACTTGTGCTTTGCAATAATCATACATGTTGACTGATAAAGCACTGCAGAACACTGGTTCACATTTGAATGCATGTTCAAAGTGCCAGAATTGAATAGCTGGCATGAAGTAACTGTGGTCTCTTGCTCACTATGGAAACTCTCATAAAGCAAAGCTGCAAAGGTTTTGTTTTTATTGGTCCTGTAGGCTTGCAAATACTGTGTCTCTCAGGTACACAAAATTACATGTTCACAGAAGTAATCTAAACACACACTCAAACACAAACACACCTACACATGTATTTTAAGACCAAATAAATCTAAATAAGCATAGAGGTTTTAAGTCTAGTAATCCAGGAAAGGGGTGGTTTTAGAACATGTTCTCTTTTCTCTCTTCTAGGCTCTCTCTCCATCCTTAAAACCATAGATCGGGAGGAGCAGGAAGTCTTCAATCTGACAATTATAGCAGAGGATCATGGGATACCTCAGCTTTCCACCTCTCAGATGTTGTGCGTGCAGGTGATTGATGTGAATGATGAAGCTCCGGTGTTCCAGCGAGCGGAGTTTGAGACCCAGGTGATGGAAAATCTCGGACCAGGAACCACAGTTTTGACAGTGACTGCCACTGACAGGGACCAAGGTTCGTTTTAGGATGTTATTTCAACAATGTATAGTAAGGAAGCTGGTAATGGGAACATACAATACTTTAGGTACAAAGAGACAAAAACTAAATGGGATATTAATAGACTTTTACAAACAAAAAGTTTCATGTTTCTAAATATGGGTCTTATAGTTCATGAAAAAACAAGTTATACACATATTTTCCACATATGTTTTTGTTTGATGATTCCACAAAATGATAAAGTAACATCCCTAGATTCCATATGAGCATGCACAGAAACGCATTTGTATTTTTTGTCAGTAAGAATTATTGATGAAGTCAAGGAAGGATAAATGGAGGAAGAAGTCAAGATTATAGAGAGCATCAAAAAAAAGTGAGTTTACCAAATTCACTGCATTAAGAATGAGATAAAAGGTATAGCTGATATACAGTACCTAAGCATCCAGTAGGAAGGCCAGAGAACTAAACAATAGAAACACATAAATGGTCTTGTAAAAAACAGTTTCACTTTAAACCAAACCACAAGCTCATGCTAATGAAACTATGTGGTTACAGTCCCCATCCAGAACCTTATATTCCTGGAGCTTTGCTTACAGCTCTGTGCAGCTTTGGATAAATTAATATATTCCTTATTACATTAAATTAAAGTAGCCTTCTTTCTTTATTGCTTGTTTCATAGTGTGCCCAGCCATTTATTTTCATTTGCGTCTGTTTTGTGTTTCAATGCAGGTTCTAATGGCCAAGTGACGTATGGAGGTGTGACAGAGGCAGGTTTCATCATCAACCCTGTGACAGGAGTCATCACCACCACCAAGAAACTGGACACAGAGCAACAGGACCACTACACACTCACCGGTACTACTATATCCATTGTCTCAACACCATTCATTTCCACATATAACCTCAAGTTTTAAGTTTAAAGTTGTGTTGAATCCAGAAAATAAAGCATCCATATATTGAATCAATTTAACAACTTTAATCCCTTAACAGTGTATGCCAGGGATGGAGGGCTGCCTCCTAACTTTGCCAAGGCCGTAGTCCGTGTGGAGGTGCAGGATGAGAACGACAATGCTCCGGTCTTTGCAAAGCCATGGTATGGACTGGAGGTGCCGGAGAACCAGGCCCCTGTAGAGCTTTGCTTTCTCAAGGCCACAGACCCTGACTCAGGTCCTGGTGGAGAGCTGGAGTACAGGATCACTGGTGAGAAACAGTGTTGTGTGTCTAACCCAAGTTTTTTATTAGAATGGATTTAAAGAGCGATTTAGTTCGCCACAATTGCTGTAATTGGTGCTTCAGGGTGTGTCGGATGTGAAAATAACAATGTCCTTGGAGAGACAGTGAATTTTTGTCATTTTTGGTGTTTTTGCCTATTTATAGGTTGTTGGCCGATTTTGACCAAATATTACAATTGGCACTCAGTGTATGTGATGATTGCAACTAAATCACACTTGTATGAACTATCATGTTTTCATGGACCTTTTTTGGTGATATCTTAAATTGTACTGACCATGCGCAGGAGTAGATTTGGTCTTACCTTGTAGGGAAGGGATACATACAGCACTGGGGCCAATGTGTTGCTTTTGACCAGACTTTATTCTTCCCATATGAAAGATCAGATCTGCATACAGCTACTCAGGCTGCCTCCTGACATTATTCTATCTTACTTTAAATATAGTACATTCCATATACCTGTCTGGAGCACAGTCAAACTTTGACTTAAGTGCAGAGTTGGCACAGCTGTTCCTCTTTCTTGCCTTCGTTTAACACTCAATCCACCGAAAACTCAATTTTTCAATTTTTAAAGAACTTTCTTTCTTCTGCCACATGATCTCCCCATCCAGATGGGGACCCTGATGGAGATTTCCACCTCCACGTCAGCACAGGAGCCTTGTCTACCTCACGCGGCCTAGACAGGGAGACGAAGGCTGAATATGCTCTGGAGGTGGTGGCCACGGACCGAGGCAGCCCTGCTCTCAGCACTACTATCACAGTGGAAGTCAAAGTGCTGGATATCAATGACAACAGCCCTGTGTTCAGCAAAAGTAGCTACTCTGTGGAAGTGTCTGAGGATGCTGCAGAGGGGTCCCAAGTCCTGGTGGTAAGTAGAAATGGGAATTTAGATGGTCAGAGAATCAGAATACGTGTTTTGTCCAAACATCTCACTAACATACTGTATATATCACTTTTATAACAAGCTCTCATATGTCAATAATACTCATTTGATCATAAAAATATATTCATCTATTTCCAGGTGTCAGCCATAGATGCTGATGATGACCTGAATGGGAAGGTTCTGTATTTCCTTAGCCGAGAGGCGCATGGAGCGTTCACTGTGGATGAGAACAGTGGCAGTATCACCACATCAGCACCTCTGGACCGTGAAAAATGGGCTTCATACAGCTTCCAGGTGTTTGCTGTTGACCTTTCACCTGCTGCACCCAGGAACACCTCTGCTCAGGTAAATGAAAGGGGTAAAAGTGTTCAGCTGACTGATTTAATGATTCACACATACATTTAGCACTTAACCCACGTGTGATCTCTTCTTTCTAGGTGACAGTCACCGTCCTAGATGTCAACGACAACACCCCCTTCTTCATCCAGGATCCGCTGGTCATCGAAGTGTCCAGCAGGCATTCCCACAGGGTTCTGGCCACCATGAAGGCCGAGGACAAGGACTTTGGAGCCAATGGCTCTGTGTTTTACCGTTTCGCCATGCCAGTGAAGGGCTTCAGCATCAACTCCCTGACTGGGGAGATCCAGGCCACCGAGCCACTGGGGGATCTGACGCAGGCTCAGAGGACCCTGATAGTGGAGGCCATGGACCAGGGCAGTCCAGCTCAGTCTGCACAAGGAGTGGTGGTGATCTATGTTAAGGAGGTGGAGTACAGCGGCATTCGCTTCTCTAGGAATGCCAGAGATGTCAGCCTACAGGAGAACGCTGCAGAAGGTCTGACATCAATACAGTATTGTTAGGGATTACAATAATCACCTCAGTCAGTTTGTCCCTCTGTACACTTTGAAAAACGTTGTAACAGTTATTTTCTCTGCTCTACTTCAAAAATTCAGGCACAGCTGTGGCTCAGGCTCAGGCTCAACACCCAGATGGCACACGGAAGGGTATCAGCTACAGCCTTTTCAGTGGGAACAGAAAGGAAGCCTTCACCATCACCTCCTCAACAGGTGAAACTCACAATAAAACTTTTTTTTGGTATCCTATAGGATGTGAATTCAGGTTTAAATTACACATTGTTAATGAGATGTTGATTTAATCTGTGATTTGATGATATCCTTATCCTCATTTTCAACTCAAATCTGTGTGTCTTCCAGGTGAAATCAGGGTGCAGAGCTCCATGGGGCTGGACTTTGAAGACACCCCCAGACTCCGTTTAGTTGTGAAGGCTGAAACTGTGTCCTCCACATCTTTCATGGCTATCAACTTGATCCTGCAGGATGTCAATGACAACCTTCCTCGCTTCCAGCTGCAGAATTATGTGGCCTACATGAGAGAAGCACAGGGATATGAAATGCCAATCATACAGGTACTTCCAAATACAAAAACTGCACAATAAATACTGGAGTTTTGCTAAGAGCAACAATAAATTGCCATTATTCTCCCTTTGTTCTTCCTTTTTCCAGGTGATGGCTGAGGATGTGGATCAGGGCCAAAATGGTCAGGTGACCTACTCCATCCAGTCATCAGGCATGAGCGGCCTGTTCAAGATTGACCCGATGACAGGAAGCATCACCACAGCGGCCATCATGGACCGTGAGATCTTTACCCAGACCAAGTGAGAACAGATCTGTGGTTGAATAAACCTCACCAAGAAGCATTCTATGTGCACATTTTGAGGATGGATATATATTTTACCTGTGATAAATGTTCGAGCTGCTGCATGGTGTGTGTATGTATACACACACAAACATGTATAAAAGGAAACTATAAGATGCAGCACATCATGAATCATATTCACTCAACTAGTTTGTATTTAGATAGCTGGTGAGGAGGTTTACATAGTCTGCTAAAGCTATAAGCACCAATGCAAACCGATATCTGCGTGCCAGATGTATCAAAGCTTTAATTTCAAACTCTATAAATCAACTGCTGTTCACTGTAACATTTTTATAACATTTTGTATGTTGCTTTTGTAACAATATGAGAATGTGTAACCAAAGATAGAACATTTTTTTCATGTTCCTTTTACATTTTCTCTATCATCACCAACATTAGAATAAAACTTTTAGAACTACACATGTTATAAGAGACTGTTTTGACAACCTCTTTTTTTCTGCCCACCCACAGGCTAGTAGTTACTGCAACTGATAGAGGAAGTCCACGATTGGCTGGTTCAGCCACTTTGACAGTGATCATTGTTGACCAGAATGACAATAGTCCCACTATTCCCTTGCCCAAGGAAGTCCGTATCCCAGAGAGTAAGTACTTTAGATTGCAGGAATTACTTACTGGTTATGTATCTTGTGTAGGACAGTTTACAGCAAATACATTACATTTCCGAAACAAATTCTCATTGTCACCAGACAAACCCTGTGTGGGTCTAAGGATGTGTAGTTGTGCATCATGGCTGTGCAACAGTATGAAAAATACAAAAAACATAATTTTATCCACAGGAAGTTAAATGCAACTAAAATGTTTTTGTCCAATCTCTTTCTCTATCTTTCAGATATGTTGATTGGCACAGAGATCACTCTTGTGACAGGTAACGATGTCGACTCCAGTCCTGTCCTCTCCTACTCCTTGCAGCTGGACCCGACATCCTTAGGCAAGTTTGGAATTCACCGCTACAGTGGAGGCGTATCACTCACTGCCCCTCTGGATTTTGAGGAGAAGACGTGGTACACCCTGACTGTCAGAGCCACAGACAGCCAGCACCAAACTGAGGCAAACATTACAATACTGGTGGAGGATATTAATGACAATGCACCAGCTTTCACCCAAGATCTGTATCAGGTAGGATGGTTTATAAATGTTGTTCTTGTTTTTTTTAGCAGGTACATTGATTACATTCATGGCACCAAACTAAATATGTGTTGTGCAAATGTGTTTCTCACAAAATCATCATGCACCTTCATTCCTATCTTTAGTAATTGTTTTGTTTGTGTTGTTTTGTCTTATGTTCACCATAACTACAGTGTACAGTACTAGTTGTACACATGTACACACACCGTAAAAACACACATGTACAGTCCCAATGTGCATGCAGTGGGGGGATAAAAAACAGCCTCATATTGACTAGACAGTGATTGCAGAGATGAGCACGTATATTTACTTCCCTGTCTCAGCAAATGACCTCAACATTAACACAAGCTCAGGAAAAACAGGAACTACTTTATAAAATGCAATTTTACCCTCTGTTAGTTTAGTGCCCGTTGACCTTCTCACCATGCATTTGGGAATATTATTACAGTTTTAATGCGATCAATTGTTGGCTTATATGTTTCTTTTGCCCTGATGCTCAAGTGTCATCATTAATATCTCTGCACCCCAGGTAAGTCTGCCTGAGCACACACCGCCAGGAAGTGCAGTTGTCACAGTAACAGCAACTGACAGGGACTCTGGAGAGAACGGAAAGATCACCTACAGAGTGATGTCATCAACGCAGGACGGTTTCTACATCGACCCTAACAATGGTAGACAACCTTGGCTTTTGATATAGTTTAGCTAGCTATTAAAATAAAGTAATGTGTAATTCATTACATCTTGAAAGTAACTTTCCCAGCACAATGTCTGATCCTCTCTCGTTTCCCCCTGTATCCAGGAACCCTGTTCATCAATCACAGAGCTGAGTTTGACGCTGAACGTCCATCGGTCAGTGTTGTCATTGAAGCTCGAGATGGAGGCTCACCTTCACTCTCCTCCCTCACCACTGTCCAGGTCCAAATCTCTGACGTCAATGACAACGCTCCTGTGTTTCACCAATCAGAGTACAGGTCAGTCTACATTCATTAGATTATGGATGTACTATGGTGTAACCTTAACAGCTGTCCTAATATATGTAATGTTCTTCTGTCTGCAGGGCTACAGTGTCTGAGGACACTGTCCTAGGGTCAACAGTTCTGACTTTTGAGGCCTTTGACAGCGACCTGTCTCGAGAAAACTGTGGCTTTGACTTTGCGATTGCCAATGGGAATGAAGGAAATGCATTCCAGATTGAAAGCAGTGTGCGGTTCCTGGAGGGGCGGGGCTTTCAGACAGTTGGGACTCTGCTGTTGGCCGAGGGGCTTGACTTTGAAACCAAGCCACTTTACAACCTCACTGTGGTGGTGTCAGACCGTGGTGTGCCCCAGAGGAGTTCTAGTGTTGCTGCAGTGATAACCATTAGTGATGTGAATGATAACCCTCCTGTGTTCAGCAGAGCAGAATATATTGTGTCACTGAGTGAGGAAGCCGCTGCTGGGACTGAGATCATACGACTGACTGCTACAGGTTGGCAAAAGTCTTGTCTTTTTGTCCAGTTATCTCAATTTTTTTTACTTCCTGTGTCTCAGTTAATTCTTTGTACTCTGTTGTTGTCTTTTTCCCAGACCCAGACTCAACTCCCAATGCTGAGGTCCAGTATACTATCAGCTCTGGTGATGAGGTGAACTTATTTACCATGGACCAGTGGACTGGAGCCTTGCGGCTTCAGCGAGCACTCGACCGTGAGCACCAGTCCACACATATTGTCATCATCCAGGCCACAGATGGACAGGGTCACTTCGCGCTAGCTCCAGTCATTGTTGAGGTCAAAGATGTAAATGACAATCACCCATTCTTCCCTGTGGAAGTCCTGACAGCCAGTATCAGAGAAAACCAACCAGCAAACTCAGCTGTGACTGTTCTACATGCAATAGACCATGACACAGGGGTTTTTGGCCAACTGAAGTACTACATGGTAGAGTGGTCTGCGGCGGGAAAAGACAGCTTTGCTGTGCACCAGAACTCGGGAGAAATCAGAAGCAAAATTCCCTTTGACTTTGAGAAGATCAACTCCTTTAACTTTGTAGCAGTGGCAGTTGATTCAGGCAACCACTCAGCCACTGTAACTGTCCAGGTGTATGTCACGGGTGAAGATGAGTACGACCCTATCTTCACATCCTCTGATTTCTCCTTTGAAGTCCCAGAGGGAGCTAAGAAAGGCCAGAGCATTGGCCAGGTCCAGGCAAATGATGAGGATGGAGGGGTGGATGGTATTGTTCTCTATTGTCTTCCCACCAGCTCTCCGTTCTTTGATGTTAACAAAACCACTGGAGTGATTTTCCTGAAGCTGGACGGTTCAGGCAGCAGTAGTAGCAGTGGCTCAGGCCGGACCAAACGGGAAACCAGGCTGATGACCCTGGATGTGAAAGCTCACAGTCCTCTAGATTCATCTCGCACCACTACAGCCCAGGTCTCCATTGATGTCACAAACACCAACTTTGGCCTGGCCCCAGATGTCAACATACTGCTGATTAGCATCATTGCAGTGTCTCTTGGTTTTATCGTATTGCTTGTGGTCATGGCTGTGGTGGTGTTCCTTGTCAAGTCACGCAGGAGGAAGAAAGGCCAGGAAGCAGGAAACAGAACTGCTGCCTCAGGAACTGCTCTGCAGAAATTGGATGATTGCAAGTCAGGTTCAGGAGGGGAGAGGATCTACCACCAGGCCTTGCCAGGCTATGCTGGAGATCAAGGTGGAGCTGGTGGTGGTCCCTACACTAGAGGGGGCTCTCTGGATCCTTCTCACTCCAGTGGACGAGGGTCTGCTGAGGCGGCGGAGGATGATGAGATCAGGATGATAAATGAGTATCCCCGCGTCGCCTCCATCACCTCGTCCATGCAGGAGCACATCTCGGCTAGAGGACCAGACTCTGGAATTCAGCAAGATGCTGACCAGCTCTCTGATATCTCCTGTGAACCTGCAGCTTTGGAGGGCAGCACCTGGTTCAAAGGAAAGAAACTGGGAAGCAGCCTCAGTGGGACCTTGCTCTCTGGCCAGCTCCCAGTTTATAGGGACGAGGGAGGTGGGTATCTAGGAGTAGGCCGCGGCCTCAACATTTCCCTCCCCAAGGATTATGCCTTCCCTGAGGATGGTAAACCTTCCGTGGATGGTTCCCTCACAGCTATTGTTGCCAGTGATGAGGAGCTCCGTGGGAGCTATAACTGGGATTACCTGCTTAACTGGTGCCCTCAGTTCCAGCCTCTGGCTAATGTCTTCACAGAGATCGCCAGGCTGAAAGATGAAACTGCCCAGCAGAGCCAGAACCCTCGCCACCCCTTCCAGCCCAAGCACAAAATGGATCCCAAACCTAGAATTGACCCTCCACCACTCATC
The DNA here is from genome assembly GCA_031216445.1 of Lateolabrax maculatus. Taxonomy (NCBI): domain Eukaryota; kingdom Metazoa; phylum Chordata; class Actinopteri; order Acropomatiformes; family Lateolabracidae; genus Lateolabrax; species Lateolabrax maculatus. The sequence continues at coordinate 12,243,977 of CM062197.1, read as the reverse complement.
ACATCAGTGGCTCACCCAGGGGCCATGTCAGTTCCCCCCAAGGTCCCTGTGATTGGACGGACATTCCCCCACTTGGCGTCACTCCGCAGGTCCCCCATCAGTCATGAAGGATCCATTTCATCAGCAGCAATGTCCCCCAGCTTCTCCCCTTCTCTGTCCCCTCTGGCAGCTCGATCGCCAGCTGTTTCTCCCTTTGGAGTCAACCAAGGGCCCTCAGCTTCCATGATCAGCACCAGGGAGCCCTCACTGGACCAGAGTCCTGATCACGAGATGAGAATATGATGGAACATTTTAAGGAAGAACTTTAAGACAGACAACCTGAACAAAACATGAGAGATCTTTTTGGCTGTTCTTTTTCATGGAGCGAAAGACAGCAAGTGGAGGTGTCAGTTGTACTGTCATTCTCAGAAATCATAGTTTTCCTCGTAAGAATGAAGGTCTCACAAATGTCCAGATAGTGACATTTGTTTCAAGTGTCTGACTATATGAATTTTGGACAATAAACACACCTGCAAAAACAAACTTAACCTTCTCCTGGTAGAATATTTGCATTCTTTGAAGTACTTGGTTATCAGTGTTACAGGAATACACAAAAGTGGAACATGTGCCTGGGTTGACAGGACCAGCCCACCCTTCCATGTCAACAGTGACGCAGGTCTCCGTGAACTGATCAGGGTTAAGAGGTAAACTGACCTCTTTGTGGGAATGTGCACTCACTATGCCCTGCAGTCAGAGATCCCTTAGTGTGTAGATAGATAGATATGTAGTTTTCATGTTACCTCGCTGGCTGGCCAGAGAGCTAAGGACCTAGTTCCTCTCTTTGTGTCTATGGACATTTTTACACTCCAGTATTAAACCTATGTAGTGGCTGCTTTTAAAATGGCCTCTGTTCATGTGTGTGAATCTGATGGACAGACAGACAGTGTGTTCTCAAAGACACTGGTTCACTGAACTACCAGTGCATCACACAGTGGAAGAGCAATGGAGATTATTGTTTTTTCTCACCAATTCAGATGACACTTCTTTTGATTTTTACTTTTATTTTTATATATTTTTATATGAAATTATGATTTCAGATCCAGAAATGCCATTATTCCACATGGAGAGGTTTTTGTTTTTGTGTATTTGCATATATGTATATTTGTATGTATGCAGGCTATGCTATGTACTGTATGTGTCTCCTAGGTTTTTAGAGGCTCTTGTGACAGTTCTGATGTGAGTGAGAGGGAGACTTTTGTGTTTTTAGCATTATTTATATGAAAAGAGAACTTGCTGCCACATTTCGACAGTAGGAAACCAAGCACAGTTCACACAATGCTGTGTTGTTACCTTATGAATTTTTCTTTTTTTTTTTTTGTCAAATTGTAGATCATCCCAAATCCAAAACAGCCACTGGATGAAAACCTGTGATCAATCTAAATGCCTGCTTCTCCAGCAGTTCAGCACTCTGTTGTAGTGTGCAGTTATGCACAACAGCATTCCCTATGTTATTCAGGGTCAACTAAATGTGCTGATCACCTCTGTGTCTTTGAAAGAAAGTGCTTCCTAAAGTCAATTACATCAGTCATTTACTTAAATGTACTTTACTGTGAAGCTGTTCATCTCAGCACGACAAAACTAACTTGCAATGAATAGCCTGAGTTTATCATAGGAAAGTGGCATAACTTGGAGAAATGAGCCAGACAAGTGGGAGGCAAAAGCCTGAATGCATGCACCCTGATGAATGTACAAGGATTTAGCAACCAGTGCAGTATTTATTTCCATGTTAACTCTCTGTACTGTGCATTTTATTTCTATGATTCACTCATGATTGTCACTGACATAATGAAGTGTTTTCATGTGTTTAACTCATCATCTGCACCTTCTTTCTTTTCTCTTATTGTTCAGATCCAGTTTTAGCAGTCTGCCAATGTAACGAGAGGCAAAAGGCTTTAAGAGGGTCTTTGTCATTCTTCCATGTGTATTTATCCTTCTGGCCTGTTTTTAATTGTTTGGGGTAATTGCAGTGATTGGATGTCATCTTGCTCTCAAAAGATGGCTTCTACCTCTGTTCTTTGTTCAACATAACCTTACAAATCGCCTCATACAAAGCTGGCACTGGTTCAGCTAAAAGCTACACATGCCATGAGCCTAACTCCTGCACAACATGCTCTCGACTCATAATTATGCTGTCTCAGAAACATTTCTGTGTTGGAGGACCTCCATTTGGAGTTCAGTTTTTAGATGACTGCCAGTGACTGATCAGTGGAGCAATGGCAGAAAAAAAGAGCTGTACATGTATTTAAAGCAAATAATAAATTCCTACTGATCTCTTTTGACAAACTGGAGTCAGTCTTCTTCTTTTTCAGAATTCAAACAAAGACTTTGAGGGTAGAAGTAATTAACGTTTAACATTGCTCCAGTTATCTGGGCTGTGAACGGTAACTTTGAACAGCTGGAGTTAACTTCAGTCATTTACGAGAAGGCTATTACTAAAGGGAGGGGCAGACTTGGCTTTGGGCAGAATCACAGCAGACATCATGATGACAGTGGGCCAGGAGACACAGACCTACATTCAATATGGTCACTATCTGGCTTTCAACAACAGCAAACATTCACCTAAAGGTATAACACAACAGTAGCCATACATGCAGTATAGGTTAATACAGTATATTTCCATTGTAAAATTAGATGTTTTCTTTTTTGGTTGAGTTGAATCCAAGGGATAACATTTTGAAAGGACAACCTTGATTTCCAACATGGTTGCAAGATGTTAGAAACCAAGACAGACACAAACAATATAATAAAAATATATTTTTTTATTTTTTAAATAAGGCATCATTAAAACCTACCCAAAATTACATTATATTTTTAAACTAACAGCAAAATGAGTAGTTATATTTAAATTATAACTGGAAAATACAATAATTACAAAAATCAATTTGATGCACATTACAGAATGACCCCACATAGACACACATTGAGCCCCTGACATGACAAAATATGTATAGCTTGGTATCACAGACATACCAATAAACCAAAATACAATACATATGACATATGATTTTACTTTTATATTCCATAAATTATTACACTGAATTCTAATTTCCCCTCCTGGAAAATGCTCGCCTCCAACATTCAACACAAGATACAGTGAAGGATAGATTTAGTGGTAACGAAGAAACCTGAGATTCAGCCAAGATCCAGTCAACAGTGGATTCAGCTCTTGTAGTTCATATAAAGGCATATGATGTTGATGTAGCTGAATAATTGCAAAATGTTTACTTCATGTGGAGCATAGACATGTTTGCATAGCTGCTTGGGATTTCTGCCTCATTTGGTCATCACACACAGCCGTGCAGTGTTTCTCTGTTATTGTTATGTACAGAAGGAGCTGGACATGGATTCTGACGAGGTGCAAGAAGGTCCTGTGTTTCCAATGAGACATGCAAGACTTCTTATGAAATGAGAAGTGATGATGAATTGCACATTTGTAATACAAACTATATATTTGAATGTTGATTGTGTTATATATGTAGTGAACAATCTTACATTTGTAGTGAAGATCAAACGTACAATTCACAGGGTGATTTCACATGGATACATATTCATCCTATAATATACAGACAATCGTAGCTCATCACACTAGTTTAAGAACATATTAACTAAACCATAACCTTGCCCCCAGAAAAAAGACAAAAGCTTGCTCCCCTCACTTACACGTTCACCTCAACACACAGCTGTGTTTACAGCCTGCTGTCCCAAGACACTCCTCCACTAACCCCACACAACTCCAAATACTCACATGCACACACATGCACGCACACACACACGCACAGACACACATTCTTAAAGGCTACTACACAGTGATACGCATGGCCCACAACAATCTCCCCAGCTAATGTTGGCCCAGGTCCAGCTCCTACAGGCACATACTTGGCAGGTTCTTCATTGCAAAATCTGGGAGAAATCTGTCTGGAGTAGAAGTCGATCCCCTGAGAGGTATGAAATCCCTGGTACACTAGGATATGTGTATGTGTGTGTGTGTGTGTGTTATTAAGTATTGTAATGTTCAGTCTGTGAGACAATGGTGGCCAATATGTTCAACATCTTGATTCTGAGTGTGCTGAGACCTCTGAGAACATCACTGTAAAATGTCAAATTTGGTATAAGGATCTGATATAACAGGATTGTATCACACATGGTCCGTAAAGACAGTTTCACCTAATTTACTTTAAATGACAAAAGATTGGGTCCATTTTAATTCATCACAGTTTGCACTTGAATGAACACAAATACAGAATTTCAAGCATCGTTTTTACTGACAGCTTCTGGAATTTGTTTAATTGTAATGCCAGAAAAGTCATCCCAAGAGTTTGGGTAAGAAAGAAGGCTTTGGAGAAACACAATATCTACTTTGATTATTCTTATTCACCACAAATGTCAGTCTTGAAAAAACATTCCAAAAAGCACAATCTGTTAAAGACCATGTTTTCTTTCCAGTGGGTCTGGGTAATCTGCAGCTGCACTCTCTGGGAATCAAGCCTGTAAACAACATATTAGACTTGGCCCATGCTGTAGTTAGTATCCAGGTGCTCTTTTGTTCTGACTTTGATTCAGTTCAACTTTATTAAATGATGAATCATTACATGTACATTGACCTACAGTTACTAAAACACAAAACATGTATGCAGCTGTTAAGTATGAAGTATTGTGCACTGTATATTACATACAAATACTGATGCACCACATCAGATACATATATATATATATATATATATATATATATATATATATATATACAATATTAACAGCTCTGAAAGTATATTTGTCAGAGAAAGAGTAAAGTTTCAATTAAGACATATTAATGAAAAACTGTTGTTAATATGAGACCCAAATGCTGAACTGTTGCAAAAGTGTAACAATATTCATATATCATATATATCTCAGCCTTTGCTGCACAGATTTTGACAGCTGTTTTTAAAATGTGTCTCTTTTGAGTCCACCAACTATCATTTTTTCATTTTACTTTATTTGAGTCAACATGAAATTTTCATGTAAGGTTAGAGATAACAGTATCTCAATTCAAAAATCTATTCATAGTGTCCTATTCACCCAGACATCTCTTTGAACAGATTTCCAGAACTACATACAGGAGCGGTGGAAGTTGGCTCAGGCCACTTCTTCTCCAAGGTCAGCAGACCCCGGTGAATCTGTTCTCCCTCTCTGGTATCATCAACCCCAGGAAATGATCATGAACGCATACATCCCATTCAGAGCATTCAAAGGCTCTCAGCAGTACCTTTGGTGCCAAGATCCAGTTTCATGCTGTTTGTCAGTTGTTATCTCAGCTGGCAAAAGAAAAGCATCTCACTGTTTTCCATTACTATGTTGTACAGCGAAATGTGTGTATATGTGTTGAGAGTGTGTGATGTTTGTGCACAAATTATATGCCTTCCTGTTTATGGTCAGTTTGCACATTGATACTTTCATGTGGTAAACTTCCACGTATCAATATGCTTTACAATTGATCACCATGATTCAACTGGTTTTCACAAAGTTTTGTCAACCCAAAAGCTCTCTTTTGGGCTGTGCAGCTTGTGTGACCAACTGGATTCATGGAGGAAAAACAGTCCCTCGGGCTCTCTGGCTCGTGGTCTCTGAATTGCTATTTTTAGTAAGTTTTCACTTTTCTGTGGCGTCAAGCTGAGAAAAAATGACAGGAGAAAGGAGCCAGCTGAGTCAATGTGAGCCTGGTTCTCATTTTTGCTAACCTTGCGTTACAGAACTCCCTCACTAATGTCACTCAGACTCCACAGTGCAAGAGGCAAGAACGTGAAATGGAGGGGAGAAAGGTAGAGATGGCAAGAAAAACAAAACGTAGTTTACCCTAGCACTTGTTTGTATTTAAAAATGCAATCAGATTCTGAGTTATAGAGCCAAAATAACAGGCAGTGTTTGAACTTTGCTACACTGTTAATTAGTGAGAAATTACAGGAATTGAAGGAAATAATTCCACTGAGAGTTTGGAGCCATTTTAGCCTTTCTAATTGCCATTTTGACAGAGTGTTTAATGCACGTTGTTTGTACGTAGTTTAAAAATAGCGCCATTAATCAAGTTTTCACATGTTAAAAAAATGACTTGCTCTCTGGATTGCAGAGCAGAGCAATCAGTCAACTAAGCAGAGTATGAAAGTATGAAAAATACAACGTGCTTCTAAAAAAATGCTCATTTCCCCTCAGCTCCTGAAGGTTTCCGCGTGCGAGCGTGCAGGTGTCAAATACTCTGGTGAGAGCCCAAACATTTCAGTTTTGGTCAGTCAGTCACTCTTTTCGCTTTTAGGAGGCTGAAAGTACTTCAGGCAAGACACAGTAAACACACATTTTTCCAAGAACTACAAAAGTACAAATGCACAAATGTTACTGCTACGTGGAGACTGTGTAACATTTACATTATCGTTTGGAGCAGCATCATCAGGCATGACGTTTACACTCCATCATGTTGGAGTATAAATATTCTATTGACTATTAAAGTAAATTATTTAACTAAATTTAAGCACAATGTCTTATACATGATGACAAGATAATTACTTGGTGATCTTGAAATAATGAACTTAAATTAATTATTAACTATCACAGCCACAGTCAGCTTCCATTATAATCAGACGTTCATTACTTTTCTTGATTTGTGGCATTTTGATCATTTATTTTACTGGTTGGATTTTCAGGTTTCCCATCTTATGTGTGAGGTCAAATGAAAGGAATAGGTTCAGTGCCAAAACTAGATACATCATCAGATAGCAGAGCCCCAAATACATTACAATCCTGTGTTGTAGCCATCCGCTGCTTTTACTGATTGTGAAGAATGAAGAGCAGTAACCCATTTATTCATGATCTCATGCTCTGAGCGTGAAAGGGCCGTTCAACTCTGCATAGGTTGTGGCGTCGCCAGCCAACACATTATAGGGTGGGGTGCCTTTCTAGTTAGTAATTCTTTATTTGCATGAATTACGGGCCATGGTTACTAAGACAGAGATCAAAGGTCATGTGGCACCCAGCTGGAAAGTACAGAGGAAAGGGAGGGAAGCTGAGAGAACATTTGCCAGGATTATTTAATCTTCCCTACTCCTATTGGACTCCATTCTGTTTTCTCTTCCACTCGATCTGTGTTTCTACAGTAGGTAGGAGAGCTGGTCCTGGTCTGATCGCCTGTCAGCCTGTTAGCCAGTGAGGATTGTCAGAATGTCAGCAGCAGCTTAGTCTGACAATAAGTCTCACAATAAGGTTTAGAGTCCTGACTTGCCTATTTTCTTCCATGTGTTCAAGTTATGAAACTTCACCATTTCTCCAACTACTTCTACTACTCTATCCATACCACTGTCAACATACCACCCCCCGTTCTTGTTCTCTCCCAGCCTCAGTTCTTCTTTGCCCGCTTTATTTGTGTGCAAGATGTGAGCCAAAGGTCTGACAGAGATACCGAACTTAAGAAAACACTCTTGGCCCTCGACGAGGAAGGTTAAACCAACAGCACAGGCCATGAGGAAAAGCAACAGGACAACAAAACCACTTCTTTTCAGTACAGAAAACAAAAAAAGGGCTACACCAAGCCTTTAAAAGGGAAAAATTGTTTGTGGTGGAGGCCAAATATGTTTCACATTACAAGCCATTATGCTGATTTATGATTGATAGATTGATGGACTCCGAGTCAAGCTTTTTCTTAGATGGAAAAATTCTATATTCTTCACTGAGCATTTTCAGCATTTTAAAACACCACAGTTGCCCATTTTATTTCCCCATGGCTCTGCATATCACGTGTACACGTGATGTTTTTCCACTGTATGTGGAGCATATCCCAAAGCTCTGTAAGGAGGTGTAGGTTGCTGACCCCTCACTGTCAAGGAAACGTCAGGCATTATCCTCTGCAGATTTTTCAAATAAAAACAATAAGGGCAAGCTTTACTTGTGGGGTTACAACCAGCATTCCACCCAGCTTATTTGTCTGCTACTCACTCCTGAGCACAATCTCACGCATGTAAAGCTTTGTAATGGATTCAATAAGAGCAGAGCAAATCAGTGGAGACATTCGATTTCAGAGAATCCACTTACTGTTTTGCATTTTAGCCATAGACAATAGCAGAAAGTAGTTGCTCTCCAAAGTCACAGTGTTCTCTGCAAGTTCTTTTTACCATTATTTTACCATTTTATTCTAATCTCCCATGACTGTTATCTACAAGAATTTATTCAAAGAAACTTAAGCCTCACATAATTAGTTTCCAGTAGTGAACCAGCTCACAGCGTTGTTTTGTGGCAACTTTTCTATTATGGTTCTTCTCGAATTACTTGATTTATTCGCTGGCATTTGTAAACAGCTTCTGTCTTGCTGATGTAAATTTTCTGCCAGGCCAGCCTGTGCCCATCGGCCTGATGCAAGAGTCTCTCCATGAGACTGTGAAAAATGTAGCTTTTTTATGGCTTGGATTATAGTGCATATGCTCAGATACGAAAGCAGTCAAACCAGGGACACAGCTAGTAGTTCACACTGCCTTGATAGCAGACCAAAGCAGAGGAACCCATATACTGTTCTTTACATCTATTAACTTTGAATATCCAACCCTTCCAAATTAGTCTTTAAACCACATAGATGCTGCTTCACATCAAACAACATGAAGCTTAACTTTGAAACTAATTTAAATTCATTGCATTCAGATTTACTTTAAAATTACAGCTAAATTGGACAGGTCTCTGTTGGAGCAGAAGTTTTTTTTTTTCTCCCTTGCTTCACTTTTTGCACTTTATTTATGATTAATCTATCTTTCTCCTGTCTTTCTCCAAACCATGTGTTGTATGAATTACATTCATATGCAGCTATTCTGCAGCAGTGATTTACAAGTTGTGGCAGCGTTCATTGTCAGTGCAGGAAGTAGTGTGATGTTCATACAACAAAGAGCAAGAGGGAGAATTTGGTGAGCTGGGAGGACATTTTAAGATTTGGAGGTGTACAAAAGTAACAAAATCAGGGTGGTTTAAGTTGCCTAACTGTACATTAACTATAGTCCAGATGCCATGCACACATTCAGATTTATTTGTGATTTTGGTAAACTGACTGTTTTGTCTTTCACACAAACAAAATTACTATACTTTATGTTAACTACATGTATAATTGAACATGTTTCTCATGTAAGTAAATTAATAATTGTTGTTTTGACACACTTTACAGATCGCAATGTGTTTTCAAACTTTCTCTCCCTCACTCTGCTTGTCTTCAGACCAAAAAAAATCTCAGCAAACCTCCTGTGGCTGATTGGAGTCTTCTATAAGGACAAGTTTTAGCTTCAGATGAGTCTGTCCAAAGTGGAGAAGTAAAACAGGGAATTAGGGAGTATTTACAGTAAGAGGGAGATCAGCTGTATGGAGGTTTTTGGCCCAGAAGAGACGTGGATCAGGCTTATCATTGAGACAAGCCAACTGCTTGTCGTTTCAGCTTAAAGCATTGGACTACTTAAGTACTCTAGGCATGAAAAATTTGCTCAACACTTTGTTTAGATTAAGTTGGAGAGAAAAAAGTATTGCTAAGCAGCATGGCTTATATCCACATTATTTGCTCTTAAAAAAAATGATTCCAGGTCTAGTGGTTCTTTTTTGACAGACACTCTTACAAGCAGCAGCATCATGCTCCTTTGCATAATGACTGAGTTGACAGCTGAGGGGACGGGGACTGATCGGACATGGTAGTGGCAAATTTTGATCCGCTACGCTAAATTTAAAATTTAAAATTTAAATTTTCTTTTTCTGTTGTTCAAATATTACATTATTATTTAGATGGTTTTATATTGCACTGGCTCATATCCCTAAAGTATTTTGCAAACACAATTAAAAATGGAAAGCATGGAAATTAAAGAAAATGTTCCAATTGGAAGCCTTGTCCACATCCAGTAAGTAGGTGTGGTCATGATTCATAGACACTGAACCCAGGCTAGGTCTGGTTAATATTATCAAAGCACACAGTACTTTAAGTATGTTGTTTCTGTGTCATTATTGTATTGATGCAGGTAAGACAGATGATGCACTGAAATGTGGCACCACCTTTAAGAAACTCAGCAGGGGAACTGAGTTGTCCAGGGTGCTCATTATATTATAATCATTTCTGTAAATGGCAGCTACATGTTTCTTTGAAAGGACTGAGTCATTGCAGCTGCCAGTAGTAGTAGTAGCTGAGTCAGGAGACTGTGGCTCCTGTGTTTGATTATAACTCACTGTCTCTCAGGGCCACACATGTCTCCCAGGGTGTCTCTCACAGACTGTTTCTGTGAATAAATTCTGAAAAAAAGGACAATCCTTTTCGGCCTACATGAGTAATGAAACCGCATTTCTTCTCTCTTGCACGGAAAGAAGTGAAAGAGAGAGTAGAGAGAGAGAGAGAGAGAGAAATCATACAAAATTAACAAGGTTTAGGGTTTGTTACTTCCAAATATGTTGTTTTCTGGCTGATAAAAACCTGGATTACTTTCACTGATTTATAATAGCATTAAGCTTTGCATAAGGCTCATTCTGCAGCGATTTATGTGCTTGAAAGGTCAAAAAATCCAAACTGATTGTCCCAGTCAAAGTGGGTGGCGTAGCTGCAGATAAAATGAGTCACATTGGAAAGAGGTTGTTTTTTGTTTTACCATTATAATGAATGGTTAAATTCTGGAAAAATTGGTTTGGCTTATTCACCGATGATACAGACCACATAATAGAGATATCAGGCATAGTGAGCTGTGAATGATGAAGATTTATGGGTGCGCTGTGGATATTTTTGAGGTGGCCCCCATGGCTCCCACATTTCCTGTCATGTCCAGAAAAAGTAGACTCCCTCCATAACCTCAGCATGAGAGTTCACTCTCATCACTGCCACCTCCCCTACTGTGTCCTCTGCTGCTAACTCCCTTTACCTCCCCAAACTCTGATAGTTATAAAGATTTAGATAGATGCATCAGGGTATTGCACCTTTCCAAAGCCCTTTTCTATCATTCTTACAGTGCACTGTCATTTTGAATTATATGTAGTGTGGGAAAACACAGGCTGAAACACTTGCTGATTGAAGAAAAACAAGCACTGGTGGAGTCTGGTGGCGGGGGGGGGTGCAGCAAAAAAAATGACTGTAAATCAATGTTAGTGTAACTGTGCAGCCGGTGTTGTTCTGATCCATTATTATCGGCTTCTCATTCACTGCAGTTGCTTGAAGCTGGTTGGTTTCGTCTCACCTTTGTTTTATTTTCTCCAGTCAGAGCATCAAGGTTTGTATTCCAGCAGTGTCAGTGTGAAAGATGGCTGCACAGTAACTCTTTCCCGTGGAAAGATGGGGGAGATTTGGACGGGGGCTTTGTTGGCTAAATCGTTAATAGTAAAACATAAACATGACAGTGCACAGAGGTCCAAGTATCTATTTTATACTTGATTAAACCATTTTGTAGGTCATGCTGACATGGAGAAAATTGGAGGACTGTTAATTTACTCAGTTTACAAACCAAGTTCTTTTCCTTTTTTTTCCCTTTGCAGTAAGAGCTGACCAAATCATATTTATATAAAGGTTTGTTTACAGTATTGATTTTGGTTACAGTACTGGTCTCACGGTAGATTTTTGGATATAATCCTAAAGAGAAAGATCTGCTGCTGAGTTGAGATGTCAGAGATTTCAAACTTAGACTCTTGTGAATTACAGGATAACATTTACTGACCTTCCATGGTGACCTGCTCTATTCTCCATAGAAAAATGAAGAGATCAGCATTGTCACGGCCAAGTCAGGGCACCATTTGTCTTTTGTATTGTGCAGCATTCCCAGCTTCAGAGCAACATCCAGGTTTCTCTGTCCGCCTTGTGATATTCTTTCCAACTATGTCTGTTATGCACCAGTCAGAACACCAACACTTAGCACATGCGGTTGCTATTTGTAGACATACTAGTACATACAAAACACTATCTCCCCTCACATTTCAGAGGAACTACAAGGGGGAATTTTTGACAGGAGTCAAATTTTGCTTTGGCTCTTTCACCCCCCCCCGTCCCCTTAGCGCTGAACCTCGGTCCGCCTCTTTCTCTTGGCCCCTGCTGTGTGAGTCGTCCAGGTTGTAAAGGATACGGTTTGTGGTTGTACATATCTCAGATGAACTGAATTCCTGGCAGCGTGGCATGTCACTTGGAGGAACAGTAAGATGTCAAGGCCAGCGAGCCATGAATGAAAGAGGGAGAGAGAGAGAGAGAGCCCGAGAGATTGTGCGTTGGAATGAGATGGATGAGGTGAGAATTCCATTTCATTACAGAAGCCGGTCAGAGTGAAACAGTTTAGGGTTTTTTTCTCCACTCTTTTGACATTAAGAATTCTTTTGCTTACTATGAATTCTTTTGCACATCTGCAGGTAGTGAACATCCAAATCAGCAGCTGTGTTTTAACATCAGGCCAACATCAACTACCACTGAGAGACATTTTGAGAAATATGTTTATTTGCTTTCTTGCCTAGAGTTAGAAGTGAGTAGCAATACCACTTTCATATCTGCTCAGTACATATAAGGCAACAGGCAGCTGCCATTTAGCTTAGCTTAGCCTAGAGACTGGAACAGGGAGAAACAGCCATTCTGACTCTGTCCAAAGGTAACAAAGTCAGCACCTACCAGCACCTCCAAAGCTCCCTAATTAACATGTTATATCTAGTTTGTTTAATCCATACAGAACCTTAAAAAAAAGTGTACAAACTATTGAGTAGTAGTGTATGGTAATTTTTAAATAAACCACGGCTAATTTATAAAATGCTACAGAACTTATTGTCCGATTTTTTCCAAAACTTCCAGCTTTGCTGCTCAGTATGTCATACTGTACCCTATAATATTAGAATAGGTACCCGGTAGTTAAAAATACAACTAATAATAAGTTCTCTTAAAATTCCTCCCAAATGCCACATAGTAAAAAATACCTACAGTATAAATTAATTTTAAGATCCCAGATTGTTACCCCCTTTTTCCCTAACTTCACATGTTTTTCCCTTGTACCTACATGTATGTACTCTCAGTAAGAAAAAAGAAAAAAAAATTGAAGTCTTTGTGAGGGTTTCGGGTTTGGGTTTAAATATATGAATTTTTGCTCAACAAGCCATCTCTTCTAAACTACTTAACTACTGCATCTTTTAAAATGGTAGAAGTGCAGAAAACAGCCAGAACCAAGGTTGGCATCAGATAAATTCTGGCCCTTGACTTGGAAAAAAGATTGAGGGTGGAGGACAATGTAATCCTCGGGGCAGCAGACTCTCGGATTAGTGAAAAATGCATAGCATGAGGTTGATGCTTGAACTAGATCCAAGTCGACTTACCTTGTGAATAGTTTAGCGTGTGAAAAGAGTTGTTCTGTATTAATTCAGACACAAAGCAGCAAAATTACTTTGTTCTTGTGCGCTTGTTTTCCACTGAATAATGGCTATAGGGGAGACTGCTCACAAAAGAATAGCTTGTGCCATTAATCACTGGCTAAAAATAAAACTTACACAAGCACAGCTCTAAGTGATGGAGAAGGTGACCAAAACAGTGACTCTCTAGAGAGTCCAGCTAGAAATGTTGAAAACAGCTTAATCATTCCCCAAACTGTATGTGTATGTGTGCCTGTGTGTGTGCATGTGGCTGTACAATGCGCATACAGAAAATGTGTTTCAGAGAGCCAAACTATAGGGTAAGACTATCACTCATGGCCCAGCCTGTGTGTGTTTGGAGAACCCAACAAGCCCTGATTGTGCTTTATTTACAGTTAGCTATAAATACATATATGGATCTTTTTACAGTCAACTTAAAACTGAAGGCAGGCTCAGAGACGCCCACACACTCTTCACTCTCAGGCCTGTTAAATTAATGGGAGTGTGGGTTGCCTGTCAGATGGAGGATGCAGACGGGGGACATATCATAGATACTTGTTTTTGGTACTCTGTGAGCTGAAATCACGCAATTGGCTCGTACACTTTCTACAGCTTGGTGCCAAACTGCGTTGTGGATTTACACAAAGATAAATACTATGGTTGTTTTTTTGACGGACTTTGCTTCTCGGGGTCACGTTACAGATGTGCATGTTGCAAACATCATTCTTGTCATCTAAAGGGGAAAAAAATAAATTGCCTCAGCATTGTAAGCTGTTACTGTACGTTATTGTGTGCCAGACCAGCGACACTGTCAACTGACCTCTCATGAACCTCATTCAGCATTGTTTAGCTGCAGTGTTGAGCCAGACATCTTATTGTTTTTGCTTTTGGGGTTTTGTCTCACGCTCACCCTGTCACTGTGGAGGGTCTTTCCAATACCACTCAGCTGACCTCACACAACGAACTCTGGCTTTGTTATGAAGCATTATGCTCCCTGCACATCTTTGTACACATTGCAGGGAATGCTGTACAAGGGTGCATAATACTACACTGCTGTAAGCGCAGGCAGGACCTGTGTGTGTGTTCCTATCTGTGGTTCAAAACCTCTTGTTGAAGGACCTGAACACAGGTTGAAGGAAACTGGAATGGCCTTAGAAACAGCGAGCAGAGCAAACATGAGTCCAAGACTTCAAGTGGAAACTATTCCAGACTAAAGTCCCATCTGCTTTCACTTTAGAGTCTGAGTCCTAAACTAAATAAAGATCCCTCCTGAACACTTTTATTGCCCTTCTCTTTCTATCCATCCTTCTCTCTCGTCCGAGTCTTTTCTCTCCTATCCCTATAGCACAGATTCTCTTTATTGTTACTTTGAGGGAGCTTCAGAGAGTTGACTCGAATGTGAGTCGAATGTGCTATACTGTATTTATTCCCTCCATGTCTCTCTCTGGTTGCAAATAAAACTGTCCTGCAGTGTTATGAGTTAAAATGTCCCCAGTAAAGGCCAGATCTGATCCCTCTCATATGCAACACTTGGGTTTATTTTTTATTGATGTGTACGGAAATTATTTTTACCATCTTCTCATCTGAAAAATTGTCTTGCTGTTGGGGCATATCTGATGACGTCCTGCTTAAGTTATTTCCTGTTTGGAATGAAATTTAACTCGATTGTTGCCTGCCCAATGTGAATTGAATGTTCCACTTTTGAGGAAAATGATTATCAGGTAAAAGATCTCCTTTGTAAAAGTGATTTTATTGTGAAATCATTTCAGCACAATGTTTTTATCCTTTCACCTTTCTGCCATTTCTGCCCATCAGAAAGAAGGGGCATCCTGTTTATTAAATAATTAGTGGCAGTCAATATTATTTATTGCTTTATTCATGTATTTATACTGTCAGTATTTGTGCATGTGTGTTTTAAATCATTAGTCATGGCCTCTCTCTTCCTATACTAAACACTCATTGATAAATGTGATATGGGAAAGAGAGGGACCAATAAAGGGATGCGCTAAAAGGCAGATGCCGGAAAAACATCTGAATACTTTTTTTGTTTATGATGTCTGAGTCAGAGGGAACAAAGAAAGCATGTTTTCTGGGACAAAGGCATGATTTACCCTCCCATAATTTAAGTGCCTTGAAGATCATAATTTTATTAAGTAAAGTATAATCCTGTTCACTGTTTTCTGAGGTTGCTTCATAGAAATGCTTGTCTCTGAGGTCAAGACGACTTCTATCAAAGACATGTTTGTTTTTAACTTTGTGCACTTCCCAGCAGCGCAAACAACCACAGAGTAGCACAGCAGCATTAAATATTCCAATCAATTCGACAAACAGAATTGTTGAGTGCAGTCTGCGCTCGCAGGGCAGTTCCATAATGAATGGTTACCACAGTAAACCAAGGCTATTCGACTGAGTCAACACCACAGTTTTGAATCCCATTAAATTCTCACTGGGATAAAAAGCACGGCAGCTCTAGTGCTACTGGAGGTAGACCAAGAGCCGTTTGAATCCACGTTTAACAGTCTGTGTGTTCAGCGTCAACCAAGGGAGCTCCTACACAGTGAATTATATCCATCTGCTAATGTCATTCCGGCATGCTGCCTTCCCCTGCCTCTCCCTGCATGGTATGGTTTGGATTGTCACACTCTATAGCCAATGCAATCACTGGGCTAACTCCCAGGCATGCGCTGCAGTCCGTAGCCAGCGGAGGCCATGTTTTTGTTTGTTTAAACAAACACTGTCCATTTTTGATGTCAGGTTTTCGTTGAGTTTCAAATAACAGGCACCAAAGGGAGGGATTGGAGTTGTTGGGCATTGAACAAAGACTTCTTCATCCATACAAATAATTCATAAAATAAATGAAAACGCTCCTTAGGTCCACAAGGATCTGGAGAGGCATCTGCTGAACAAAGAGATGATGATGTATTTGTAGCTGACCGCATATCCCAGAGAGACATTTACTGTATATTTATGAGGAGGTAATTCTGTTTACTGATCTGCAGTCTAACTGGCTGTCTCGGGCTTGGTATTACAGGTCAGTGGAGGGCACACTGCACTCAGAGAGCTTCTGCCTCCTAGCTGTGACCTCATGGTGCTGGAGACATCGACAGGCAGAGTTCACTGCCTCCCATCTAATTCTTCCCATGGGACTCTAACCAGCCACACAAGGTGCATGAATAAGTCATGAAGTAATCTTTTTGTCTGAGGTGATGCTCCTCTTTCTGATTGCCGTCCCTTTCTTTCTCTCTGCTTCTTCCTTATTTAAATTCACAAAGAGAGCCTCTCTTCATTAAAGCAAAACCAGCCTGTGCATCTTTGGTTCAGGCCAGTTTTCTTTTAAGAAATGCACACTTGCCCCTCTCCTTCCCTCTCCTTTATGTCTCCTTTGGGTCCTCTTGTGGTGTGGAGAGCAATTTATTCATCTATTGATTTACTTGTTTGTATGTTAGCCCCATATGAGGGAGGAGGATTTCTTGGTTGGCTACAGTGAACCTAGATCTGGCCAAACGAGTCAGATTGAATATAGATTATTAGTTAGTCACCTTTAAAAAAAAAAAAACAGAGACATGTAGAATGAGTGTGAATTAATAATTACAAGAGAAGAAGAAAAAGGTGAAAACGTCATGCCTTGTTTGTCACTTTTTGTTCCATTTGTTTGTTAAGGCTCTGTTCAGTTGAATTTTGTTTAATTGTGTTTGTCGTTCTGTGTTTTATATTTCAGTCTGGGTCTTGGCCACCCCCCAGGGAACAAGGTCTGAGTGTTGTGGTTATAGAGGTCAAATGTCAAAATACAAAGTGCTTAAGAGAAAATGGAGAAAGGAGAAAGGCTTCAAGGATGAACATGCAATGAGAGAAAAGAAAACAAACTAAAATGGTAACCTGATGCCGCTTGGAACTAACTAACTTTATGTATAAAATGCGCAGGAAATCAGAAAAAGCAATAACCACTTTAAAGTTCAGACTGCAGCATGACTGAAAAGAAGAAATTCTTACCCCCTGTAAGTTCTTTTTTCTATGTCGCCAGAAAAGGCCTCACACACCTGACTCTGCTGCTCACTCTGCAGGACAATCTGTCTGAATCAGTTTCCACATATAATAAATCAATAACATAACACACAACATAAACATATTAGATGATATAATGTCAAAACATGATCTACAATAGAGAAAAAAGTCAGAATTGTATTTATTTCACCAGTGTTTTCTGTCATATTGTGCTTTCTTGCTATGTCATTTAATTTGTCCATTTGCTGGCTTCCTGTTATTCAAAGTATCAAATTCTGCATATAATGACAAGCAACAAAAAACTATTTCAGTAAAAAATGAATGGGAGAATACAATATACAATCACACAGACAGGAGGTTGTAAATCATGGGTATAGTAAAACATGTGAAGTATGCTTCTGGTATGTGGTATGGGTGTGCGTGTGTGTGTATACCTGAGTGTCATAAATGTAATCTCAAATCTGCCCATCCTAGCACACATTCACTGCAAAAAGACGACTCATCGGACAACATGTGCATTTATTTGGCGTGGAAATACTTGCCAAGTGTGACTCAAAAGACTCAAGACATTACAAGTTGTTTTTCATATTTATAACACTGAGCCAGCTGGGAAAAGAAAACCTTTTTGTGCATCACAAATGTTGTCCCTGTTACTAACAAATACATCACTTTGTGTGTGTGCGTGTGTCTCCCATGATGCACACAGGAAGGAAAATTGATGAAGGGATGATCCCAAAATGTCCAACTCAACAAAAACATCAACTGATGAACAAGAACAAGTGGAAAGCTTCTCTGCAAGAAACGTACATCCAAGAAACATGACTGCATTGAGTCAACAAACTTTTCAACAGATAAAACTTTTCTACAGCTGATCACAGCCAGTCACGTATATTCCGATTTTTCCCTTTTGGCCATTTGACCCATTTCTGAGAATGAGAGTAAGTGGGAGAGAGAAAGAGTTAATAGAGGAGGTTTGAGAAGAGGACATTGAAGTTTACTTTGCACATCCTGGTTATAATTCAAGATAAAAAAACCCCTCTTTGCTGTATCTCTGCGCTGGCAGTCTAAACCTAGCTGAGCTTCAAACTGTTTTTTAAGCTGCCACAGATGGATATACAATGGTAAGACCCTTTCCTGCTTTACCATAGATATGCTGCACATACTCTCAGATGAGGTGGATGTGACTGGGAGGCACAATAAACACTGAACAGGATATAATTCTTAACTGTGTAGGACAGATGTCTCAGTAACATCAGCAGCATTTGCAGGGCTAAGACGAGCAGCTTTCACAGTAAGCCACAATGAAAGGCTCAGAGACGCCATGATGAGCACCGTTATAAGCTGCACTCGGCCAGAATAAAGTTGAGGCATTTTTCTTTTAACTTTTTTTTTTTTTTAGTAGGATAAGGATTTGAAAGAGAATGTGTGAATCACTATGGTTTTATAGCTAGTTTTGATTGGTTTCACCTTAACAGTTGATCCAGTGAACATACCGTCTTTGTGGAGTTTCAGAAGAGGGAGGGAAAGAGCGAAATTCTGAGCTTATAGAAAACTGCAGAGAAATTCATAAAAAAAAAACAATGCACTCACCAGAATAGTGTACAGTGAAGTTATGGTATCAAGTTGAGTTGCACCCACATAATGTAAGCAATTTTCCTTTAAACAGAGAGAAAAACTCACCAAGAAATCAACACAGGTTTGATCAGGTGTGAATAACTATAATCCTGGGCTTCACTCAACTGAAACACAACCGTTGCACAATCATTACAGTGGCTACAAAATATTCACTTGGAAGAGCTGCTCTGGTGTCTCTTGCTCACCCAAGTTCACAGGTTTTCATAAACTCTCTAAACACACTGAGATTTATCCCAGCCAGCAGAACTGAGAGAGAAATTACACCATGACCATATAAGGACATTATGTCTCCTGATCTGCAATCTCAACTGCAGCTGTGTTGTGTGTGTGTGTGTGTGTGTGTGTGTGTGTTTGTGCTTTTGTACTTTGTCCTCTCCAATTTGAGTTTTTGACCTTGAGAGTGAGGATATTTTTGGAAAGTGAGAACATTTTTGCCTGACATATTCACTCCTTCAAAAGGCAGTTTCAGGGTTAAGACCAGGCTTGAGGGTTGAGGTTAGAAATAGCATTATGTTTGGGTTCAGGTTAGGTAAGGGTTAGAGTTAGGCATTGGGATTGTTGTTGAAATGGTCCAGCTTAGAGTAAGGGAATGCAATATGTCAGCAAGTGTCCTTACAAATGTTTGTGAGAGGGTATTTTATGAGGTTTTTAATGATGTTTGTTGTGTTTTTTTGTTTTTTTTAATGTCAACAAATGGTGTAAAACTACACTTTTGGCCAATTGACAGTGAAAGTGACAGTGAGAGAGTGATCAAGATAGAAAGAGAGTGTGTACATATATACAAGCATATGTGTATATATAACATATAATATAAGGTATTCATGGAGATGGCTGTTGTGCATTTCTCAAATTTGCAATATATTTCACCACATGCAATAACATATCAACTTTATTTCTATTTTTCCTAACTTGCTATATGAAATATTGTGTCGCTTTCCCAAATAAAACATTGGGGTAAATCCTCAGTCTCTGCTTGAGTGCCCAAAGAGGAATCAATGAAAACTCTCAGTGTGATACAATTTCTCCATTTTACAATGTGATGCTCTCAATCCAAACATGTCAGAATCATGTTGTAATGGTCCAAAAATTCAACAATTTCTCATCCACTAGAAGCTTTTCTGGATCCTCTACGCACACTGTTTCTTAAAGGAGCCCAGGGATAAAACATGGAATGGGTTTGGAGGGAATACAAGAATGAGAGGAGGGAAAATCGAGAAAGTGTAAAATCGGCAAGTGGGAGAGAAGGCAGGTTGGCTGAGTGCTCGCGTCTGACCTGTAAAACTCACTTCAGGATAACGGCAGCCTACTGTGCCAAATCTGGCTCAGTTTCACTTCATGCTGAGGGTGGGGAGGGTCACAAATGTGCTCACCCTGAAATTCAGTGACATGGATACAGAGGCCAACATTTTGGAGGTGGAGGTTCTCTTCTATGTCTGCCCCATTGTTGGCCTACTATTTTACTAGATCTGGCAAGTAAGTTCATTTTGATGAGTAGTATTATCCACAGGAGAGAGGCTTAGGAAGTGGCTATTTGGGTGGCTGTGGCCCCCTGCATACCTAAACCCTTAAAAGCTCTCTATAAATTAACCCTTCTGAGGAATTCACTTCCAGACAAGCATGTGTGTCTTCCAGAGCCTCTTTAAAATGTATTTTTGGTCCTACTCTCCCCCATAACAGGTAGCTC
Organism: Lateolabrax maculatus; assembly: GCA_031216445.1. Lineage (NCBI taxonomy): Eukaryota > Metazoa > Chordata > Actinopteri > Acropomatiformes > Lateolabracidae > Lateolabrax > Lateolabrax maculatus. The sequence goes on along the minus strand of CM062197.1, from coordinate 12,223,297 downwards.
ATTAACTCAGTTTCTATATGCTGTTGCACCAGTGCGACCAGATTCCCATATTTGTAGTTGTTAGTAGTAAGTGTCAGTGATTGATTTTTCTTCTTTTAGATTTGTTGTTGATTGTCTGGACTGAACGATTTCAAAACCATTAACACAGCATCCTATGTCTGCAGATGAATTTCAGTGCAGTCAATTTCTCTCTTTGCAATCACGTCAACAGCAGCAAGAAGGCAGAGGTCAACAACTGCTTTACCTTATGTATTATCATCCCCAAGATGTTGCAGCTGAAATTAGGGGGAGGAACAGTAGATGGCGAAAGATGTGGACATTAAGGAAGAGCAGGAAGGGGGGGAGACGGTCTTGTCATTTTAAAGGGTTTCGAGGGGATGTTTGCTCACCCTCTTAATGGCTTAAAATGGCTGGACGCATCTATCTTTCTCTCTACACATTTCAGGGGGAGAAAGCCCAAGAGGAATGGACCAATTCTGCCCTGTGACTGATTGCACAAACCCCAACAGATATGTCCCAGCACACATGGAAAAATACCATTATTAAAGTAAATATCACAATGGAATTTCCATTACGCTGACATCAAATGGGGATTTACTCCATATTAATAAAATCCCATGAAACTAGTTTACATTTTAATGCACTCATCAGAAGTTCAGGAGTTTGGGATTTTGTGTTTTTATTGTACTGTAGAACAATGTTAGCAGACTGTGGGTGTATTTACTACATAGTTTGATACAGCCACTTTTGCAACCCTGATATTGTGTGTATGTGCACGTGGATATAAACTATACATATTTACTGAATAACTTCATTGCTTTAAGATCAATATGTCTCTAGAGATAGATGTACTCCAAAAGGAATGTCAATGTGCATGTTGTGACAGTGTGTGAAAGGAAGAATGAAAGAAATGCTGTACAGCAAAATAAAGAGTCGACAAAAGATGTGCGGATAGAAATAGATAATAAAAATAGATGACGCATGCATCCACACACACGTGCATATGCACACAAATCACCCTCTAAATCATTTACGCTAGCCGCCACTGAGCGTGACCAGTGACAGCAGTCTGTCTGCCAGGCCTCCATCACGTGGAGCCTGGCACTGGGGTTGACAGCCCGATCTGAAACATGAAGACCAAATGGACCTGGGAATCTCTCGGGGGCTGGATAGGATCTTTCTGCACCTCCATGTCCCACACATATGGCCTGCTGCACTGCTGTTATGGCTGGGGGTACATAGGGATGATAGAGGTGAGGGGAGGGTGATAGCGGTGTATTCTGGGGGCAAAAGATGAGGTCTTACACATCCAGCTGTTCTGTGGTTTCTTGCTTTTATTCTGTGCAGTTTTTCGAAAGCCTTAATAAATATGAGAAGATAAAGTGGGCACATAAAAAATGGTTATCCGTCTGAAGAGAAGTAGGATTCCTTGTCATTATTTATGTGTATGTGTATCTATGCAGTTGTATCCTTGCTTGTTAATAGTTGAAGTGTATGTAATCTCATTGGGCCTGTCATTGGTCTGTAAATGTGGACATCATCCTATAAGACAAATGCTCCAGTGAGGCTCATATTGTGCCGTGGCCTGGTAAACAGACACATTCTTGGCATCTTGTGCACATTACTTAATGCAACTTTGGATTAGACATTAAATGTGGCTACACTGTACAAAGGAATCAATCTTAGCATATCTATATGACTGCTAGTACAAGAGTAAATGTTGACTTTAGTTGCCAATCTTTGTCCTTGAAGAATAATTCACCTTCAGTTTTAAAGGGACATTTTCGCCGGTTTTCAACCTTATCTCTGTCTATCTGGGATAACGTGTGAAAAATGCCTGCAGTTGTTGGTGATGTTCTTTGTGTCTCTGGGGCACAGCTGCAAAATCTATTGTTCTACCGGCACCGGTGCCATCATTTGACATGTACAGTGACCTAGTTGCGGGCAAGGAAGAACTATAGGCAATTTCAAAGGCTTGCTCTGGCTGCAGCTCAAAAACCTTCCTCGTTCTATTCGCTTGTATTGCAAACTAGCAACATCTCCAACAGCGAAAATGGCATCCAAGAATATGAGCGCAGAGGATGTTATGGATGAGGATACATTTTACATTGTTTTGGCAAACTCAGATATTCAGCCGTATTTATTTGAGTATACAGCCAAAGAAATGCAGCAGGCGTCAGAAGCACTGCTGGCACGGCTCATCGAGCAGCAGAACTTGGTAAATATAGGACGCACTGGGGAATGTATTGCTTTAATTGACTACATTTACCATCAAAACTGATTGGACATCCACATTAAAAGTGTTAAAATTTCCCTTTAGTTATTCATCTTCGTGATTTAGTATCAGAGCCACTCCTACAGTTGTTGAAGTCATGCATTTAGTATGTCTTTGATGTTGGGATGCCTCCAAGACTTAAAAACATTCAGAAGGATTCACACAGAGCTTGGAGCTCTTATACCTCAAGGTTCCTACCATTGTTCATGTGCCCTATTTCTGTCTTCTACTTTTCTTTCTCTTTTTTTTCCCCACAAGCATTTCCCAACAGTTCCAGCTGACCAGCGTAATGGAAAGCGCCACACTAAACCAGACTGGACTCAACACACAGCGCAGTCAGCCTAATGGGTCTCATACTGTAAGGCTGAATAATGTAAGTGTCACCAAAGAGCTCAGACGGAGACCACGGACAAAACCAAGAGTGCCAGTGTCTGAGTGCCTGTGTATGAAAGGATTGTATTAGAACAGAGCTGGTTGGTACTGTGCTCAAAATTGTATAATTCACAGAAATATTGAGATATGAGCCATGTAGCAGTGTGAGCTCACCCTGCCTTTACATACACAGGCACACAAAGGCAATTTAACTTATTAATTCACTGGACTTTATAGTGTTAGGTTTATCATTTTTTTCTTAAATGACAGAGAAGCTAAAATGATGCTACATGTTCCTCAGTTTCATAACAGGGGACAAACCATATTTTAAAGACAAAGAACAGCATGGAATGTCTGTAGAAAAAGGTGTTTCCTCTTTCATTGTTAGTGGTTGACTGGATGTGACTGCCTCATAAACCCAGTGAACGCTTGGTGTTTCTGTGGCAGCTTGTTTGATTACAGTCCATTTCCCCTCTCCCACAGCCCCACCAGGTGGCTGCCCAGCTCTCCTCTGTGAACCAAACCCACTGTGATCCTGCAGCGCTCCAACCTCCTGAAGGCACTGAGGTTAGTTTAGGGGCTTTTGGGCTCACTGCAAAAATGATGGGTTCGTTAGAACTGTTTCAAAGAACACTGGTACATAAAAAAAAGATCAAAGAAGTGCCTTTAAGCTCCTTGATTTGAAAAAGGACTCCTTAGAATACACAATATGTTGGAGGTCCTAACATTGCATTGAAACATTGGTTTGAAAGGAACCCCCAGATTCAAGTTTTTTTTTTTTTATGCTCCTGGTCAACTGCTTTTGTTGATCATGTCATTTTTTCCTAACTCTGCACATAAACTCCATGTGAACATTTACAAAACTGTACTTTTTGCACTTACAAAAGACACATTTTGTGTGGCTTGCTCATGTAAAAAATGAATCACGATATTCAGTGTTTTAGAGGCTTGGATGATCATTTTTTTGTTTTTACTAGACCATAGCCGTTGCTTATCATGAGATGTAGCGATACTTTCTTTGAACCTAAAATATATTTCAATAGTGATATCCTGTTTTTCTTTTTTACTCTCATTGGAGATGATTCCAACATGAACTCACTGATCCTGTATAAAAGTATGACTACTGGACAAATCTTTTTGAATTCAAATCACCTTAACAGTCTCTTAAGATGTCACGTCAGGAAAAACAAAGTTTAGGAAAATAATCTTGACTCTCATTAACTACTGATTAACTACAGCTGGCATAAATGTTTAGGACATAGCTCTTATTTATTTTTATTTCATATGCATTTTCTCTCTCCTTTCAAGACTTGGCCTATGGATCCCCCGTTTCCTGCTGGGATTAGTGTGTTTGCTTTGATGTGGGTTATGCCCTTCTTAGTGTGTGTGGGCAGGCCTCTTAATCCTGTGTGTGTGGCAGCGTTGAGGTGAAGGGGTACATGCAAGGCCTTTTTTTTTTTTTACTCTAGCAGTGTTTAGATTCAGTGCGTGACCTAGGGTGCACCATAAACCATCAGAGTCAGGAACAAATGCAGCTGTAAAACACCAATCTTGGCAACTAAGGCAAACACTTCTGATCACAGCTTGCTCATTTGGCCACATCTGTGTGTGTGTTTGTCCTATTATGAACATGTACGTTGTTCGCTTGTGTTGTTTTTAACAAGCAATGTTGTGTTCTGCCAAGTACAGGTAGCTGATTTCAAAAACAAAACAAACTCAGGAAGCATTAATAACATCTCTAGCACACATGGGAACATTGAATGCTTCCAACATTGCAAAAGCCTCCATATTAATTATTAATTCTTCAGTGGGAGAGACAAACTACATCATGTTCAACAGGCATCAATATTAATACTTATCGTATGTTTAATTTATCAGTGTTGATAAGAAACATTAATATAGGACTGTAGGTTGGGGTTTAAAAGTAAAAAACACGACCTTGGGTTAAGGCTGAGGTATACAATGTTGAGTATAAGAATTGGACAATTAAGTGAAGTTACCTGTGAGCTAGGTAAAGTTGAGCACTTATTTTTGACAGTCCATTAATAGTTTGTTATGGTCCATGAATTGTAATTAGTCTTAAGTGTTATCCAAACTTTAGCCATATAAATATATATAGCGTTAAAGGGGTAATTCTTTACCTTGGAAACAGTTGTTCAACAAAAAATCTTAATTCAATGTCCACTCCCTACATTTACCAGAGCTTTCAACTGTATTTTATCGCGTTCATCAGTGGATGGAGTTTGCTCAGGTTGTCATGGAGATAGCTCAGTTGTCATAGTTAGGTAATGTGATGAAAACTGAGCTACTCTGTCTCCATGACAACTGAGAAAACTGTTGAGGAAAACTGTGGAAAAGCTAGGAGTTGGGATTTTTTTGTTTTTGTAAAACATATAAATATGGTTAAACTATATTTCACTATAACCAGGAACAAAAATAAGAAATCTGCAAAATATGGAAAAATTACTCAATTTGTGTTTCTCAAAACTGTTTGAGAAAAAATAATTTATCAGTGGAAACGGAAGGAAAGGATTTACACTACTGGGCTCTGAAAGCTCCTGTGCTAATATTATAGCTCAACAACACACACGCTTTACAAAAACAGCAGCACGACATCCTGCAATGAAAATAAAAACCTTCAACGGCAATGACCTGTAATATTTACCTAGGGTGACTCCTGAACGGCTCACTCACAGCTATAGAGGGCCCCGCAAAAACTTCAGGGGAGAGGGCGATGTTTTTGTTGCTCCTGATGCAGAACAGATGAGAATGACATTTTGGACATTTTGGTTGCTATTGAAGATTTCAGAGGTTTTGTGATCAGTCAAAATATTTAAACAGTGATGTGACCTTTAAGTACAAATAATACAAATGAGAAATGTGTGTTTGTGTGGCTGCGTCACAGGAATTTGTCTACATGAATATCTTAATGGAGTACACACAGCGTCAGTGTTAAACAACACTGTGAGGTCAAACACTCTTTCTTTGGAAAGAGGGTGGAGCGTCTCTCTGCAATGTAAACACTTCATAGAGAACATCAGTCTATAAGCAGGGTTTCTGATTATCTGATGAACAAAGGCAATCAAGGCTGGTGTGGTCTCTTGGAGAATATATCAATATGATGTGCTCAGGGCCCGGTTGTGATTGGCATGTTCATTAAGTGTCCTGTTTACAATAAGCTGAGAAATCCACATGTGAAGTCAGCAGTTAATTGAAAGTGGCTCTGAGAGGCTGTTAGTCATCCAGCGGATTACAAAAATGATTGTAAAACCTGCTGCAGTCATCATCATGCAGCCACATCATTCTTCCTTAGAGATGATATCCAAGCTTCATCAGCTTTTGAACAGAGCTGTCCCTTTGATGATGAAAGCTGAAGCATCTTGGTAGTCTGCAGTCGCTTATAAGAAGTCTGCTCTTTGTGTATTTATATACTGTACCGTGATTCTTATTTGGCTGTATTTATGTTTGGGATTTGGTGCCATCATGAGGGCATATCGGGTATAGAATGAACCAAACATGCTCTCTGTTCAGTATTTAGTCATTGTGTTAAAGACGGCAGGCAGTAGACTAACTGTTGGCTGCACTTACGATAGAGTTCACATAAGTTCAAAATGTGAAAAGCAATGATTTCTGATTTGTTATGTTCAGCGTTTTTTGGGGGAAAAGTGTCTGCATGGGTCTTGGATGTGTCTGCATGAGACAAAATTTGCATGAGTCTTTATATGATTCAACAGGTGAGTCTGCACACTAATTACTGAGTAAGGAATAACATCCCCTGATTCCAGTAACCATTCGTTCCACGGCCAAACTCAAACTTCATGAGGTCGCTGACTAACTCCCAGATCAAACACTTTGCCCACCACTTTCTACAACCATGACATTTATCAGAAAAATAAGCACTTACATCCTCTATGCTTCACACTGCTAACTCTGCATTTTCCAGAGCAGAGATGAGTGGTCACACACAAGTGGGTATGTGATCGTGGTTCCCTACTAATACTGTATGTTCATCCTATCCCTAATTCCTCAAGTGCTAATTTGCCACAAATGGACACAATGTCCCATGATTTTACAGCAAGTGAGAGTTTAATTGATATGTTTATTCTACATGAATATGCGATTAAACTTGTACACAAAAGCAAAAGCACATACTGTAGGACTGAGCACAGGCAGTAAAAAGCAGCTATTACTTACGGTTGACTCAAATTGAAGTTAAGGTGGTGGAGTTCTTGGTACAGAATCATTTAAAATCCAAGCCTCTGTGGAAACAACTCACCTCGACAGCAACGTGATACCTTGATGAAAAATGCATCTGTTTCCATGGCATGTACTTATACATTTGTCCATCCTGTTGGAGGGATGAATGTTTCTCCCTTCTCATGTGTGAAATACATGGAACTAATCTAATTATAGCATGTCTAGTAGAAGAGTCAATAAATCCACTCAATCCAATAAATCAAGATTTCACTACCTACTGTAAAAAAGAAATTAAACAATTATCATAATTAGAAGAAATCGATGGTAACTGGCCGATGTGGAGAGGAAGTGTGACTGCTATAGGCTATAATCTGAGTGGACAGCACTGTACACACACATCTGCAGTAGCAGCAGCTGTGACTAATTATGTTGCATGTGATTATACTGTTCACTTGTCCGCAAGCTGTAAAACATTTTTGTTGCTTTTCATTTATTTAGGATAGAAAAGAAGAAGAAATTGCACGAAACACCGCTGCATGTTTACTGGAAAAGGTACTGACAAAGACTGGCACCGAAAAACAAACCGACAGCTGGAAAATTCGTACTGTATTCAAGTGCACTTCCATTAGTAAAACATTCCCATATGGCATTTCACGCCCCTTCCAAAAACTACCATGAAAGTTTCTTTTGGCTCCTCACTTCTTTCAGTGTCCAACCTATTCATTAATAAAACGCTCACTCTTTCCCTCGCTTTCACTTCCCACCTCCTTCCTCGGACTCTGATTGACTGCAGAAGCTGTTTGAATCTCCTCAGCCTGTCAGTGTTTGTAGGATCTCATCCAGCACTGTTAACTATTGTTCATAGTGGTTCATTCATAGCTTAGGACTTGAGTGCAAGAAGTTTATGCAGTATGTGCCCGTGTTATGCTCAAACATGCATCGTGTTTCTTTTATTAAACAGTCACCTAGAGGCTTTTCCATTTATAAATAACATTAAAGTCTGATGATCTGACTCTGTGGTAACAATCAGAACAGTGCTTATGATTACACAGGATCTTTATGTTCCGTACACTGAAGAGCCAGCGGACAGCGGTGGCCCAGCAACTTTTTTCTCCTCAGGAGATCACATACTGAAACTTAACCACAGAGGGCAGTATTGTAGCTACTTCGGATATTACAAGCAGGGTAAGGAAGAGTAACACACAACTGACTAAGGACATGTACAATCAAAGAGCAGGAAATTAAAAAATATATATATAAATAATATATACAATGCTTGAAAGAATATGTGCAAAAGCATTTATCTTTATTTATCTACTCAGTCCCCCCTCCCCCCAGTCCTACGCCCCTGCCCCCACTACACTGCCTGTTTCATTGTATCAAGCCACTATATGTTAATGATAGGCTGCCTGTTTGGGAAGGGATGGGGCGTTTACATGTTTGTTCCCATACAAGTACAAGTATTCTCTTGTTCACAGAAATGAATTGTCCTTTATCTGTGTGGAGGAGACAGTATTGCTCTTCGCTGTTGCAACATGTATTTGGACCTTTTCAAGAAACCTGCAAATACACAAAAAGGCAAAGGTTCAGATGTTGCATAATTTGGTACATCAGAAAGAAGAGTGGAGTTTGCGTCCAATCTTTGGAGTCACAGTTCACAGTGGTCATAAATCCTGCCATTCCTTGGGGCCTTGGAGTAAAAGAACACGTAGAACTCCCTCTTACCTGAGTTAATGTACAGCTAACAGCAGACCTGCACACATCACCTGCAGGATGCTCTCAAAGATGCGCTGCAGGCGAGTGGGGGGAAACTTAAGAAGTCTCACTCCATTCCAATTATCAGGTACAATTCCGAAGTATGATAGGGAAATGCGCTCAAAGTCTGTTGTTTTATATTTTGTCAGAACCATCAACCCATCATTAATACACGCACACTGCACTCAGTTTGAAACTGCTAAAGGTGGCATGCATCACATTAAAGATGCGTGGACATGGATTGTTACAGCGAATTCTGTGTGAAACCACTTATGATGATAATATACTGTACTTTTAGCTTAAACGTTTTTAATAAGGCAACTGAAAAAAAACTACACTATTTTATACCATATTACTATTTCAATTAAGTAGCAATATTATAAATATATGTAATATAAATAGATATATGAAAAATACTAATAACTACTTAATATTAAGGAGTGACACATCCTCTCGTGAACAGACGCTCTTTGCGTCGGAGCGCGTCTGGACGAAACGGTGACGTCAGTTCCGTAAAACGTTCCTCCCGGATTCATTAAAAAAAAAAAAAAAAAAAAAAAAAAAAGAAGGAAGATAGAGGATTATTTACGAAGCGTCGGGAGAGAAACGCTTCCACAACGAGACTGTGCCCGGCGGTGCCGTTAAAACAGTGTTAAAGAAGTGCAGAGTTGCTGTCTGCGGCTGACATCAGTCTCCTCTGAGCCGCGCGGGCACTGGGATGCGCCGCCGTTAGCCCGGTGTTAGCCTGGTGTTAGCCTGGTGTTAGCCTGCCCCGCTAGCCTCCCGACCAGCTCCGTGAGTCCGACGGGACCGAGCGCACCGTGAGTCCGCCCGCTTCTTTACCACCACCACTCTTTCTCTCTCTTTTTTTTTTAGTTTGTGGGTTTTTTTTGGGGGGTGGATTTTTACGTGTGTCTGGCGTCTGTTATCCGGCGGTGAACTCGCTCGACTTGTTTACCGTTTTTTTAAAATTATCTTTAACCAGCTTCCTCTCAACAGCTGCATGTGTGGACTAGAAGCAGGCCTGCTCCAGAGAGCGGATTCATTTCCAGCCCGAAAACAAAACAGCTTTAATATACTGCGAGGTCTCCACAAATAGTGATTGTGATCTGTTATTTGTTCCGACCTGAATGAGCCCACCGGAGGCCTGCGTGTAGCGTTACCTGCTGTGCACCTGTGCTGGTGCACCTGTTATGGCTCCCAGGTGTTTTTTTTTTGTTTGTTTTTTTTTAACTGTGCAATTGATTTCAAATCAAACCTCACAGTCTTTCACTATAAGAGTGAACTATTAATCACGGCATCTTACGTCCGTAAGTACATTGTCTCTGTTGAAGCACATTTATTGCTGCTAAATGGATAATAATAGACAGTAGACAGTAAATGTCAAAAACTGATATTTAATTTAATGTCCAGGCTCACACCTGCCTGTCCTATATGACTTGACTGAGAGACAAAACATAGTGGGTTGAGGCACTTATTAAAGATTACATACTGTAGCTAGATCCTGGCCTATGTCATGCAAAGCAGCTAAATTGGTTGCTCAGTCTGTGAAGCTTTAGTCTCTGATTAAACAAGAAAAAAAAGCTTGGCGAGTGTTTTGTACTGCGAACCTGTAGAATCTCAGTTCAATAAGCAGATTTCCTTTGGATTCCCAGCATATGGCACTACAGGTTAAATCAGTTTGGGTTAATATGAACAGTTAATATTGAAAAGAAGTCAAGCCATTTTTTTTTTTTTGCTTAGAGGAGTGTTTCTGAGTTGAGTGTTGTTGGGCAAGGGAAGCATAACTTCTAATGTCTAAAGTCAACAGAGATGTGTTGTTCCTCAGGAAATGAACTGGGCATGGCCCAAAAAATACCACTTAGGCGAGGTCAGTGCAAATGTAAACAAGCGGTAATCGCACCTTCCTTCAAACAACATCTGTGATATTGGTGCCAGCAAGTGATGTAACTGCCATAAACCTGCTGTATAGTCATGTTCAAGTTACAGTAGGGCCGAACTGTTAATTGAAATATTAAGGCCATGTGCCATATCCAAATAGCAGGAGCTGCAACTTTATATTGGTTATATTCAGCCACATTGTTGCAAATCTCACAAGGACAACAAAGTTTTTTTTTTGCCTTAGTTTGCTTACAAAATACACATTTACCATACATTCATTATTAGTTATTTGATGTATATGAGTTATGTCCTGTAACTCCTGCCAGATTTCCTGCATTTCAGCAGTGTTATAAAGTAATTCAAAGACGTGTGAGATTACACATCAAATAGGTTTAAAATCACTCATTACAGTAGTCATATTTAATGGTTACCTGTTATCAGCATTTAACAATACAAAAATAAAACAAAGGATTACAGTGTGACACATTTGTTGATAAGTGAAATGTTGTTTGTATTATTTTGTATATCTCTCTTTGCTTAGAGGTCATGCTGGAGTTCACCTGTTTAACCGACACCCTGCTCTGCAATGTGAAGACTATGATAAGCGTCTTCTGTAGGGCTTCAAATTGGCCTTGATTTTGATCATCTGTGGCCTTGTGTGTGACACACACACATACAGTACACACAGACCCCTCAGTGTTTGTGGGAGGGAATTCATTAAGCTGTGAAAATAGGAGCTATATCAATACTTTTTTCTTTTGCAAATATTATTACGCATATGTGATTGTACAACTGGAATGTGTGTTTATGTGCAGCAGGCCAGATCAGTTTGTCCTGTCAGAATGACCAGACAATTTGGACGTAAACATTTTGGTGGCTCCCCTGTAGTCTGGGTTTATCGGGAGTGGGCGCTGCTAAAATATGGTCCTGTAGTTGAGCTGTAGAGTTGAGTGGCCACTTCAACACGACAGCTCATTGTAGTGACGGCTCCTGTGCCGGGGGCTTTCATAGGTGTGTTGTTTTTATGCCGAGCGGTAGCCTTGCTCTTTGAAAACCACCTCCTCGCTTGTTCGTTGCAATTATATTCCCATCTGCCTAATGATTTGGCTGTTTTGACTACACTCTTTGGTCTCTCCTCTTCAAAGCAGCATTTAGGCCTCGCTGTTTTTCCATCTCTGCCTTTTTCACTTTATTACATCGTAGTTTGTTGGATCCACACACTTTATCTCTCTCTCTTATTTTTTTCTCACAGGTATAGTGCATTATGACAGACAGCATTATGAGTAAAGCTGCCACAATGGAGATTCCTATCAACAGTAATGGTGACACAGGGACACTACCAGAAGACGACAGCCTTGAACAGGTGGGTCACAGCAACTGTACTAGTTGACAGTCTATTGTGTGCAACATTTTGAGACTACCCTGTGTAGTTGTTATTTACCTATTTATAGCTATTACACAGGGAACAAATGCGCAAACTGTTAATGTTTACCTACTTGTGATCCCAAGCCGACAGAAGAATTTACATATTTAAAACAAGAAGAGACAACAGAGAATGCAGAGTTGTTTATTCTTCTTATTCATTTACTTGTCAGTAATTTACCTTATTTTTTTACTATATAAAAGAAAATCTCTCATACTATTATATCATTGTTGTCCCTTTACGGCTGTTTCAGGACTTAGAGACTGTTGCATGAAAGGGTTCTTGAAGTGATATGATTTTCCAATCTGAAAAAAATGCGTTGGCTAGTTAGTTTTGTTTAGCTATTAAATAGATATTCATTTTAAGCATTTGTTTATTGTCAGATTTAGTGTTAGTTAAAGTGTACACGTTTCTTTTGTCAGGTTGTATTTAATTATGAAATCACAGCGACTTTCAGTTCTTTCATCAGGCTTTAAGATATACATTTTTTTGGCCTTAGTTTTTTCTCCATAAAGAAATTATAATAATAGTCCTCATTTAATGCTGTTTTCAATGATACAGTAGTATTCCTAAAGGTTATTTCTTTCACATAAGAGCACATAAAAAAATAATAAAAAATCAAACCTACATACTTAAGCCAGCTGAGGTCATTAACATGGTATTACTGGTTCCTCACAGAGTGAGGGATCAGTGCGTTCCTTCAGTTGTTGAAGTTGACGTTGTGGTTATGGGTATTGTTCTCAGCTATCACAAGATTAGCTAAGTGAGCTGGCTCTTAATACTATCACACCATAGTACCACTTTGCGGTGATCTGTACAGTACAATTAGGACTCATTCTAATGTAAATACAGTCGTCAGTCCTGAACACTGGCTGTATGAATGTGTCTCACTTTACCTCTTTATCTGTATTCAACTGCTCAGAGCAGAATGATCATTCAGAAGCTTTATCCCACTCTCTTGTTGTGATCTTAAATATTCAAGTTAAGTCAATTTTATTTGTGCACCCCAAAATCACAAATCAAAGTTTGCCTCAGGGGGTTTTATAATCTGTACAGAATGCAACAACCTCTATCCTTAGACCCATAGATCTGTAGAATATAGTTTTGCCTGGGTTTGACTATTATTGAATTATGTATTTCCATACACTGCCAGAAGTCTTTGGGTCTCCTTAGTTACAACTGTGGAAAGAGCTCCTACTGGGAATTCAGGTGTTGGAGACCAGCTGTCTCCCTGGGAACCAGTTGTTCCCACCGACATCTCATGTGGCCTTGTGTCCAGGGTTGCAGACAAATCTTAGGCGTATTTGGTTAACCCTAACATATGTGTTTAGCTGAAATACTAAACTCTCAGATGTAGCTATTGCTCTCCAGGTGGGGATTGTTCATTTACAGAAGCACTTGTGAGCCTCATTTGAAAGCAAAGGACTCTATGCTCCAGCGCAGGGTTAAAACGCCAACATTTTTTTCCCATCATTTTCAGGAGTGTCTTGGTCAGAGTCAGTTAGAATGAAATAACACTGGAGTCGCAGAGTAACATGCGGAACAGGTTGTTCATTTTCCTGCGTCAGAGGGCACACCTTTATTGGACAAACAGACTGAAGATCCTGGAGGTAGCACTGGCAGTTAATTGTGTTATTTGCTCACCAAACTATGTGTGGCTCCACTTGTGTAGTAAAAGAAAACCGACTTTCTCACCAAGCCTACATGGTGAAGCAAGTGTTCATGTACAAAAAGTGTTTAGCTGCACTGTTTAGTGCTGAATATTAACCAGTTGTCATAGCAACTTCGCAATTAATCTGAAACTGGCTGTGCTTTGTCCTTGGGTGAAAGCCCTCTGAAACCAGATTGATATCTTCTGTGCAGCACTTTTAGTCAAAGCTGCAGCAGTCTGTGTTGCTCATGCACATCGAGATGAAGATTGGCAGGTTAAGGAAGAGCAGAAGTCTGGTTTCAGATGTTGTAGCATTGTGCTTGTGTCAGAACACGGATGGTGACTGGCAGCTTGACAGTGACAGAGATAGGATTGACTGCCAACAGCATCCTGGCAAAAGCATGAGATGCATCATAGTGGTTCACTGGTGTCTACTCAGACAATCAACAGCATTTTAAGATGCTTATACTGTTATACACAATTTATTTTAGGTGATTAGCCTACTTGTGCTATTAATTTGGAAATATCCCAGTTGTATTGTTAAAATTGCAAAGCCGCTCAGTTACTTTGAAAAAATATAGTTTCTTGCTTTATAAAGCTGCCGCTGCTATCGAGCCTATATCAGTCATGCCAAAGCATTGTGTACATAAACAGGCAACACATTTTCATAAGCATACTAAACCTCACTGTTAGTGATATGACAACACAATATTATTTTGTGATTCCTTAAAGGTGCTGTAGTTTGCGTCATCTCAGGGAACAGGCACTGTGTCAACAAAGTGTCCAGGGAGGGATCAGTGTCTGCGTTTCTCCCACATTGAGCAGATGCCATAACTTGAGGCAGATCTCTAAAAGAAGAGATATTTATACCGATTGAAGGAGAAAATTTAGTTAAATAGGCGTTGTCCTTTTTGTCCTATGTTTTTTGGTTGTTGGTTTAGTGCCAGTATCTTTGCATGAGTGTAAATGTTGCTACAGAAATTGCCACTGTTGCTATGATGAAGGCCAGGTGACACGTTACTACTGACAGGACTCAAAATTAATTAAAAAAAAAAGAGAATTGTCTTCTGGTGTGCTACCTTGAGTTTGTGCACTCAAATTTGGGGTTTGTGTGGATGTTTGTGTATGTACACAGTTCCTTGATGTATTTCCCCCATAATGTTAATGTCACTTTTAATGTCTGTAACTGTCTTGTAAATAGATATCTTTATTTCTGCAGTGTTGTGCTGTACTAGAATCAGTATTTTCTTGGCCCAGACAGTGATGGAATAATATCATGGCAAAGCTGAGGCAACGCATTATAGATGATCCACTTGAAACTTTAACACAAACAAGCTAGATGATTCCTGACCTGACCTGCTGTGATATCAGTCATCACTGCTCTCCATCCTACATTCCTGCTGTCTGTGGACGTTACAATGATTTTTCTGGGATTTCTTTTACATCATTTTATCTTGTTTCATGATTTCAGTCATGGATTTTTCTTTTTGTCTCCTTTCCTTTTCTATTTCTTTCTTTTTTGTTTCTTTTTTTTTCTTTTTTTCTTGTGTTTGTCAATTCCCCCTCCTCCATCTCTGTGCAGGCTGCAAAACTGCAGTGGAGCTTAGATGAGAAGGTAGGGAGCTCCAGAGGCACCAGGGTGAGCAGGCCATTTGTGCATTTGTTTGTGTGTGTGTGTGTGTGTGTGTGTGTGTGTGTGTGTTTATGTTGGTGTATAGTACTGCTCAGTGGTTTGACTTTATGCGGCATCAAATTGCCTTGCATCACTACCTTGGTTTATATTGCATAATGTCAGATATTTCATTTTTATGGCAAACCACTGTGCAGCTTGAATTGTGCTGCCCTTTAACTTGGCTCCTACTAACTATAGATAGGAGTCTTTCAAACTTTTTGAGAGATATATATATATATATCAAATTGTGTAGTGTTAACAAAATAATAATAAGAGCTAATGTTGCCTAGATTCCTTGTGCACTTGGGTGATGTGTGAGTGTGATTCCTTAATTTTAGCGGGTGTTGGTTGACAAAACAAATATGGTGTCTACACAATATCCATAATGTCATACTACTGCTGTAATATTGATGTGAACTGGCTGCGCTTGTTCTGTTTTGTTGTTTCAGTCAAATAAGCCATGTAGCTGGCAAGAAAGTGAAGGGAGCTGACCATGACTACAAACAGATAAGGCCCTGAAACAGAGCCTAGATACATTTGTAATAGATACATTTTGCTTCATGCTGATTTTTTCCTTATTGAATGCTGTTTAACCCCCAACAGCAGAAATCACTGCAATTGTATTTTTACTTTACATTTTGGTAGGAGCAGACATGCTCTTTGTGTTTGCTTGCAAAAAGGAAACAGGCACCTCCCTTCCAGAGCTTAGAGTTTCCTTATCACAATCTTACTATAGAGACTCAGCCCAAGGTTTCAGGAAGTGTCCTATATATATATATATATATATATATATATATATATATATAATGCTCCCGTTTACATTTTACGATGGACGATATGGGTCTTTGCCCATAGTTCAGTTACTTAGCAGTGTTTGTAGCAAATTAAATAAGAGGCTTGCTAACGGCCCTGGCAGGAGTTTCAGGAATTTAAACCTGTTGTTGTAGGAACTGAGCACCACATATGGTTTGCCAAACTGAGAAATCTGTTCAGGCCAGATGTTTTTTTTCCTAGGTGATTCTAGGTGATACTTGAGCAGGAAGGCAAACAAAAGAAAATAGAGTTAAATTAAGGAAAACACACAAGATGGATCGTGCCGCTCGTGACACAGTTTCCCTCATGAACAGCTTCACTGAAACCTGTGATTATTTTTGGAAGGAAAAAACTGTTTGCATGAGCATTTCCTGCTGCATAGATCATTGAAGTCACTGCTTGGGTGAGACTTTAGGTCTATCAGAGCTGTGGCTTTGTAGTCCTCTTGCTTGCTTCCATCATGGCAGGAGATTCAGTTCAAGTGGTTAGTCAGGTTGATTATTGACTGGGCACTTTAGTGGTTTGTTTTCTGTCTTTCACACACTTCATAGTTTTCCCTAGTGGCTTCCAGATAAGTGGTTGAAGTAAGACGCTGCCTGAAGATTGTGCGTACCGACTAACCTTCCTAACATAGTAGTGTTTGTCCCCCTCTAGTGAATAAGCCTTTAACCTGCATTGTGTCAATGTACAATGTCTGAATATAACACTCAAGTCATAATCTCCTGTCTACATATCCCCACCCAAATCCCTCTATCCTTCCCTTTGTTCTTGTTCTTTTTTTATTTTATTTGCCCACTTAAACTTTTCAGGACCTACAGCAAGTGATGGTATCGGGTCCCAATCTCAACGAGACTAGCATTGTATCTGGGGGTTATGGAGGAACAGCAGAGGGTATCATCCCCACCAGCTCAATCAAAGGTAGAGTCCTACTTTACTCTTTGTCTCTCTCACTCATTTCTGACCTATTTTCAATTCCTTTTCAGCTTTACTGTCACTGCCCCATTTTGAAGTCTTCTGTTGACTCTGTGCTGCACCTCTGGCTCGGGAGTTATTCAGGGGGCTTATTTGGAGGACAATAAAGTGTTTAATTTCTGGAGCCTCCTATCATTCTTCCCATGAGATCGTCATGCAATTCATTTGCAGAAATTGGTGGTCAATTTACGCTCATTCATCCCTAGCCGAGGCCTCCACTGTATCTGAAAATGTACCCGTCAGTGGTCTGTGTTACTCAGTTTTAATGGTTCTATGAATGATGAGCTATATGGATTTCAAAAACCACCTGCGAGCGCCAAAGTGTTAAGTCTATTAATAATGTATTTACTGGATTTAGTCCCAAACATATGCACACTTGACAAAAAAAATATTTTTACATCACCAGGCTTGATCAAGTTTTCAATAACACTACTGAAAGACAAGTTCATTATTAAATATGTCAGTGTTTCTAAATGTCAGGCAATGGTTTAAAGCAATGTCATGTGCCGTAAGTCAAAACATCGGTACTACCTATTAATTATTGTAATGTTTCTTCTATCTCATTACAAAAATAACTTCATACTGAATGGCAAGTAAATCTAATACACTGTGTGTTGGAGTTCACTAAGGTCCACAAAGGTCCACACTGTGTCAAAAGGAATTAACAACACTCTCTTTACTACTTATTTGATGCTAATATATCTCTCCCCACTCTCTCTCAGGGCCTGCGGTGCGCTACAATGCAGAGTTTAACAAAAGGATTCCAGTTACAGGATTAGGTGCTCCTTAGACCTAATTATTATTAATAATGGAGAGCTTATTTCCAAAATGTGATAGTCATTTTTGGCGATGTTCATAAAATATAGAACATCCAGCCTGTAAATACTGTTGTTAAAAATTGGTTAAATAACCTTTTCTGTTAAGTACAGAACACATAATGTGACTTTGATTTTCTTGTGTTTTTAACGGATATTTCTCACATAATGGATATCCCATTTTGGAAGAATGCTTTTTATATGGAGTGTGTCTTTTTCAGATAGCTTCTCTGTTCCTTTTTTTATTTTCATCAAATTTTCTCTATCAGTGGAGAGAAAGGCAGTATGCTTATTTCTGCCTGCTGCTGTTCTTCTTGGACATAGTGTGGCTTTTTTCTATCACAGCATCTCTTTTACATGTTAATCCCTCTACTTTCTGGTTGGTTTCTCTTTCAGTTTTAAGCTCATCCATTAAGGGGTTTACACTTCTCTGTTTTTCCCAGAATAACTCACTAAACTGATCTCTGAACCTATCTGTAGCAAAACAGAACACATCGTCATGTCTATCACAGTGTGTATTTGTATTAAGACCTTTGAATAAAAGTAATACAAGTAAGATATTATTGGGAGAAACTCATTAAACTTAGTTTTTAGGGGCCCCTTTTTCTCTCATGTTAATCATTTCCATTTATTATTATTTAATGATCCAGTTTATTTTAGTGTCACACTATTTAGTACTGCTGCAATTCAAACTGCCTCCGTCTTCATCATCACTCATTTGTCTGCATTGTTCACTGAGTGTCATGCACTAAATGTTGTCTTTTCATCTTTGTACTCACTATCTTTGTCCTCCTCCTCCTTTTCACCATTCCCTCCTACATGTTCCCCATCCTCCTCTTCTTCCTTTTGTCGTCTTACTTTCCTGTCTTTTCTGCATCTCCCTGCTCCTCCCTGCAATCTTCCTCCTACATTATCGTTCCGTTTTTTGGCGCGTGTTCAACCTCAATAATTACTTTAAGTTTAAACCCTAAATATCCAACTTTCATTTTAAATTCCATTAAAAAGTCTAATTATTTGAAAAATCCCCAATGTAAATCCCACTCCCAAACCCTACTCTGATTCATACTCACCCTAAACCGTTCCCTCATTCCTGTAACACTGCTGCCCCACTCTCATCCTTTGTGTCACTCAGTGAAACACCAACAGCTGCTCACACACAGAAATTTACCTGTCCACAGAGACACCCTCACATGCCAAAATAAACAATCATTGACCATATACTGTGTTATAGAGTGTTAGAGTAGTCAGCATCTTATTTTATGGCACTAGCTTGATGAGCAGGGACAGCTAAATGTAGCAGTTTAAATTTACTTCAGGTATGTATATATTATTTATTCATTCTATTGTACATTTTATTTTCCAGTTTTCTATGCAGTATAGCAGTGATGCTGCTGAAATAAAAGTCAAAGTGTAACCGACGTGATGATAAACAGTCTCTCGAAGTTTATGATTCAACTTTTTCCCATGGTCTAGTGTTATTAAACTAAACAAAAATCGAATCGAGAGAAAAGTGCATCGTCCCAAACCTAACATCCACAGTCACAGACCGGCGTACAAAGGCCAGGCAATGTAGCGTTCCCCCAGGCAGTTCTTTCTTCTGCCGCATAGCGGAATGAATATCAAGGTTCTCAAGAGCGAAAGAGGGTGAAGTTTAATGCTTAGATGGGCTTTACATTGATTAATCAGACCCCATATACTGTATCCCTGCAATCTACTGTATTTTCACATTTTATCACAGCTCAAATAAATAATTCAGTGTCTACAATATCAACATAGTTGTTCTCAGAATAAGCAGTATTTCCTCCCAGTTTGAATCTCCTACATTTTCCTGCTACTCACTCACTAACTCACTCATCATCTCACTGCTATGCATGTTTTACAGTGGGTTAAGGGCTAGTGGTGATGGACATGGGTTGCAGAATAGCATACAGCTTTCAGAAGCCATGCTCAGTTTTGTCTTCATTGAATGCAGCACAATTTTAATGCACTTTAAGTAGTTAAGGATTCTCTGTTTGGTCTGTTGGTGGGGTTAATCTTGCTGTATACCTTTTTTAAGTGTTTGTTTTGCTCATGTTTGTTATTTACCCTGTTCTTGTGTTTCTACATTTGGGTCTTATCTCTCAGGTTCCAACATGCACCACAGCAGCAGCAGCTCGTCAATGATCGCAGATGAAACAACCCGCGGTGTGGCTGTGGAAAAACTAGAAACAATGAAGAAGTGGGGTCTCAACACCTACAAGGTCACTTAGGTTCTTTAATGTTGATTAATGAATAAAACGGTATATGGATGATAAAAACGGTGTATGGATGATAGCTTCATGATAAACAGCTTCATTTCTTGATCATAAAGAGGTACTTGATAGCTTACTGATGAAGAGCTTTGGTGATTTGTATCCCTCTCCTCCATGTCCTTATGTCTCTGTGTGTGTTCCACCATTGTTTTAGTGTACAAAGCAAATGATCTCGGAGCGTTTCGGTCGGGGTTCTCGGACTGTGGACCTGGAGCTGGAAGCCCAGATTGAGGTGCTGAGAGACACAAAAAGGAAGTATGAAAATGTGCTGCGATTGGCCAGAGCGCTGACCAATCACTTCTACAACATGGTGCAGACGCAGCATGCGCTGGGTGACACCTTTGCTGACCTCAGTCAGAAATCTCCAGAGCTACGGGTGAGGCCTCAGCATCTGTTCATGTAGCCTTGTCTTAACTCTTAGATATTCATCTGCAGATTGAAAGTTGAATAACTCTAGGTGAGGGTGCACTGGTTAGGTTTATGTAGACACATTTTTAAAAAGCATTAATACCATTCATTTTCTATTGTGGACATTCATTCTTTGTTTGCCTTTACAGGATGAGTTTGGCTACAATGCAGAGACTCAGAAGTTGCTGTGTAAAAACGGGGAGACTCTACTTGGTGCCATTAACTTCTTTGTGTCCAGTATCAACACACTGGTCAACAAGACCATGGAGGACACTCTGATGACAATCAAGATGTATGAAAATGCCAGGTAAGGACATGTAATGCATTAGTTAAATTAAATATACCCACTTTTCTTTTTTAAGTGCAAAATTAACAATAAATATTTAGGACTAGCTAAGGTGACAATAAATGTTAGAGTTTGGAAAAACATCCTTGGATTAAAGAGTTTAACACTTAAAACCTCAACTAATGTGCTTTATCAGGACTGTGTGTGTCTGATCTGGTTACCAAGCAACCCACCATCTGTCATCACATTTTGATGCAAATATTGCTAAATCCTGATTTGAGCACAGAAACACAACACACAAACAAACAAATACAGTAATCTATTATGTGAAATAACCAAAACTATTCTAACATTTTTGGCTGAAAATGACCATGTTGGAGCCCATCGCTTACAGTAAAGAGGGCCTTTTAAAACTGTATTTTTGTCTTCTTTTGTGAACAGACTGGAGTTTGATGCCTACCGGTCAGACCTGGAGGAACTGAGTTTGGGTCCAAGGGACGCTGTAGCCATGGCCCGCATAGATGCTGCCCAGCAACAGTACCAAGTCCAGAAGGAGAAGTATGAACGCCTCCGCTCAGACGTCACCATTAAACTCAAATTCCTGGAGGAGAATAAGGTTAGTTGGCAGGGAAGGCCTGCATCATCTTCAGCCTTTAAAATGAAAAATGTCTACATCCACGTTTGACTCGATGTGTTTTCTTTGTGGTAATATGCACAAACCAATTTCCTAAGCCTTCTTGTTTCTCTCTGTCAGGTGAAGGTGATGCATAAGCAGCTCCTCCTCTTCCATAATGCCATCTCGGCATACTTTGCTGGAAACCAGGAGCAACTGGAGCAGACGCTGAAGCAGTTCAACATAAAGTTGAGGCCTCCAGGGGCCGACAAGCCCTCCTGGTTAGAGGAGCAGTGAGAAGGTCTGCTTGATCTCCTGCAGCCTCCTTCTTGACCACCTCCACCTGTTACCTGTTGAAACCCCCTACTTACAGAGGACCAATGAAGAAGGAAACACACAGATCACTGGGTGGATGAAGATATGAGATGAGCGTGTGATGGGATGATTGGACACATGAGGGAGGATTGGACTGATGAATTGCAGGGTATTATTGACGAATGGGCTAAATGCAGCAGGAAACCAAGTGGCCAGTTTCATGAACAGTCTGGGGGCTTTTAGTGCCTCTTCCCAGCTTCCTTTTTTTTTCACTCCAACCTTCTCTTTGTGCTTTGTTCCCAGAGAAACTGTTCATCTCTCCCATCCCTCTCTCCTACTTAACTTAACCCCCTTCTCTCTCAACACTATCGCTGTGTGAGCTTGTGTTAGTCGTGTTGATGGCCATCATTGTACTCCTCAAGTGCTCCCAGTGCTCTGAGTTAAACTTAACCCCCACACTATCTTATTAACACAGACAGATGAGAAAAGGAAAAATGGTAAAACCATTAAAAACACTCTCAGATGTAACCAGACACTACATCAAAACTCTTCCAGACCTTATCCCTCTCCTAGTGTGCCTCCGTATATATGAACTAATGTACTAAATGAACATGTGGCCTCGAGGAAGACAGATAAGTTCAGAAAAAAAGATTTTCAGACTACACATGAAGGGGATTTGTATGGTACACTGGAAAGAAATGTCCAAATCAATGTACATTTAAAATTGAGTAGTTTCACTTTTGAAATAAATATAATATGATTGTTTGTAGCTTATAAAAAAAAACACAACATTGTGTTTAGTTTAGTTTTTCTTAATTTGACTGTCATCTCTTTATTTTGTAATTAATTCAATTCTAGGCAGCTGTAAGTCCTGTACTCCAGAGTGACAGACAGTATACTGTTTGGGCGACGTGTGCTGGTGTTTTAGACCACAGGCACTGCAGGTATCGCAGTACTTAATCTGTATTTATCAGAAATGCTACAGATTTCAGTTGTAAGCCGAAAATTCTTTAATTTCATCTTGTATATGCAATGATCATTTAAGGAACACTGCCACAGCCTCCCAAAGTTATACTGTTTTGGGTTTTCTAATTGTCGACTAAATTCACCCAAAGAGAAGTGAGAGAGATGTTCATTGGTTGATGACGTTGCTATGTTTTCATGGGTTGTTTTAAGCAACATTGATTGGTTCAGTCTCACTGTGGACTGAGGAGGCTTTGAGGGACAGCTGAGCTGTGTGAGATGGGTGTGTCACTTAAGATCCAACAAACTTGAATGGATTCACTCTATTATTGAATTGTTTAATAGACTTTAATTAAATTATATCATTATGTTTTGTTTGTTTACGCATCGATGCATTGAAATGTGTTTTTGGTGTGTCTTTTCAAAGTTATCAAGGACATGTCATTGACATCTTGGGTCATATCTTTCAGCACTCCTAAAACAGAATAAATTTGTCTACGGTTACCTTTCTTCACACTGAAGATTACTGTAGCTGTTTAATATTACTAATCCTAATATTTTGACCTAAAATCTTGTAAATTAGTACATGGGGAATGGGATAACACTAATGATTCATCATTTGCTTTATCGCCTTTAACTAAAAAGTCGTCTTAGTGTAATGGTAGTAAACAATCATCCATTGTTGACAATTAAGAGAAGGTGTTACCACAAAATATCGGCATGGTACTACATATGTAATGTTGAATTTTTATGCGTCACTGTATTTATTATGTTCATTGTATGTGTTAATCTGTTAAAATCAACATATTGTACACTGAAACTTCTGGTTTGTGCAAATCCTCAATTTATGAGTGACATATGGAGTTTTGCAGATGACACACTAACATGAAAACATGCCTCAGGATAACCAAATCTGTAATTAATTTACTCCCAAAAAATGTCTCTAACCTAACTGATAGAAAGTTGTTTAGTTTCCTAGCGTCAAACCTCTGTGAAGTCAAACGAAGATAATCCAGTATAATGAATGTTTTTCAATGCTGAATTTAACTCATGAGAGCCTCTAGTGACAGAAGGAAGAGCTCTATCAGTTAATGGGTTAGGCCTCCAGCTTCTTGTCGTCTCTGTATTTGCATGGCAGCCAGTGATCCAAAGTCTAGGTGCAGATATGTGTGAATGCACCGATGCTCTCTAATCTTTGGCCTTCTGCACGCCAGCTCGCATGGACTGGCATAACGCCATGATTATGATTTTGAATTTTAAAACTGGCTGATGCAGAAGACAAAAAATTGGGTTTACTTTTAATGCTGCACTCTTAAGGACAATTGTGAAAGGAAATGGATTTGATTTTTGATGAAGGAAAATATCAACAATTGATTCTATGCTTTGTTTGGCTTGTATTTTCTGAATTCAGATGTGTCGGTGTGTCTTCTGGGTGTATTTTATTGCTGCTCTGTAAGACCTTGGCCTCACTTGCGGCTAAAATTGCAGTTTCACTGGCCAGCTCCTGGTCTATTTGACCGCCACAAAGCAATATTAACAAAGTGAGTCCTCTTTTCTAAACCTGCCCCTTTGCAATTCCTAACCCCAAACACCGAAATTAAGTGGCAATATGATGTTTTTGTTCCGTAGTTGTGAAACCTCCAGTAAATTAAAAAAAAAAGTGTGACAAGCATTTAAAGTCACTCTTGCTAGCAGTCTTTACATTGTTGCAGAGAGAACCAAGATTTATAAAATGAGATATTTTATTTGTGTACAATCAATGTTTTCTAGGCTAAGCTGGTGTGTTGTACTGTATGGATGATTGCACATAATGGTATTTAAGATGATAATTGAAGTTGTGTCATGGATTGATGTGATAATCTGCCTTCATTCCCCCCTCAGACCTGAAAAAGTCTCTTCCCCCCCACCCCAAGGGAACAAAATTAAAAGTACACATTTTCAAATTCTCTGGCTGTATTTTTCCTGTTGACAGAGAAGCAACCATCCGGATTCAGTCAAATAAAACTTGAACCTTGTGATTACAACTGCACGCAGGTATTTGAGAAGTTATCCTGATCAACCATCATTTACAAATGTGTCATGTTATTAAATTCTCCTGCAGTCACATCTTCACACACAGGTTGCCCCACTTACATTTCAACAACTTCTTCTGCCTCTTTTATCTATATCAATGCATATATATTATTACGTGGCATATAATACTAGATTGAGTTTAACTGTTTTTTTTTTTTTTGAAGTTCTGAATCAAAATGAAGATGTAGGACTATTAACCACATGAACTAGACCAACAAGGCGCAAACCCAAAAGACACACATCTATGTAGTCATACAGTGCGTTATTTTATATATTTATATACAATCAAATCGTACCACGCTGACCCTTGTCAATCAGCAGGCGGAGGCGGGCTCCGGCCCCTCGCCTACCTGTCCCCACGGGGCGTTTCCGTCTCCGGAGGCTTGGATTTGATTGGCGGAGGCGCCCTGCACCTGTGGCTGCTGTTAGTGAGACGGGCTGCGGCGGTCTGCAGGAGCACGAGGCGACGTCTGGCCGAGGATTCATCTGACAGCTACATTTCAAAAAAGCACGGTGAGTAAAAAAAAATAATAAATAAATAAATAAAATCATCTGTAACGGTGCTTTGTCAAAGCCCAGGGTCTATTAAAAGGCAGCGTTTTTATTGCGTAGCCGATGCCGGGTGAAAGGTGAAATGAAGGACGTGTTTTTGTGAGGATGTGTGTGGAGAAACTGACAGCCAAACTCTTGTTCAACATATGTCGGTGTTTGTCTTTTGTCTTCGTCTTTTGTCGGAAAAGGAGGGATTTTAACAGCACTTTTGGAGTCGCTTTCAGTAGACTCACGTTTATTTCCAGCTGGTTCGCTTGTTTTTTTTTTTTTTTTTTTTTTTTTTTTTTTTTACAGCTTCCCTTCTCGAAAATAAGCAGCGGATATCGGCAGAAAACTGTGGAGAAACCAAATTTGAAACTAAAGTTTATCTGTAAACGTGTTTTGCTTAATGGGTGCCATGTATGCCGAATACATCACTGGGCTCTAATAAGTAATAGAAGGTATAATTCAAGTTATGTGGGGCAATTAGCTTTTGTTGTGAAGAAGGAACCATTAAAAAGAGAATTTTCTCAATGATATTTCGTGTAATATTCGCATATGGTAAACTATAATTACGGGAGGACGTTATATTTATTGAACAAATGCTATTTTATATTTCCTGGAAGACAAGTAGAAGGTAAAGCAATAATGAAATTGCCTTTCTGTGAGTGGAAAGTGATGAACAATGTTGACAAACTACAGTGTCTGCCTTTTGAGTTTACCATTTCACAGGTCACCCAGTATAACTTAAACTGAAAAGACATAAACTGATAAAGGCAATGCTTGATTGAATATTTAAATAGTTGGATTTATGACCAAGAAATGAAGGCATTTTGCTTAAATGTTATATGCTTTGGTCAGACTGTCCGCAGAGTAGCAGTTGCAGAAATATGATCTTTATGATATTTGAGTGTGATGTTGATATTTACAAATTGCATCACCTCCATGGCTTTTGCTTACTTGGATTACCATTTATCTTTAGCTAAAAAAAACATTACAAACATTTGAAACAGGTTGTCCCAGATGACTTTATAAACATATACAAAAATGTGCCAAATGAATTACCCACTTTTTCTTTTATAAATACTAACATTTTTATGGATTTATATTTCTGTATCTCCTCAGATCTGAGTGGCCAACTGCGGGATACTTCCTCACCATCTTTGAGAGATGCAGATGGAGGGAGTGCTGATTTTAAAATCTGCCTCTCCTCCCAACTGTCCATCTCAAAACGCTTCTCCTTTTTCACCGGATGCTCAGGAAGATTCAGATCTCCGATCATCTTCTCCTGTCCCTCCCATCATGTGTGTTCCCACTGTACCTCCACCGCCACCTCCTCCCCCACCTCCTCCTCCTCCTCCTCCTCCTCCTCCTCCTCTTCTTCCTCCTCCCCTTCTTCCTCCTCCCCCTCCTTTTGGCTCTCGTAATGTCCAGCGACGTTCCATGAAGAAGCTGAACTGGGACACCATCCCCAGCCAGCGTGTCCTGGGAAAATTGAACGTTTGGACGTCTAAGAGGCCTCAGAGGGACCTCGTGCTGGATATTCGGAGCATGGAGGAGCTGTTCAGTCATGTAGACAAACGGGCCTCGCTACGCAAGTCAAAGGTCATGGGTCTGACGGACTGTGATGGCGCGGACCTGTTCCGGCAGGAGCCTCAGGTAAATAGCTGTGGTTGCACTCAAGCCATATTTGAAACTTTGTGAGATGTAACAACGGTTGATTTCCAGTAACTGATGCAGACCATCCTAAGTTTTTATGGGCATGTAAACTCACACAGAATGCAAAGGGTAGGGAAGTAATGAACACATAAATGGGAACTGTTATTTAAAAGTTCCACACTAATATCTTTAATGAGGAACTGCTAATTCAAACTTGTGTTTGGGA
Organism: Lateolabrax maculatus; assembly: GCA_031216445.1. NCBI lineage: Eukaryota > Metazoa > Chordata > Actinopteri > Acropomatiformes > Lateolabracidae > Lateolabrax > Lateolabrax maculatus. The sequence goes on along the minus strand of CM062197.1, from coordinate 12,196,106 downwards.
GTGTTTTTGCTTCCTCAAAGATTATGTGAAATATAATGGTTGGGTAGTGTTGATTGATGATTTTTGTTCTTTTTCTCTTTAGATCACAATCCTTGACTCCAAAAAGAGTATGAATATTGGGATCTTCCTGAGACATTTCAAGAGGTAAGGATTCAGTGTAAGAACACATCAGAGTTACACATGAAGAAATGGAAACACAGTGAGGACTTCAGGACCTTTCTTTCATGTCAAACATAGAGTCCGAAATACGGATCTTGACTCACTTCCACTGTGCTAATCATTACCCAACCAGAAAACTCTTTATCTCAGCGGACCACATTCAAATAAATTCAAATGCCTCTTTAAATATAATTTAAGAGCATTCAGTATCAGTATAGAGAACAACAGGTTTTTTTTATTATTACCCCCTTTATTAATACATAAATTAAAGGAAAACCTAGTGCTGACGTAGCAGGTGAGGCTGAGCAGAGAGGATGAAAGGAAGGACATGGTTGCGTGTTAGTTCACTATTTACCTACTAACACAACCCATTGCATGTGGGGCCCTTGGGATCAGTGATGGCCGAGTTTTTTTTTTCCCTTCACACCTCCAGTTTTCCCCTACAGTTATGTCTCTCATATTCTGTCTGGACCATTTAAAGTTAGAGGGTCTGGTACCCAGTTACAGAATACTGAATACTACTGAAAATGTTGTGAATTGTTGTGATCTGACTGACTTTAGCTATGACCATTGTTTGGTCTATCGGTTGGAAGGGGCATTAATCTGATTTGAAAAGGTTAGGGGCAATTTTGTACATCCAAATTGTATAGTTACATTAAATTCCAACTTTAGTAGAAAAGTTTGACATACTGTACTGGAAAAACTGCCTCTTCAGCACTGGAGCCAGTTTCTGTGTCTGAACCATATCAAGATGATATATCTCTTTCAGTCCAAGGTGCACTGAGCTCTCACTTTGAATACCAAATGCACACTCAATGTGTGTCAACACCTTAGTGCTGGAATGATGTCAGCTTTAGCATTTTAGTCAAATTCAAATTGCATCACATGTTTGGTAGTGACGAAAGTGCACTTGATGACGCTGTTTGAAGGCATTTTGTCATTTGCTGGACATAACTTGTTCCACGTAGTGTGCCGTGATGACTGAATATCTCAACAGGCCTTTATGTTAGGCCTGCTATTGTAGTTGAGAGAGAGGTGATTTTGTTGTCATCATGACATATATGTGTGCCAATGCATATGCGGCATTTAGATTCTTGTAAACACTACAGTACAATATAGAAACTTCCCATCCATGGAGTAGATGGCCACAATAATTTTTGGAGCACCTTCCTGGATACATTTGCATATCAAAACAGAAATCTGCAGCTTACCTACCTCATCCATTATGTTGCCTTTTGTCTCCCTCTGCAGGCCAGTGACAGAAATGGTGCAGGACATTTGTCAAGGGAACTGGCTCAGATTTGGAACAGGCAAACTAAAAGAGCTTTGTAAACTGCTGCCAGAAGAAAGTGAGGTATCAACAGCTCAACTCCTTTCTTCACATTTTTCCACTTTGGTCTTATATGTATAGTATGTAAGATAAGTCTAATTACAATTTAAGTGTCTTGGAATAAGAACTACCACAAGGCCAGGGATCCTCTTGAATTTTAGATAATATATTTGTCTCTATTCCAAAGATAACAAATATTGACCGTAATTACTAACTATTATTATAAAATGTATTTAAATCAAGCTCTTATCAATGCACAGGTGAAGCAGCTGCTGTCATTCAGTGGTAACCTCTCTGTGTTACCTGAGGCTGACCAGTTCATGGTGCAGCTGGTCAAAGTGCCGGGGTGAGTCTGGAGTTTTCAAAAAAATGATTTTTTTTTTCTTTTTCTCAATTATTTAATAATTATACTTTCATTGAGGAAACTTGTGCTTTTATTTGTGGGGATTTCTTTTGTTGTTCCATTTGAAATCCAGATATCTTTAGGCTTAATAATGGGTAATAAAACAGATAAAATGGCAACAGCTGATGCTTTTAATTAGCAGTTTTGTTGATGTGTCTTGCATTCAGCTATGAGGAACGCCTGAAAACAATGGTGCTGAGGGAGGAATTCTTTCCTTTTATGGAGGAGGTGAAGAACTCTGTTGCGGTCATGACCAAAGGAGCTAATGGTAACATTTCAGACACATCCATCAAAGTTGTAAACAATCCCAACTCCAATCCCTTTTACACCACCCAGTTCTCACTTGACATTTAGGTTTTAGGTTGTTTTTTTTTTTGTCTCCATCTCTTTTTTTCTTCTCTCCCTATAGAGCTGTTGGACTGTGATGACCTCCACTCAGTCATTCGGCTGGTATTAAAAGCTGGGAATTACATGAATGCTGTTGGTATTTTTCTTTTACGAATTATGTTTATATTACCTACACTAAGGAATTATATCTGATACATTTAAGCTGCCCTTTGTGCTTTCAGAAACCTTTTTTAGCATTTATTATACTGATGAATTGACCATTCAAATAATTTATTATCCAGGGTGGCTACAGTGCCAATGCCATTGGCTTCAGGATGACCTCTCTGCTCAAGCTGGCGGACACCAAGGCCAACAAACCTGGCATGAACCTCATGCACTATGTGGCCAAGGTGAGGAGGATGGACACTGAAGAAAATATTTGTGAAATCATGAAAAACCCTGCTATCATGCTGTGTCCCTAAATTATGTAACTGACTTATTCACATGTTGCTATGTTCCATATCTCTTTACTCACTATTGCTCTCCCTCCGTTAACATCCACCCACAGCAAGTGGAAGACATCGATACAGAGTTGCTGACTTTTCACAACCAGCTCGAACACATTGGGCTGGCATCAAGGTGGCTATCATAATCTATTTGGTAACAGTAGCTTCGTCATATCTGTTTCAGTCTGTTATTGAATCTGGTTGGCATGACGCACAGTTTGGTGTTGCCTGAAATGTGTCATGTTAATGTTCCCTAACACAGAATTTGTAAAGAGGAGGTAATTGCAGACTTTGAGAGGGAAGTCAAGAAGATGAAGGAAGTGAAACTGTACAGCAGCAGACAGCCCAGCCTCTTACAACAGATGGACACATTTCTCATGGTAAAGGTTCCCAGATGTATAGCAAAAGCACAAACTGAGCTTGTGAATACTTTGTGCCGTTTGGATCCCTCTTCTTTATACATTTGTTTTATGTTATAATTTCTCAGAGGGCTGAGGCCAAGATGGCCAATGTGGAGTCTTCTATCCAGCAGCTAAAGGCTCTGAGCAACGCTGTCGCTGAGTACTTCTGTGAAGACCCAGCTACTTTCAAACTGGAGGAGTGCTGTTCCATCTTTCATTCATTTTGCAAGCGGTTTGACACAGCTGTACAGGCAAGAATAGAAAAAATTCACAATAATATTTAAATGTTCTATGGAATAAACAACATCACAGCGAAACATTTGGGGCATTATGATCATCCTCCTCCAGAGGAACCTTTTGATGTTTAGTAATTTGAACAAGCTCCATCCACTTGTGTCATTTGTCTGCACTGTGTTGTATCTTACTTGAATATATCACATCTTTGCATGGCTGTAGGAGAACCGAGAGCGAGAGGCAGCAGAGCAGAGGCGCAAGCGGAAGGAGAGCATGCGTATTGCAGGCAAACGCCGCACTACAGTGTCTCCAGGATCTGAGCCTGATCAGGAATCCTCCGGCTTGGAGTCGGCCTTACACAGCTTTCTCTCCACCGTTCCAGGAGGATTGACCAGGTGCAAAAAGAACATTCTGCCCTCGATCAAAGGATCCCCCTCTGAGCACAGTTCTCGGACTGCTCCATCAGTAGAAAAAACTGATGCCATGCCTCGCACTAGACGAGCGAAGCCTGAGAAGAAACAACCCAAACTGCAGAAAGAGGACGAGCGGATAGCAGAGCTGGAAAGCAAAGAAGAAGCTGAGAAGATCCGTGAGATGACTCGAAAGGTGCTTCGCTACCAAAACAGCAAAAGCAGCCTTGATGGGGACAGAGTTTCAGGCACTCCCCGCCGGTCGGAGAGAGCGCAAGACACACCAGCTACCCCGAGTACCCCTCGGCCTAGAACCAGAGACTTCTTCTTTGCCAACAATGGGGATGTGGGCTCCCCGTGGACTATTCTGAGCCCTTTAACTTGCCCCGGAAGAAAACCAGTCCAGCGATACAAACAAGCACACCAACTCAGACTATCCTCAATGTCTGGCGGAGATGACCTTGACGAGGGAGTCTGGGAGAGCGACAAAGGCAATTATCCCCCCAAATCCTCCAGTCGGGACAGTGTGACATCGTCATGTGGGGGTTCTGCTTCTCTTCCCGAGTGCCCTAGTCAGAGAAATGTTTCGCAGGGTCCAATCCTCAGGTCGGTTTCCATGGATGAAACCAGGCGATCTCCAACAGCGCTCTTCCGGCTGGGAGACTTGTTCCAGAGAAGCATATCTCAAAGGTCGTACTCCTCTGGATCAATGACAGACAATACGAGTGAAGAAGGAGTAGGAGTCTGTTCATTGCGTGGCAGGAAGGCAGAGAATCACATAGAGGGGCAAGTGAACACCTCTGGGTTCATATCCTTCTTCAGGCGGATTGGAGGCAAGAGTAAGCCTGGTGATGTGGACGAACAAAACTTCAAAGGATCTAATACTTGATTACATTTTTTATTTATAGACATAGGCTAAGCTTTGTCATTTTTTTGTGTTTTACATTGTTTCAATTTTTGTTTGTCTTTTTTTAACGTTATGGTTTTACCCTTCAGAGGAACCAAGGCAAATGAGGACTTGTTTTGAACTGTGAAGGTTTTGATTTTGTGGAAGTCAAATCACGTTAAAAAATCGTAATATCTCTTTTCTTTGTCTTTCTTCTTTTTGTCTTTTTGTGCGCAATAAAGGGTGACATTCTACCTTTTTAATTTTACTTGTATATGGATTATGCATTCAACAACATTTACTATTCACTGCTTTTCAGGTTGAAATGTCTTCTTTTCCACTCTTTTCATGAGATCCTTGAAAGTCTGGCTGGTAGTAAAGCCTCCCTAGAGATGCCTGCTCAGTTTCCAGTGCTTGCCTTTCACTTCATCTATTATTTCTTTTCTCCGTCAGTCTGGCTGGAAGGCAGTTGTTCAGGTAGCCGAGGAGTCAGCCTTTTAACACTTTTAGGCAAAGGCAATAGCAACCCAGTTGGTAAATTAGACAGCAGATATTTGTAAGTTAATAGTTAGTAGTTCTTTTTTTATTTAAATGTCAAACTCCTAGCTGAAGCTGTCATCACAAGTCACAAGAAAATTTCAATAGGACACATTACCATTTGTTGAACCCACAGTGGGTATCGCCAGCCCCCCTTTGGCTTCCAGATGATCTGTCCTGCCACCACTGTGCCACCCTGAGCTCTCTGCTCAGCAGTAGCTGAGATTTTGGACAGACCAAGACATTCTGCTTTGTTACTTGGGCAACAGGGTTTGTTTACAACCATTTCATTTGAGCTCTCACAGTGTAATAATACCCTTAACAAACTGCTCAATACAGGCTCCTTTCTGACTGTTCTGTTGTCTTCCCACGTCCATCCCTCCCACTGGCGAGGGCTCAATGGGGACGTTTTCAGTTGCCTGGCATTTCAAATCAAAGGGCACAATGAGCCGTGTAGAGAGGGAATTTGGGGAAAATATGGGTCGTTTCTTAAGGAGTCAGACCACTCTGTGACGGGAAATGATGTGTTTTCTCTTTGCTATAAACATCATGTTCTTCATGTTAGTCAGAACAAAAGCTCAAAGCATGACCTTGTACACAAGCAGAGATAACAGCGCTACGTCAGCAGAGACTGACCTGTCTGATGTAAAATGAGATTTCCAGAGTACAATCAGGGCATTGTAATTGAATGTTAGAGTGCCGCTAAGGACCATCTCATGTGAGTCGACTCCTGAGGACTCGAGGTGACCTGCTCTCCATAACCAGGGCTATGCTAATCAACTGTGTGTGTGTGTGTGTGTGTGTGTGTGTGTGTGTGTGTGTCCCAGTGAAAGATGAGAAACATTCATGAATAGAGAAGCGAAAGGAGGTGGCGTGGGGGAAACTTGGACCGGGACAGAGAGGGAGGGAGGGAGGCTTGCAAGTTGTATTGAGAGAGAGCATTTAAGCAAGAGCATGTGAAAGGAGAGAGTAGGCTTTAAGACACACTGAAAACACAAAAGGGACATGCACAGGAGCAAGAACTGAGGTCAACAGGACTTACAGACGAGAGGGAAAGGGAAGAAAAAGCCTGTAGAGTGTCAATCCTGGATATGTTTTAATGTGGGGACTGGCAGTTGGATCGAAAAGGTAGATCAATATTGAACATGTTCCAAGAATGCATTTGTTGTTAAAGCCTTGGTCTAAGTAAAATGTTTCCATGATCTTATTCCGTGTACTTAATCATATTGTGAGCATTAAGCACTGAAGCAAATTGTCTTGCAGAAAAAAAAAAGGACAGGGGATCACACTGTGTGGCAACTCTGGCAGGTTTTTGCGCTGTAAACGTCATCCACCATGGCAGCCATTAGACTGTTTACAAGTGCTGTAATCAGATTTGAGGTTAGAAGGGAAAACCGCAGATCCACTCGTGATGCACTCAGATGCGTATCCGTAGTAGCGTTTAAAATCACATTGCAGGTCTTTTCAGCCGACACTGTTGAACCTGTGACTGTCCCGTGGCCTCATGTCCAACCTTGAAGAAAAGAGAGCACTCTATATTTTGGACTGACAGTGTTTCGCCAACAGCTTTGCATCCCAAGTATTTTAAAATGTTACAGCTACTACTTTTGATTTGAACTAACATTGAAAGGGATTGATTAAGCACAGAAAACATAAAAAATGTAATAGAAAAATCCTGTTTCCAGAAAATTAGTGGTGTGGAATATTTCACAACTTTATACCTATAAAATACAATTTTACACAGATAGCCCTATAAACTGAAAACGTTTATTTGTCAGACCATCTGTACATATTAATGGAACTTGTACTTACTGGAAAGATGAAGACAGTAACACTGAGTCCTGGAGAATAACCATTAACTGTTTTTAATTCCTCATCGTTAGACTGTTCCCAAATTAAGACAATCAAAGAATTGACCCCGACGTGATTTGAACACGCAACCTTCTGATCTGGAGTCAGACGCGCTACCGTTGCGCCACGAGGTCCTCTGAGAAACCGCCTTCACAGGCAAAAATCGTCACGCGCTTGTTTCGATAACTATAAATAATTCAATCTTTGATATGTTCAGTCCCAAGTGTTTTTCTCACAGCCTTTTTTGTGATTGGCCTTCACTGGCAGTGCGTGTCTCTGTATTTCCAGATGAAAGAAGAGAAAAGGTGCAGCTCCATCCTGTTAAATGTTTCTGCGCTGTACGTGTTTTGTTTTGTTTTCTTTCCCCCATTCAGTCACTAGATGGTGCAATTCAATTCAGGTTAGTTGGTTTCTGGTTTGGTCTCCCAGCATCTGTCAGTCCATTTTTACAGACTCCTTGCTTTTACATCCAGCACAGTGCCATGAAGGCCCCCCCACAAAATAAACAGAATGGTCCTTTGAACAGTGAAGTAACACAGTTGTCCCTGTTCATGGTCCCTCTACAAAAAATGAATCTGTGGTAATATGGGAAAACAAAACCCAATTTTCAGAATCCTTGTGTGCTCCTTGCACGTGTTACACATGTGTGCAACTTTTATTTGTGATTCAGATACTTTCAGGTCTGTCTGTTAATCACAGCTGTTTCCTGCCTAGGAAAGAAGAGGAGCATCTGGAGAATCTGGGAAACTTACCTGCCAACCTTCATTAGGGACCAGCTTGTTCGTGGTAAAAATGGATGGGTAAGTGCACAGAAAAGATGCATAATCTGTAGTTTTTGTTTAAGCATATATCTGCATTGTCTGTTGTTTGACCACATAAAAGGTAATATCAGTGGTAGAACTGCATGACCTGTATCACCAAGCTGAAACTGAGTGCCCCTTTATACAGTGACTGTTACAGTATTTGTGGTTTCGCTCACAATCACAGGGTTTGTTGTCATCAAGGTAACACAAAGCCAGTCATTCTATTCACCAGTCACACTAAGGGAGGGTTGCTCTTTGCTGATATTAATGTCCTTCCTGCTCCAGCTGTAGCCGCTCTGATTAGGATGCATGCTGTTTTCTGTCTGCACTGATGAGATGGGCTTAACGTCAGGGAGTTGGAGCAGCGCAGGGCACATTGATTAGCTGGGTAAATGTCACATTGTTGCCAGCAAGGTGAACGGATGGTATTTATGTCTTTTCCATTCAAGTTTTTATTTTTCTGCTTATATTACACCAATGCCAGATTTCCTTTCTCTCAATCAAAATTAGTTGGACGGAGAGATGGAAGCATGGGGTTCAGACAATGCCTTCTTTTGCAGGAAGCCACGTAATTGGGTTTACACGGGTCAGACTGTAATGTTTGTGGTTTATCATCTGTGGTTGGCTTGGTTAAGTCAATTATTTAGGGTCACAGGAGCTTGACAGCAACAGTCTAACTAAGCGGGAAGATGTCCGTGCCTGTCAGTGTGCATTTGTTTTGTCGCTGGACAACACAAGAAAGACTTCTCAAGAAAATAGTGTGGTGCTGCAGTTTTCATTGAGTTTGCGACCACAATCTGCATGTATTCAGCGTCTGATTTACTAAAACAGCAGCTTATCGTGCAGTCAGCTCCTGCCTGTGAAGGCAGCTCATAGCTCCCAGGTTTTAATTATGTAAACTTACATTTAATGCATGTTTATTTCCGCCACTACAGTCCTCCTTGCTGGTCTTGTAAATGAGTCATGATTCCTCTTCTGCCACTATATTTGAGTGGTGGCACGACATTAAACCTTCTGACGTCACTGTTAAAGAACATAAGTTTACTTAAGCTGTTTCTGAACATGAAAACTGGGACTTTTATAGTTAAAGTGGTTTTGCATATTTTGGCCAGTTACCTGCAAATTCTCTATACTTCACATTACTGCTGACCATTTTCCTAAGCATACCAGACATTTTTATACAAATACCCTAACTCCTAGATCCACACTGTTTTTCATTTATTTCAGTATGAAAATCAACCTATGCAGATTTCCATGAAACAAGTAAACTTTGTATTGCATTTGAATTCTATATTATTTTTTAATTTTCATGCACAACTGTTTTTCTACTAGTTTTAAATTCCTTGCCCCATATATTCAGGAATGAATGCAATAACATGCTATTAACTGAATTTGAATGTTATCAAATCACAGAGCTAAATGTTCATTATGATGAATTCATTAAGTCTCTCTATTGTTTGTTGAATACACTGTTTATAGTGGGGTAACTTCATTTATACATCACATAGAGTCAAGCTGAGACAGTGAGTTGAAAGCTGCTTTCACACAATATCTCATATATTTATGTCTCTAGACGATTAAAAACTGTTTTAAAGACATTTTTAAAACTGTGTAAATTATTAGTGGTTTACAATGATATACATAGACTTGATGAAAAATGAAATGAAAAAGGAACAAAATTGCATCAGGATAGGATCACTTTACTTGTAGACTATAGACTAATAGACTATTTTATAGTTTTATTTATTTCTGTTGCATTTGTGTGTATAAATAGTGAAACTGTATAGGTGTTACAAATATTTACAGTTTTATGATAATATTGTAAGTAATTATCACTAAAGATTTGTAAATATTTACAGGCATCTGTGTGTGTTCTTGACAGCTTTATACATTGTTAATAATATTAAATATATATAAAAAGGATAAAATGCATGTGGAAAAAGAACAATTTAAAAGGCGCCAAACAGAGACAAAAATGAATGCATAGTAAATTGGAAAAAAATTAGCTAAATTGAAGCCGGATTCATTTCGGATCTCTGTATATCTATTTTCTGGCATGGACTGAAAGAACAGTATGCTTTGAAAAATGGTCAACAGGACTACAGAGATATATTGATTAAACCACAGCGTGTTTATGTCTGCTCCAGCCTTCACATTTTATTATTATTAAATATATAGGGACGCAATTGGTGTGTTGTATACATACAGTATGTTTAAATATATTAAAGGATACTTTTTTGGGTGAATAATCTTGCAGTATTTCCCTTGCAGTTTCTTGAAAACACAGGGGATGAATAGGCCTATTCTCTTCTGTCAAAAAATAGTTGTCTGCATGCTGAGTCAAAAGCATGTCTGTACCTGGAGGGTTTTTCTAAACCTACACGGAGACCAGCTTTTATGATTTGCCGGTCAGAGATGAGAAGCTAACTGGACTGTTTCAGAGAGAGAGAGAGTGAGAGAGAGAGCAGCCATCTGCGTGTTCTGCTGCACTGGATGCAGTCTCCATGGCAACATGGTGCTCCCGTAGCAAAATCCTAGGAAGATGGTTTGGTCCCCACCCCCATGCGCACGCACACCGGCGCGCCACACACTTGCAAGGAGGCCGGTGCTCATGCCTCCGCTGTCCATACACACACACAGATCTTACAGACATCCCTATCACAATTTTCATGTCCATATATTTCACTTTTGCGGCCGCTGTTTCTTAATCCACTGCCCCCAGCCCTGAATGACAGACACAAACTTTAAAGAAACAACCACAACATTGTTATTTATCCTTGGGAAGAACTTGAACCCCGTGTCCCTAAACACCTTTTACTTTCTCAGTTAACTATTCTCTGTCACTCACTTCTCACCTTCTCTCTGCCTTATCTCATTTACACCACTCCATCAGCGATTGCATCTGCCTTTTAAACTGCAACTTCCAGCCATCAGTTTTTGGTCCTTTTTCTCTCTTGTTCATCAGAGCGATAGACTGGTTGCCCTTTTCTGTTTATCACACCGACTGACTGGTTCTCTGATGTGAAGCGTTTGAACAGTTTTCTGTTTGACAGTTTGGGCTCTTCCCGTTCTCCTCGCACAATCAGAAAGAGCGAGAGGGGAGAGGTATGAGAGAGTGAGGGCAGGAATAAAAATAAATAAATACTGTCTCTTTGTTGCCATCTCCCCTTCACTCTGCTCAGCTCTTACGTTATTGGTCACTCCAGCCCCCTCCCATTTTCACACCAGCCAGTCAGCTCGTACAATCTCTCTGCATCTCTCGCCTCATAAGAGCCTCTCTCTCTCTCTCTCTCTCTCGCTCGCTGTCTCTCCCTCAGCCGCCTTTCCCTCCTGCTAGCACACACATACATTAAAGCCAGATCCCAATCACACTCATACACACACACACACGCCCTGTTCCTGCCTATCTATCTAGACTCTCTGTGTGAGGTGTTTCTTGCTTTGGCAATGTCGGGTTTTGTGGACGGATAACGCTCCCTGTGGAGGAGAACGCGCTGAAACTTCCTCGTACCTCCTCTCTATCTGCCAGGAACCTGCTGTAAGTAGATCTTTCTCTCCGGAGACACTTTCTCCCATCCTTGCTCTTTCATCCCCGCTGTGTGCCAGCGCTCATTCCTTCGTCCTCCACTGTTTCCATCTCACACCCTTCTCCCCTTGGCAGAGGGTGCAAGCCTTCCCTCCTCTCATGTCTCCCTCTCTCCCCTCCATCCCTCTCTCCTGTTTCCCCTCCCTCCCACTGGTGGACGCATACACCCTATGTTGTCTTTATGCAAACTAGCGCTGCAGGCCATTTGCTGGCCTATGATGGGTTTGTACTGAGCGCCTTAACCTGAAATGGTTTCCTCCTTGTGTATGTGAGACACCCTTTGTGAGGCTGACCTGACTGCGGTTATATACGAGTGGAGAGATGGGCTGCAGTTGTCTGTTCTTTATAGGTGGTGTGGTGATGTTCTGATGTGACTGCAGACTGGGGGCACTCAAAATAATGATTTGTGGCTTGATCCGGCCTGCTTTTAAAAAGCTTTTTTCAAAGATTGTTTGCATTGAGTAGCCTATGTAATAACTGCAATGATAGCTTGTTTTATTGAAGAAATTGAAACATTTCAACTTTTTTTTTCAGAGAGCACAGTTTATTGTTGTTCAATTTGATATTATTAATTCCTACACTTTATATTATAAACAACACTATTTCACACCATCACAGTCAAGTGAAATCTTTCCTAGGTCCACTGTAATTTCAGATTACATGCATTACATGGATTGAGCAATGTCAGTCACAGAAAAACTTCTCAAAACTCATTGGATAGTATAGGTAATGCATTTACATCAAGCTTAAAAACAAGAGTTTGCCTTTACTCAGTCTTTAAAATGGGTGTCATGAGGTTTAAACCTCATCTTTCACCTGTTCCACACTTTGGTCTCATGCTCTAATCTACCAGGATAGAGTTGATGATGACTTAAGCAGAACCTTACTTTGTCCAAAAGCACATTTTTTGAGTAGAGCTCTAATAAGACAAGACACTGAGGGCTGGGATGTTGAACAAGGACATTTTTTATAGGTTGAAATAATGATCCAAGAGCACCTCTGGCCGCTGTGGGGGAAGTGGAGACTGGAATGTCCAGCTGGCATTGGAGGAATGTCACCGGAGCTGCATGGGAGGGGTGAGAGTCAGGCCAGGAGGGATGTAAACTTAACCACACACTGAATGATTAACTGAATGGTAGCCAATACTGTAACCACTGGAATTTCTTTTGTGCCATAACTGTCATAAACACCCCTCTGGCTTGTTTCAGTTAAGGTGTCAACGTTGTCATTGTCACAGAGCTGTCGCTGTGCTTGGATTATCAGCTCACTTGATGCCATAGCTGAATCAAAAAGTGCAGCAATCGATAAGCGATAATGGAGCCAATTTTGTGTTCTATGAATGCCTTTGTGCAAATAATTGTATAATTTCAATAGTATACTGTATATTACATATTTCTGAAAATGAATGAGAGATAATTGTATGTACTTGGCCCTTCAGACCAGTGGCACGACAAATAACATGACACCAGCAGCAATAACACTGTTAGTTGTGACAGTTATAACCTGTGTGTGTGTGTGTGTGTCTGTGTGCGTGTGTGTGTGTGAAGGTTTGCTGCGCTCCTCGTCCTCCGTGCAGACATGATCAGCTCTAGGGTGATTTGTGTTGTCATGGGTAACAGCAACAGAAGTCCTGCTCCACTCTGAATGGTCAAGCAAATGTTTGTTGCAAGTCTAAGTTTATGGGTTTTTTTTTTTTTTCCATTGCTTTGATGTGAATCGGGAAAATTTGTACTTTGGCACAGCATCGAGGAAGGGCCGCTCAAACTCATTAATTCCAAGTTTTAACTTTGTAAAGTCAGAAGAAGAGAAAGTTGCAGGACATTATAAAAGCTAAGGGTGTTCCTCTGAGAGATGAAACAGCTTCAGCTGGGAGTTCTGTACGAGTCTGGTCAGGTTAATTGTTTTTACCCTCTGCTGTGATGGCTAATATAGCTTTGATGACTTTTCAGTTTATTTGAGTTTTTATTGATAGTTCCAAACATCCAACTCCAACTCTTCCAGCGCTGGCTAGACTATAGCGTTACTCAGTTTGTTAATTTATCTACAGATGCCAAACACAGACCGCATAGTTAAAGTGGCCAATGAGCTCATTGTCTTTAACTGTCTGAAGTGATGGGTTAATGGTCATGTGGAAGTGAGGGTAGTGATTACTACAGTAGCTTATTTGTTCTATGTTATGGTGTCAATTTCTATGCATTGTATTTCATGTCATAGGTTTTAGTATACATATGCAATTTAATGTGCTTCATGTTCAGCTTTATGCACATGTTATGCTTCACTTGGAAGTACAAACAGTTTTTTCCCCTTGGACAAAAACTATGACATTTAAGATTTAAACTTAATTTGCTGGCTGATCATAATAGATTCTGCGGGCACAGTTGTTGTCTGACTTCAACGTCACTCATGGAGTCTTGTCCCTTCTTTTGTTATGAAATAAGTGTGTATGTGTGTCTGCATATGCGTTGACGTGCACACGTGTATGGCATTTGTTTGAAGAATATATATATGTGAGTGCATGTTTGTGCTTTGGCTTTGGGCTTTCAGGTTTTCCAGAGCATGTTCAACCATATTTACTATGTATTGTGGGAGAAGAGCAATGTGGTGAAAGCTTAGCTGAGAGATGCAGTCATGACATGTTGGATATATTTAGATAGATCCCTCAGGGGGCCTCAGTAGTATCACTGGCCATATTGTGCCATTTCTTGAGCATTTATAACATCAGCAACAAGACACTCTTGTTTTAACTAGTTTGGTCCAGTTAAACATTTTACTATTCCATTAGAGACACATTGTTTTGTAGACCAATTTTACAAAGACAAAAACTATAAATTTCAATACAGTGCACTAAAAAGGGCTAAATGCACATTTCTTATACTATACCACGTCATATCATGTGCAAACACATTGGCACAGGTTGTTCTGTAGTATATGGCACGTTTCTCATTCTTATTTTAACTTATTTTTGTTACCTAATTATTTATCTTTTCTTTGCTCTTTTCATGTCATTTTTTACACTGATGTTACACATTTCAGAGAAATTCTTTCTAATTTGCAAGAAATAAGCTTTTTTGATTATTTGGACACTGCATATTCCTTTATCAGGGAGACAACTGCCTGTTTCCCATTTACGCTTGCAATTCTTAGCTTTATAGTAATACACAGATTTAATGCTTCAACTCATTATAAGCTATGATCTAAAGGTCCAAAGAAGATGTTCAGCATACCAATTGACATTATATAGCACTGGCATTTCCCTGTCTGTGACAGTGGAGATGTAAGGCTATTGTTCTATATAAATACAGTTGAAGGATGAATTACATACACTCGCTGATGTGAAACGGACTGCTCTATTTATGTCCCTGTGTCTTGATAATAATCATGGAACCAGTTATGTATTAGTTCATTACCCCTTGAAGTCATATAGGTACTGTATGTACATCAAGCAACATTTGCACTGAATGTTTCTGTTTTTGTTAGTATGAAAAAACCCTCCATAAAACTATATACCAAGACCATATATTAGAGAATCACTGCTATGGTGACTCTTTGGTAGTAAAACAAATAGCTGGCAGTTGGTCATAACTTTTCACAATAGAAAAAAAAAGGTTTTATAACATTTGGCTAAATACACTACGCCCAGCAAACGTAATGTGGTAGTGTGTTTAATGCTATAGCACAACATGAAAGCAACCTGATATGGTTAGATGAACAGAACTTCTAATTTAGCCATTCACTGTGGAATAATGATGATGTGCTGGAGCACTTAGTGTCTGAATGCTTCTCCAAAATCAAATTAAAACTGTAAAACCACTTGTAATCAGCTTTAATCAAATCTCTGTAGATAAAATAAATAAATAAATCCGGCAGTGCGGTGAAGCAAAAGAGAAGAAGCAACAGATTTGATATCTGAAGCTCCCTAACTGAATTCTGTCAGTATCTGTATATGGGAGAATCTTGATTTGTTGTCTGCGTGTTCTTTTTTTGTTTCGTTGACATGCTTCTGTGGTCATGATGTGCAGCTAAGAGTTGTGTGCACCTGGTGTGTCTGTGTGTGTTTGTGTGTGCTTGCATGCTGGAGTGTGAGCCGTGTGTTAATATGTTGATACAGGCGGTTCCTGTGACACATTCCTGCCCAGCTTGGCTCAGATCAGGCAAGCTGATAATTTTAGCTGCGCTTATGTCAGTCAGTCCCGCTGTGTGTGTGGACAGTGAAGAGAAGGTACCACTTCCCGTCATTTGTCATCCACTACATCATCCTTGCCAGGGGACTATACATGATAAATGTGTGTGTTATAACGAGTTAGTCAGCAGGCAGGCCTCCCTTATTTTCTGCCCTGCCATCATAACAGCAATCTGGTGTTTCATGCAGACTGAGATAAGACAAGCAGCGTTGAGTATGGCATCACAAATGTGTGGTCAATATATGATGTTTTTTTAGAAGCACTTGGACAATCTAATGCAATACAGTAAAACAAACAAAAAAAAAAACTACATGTGTGAAGCCTTTAGTTTTGTGTTGAGATGCTGTTGATTTAACTCTATGGTCATTTTGAGGCTTTGACTGTACTATATTGGGTAGAGGTTCGGGTATTTTGTCCACCAGGAGTGTGGTTCAGGCCACACTCCTAGTTCTCCTGGTTGATGTGCAGAGGTTGGTTGATGTGCAAATGATAAATCTGCTGACCGATCAGCACGACAAACAAATGATGGCAGTAATACACATTTTTGATTCAGAGACAGGGTTCTTCATGATTAACATGCACAGCATGAGAGAAAAAAAAAAAAAAACTCAGGTTCTTCTGCTCCTTACAACCAGAGAGTAGGAAAAAGCAAAACTCCAGGTCTTGTTACATAAAAAATATATTTTATCTCTGACATCTTTCATCGTGTTTGATTTTGATGTGTGTGTTTCTGTGATGTGAAGGGCATGTGAGCATAACGCCCATGGCTAAGTGCTTTTATCTTTCTGTTGAGATTGGTGTGCTTGTTTTCTGGATATTTGGCGCTTACATAAACCACATTTCTTAACCTTTTTTTTTTTTTTTGAAGCACCCAGATGATGAGAAACATCTAAACTTCCCATGTTTCATTAAAATAACATTTATTCTTATTTAAAACCTCTAATTTTCAATGGTGCCAAGATAATACAATAAATTCAGAATATATATATATATAAGAGGAATACATGTATAAAAAAATACATGTATTCCTATACATGTATAAAAAAAAAAGGAAAAGTGTGGAAATTGACCAACCTGGATAGATAAACACACACAAAGACATGGAAGGTCTGTTCAACTCTAACCTACCTGAAACATCATTGTGGTCACGGTTATATTTTGCCATGTGACATAGAGCTGTTTATGTTAATATATGTTTAGCTCAAGGCGTCTATTCCCTCAGTTATTTAAAGAAACAAATTATTTCAGGATCAGCTCATCTACCCTGTGGCACATGCTCTTCTTTCACTGAAATAATTCTCTGTGCTGGGAGAGGGAGAGGGTCGGGTAGGATAAGAAAGAGGGTTAAGAATCTCTGCATCATGTAATATTCCCTTTGAATGTATTTAACTTCAAAATATTTGAATATACATGATGGGAAATGTGGATTATATAAAGTTATTTTTTATGCTTATATTGTTGTTTTACAGGCTAATAACTGCCCTTGCAAATTATGTTGATTTTCAGTGTAAAACATGCAGGAATAATGAATGTCAATGTCAAGTGAGTTTGTTTGATCTTCATAATTCAGTACAAATGAGAGCAGAGAGAAAAAGAGATTGCCTTTTTTCCCAAATTTGGTCCGATATCAAGAGGTTGTGACGGTATGAGAGTGTGCACGCACTGGCTCTGCATCATGTACTCTAAGAGATGTGAAGGAGCCTGTATCTCCCTATCTGAGCTGCTCATGTATCTATTTCTCAAGGCTCGGTGGAGTTGAGCTGCTGTTCTGCTGCCTTGATGTTATTCATGTCAAGAATCTCATGATCAAGTTCGGTGTGGGACGGTGTGATTAGGAGGTTTGATGACTGCGGTGGTCACAGAAACAAATTGTGTTTGTGGTTTATTTCAGAGGGGAATTGAAACATTTGCACATGACTTCATTATTTCTGTTTTGTGAGACACTTACTTATCTTTACGCTACTAAATGTATTTGAAGGCCGTAGCTAGTAGAGCTAAACAAGACTATTAGAATCAGCTTTATTGGCCATGCATGCATACACATACAAGGAATTTGACTCTGGTTTTTCCGTTGCTCTCAATGTACATACACAGAAATAGACAAAGTAATAAGTCAAATTTTTGGACATTGTGGAATAATGGGCTGAGTGTTTTTGGTGACATTTTTAACCTATCAAACAATGTGAGTAATTTCTCCTCCGCAGGTCTTTTCTTTGTGGATGTAAAGCAAAGGATATTTGTGTGAAGTGGAGCACGCAATTCACGCTCACACACCTGTTTTCCCTGAGGCCAGCCGTGGTGTAAAGACAGCTGGGTAGCTGCCATAGCATTTGAATGTAGGTGTCAGTATTTTCTTTTCAACCAATCAATCAGTCGGGGATTTGCATGTAGAGTAGACCTGCGTGTTTACAATGAGCTGCCGATAACAAGCCTCTTCCCTACAATAGTATGTCCATAGTCTCAAGTGTTTATATTGCCCTCTAATGTGTCCGTATCGTGCATTTATGATGTATTTTCATAGCAGAGACAATAGATACATGGTGACAATCCCCTTACAAATCATAAACCATATTAGTAGTTATTGTAGTATTACTGTTGTTATTAAATTCAACGTTCTTGTTCTATCTTGTTTCTTAATTTTTAACTTTGCATATAATCACACCTGCTGGTCACCATGTAGAGATACAGTAACCCTGAGGATATGATGGCAATGCTCAAAAAAATCTCAGATGTGTAATATGTTATGGAACATGGGAAAGGCTCATGGAAATGTTTAGCACTTGGATCCATCTCAAGGGTTTCTGAATCATTACTATGCTGGTCATCTGAGGATCCCTGTGCCTCTTCACGGTGTGTGTGCAGCTCAGAGCACGTGCCTGCCAGTGGTGCGAAGGGGATGAGAACTGATAGCTCTATATATAGAAGTATATATATGTGGAGGCTTAAGACTGGACTGTGCAGGAGAATGGAGGCTTGCTGAGAGCATACTAACATGGGTTACACAGGCTTGTTCATGCACACCGTCTTTTAGCTCTGGGTGTGTATTTTTGTACTTATATCATTGTGAGGACCAAATTAAGGAATTAAGGTTTAAACCCCCAGAGTGAGGTATGTCTGTTGGTGGTTTGGTGTAACTTGAGCTAAGGAGGAAAGGGGGACGTGGCCTATAGTATGACTCAGATTGAAACAGCTGACTGTGTGTGTGTGTGTGTGTGTGTGTGTGTGTGTGTGTTTGTGTGTGTGTGTGTTTGTGTGTGTGTTTGTTTGTGTGTGTGAAGGATGGTGTCAGGCCCGGAGCTGTCAGACTTCAAACACCATCTCGGTAGCCCAAAGATATCCGGATCGTGCTCTGTTACACAAGAAACATTTCTTTACTCAGTGTGTGTGTGTGTGTGTGTGTGTGTGTGTGTGTGTAAACTGTAAACTGTATACTATACAGTATCTGCTTGCCCCTTCTTCCTCCTACTCACCATCACTTTTCCCTCTCATCTTGTTTTTGAATCGTCCACCACTGACTCTAGGCACATTATGGGTTGCAAGCAAGCACAGCAGCACCCTTAACCCTCGCTACTCACCCTCACGCTTACAGACCCTTTCTTGTCACATTGTTTGTAGTGTGACATCCACAAAGAACAAAAAAAAAAAGTAACAGCAGCCTGAAGTCAATGTGGATTTTCTAGTTTGATTTCATGGAGAACATCACTATAATTACTGTTATTGCTGTTATTGTTCCGCCGTTTACTGACCCTGGGGCAGAACGGTTTCTTTTGGTTGTTGATATTGCACAAGGCGCAGAGTCAACTGCTGCTGTGTCCATACCATTTAGATCTCTCTCAAAACTTTATATGGACTGCTTAGATAACCATATTAATCATATTTTGTCAGATCCTTTTTACAATTTCTTTGTAGAATAAAAAGGCCAAATTCTGAAAATATAAGAATTAGAGGTATGCTTTTAATATCTTAAAATATGTAATGTAACTTTTTTATTTTCTTATTATCAATAGTCTTTTTGTGGATACAGTACTTCCATCATATCATGTGTACTAGTTTCGGGAGACTCATTGCAGGTGCCACTAGTGGTCCATCTTCCTCCTGTTTAATAACTGCAGGAGTCGTATATTGTGATAAAACTGTCGTTTCAGCAGAAAGCGCACAGCGGTAAACCAATAATGCTGTGGAGTGCTCACTGCAGGGATGACAACAGTCACCTCCAAAAGGTTGCACAAGCAGGAGTGCTGCATTTGGTAAATTGGTGATGTCAGATACCCTCTCTACTTACTGAAAACAAGACGTCCTATTAGATTGTTCTATCCAGCGGCAAAATATGTTTGTGGAAGGTGATTAAGTTTGGAAAGAACAAACATCAGAACTTATAAATACTGTCAAGTTGAGCAAGCATTTGTCTTGTTGTTTAGCAGGTATAAAATATTTCATAACCACAGTGGTTCCTACTAAAATCAATGGAAATGCTACGCTGCAGAAATATAAAAACATGTGAAACAGCACCATAATAGTCTGTATGGAAATGAATTTGCTGCAGAGAGCTACTGATATGTAATTCTCTGAGTGGTATTTTCATCCTCTTATCCTTTACTTCCTGTTACACCCACCACAGCAGTCTGGCTTGTGAGTTTAGGATGATGGGATTTTGGGAAAGGTGTGTGTGGGCGTGGAGGAAGCAGAGGGAGGAGAGATGACTGGACTCAATCCGCAACAGATTAACTGTAGATTGATGTTTTTTGTCAGAGAATCGTCACCTCTTGCTCCAGATTAAACTCTGACCACTTCATACGGACAGGGCGTTTAAGGAATTGGGTGCAATTCAAAATGATAATCCCCTTTTCAGTATTACTGGTCTTTCTTAATCCCTGCACATGTGTAATTCGATACTGTAATGCTACACGGAGAGGCATATGCTCCAAATTCTCATTTTAAGTTTTTTTTAAAGGTGACATCATGCCTTATATAACTCCATGTTTTGTTTAGCTGCCTTGCGCATGTGTGTGCATGTGTGTACTTGGCAGGCTAAGTAGTGACATATTCTTTCATAACTATAACTGGAGGCCAGATTATCCAAATGTTTAGATGAGTGCCACCCGTCAGTTGGTGTGTCTGATTGTTATTAGGAGCCAATCATCATAGTTCTGCACAACGTCTCATAGATTAAATAATTACGCAGCAGATTAGGGCTTTACGTGCACTATGTTCCTGGATTCAAGACTGTTGTCTTTCCAACAGTTGGATTTTTCTTCTTCTTGTCCATTTCAGTCTTTACCTCTCACTCCCTCTGGCCAGCACGAATTGTTGGCCTATGATGCAATCCCTCGTCCATGCTAGTTTAAGTTTCCCAGCCAATCAGAGCGCGGCAGTAGGAGGGTATCCAGTCAGCTCATGCTTGTAAACAGCACTGACAGTGGGAGGGACTTTAAATTTACAGTCCCACCCCCTGTTGTCATCCCAGTCCCCAGTCTTTTTCAGTGTGCGCGTGTTGGACGGAAAAGGGAAAAGCAAAGGGAGGAAAAGGAAAAGGGAAGAAAGGGTCAGCAGGGCCGAGGGGGGTGGGCGGGGGGGGGGGGCGAGAGGGGAAGTGGGCGTGCATGTGTGAGTCAGGGCGGGTGCTGGCTCTTCAGCGTTAGACACGACTTAACACAGAGCTGCCATGGACCCTTCTACACTGATCTGCTCCACACTTCTGACAGTAGGTAGTCTTTCATGTGTGTCCTCATGTACATGCATGTGTGACTTTATCAGATCAGCTGTTGCCAGAGAAAAGTGTGTGTGTGTGTGTGTGTGTGTGTGTGTGTGTGTGTTTGTATGTTTGTCCAAGCTGTCAGCACATATTCATTTGTGCTGTACAGGTGCATGCCAGTAAGTGGGGAGCAGAAGGGCTGATACTTTGACTGTATCCACTCCTTTGCCCATTAAACTGTCTCTCTGTCCTTTTCCCCTGCCCTCTTGTTGAACTAGCGTGAAGACATTTCATTTCCTGTCTTGCCTTTTTCCCCCCACTTCATTTACACGTGTGTGTTATAAGAGATACACATGAGCTGTGAGGATCCTATTGTACAGTAAAGCAACAGCAGAGGTTTCAGTGCTGAATGAGACAAAGAAAACTGTTACTTTTGTATTCGTTTAAGCCAGCAGTGAATAGACTCATTGTGCGTTGACTCCATGGGTGTTAGCTTTTTGTCACGCACAAACATGCTGCACACATGCACTTAAACACACACACACACACACACACACACACACACACACACACACAAACAATTAGTTCAACATGCAAATGCTGTAATCCTGAGAGTTTGGGGAATTAGTCAGGCTAAGGTCACCAGCAACATTACTGCTGCTATCACTGCGCATATAATGGTCAGGAGAATTATAACACATTTCATTTTGATGGTATTAGTTGACAGCTCTCTGCAGGATATGACCTCTCATACGTCATGTTTTGAAGCTTGCAGCAGTCCTGCCTGGGCTTGGTTTTATCCCACCCTGCTGCCTTTAACTGCAGAGCCCAAATTCTAAATCTGCACATCTTCACAAGCGTTTTTTTTTTATTATTTGCCAAGCTTGTCAGTTAACTGGTCATGGTTACTTTAGAGCATCAAAACTAAGCATCATGGCCTACTTCCGAGTTTAAGTGGGCACGAATGAAGTTGTCAAAACAGCCTATTGAATGAATATAACTATAAACATGCACACAAGTACATAGCCAGTCATGTGCAGGCATGTATGCATGACTGTCACGTATGTCTGTTGTTGCGCCTTGTATGCATTTGAAGTTTCCATCAACTTGATGTTAAAACTGGAACATACAAGAGCTCTGCAAAAAGCTTTTCATGCATCAGCTAAACTGACTGACTCCGAACAGATGGTTTTGGCAATTGTGCTACTTTTCTTTCATCCCAATGTTTGGAGAAATAATTCTTATTTGGGATTTATTGGGCTCCAGATTCTTCTTTTACTGTGATCCACCCAATTTTAAAACATGACCAACAGTAAACAAATGGACACCAGCCACTTCACTCTCCAGCAGTCCTAAGCCCCCCTGTCTTATTATAGTTTCACTGTCATTGCTTCCTCGCCTCCCCACTAATACGTGTGTCTAAATTTAGTCAGACGTCATTACAGATGATATTAGTATCAGTGTGTTCTAGTAC
This sequence comes from Lateolabrax maculatus, assembly GCA_031216445.1. Lineage (NCBI taxonomy): Eukaryota > Metazoa > Chordata > Actinopteri > Acropomatiformes > Lateolabracidae > Lateolabrax > Lateolabrax maculatus. The sequence goes on along the minus strand of CM062197.1, from coordinate 12,173,326 downwards.
AGAGAGAGAATGAGAGATAAGTGTGAGAACTGTACTGAAGTATACAGTGCATCGTGTGGTTGATCCCTCTTTAGTTCTAGGTTCTAACGAAAGACATTCAAGCTTCTTTTCTTCACAATACAACAGAGACAACTGGATACTCTTGACGTGCCAGTTTTACTGTAAGTGCAGAATTTATAAAGAACAATGCATATTTAGATTTAGACAAAACATAAGCTACTTACAACTAATCATTTCCGTCAGAGTGTGAATGTGACTTGTTGTTCTCATGGTTGACAGCCTAAGAAGAGACCTGTACCCTCCCAGCCTAGAAGCTGTGTGTCATTGGATCCTGTGTGTGTGTATGTGTGTGTGTGTGTCTGTGTGTGTGCGCGTGCAGTAGGCAACAACTGACAATAGGACATGAGCAGAGATGGGACATAGGGGATTGAGTTCTGTATTAGATCCAGCAGTGACAGATGTGCAGACAGGGGGAGAGTCTGGTGGGGGATGATGATTATCAGTGTGCTTGTGTGCGTGGGTGTGTGTGTCCTTGTCATTGATTGTGTAATGTTCATAACTACTGTATACCTTAAGGCCAGGCATGTTTGCTTGAAACACATAACGAATAGTGTTGACCTACTGAGAAATTTGTGGCTGGACTGCATTGCTGGAGCCAGAGAAAAAATGGTATGGATGGTATTTATTATTTTGAAGGTGCCAATTTTAAGCCATAGGTCAAAAGTTGATGTTGTCATGGCTTCTTGTCAATTCCAGCAGACAAAAGTTGTCCTACCACTTCTAGGTGCATAGCAATGAGAACCTGCTGCAGTAGCATCGTTAACATGCTGCTGTAATTATTATGCCATATGTGTTTGGGCCTGCACTGATGAATGTGAAATTGAACACTGGTTTTGTGTTGCTAGGCAGGATATCCATACCTTGCAGCTGTATTTCTATAATGGATGAGATTATATAAAACATGGGGCTCCTCTGTTCTGGTCACCTCCCAGAGTTTTGCAGTCACTGACATGTATGCATTGGCATTTATTTAGTGTGTTATTTAAAATGTATGTATATATTCTGGATGTAGTTTAAATCAGTGCCAGCATGAAATATTTTGTAAAATGAATATTCACATCAAACAATTTACAAGCCACCAAAATGTAAATGCAGGATTATAACCTGTGATCACTCACAATTTGATAGACAGGTCCTTCAATGGGTCATTGATAGACAAGCACATTCTAGCACATTCAAGTTTATTTTTGACATATATAATCAAAATATTTGATTATATATGTACTGTAAATGTGTATGTCCATGATCAAAAATGACTGATAGTCTTTCAATCACCAACTTTATTATTTTATATGTATTTAATTTCTCTAAATGGTTTAATCTAGAGGCAACATAGCTGCGGTAGATTACAGTATGAACCAAAACAAAGTTTAGCAGTTGTGAGACCTCACTAGTGATTTGTAAGTATAGACAGACTTACAAACACAAATAGAAGGAAACTTGGAAGCTACTCAGTACATTCTGGTTTCAGTCACATATATGTGTGTGTTTGTGTGTGTGTGTATGTGAAACTGCCATAACAGGTTCCATGCATCGGGAGTGTGTATTTTTAGTAGGTTTTGCATACTTCTGTGGTCAGGAAAGCTTGTTTTAATGCATTTTTGTGGATTTGTAATAAAAGTATCCTCTTTAACCACAGCCTGCACTAATGTTTTAGTTACGAAACCTCTAGTTTCTTTTATTTTCCGGCTTTGTGTTAATTAAGATCTTAACCAAAAGCCCGGCAAATGGCCAAACTGGTCTGCTGTTTTCTGTACACTCAGGACTGCTTCTATTTCACACAGTTCTCTTTCAGCTGGCTTTAGTCTGGTATTAACTTAGAAATAACACCATAACAATGGGCAAGTTTTGTACTAATCAAGGAATTAAACAGCTTTGTTAAATTCGGTTCCTGGTACCTACTGTGTTAAGTTTGCTGAGCATTAGCGGCTCTGAAAGTGACACTATCTAGAAAAAGCTTTTATAGACGACTATAGGCAAATATTCATGACTTTGTCTTTGTCTCTCTGCAGGTTAACTGCTGTCATCGTCCGTGGCTTTAAATGTCCTCTGCCATGGCAAAGCGTGAGGCTGGGAGCACCAGCCCTGTGGTGCGTCAGATAGACAAGCAGTTTCTGGTCTGCAGCATCTGTCTGGATCACTACTGCAACCCCAAGGTCCTGCCGTGTCTGCACACCTTCTGTGAAAGGTAACTAACATTTGTGCTCTCTGCTTCAGTGACAACTGGCAAAAGTCCTAATTACCTACACTTCCCTCAAGCTAAACCTGACTCAAACCCAAGTCTCTGCCCCCCCCCGGCTCACACCGTCTGCTACATTTAGCCATGGAAACACCATGCAAAGAAGGTGGTACAACACAATTTTTACTGCAGCTATTCCCCTGCCAGCACTTATCCTCCCATGCATTTACTGAAGAATTCATGCCATATTCCCAAATGTCCCCTAATAGAAGAACCTCATCCATTGCAAATCCCTACCCACAATTAAACTGTTCAGAGCACTTCTCCTTACCGACTCCTTTGGGATAAGTGCATTCCTCAGCATCAGGCACTGTCAACGACTGCAGACTGAGAAAAGGCTCATTGTCTGGAGACAAAATTACAATGCATGCCTCAATCTACAGTTCCTCAGAAAGATGACAACCCCTCAGGCGATACTTACTAGGGCCTTTTTGTGCCAAGCCAGGCAACGGAGGCTTTTGGAAAGCTTGTTGTGGGTCAGGGTGGGAGGATGGAGAATGACTAGGGAGGTATGTTGTTAGGTACAGAGGATAACTGGGATTATGTTTCAAACTGGTTTACTTCTAAATCTATGATCAAACAAACATTTATGGAATATTTCTGAATAGCCACACAGAGTTTGGGATGAATCCTTTTTTCCATGCAGTGTGAGGGACATTTGCCCACCGGAGGGCAAGTTTAATCCCCGGTTTAACTGGATGGCATGTGATCTGGAGCCCTGCTGAGGTGAACAGATTTTTGTCTGGAGCTACACATGATGCTGCCAGACAGATGTTTTAATACTGGATGAGTTGATGTAGTTTTGGGGGTTTTAGGGCTGAGCTGGCAAACCCAAGCTGGGCCTAGTCTCTTTTAATTTTGCTTCCCTTTTCCTCCTCCTATAATTATCTGTCACTGGACCCGTATGCTACTGTTCCAAATGGTGCCAAAATAAATGCCATTTTCCCTGCAATAGGGGCATGTGGCTATTTGTACTCATGACTGTAGGATTTTACTTAACAAGGATGAACGTGGCACAATTGCTAAAACAATAAGCCAGTTAATCAATTAGGCGATTGACAGATAAATCCACAACAGTTTGGGTAATCGATCATTTTTTCACAATTCTCTGCCATTTTAGAAACCAAACAAGTATTCGAGTAATCACAAAGGGACAGATTACTTGACAATGAAAATAATCAGTCCCATCACAAATCTTTTCACCACGTAGGCTAATTGTTTGAGCCTGTGGTCCCCAGCTGACCGTATGGCTGACAAAGAGAAGTTTATCCAGGCATCAGAGTGTTACAGTGGTGTTGACAGAGCGGTAGGTAGACAGAGACTTTTGTGAAAGCCTTCCGTTTTACTCAAAAGCTCACGACTGCAGTTTACCAACGCTTGGGTGATACAGACCTGTGTGGTGTAATAAATTAAATAGAATGGTGTTAGCAACAGCCCAAGCAGCTTCCAGATACTCGTGTGTAACAACAGAGACTTATCCATGACACTGACCACAGGTTTCTTGCAGTGTTAACAACCAATTAAGTGATAACAAAAGCTAAAGGAAAACTGGATGGCCGCCACTGCAGCGTACTCTGCATATTGCAGCTGGAATTTGCTGACTGTGGATTTGGTTTTGGCTTGAAGGTGTCTATTGTTAAATAAATGGCCTCCTGAGGGCAACTGAACCTGCACAAACTCCTCAGCCTTTAGTGGCCGGTGGGATAGATGAGCTGGATAGTGACTTCTGCCTGGATGAGGTTAGGCCGGAATCCAAAACCTCCAAAATGCACACGCACACTAATATACAGAAGCTTAAACAAACATGCACTGAAACATCTATTCTGCCTGAAGTCTTCTGTCTCTTTGTATCTCTGTTAGGCAGATTGGTTTGCCAGAGATTCACTCACTCATAGAGGAAGTGTGTGTTTTTCTCCTGAGGCTGTGGGTTCAGCATATTGACTTTGATTCACACTTTTCCCCTATTTGTTGTGACAGGAGCACTGTTTAGGCACTATCTCTCAATTACGGTGACATGGTGACAACTCTCTCTATAGTGTCTTCCTCTCCTTCTCTCTCTGCTGTATTGGTAAATTGAATATGACTAATACACAGATCAATGCGAGTCAATTGCTCGGATAGATTGTATACTCTAATGCTTTCTTTCTTTATTTGCTGACTCCCTCCCTCTCTCCAGTTGTCTCCAGAACTACATTCCCCCCGAGTCTCTGACGCTCTCGTGCCCCGTGTGTCGGCAAACGTCCATCCTGCCAGAGAAAGGAGTTTGTGCTCTACAGAACAACTTCTTCATCACCAATCTCATGGAGGTTTGACTCTTAATCGCTTTGTTACTTCAAGTCACACAAATGTATTAGTCAAACAGGATTTTCAAGTGCATTACATGAAACAAAAGACAAAACACAGATTAACTCAGTTATGAGATTAACAACAAAGCAAAGACTATTTTAAACAATTGCAGACAGTACTCAAAGAAATGAGATGCGTGTGTTCCTGAACTGCTATTTTTGTGAAAAACACTCTTGGTGCTGAATAGAGGGAGGGCATTTTTGTAGACTGAGGTAATTTTGGACAGTACTTTCTCCTTCAGGGGGCTCTTTTAGGGTTTGTTTTGAATTTAAAGTTTCCATCAGACACGCAGGGGTGATGGTTAAGGTTAGCATTGGGCTCTTGGGGGTGAATGTATTGAATGGGTCAGAGGGATAGAAGTGGAAGAATGTGTGTTTGTGTCCTAAAGAGACTGTAGTCAACAACACACTACAAGGAAATTCAGACAAAGAGAAAAGCATCTGGGGGCCTATAGGTTAGGACACATTAACCATATACTGTAAAAACAATTGACCCCAGTTTGAGTTGATTCTGGCTGGAGACTTTTGTCTTTGTCATTCCCCCTCTCTTTGTCACCTCACAATTATCCACTGTTTAACCACTCATTCTTCCAAGTCTACTGAAACTTGCTCATTGAAAAACAGCGTGATGAAGTTTTAAAATATTTTTCACCAGGTCCTTCAACGAGACCCAGAGTGCTCGCGGCCGGAGGCCTGCAGTGTCCTGGAGTCAGTCAGTGCTGCAGCTGCAGGGAAGCCCCTCTGCTGCCCAAACCACGAGGGAAAGGTGGGAAGCACTTTTGTAATGCCTCAGCCCAGTCATCTCCTCACCGAAACCATTGCCTTACCTCTTTTGTTTTTAGCAGTGATTAATGTAAAATAAACTGACTCTTAAATTCCCTTTACCTGCAAAGCCCAGCAAGAGTGAATTAGATTTTTTTTTTTACTCAGTTTGTCTCCCTCTGCAGGTGATGGAGTTCTACTGCGAGTCGTGTGAGACGGCCATGTGTCTGGACTGCACAGAGGGCGAGCACCGGGAGCATGTGACTGTTCCTCTGCCGGACGTCGTAGAACAGCACAAGGCCGCGCTGAAGACACAGCTGGATGCCATACACAGCAGGTGGGGACTTGATACTTTGGTAAAGCTTTCACAATATTCTCCTCCCATCAGGTGTTTGGAGGCTTAAGCATTTGGCCCAGATTTGGCATCTGACATCAAAGATCCTCTGTGTTATTCTGTGCCTGGCATTTATAACAGGGTACTGAGCACTTTCTTTATTTTATTTTTTTACATTGTGTCATCTTGCAGGCTCCCTCAGCTAACCGCGGCCATTGAGCTAGTGAATGAAATATCTCGCCAGCTGAATGAAAGGAAGACTGAGGCGGTAGCAGAGATTACCAGCACTTTTGAAGAGCTGGAACGGGCGCTGCATCAGCGCAAGACTGCCCTCATTACAGATCTGGAGAACATCTGCAGCACTAAGCAGAAGGTTCGTTCCGTTTTACGCATTCATATATACAGTACATGCACTCACGCAGGTGCACTTGCATTTTTTGGACACTCATTGTCAGGTGCACAAACACACACAGCCATTTTACAAGCAAATAGTCGAACATCACCTGCCACGTCTCACATCCCTGTCAACACACTTCAGCCTGCTGACTTAATGATTTTTACTTTTCCACTCTTCCTCTCCTCCTCCTCCTGCTCTTTCGTGTCCCCTTTTCCCTTATCTTCCACTTACCTGAGTGCAGGTCCTGCAAGTCCAGCTTTCATCTCTCCTCCAGGGGAAGGAACACATCCAGAGCAGCTGCAGCTTTACGGAGCAGGCTCTCAGCCATGGGAGTGCAACTGAGGTGGGCTGGCAGACTGTAATTTGTACAAGCAAGCTAACAAATAGGGTACAACACATATGGGAATCAGCAATCAAATGTGTTGCACAGTGTAGCAGGATGTGAGCTCTTGCAAAATAACTGAATGTGAAATAAGACCTACTACAATATTTGTGTCTCTTGCAAGTGTAGGTGCTGCTGGTTCAGAAGCAGATGAGTGAGCGGGTGACAGCGCTGGCCAGACACGACTTCCCAGAGAGACCACATCAGAATGCACACCTGGATTGTCAGGTATCGACTGTTGTTTATTCAGATTCAAGCTATTTATCTGCCCTTGATTGTCTGACTGATATTCCAACATTGTCACAGTTTTATAGACTTTCAAATGAAAAATTTGGCATCTATGGCACACGTCTTTTCTACCTACCTATTTACTTTTTGCCCCTATCAAAGTAATGAGAGTTTTTGTTGTATTTCTAGCCCCCTGATGTTTTTAAGTCCAATATTCACTGTCCTTTTAACTCCAGTTTGTTCTGCACCAATTCAGTCCTGAGAAAAGTTTCATCTCAGACAGGTAGCATTCATTTGACTTGTTTGAATTATTTCATGGTTATGTCTCCATACTTCACATGGAACCAACCTGAAAATTAAACATTAGAGAGCTACAAGGGGATTTTGCGGTTGAAAATATCATATATCTTGTGTGCGGTCTGCTTCAGGTGGAGACTGAAGGTCTGCGACGCTCCATCCAGAACCTGGGTGTTCTCCTCACCACAGCCGCTGTGGCACACACCTCCGTCGCCACGGGAGAGGGCCTACGCCACGCAGCAACTGGGCAGCACCACACAATTACTGTGACAACAAAAGACAAAGTACTGTCTTTCAATTATTTAGCCTCACTGCCATTTGCTACATGTGTAGGGTGAACCCTGGATAGAGATAGAAGCGTTACATTTAGCTTTTCCTTTAATCTGTTGATTGACATGTTTATTTTCTTCAGTCACATATTTTGGTTTATTTTTTCGTTCAAATTCACATTTACATTTACATTCACATTCTCTTGCAATAAGTCAGTTATTCGATGGTGGTCACTCTCGTCACCAAGGCAATTAACAGGGATTATTATTATCAAAAACAAATTGGTTAGGAGCTTGGGATGTGTCTGTAGAAAGTGCTGACTGAGAGGCTGCAACCATGTACATATTGCTTGAACAACAACAGATTTTTTTTTTTTATATCACTAACGTCTGTCTGCAGGATGGGGAGTTGGTGCGGACAGGAAATGCTGTTTTAAAAGCAGAGATAACGTCTGCTGACGGGAGCCGCGCTGCAGAGACAGAGATAGCGGACAATAAGAATGGGACGTATGAGGTGGGCTACACGGTACGCTCGGAGGGAGAGTACTCTTTCGCTCTGTTGCTGTACGGCCAGCCGATACGTGGCAGCCCGTTCCGCCTGCGGGTGGTCAAGCCCTCAGATGTGCCACAATCTCCAGATGACGTGAAGAGGAGGGTGAAGTCTCCCAGCGGGACAGGGGGCCACATACGGCAGAAAGCAGTGCGACGGCCTTCCAGCATGTACAGCACTACCAAGAAAAAGGAGAACCCCATTGAGGATGAGCTCATCTACAGAGTGGGTAAGACAGATCCACATACTGTACCTGTCAAACCAAGTACCATGCACAAAAGGTCCATTGCCTATTGGTTGTTTTGCATGTTTTATCCCATTAACTATGAATTAGGAATTACATACAGCAAGTTTTTAGCAGCTACTGTTTTCACTTCATGCCAGTAGACTACAGAATGAAAATCAACTTGCTGTGACCTGATACAAGTGGTGACATCCAGAAAAAAACGGTGTCAGAAGATCAAATGCAGAAAACAAATATGGATGTTGTCAGAGTGTCCCTCTGTCAATCCAAAAACCTCAGCTATACTTTGAAAAATGATCAGCATCAATGCACAGTATATATATCATTTTTTTTTGTCCAAAATCACTGGTATGAGCCTTTAAGAAAATGTAGTAAACAATGAGACATGGGTGAAAATCTAAAATGGCACATTTACTGAATGTGTAATTATTTATTTGTCAGGTACCCGCGGCCGAGAAAAGGGGGAGTTCACAAATCTGCAGGGAATCTCAGCTTCTAGTAACGGCAGAGTGGTGGTGGCTGACAGCAACAACCAGTGCATACAGGTGAGACAGACACAGAGAGGAAAATGCATGCAAGCGCACCCATGCATGCCTTTGTGGTCACATAGAACAGGTAGATGTAGTTCTGTGATCGTGACACATTTCACTCAAAGGGGCTCTTTGATGGAACTGATTGCAGGTATTCTCCAATGATGGCCAGTTCAAGATGCGCTTTGGGGTCAGAGGTAGGTCTCCTGGGCAGCTGCAGAGGCCGACAGGCGTCACTGTGGACATGAACGGTGACATCGTGGTTGCCGACTATGACAATCGATGGGTCAGCATCTTCTCCTCTGATGGCAAATTTAAGGTGAGATCTCATAGCCCGTCATTAGCTGAACAGATACAGAACCAGTATACCTTATTTAAGGTTTATTAATTGTGATGTATTTCTCCATTGAAAAGTTTTTTGAAGTAAAAGAAAATTCTGCTTGCAAAATGTATCTTAGCCTCTTACTTTCTTAGGTGAAACATAACAAAATATCATTAAAGAACTTCTAAGCTTGTTTAAAAAATGACTCAAAGTCTTTCATGTCTTTCTTTTCCTGCTCAAATCCTCTTTGTCTCCCTCCCTCACAGAATAAGATCGGTGCAGGCCGGCTCATGGGTCCTAAGGGTGTGGCTGTGGATAAGAATGGACACATCATCACTGTGGACAACAAGGCCTGCTGTGTCTTCATCTTTCAATCCAATGGGAAGTTGGTGACTAAGTTTGGAGGCAGGGGGACGTCTGACAGACAGTTTGCAGGTGAGAGGGAGGCCTTAACTTGTGACGACAGACCTCTTTTTAACACTGACAGGAAGCCCATGTCCTCTCGTGGATACTATATTTATTATTTTTGGAATTTGAGTCCTGTATGAACATGTTTTGCCGATTGCATTTCACCATTCCTCAGGATTGATGTAAGAAAAATGCTCATTGTGAACACTAGCGTGGGTGCAGTTTAGAATGTCAGCTTGGGTAAGCAAACAGCATAAAGAACAGTTACAATTGAGGCTTGTATTTCAGTACTGCACTTCATCATAATAGCAAAATCTGGTATATTCTCCAAAAACGGTTTTCCTCTCCTTATTGTCCACATGAACACATACATACTGTAAATGAAAATACAATCAATATGTGGTGTTGCACTATGCAGGAAAGTAGGCAACAATGCAGTGGCCTCTACATTAGTTTTTAACACTAAGCCCAATGCGGGAGACTTTCTGAGGTATCAATGTCCAGTTCTCCATTTGTGTTTTTGTTGACACTTTTATTGCCAGTTTGAGAAAAACAATAATGTATGCTTGTGCTCTCGTTCTTTTTGTGAATGTAGATCAATTCATTACATCACATGCTACATTCTGTTTAAAAATGTAAGCCTGTATATACTTGTAGGCAAAGATGCAGTGACCCCCTTCTCCCCCCAAAAACTGCGCCTGTGCTGACTACCCTACTCTATTTTCTTCTTTGCTTATCCTTCATCTCTGACTACCTATTTTTTCTTTCTTTGTGTTCTTCATCCTGTTTTTCAATCCAGAAAAACTTGGCCCAAACTTAAATAAATCTGGCCCAGTTTTCAGTAAGTACTAAGTGTGGCCTTGCTGCAACCTTAATCCCACAGTGCAGTGCCCTTTTTCTAACCCGACTCCCTGATTATGTGTCTGACCTCCTGAGAAATCACGTTGTTGACAAATTATTGGATCAAACTGTGCCTGTACAATAATAATCAGAGATACACGTACATGCACATTGTAATAATCACTCACTATTACAATAATGAGCATTTTGTCATGTGCATTGTGTTTTTTTGTGTAAATGGCTATGAAAAGATCTGTGTGAATAATTTTCGCTGCTCCAACTACAGTGCAATGAAACTAATCGATGTTTCCTGTGTGCTACAAGATAATCAGTGTTGGGAGCTACAGAGCTCATCAGTGGATAACTTAATGGGTAGCGAACATAAGTTTTCACTTTACATAAACAGCTACCCATGATACTTTTTTTTATAAATCAGTGTAACCAGTTATAACTAAGACAACAAAATGGGGGATTGAGCCTTGAACCTTTCCATGTGATCTAATTTAAGAGTTGTATTACTGTTTTGACATCCTGACACAAAGAGGAAAACAGTTGTGTCAAAGCATCGAATGCATGAAAATAATGCCATCAAACTACTCCAGGCAATAGGTTACCATCTGATCAAAAATTAAAATTTGTGTTTAAACTGCCTACTAACAGTAAAGGGAATGGTGCAAACTACGGGAATCCATTTCTGTTCCATGTTCAGCAAATTCTACAATGACGTGCCTCTATCTTCTTATCTAGGTCCGCACTTTGTTGCAGTGAACAACAAGAATGAAATTATTGTGACCGATTTTCACAATCACTCTGTGAAGGTAAGACATGCTTTGCCCTGCTTTCAAAAGACTAATTATCTCTGAAGTTGCCACAAGCATAAAGTAATTATGTAGTATTCTTTCATTTTGATACATGTACATTTTCTATATAGTTTGCAGCATTTGTATGTATCAAATGCATACATGGAGATGTATACAAAATGTGTGTTTTTACTGACTGCTTGTCTCAGGTGTACAGTGCAGATGGAGAGTTCTTGTTCAAATTTGGCTCTCATGGCGAAGGGAATGGCCAGTTCAATGCTCCCACTGGTGTGGCTGTGGACGCCAATGGAAACATCATTGTAGCTGACTGGGGTAACAGCAGAATACAGGTGAGACCGGCTGTAAGAGTTGAGCCTTATTTTCTTCAATATAGTTATTCATTTTTCAATGATGTCATTGTTAAGTCACAAAGGAAAAGGTAGCAACTTGAAACCTGCAACTTTGACTGTCTGTGTATTTTGTTGATGCTGTTGCAACATGATCACTGTAAACTCTAACCTTTGTGTTTTTCTATTTCAGGTGTTTGACAGCACAGGCTCCTTCTTATCTTACATCAACACCTCAGCTGACCCGCTGTACGGCCCCCAGGGCCTTGCCCTCACCTCAGATGGACACGTGGCTGTTGCCGACTCTGGCAACCACTGCTTTAAGGTTTACAGATATCTGCAGTAGGCCGACATCGCAGACACAACTCCTGCTTAGACAAGTTAACGTCACACACTGCTTGTGGACATAGAGCTGCAACGTGCCTACACACTTTACAGTGGCCCCAGGTTCCACAAATGAATTTCCTTTTCGTTTTGTCTATACATAACTACGAAGATCTAATATTCAGAGCGTAAGACAAAGAAACTGAGAAAAAATGTTTACAATAAAAAAAAAAACCAAACCCCAAAAATACAAGTGTAATTAAAACAAATTTTAAAGACAAAATAAGCTAGTTATCCCAAAAAAATATAGCAAGAAGTGACATCTGAAAGTGAAAACAAATCGAGAGTGAAATCCTGGTGAAAGTTAAAAAAAGAAATTCAATTTCACAAGCAACTAAATAATAAAACATCCTGTAATCCTTATCTGATCACTTATAGCCTGTCTACTGTAAACTCTCAAACTAGTATCCCCCTGAGGGAACGATTAACTGGAAATGAACTTCCGGAACAAGGTGTTTCAGCTCTATTTCTCACAAGTGGGACCCCATCATTAGATAGCCTGCCAGGCTGAAGTTGGTCATACACTGCAATTACTTTGGGCAATGCAGATAGGCAACACTCCCAGCAACCAGCAAACAAAGCGAGAGACAGAAGCAGAAGTCTACTACCTGTTTCCTGGTGACAACATGATGCTTCGTGACTGAACAATGCTCAGGCCTTTTCCTTGAACACTGTTGCATGTCAGTGTGCTCCAAAAAAAAAAAATGACCCTGTCGTCACTGCCTTCAATTCCTCATCTGTAAACACAACAGGAACACATGCAGAAAGGAATGTGTCGTTTCAAAGAAATTGTTTCTTATTCTCATTCTGCACCTTATCACCCAGACAAGATCCCTGCTGCTTCGAGCTGGATATAGACGTTCATTTTCTTTTCAGTCATGACGGGGTTGAAGGATGCCTTCAATACCTTCGTTTTTGGTACCAAAAGACAAGCATCAAGAAGCACAACAGTTAATCGAATGACAAGGTTTTTGAACACATCTGAACCATTTTCACTTCAGCATTAAGTTCAGTCCCTGCTAGCTCTTTCTCTTTTATTAACCAAAACAAACTTATATCTGACCCCAACTAGTTCTTGCACTTGTGTGTATTCATATCTACAACCTAATGTAGTTGTACATATGCATATTTAGGTGTATATATGGATTTGGTGTACATTTTATTTCACTATATAGCCTACTCTTTCCAGCACTTAATGAATCAAAGATTTCAACACTGGAACATATACTAATACAGTAGAAGGTCATGCCAAGTAGTAGCTGCAGACATCAATGGAACAAACTTGTATACACATTATTTGCTGTATTTTATTTTTTCAAAAGACTTAATTTATTTTTTATTTTATTTTCTACATAATTTGTTCTACAAATTATTTTTCTAATTGGTGCAATTGAACTGTCTCCTCTTTGCCAAACATCGTTGTACATAGGCCTTGCAACTTGTAGCACTGACAGCTGTTCTCTCTTTTGCCTCTTCCCAGAGCTCACATCCAGTTAAACAGTAACTCTTCCTTCTGCCAAAAGGTATTGTTGTAAGTTGTTGAACATTGCACAAAATACAAATATTATAAGAGTTATATAGTTTGCAAGAGTAATATATGCCTCTGTGTATAGTTATCATTTAACATAATCAGAAAGTGTACTGTATATTACAATCATATTCTTGTTCCAGCGGACAAGCACTGTTATCACGGATTTTCCAGTATTTGTATTCAATTGCTTGGTAGTTAGAAGGTTTTCTGTGTGGCTCCTCAAGGAACACAACACCAGCTAACATGCAGTGACACAGAAAGTTTTTCACCCGCGTTTTATGAATAAACTGTCTGTCCTCGATAATTGATCTATAATCCAATCTGTCTTTACATCTACATTTATATGGAAAATTGACGGATCTAGTTGAGTTTCCTCCTGCGTTAATTGGACGCCTTTGTTACTATGGGTTTTTTGTCTTTATCTCTCACCTGTAACTGACCCATTCATGTGTGTGAAATAAAGGAAGCACATAAATGAAACACTACATCAACCATCTTGCGTAGCCTACTACTACAAGAGGCCAGTCTTACAAAAATACAAGAAGTAATCACTACATTTATGTAATCATGGCAAAAGTATGATTGTAAATATTAAAGAATGACATTATGAACTGTTGTGCAAATGGTCTGTTTTGTGTAACAAGACTAAGGTTAATTAAGGCATTCACTTTTTGTACAAGGGTTACAATGATATATTTTTTTCTGAAATGAAACAAACGAACATTTATATGCTTGTTTTCTGTTTTTTGGCATATTAGAAATCAACATGCCTGTGTCTTTTCGTGCCGAGATAAGAGTCTAAATATTCAGCTGCCTTATAAAGGAGATTAGCCGCTCTGAGATCCATCCTGACAAGCCTTTTGTTTTGTTAAATGCCCTTGCTCCCTGGTGGCTATTTGTCGAATTAGCTGTGAACACAGTCAGTTACATTCTGTAGAAATTGGAAAAGTAATGGGAACTTGACTGAATCAGCTTGTTATGTCATGCCATGTTAAAATATTAGTATTCCTAAAAACTCAAGGATGAATGAACATTTCAACTTATATCTTTAGTGGTAATAAAAGGCATTTTTATTGTTCATTTTTGCATTATTTTCTTTGGTCATTTTGTTTATATAAACAATGTTTTATTAAAAATAAGACATCCTCTAACATATGTTTGCTATTACTTTGTCTACTATTTTGCAGAATTAATACTAATATTCACTTTAAAGTTATTGAGCCTTACTGCAAAAATTCAGATATTGGCATCTTCTTTGGAAAAATCAGTATCTATCTTTAGAGACTCTTTTTTAGAGTCTATCTTTAAACCAAGTGAGTCATTAGACGGACGTTCAGAATCTGTTGCATAAGGTCACACTAGCGACCATTACAGCTCGATCATGCTGAACTGTTTTGTGACTTGAGGAAAAGCCCAGGTGTTGCCATGGATACCAAGTTGTCCAATACAGTGCTGCAATCAGTCTAATGAGTAGACATATCATTCATGTTTATGAGTTCATATCTCATTATATGGTCAACTATTTATATGGCCCTTCATTAAAAACACATATCTGTCAAGAGACAGGAAAACACAGTCACTGAGTCACTGCCAAAGCAGGGGGAGGAGATGGAGAGCTCGGTTTTCTCACCTCCTCCTTGAATGTTCTGGCAGCACGAAAACTGTCTCAGAAGGTTAAATTAGGATGTTGGACTAGAATAGCAAACAGGGAGCAAAAGCCCTCTTGAGAAACCTCTTATTCCAGGCAGCAGCCCGGTCACTGCCAAGAGTCCGTTCCTTTGGTATTTCTTACAGTAGCCCTAGCCAGGAACTTGCACATATCAAAGTTCGAGAGCTTGGTTATTCAGGTTTGAAAATCTGACCAACTAACAGCCAGCGCAGCCACCAATCTCAGTTTGAGAAGAAAATGATGGAACAAGTTCAATAGCTTGATGCTGTGAAGGGGCAAAAAAAAAAACACACACACACACACACACAACATATTCTTAAAGCGGTCTCGTTTCAATATTTCAAAATGCATGATCTTGCAGTGTCCTGAAATGAATAACAAATTTGGCATGTCCACTTAGTTTGCAGAGCCAATGTAGGTAAAGCCAAATTACAGGGCACTAATACATTTGAATGTATCAGTAACTGACATGTTTTCACACAGATTTGCTCCCTCGTAAAAAGAGGGGTAATAACACTGAGTAAAGTGGGTACAGCAAGTGGATAGAGGTGTCAAGGGAAATAAAACACAAGTCTTTTTCCTCTTTTAATGACATTGTAAAGTCTGAGAAACACGAAGCGCACTGACAGCAGGTGAAAGGGCCACAAACAGGGACTACCAGTTATTTTTATGTCACACACTGAATAAGTGACTGAAATTCAACAATAAAAATAAAATAAAGGACGTATTAGGTATTAAATGAGGTATACAATATCAGACAAAACATTTATCGGCAAATACTCAAAAGTTAAAGAGCACATAGTTTTGAAGTCCTAACACGCAAACACCTTAGACGCCTAAAAATGAACTGAAAAAGGAGCAACTTGAGATTGGCCCACCCTACAGCCAATCTCAAATAGTCTCACTCATCATGCGGTTAAATGTTTCTACCATGTTTCTCAATAAGATCATTTGAAAAAGAACAAAAAAAGAAGAAAAAAAAAAAAAGGAGGGATCCCACTTGTAAGTTCACAACCTCACTGTGGGAAACTGCAATGAAAATAAAAACCAATAAAGACCATCTCAAATAAGAAAATGTTTAAATCCTAAATTTATGAAGGATGGAAAATATATATAATTGTCAAGATACATCAAATAAAACAGCATTAACTGATGAAAATGAAAAATAATCATCACACTGGACAGAGTTGGATAATAGACCTAATACTGTCAGGAGCAACTTGCAGCACCAGGACCAACTCAACAGCTAGCAATTAATAATCTAAAGCAGGATTATTAAAAAATATATAATTAAAGAAATGCTGCAGGTCATTTTTAAATGTAAACAAAAAATGAACATGTAATAAACCTTTCATCTAGCAAGTCCACCAGGCTCTTGGTTGTGAATGCTGACAGTTGACGGAATGTATTTTAATGTAAAACACGTATACAGGTTCAGCCATTAAGTGACTATATCTTTGGGGACATGGATGTAAAGCTTATCAATTTACTGCAAAAATATTTGAGAACTTTTGGCTTTGTCTAATACCTGCTTCTTTTCAGGCAGACTGTTTGAGAATGTTTCAGAATATTAAAATACCTCTAACAAAGCAAAAAGGCATCACTTAATGCCTGCAGTATCCCCATAAAATAAACTGCAAAAATATGACCCAAAGCAATATACAGAGGAATTAAAAAGTCGAAAATTGTCAATGTACAGAATAAAAATACAGATTTTAAAAGGCTGATAAAATTATCTGTGCAAACCCGAGCCATTCATTCCTGAAGGAGCCGAAATCCCAGTCCACGCTGGCCAATTTGAGTCAAAAAACAAAACAAAAAAAACACTATCAACAATGACTGTTGTTCAGTCTAGAATTAATGAGGGAATCTTAACTGTGAAACAACCATCAATGTGATAACTATGTCATATGTCCTTCAAGTTCCCAACAAGGCAACACTGACCCTCCCTGGAAAAACAAACTTTTATAGGAGTTAATGTACAGTAGTATGGCATAGTGGTTGCTAACAGGATAAGAGCTGTGTATGCTCTAAACAAGAGCATCTGAGGCATCTGCATCCCAGCAGACACAGTGATAAAGACAGCAAAGCACCTCTCCGAACCCCCAGCATCAGTGGTCAGGGGTATAAGCCTACAGTTTGTGTCTAGTTTGAAAGATACCAAGTTTCTAATTTTCAACCTCAAATTATGAGACAACTTAAGCTCTTCTTTACAACCAAAGTGTGATGAGACACCTGGTAATTCATATTCAGTGTAACTCTTATTTTCTAACACCAGTTAAGACCAACAAGTAACTGCTCAAATGCATACAGTACATGGCTCCAAGGGTCAACATCAACCCTGTCACTGACCAGCCTGGTCTGTTAGATAAAACCGTGCTAACAGCAAATGTGAAAACACTGGCGGACTTCAGTTCACCTTCAGAGAACTACATTTAAAAACACTTGTCACAGCGGTCTCAGTAATAGTGGCATATCTGCAGCCTGCTGCCTGGGTCATTCTTCCCTGGGCTGAAGAAAGGATAGACAGGCTCCTCAAAGCAGGTGTCAAACATGTACAGTCTCTTCATTGTGACGGCGTCATAGAAACTAAGGCGCCCGTTGTCGTAGTCCAGGTACACTCCGACCCGAGGAGAGTTCCAGTAGTCAGCGACGGGGATGCGCCCGTCCTCGCCGTTGGCGTATAGCCGGTCCTGCAGACACAGGCTCCAGTATCCTGCGGAGGGAGTGAGGCTGACGAAGCCCTTCCTGTTGCTGCACTCAGTGGTGACTCCCAGGTACCACACCCCTTTGTCCTTCACATCCACCTCCCAGTAGTGCTGGCCACTGGCGTACTGGGCTGTGGCGAGGACCCCACAAAACCGGGTGAAGCGGGCTGGCAGGTCTGGCTCCTGGTTACGAACACGGCCCTCCTCCACTTTTGTATCAAAGTCTGAGATAAGCAGGTTTGGGTGAGCAGTGTCTGGGTCTAAGGTGAGGTTCTGAGGCACTACACACAGAAAGAGATGGGGAGAGATTAGTTCACCTTACTTCTACAATTTGGCGTTCTCGTCAAAGGAAACTGGCAGATCTTGAAACCAGAAAGAACTGCATTTGGCATTAATTGCTACAGTGTAAGTAAGCTGACCATCCAACTTGACAAAATATCACACCGTCTCCCAAGTGCAATAATACTTCCAACTAGTGTTATGTGATGAGTTACACCTTGAAAACACTTCATTTTGGTTATGTATTTTTGGTATACTTCTACAGTTGATTTAATTCTGGTATAACCAATAGCCTTATTGAAATTGTTAGTGCATTCAAAGTATGTTAACTACTACACGCAAATGTGCCTACTATTAAATATGTAGAATGTAGTATGTGTTGCGTATATGGTTGCAGTGGTATGAAAATTGAGTTATCATACCAGGTACATTGGCTGATCTAAGGTCTTGAATTCTACCATATTAGTGTTATTTATAAAATAATGCAACCGGACAGAGAATCTCGTCTGCGCTGTTTTAAATTCCATGTCTATCAGGACATAATATTTTGTTCAATTATTATAAAGCATTTGTTCGACCAAAGAACCGTTCTGTTTTCATTCCTTAAAAAGGGTCATTGTAACTGGGCGAGAGGTGAGGTACACCCTGCACAGGTTGCCAGTCTATCACAGGGCTGACACACAGACAACCATTCATGCTCACATTCACACCAATTCCAAGAGGAATCCCCCGCCAGCACGGGCAGAACAGTAACAGTCACACAGAAAGCTGGCAGGCAGGTTTGAACTGAGCATTCGTGCTTACCACTGCAACGCCATGCCACAATAAGTTTCATTAAAATAAGTTTGAATAACCTGTGTATAAGTTTTACACCCAAAATAATAACACTTTTGAGCGTGTTCAGTGCATGCCTCTGTGTGTTGAGTGAACTCACTGGTATGCAGCACATGCATCATCTTCTTCCACATAATAAGCTGGAAGGGCCCTGAGAAGTCTGTAAATTCCGTTTGACAATTTACTGTCTCGAGAGATGTGAAAGGCTTGCAATGGATGACTCTGTGGGAGAAAAATAATCATTTTTAAAAAGTAATTTTTAAAGTGGATTATAGGTCCATAATAAAATACACAACTTTGTTACTTACTCATTAAATGTCTCAGCAAGGCTCTGTTGGAAGAACAAAAATGCATATTTTGATTATTGAACACACTTCTTATCTTTCTCATATCTGTCTGAAAATAATTAAGTTTACATATGTATTGGCTTTAATGTGTATTTTAAAACAAACAAGAACCATAATGTTTTTGAAGCCTTGAGTCTGAAAGAGATGCACCTCCAATATTAATGTTCCCATCTACCATTTCAGGTATACATTTTGAAAGAATAAATCAACTTATTGCAGTATATGTAAAATGATCCTTATTGCCCATTAATATAAATACTAATGCATCTCTGTGAAGCTCTAGGAGAGGCATGGTGATTTAAGAGTTAAGTGAATCAGACAGCGGATGTGTTAGACTGACCTCAAAGCTAGTTTTCCCACTGATGTGGCTGTGGATATTAGCTATAGCTTTGTCCACAGCTGCCACCTCCGTCTCCACAATCTTCAAGTTGTCGTCTATGACGGCCATGGTAGCCACTTCCTCAGCATCCAGGCTCTCAAGCAGGGAGTCTCTCTCATCTAGCAAGAATTGGACCAAGGCACCGACATCCGCCTCAATTTTCTCCTTGAGTCTCTGTTTCTTCAACTAGAAGGTAAAGAGGTTTAGGATGAAGGATTTGATTATTGAGAAGTGCCAATGATGTGTATGTTCAGTGTCAACTAACATTTCGGTAAGGTGTATACATCAAGTACTTCAAGACTACTTGTTAGGCCTCCAAGCCAGTTTTCCAATATTGCACTTACAGACAGAATAGGGTAACACTGTTGTTCTCTTGAGAGACCACTTGAACCAAACACTCTGAGCTTGGCCTGCAAACATGTAAATGCTGCCAATAAAAAATAAAAATAAATAAAAAAGGTCCATTCCATACCCTCACTTCACTTTTGGTGCGCTCATCAGCCGTTATAACTTTTACACATTGAGACTTCTGCCAGTTGAGCTCCATTAGCCTCAGTTTCAACTCCATCTGTAACAAACATCATACATCAACCCACATGCACACGTGAAAATATGACATAATGATTATTTATTAAAAATAATAAAAATAAATAAAATAATTAAATAAGTGTGCCAAAGATCATACAATCTGTGATCTCTTTGGCCTAATACACATGAAAGACTGTATACTAGCAAATACATGCTTTTAGACTTACCTTCATGTCATTCACAACTTCTGGCACTGGCGCTACCTCATGGTGTCTGAAACGACAATAAAAAAAATAAAATATAAATAAAATTAAAAAATAAAAAAAAAAATCAAATCACAAGGCAGTTAGTGGTTTACAGACCAATTTCTCACACCACGCTAAAACACACGGTGCCCTGTGGAGTGTTCTTGTAAACAAACAGAAGTTATGTTTATATTCAGTGTTTCTTACCAAACCCCAATATGTTCACCCCTGAGGTCTAACAACCAGAGTTGAGTGCTTTTCCTTCCTCAAAACATTTGAAAATCAGATTTTCAAAAAATCTGTTTGGTAGCAGTCTTCTTAATTACTGCATTTGTTGGTACATTACTACGACTGTTGATGTCTTACTGCCACCAACTGCGATCACATCCTGTTGGTTTCACATGTGCGTCCTCATGCCCAACACAAACAAAACACAGCCCCGACTCCAGATCATTATTGGTGATCAAAGACTTCACAAAAATACATCTACACAACACAATAGAAGTCATTTTCCAACAAGAAACATTTTACCAAACTATGGTTGCATGCTTTAGGAAATGTTACCTTACATAATGTCTTTTACTTCCATTCAGGTTGAAAAGGTGTGAATAAACACTCCATGTGCGCTGTTGCTTAGCAATTAATTCACCCTTGAACCAAATTTCTACCAGCAGTGACATAAGCTAAAACTCCTGTATCGTCAATGTGAATTGCACATTGATATCAAATGTCCTCTGCTCTGGAGGATATCAGCACTGTTTTGATCTGAGTTTGTCTTTACCACTTTCTTCATCCAATCACAGGCAGCCACAACGGCTGGCTGGGATTGTAATGGAATGCAGTAAAGGACTGGTTTCTTGCACACGATGAAAAGCAAAAGACAGTCAGAAAGCTAATGTGGTAGTTGAGCAAAGTCTGGCTCTTGTGTAGCAGGCTGTTGTCTGGCTCAGTGTGACCATCTGCTCGGCCTATGACGTTACGGCTTTATGCAAGATTTGATTGGCTGTATCAAAATATGGTCTCCATCCACACAGAGCGATACTGGAAAGGTATTCTGTCGAAATAGTGCAAACTCTGGTACGCCATCATGAAACCAAAAAAATATAATATAAATTTCTTCCTTTTGATCTGATTTTTTCCTCAGAGGAGAACACAAGACAAGTGATTTACAGAGCGATTATGAATACTGTAGCAGACCCCAAAAAATGCAATTTAAAACCTGAATGGTACAACTTTGCACACAGTAATGTTATGGTCATGTTAAAGCTATGGAAAGGTAAGGGCTCAACAATATTCCCTCTATTAGTATTTTCACAGTAGTGGAAATTTCCATCAACCAAGCAACTTTCATGTTGCTTTTTTGTCCTTGGTGCATTCTTTTGCAGCCCTCTTTTATATCCTTTTGTATACCCAAGTGGACATTGTTTTCCTTTAAAACAGCAGTGACTGTTCTGGTGTACTGTACTATGTGGCCTGTGCCCACGGCTGTGCTACTAAACTTTGCTAAATATATCATCACCTCAATCCTTATTTTCTACACTCGCGAGTCTGTAACATGAAAGTTTTGTGACGAAGAGGCCCATTCAAATCGCAAGTGATTCGGGGAATACAAGATAGACATTTATATTGCTGCTATCTCTTAATCAAAACAATGACGCTCGTGCCAGGACAAAAAGACTGTGGCAAAGTGATTAGACTTGACTGAGTTCTCATTAACGTTTAAGTGTGAGCATTTGCACGACAAAGACACAACATAGGGAAGGCGTCACAGACCTAAAGGAAAAAACAGATTACTGACAGATATAAACGGGGGCTTTTTAGTATTGGGGTTTTATCTCTTATCCCAGATCAATACTTTAACCTAGTGTGCAGATAGAGAAAGTGTTTTATGTTTCACAAGTCTGGTCACTGTCAAACTCTGTGTGATGTAAAATCTCTGTAAAATGTGGCATGTTATTGGTTTGGACTCTTCTCCAGTTTCATATGTGCATCTGCACAGATTCATTTAACTACCCAGGTCTACACTGGCAGCCTGACCTGAGCGGTCCCTAGAAGGAGAGAGCGATGGATTTGCCAAAGAGAAATACCTTTTTCAGAGCAAAAGAGAAAAATGTGTCTCTAACTGTCCTAAATACAAAGAGGTGAGAACGAGCCGTACCTGTGTGATCTGGATTCCCTGCAGACAACACAGATGGGCCTCTTGTCCGTCTGGCAGTACAATTTCAGCTCTTCTCCGTGCTGCTCACACTTCCCATCGACTTTGACGGGCTTAGACGGTGTGGGACAAGACCCCAGACACTCCAGGTCGTCCAGCTTGGCCACCAGGTTCTGCACCAGGTAATTTTTAGTGAAGCTCCTCTTGTTGAACACCTGAAACAACAAAACGCAAGCAACTGAAGCAGACAGACACCTGCTCCTAACAGAGCCCAAAGTCAAAAATAGTTCAGTGTTTTTTTTTTTTTTGTTTTTTGTTTGTTGTTTTTGGTTCTGCATATCCTTAACAGCCAATAAACAAAAGTTAGTTTCGTTATTGAACTAACTTACCGTGAGCTGCCGTGATCATTTAGCGTTGGCGAGCTAAAGGCGGATAACGCAGCAGCCTGTTATCATAGCAACGGCAGCCACATAACGCACTGCGCAGCTAACGTCATTCTCCAGAGACCAACCGCCGAGCTGCTACTCTCAATTATTTAATAACACTTTAAAGTTAAACCGTCACAGGTGTAACACGCGTGTTTTTTTTGTCAAGAAAACAGGGTAGAAAATACAGGTAAGAGCGCGCGGTTAACTCACCGTTCGGCATTGAGGGCACTGGTAGCCGTAGTCTCCGCCATTTTCGTCCCAGTGCATGCAGATGCAAAAGCGACAGAAGTTGTGGCCGCACTTCAGTATCACCGGGTCTTTGAAGAAGTCCAGACAGATGGCACACGTGAGCTCCTTCCTCAGGTCGTCTCCAGCTGCTCCAGCGGTAGCCATGTTTACGAGCCGAAGAGCAGCACAACACTGCCGCTGCCGGAAGTGAAGGAAGCCGAGGGAGGGACGAGCGCACATTTATGAGCGTCTTAACCAATCAGAGCTCTCTCTGTCTCTCTACCTCTCTCTGTCTCTCTCTCTCTCTGTCTCTCTACCTCTCGCTGTCTCTCTCTCTCTCTGTCTGTCTCTCTCTCTGTCTCTCTCTGTCTCTCTCTCTGTCTGTCTCTCTCTACCTCTCTCTGTCTCTCTCTCTCTCTCTCTCTCTGTCTCTCTCTCTCTGTCTGTCTCTCTCTTTCTCTCTCTCTCTGTCTCTCTATCTTTCTCTTTGTCTCTCTCTGTGTCTCTCTCTCTCTCTCTCTCTCTGTCTCTCTCTCTGTCTGTCTCTCTCTACCTCTCTCTGTCTCTCTCTCTCTCTGTCTCTCTCTCTCTGTCTGTCTCTCTCTTTCTCTCTCTCTCTGTCTCTCTATCTTTCTCTTTGTCTCTCTCTGTGTCTCTCTCTCTCTCTCTCTCTCTGTCTCTCTCTCTGTCTCCCTCTCTCTGTCTCTCTCTCTCTCTGTCTCTCTGTCTCTTTCTCTGTCTCTCTCTCGCTCTGTCTCTCTCTCTGTCTCTCTCTCTCTCTTTCTGTCAATCACAAGGTCAATATCTGCTGAAATAATACTTAATGAAATCAAACTTTTATGTTGTGATATTTACAGATGGTGTAAGGTATATAAAGTATTTCATTTAGACATTAGTGTATGTTTCTTTCATTCTCTGCCCCGAATAATAACGCCAACTGAGTATTATGATTTGCCTATACATGTAATTTAATACTATGTGTGCTTATGGAAGGTAAACATATAAACAGAACTGTTTTGAAATTGATAGGGAGAAGTCCAAGTCAGGTCTCCGGTCCTTGAGGGGTGAATGCAGACCATTAAAATGTAAATCCTGCTTTATACATGGCTGAGACCAAGTGGTTTCAGTATGCAAAATAATCAATTATTCAAGGTGTTTGTTTTGCAATGCAAAGCCTGCCTGTTTTTGGCCTATGCATTATTCATTTTTCATTTGTCCAAGAATTTACCAGGTCAAAACATGGGATTTGGATGTTTTTGTTTTCCAGTCTCAAGTCAAGCCTTGAGGGCGTAAAGTCTCAAGAATGTCCAGTCTCAAAACAGTCCAATCAAGTCTTAAATCCTAATTTTTGAGTCTGACTAAAGTACATGTCTCATATTTCAACCCTACAGTTCTGGATAAATGCTGAGTAAAGCAACAACCAGTAAGCAACAATATTTATTCTTAAATACATATACATAAAAACCCATTCATAAAAACACACAAACTGAATAACAAGTTTGATTGTTTGTGCTAAAATTTTCATATACATGGGGTAACTGGCTGTGGGGTATACATTGCATTGCATAGCTTGGATTGGCATGTGAGGGATGTGACTCAAAAAGTGCATTTGATGTCAGATATGGTGTATTTCCGAATTCATCAGGGCCAAAAAAATAAAAATAAAACGCTCACAGCCTAGTTTTAATAGACTCCTAGTTGTATAAACCCTCGCTGAGTCACACCTCAACTGATTTCCGGCTCATTTTCATCACATTAGATAGCCCTGATAAATATTGGAAATAATTATACAATGATGACTGACAACACCATAATAAGACAAATATTTAGGAACACTGATCTCAGCATGTTGAATATCCATAGCAAAGTAAGACACAGGTTTAACAACACATGTAAACAAGAAATTTCACCAGTGATATCAACAAAATAATGAGACAGCAAATGATATCAAATGTCTTAAACATAACATTTTTCATGGTGACATACTGATTCGTAAGCAGCTTTTTTGTTTGCATCCTTTGTTCGAAAACATGACTCAGTACATTGAAATCCCACACAGCACTAGTGACAAAGCTTACAGGAACAAAATGTGAGAACAATAGGGGTCAAATCATTGGATATGGATAAAGTATTTGTAAGTTCACAGCACCACACTTATTAGCAGTGTAACACAGAAGTGGAAAGTGGCTCTGTAGAGACTCTCTTCAGTCAACAGTAGTAAATTGTGTTACAACACACGGCTCATTCTCTGTCAAAGAAATAACTCCTGAGATGAGTGTCTTTACACATACGTACCCAACACAGTGTTATTAAAAAAAGTATGAAACATTATGCAGTATTTTGAATAAATATCACAATATCTCAGGAACACACAGCGGAGCAACAACACTGTCAGGGTGGATAGCGGTAAACATTGTGGTAACAGATGCAGTGATGAACTGTAAACACATGACAATGAGTAAATAACTGAGTTTACAAAAATACAAACAATATTAGGAAAAACACAGTGGGAACAACCCAACTCAGCAGCAACAGAAATGCTCAATACATCTAAGAAAACATTCCTCATCATATAGTAAACAAAATAAAGAAAAGTAGACAGGGTGAATGGTGATAATTATTAGCTGGTTCATAAAACATAAATTCTGACAGCAGTGGAATTCATCTCCTGTAGCCTGATAAGAGAGTTCTGCAAGTCTGCAAGTGATGGCATCTTGTGTTTAAGTTTTTCATTACACGTTGTGGAATCCAAAATGACTGTCACAGCAAATATCTCAGACGAAATTGCAGGCCTAAAGGCACAGTTCACCCCAGAATGAATATTAGCACAGTCTTAAATGTTTTGTGTCCAAAACACTTGTGCTATGGGTTCAATATTTATAACAAGTCCAATGTTTACCTTTCAATTCCCAATATTTTCCCAATATGTCCTCAGTGAGATTAAAGTGGAAATACTGAACTTTTCCATCCATAATGCAATCATTAAGCTACTAAATACATATAATATACTACACAATATGTGTGCAAGCTGCAGAAAAGATTGTTACCATTAATATTTTTGGGAGACAAAATATAGTACCAGGGCTCACCAACTTTAGTGAAGTTTTGACTGACACAGGGGCAGCTCAATAACATCTGAGTGTTCTTTTTGAGGTGAACTATTTCTTTCAGTTTGAACACTGACATCATCTATCCCCTTTTACCCAAGGTACACCTGCACTTAAACTCTCACTTGGCCTGCGTGACACCAGCTTTATGAGAAAAGTGCTCTCTGTGACTGGGACTTTAACACCATAAAGCAGGTAAGAGAGAAAGTAAATACCATGCTACTAGTTGGAATGTTAAGTGAAGACACCATATAGGACTGTTGTGCTGTTTTCTGCTGCAGTGATCATGGTATGTAATGGATCCCATACTGTAGAAACTCCCCCAACTAAGAAGCACACACACCCAATAATGCATATGACCAATCTCAGATTTTTGGTGTTATTAAAGTAATTTAATACCAGTAAAAATAAAAAATAAAAAAAAAGAAATCCAAAATTTTACAAAACCCGCATATACTCTGCATCCTTTTGTCCATCTGTCCATTTTTTCATCCATTGCTCAGACCTCTGAGCTGTTGTGGCAGTCTTGCATCCTCACCACCAACATGGGCTCCGTACTGATAGACCCTTTCACCAACTCCTGCACCCCCTCCCTCCATCCCTCCTTCCCATCCTTCTGTCTGGATCTCAGCACCAGTATGATGGTGACAATAATGAGGACAGTCAGCAGAAGCCCCACCAGTGCCCCCACCACAGTCACCAGACCCTCCTCTTCCTCCTCTGCGCTCAGCTCACTAGATTCCAGCCCCTCGACAAACAGCTCATTCGACCCCCCTGCCCGACGCTTGGTGCGGTCCAAATCGATGTGCATGATATTGGTACCACGGTTGTTGTCTGCTCCGATATCCTCAGCAATCTCTGGGGCTTCATCGCCAGCCGACCTCCTGGAGAGACGACCTTTGTTGCTTGAAGGGGTCAAGGCGAGATCGTTGCTTGTGGAAACCATTGAATGGTACTCTAGGCTGCGCTTTCCAATGCCTCTGTTAGCATTCTCTTTGGAGCGGACTGTGTAAATGGTGTGAATGTACCACTCACGGCCTGCAGCAACCTGAGGAAAACACAGAATTATGCATATCTTAGAAATATGTCCAATTTCCAAAAAGACTCAAATTTAGGACGTAACAGAAAGCAAACAGAATTGGTTAAGAGCCCTAAATGAGGACCTTTTGCAAAAATAATTATGTACATTAATTTTTGATAAGATGGGATTTGCAGGCACTGAATTGACTCATTATTAGACTTTGAATCTTTGGCAAAAGTGCACTTTACCAACCTTGAATTGATTTAATTATTTAATGATTAAAAATATAATAACTCATATAACACAGCAATAGTAACAATCATGGCAAATTGAATCACAATAAAGCCTAATGTCTCACTTCCATCTTCTTCCAATAAAACAGCATAAAACCATAACACCAGTTAAAGTAAAACATGGCAAAGGATTTATGTTCAAGCTCTAACGATACATCCTGTAGAGTAAAGCTTTTTGGTAAGTTTTATACATCAAATGACAACGTAACTTACTATTGTAGCTGTCTGTCACAATAAAAATTGGCTATTGACCATTGGCTATGAGGAACAGTAAATTGCAGAATACCTGGAACATGGCTGTAGAGTCCAGCCTAAAGCCATCAGACCCCGGCTGTCTGACGAGGGACATGGCTGATGGATCATCCACTGCCAGCGCAGCATTAAAACTGACATCCCCAAAGACACGTGCCTGAGTCTCTGGCTGAGCCTTGTCCTGGTGAGGTGTGTTACATTGAGGGAAAAAAAGGGAAGTAAGGAAATTATTTCTTGTGTTGATTTTAAAATATTATTTTGGATCTCTCTGGATACTCAAATTGCAACATTAGTTGTATACTCACAAGAATCTTGAATCTATAGAGCAGTGACGGAGAGTCAGCCAGGCAGCCAAATTCAAACTTGATCGGGTTGTACTTTGGTACATATCCATCAGAACCAGTGCAGAGGAACACCTTCTCTATGCTACAGAAAAAAGAGTCTCCCAGGTTCTGCACAGGGTCCACCATCACACGGCCATAGACAGTATCACCTTAAAGAATGGAAGAAATATGACTCTTAAAGTTTACACCAAATTATTATCATGACCCATACTTATAAATCCAAGGAACTGTATCGGCCTAATAAAAAGGCACTTACCCTCAGAAAAGGCTACGTCACTCTCCTGACCGAAACCCATGGAGCCATCAGAGAGCCACAAGCTCCTCTTGGACAGCAAGAACATCTGAGTGTTCAGACTGAACTCCACTGCAACTGGGTCACTCACCTAAAGAAGGATGCACAACAAACGTTAGCATGATGAAGGAAGACAGTGACAGAGAGAGAAAGAAAGTAAAACCTTCCTTTAACAAAGAAACATGCCACTTTTGGATCTTACGGTTCAAAGAAAGATTGCCTTACTTGCTGGAACCTGATGTCTAGATCGAAGGTGATTGGTTCCCTGGGACTGCAGACAGGTGGACGAGTGTATTCCATATTCTGGGCTGTTGTACAGGGGATCAGCTTCACTGTGTAGGTCCCGGAGTAGTCTCTCACCTATACAGAGGGGACAGATACTCAAGCATCAGTCTGTATCTGTCTTTCCAGCTGCCTCATCACAAAGATTTACACAGCGGATGTTTCAGGTCGTGCACCAGGACACAAACAAAGTTCATCCGGTCATACTTACAGCAAAGTCAGAGGTGAAGGTCCACTGCTGGACTGGCTGGTTGTAAGTGGGCTCACTCCTCATTAAGGTGAGGTTAAAGGTCAGGCCAGGGTGGTCCACACTCATGACCATGGATGACATGGAAGTTGCTTGGTAACAGATGTCGAGAGGGGGAGAAGTTCATAATGGAGGACTGATTTACAATTGACAACATTAAATATGATGTCTATTTAAGTAATCACTTAAGCAATGTATCTGTATCTTCAGTGATGGTGATACTGCTGAGGAATGATTAAACTGATATGGTTACAATAATCTGTCCGTCTCACCAGCTCTTTTTATTCTGCCTCCAGAATGAGACTCCACAAACAGACCCCTGAAACGAGCCTTGGTGCGGAAGTTTACCACCAAGCGTCCCTGGTCATTGATACGCATGCTGGTCGGATACAACGCACCTGGCAAAAATACACACAAGCACACCAGATTTTACAAAAACTTTTTTTAGGTGGATGACATTGAATCCAGAAACACAAACTGTAACGTTCTCAGGACTTGGGAACTTACCCTGTAGGTCGGCCTGCGGGGGGCTGCCGATGCCATCCTTCCAGAGAATGGCCGTGTCGTACACGAAAGTGAGGCGCAGCTCTGACTGCAGGTCAAAGTGCTGCCAGCCACCGGTTCCCACGGGGGAGTGGAACACATACGACACATAAAGAGGGACGCGCAGGGTCACGTAGGACTGGACCAAATTGAGCACCTGTAAGGATGTTTCAGTCAGTGATGAGTGTAGAACTAGGACTTAAAAAAAAACACATTATACATTTTAGGCTCATAATGTTCTCAGAGAGTAAAAGAGGCCCACTGTTTATGTACTTCATATTATGGTTGAAGCTGTAAGCTTCAGTATGCATGACAACAACTGTATTATCCTTTTAGATTAAGGGGTGGTTGTAGGTCGCTAAGCTATAATAAGTACTGAGAAGATGTAACAGATGAACACATTGTTCTCCTCCACAAGGTGCTTGAACTCTTTTACTCCTACTCAGTGTTGTCAAGTTGCAGAAAAGTCTTCCTGTGTTGTTCACAAGAAACCACAGTGGGAAGTGATGTGGACCTGTATTGTTTTTCCTAACTTGGATTTTTTTTTTTTTTTAAGATTGATGGTATTTAAAAAAATTACATTATGTTGACCATTATTGAAGCATATGTATAATCTCTAAAATACAATAGTAATAACACATACTTTGGAAAAATATCTAATTACATTTACTTTGAGTTTGTAAACTGAAAAAACAAACCCAACTCTTTTTTTTCTGGATAATATTCTATATAACTTGAAGCCCATGTTAACATGTAACCTTAGATGTATTTCCACAAAGACAGCCACTAGGTGTCTCCGCTCACCAACATTATGCCAACAATTTTGGGTGAGTTGAAAGATTTGAACTATGTACCCACACAAGTTTGACAAAGCCTGAGTCTGTTTTAGAAACAGATTGAAAATGCAGCACATTTTCTTTGTTTGACTTGAAGTGAAAGTGTGTCAATTTGCATAGTCATTTACTGAATACTGGGCAGGAGATAAACTGGCAAGAGAAACAAAATAAAGCAATTTGGCAGATGTTTTTGGTACTTCTCTGATGAACCACTCTTCATCACTTGAGTACACACATCATAACATCCAATCTTATTTCTAAAATAACATGTGAACATTAGGTACCACAAAATTAAGAGTCTGGTATAATATCTTTGCAAACAGAGAAATTATATCTACCAAAGACCTGTAATTCACTGCACACACAATCTACCAAAGGTCTCAGTAGAGTAGGTTGTGAAATCGCTGAATCAAGATCCAAATGAGAAAATAAGTGACTGCTAGCTGAGAGACCGACTACCTCAGGGTTATCGCATACATTAAATTAATTACAACAACCTCTTTAAATAAATGTACAGACTGGAACAGAATAAATATAGCACATGTTCACAGTGATATTCATGGTATTTTGTCCTCTTGTAAGCTCAACCCTTCAATTAGTGCATCCACTCCCTAGATAAAGAAAATAACTCAGCAGTTATGTATACCAAAATTCAAAGCTGTCATGAAAAATCAAGTACAAAACACTGATCATCTAGATATTTGTTTTGTTTAATTTGGTCTTTTATTCTTCAGAGAGAGATGAACTACTTAATTATTTCTGTGCTCTTTGATTCGTCCATCCTGGTGGAGCTGCAAGTTTATGACAGCTTCTTTTTTTTTCTTCTGGCACTTGTTGAAAACAAAACAAACAAAAAAAACAAAAAACAAAGTGACAGTGTGAAAGTGATCTTCTTTAACGAAGAAGACTTGCGGTCTTATGGATGACGGGCATCATGTGTAACTATGTGTACAAGCAGTTCTCGCTCTGACTGGGGACAAGTAAATTAATTTATTACTTCTTTTCCATCTCCTCTCTCTCTATCTCTATCTCTGTCTCACACACACACACACATAAACACACACACACGCACACACACACGCACACACACACACATACACACAAACCACCACACACACAGCAGTCTGATCAGCAACAAGAAGCTCAAAGATCAAAGGCTGGAGGAACACAAAAGAGCAGCAGGACATGAGCAAAGGAGCAAGGGTCTCCTAATCCACAATAACAATAAGAACCATGAGAATACTGAAGCTTTGTACAGTATACAACACAAACAACAACTGCAACATCTAGTGCAATGACACAACAACAGCAAACAGCTACTGGAAGTTTGTTAGCATCTAATTGAATGGCAGCCATAATGCAAAAATTGAACAGCAATGTCTGACTTCTCTGGTAAGCTCAACTGTCAAACCACCAAGCCAGTAAAAGAAAAACTGAGCAGAGCTGCCTGATAGGGAACTAAAATTTCTGCTTTTAAACCTTGACAGGATGTTGGTGTTCTCAAGATATCAAAGACAAAGAGAACAAAGTGTCTTTTCTTTCATGATTTCACAGATTTCTTCCTAATCTAAACGTTAATGCTCCATGTTGAGAGCAGTGGTGAGCATTAGGGGAACAACTGACAGGTTGGCAATACTTTGTTTGGGTGTGTATGTTTTCTGTGTGCATATGTGTGCATGCACACTAAAAAATGTCAATCACATGCTGGGGCACAGAGATGGCAAACACACACACACACACACACACACACACACACACACACAAACATGCAGTGAATGAGACGTAAAACGCAGGCAAACAGTTATGGTGCCGTTCTGTCTGTGAGACCCTCTCATTCAGAAGGCTGTAAATAGACTGAACATACAGACAGAAACACACACAGGTGGACCACAAACACACAAAAGCTAACAGTCAAACAGATGTACATACAAACCCTAGATTGGAATTTATATACTGTGGACAAATGTACACAGAAACACATAAAAACACACACACACACACCTGTCCATCAGTCCCTATGGTGCCTCCACAGTCAGTGAGCAGCTCAGACATGTGGTAGTAGCTGGTGAACTCCCAGAGACAGGCCTCCAGGTTCAGGTTCCTGTAGAAGCGCAATGTGCTGTTCCCCCGCAGGGAGTTGCTGAACTGATAGGGCGACGTGTCTCCCATGCTTTCAAGGCTACGCGTCGAAGCGGTGATGAAGCCGTGACCTGTGGTGACCTCCTTGTAGTCAAGCAAGTTGGAGCAGCGGTGGTTTCCGACCCGGGTTCCGTCGGGACTGAGAGTCAGTTCAAAGTTCATGAGAGGGCGAGTGGAGATTACCGGAAGCATGCCTGGAAGCCAAAAAAGAGGCCATGTGATTCTGACCGTGTCCAACTATCTCTGATACTTGTACTGAGAGAACTTATTATTTCAAAAAGTTGGAGGAAAGAAATAGTTCAGTGAAGAGGGGAAAAGTGATGAAAAGAAAAGCAGGGGAGCAACAGAAAAAACGAAGAAGGAAACCTGGAGGAGACGAGGCATAAGGAAACTGATTAAAAATCAAGAAGGGAATGTTAAGTAGCGGGTGTGCTGGAGGGTTTCTACAGCGGGGTTCGATACAACCCGGGATGATCTATATTCTGGCTGTCACACTCCTGAGGATCCCCAGACGTGAATATTACACACACTACATTACACTTCACTTCATCTGTGGTACGAGTCCTGCCTCCAGCTCCTACCTACCATCTATGTGAGGCATGGTGACAGTCACTTTGATGAGGTTGGGGTGTTTCAGGTCGTCTGTTCCAGTGTAGCGTAGCTTGGCAGAAAAAGGCTCAGCGCCAACAGTCCCCATCTTACGTGGTTGACACATACCTTTATGTGACAGAGGAGCAGTGGAAAGAGATTCTGAACAGAGGGACACTTTGGAGGAAAGAAGACAAACTGAATGGCTATGATTGTGTCTACATCCGATTACTAATGAGATAAGCCCACCTTTAGTTATTTTTTTACATAGTTTACACGTAATATACTGTTGAATGCATTTTTCTCATGACCTGCTGGAACTACTTCTGAGTCAGGTAATGATTTCGACATTTCTAAGAATTGCAACTTCCCTGAGAGATTGTGCTCGCACTTGTTGCTTTCAGGATGTGTAGGGGGAGTGAGTGCAGCATAACATAGCAACAGTAAAAGAATGTAACTAAGTACATTTACTCCAGTACTGGTCTTACAAACCTGAGGTACTTGTACCTCACTTGAGTATTTCCATCCTCCACTAACATTTCAGAGGGAAATATAGTACTTTTTACACAACTACCTTTATTTTGACAATTTTAGAAACTTGTTACTTGCAGATTAAGATTTTACATACAAAACATATGGTGATCGTAAAATGTTCTTAGCACTTATGCACCCCTTTTTATCATTTAATTCACAAGTGTCATATAGTTAAAAAACGTGATAACAACAAAATGGGACCTTTACCATACAGTAGGTACTGCTCATTCAAAAGCACTATTCCTGAACATTCATGATGCTTGGTGAAGAAACCCCTTTTGGTTCTCATTGCAGCATGGGGCCAAAGCCCTGTTTAATTCCTCTAGAAAACTGTCAACATAAGACATATAAATGAAGGTTTATTGTTCTGTCCTCACCTTCCTCTTGGTTGATGGTAGCAATGGGGCTGCTGAGCTCTAAACCTTCATCCCCGTTAGAATTAACAGCCCTAGCAGCACACTGGACCCTGGAGCCTGCCTGGAAGTAGACTGAGTCCAGCGTGATCATCTTAGTGGATGTAAAGAAGGTGTCAAAGTCCACCTCCCTCATGGGACTGGTGACTCCATCAGGGCCAGCTGGTGCACTGATGAGCCAGCGGTAGCGGGTCAAGGTGTTGTTGATGTGCTCACTGACACAGATAGAGCCCGTCTTGTCATAGTCTGGGTATTTTGTGTTGCAAGCCTGGAGGATGAATATGGAAGCAAGAGTGGGCGGGTGGACAGGGACAGCAGAGAGATGGGAAAGATACAGAAGATGCCGGAGGACAAAAGGAGAGAGGGGTACAGAATACAAACGAGTAAGTGACTGTTGCCAAGGAAATCCAGATGTTTTAGTGTGTTGTGTTTTCATATTTAAGTTCCTAAAACTGCTTTTTATAATTAGAAAAATAGGGATATGGGATTGATTGGTAAGCTTTGAAGTGTTTCCATGGTTATCTGCTGAGACTGCGCCCCATGATGTAATGTCGACATTTCAATTTTGACAGGACTACTTAATTTTATCTCTTGACCACAAGGCAGTGAAACACACACACACACACACACACACACACACACACACACACACACACACACACACACACAGCAGCCACCCGGGAAACAAATATCTTAGCACATCACGAAAGTCCATTTAAGTGTCTCACTGAGCCTGTATTAAGAGTGGAAGTGATTCTTCTGTGTCTGAAAGCTTGAGGACTGTGGCCTACTGTGTAAGGTGTCTTTTAAGGACAGACTGGCCAAATCCGGAAAGACAGTTTAACTTTGGCTGTAGAAAAATTTGGGCCCTTGGGAATAACAATGTGACGTCCACTCCCAGAGGACGAGGGTCCTGATTAGGTCCTGCTACCTTATTACAGAAAAAAAACCCACCAAATTTAACTGCAATATGACAAGTTACAGTTTCCCAGGTGTTGCTAGAATGCACTGTTTTTGTAGAGCGAGTAATTCAATTCAGTTCAATTTAATAGATATCCCCAAAACCACCTGTGTCCCTGAATATTGTTTCATTTTGACTCACTGTGACACAGATGACGGGGTAGCCGGCCGGTGGGTGGAGGTTGTCTAGTGTCTTTGCGATGTTGTCATAATGGAGCAGCGACACCACGTGAGGCAGAGAGGGGAAGGTGACATCAGCCATGCTGTTGGTCTCTTCGATGTAAACTATCACTTTAGTCACCTGTTCCAGAAAAAAAGTTTAAGACTACTGAGAACTTCTGACACAGTGCTGTTTGTGAATCTTAACACCGTGTGATAATTACTATCAATGAAATGATTAAACTCATCACAGAGTTGGATGTGTTTACAGTCACAGCTGATTCTTGGCTTCTCTTTGTACCCTCCTCTCTCATTTCTCTTAGCCTTCCCCCTTTCTTCTGCTCATAGATAATCTATTATTTATTGTGAAATGTTTTCATCACTCTTTTGGCTGAAACTACAGTAAAGTGCTGCTGTTGTCTGGGCCAGGACACCCTTGTAAAAGAGATCCCCGATCTCTGTGGAACTGACCTGAATAAATATGGATCAAATCCTAAAAAAAAAAAAGTTTTTCATTTCTTTACTTTTTCGTCAAGCTGAAAAGATTGGATTTTGTGTGACGGTTGTGGGATGGTTGGGCATGAACAATTCCTGACCTGAGTTTCTGCCACCATGTTTTCGTCAGGCTTCAGATGGAGAGTAAAGGCTTCCCTCATTTCTCTGATGCCATCAAATAGCACCTCCACCTCCACCACATGTTCCTTATCCCCCTGTTTGAACTCGATGTCTGGGCACACACAAACACACACATGGGCACACAACACACAATACAGCAACGGATCATCATTAGAACAGGTGTAATGCATTGATAATTCTGGTCATTTTTGTTGTTGTTTTTTGTGGCCATAAAAACAGTCAGTCAGTCAAGTCCAGGCCAAGTTTCACTGTTTCTTTGCTGAATTTATTTTTCCATCAAAAAATGAAAAGCCTCACAGGTTAGCCCAATTATTTTTATTGCTTCAGAGGAATATATAACTTAGCTAAAAAGCATTGCAGTTTCTATTTGCATAGTGCTTAAGGTCGCCCATCTCCTTGCAAGATAAGTAACAGAGCTTTGCATTAGAAATGTGCTGCACTGAGAAAATATTGTGCAAAATGAGAAAATTCAACGCTGTGTGATTCAAAACTGCTGGAAAATTGGTACTTTTTGAATGGTGGGTAGGCAGGTATGATTTGAATAGGCTGAAAGTATTCATATAAATATTTCAAGTCTTGATTAAGCTTAGAAAGGTTCACTGCACCGAAAGCTGAGTGGATAGAGAGGAAGATTTCCCCCTGCTGACAAAGCATGAAGAATACTGAAATTCAATTAAAAATTACATGACCCTCCACTGGACTATTGCAGAAATTACCTTTCCCCATTTGGGATGAAATTAAATTAATCAATGACCCTCGCCCAAATAAATCCCTGTGCCCACCTTCATTAATTTAACATTCCTGTGATGAGCCTTGTTTCAAAATCTCTCTTATTAGCTGCTCCAAATGCATAACTGAAATATATCTGGATATCTGCTGGCCAGAACGAATAAAGGTAATATGTGATGCGTAATATATCAGTTTTTTGACCACCAGTTGTGCTTTAAAGAGCAGTTTTATGTGGTAGGACAAGCATTTAACTTGTTAAAGGACTACAACAGTGGTTTTGAATGTTATAACCTATTTTGTAGAAATCACATTTACTTTTGCAAACCATGCTGCTAATGTTTTTATTAGATTTTTGGATGGCTCCACTGGTTTCTATTTTTTTACTATCAGTAAACTCTTGTGAACATCAAGTGTGCATAATTTTTTGTCAAAGTCACTTTACTGTTGCATACTATTTAATTGCAGCTTCATTTTAAAAGCCTGGGCTGCATTACACCACTTCTTTAATATTAAAATGACACAGTTTATCTTTAATCCAGAGACCCATAAGGGGATGTTTGTAAGGTTTACCTTGGGACACGGGGTAGTAGTCCTCTCCTGAGATAGCTGACCCGTCTTTGGTGTGAACACGGACCACTGACACTTTTGATGTGTCTCCCACTCGTACCACAGGGATCCTCACAGTTGCCACGGCGCTGGCTTCCTTCGGTTCACTAACACTGAACTTAGTTTCAAAAAAACGGATGATGGGTTCTAAGGTGCACAGAAAAGGAGAAAAATATAATACAATGCTAACACATTGTTGGATTATGGACATAAACCTTTAAGTATCACTCCCTTAATTATCTCTGCTGATGACAATTATAAATCAAAACCATATGTTTTGAGGTATTTGCTGCATTTACCTAAACCTATGTTTCATATTCATCAGCCTAAACTATTCAACCATTCGGGTAAATAAAAATTAACCTTATATTTAATTTGTGACTTTCCTCCACCTGCGTCTCTCTGTGTTCATCTCACTTACTGTCAGCTGTGTCCTGGATTTTCACCAAGGTCTCATTCAGAGCTCCAACTGATGCGCCAAACTGTGAGTCGCTCTTCGGGTTTCCTAAGACCAACCGCAGCTCTTTGCCTTCCTCGTACAGCGTGTCATCCACCAGTGACAGAATACATGGCTTCTCCGCCTCGCCTAGAGTGCACAGCGAGATGGTGACGACAGGACATGTCAAAAAATGTGAGGTGGGAGAAAGAATAGAATAAGTTCAACTGTAATAGCTTTTTTTTTTTTTTTTTTTACAGCATAAAACATCTTATTTATATAACTTTATCTCCCTTTGTTCAGTATCTCTAGAGTTTTGGTTTGCACATATTTCGTAAAAAAAAAAACAGCACAGTAAGTAATGTGTGGAACATAGTTAAACTTGCAATGTCTGCAAGGCACTGTTGATTTAGCAAAAAACGTGTGACAAAAAAAAAACTGTTTACTGTTAAGAGCTGTTTATTTAATTAAAACAGCGACGACTTTCAAGAAGCAAGATAAATCTAAAAAAAACGAGAGAAAACGTGTGATGTACTTGTGTGATTACTGAAGCACCTGGTAGGAAAGTGATGATCGATGCATCTGTGTTGGGTCGCTCATCAAAGTCGGAGGCCACCTCTGCAGAGCCCTGACGGGTGTAACAGCGAACGCTGGATTTGTGCCTGATGTCGCCACTGCGGTACACTGTCACTGTGAGCTGACCGTCACTCTCCTCTCCAGTGTACACCGGCTCACGGAACTGGACCTTTGGCACTGTCAGTCAACAGGACAGTTCAATCATAACATATGGCAAAGGGAGTAATAATGTCTCCCATGCTGCCTGGGCTGAATGTAACTGTGTGAAGTGATTTTAAAAAACTAATCATATAACATAGCTGTCAAAAAACGTTTTTTTTCTGATTGAACACCAGTAATGAACATTCTGAAACTATGAATATACAGTAAAAGAGAAGTGACAAATTAATTGTGAAGTTGTGTTTAGTAAAGCAGTTAAACTGAAGTCTAAAGAGGTTTTCATGACAGCTAGAAAACATATTTTTCTAAAACATCAGTACTTTTCAAGGCTTGCACACAGTTTTTCATTTGAGGCAGTTATATTTTATCATAACAACAAACTTGATTCCAAAAGCACATCTAACACAAAAAGATGCAAATAAACATGCAGATTATCCACTGAAAGGACAACAACATACAGCCATGCTAAGAGTTGTGTGAAGTTGTACTGTGGCGCAGCTAAATACTAATGGGTAACTCTAACCCAGAAAGTACAGCTGAGGCTGATGGGAATGTCATAAACCATAAACCAGCAAAGTATTGGACACATTGGATTGTAAACCTGATGATGGTCCTGGATGAAAAGATCACCAAAGTTATTACAAAACTTTGTACAAATCCATAGAGTAGATGTTGATATGTTTCACAGGATAAATGAAAAATGCTGGTGGCGCCAGAGGAAAAATTAGAGGATCATCAAACCCATCAGGATCCATCTCCTCGGCACCATGGATATCTTTATCAAATGTCATGGCAATTCATCCATTAACTGTCAAGACATCTCCATAAAAGCAAAGAACGTGAATCTACTGGTGTAGCTAAATGGAAAAGTCAGGGGATCACAAAATTAAGTAGGATTCATCCTCTGGGGCCCATGAATGTCTGTATAAACCGTCCAGACAAACGAACCAAGAGACTGACATTGCCATCCCTAAAGCCACGTCACTAGAATAATGTGGGAAAAGATACAGTTAAAGATCCTGGGTAAAAAGTAAATCAAATGACTTACAGTCAGACACAGAGTCATTGATGAAGACTGTAGCCTTCCCAGGTTCTCCCAGGATGCCGTTCATTGGCATACGTAGGACAAGCTCAAAGCTCTCAGTCCCCTCCAGCTCTGGCTGTCCCAGGTCATCCAGAATGGTGACCCTGAACGTCTGCATGCTGACACCCGGGGCAAAGTCCAGGTTAAGGCTGATGCCAACGTAGTCAATACCGGCTGAGGACAGAGAGCAGGGTGAAAGGTCGGAAAAAAATTGTAAGATGCTGACTAGATGTATAGAACGCAGACTGACAATCTTAATTGGTAAATTCAATCATTTCCAATCAACCACAAGCAACACTTGACTATACGCCTGGGAGCTTACCTTCTGCAGAGACAGGCTCGGATTTGCGAGAGCGGACGGTGACTGTGCCAGTCTTGGACAGATCAGTTCCTGTCCTCCACACTTTGACCTCCACATATCCATCACTCTCATCCACATGATACTCTACCTCTCCAAAGTAAAACACTGGAGCTGGAGAGCAAAGAAAACCAAACGTGAAAACACTAAATTAGCAGCATTTGCTTATTCTTTTATATTCTTGTTTCCTTTACACTATAGGTTTCTAATTTCCCTGTTATTTCAACTTGTGATCCCTGTCCTTGTTTGTTGAAGCAGTTTTAGTGTGTTTGAAATCCTTCCATGAATTCCCACACTGTTTAACACATCAAATACTGTTGGAGCTTTTATTGATCAGTGCATATTTGGGAACAGATGATTTGGTCTTTTCAGTGCTCCGTAGTTATCTCATGTTGTTTTGAAACTTCACTCAAACTCAATGTCAAACTCTTGACACTTTTGTACCTGACAAAATTCTGTTTTGCCTTCAGCCTCATATGACCCACCTTTGTGGCAGGGTTCATATTTTCAACTTTATTACTTTATTTTTTGTTTAGTGTTAACGTTACTTGTCTTCTCTCCTTATGCATGCACCTGTGGTAACATTAGACTTGTCAGCAGCCACCCGCAGTCTGACATGATTCATTTGTAAAGCTGGCAGTTGGACACAGAGGTCAAACAGCGACAGCCCATTAGTCTGAAGTTAAACTGCAGGGAAGCATGACCTTTTAACCCTTCCTGGCCTCTTATCCCACCTCATTGTTACCATTCTTCTGACAGAAACCACTAAGTACTTTCAAGAAAAAAGGATGCAGTTAGCACTGAGAAACAAGGTCTCTGTGTGTGTGTTTGTGTGTGTGTGTTCACGTCTGTGTGTCTCTTTCTCTTAATGTGGCATAGTGAGACGGTGACACAGAGTGAAAGAGGCCCCCTAGAATGCTCAAAGGCTTGTTTGAACTGGAATTGTTTCCTGAGGCAGCAAAGTGGAGGCAGTCCAATGTGTATTTGACAGCTTCATCTCTCACAACCCCCCCGTCAAGTCCAAAAAACTGACAGAATAAAAGTTCTTCAGTCTCCATCTTAAGCTGCCACACTCTCTCTCTCTCTTTCTCACTAGGCTCCTTTTTTATATGATGGCATATAATCCAAAAATAGCATGCGTATTATCATTTTTTTGTGTCATGATCAAATACTTACGCAGTCCAGAGATTTGTTTTTCATGAGAATTACTTTACTGATATACTGTATAAACTTTCATATTTTATTTATACACTTCAACTGGGCCAGATGACAAAAGCTAAGAATAGTGCACATATAACGCAATGAAAAAAAAATTACTACAGTTACATTTTGACTCTCAACTTGACATAATAAGTGACAGCCGAAGGCAACAATATCCAGAAAGTATCAGCCTGTGTCCTCTCTCTCGCATCTAAAGAATTCTTTTTCTCATTGCATCTATCTGTCTTCCTCGCATGTTTTCCTCCTACACACTCAGCTTCAACTAACAGATGTAGCTCTGGTTTGTAATGCAAATAGAATTTGTGTATTTGCACAGAGTGCAAGGGAAATTACAGATTGTGTAGGCGGAAATAAACACATAGATAAAAACATCTAACCAAATAATCTAGTTAACAGTGGGGGAGCTGTTAAGTGTAATTTTGTGGATGATTATTATTGTGTTAATGCGTGTCTCAACAATAGTAGCGGAAACATGAGGGATATCTGTAAACACTACTTAAGCAATCTAGCACACATTCTTTTTATGCTCAGAGAGGAACCTTCTGCTCGAGTGCTAATATACATGTCTGCATTCACACATGTCCCGACTGCACCCGGGGACGACAAATTCTTGACACCACAAGAGGGAGTTGAGTGATGACTGATGAGTGAGAACTGCATCCTCTCTTCCCTCTGGGGCCACGCCTGTGGTTTAGCACTCTGAAGAGTGTGTGAGGGCTGGAGAAGGTGTAAAGCCAAATTGTGATAATGACTATGTGTGGGTGTCTGTAGCCATTTGTGTGTCACTATGCCTTTAAATACAGTTTATAAAGCATTTTCAGCTGTCCTTTTGAAGAAGGGGCCCTGCTTTTGGAAGGAGGACTATAAAAACTTAGGAAACTGTCTGTAAATGTTACCCTGGAACCTAAGATGCTTTTTATCATGTTATAAACTTCCCATTGGTGCTTGGGGTTAAAATGCCTACATGTAAGGGACCATGCAATGATTAAGAAGGTAGGAAAAAAATAAACATAGTTCTGCTACATACATCTTGTTTATTTTTCTGACTTTTATCTAATCTTTGCTTTTTATTATGAAATACTTGACAGTTTAACCTAGGTAGACGACTCTGTTTCAATTTTAAGAGTCACAGGCCAAAAAGGCTGGGAAACACACTCTAGGATGTGGTGATATTGGCAATCTTGTCATGCATGGGTTAAATGGATGCATTATGTGCTCCCTTTAGTTAGTTAGTTCGAGTTAAGTCATGTTTCACTCGATACAAAAATGTTCTTTTTAAATTCAGTTTTTATGCTGTATGTAACAGGAGGTAAAATTAAGGGAGAAAATTAAGGAATTGGGAGGGAAGGGCTTGCCACAATTTGCTGCTTGTATCCTCATTAAGGACATTTGCTGGAGGGCGGAATGTTTGTATAATAGAAACCTTTACAATTAAAATAATTTGGTTTAAGAATAGAATGCGTTGCCATATAATGACAACAGGTGAAACACAATTTCTCCGCAGCAATCTACCGTCTGAAGTGGAAAAAAAACCCACTTTTAATCTACAGCGAGGACATAATGTGCATACGAGCAATGAGAGAGCAATCCTGCTGCTTCGGGAGTGTGACCAACATTAAGGCTGCCCTAATATTGAAATGAAGGACCGGGTTTCCAAGAAATACTCCGAGGTAATTTACAATTCCACAAACTCAGCTGAGGCCATATGCACCCGACTGAGAGAGCCAGTGAGCCTGAGTGTCCTCTCTCCTTGGCAGGGTACAAGGAGATGACAACACTTACTTTGAGTCAGACTGTGCAGTCATGCAGAGCGCAACACTCAGGAAGACAGGTACTGTAGAGTTTAATCTGATAAAGTACTAAATCTAGCAGACACCCCTGGGTCTTTTTTTCAGCTAAAGTGAGAGAAAGTTAGTGTGTGTGTGTGTGTGTGTGAGTGAGAGAGAGAGAGAGAGAGAGAGAGAGAGAGAGAGAGAGAGCATGGTGGTTGTAGTGGAGGAATAGATGGGAGGAGGACGGCACTTGACTTTGACCTGGGGGAAGGAAAAATGGGGCTAGAGAGAGCACTAGCAGTCACACTTAGAGTTTTTTCACGTGCTTTTTACTTCTGATGCAGAATTTGAGATCTAACCTTAACTCGGTGCGGCCGGAGTAGACACAGACACATGAACATGCACGCACAGCAGACGCAGGCAGCCGCGTACACAAGACACACACGGGACGTCGTTTTTGCTATTTTCCTTGGTGAGTTTGTACTAAAGCGAAGGAGGCTGCAGTTTGACTGCCTGGATGCAGGTATTAGAGTGCTGTCAGACGATGTT
This sequence comes from Lateolabrax maculatus, assembly GCA_031216445.1. Lineage (NCBI taxonomy): Eukaryota > Metazoa > Chordata > Actinopteri > Acropomatiformes > Lateolabracidae > Lateolabrax > Lateolabrax maculatus. The sequence goes on along the minus strand of CM062197.1, from coordinate 12,130,121 downwards.
TTATCCTCCGGGAGAATAAAAGTGACACATCATCTCTCAGTGGAGTTGGGCTTTCACAAACAGATTTCCATTCCTTTGAACTCAGCACAGTGACTGAAGTCTTATGACAATTTACTAACAATCAAACACTGTGTCACGTTTCACGTTTCACGTTAACTAGCCCCCACATGCCCCCACACACACGCACACGCACACACACACACACAGACAGACAGACACACACCTTCAATTTGGCACACTTGTTTGTATCGCTAAATGAGTTCTCAGTTGTCATTGTTTTATTTATCCCAGTCTGCATTCTGCCAATAGCATGACAACTCCTCTCTGACACTATTCTTTCTGATACAAATGGTTTATGAAAAAATGAAAGAGCCGTCACAAAGACTGAGAGTCTTTTGAGAGAGAAATAGTGAAATGTCTGTGAAAGAAGTCATCTTTCTTCTGAGATTTAATTTGTTGGTTACCTTATAATGTGATGCAATATTGTTTCCTGTGTATTGTCTATTGAGAGTACCAGGTGGCAATTTAATGTAGACGTTTATTGCCTACAACAGAATATATAGTGAATATAAAAGATCCATTTGTACTTCCAACCAGGTAAGTAGAATTATAAAAATAAATAACATACATCTTCTCTGTTGTAACCAGTGAAAACAAGTAATTTACACTCTGTTGGACAAGGTGGTGGTCAATTAGATCTTATTTATGCAGCAAAATACCTTCTTAAGGACTGATCTTAAAATATTGGCGAAGACTGAGGTGCTTTAAGTCTTACTAGGACTGTGCTAACAGGTAATCAGGGCAATTTTTACAGTTTGCATTTCTCTAGTTAGATGCCTGATGGGTGGGTGAGCTAATAAGCCTATTCAGTGAGAGCCACAGTGTACGTAAGGACAAGACAGACTTCTTTGACACGATCAACCCCTTACATGGTTACATTGCCGATATTTCAAATTTATTACATTAGTGCTCCCTCGTCTCTAGGACAAAACTTATACTGTAACAATCTACAGCATGGTATTTAACCAAAAAACCTTTAGCAAAGATATTCACTCTTTCTAAGTCCATAAAGTAAATCAATGCAGAATAGTGAGATGATGGAAACCGCCTGTAGATTGGAATAAGTATTTCCCTGTAGGCTTGGCTCTCCCCAGATAAATCCTGTAGGCATTTCTCTGCCTTTCAGAATATGTAATTTACTTACGGACATATGATTCCATAAGAGGATGAAACCAGGGACATGTGTGATAATGTAGTCCCACTGGACTCCTGTGTGAGTCTCAACTGTAATTAAAACCTGTCTGAGTGACAGCGAGACGGGAGTTTGAATCCATCTGTCTCCTGCGGGTGCAGGGTCTATGTCAGGGTGTTTCCAACACTCTTATCCCTCATGCCTCAACACCCAGTAAGTTTGTAAACAAGCTTAATTAAGAGAACTTCTGTGATATAAAGGCTCCGATGACAATTCAAAACACCAGAACATCCAGCGTTGTGAATTCACACATACACACTGTGTCCATATGTGCCTGTATGTATCCATAGGCATGTGTTGTTATTTAAAGCCCTACACATACACACAGCGAGCAGAAATAAATTAAATCTTCTCAGCCTGTCTTTGGAGACAAACACTTTTCACAAAGTTCACTAAGACCTCTCATCCGTGTGATTTGGGTACATCACATTCAAGGGAAAAAGTGTTTAACCAGAGATTTATTTTTTTCTTGAGTTTTTTCTATACAAGTTATTAAAACTCGGAATAGGAACATCACTGGAAATAGAAACATGGGAGAATTAAGTTACTAAGCAAGCACAGAAACAAACTTATTACCTACAGGTATACACACATCTACTCAGAATGCCTTACCATCATCAATATCTTCCAAGATATTGACTTTGGCAGTGGGGTAGTGCTTTCCCAGACGCCCCCCGACTGGCAGCGACAGAGTGACATTGAAGCTCTCCTCTCCCTCGTACAGAGAGTCGTCGATGATCATCACACGGCACTGCTTCTCCCTCTCGCCCTTGTCGAAGCGAAGGATGCTTCCGTGCTCCTCCGGACGGGAGATGTAGTCCGAGTAAGACAGGACGGTGGTGGGAATCGTTCCAGAGGCAGAACCTTCAGACGGATGAGCAAAAGGAGCGGTAATGACAGTGACAGGAGTTTATATTCATATCATATCATATTTGTTAAATATGTAGAAAATGTTTTTTTACAGTTTTTCAGACAGCATCTTTTAGTATTAAGGTATTAAGTGGTCAGTATGGAGCGAGGACAGTGACTTCACATTATGGCTTAGGTTTCACTCAAAAATAAAACACAGGCATTGAAAGTTATTTGATTTCGATTTTTTTTTGCATTCTGTTGTGTTTTTCATTGACAATATTCCGTTTTTTACTTCATGACACTCTTTTTTCAGTGGTGTTTTTAGTATGCAGATTATATGTAAATCACACTGTCCTAGCCCACAAACCCTCCCCTCCAGAAAGTTGAAACCAAAAACCTCTGTCATCGTAAAAAACATTGTCATTAGCTTCAGGTACGTTTCTTCCTATAATGGATCCACTTCCTTTCAGTTTAATAGAAATCGGACGGTTGCACAGCCATTATGTCTTGTGACAGTTTGACCTTTAATTACAGCAAGTCCATCACGTGAGCCATCGGATTTGTTTTAATGCCAGAACACAATGGGTACAGACCACCCCCACAGGTTTTCTCTCAAATCAAACCCATGTTGTAGCCACCATGGCCTTTTGACATTTAACAATAGTGCCTTCATTAGGTTAATCAGTGTATGCATTATCCCTTCATGTTTTGAGAAAATTTATTTCATGGGATTTAATTGCATGAGGATACCATACAGTCTGAATTCTAACCCTCACCAGCTGCAAATAAGTAACATAATAAGTAATTTGAATTATCACAAAGAGATTGGAGCATTTGTGGAGGCTGTATGGAAGCATATAAATTATTTGAATAAACTACTATAAAACTGTAAACAAAGGCACCGGATAACAGCTAATTGGGATGCAACAGAGCTTATGCCGTTACTTCTTATACAGTATGTTAAAATGCAAATGAAGTGTAAACTGCATCACCCTCAGTGCGGTGGCTGCATTTTAAACACAAACAGGAAAGGTGCAAGAGGTGCACCTGAAACTCCATCATACACATGGATACATTAACAATACATTAAAACAATATGGATACTAGATACAAAGATCCAAATGCGGATAAAATTTGATTTATTAGTGTTGTCTGATACTGTTACGATTTGTTTGATAATCTGAGAAACATACAATTATTTAAATTATACCTAACACTTTAATTATCTATGTGAATACAGTATTCATATGTGGTCAAAAATTATTCAGTGAGCCCCAAATAATAACGTTCACCATCTGATATGATCAGTCTGACCAGCAAGGAGACAGGCAGGCAGAGTACACTGAGGGTAAACAGGTTAGATGAGGTGAAAAAAGGCTAGTCCATACCCTGCTGTGTGTAGCAGACCACCATGAGCTCCTGGCTGATGTCTCCACTGCGGTGTACCGGGATGAAAAGCTCTCCAATATCTTCCTCCACTGAGTGGGTCTGTTCAGGGAAGAACACAGTCGACTCTGTTTTGAGGAGAAAAGAGAATGAGCAGAGGGAGTCAGAGGAAAAAAGAACAGGCTAATGATATGTATAACAATCTGTAAAAAAAACTACAGTACATTAGGCCATCAAGGACCGATACATGCTTTTGTTCTGGCCCTGCATTAGTGAGCCGCGGCTGATGTTTTTTTTTTATTTGGATCTATTGAAGTGGTGGTCCTGCGGTGTGCTTATTCATATTCAAAAATAACTCTCCATCACAGTTTTCGGTTTGATGCAACCAGAGGTGCTCTTCAAAGAGACCCCTCCGGAAGTTTTTCTTACTGCCTGGTGTGTCGCAGACAATTATACATGCAAGCCTGTCAGTTCATCCCAGAGAGTGAATCAGCTGGGAGTTTCACACATCGACTCCTCTTTACACGGAGGGGTCAGCCAAGCCATTTCTCTTATTTTCTTTCTCTCTTTTTCCATTCCACTCTGTCTCTGAGAGGAGCTTGTGATTGAGAGAGAGACTTAGAGCCAGTGAAAGCATCATCTATCAAAGCAAAGAACTTACTGGCATTATAGAAACAATAAATGTTGTAGCTACTTTCCACAGACGCGCAGGGACCAATAAAAATACTAACAGAATGGACTGAGCTTCAGCTCGTCCCAGATCTTCTGGTGACTTTGTTCCCCCTCCCCCTCGCTCTTTGAGTGAGTGAATGAATGAGTGAATGAATGGTGGGAACTTCAAGACACTTGTGGCTTGCTTGTGCAAAAAAAAAAAATAGCATCAAAATGGCAAGCGCTGGAGCGTGAAAAATCAGTGAAAAAACAGACTTGGATGTTTGATTCAACACCCAGCATAAAAAGACATCAACACCTGAGATGACTTTTTGGGACGAAGTCATCAACATAAGACAATCTTACGCACTGCAGGGGATCAAACATTTCTCTTCTCTCACAGTAACTCTCCCTAAATTGTTCTCTCTCCACTCAATCTCCTCCTCTTTCTTCCATTTCTCCTTTCTGTCGTTGCCCACAATCTGTTCCTCCCCAGGGGGCTACAAGGACTCATAGCAAGGGATTAGGGTCCACTGCTTACCCATTACACACACGCGCGCGCGCACACACACACACACACACACACACCCCGCTTTATCCTGATTTTCTTCTCTCTCTCCACATGTATAGTGCACGACTCCTCTCCTCACAGTTCTTTTACATTTCACCTCACACTTTGCTCTTGTAGTGCCTTGAAATTCACCCAAGATTTTGAAAAGCACATTTTCAGCCAAGTGGGTCAAATTCACCTCGTGGAGGAAAACACTTCATATTAAAACATTCATAGGGAGAAAAAAAACACATGCTCTTATAGAGGCTGTTAAAATAGTGAATACTTGCACCTGCTCTTACTATTGTCTTGCCAAAAAAAAAACAAAAAAAAAACAACAACATCTATTTGGCTTTTATGTTTACGCCTAGAAGTTCTCCATTATTGATAATTTCATGAATATTCTATGGATGTACTTTTTACTGTCTGGTTGTTGTTGTTGTGATAGCTGTAGTTTGCATTTTACTCATTACCAGCTTGTAAAACTGCTTATGCCCATCAGCTAAATGCCTAAAATGTAACTGTAAATGTACAACAAAATAGCCTCTAGAGACCTACAGTTAATAGCATTATCTAACTAAACAAGGCACAAATGTCACAGTTCAATGCAACAGCACCCTCACAAGAGGTGGCTTCCCTTGTTCAATGTCTCCTACATTAGTCAAGATATTTTACATCCTAACTGAGACAAAGCTAATAATTACACAAGGGTGTGCTTGACTGCAGCTGGCCTTGTGATTTTGGACAAAAAGAATGACTTGTTGAAAACAGTTCTCCATCATTTAGTAGAGTGACCTTGGTGCAAAATTCCTGTCAAGTAATAGCTCCTGATATATAGCGTCCTTGCTGTAGAGGAGGCAAGAAAGATATCACTGACTGTAGCAAGACACTGTTACTGCTTGCAGCAAACAGTCAAACAGCAGGCTGCCACCTTCATCTTTAGTCAGCACTCTGCATGGATTATATATGAAAGAGAGTCATGAAGTTTTGCAGGAGGAAAGCCAGTCTATCACTCTGTAATTAAACATAAGTTTGTGTCTGCTGCTGCACTGAAAGTGGGTGTACCACAGGAAACACGCCACAGGACAAGCCCACTCCTCATTATTATTCAAAAGCAACAGGCTAATACAGAAGAGTGGTAGAGGGTTAGGGTACACGTTCTTACAAACAATAAAGAAGAGCTCCAGGCATTCGCACAGACAAACAGAGACGGTCCGTGCCGTTAGAACAAATTCAGCTTATTATATGCTCCTTAATTTTGGAGCACTTTTGGTTAAAGCGTAGTGATCCTCTCTCCTCCTCTAAAGCTATTAGTCTAGCTGACAAATCCTCTGGGGAGGGAGTCTCCAGGCTAACCACAAGACCAGACAAAGCCAGTTTTCATCATTAGAGAGGGAAGCCGGAGTACAGCTAACGCCACTGGCATAACTAAAGCTTCACTGACCCATTACAGCACAGAGTGTCACATCTCCGTCACATTAGACAATCCCTGGAGATGACAGAAAACAAAACAGCCCCTGCCCTCCACACATCATAATTAACCCACAAGGGAGGATGGATGGAGGACAGATCAAAACATAGTGAAAGAGAGAGAAGACAAGTTAGAGAGAGAACCGGAGCGATGAGAGCAGCTGTTGTGTGGCACTGTAATGAAAGCTTCAGTGTTTCCATCTTTGTTGCACAACTATAATTACTTAAAAGTTGTACTGAGGGGGTGAGTAATGCGTACCAAAAAAAAATAAATAAACTGAATGTAAAAGCTGCAGAAGAGTAAATCTAGCCTTGATGGAGCAGAGCAGCCAGTTTGTCGCACTACTCAATATTCCATTAACATTTCAATTTGCAGGAAAAGACACAAAGAACTAGGATAGTGAAAATGTCATATTACAAATGCAACAGACTGAAGGGTTTTATTTTTGTGTGTGTGTATACGTGAGACATTTTCCGTACTCGACCAGTGTTAAGTAACCAAGGTTTGAACAATGTTCATCACTAATTCAACAGCATAGTCAGTACTCGAAATGAGGCCTGTGGGCCAAATTTGGTCCATTGAGAAACTTTGATATGGCCTGATGTTAATGGACAAATAAATAAACAAGTAAGTCTAATCATACTTCTTTTTTGTATTATACGGTTTTAGGAAATAAGCATTCTACTCTGCACTTCCTGTGAGTTTAAAAACAAAACAGTCACAGCTGTATTCCTCCTCCTTGCCTGAGGACAGATTTGACATGACTCAGTATCAGTAGGCAATATTTATATTGACAATTCTCCATTCTGTGTGTGCCAAGTTGACTGATGCTTCACACAACAAATGTGCTATACGGTGAAGGGTTGTGTATTTCTCCTTGCTTTGTAACAGCATTAAAAATGTCGGAAACGTAACTGTAGATGCAGTCATATTTGTCTGTTGAGGTGGGCAAAAACCTCTGCTTTGGATATATTCTATTAAAATGTTTTTTCAATCCTCCATAGAGTCTGTGTTTGATTTTCATTTTTAATGATGGAATACAGACACTAAACTGAATTTATATAATATAAACCTGAATATATTTATGATGGAAAATACCACAGTGTAGAACTATATTCAATAATCAGTCGTCTAAGAAGTATTCACGTGTGTGCTGAGTGCAGGACATAATGTGTGCATGAGCAGTACTGACCATCACTAGGATCCAGGATCTCAACTGTTGCTGCGGCAGGGAACTCCATCGCTCCCATCACTGGCTCCGATAGCAAAATCTGAAAGGTCTCTGCCTGCTCATACTTTCCATCAGTCAGAATTCGAACACGCCACATGGCTTTGGTCTGTCCCGGGTTGAACTGGACCTGCTTTTGGGACTTGCCCTTGAAATCCTCCTCCTTATTAGCGCTACCATCCTGGGTGCCGATGCCTGCGAGATACAGACAGTGATAGACGTGAAAAGGAAAAGGAAGGGGAAGCAGGCCGGATGAGTAAGAAAAATAAGACAGACAGGAAGAAACGGAGACAAAACAATGAAAGCGACCATGAAAGGGTGACAGGCAGGAGAGAGAAACAGATGAAAAACAGATTAGATATTCACACCCTTTAAATTTGTTCAGAGTGTGGTGAGAAAAAGAGCGTTGCGTCGATTTTTCTTCACTGATCAGTTACAGAGCCTCAGGAATGTGTGTGTGTGAATTTGTGACTGAAGCATTTAAATAAGCACATTCCACCTTACTGAGATGGATTAGCTACCATGATTATTTCCCAAGGGTGAGGTGTGCATGTGAGTGTGTGTGTGGGTGTGTGTGTGTGTGTCTGCGTGTGTCAGCCTCTTCTCTTCAAATGTCTCTTTCGTTAATAATAAGTCTTTCATGTGAATCTACTTTACAATAATCCATCTAACATTCATGCTCATCGATACACCTTCTTCAAAGTAGGAGAGCTTACTGGTTCCACTGGATTTCACATCAAACACACATCAAGGAAACCCAGGTGACATAGGCCATACAATAATGTATTACATTTGGAGATATGTTGTTCATATTCCTTTGTCTACATTCACAGTGCCTTGTGAGAACAAGATGAGCAGAGCCATGCCAGGCTGATGCATGTGCCTGTAAATAAATAGGATTTTGTTTTCATCTTTCAGCCACTCAAAAGCTTACACAAACAGAGGAAAAAAGAAGGTGACAAACACATGCCGATGAGACTGGATACATTAGATCATAGTATTATATGCAAAAATTAAGCTGATATCCTACACGCAGGAGTACAATCTTTTACACAGTTACACGCTTTCATGTTACTGTACCTGTGAGGACCTTCAGTTATTATATTCATTGACAAACCCCAACACGAGTGTGGAAAAATGTGATTGGAAGCCTCAAGGCTGTTATAATTGTTTTTGGTGTTAACCAAACTGTACTAAGTAACTGGCCAAATGTACTGCAGAGTGAATTTAGTATATGGGTGTGGGGTTTGCAATTTTTTGTATCCAACACCAAAACATCAAGTCAGTCCAACATGTACTTCTCTCTGGACTCACTGTTTTGGACCAGTTCCAGGAAAAGTCCAGACAAACCAATTTGTAATGCAATGATGCTCGCACATTTGACCAGATCTGTGGCCAGCAGCACATTAAATTTAAAGCCCTGATTCACTTCATTTTTGTTAACAATCGCACACGGCACGCCAAGGCTTTGTTATCCCTCGACATTCTCTGTTTCTCGGCTTTTTACAGGCTAAAAACGCCGCTATTGCTCACTGCAGCTGCACTAATACAACACAAATAAATCTACTTCTCTGGGGGCTGCTGAAAGTCTTTCTGAGAAATCTAAAACATGACTAATGGAAGCTCAGGCAGGTCAGCTCTTTGTTCACTTGTTCACTCGCTGAAAGGTCCGATCAGCTTAACCTGGGACAAGTATTCTTGTACAAAACTGGTTGGCACCAGTGGGTACTTTAAAATTTTGAATTAACAACACTTGAAAATGCCACCAATACCAGCAATAAGATTAAACCCAAGTCCTGTTTCTCACCTGACCTTAAACTGAAACCAAGTTAAAAGAATTTTGCCACATAACCAGTTCTGAATTCAAAGACTTAATCATCTGGGAAGCAGAAATGTACTAAGTACATTTCATGGCAATCTGCCGTTGGATTTTAATAGCTCCCTTTTAAATTTCAGCTTGACTGTGGTGCTACAGAAAAGGTAAGCAATAACAATACATCAAGACCATGGTTAGACATACTAACCAAGAAACATTGCCATCTTCAGACTGTGCCACCACCAGCATCAGAAACGTTTAAAAATAAACTCTGAAGGGGTCTGGACTTGATTATAAACACAAGTATGCTGATGATTTTTATAGTCCAATTATGTGAAATAATATATAACATAAGTCTCAATTTTATAACAGCTAGATATCATCCTTACGATTTCACTCCTGGTTTATTACACCTGTAGCCACTAATGACTACACATTTTAATAATACACGCCCAGTACATGCATGGATCATTTCCTTGTGCATGACTTGAACCCTACGCGAGGAAGGCAGACTCCAGCACTAACGATGAGGAAATTACATCTAGAAAAGTCTAGAAAAGTGTCCTGATAGCAGATGGTCGCTGTCAATTCTATCTTTCTTGTCCCTTTCTTTAAATGATCAGTTGACACAACATCAAATAAAACACACACAAAAGAGAGGAAGTGTTGATCTTAAAAGGGTGGAGCTTCATTGCACCACCCTTGCTGGACTCCCTGGAGGGAAGAGACACGCCTTGCCTGGGGTCGCAGTGGGGTTCTTTCGCAGCAGGTGGAGATATACCCAACCCGGGGGGGGCTTTTGATCTCTATGGTGATGTTGCTCAGAGCTACAGTCCCTTGTGTTTGTGTCTCCATAATATACACACGCACAAACTCACACATACAGGGAGTTGCTCACAAACATGCATTCATTCTATTTATAGCTGAAACTTCCCTTTCATTTGTAGTTTACTTCACCATTGAATGTAAAATATACAATTCATCACAAAAATTATGATTGCAGGTACCTTCATGCTCATTATAGCATAAAGGTCATTTCACATCAAGGCAGCTGAGGTCGAGATCTGTAGAAAAAAGGTTCAGGGGGGCAAAAGTTTCTATTCGCTCCTGGAGAAATTAAATGATCTCTCCATCCATCCTGCTTGGCAACAATAATGAGGCTGGAATATGTCCCACAGGAGATGATTAACGAGGCAAATGTACACCTTGTTAACAATCCTCAACTTATATCTCATAGCAAAGATAGACCAGAAAAGGACAGTGTAGAAAGAAAAAAAAAAAGTATTTAAGGAGTGAACTTTGACTTAAGGAGTAAATAAGAAGAATGAGAATTAAATCCCATTGTGTTTCCCTGTGGGTTTCTTCATATTTCTCATATAGCAAAGATAGGAAAAAAGAAAGGAAAGAGAAAAAAGGAACGACATGGAGAGGATGATGACTTGAGAGTGGACAGTTTCATGAAGGGAAACAGAGCAAGATGATGTGACAAAACAAAGACAACGATGGAGAGGAACCAGCAGAGATACACCACAATGGGTAACAACCAGATACAGAATGCACAACCAGTGCATTAGGTAAGAGAGACCAACCAGCAAATGAGCGCTGCGCTAGAATGAGACAGAGATGAGAGAAAAAGGTAGATATAAGATGAACAACAAATGGGGAGTGGGTGGAGGAAGAATATAAGATGCAGCCTGTGGCACAGACCCAAGGCTGTAAGGCACTACGGGAGTAGGAAGAAGAGAGGTGGTTTCTTTGATGAGGAAAAGCAGGTTAAGGGCAAAAGGACCAAACGAACTGCACGGTGAGATGAGATGAGGAGAGATTACGGATAAAAAGAAGGGAAGGTGAGACAGGTTAAGTGGGTTGACAAGTCAGTGGGACAGTGTCACAGGAGAAGAAGTGACAGAACTCAATTAGAAGAGGACACAGCAGGCGAGGAAGGGGGATGAAGAATAAAGGGGGTGAAGAATAAAGATTAAGGTTGATTTTGGATTCTTTCTTTTTTGTCACAAGATGCGAGAAAGTGAGGTATAATCTTGAAAACAGCGGTAGAAGAATCCAATCTGATCCCCATGCTCTCCAGTCCCGTTCTGCCTGAGCTCTGCTTTGCGGGGGCATCTTTGAACCTTGATCTTATCTCTGCATTTCTCCTTCACTGATCCTCTCCTACCTGTAAATCCTGTTGTGATGGTGCATGTGTAACAGCTCTCCTCCACTGTTGCCTGGCACCACAGCAGCTATCATCGACTAACCTTTGCAACGGCAGCAAGCTTCTGACATCGCTGGGTGTTTTTCCCCCTGCTTTTCCATTCCTGACACATCCCTGTCTAATGTAATGTAATCTAGCTATCTATCTGCATGAACAGTGTCTACTTTTACCAGGAATTCCTATATAGCTTTTTATTTTTTCCTTTTACATATATATACATTTTCTCATCAATTATCTTTTCATTGCAGCTCTGGCTTTGTTGTGATCTTTGAACTTTGTTACTACCGTTCCATTTCCCCCATTAGCTCACCTCACCTCGCACATAGAGTGAGAAAGCATTAGTAAATGCAAAGCAATGTTTTTCATTGTTTTGGTTAAATTCCAACATATTGGATTTGAAATTAAACGACAACTCTGAGTGCTTTGAGCTTTAAGGTTGTTTGAGGGTGTTCATATTCATATCGGCTGAGCAGACTCGTAGTCCTTTTTAGAGCTAAAACAATAGGTCAATTAATCAATTAGTCAATCGACAGAAAGTCATTATTTAAGCAAAAATCCCAAACATTTGCTGGTTCAGTTTTTTTAAATGTAGGGATTTGCTGATTTTCTCTGTTTTATATAATTGTAAATTGAATATCATTGGATTTTAGGTTGTTGGTAGGACAAAACAAGCTACTGAATTATGTCATCTGGGTGTTGGATAATTGTGATGGGCATTTTACACTATTTTCTTTTATATATTCTTTAATGTTATCGACTTTTTTATCAATTTTAGGACAACGTGGCAGGATCATAAACATACAGACAAGGTAATCAAGGAGGTTGCAAGCACTCTGCAAAAGTATGCACTGTGGCAAGGATTAAAAACTCTCAACAATCATTCAGACTTGGGCCAAACACATGAAAGCTAAATGAGTCAAGAGTAACACAAGTAGAGCCTTAACAACACTGACTCTTAATGAGATGTTTGCCTCAACAGCCACATAAACTACAGCCTTAAAATGAGTTCAATTGACATCAACATCAATCAAAGGTACTGTTAGCGTGGCGGTATTGTATTGTATTGCATTACATTGTGTGGTGCTTCTGCTGTTTTGTCCACCTCAAGTATGTCAGCACTCTCGTTATTGGTTCATTTGCTCTATTCTTCTGTTCACCAGCCCAGAAAATTGAAAATCTATGACGATTTTTATTAGTTTCTGTTTTTCATTCTGTTGCCCCAAACTAGACCATATTTCATCATCAGTGCCTGAACTGATCCAAAACAGGCATATAAACACACAAGTACATTGAAGTACGTACATGTGAGCATACATAATATATTTTATTTGGGTTATGAGACAAAATATTGCTGTCATAGTGACTTAGGTTTGGTGCTGTGGAGTAAGATACATTTCTTAAAGCTGGAGTGCGGAACTTTTGTCTCCCTTTTCTGGCAGTGAGAGTAATTACACAAACTCTAACTGTAATCCTTCCTTCCTCCAACAGAGGAGTTGAGCCATTTTCGTAAAACAACTGCCGCTGATGTGAAACGTTCTGTTGAATCTGCTATCAGTTTTAAACAAAGTGGACAGTATATTTTCTCTAAAAGAAGAACAAAGAACTGCACTTAAAGCTTCTGTTGCTAAGAGAGATGTGTTTGTTGTACTTTTGACAGGACGCATGCCAGGATGAGGTTTCGTTGCTCTGATTGGCTGTAGGTCTATCCAATTGTGTCCAAAGGCATTTTGATCCGTGCCCCTTGGAAATCGAAAATGTACCAAGAAGTTCCAGACTAATACGCATTTGCAAATTAGTCGGGCGATGCCAGGCTAATGTACTCCAGCTTTAAGGTTACAAGTAAATATTCCTTCTATTTATCGTTCTTCTAAACAGGGACTTATGCTTAGAAATGCCTCCGCTCATGTTGTAGCCACGTCGGCCAAGGGGGAAAGCACTTTCACATTGACGCATTTTGATGCATTTTAGCACCATGTTTATTCAGAACGAGGGTTTGAAAGTGAATGTGTACGTATGTGTTGTGTGTGGGGTTGGAGATAACCAGGTGCTCAGCACACCAACTGTGCAAAGATGAGAGTCAGAATGCAAGCTTTCATGTGTGCCAAAGAGATGCACTCAAAACCCTCCCAGGAGGAATCACATATACACACACATGCACACACTCACACACACACGCCAGCACACACCCAGGTAGATTAGTCTTGAAGCTTACATAAACTGCTTCACTGTGATGCTAACACCTGACCCAACAATTAACAGGGATCAGAATGATGATGAGAGGTGGGAGAGAGTAAAAGCCGCTTACAGCTGCTGCTTCTCCCAGAGCAAAGGAGCTGAAGCATGACAAAGTCCGGGCTAAGAGGAGCATACAGGGACAACATCATCATCATCCTTTTAACCTTCGAACCTGCACAAACACACTCAAGACGTAAGCTGGAAAAAACAGGCTGTTGCTGATGTTTCCAACACAAAATCACCTCCATCTGCTGGTCAAAAAGCTTATTAAAATCTCTGGCAATGATGTTTGTGTAGCTGGCTGGGTTCGAGATTTGAGCAGCACAGAGCCGGCGGCGTGTTCTCTGTCGCACTGGTACGCTGCAGCCAGCATGATGCTCACTTTACTCTTAAGTTTGCTTATTGTCAGTCTTGTAAATAAAGGAGAAATGTTTCTGGTGTCACTGTCAACTGCTATGACGAGACATTTCACAGAGTAATATGGCTTCAAGGCTAAAAGAGAGGCCATTCATACGTTACTAAAGGCAGGTGAACAGCTGAATCTTAGGTGCAAAACAAGCCAAGTTCAACACAAGTTAACAGTAGCTTTTTTTCTTCTCAGAAAACTCAAAAAGACTTTTCTTGACATTGTTTTCCTGTATGAGCAGGTAAATAAAGAAATAAATCTCTAAACAGGGCAACACACTGACCTTACAGCTATCTCATTTAGCCTCCTCGAACTCATAACAAAAAAATATTTTTTGCAAACTCTAAAATTGCTCAAGGCCAAACAAAATTACTTTGGCTTCAAGGATAAATGTGTTGTGTTGAAAGGAAATGTTGCAACTGCTTTTTGACTTCAACTTTTAGAGATCATCTTGGGTCTGTTTATCTGAATTGGAGAGCAGCACTCCAAGCAAATGGCAGGCACATAAAGCTCTGCAGTGAAGCAAATGACAAAACTGTGTGTATTATCAAACATCACACACGCAAAAGAGTAGAAAAATAAGGTTCAGGTTGTGTGTTATTACCTGAATTCCATTATCCAACGTTATTTTCGGTGTACTTGTATGCTTTTAACACACAAAAAGAGGAATATAGAGCTAACAAAAACCTGATATTAAGAGTAATGTAAAGTAATGGAAGTTTAAATAAATTGTGCTGTAAAGGAGGCAGTGAAAAATGTCAATCTGACCCACAGAAATAAGACTACAGTCTGTGAGGCTGTGCCAGGCACAGCACTGCATTGAGCTAAATTCTAATGTCAGCATGCTCACAATGAAAATGGTAATGTAATATGTTATGCAAATATGATATTTAACAGGTATAATGTTTAGATGAAAAACCAGGGCATCGCCAAATGTATTACAATAAAGCTTGAGGGGTAGAGGAATGTGTTTACCAAATTTCATGGCAATGCATACAATACTTGAGACTGTGAGGAAAAGACAGTGAGTATTTAGGATTTACCATCTGGGGACCATGAATGCCCGTTGTGGCAATCCATCCGGCAATTGTTCTGAGATTTCAGTCTGGACCAAAGTGGTGGACTGATTGACCAACTGACCAGCGCCAACGCTAGCGCGGCTGGAAACACAAAGCATGTCTTTTTGGATCAGAGAGGAAGAGAGACGGATCGACAGACTAACCAATGAAAGACGTCTCTCCCAGGTAGCCTCTCCGCCTGAGCACCACCTCCAGGAACTTGTCCTCCTCGTCCACCACGTAGTACTCTTTCTCCAGAGAGATCCAGGCCCAGTCTAGACGGAACTGCTGCCCCTTAAGCTTGTTCCCACCTGGACAAAAAACATAAAAATGCAAAAATTCTCATTAGTCTCTTTCATTAGCAGTTTAGTATTTATCCTCGAATTGACTGAATTTGCTGCTTCTTAAATAACTCTATGCAAATGTCAACATACTGTTTATTATTTAAGATCACTGTGGAAATACTGTATGCACAGGGGTGGGTCTGTGGCTATTTATTTCTCTGATTTACTGTAACTACCAAATGCTGAGTTCAATAATCTATTAAAACTGGAAAGGAAACCATGAGGGGACATTTTGTGACCAAAGGGGGCAATTACTGTAAAACTGTAATGAAGAAAAAGTGTTTTAATTATTTTCAATGTGCAAATGTTCACAACACATCTGCTGCAGAATATTTACAGATTCCTAGAAAAATAAAAAAAAAACAAATAAACCACACACAATACCTTTCTATATCTAACAGTCAATCATTTCATGTGCTCTACAATTAAATTACATTTTTTCTTTATCAAACTGTATTTTTATTTTATTTTAGTTTATGTAAAAATAGCATATCATCCCGAGAATTGAGCATTCCAGCCAATCAGTGCTATTAAGGAAGGGTTTGCAGAGTAAATGGTCTTGTTAGTGCTAGGCTAATAGAACTAGTCAAAAGTGGTCACGTCAGCAAGCGGGACAGGAATGATGCTGCTTTGTGTGGCTAATTTTCCCACCTGCCGGGAAGAAGGATGGAGCTCTGCGATAATGAAAGGAAATAATGAGAACCTTCTAAAGCTGAAATAAAAGAAGTGGAGGAGAGATCTTTTTCTTTTTTTCTGCTTTTGTATAGTGATGAACAATGCCTAACTATGAATGGCATTCCTGTGAGTGCTAAACTAAATGTCTGAACATGTGTGTTTGACTGTCAGTTGGAGATGCAGAGGTGGAGGAAGGTTCATGCAAACATTAGGCTGTGTAGGCTGTCGGAAAGGAAATCTCATTAAACTCTATTGAGGGCGATTTCAAAGCTGTTTGTTCGTCATTTATGCCTCTTAAAGGCTGGAGCAGTAAGGCTGTTAAAAGCACACACAGGATAGCACTTCACCTCCATCATTATAGAGGTCATAAATGGCAGCAGGGCAGAATCATTGTTCACACCGCAAACAAAGTGGTGCCCCTATGTGACTCATCCTGCACCCTGACATGACAGATGAAATAAGAGTATTTCCTTATTCTGATCAATAAAATATTAAAAAATATATATCCTAGAGAATGGAGTTGATGACCTCCACTTCCACAACTAAGTATACATACAGGTGCAGCTCCAACATGGGATGCCGACATGGTGTTAAAACGCAGCAGAGGTGAAAAGTTCAGCACTTTCTGGCTTGGCAGATAACATGCCAAGGTGAAGAGACAGCTAATATAAACAGAGCTCATGTATCCTCCAAAAAGCCTGTAGGCCAAGTTCAGGCTTCACTTAGTGGGTGCAAATAAAAAATCTCACACATACACCCACACAAACCCATACAAATTCAATTCCAACTTCACTGAAACCTTGACTTTCATCCCAGCTCCCTGATAGTAAATACAGCATAAGCTGCCTGAAATCTTTGTGTGTGTGTCTGAGTTTGTGTGTGCATGTTTGTTTGTGTACCAGTGCTTCTGACCTCCCACTGAAGGTGATGTGCTGTGCACAGACAATAGGGATCTGAGTCAGTGGGTTTCAGGCTGTCTCATTCCTCAAGCCTTTCAGAAGGATAAAAGGCCTCTCACATGCGCTGACCATACAAAAAAGCAGCTTTGAAATCATCCTCAATAGAGCCAAATTCACTTTACACCTTCTTTCAAAGGCTTTCCTAACAAAAACTCACCACAAGGGGTTTTTAGAACCAATTAGGGATCATAGTTTCTGTACAGCAAATATATGTTGAAGGACCAGGACAAAAATTTGCAGAGAAAAACTTTGATGCTACAGTTTTGATGTTGGCATAGGATCTACTTCACGGAGCAATCACCAACAGCTGTCCAGTCAGAAAAAAATATTTTAAAACCATAAAGGGTTCAAATCAAAAGGCATGTAACATTAATGCAGAGTAAGGATGTTTTTGTTGTTGCTCGTACTAAGCTTGTGACCCAAAGTTTGTTACAGCTGATGGTTTTCACTTTCTGATGTTCAAGATATGTCAGTACTGTAAGTGTGTTGCACAACATCATGTAAACCAATCTTGTTTAGGTCTGCATGGTCTGATACAATATAGACTCAGCTCCTGACTCAGATAACGTAGTTGAGTATATAGAGTCTGAACGATATGGTCAAATTCTGAATATTAGTAATTGAGTAAGATGAGTCTTTGACAATACAGATTAAAATATATTTAATCTTTATCTTTGTAGTGTCTTTAAACTCATTATATTGCCAAATTACTGTATAATCCAGTCTTAAAACTCTCATTAATCTCATTTTCAATTAATTTTGGGAAAAAAATATTTGTTGGATATAACTTTTGCGAATTTTTTTCCTGGGTATCCTTAACAGAATACACAGAGGAAAAAACAAAAGTAGAGTTACAGATCAAATAAGATCTAGACTGTTTTAAAAACAAAACAAAGGAAGTGCCACTTCTATTTCCTAATAAATAAAACTGAGTGTCTTTTCAGAATCAGTGCAAGGGCCTGATCCTATAGTAACCCCCACCTCTCTATTCTGCCCAACCTCCCCTTTCAAAAGTTATGTAGATCCCTGATCCCTAAAAGGAACAATCATTCATTCAAACACACATCAAAACAAGTGCTACCGGCCTTCACATAGACCTGAATATATGCTCTGTTTCTGAATATGCTGCTAGGCACCAGCCAAGATTCTCACACTTTGGGCTTAGGGAGAGGATCAAGTCTTTCAAGTCATAAAACTTGCAGCTACGTAAAGTCAAGAGATGTTAGTGTTAAAGTCAAGTGGAGTTTTCAACTTTGTAAAGAAGAATCTGTTATTAGATTTTTGATCCGACTTGAGTCAAACTCATATGATTTGAGTCGAAGGCCTGCCATGCATGTTCTCTTTGAGCAGGCTTAAACTGAAGAGTCTGAGTTAAGTGAAAAAGAACCATTGAATAATAGAGAATAAAAGCAAGAAATATCTGTGAGCATCAGCAATATTGAGTGACACAACTAATGTTTCCTAGATTGAAATCAAAACAAACTGTTACAAAGTTAGACATTACGCACTGTTTGTTTTCATATATTATGATACTAAACCAGCAAGCATCACTTCAGGCTTTTCTTAGCACGTAAAGATTACCTCCGTTTTGCACAAACCAACCAAATCACCATTACGATCACTTCACTGGTATTTGTTGGTCTGCTAGGATTGTAGGTTACTATATGTCACTAAGTGAGGAGTGTCCATGTGAAGTTTTAAACAATATGTAATAACTTATTTACTGTATGTAGCATGTGGCATAGTCACACAGTTAATTTCCTTCTTGGGACAATAAAGAAATCAGACTGAAATCTACAGGCAATAAATACATAATATAGTCTGTCATTGGCCAGCGCCAGTGACCGTGATTTCAAAATTGCCACATTAAATCTTCAGATCAGATTCCTGGAAAATGCTTTTTCAAACTTTTCCAACACTGACTCATGCTTGTCCAATAAACATAACTCACATTTATCTGTAGCATACACACATAAAGGTGGAACTATCATTCACAGGTTTTGGGAATGTGTTGAAGTGTGTGTGTGTGTGTGTGGGTGTGTGGGTGTGTGTGTGTGTGTGTGTGTGTGGGAGGGGGGTAATGAAGTGTGGAGAGAGGGTGCCTAGTCCGTATGAGGTCAGCTCTCTTTGTGCTGGACCGACACAGCTGGAGCATGTACTGCCAACGCTGCATGTTCAGATGGCATTTTGATTAGAAACATCCCTACCAGATGAATACATTTGGATTTTCACTGACTTTATTTTTTAATTCAAAACAAACGTGAGATTACGCTCTTAGCCCCTTAAAAAAAATCAGGGCTGTCTTGACTTTCTTGACGTTCAACTATGTGTGTGCATGTCAGAGACTTGCTCACACCCAAAATCAAAGGACATTTTTCACAGCAAGAGGATGATGCCGTCGACTGCTCAGCACATCTATTCTGCTGCTGGCGGCGGGGGCCCTTCCTTCCCTCACTGTTACTTCTCCATCTGCCTTCTGTACCCCTTTTTTATACGACTCCTAAGAGCTATATGCAACAAACAAACCAGTGTTGTATCTCACCATGGAAAACTTTTGAGAGACATTGAACTAGGAAGTAATCACCAAATCTGCCATTTATTCAGTTGGCAACGTGTTCCTTTTTACAAAGCACGTAGCATGTGAAGTGCCGCAACAATCTTTCTGCTAAAATAGACTACCAGTAATATTTCAGTAGTAACAGGAGCCCACGCGCCATCCATTTGACAGGAGTGCCTCTCTACATAAATTTTGATGGTTGAAAAAGTACAAATATCTCACTCACCTCAGGATGTTCCAATACCTTTTTAGTTTATCCTGACAGATGTGCAGCCATGACTACACTAACATTGGGAGGCTTGGCATGTGGGCAACTAGTGGCAAAAAGGATCACAATGATTGTGATGTTGGTAATGCACTCAGCTGCTTCTTTCTTCTACAAGGAGTGTGTGTGTGTGTGTGTGGTTTTGTGTGTGTGTACTTGCACATCTATCTTTGTGAGAACTAATTCGAGTTTTGGACCATGGGGGCTCCAAACATTTCATTTTTGGAAAGTATGAACATTTTTGCTGGTCCTCATTTTCAGAGACACCTTCAACAGGCTGTTTGAAGGGTTCAGACTTGGTTTTAAGGTTCGGGTTAGAATTAAGTTTAGGTTCAGGTCGGGGTAAGGGGCTGGGTGATTGCATTACGTCAATGAATGTCCTCACAAGTATAGATGTACGAACATGTGAGTGTGTGTGTGTGTGTGTGTGTGTGTGTGTGAGTGTGTGCATTGTATGTGTGTATCCCACTCCATTTACACCCCTCAAGGCTATCAGCATGATAGTTGATAACTCCTGAGGTGTGGTGAGATATCACTAGGCTGACCAGAAATCCATGGCCTTGGGCAAACACAAGTATTTCAAATGCTGCTCAACTCGAGGGCAAGTTGAAGCCGATGTGCGTGAGGTTTCTTTGTTGTTAATTCACCCGGATCAAGAACATTTTTACTGTCTGGACCGACGCTTTCAAAAGACATGTGTGTAGGTAATTATTTCAACAAGTCACTGCGTTTGATCAATCACTTCACAGGATGTCAAACCAGATCAAATGCGAGGACGAATCTGGTGCTACTGTTTATATGCTACTGTATGCGATTGTGCATGTGTGTCTGTGTGTGCCCGTGGGCAAAAGAGGAAGTGAAATGCACATACATCATCCTCACCACCCACTCGAAAGAAAAGTTGCGTGCGACAGAATAATGTATTGTTTCCTCCCTACATGCGATAGCCATCAGGCATGACTGTGCCGCAGAAACACCTTAAGCAACCTTGCACATGAAACCATAAGAAACTGACATCTGGGACGGAGGATCTTCACACCTTTGAAGTTCTTGTGATACACTTAATAACTGTGAAGTTTTTCACTGATGTCTACAAAGACAGCCGTATACGACCCTGGGCATTGCTTAAAGGGAGAAGGCTTGAGGACAAAAAATGCTGGCTTCCTTGAGGTGTATGTGTGTGTCTGCAGTTTTACGGTTGCGCGTGTGTGCGTACATGCGTCTGTATCTGTGTGTAAGCGCCTGCATGTCCGTGTGCGTTCTGTGAGTGTCAGATGAATGATAACACCTAAAAGCAATTGTTCTCCTGCAGGAATTCTTTTTTTTTTTTTTTTTGGGCTCATTACAGATGCAGAACTCCAGCATGCCTATCACTCCAGCTTCATCACAAGTCTCCCCATGCCATTAATATAATATTTAACAGAGGGATGAGTTTAATGTATCTCAGGACAGTTACTGTCACTCCTGAGAGAAAACTTTGTCTAGCACAGAGATGATAAACTAGCTTTGGAAATCATTGGTTACTCCTTCCCACTTTTTTTTTTCCTCTGCTCTCATTTCCCTCCATTATCTCTTCCAACTCTCTAAAACAAAATTTTATGTTGCCAGAAAATGTTCATTTTTACTCCAGTGGCTTTCCTAATGTTTACTTTTAGATATATGGTTTTTATTACAGGGTTTCAAAATACAAACAATAAAGCAGAGCTCACTACAGCTCCCCAATGTTGCGTGCTTTTATAGTGCAATGTCAAAAGAAAAATGTATATAGTATCCCTTTTTTGATTTAAATATAAATTAAACATCCATTGAGATCTATTAAAAATGAAATACCAGTGAACAGAGACAGTAAGGATGACATGACAATAATGCGGAGAATGACATGTAGCCCTTGCTAAAATAATTGATTTATTTTGATAACAAATATTCATAATTCATAAAAGTTCATTATGTATTGAAGTGGGTAAACGTTCATAAATATAGTTAAAATGCAGAACAATTTAAAAATGCAAAAGAAGTGATCTGTTAAAATACAAGTTATGCCATTTCATTTCATAGTGTGAGATATGAGTCATTGTGTGTTGTTTAGGCTCACTGTATTATTACTTGTTTTGAGAGTTGTCAATCATTTATTTCTTTGATGGTATTGGCATGTGTAGAGCTCAGGTACCTCCGGCCAATCGCAGGGCAGTCTGCAGGTGAGGGGGTGGGACAGAGCGGGATGTTTGATTGAGGTGAGCGGAGCGACGAGAGGAGGGAGACGAGTTAACTTGATGGAGTCCGTGTTGGAGTGGTTTAGTGGATCAGAGTTTATACTTTCATGGGGAACGGCCAGTGAACCTGATGTAAAGAACTTTGTGACCAACTGAGAGGAGAAGGAGACGGACGTTTTGACGGCATTAAAGAGGGAAGCAAAGCTCCTGTGAACTACGTAGGATCTGCGTCCTTCCTGCTGTGTGTGTGTGAGCTGTGGATCCTGTCGGCCCGCTTGGACTGTGACCTGCTGCTGCGCCCTGTCGGTGACCTGTTGACTACCCGTTACTCCACTAACTGTCGGGAGCTGTGAGTACTTGATTTGCACGTGCCTTTTATTTTTCTTCTGCTTATTAAAAGTGAAGCGGCCAGTGTGTTTTAGGCCACAACGCACCCAAGCTACGACACAGGCCTGCAACAGGGGGTTTAGATGACTTGTAGAGACTGTTGTGGACCAGGTGTGAGTGTGTGAGTGCGTGTGGGTCCATCATATCCTGTATTTAAGTTTTGCTTCATTTTATTTGATGTTATAAGAGACTGAATAATAGTAAAACCGATACTATTTCTGTTAAATACAACAATCTCACTATATCCAAGTGATTTATTCAATTTCCTTTTATTTATTTTGAGAGTAAGAACTTACAACTAAAGAGTCTTTACGTTTAAAGTTTGGTTGTGTGGTGTTTTATTTATTTAGAAGCATAAACAAAGGGAATATCATAAGAGTAACCCAGGCCCCCCCTATATGTACATGAGGCGGGTGTTACACAAATTGGAGGCACCGCTGGGATATTCCCATGCTTAACCTTTTTAGTTTTTGCTCTTTAAAGGGGTACGTTGTTTTCAGTCTTACACAGCTTAACACACCAGCAGTAGGGTTAATATAATGGCTACCCAAAAAGATTCTCAGATAGCACTTGAGCTTAGTAGCTGGTGCAGTGAGGCAGGCCTAGACCCAAACCGGGCTTTTGTGCTGCATGACGTTCCTGCTGACATTGATCAGGCAGACATTGAAGAGACTGCTGAGACAGTGAAAGCTTTTGGAAGAGTAAAGGCAAGAGACATAAGACCTGACACTCAGACAAGCAACAGCCTAGTACTCTGTGAATGCCGTCAAGATGTTCACCCAGACCGCATACCACCTCATCTTCAGCCATTGAACGGAGGTTCTGCCTGGAAGATATCCCTCTTTGTTGAATCTGCGAGTCCGGCTGATGACTTCGTAGCCAAGCTCAACAAGCTAATGAAGGAGGAGGGAAAAACTGTTAATGATGTTCATGCCATGCTGTCTACAGATGTTCCACGGGAGAACTCACCTGAATCTATCATACGTGCAGTTGGAGACCTGTTAGAAAAAACTATGCGACCTACCAGTGAGAGCAATGCGTTTAGACGTCTTCGGACGTTCTCTGGTCACCTTCCCACACCAGGAGGTGAGGAGAGTTTTGAACACTGGCTTGAGCAGGCCAGCCTGATGATTGAAGAGTGTGACTGTTCTGACAGAGAGAAGCGAAAGAGAATAGTAGAGAGCTTAAAGGGGCCTGCGCTGGAGATCATCCAGGCTGTAAGGTTAAATAACCCAGATTCAAGCCCTGAGTGTTATGTAGAGGCTCTAGAGAGTGCATTTGGGACCCCTGAGTCTGGTGAAGACTTGTATTTTGCTTTCAGGAGCCTCCATCAGCAGCGAGGAGAAAAGCTATCAGACTTTTTGAGACGGTTGGAGCGCTCGCTGACCAAAGTGGTACAAAGAGGGGGTCTTCCCAGTCACAGAGCAGATCGTGCACGCATCGACCAACTCATAAGGGGTGCTGCTGAGTCAGACATCATGCTATTACAGCTGAGACTGAGAGAAAGGAGGGAGAAACCCCCTACCTTCCTGAAGCTGCTAAATGAGATCCGGGAGGAGGAAGAATATGAGACGGCACGGCGTAAGTTAAACACTACAGTGAGACAAGTAAAAGTAGGAGAGGAGACCAAAGCCAAATCAACAGAGGTTCAAGAGCTAAAAGCGGAGATCAAAGAGCTACGCTCTGAGCTTAAAGAGTTAACGAACAAGCGACAAGACATACACACGGAGTTGACGGTGAAACCAACCAAGAAAGTTACAGATACTGGAACAGAAGGTGAAGTCCAGCAGTTAAGGCAGCAAGTGCAACAGTTACAACACCAGTTGACTGTTATGTCTGTATCACATGGTGCAACCCCAACAGACATGAAAAAAAGAGATGGGAGAGCCAGATATGGCAAAGTTACGAAACCATACAATGTAAAAGACCCTGAAAGCTTTTTCTGTTACCGGTGTGGTGAGAACGGCCATATCGCCACTCACTGCTCAGCCCCTGAGAACACAGCCAAAGTAATTCAGAGACTACTCGGAGCACTTCGCAAGAACAAGGAGGAAAAGGGGATGTCCAAAGGCTCTGCTGAGTCTAAAGAGGTTGGTTCAGTCAAGAAGAGCTCAGTGCACACATCATCACATTGTGGCTTGCCAGAAGGGCTGGTTGGCCCATCCATGATGACCAACGTGACCATTGAAGGACAGCCTTGTAGAGCTCTTTTAGATAGTGGTTCTCGAGTTACCATCATATTCGAGAGCTGGTACTCACGTTACCTCCCCAATGTGCCCATCCTTCCTCTCACAGACCTCGCCATATGGGGCCTGAGTGATTCTAACTATCCATACAAGGGGTATGTGGCAGTTGAGCTGGGGCTTCCCCCTAATCCAAAGGGAGCTGAAGAGGCAGTCTCTATCCTGGCTCTAGTATGCCCCGATCCAACAAGTCCAGACCCAGTCCCAGCCATTATCGGCACCAACACCAAGAAACTGCGTTCCTTGCTCACCCACTGTGCAGAGTTTGGAGATAATGATGAGGTCCATTCACTGAGAATAGATACTCTCCCACCAGAACACCTCCCATCATCTAGCGCCCTACCACTTGGCGTGGTTGGGCAAGTGAAGTGGCAAGGCCCTGGGTCTCTTATCATTCCCCCGGGGGCAGTGCATTATGCAGTCTGCAAAGTAGAGCAACAGCAGCCCTTGGGCAAAAGTATCCTGATGGTTGAGGCTGATGAAACCACAGACCTCCCAGCTGGTGTACTGGTTCCACCTGTTGTACTGCCACCTTCTGGAATGGATACTAATGGTTTCAGACTTCTGCTGAGAAATGAATCTCAAAAAGAGGCTGCTGTCCCTACTGGCACAGTGCTGGCACAGGTGTACTTGGTGGACACTGTCACCGAGTTAAAGAAGACCTCTGCCCAAGAAGGGTCTATTGATCCTGAGCTGTTCAACTTTGGGGATTCTCCCATCCCTGAAGTGTGGAAAGGCAGGTTAGCCACGAAGCTAGCCGAGAGAGCCAATGTTTTTTCATTGGAAGAGTGGGACGTTGGCTTAGCAAAAGGTGTGACTCACCATATAAGGCTGCGAGACACTAGGCCATTCAGGGAGAGATCCCGCAGAATCGTCCCAGCCGACATTGAGGATGTTAGGCGCCATCTTCAAGAACTTTTGGCAGCTGGAATAATCAAAGAGTCAAGGAGTCCCTATGCATCGCCGATTGTCATAGTACGAAAAAAGAATGGCAAAGTACGAATGTGCATCGACTATCGGCTGCTGAACTCCAGAACCATTCCAGACCAGTATACAATGCCACGCATAGAAGATGCGCTGGATTGCTTGACAGGGAGCAAGTGGTTCTCTGTGTTGGATTTGAGAAGCGGATATTACCAAGTGCAGATGTCCGAGGCAGATAAGGAGAAAACAGCTTTTATCTGTCCACTCGGCTTTTTCCAGTTCGAGAGAATGCCTCAAGGCATCACTGGTGCTCCTGCAACCTTCCAAAGGTTAATGGAGAAAGCCCTCGCAGACATGAATCTGATACAGGTCCTTGTGTACCTGGATGATCTCATTGTTTTTGGTAAGACACTAGAGGAGCATGAGGAGCGTCTACTAAAAGTACTGGATAGGCTGGAGGAGTGTGGCCTCAAAGTTTCCATTGACAAGTGCCAATTTTGCCAACCTCAGGTGAAGTTCTTGGGGCACATTGTCTCTGCCTCTGGAGTTGCCACTGACCCAGAAAAAGTGAGGGCAGTGACCCACTGGAAGAAACCCACTGACTTGAAATCGCTGAGGTCCTTCCTGGGATTTTGTGGGTACTACCGGCGGTTCATTGAGAACTATTCCGCCGTCGTCCGCCCACTCACTGAGCTGACGAAAGGATACCCTCCTGCACAGAGGAGCAGGAAGGATGTCATCAAAGGAAAGAAAGAGAGTTACTTCCGAGTCACTGAGCCTTTTGGTAGTCGTTGGACTCCAGCTTGTGAAGACGCCTTTCAGAACATTGTGTACAAGCTCACACATGCACCGGTCTTGGCCTTCGCTGACCCGACTAAACATTACATCCTGCATGTAGATGCAAGTCTGAACGGGCTGGGAGCTGTGCTGAATCAAGAGCACCCAGAAGGGCTCCGCCCTGTTGCTTTTGCCAGCCGCAAGTTGAATCAAGCCGAACGGAACTATCCAGTCCATCAGCTAGAATTTCTAGCCTTGAAATGGGCAGTGGTTGACAAGTTCCACGACTACTTGTATGGTGCAAAGTTTACAGTGAGAACAGATAATAATCCACTCACATATGTCTTGACGACTGCCAGGTTGAACGCGACAGGTCACAGGTGGCTAGCAGCACTCTCCACCTACGACTTCAACATCCGCTACAAGCCTGGTCGTGAAAACATTGATGCTGACTTACTGTCAAGGAGTCTACAAGAAACAGACGAGGGATGGGTGGATGTACCTCCCTCTGGCATAAAAGCCCTGTGTCGTAGGATCAGTACAGGTGAATCCTACCAACCCCCCACCAGATTTGTTGATCAGCTAGGTGTTTCACCTGACGCCATCCCTGATGCATATGCTGGTCTCACTCAGATTGAAGTGAGCCCACTGGAGCAGCTGAGCTCCAATGAGCTCTCCGAGGCTCAAGACTCTGACCCAGTCATAGGGGTAGTGAAGCTCCAGGTTGAGAGAGGCCAAGGTGTCCCAGCTCCTAGGCATCCAAACCCAGATGTTATCCTGCTGCAGCGAGAAAATTCCAAACTTAAGGTAAAGCGTGGCCTTCTATTCAGAGTCACCAAGAGACCCTCTGGACGGGAAGTGAGTCAGCTTATCTTACCTGTTAAGTATCGGCAAATGGTGTTGAAATCTGTGCATGATGATGCTGGTCACCTCGGCACCGAACGAACCATAGAGCTCATTAAGGACCGGTTTTACTGGCCCAAAATGGCCTCTGAAATTGCAACATACATCCAGAACTGTGGAAGATGTGTAGCTAGGAAGTCCCTTCCGCAGAAAGCTGCCCCTCTACAGCAGATCACCAGCAATGGCCCTCTAGACCTGGTCTGCATAGATTTTCTGTCCATTGAGCCAGATACTAAAGGCATAGCTAGCGTGCTAGTTGTTACTGACCATTATACCAGGTATGCTCAGGCATTTCCCACAAAAGATCAGAAAGCACTTACTGTTGCCAAAGTCCTTTTTGAGAAGTTCTTCGTGCATTATGGGTTGCCTGCTCGCATCCACTCAGACCAGGGCCGAGATTTTGAAAGCAAACTCATAAAAGAGCTTTTGACTCTGCTTGGCATTCGCAAGTCCAGAACCACACCCTACCACCCTCAAGGTGATCCTCAGCCTGAGCGGTTCAACCGCACTCTCCTGGCAATGCTTGGCACGCTTGATCCAGCTCAAAAGCCGAAATGGAGCCAGCATATAAGCCAGCTCGTGCATGCTTATAACAGCACGCGAAATGATGCCACAGGGTACTCGCCCTACTTCCTTATGTTTGGAAGAGAGGCACGGCTACCAGTTGATTTGTGTTTTAGTGTTGGAACAGACGGAGAGGATGGTTTAAAGCACCACCAGTATGTGGCCAACATGAGAAAGGAACTACGGACTGCTTACGAGTTAGCCACTAATGCAGCTTCCAAGAACCATGAACGGAACAAAAAACTGTATGATGCGAGAGTTCGAAATCAGACTCTGGAGGAAGGCGACAGGGTACTGGTTCGCAATCTTGGTCTCACAGGAAAACACAAACTACAGGACCGATGGAACTCACTACCCTATGTAGTGAGCGCCAAGTTACCCAATCTCCCTGTGTATCGTGTAAAACCAGAAAGGGGAACTGGCATAGTGAAAACAATACACAGAGATCATCTGTTGCCCATTGGTTACCTGGTGAGGATGCCCACTCGATCAGAACGAACAGTGCAGCCAAAGAGACCAATGACCAGGGCACAACAAACCAGAGGTGAGAACGAAAATCAGACACAAAACCCAAGACCTGTAAGCCAAGAGGAGTACAACTCAGAGTCTGATGAGGAGAATGTCTACTACTTACCTCCACTGACCTTTCGTGCGTGTACAGACTTTCAAAGTCATGAGACTGAGGAGAGCGATGCTCAGGTCCTGCACGACAGACCCATGAGAGCTCATCTTAGTGCTCCTGACTTACCTGAGACGGAGGAACAAGCAGATGAACTTCCAGCAGCAGATAAGCAAATGGAGGAAAGTCCACAGACACACCGAGACTCTGTGGTGAACACAGAGCTAGAAGAGGGAGACGTCCCTACACCTAGCACCTTGGTTGTGGATGCTGACTCCTGCCATGAACCCAATGCAAAAAGGAAAGTGAAACCTGTGCTACGCCTCAGTTACGATGAACCTGGAAAGTCGACTGACAGACCTGTGACTATCAGTTATCGAGGCATGATAATTCAGATTAGCTGCGACCCAGACATCATACAGACTATACACTAGCCAGAGGTTGTTTAGTTGTATAGTGAACTGTTAATTTAGGTCTGATGAGGACATCCAGACGTTTAGAAGGGGGAGGATGTAGCCCTTGCTAAAATAATTGATTTATTTTGATAACAAATATTCATAATTCATAAAAGTTCATTATGTATTGAAGTGGGTAAACGTTCATAAATATAGTTAAAATGCAGAACAATTTAAAAATGCAAAAGAAGTGATCTGTTAAAATACAAGTTATGCCATTTCATTTCATAGTGTGAGATATGAGTCATTGTGTGTTGTTTAGGCTCACTGTATTATTACTTGTTTTGAGAGTTGTCAATCATTTATTTCTTTGATGGTATTGGCATGTGTAGAGCTCAGGTACCTCCGGCCAATCGCAGGGCAGTCTGCAGGTGAGGGGGTGGGACAGAGCGGGATGTTTGATTGAGGTGAGCGGAGCGACGAGAGGAGGGAGACGAGTTAACTTGATGGAGTCCGTGTTGGAGTGGTTTAGTGGATCAGAGTTTATACTTTCATGGGGAACGGCCAGTGAACCTGATGTAAAGAACTTTGTGACCAACTGAGAGGAGAAGGAGACGGACGTTTTGACGGCATTAAAGAGGGAAGCAAAGCTCCTGTGAACTACGTAGGATCTGCGTCCTTCCTGCTGTGTGTGTGTGAGCTGTGGATCCTGTCGGCCCGCTTGGACTGTGACCTGCTGCTGCGCCCTGTCGGTGACCTGTTGACTACCCGTTACTCCACTAACTGTCGGGAGCTGTGAGTACTTGATTTGCACGTGCCTTTTATTTTTCTTCTGCTTATTAAAAGTGAAGCGGCCAGTGTGTTTTAGGCCACAACGCACCCAAGCTACGACACAGGCCTGCAACAGGGGGTTTAGATGACTTGTAGAGACTGTTGTGGACCAGGTGTGAGTGTGTGAGTGCGTGTGGGTCCATCATATCCTGTATTTAAGTTTTGCTTCATTTTATTTGATGTTATAAGAGACTGAATAATAGTAAAACCGATACTATTTCTGTTAAATACAACAATCTCACTATATCCAAGTGATTTATTCAATTTCCTTTTATTTATTTTGAGAGTAAGAACTTACAACTAAAGAGTCTTTACGTTTAAAGTTTGGTTGTGTGGTGTTTTATTTATTTAGAAGCATAAACAAAGGGAATATCATAAGAGTAACCCAGGCCCCCCCTATATGTACATGAGGCGGGTGTTACACAAATTTTATGTTTGCTGGAATAGTCACTTTCCTACAGTTTCATTTTGTATTGAGAAAAACACGCAATATAAGAAGGAGGAAGGACTGGGTGAAAATTAGATGAAAAAACAAATAAGTTTGGGAAAAAGGTAACAGAAAATCTCAAGATGACAAAAATATAAAAATCCAATCTTGATAATTGGGAACAATGCATTTATATAATCAAAAAAATGTAACTTATAACATTTTAGTGACAAAATAAATGTTGAAAAGATCCAGTTTTGTGTTTATTCTTGAGATTAGAGGGTGTTTGGTCTTGCTTGTGTGTTTACATGTCGAGCAACGGCTGTCAAGCATAGAGAAATACAGAATCAAAGATGATTAACATGATGAAAAATCCCTTCACATCTCTCAACAAGTCTCACACTCTCATCTCAATGCTCTAATGAGATGCAGATCATTGCGAGCGACATTTGCAACTGCAGAATGTGCTGTAATCCTACAACAGAGAGATCCATCAGCACCAACGCTGACAGACAAACACGGCAGGCGGGGACACACAGCAGGAAAAGACAGCAAGGGTGTGACAGTAAAACCAAATCCTGATGCCTAAAACACTCGGCACAATAAACCACATCCTACTTTGAGATTAAACTCAGCGAGACAGGAGGGCAAAATATTAAGACTGTACCTCGAGAGAAAAAAAGGACATTGATAGGCGACGAGACAGACAAAAATAACACTAAAAAGACGAAATATATAATGAACGCGGATACTGAGCAGAGTAGAAGAATGGGAAATGAATAAAACACATCCAACAAGATCTAAGACTGACGGTGTGAGAAGGGAGAGATGAAGAGAATAGAGATAGGAGAGTTGGGCCCTGGGAGAAGTGAGTGACAGTAAATTCCTGAATGCAGACAGATAAAGAGAATCCTCTCCTAAAGCCAGGGGACGAGTTAGTGTGTGCGTCAATCTGTGCTGCATGCTGATGTATTACCTTGCAATTCTACCCTGATCAATAAAGTTTGCAGGATAGGCTAAAAAAAAAAAAAAAGGGTCAAGGGATTAACTTGCTCCATTTGTGGCCATGGTGAGAGCCAGTTTGATCCTGTAATTGTTTGTTTTTTAGGTTCTTTCACATCTAAACTCAGCTTCCAAAGCAGGTGAGACATGTTAAAAGAGGATTGCAAAATGTTATACTACAACAAATGCGTTTCGACTTTGGAAACAAATTAAAGACAACTTTTTCAATTCCAGAAACTCCAGGAAATCCAGACGTCTAAAATTGGATTATTATATTTACATTCAATGTGTGCACGGATGGCTTCACTTTCTGGGCCAAGACATAATCAAATGCTGTGAGTCATTGTACTGTTGAGTTAAAGAGTTTAAAAGTTATTGTAGAAGCAGTTTAAAATTGACTCATTTATTTCCTTTTTAGCGACCGACTTCTTTCATCCATTATAAAGAAAGTCTGTATGTACATAAATAATTTGCGATGCTTCTCATGTAACACAGAAGAGAGCAACGCAAGGAGGTCACTTTATCTGCAGTGTTGGGACTGCTTTTATGAGAAAAAAGGCCTTTTGAAGAGAGGAAAAAAAAATAATCACAGTGCCACCACAGATCCACACTCAATCATGCACAAACAAAACTAATGATAAAGAAGTGGTGTCCTTGCAGAATAGTCTGCGATGATAATTGGTCTTATAATACTGACAATGGAAAAGGGACACACAAAATATTTTGTTAAATTCAAGAGATATTTGTGCATGAAATGTGTATTGTGTGCAGGTAAAGCAGTGGTATGTCGGGGCTGCTCTTGGGCAAGGATATTTGAGGATGGGACAAAATTCTTCAGTTCTAGCAATCAATACTGTTTGCAGTGGGAGGACAGGAAAAAAGATGGGATAAGAAGGGAGGTTGAGGGGAAACTTTCTTGTTTTCTTCTCATTAAAGATCTTTCTGTGTGTGAATGTATCAAACATCTCTTGGATTATAACTACATGAAAATGATAAATAAATTCTATGATATATTGTATTTTTGTTGCCATTTCAGATAGAACATGCTAATTAATACAAACTACAACATTTAAAAAAATAAAATAATTCCATTGTTTTGAAATATCCATCTGTGAGATTTCCACTGTTACTCAAATACAATGAAAGTGAATGGAATTTTGTTTGTGGTGCTAACAGCAGAGAGACATTACATTGCATA
The DNA here is from genome assembly GCA_031216445.1 of Lateolabrax maculatus. Classification (NCBI taxonomy): domain Eukaryota; kingdom Metazoa; phylum Chordata; class Actinopteri; order Acropomatiformes; family Lateolabracidae; genus Lateolabrax; species Lateolabrax maculatus. The sequence goes on along the minus strand of CM062197.1, from coordinate 12,097,724 downwards.
ACATGTTAAAAAAAAAATGTATCAGAAACATCTCTTTCCTGACACAATGTCCCTGATCTCTTTGTAGCTCTGGTAGAAAATTGGTCCCATAAAAACTGAGTAAGAGCGACATTGCTTATGGATAGATATCCATACAAAACTACTGTATCTGCACCACCAGACTTAAGTGAGAAAAATGTGTGTTTTTATAATTAATTAATTAATCATTTAGTCAGTTGACTGGAAAAAATCTAACAAACTATTGTGATAATTAATGGATCATTAAGGGTGGTTTATCAAACAAAAATACCAAACATCCTCTAGTTTCAGGTTCTCAAATTTTTTTCAGAGAATTTGCTGCTTTCTTTATTTTTTTCTCTGTTTTGTTTATTTCATTGTGATTTTTTTTTTTTTTTTTTTTTATGCAGCTCTATTATAACTATCTGAATGTGCCCCATCCAAAGAGAAGCCTGGGAAACAAGCCGTGCTCCAGCTCATTACAGTTAACTACAGTGATCCCAGCTGGTCTTAACCTGAGATGGAGGGTGCTTCCTGCCACTCTTCCCCTCTAGATGAGCCTGTAATAGGGCCACGTAATTACCAGTGGCTGCCTCGGAGCTCTGCCCAACTCAAACGCCCAGGGCTCTCATTACCCACAATGCTGCCTGGGCTCTTAAATATCAAACACCTCTTTGTGCTTGAGGCCTAACCGCACCTTAGCCCACGGCTACCCCTCTGTGCTCTGCTGTGCATGCATGTGTGGGATTGTTTGTGTGTGAGTGCGTTCCAGCACACATCTGAATTAGTGTTTTAACACATCTACATGGGTGTAACTGCTTGCATGTACATTTATGTGTTACAAGAACATAATGCTCACTTCCTGTAAAAAAGAGGCTAGTACAGGAGGAGTTGATTTGGTGGGTTTTTGGGAGAAAGACACTGAGGAGGATGCTTTGCACTTTGTTGAACCTGCTGCTGTGATTCACTATAGTGCTGTCTTTTAACAGTACGTAAACACTGTTTTTTTTTTTTTTATTTACATTTTTGTCCTTTCCTCCAAATACGAATCAGTTTGCAGTAACACCAATTCTCCTGAGAGGGAGAAGGAGGACCAAGTGGCTCTAATAATATTATGGACTGATAACATAAACTTTTAAAAGCCTCAGGCCTTTTTATTTAAGCCAGACTGTTGCCAAGAGCAGAGAAAAATAAAAAACTTTGCAAGAGCATGGACAATCAATTAGTCAATGTTTCTCCTTTCATGTGCATAAAGGAACTATTATTCTTCTACGCATTAGCACTTTCTTCTAAGTGCATTAGCACCACAGTATGAAAAACACTTCTGAAAAATGGGTCTAAGGCTAATTCACATAACCATTAGTTCATGTTTTCAGAGAGAAAATGTGCAATACATGTTTGTCTTCTTGTGTAAACATTTTTGATGTTGCTGGTTAAGGCATTCAGTAATTGTAAACTGTAGAGATAATAACCATCTAAGCAGGACTTTTATACCCCATTTTAACTAAATAATACATACAGCCCTAGTGGTGTACAAAATAACCTTGAAAAGTAACCCATGATCTTAACATTATGTCTTAATTCAACACTTTATGATACATAGACCTGTAGTCCAGCCATTTAGCTGAGTTTCTCAGTGTGAATCTGAGAATTTCTCTGCAAAGTCCATTAAATTCAAATACCCCAATGATGGGGAGCTTACGAGGCTCTACTGTACATCAATTGTTCTGTGACTGCGTGGTCTAATACAGTTCCATCATATCTGATCATGCAGGAGGAAAATTAACAGACTGAGGGAACTGAGAGTCTGTTGCAACTTGTTCCAAATGCAAAGATTTTATGAAAGCATTCATTGTGGATGCTTTATTTTTTTATTTTTGTTTAATAATTTATACTGCATTGCTTTACAAACTATTCTATAAATACATAATTGTTATTTTTATTTGTTACAGAGGCCCCTAAGGACAAAACACACGAAGAAACAATAAGAAAATGTGCTTCAAAAAAGACTAAGACAACCAACTTTTTGTGTGTTTTGGTTTTTGAACATGTTCCACTTCTGTGTGCTTCCACTCTTGCATGCATTTTATTCCACTACTTCATTAATGATCAGATTTTGTTTAGTATTACAACATTTCAGATTTATTTCCGGAATTGGCAGATCTGCAAACACTTCTTAAGCTCTCCTTCACACGCAGAAATCTCCTACGTGAGACGCCCAGTTACTGATTGCTTGATTAGCTGCTGCCTTGGTAAATAGACGCTAATTTCATGCATATTGCAAGCAGACATATAGAACGAAACGTACAGAATTTAAAGAGCCCATTTTATGTGCATAAATCAGGAAGTGAATAACAGAATGCATCTTAAGTTGGCCAAAACACAGATGATTTTACACATAAAAATGAAAGCATGTTTCTATGTTATACCAACTGAAAGTGGTCGTTGCTCTATGTACGAAAGTTGTCTCGACCTTCTAGAGCCAAACAGTTGAAATATAAGCACTCAGTGATTGCTTTTGAGTTACAATATTTATTATGCCGCTTGTATTTTCAATGCATGTTGTTAAAATGTTGTTCTTCTCTATGCTGAGAGAGGACAAGCCCTGAGAAATCAGCCCTGCATCAAGACAGAATATACAGTAATTCTACTTGACACACCCTGCAGTCATATTCACAAATTATACAGGGGGTCTCATTAAATCATTGAACTGTGAAAATGATGAGCGTTATTGTCTGCACCACAAAAATAAGTTTTCTATCTTTGATGAACCTGGAGGCCTTATCAGTTCACCAGTAAGCTAATATGATGTAGCATCGTTTGTAGTATACAGTTACAGACAAAGGGCTTCTGTCGACCTACGCACATTTATCAGAAATTGATATTCTGATCCACCAGTGCACTGCTGCTCTGAATGGCTGATAACTTTATAGGCAAATCCTGAATCAAATGAAGTCAGTGCAAATATCAGTCACCTCATGCATCTGAAGCTGATAGAGAGATGGCTTCCATTTGCAGAAACCCAGTGATTATGAATGGAAACAAAAGGATTATCAAAAGTATGCTTCACTGAACTGTTTGTCAAATCTGCCAGGAACAATTGACAAAAATTAAACTCACAATGAGCTGGAATATGATGATTGGCAGCTGACTCGCAGGTTTATCACAGTTACTATAACTGAGTTGCTACACTGTGTGATTAATGATTCTCTGAACCCTGACAACTATTGCAGAGACTCTGAGAGGAGAGTTACAGATTCACTCAAAGAGATGAGTTTAAAGGTTAGAAAGACCATACCATACACAAAAAGTGACAGGTTTGATCTTCACCTAAGCCAGTTCAACATTTTGTTGAAATGTCATTTGGTTACAACATTTTGTTGAAATGTCATTTGGTTACACATTCAGGCCTTTTCTGCTTGTAGTGTAAAGTCTCTATGCATAAAAAAAAACCAATTAAATCTCAATGCAAGTATAAACATTAAATCTTACCGTTATCCTCAACGGAGAAATGGAAGAGATCAGATGTGGCATTTTCTTCATTCCGTAACACATAGCAGATGTTCAGGTCATCAATATCAGCTGTAACAGGAAAGTGACTTTAGATTTTTGGAGTGATAAAACAGGAATAAAAATCAGGGCTGGAAAAAGCACATAAACAGTTTTTTTAAAAAAACATGGTAAAGCCCTCAAAACCAACAAAGGAGAACAAACAAAAAATCGAAATTAAACAACAGTAAATGTTTTGATGTAGTAAATGACAGAATGCAAATGAGGGCCAGTGTACTCTGCATTTTAAACTGGAGGGTTACACTGTCATGTCAATGTGAGATGATGCATGATGAAAAGTTTAACAATCACCTTGGTCCAACTTAAAACAAGGTGATGGCTACATTTTAAATTGCATATCGAAGAGATTTGTCCTTGTCAAGATTTTAAAAAATATATTTATGAAACAATTTGCATTTTAAGATTAAAAAAGAAATTGTGGCTACAGAAATAGCCTCAAACACACTTTGAAGTTGTTTTATGGCTTTATGGTTTGTTCAAACACCCTCTGTCGAATAATTGTTCAAAGATGGAAGCTGTCCTGCTTCGGCACCATATCAGCTATAGTAACAGCAGGTCTCTAGTATCACACTGATTCCGTGCCTTATCAGTACTCAGCATGAACAATTTTCTACCAGAGAAAGCATTCTGAAAGTCATGCATCCGTAATCCAGGACGATAAGGCCACAACCTCAAATCCGAGACAGCTCAAGCTAAACCAACAGAAAACGTTTAAATCCTGAACTTGTCAGCTCTCTGTGTCAACAGCCTGAAAACCAGGTGACAGTGGATCTTTTAATGACAGGCGAGGGTAAAAATGTTAAAAACAGGATTGCGGTGGGTACCTACACTTCCACAGCTGTTTCCCCAACTTCTCTGAATTACAGGGCTCTGCCTTCATTTTTTTCCACCATTCTCCAGAAACATCTATTACAGTGCAGGAAAATCATCAAGACTGTGAAAGGGCTTGGCCCCTGTGAACCATCTCCTTCAATAATAGATGTCAGAAGAAGGAGGTTCATAAAAGTATAAACCCCTGACTCCTGGCTGGGACAGATCTTAAACCTCTTAGGTGGCTTCCTGTCATTGCTGCCTCTCCTTCTTCCCTTCGAACATGGAGACACGGACAAAACAGTCTATAATTTTACATTTATACATTTGGGTTTCGTGAGAGTACTGTTCTACTTTCAGATTAGTGTTCATCTTTTCACATTAGTGAGTATTGATCTGACTGTACAGGAGAGGCGGCAAGAAAAGGATGTTCTCTGGAGTGTTGTGACACAGCCTTGAACCCGAGGACCTTGCAAATATAAAGTCAACACTGTGAACCCGGGGCCCAATGTTCATCAAATATTTAAAGAGAATGCCTCATGGGATGTGCCCTGGAAATAGGATGAGTAAATAAAGAGCGAGGGATTGTCTCTTTCACCTGACTGATTCTTCTGACGAGCCTGTTTGCTCTCTCTCAGTCACTCTCTCACGCTCCTTCCCTCATTCTTTATTTCTCTCATGCCACCTACACCTCCCCCTCCCTCCCTTTTCTCCTGGCTCCTTTGCACTCTCTTCCACTTTACTTGCTCTCTGCACCCTTTTCTGCCCCTTTGCCTTTCTTTCTCGCCGCACTGTAGTCTCATCAGTGCCCTTTTTTTTTTTTTTTTTGCAGCCTGCAGCCGCACAGTGGTTGTCAGACTTGTCCATCTCCTGCAGACTGAAGAGCTCGTTTTCACTTTGTGTTCCCAGCCCCTGTTTGTGCATATGCCAAGCTGTGGCACAAGCAGGTGAATTTCCTTACTTGTTCGTATAATTGCCACAGCATGATATGAAATACAGCTTTGATTGCATCGCTTTAAACCTCAATCAGTGGCATTGTTGTCTTGGTTCAGACTGCATTATCAATAAACAGACATGCACACATACAAAAAAAGTTTACAAATTCATAGTTCATGTGGCATATCTGTGTGTTGGTGGTGTACATAAATGTATTTGGTTGAGATATTTCCATTTAATGAAATTTTAAGATGCACAAATTGTAATAAATTGCTTTCTAATGGAACTGACCTGATCCAACCATCAGAATGTGCTGCAACTCAAATGCCATCCTGTAACTAAAAGGTTTGCACTGACCTTTCCCCATGATCTACTTCTGTCCTGCTTCATTTAACAAACCGCTGTAGAGAACATCAGATGTGAACATTTCCCCAGAGATGCAGAAATAATAAATTATTCATCTCCAACCGTCTACAAGACATTTGTGTGAAACATCAGCCTCTAACTTTGGTCTGCTAATTATGATTTGATGAGCAAGGCACATCTAAATCAGGCCCACAAATTAACTATTGAAATTCCCAAGCCTGCACTTGTCACACATATGAATAATTATTACTCCATAAATTAAAATCTTAGGTAGGCAGTGTGAAAAGTTAATCAAAACTTACAGATTTGCAAGGATTTTAACTTTAACATTTAGTATCGCATCACACATAAGGGGATTATAATTATTTAATTTTTTTAAAAGATGATTAAAACCACTTCCATTTTCCAAATAAGCACATTAATATAGTTATATTATTATAATAATATTAAATTTTTTTAAAATATTTGAGTGGGGATTATTTCATGTCAGATTGACACAAATGTAATTTTTCTTACTAAAAATAATTTGTAATTCTTGTTATTATATGAGAGAGTGGAATAACCTTTCAGGTAATTTTGTTTACCAGATATGACAGATTGACCACTGAACGGTACAAAATCATTGTCATTTGATTTACTGTGCACATACAATACTAATGCAAAGGTCAAACATTATAATACTTATGGGAGTTTTTTTTCAGGGCTTACCTTGACTAAATGTGTTGATTGAGTTGTTCCCTTGTGCCAGGTTGACGATGTAACCGTGTTTGGGCTGGACGGTGATCTGGAACACCAGGGAGGCCGGACTGCTGTCTCTGTCCTCTGTCCTCAGCACTTTGGGGTTGATGGGGAACCCCAGGTGACCTGTGGTCAAGATCTTCAAAGTGGGGGCACCTTTATTCACCACGATCTGGGGGGCACCGTTGTCAATCGCCACAATGGTGATCTTCATGGTTTGAGGGTGCCGAGTCTCGAATACGGTGTCGGGTAAAACATAAAAGTCAGTGTGTGTGCCATCACTGATAGTAAAGGAAAAGGAGTCTTCTGATGATTCAGTTCCGTCGTGTTTGTAACTGATGAGGTTTTCGTTGAGGTCTTGTTTGGTGAAGCTGGTGACGGGGGTGGATTGGTTGTAGAGGAGTTTACCGTGAACAGGCAGCTGGGTGACGGTGAATTTCAGCAGATCCTCAGGTGTGTCCTGGTCCTCGGCAGTGAGTTCAAATGGTGTAATCAGCTTAATCTGCCCTTCTGTGACAACTAGACTATTTACAGTGACAACAGGTTTCTTATTATCAACATCCACAATAGAGACTCTGAATGTTCTGAAAATAGGATTGTAGCCGTCGGTGACTTCAAACTCAAAACTGTCCATTTTCACCTCATCGTCTGAGGTGTGGATGTAGTAAATCTTACTGCCAGCCAGTTGGAGTTGAGTAAAAGACGCAATGGGCATCCCAGGAGTATCTGTACACTCCAGGTGGCCTCTGACAGGGGCCCTTGTGATGGTGAAGACCAAGTTCTCATCAGGGCTGTTGAGGTCAGTGGTGCTGAGAAGATCTGTGGTCAAAGTCACTCTGCCTCCTTCTCTCAGAGACACGCCTTTACTGACCACATCAGGGAACACCATGTCAATACTGCCCACAGTGATGTAGAAGTAACGATCAATTAGTGGGTTGATTCCATCTGTGACGTCAAATTTGATCAAGTCTCGGATGCCCTCCTGACCGTTGTGTGTGTAAAGTATAAACCCTGCATTGATTTCAGCTTGTGTGAAATTCATGCCTAACGTGATGTTCTCCAGAGACCCAGTTGGGATTTTCCTCTGCAGGAGACCCTGACCGGGCCCGAACCGGATGATATACGTGAGTGTGCTGTCATCTGAATCCAAATCTGTTGCTTTCAGCACTTTGTTGTTGATTTCTTTGGTCTCCCCAATTTCCACCTCCAGGCCGTCGTTGATGAGCATTCTGGGGGTTTCGTCATCAACGGCAATGATCAAAACCATGGCTGTTTTTTGCACGGAGTACTTTCCATCAGTCAGAGTGACATCAAAGCTGTCCTCCGTTGTCTCTGAGTCATCGTGCTCATAAATAATACTTGATGCCTCCCTAATCTGCTCTAAAGTGAAATTAGTCACCAAAACCGAGCCTGTGGATAGCTGGTTTAAAATGGCACCATGTTTGGGAGGTTTGGAAATGATGAACAAAAGCTCTTCAGGTGGAATATCGGCATCGGCCCCATTCAGAATTGGAGTGTCGATGACGATGTTCATCCCTTCCATCACAACTATCTCCCTCAGATAAATGTCTGGCTTTTCATCATTTGCTGGGATGATAACGACTGGAAAGAAATGGTTTTCTGAGAAATTGATGCCATCGGAGCACCTAAATGTGAACCTGTCCTCCACTGGCTCTACCCCTTTGTGAATGCTCTGCACATAGTAGATATTCCCCTCCCTGATTGCTCTGATGGTAAAAGCGCTGATAGCCGTTCCTGACCTGGACTTTTCTGAGCCTGGGGCGGGTGATATATTTTCCACATAGCCGGCAGTGGGCTGGGCAATGATGGTGCAAAGGATATCATCCGTTGGAGTGTCATTATCATCAGCATTCAAGTGCTGAGGGCCGATGGCGTATTTCTCCCCTTCAATGACACTGAATTGAATCCCAACTCCGACCTCAGGGGCCTGACTGTCAACAGGAAGGATAGTGACTCGAACGTGGACTCCGTTGACCTTATTGCCACCTACTGTCCAATCATCGGACATATCTGTGAGAGTCAAATTGAAGCCATCCTGCTGAGAGGTGAGACCTATCTCACCACTGGTGTGCGCGTACACAACCACACCATTAATAATGTCAGCCTGCGTGAACCTAGTGGCCGGCACCCCTTTAACCAATATTTCACCCATAACTGGAGGATCTTCCACAATAAAGGTCAGCTGGAGGTCATCTGTGTCATCATCATGGCCTTGAATGACATTAGTTGTGATTTCTGTGGCTCCGTTTTCCAGCACATCCATATGAGAGCCGATTGTTCCCGCAGGCAGGCTGATGGTTGGAGTTTCATCATCGACGGGCTTTACATTAACTTTGACTGTCACGGTTACAACATGAATCCCATCACTGACATCCAGCTGAAATTCATCGCTCATCGTCTCCTCCCCACCATGAATGTATGATATCTTCCCCTCTGAGATATCATCGAGTCTGAAAACCCCTTTTTTCTCTAAGTCAGTGAATGCAACCTGAACCGTGCCATGCTTAGGGGGCTGGCTTAGAGTAAAGGTAATTTGTTTACTCTCTGTGTCGAGGTCTGTGGTGTCGAGCTCAGCAATACCGATGATGTGCATGCCGCGTTCAAACACAGTAAAGCCAGTGTTTGTAATCTGAGGAGGTTTGTTGTTGACGGGCTGGAGGTAGATAGTAAAAGCCCCTTCTACACTGTTCCCAGCCGTGTCTTCAACAGTGTAACGAAACTGCACGACGTGGGCTGTAATTCCAAGCTCAATATCCGGGGGCCCAAAGGAGATCTTATGATGATTAATTTGAGCTTGTGTGAACTCGGTGACTTCTGTGTCAGGGCTGTCTGTCAGAACCAAAGAACCAAACACAACTGGATTATTTTCATCTGTATCTATCGGGGGCTGGATGACTGTGTATTTGAGGTCACGGTCCTCAGAATCCAAATCAGTGTAGCGCAGGACCTCTTTGCTAAAATGAGTGAGCTTGTACTCCTGAACGGTCATCTGCAGGGTGGTGCCAGGGAACAGCTCAGGGGGAATGTCATCTATGGGTAAAACCCGAATTATGAATACACTCTCTCCGGACTCATTAGGGGGGTCGTTGTCATCCTGAACGGTGAACAAAAACTGATCCATGATGGTATCCGTGTTGTGAGGGCCCGTGTGCTTGTAGAACAACTTTCCGTCAGTGATATCTTTCTGAAGCCACTCTGTCACCTCCTTCTCATACACTTCATCCTCAGCATTGAACTTCCAAGAGGAGGGGTCCTCCGGGGCATCTGACTGCCTTAGGAACACCGTGCCAATAGTAGAAAAGGGGGGGACAACAGTGAATTTAATAGTTGAGTCTTCAGAGTCAATATCTGCAGCGCTGAGCATGAGGGGAGTTATAGGCATCATCTGGTTTTTGAACAGCACCAGGCCTGTGTTGGCATTTATAATCGGTGGCTCGTCATCAGTGGGAACGATTGTAATGGGGAAAAGGAATTCTACCTCATTTTTTCCATCCGACATCTTGAAGACAATGTTGTCGCTGTATGTGTCGCTCCCATCATGCTGGTAGACAACGACCCCTGTTGTAAGGTCAGCGGGTGTGAAGAATTTCCTGCGAGTGCCCAGCACCATGAGGTCCCCGTGGCGCAGCCCATCCACCACTGTGATGCTGACCGAGTCCAGGTTATCTTCATCGCTGATCTCCAAGTTGTGGGTGCTGAAGAGGGGCCGAGACTGACCCTCATAGAGCAGCTGACCCGTGTTGCGTGTCACAACAGGGGCCAAAGAGTTCATGGGCTTCACAACTATCATGAAGGCGAAGGGGTCTGAGACGGCCCCGTCCGTGTCTACTACCTCAAACTCAAGCTGGAAAATCCTCTCGGTGTCTGAGTCCAAGGAGGGGGGCTTGTAGGCTATTTTCAGATCACGCAAGTCTCTCTGGTAGAAAGACGTGATGGGGAGGTTTCTGTCATCGGTGCTGACTATGTAGCCCTCCTCATAAGATAAGGGAGAGGTGATGTTGAAAATGAGCTCGTCCGGGTCTGACTCGGCATCTTCGGCCGCAAGCATGTCAGGGGTGAGGGCGCTCATGACAAACTGGCTGACCTCCATCATCATCATGGACACAAAGCTGGGTTTGGGGGGGGTGTTTTCCTCCCCCTCTTTGATGCGAATCATTAGATGGAAGTGCTCCTGCTTCACCAGGTTGCCCTCCTTATCGTGCAGCTCCACCACCATGGGCACATAGTCTCTGTTGGGAGACTTGCGCTCAAACGTGTGCTCGTAGCGGATGTCGGCCTGCGTGAATTCATCGCAGTCCATCATTTTGGAAAGTTTCCCCCCGTCAATGAGTGTCCCATATCTGGGCAGCGCGCTGCCGCCGGACAGGGACGTCACCTCGCATTTATGAGAGTCTCTGTCGTAAGTGAACTCCGCAATCTTCCTATCAATGGGGTTACTGATCCCCCTGAGATTGTCAACAGTGAGAGGCATGTTTTTGGTGAGTAGCTCCAGCTGCGTGAAAACCACCTCAACCTCCATCATGAAGGGGATGATAACGGTCTCGGTTTGCGCGTCGTACCTGAGCTGCAGCCGGACCCTGTCCTTGGCCGGACTCCTCGACCCGTAGTGGGAGTAAGTGACATCATTGGGGCCGAAATCGCACGGAAACTTTTTGGGAGAGAGATGCCCCGGCCTCTGCGAGAGCGGGTCGTTGTCCAGGACGGTGATGCTGCACCGGTCTCCCGGCTGCGTCTGGATCACCAGGTCGTTGATGGGATCGATGAAGACGGACCTCCCGAAAGGCACGCGTACTCCGTTGTTGGCCACCAGGATCGCGTCTTCCGACAGTTCAGATCTCAGCGCGTAGAACAGTCCGGTGCTGTCAGGCTGCGCGAAGGCAAGACCCGTGAGTGAGAAACAGAGGAGAAGTCTGTAGAACATCTTGCCCGCGGATGTGATCCAAGCCAGCCGGAAAACAGTCGCTCTGCCGAGGTGTAAGGTGGTTAAAGACGCGCCGGTCTTTTCTTGCTCGAGAAGGTTTAGAAATAAAAAAAAAATAAATAAAATAAAAAAAAGTGTTGGGAGTCCGCTGGTTGGCTACACGGTGACTCCCGTGCATCTGTCCGCCCGGACCCTCCACATACTCCGCGAGAATAGCGCGCAGGAGTTTTAACTTCAGACATTTGAGAGGCTGCGTCAAAGCGCTGCCGCCCACCTCTGCGCCTATTGGAGGATTTCGAGGGCTTGTTGCCTCCGCCGCGTCGCCATTGGGCAATACAGCTGACAATCACGGGGAGGCGGGGCCTACAGGATGCGCTCAAGTACACAGATGTGATTCATTACGTTTAGTGCAATTACTGAGTTTCTACTCTCCATTTTCATTTTTCTTTTTTTTTTTTTGTGCAAGATATAACAAGGGTGTTTAAAGTTAACATTGCCCTGAAGAAAAACAGTCTATTTAAATGTTGCTCATGAGTGCTCGACATGACACAGATCATATAATCATGTCAACTGTGGACATACTGATGAAATTGGGAGAAATGTCAAAATTGTAACCCAGAGGGCTACAGAGATTGTCAATATTGTTCATGTTATGGCTGAAAGAGAAAGTTTAATAACTCCACTAACATTGCTGTGTTACTGCTTTGATGTTAAAAGCAGATTTAACTTACTAAAGGGTTGAAAAGTGAGTGAATAACTTTAACAATGCAAACAATTAAAAAATAATTTTTATAATAATCATTTAAAACAAATTAAACTATTTGTTTCTTGTGCTTAATACAGATAATTTATGCACTAGAAGGCATAATTATGACTGTCCAATAAACCCCAAAAAGCTCATTTATACATATCCAGTGACTACATATGATTTTGTACATCGTCTTTGAACACTTGACAATCTTGAGTGCAACAAATCTAATTTTAATTTAACAGGAAACTTTAAAATCTTGTTTTAGGGAGCGTTAGAGCATTCTTTTGACTATGGCAATGACAAAACCATAAGAACAAAAGAAACTATAAAATGGGGATCAATTGCATTCAATGCATGAATGCAATTGATGCATAAAATATGGATGTGATACGGATGAGATAAACTGTGGGCTTTATTCCATAAAGGAACCTTGTCATTTGTCTGCTTGTTGTCGGCTTATTAATCCTTTCTAATGCTTCTACTTGTTTGTGTTCACTCCACACTTCCTGCAGAAAGCTTCAGTATAAATAAGTTGATAGTAGTCAAAGACTGGTTTAGTTCTTATTCATGTATGTATTAATCAATTTATTCATTTAGCTCTGTATTTTGAGTGGGCCTCTGAAACACACTGACCTTCCCTCAAGCAAGAAAAAGACACTGCACAGTCGTCCCATTGTCCAATATGCTGGAGAAAGAATGACCCATGTCCTTGTCGGTGTAGATCAGTAAACTATCGTGCAAAAAACAAAACAAATCTAAAATATTGCCATAAGCAGCAGCGTTGAGATGTGAAATACACATTAGGCTGCCAGGGACCAAAAAGTGCTGCAAATTGTTTCTTAAGACTGAAAATCTGTCCTGCTAGACCTTGGTGGTCCTAGGGGGAAATGTGTGCAGCAAGTTGGAACCTCTTTCAAGGCTAAGTCATGAGAGAGTAAACCCACTTCACTCCTCCTGCTCTGAAAACAGGCTTTTTGATGTGATAATTTCTCTGCCATTTAAACATTTTTGCTTAGCATTTTTTTATTTGATGTTTGGCATTTCTGTAGAGAGATGTGCAGTGGCTTCGGCAACTGTTGCGGCAGGGGCGTAGGACTGGGGGAAAAAGGGACTGAGTATACAGAGCCCTCATGTGCTGAAGGCCCACAAAGATACTAAAATGAATAGCCATGGATGCAGGCAGGGGCCCATAGAGAATGCCTATGTACAGGGTGCAGAAGTTTGTGCTACACCCCAGTGTTGCGGCCAAATAAAAAGCATGGTTGCCATTAATCAAATGTAAATCTGCACTGTGAATATGTAACAATTCATACTATTGCCATTATAAGGCAAATTCAGTAACTATAACCCTATTGAAGGAATTGTCTTTTGAAACTGGTAACAAGTTTCAAGCATGAATATTTGAAAGGCTCCATGCTGTTCTAACAAACCTGAGTCTTCCTCCTCATACATAAGCCTGAACCTTAGAAGTACTGCTTTTGACTACATTTTGTTCTTGACTCACCACCACCCACGTTTAAAATGGCAGGTGATTAGAGGGCTTCTAGTGCCTTGTTATTTCAAAGTACATGGCACCCCCGGCTTTTCCAGCTGTTGTACTTTTTATATGTGCTATAACATTCTTCTTGTGAATTAACATGACAGAAACCATTCAGATACACGGATGTTATATCGGCTGTGTGAGAAGTGAGTAGGACCTAGATTGAGACAGATACTGAATCCTTGAGTCTGATGAGAGACAGAGGGAGTGATGAGGGACAAGGGAGGGATGTAAAGATCATTATTAAGTCAACAAAATTAGAGACTAGTGAACATTTTCACCTGGAACTTTAAACTACAATGTTTGTTTCCCACAAAATTCTTTTCCATAGGAAAACATATAAAGGAGTCAATATGATGGCTTAATGAGAACCCATTTATATGTGATTCCCATTCGGTACCCATGTCTATTTCACATTAACATTTGTTCTGCTCCCATCAGACTAATTAGCACTGAAGTTCTGGCTCATCCCTGCCAAGCACACTGAAACTTTTGAAAAGTCCAGCCTCGGATTTATGACATATTCATACAGTACAGGATATGGGGCTCCTTCTACACAGCAGCTGCTCTGTTGTGATAAGGCCACACATGGATATTCTGGGGTTTGAGCCTATATGGGAATGTGAAAGATTCAAAACTGTCAGGTAATGAGACAGTATGACGGTTAGGTACCCATCAGATTGTTGCATTTGCATAACATCTTGGCGTGCACACCGCAAATGAAAAAAACATTCCCTACTTATCATAAAAGCTAATTTATTTGAATACACATTTTGTGATGAGCTGGACCCACATTCACCATTAAAAGCCAAATGAATATTCAGCAATACAGTACCCATTGTTATTTAGCAGCAGGAACACATCAGAGTAGATTAGCCTAAATCAATTTGACATATTTGTGTCATTTTTATTGTCAGTATGAAAATGGTTTAAGATTATTGTTGTTTGGTCTGTGAATGTACGAAGCAGTTTTTGTAATGTTTGGTCAAATGGTTTTGTCTGGTCATCAGGAGGAGAAACCATTAAAAAGTCATTAACTAGTCCCCAAAATAACTGTTAACAAAACAATAAAGATTCTCCCTACAAGGCTGCGCCCCCTAAAATATGACAGTACTGCACTAAGAAAATTTGGTTTGTTTGTAGACACACACCACCCACACACCTTTGTCCCAGCAGAACCAAGAAGTAGGAGTAATCTGTGATCCTCTAACAAAGCTGAGTGACAGTGGAAGTATACTGGGTGCTTTTTCTGCAGACATTTTTCTGCTTCTGATTTCACTTCATAGTGTGCTTTTGTCCAGCAGGGTTTGAGTCCATGCACAAAATCAGTTGTGATTAAGGAGAATTTCCATGTTTTGCATCTTGATTGCAATTGGTCGTATCGCTTTTGGAGAACATCACTCCTGGTTACATTTTTTTAAATATATGACACACAGCGCCAAATAATAATGTGCACTATGTGTATGTATTCATGAAGTGAATACATCTCAGGCACAGAAAATCATTTCCTATGCATATACACAGTGCTGGAAATAAATCGAAATACATTTTTGGGTTACTTGTAATTTAGTATTGTCCTTTCATGCTTCTTTACAACTCTACTTCACTATATTTCAAATGTAAATAAGGCATTTCCACTGCACTATATTTTGACAGCTATTGTTACTTGGCACATTCATATTTTACAAATAAAACATTTGATCAGTCTAAAATAGGATGCCTTGATATGGTTTAAACAACTCAACAGTTTATAAAGTAGTTATGATTGGTTTCTACTTGACCAAATACAATATTAAAATGCACCATAAATATTGATGCATTATAAACAATAATCCAGTAAAGTAATATGATTTTCTGAAATGGGTCATTCTGTATAAATGAGTATACCTTTACTTTTGATAGTAAAGCACATTTACTGATATACCTATACTTTAACTGAAGTTTTGAATGCATAACTTGTATTTGTCATATATTTGTATTTGTACATTGTGCTATCTGTGAAGGAAGTCTTACTGCTGGTTCACTCAAGAAGAGAAGAAGAAGTTTCAAAAGACCCGGATGTCTTAAGCAGGATTATTAATTGATGCTTGATCATGGATAAATGGGGAAAACAACAACAAGTGAAACACAGCTTGCTGCAACCCAAATCTGAAGTTGGTCCTGAAGCACAGTACTTAGCCCTCCCCAGACCTGCTAAGTTTCCTGACCTGTGAAGCACTGTCTTAACTTACCTTTAACCTACAAGAGGGAAGTTTAACATACAAGAAGGAAAATTCCTTCACACTATCAGTAATTTTGCTTTAGTAAAGGTTCTGAATACTTCTTCCACCACTTCCTCCTGCATATACATCACACAGCTGTTCCTCTCATGCTTTCAACACTCAACATCAATGAAAAGAGCCTTCCTCCTGTTACCCTACGCTCTGTCCTCACTATCTCCATAACTGCAGAGAACCTGTTGCTTCTTGAGGAAGCCCACACATAAAAGCAATAGTTCGACATGCAAAACCACAGATTTTACCTCACTGCAGAAGCAACCTGCAATTACTTTTTGTCTGGGTCAGCTAACAGGGTAATGGGAAACCCCCCACCACAAATGCACAGACACATTCACACAAGGACATATAACCGTACAAATACACATCTGGTCTGTCTTTGTTCCCATATTACAGTCGTAAAAAAAGTAGGCATTCAGAGGACACACCACAAACTATTTTCTCCAAACAGGCATCTCAGTACCGCAGATGCTCTGTAATCATCAATACAATGACCGTGTGAGTTTACACAAAGTGCAGTTCTGGTAAACGTTTACTGTCTGGTGAAACTGCTGTTTGTTCCTGCGTCTCACACACTCATTTACATTACAGATGACAGTGCTCCTGTAGGCTTTTGCCTTTCAGTTACAGGGACATGGTTATTATTATGAATTAGAGGGGAATTGGGTAAATATCTGTTGTATATGTGATTCTGTTTCTAGATGAATTGCCCTGAAAGTTGTGAGAAAACAGACTTTCAGTGAACCACTTTGCCCCTTTCTGGCTTTTGAAAGACACTCAAGTTTGCATCCATTTCTTTCAGGACTACCGGCTACTCTACGTTTGCGAAAATCATGTGTTTCCTACCTGTGTTGACATTCACTGGTGGGACATTGAATCCAGAAGAGCCTCTACACTGAATTGTGAGGCATTAATGACTTGTTTACAGCTGTGTGTGAAACCTTTCCTGGCTGGTTGGCTTTGTGACATTCCCCTTACAAAGCGTATTCTCTCTATTTCATGTGATTTCACAGAGGTGATGAGTCTAATAAGGGACAAGCCTGCCACACTATATCAGACATCAGACAAAGCACTCAGCCGTCAGCCCTGCAGGCAGTGTCAATTTGCAGCGGCTGTTGTCAGCTCTTATGGCATGTTGGAGGTGAACGTTTGTTACAGTACTTTTACAGCATTTTCTTGTTACTGTGAATTCTATGGACCAAAGAAGAAAGAGGAGAAGAAAGGAGAAGACCAGTGAAACATTCTGTGCTTCTTAGTACTTTAACAAGACTTCCACATTAATTGTTGTTCTATTTTCACATAAACCTTTTGGAGCGTAAGAGAAGATAAGAATAGAAGGCCCACAGAGGAGAACAAATTAAGCTGTATGTTCCTGAGACCAAATATTCCTGTGAGACAAGAAGAAACGTACTTGAATGACTACACAGTTAGTTACACGGTAGATGCAATTAGTGCTGTTTAAACTCTATCAGAGTATGAAGCAGATTATTTATGGTCACACAGTATAACCAAAAGATTTCAGTAGTCTAAGAAAAAGTAAAGAAACTCCTCCATTCCTCTGAATTTGAATAAGGTGGATCAATCATTTAAATGCAGTCATGATTTCCATCTTAATGGCCAGGGAAAGAAATGGTGCTATTATTTTTTAATAAGCTACTGCTCTCTGGTGGTGAAGGGCGGCAGCAGCATTCCAGGAATCAGCTATGAGTCAAGAGCTACAGGTTATCAAGTTATCAAGGGCATCTTGATATAAATCAGCGACAGCTAAGTGTGAATCATGCAGGAATAGGTTCAGCATCAGAAGCGATTCATTTCCACTGATCACGACACGGCTATTTGAGTTTTTGCTGGCTCATGGCTGAGTGTGGTAAACAGAATCAGAGGGTTACCACATGTTTTGCATGTAAGGTTTTAAGAAAGATATACTGTAGAAGGGCATCATCAGCCGTCACAACTGAACTTGGAGTCAGAACAAAGAGTGCAGCTGGTTTGAAGGTTAACAGCCTTCTGTATGACACCTTTTCCCTTTACTCCTGCTCTGTTCTTTGCACTGCCAATGAGCTGTTCCTTGTCCACTAACAGCTGCTGTACATACACACATACACACACACACACACACACACACACACACACACACACACACACACACACACACACACACACACACATGCGCACGCGCGATGCACATTTAATAGATGATAGGGCAGATAGTACTCCGGGCATTTAGTACTTTACTTTCATGACGTTGTGGGACTCAGAAGAGACCAATTAAAAACAATAATGGTGAAGCAGCAGAGGCAGAGATATCATGACTTTTTAGTCTCTAGTATGGGTCAAGCAACAAAAATGCTAATTTTACAATTCCTGTAATGCTTAATAATGTCTTTTGTTAGATCATCCCTGCATCCTAAATACCCATTCCTTTCAAACCCCACATGTCCAAATTGAGATGACTGTTAAACATTTAACGCTCAACCATCAGGTTCTTTTTTCTCAGAGTTTAAGGATCTCCATCCAGAACCACAGACAACATCACACAACTGTTTTCTAGTGATACTCTGGGAAGACACCCTGGCTCTCACTGGAAGAACACATGTTCAGTCCTTGGATACGTTCCCACCAACTGATTTTGATGTCAATGCTGTCTATTTGAGGCTGTGCCAGTCCCATAATACTTATATAAGCATAAGTAGTATTTAAGCTGTAAGTTATTAAAGGTAGTATTTAAATTTGGATCTGACTCCAGACTCTTGGGAAACTAAAAATGTGTTAGCTCAAGTACTCAGAATGACATATGCTGAGAAGCAATTTGAAGTCATATATAGTTATTATGATGATGATGATGATGATGATGATGATGATGATTGTTATTATTATTATTATTATAATTATCATTATCATTATTATTATTATTAGTAGTAGTAGTAGTAGAAGTAGTAATAGCACAGTACTGGTAACAGTAAAGTAGTATTGGTAGTATTTAGTATCTACCACACTGTAATTAGTTTTGTCCCTGAATATTAGAATAGTCATAATTTCTAAGTGACTTTTAGCATCATAACATTAAGAACAGCTGAAGCTGATGGGAATGGTATTAGTTTTCACAGATATATGGTCATAAACAACACTTTGGTGTTAGGTGCAAGATAAAAAGTCACAGGATCAACAAAGTCATTGCAATTCATCCTGAGGGAAACATGAACGTATGTACGAAATGTCATGGCAATCTATCCAATTGTTGTTGAGACGTTTCAGTGCAACCACAAATGTCAACCAGCTGGTGGCATCATTAGGATTCATCGTCATGGGAACCATGGACATCAGTACCGCATTTCATGGCCATCAATTCAATTGTTGTCAAGACATTTCACTGAAAAAGAAAAATGTCAACCCCACGGTGGCGCTAGAGGGAAAGTTGGTGGATGACCAAAGTCAGTAGGATTCATCTTCTGGGGATCATGAATGTCCAATCCATCCAATAGTTGTTGAGATATTTCAGTCGGGAGCAAAGTGGTGGACCGACAGACTGGCATTGCCATCCATAGACCCACTCTGCCAGCATTGCTAAAAACAGCAACACAAGACAGATAGAAAGTGGTTGAGATGCTGTAGTATATCCCTGCAGTCTGGGTGCACACACAGTACGCCATCACTGAGACAAAATGAGCTGCTGTTGGAAAAAGACTGGCTACGACTCTGCTCGCTCTGTTTTGACCGAGCTTCATGGATACAGCACAAACAAGCTAAACTCAGCCTGTGGCTGTTGTGTCCTTAGAATACACTCTCCGAGCGGTTTATTAATACTACCACAAGCCCTTTAAACGCATTGCTGGGCTACAGAAAGTTGGTGCAGAGAGAGAAGAGATACAAAGAAAGGGGATTATAAAAGATTAGCTCTAGGACTGCCTCAACAGATTCAGGAGACCACTTAACTCAAAGGAGAAAAACTGTTTAGTGAGGAGAGTTTCAAAAGCTTTTAAACCTTGAAACCTACAGTTTCTCTTTTGCAGTTGAAAAACGATGCTGTAAAATCATAGCGCATTCTTGTCATTGGATGCAACCAACAGTACATATAATAATTTAGTATAATTTAATAATTAAATTAAATCTCAGCTATTATAGTGGACATAAAGTGACATTCAGCTTATATTTAATTCTAAAGACTTAAATTGGCTATCAGACAAACAGCAATGGCAAAGAAGGAGAGAGGTGGTAAGAGGCAGGAGGTATCAAATAGGTTGATGACCTTTTGGAGACGAAATAAATGGATCATTTTACATCTAAATAGCGTTTGTGTAGGCCTTATTTTCTACAAAATGTGTTATAAATATTGAGGTTCACTAATCTTTAAAACATATTCAATTGGAAATCAAAACCTACATTGATTTATATCAATATATATATATATATATATTTGCTTCTTTAAAACAATGTACAATATTTGTATAAAAATATATACTGGAAATGATAAAAACATGGGTTCGGATGTATTTTAATATTTGGAAACAAAGAGCAACCCTGCTTTAAAGCCACATTATCCGTCATTTTAGCCTGAAGGATATCAGATGCTTAGATCTATGATAAAGAAAAGTGTTTCCCTCTTATTACTGAGAAAATTGCAGCATGTCTAAGTACTGTGTGCAAAAAATATCTGTACTCCATCAAGATTAATTACTTCTCCTCCTTAGGGTTTTACTCCGGCTGTCATTCTAACTTTAAAACAGAAGGGGGCAGAATTAGGTCATTTGTCTAATTAAATAATCTTAATGTGAAGCCTTGTGTGGCTTTTGTACTTTTATCAATTTCCCTGGTGTGTTATACCAGCTGGCTGTGTGCACGTGGTGATTGAGGTTCCAGCTCATTTGGGAAACTGTATGTGCACACACACACACCTGTATATATCCATGTGCTGCATGTGTTTGAGTGACAGATGTGTGAGAACGAAGTGAAAATGAGCTGGATGGGCTATCAGAGGGGTGCTGAGTCCATTCCCCTGGTTCCTTATTTCTTTATCTGGCTCACTGACCTGCGGCCACGGCGCTGCTCTTATCTGTGCTGCGTCTGCGGAGGACCACCAGATCTCATTTTAGATGGGCTGCCTTTAATGGGAGGCCAAGGAGCACGCTCAGCATGCCATTTAGAAAGCAGTGGGGGCACAAAGGACTGGGGAAAAGAAGACGGAGGAGTTCATGGGGAAACCCATTTTATAGCAAGTGGGATCTTGACTCCTCTATCTCTTCCTCACACACACGCAGCTTCATGCACAGCCACTGCAATCAGTCAATGTCATTCTTGTGTCAGCCTCCTGTTGCCTGTTTCTCTGCGTATCTGCCATCTTCAAACTTTGAGACTAAAAAACACTTCTGGAGACTCAAACCATTCTCTAATTCATGAGATGTGGACCAAGTTTGATCGCAAGACAAATCAATCAATCAATCCATGTGACAAGTTTGCCTTTGAATTGTCTCATGGTAAATGAAGTCGTACAGTAACAGTAAATTAGAATATATATTGTAACTTTCCTTATGTGTCATATATCAACATAATCAACATTAATCAAAACTTATTTTCATTGTAGACCACATTGCAACTAATATTGTATAGTCAAATGCTGTATATCCCTCTATCAAGATTGACTCTATCCATCAAATAAAACCACAATTGGTACTAAGTGTTTCAACAGGTGGCCTAGTGGTATACACCACAATAACAGATGAGCAATTCAAAATGTACTGCTTAACAGTTGTTTGTTGTTTCTGTAGTTCTTACTTTTTCAGAGTCTCAGAGTCTCAGAGTCACTTTTTCCTCTCTATTGCCTTATCTCAACTAAAGGACTCCCAGAGCTGATGCAGAGACTCTCAGCCGGACCATAATGTGACATTCGCCTGCAGGATCTGTGCCACATCAGAGCAAGCAGACTGTGTTTCATCATTTGTCTTTCTGGGATCCCTGATGCAGAAGCCTGGAATGGTGGAGCTGCTGATTCGGTATCAGATAAGAATAAATTCCCCTCTTGTGAGTCTCGGTCAGGACTTCCTCTAGGCAACACTGTGAGCCACAGGTCTAACTGTGCGGCAGTTCATCCTCGACTTGGCTCAGGACTGAGAGCTCAACCTGAAATGTGATTATGAAGCATCTTTATACGTCGCTGCTCATAAGGATTAAACTGCAGCACTCATTTTGTTTAAGTGTGAAGTTTTAATTTCACGGCTACAAGAGCATAAAATCAGAGGATGTGATTAAATGAGCAGATTTCTTACTTTTTAATAAATCTTTTTTTTGTAATTAGTCAACTCGTAAAATGTCAAATATTTATGCTGGCTGGAAAACAACGATTCACCACTTGAATAATAATAATAATAAAAAAGATTTAAATACAATTCTGACCAGGTACACATAATTCTTGTTAATACATAACATTTTGCAAATAGCTGCAGTAATTGCAATGCTGTGATATATAACATCTGCTGCGGCCAAGGCACACCATGGTCTTATCCCATTGCAGAAGTAAATTTCTGCCGAATGTGCCCAGCATGGACTTTGATTAAAATAAATGAGAAAATCTATTTGTGATGGCACAAGTGCACCCCCCTCCTCCACCTAAGTCTGCATCCTAATGGGTGGTGAGACACAACAGTGTCCTTTCTCTTGTGTATTACGCTCCATTATCCTTTAGCCTTTTTTTCTTTACCAAGTAGGCATTTTTCTTTTTGCAGGGTGGAGAAAGAGAGCCAATTCAGGAACAAATGATTCAGACCTTCTCAGATGATAATGATTAATGTGAAGGGGATAATAAACCGCTTTCCCTCATTAATCATTCAGAGAAACAATAAAGCACATCTCAGAAGAAACTACTGGTCTACCTATTAGTCATGATTTTGATTAGTTTTGAATGAGAATATGGAGACTTTATACGAACGCATATTTCATATGCCACAGATTTTTCAAACTGCCAGCAGATCCTGCCAAAACAAAAGACATGGAAAAAAAGATTGAAATTAAACACTTAATTTATTTCCCATTTGAAAACGAGATTTTCTGGGGTTGGATTGACCTTACCTCAGTGATAGCTTTTCTGACACATTCTGGGGCCTCTGCATTTTAATCTAAGCTTTTTGGGTGGCTGCCTTGTTTTCTCACCAGCTGGCCCTGAGCTCCTAGTTAAGCCAGCAGAGCATATTAAAACGTTTGTATTACTCAATGCAATCTTTGTATATTTACTGGGTCCAGATGGGGCATAATACGTTGCAGAGGCAAGGCATTTGGGTGAGTAGAAACTGATGTTAAGATTTGACCTGACAGAGGGCAGCAAAGATCCACGTGCCTGCACAGTTCAACAGATGAACAATCACATTTCCTTACATACAAAGAATTCTCATATGTAAATATGCTCTTCTAGTTTTGGAAGGAGCTGGTCCACGATACAAGTTCAGTACAGATCCATGATGCACGTTTATTTATCTTGTGTTTGAGGAATACTTGTCTGACAATAGCCTGGCATAAAAAGAGAATATCTAATATGAACAGACAATTTACCTGCATATTGACAGCAACTTAAGGTAACGACAATGGCCCTTAAAAGCATGTTGTACATACATTTTAAAAGAGGTTGCCCTCTCACATTACCATATTCACAATCCTATTATAGACTAAAGTAAACATTGCATAATAAGCATATGCTGTTAGTCATACTGATTGTTTATTGTCATTTACAAAGATACAAAATGTATAACTGGAGACTCAGTTGTTTGTTGATCTTAGCTAAAATCTTTCCCAGGGTGGAGCCGCTGTGTTTGTGTATATTAATAACTAAGTACCTCTGGGTACTAATGTCACTTCAATCTTTCGATGCAACTACACTTACAGAAAAAAAAAAAAAAAAAAAAAAAAAAAAACTTGACTGAGAATGAAGAAGTAGGGAGCATGCATATGTGTGCACATGTCATCACCAAGTTTAAATATACATATTCTCATGTGAGTCACTGTCAGTTGTGGGCCAGAAAATAAATATGACACACACTGGGGTGTTTCCTGGGTCTCAAGTGTTATATGAATCTGCTGGGTGAGTCATTAAGCCGTCAACGAGGAAAAGCAGCATCAGTCTCCTTGTCCTCCCACTCTGTCTCTGGGAATGATGCGAAGCTCTGAGCCGTGTTTTAAAAACACATTCCCTGCAACACAGGACAGAGCACCACATAAAGATCACAGTTTATAATCTGTTTTCTTTAATAAAGGATTTTATTGTCAATAAAGCTGGTATAGTGCGACATGTCATGCTGGGAGAGAAACTTGGACTTTCTTCTCAAAAGATACAATTTCTACTCTCGAAATTATGAAAAATACTGAAAACTATTTAATTCTGTAAAGTGTATCTGTTTTTTTTATATACCTTAATGTAAAGCTAAAAGAAAATGCAATCTTTAATTAAAATTCATAGACTCATTTACAAAGTTGCACAGAAGTTGGGTAGTAACACAGACATATGGAATAGTTGTAAAGATTCCAAAACAAGGTCACAGAGATGTCTAAACTGCAGGATCAAATCATTTCTTGACACCTAATTGTCAGCCCTTCTGCAGTAGCCACTTTTTCAGAAATTAAGTGGATTTTAGCCAGCACACACAGCAAGTTCATTTGAATAATTTATAATACTGCATTATGGAACCACAGATAGCAATTAAATTCATTAATTTGTTCATTCAACCAGCCATCATGCTGAGATCTCATTGGAACGCATCCCCAGAACCATAAGTGTATGTGCACTTTTAATATGCCATAGGAAATGTATGTTATTGGCTTTCTAAAGATGTGTGAAGAGGAAGAGATTGTAAAATTATATCGGATCAATTTTCACTGTGTTCTCAGTCCTCTGAACATGTGGCTGCAGTAGGTGAAAAAAGGCAATATGACAGAGGTGTCTGAACTGAGGCTATTCTTGGCAGCACACAGCATGAATGTTACACAGATAAGAAGGTGTTGTGAATGCCCACCACTCTTTCCTTTCTTAGCAGTAAAAAACCCAATCTTGCCTTCAGTCAAATAGGCATTACCTTATCCTTCTCTATGCAGAAAACCCAGTCATCAGTTACCCGTCTTTGTTGATAATGATGACTTACATAAAGAGAGGTGGGCTACACATTAAGTATGAACCTTAGGTAAACACAAAGGAGGCTGACACAGAGAAAAAGTGATTCACCAGAGCTCTGCAATAATGTGGGAATCTAAAAGTCAAGTGAATTCTGACTAAACAGCTTGGTGCATTTGGTTCGCCTCCAGTCAGAAGTCACTTTTCAATTGAATTTAACATTAAATACTGGCTCTCGGGGCACTGCATTTATATTCATGGATCAGTAAACACCATTTCCATGTAAACAAGTAAGATGCCTGCTCAAACACAGAGAAGTCAGTTAAGTTAGGATTATTTCAGTAATTTAAGTTTATTTTCATATTTTCACTTATACAGGTTGGCCTCAACTTCAGTTCAACCAGTGCTAATCACCGTTCACCAGCCACTTTTCATTCACGCTAATTCTCCTCCAAAAATTATAATTGTTTTAGCACTGATGAAGTGACCTCTGTGGGTTTAACAATTTTGGCTGCAGTTCTGACATCACTCAACCCCAATATAAATGTGGCTAGATGTTTGAGCACACCCAGTTGTGATGTCACCTTGCATTATGGTACAATATTACATCACATTTAGATGAAGGACAGATTGGGTGCAGTTAGTTATGAATATTTTCAAAACTTCTTTTTTCAGGGCAGCATCATGTGCCTGGACTTCCCTGCCCTTCTAAAAGAAATTGGACATTTCCACTTTGCTAGGCAATTTAGGGTGCAGAGAGGGGAAATATGAGAGTCTAGGTGACATGTGGCCTTAGCAGTGAAGTCAACACCCTTTAGGTGATTTTCACTTCTGCCTAGGTCAGAGTCAGTGCATATTACTGATCTGCAATATCTTGCAAAGCTGGTGAGATTAATTGTAAAGGTTTTTGCCTTCTTCTTTAGGATATTACTGTATTTATCATACATTTATCTCGTTTACTGTCTGAATCACAGTCCCTGCGTGACACATTAATACCAATTTAAATTAAATTTTGAAACCTGATTGAAATAACCGTGATTAGTGATTATATTAGCTGGAACTGCTTGATCTTATATTGATTTGTTACGTTACCTAAAGGAAGGATTTCATATTAAGCCTTACATCCCTTTGCCTTCTTTGTGGAACAACCCACAAAAGTCACTGCCGCTGGGGGCTTTGTCAAATCTCTTAGACTATTATCACAATGCCACCAGCACTACCAAAGTGCATTATGAAACATTATTTATTTAAGTCCTGTATTAATGCCTTAGGTTATTAATGCTTTGATAAAAGCACATTGACAAGTGGCAAAGTGCTTAAAAGAAAGCCCAGAGGTTGATTATGCTTTCAAGCACCTTAATACATTTGACTAGAAGGTAAAACAACATCTTACACCATTTAGAGTGGCTTTTGTGGGGATATAAGAAAAACCAACATGTTTTTTTTCTGTGGAAAAAACAGTTTTTTTAAAGATTATCGAAGGATGGGCTCGAAAAAGACATAACAACTCACCTGCTGTCTGGGCAGGGTTGATTCCTATTCCGTCTGAAGGGCGACCATGAAAGAAAAAACAACACAATGTAAACTGAAAAGACTTTCATGCAAATGAGTAGTGCGGCAATAAAAAAAAAAGATAATTTACAATATCACCAGTTTATCCAAAATAATGTTGTTGCACTAGGCAACAAAAATGAGAGCATGCCTCAGCAGCAGGCAATTCCATCTAGAATAATAACAGATCTGCCATTAATTGTGCACTCATACGAGTAAAACTCATATTTGACATGGCTGTCATATCTTAGCTATTTTAATACAAATGTCCAACACTTTCCCACAGCCCCTTAAATATGTTTTTTTATAAATAAGCTGCAGTACATGACAAAATAAATCAGGAATACTGCTTTTGAACGTTCTCTGAATTTCTCCTTTTCATTTGTCTAACAGTGTCAGAGCAGAGGTAAACAAAAACATGATCAGTTTTTATGTGGCGCTACACAGTTTAATTGTTGGAAAAACAATGAATGACAGCCACTAAGACCATTTACTGGAATTTGTTCTAGTGATTACTATAACCAGTGTTCTCTACGAGAATGAATCCAATTTTGCAGGGTCAGGTTATTTTTTACATGCGTCTGTCGGGTAGTTGATAGAAACTCTTTCGTGATAGGCCGTTTTTTTTTGCCAGCCAGAGTTCAAAGCGCTTTAATTTAGTTTAATTGCAGCCTAAATACAACAACACTTCATGTTGCAAGTGAAATAATCAAGTCAACTGAATTATGAAGTAATACTAGAAGATTTTAGGTTTATTTCTCAAATCTCATTCATCTTAAAAACTTGGATTTGGCAGTTACCATTTGTTTCAGACATACTGCAAGTGTTAAGTCACTTACTATAGTCAAGTTAATTGTTCTTAATAACTTTTCAGCTGGTCAACATGTCCCTTTTGGACATCGATTAGTTTGCTTAAGAGACAACATCTCATTAGTTGAAAGATTTTTCCTCCAAACTCACCATTTGTTATTATTGCACTGGTTGCTGATGGCACTTTGAACTGTAAAATGAAGCAGAGAAAAATTATAAACACCCTAATCTCCATTAGTGAAATTTACAACAGAAGCTACCATTTGACATTTTAGAAATTTCAGCAGCACTTAAATATTTTAGTTAAATAATCAGGGACGTGTTGAAGACATAGTGTGAATAAATCCTCAAGAAAAAAAGCTTCATCCACTGAGTCAGCGCACTGAAATTCACTTGACTTTGTTGGGTGACAACTTCAAAATAGGAGCTGTAGTTATGATCTCTTCAAAACACACTTGGTGAAACAAGAAAAAAGAAAATGCTGTGTGGTGTGTTTTGTTTTCAGTCTTTTGTCTGCCAACTTTCACGATTAACACACACACACACACGTTTGTGCTTCACACAAATTCAGTCCCACACGTACACACAAGAGAGAGCCTGAGGGAAAGATAACCACGCTTGAATTTCTGGAAGAAAATCACTCAGCATGGTCACAATACATGTCCTACTTCAGGGTTCGACAGAGGAGGATGTGGGTTGGGGAGATTTGCAGTGAAAAGGTGGAGGGAGCAGTCTGTCACCAGGGAGATAAGGTAAGCAAA
The DNA here is from genome assembly GCA_031216445.1 of Lateolabrax maculatus. Lineage (NCBI taxonomy): Eukaryota > Metazoa > Chordata > Actinopteri > Acropomatiformes > Lateolabracidae > Lateolabrax > Lateolabrax maculatus. The sequence continues at coordinate 12,069,591 of CM062197.1, read as the reverse complement.
GTGCTGCTCACCAACCTACTGCCAGGTAGCACAAGCACCATGCATTAAATACAGTTTAGATCAGGAATGAATGGGTGCTGAGCTTTGTTTCTTGTAGCATAAAATTGGTGGATAAAATACAGTTTATAAAGGATAATGGTGAAAACCCCAATTAGAACACATCATTGCCTATCAATCACTCAAAGTTGGGTATAATTTACATTTATTGTTATGTTATTTGACAGTCATTTTTACATTTATCTCGTGTTTTCTCTGTCTCTTTGTCCAACACACCAGCCACTGTTGTAATGATCACTGAGAGCAAGGTTTAACACACACACCTCTGCTAATTACAGGTAAAAATTGGCAGTAGCTAATCGCACTTACTTCTACAAACCACTTTGGCATTTGAGCCTTTGACAAAACAACAGTATTCCCAGACTGATTCGGTTTACTTTCATACAATTTTCCCTTTTAATTAATGATAAAACATTATCTCAAGACTATACTATGCAAAGCCAGATGTGATATATCAGTTTTGTAGTTTGTAATAAAAGCAAAATAACACCTGATCTACACATTGTCAATGCAGCAGCAGCAGCTCTAGTCTTTCTGTGTGTTAATGCGTATAAAATGGAAAAAATAGACTTAAAGCCTAAAAACAGGCTTTGGGTCATGGTAATGTGTGTAAAGTGTGCGTGACACGCGAGGCATTACATGGCACTGTGCACTGATTTAAATATAAACAAATCTACTCTGTCAAGGCAGTTGACTGAAAAACATGACTGAAAAGCATCCCATGTCTGTAGAGCCAGACTGATGCCAGTTTTTTGAGGCCAATACCAATATCAATAGCTGATAAAAAACAACAACAAAAGAAAAAAGTAGGTATTGATTTATCGGTTGATATTCCGTTCTCATCTCATCATCATATATATAAATAAATCCTTTCAATTTGTTTTTTTAGAGAATTGTGACTGTGTGCGTATGTGCACATACAGGAAAGCACAATATCTACAAAATTTAGTATTTTTATAAATAACTCCTGCAGTGGGAAAGACTACTATCTTGAGAGTTTTCACATCAGTGCGGTACATATGTATTTTTCTTTTTTTAGCTTATCTGCAGTCTTATTGGCTCTGCATTTTTCTCCTGACATGTCACCTTTTAAGTGACAAGCGTTGAGTTTTGTTGTGAATGTATTTCAATATTAATGATTCAGTTATATATCTGTGCTCAATAAATAAATAAATAAAAAGAATTGTGACCTAGATATGTACTAAACAGATGAAAAATAAAACTTGTCAGTGCTCTCTGGGGGATAAACTGTGCAATGGTGACACTGTTTGGAATAATCTCAAACATATTTACATGTGTACCATATATACATATGCATCTACAGGACCTTAGTTGGTTAATTTTTCTACTAATGTCCAGTTTTTGTAAGTCTCATTCCTTGTTGTTGGACTATGTATTTACAGTATAGCACAAACAGCAAGCTTACCTCCTCAGCTGCAAACTTCAAAACCGCTGTGAATGGTGTGCTCTCTGGGACACTTAGTCTGTAACAAAACAATGCAATAAACAGGATTTAAAAAACACATAAAATCCAGCCTTTACTTTATTTCCTACTGGCCAGCAGGAGCGACTTTACTGGCTCCAAAAAGAAGTTAGATTGAATAGAAGTCTATGACAAAATTAACCTCCTTCTCACTTGATCTATTACCTCAATAAACATTTTCCTAATGAATTTATGGTCGCAATCACTAGTTTAAAGTCTTTTTCAATACATGATTTTGTAAATTATGGTTCCATTTAGAGTAAAACAAAGGATAAAGCTGGGTTTGCTTTAAGGGGTGGCATCTTGTGATTGACAATTCTGACCACAGCAACCTTTTAATTAGGATAGCGATGTAGAAATGTGTATCCACGGCAGTGTGTACATTTACATAGCCTTGAACTTGTTTTTGGGTCTTGTCTGTGTTTTCGTCTTAGAACTTTGACCACACACTGAATAAATAGAAGTGGAAGTAGCCTCTGGGTCTGAAAAATGAAGCCAATGTGGAAGTGCCTTAAACCGGCATTCTTTCTAATAGCCAGCAGGGGGCGACTCCACTGGCTCTGACGATGGCCCAAAAGGCAAAACTCAAGGCTTTAAAACGGTAGTCAACAAATCAATGGATGACATCACAGTGGCTACGTCCACTTCTTTTGTAGAGCCTATACTTGTAGAGCAAGTCACTTGCACCTTATCAGCTCCAGAGGTTCAATCAATAAAGACCATTTATTTTGACTTCCATGGAGAAAATGTTGACAGAACATGAAGGAATTTTTTCTTCTGAACGTAACGTTTCTTCTGTTAGAGGACATAATACCATTTATGGCATAAATAGTTATACACTTTCAAGTGGAGACCTCCTTAAGGGGCAATACAAAACAGAAACCAATAGACATATTTTGCTGAAATGTGGGAAAAAAAAAAAAAAAAGATGAAATCACAAAGCTAGAGATGCAATCGCCAAAAAAGGAAATACAGAAGGGACTGAGGTGGTGGAGGGCAACATTGATCAACATAGTCAGTACAGCAGCAAGTGGATGAGAAAGGAGCAAAGCAGTGAGTGAGAGTGAGAGCTTGTCAGATAAAGAAGAGCCACATATTGTCTAAATTGAGAGTGAGTGGTAACTTGTTTGAATGTGACCAGTGATAATAAAAAAAATAAGCTGAATAGACTGACGGTGTCCTTAAGTTCAGTCCTCTGCCAGAGTTAATATGACGCCTCATTCACTGTCTTTATTATCTCTCTATTCATGCTAAGACATTAACAGCGGCAGCGTGGCCTGACCTCATTAGAGAATCGACTCCTGGTCAACATGGCAGAATAGTCTGCATGGCCCTAATATTTTGCAGCTATTTTTTTGCAATTACTCAAATCAAAATTCAATGTGAAGCTCTGTTGGGAAATTTGGCCATGCATTATACAGCAAAAAATGGCTGTGGGAAAAAAGACCTTCAAAAGTTCAGTCAACATTTTGTGTCTGATTTTCACCTCTCTAGTGAATATCTGTTGGCAAATGAACCAATGTGGCAATCTGATTCCAGCAATGTATTTAACATGAACAGGAAAAAGCATGTAAATCCAAAAAATAATGCTAATTAACTGGGTTTTTAAGTAGACTTCTCATCACTGTATATCACACTTTCAACATGTTTAAAAGGCCACCCTAGGACTTGTGATTCTGACAGATCACCTGTGGTGGGTTAGTTTTTCCAAAGCCGGCACATTGGTTTCATTTGGAGTACCTTCAGGCAGCCATTCTTTCATTTCAATCATTTTTTTGTTTTTGTGTTTTTAAACAAAACATTAATTGAAAAAAAAAAGAAACCTCAAAAAAATAATTTACTGAAACTTGAAAGTCTGTGTCAGGACGTGTCTGGCTTATTGTCAGAGCTATATACACCATTAAGTACTACTCAAAACCTTTCTTGAATCACCACACAATAGAATTTATCCATGGATATCTATGGATTATCTATAAAAGTACACAACTGGAATGCACAGTTCATTCCCACAATCATCCTAAATTAAAAAACAGAATGGAAAGCAGGAGCGGACACACTACTGCAAAAAGTCTCATATTTTATTGAAGTCACAGCTGCTTCATAAACAGTAAGCTATATATGTTCAATCTTACAGTGGCTCCTAAAGACCAAGAACAACTTCTGCCAAAAAGCAATTTGCCAGTTCATACTCAAATTGACAGATGTTTTGTGAGCACGTAATAGGTGCTCCACTGCCTATTATCATATACACACTGCTCTAACTATCAGTAAATTGTAGAGAATAAAATACTTAAGCACTTCTTTATATGCACTTCAAAGTAGAACTACTGGAGTGACAAGACATTAATTAGAGCAATCAAAAATGTAATATATAAATAGTTACTGTATTAAGTCCCATCTATTCAAAAATGTGTTGTTAGACCAGCATGAGTGTATGTGCACTAATAAGCAATTTTCAAATTCATCTGTTTTCTGTGCTCACTTAAAAAAGTTTAAAACATATACGTGCCAACGTACCAGTGCACAATTTACATTAATTGTGATGTGGCAACATGAAGCCCCCAGAGCGCATTAACTGAGAAGTTACAGTGAAGTAGGCGATGTATGTGGTCCTATACACAGAGGATGGCCCTCCAATACTCTCATTGCTGTCTGTGTTTTGTTTTTTTCCCACCAGTCTGATGGCACAAAATGAATGACGCAGGCATAACTTGTTACTTTCATCCGAATAAAATTGCTGCTCACAGTCTCTGTAGGAGTACAATGGACTTTGAGCCACGTCTATGATTATTTCATCTGTTCTGATCAGTAGATCAGATGCTGTGATGCTGATTAATATTGGTTAGTTTTATGGCTGTGGTTTTGTCTCAAAGTTGTCACACAGACAAATGAGCTCTATGACAGTGGAACTATTTTAGAGGCTGTCAGGTCCATTTCATTTATAACACAACCCACAAAATGCTGTAATGCCAGCAGTACTATATGTAAAATGTCTAAACGGAAGTTAATTGCGACTATTCTTTACTGTATGCTGGTGAATCTCAGCTTTACACTAACAGATGTTCCCCCTACTCACCACACTTTGTGTAGCTCAAGTTAAATACATCGGCACACCTTTACACATCAGCATCACAAACCGAAATCTGCGGTAGCGGTGACATGAAATGTTAAATAAATGGTTAAAACTGGGACGTAGCTGAATGTAACGTTACAGCTGCGACTGCTGAGCTGTCAGTGTACTCACACTTTGTATGGCAGCCGGGGGTCCGACGTCAGGGTGATTTTAAACGTTACTTTAGACCTAATGAAGCGGAAAAAATTAGCGTTATTAGCACCTTAATGCCTGCTAACTGATATGAAATATGTTCAGGGACAAATGACTCAAAAAAGGGCAGAAACTCACATCTTCAGAGCGAGGTAACTCCGTTAGCAGTCTGTTTGTACACACCCGGAAGTCCGAAGGACCCACACGTACACGTCATCCATCTTATTTTTGACACATGGCCGGGAATATTTGTTGTTTTCGGAGGTATTTCAGTCATTTATTAATTATTCAAAATGCTATATTTTAGCACTATTGTAGTGTAATGTGATAAAAACTGAAGGTATAATTTGTGCTAATATTTGACAGGCATTCGTACCAAACGACTACTATTTGCCGTAAATGACAACAAAAGGCGCACTGACATTTTCTTGGGCGCGTTTCCCCCTGAAACCCTTTTCACATCAGCATGTTTGATGAAATAAGTTAGGAACTTTTTCACAGTGTAGGCTACATATTTGGATATTGTTTGTCTTCCAGGTTTTTGCTTTTGAAAATAGACACTCGTTTGTGTATGCACTGCTGTCACTGCAAATCAGTCTGTGCTTTCAGCTGCATAAAAATAATGTAACGTTCACACACATTTACAAACATTTATAATGTTATGGCTACTGTGTTGTTAAGGAAATTATGAGTTTAAACACTACAACATGGTCCACTATGATTAGTTCATACAGAAATCAATGCAGCAGAAAGCCAAATTACATACTGTAATTGCAGCTGAAAAACTTGTTTATGTTTATGGACAGTGTGTGCATCAAGGCAAACATGGATCCTGAACCAAGTACTTCAGCCTGGTTAATGCTGAACAAAAAGCAGTGTGTGTCAAATGATTTAATTATAGCTGGATTATCTGTCCACAATGGCAGCATTTCAGCATTTCGCCTTCCAAGTAATTTTCAGAAGCACCATTTCCATCAAAGCTTGAAAATCCTTCATATCAAGTTGAGTCACGTCAAGACATTCAACTGTTCTCATCAATCCAAACAGAAAGGATGAACAAGGCCTATTCCTTATTCCAGCTATGAATGATTACATATCTGCATAGTTTGTGATGGATGGGCCTGTGAACTACTGTATACCACAGGAGTAGTTCAGTCTGTAAAGGAATGAGTATTTATGAAACACATGTGCTATGTAGATCAAATAGATAAACACATATTTGATCTATTTGTTTTAATGAGATGGTGATGAAAATCCTGCTCCAACTTACGATGAGGATGGACTGTGGTCATGTGATGACACCAGAGTCAGCTCCATTTGCTGAAGAACACTAAAAGAAAGACTAAAAGCAAGTAAACAGACCTTTTAGCTTAAGTTATTTTATTACATACCTGAAATTTTAAAATTACATTTACAAAGAATGTGGCAAATCACACATGCATGTTTGAATGTATATTACAAGTCCTTGGTTCTGTACCATCAATAGAGAGAGAGAGAGAGAGAGAGAGAGAGAGAGAGAGAGAGAGAGAGAGAGAGAGAGAGAGAGAGATGCAGTGTAGGCAGTGGAATGACAACCGGCAAACAGACTGGGAGCAGATTTATTACGATGACTCAGAGTTACAGTGCAGAGACTCAGTCACACACCTCTGGGATTTCAGTGTTGGGTCTTCCCCTGAAAGAAGTACAAATGCCAAGGAAGATGTGGTAAGGCTGGAAAAAGAACAAAGAGAGACAACTTTTACTGTAGCATATGAAAAAAAGAAGGGGGGTGGAAGGTTTTAGCATGTAAGCAAATTTTATGTTAAATTGGCATGAAAATAGTGACTTAATTCAGCATATTCAGGACACATTTTAATTAGGCAGTCAGATTGAAGTTTCTTGCCTGATATTCTTCTTCTTGATCATAAAAAGAATTACATAATAAGGGGTTCCATACAGAAACAGATTTTTCATGGAATGTCTGAATTCATATTAGTGGTGAAGACTAAATATTTGCTTTGAAGTAGAAAGAATAGATGAAAATATTACTGTTGTCCATCAATCCTCCTGGAGGGGACCTAAGAGTGCATTCAAAATGCAAAATACAACGACTGCATTCAGTGCTTTGTGCAGCCTCCGCTGAAAGAACTTATTAACATACCAAAAGCATGCAGGTCCCATGTGTGGAGAGAGAAAAATGCCAATTACCTGAAGAATTATAACTAATCAATGCTAATACTCCTGCTTATGCATGCAGCAGACATGCTCATATAGGTTAACTGTTTAAGCATAATACATGTGCTTGTGTGCATGCAACAGCTGGCTTTTAACTGATCAAATGAATCACTGATGGTGACCGAGTGAGAATAAAGCAACATTGCACAGTGTGTAAATGAAATTCAGCCACTCTTGGAGAACTCTATGACTTACTCTGTGAACACATATCATTCTCTATTTATATGTAGGACATTCTGTTGCTTCAAATACGCTGCAACACCCCCTCAGTAATCCTTTAGAGTTCCAAGTTAGATTTTTGTGTGCTGCTTTTGATTCAAGGGTTTTACATCCCTGTGTTTTGTATCTCTACTAGCCACATAATATCAGCCCGCATGGCTTATGTAGAGAGCTGTAAAAGCTGTGTGGTTGGCCTGAGAGATATATCAGTGTTATATCAATACTCAAGATACAATGTAGATATCTGAAAACCCTTAACTTACTTTCATTCACTTCCTGACCCCACCTCTTTCAACACTGACTGCTGATTGCCAGAATATCAGCAGATGACCTGCTTGATAGGTCAAGTCAAGTCAATTTTATTTGTATAGCGCCAAATCATAACAAAAGTTATCTCAAGGGACTTTTCACATAGAGTAAGTCTAGACCATAATCTTTAAAATATATGATTTGCAGAGACCCAACTGTTCCCACCATGATCAAGCACTTGGTGACAGTGGCGAAGAAAAACTCCCTTAGAAACCTCGAGCAGAACCAGGCTCTGGGTGGGCGGCCATCTGCATCAACCCAGTTGGGTTGAAAGGGGTAGAGAGACAAAATAATAATAAGACTAATAATAATAACTGTCGCAATGAGTGTGGAGCAGGAACATGGAGGCAGTAGGTGGTCTGCAGTCACAGATCAAGACTCTACAGCTCCAGACGCAGAAACACCTGCAGAAAGTGAGAAGGCGAAAAAGCACAAAAACTACGGGGAAGATGTAGAGTTTGTAACATGCATTAATAGGCTGCATATTCCCAGCATGTACTGGTTTATATATATATAAGACTTTGCTTCTTTAATTTCACTGGTTTTCTTCACTTGAAATATAGACCCACTCCATGCAGAGAAATAGTTCATAATTAATGCCTTAATAAGGAGCCCCTAACCTCTTAGCACCCTGCTATCTAAAATAGCAGGAGTTAAGACTGGATTTAAAGCCCTTCTTAGCTTATCAAACAGTACTTGCAATACTGGAGCAAAATGTCATCAGGAGGGAAAACCATATCACAGTTCATAGACCTAATTTATTGAAAGTGTCCTTCACAAATATCTAGAAACAGTATATATAGGATGAAAATAAAGTACTAAAATTAACTATATGCTATAAAGCTGCAGAGTGTTTCTATCATTGCTCCTTTCCCCTGGCTTGCCTAATGGCCCTTGGCATTTACATCACATACTGCATTACATGTCGACTAAACATAGACAATCTGCACAAACTCAGACTTACTATTACTATTACCCTTTTTCATTATGTCTTTTCTTTGTATTAGGCAACTTGCAATTGCTCACTGCATGTGTGTGCATTTGTGTGTGAGAGTGACTTGCGGAGGTATCTTTTCTAGCATTCTAGCAGTGGGTGAGATACCACAGGTAGACAGAAATATTCCAGTAGTTGTTTTGTTCAGAGCAACAACATATTGCTCAATTGCAGTGTATTCCAAATAATAATATAATGTAACCCAAATAATAGTAGGGTATCTGGTAATTAACCTTTGAGGAAAGTTTACATAAGATCTATTATACTCTCAGTGTTATGCTGTTACAAGGAAATTAATGTGCAGCAAACAGTGTTATTAAAACTTCACTAAAACATGCTTACTGTTTCTAAAAACATGGCTCCAGTCTATGCACATCCAATACAATTTACTTGCAATATCTTTAAAATCCACAGATATTTTTTCATAGCAATAAAAATATAACACGTTTTCCATAGATGTCAGTTTCTGTCAATGAAAAACTTACAGTACAATTAAAAGATTTTAGCACATATTGTTATTCTGTCATCTGGAAAGCTTACATAACCCTATCTAAAACGGATTACTTTCTCACAGTTGTCATAATGCCATTGTTCTTTTTTCTTTTTATCCACATGCACTTTGAATTTGTATTATCTGGTTGACTTAAGACAATGAACATCTAATCCTCTAAAGCAGTGCCATGTAGACACCACTTTTATAAAAATACTTGCACCACTGCGTCAAACACCTCTCCAAATGAAGTTGTGGGTCTATGACTTGTGTGTGTAGCAGAAAATCTGAAAGGGTCCAAATTCTTGGTCTAGAAGTTTTGTGTATTTATATTTTGATTGGATATTGTTTCACATAATTTGTTAGATAGGCTACGTACATTATTCTATTCAATAATAAATCTTATATGACTCTGATGGATTCAAGACTTGTTTGTTGCAAGGTATGGTATCCGAAAAGTCTCATTCTGATATCAGTACTGATGATTGGGCATAAACATTCTCAAACAATGCTCATCTTTACTAAACAGGTAACCATATTTGGTAAGGGTGGTCCTTAATTTATTATAGAGCATGATGAGGAATAATCATCTGTGAAAACCTCAGCTGACAAACCCCTTGTGTCACTGTTCTAATGTTTACCCACTTTGCATAATCCCCATCATACTGTGTTGTAATTAAATTTCAGTAGAGGAATAAGTTGCCAGTGTGTGTTGTGTTAACACAGACAGGGCACGATAAGCAAAGTACCAAAGCCGCTTTTCCACGATATTTCCAAATGTTACTCAGGGGAACATTGTGCAAAGACACAGTCACAAGACATGTTTGTATACAGTGAATAACTCCCAGATACACCACACTGCTCCACAGTCTCCTACTGCTATTAATATTATTGATAGGTCTATTTAACCTTCCTGTTGTTAATGCATTCCCCAGATGCTCTCCAGGAGATAAGTCATTATCCCGGTGGTACATTGAGCCCAAACAAAATGAATCACAGATGCAAGTGAGAGGCCAAATATATATATCATTGAAACACAGACACACACTCACACAGGCACAGTTACCAAAATCTAATGAGGCATGACGGAGTAATTTAGTTAGGTGTTTGCACTGTGGGTTTAGGAAATGAAAAGAAACTGGGGAAAAAAAACTATTTCTTTTTTTACAGACACACCAATGCTCAGGTAGCAGGCGAGTGAAGGGGTTGTCAGTGTGATGTCAAGATATAAACATATTAAGGGCAACAGCCAAGTGCAGACAAGCATCCATTTTAATTACATGCTTCATTCAGAATGGATTGGATGTTGCTGGGAAGAGCTCTCGACCAGTGTGGAAAAGCTGCACGAATGCCCCAAAAGAAACAAGAAGATTGATAGAGATCAATGTGAAACTTATGCAGCATAAACTAAAAATAAGTATTAGGAGAGAAGACAGAAAACAGAGGAAAAAAGAAGGCAGCAATCAAGCATCAAGAAGGGTGGTGGAAATGTGGAAAACTTGTGTGATGTGTGTGTGTGTGTGGTCCTGGTGACAAATCCACATGTCAGATGGTTTATTAGCAGCAGCCTCTATTTCAGCTCCATCGCAGTTTCCATGTTTATGTGAGAAAAAGGTGTTAAAACCACAAACAGTGTAAAATATTTATATACATTATAAATAAAACTACACGGTTTGTGTATTGTGTCTTACATGATTATGGTCACTTTCGTACATGTTAGTATGGGAACACTAAACATACATTATACTGGGTTTAATTTTTGCTTCTTTTCTATTTGCTTTATCCCACTTCATCTTCCATTTTCAGCTCCTATCCTCCTTCCCTCCCCCTATTGTCATGTGTCTTTTTGTAAGGTTTCCTCACTGATTCGCTGCCACAGCTTTCCAGATTTAGCACCAGTCTCCTCTCCTGTCTCTGTTCATCTATACAATTCTGCATCCAATTTATCATTTACCGTCTTTCTGTCACCCTTGTCCTTCCTCCAAGATTGGAGTCAAATGTGCTGCTGACAGTTAAAGCAGCTTCCCATCGCATTCAAGCAGATGCCTTTAAGGTGGCTTTACTGGTGGCTTCCACCTCCTCATATTCTCAGAAGGTCAACCAAAAGCACCAACAAATGCAGAATCAATACAAATAAGAACATTTTACTTGACAGAAGTTTCGAGAAGCAATGGAAATTCACAAATTGAGCATTATCATTACCAACCTTTTAAACTGCATACCCCTGCAGTACCAGACCTTTGTGCAGCTGCCTTCCACTCATGGTTATTCCCCACGAAATATGTGCATAGATAACATGTATTTTTGTTTTTGTGTGCATTTGTGCCTCAGCTGCCTACACTACAGAAGATGAGGCCTAAAGCACTAATTAGAGCGTCTGTGATTACCACTCAATCCCCTTCTTCTGCCATCACACACACACACACACACACACACACACTTTCAGACATAGCCATCTATATTTAGAGGAGGAAAATCAGTGTTTCTGCCATAAAACCCTGTACCACAATCAGTCTGAGGTGTGCATGATTGTCATCTCAAGTACAATAACAAGGTAAGTAGGTATTTTGAGGTCAAAGCTGTAAACTGTTCCAGTTTATTTACTGGGTTTTGAAGAGCATCCATAAACCCATGGGTTGCAGAAATTTCACCTACACAAACAATCATTCAATTTATGTTAAATTAAGAAAATCGATAGGAGAATGCTTGCACAATGTTTTTGTTCTTACCTGACTCATTGGACCAGATTAATGTGAGAGTATCCTTTGTGAAATCAATACTAACCTGTTTAGTGGGTATCATTTGTTAGCTTTTTAAGTATTGTGGCTAAGACAGCTCTGTCTGATCAGTGAAAAATAAGTTTGGCATGGTCATAAATGTAACTTAACCTGCCAAATATGCTCTGCAAAATAACTTTTAATTACACGACTAACTATGGAAGTAAAAGAAAAGGGCAGTCTCCTCTGCAGGGTGTCATTGGCATTTAAAAGTGAAAATAGATTGATGAACAGCTTACCTTCCATAATAAATCTCCCTCTTTCAGCTTGCCAGGACATCCACACATGGATTTTGATGAAGCATTTGCTTGCTGAATAGAGCATTACTGAACAGCTGTGAACAAATCTGTATGTTTTGATTGAACTGCACGGGTAAAATGCACGCAGGTATGTAGGTAGGCAGGCACGCAGGCCATCCAATCATTTCATTTGAGCTTATTACAGGTCTTTTGACTTGATTGATAGCTATCAGGATGTAAAATGAATTTCAACAAATATAACAAAAAATGCACCTAAAAAATTGCCTACCCTACATCTAAACTCTTCTGTACTTTGCATATTTGGTTGGGTTAAAGAAAACAGATTTACCTGTACATTTAATGCATATTATTATGCAAACTCGTTCACATTCATGCTTGAAGGGCTGAGAACTGTTGATTCAGATTGGATGAAAAACGTAATGGTCTTGGTCAAGGATTAATATAGGTTTGTTGCAGCAGCAAAGAAAAGGATGAAAAATACAATAACACTGAAAACAATACAATAAATTCACAGGTCTACAGTGTCATTTGATAAAAAAAAATCCTATTGGTTCAGAGATACCTCACAATTGATAAATCTCTATGATAACACTCATACTTATTTGCAGTAGAGAGAACTAAACATCCAGGGGATACGTATATGTAAGATGAAGACACACATTACTGTCTCCTTTATATTTACAAAGAGAGGCTGCAAATTCTCAACTATTCACTTTCAAGAAAAATACATACAGAAATGTGTTCAAGCATGTAAATGTGAAATTACTACAACAATGTCAGGTGTACAAATGGATGAAATATGTTTACAAAACTCTGTCACAGTGATAAAATGTGTATTGTTGGATTTCCAATTTATCACATTATGTCTGGGTCATGTGCCCACTGTCAGATGGATTCTCGGCCCAGTTATTGTGGTGATGACCTAACTACATCTTATGACTAAGTAGCTTGTTTAGCTGTAATCTGTCTGGCACTGATATCTCTCCTTTCACTGCCATATAAATACTAGCCAGTCATTGCAGGTGGCCAATGTCCTGTCTCACATAATCCATTTATCTCACATTCACACACTCACAACCACATAGGCACATGTTTTTCTACCACTCATTAGCTTGAGAAATTTCAATGTTGCTGTCATGCTCATAATTCATTTCATGGGTGTCATTCTGTTCAGTCGCCCGCTTGTTTGTTCAACTTTTGCAGCCTTATTACATGGGGGGTGGGGCAATACTTGACAGTAGTTACCTCCAACATGTACATGTTTAAAAATGTGTAGTTGAGGAAAGCTTGAATTTGAACCCTGTCAGGGGTACCATGATGCTGAAGATAGATGTAGCCCAGGGTGGGGCAAACTCATCTTTATGTAAAATTCAGCATTGTGAATGACAGTTCAAGTGTTGCTATGATGAATTTTGATTTAACAGACAAAATTAGAAACGTATGAAAGCAGCTCCTTTGTTCCAGCTCATGTAGAGGATGAAACACAGATGAAAGACAGGGTCAAGCGTGCAGCACAGTAGTGCTAAGTGCACATGAAAACATTATGGTGCAAATTGTTGGTGAAAATTACACAAAGCACCTAAAGGGCATCAAACTATAAACCGTTCCATGACTGTGCCTCGCTTACAGAAAAAACTGCCTTATTATCGGACCCCACTGTTTGACAAAATGGAAAACGTTGTACATTTATAGCAGATAGCTGATGCTCTTATCTAGAGATGTCTCAATGAATGTAACCGAAAATATAGAGAAATTTAAATTCCATTGCCACACATAACAAGCTAAGTTCAGAGGGAGTGGAGAAGTCTGATTTGGGAGCTGTAGATGTGATTCAGGGAAAGAGGAGGATGCTGCATATTGATGAGTTTTTCTGTATACAACAGAAGATAAAAGTCAGTCTTATTGTCGAGATGGTGGTACAGTAACATGGCAGGAGCAAAGCACTGATGTTATTGGTCTGCAGCCTTTCAACTGCAGCATAGATTTTAAGTTAACAATTCAACATGACTTAATATAGTAGTTCCCTGCTTTAATTATTTCAATATAGCTCCATGCAATTTCAAGGGGATGAGATGTATGTATATTTTTTAATGACACAATGTAAACATGAGTCTACATTAGCTACATGCTCTGTTTGTGCATTTCCACAGATAACAGTTAGATTAAAGTTAAATTACAGCATCTGTTCATTTTATTCGTAAACCACATAAAACATTACTGAAGAATGGTTTGTCTGATGGATAAACCACAGTTGCTTCTTCATTAAACAACTTCTACTTCAGCTTGTCAGTGCAATTGCTGATAAGTAAACAGCTTCAACATCAACCACTTTTTATGCTTTTCACTTGTTTTGTGTGTCCCCTGGGTGCATACCAAGACGTGATCTAATGCAGGAAAAGCATGATAAGATACTGCTAAAAGTTAACCATTTCAGTGAGTGGTTAGAGAGCGATGGAGAGAGAATGAAAAGAGGCTGTGAAGCTGGCGGAGACTCGCCTGCTGTTTTTGACACCAGGGCGTCAGCACGAAGTGTACCCAGGGCCTCCTTCAGCAATCATAGGTTTAATGGATGATTAGCCTGGGCAACTGCAGGGGCTGCACTGAAGTGATGGAGGTCTGACTCTGGATGTGCCTGTCTCACACTCAGTTGTGCACACTCACACACTTACAAACAGAGGGGTAGTGGGATGTCAAATGCCTTTGGCCCCTAGTGGAAATTGCGATCTTTCAGAGACAAATGGCCATTAGTTTTGCACAGCACATGGTGGATTGCAGCATTTTGTGCTGCCAAAGTCGCATTTCGGTTGGATGAACGCATGATTTTGTTGACAGTCTGACATCAGTCAAGGTCTGTGCCATTTTCATGGCTTTAGCACTGCATGTCTAACCAGATCTTATTCAAAAGCTTACCAGCTTTTTGTGTTGATGATACTGTATGTTAGCCAATTTAAATTGGATAACAACATAGCTTCAGGCAAGACATAAAAATGATCCACTCATTATTACTAGATGTGTCTGTATGAATGATTGTCTAACTATCGCCATGCACCATGTTGCATGCATTGCATTCAGTGACAGTAGTGAAGGTGCAAGCGGCCTGTAGTTGTAAGAGATACGCTATTCCTGTAGCAAAGCTGTCACTGCTGTTTACCACTGCATCTGTTTGGCTCTAACATAAACTAACCGTTTCTTACTCTGTTACACTGTTCTCCTAGGAGCAGAGTAACTCAGTAAACAAATGTGTTATCCTATCTCCCCCGAAACTAATTTAATTTTAGATGCCGTATAATAGCCTGTGGTGTTTCTGCTCCTCCAGCACAAGGATATCAGTTTCCTCTTGGGAGATGTTTTTGTGGGAGGATCTTTCCCTTTAAATGCACCTTAGTAAAGAAAAATAGGCAGTTTTGCTGGTCATGATGCAAACCCCTCACACACCTGAAAATGTATTCCTCCGAATCCTACATTTGCCATAAAAGTGCCAAATCCCATGCAGTGTTTCTTTTCAGTGATGCAGAATCTATTGAAATACAGCTTTACCAATTTATATCTGTGAGATATTATTAAAATTTTAATTAAATTTTCTTCATTAGCAACACGCTACATAAATTCAAATGACAGATAACATATTTCAAATTGGTCGAATTGGTCAATTCGTTGAAACAAATAACAGCATTTCCCACCATATCTTTGGCACAATAGCTACAGTTTTTGTTAATAAACAATTCTCCGAACCTTGGCCCTCTGGCCCCCCAGCTGGCTTATTACAGTCACTCAACAACTGAAAGCTACAGTCAATTATTACAATAATCTGGCCTTAATGATGACAAATTCTTACCGTTTTACTTTAGTAGTGATATGCAGGCAGGCTGTGCTAAACTTGTTAAATCGGTGTTGGATTAGGTTATTAATTTTATCCCGCAGTAAAGACAAGAGGTGTTTTATTCTAAACGGGGAATAGTGGTGATCTAATTTTAGCTGTCAGGTCTGGAACGATGAGTCACAACATTGTGTGGTTGTGGAGATGAAAGAGCCATCTGTGTGCTTCTATTACAGCTATTCACTCACATGGTTTGCAAGGTCCGGATTGTTAGGCTAAGTGGCTGCTGTCTCACATACCTGTCTATCAAGATAGCTGCCTGTCTACTTGTTGATCATGAATTTGTCTTCAGCTGCATATTGAGCGAAGTGGTTGTGTATGATGCTTGAGGCCACTGCTTGTTTTATTAACCAACTTGCTTTGTTAATGTTCAGTTATGCAACATTTTTGTGTTATTGGTAACTAATCTCTATGGCTTTGTTTCAATCCAT
This sequence comes from Lateolabrax maculatus, assembly GCA_031216445.1. NCBI lineage: Eukaryota > Metazoa > Chordata > Actinopteri > Acropomatiformes > Lateolabracidae > Lateolabrax > Lateolabrax maculatus. The sequence continues at coordinate 12,053,215 of CM062197.1, read as the reverse complement.
AGTCTTTTTAAGGCTGTATCGACAGTTTATTTTAATCCGCTATTCTGCACGTTTGTGCAATGCCTCTCCTCCTGCCCGCGTAACATCCTTCTGTCTAAACGTGTTGGGAATCTTTGAAGACTCACACGCAGTTTCTGTGACAACTTACAAAAGCTTAAGAGATTCCAAATGCCCTCAAGCCTTCTTGCTTTTGTCAACCATGCTATCTAAACATTGTCACAGTTCCTGAGTTCAGTGTTTGTCCCTTTTCCAATACACATAAAGCTTTTGGTGCAAACATAATAAGCACTCTGACATAATGTGCTTCTATATGTCATGTGCCCTGTGGGAAGACTAATAACCACTTGAGAGAAACCAGAGATTTGGGAGTATATGTATGTGCGTTCTTGTGTCTGTGTGTGTGCGCGCATAAACGTTGGAGAAGACGTTAATGGATATTACAGAAGATAATGTAGGCCTAGATGTGGAGAGGCAGAGGGCAGTATAGATTGCGAGCAAAGCTCATTTAGTATCCTTAATCCTTTTTATGGATTCCAGACAGACTCCCTTCATGAAACTCCATCTCCACAAAGTAATAAGTCATCCTACAACAAATATGCATGTTTAATCTACAGTGAGGTCAGACATGGTCGATACCACAATATCTGCCATAATCTACCACACTGAGCACCCGTACCACTGCAGAGACAGCCAGACAGAAAGGGAGGGATCACACAATTAAGACAGCTTAAACATTAGACACCAGCCAGCTATTGACATTATCCGTCTCACACCTGGTAACCATGGAGACAGGTTTTGGCTCATTTGGTTCAGGATGAATAATGTTTGCTTGTATTCAATGCCGATAAGTTTGTCTGAAAGTGTCTGCTAGAACGGACACCATTTGATAATTTGAACCTGTACTATGTATACTGGAGCGCACTCTGCACTATTTTGAACCTCCATGGAATAGTCATACACACTATTTAAAAAATGTGTGTATGTGTACTTTACTCTCTGAATTATGTAAAAAGGTCTGTCATAGATGTGGACATGGTACCATAATTAAATATACTATATGTATTCCTCACATTTTTAAGGCTGTACATACATAAGACTCAATGTATATCAAAAATAAGAGAATAACAATATGAGAACAGCAGTAAGAAAACTATTATTCAGAAGATAAAGTGTACAGTATTTTTGCTCCACGTTGAATAAAAAGGGTCATTTAGAAGCTCAATATTAGTCTGTGATCCTAGTTTAAGCTGCTGTGAGGGAAAAATCAGGGTACTGTCATAACACTGTTTGCTGCCCTATAAGGAGGGCAGATAGATTGGAAGTCAAATTGAGTTAACCTTGGTTAACATTTACACTTCAATTGCTCTGTTCGAGAATTAATGGGGCCAAGTGCAAATGGACAGGCCGTGGTTACTAACTTTGTGTAGTTTTTTAGAAGAAGTTGTGTAGAACTGATACATTGATGCAACTGGTGGAATTTGGGGAAATAATTATGAATGGATGTCATAGAAACTAGTGTATACTTCAGTACTCAAAGCAAATTTGAACTTGAATATGATTTGATAAAATCACCAGTTTTCATTCCTTGCAAAAGCAGTGCAGTGTAAACCATGAGACAACAGCCCATAGAAGATCCTCAATACAGTTTCTCACATTAAGAAACTAATAAAGCTTTGTACAGAGGAAGTGTTTTTATAACTTTTTTTTGGGGTTTATTGGGTTGCAGATAGTACATGTTGCTAATCTGATCCAAGACAAGATATTTCCATAAGTATGAAACTGTTGACTGCTGGTTTAAGTTGCTTACAATAAAAATAAAGAGGGTGTATGTGGAGGCAAATAGGAAAAATGTGACACATTCATAATATCTTAGATGTGAAACTAATAGAAATGTCTTTACAGAATCAAGAATCATTACCACCCATGTTCTTCTGAAGCTACTTTTACAACCAGAGAGTGTAGGTTGAAAGCAGTGCACAGGTTTTGTGCATCTACTCACCCACTGGAATTTGTTGTGTGTCCAGTGAGTCAGTAGTTTGTCAGAGTGATTAATTTTATATATTTTGACTACCTAAAGGTGTTGATGATACATAGATTGGGCAGTTCATAAAGCTCCAGGGTTCCCCATCGTTTCCCCTCATCTCAAAGAGAAGGGCAGAGTGCAGTAAATAACCATATCTGGAACCAGCAAATGACTGAAGCACACACATCTGTTTTGCTCTGTAATATCTTTAAAGCTTTAAATAATGTTGGGAAATGGAAAATCAAAATGACATGCACACCCCCACAAACACATGCACACACACTGCCAACCCATTGCTCCTCACCCACCCTCAACGACATCTATAAATATGCAGTGATTTTCATACACTATTCCACTAGAAATCATTACATCCATCATCTGCCCTCTTATACTTGTATATCAAATACCTGAACTGAACAGACTGCATCGCTGGATGACACTGTTCAAATTGTTCATTCAGTTTTTATCGGGTGCATTTGAATGTAATTTCATCTCTTAGCACACTCACTGTGCCCATGAGAGGTGAGATTTACAGCATGTGTGTTTCTAGTCATGGTCAGAGACCTATTTAGTCTGTCGTCTATTGCCCATTGACATTTATAAGGATGTCATAATCATTCTGTCTTGAGCTGCAATGACACCAAAGCAGTATAAAATGTATGCAAAACAAAGTCACGTCAAAATGTAAGCAGTGTATCCGAGTGAAGTAAATCATCCTTGATGTGGTCAAGCTGTGGCACACAACAGAAGCGAAAATTATAGGGTGCTTGGTTTCATTCTTCACCTCAGGGGCTTCACAAATAAATGTGATTAATACAGCTCACACCTGCTCACTTAACTTCTTCAGAATAAAAATTCTGCTCGCCTCAGAAGATAATGTTCCCCCTTTTTTAATGTCCACCTCTTGATGTTGTTTGCAGAATTCTCCATATGGGGTCATCTATATTAACTCACCTTTAGACGGAGAAATAATTTGTTTATTTGCCACATTGTTTTTGAGTCAGCCACATAATGTGATGGATTTTTGGGTGCCTGGCATCAGCTCTGAAATGTCACCGGCTGCATTTTTATTAGCATTTCAAGAGCTCTATTCCCTCTCGAGTAAAACTCCAAATAACATCAGTCTTCCACTGAGCTTAGCTGACGTTTCATAAAAAGACTTTATTAAAGGTCACCTTACCAATGCGAGGCCACAGTAGGAGCTGATGCCATCTTAAGCTGCCGTCATGTTAACGAATTTTCACACTGGCATCAGTTCTAGTTACATTGACATTGACATTGATATTACAAATGTATGGTTGCTGTTGGGAATTATACTAACTGAAATTTAATGCTTGGCCTTTTGAAATGTTTATAGTTGTAACAGTATTTTATGAGCAGCAGCTCAGTAGGTTGGTTGGTTGGTTTGGTTGGTCCAAAAAAATGTCGCCACCCTTTAGCGGCCAGTTTTCACCCTAGGAGGTTGAAATGTGTGTGTGTATGTGCTCATGCCAACTGGCTAAAAGGGTGCATGGGAGTGGGAGTGGCCTATCATAAAAATGCACATAAATTCCAAATGGTTTCACAGACTTGCACAAGATTTTGTGGAAAGGTTGGTCATGTGCCAAAGTGCAGCTGATTAACGGTTCATGCCAATTGGCAAAAAGAGGGTTGTGGCATTGGGAGTGGGATATTACAAAAAGACGCGTAACCTCTAAACCGATTCACGTAACATGGCCAAACGTTGTAGAAAGACACACACACATACACACACAGACACTTTCACTGGTCACGGTTTGCCCTGCCCCCTATACTGTAGCCATGCCCCTTACATAATTAATGAATTGGCTTCTGGTAGGCATCATTGGTCTCAGCGGAGGTTCCTTTATTCGGTGGTGTGGATTAGCCCCCACCATCTCATTCTGTTGGTCCATCAGTTCATTGATCCACAAAAGAGGTTGTGTGTGTGTGAATGTGAATTAGTGTACGTGGCTGCTGCAAATGTGAATTTGTGCTGGTTTTCAAATAACTTGGATGTCGATGCCTAAATCTCTGTGAAGCTATACTCTCCTACTTGCCTTTTTTTCTAAATTCTTGACTCAATTGTGACTGACACAGAATTTCTCTACCTTTTTTGATATCCATATTTATCGACATAACATAAAATACATACACAACCTTCAGAGACACACAGAATTGCTTGTTTAATGAAAGTCAATATGAATCTGTGCTCATTTGGTAGAAAGTAAAAGTTCAAAATGGAGTCATAACAGTGCATTTCTGCAACTCAGAAATGTTTCCTTACAGAGTTTAGAGAGTTTATCCCCAAACTCTTATCCCAGTGTCAGTTTACCCTTACAGAAAGCAAAGGGTCATTTTCACTTCTACAGGGAGTAAACCAATTAAATCCAGTGACAGCTCGACACTTCTCCTGACATCATACTGCATGTACTGTCAGATTGGCTCAGCTGAGTGCATCTTCTGGAAGGGGATTTTCTCCCAAGTATGTATCTAAAATGATGGCTATTTTCTAAACCAATTATAGTCATAGGGGACGATGTTAAAGTGTTGTGGCTCAGAGACATGTTATAATCGGACTGGAACATATTTGATAAATATAAAACGTATCTTCAGATTAGACAGTTCTTTGAACACAGTGTCAAAGGTTTCTACTGCACTGAATCTATTCTGGAGAAATGACAGTGTAGCAGCATGATGTGATTAGTGGAGAGATGTTTTGTGGAAATCTCACAACTAATGCACTGTCCCACACACGTACACAAAGACACACAAAACGTTAATGACCTCTTTTAAAAATGTAATGGTGACATTGATTTCCTGCTGTTTCAAACAATTCTCCTTGGTGGTGTTGAGTTAAAAGATGCTGCGGCCGGATGGAGAGCAAATCTAATTCAAGGCATTACTTCCTCAGGAGGTTTTTATTCTTCAGACCAAGTGGTTGGGCTCCAGTTAAACGCAGTCAGTCATCTGTAATGCCATAATGATGTTAGAAAACACAGGAGTGGAGATCAAGTGCATCCAGCAAGTAGCTTGTACCCTAATTTACAACCTTTTCAAAAATCAGATCCATGAACATACCAGCTTTAAAACCTCCTACACTGCAGTTTTATCGCTTCATCTCCTTCTATATTCCCTAAGTCTTTGCTTTCAACCATATACTCAAACACCAGCGAGTCTTTGGTATATGAAAAGACAGACTTTCACTTTGAATATATATATATATATATATATATATATATATATATAAAAAAGCCTCGCTTTACTTTATAGGCAGAAATCTTTCGCTCCGCTGCAATCACTTTGTTCCCGCATATCTACAAATGCCCACTGAGTCCAGGTCTTCTGCCTCCTATAGAGGTCTGCACAACAGTATATTTCTGCCATTATAAGCCATGTTATCTCAAGCTAGTTAGTTTTAATCATGTGCATGTCTAAAATACCACCAGGTATGGCTATAATGGTGTTTTAAGTGTGGTGTCAACAAATCCCACTTCCATTTTATCCTTTTTTGGCTTTACTTTGCTTCATTAATGTGTTTACCTTGGTCTTGAGAAAACAAAATCTCTATATTTTTTATATGATTATCACTAATTACTAATTTGTGGATATATCAAAGTGCTTTGTAAATTGTAACTGTGCAGATAGAAAAAGTATTGTTATTGTGAAACAATCCACCAAATGAAGCTATGGCAAAAGTTCAACCAGAAAGACTGTCTATCTGCACTTACTCATTATTTTGCAGCCCTTTCGCTCTTCCCCTTTCAATCTCATCAGCTGATTGTGGGCATTTTCACTCTTTTTCTTTCTTCGCTATCATCACCACCACCAGTGTCTAGACTCCATTAGGGGAAATATCCTATCATATCATATGTCCCTATCCCCCTATACCTATATATTTTCATCTCATACTGATGGGGTCTGACCGCCAAACACTACATCTTCTATTACCATTCTTGCAATAAAGCAGTTGAACACTCTTTAAACCTCTGGTGATTAAGTCTCTCCTGATTGAAGTGCTGCTTATGCAAGTTCTGGGAAACATCTGATGGTCTTTTAATTCCAGATGTGGACTCCTAGAAGTATTTTAAAATATTTTTTTTGTTGGTATTTGGGATCTGGAATACAAAATCAACAAAAGTGAATATTTGTCTTCATAGTTTACTTTGTCACATATTACCAAATAGAAAACACCTTAAGCTACTTGAAGGACATTTATCAAAAGCCTCTGGGCATGATAAATGAAGAGTTCCAGTATTAATCTAATGTTAGAAGTAAAAAAAACAAAACGATGCAGGCAAAATGATGGATGACACTTTATTCTATTTTCTGGATAAATGACTGTGTGAAGTGATAACAGTTTGTGCTGTTTAAGAGGGGACTGGTTAGGAAGATGCCAAGGCCAACCTATCAAATCACCAATATAAAGCTCTGGTTGAGCCTTGGATATGTCATGGTCCTGTGGTGCCACTAGATCCTCTTTAGTAGTCTCCACCATATTCTCCATTAGCTGATTTATTGATTATGTATTCTGAGAGAGAGTTATACTGTTATAACTACCATATAGGCCTGTAAAAGGTGAATTTTAATTTGAGTCATCAATGTATCTTCTGATCTATTGTTATAGCCTATTTTTTCTTGTAAAATGTAACTGTTATCGGAAAGAATTAGTTAGTTAGTTGTTGTATATTTGTAGAATTTTGTTTTTTGATTCATTTTTGCCATGATGGATAAAGATGGATGTTCTCACACATGTACTTCTGCTTCAAGATTTAATGCTGACAAGCTCCCAAAGCTTGTTATGTTTTACTACATAAACTATGACTCATTGTACGGAATGGCGCCCCATAGAATCACGGTGCGTCTGTGCTGACACAAACTGAATTTAAAGGCTGTTTGTAACATGGCCTTGACAATTAGATGGAAGTGCTGTACAAGGGGCCATTAGCCGAACAGAGAGAGTGCATGAGAGAAATGAGCAACCAGGTTCACTAAGTGGAACGTCAATATCAAGGCATTAATAACTCCACCCATCCCTGATGTCACAGGAGTTAACTAATGACCTTAAAATGAAATATGCATTCATGATCATGGAAACAGATCATGGAATGTCTACAATAGTCAATATGAATATGAATACAATATGAATTAATAAATTAACAGGGCAACTTTTTGTTAATTTGTAGAATTTGAAAATCACAGGCATAGCATTTGACGCTTTATAATTTCACTTTTCTAACCTTTAAAATTCTGAAATGCTGTCACCTTTACTGTAGCTGGCTGATTGTTGACAAGTGATTACAAACAATGGGTTAGTCAAAACAGCCTCTTCATACAGATGATGCCAAGTTACAGCACTGGAGTTTTATCCATTGTTAATATTCAGTGTATGTAAACCACGCTGAGATTTGTTGTCTCATAATACCATATGATACCATATGCCACAAGATTCTCCAGCATATGAATTATCTCTTGATTTTTTTACACCATGAAAGCATGCTCCATAACAGCTCATTTGTATACTTCTGAAATAAGGTATTCTACTTTCAAAAGTAGCAGATTGGCATTTACACACAATGTTTGAATGACATATACTGGTAACATTTTCGATTACAATTTTTAGTGCGGCATTCATCACAAGTATATAAGAAATGTATGCAGATTCTGCAGCGGCAGAAGTAGTTACAAGCAAAAACATGATAATGTGGATATCATTTTATGATGGATACTGTAAAGTTCTATATGTTTTATTTTAGATGATTCAAATACGTCTACTTAGTGACTGAAGGCAAAAACAGACAATTCTGATTCCCGGAAGCAATAAAAGGATCCTATAAGATCTGTTTTCTCTAATTTCTACAGCTTATGTTGAATTAAAAAATGCAAGTTATAGTCAAGCAGCCCCACACTGCTCATTTTGGTGGGATAAATGCCGCATGAGAGAATAAAAAGAATATTAGAATTCCTATCATTTTCACGTTTCACAAATTGCCCTAATGCTGCTTTTCTGTGGCCTTCGTTTTGGTCGTTTGTTGTCTTTTGCCCAGATTCCCTGTGGTGTTTTATTCAATCCTTTGATTGAAATGCATTCAGCCTTAATGGATCTTACAAAGCTGTGAGCTTGTTCATTGTCTCCCTCTCTTTGTGTATCTATGTATAACCAAAATCTGTCATAAAAGTCATAAGAACATGCATCTCTCTGTGTGTCCGTCTGTGTTTTACTGTGATATTTCATGTTCTACTTATAGCAACAGCAAATCATCTTTTTCATTTTTGAGGTCATTTTAATTAAACCCGAAGATAACAAACAACTTAATTTCTCTTTCTCTTTCTCAGCTGATTGCTTCTCTCTGTATCTCTTTTTTTACAGCTGACTAAAATATGTAAATGTATTATTTTAGTACAAATAAGATACACACTCTATATCACTGTAATAAGCTTAACTTTTTGTGGACACAGGCCAATCACTCTGATATGCTTAAACATAGTATGTCTCCTAAATTCCATTACGTTACTTGAGCTGTTGTATTCCATTAAACTTGACCAGGTCCCATATGGTCCAGTGAGCACAGTGAGCACTCTTAACACCTTCAGTCCACTGAGGTAACAAGAACAGCACCACATGCTAACTTGATAGATGAAGTGAAATACTGCGCATGAGGAAAAATGAAAATAGAAATGTGTTTACAGCGGACAGAACAGATTGGAATATAAATAATATTACAATGAGCAACATATCTTTTATCAGCTCACATTCACTATACTGTATCTCCGCTTTCTATTTGTTTAGTCTTTACTGTTTCTGCGACTAAAGTTTGTGCTGTACCTTGCCCTTTAGAGACCAGACTGTTCACAGACAGTATATCAAAAGACAAAAGATGTGCCCTGAACAGTATGTGTAGCTAAATGCTATGACATTCACTGGTTAAGCCCCCAGAGGCTTAAGCGTTCTCTTTCCATCCCAAAGCTGAAAAAATAAATGCCTTGTACTGTACACATTTAATCTGACCTCACTCGGCTGCTGTCTTTTCATGATTACCTCTATTTGTCCCCGCTTCACCCATTCCCCTCATTTCCTGCAGGAAAGTAAATTAACCTGATGTTAATAGCAGTTTGGAGTGACACCGCTGCCAGTTCCAGTCTAGCCTCTGTGAGCAATCACAGTCACATCGTAATTTATTCACCAATTTGTCCATTACATTGGTCATCATGATAGACTGTTGATTTCACGGTAGGTGAAAGATTACCATCTGTTATCAAGGTAAAAAAAGAAAAGAAAAACACATATAATTTCCTAATGGTCTTCCTGAAATTCTCAATTATAGTTAAAATTAAGTGGTTAATGGTTAATGGTTTGTCCCTGTAATCACCTTCAATCAGTCTGTTTCTGCAGGTATATAAGGATGACCATAATATTGCCCTTTTAGCATTGCCCGATTTGCAGAGGATCTTTCAGGTCGGTCAATGCCCCCTTTAGTCAGTGTCTATGTTGCTACTTTCTGCTGCCTTAAAACAATTACTAAATTTATATCGGCAACATGTGAGAATTACCTCTGCAGGGAAAGTCCTCTGCTGCACAGTGTTTTATATGCTTTACTTCTGTGAAAGCGGCCGTGTTTGGGATGAGCAGAAGAGGAAAGAGGTAGAATAATGCCAAAAGCATGACAAACTAATAGCGGTACCTACAGAAATTCAAAATTGTGAACACAATTGACTACAATTCACTGACTATTAAATGATACTTTATACTTTTAAATTCAATATCAGAGATTGTTTAACAATATAGCAATATATATATATATATATATAGTTTCATGGCAGCAGTGGACTGACTTCCGCTGAGAGTAGGATAAATGTGATATTTTATCTGCATTATTCAATTTAATTCAGTAGCCAAAGCGATTATCCATTAAAAAGGCATTACTGTATGTATTCAGCCCACGTTTTCCTCTGTTGTCTGCCCTTGACATTGTTTCCAGTGTGTCAAGGAAGCCATCATCTGCAATCATCAGTTGTCATTGTTATGCAGACAATATTTCTCTGTATAAGTCCATCAGACCAGATGATTTTCACACTGTTGATTCCTTTACAAATATCATCACTAGCAAATGACAGGCTGTTTAGGATACTGCTTATGTTTTCAAGAAGCAAGAGGACCCCAGAGGGCTCACTTAAATCTACAACTTTGACAGCTATGCAAATTAAAGAGCTTTCCTAAAATCACTGCAGCAACATAAACCTGCAAACCAAAGTAACAAAAGTCCCATACATTTGGAGCAAGTACTTGACAATAGTGCTGCTATTGTCTGGTGATCGTTTTTTCAACAACTGAAGAAGAAAGGAAGATCCATATTTGTCACAGCAATGACTTAAACTTGAAGTATAGAACGCTTAATGATTAATTGGGAATACATGTATAATTATTGTACTAACACAACCAGCTGTACAAGAATCAAATAATAAGGCATTGTCTTGTTTTCATGTTGTACTTGTAATTCTTGTAAAGCATCCTCTTATCCTGTAAAAATACATATCCACAACTCGTATGCATGTCGTTATCTTTGACTCGTTGTTACTCATACACAAAGAGCCCTTCTAAAGTAAAAACAGAGTGAAAAATAAATAATGGAGTGAATGTTTCGAAACCTATAATTATAGGGCACTGATAATTTCTGTTATTTTCAGAGACTGGTCATTTCCATGGTGATGGTTTCCTTTGAGAGGCTTTAGAAAGCTCCCTCCTCCCATGGTGCTAGATTACACTTTTGGAACACTTTGCTGTCGTTTTGTACCCGTCTGCAGTGATTACACAGTAAAACCAGGCAAGATGAAAAATAAGAAACCCAGCTGTGTGGTTATTTTAATAGCACCTAAACTCTCACCGAATCAGCACAGAAGCATGACGTTTTAATGGAAGAGGCGTGAGGGAAACAGAGTAAAACCAGCAGGCAATGCTAATATTCTCAGCTGGTATGCTGGATTCAACCTTGAATTCGAAGGGAAAGTCGTCCTTACTGTGATAAGTGAAAAACAGAATTTTGGAATGATGCACCTGTCATTTAAGATTTTCAGGGTCATGCAGTCAGATGTGATATTATTAAATGTTTTTTTGATGTCTCCATGCCCCACCACTACATCTGAAAATGAGTTACGTGAGACCAAATAGGTTTCTGCTCACACAGTTTTTTAAAGACTGCTGGGTTTCCTTACTATTCAGTTCTTTGCTTTGATTTATTATTTTGTCAGCATTTCTTTCCCCATCTGCTCTTATATAACCAGCAATTGTGTTTTGTTGAATACCCTCCACTCTATCACCAATAACTGCTGAAGTGCTGTCAAGCAAGGCATTTAACCCCCAGCACAATCTCATAAAAGTCTGTGAAGTGTAGACTATGTGTTGCAGACATGAATAGTTTAAAGATTATATTTCTACACCACAAAAAAAGGCTTTTGGTGAAATATTTTCACTTGTTCTCCATTAAAAAAGTCCAGGTTGTCTGTCACCTCAATTTCCTTTTTGTCTGATGTGCTATTTCAGTATCCTGTTGCATTTTTCTGTCAAGTTGTTGAGTATTTGTATTCGAGGACATTGTATTTTTTTCAGAAAATGTCAAGAGATTGAAGTACTACAAGCTGTTTTCAGAAGACAGGTGTGAATGTAAAAAATAAATGTTCCCCTAATAATGCAAAGGCTATGAACCTTTACAGTACATCAAATACAATAATGGTGAAGGACACATTCCCAAACACACAAAGAAATGAGCATGATTGATTTTATTGATTGGTATGCCATATACTGTCAGGCGCACACCTTAAGTGCAGATCCAAAGCTGTTTTTACTTTCCGTCTTTTTCCAGTCATTTAGCCTGGGACTGCAGTTGCCGCATAACTCATTATGGTAAGAGGGAATCTCAAGTCTATCAGTTACATAATGCCACAGTGTCAACCCATGTAATCTAAATGCATTTCTCCCAGAAGGGAAATTCCTAATTTGGATTTGCCCCATCAGACCTATTTAAGAGAAGTGTGCAGCCATTCTGATGCCAGTGTCTGCCATGGCAGGTGTTTTCCTAATACTTAAAATAGAGTTCATTTTGGTGTGGGAGGCAGCCAGAGCATTTGCAGGAAACCCTCAAGAATACACAATGCCAAACTCGAGGCTTCACTCCACTTCTTTCATACAGACTACGACTGTAGCTTACATGTTCATGGTTGATTCTACAGCAGTCACTTGTTTCCGACAATCCCTGTTAAAGTAGTGACTGCAGAGCATTCATTCAGCTCAAAAGTGGGTGCAGTGGGAATGAGAGGCTTAGTGGACTGGCCTTATTTTGCTGATAATGAACGAGCAGAGAAGCTGAATGTAGCAGATTGTGGAGGACTTTGCGTTGCACAAGACTCACAGAATGCCGTTCAGACAGGTGAGAGCAAGAACAAACTCACTGATCGCTGTAACTCTCTCTCCAGAGGGACAACGTCCACAACTGCTGTGTTGCCTTGCAACGTGCATTGTGCGCGCGCAGTTTGTAGAAGAACTGTGTAGCTCTCCTTTTTTTTTCAATGTGTGTGCTTGTGGGCTGCAGCAGCTGTCAAGTCCATATTGTCTATACATCTATGTGTTGACTGCCTGGGTGATGCTTTACTCTGCTGTTAAAAATGCAGGTTATTTAATTTGTTTAGCCTAATATTGCTTGTTGCATCTACTGTTGCGTCCGTAGCTCTTTTTATATTCTTGTTGTTATTTTTTGTTTAGTTGTCTGACTTTTGTCTGTTTGATTTGTCTAGTTAAGTCTAGCAAAGCTACACTGAGGAAGGCGGTTGTTTAATTGATGATCTGTTGTATGCACGGGCTGCAAATGTCCATCTATTGAAAAGGAATTTATTGTTGATGTTGTTCCAACATACGTTGACATTTCCACGTCCATGCTATCTCCTCCTCCTCATTGCATCCTCCCTTAAGTCCTTTATTGTATTTCTTTCCTCTTGCCCTCTGTCCATACTCACACAGATGCATACATAGCAGGTGGTCATGATGAACTGATTGATATCCAGCACACGTGTAGCTGGAGTTTCTCATTCATGTGCATTTGAATTCAATGTGGGCTGTATGTTTGATGTGGGTGATCAACACAGGGCTTGTTATCTTTGCTTGCGACCCACCAGAGAATGCACAAATGTTGCAAGACTTCAATTGAGACCAATTTATGCTTTTGTTGCTCATGTGTAACACACAGTAAGTGTTTGATGTATTGTGCACACACGGTGTATGTGATTTATCACATGTGGCAGGTATAATTGCACAGCTGGTTTAAATGTTGAATGATAATCAAAGGTGCAGGTTCAGTGAAGCATTGGAGAATACAGAGCCCTTGCTATTTGCTGTTCCACTAAAGTCTTCCCCCATCCTCAGAACAGGCTATTATTTTTGAGGTAGACATTGCCTGCCTTTACCCTGTGGCTTTGCCTAATACCTTATTAGGTAAGGACACAATCAATGTGGTTTGAGCTAATAATTGGATTTTCTTCTTTCACCCAAGGCAAGAGGGAGAAGGAATAAGTGAAACATGACTTACATCAGTCTGCTCAACTTAACTTATTTGCATTGTGATTGGATCTCTTGTCTGATAACCCATGACTCTGATACCTCTGGAGAGGTCAATAAGGGTAATTACCATGAGCCTCCCAAGGCATTAGTACAAGCATGACTGGAGATGGCTTAAAGTTAACATGTGTGTGTGTGCGTGTGTGTGTGGGGGTGTGTGTGTGTGTGTGTGTGTGTGTGTGTGTTTGTTTGTGTGCATGATGAACAGATCACAATCACCTTCACAATCAAATTACACCAGAACAGCTTCATGTATATTTAAAATCTGAGGGAACAAACACTGACAACTACACATTGTAGTTACAATCTGTTGGGCAGGTAAGGTATAGTAATAACAGAATAAGAATAATAAAAAGAAGGATGGAAAATAAAGAAATAGTTTCTCACACAGACACTAACTGAGGCCTCTTCTTTCTCCTTTGTTGTATGAATGCTCTTTTTCCTGATCAAAGCTATGAACATTTTCATTCTTTGACAGAAGGTGAAGCAATTTCTATGGAACAAATATATGGAACATCACAAAGAAGAAGAATTTATATTTTAGTGCAATATAGAGGAGGTAGACTACAATGTTTATTGATTTTATATGAAAATCAATACTTTGCTAAAACAACTAGAAGAATGGGTGAACACGAACAGAAACAAGTCTTTCCTATACGGTTGTCTAAAATGATTAGATATCTAACAGTACATGATTGCAGCTGACTGCAAGTGGAGCTATTAATTAACCCTATTGCAGCAGTACCAGTGATGGGGAGTAGTAGCACTTTAAACTTGTGGTACTTGTTATCTGGCGTCACTATATTATTTCTTCAATTCATTAAGTACATTTTTTTCAATTTATTATCCCTAGGAGAGAAATTCAGGTATGAGCAGCATCCACACAGAACAACCAAATGGGTCCTTGATGAACCTGCACAAGCAGGAAAAAACTATATTCAAGTCAGTGTATCATATTTACAAGCCATGTGTGCCAAGGTTATTTAAATGCCCATATCCATAAAAGTTTTTGCACCAGAATTCTACATTAATGAAAATATAAAGAATTCCAGTAACAAGTCATCTTTATCTTTGAACTTTTCAGACATGAATATTTCACATTTGTCCAATTACCTCCCTGCATGAAAAGTTGGGAAAAGTTGGGAACCTAATATCAGCATGACCAGAATTCAAAGCAATTTGTCTATACTCCTGCAACTAGGGCACTCTTTTTGCTTGAACAGAGCTTTCATATGTTCCTTCTTTGCAATGTGCAGCGGGAGCTTTCTGCAACATCAATTATGGGAACATTTTGGCAGCGACTGTATGAACACTGTGTTTGCAGAAACAAAAGAAATTGCCTCTCAAAAACGCAAAGAGTGACAGTAACCTGGGATTTGTAAGTTTGCCCGCCTGTTCTTAACCCCCCGCAAACAAGGGATAGTTCGAAGCCTTTGTTGATATAGTGTAAGAATATCTTAACAGCAAACTAGAGCCTGAATGACTGTTTGTCTTGTAAGCCACACAGAGGAAAAGCTGGCAGCTACAACATTTTGTGTAAACACCATAGAATTGCATTTTTGCAGTAATATGGAATCATGAGCATCATAGGAACTATTTTTATATCCTCATTTTCTAAGCACAATACTGCGCTCAACCTTAGTTCAGTCAGACAGCTCATGTTTGAAATGTTTATTGCAACAGCAGACATAATTAGAGTTTGGCGTCTAGGCTCCACCCTCATCACTCGCCGCAGACATGTTTACATGAAATATTCGGGAGTGATGATTACATTTGTTCCCCTCCCCCCCTCCCCACACGCCGGAGTCTGCAGGTGGATGCTGGGGTGGAGGTGGGGCTGAAAGAGCAGGCAGCAAGGATGATGCAGGGTAGCAGCGGCATAAACAAGGCAGAGGGCGAGATGGGAAATTTTGCAGTTTAAATAGACCGCCAAATTGGGAGGGGGTGTTTGGTAGATGATGTGGAGTGTGAGGGAGGTCACGTCTGTACGAAGCGGTGCAGCTCGAGTTGCCTACCTGAACTAGTTTGCAGGCATTGCTTCATTAGTGTCTGCTGACTCCAGCATAAAAACACTTTGATACCCCGTGTTTTTAAAGGGACACGTACAGTTGGCACGAACGGGGAAATAAGCTTTAGAGACCAAAACCCTGTTTTGGCTGTAAACATGTTTATTTCTGCTGCAAAGATGGGTATTCTGTTTGAGAGTCTCCTTACAAATTTGATCACACTGTTTTGGAAAGATTCTGGTAGGAATTCAATATTTGTCCAGACTGAAATATCATACATACAGCCTTGCCATCTACAGCAGAAACAAGCCTGGAAAGTTAATGACCAGCCAAGCCATTAGCCGATCCAGTGGGTCGCTAGGTTAGACGCATGAATTACCACTGGACGAATGGAATAGTCGTCTTCTAATTTCCCAGTGCCGACTTATCATTGGCCAGATGATCCAGATCAGTTACTGGATTCGACAAGGATATAGTCTTTGCAGACTTCTCAGTAGCGTTAATTGTGACCCTTACCCAGCAATTTTCATTGTAAACTCAAAAAAACACCCTCACAGAGCTGCCAGCATGTCTGTAGACTCTTAGTCATGTTAGCTTTTCAAGGATGGTCATACAATGTGCTTGCAATGTGTTCTGGGTTCTCAAAGTGTGGTTCTCTGACCGATGGCGGCCATCAGAAAGATTTTGTGCGGCCTCTGAACGTAAAGAAATACATTGTATTTTAATCATCTGCAGTCCATTTTAAGACTCAACAGCCTGCTTTAAAATATGCTACTCGGCTACTGCATCTAACTGCGTTGTTACAGTGATATATGGTAAGCTCCTATAACCACCAAAAGTAAAACTCTCTCTCTCTATCTTTCTCTCTGCTGCTGGGAAAGCTTTAAGGCCTCCTAATGTTTAATAAATAAATTATCTGTTTTGGAATGATTTTGTTTTATGCATACATTTTCCTGTGTGACCCTCAATCATATGCTGCTTCCCTAAATTGGCACTCAGTCATCAAAACTTTGAGAAATCCTGATGTAGCCTAACCATAATGAAGACCTTTCCTGAACCATAACCAAGTATTTTACTTGCTACACCGTAAACATTGTGTAGTTGCTGATATTGGAGGAATAATCATCTGAAAAAGCTCAAACATTCAAAAATTTTCAAATCTTCGCATGTAGGCGGAATGCGTCGCAGCTTGACCCTCACCTACTATATTCTACTCGACTCTATTTCCAGCCTAATACAACAACCCTTTGATAGCTGATTAGACAACACAGTTCACTTAACTCACCAGCTGTGTTGGGTAAGTTAGTGCTTTGTTTGGTCATCAGGGTGTGTGACTCGAGTAAATCAGTGTCCAGTGACTGGAAAATGAAGGATGTTAAGAAATAGAAAGATATCTCGTCTTAAAATCTGAGTCGACAAGCTGAAAGGAAGGAGGGAAGAGGGCAATCACAAAAATCAATAGCTGTAGTGTTAGTTGGAGGAAGGTGACAAGTTGCACAAAGCATGTCTGCCAGACACCACACAAGCTGAGATCTCCTCATCAAACTGCTCGCAAGAAAGCGGTTTACAACATAAATAGCTAAAGAGAGAAAAAGAGGGACTCAGTGTTTTACTCAAATCCCTCCTCTTTCTCACTTTCACTTCAGACATGTCAACACACTCACTGTCATATATGTCCGGGTGTCTGAATGGTTTCAGCATATCATTCAGTAGCATCACACCCAAAAAGGGCCTTTAGACTCCTCATCCCCCTTAGATAGAGGGGGTCAGACAGGGGACAACACCTGGCTCTCCACCAGCTCCCTTGAGGCACAGGGGCTCACACAATAATTCACTGAAGTGACAGGCTCTGTCATGAAATCAAATGCACACACACAGATGCTTAGAGCATACACGCGGGCACACCTTCACAGCTACACACGCACACACACTGACACAGAAGCTGCATCTCGAGGGACAACAGTAGCCTTAGCAACAGGAGTTGTGCCAGTTATTTC
Organism: Lateolabrax maculatus; assembly: GCA_031216445.1. Taxonomy (NCBI): domain Eukaryota; kingdom Metazoa; phylum Chordata; class Actinopteri; order Acropomatiformes; family Lateolabracidae; genus Lateolabrax; species Lateolabrax maculatus. Next base: position 12,035,590 of record CM062197.1, on the reverse strand, counting down.
TCCCTTCATTTTTACGTTCCCCCTGAACACATGGTTTGCAAATCACACTCAAAACAAGTTTTCAAATAAGTTGTAAATTATTTTATCACAAATTCCTGCATGGTCCACATTTACACTTTGCAAGTGATTCTTTTCACTGTGCAATTTTAACATTTTCTAATTTTGATTTTACAATATCTCATAACTGTCAGCTTGCAAATTCTGAGAAAGTTACAGAGTTCTTCTGAGATGCTTTGGCACATTTGTATAATATGTTTTTCAGAGTGATGGCCACTTGAAAAGCCATTCAAATCTGTCAGTGATTCCCTGCTTTTTAAAAAGTCTACTTTATTGTCGTACATGTTGTCCTTGAGTCTTCCGTGCACCTTAGGAAAAGACTTTGGATGGTAATTAAAGGGATGACACTGACAGATAACTACAGATTAGTGCTTGAAAGCCTCCAGTGCCACTAATTTACATGTTTTTGAGATTTGGGTGGAAACCAACAGCTAAACAAAATGACAAGCACACCAGCAGTGTGATGTTATTTAACCAAAATAACATAAAAAACATGAGATGAAAGAGAATATATACATAACTCTGGTGCTATTATTTTATGTATACAAGCAAAAATGTTGGCCAATAAGATACATTTTGTCTAACTGTTTGCCAGAATGTAAACCAACACCAACATAAAGAGAAAATACGGTTAAGGAATCAAACCACTGAGCCACCTTTTTTAAACTTTAATTACAGCAACTCTATTAGATGGAGTGAATAGATCAGACAGTGAAAGAAATGTCATGCTTTTAAAATATCTAAGCAGTTTTCTTTAAAAACTACTCTTGAAAGTGAATCGAACAGGCTAGATTCAAGTGTGTTCGATGCCACAAGACATTAACTGTCTTTAAGGGATTTCTCTGTGGTACATTGTGGTGTTGGTTCCTCCGTGGTTGTTCCCTTGTATGGGCAGTGCATGACAGACCCACCACTAGAAATTGATGACATAAATTGAGGAGTAAGGAAGTTCAGTAAATTAGGTCTACTGGGGGTTTGATACCAGCAGAAGCTAATGTGTGTGTCATTAGCCATGTGTCTACTCAAAGTACCCTTGGCAAAGCCCCGCCGCGGACTGTCCACTCTGTAAAAATGACTATTGATCACAGTGTCAGACAAACTTAGGAACTTAGGTAGGAAATAGCCCCTAAGTTTGCAAAGACTCAACAATCAAAATAGCAGGATCTTTTTAGGAACCATATATACAAGCAAATAACTTGTTAATACTGCTTTAATGATTGGAAACTAACTGTACACCAATCTTATGGAGTTGTTGTTACATATACAGTGTCTGCTGAAATGTCACCATCAAGGCTTAAAACTGTCTAATCAACAACAAAAACTTCTGATAGAGTGGTCATTAAAGTGGAAAGTCGACTGAAACCAATAATATAGTAAGAATGATTACATTGCCCTTGTGGTTACACAGCATGCCATGCTGGATCAATTGAATGCTAATGCTGCAGCGCTGAAGTGAAAGCAACCCACACAAAAGCTTAGGACACGAGAAGGTTTGTGCGACCAGAGAAATAAATTTGGTGTCAATTCCTGTTTTTCACAATTACCCAAACATTGGCACTGTCTGAAGGCTTTTCAGTGGTGGATTGTGCCAATGAAATCTTGACAGTTTGCAAATAGAAACTACATACTCATTAATTCTGACAGTTTTTGAAGTTGAAAAAAATGTGGAAAAAGTGAATTTATCATGAGGAGCACAGTGACTGATGGCTGTGGAGAGAGTCTGACAAAATAACTGTTATTACTAATTGTAAGATAACAGACTTCAACATTTTAGCAAAATGTCTGGACATTTACTGGGACAACACTATAAAGTTGCATTATGGGAATTTTGGATTTCACCATTTTTGGATCATGACTAAAAGTCAGGATGTATCAGGCTCTGCTTCATCACTTTTGACCAATTTAAAAAATCTGCCGCTCATGAATCCCCAAATATTAAGTGCAATAAATTGCTGGTGTAACCCTTCCTTTCATTCAGAATCAGTGGTGATCAGTCAGTGATGTGTTGGATACTGAACTGAAAAAATACAGAATGACAAAGTACCAGCACCTCACTGCTGCCTGAACTATCCACTCAGTGCATGACGACAGTGAGTCAGCTGTTATGCAAACCAGTTTTCCTAGTATAGTGTGTGAGGGAAATCTTAGAGCTGGTTCACTCTAACAAGAAGTTTCAGGAGACCGGGATGTCTTACACAGGAATATTTATTGAAGCTCGATCGAGGAGAAAAGGGAAACACCACGTGTGAATCACAGCGTACTGCTACCCAAATCTGAAGATGGTGTCCTGAAGCTCAGTATTTAACCCTCCCCAGAACTGATAAGTTCCGCTATATCCAAATATGGTTAATTCTAACTCAGTCTGTCATGTGTGAGGACTCTATTGGATATCAGATCCAAACAGGGAAAGACGTCAACCATTGCTGTCCTAGCAACAGCATAGCCTCTCTACAGTCTCTCTTATCCAGCGTCAACAACCAGGCACCAGCCTGTTGTGTCTAACACTGAAAACAGAAGATATCTAGCAGACCTTGGTTTACCAGATGCCAGAGCCAACTCGGCCTTGTCTGGCACACAGAATGAAACAGGCGAACAGAGACAGGCAGTTGACCTGACCTGTGAAGCACTGTCTTAAGTTACCTTTAACCTACAAGAGGGAAGTTTAACATACAAGAAGGAAAATTCCTTCACATAGTGTTATGATACTGAGGGACACCTAATTCACTGCAGCATACTCGTAGAGTAGATTTGATCTAAATTGGTGTGTGGGGTGTTTACAGTACAAGTCCTCTGAATTAAAAGACAAAATATATTAAATGTTTGTCTATGCGACCTCCTCCCAACGCAGACTTTATTGCTCTTTAATAACGTCACCTGACTTCATGTTTGCTACCCTCATAATTACTACAGCCACTAGAGGGCTTTTTCATTTGAACATTAACATATGTCATTTTGGGGCACTTGCTGAAACAGCTGATGCTGATTCGTGTGAGGGGGATTCTTACAGTATCGTTAGAAGTGTTTGTGTTTATCTGGAAATGTTGAATGACCCCAGCGCATAGAGCATGCTTTCTTAATTGTTAAGAGTAGAGACAATGAAAAGTAGAGCCATACCAAGTCTAAACCAAATAATGCAAAATGAAAAAGCAGAAATTGTGTAGCTTATACAACATATTCCACTGACTTCATCTTCAGAAGCCTAAGATATGTATAGCTTAAACCACCAAGTGAGTTTCACATGCAGGTCTTGTTCGGTCAGCATGCCCACTTTCCTCCTTATGAATGGTTGAAGTTTATGAAGTAATTTCCCACATTTACTAATACAAAAAAAATTGATACAAAACACTCAATTTAATCAAAAAGCACACACACACACACAAAAAAAAAACAAACAAACAAAAAAAAAAACACCTGCTATTAATTGGAATAATACAGATGACCCTAAATAGAGAGCTAAAGGCTGCTTCCTCCTACATGGCCTTTGACAAGTCAGTCTGCAGGAACTGGAGTGCTAGAGCCCTAAATTAATAAACATTCAGGCTATCGTATGACACTGAATGACTAAAAAAATTAATCCCTTCTTGGCAGCACTCTTCTGTAGATGTGGAGTGATGCACATCAGTGTGTGAAGATATGCCAAAACATTTCTTCAGAGTAAAGGCTGCTCTTTTAAGAAAGGCTTAAAAACTATTTTGCTTTGCAAATGCAAGTTTAATTAATGTTAAAATACAACCCATTTTCTTTTGCAAAGTAGCTTTAAAAGCAGACAGCAGACATTCACTTTAGTAGCAGGCCATTTCACACTGTCAAAGGTACAGCTGAGGGTTATAGATAAAGGAGAAAGTAGGCATGTGGATGTATTATGTTGTTTTTGCAACCACTTTAATTTTAGTCCTGCTGATAATAGCATGGTTACTGCAAAAACAACTTTCATTGCCTTTAAAGGATTCAAACATTGAAACATTTCTTTGAATGGGCAACATCAACAATCAGATCTTAATGCCCCTCGTCGATCAAAGTTTAATCACCCAAATAAAACTCTTCAGTGGTGGTCTTTGAAAAGCATTATTGAAAAACAAATCAAAAAGAAATCATACAGCCCTCTGGAAACATTTTGTGCTTTCATACAGGGAAAAATGTAGCACTGCATTTAATGTTACGTAACGCCAAAAATAACTGCAGATAACTGCCATGTCCTTGACAGATCACTGCAGGGAGAGTCAAAGCTGCTGCTTTCATAAGGGTCAGCATCGGTGAACATCCTGCACAGTAGTGCAGAGCTTCAGGATGTACTTACAAGGGACATGTGTGTACTCTGAGACAATCTGTTTATTCTCTCTGGGGTTTGGGGAGCGATAGCCGAAGCAGGATGAGCTATTGCTGCGGCTAATGTGAACTGTTCTTTCTTAAGAGGAGTTGTTTACTCGCCCTTTGCATTACTCATAAAGTAGAACTCCGGTGAAATAAGTACTATTGTTTCAACATTAAACAGCTCCTTTCAGTAGAATTTATACTCAATGTACTGTTATAACTATTCATATCCAAGAATAAATCTATATTACTCACAGGAGATGTGTATGGAGGCTCTAGACTAAAGGTGTGTTTTGACATTAAACCAAACAAGTAAGACAAATACTTTACCCTAGTCTAAGGCTAAATAATTTAACCTAATTTAACCTACAGCTGCACACTAACCCTGAGCAAACCTTTAAAATGTACCCAAAAAAAGAACTAGTTTGGATTACTAAATACTTTACACTTTGCAGGTATATTAAAGGATTCAAGGAATTTATTGTAATATGCATGAAAATGCCACCAGTGCTTTTTCATGCAATGAAAAACGTGTTCCCTGGCTGCTCTCCAATCAACATGCACATACTCATGTAAATCTGCCCAGATTACTGTTGTTACCAACATAACAACATGTTTATTTTGAACATACCTATCATGTATCAATGTCTGTTTTTTTTTTCTACTGCAACTACCTGCAACTTCTGTGCAATATAAGGTTGTACTTACTGGATTTGGAAGAAAAAAATCCAGTAAATGCAGATTAACACATATCCAGAAAAAGGCAGGGTGCCTTAACATTATAAAGAAATACCAAGGTAAATCATCGCCCTTCACTGTGATCTCCTGAGGGAATGTTCTTCCTCTTTTTGTTCATTTTTGCTTACTGTAACAAATATGAACTGTGTGTCGGGGAGACAGGGTGGCAGTCTCAGCCTCAGTGCATCTCCAGGGAGGACAGAGACAGATCAATTTTAATTACCCAGTAGCCTCTCAGAGAGCATGAGAGTAATGGGGATTTAAACAGCTAAGATGGCCACACTAACCTCAAGGAACCCCAAGAGCCACAAACACAAAATACTGCGCAACTCCTACAGATGCACCCAGAAGAAAAGGGGGATTATGAAAACCTGTGAATTCTATAATCATGATGTTGACAAGGGCACTGCCTTTTCAATAACTGATTCTATACATGGAATGGTGTAACTTCATGAAAGGGTGACTGATTATTCTCAGAAGCGTGGGACAAGATGAGGACGGCAGCGTTTCCATGGAGATAAAAGAGAAACTTAGAGCACAAGTTTAGATTTCAGGGAACTGACACACACACATACCTCTGTGACACAGAACAGCCCAACTTTTTGTTAAGCATTCAACAAAAGTGGGTTTAACCTGCGTCTGTGTGTGAGCCAGCGATAGGAATGAGAAAGAGGGGGAAAACGGAAGAGACAGAAGGACAGAGGGGAGGCTGCAAAAGGAGATGTCACAGCCAACTGGATGTTCGTATTGGAATAGTGGCCATGTTACATTTCACAGAAGGAGAGGGCACCAGACAAATCTGCAAGCTCATGTTATATTTGCTCTGGCAGATACGTTTGGCCCCTCTCCCATTCGGACCGATTTCCACAGAACTGGGATGAGGCGAGCCAACTGTTAATCTATTAGGAGGCGGGTTTAATATGATGACTGACAGAAGAGCACGGTTGAGGCATCTTCGTAAATAAGCAAGATGGCTGCCGCCGATGCTGGCTATCGTGGCAGTATTAAACGGACTGGACGGTACATTTTCTCTAAAAGAAGAAAAAACAACTGCATTTAAACTTTGCGTTGATAAGAAATATGTGTTGCTGTACTTCTGACAGGACGGGCCATAACAATAGGACGGCGTTTCATTGCTCTGATTGGTTGTCTGCGCCTGTTGATAACGGCCCTTGGAATCGAAAATGAACTGAGAGGTTCCAGACTAATGCGCATTTGCGAATTAGTCTGGCGATGCCAGGCTACACTTTCCTCTTATCTTGATGAGAACAGCACCATCTGTTAAAGCTCTGGCAACTCTTATCTACAATGCCCCTCTCCAGTTGTTCATAAAAGGGCATCTGCAAAAATGTCTTTTTGTGTGAATTTGCTGTGCTACAATTGCAACACTGAGAGGACTGAAGCAACACCCCAAAAGCTCAAAATGTGCTGCAGCAGCAGAATAGTTTGTGAAAAAGGTCTTATTAACAAGCACAGCCATAACACTGTCTTTATGCCCACTCTGCAATACGCTGTGACACTTTTATGAACAAGTGAAACAACACAGCATTTCTGATGAGGAAAACTCACCATCATCAGGCAACTGTTTTGGTAAAATAGAAAAGAAGCACCTTCATTCCACATCCCCCTTCAGCAGAAGTCATACTATGCTTCCCCTCAATGAAATTGTATCAACCAGTGCAAGAAACATTACCTTCATCACAACAAAGAGTCTTTGCTGACATGACGCAGCTTTAAAAGGTTGAATAAATCAGTGTAAGTAACTCAAGTGGAATCTGTTTTGCTTTCCCCCTCCACATTGTATCAGATGTTGTTTAAATGTCTGTTTCAATCAATCCCTTTTAAAGGCCCTTTTATGGGAGAAGAATTAGCGTCAGGACTATTTTTAGAATTAATAATATTTTCTGATTTCTGACCTGTCACCCACACACGCTCTGTTCTGCAGTGTAAAGAAGATTATTTAAATGTACTCTACATACTCCTGAATCTTTAGCTTTTGTTTGAAAACTTACTAGTAAGTACACAGAGAAATTAACCCACAGAAAGTTATTGATATAGTAGGTTACCTAAACTGACTATTGATTATGTCTTCTATTCACTGGTACAGAATGGTTAGAGACATCACTAATATGTCAGATTTATTTCAATCTAATTCAATTTCCTACCTTCCTGTCAAGATCAATTCATTGCTGCTCTGCATTTTTGTGAGTATGTGTGTTCCTAAATCAGTTTGATTAGATTAACTAATGTAGTTATTGACCCTAAAAGGGGTGAGTTCTTTGTTATAATGATATATGGCAATTAACCAGATAAAAAAGATATGGGAGACACAGAGACTTGCTGCACCCAAGAGAAGTCTCCGTGTGGGATTCAGGCTGAGTTTTAGGGAACCCTGTTATCCCATGGGTAGATCCATTTAATTTGACTCTATAGAGTACTTCAGATAAATTAGCAACACCAGGGACATGAAATTAATTTTAATTAGGAATAGGAAATGTCTCGAGAGCCAGCCAAAAGTGCAAAGACTGAAGGAGATGTTCTTTTTTATGACTAAATTGGTATGTGTTTAAAGTCCCCTACATTATTTTTCAGCATGCATCATGCAAAAAACTGAACATATGCATTACTTACTACATAAGATGGCAGTCACACTCAGTAAAGTGAATATAGCTTGTAATGATTATCTTGATTATGTGCTTTTGAAACAATGATGGATAGGGTCAAACTGCTACAAAAACTGCTTCAGAAATGCCCCGGTGTCAACAGCCTGAGAGAAGCAAGACCTGAGAAATAAAAGGCTCTGCATATCCAGAAATCTGTCCCCAGTGACATTTCACTGTGACTGGATCTGCAGTTTAAATGCCTGATTCTGCCAACATAAACTCACACACAAACACTGTGTGTACACAGTCGGACACAAGGAATGAGTCTGGCCCGGAGAGTCTATAAACATGTCAGAGGACATCCAACAGCATTAACACACTATTAGGAAGAATTTACAACATCAACAGGCCTATATGTCAGCCAAACGAGAGAGAGAGAGAGAGAGAGAGAGAGAGAGAATTGGCATTTGTGTTTGAACTATGATTAGTAACTTGATAAGCTATAAGAAGAAATAAGTGGGCAACCCCTTTATATATGTCTTGATTCCAACACCAAGCATGTGCAGTGTGTCCAGCCCTCTGATAAATAATTCAGAATGGATGGGAGGAGTCTTTGTCAGTTCTCTTCCATTTTCAGTATGCCTCACATAAACTGCTATTCATAACACAATGGACTTGATTTAAACCTGATTCTCATCCCATAGATTTTGGAGATGGAAACTAAATTGGTGCAGATGAGAATTAAACCTGTTGTTTCAGGTTGTGAAAACATTGGCAGCTTCTTAAATGTTCAAATAATAGGTATTAGAAGCCTCATGGATATCCTACAGTATATTCGTCTTTACTGTATTCCTGTGTTGTGTTTAATATTATGCCTTTAAATATGAGTTGCATTGAGAACTGTGTCTTACTAAGACTGTTTTAAACAGATCTTTCATTTAAAAATTACCAAGAAAGATGATCATTTTAAAACAATTTCCAAAAGCTCAAGCGAAAAAGTTCGTTTAAGATGCTCTGCACTAAAACTGCCTTTCCTGAGACGAGTAAAGCTGAATGGGGATCTGGAATTATGTTAAGTGCGATTTTTTATTTGTTTGAAGAAAGCCTGAATGTCTGGCCGAGTTGCTTGTTTGGATGAATGTTTTTTTTTTTTTTTTTTTTTTTTTCTCCCCCCCCCCTCTTGCAGTGCCACAGCGTTCAATGCGTCTCCAAGTGCGCACGACCAGTCTGCAGCAGCACTCTGCAGACCGCCTGCCGGGCATCTGGCGGCTCCGTGTTTATTTCTGGAGGCGCCGCTTTTTTTTTGCTCAATCACCCCCAACAGGTGGATAAGTCGACTGGGCAAGAAAACATCGGCGCAAATACCCCCCGGGGGGCGGGGGTGGGGGGGCAAACCGGACGCGTTGCTGAACCAGGTGCAATCCACCGAGGAAACTTCGCCGTCGCTTATTTTTTTTATTTTTTTTTGCCTCCAGGATTTGAGCTGAATGCGGTGCGCGCCGGTCTGCGTTTCTCATCCCCAAATAAGAGCGGACGGAAGTCGTGATCGAAACTGACCGAATGTGGACGTACAGTAGGAGTACTCTCAGGTCTCCAAAAAAAAAAAAAAATGAGAGCGGAGAATGCGGACTAGACTAAAAAAAAAAAAAAAAAAAAAAAAAAGCAGGAGAAAAAAGACGGACTGGCATCACAAGGCACCGACACATTAACGAGCAGATCCACGCCGCAGTTTTCACATCTGGGGGACGCTTAATTCAAGAAGTTGAGGCGAACGATTTTTTTTTTTGTTTTTTTTTTCTTGTTCTTCTTCTAAGCTTTACGCATCTGATATTTCCCAAAATACCAACATTGACCTCCATGAGCGAAGTTCCAATGCCCAACAGGTTAGTTTTTTTTTTTTTTTTCCTCCAATGTACTTGAAAATTCACATTTTCTTGCTAAAATAAAAAAGGCGTTTCGTGCTAGACAGGAGTAGATTGGGAGATGCAAAAAAAAAAAAAAAGATGCAAATGGGCGCCTTTAGGGTCCCTCAGCAGCTTCTAACAGGCGAAGAAGGGACCCCGGCAGAGTCCTCTCTTATTTTTCACAACCATTTTTATTTCTATCTATGATGTTCCCTGGAACATTTCTCTCACACAAACAGAAATAAAAATGTCACCTGTGAGTGTGTGCAGGCGCCATTGGCACATGCAGTCTGCCAATTTACACAGACCTGTTGTCATTAATTAGTGAGTGCTGCCAATTTTATGATTGTTGTACTGCCATTGTAAACACAGGACAGGCTTCTGATTGGGCTGCATGGTTTGGTGGAAATCATCTGATCTGTGCAGTGTGTGCTCTCTAATCAATACAACTTTCAGAATAAAAGACATTTTGCTCAACATGTCCCTCGCCACTGCGGTTGAGTGGTGCATTCTTTGTGTAACAGAGCTCAGATTTTCTATTTCTAAATCATGTATTGATTCCAGGAATCTGCGGTTACTAGAAGAAAAAGAGCCCTCTGCGCAGAGGGTTTACAATCAACAGTCAACCCAGCGTGTTTTTTTAATTGGGAAAGACCTAATAAGAATGAGAAAATTATAAGCACAGAGTAGAGCATACCATGTAACTGGCTGAGGTGACATCACCCATACAGTACAGTAGGCAATGTCACCTGATATCTAAGACATCTGTCAAACAAGACATTTTGGTATCAGTTCAAAAATCTATTCCTGTAATGGCACAAAGAGTTACTTTAGCTGAGTCTTTCTCACTGCAGTGCATGCACTTTTTCTGCAGAGTGCATGATTTCTTCTCCACCTTCTCAAGATTTGAGTTATTCAGCGGTGTAGACTGCAAGGTCCCCGTGTGGCCAGTTCAGAGGTATTTTAGATTCAAAGTGAAATTGTTCCGCCAATGGCCATATCAAACTAATGCCCAGGATTTCAATTAAGGTCCGAAAACATGCTACCAAAACGGCTCTCCAGTAAGAAAAAATTCTCCTGGGAGTAAATCTCTCTTTTTATGATGGATTTTGAAGTTATTTTCTTTCATGGAGGGACATTATAGGGCATTGGGAGAATTTCTAAAGCAGTAAAGTGGCACCTTGTCTGTAAGTCAGGTGACATAATGCGAAACAAATGTTGCTTAGAAACACCAGCCAACAGTGAATTACATGTTCGTCCTTTAATATTCTCCACCTTGCATTTATTAATGCAAGATATTTATCGAAGTGTTTTTACTCACCTGTTTTATTCTTCAACTTCTTCTGCCCCACTGATTTCTTGTCCTCTCAGTTCCCAATCATTTTAAAGTAGAAAAACAGCCAATCCTTTGAGCTTGAATTCACTTTTTTGTACATCTGTTAGGTGGTTATTGTGAATTTACTTTTAACAATGATGCTGGTTTTAAAATGAGGTAATTGTTATGGTTGCATAGTCCGAGGAGATCCACATCCAAATAAAGGGCTACCTCATTTTTTAGGATTAATTTGTCACATGAACAGTTAACTAATGCTACTTTTTTATGTAATTGTGAACACTATTATCTCATTTTCTATTTAAGTTCAGTATATTATTATTGCAGTGGATTTGTAGATGTCATTACTGCCAGATTCCAGAGACGCAAGAGATCTTGACCGTTGCCTTGTTAGAAGACAATCACTGTACAGTGCCAGTGTGTCACTGTGAAGACTTGTTTCTGTGAAGCTTCACAGCCAAAAGTGCTGGAAGCATAATTTTGCTGTCACCAGGCAACCACTAAGTCAGCTGCTGTTGATCAATTAGGACGCATCGCTAATGACATTAACTAAAGTTATTAGTAACTCAAGAACTCAACATCTTTCCATCCATTTGAGCTGCGACACTTCAAGACAGATGCCGTGTATCATGATGTCTCTTGGTGAAAGGTCTACTCTCAGATTTCCTCTCTTTTTCTTGTTTGATTTAGATTTACCTGATAGGACAATAGATAAATAAATTCAGTGACATAAGGTGCTTCTCTGCTCAGAGTTTACAATTTTTTGTCCTTGGGTGCTTAATGTGTTTGTCAGACATGCAATTTAGAGAAATTTGAGGCACTTTGAGATAAAAAACAAAGCACTAAATGCCCCAAGATCACTAAAAGATACCTCTCACTGTCAAATATGAATTCTGAGTGACACAAATATGTAAATTACTGTTTTGGGGACTTAGCGTCAGTAAACATGAATTTCAGTAGACCTATATTAAATGTATATACAATTGTTAAATTTTTTTAAAAACTGAAACTGCAGGTAAAGACTTAACATAAGGTGTTGCCTCTATAGGGATTAACTACCTGCTTCATTTATCTCTTTCTGTATAATCCTCTCATCTTTGTCCCCGTCTCCTTTTCCTCTCTTTCTCATCTTTTCTTTCTTGTGAAAGTCAGCGCCAACAACATCAAGTGTCCTCTAACTATAACACCTTTGTCCCCGTCCCTTCAAGTGCGATCTCCCCCAGCCTGGCAGCAGCTGTAGCAGTGTCAGCAGGGTGCTGGTAAACTGAAGCCCGGGGAGATGTCACAACTGTACTACCGGCGGACGGACAGCTCCTCATACCGGGACCGCATCCCGCTGAGAATTGTGCGGTCTGAGTCGGAGCTGTCGCCTTTGGAGAAAGCCTACCTCGGAGCTGTGGAGAAGGGGGACTATGCTAGTGTCAAACAGGCTCTGGAGGTATGTGTGTATTGCATGAAAGAATGGATAATTGGATTGGTGAATGGATGAACGAATACAACCACTGAAACACTAAATTATGGATGGATGAATGGATGGTTATTAAAGCCTTAATCTAATTGGATTGATTTAGAAAAGATTGGAAGATTTATGGGTAACATATGCAGACACGATTATCCTTTACTCATTTCCAGTAACACCTGTGGCCTTTATTTATCTTTCCAAATGTTGCTCGAGAGCAGATGTTCGGTAATCCCACAGTATGTGGGATGCCAAAACTGATGCAAAAAGAACCCAAAACAAAACATAAAACAGTGGGCTTGTCACACAGCAATGCAGGTAACAACGCAATTTAGTAAGGCAAGAAAAAAAGTCACCTGAGAAAAGCTTTTTCATTTTTTAGAGAGCAAATCTCAATCCACACCCCATCATGCTGCTCAAATCTTTATGACTGCCTTTTTAGGCCTTTAGCCAACAAATGCGGATATGAATGGCAAACCTACTACTCCAACAATTTTGCATTTCGCAACTCCTATAATACTGTCAGACTCACAACGGTTAAAAAAAAATATATATATAAAAATCTGGTACCTACATTGCCTACAATGCAACTCAGCTGCCGACAGTTCAATCGGTGATTCAGGTGTGTTATGGTAGTAGCAGCTAAGGTAGCCTCGTTGAAAAACCGAGATGAGAAGTGGGCTACAGAGGTCTGGGAATGTAATTTCTCTCTTTTCATCTTTAAACTACCTCAAGACATCACTTGAGGTAATTCATTAGATTTCAAGCAGCTCCCTCTGAAGCCACAAAAGGCTTTATACAACTTTTTCACATATGCAGTGGTACTCCCTTAGACCTGTTAACAGATTTGATTTGTAAAATTGGTGGAGTACCCCTTTATTGAATTGCATATGGATAGGTTACCAGGATGTGGTCACCAGTGCTGCAAACAAAGTCCAAACCAAAACTCTGTGGACTTTGTGTTTCTCTGTCAGATCTGAAAGGTGTGAAGAGTTCACAAAATCATGTGAATTCTATGTCAATGTGTATTTTCCCTTCTAATCAATGACATCAAGTCCCAGAGTAGCTCTTGAAACAAACCCTGACATTCGATCACAACCTTATTTTGTCAGGAGGCAGAGATCTACTTCAAGATCAACATCAACTGCATAGACCCTCTCGGCCGCACAGCTCTGCTGATTGCCATTGAGAACGAGAACCTGGAAATCATTGAACTCTTGCTGAGCTTCAGCGTCTATGTTGGCGATGCCCTGCTGCATGCGATCCGAAAGGAAGTGGTGGGAGCTGTGGAGCTGCTGCTTAATCACAAGAAGCCTAGTGGCGGCATGCAGGTGAGGAGGGACATGAGGGGAATGGAAAGAGTTTCCAATTAAGAGTGCACAGACTGTATGCTGCTGACGGGGATACTAGGAAAGAAAATAGGATTTTTGACGTTTACTTTTCCTCCAAAAGAAATGCATTCCTTTTTTTTTCAGTTTTTCCTGCCTCCTGTTTTGCTGCTTTCAGCATAAATTTATTTCTGTATTTTGTAAAATACACTATTTTAGTTTGAAGGGACCTGTGCCAATTTTGTTTCTAAAAGGTATAATAACCATCTTTTATCCAACATAATATGATCATAACATGTAGAAACAATAATTGATATAACTGATTAACAAAATATAAATATAGAGTAAATTAATTTTTAAAAAAAATCATTAAGCAACAAGATGCACACATCCATTGGCACAGGAGTAATTTTGGATCTTAATGAATGGTAGAGTGCAGAGTCAGCCAGTAAATATAGCCCTACTGGTACTCATTGTGAAGCTTATAAGATATATATGCAATTACCTGGAGCTTTTTATACCATCCAAAATAATGGACCCAGTTTTGTTGGCAACAACAAAAGCTGACACTTCAAAAAGCTGTCTTCATAAGCCTTTTTCTCTGTTTCGGAAAAGGAACAGGTCTCACAGAAAGAGACTTAATGAGTACATTCACTGTATGTGGGTGTATTCAGAATTCTTTTCTAATCTTAAGGATTTAGATTCGTTTGAGAACCCAACACTGCTGTTCATAAACAAACCCATTCTTCTAGTCAATGAGAACTGACTGTATAGAACTTTAACTTCTGTAATCCGATGCAGTCAAATTAATTTCAGATTGATTCCCCTTTGCACTGATTGCTTTCTACTCAAGGAGCGTTTAGTTTTACTTGTTTCTGCCGCACATGTACTGTATACACTGGGGAACTCGCTCATACAAGCTTCACATGCTTTCTTCTTCTCTTCTCCCTTTCAGCTGTAACGCACCATAAACCACAAATGAGCAGATTTTTTTGCCTTCATTGATCAACTGAAGAGGAGATGTTATTGCTGTTCCTGTTGTGTCATGTTAGATGCTGTTCATTTGACTTCCATAAAATAAAGTGAAATAAAGGGGAAAATGAAAGGAAAAGGAAAAATATAGTAGGGAGCTAAAAAGAGAGCAAAGGGAATAGCCCAGCCTATTTTGAGAAATGGATGTGTGTGTGGGGGGGGGGGGACTGAGATACAGAGGCCAAGATAGTGCTTCTTCCCATCATATGAGTAGGTTGTGAAAATATATCAATCTAGCGCTACCAAATTTCCCCAAGAGAAGGTCATTGATTATATTAAAAGCAGTTTGAGAAAAGAGCTTCCTATCTTTTTCATTGTATGCTGTGCTGGAATTGTGTGCATTTGTTTTCTGTTTTTCAGGCTGTCTGAGTGATGTGTTTGTAATAATATCAAGTGTTGTGGCTTATTTGTTTTCCGCGAAGGGGCACATTGGATATCAGCGTTTTAAACAGTTTCATGTATTATCCTCTGAGTACAGATATGCATCTGTCAGAGGCACAAACACTGGAGCTCACAGTGTTTCTCAATTAAAAGGGCCTTCAGGCACTTCTGTGTTTTGTTGTTTATTCTTTTTCTGTCAGGCTTTTCATAGTCCATATTTTGCTCTTTGTTTTTTGGGTTTCTGTGCAACCTGCATATGATATGCACATAAGGATTACCAAGGGAATCCCTCTTCTTCTGACATGTAACACAGAGCATGATGTAAGCATAATCGTGCTTACTTTCAACTTTATTTTCCGCAGTGTCATTCGAAAACTAAATTGCTCAGTGTCCCATTTTATAGTAGCTTTATTCAAACAACATTTGTAATATTGTCGGATGACAGGTGAAAACCAGTGGGGAAGCTTAAAAGTGAGCACAGTGAAAACAAAAGCAAAAGTACACTTTGCAAATGCTAATGTTGCATTTTTAATCAATTTGCTGATGGTGGATGCCTCTTTCTAATATGAGTAACACATATGCATTACAGGGACAAGTGGGCTATAATGTTGTTTCTTTTCTCTAGCCTACTATTATCATAAGTTCCCATCTACCAGCCTGCACTCCTCCTGCTCTGTGCTTTGGAACAGGCCAGGGCTGTTTGATGTAGATCATTTGATGTCCCTCCTCCTCCCACATGGAGAACAGTGGAGAAGAGTATATAGCTTATTAGATCACCCTCCTCTGCGAAATATGACGACTCTCAGACATGGCTTCATGCCATTCTGTGGAGTTGCTGCTGCATTGTGACTGCTCTAAAGAGTAAACTACACAAGTAGTGTCCACATGATAAAAAAAAAATTTCAGTGCAATATGGATGAATAAACGTTCTTAAGAAAATGATCTAACCCCTGGATAACACTTTCTGTTTCTATTAATAATAGATTGCTTTAAAATGAAACATTTTCTAAAACAACTAAAAGTACAGTAAATCTCTTTTCAGTGGAATATTTCCCCATAAGTACATTAAAAACGAGTCTTAAATATTTTTTTTTATAGTAAACTTGCTGTAAATCCAGTTAGTTATACTCACATACTCACAATTTGATGATTTCACATGTGTCATGTCACTTGTTGGCCTTCTGATTTAAAAAGCTGCCATTGGAAAGCCTCCTACTGCAAATTTTTTGTACTATCAGGTGAGAACACCTGGTTGTCTCTGAGAGATCAGTATCAGCATATTGCCAGTTTCAAGTCAAGCTGTCTGTCCCTTGAAATCCTAAACTTCTCTCTCTATATAGTTACAGTATAGCGAGGGCCTGCTCTCTCAAGCTACTTGTAAAGCTCTCTCAATAGAACTAGAGCCCCTTATTCTTATTTGTCTCCTGTCTGCAAGTTGCTAAATTGGTCCTTACCTATCACATGTTTATCCTCCAACCATTTTCTGACTATTTTCTCTCTCCTCCCTTTCTCCCTCACCACAGAATCAGATAACAAGCCTTCAATTAAAAGAAATGAAAAGGGCCAGCTCGCTCTTCCACAGCCGTGTATTCCCACTGAATGGCATAGGAATAGCAAGAGGGCTTAGCTGGAGTGGATGATAAGAGGGATAGGTGGAATGAGTTTCTTTCTGAGCATAATGATTCCTTCTTAAATGTGGGAAACACTAATGTTTTTTACAACCTTGTGGCTTATTCCTTTTACAGTGCCCTTGATATGGATGGGATTATCTCTTGCAACTTTGACCAAGGGCATCATTTCTTGCTGGCATTTGAACAGTTTTTTTTGCCAAAAGCTCTAACCACTGTTTTCTTGATCCTGCTAATTCCATTTGACTTCACTGTAAAGACCTTTGAACTGCACTCTGAGGTGAACAGAAGATCTTTCAGGCTCTGTGTTTAACCAAACCAATTACTTCTACTGTGCGCTGAGCATGTCACTTAAACCTGACAGATGGACTAAAAGACTCTGAGGTCTTTAAATTGGCAATAGATCACATAAGATCCGGGCCAAATGTGCTACTTCAAGAGCTTCATTCAATATGTGTGATTAAAGCATTTATTTTCTCCCTTCCCCTGAAAGGTTCCCCCTATCTTATTGGACAAGCAGTTCTCTGACTTCACCCCTGACATCACTCCCATCATCCTCGCTGCACACACCAACAACTATGAAATTATCAAGCTTCTGGTGCAGAAAGGCGTGTCTATGCCGCAGCCACATGAGGTAAACCATACATCTCTAATGTGTTGTATGAATTGTATTTGTATTTTGTTATCATCATTGTAAAGCCCCGAATCTAAAAAAATTCAACAACTGTCCAGGGAACAAACTACAGTCTTGTGTGCAGCTTCATTAAAGTGCCGTTTTGACATTATCCAGTGGGGTTAAGAAAGTGTTGTATGAGTCAATCGGTTCAGATCATACAGAAGATACACTGCTGGGCTTTTACTCAACAGCAACAACTATTTTGAGTAAGGTATTTACAGTATACATACCATAAAGTATTTGACACTGATAATGTCTAAATAACATGCAGGCCTGACACTACTTAGGTGACATAATGAATACAGTGCTTGCATTGCTAGACGGAAACATCATCCATCACTAACACAGGGCAGCCTCATCAAGCTGTGTCCATGCTGTTTGATGTTGCAGGTGCGCTGTAACTGTGTGGAGTGTGTGTCTAGTTCCGACGTGGACAGCCTGCGGCACTCCCGCTCACGCCTCAACATCTACAAAGCACTGTCGAGCCCCTCGCTGATTGCGCTCTCCAGCGAGGACCCCTTCCTCACTGCGTTCAGGCTTAGCTGGGAGCTGCAGGAGCTCAGCAAGGTGAGTACAAGAGAGCGAGCTCATGGTGGATCTGGAACACCATTTGGTAGGATTTGATTCTAAAGAACTGATAGATTTGCTGCATGTTGCATTACTGAACCTCTATGTGCCCTTTCATGATACCATGAATGGCCTGTCAATTTATGAACCAAGCAATAAATTGGTCTTGGTAAATGTCATTTAATCAAAAAAAATGAAACATGTACCAGGGTCAGCTATGTAATTTCACAGAAATACTTACAAGAACTGCCTCCTTGCCTGCTGTAATAATTCATTATATTTCCAGATTAAAAATAATTAAAACCCCAGGTTCATTATTTTTATTTTTAAGTTAAGTAGCAAATATAAATTAGAGATGTCAGATGCTTTCATTGAATTTTAATGGAAATATTTCATAATAGAGTCTCTCTATATCACACTGCATACATGATGATGTTACCTGAGACTAACTGAATGCAGTTTATATATATTTTGCACAAATTTTGACAGGTTTGCACTTATCGCATACTAGTCAGTACACTTTTTCCTCAGTATATAAGATAAAAAGCATTCTTAAACCTGGCTTATAGAGGTGGTGCATTGAATTAATGTCTTTAAACAGTTTTGATACAGATTCATAACACAAAATACCCAGAGGCAAGGTATATATATATTATATATTATATTGACTTGCATTTCAGTTGCCAGGTTCTTGTAGGTCTGTTCAGCGGTATCTGAATTCTGTATATACTCTTTTTAAGGTGGAGAACGAGTTCAAATCAGAGTATGAGGAGCTGTCTCAGCAGTGTAAACAGTTTGCCAAGGACCTCCTGGACCAGACAAGAAGCTCCAGAGAGCTGGAAATGATCCTCAACTACAAAGACGATACCAACTTATTGGAGGAGGAGGGCAACAATGACCTGGCAAGACTCAAACTAGCTATCAAGTACCACCAAAAAGAGGTAAGCATGATAAATAATATTAGTGCATAATGTTAATACTGATCATTTATAAACCTTGTTTTCCCTATTACCTTACATATAAGGTACTCAGTTTATGATTAAAGACTAACCTTAGCTTTCTGAGTGGATTGGATGGCAAAAGCTGTGAAAAGAAAGCCAGTGTGAGTAAGTGCTATAGTTTAAAATCTGTAGGTAATCTACTATAACAATAACACAGTAGTCTTCTAAGGAAAAGACAAGGACACAGAAAACAGTCACTCCTTTGTTTGTTATTTCCGAGGCTGCAGTAATGGGAAGGAATCAGGAATATCATTCTGTTGGCTATCAACAAAATGATCTCACACACACATATACTACCACTCAGTCACCTGTGCCCATGACCCCTCTTGCACTTAAGCAGAGCTGTGCAAGTCAGATATGACTGCAATATCACATTTTTATTCTTTTACATTGTGTGATATAGACGGAATCATATATTGTTTTTTCGCACTTTTCCTTGGTTTTCATTCTGTATTCATTTTTTCTCCTTTTGTCCAGTATTGTTTGCTACATTATCTACTGTGCGGCTTGTTGTTAGATTTCCATGCAAAATGCCCCAGGCCACATTCACTGTATGTAGCTTGGGGAAGAGTGCCAAGGCTGCAGGTTTTGTTGCACCAAGCCAATGTCTTCTCACAGGTGTCCCTGCCTGCCAATATGAGCTGGTGTTAGGATGTTAGATTAGCATCAGGTTCTGTTTTGATGGTGCCAGATGCTGGTTTGGGTTGGATGTATCTGTTTTCACTTTGGCAGCTCATTCAGATACACAGATAGGCAAAGCTTGAATTCCATAACTGTAACTGTAGCTGTATGTTTAGGATGATGCTTTCTTAAAGTAATAAGTAAATAGCTACACAAAATTGTGTTCACTCATTTCGTTCAAGTCAAGTCAGGCATTATGTCACTGAAAAGACACTAACTTATTGCTGTAATTTTTACATGCAGTGCATGCAATTAAATATACGTGCTCTATTATGGTCTGTGCTGTTTAATGCAGATCATGTACAGTACATCTGTTTTTAATATACTGGAAAACCGGTGGTAATGAAGAGGTGGTTACAGTTTTTGTTTCCTGAAATTAGTTAATTGAGACGTTTTATTCTGCATTTTTGTAGGAAACTCCACAGCAATATTCCCTTTACAGTCCATTGATTTCATGCTTTTGTTTCTATTGTGTGATAAACGTTTTCCACTGGGTAGAGCCAGGAACAATTAATATGAAGAAAGTGATTCATAAAGTACATTTTAATTCCTAGGATGTATATCATTAAATGTGTGCTACTGCTTTACGATAGAGAGTGCCTCTAAAATGTATAGCATTTTCCCTTCAAATTTAGGTGGTAAACTCAGATTGTTAACAACCCAAAGATGTTATAATTGTAACTGGTGAGTAATACAAGATATGTTTTAGATAATCTGCATAACCAATATTTACCTGTTAAAAGCTTAGTGCTGTGAGTGAGAAATACCAGAAAATCATATAACTGATGCATGAGCTATAGTTCTGTGGATTTAATGGGGGTGATTTGCATTGTTAAGCTATGGGATGGCTGCAAGCTTCCTCAGGCAACAAGAAAGGGGTTAAATAGATATTACACTGCAGAATTATTCTGCTGAATATAAAGGTGAAGCAAAATGATGAGGAAGCAGACACATTACTCCCAGGAGCGACTTATAATTCATTCAGCTGTCTTTGGCTGGGAGCTCTGCCTGGCTGTCAGAGCAGATGCACTTTTGGAGGTGTCTTGATTTCCTCCTTCATCCATCCAGTTGTTGAGCACCGTGACACAGGCTGGCAGATGAGCATGGTGAGTCACAAATGGACGATTGGGAGTAGCACAAGTGCACAGGTGGACATGATGATGGACAGTCCCCTGTCATCTTATCAAACCTTACTGTTGTTGATGGTAAATATGTCGCTGTAAGCGTACATCCGTTCTGCGAATACAGCCAAAGCATTTTAATGTACTGAATCTCCACTTGTTTACAATTTAGTATTTTCTAAAATCATGTTTCATTATAATAAAGTGATCTGCCCTATTGCTTTTTATTTCACAACTCAAACCATCATTTCTAAAAAAATACTTGAAATAATTTGATTTCTGATCGAACCACACAAGCAAATAGTATCTAAACAGTAACAGCAGTTACTGTTCCAGCACTGCTCCATAAAATAAGATTATTTGGGATTTTGTAGACATTCTTTTTTAAACTGTTCATTGATTTGGAAAAAGGAAACACAAAATGCATGAAGTATCACATAGTATTAAAGAGTTTGATCATAGAATTGCTACTCAAATCAGAATGTGCCTTGGGAATTGTAAAGCTCACTGTGAAACTGGCAATGTATCGATGTTTTCTGCTGCAGTTTGCAGAGAAAGGGAAAATTACATCTATACACAGTAAAAGTTTGTACACACTCACATACAGAGGTATTTATAGTGATTGCTTTGTGCCTGTGACAGATGATCTTTAGACCAGAGAGGGTTTTGCCCCCTGCCAGGCATCCAGGGTTAAGTGGACACTCAGTTGGACTAGAAAGGCTTGTTTGACTGTTTTTTTTTTTTTGCAGAGAGCAGTTATTATTTCATGCCATTTTGTCTGTGGTGTGATCACCACTCGTCTCTTTCAGCGATTTTGCAGACAAACACTCCAGCTCTCATAATTGGTATGACATTTACCCTGAATGTGTGATATTTTTTTTAATAGTCCTGGCTGTTGATGAGTGTTGCAGTGAGTCACAAGGAGCATGTGTTTGACCCTCAACTGAGCAAGCTGGGACAAGGACAGCTCTCCTCTTAACCCTCTTATGTGTGTAGTGTGTGTGCACGCTGGTTTACGTTTTTGTATTTATCCTTGCATCTGTGTGTGTTTTTCGGCTTTGCTGCTGCTGTGCTCCCAGGGTTTGAAAAGGCAATTTATAATGGTCTGAAGAGAAATCTCCACAGGCCTCCCGTCTAAAGAGCTGAGCAATCTTCGCTTTGATGCATAAGATAAATATGATCAGTAACACATACGTATTAAAGTGCTGATTATCCCGTCTACCTCCCTGGGGCTTTCAACAGTGGATTACTCTCATTTGTACTAATATACTTGCAAAAATATAAGTTAGTACACTGAAGATTCACAGTGTGAACGACTGTCTCTTTAATATTTAAATTCTCAGAGGCTCCAAGGGAAACCTATAAATTGTACATGCTGTAGTTTAATGTTGCCCCCTTGTGATATCTCGTAAAAACTGCAGTTCAGTGTTTCAAGATGTTTTTAATGTCTCCATTAAACGGAGATGCAATTGCACTAACAAGAATAAGTGTTGTGTAAGGACCATTAACACTCTTTGGTTGTTTCAGCAATTTATTTGTATTTAGAACAGGTGAAATACTCAAAACATTTTAACTTGCAAAGTAATGACCAGTTAGATAATTGTAATTTGATTTTAACTGTAGTACTCGGTTTATATTTTAAATGTTTAATTAAATGCATTTTTTAAGCATCAGTTTTCATGTTTGTGCTGTTTTGGTGGTGTCAAGAAAAGTCCAGTCAGCATTGTTTTTATAAGTGTGAAACCAGTTCAGCTGCATTAAAGGTGACACAGTGTGATCATCAGTGTGTGGGCTGATTCAGAAATCCTGTTTGTCATCTGGAAGTTCATGTACATCATGGAGAGGGTTTAAGTATGTTTGTAGACTGTAAAAGAAGAGTGGATGGATGATGACTATACACAGTCTTTGTCCATGCATGCAATGTAAGAATACATCACAGATTTAAAAACAAATCATGGATCCTGACACATGAAGTGTTGTGCTTGTCAGTGTGTGTCTGTGAAAGTGGAAGAGAAGAGTTTTAGCAGACTTTTTATGTCTTCACAGAGCTCGAAAGCACCCTCTCTTGTTCCCTCACACACTGAGAAGCACTTTCCTGCCACTTTTGGACAGTTGACATTGGAGAGAGGCACGATAGGTTGTATAAGGACACTTTCCCAAACTGACTTGAGGCCAGGAGGGATCCTATTTCAGTTATCTGAACAAGCCATTTAAGGCAAATATGACATTTTACTGCAGCTGAGTTTTAGAAGTGATCGTGGCAGACCAAAGGAGGGTGAAATAACGGAGAGGTTTTACATGTTCTGACTTTCTCCCTCAGGAAAAGGGAATATGAATAGAGGTTTTGTATAAGAAAGTAGCTGTATAATGAATGGATGTTAATGTCAAGGGGATTCTGGGTAGGGATTTAAATTACAACAGCATCATAAATAAAGGAAATGAACAAAGAAAATTAGAAAAAGCTACTATAATTGCTTGGCTATTTTTTTTTACTCATACTTACCTGCTGCTTCATAGAAAGATTTTACTCACTTAAGAGTGGTTGAGCTTTCTACATTTGCACACTAAACTGAACTTAAAAACAAAAAACTATTCTGTCTTTCTATGGCATAAAATAGTGTGAACAAAATAACAACTCAAAATGTTTTACTTAGACCACAGATTTCCCATATAAAGTAGGTACTCTGATTAGCTTTTGGAGAGAGACATTTTTGTTACAGCTCATGTTCAAAGACAAGTATATTATCATGGGTACATTTCCTAATTATAATGTTAATTAGCTTAATTTCTGACCTCATTAACATCACTGTCTGTGTTTAATATATCATGCTGATTAAGCCAAGACATCAGGCAGCTCAAGAACCTCTTGTTTACTGCCATTAATTAGGAATAATGTTCTGACAGGCAGTAAAAGTTGCACGCTAAAAATGAACTCTCTTTTTTTATGAATGGACCTCTTGTGCTCCCAAAAGTCCAAATACCTTTAACAAAACAATTGTGATAAAATGATCAAAGCTGTACAAGTACACAGAACAAATTGTATCTATTGCTACTGCAGATTTTAAAGCAATGTCTATTTTTTTATTTTATTTTCTGGGCTAAAGTACCTTATTACAAGACTTAGCCTGGACCCATGGGTCTGCTTCAGACTTTGGTTGCAACTAAAGAGCTTAGCCATTTTGACGATAATAAGGTTCATGCTCATAGGAGTATAAAAAGCTTTTCCTTTTGTCTTTATTCTTCCATCATCAAAATATGTTGATAATGCTGGTGACACAAAGAGTTGCTGTATCATTGGTCACTCCTATTATCTTATTGCCCTGCGCTCTTTATCCCTCATTTGGAAAAAGCAAGAAAATTGCTCTTCTTCTCCACTTCTCCATGAAATGCATACCTTCCTGACCTTTCCGTATTCCCTAGGTTTTGTGGCAATACTGTAGTTGAAGTATAGACATATAAGCCATAGGGATCACTGGTTCCCATGGTAACGAGGCTGCAGAGTTGGTGAAGTGGCACCTTACAGTGCCTGTCGACACTTTGACTCTGATATAGAGGCTCAACGTGATATTTCACAACATTGTGTGTGCCTGCGTTAGTGTGTTTGCATGTGCATGTGTTATGTGGTGTGATTTTTGGGATTTTTTTTATTCTTGAACAGGAATGTACCCCAGATACATCTAGATTATCACCAGATGCTTCCGAAGCTTCAGTCCATTTGGCTGAGGCAGTCCCACAGAACAGCTGCACGTTTGATGCATAGATATTTTTGCATGTATTCAGTTACACAGAGGAGTTTTTGCAGTTATATAAGGCATTTATCCCACAGCAGCACAACACATCAAACAAGCCAAGCAGAAAACAGAAAAGTAGACAAAATATTTCCCACATGTTGATTGTTGCACAGAAACATTTTAAATCAATCCTGTCGTGGGTAAGAGACATAAAACGTTGTCTGCTTCAGACATCTCAGGAAGGAGTGCTTTGTTGTTATCTCAAGTAAAATGCAGTCATCTAAAAACATGATCCTTGAAAACATGTAGATTCTTTTTCACTGATCTCACAGCCCGTTTTTTCTGTGTCAAGACAGTATTTTCCTAATTTCCTGCTTCAATATCCATGTGTTGATGATTACCCTTCAGATTTTGCCACCTCCAACACATCCTACTCCTACATTTGTCTACTCTAAACTGGGACTTTCTGCAGGTGTTAATTTTGGCATGTGGTCACTAGGGCATTATGTTGTGTGTAAAACCACTAAATAGCCTCAGGCGGAGGATGCTGTCTCCCAGCAGGCTTACATGCTGCAATCATACCTTAGATTATTGAAGTTCTTTTGAGTCATTTTTATTTCTGTAGATCAATAGATCAAAAGTATAACTCTCCCCTCCCTTCTCTTCTTCCTTTAAGTTTGTAGCCCAGCCAAACTGCCAGCAGCTTTTGGCGTCCCGGTGGTATGATGAGTTCCCCGGCTGGAGACGCCGCCAATGGGCAGGGAAGTTCTTCACCTGTGTCTTCATCGGCCTCCTCTACCCCGCTTTTGCTCTCTGCTACCTCATCGCGCCTAAGAGTCGATACGGCCTCTTCATCCGCAAGCCCTTCATCAAGTTCATCTGCCACACAGCGTCCTACCTGACCTTTCTATTCCTGTTGCTCCTAGCCTCCCAGCACATTGTCACCACAGAGCAGGACAGGCAGGACAGGCAGGGCCCCGCACCAACCACTGTGGAGTGGATGATCCTGCCCTGGGTGCTGGGTGAGTAAAAGGGGTGATGACTGATTGTGTTTGAAGTTGAGGATGGCTGCTGTCAGTTTACCCCTCAGTTTCTTATCGTAGACAGCTCTATGTCTCATTACTGTGATACCCATTAGCCTCAGCTGGCGATGCTATGGAGAAGACGCCACTCAGGCGCCAATCAGAGATGCTGCAAAATTTAGAACACGTCATCATTGCAATTGGGAACGAAAGTCTGTCAGTCTGTCGGGCAACCACTTGGGTCCGGACTGAAATATCTCAATAATTGGATGGATTGCAATTCAATTTTAGACAGACATTCATGTTTCCCACTTGATTTATCCTCATGACTTTAGTGATCCCTAGAATTTTAACTCTAGTGCTACCATGAGGTTGACATTTTTGGTTTTGTGTGAATTGCCTCTAAAACTGTTAAGTGGATCTCCATGTAATTTGCCGCTCAGAATTAATTGGCATAACCTTGGTGGTTCCCAAACTATTCATTTAAAGCCACCATTAAGTCAAATTTTTAATTTGGTTCATGACTAAACATGCAAACATTCCCATCAGCTTCAGCTGTACTTGTGTTTGGTTCTACTTTGCTAATGTCAGCATGCAAACATGGTGAAATAGATGGTGACCATGGTGATCATTTTACCTGCTAAACATCAGCATGTCAGCATTGCCACTGTGAGCATGTTATCATGCTGACTTTAGCATGGCACCTCAGCCTCACAGAACTGCAGTCTCTTAGTCATGTTAATAACAAAACCAGATAGTTTCTATTGCAATATTTAATCTTTTGTACTTGTGATTAAGTAAGGGGTTTCATGCCTCTCACCTAAAGTTGTCTATGCAGAAAATGAATGGGACTTTTATTTGCACAATTCTGGATGCCCGAAATAACTATAATATTTGAAAGGAGACCTACCACCCAATCAAAAACAAGTATTTTCTGTTTATTGGACAGATGATCAGACAATCTCTCTATTTCTAGGATTCATCTGGGCAGAGATCAAACAAATGTGGGACGGTGGTTTCCAAGACTACATCCATGACTGGTGGAACCTGATGGACTTTGTCATGAACTCTCTATACCTGGCAACCATCTCCCTCAAGATTGTAGCCTACACTAAGGTAACCAATTTTTTATGAATAGCAGTAGATAATTAGACAGATGTAGTGTAATTTCCCTGTGTTTTCACTTTATCTGTTCGCCACCCTTTGTCCTATTCAGTACAGTGGTACTAAACCCAGGAACCAGTGGGAGATGTGGCACCCAACGCTTGTAGCTGAAGCAGTGTTTGCCATAGCGAACATTTTCAGTTCTCTGCGCCTCATCTCGCTGTTCACAGCCAACTCTCACCTGGGGCCACTGCAGATCTCTCTGGGGAGAATGCTGCTGGACATCCTGAAGTTCCTCTTCATCTACTGCCTGGTAAACACACACATTTTTGTTCACAGGCGGGGAATGTAAACGTGCATACAAGTAAGGCACAGTGAAAGAAACACATGGATTCACTTAAATAATTGCATCCACTTTGCACACATGTTTCTTTCTTCTCCAGGTCCTATTGGCCTTTGCTAACGGGCTGAACCAGCTGTACTTTTATTATGACACCAAGGCTTCAGATGAGAAGGGAAAATGCAAAGGTATCCGCTGTGTGGAGCAGAATAACGCTTTCTCCACGTGAGTTCATATAAGTATAAACTAGCTTGAATGTGTAGTGTAGATGTGTGATGTTGTGACATTGGGTGGCAAAGACAGAGAGAGTTGTCTGTCTGTGTATATTGCACTTACTGGTTGTGAAAAGACTGTGTGAAAACTCTCAAAAAACTTTCAGTTGCTAAGAGAAACTGATGTTTTAGCTGGATTTCATAAACCCAATTTCTCCACCCTTAATGGGAAATCCTTCATTTGATCAAATGTTCACCCTACAGTGACAATACATATTAATGTATTTATCTAGTAACCCAAATTTTTCCCATGCAGGCTATTTGAGACCCTGCAGTCTCTCTTCTGGTCAATCTTTGGTCTGATCAGCCTATATGTGACCAATGTGGATGCAGACCATCAGTTCACTGAGTTTGTCGGCGCCACCATGTTCGGCACCTACAACATCATCTCACTGGTGGTGCTCCTCAACATGCTCATAGCCATGATGAACAACTCCTACCAGCACATTGCTGTGAGCACAGATCAAACATACTGCAAAAAGCCACGAGTGTGTGGAATGGATAATGTTAGTGTTGGCAATGCTTTTCATGTGTCAATCTTGGTTTCAGGATCATGCAGACATTGAGTGGAAGTTTGCCAGGACAAAGCTGTGGATGAGTTACTTTGAAGAGGGGGCCACTCTGCCACCCCCGTTCAACATCATCCCCAGCCCCAAATCATTCTGGTACCTCATGTGCTGGATCAAGAGGCAAGTGTGCAAGAGGACAAGCTCCAAGCGCCCCGAAATGTTTGGAACTCTCGGAGTAAGTCGGGTGTCAGACACTTAAACACACATTGACATGAGTTTCACAGAGATAGAAAGAAGACGGTCTGGTTAGTTTGAAGAGTAAACCTCAGAAACAGTAAGGGGGGACTTCGTATATAAATGTTACACAGAATCATTTCAGTTATTGTTGAAGCAAAATCCCAAACATTCTATCAAATGTCAGGATTTGCTTTTTGCATGGTAAACTGAATGTCTTGTCTGAGTTAAAACAGGACTATACTGTTACTTACTGTTTTGGGCTGCAACAAATACTGTAGGAGCCACAGAGAGCAGAGAGACCCACAGAAAATAAAGTTTACATAACAGACAAAATAATAATACAAATGTGTGATACTGTGAAGAAAAACTAAATATGCTGTTTCTCTCATCTCGGAATCTTTCTGTAACTTAACCACTCTTGCATCTGATTTCTGTGCAGAGGCGAGCAGCAGAGAACCTGAGGATAAACCATCAGTATCAGGTAAATTAAGTCTCTTTCAAAGCAAGCTGAAATTGAGTACTGTGCTCTACTTCTGTGTGTGTGTGTGTGTGTGTTTGTGTGCGTGTGAGTGGCAGTCACACATTCTGCTCTCTGACTGCCTTTACTTTTAGTTTCGATCTGTCAGTTGAATGCTTTTGCAAAGCCTCTTTGCAAAGTCTCATATAATAGGCCTAACAATTAAACTCAGTGGGATGTTCTTCACCATTCTCTGTAGAGGATTCTTTATCTGTCCATATCTGCAGGTGGTTATTGTAGTACATTTTATAGGACATGTCGCTTGAAATGGCTTTTCTTTTGTGCGTATATATATTTGCCATCTTTTCCCTAACTGATTGATTGTGAGTTTTGTATAGAAGCGAGCAACACTTTCATTCAATATTAGAGGATGTTATTGTGTTCAAAGGCATTTTTTTCACTGACGTAGGAGGTACTGAGGAACTTGGTGAAACGTTATGTGGCCGCCATGATCAGAGATGCCAAGACAGAGGAAGGCCTGACTGAAGAGAACTTCAAGGTAGGCACAGTTCCTACAGAGCAAAGAATAAAACTAAAGCGGCTATAATTAATATTTCTATAATAACAATAGTTCACACGACTATGGGAATTTGGCAGGGGTAGCTTGTATTTATGAACCCACGGAGAATTATCACAAAACTCTAGTAGTCTCATTCAAGTTTGCTGTTTGGGTTCAAATTCGCCACTATCATCAATGTCATTTTTGACTGCAGCAAGCAGTTGTTTTCAGTAAAAATGCCTCAGACTCAGGGTCCAGATAAGACATTACATAGAATAAATTACATACACTACCTGCGCAGCACTAGATGACAGACAGACACAGTTTGCGACTAGCTGGTGAACATAGTGGAACATTTAGCGCCTAAAGAGCCAGACATTTTCCTAAGGAGTTTGTCTTGAGTCCAAAAACTGAGCTATAAGGAGAATGAATATTGGACAAACATTCATCAGACACAAACAACTCCAAATGAATGCTGGATGTGTAAATAGGCACAAGTAGCCAAACAAAGAAGCCAAACAAATGAGTTACTGCAGGTTTAAAGATGATTGAATTGTAATATTTAGTTTTTAAAATATGACATTTTCCATACACAAAAAGTTAAATCAGCCATCATTAAGCAGTATAGACTATGCTTTGTGAGAAAAATAAAGTGCTGTATCATTATTTTATGAATTACACTTCATCCACTTAGTATTGACTAAGTTGAAAATGAATCGATACCGTGCAGAGTGGTCTGCAGATACCAGCAACTGGGATTTATTGTTAAATAAAAAGCATTAGTTAATTTACCAGGGGAGCTCACTTTTTGCTCTACTCTCCCAGGAGCTGAAACAAGACATCTCCAGTTTTCGTTACGAGGTGATGGGCATGATGAAGACAGGGAAGCCTGCTCTACAAGGGGCAAAGGCCAGTGGTAGCTCAGTGGAGTCCAGTCTTGCTTACCCCAACTCCTCGCTCAAGGTTTCTACCTGCCCTCAGAGCAGCCAGGTGAAAAGCAAACTCAACCGATTCAAGATCGCCACATCCATCCTCAAGCTGGGCAGTTCTACAGCTTCACCCAGGCCGCCTGAAGCCTCCAACGGTCTCCCTAACGGACTACTGTCCGTGGTCTCTGATGAGAGCTCCAGCGAAATGTCAAGCCAGAGGAGAAATTTCCCCAAAGATATCACTGACTTTGGCTTGTTTCAGAAACGCCACTGGAGTGGCAATGAAGACACACCAGGTGCAGGAGAGATTTCCAGAAAGATGTACTCTTTGTCAGAGGAAGCAGGGGAGTCTGGGGGCTCAGATGCAGAGGCGCAGGACAAAGGGCATATGGCAAGAGGTAAGGACGATAAAGGACTCCTGGAGACAGAAAAGAAGGAAGAAGCTGCAGTAAATGAAGCACCGAATGGAAATAGCGAGGTCTCGAACACCAACAACAGCTTGGATGAAGGTGGAATAAAAGAAACAGAGGAAAAAGACAAAGACAGTTTACCCTGCAGTGACTCCGCAGCTGATGGATGTTTGTCAGGTTCATCCAGAGAAGAAGCATAAGATGTGTTGATACAGGAATACAACTACAGGCCAAGTAATGCTTGACTGAAGACAGAAAGACTGACAATCAATGTGAGCTTCAAGTGAGAGTTTGTTTTTCAAAGAGTCTAACTTTACCAGTTATCACTAAACTGATGATCAGCTTTGATCTCTGTGGACTCAGGGAGGTCTTTGGTTTAAGTGTTTTAAATGCTGTTATATTAGCAGTGGAGATGAAGCAAAGGTAAACAGTTCTGTTTGAGCATCATGAGGATTTAGATTTTAGGATAAAGTCATTTCATCCTGTCTCAACTCTGCAGATGATTGGAAAGTAACTATTTCCTGAAACTGATAATTTCCTCTTTTTTAAACTCCTGTCTCTACCTGTCCCTTAT
This sequence comes from Lateolabrax maculatus, assembly GCA_031216445.1. Taxonomy (NCBI): domain Eukaryota; kingdom Metazoa; phylum Chordata; class Actinopteri; order Acropomatiformes; family Lateolabracidae; genus Lateolabrax; species Lateolabrax maculatus. Next base: position 12,004,626 of record CM062197.1, on the reverse strand, counting down.
CCGACGTGTTCCCTTCCTTTCAACTTATCCATCGTACTCTCTCCTTCATCAATCTCTCTACCTCTTTTCCTTTCCTGTTTATCTCTACACTGCTTAACTCTCCCTATCCTTATCTCACTAGAGCAATAGATGTGTTTTGTTGTAGACCCTACTCTCTGCCTTACTTTGTCTGTTTCTGCACTTTACACACTTTACACTGGCATAGAGTATTCAAAAAATGTGTTGAGGTCTGATCATGCAACAACAATTCTGTTAATGTTTTTCTATGCAAAAACCTGGGATTGTTATTCTCATCATTCTGAAGAGGACAGTGGTACATTTAATGGTAAAAATTCATGACAAGCATTCTCATATGTAACGTAGAACAATGAGTGATATACAATATGAACACAGCCTATCAACTATTTAAAGCAACATATTATTCATTTTTATCACTCCTACAGAAAATAAACTTGTTATTTTGAAAAAAATTGCTGTTTTTAACCGGTACCTTTAGATGTCATGTTAGTTTGAATGAATGATGTGATAGAGGTTAAAATATGGATAAAAAATAAACTGAAAATACACTCATCATTTGGCTTTCTTCTTTTGCTCAATGCAGATTGCAGACAGATACTCATGAACTTAAACACTATGATGCTGGACCACGACCTGATCATCACAGAAGATGATGCATGCATACGAGGATAGTTTTTAGTTGACATGTAACTTACACGTTTGGATTTGTTTAGTTAGTTAACCTACCAGACACGGTCCGAAAAAAATCATTCATTGGCTGATGCTTTCATTTAAACAACTGAGCCAAGGTTATCAGAACATTTTTCAAGTTTGAGAATTTTTTATAAATCCATAGTTTTTTTTAATTGTTTAGTCATTTGTCTTTAATGTTTTAAAATGTTCAAAAAAAGAGATGAGTAAACTTTTTATGTAAAGCAGTTTGAGCTTTAACATCCCTTTTGTTTTGAATGGAAGCACTGTTAAACAGTGTGAAGCTGGTGCCATATAATGAGTCCATTAATAGAATTAGAGAATTACTGAATCCTTTCAGGAAGCTTTTTTCTTTCTTGCTCCAACAACAATCCCTCCATTAACAGCTGAAATGTCCTTCCATTAGGTCTAAAAGTAACTACAGGAAACCACACAATGGGAGGAAATTGTAGATGTGTCATTTTTCTGCCAGCATATTTTCCACCACTTCCGCAATATACAGCCACTGAAAACTCTTTCGGTCCTATGAGCAGCATGAATTTGTCAATCAAATGTGTACTACACAATATACTGTACACAACAGGGTATACTATTACATTACATTACATTAATTTTCTTTCTCAGTCTGTGAAATTGACTTACTTACTCTGGCTTTTGTTTTCTCCGCTGTTCAATTCAGGTAGCCAAACCTTTCCTAATGACTTTCTGTAAGCGGACTAAGAAGTAGAGGCAGATAACAATGTAATTTTCATCTTTGAAGGACCGTAGAAAGACGAAGAATAAGGAAAGCCCAGCAGAAATCTTCTGTTCCAATAACTTTATGACACTGTCCCACAGTTTAAAAAAGAAGCCAGTCAAACTGATGCATGAAAGCAAAATTGTCTCTTCTGTCCTGTATGTCCTCCGACAGACTGGACATTTTGGTTTTCTCTGAACTGATTTTTTGGCGGCTTTCCTATTTGTACTTCTCTCTGGCATGTGATTTCTATCAGCGAACAAGTGACCAAGCAAGTGAAAAAGAGATGAAATATTCAACAGATGATGAAACTTTGCTCCATAAGTGATCAAAAGGCTGTGATGAAATGCTCCTGGGCTTGATGGATCTTCTAACTGAACTGAACCTTTCACAGATGCAGAAAGACATGCTAAGAAAGCGCTCAAGCTAGTATATATACATGTTCACACGCATACATTTTAAATACTTAAATCTTATTCAGTAATATTAGTATTATGCAATGCTACATATTAGTTCTAAATATGGATGTGTGACTAAGCTGATGAGTTCTGATTTTCCCTTTAACACTTAAATGTGCTAAGGTACAAAAGATTGTGAATACAGACTTCACTAGTCTTTGTCTGACAAAAATGACTAATAGAAACGTTTCGTTTTTCGTGCTGTTACATGTGTTTTGAAAACTTTGTGTCATTCATGTTTGAGGCCTCACACATGACTGTACTGACAAGTCCTTCCCACTAGGGGGAGATGTCATTGTAGGATGAAGTTCCTGCTCTCTGCTTCCTCTCTGCCAATACAGTATGATCTGAGATCCGAAGTAACCACCTGTAACCTGGAGAGGACAGTGGCCAGCCACAGGTCGACGCCTTCCTCTGGAAGGTTCGCCTCAGAGGATGCAGAGCCAGATGGAAGAGAGGCTTTCAGTTTACTGTTAACTCCAATCAAAGTGATAATCAGTAATGTACTGTAGGTATTTGTGTGTCTGTTTATGAGTCTGTGCGGGCATGTGTTTGTGGGGATCTTAGAGGAGCCTCAAGCAGGGGAGGGAGCGAAAAGGAAATGAATAGCTGGTAAGTTTTAAATCACTGTAAATTGCATGCTCGGCCGAATATTTATATATGCATTATAGGCAAGTAGTGGTCTCCAAAGGGAGGAGGCCCCGTCCTGCATACTGCTGTCTTCCCTCCAAGAGGTCATGTGAGTTCATAAAGAGTGAGTAAATAAGTGATGTACCCTGCGCTGATATGTGGTTTCAGTTATATCTGCTTTCTTTATTCTGCTGATCACATACTATTTATTTATTATTTTTGAACCAAAAAAAATATATGCATTTATTGCACAAGAAACCGAACATTTACTTCACATTTGTGGAGTAAACCATAAGATTTAGCTCTTAATTCAATGAATCAACCTCAAGGGAGTGCTGACCTGCATGTCTCCAGTTTAGAAGCATACCTGTTCATGTTCACCAGTCAAGATCGTACATGACGATGTCCGGGAAGCCTGTTTCGTGATGGATTTTTTCCTTTGAAGTTGTATCAGATCTGGCTTCAACATGGGAGACGGAGACAGCTGTAGGGAAAAGCTGGGACTGCGGAGGACTTGAGCTGATGAATGATGAACATGACAGCACAGAAGATGAAGGGAAAGTAGGAGCTGCAACACAAATGGGAGTTCAGGGGAGGAAAGGCTGTTGGAAATGATGAATCCACATTGTAAAAGTAATGAGGAGGAGAGTGTCGTCCCAGGGGATGGATAATAAAAATACAGTCAGGCTTCTTTCAAGCAAATTGTAAATCTATCATCTACACAGTTTCATCACCATGGGTCTTTGAGTTTGATTAATAGACTTTATATCAAGCGCATTAAACAGAGTTCAATCAATGTAATTCACAAATTGTGTTGCCAAATGTCCCAAGGATACATATTAGAGGTGTGCTTACTGCCTGTGTGTGTGTGTGTGTGTGTGTGCTTAGGTGTGAATGTGAAATACAGTGACTTTTAATTAGTTGCTACAACTCTTTATTCCTTTACGAGAATTGACTTATATCTTGTAACATTGATGGGAACGACAAGTGTGTTCGCCTCTCAAAATACTGTGTCAATCTTAAATGCATGGGTCAAAGCGTGTATTAGACAGTAGTGTGATATACTTTTAAAGGACGATCCACAGTTGGAAGGCAAGCTGTCATTCTCAAGCGTAAAGCAATGTTAAGTTTGAGTTACAGGGTGTCCTCGGTGCTCTGGGATGTGATGGTGATAAAGAAATTCATGAGAACTTCACATGAAAACACCATGAGGGAGGGGATGACAATAATCTTCTGCTTGAGTCAGAGCTGGAAGGAGGATTTTGACTAAAGAGAAGGGTGTGTGCGGGTGAGAGCAGGACGTAATGGTATGGAAAAGACAGTGAGGGAGTAAAAAAGAAAGTGGGTGGGTATGGGTGGGTGTTAGAGAGAGAGACCTGCTGGTATAAAAGCTCCCTCTCTCACTCGCACTCCCATATCTCCTGTGTATTTTTTGGGGGGTTGTGGGTGTGTATGTGTGTGTGTGTGTGTGTTTAAACGACAAGAGGAGTGTGTGTTTGTGCCCTTGCAGTACAGAGGACTGGTAACTCCCCAGGATGCATCAGCTGCTAGTGGTGACAGTGGTGCTGGCGGCACTCTGCTGTCTAGGGAGCGTGGATTCTTCAGCTTATGACAAGATAGTCACCCACAGTCGCATACGGGCTAGGAAGGAAGGGTAAGGAGATGGGACGAGGGGGGTGGGGGTGGGGGGTGGGATAGAAAGATGAGAGGCTGTGTGAGGGGAGAGAGAAGTGACACATCCAAAATGTAAAGAACAGTGTAAGAATTATTGGCTCTTTTAGTTTGTGTTTAATTTGGCAGATAACTGGTATATTTAGCAATCCTGATCAACTTGTTTGTATTTTCCCTGCAGATGTGAGAACATAAATTGTATGACGAAGTGCCGTGTATGTCAGATTTTATATTTGATATATTTTATATTTGTGCTATGTTTTAAGGTGTTTTTAAATCACATAGAGCACTCGATCATGAGTCGAGAAACAGGTCAGTCACATTGATGAAAATATTGATTCAAGCCATAATGGAAAATTCAATATTGTCTCTCACATTCATTCACTCTCCTACTGTAAATAATGTGACCAATGTGTTGTTTGAAATTAATTATGAATTTAAAATATTTAAGTTTAAGGAAGTTTATTTCTCTCTGAAATCTCTTCTCTATTAAGAAATAGTGATTAGACAAAATGAGGGTTTAAAAGTAAAAGCTTCAAATGATTGCTTATTCAAACAAAGTGAAAGTATTCATTGTTAAAAAGTCTAAAAATTATGTTTTTCTTTACCTGCATGCAACCCCTCCCTGTGTCATACCTTCACTCAACAACTCTCTTCTCATCTCATCGTTCTTCATTCTTCACCTTACCTGTCTTTCTCCCCTCCTCTCCTCCACCCTCATACGCTCCCACATCCTGCCTCACCTGCCCTTCCTTACCCCTGCTTCTCACTTTCTTTGTCACTCCCTCACCCTCCAACCCCCACCCTCCTCTTACAGACCCAATGTGTGCGCTCTGCAGCTGGTCCTGGGGACTAAAAAGAAGTACTTCAGCACATGTAGGAACTGGTACAAGGGCTCCATCTGTGGCAAGAAGGCGTAAGTCTTTACCAAAAGATTGAATGGATCGGATTACTACATGTTTTTGTTTTATTCCATCTTTTTTTTTTTTTTTTTTTGTTGCACATAACCCAAATTCCCTTACCAAAAGTGCAAACCAAGTCGGAAAGTATTTGAACTGCCTGTTTCTCTACATGTGGTTAGACCTCCACAGCTGTTACCTGTGCCCCTTTTTATTATGTTTAAAACAGCTGAGGTCAGCTCTGTATGACCCCAGTTTTCTGGACCCTCAAGCTCTTTCTGTCTTGAGTCACCTGAAGATGTAGCTGTCTCTCTTTCTTCTGTGAATCTTCACAAACATGTCTTTTTAAGGGTTTTGAAAGTCATTCTTAAACATGGAAAGAGAAGACCTGCGCTACTGCACATCATTTGTGTTTTTCTTAGAGCTTTAACTTAACATACAAACATATGTTCTCCCTTTATAACTGGATTTCACGCTCTCAAATTCCTACACATTGAATCTTCTCTCTTTGTCTTCATCCACCCCTCCCCTCCTCTCAAGTCTGGGCATGCTGTGTAGGCTACAGGCCGGGGGTTCACTCCATTGTAGGCTTAGGGTGATGTGGTAAACTCCTCTCAACAGTGATTGATGCCCCACTTCCCCTGTAACACGTTGTAGGTGCTTAGGAAATATTCAGGCTATATGTTTTTAGTGCTTGTGTGCAGTTCAGCGTAACAGAGGCTCTAGTTTCGCCAGGTTTGGCATGGGTAGTGGGTACTTGGCTTGATAATTTTAACAGTGCTGGTTTAAGCGGAGAGCTTTCTGTCCCGCAGAAGAGTGATAGCTGTTTCAGAATTCAGTGATAAACTATAAAAAAAAATGTTTTTGCTGGTTGAAAAACCCCAGATTAGAAGATATTTATAGAATGTTGGGTTACCAGCAAAATAGTAGAGCGCATGGATGGTTTTAAATTTCTGGACTTCTGCAGGACATATGATAGATATGGACAGATTTAAGTAGGTGTAATATTTCTTTGTGACAGGATGTGCAGAATGAGTTTATTGTAGTACAAAACATGAAATATAGCTGCTGATGCGCTGATGGAGTGTAAGGCTCAACTGGAGCTGTTTTGCCTTGTAGGTGACTGAAGTCTGGCGGTACTACACTACTAAAACGTGCTCTCGATCAAAAACACACACGAACACATGCACACACGCCTTCTCTTAGTCATGCAATCAGACGTAACACCTGCTGCTGTGTCAGGATAAGTTTGGAAATAAATGGATGGATAATATATAATAAGAGATTATAAGATAATATAACATGAGGGTACAGCAGGAAGGTAATAAAGTACCACACATTTTCGTTTCACACATTTAATTGTTTTTGTCTCGTGGACTGTAAAAGTACAATAAAGATACCTCACCTTTTACAAATTCCATTAAACTGGTATAAAATATATATTTTTTATTTCCCTTGTTTAAGGTGCTTAAAACAAGTTTAAATATGTTTATTAAGTTTAAATACAACTGACTAACGTCCAAAGATCATCATGTAATCATGTTAAAGGTAAAATGTCTTCCTTCAGAAAAAACCCAAATTAATTGTAAAAAAAAAAAAAGGAACATTTCACTGTTTTGACTTTTAGCTAATTGAGAGTGAAACAGAGAACCATATATATCATTTATGGGTCCATATCAACCATCAATTACATAAATTCATCAAAAATACTGCAATACTTGTTTTTTTAATATTCAAAGTATTCAAATTTTCCACCAGCAAGAAAAATAAAAACATGAAGAAAATCCTACAGAAACAAACAAAAAATTAAGCAACGTCAAAGTAATATCTCTCCCTCTGTCTGTCTCTGTGGTAACTGTGAAGGCATTGTTCAGGAGCAGTGGAGCAAATCCACCCAGCTGTGGTTATGTCTCAGATGGATTTGGTGTTGATGAGAGATTAGGAAAGGGTGTTTGAGTATACAGTATGACTATTTAGGCGTTCCAGTGTTCACTGCAGGCTGCCGTGCAGATAAGCTGGTGTTTAAACATGCTTTGCGGGTGCAGCAGTTGAAGTAATACCTGGACTTAATCTCTTAGAAACCACTATTACAACGAACAAATGATGTTGGTGTGAATTTAGCCTGCGCTGTGTTCTTCTAATTATCTACTACCAGCGTTAAATGATACTACAGACATTTTATTAATGCCATTATTTATTTTTATATTATATTATTTATTATATATTTAATTTTTTTAGAACACTTGGATTGAGTTGATAGAAGTTGGGTTGAAGGCAATTTTCTTCAAAGTGATGTGCTGTCGGTGACGGACACAGGGAGCAGAAGACACGTGTTTAGAGTGATTTGTGGTTAATCCATAACAATTTCAGAAAAGTGGTAAAGCTTTGGCACCTTAATTTACAGTAAGTCTTTTCCATGTATAAAAAAAGAAAGCATTGACACAGTATTCAGGAAGGCACTGGCACTGAATTGAAAAATTAACTTGATGAGGACACAAGAGACACTGTTGATTGTTGATTACATAACAGGAAAAACTGTAATGTTTTTATGAGATGCCAGACAACCCTACCTAGTGCTTCTGTGGGAGTACAGTGTGTGTGTGTGTGTGTGTGCGCACTCACGCCCCGTGTTTGCACATCTGCTCATCTGGAAGCCACATTGAGCTGGTTCATGCAGTGACACTGCCAGAGGCCTGGCAGCAGTGCGCTGGCTAGTTCTGTCTCGGGCCTATACTGCATCCATTATCCTGTCAGAGCACAGCCAGGGAGCAATGACTTCATTCCTTCCTGACAGCCAGCTGTGTATAGATATATATGTATTTTACATTATAACAATTAGTGTTAAAGCATAGATTGATTGCACCATAAGTGACATGGTTTTGAATTCTGAATCATCTCACACATTTCCATAAACACACAAATGCTGATTAAAGTGGATTAGAGAGATTTGCCAAAACATGTGAGTCATTTTAGGGAGTTGAAGGGAGAAAGTGAGTGATGTTTCTTTTTTGTGTGTGTGTGTGTGTGTTTGTTTTTGAAGTGCTCTATGAAGGGAGTGATTTGCTGTTGCATAATATATCACTACTGTCCATTTCTGAAAGGAAAGCAAACAGTTACTTGTTTTGGACGTGAGTCCTGTAGAGAAAGCATAGAGTTCATATAGAGACATAGTATATTCATGGGAAAACAGAAAAACAGGAAACCTTGTGAAACCAGTGAATGTGTAATGAGCTCTTTAAACAAACCTCTTTAGCAAACACACTAAAAGCTCCAACTGGAACCCATGAAGTACTTTGGGTTAAACCACAATTAAACTTATTCCAGCATTCAGGAACTCCATGGCTGTTTCTCTGTCGGATTATTGTTAAGCGTCCAATGTTGACTCACTGCTAGTTTGTTTGCATCTTGGAAGATTTGCGTTTGCTTGGGACAAGTCCCAATCAAATGTCTGCTTTGATAACCTTATGTGATTCATCTTCAGTAAAACTACTAGAAAAACATAATGTGTTTCTCTATTAAGCCTCAGAATACTGACTTGTGGCTCACACTGTCGATCTTCTCACTCCTCATTCTGTCAGTCATAACACTGTAATAAAGTGCCACTTGATCTCCTGTAAACCATATGGCTGATTAAGGAACATGGGTCTGTGGCACAGCTCCTTGTTGTGCTTAGTGTTGACAGGTCCTCTCAGCTTCCTGCCAGGATGTTTTTACTCCGTTCAGTCCTGTTTTCACAAATACTAATACTAATACCTACTTATGTATTGCTGCACATGGGCACAAGAAATTGGCTGTCAAGAATGTGTTTTTCTTGGAGACTTCCTTGGGAATCAATTGCCAAGACAAAGTGCAAGGGTGACAACAGACACCACTGTCTGTTTTTCATGTTAACATATAGTATCTAGATAGATGCATACAAAGTATGTACTGTAAAGCTGTTATTTTCTTAGGAATGTTGCAGCTGTGAGTTTCCATAAAGCTTTCTGAGACTATGCTGTTGAATTTGTTGAACGTGACAGTCCGTCAAAGTACTCCGTTACATATTTTAGTCATACGATCATTTTGAAGAGAGAACAAAGTAGTTAGAAGCTTTTGAGCTGCAGGGCTGCTTACTCATCTCAGTTTTTTTTAGTTTTTTTGGTTGCTGAGTTGATTTATTGCTGTTGAATGCGATATTGGAAATGATCTTGGCTGGCTGACTTGAAGCAAGTGTCTTGGGCTTGTCTTTCATTCTAGAGTCCAGTCCAGTTTTTGTTTGTGATTGGTCTGCTGGGAGTTGTGCACCCTCTGCCAGTTTTCTTGTGGAAGCCTTTAATATACTTGACTTGCTTGCTTTTTTTGCGTGTTTTCTTACACTGTCACTTCTTCTACTCTGACTTTCAAATTTGCCTTGCCCAGTTGTGTCCAATCCCATCATCATTCTCTCCCATTACAGCTCCAGATGTCATTTCTGCTTTGTTGATCTGGCAAGTTTCTTTGATTTTCTCAACTTGCATTATATTCACATTGCATTTTGCTCGGTTTTCTTTTTCTTTTTCTTTTTGCCATTGCAAAAAAATAACTAATCATTATTATATACAGCTCTCTGACTATATGTCCTCCAACTATTATTTTTTTATGTTTTTATTATTTTATTATGTACCTGAATATCAATAATTCATGTTTTTCATGATCAGCTAATCTGATGTATCACTCACAGGTCTAACATGTTTGTGCTTTTTGTTTATTGATAGCATCGCTGTATATGAGTGCTGTCCTGGGTACATAAAGTTGGAGGGCATGAGAGGATGCCCTGCAGGTAGGTGACTCTCACCACAGCCTCTATTTGGTCTTGCAATATTATTTGCTCTTCGGTGGCTATCCCACGTACAGATGGGGTCGATTCAAAATAAATTCAAAGTCAGTTTCTGATTGTGAACAATTCCTCTGCTATTCTCCGTAGTGGCTCCCATTGACCATGTGTATGGTACGCTGGGGCTTGTAAAGGCTACAACCACACAGCAATACGCTGACATGTCCAAACTGAGAGAGGAAATCGAAGGCAAGGGCTCCTTCACCATGTTCGCACCAAACAATGAATCCTGGGATGACCTGGACCCAGTAAGTAGACTGGAAGTTTAAACTTTTCTAACAGGAATACAAAAAAATACAGTAAATACTTACACACTTACTGGCCTTTAACTAATGTTGTGATTTCCCCAGACTATACGGTCTGCCCTGGTGGGCAACGTGAACATCGAGCTGTACAACGCTCTTCACTTCCACATGGTGAACCACCGTCTTCTTACCAAAGACATGAAGAATGACATGAGTGTCTCTTCCATGTACAATGGCCTGGGGCTCTACATCAACCACTACTCAAATGGGGTCAGTGTATGCACCGTGTAGAAATGCACAATATTGCATGAATACATGATTGATTTATGTCTATAAAGGACTTCTGACCCCAATGATGGGCTCGGCTTAATAAAAATCTGTGAATCTCTGTGAAGATTGTGACAGTGAACTGTGCCAGGATCATCCATGGTAACCAGGTGGCCACAAACGGTGTGGTGCATGTCATTGATCGGGTCTTGCACGCTGTGTCCAGCACCATCAAGGAAATCCTGGATGTCAGAGATGATCTCTCCTCCTTCAATGTATGTAAAATGCACAGTAACCTGATCTCTAGCAAAATGTTTGATCCAGTTTAGTATCTCTCAGTATGACAAAATGTTACATGTGAGACACACTGTCTTGTTACCCAGACTGCGGCGTTGGCTTCTGGTATGATGAACAAGTTGGACCAGCCTGGCCACTATACTCTGTTTGCTCCAACCAATGAAGCCTTTGAAAAATTGGGCCCAGGCTACCTGGAGCGTATCATGGAAGACAAGGCTGTTATTTCAGGTACATTGTACATGTGATACTCAGTTGATGATATAAACTACTAGCATACCATCCTTTGGTTAATTTTGATGAGTAGAGGTTTAGAGCACTTACAGTATCTTTAGCCATGCTGGCGTGAAGTGGGATGGCTCTGGGGATGGTAATGTCAGCTGGTCAGATGGCCAGTTCACCACTTTGTTCAAGACTCAAATATCTCAACAACTGTTGGAAGGATTCCCATGAAATAGAGTATAGACATCCATGGCCCCCAGAGGACAAGTCCCCTGACTCATCTATGCCACAAGCACATCAAAGTTTGCACTTTTTGTTCACTGTATTGGATGGATTGCCATGCCAGTTTGTGCAGAAACCCATGTGCCCTTCAGAAAGAGTTGCAACAACTTTGGAAATCCCCTGACTTTTCACATAATGCCATCATCCAGTTAAAATTTCAATTTGTTCAATACTTTTGTACACGATCAAATACGTCCCAAACTACTGGCATTTCCATCAGCCTCAGCTCTACTTGCTAGGAAGCTAAACTATGATAGCTTTCATGATAAACATACACATATACATACATATAACATGTTAGAATTGTCATTGTGAACATTATCATTTAGCTCAAAGCACCACTGTGCCTAAGTACAGCATCACCGAGCCGCCAGTATGACTGTACACTTTTATTCTGGTTGATGTTTTGATCATTTGACATTCATTTGACCTGAAGTGAACTTAAATCGTGCTGACATGTTAATGTCAAATTAAAACTAAACTACTGAAAGCATCGTCCAAACCCATTCTGCAAATTCCCACCAAAAGTATGTCTAAATTTAAACCGATCTAATTCTCAGGAATAAAGGAATAGATACACACTCACACACACAGCATATCCACAAACCACACAATGAAAGCAGGAAACTCATGTCTTCACAGTGGCAGCTTATCTGCTTATTTGTTGAGTTACTGGCCAGTTGAAGCCAGTTTGCGGCGCCCTCAGCGAGTGGCTCCCTCTGGAAACACAATATAACCTCAGATGAATTCTCAGACACTTGGCAGCAGGCTTTGCTGACCAACCATATTAGAACAGCCTCCAAAGTAAAGATGATATGGAGCCTTGTGCCTTGTTTCTACAAGGGAAGGTTTGGGCCACATAGCAATTTGGATCACAGTGCGACACTGATTGCATTTGAATTTTTGTGGGTTTGGAAGGGGTTCCGATGTTGTCATTACATTGCTTCTGCAGGCCAGGTTTTGCTTGCTTAGTTTGACAGCTGGATTAAGTCAGAGGTGTAATCCCATATCTTAATGTTGACAGAAGTGCCTAAATATTTAATATAAGAGCTAAAACAATATGTGTGTGTGTGTGTGTGTGTGTGTGTGTGTGTCCGTGTGCTTTGAGCTGTCCTGTGAGCAATGATTGCAGCTGTAAACCTTAGATTACGTAACTAGATTACAAAAATAACTGCAGGCAACCCACAGAGTCTATTAAAGTGTACAGATCTGATCAGTGACTGTTTCTACTTTTCTCCCTCTATCTGTCTCACACTTCGACCCACTTACTCAGCCCTGGTGAACTACCACCTGTTGAACAGTGTCCAGTGCTCAGAAGCAATCATGGCAGGGTCAGTGTATGAGACCGCAGAGGGCAGCACCATAGAGATCGGCTGTGATGGCGACAGTCTGACAGTCAATGGCATCAAGATGGTTCTAAAGAAGGACATTGTCGCCACCAATGGCGTCATCCACCTCATCGACCAGGTGCTCCTCCCTGACTCAGGTAAAACACATCTTGAATTTTAATCCAACTTTTCCTTTAGAAAATACTAACATTAGTTCAAATCATCTGGCTTTATATTTTTTCCGACCGACATGTCATGTTTATGTGGTTCCCATCAGCCAAGGGAGTGATGGAGCTGATGGGAGAGTCCCAGAGCACTTTTAACGACATGGTGTCCGAACTGGGTTTAGCCGCTGCCATGGGTCCGAAGACAGAGTACACACTCCTTGCTCCTCTCAACAATGTTTTCACTAGTGAGTTGATTTCCATATGGACAGCAGAGTGGCACTGTGATTTACTGGATTGACCCGGATGTAAAAGAAAAGTGATATTTTGTCTTTCAAAAATATGCTAACTCCTTTCATACATTTCTGTACTAGGACTTTTTAAGTCACACACAGAAGGAAATATTTAATTAGGATCATCATCTAATGTTTCCCGAGTCATTTAAATCTGTAACTTTTCTCTGCGTTGGTCAGATGAGGTGATGTCAATAGACCAGAGCCAGCTGAGACTCATTCTGGAAAACCACATCTTGAAGCTGAAAGTAAAACTGAGTGAGCTCTACAATGGACAGCTGCTGGAAACTCTGGCTGGCAAACTGCTCAGAGTCTTCATTTACCGCACTGTGAGAACTATGTGTCTGTTTGTGTGTGTTTGTTGCATCAGAGAGTCAAACATAGTAGGGACAGAACAGAAAAAAAAGATAAACAAGAAGTGATGGAAAGACAATGGAGAGTGTCAGCTTCTATATTGGAAATCTGAAAGCCATTACTGGGCCCCTCACCAAGTGTTAACATGATTTTGCTGTCTTTCAACAGTAAACAAATGCAATAAGCTAATTATTCCAGCTCTTGGCAGGTGAAGCACACTTCATTTCTGCTCTGGTGGTTCAGATATTAGAAACAGCTGGGTATAATTTCCTCACAGATACTTTTGAATTTTTTGAATCTTTTGATTGATTGCAATAAAACAGGACAGTGACAGTCCCCCTCCCCTAAACTAAATAGTTACCAGATTTGTATAGTGACTTTTAGACCTGTAACCCTGCTCTCTGAATGTCTTCTGTTAGGCTGTATGCATAGAAAATGCATGTATGTCGCGTGGCAGTAAAGAGGGAAGCAATGGGGTTCTCCATCTTATGAAGTCCCTCATCAAACCTGCAGAGAAAACAATCTACGATCTCCTCATTGCTGACGGACGGTTCAAGTAAAAACTACATCTTATTTTACTGTTTTTTGCTGCACTTTTTTTTACATTAATTATTAATCAGATCAGATGTGACAACATTCTTTTGTTGTTTTTAATATATTTCCTGACTTTGAAACACTTTATAAGATCTGTAAGGTTAAAGAGAGTGTACCTTAGTATTTAAAGAAGACATAACATATAATTCTTACAACTGAGAACTTGAACTCATAAGCCATAAAGTTGCAAAATTCATCACACTCAGGAGTTTTGCAGCTACAGCCTTACTTGGTCTGGTATGACCAGCAGCATATATTAACTAATGTTAGCAAACATCATCTATTTCTTTGTAACTGATATTGTGATGCCTCTTGTGCTATTGTTACACCACATTACACACACAACAAGAAGTTAACACATTGTACCTCATGAGTAGTGTTTGGTGTTTCATGTTTAGGGTCCCATTCTACTTGCTCTCAGTCAGTTGACAGTTGGTGTCTTTAAAGCAATTGACAGAGAGAATCTTAAGGGAAATTCAATGTGCCATTATCCTGTAATTACCACTGGTGTCCACAATGTCAGCAGTTCAGTAAAAGTTACATTATACAATGGTATATGTATCTGATGTGTGGAAAATGAGGTAGATGACAGATATTGGCACCAGTGGAGGCTGATGATGAATAACTGAGGAAGCAGATGTGTGTATTAATGGGACCACACAAGCACACTAGTCTCACACAACCTGATCTCAATCCTATCACACTGCCAAAATGTGTAATTCTCCTGTCTAAAATGTGAAATGTACGAAACTTATTGTGCCACTATAGCCAGAGCTGTTCTTTTCTTGGTTTCCTATTTTTTCCAGTTTTTGACCATACTGACAAACTGAAATGAACAACATAATTGGTAAAAAAAAAAAAACACACATTCTACTGTGCAATGCCCTATGACAGAGTCAGGGAGTCCCTTATGAGATGTCACAGACCATTATGTTATGGAAAACATCATCATCAATATAATTTCCATGAACCCATAAGTGTAAAAATTCAACCTTGCACATTGCTCTTTAGTTCAGACGTCATTTCACTCCTACAACACTGTATGTTGATTGTGTAAACTGATGAATTCCTTCTTTCTTTTGTTTTATTATATTTGAATAAATGTAGGATTTTCCTGTCGCTGATGGAGACTGCAGGCCTGTCTGATCTGCTGAAGCAGGAAGGCTCCTACACCATCTTTGCACCAACTGATGACGCCTTTGATGGCCTCAGTAGGGAGGACCTTGCCCTGCTCAAAAGTGAGTACTCCACTAAAATGAACACATATTCACATCCTTTCATGCATCTCCCTTTTGAAGGCTGGGGATTGCTGTCAAGCTAGTTTGTACTGACTTAAAGTTCTGTAATACAAGGATGAGGTGAAAAAAATATCAAGAATGCAAGCTCTCCTATGCAGTATGTAAATCAAGTTAACCTTGTGCTGTCATTGACAGGTGATCTGAATGCTTTGAGGATCATTCTGCTGTACCACTTCAGTAATGGCATCTTCATAAATGGAGGATTAGAGGGAGGAGTTACTAATCTGCTCAAAACCTTCCAGGGCAGCAACCTGCAAGTTTTATCTGTACGTACAATCAGCCATTATTTGAGTCTGTATGCGTGTCCTCAAAATCAAAGAGACAGGACTGATTCCCTGAAACTTTCTACATTTTTCACAGTCATTGAACAATCAAACAGGGATAAACCAACTGTAGGAAATACCTACAGTTTTTCTGCACCGACTGATGCATCTGCACATGAAATTCGGCCCATCAAGAATGTTGTGTTTAGAGGAAAATGTGCAACCATGATTACACCCCACAAACTAGTTGGCTGGAAGCTAGATTTCAATTCCTGCCTGCTTTTGATTGAAAAAAGGCACTCTGTGAAAAACATTGAAACTTGCCAATCATAGAAGAAGCACACAAGACAATATCCATGGGTTAATTATTTTAAATGACCACACATAAACACAATTTCTTTTCCTTTTAACAGAACCTCCATTGTGATACTTAAACCCAATCTTTTCCCCTGATCTCATTTAAACAATTTGATCAAAGAGCCACTGCTAATCTATTACTTCAAAGCCGGATATCTCTGGAGAAAGGCCAGAAGGAGTAAAACCTGGCTTCCAGTCATTTCTATCAATGCCTTCTCTCAGTATTCACCCGCCACTCCCCACCTCCCATTCTGAAGCCCTCCACCTGCCATTTTTCTTTGTCTGCCTTGGTCTTGCTTGTTGGCCTTCATGTCAAATTTATCATGATTTCACCCATTACCTCAATTTTGCCCTCCCTCTCTCACCTATCGTGCTATCAGTCTCATATCAGGCCTACAGGATTTCCTTAATGGACACTGGAAAGCTTGTTTGAGATAATTCACCAACGGAGGAGAAGGCGATTCAGGCCTCGAGCAGTAAAAAAAAGAAAGAAAAGTGATGTGGCTCAATTCTGTGGGGAAGAGGGGACGAGAGGAAGCAGAGAGGGGAAACCTATACCTCACATACTCGGCATGTCCACCTCCAGTCAACTCCATGGAGACAATACAATTGCAGGAAATTATTTCCCAGATCTCACTTCCGACAATGGAGCCCATTGCCTGGGACTCCTATTAAAAGTGGAGTCAGCAATTCTGGAGAAAGATTGTTAATATTTGGACTCAGCAGCCAGACAAATACGACAAAGCATCGGTATTTGATGACATGGGAATAGGAACGGGTTGACAAAAACACCCCTCCCTTTAGTGCTCCTGCAGAAGTGTTGTGTGGCTTGGCCCGAGCCACTTTGTTTGTTTCCCATTTACAGAGCAAGGGCTGTGGACGAACACCAGTTTTCAGCACACACACAAAATGGACAGCTACTGGACCATGAAGAGATATTCGCTAAATTTGACAAAATGTGTATTGGATTAGAACCGCTTACTTGCACGTCTAAGTTTCACCTGACCTCAAAACCTCTCATGTCAAACCATTTCAAAAAAGTGTGAATTTAGATGTCAACAATACACTAACTGTCTCGGTACAGTAATGTGTTTATTGATACCCTTAAATTCATATGCATCCATAGTTTTTTTCTGTTTTTCCCAGTTTAACAACTCTATTCATGTCAACTCGGTGGATGTGCCAGATAGTGACCTGATGGCAACAAATGGTGTGGTCCATGTGGTGAAGAATGTTCTCTATCCTGCGGGTAAGAACAGCATGCATTACCATACATTATTGCAATGTGCACTACTGGGATGCATTATGTTACATTCTTCTGATCATGCATATTACTTACAGACCTTCCTGTGGGCCGCCAGGACCTCCTGGTCCTCCTTAGGAAGCTGATTAGGTACATCCAGATAAAGGTAAAAAAAAAAAAAGAAAATACTCATATGTCTGAATTTGCAAGGATTAAAGATCATTTTTCTATTATTTTGTGTGTCTTATAATTTCCCTTCTGCTATGCTTCTTGTTCTTTAGTTTGTTTCTGGATTTTCTTATGCTGAGATCCCGCTCACTTTCATCAGTAAGTTTCCTTAGTGCAACTGTTATTGTACGACTTGTGAATATTATTGCATCTGCAACAACTTAAAACTACTTTTGTTTCTTCACAGAGAGGACCATCACAACCACACATTATATTGAAACAGGTAAGATCGCTATAACTATCCACATGATTAAAAGACAAGTTTTCTTTATTACTGGTGATTATAAAGGCATGACTACCTTTGATTCTTTGTTCAAAAATCTTCTCCTCTTCTTGAGGCGAAATCTAACCCACAGCTACATGCATATTAAATGCATATCATTGCTACATTCAGGCCTGTGACATGGCTCTCTTCTTTGTTCCTCTGACTATCCACTCTCACTATTGCATAAGTCCACTTGGACTTCTTGACTTCTCAGTTCCTTTAGGGATGAGGTAATTAGACTGCCAAATAAGAGGGTCAAAGATCATAGAGGACTCTTGGATGTTGTTCATTTAACTGGGCTGACTCCAGTGCACTTCCACACAGATGGGCGCACGCCTTGATGTATTGGGTAACATAGAGAGATCATTCTTCAAAGGTAATCAGGCACATTGCATGGACTATAGAGCTGAAGGTCTGTACCTTCGAATAACATTTTTAGGGATTGCAATTGTATGTGATAAATGTATGGAATTACAAATGTTATACTTGATAAAGCTATTACGATTTCTATTTTCTACTATTTTTGGCATTGGGGTAATAGTTTTCATGCTCTAAGCCCTCCTTCTTTCACCAAACAAAAAGAATGTGAAAAAGAAAAGCCTTTCTTTGCTTACAATATGTCCTGAGTACGTAAGGACATCTTTTAGGAAGAAAAAGAGGGGATTGACAGAGATACAGAGGGTAGCTGCAGATTTTTAATGCACCATTTATTATGCACTTGTTCATGAATAGTTATATTCTATTAAGAGTTTTAAATTAAATGGCACTGGCTAAATTCCAAATTAGTTGTAGTTTTGCTCTACAGGACTTCAAAAAAATTCTAAATTACACCATTATATCATCTTTACTGTTTGTATGATAGGTGTAATAAGCTCTTATCCAAGTAATGTACATCCTTGTAATAGTGTATACTCAGAAAGCAAAGCAGCCACAGTTTTAATCATAAATTACCAAAATATCTTAATTACTTTGTTTGACATAAGTCTGGCTCTGATTACTGGACCAAGCCACGTATCAAGGGACCTCAGGCCAAAGATTAGAAGCCCTCTGATACAAACACACATCTGTCAGCTTTCATCTCTTTATAGCTCATATAAATACTGTCACATTAAAAAATCATCGCTCGGAAGCAGATAATATAAAAGAAGTGTCAAGAATGTCCTTGGCTGAAGTTTCTGTTGAAGCTTATTCAAAAAAGGAGTTCTAGGGTCTAACAGAGGTATCTGGCCCAAGATGGGAATTCACTGACCGGAAAAAAAACGTGTTAAAGTATTAGTATTAGTGTTATGTAACATGTCAGATTTTCTCGCTTTGTATCATTTTCAAATCAGTAGACAAGATTGCTTAAACACCCAAACCTGTAAATGTTTTATGAAATATAAACATGTCTGTAATGTAATCCTCCAAACCCAACAAATAAAGGAGAAAATTAAATCTGCTCATAGGGAGCAGCTCACTGGAGCATGAAACAGCAGCAGTTATTAAAGCCTCTCTTTTTTCAGTGACGCAATTTAATATCCCACATCAGCCTCTATTTGTTCTGCATGTTTTGATAACTTAACATTACTGTACCTCCAGAGTTGTTCGCTGCTCATCATCATTCTTAGGTGATGCTCATGTTACCCCTCCCTCTCTAAAGTCCCTGATACAACAAAGGTGATCAGAGTCATTGAAGGACAACCATCTGTCAGCGAGGTTACCAGGGTCATCTCAGGGGAGCCAACCATCACCAAGGTAACAAGAGTCATCGAGACAGAACCAACAGTCACTAAGGTGGTCATCGAGGGGGAGCCAGTGTTCACCAAGTTAACCAGGGTCGTCGAGGGAGACCCTTCCACCACCAAAGTAACCAGAGTCATCCAGGGAGACCCTTCCGTCACCAAAGTAACCAAAGTCATCCAGGGAGACCCTTCCACCACCAAAGTAACCAGAGTCATCCAGGGAGACCCTTCCGTCACCAAAGTAACCAGAGTCATCCAGGGTAAGATAAACACAGGTATAGAGGGTCGAAATTCCTGAACATTTTAAAACCTTTATTTGAGTGCTAATGATGAGTTAGATGATAAAGTTGGACTTCACAAAGGTTCGATGACGCAACAAATTTTATTTAATGCAGGTGGAGATCTTGATGCAGATGGAAAGAGAATTACAGGTCAGTTTCTCTGAAAATGTTTACTCCCTTGAAGAGCATGGTAGTATAGATCGTTCATGCATCTTCTAATAGCGCTTTTAACAAATGCATCTAATTTCCTGTTAACCATAGTTAACTGAGCATCATCTCCTAATGTAAATTTAATTTTACATTTCCTTGGTGATCATCAATTAAATCATCAGACACATAATTTTCATGGGATGCACCTTTTTAGCTTTAAAGGGAGCATTTTGTTCAAAAGGTTCAAAAGTTATTAGTACCACAACCGATTACACAAGATTATAGCTCCCAATATTTTGAATCATCCTGAAGGAACAACTCCTTATGATTACACTTAGTGCTTCATGTTCTTATTCTAAACAGTCCTACCTACCTATATTTTAATCACATTCAGGGATGAAGTAGGCCAGCAACAGAAATACAGCACCAATAAATGTTGCTTCCTAGCTACTGTACTGGTGCAGAATCACAAATCATCTGTAATAACATCTTGCAATAATGGACAGCCAGATATGTTTAACACTAAAGGCACTCTGTTGAACACTCTGTTCCTCAGGATTGCACAGAATATTATGTCAAGTTTTGGCCAGCCACCATGCAAAACATCACAAGCTCGTTCTGGTTTATGATGTTTGTATAGGCTCAGTAATGATGCTATGGAGGAAAGAATTGGGAATGAGAATTTTTACAATCCATCTCTTGGTTAGGCACACATAACTATATAAAGATAAATCCAAGTTTTTATACATGTTCTTCTACAGCCCATTGTGCACCGTGATTTGGATGTCTGTCCATCTCACCCCTTATCCATCTCATGTCATTTCACTGTCGGTGTTCTTGTCTCTCAGGCAAGAGTCTTACCTGATTACCCCCTCAGCAGTGTGCAAATTATAATGTGCCATTCTGGGGTGCCTTACAACTGCTTCACTGGTGTCTTGCAGCTTAGTTTGTGGGCTAAGAAAAATTATTTGCTCACCTTTTCTGAGCTGAGCGCCCCCTGTACACCTGTACTTTGCAGCCCATGCATTTGTGTGCAAGTGTGTGTGTATGTGTTCATAAATACTACACATTTCTGCTTGACTTTGTGTTGGCGGTGGCGGAGGAGGTGTTTTACGGGGTATATGTGCCTGTCAGTCTGTCCGTCTTGTGAGTCAGTACCGTTGTTAAGTCGTTAAATGACTTTCAACACCCTTCTCCGCTGCCGGTCTGAAGGTGGAGCCAGACACACCACGGCGAACGAGCCTCATATCATTGAGGGTAGGGTCTCCTTCCACAAACTCTTTATACCAAACAAAACCAGGTTTTTTTCAAATGTTTGTGTCCTTTCCTCCTTGAAATAATCACGTTTACAAATCTGTATGCATACATATGGAAGAAAAGTGGTTACTTCAAGGTGGAAAAGAGAACATGATGCATTTTTAAAACTTTGAGTTGATGTAACTCCATACATGATTGTGTGTGAGGGACAAATTGTTCTGCATGTTGGATCTAATAGTCATGTTTTGAATGTCCAGGCCCAGACTTCTCTAAGATCACCACCATCCATGGAAACCCAAATCTGATCGATGAGGAATCAGAGAGAATTACCAAAATCATTAAAGGTGAATGCTCCTAGCTGCAGATTTTGTGTAGTACGTGCATTTGTGTGTGCCCACATGCAGTGATTAACTGTGTCTGTGTCGTCCTTTATTTT
Source organism: Lateolabrax maculatus (assembly GCA_031216445.1). Lineage (NCBI taxonomy): Eukaryota > Metazoa > Chordata > Actinopteri > Acropomatiformes > Lateolabracidae > Lateolabrax > Lateolabrax maculatus. The sequence continues at coordinate 11,983,130 of CM062197.1, read as the reverse complement.
CACAGAGGGAGGTAAATTCGCTGCTGCCAGGAAAGCTCCAGGTAAGAGCACAGTCAGTTGATGACGCATTCATCAACACCAATGTTGGATCTGGCCAAAAAAAATGTTGGCCAAAAAACACACAATCTCTGCTGGAAAATATGCATAGCAGAAGTCAAGTATCCAACCGCAAATTGCATTCCTTTGGCACTTGTGATTTTCTTCCTTTCCATTATCTACCTTTGAGTCCTTCCACCTATTCTTCACATGTCTCATATCTTTCCTCCTTGACATGTTTTCTTTTGTCTTTCTATTCAGTCACACCTCTGATTCCCTCCATTAACCCTGTCTCCTATTTTACAGCTGGAATGAGGAGGAGAGCAAGGCTGGTCAGGCGTCACCACAAGCCAAGGGAGTGATTCCAACAGAGAGAAATCACCTTTGGGCTCACCGCAGAGACTGAATGCACCTCTAGTGTTCCTGGTTGAGTGCTGGAGGATTGAAAAACTGTGTACCAATAGGGAGAGATCAAATCTAGCTATTTCTTTGTCCAAACCACCAATAAGAATGACTATATAGTATTCCATTTGGACTGTATGTGATAGGCATGGCGTGTTATAGCAATGCAATGAAATAGAATAGAATACCCTTCATGTAAGTAATGTAAGTGCGCAAGGGAAATATGGATTTTTGCAGTGGGGTGGATGGTGTGTAAGGTGATATATATTCTGCCACTGAGAAAAGGTTTGCTTTTTTTTTAATCGTGTCACTTTGTAAACAGATGGCTTGGGGAGTTTTTTGTATGCTTTTCATGGTGCTCGCATTCTGTATGATGGATGCATTTTAATGAATACGACAAATGAAACAGTGTCAAACTGTGTTTTGCTACCATTTGATGCTGTACTGTACCTCTGTAAATTATCACATGGTAATTAAAAAATAGTGAATTTTTATACAGTTTTCCGTCATTCCTTACAGCTTCCATGATGTTTTATGCTGTTATATGTGACCTTGAGTTTTCTATGTCCTTGTGCACAATCCTATATTTGTTTTTACCTCAAAAACAAAGTGGCAAATAAATGCATAAATAAAAAGTGCATGGTGATTCAGAAAACTGATTTCCTTTCATTTGTTTGCAATGTCCAAACATTGCTAACCTTTCTTACACTGTCAATTTTCCATATTGTTACCTGCCTCAATAATAGTGAAATTGACATAGTGGCCAAATTAAAAAGAAGCCGTAGCCTGCATAAATAGAAAAAAAGTTGATCATCCTCTACCAATACAGTATATGTTTATTTATATAAAAATTTGTTTATAGCTAAAAGTGCTAACAGTTAAGATTTTCTTCTTGACAATGGAATCAAACATCTCTGAAAATGCACCATGAAAAAACATAATTTGTGGAAAAAAATGGAATTAAAGGACCCCCATTAGCTGATGCCATGACAATCAGCTAGTCTTCCTGGGGTCTACACCTGACATACTATACAAAACACATCACATAATAAACATTAATTTGCATTAATATACATACAATTACATCAACATATACACAAATTACATTCATATACACTTCAAAGCCCGTCAATACTGAAACATATATACATTTAAATTGAGAAACAAATCAAAAATGAATATATAGGTGATATTTAAAATAATGAGGACTATGCAAATCATATGAAATCAGTCTGTCATCTGCTTGCCAATTAGATGCCTCTGCATATTCTTTTAAAGGATGGTTTGTTTTTTATTGGGCGTTTAAATAAAGGATGAATTATTCAAGTTTGTTATGGCTCTGTCAATAAGTTAAACAAGTTAGTCCACTATATGACCACTACATGCAAATCTGGTGTTGTTGTTATGTGTATTATTGCAGTAAATACTGCAACTCCATATATACTGTACAATTTTTGAGTCCAAAATTTTTTAAGATGCTGTTTAAAGGTGTTTTTTTTTTCTCTGCGACTTGATTTTGTGATTCCACTAATGTGTTTATGTGTCCTAAGAGAGAGGTTTTCACAACTTTTATAGCTTTTCAAAACAAATTTTCAAATTCATTTTTTTACATTACATCATTCTTACATTATTGAAGGTGTAACATATTGTTGGCCATCCTGTTATGAGTTATGCAGACAAACACAAAATCCACAAAAAACAGTGTTCAGTGTTCTCTGAGTATTTACACTTGCAAGTATCTTATTTGCTTTGGACCGCCACTTGTGTACCTCGCGTGGATCCTCTGCCACATGAATCGTACTGTATGAACTTGATCTGACAAAATGATTTCCTGAAAAGCTGGACATAAGTACAGATTTTTCTTTTCAAGATTATCTGCAAGGTGATAATATGTACATAAACACTGTATATAAAAACATGCTTGATTTGCGGAATTACACAATAGTTACACAATATGCGCTATTGTCACTGTAGCAAATTACCCTTAGTGTGCATCTATTGGATTCATATTTTCCTGCAATGTATCATATTTTCCCTCTGAGTAGAAGATAAACAAGGGACCATTAGCTAGAAATTATGAATAGTTCTTTATATGTAGTGTGGCTCTGTTGCAACACTATTAAAATGATCCATGGCAGCTCGTCCAGTGCAGCAGCAGCAGAGGGGAGTTGACAGAAGCAGAGGGGGGTTGAAGTTCGCACATTGCACAAGGACTGCTGTCTTAACGTCACAGAGAACTGATAACAAGGTAAAGAAAAGAGGTCATAATAGTACATTAGGTCTATAGATATGTGTATACATATATATATATATATATACTAGCTATATAAATAGCTAGTTTGGCATAGGATAATGGCACACATACATTAAATATGATTCCTTTTCTACTATTTCATTTTGTACTGTTAAACAGCTGCAGGAATAACTGTGTCAAGAAAATAAAATTATGGGGACAAACCTGAAACACATTATGTGCAGACACAAATAATGTCAATATTACATTTCTCCAACACAAAAAGAAAATGTGAATATAAATAGGATGTGGTATTTTTATAATTTTTGTGTCCCAGTTGAAAATGTTCATAAAAAATGACAGCTCAAAAGGTGCTTCAAGACACAACTCATCTTCAATGCTGGGTTGATCAATTGATGGTAACAAAATCCGTCAAAAGCTCACTAATTAACATGTTATACATCCCATTTGTTTAATTTGTACAAAACTTGAGCGAGGGTGCTCTCATGTTGCTATCATGTGAAATAGTTGAGCTATAGAGCATATATTTTCACGTATCAATGTTGGTAGCAATGACACAACAACTGTCAGCTGACAGCTGTCAGTAATTTATTTCATGAGTCCAGAAAAATACTTGGTTGTCAGCTCACTTGAAGCCAAGGGCTGACCAGGTGTCGAACTGGATAGATTTTATTTTCCTGATTGCATATGTTATTAGACATGGAGAGTAACACGTCTAATGTGGAATGGGTGGTATTTGACATTTACTCCTTATCTATTGACATCTTTAAATGAAATGTGTGAGGAAATATTTAAACATTTTATATCATACAAAAGATAAATATTAGCTAAACATTGGTTAGTTGGTTAGGTTAGTCCTTGTCTCAGGCCCCACACGTTAATGTTCTGCAACACAGGATTTTTGAATTATACAAATACCACATTAACAATGTTGAAAACAATGCCCCCTCCATGAATATACTGTGGGGTTGACAGAATTACCCTATTGCTTCACTCTGTCACGAGCAATTGAAAAAATAAAACAGTTGGATAAATCTAACAAAGCCACATTCGATCCACAGTCATGGATATGATTTAGACCATGTCATCTTGGTCCAGAAACTACAGCTGGCCAAGTATGAACTCACAGTCCTAAACAGATTCATGCAATAATAAAGTTAAAGTTGTAAAGAGTACAATGACTTAACATAAAAAGGATGGAACTCAGCACCCTGTGAATCTCAGTAAGTAAATCACTTCTAATACATATTTATACCTGCCAGCCTGTGGGAAAACGTCCTTCTAATCAAACATTAACTTTTCTGCATAATTAAGCCCATATTTATAAGAAAATTAAATACATATTAGCTGCTCCATGTGAGGCAGATTGTATGTTTCACTCTGCAATGTTTTTTTTTATGGTTTAACATCATTTTAACAATTCACCACCCAATGAAAACCCTTTATTTTGTAATGTCTTTATAGCAGAGGGAGCTATTTGAGCATGTTTTCTTTTTCTTAACACTAGATTTCAAAAACAACATCATGTTTGTCAGATCTACAAGACTAAGATTCAAAGAGAATGATTTCAGTTCTTATCAGATTTTAAAAAATAAGTAATTAGATAAGTACAGCCTCCAGGCGATGGGACATTTCTCAGTTACCTTTTGAGAACGAAAGTTTTTAAGAAAGAAATAAAAGCACAATTTCTCAAATACAAATAACATACATATGAATGTCAAGTCAAAAGATTGCAGCCACTTGCCAGGGTGCGGGATGCTGTTCTGGCCGCTTGGTCATGTTCATTAGTAAAAGTAAAATATTTGGTGGATCAGATTGTTTTCATCTCTATGTTCATGTATGCATTTGTCACATTTATGTTACAAATTAATATTTTTTGACATTTCCATGTTTTTAACAGTCATTTTGTAAATGTGTAGCCTTGTTTCTGTGTCTCCAGTTTATTGTAAATGTGTCTAAAATGTTTGGTTTTGAACAGTGCTTGATACAACTATTAGCATTATTCTTAGATACCTACTGTGGCCTTGTTACATATGTATTCAGGTACAAGTAGTACCTGTACTACTACTTCTACAACTTCACTTCCACACATTTTGAACCAATCTTACTTTACTGAAACTGCACTTTATCCCCTCCCAGGGTTTGACTCAAAGGCTTAGCACACTCTTCCACTCCGAGCTCAGTGCCAGACAGCTCTATTGTCTGTCGTCCAACTCTAAATTAAAACCAGTTGACCACAGCTATGGATCTGAAATGTATGGATAATGAGGGCAGCCTCTGCAGAGACAAGAGCAAAGAGCCTTCCAGTATTCACTTCATGATCGATATACTGTCAGACAAAACACTTCTGAACCACTCCAAATGTGCCACTTCCACTGATCTCAGACAATATGTTTGGATTTTGTGTGTTATAGCCGATTTGGTTAAAATAAAGATGTGCAGTAGTAATGTTGTCCTTTTAACCCTAGAATTTGCTGCTAATGGATGATTCGGTATACCTTCAATGGTGCCAATTTACCAAAATGTAAACAAATATAGGTTAAAAAAAACAGGGCTCAAGCTGTAAAATCCACTTTTTTTCATGTTACACTAACAACTCAATTTTGTCTGAGGGGGGGATTATTATTACACGCCATGTGTCCACATACATTTTATGTCCACATATAGTACATATTTATATGTTAGAGCCTGTCTTAGCATCAACCTTCCATGTGTGATTGTTTTCTGACTATCTATCTATCTTCTGCAGTCATTGTCTTAATATTACAAGTTTTCTACAATAATATTTCACTGTTACAAATGAGCTGCTGAAAACAAAAATACAACTGTAATCCTTTAAAGACAAAAACAGTGAGAAGAAGAAAGATGAGGACACTAAATGTTTACAAACACTGCAGGTGCCACCATATTTTATATTATCCAACATTATTTGTAAAATGGATGATGTAGTCTGTGTGGAAGAATTTCAAATCACTGAAGTATGGCTATGATTTCCAAGACTCAACAGACAGCAACACGTGCAAACGCGCAACCAAAGCAGAGCGGGATTTGCTGTGCAGATCATTGGATTCATTTGAGCTTATGGCTGGTAGTTCCTCCGTAGAGAGAGCAATTAATGTGATCTGTGTGACTGTGGAGAGAATGATGTCACGCCTTACAGATGCCCTTTGGGAGTACAAGCCAAAGAGGCTGAATTTGTGTATGTGTGTGTGGTGTGTTGAGTGATGAGAAAGGGATAAATGAAATTGCAGGCTTGTTGCTTGAAGAAAAGAGGTATACAGAAATATGGATTTGTAAAACTAAGTACTAAGTATGAGCTAATTTATGAACATTGTAGTTTTTATCTATTCCCTCTCAGTGATCTCTAGATTTGAAGTAACAGAGACTACCAAGTCAAATAATGAGGCCTCTTAACTAGTCAAAAATGATTTTCAGTGAGGTCAATATATTAATGTGTCATCTTAGTCCTGGTTGTGTTTTTATGCTGAAGGTTTGATGCAGCCCAGAATCCAGGCAATAAAAGTAGTCCAGCTAAGTCAAATATTGTCTGTAATTCTTTGTCTCCAGTTTACATAGCACACAGTACATTTCAAAAGGTACAGCAAAGATACTTCCTCTCTAAAACGATGAAATAAAATTGGACACATTTTCTCTATTCTTTACCTTTCACTGTTTATGTCATTCCTTTATTATTTTGCCTTTATTCTGTTGGTGAAAGTACATCCATACTCAAAACTTTGAGTATCATGTGCAGGGATCTGCTTTCCCTGTATTCCCAACCCGGCCTTGACTGGTCTCTAACACAAAACATGCACAGTGACATCATCCAATACCAACCACGATCACAGGAACGATTTTCCAAGAAAACAGGGGGTGCAAAATCAGAGAGGGAGGCAGAAAGGGGAAAGGACAGGAAAAGAGTAGAAAACAGATCCAGGGAGGGATGTGAAGATACAAAGGGACGAAGGTTGTGCTCACTGTCATAGATGCTGATATCAGTGACGAGACAGAGACACGCACAGCACCTGTTTTGTGTATACATGTTGGCTTTTCCTACAGCAGATGTTAGGGTGTCTGACCCTATGTTGACTGGTCATAGCATCCCTGGGGGCAAAACTAAAAACTGAAACTACACGTAAAAGGTGTGCAGTGAGCAGCAACTCAGAGTTACAAGGATTTTTATAAAAGTAGGATTCCACTAAGCGTGGACTTTAAGCTTTGTCCTTGACCATTTATTTAGTACATTTATTCTGAGTCGATAAAGACAATGCAGTTCATCTGCCAGGACACCTTTTTTTTTTTTTTTTTTAAACGGAGGAATGTGATTTCAAGTGCTGTATCTGACTTGAAAAGGGAAAACTGGAAAGTATTCACAATGCATTTAATGCATTCAGCAATTGTATTTCAAAAGAGAGACAAAAAATGCCTGTTAATGTCTACTTAAGTATGTTGTTGGACTAATTAAAAATCAAAGATTTTTAAAACAGACTGACTATCATTTATCGGTTTGGCTTGCTTCACCGTGTCATTAAAATGTGATTTACACTCAAGAAACAATTGCTCCAGTTCTTCCATTTTATTTCTCCATTCAGTTTTAATTGAGCTCATTCACCCTTTTTTCAAAGCACTGTTTTAGTTCTATGGTCACTTCAAATTTACCATCACATCAATACGACATGCAAAATCCAAACACTCTTAAGGGTTGAAAGGTGGCTATTAAAAGTATTTATTTCCACACTTGGTTACAATGGATTTTAATGGTGATAAATTACAGTAAAAAGAATCAAAATGTTCCAAAAAAAATTCTTCAAACCACTCCTGCAGCTTAATCCACCTCACTGTCTATATGCTCAGTATGTTTGAAAAAGTCATTGTTTTGACAAAATATGGCTTAATATGTGTGAGTTTGTGTATACGTGTGTGTTTGTGCACTGCCGCTCTAATACGCAGGTTTCTAAAACACATATATCCACCTCCACCATGTACAACACAGCCCAGTATTTCTATAGAAGGGCTGTAATGAGAATAGCACACAATGGTGTTGTTAAATAAACTTCTGGCCAACTACAGCTTGAACTCTGCAGCAAGCAGCAGGCAACAACATTAGCATTTACAAGTTTCAAAGCACACTCAATCCCTAACACACCCTGGTCAAAGGCAATAACTGAAGCAAAAAGAAAATAACACTGACTGACCATTATGGACTATTAATGATTTTTATTATTTTACTACTGTAGATGTGTGACTTGGTAAGATCATTCTAAAAATCACAAAATGACACCAATAATGAATACATAAATAAATACAATTTAAAAAATATGTGACTATCCCCTGTTCATTTGATTCACAAATGTTCACTTTTCAGATTTATTCTTTTGGGTAACAAGACATTAAAATCACATGGGTCTGTACACACATGCCATTAGACTTACACATGCATAAGATATATGCAAACCTACACACACACCCACACACACCATTTGTTTCTCTCCTGTTCCCTTCCTCATCTGTGTTTCTATTGAATTTTATACTTAATGTGGTTTTAGGCCACATAAATCACCTCACTGCCTTCATACCTTGGAACATTTTCACAGATTTGCTTTCTCATCAGTTAACTGAGGAGTTTCAGTATTTCAATGAATGATAACTGAAATGTAATTTAGCTTGTAGTTGGATTTACCAAGACAACATCACTCATCTTATAAATCAAACCCATATGAGTGTATGCTTTATCAAAGAGAGTTTTCCTTTCCAGCCCCTGATTGTTTCAAGGCATCAGTCTTTGGACTGTTTGGGAAAGGGAAAGGGTTTTAATACAGTCTATTTTCTGAAATTATTGGATTTTCCATAATCATCTTTGAGGTTTGTCTTCTCACTGGCATGGATTTTAGTTCAGAAGATGATGTAATTTATATTGATTGATATAAATACAAAATATACTAAGCAGGACATAATCATCTACAAGTTTTCCATAAAAACGGATTGCCTGTGACGTCCTGGTAGCAATACCTACATGTTTTTTGGATGAGAGTAGCTTTGCTGTTTCTCACATCTACCACGTCATATACCATGGCCATCTCAAAGAAAACACTGCATCGTCTTTTGTAACTAATACAGTGACAGCATTTTGTGCATTTGTTTCTCTGAGGTATTTCAATCTTTTCAACAAGCACATGAATTTCTTAACATTATTAAATGTTCCTGAATAGATAACAAACTACAGTATGATTTCCTACTTGACTCTGGTCAAGTAGGAAATTTGGCCTCATAGCCTCACCAAAAAATGTCAGCTGTTATGTCTAGTGTTTGCATTTGTTTTACAATTTTTGGAGACGAACAATGGCTTCTGCTGGAATGTGGGCATGTGAGGACAAGACATCTGTGAAATGAAAGTAGAGTTACAGAGGGCAAGACCAAGTCCACAGTAGAAGGGAAGGGCGTTAATGTTAGAACATTGTTACATTGTTGAGCCTGTGAATATTTTCATTCATCCAGGTCATAGTTATCTCAAGGAAATTGAATCGAACGCAACTGGACTTAGTTATATATCTTCAAAGACATATAACTAAGTCCATTTGCGTTTGATTCAATTTCCTTGAGGTTACATCGTTGTGTTTCTCAAGTGAGTTGGAGAAGGATTTTTGAGCAGAATATCCACTACAGCAGGAGTGATAACAAACACAAGTAATACATTAAATTTAATCAAAAATGAAACGAAATGGGGCAAATTAGTTACAGAATTCAGAAGATTTGTTTATTATGTGCACTTGCTTGTTTTTTGAATTGGTTCAAGATAAAAAAAAAAAGTGCTCAGGGTTTTGTTACATTGGAAATGGAAGGTATCAACTAAAAGTATTATGTTCATGATCAGTGTCTGGGCAGTGAGTCAATGACTCCATACTTTATTATTATAATGGATGTAAAATTACAGTATCATTTTGACCAGATGAAATCTTAATCTGTCCAAATACATTTGACAATTAATTTTAGAAACAGAAAAAGGGCTACATTACTTTAACTATATTTAAATTGAATATGGCTAAATCAGTTGACTGATTGGTTTCATTTTACTTCATAAATAATAAACAGATACAATTGAGATACCTTAAGATGTGTGCTTTTGTCCAAATACAACGCTTTAGAGAACTAATTCTAGCATTTTTCTAAACAAATTTGACCATGGTCAGTGTTGTTTGGTTTTGGTCTTTCTTTCACCTCTGCAGCATAGGAACCTGAACATGGCCAAAGTAGAGAGCAGCAATACAGTTGCTATAGTCAGCAATACTAGGAATACATCTAAACAATAGTAGGAGTACCAGGGCATCTTATAGGCCTCCGTACGCAGGTGAGGCGCCCCTTTATGGCGCATCACGTATTCCACCCAGAAGACTGCCTGATCCATGGGTGCCACGGGCTGATCTCTGTGCAAACGTGACAGTCTTTGCATGTTCTGTCTGTAGATGTCTTGATGGAGGACTTCGTTAATGCCTTGCTCAAAACTGCGGCCGTTAACGTCAGCTAGCTGTATGATCTTCGCAGCTCCTCTCTCTTGCAGACGTAGAAGGTTGTCATACTGGTCAAAGAACAAGGGTATGCCGAGCACAGGGACCCCGTGATATATGGCCTCCTGGACTCCATTGGTTCCGCCATGAGCCACAAAGACTTTGGTCTGTGGGTGGCCCAGGAGGTCCTTCTGTGGCATCCACTCCACTATCAGGGTGTTGTTGCCCAAAGTAGAGGGACGCTCCCCTTTGTGCCTCCATATCACCTGATCAGAAAATGAAAAGTTTCATTATGAATTTACTATGTGTCTCTGCAGCATGAGATATACTATGTAATGATGCTGCCATTGGTGCAGACTGTCTCCACTTAACACACAACTGTTAATTATGAAATAATGTTAATAATAATTTTATATAAAAGATAATTTAATAGTAGTAGTAGTAGTGAGTAACTTCATGAACGTTGAATAGTGTAGTGCACAGATGTAGAATTACACACTCCACCATTTATTAGGTAACATTAATCTCTTTTTAAATTCTCTATAAATCAATCCATCCATCCGTTTTCTAAACCCACTCATTATGCCTCATTAGACCCGGCTGCCAGTCGACCACAGAGCCATAAATCCCTTTTTCAGTTTGACGTATTCTTTGATGAACTGATTTGTTTGTTTGTCAAACAGTCTGTTTAAAAAATCATATAGCTTTTAATTTGATGTATTTAGTGATAGATTCATTGCTGCATAAATATCTGTAAGACTGCACATTCGACCCTTTTTAACATTTCATGTCATTGCAAAAGTGAATCACCGAGCATGTGTTACCTTCTGAGGCAGCTTGGCAAAGACGCTGGCGATTTCATCTGCAACCTCTTTGGGCAAAGCGTTAACCAAAGTTCCCAGAGTCATGATGATCAGGCCGTGTTCCCCAGCACTCCGAACAAACTCCTCCAGGTCTGCTGGCAGAGGTTGGGCTGGTTTGCACTGAAACCCTCCTATGTAGACTACATTTGGCATTGTGGGCCGAGGAAAATCAAACACAAAATCTGACCTGAAGAGCCAAATGTCTGCTTCCTGAAGAAGCGAGATGATGTCACATCCACCCTCGATATATTTATCACAGATGACATCATAGCTTGGTCCCACCAGGAATTTCTGCTGGAACAATATAATGCCATGGAAAAGCATGTTCTTGACCCTCTGGATGAAATTCATTTTGTCTGTTAAGCCTGATCCTGGCACTGGGATATAAGAAAGTGGTGAAGGGGCCATCGCAAAGTGGCCTTCTCCGCTGGTGATCCAGCGAACATTGAGCACCATGGGCAGTTTGAGATACTTGGCAAGTACAACCCCCGGTGCTATGGCAGGGTCAGTAAGGACAAGATCGTATTGGGAATCCTTTAGGCTTTTTATCATATTTTCATCATCAAAGATTGGAATGAGGGCTTTAGCCCACAATGAATGGGCATCAGAAATCATGGAAAGGAAATCCTTGGTGAGTTTGAAGAAAGTAAGTGCTGAAGCCCCTTCTCTTTGTGCCTGGAAAAATGGTTAGAAAAAAAAATGGTGAAAAAAGTGATTATCTTGATTCTTGAATTACTAAATGACCCACATGGGGCTCAATACATGATCCATATTGACATACCCTCATATGCTCCTGTAGGTACACATCAAAAAAGTCCTCTAAACCTTCATTCATTTCTATGGTAATGGATGTGTAGAGAGGGGACTTTTCTGGAATGTACCAGCTGGTGGAGGCCCTCATCACCGTGATGCTGTGTCCTCTGGCATGAAGTTCTTCTAACAGGATCTTCATATTGATCCAGTGGCTGCCATCTACAGGAAACACCAGGATGTTTCCTCCATCGCAAGGCGGTGTGAAGGAAATCAGACATGCACTGAGGAATACAAATATTCCACACACACGATGCAATGGCATGGTTCCTAAAATGTAAGAGAGAGAAATAATACCATGAGAGACCTCTTCATCTTCAACACATCATCTAGAAGAAATATGCTTAACAAGTTTATGAAATTGTATCAGGTAAAAAACAGAATCTGTTGTAAAGAAACAGTTTCTTTAAAGAAAAGAAACAGTTTCTGCTGGTAAAACAAATGTGCATCTTCAGGTTATTTTATATTTTAACTAGTGGGAAATTTCCCACACTGATAAACAAAATATATTATGACACCATGATAATGTTCCTGAAAATCACTTACCCATGCTCAAGAGTGGAAACAGCAATCCTACTTGCCTGCAGACTGACAGTCCATCTAAAGAATTCCTTACGTATTTGAGTTCAAACTCCAGTTTCAGAGATGTCCAGTCATTTCACAAGTAAATGAATTACATGTGGCACCTGTCACATAAAACTATGGAGCTGCCATGAATGTTCTGCAAATAACAAAGTTATTATTTCTCCTTTGTGATGTCATCATAGTTGTATTACTTTACTTAGTAAAATTGCTAAACTGCTAGTAGTATTCTGTGCAGTGTAGTTTTGTGAATGTGTTTCTCTCTGTCTCGCAAGAGCGATTCTTGCGTCAGAAGAACCTATGACCTCTTTTATAAGATTATTACAGTGGGTTATGTAAAGTTCAACCCCATGATTTTCATTCATGTTGTGTTTAAGTGTAAATAAATACCTGGAGAAAATATGAATGGGTTTCCTGGAAACAGTATGTGTATAAACTATCATGCTTTTAGCATGTTATACAGTTATTTACTCCAGTTTTTTTGATCTAGAGGTATGCTTAATACAGCTTGTGCTAAATATAACAACCAGTTGAATACAGGTTGCAGGTCTCAGAACTGAACTCAGTTGATCCCAGGCACATGCTCTCATATCAGTGGTGGAGAAAGTATTCAGATCCTTTACTTAAGTAAAAGTTCCAATATCTCATTGTAAAAATTCCATTACAAGACCACTTCCTGTAAAGTAAAAGTGTGTATCATCAAAAAAAAATTACTTTAAGTATCAAAAGTAAAAGTACTTAAGATTTTAACATATTATTATTGATACATCAATGTGTAACCAGCATTTTACAGTTGTAGTATGTTGAGGATGAGCTTTTCTGATGATACACAACTTGACAATTAATGGACTAATCGTTTTTTAACTTTCCATACTGTTGTGTAGTTTCTTTATCTTTTATAATGCATCATATTTCAAATTCATATTGCAACGGACTGGGTGACATATTAGTTTATCTGTTCTGTTAAGTGTGTCACTGTGTTAAAAGTTAGGAAAGCCAAGATAAAAGGTTATATTATTTCAGTTACTGAGATTTCCAGGGTATCAGTGAACATGTTATAAGCTTATAAACTGTGAAACCTGTGTTGATTTCAGCTACCTAGTGTATGAGCAGGTGTTGGTCTATGAGAGAGAGGTGAAGAGAGAGGCTAGTTCAGAGAGTTAACAGCAAAGATAACAGGTTTATTATTTTGCCGTTGGCTACGGGCCACGGTGTACTTTTCATTAATAAATTGCCAGTGGAACCAGATAGCCTTCGGTCTGAGGGACACTACAAATTTTTTTGTATGTAAACTTTTAATCTTTAAATGACTAAAGCTGTCATGTTAATGTAGTGGTGTAAAATGTACAATATTTCCTTCAGAAATGTTGAAATATTCAAATACCAAGTACAAATAATTCACCACTCACCACTCCTCCACCACTACTTAGGATGATTTTAACAGAGGGAGGAATGTTGTGACTGTGACACAACATTTAGGGCAGGAACCTCTGCACTGGCTCAAACATTTGTCCATCCACGAGAAGGGCTCCTCAAGTGTGACTCTGTCGGCAGGGCTGCTACGTGGCCAGATTTTTTTAGGTGAGATCAGATGAAAATAGTTCACCTTGTGTTTCTCTGTCCGAACGGGGCCTCACACCTGTGATGATGTGATGATTGTGTACTGGGCTGATATTTAAATACTTCTGCACTGCTGAATGAATCCACTGTAAACAGAGGACTGCAGCTCCTGCTGTTGTACTTCTGATGTGCTGTTTTCATTCATGTAGACAAGGAAGTCTCTATTTAGAGTCTGTAAAGTATATATGCATCTCTGATGAAAATGAATACTTACACCTAAAGAGATGGAGCAAATGCAAAGTTGTCAAAAGATCAGATGATTAAGTGTATTCACTAGTTGACACATCATGTGAACTATAGTATGTCTGGCTTACATTTCATAGTAGATGACCTGTGGAAAGTAATTAGAATGATCACTTAAGTTTGAGTAAAAAGGGATGATGATTATTGTGGCAAATGTTTTTTACTTGCCTGACTGTCAAGTTCTTTGGAAATGTTTGGGAAATGTTTGTGCATATCCCTATACAGGGATTTGTGTGTGTAATGCAGTTAAGCCAGTAAACCTTGACTGACTGGGGCAAATCAGTTGCTGGTCCAATAATTAACAAAACATTATGCATTTATTTTTCTTGTGTCCACTAAGGAAAACTTATTATAAAACATATTTTCATAATTAGGTGCACAGCTCATAATGGGTGTCTCTACACTGTGCTGATATGTTTTAAGGATAAACTGCATAGTTTATGAGTCAGTTTTCATAATACCCTTTCTTTCTCTTCTCGAGTCCAGTCTGGCTTCTTTGGTTTCACTGGTTTCCTCAAACAAACCCTGGAAAAGAACAATCATCCGCTTTGCTTAGGAGGAAAAAACACAAGGCCCACATTGTGCAGTCTCTGCGGGTCCTATTGCCTGCCCTTTTTCTGGTGTCTTGTTATTGTGGACTTCACGTAGGGTGCATATACCTACAGAATATAGAGATAGAGGAGAAAGATCTCTCAGGCACACAACTACAAGTAGTTTCTGATAGTTTAAGATATTTTGACCGGAAGGTAGTTTCAATGAAGGAACACTTAATAATTACCTAGAAGAGTCACAGTCTGGTCAAAAAATCACTCTGTACATGGAACAATTGGAGCAGCAGGTTTAGTCTTTGGCAATTTGTTTGGTGGAAACCAGATTTTAACAATATATCTCTGCATGAGTTGGATTAAGTGTCCATATGGTGGTCTGATGTGTGTGCTTTACCAATAAATATTTCCTTACACCACACACACTCATAAGCACTCATACTAACTAACAGAAACAGAGATGGTACACTTGAGATATGGAATTATTAATTTCCCACCACCCATCCCACACACAGTAATCGACAAATGCACTTTCTTTCTTCCAGTTACATCAGGCATTTTGAATGCCCTGTAGAAAATCAATTTGACCGTACAGCTTACTAAAAATAAAGGCTTTCCAAATGTATGACATTGAAGTGCTTGAAACCCTGTGATAATTTCTTCCATGACAAATTCCATTATGTAGTGGTTTGTTGATGGAGGAAACACTGTCTCAGGCCAGGTTCCAAGATCCCCCATACAGCAAGAGCTAAAGTTGGAAAAGATGCTGTGATTAAGACTGTAAAAGAAATAGCTTTAGATATTCAAACTCATGATAACTTTTATTGCTTTTACATGAGCTGATTGAAGGATTCATTATTGTGTTCAGAGACACTTCTATACAGGATGTTTAAACACTAAAATAAGCTGCAACTTGGCAGAGGCCTGCCAGCCCATTACAAATTGCATGATATTAAAATGATAGCTCAGAATCATTTTGTGTATACTGGTGTTTAACTTGCCCCCCCAGGACATTGAGCACATTGACATTACAGGAAGCTGCTTCCCATCAAAATTTATAGTTTGTGTTCCTTATTTTTCCAGGTGTTTCCTTTATTTTGGTTGGTGATCTCTCCCCAGCTATCTCAAGGAAGGCAAACACACCCTGTACACCAGACCATAATCTGTTAACACTGTAGGTTTGACAGACTTCTGTTCGCCATCAGCTGTCAAATAAATCACATCGATCATTTCGAAATAACCATTTCAAAATGATCGACAATCAAAACAGCATTAAAGCACAAACCTGCTCAACCATGCCTACAGAAGTTTGCCATGTCATACATCTTACATAACAGTTTAAGTCTGAATAAATAAAAGTTCCCATTACAGTATCAGAAGGGTTGTTTTTTTTGTTACAGTCTGCACAAGCCATTTTCATTTTTCAGCAGGGCTTTGGACAGGGTAATGACCATCTGCAAACCCAGGGATGTCTGACTCATACATCAGAGAGGGGACTCTGCAGCCCCACACGGTGAATGAGAAACAGCTTTGAACCACGGAGCGCTCAGATTATAAGAACAGATGAACAAATGAATGAGGAGAAGTTTCTCACCTCCATTCTCATTTCCATTTATTCACTGCTGTATCTGAGTTTCAGTTTACAGATCTTGTTTTGAGATTTTTAGATTGTTTATCAGCCACAGAACCAAGACCTGATATTAGTGGGAGTATGAATGGAGGTGGCAAAGATGATGCATCCCCAAATTGTTATTGTGTGAACAGGGAGTGGTGAAGTTCAAGAGTGGAGAACAACTTCTTAAGAAAACCCATCTGAAAAGAGCAAAAGCACACAGAAGCTTTCCTGATTCCAAAGGCTTGAGAGGAAGGAAACTCAGTGGAAACGACAAGTGGAAAAGATATGCAACTTCAACAAATGTTAAGCTGTGATTTTTACTAATCAATTAACACTGCACATTTGTCAAATCCCATAGCTAAAGGCAAAAGCTGATACCAACACATGGAGCCTTCAAGACTCTCCAAACTTTTCAGTCTGTCTATGACTATTACTTTTACCATCTTTGAAAACAATATATTTGGTCCTGTGAGAAAAACATTTTAAATGCAGAATAAAAAAGTTTTAAAAAATAATTATTTTATGAACCTTCTCTCTTAAAGTTTAAATACAGGGTAATAGTTGCAGTTGCACAGCTGACTTTTCAGTGCGACTAGTTCACATTAGTTGTTGGAGTCTCAGGTGAGGGCAAAAGTGCTCTTTTTACAACTTAGGTGCAATGCTATTAGCTACAGTGAGTTAAGAACGGACGATCATGGAGTGTGACCAGAAGAAGACAAAACTTGAAGAGCAACAGAAGAAAATGAGGTTGAATATTGATTTGGCTCTGAAGATGGACAAAGCGACTAAAGTTATTTATTTCTCTGTTGGAAAGATCACAGACCATATTAAAAATATTTAGCTAAACGAATCACTGGATAGACTGTTGTCAGTTGTTTTTATAAGTCAGTAAAAATCTTTTGGGGAACTACATTGGAAAATAATTGAATGTCCCTTTAAAGTGCCCATGAACGCATTAATCTGGTCAAATAAGTGGAGCCTCGGTCAATGTCACCTCTATTGAGCAAGCTCTCACACATTCCTCTCTTCTTATTTTCCATTATCAAATTGAGAATGAGCAGGTATACACTTGCCAAATGACTCTCATTCTCTGACATTGTGTGTGTGTGTGTGTGTGTGTGTGTGTGTGTGTGTGTGTGTGTGTGTGTGTTAAATTGAGCTGTTCAAGTTTTCATGGAGTGGAGACGATGATTAACTCTCTGTGTTATAGCAGGATCCTGCAGCTGACAGATGAAAACCTTAAAAACAAATACAACTGCAAAATACACCTTGATGAAGTTTCTCTCTCATGTGCCAACCTGCTCGAGAAAGAAACGTACTGCACATGCAATCTCAGCGTTTTAGTGATGTATTGTTTCTTGGGGAAAAATGTCAAATTCTTTGTCCTTTGTGAACAAAAACTCTATTTAGAGGCAGAGACTAACCTTGGTGGACTTTGGTTTGGTTTTGGCCTTTGTTGGTTAGTCATATGCGCTCATACAAATACACACAAGAAAACTGACCTTTAATTTTTCCAGCTTCCTATACACAGCCTGAATTAAAGGACAGATACACTCTCTGAGACAAAATATGAAGCTGATTACAGGTTCCATCACAGCCCACTGCCTTTGATTTGTCCTCTCTTTGTTTTAGGTGCTTATTTGAATTACACCTTGCGAGCTAACTTCATAGATACAACTGTTTTATTATGGAATCACATGGGAACATCCCAGCTCACCACACGATTTTAAAGACATCCATCCCTGTAAACATAAACAGACAGTTTAGAAAATGTCATGAATTTCTTGTACCATAGTGCATAGTAAATTGAATGTTTTGGGAGGTTCTTTTTGTTTGTTTTTTAATTTACCTTTATTTTGAACATGTAAAAACAAAACAGAACAACAACAAAAAAAAAATAAGATAAAAACGGAACAAGAACAACTATAAAATGAAATTGAAACAATAAACCTATACAACAAACTTAATAAACACATTGTCATTACAACCCAACTTAGATGTTTGCTCCTTGATGAAGTCAACATTGAATATTGCCATTTCAATTCACAGATCATTCGGAAATGTGGTCTGTATTAGAGGGACCATATGTGTGTGTTATGATGCATTTTCACCAAAAGGTGAAAAAGCTGCCACCACATGCTAATATGCCCTTTTTGATGGATCATTTGCTTAATTTTATGCCTGAATAGCTGAAAAATAAACATGCAAAGATTTTAAGGCATAAGTGCACTTAAATCAGTCATGTGTTTTTATTTTTAGTTACATTTAATTTATTGTCATTGTTGAATGGTAATGCAGTTGCAAGCTGGGATAGTTTTGAAAACCCTTCCTTGTTGGTCCATTCAAGGGAGTTCAGAGTGCAGGATTTGAAATATATCTGTCAAAAAGAAATGCTAATGAACAACTGAGTTAGTTACCGAGTACTTATGCCATATTTCCACTGCATGACACAGACACACAGGAACAATGGAGGATATTGAAAGAATGGTGTTTTTGATTCTCTTTTTCAAAACTGGGTTGAGTGAGCTGAGCGAGCCAAGCTGTACCATGCAGTGGAGTCTGGTTTTATTAATGCCAACAAGGGTTTTCAAAAACAACTGTAGCACAACATAATGGTAACTTAACTTTGAGGAAAAACCAGATAAACGCAACTGAGCGTTGGAAAATGTTCGTGATTTCTAGTATGCTAAAGCATGCAGTATTAGTATGCCTATTAATCTGCTTTGTAATGTTGGGGAAGCATTTCATCACAAAAACAAAAACTTAAATAATTGCGTTTCTTTCCTATATTTCCATCATGTCTTGCCAGTGAACCTTTTCATGATGCTTCATTTATTATTCATTATTTATTATCCCAATCAGATACAATAAGATAGAACTTGATTAGAAAATATGGATTCCTTAAAGAGAACAAAGGAAATTGCATTAGCTTGCATGACATCTTCACCTTCACCACTAATATAACAAACAGATGTAGCCAAATAACTTTCTAAAGTCCATCTATTTATCTATAGAAATGCAAATTGTTACCAGCATCCCAGATTTCCTCTCCAGTTCATAAACAGAACAGGTGAAAACAAAGCTTGACTCACTCAGTCATCAACTTACCACGCAATCCACCATTAAGGCCTTCACGTAAACAACTGTAAACAGTATGGCCTTTTGGTCTGTTTATATAAAGACCCCACACAGTATAGGAGCCGGTTGCAACATTTACAGTCTGTAAAGTGTGGAAGTTACTGATACAAAGCAATATCTGTTGTTTTTTTTGGCTCAACAACTGACTGTCTCAGATTTACAGCATATTTTACTGATGAGTCTAAATGTTTTTCAGTTGTAGATATGAAACAAAAAGAAAAAATAAACCTCACTGTACAAGCAGTATAACAACAAATGCCTAACATCCACTCTTGTCTGAACAAGGTCCAAAGTTTAGCAGCTTTTAATGAACCTCTGCTTTACTCTCTGCACTGTGGAGTCAGTTCAATCATCTGGGAGAGATCAAAAACTCCTCAAGGTTTATGATTTCATTCTATTTCACCATCTTCATCACTGGACTTGATTCAGCACGAGACCCTTACTGACCCCTGCACGTGTGCACATAAATGCAAAGTTGCACGCACGTGTGAACACAGTGATTATTTTTCCAACCATAGTGCTCAATCTGTCTTCCAATCTGGACATGGAGAACATCACTGTAGCACTGACAGCTCTCTGGAGAGGGCATTGAATGCACACGTACATGCGTACACACATTCAAATGCACACACACACACACACACACACACACACACACACAGTACTGATGCTTTGATGTTAAGTGATATATTTTGAATAATACGTGATATCTAATGCATTTTTAATTCTGATTCCTGACTTTTGTAATCAGACAGGTTCTTTATTTTTCTTAAGAAGCAAGTTGGACAGTAGTTCTTCTGGCAGGCTCAGGTCATTAGCTTTGCACTGGGAAGTCTTGATCTCTTACTCAAGTGAGAGCGAACAATGAAAGAATAGTGTTCATATGAGTTACCACTGGCTATAAAAAAAGTAATTTGTGTTTAAAATTCATGTTGGCACCTCCAACTGACTATCCAACAAATGTGGGGAAGGACCAGAACACACTGGAGGGATTACATACCCCATCTGGCCGAGGAATTCTTCAGGATCTCCCAGGAAGAACTGGAGAACTACTACAGCTACTTTGTTTAGCCTGCTGCCAGCGTGACCCATACCTGGATAACTGGCTGAAAATGGATGGATGGATCTCTTGTTGAAATTTAAAAGTATTCTGAATCTGTGTTTGCTCTAATTAACAGACAGACGATAACAGCAGAAAATAGTATGATAATACTTGGTTTATATTAATGGGGCTTGGTAAATCTGTAGTGGTGGAATAATACCTTTGTTAAAGAGCAAGCTCCATATGAAAAAAGTAATGTTTCTGGGTGTGGTAGGAGTCAAATGTTCACTTTTAAAACTTTTAAAACAACAAGCTTAAGGTACGGGGTAAAAACCTGAAAGTTAATGAGATTAACAGCCCTCACATTGAAAGCCCATTCAAAGAAAGCAAGTCGTGCAGGTTGTTGTTTTGTACCATAATCTTCACAGACAACATTGAACTCTGTGGCCACACTTGCTGGCTAACAAAGAGCATACACGGGAAAAGGAGGAAGCGGAAAGGGCATGTCTGCCGTGCGTCATTCCACATGGGAATAACTTTTGCTCTTACTGGCAAAATTTCCACTTTGTTGAAACACTTTAATCACTTAGCTGTATCCTTTTAGTAAATACTAAAGGCCAAATTTGAAACTTTGCAGTGCTAGAGCTGTCAGACCTGATCAAACCAAAAACTTTGAGTTATGCATTGCACACAACAGTAAACTGTGTGTATTGTTAACTCTACTGATTGCTGTGCATTCAGCTGTTTTTTTCCCAGTTGGAGGATGAGGATCCTTGTGTTGTTGTCCTCACATCTCTAATATGCCAATATTCATGAGCTTTTAATGTGCTGCATAAGCGCTCTGAATGTGTTTCTTACGATATGAAAGACTTCGGACTGTTCGGAGTTTGACCCAGAGTATGTGAGAGGGCATGCACTCTTATCAAAGAGCTTACAGCCTGAAGAAAGGTTTTATTTTATTTACTGTATACAAAGAGGGAGATTTAAAGCCCCATAAACAACCATTTAGGACACAAACTAAACAATCCTGGCACCCCATAACACTTTGTATCATGGGAATCTGTACAACACATTAACTGAGCACAGGCTCAAAAAAGTGTGTGTTTAGGCACCAGAGGGTCAGGTCAGTATACAAAAAAAGTTATAGTCAGAATTGTTTTGCATGAAACAGGCCTGTGTTTAGGCACGAGGACCTCATGCAGAACACATAATAGTTCAGTCACACCTAGTTCAAAGATTTCTGTAACTTTTTACTGCTTAACGTTTACACTGGAGACTCTTTTGTAAATATCCATAAACAGTGAAAAGGTTAAGGCCACAGCGTGACATAAGCAGTGGAGAAAGCAACTCATGACACCATCACACACACACCAAAACCACCACCAATATCCCACCCTGGGCAGCAAAATGATATCTTTAATTGTAGTGTTTTAAAAAGTATAATAATCAAATTAGTTATTTATAAATGTTAATTTATGTAAGTAAGGCCAATTAAAGTGGATCAGTTGGTGACTGAAGGTGACAAACATACATTAAACCATGACCAAGACCTTTCCCTTATTTTAACCAAGTAGTTTAAGTTGCCTTGCCTACACTTTAACTATACTGTAGTTGCAATTGCATGGGTATTGAAGAAATTCAACATTCAAAAAATTATATTATCGCTGGACATAATGTCAAATTTTGCAGAATCAGTTAAGTTGCAGGGAACTAATAAATAAAATCAGTAAAACACAACAAAGTGAAAAAAAGTGCAAAAGGACTGGATACTGTAGGCCTGTAAGAGTCATACCTGTGCCATAGATTGAGATCAAAGCTGTACTCATTGTGTATGAGGGACCTTGGCATTTTGTGGTAAAGTTCTAAATGTATTGTATGTATAACCCCCCTTCAGCAAAAACTCTCTCCAAATACTGCACAGATGAACTGCTGAGTAGTTTAACACAGAGCCAGTCTGAGACAAACTACACTGGTTATGCTCTGTACTCGCCCACTTTATAATCCCACTCAGGATCAGTTTAAGCTGTAATTACCTCCCCAGGCCCCAGATTCAGACTTGTTCCTCCCTCCCCCAGCGTCCTCCATACTATATCATAGACTGGACACCAGTCAAGCGCCTTTTAACTTTCCAGCCCGAAGCTAGAGCCAAATATCTGTCTCCCACTCAAAAGGAGTCTGAACTCCTTCCTTAAAGTATTATAACGCCCCTGTAATCACGGACCCAATATCTCACGTGGAATGTGTAAAAAGATATCAATGTATTCGTTCCCAAATTATTTCCCAGACAGTCCACACAACTTCCCACACTTCATACACATGAAACAGAAACCAGTGCATTTTTTTATTTTTTAATCTTTTACATGTTCTGGGTTTCTTTGTTTTTGCTGGTTTGTTTCACATATGGTCCAATGTGTGACCATTAGTTTGCTGTAGGTGGAGCTGTGCCAAAGAAAAGCAAAGAAAGGTCCATTCCAAAATCATGTCTAATTCCATTCATTTTTACTCAGTGAAATTTGAGCTGCGTCTCATACAGCCAGTTCTAATTTATTTTTTGTCTTTTTTTGGCCCAGAAGTTCATTTTTAGAATCCCACCTCACAGTTCAGGAAACAGAATAAAAGCTGCTGACTCACGTCTCATACAAATAGTCTTTTTCCGCTGTGCCAATGCATGTTCAAACACATGTATATATGCATGTACGCACATATTGTAATGCAGAGCATCACGTACAATAATTATGAGATTTAAGGTTTAGCGTATACCAACTCAAGCTTACAGACAAATGGGTGTGCTAAATCTGTTTCTAGAGGGGAAGTGCTGTGTTATGGGCGGTGATTGACACATTGGACTTTTTCCTTTGACACAGAGCAGACCGAGGAACTGCCACCTTATCTTATCCACAGTAAGGTCAACCACTCTTACTCAACTTGAAACAACTTGCATCAACATTACTAATAAGGGAGCAGAGTTTTTCCTATACTCGCAGCACTGTTCTCTTTTTGTTTTCAATAAATGTTCTTTGATTAAAACAAATCACCAGTCTCTAAGTGGAAATTTTTCATCAGAAACCGAGCTGCACACACCCACACACACACACACACACACACACACACACACACACACTCCAAGCTCTGACAGTATCTCAGATGCTGTGTTAACCCCTGGCTCTTTCTCGTCACCAACTTGTCACTATTTATCATTTGTCTTTAACCACATCAATATATTATCCCACTGTCTTCAGAAGTAGACAGACCCATAGTTTTCATACGCTCGCACCCATCAATGCATGAATTTACTGAGGTTTCTGGTCATCTATCAAATAACATAGGCCAGTTTATGTGGTCAGTAAGTCTGATTTTGCAGCCAACACATTAAAAAAAGCATGAAATCCCCCTGAACTGCTGTTTCTGGAATATTATTCTGTCTGCAAACAGAATAATCAGACTTCGACATTCCATTCAAACAGGCATCGCCAGTGATGTCATTGAACAGATGCACAGACACAATAATGTACAACCCTCCCCTTGTTCTGTCTTTTGTGACTCACTCCTTTTTCTCAGTTTTTCCAGCATCCCATCTACTTGACAGTTTTGTTGAGTGGTCTAAAGGTAAGGAATTTACAATTAATCCCCCTCAAAGGGGTGGTGGTTGTGATAAAAGCTATGGATTGACACTTGTTGGGATTCTCCAATGGGCTGGTTTGACATCTGACACACACTGAACATCCAAACCTGGCACTCAACCTACACCCACACCCACATTCAGCACTGTCCCCTGTGACAATACTCTAACCCTGACCCTAACCCTCGCCCCCATCTCCCTTTTCCTTATGCATAGGCTTATGGATACAGCAGCATAATGTACATACTGGTTGGTGATTTAAACACTCCACCTTCACCTTTTTCATCACTGCACGTTGTAACTGTCAGTCTAACTCTGGTGAAATGCCAACTGGCTGCTGGCCAATATACTGCACAACCCACCTCTGCTGTGATGACAGACACATTTGACTTTCCAGGACTGTGTTTAGAGAAGCACTGACAGAATGTGCAAGCTTATTTTTCCTGTGGAAGGTGGATGGACAGCATGAATCAAAGCAATTGTTCCAAATATGGAGAACATAACAGATGACCACTGTGTTTTTATTATTTTTCAAATCATTCACAATTTCCTACTGTTCAGGATTTTTTACTGACCAGGAATGTGAATTTAACTGTTTCATTCCTTGAGTCAAGGGTACATTACAACACTTAACCCTGATGCAAACCACAAGCTCTGTCACTGACCTTACTCCGCTGATAATAATGTAATGCATGTGAACAACATGTTTATGATATGTCAGTGCAGGCTGACAAATACCATTTGCAGCTTGTGTATACATGGTGATGTGCTTTAAAATTGTATTAATCTTGTCAAAACTGTTGATGCACAGATGCACAGATGTAAATCTTAGACTGTCAGAGCTTTAGCTCAAAGCTGCATGTTCACAGAAACATAAAAGTGAAATTAGAAAACTATCAATGTGAATCTGTATGTTTATTGATTCATTTGTTTTTCTGCTGATTTTTCCTTATTTTCTTTTCTGTCCAGTGAAGAGCTACTTTCTTACAGTTTTTTTTTAATTTTTCAAAATAAAAATAAAAAATTAAATGTTCCTTTGTGGGGTCAGAAAAGTCTTCCCATTTTTAAACAAGCATTTAAACTTATTATCTGAAATCTGGATTATCTGAAAAATGCATTGCCATAATGGTGACAATATATATTTTGTATATCCATTGTTTTCAAAAGAAAGCAACAAAATACATTTTTTTTTGTTTTGTTGTAATTTATGATTTGATTTCAAGTATTGTATTTGACTTTTTGAAAGCACACACATATAAAACAGGTTTAAAGCATCAAAAAAATGTAGATATAAAATATAAATATAAAATGTTTTCATTACCAATATGATTGTAGAGAGAGACTGTGCATTAACATGGCAGGAATATGATTTGGATAAACCCACATCAGTTTGAATATAGTGTGAATAATAGATGTTTAGAAGAAAAAGATTAGTTTCTCACATGTTATCAAACTATCAATTACTCATAGTTTACCTCATAATAATACATAATACTACTTGAAGAAATTAAGACATCAATCATCAAACATGTCTGTGTAAAAATATTATACTTGAAATCACTTAACACATGAGCAGTATTAATAGCAATTGTACATCTTGAGGTATGTAATAAGAAGTTGTAACGTTTGTGTTGACAGACATATTGACAGATGATGTCTCCATAACAGATTGGAAACACAACATGTGATGTTGGGGACTGACTCATAGCTTCCATCAGACAGGCTACAGGGTATTTATTTTTTATTTCAGTGCAGGATACTGTCTTGTGCAGTGGAACAAGTTCCCAGTGTGACAAACAGGGACCACAGACTGTATAATCCGGATGGAAAGAAAATCGTAAGAAAGTGATAGTGAATCTTTTTTAAAGCAGAGTGCACATTGAAAACATCTGTATAGATACAATTCATTCGCTCTAATTTTTTTTTTTTTTACATGTAAAAATCGTTGTCTTAAATAATAAGTCCACACTGACTCTTGCAGAAAAACACTCCATCAGTGATTTATTTCTGATTGAAGATGTAACACAACAAGCTGGGATTATGATATAATGCACTTCAGAACAAAAAGAAATTACATACTTTTTGTTCTCAGCTGGTTAGATGGATACATTTATGTCAGTGGTCACATTTACCCAGACACAGGGCGTTCATTGCCAGTGCACTTTAAATTGCATGTGAAGAAAAATGTACTTAAATGCTGTATATCAATATTCAAACCCAGTGCACAATACATTTCCAAAGAGCAATACATAGCATTCTCAACTTTACACAATTGGCTGGTGTGATCAGTGGTGGTTATCAGTAAAATGTTTTTGATTTAGAATAATAGAAAAATTAAAAATGCATAAAAAGTGCTGCCAAAAAATACAGTACCCTATGTGAGCAGTAAATTCATCAAAAGCAGATGTGAATAAGCAACTGATGAGTCAGTATTTATTAGAAAAAAATGCAATTAATTTAAATTTCAGGTACCTTGTTAAAGTTCTTATTATTTATAAATTGCATCTATTCCTTCTACCTCACAGAAAAATCCTGACTGTATGAATCTGCAAATATTATTCATTTCAAAAGTTTATCTACTGCACTCAAAATGTCTCTTACTTTGCTGAAGGGTCTTACTCAGTGCATTTGCACTGAGGCTTCAAGTTTTCATATCATACTTGTGAAAGCTACATATTACACCATGATTGGCATAAAAAAAACTAGTTGTGGTGGCAGAAAATCACACTTGTACGTGTTAAACTCAGATTTAAGGTGAAACTTTCCCCCTGCAGCAGATGAATGGGAAAACAGCTTTGAAGGATCAAACTCTGCACACACAGTACACATTTTCATCATTCTGAAGTGAAGCAACAATAAGCAAAACACATTTCACAAAACTTGTGGTTTTCTACTGTGGCCAGTGGTAGGACCACTAATCTCTGCTAAACAACCTCTCAAATTGAGCAGCATCCAAGCATCAGATTTGATAAAAAAAAAAAAAAATTGTTGGCTCCCTGCTAATATCCTAGAATACACTCTTTTGACCCTCCTGGATTTTTTTTTACTTTCTTGAGAATCAGTCAGGCAACTGCTCACTGCCTTTTCCTGTTGTCTATGGCAATGAGTTTGTAGTCTGTTGTTCATTTGAAGATTGACTCCCATTGGATACAGGAAGATTATGTTAGGCAAGGGGGCCACAGCACAAAGGGCCAGAACAGAGTGGCCCACACCAGACTTCAACTGCTTAGCATCATTACTCCGTCACTCTGAATGATGAAGCAGAAGGGCGACCATAAGTCTACATCTGGAGAGCAACCAAAGCATGGGGCCAGGTCTGACGTTCTCAGCTTTCACCTGACTGACTCAGTTTAAAAGCACAGTTATACCAAGCACTTACAGTGGTAAGAATATCCACATAAAAATTGCCTCTGTGGTGAAAGTGACAAACGACTTTTAAATGACTCACATATTGAGCTTTACACAGTTTGGGTGATTTAGCAACAGATAAAGTCCTGAGTGTAAACACTTAAATCTAGTGAGGTATAATATGCACAAAAAACACCGGCTCTGATTTAACTGTGCTGAAAAATTATTTTCAAATCATAAATGACAACTTTACAGACGCTAGGTGATCAAGTAAAAACACAATATCTTTCCAAACATGTAAAACTAAGGGTATTAAATGTTGATTAAAAGGGTCATTTAACTGTAATCACAAAGAAAAGCATACAATATTGGCTCACTTACCGCAGACGGTGTCTAGCAATGCAGCAATTTTGATGTATCTGCTAAAATTATGAGGTTTCTGCTGCCACCCCAATACAGCAGAGGTTAATGGAACTTTGTCTGTGGCGCATTGAAAAATTACTTTTGTAATACTTGCCAATGTGTCTTTCCAGAAACAATGTTCTGGTTAGGTCATGACCTCGCTGTAGATAGTTTTTACTGGAACTATTTTCTACCACTGTCGACACCGAGGTGAGGGGATTATCCAAAATAATAAGTTGTGGAATGAAACGTTTTTTTTTTAAACTACTGGCACGGGTAAACACCATTAGAGGTAAGTGGGAAAACTTGACTTTAGTAAATTGGGTGAACTGACCCTTTTACTACTAAATATTTTTGTTATTAAATCATGTCTAAACTTGATGTGCCATTTCAAAATGACATATTGGTAAACCGCAGTTCATTCAGTATGTTCATCCTATTTAACATCTACCTTTAAATCTAACCTTTAACCAGTACAATACTAAGGTATATCGTCCCTGTTTGAGCTCTGACATCATGCCGCCTCTGACCAAACACTGAAAATGAGCAAATATGCACATGCCAGAAATCATACTCCATCCATGTCACACTAGATTTTGTTTCAGGTAGCGTGGCTATGGTCATGACATTTTTGGCCAGTGAGGTTATGTGACAGCGGAGGCAAAGCATATATAAGGGGTTCAAGGTTTATTTACTGTGCAAACAGAGCTTTCTCATTACTACAGCATGTTTTC
Source organism: Lateolabrax maculatus (assembly GCA_031216445.1). Classification (NCBI taxonomy): domain Eukaryota; kingdom Metazoa; phylum Chordata; class Actinopteri; order Acropomatiformes; family Lateolabracidae; genus Lateolabrax; species Lateolabrax maculatus. The sequence goes on along the minus strand of CM062197.1, from coordinate 11,954,375 downwards.
ACTGTTTGATGTAGTGAGCGCTGCGCCACACACAAAGTAAACAGATGTGGGACACACACACACACACACACACACACAACACAACGCACCAACTCTCCTGTTTTGGCTTAATTTATCAGCCTACTGCCTTTTATTGCTTTCTTGAATTCTTGATTTTGTTTTGTTTGGTTGTTTATTGCTTGGAGCTGACATTCTGTTCTGTTCTCCTTCTGTGCCCATGAATGTTTATTTTCTTCCTTAATCAAAATGCCATGCTGCTATGAAACTTGTTGTGAAACTAATGTAACAGTACAAGTACCCTGTGCAAAGTTAGCTGAAGTCCTCACCAACCAAATCTGTCAAAATGTAACTTTAAAACTAGAGGAATAGGCTCACTGTAAACCTGAACACACACACACACATACACACACAGAGAGATGCCTGCAGGTTACATTCATGTCTGAGCCAGCCCCCTCTCAAACACAAACCTGGGAAGATTTATGTTTGGCAACAGTGATGAGAGTCAGCGATGGAATGGTAATGAGTGTCACTGAGTTCAAATGAGTGCAAGAAGTGAAAGACACAGATGTGAACCTGAGGGTTTCTATCACCTTTGAGACACTATAGGGTGTGTGTGTGTGTGTGTGTGTGGGGGGGGGGGGGGGGGGGGGGGGGGGGGGGGGGTTGTTAATCTGTAAGGATTTGACTTCCTTATGAGGACAAAATGCAAGTCCCCATCACATCAAATCAAAGCAGTCTTACTATTTGAATGGCAATCAACTGCACTATCAGCAGCATCATCATCACTCTATAATTCATTTTTACACCCCACAAGAGCAACATCAAGAACTACATGGGGTGTCTTACTGACTGCACTTTGCAGTGTGCCAAATAGTTTGCAATAAGTTAACCAATATAAACCAGATGAGAAACAACTAAGTGTCAAACTGGGAAGAAGCAAGGCTGAGGTGCTGAGTATAGCGGCCCAAAAAGCCCTGACTTCAGCTCATTGTTATCTTGTGAAGCTGCAAAACCAGAGCCCTGGCAAAAATTAAACACAATACATCAGTACAGACTGTATTCAAGCCAGTAATGAATTCTGGCCAAGTTATCATTACTTTCTTATGGTTCACATAAGAATAATTCATATCTCAACAGTGACTTTTCCCAAATTTAGCCAATCAAACAGTGTTGCCTTTTGCTCAGTAAGAAGTAAGTATTCCACTTTCTACAAGAAGGATTTATCCAGACCAGCGTTGTGGTTTCATGAAATCTACAGTCATTATGACAGAAATCATCTATGATGCCAAACTGTCCTTAAACAAGAGACTTACTCTTTCCAGAACTGTTCTTTATCTGACCCTGATCTCTGTGGAGGGAGCAACCAAAAAAGACAAATCTCTCCTTTGGGGGGATTAGTGGAGCACCACAAGAACTAAGCTTATGCAAGAAACAGGGCCAAAGCATCCTGCTTTTCAATTTCAATTAGAACAAGCTTTGTATATTTTTTTCCTGCTCCCCCGGGTACATCAGGGTTTTGCATCCCTGCTGTCACACTTTTTGTCTCTATGGCACTTGTCCCACTGCATCCCACCGTACAAGGTTATGCAAGACACAAGAGCAATATAAACATGTCAGCCCCTGAGAACCAGGCCAGGGCAGAGTAGGCCAACTGAGATTCTCTGAGTCTGCAGAGTCCTCTTGGTACTATTACTCAAAGGGTTTTTAAGATGACACAGAGGGAGGGAACCATAAGTCATTCTTCTGTCGTCTTGTTCACATTGCCTCAGTCTATTCATATGTTCACTATTATCTATTTAGTCTTCACTAAGGATGCACTGATCTAATACTCCCGATTGATATCATTACCAATACTGACCTTTTTAAGCAGATCAGCTATGTTGTGACAGATTTATCTTATTTGTCAGTGTGATTACAAAATTCAGTAACTCAGTTATCTTACATGAAAATTATTCCAATGTCAGTGAAGTTTACAGATTTAAAAGTTGGGATAGCAGAGCACTGTGTCAGATCAGTACTCTGTATCAGCAAATAGCTAGAGTTGAGGTATCCGAATGGGTATTGGGAAAGAAAAACTTTGACTTGTGCATCCCTAGTCTCAACTCTCTATCTTTTGATATTGACCTTTATTCTGCCAATGATGGAGATCTATTTTTTGTGAATTTGTAAATTCCCTGGAGAGTAAATGTGTGGTATTTCTTTCTTGAACATGATAAAGTAAAACAGAACTTACAAAATACTATATATACTGCCAATATCAGTGTCAAACCATTACAGCACTTGGGTAAATGTATTAATTACTTTCCAACTCTGAATAAGCTGTTGATTAATTAAAAATCAGACTGGAGTTATAGTTCTGTATAGAAATACATAGTACCATGCAGGACCAATTTTTGAACGGACACTTTTGTAGCCAACGTGTTTATTCTCATCATCTCAGGAAGATGCCAGTGCTTGAACAAAAGCATGTTAACAAGAGCTGCATCCTGATGAGACCCTGACATGTTACACTTTGGTCAGAAGTTCAGCTATAACCAGTTCATTTGTACTTGAAATTCAATCATGATCTAGGAAATCTCAGTGTAAGCTCTTTCCATTCTCCAGTTTCTGTGTCTCTTTTCCACAAGCAATTAAAGGTAATTCATTGTTTACTCCAGTAAAATCACTCAATTTCCAAATAATGGAGCACTCTTTCCATACAGGGTGGCAGACAATCAATGACTTTGGCTGTGTGTTTAATGTGTGCGTTAGTGAGCTCGACTGAATATGCGTGTGTGGACAGGCCATGGGGATCCATGCACTCATGAGGGTTAGAGAGTAACCTAACGCTAATGCCAGACACATTTTAATCCCACACTGGCAATTTAGCTTCCACATCACCCAGGGAAGAGCATGGCACGGCCAAGACTATCAGAGGAATGTTGTTAATGTAAATGAAAAATAATATCAAACCATAAAACAAAATGAGAGCATCTTTGATTTATGGTCACGTAAAACTTGGCTCAGTCTGGGTTTTGACATTGTGCACAACTGGCTGCACATTTACCCACATTAACTTTCAGGGCATTTATAGTGTGATTTTTGTCTAGCATTGATTAGGAGTATTAGGGTTAACCTTTACATAAGACAGCCAAAGGCATATAGAGGGATTAAATGTAGGATTTTTCTCTTTATTTAAAAAATAAAACCTAGTCTGAAATACAGACTCGGATAACATCTGGCTTGCTTCTAACAGTTTAAAGCAATTTTCCCCTCTAAATAACTGTGCCATATTTGGTAACCAGATACCATAATAATATACTGTATGTATATACCCCAATGACTGTAATTGAATACACTGCTGTCCAAACGTCCTTTACATTCTCAGTCTGATCCCCATCGCAGAGCAGTAAATCAGCAGGTCAACAATATTCCTGGACAAGACATAAGAGCAACAATCTCATGATGAGGGGGTCAAAGCAGTGAGTTCACAGAGCAGAAAGTTACAAAGTTTGGGTGGGGGGAAAGGCTGGGATTGCAGCAGCCGCAGGCAGCTGTAGATCAGTCTCACAGCAAGATCTGACCTACGTGTCTGAGGCAGAGAGACAGAGGAAACACTAAAACCTCCAGCTGTCTGGAGGCTATAACCCTCAACACTCACAAACACTGAGACAAAAAGCTCCACTGCGATGATATATGAAGTTTCATAGGTCCGTGTTTCTCTGTGTTGCCTGAGTGATGGTAACATTTTAGGCTACTTGTTGAACTGAAACATTCCTAATTCAAAAACTATAGCATATATATATATATATATATATGTTTTTAGCCAAGCCTTTATTGCCATGCATGCACATGCACATTTTGATAGATAATCAATTATTTGAATTCATTGAAATGTTCCTAATGAAGCCTACTGTTCTTTTGTTATTGTACAAATAACTTGTGTAAAATAAATCCAGTAAAATGTTTAAAGCTGAAACAAGTTGTGAACACACAATATTGACATATCATCACCTTTTACTGTAAATTGATATGGCAAACCTGTTAGCAAACAGTTGCTTATTTACAAGTTGTTTTGGGTCTTTAACATCAACAAGAAAGTGCTGTAAAAAACACCTTTATTTCCAAATCTACGGCCACTTTTTGGGTTCTTAACATGTGAAGTAATTTACATTTGTAAAATCAGTAAAGGAATTTAAAGCTACATAGTCACCACATTGACTTCAGCAGATGTTTTGTCTGCCAGATTATATTTTTCTTGCACCATGCATGACTTCGTGGAGCAGAAAAATGGAGACAAAGTGAGTTTCAATTTGGCATTCAACATGCTGAAACAGGATATTAAAAATAGATGCAACTGTGAGTCACCTACTGTTAGACTGCGTCAACTTCTTTTACACAAACAATGGAAACTGGCACATTCGGAATGGGGTGAACAGTGATTTGATCATTTAAAACAACAATAGAAGGAAATATAGATTTTTTTATTGGATGGTAATCACTTGTTGGTAAATGCAACTAAAATAAGTTTAAAAGGTAAATTTATTCTCAGAAACCTTCCAAATCTAAGAGTCCCCATAATATTTTTTTCTAGACTGATTGGAACAGTGTTCATTGTAGAGCAATCAACAGGTGGAATTATGTCAAAATTCAAGCAACTTCATCTGCCGTGAATTCAGTGGGCATTTGAATAAAAGCTCCAACCTGTAGGCTACTCAATCAAAGGAATCTAAATATTTCTCTCCTGCCAAATGTTGAAACATAAACTAAAATAAGTCTCAGAAACGCCTGAAGTCAGGGGGCCGAACCAATGTCAGTTGCTTTAACTCTATGGAGCCATTTAGTCTGTGTGTCTTTTGGCCAACTTTGCAACATTTTTGCCAGTAGGAATTGAATTGTGAAAGACATTTAGAATAACACGACCCAACAATTTGTGTTCTTGCCCATGTTCTGCACTGCGATCTGCGGTGTCTGCCAGGCTGTTGTTTAACTAAATCTCTTAGTATAATCAATGATTTTTTTTCACTTTGTGGAGTCAAAAGGGCAAATACAACTCCATAGCTTTCATATACAGCTCCCACCCACTTTTAACGATACTACTGATGCTCTGAGTTTTCTGGACCTTATTACAAGACCGTCTGTGGGGCTAATAGTCCAACACTCGTTGCCATTTTAGGTACATGACATTAGTTTCCATTTGTTCAATTCGAGACAGTTGTTCTACAAGCGTGTGGCCCAAATGTCCAGTTAATCTGCTCAGACAATTGTAGTAGGAAAGTGGGCAGAGTGGTAATGGAGTAAACTTGTCACTGCATTGGAAAATAGAGGACATGTGTTCACTCACTGGCTCACAGTGTGTTTCCCTTGGCCAAGACCTCATGCTGTGCTGTCCCATCAGGCCTTTCCTGTCTGAAATGATTCCTGGCTTTCTCTCCTCCTCCTCTCTCTCTCTCTCTCTCTCTGTCTCTCTCTCTCTCTCTTTCTCTCTCTCTCTCTCTCTCTCTCTCTCTGTCTTACTCACACCAACACACGCACACACGCACACATACAAACATACACACAGATCTACACTATCGCACACAACTGTTCCCAGCTTCATGTGAATCAATTGCTGCAATGCGTTGACACAAACTCTAAGGTTTGCCCACACAGATCTCATGTAAACATATTCCATCTCAAGCAAGGGACATGCAGAGAGATGTAATCTACCGCTCTGCCAGAAGTTGACCTGAGGGAAACAAAGATCAAACCTGAGTCATCTGCAGAACAGCACTTTATAATGAGTGTCAGCTCACACTTCAGAATGATTCACTGATAACTTGCTGATTCTGGCGTTTCCAGATGTGTACTTTGAAGGACAAAGGCTTGCACACCTGTTTAGCGGCAATTCTTCATAATTGAACTTATCAGTGCCTGAAACCTTTAAGCCCCATTCCAAATACTTTTTTTCGGTAATAGGTTTGAAGGTTCAATCTTCTGAGGCTGATGCCAGAACAGACTACTACATTCATTTCCTCCCCTAAGGTGAACAACTGCCTGGTCTGCCTGGTCTGCCTAGACTTGTATTTCCAGCTTTTATAGCATCTTTCTTTGTCTGTGTTTCATAAATCACTTCAGGATACATTTATTATAAGGGAATGTTATCATGGCTCACAGTTGCTTTATATTTCAGCATACTGCCGTGTCTGTGGTCGTGTGGCTTATTATTTTTTTATATACGATAATCAGCTTCAAGTCAGTTTTGGTTCTTGACACCTGATTAGAGTGAAAGGTTTAATAAACAGAAATTGTTTACCATGTTTGCCAAATTGAAATTGTTTGTCATCCCTCTTTAAAACCAAAATAAGTAACAAGAGGAATTCCCCCCGTGTCTTCTCTGATCTCTCTGACTTCTGTCGGTCCTCATTTCCTCTCAGCTTTCCACAGCATGGACTGTAAATGACTCATCAGACTGATGTTAGGAAGAACTAATTTCTCCCATTTAGAATATTATTACAATGAGGTTATGGAAATCAAACACATCTTCTAAGCCCTTCATAAAAAAAAAGGTGATGATGAGCTATTATTTTTGCTCTTCTCTTGCAGACTCACCACTTCCATTTACTTAATCTCTTGCTGGTGGTGTTATTTTTGTGTCCATGACACTGAAGCAAATAGAGATTTGTTGAAGCAAACATCGGCTTCTCTTTTTATTCCTTTAAAACATTATGGTCACCGGGAGGGAGTAAAACTTCAAATTAGCTGTTGCTGTTTCCACAGCTGTTTTTGTTTGTTTGCTCTTTATTTTGTTTATTTCGTAATGAGTAAAAGGATCATCATTTTTAGATTTTCTAACTTTTAACTCAAAAAGTGCAGTAAGCAAATCACAATTCAGTCTCATTCACATGTGCTTACACAAATGTAACTGAATGGTGTGGAGTAGCCCTTTAATGTTTTCTTTTTTCTCTTCTTTGCTTTTCTGTTTCTGGAAAAGCCTTCATTAAAGTGATGTATAAAAAATAGTTTTTCCCATGTTATACGCTAAAACAAAACTGGTTAGATACATAATACATCAGTCGTGTGTGCTTATGTATGTGCAGAAAGTAATTTATTGTCCACTATCTGGGCTGCTGTCACCAGCTCGCCGACTATTTCCTCAATATGCCTTCTGAAGTTTTGTGTGTGACATTTTTCCACCAATGTCAGCAGCCAGAGTGGTTTGTCAGTAACATGTCAGTCAAATCGCAACATCCATCATTTTTTAAAGTCATCAGCTTACATTATGTCTATCCTTGCTTTTGTGTTTGTGTGTAAGTGTGTGCATGTTCTCCAATTATGGTTGGATGTGGATGCATGCATGTGAAGCTTAGCCCAGTGATGGGTGTCCAGTGGGTTGCTGAGCTGCTGGCGGGGTTAGAGGCCAGTTAATCGCTGCTCCAAACCAAATACCCATCCAGCTGCTTATCAGAGAGAAAAACAGGATGTGTGTCTGTGTGTGTGTCCACATAACATAAATCATAACATTTTAGGATGAAGGCTTGGTTTAAGTTTGGGGTATTGTTAGGTTAAGGTTAGGGTAAGTCTTCAGGGAATGAATGTAAGTCAATGTAATGGCCCTAAAAGTAATGGAAACACGACTGTGTGTGTCTGTGTGCGTGTGTGTGTGTGTGTTGTCTGCCCTTTTTGTCCTTTCTTTTGTGTTTTCACATGCAGCTAAAATAAGAGAGAGTGAGTCATGCAGTTACAGAAAAAGATAGTGACCAATTGCTCTTCCCTGCGTCACACATCCATGTGACTGAGGATAACATGTTGTCAGTGAAAACTGAGCTGGACTTCTTGTGAAAAGAGAGTTGGCAGTGGTAAAATGTAGCTGACAGAAAACTCACATGTCGAGTCCTGACAACGATAATTAACACCTCAGGTTCGTGTTAGTAGCAGTAATGAGAGTGGAGCTAAAAGTATCCGGTAATTTCCTGAGAATCTCTTTGCGGGCAGTTCTTTGCAGGTTTACTCACTTCCAGTTGGTTCATTTTCAGATGAAGGGAGTGGAGCAGACTACTTAACACAACACAATTTCAACTTGTTGATTTGATAATTGGAAGACGTAGGTAGAAGTGTAGTCGGTGATGCCAGGTTGGAAATTTTTAGCCATATGTTTCCCATTCCTTCTCTCTTTTTTTTAATATAATACCAAATGTTTGAATACTTATAGTATTTTCTATGCGCTTAGGCATTCTTAACTCCCTGTTGTTTCTCTTTCACAGATTAGGAAATCCATAAACTATATAAGAAATGAAAACCATCAGGATGATAAGTGGTGCGGTAAGACAATTGTGTATTTCTTTTGATTGCAATTAAACACAAACAAATGCCTTCATTATGAAGTAAATCAATCAAGGTTGTTGTTTATTAAGGCTCCACAGAGGGAATACATCCAAGACTAATAACCACACCATGCTAGCCCACCGAAATTAAACAGTGTTTGTTGGTTTGGACCGCACTATCCATTGCTTACTCTGTTCTCCCGTCAACCCCTCGCACCCCCATTCCCTTCCCCACATATCCCTTGGTCCCTCCTGCTGTTTCGAGACGATGTCCAACATTGACGTTTGCCCTCGATCATCCAGCAGCTCTTGTGCCGCTTCTCTGGGAGTTAGTTACCCCGTTTTGGCGCAGAAACCATTGGACTCCAGTATACAAAGCTGCCAAGAACCACAGGGAGTGCCAAAGGGCCACAAAAGGTCACATTATTGAAATGTCGACACACAGTTTGCTACCAAGCCAGGAGCAGCTGCCAGAGCTTCAGGTCTTAAATTCAAGTTTCCTTCTCTTTATGATTTTTTTTTTTTGTGTTGCTTAGTGTAACTCCACATGGTTGTTCTTATCATTCCCAAAAATTCAGAGGGGAAGCCCTCAGCTCCTGCTCATCCTCCAGTGTCAGGACAGGATCCAAAAGCCTGTTTTTGCCAGAACTAAACACACAAACCATCAACATAACTGTGTTAATGGATAATCCTGGATCAGTACAACTTGGGTCTTACTTTTGTAGATTTGCCATTGGTTAACTGGTGCGATCTATGTTACATAAACGTTTTACAGGTGTCCAGGGTCTGGACACTTGGAAGATTGAGTACAGGTCACAAGACAGACCCAGCTGTGATCTCAGCTGGACTAAAACCTGACTGTGACATGGCTCCCCCTCCAAATCTCCACATTTTACCCCACACAAAAGATGTAATGACTTGAAGTTTGGAATTCTTGTGAGCCTTTGGGGAGGTGTGAGACTGAACTTGAGCAAATTACCAGAGAAATTTTTTCTCTCTGACCTTGTGTCACTCTCTCCCTCTCGGCACTGCCTCCTGTCTGTGATGGATGATGTCAGCTTAGACCTCACAGAAAGAAAGACTGCTGCCGCTGAAGAAAAACACAAATTAATTTCTGTATATGTTTAGAGAAAGTCACAGGAACTGAGGCCTTTGAACTGAAGATAAGTTATATAATTGAAGACAGCCTTTAAAAAAACCTACTTCTTCGTCCCCTCTGTTTCACTATATGGCATAATTATAGCTACCAACACTCTACTTTTCTCTTGTCAAACTCTGCTTGAATACACAATTTAAAACATATACCCATATCTGTGTGTGTCTTACACACTAAATATTGAATGTAAAATCAAGTTAGCCTAGCCAGTGAACTGCTGCTGTTTTGTCTTTCTAATCACAAATTAAGGTTACGTTTCAACCAGATACTTAAAGAGAAAGCTGTTTATCTCACTGCAGCTACTGGCCAACTCTCTGTGGGTCTTTTGCTCCTCTCCTGTGTGAAATCATGAGATTTTCCTCTGCACTGTAATCCCCTACAACACGACAGAACAGCTCATTGTTTGGAACAATAGCTGAATCACAAGCTCATAGAGTGCAGAGTCCAGAAATGCAGCTGTAATCCCCGCAGGAACACAACTGAACCCCACAAACACGTGAGTGGTGGCCCTCAACACCACAAAAAAGTAGTTTTAGGAATGTAAATAATGAGCCATTTCTAATTCACACTACTCATTTTTGCTCGTCAAGTAACATTAAATATCTCTTTGAGTAAGAACACATGTCATTGAACTGTTTGAATTATCTTCAAGACTGACTGTTTTGGTCCATATGCAGTGTTTGACCTTCAAGTCTTCTGTAGGTGTAATGTCATTTGTTTAAATTTTAATGCACAAAATTAATATAAATTAGCTATTCTGATTAACTATAAATATTTACTTATCATTAGAAGATAAGTGTGTTATTGTGTTATAAAACTGTCAGTAACACGGTGTAACATGTCATAAGTTTTTTAGATCCTGTACTTTTGCACCATATACTTTGAAATGTGTGACATCCTCCAGAGAATTAATTTATCTGCTTTTGAAAGTTTTGGATTTGGAAAATCATGACATCCCTTCACGTGGGCCGAGGTTGAAGTTGTAAACTCCCACACAGCTGCAGTCCTCATCTCTTTGCTCAAGAGGCAAAACAGACCGAGATGGAAAAGCGTTCTCTCATGCAGTTTCCAGGTCCCACGTCCATCAAGGTGAGAGACTAAAGAGTAGAGGGAAGGAGGGTAAGAGTAGATGTAGGTGCAATGCTTGTCGGCACTGTGTTAAGATTGTGTTTCTGTCATTCCCACTGGACACGGATGTCTGTGCCACGCAGACACACAAACACAGACCTTGCTGTATTTCATGACCCACTGGCACATCCTAATGTCTCATTTATGTCATCTGCCATCTCGCTTTTCTCACGGCTCATCCTCGACTGGAAAAACGTGACCAGAGCTCATGGCTCAGCAAAATGATGACTGCATCTGGATAAAGTCTCATTGTCCTCTTTCTAAACAAAACAACATGGCTCTTATTGTTAAACGCTGTTTTTTATGGTGAGCAATCTATCACGCCTCAACACATTTGGGATTTGAAAGCCTCCAACAGCTCAGGCCAAAAAGTCGGCCACATGATAAGAATTTGGAGAGTCAGCTGGTTCTTTTTTTCCCTACAGGTTTGCTTCTCCTTACTAATCTATGATATTATTAACAATTTAATTATTTTTTCCTTTATAAGGTTTTTATTCACAGGTGTTAAGCAAATATTGGTATAATGTATAAAGGACCACCTCTCCAGTCTTCAGTCCAATAAAGTAACTGTAGGAGCTGCAATTAAATGGAAAAATACTGATAGTGAGTTATCATCATCAATGAGTATTGGAATAATACATTTCCTATTTTGTATTACAAATACAAATTTAGAAGAAGAGAAAAGTCAAAGTTATTGTACAATTTATCTACACATGCCCATAGAAATTAAAATAGATTAATTTTAATTCCTGTTCCCCTGAGGTCTTGACTCTGAATGCACTTGCAAAACCAAGAGTCGTTTACATTGCAGTCAAAATGTTTTTTACATAAATCTCCCAGACGTAAGTAAGTCATTAGCACTAGCCACCTGCTGCCTCTATTTTGCCGCAGTGCACTTTGGAGGAGCTGAATAATTGATTGCAGGTTCTAATTTGGAGAAAAGCTTACTTAAAATCCCCCAATACTGTATCTTTTCTCCACATGGCTTTGGTTAAGGGTTTGTAACTACAGTATTCAGCTGTCATTTTTAATTTCTCAAGACAGCAGCATTGGTATGAAAAGGTTGTTTAGAAGGATTTTTCCCTTTGCCTTTTCAAGTGTAGTTGTAAAGTAGTATCATTTTATGTTGTTGCTGAGGATGTTAATTAAGGACATGCAATAAAATCAAAAGACAGAATATGTAAGTGGCTGCGTTGTTCTAGCCAAAGTGCTTTACAAGATGTAAAATGCATCGCACCTCCTGACAGCCTGCCAACCTTTCACAGAGCATCTGGAGTCATAATCCTCATCGTCATCATCATTATCAAAATGGACTCTACCTCACATGTAATACTGCCTCTGAAATAAAGTGCCTGCAGCAAGTTTGGCAGATTCATTTGATTCAGTTTATTATACAAACTATGAAGCTAAAAGACTATCACATGGGCCAAATCCAGTATGGAAGACTTATCTACATCTCTGAATGCAGACACTATGTTTTTCAGGAATACTGCCATGCAATTTAGTCTCACACATATTTTCTCCATTTTTCTCCATTATTGTTTTTTCCAACACAATGTCCAACTTTCCAGCTGTTCAGTATTATATGCTTATTTGTTCCAAGTTCCAACCAAGCACAGTCTTCATTGGTGAGGAGATAAAAAATGAATTATTGTAAGGATGTATGTCAGTTCAACACCACAGCCTGGGTAATGTCCTGGATGGAAACCAGTTAGAGTAAAAAGCTGCAGAAATGGGGGTCACTGGCCAGTGTTAAACTGACTTTTTCTTCCCTCTTTATCTTTATTTCTTAATTTATTCTCATAAGTATTCAGACACGCAACACTTTGATGGTGGGATTTTTTTAAATCACTGTCCAACAAGTGGTATTGCTTCAATCAACTCTGATTAAAACCAGTGATGAACTCCACTCAGGACTTATACAGCTCCAGTGTCAGGAAACGGGCAGGAAACATCACTGCAGACCCATCACACCCTGGTCATAACCTGTTCCACCTTCTCCCCTCTTGTGGTGCTACAGAACACTGTACACAAAACAACCAGACACCAAACACGTTTCTTCCCACAGGCCATCACTCTAATGAACACTTAAATCAGTCATACAGTGTCAGGAACAATCCCTGTGCAATAACCCTGTACCTATATAGTCTAAATTATATTTTTGTAGTTTTAAACACAGTCCTTTAACATATCATCATTGTCAATACAAATCTAAGCATGCTGTATATTCTGTAGTATACATAAATATACTGTCATATCCACCACCTCATTTATATAAAGTATCTTGTGGCATCAATCTTTCCATATTTATTCCAGCACCATTGCACTACTATCTCTTTTTATTGTCTTGTTCACAATTTCATTATCGTGGTCACGATTTCATTGTTATTGTTTTTATGTTCATATATATACTTTTTTATATATAGTTATATTTATATCTACACATAGCAGTTACATATTTATGCATACCTTTGTTCTGTTTTGTTGTACTTTTTTGTTTATTTGTCTATTTGTTTATTAAGTACGTTGAGAGCAACAGAAAAACTGGAGTCAAAATCCTTGTATGTGTACGCATACATGGCCAATAAAGCTGATTCTAATTCTGATGCCTCATTTCTGGTCAATTAGTCACTCAATAATGCAAATTCTGGGATTTGTGTCAACAGAGCAACATCAAATATTGAGGCAACCTGAACCATTTTAATTAGCAACACATTGATTCAAACTAACTGTGGCCGCATGAAATCCTGTCCTTTGCCTACAGAAGAAAATTGGAAGAAATGTGTCTGACCCAAAGCAAGCCCAGCCACGTATGTGGACCTTTAGCTCTTCAAAGAAAAGGATGTTGTGTGTGTGTGTGTGTGTGCAGTGTGTGTGTACAGCAGGTGAGGACTGGTCCTAACTGAGCCCCACCCAGAACCTTTCTGCCCTCATAAAGGATCTACTTTTACTGTTGAGACGTTGATGTTGAAAGAGCACTTTTCAAGACAGTCAGCCAGGAGCTCAGCTCACTGATGCTTAAACCAATAATGGTTACAACACATTTATGTAGCTTTTCTGTGAAATCAACGTGCTTCAATAGCATCTAATTCCTTTTCTGTTTCCATTTTTTGGATTCAAAATGTTGTCAGTGACAAGTTTCTCTGCATTTTAAATAGAGCTTTGTAGTTTTTTCACTTTCAAAAAGCTAGAAAGCATAATGGTCAATGATCTTTATGTTTGGTGTCTTGTAAAATGCTGAAACAGTGAATGTTTTGTCAGTGGCACTATAGGAAAAGTAAAACAGGTAAAAGTAGTCAAAAGTGTAACCTGACTTTTATGTCATCTAAACCTGTAAACCTAATTCTCTAATCTCTGGATATTTTATACACACCTCTATGGTAGTATTTAGAGATATTGTTACTGCTGTAAATGTCCGTTGTACTCATTACAGGCACAAATTGTTCTCACCTCTATTACAAGTGGAAATTTAAAGTTCTTACAAATCTACTGAATCCAGTTTTCTCTTATGTTGCTGATGTTGGACTGCTGGGCTGTGGCATTCAGCCTAATGAATCTGCTGTCCTGCTCTTCCCCCTACTGTACAATTATGGGATATCAAGCGTTTCAAGCCTTTAAAGACAACTGGAAGCTCCTTGCTTTCAAAAAAAGAAATTATTGATTGAGACATCTGATGTGCACACACTATCAGAATGGTTGTAACAAAACATGCATTACACTGTAAGTACATATTCAAGGTGGATATTCATGTGCATTGCCGTCCCTCAGGTATGCTCCCTGATATTTTCCTGATATTTTCCTGATATACTCGTGATTTTCTAATTGTTCTTTCAATTCCAGTTGACTTATGTCAACCAGATTAGGCCTACTCTGCTATATATAAAAAAAAAAAAAATAGCTGCTGGGCCGCCACTTACCCACCTTTACCTCTGCTCTCTATGCAATACAGTTTTTCTACGCTGGAATACTACCTGTCCCTAGATTAGCTGTGTGGTAATATGACTAAAGACATCATTTTAGGAATATTTAACATATAACACAAAGCTTAGAGATAAACGTCCTGAAAGTATTTTGACAAACTGCTTCTTCAAGACAGGGCCTCAAAATTGGGTAATACAGCAGGACTTTTCATGTTTGCTGATATTGTGCTTTAGTGGTGCAACAGACTTTGTCATTAATGTGGCATAAACTCATTGACACACAGTAAACAACATATAGGCACTTTGGGTTGTTTGGTTTTTATTATGCAAACTGAGCAGGAAACACCATCATCGTTTGTTGAAATGTGCAAACTCTCCTTGAGAAAGAGGCCAACTCGCAGCGACGGTCGCCTCTGATCAGGTTTTGAGTCGGGCACCGGTCCGTAAAAGCAGGCGCGTGGCTCCGCCCACCGCCGCCCAAACCGGAAGTTCAGCTGTTGTTGTCACACTGGAAGAAAATGGCCGCCGCTCCGACTTTTTTTCAATGAAGACACCGATATTTCAATTTCATTTCGTTCCCTCACATTGGAGCCACGGTCGACCGCCATGCAACCGAGAAGGCAAGTCCACCCCGCTGGTCGAGATTGACGCCGCCCGGCCGGCTCGCGTCCCGGGCGGCGGGGCGTCGTTAGCGTCGCTCGGTAACTTACGGCTCTGCCCACCGGGGACGGGCTAGCGCGCTAACGTTAGCCACGCTAGCCCCAGCAGGTCGGGCAGTCGACGGGCTCGTTGCCGCTCAGCCGCTCTCGCGACGTGGGGCTCGCAGGGGCAGCCAGAGTTTCACCAAACCCCGGGCACTGCCCCGCTGCTGTCGGCTCCCGGGACGCGCTGCGCGTTTGGTCGCTTTGCCGCCCGCGTTTTGAAAATACGAGCGAAGGGACGGGACAACTTCGATGACACAGTTTTCGCTCGCCAGTCTTCTTAGCGGTGGCATCCGACTGAGTGAGTCAGCCAGGCTGCTCTGACATCGGTACTGTCTCAGTAACCTGCCGGCCAAACCGAGTGTATCTGTGTTGATGTATCCGTCATCTGCTGGTTTTTTTTGTTTTGTTTTTGTTGTTGTCCGTGCCTGTGTGCAATACGTCTGCTGTGTTTTCCTGTGCAGGGTGTGAATGGTCACTCTAGGAAGGTGACAGTGTGGGGCAGAAAGGACAGCATCGTCTACCGTCGCCCACTTGCAGCTGGCGGTGGACCACAATGGTAAGCGTCTTCTCTTTCAGGTCATTTACCTCAACACATATACATATGAAGTGGACAGTGAAGTTTTATACGTGATAAAGCATCCAACCCAGACACCTTCACCAGGACCTGTACAGCTTTATTCTGCCCCCATTGTGACTCATCTGTTTCATTTTGCTTTTGTTCCCCAAAGCAACAGGTTTTGGAATATGCATTGGATCGAGCCGAGGTAGAAGCCGCTATTTCAGTCTTGTGTGTTTGTATGTTTGTAGAAACAGAAATCAATAGCTTGTGCTCACATTTGCACCCATTACACACTCTATGCATTGTTCATGTTAGTGAGGCACTATCTGTCCCATCATCCATTAATACAGTGTATTATCTGTTATTCAGTACATTGTTGAAAGTGCTCGACAACGACCAGCCAAAAGAAGAATTTCATCCGGTGGGAGGAAGAGTTTGTATCAGAAGCTCTATGAGCTGTACATGGAGGAATGTGAGAAAGAGCCAGAGATAAAGGTTTGTATAATGCATCTTGAGTCGCAGTTATGACTAAGTAATTATTAAAACCTCGTTCATTCCAATCTGTTCGAAACGAGTGGGAAAATTTGATTTTTGGGACATCAAACTGTGCTGATAATGATTTCTAAAAATGCACACACAGGTTATCTGTCAATTACATGGAAGTCTTTCAAGTGTATCAAAGAAAGATAAGCAATAAGTTACATATAAGCCATTGAAAGATGTGTGTCAAAGTTAGCTCCTGTTTTATTTATTAACTGCAATAGGCAACTAAAATGGTCTAGATGTATTTGTTATTTTTAAAGTAATGTTGTCAGACTGATTGATGAAATTGGTTAAATCAACCCAGACCTTTCTCAAATCTGTCCTGTAAGACTACAGTCCACATCCACTAAAGTCTTCATAAACTAAAGTAATCAATTTTGCTTTTTAATGGTTTGCTAGAAAATATCAAAGTAGGCAGTCCTTGTCTCTTTTTTCCCGTTTAGAAGAGCACATTAAAGCACTACTTAACAGCTTTAACTCAGGATAATTGCGGGTGGAAAGCCATGATAACGTACTTTTCTCACATGGGGTTGGCTTGCATAACCTTGTGGATTATTTGTTGCTAATATGAAGGATTTGTTTCTTATGTGTGTTTTTTGTTTGCTGTCTTTCTGAAGAATTTGAGGAGAAATGTGAATCTACTGGAGAAGCTGGTGTCTCAGGAGTCCGTATCATGTCTGGTGGTCAACCTGTACCCTGGGAATGAAGGCTACTCTTTAATGCTCAGGGGCAAAAATGGATCTGGTAAAAGAAGATATTTAAGCTAGAAGTCCATCCAAGTTGTGTTTTTCTGATCTGTATACCGCAATTGTCTCATCTGCAACATTCATGTTTGTGTTGCTTTCTAGATTCTGAAACCATCCGTCTGCCGTATGAAGAAGGAGAACTGCTGGAGTACCTAGATGCTGAGGAGTTGCCTCCTATTCTGGTGGATCTGTTGGAGAAATCGCAGGTGTGTATGTGTATATGCACATATACAAATGTACATACACATGAACATAAATCATTTTGTCAATTTAGAAATGTTTTACAGTAAATTAAGATTAAAATGTTTGAAATGTGAGGCTACACTAATGCAGGTATTTTGAAGCATTCTCTAAGGCTTCACGCATGTTTCATATTTATGTTTAATTGCATAAGGAGACCAGGGCTATGCAGGGCTTCTATTCTTTATATCTTACAATAGTTTCTTATTGCTTCTTGCTTAGTCATCTCCCTTTTGTATCATCTGTTGGTTGACATCCCCATGTGTATTGTGTCTCAGATGAACATCTTCCACTGTGGCTGTGTAATAGTCGAGGTGAGAGACTACAGGCAGTCTGGTAATACCAAGATGCCCACCTATCAGAGCAGACACATCCTGCTGCGGCCAACCATGCAGGTAAACCAGACCAGACCAGATAAACTAAAACTAATTGTAAAACAAATACTCTAATACTATTTGAGCAAGTATGATTTTGACCTGGAATGAGTGAAAAACTATTAACTTTAAAAAAAAAAAAAAAGCTGAGTTGTTTATGTTCATATTTCTGCCCTGCAGACTCTGATCTGTGATGTCCATGCCATGACCAGTGACCACCACAAGTGGACACAGGTAAAGTGTCCTGTTTACTATTCCATTAATTCAGACACATTCTCATATTTACACAGCCTGAAATTCATTTTGTTGTATCTATTTATATATAGTATACTTAGAGTTTTAAAGTATAGTTAGAGTTTTGCGAATTCAAATTCTCTTGAATGTTTTTGCTAGTAATAATTTGTATTCAAGTGAAATACATGTACATTGCCTTAGCTAATACAAAATTGACCGTACTACTTGACCATAATAGTAGGAAATACTCCCTTGTATATCTTCAGTCCTTTTAGCATCAGCACATTGCACAGGTGTTTTTCTGTAGCATCTGTGTTTCTTTTTTTCTTTAGGATGACAAATTACAGCTGGAGAGTCAGTTGATTTTAGCCACAGCTGAACCTCTGTGCCTGGACCCCTCCATTTCTGTCACCTGCACAGCCAACCGTCTGCTCTACAACAAACAGAAAATGAACACTCGCTCCATGAAACGGTACTGAAAACACTCACGCACTCTCCAGGGTTACATTACATTGGAGCCAGCTCACTTTGAATTCAGTCATGCCAGGAAAAAAATGCTCATTTATGGATGCTTTTCTTTTTGAAATGGAAGACATGAAAATGAAAGCTTTGTGATTGTGAAAAGAAAAAATCAGTGAATGAAGCAAAAGCCTTAATCGTTTTAAGACACATATTTCTTGTTTGTTTGCATCAAAGGTGTTTCAAGAGGCACTCTCGAGCTGCGCTGAACAGGCAGCAGGAGCTGTCCCATCTGCCTATGCCACCACAGCTACGCCTCTACGATTACCTACAGAGGAGGAAGGAGAGGAAACCTGCTCCTGTCATAGACCTGAAGATCTCAAAGATCGGAAACGTAAGTACTCAACATATCCACGGTTTGACAAACATTTCTAAACTGTAAACATACACAGATCAGATGAAGTTGACTAAGGCTGTTTACTATTTGGGATATCTTCTCCCATATGAGGACAATTGTTTACCTATTCGTCTATCTACGTAATCACATTGAAATGAAACTTTTCGTTTATTGTTTACTACTGTTGAGAAAAATCTCTTAACCTACTTCAGTATAGGTCAATGCATGCTGTCACAGTGCTCTTGTTTTTACTCATACCTCTTTTTGTTTTTCTCTGCTGCTGTCATCCTGGCTTCTCGGCTGTCATCACTTGCAGTGTGTTGACATGTGGAAGCAGAGCAACTGCCAACTAACTGTACCGAAAGAAATTGATGTAAGTAGCTCAATGCTCGTCTATAACACTGTCACTTATACATTTGAGCCAACACCACTTAAAACCCACTCTACTCATAGTTTGGCAGTTGTAATGTCGGGCATAACACACCAAATGGCTTTGTTTGTGTGTTTCTCTAGGTGGAAAAGTACGCTGTGGTTGAGAAATCTCTGCAGTTGGAGGACTCGCAGCCCACTACTGTGATTTGGCCTGCTGAGGTAAGTGTGACAGCAGCATTAACACTCTCTGAGGGTACAGATCAGTGATGGCTGTTTGCTGTAAGAAATAAGCAAGAAGTAGTTGCATGTAATTTTGCAATGCTTCATAGGAAACAAAATAAAATGGGACTTTGTTGCCACCCTGCATTGTGCAGAATTACCACACAGCCTCTGTTGTGCTTTTGTTTTGTGTAAACAGTAGGAAAATGTGTTAACTGAAATATATCCCAAGTGGGTGAAAAATTCCTTCAACAGATTCCTTTTGATGAACCATAGTAGAACAGTTCTGAATTTCACAGATGTTTCAGCTATTCAGAGGAAAAAACATACTGGACTGCATATAGACCGTATCAGGGCATTGTTTCTGTCCATAAATGGTGCTTGACTCTTTTTTACACATTTCCAACATACTTCATCCCTTATGAAAGTCAGTGAGACAAAGGAAAATATTTTCTGGGTGCTGGACCATAAAACAGGTGGCACAAGGCAAGGCCAGTTGCTAAAGCGAACATTAATGTTTGTGACTACACATTAAATGATAGTTCACCTTCCTCTGTGTGGTTACACTTTACCCATGCCTTTCTTTTCCCTTCCTTCTCTGCCTTTTCTCACTGAAATCTTAAAACGTTTCCTTTAATGTTTCATAAAGTCAAAAAAATGAATGGAAACCAAGTCAGCAATACTTTTCCAACATCTTTGATGTTTTCAGACACCACCGTTTGTCAAAAACCTGACACCACTGAGCTTTATTCTGCATGTCATACAAACCTCTTTCATTCAGTTTTCTTTGTCCACTCTGTTTACACAGGAAGTTGTAGATGACTACACGTTTGAGTGTGAGGTGGGGGGCCAAGCCCAGAGGACCAAAGTGTCTATCTTCCAGTCGATGGGAGACCCGCTGGTGTATGGGAAGATTTACTGTGCTAAAGAACCAAAAGCAGAGGAAGACAGCACAGACTTAAAACTCATACATCCCCCGTAAGGACAGTCTGTGAGACAAATTCAGTAGAAATGATGAATTTGAAATGCCACTCTGAATTCACTCGTATTTGTCTCTTTTGTCTCATTCTCAGCTTCCTCATAGGCTCAAAGATAGATGCAGACCGGTGAGTCGCCATGTTTACTTTTTTTTGGGACGCTAATCCTGTCAGATATGCAATTTTTAGGGATATGCTATTGGAGAGCATGGTATACATTTTGTGTTATGTCTGTTTCATAGGTTTCTTACTCAGTACAAAGGAGTGTATGAGAGAGATGTGAAGTGTCAGGTCAAGATGTCCCATAACTCAGGCAGCGTGGGACCGGCGCCTCCCTCCCCCAGCAAAGATGAGGTAAAGCCTTCCTTGGACGTAAGAAAAGAAATTGACACATCATCTTTGTTGTAACAGATTCAACTGACACATGGGACTTCAGTTTACCTTATCTAATACCTTTTTTGTTGTTCCTTACTAAATGTGACTTTGATTTTTAAAACCATTGTATTTTTGAAGTATGTTGAGCCTAATGAGCACTCTGAGTCAAGGATTGACTGTGCTGTTGGGATTTTAAGTCTGCATTGTTGAGAAAAGTACTATTGTGTTACTGTGCCGTGTGGCTGACAAACTGGTTTGAATGTCATCTGCAGGGTGATGGTATTTCTCCACTGGTCCAGACGTCCGTTCTAGGAAAAGGGGTGAAGCACCGACCCCCTCCCATAAAACTGCCTTCAGGATCAGGCAGCAGCTCCTCAGGTACATCTGCTATAGATAAAGTGTGGTAGAGAACAGATGCAAAAAGAAGGGACAAAGGAGGTAAAGAGCCTAATTTGTGTAAGAATCCCCCCCCCCCTCCCCCCCACTATCTGTGGTACTCTTTTTACCCCAGCACATATTTCTAAATTGAAAGATCCAAATTCAGTTAATTTCATTGGTTGAAAGGAATTCTGGAATTTGTAAAAAATCACAAACCAAAGTAGACGAGACAGGTTGGTTTAAAAAGGGTGCAATCAAACCTTAAATGGAAACAAAAAAACCTTCTGGACTGCATCAAACATCGTAGTTAGATTAATTGTAGCAGCACAGAAGTGTCGAGGTGGATTTTTCCTTTCGTGGCTAACATTGAGACTGTTGGGTGAAACTCAGTTCAGGTGTTACAGGAGTATGGATTGACCATGCAACACTCCTGGTCAAGGTACGGATGAAGCCCAGAGGCAAACTGTATATTTTCTAAAAATCAAAGAAACAAAATGCACAAATACCAGACAAGACTATAAAGTGCGATTCCATGTGACATGCTAAGTGTGAAATTGCCTGATCCAGATCGATTTAATTCTCCCTGTTTGTGAAATATCTCAACTCCTCTTTTTTCATTAGGTAATCCATATAGTTCACAAACCACCAGTGGTCTACTCAAGTGTCCTACGCCCCCTCCAGCCAAAAGCCAGTCTCTGAACAGGAAGCACTCCATGGAACTGGGCCAGTCGGGCCTGCTGTCGCCTGCCTCCCTCTCCCCTATGGGCTCCACACAGAGTGAGTACAGCTGAGTATGACTAACTGTTGGGCTGCTTGTTTTCATCAGTCACAGTTGTGCAAATGAGTTGTACTGGAACGTCTTACATCAGCTCTTCTCAAGCCTCCCAAATTTTCCAGACCTGGAATGTTTTTGACAAATTATGAAAAATGAACTTGACCATGTTCCAGGTCTTAAGAAATAGGGAAGAGCACTAAAAAGCATAAAACTGAAGGCTCCTTGACAAGGATAAATATTGCATTACTACAAGAACGTTTCCCTCTAGTATTATGTATTCTGACTAAAACCAGCTGCTGTGCAAATTTTCAAAAAAGGGGTGAAGAGCCTCATAATTTAGATTTAACTTTTTGGCTGTTTTCAGAAAGATTAACTTCCAATAAGCCAAGTAGTTGTAGTCATTGTTTTAAATTTGTATTGCCCCAAAAAATTACCCATCTAATCAAACACAGAATTGACGTAGTGCAATGATGTGTAGGTTGAACTATAACCTGCGGACAGGGCGGGTTCAGGTAAGCCTACTAGACAGTTTAAGGCGGGCGGATCAAAAAGTGACAAAGCAGTGTTCTGAGTAAGTTATTAAAAACTTCAAGAAGCACTGCGAGCAGTAGTCAGCCTTCCCTTCCCTTCTCTCTGTCTCTTTCTCTTTCTTTCCCTCTCAAACATTGGCTTGGATTGGCTCTCATAACGGGTCGGGTGGGTTCAGGTATTAAAAAACCTTGACCCCTCACCAACGTAATGAGTGTTTTTAAAGGTATCAGTCACCTGGCGAAAAAGTATCCCTCTCTGTCTTCTTAATTGTTTTGTCTGTTTTCACCCACTTTCCCCCCTAAGGATCGGGGACCCCAAAGCCATCCACCCCCACACCCACCAACACGCCATGCTCGACCCCGCACCCCGCCGACTCCCTCTCTGCTCCTCTCTCGGTGACCCCCACCCCTTCAGAGCCTCCCATGGTTCAGAGCCAGTCGCAGCCAGCCCTCCTGACGCCCTTCGCCCAGCAGCAACTGGCACTGAGCCAGCCTCTGCCTGTCATGACCATTCCCCTGCCCACCATGGGCACATCCATCACCACGGGAACCACCTCGCCGCAGGTCATGGCCAACCCGGCAGGGCTCAATTTCATCAACGTGGTCAGCTCCGTCTGGTAAGATCAGTAGTCCCTGATGCCACTTCTTTCACTTGCTAGTCACAGTCACTTTTCATGACAGTCCTCTACTGCTTGTGTAGCAGTCCTCAGACCTTGATGAGTGGCTCCAACCCTATGCTGGGTCCAGGCCTTAACCTGAGTGGAATCCTGCCACCTGGCGG
This sequence comes from Lateolabrax maculatus, assembly GCA_031216445.1. Taxonomy (NCBI): domain Eukaryota; kingdom Metazoa; phylum Chordata; class Actinopteri; order Acropomatiformes; family Lateolabracidae; genus Lateolabrax; species Lateolabrax maculatus. The sequence goes on along the minus strand of CM062197.1, from coordinate 11,931,226 downwards.
GTTGATGCCCACCATGCAGTCGGCAGCACAGACTGGTAAGAGATTTCAATGCCACATCCCTTACGTATGTGTGAAGCAGGGTATTTTAGCCCTGTACAACATACAATATATCAGAAGGCTTTAGGGGCCCTCAACAACTAAATTTTTCTGACCTAGCCCAACTACTCAAGGAAATTGTATTATTATTATATAAAGGGAAAAAGAAACTTTGAAAGAAGATGGAAAAGCAACAGACTGACAATGTACAGTAACAGTGCGATTTTGATAAGATCCAGTATTAATGTATGTTCAAATCCAGTTAAAGGAGTCCAGTGGGTCTAATGAAAAGTCCAGAGATAAGTTCATGTAGAAAGGAAACCTATCTGTACTATTCTGTCTGGTGAATGTAACTCTGATTTGTGTTCCAGGGAGTCCTTTTGGCTTAAACAGCAGTGCTGGGTTGAGACCACTGAACCTACTGCAGGTATGACTGTATACCAGTTAGTATGTAACACTGTTAATAGCATGCGCTGGGCATTTGTTTGACATAATTACTGTCCTGATCCTGCACCTGTGTTACCACACCTGGAATTGTGAGGAGCTGTCGGTGAATCAACTGCACAGCTCAGTTTCCTCACACTTCTTTTTCCTGCACCTCACTGCATATGAACACCCTTTTTATCAAGTGGTCCGAGTCTTGATATTCTGATTGTAGTAATGGTATAGTTACCCTGTGTTGTTTGAATGCTTTGTTAATCCTCCCGTTTCCCTCTTGTCCCTTTTTTCTTAATTGTGCATCCTTCCTTTCCTTCTGCCTGTCCACTCTCCATCTCCAACCCTTCCTTCATCCTCATCTCTCTGTCTGTTACTCCCCCACTTTTTGTTTGTTGGTGTGTGTGTGTGTGTGTGTGTGTGTGTGTGTGTGTGTGTGTGTTTGTGTTTGTGTTTGTGCTGCACCTCCAGATCCCCACTGGTCCTCTCATCTTTAACTCTCTGCAGCAGCAGCAGCTGTCTCAGTTCTCCCCACAGCAGAGTCAGTCAGCCACCTCCAGCCCTCAACAGCAGGGGGAGACGGTGAGACATATTTGCGTGCACACACATACACACACTCAGTCAAAAGAACCATATTAATATTATTTGAAGATTCCTTCATCCAGTCGTTGGGACAGCAGATATAGCAAATTGTGTTAGATGAAATTTAGAGTTGAAACATTTGGGTTTAATAATGATTATGTTAGAAAATGTTCACAAAAGCACAGAGAGTTATTTCATAGAGGAACTCTGTCTATCCAGTTGTCAACAAAACTGAAAACAAGATTTCAAGGAATTGGTCCAGTGTGACAGAACCAAAGTAGATCAACGGTCATTACAGATCTCACAAAATTGGGCTGTATGGCAGAGTAACCAGAAGTCTAAAAGGAAGCTACTCCAAGAAAAAAAAAAGGCTCGGGCGAGGATATATGGTCCAACAGAACAATGACCAAAGTGTACTGACAAATATGACATTAGAATAAGAATTTGATATTGCTCAGGTGACCCAGCCAAAGCCCAGACTTTAGTCACAATGAAAATCTTTGGAATGACTTTGTGATGTCGACGCTTCTTATTTGAAAAAGAGCAAGTTTGAACTAATCTGAAAGGAATGATGGGAGAAAAGCCCAGAATCCAGCAGTGCTGAGGTGATAGTGACATATCCAAGAAGAAGCTGGGGGAGAAGCTGTAACCACTGCCAAAACACTTCATAACCCCCTAATGACTGGACCCTTGAAGTTTTGGATCCTCAGATGAGAAGTAGCAAAATCAGTATCATCTTTTAAAACTACTTTTTAAAACATAGTTTTGATAGTTCTATTTGTCTTTTTACCTTTGTCTTACTTTGTAAACTTTGAGTCCAAAAAGATAGGCTAAACTAATGCTTGTGCTCTTGAAGGAAAAAGGGTTTAAATCAAAATGTCAAAGACATTGTGCTTGTAAACATAGGAACAATGGAGCAATGTAAAAGTTATAATTTAAAGCTTTTTAGCATAACTTTTTTATAGGTTGCTTTTAATTTAATGAAATTTGAAATGCCATTAAACATGTGACACTACACATCACTGCTCAAGTCTGCTGACCTCACTGTCTTGTGTCACCTTCGACTCTCTTTGCAGGGTGACCAGGGGTCAGATCAAAGTATAGGAAACCAGCAAACAGCGGTCATCAACCTGGGAGGCTTCATGTCTCCACAGGCAGCAGGTATGACCCCCCCACACACACACACAAGACACACAAATACACATTAAACCCACACAAATTTCTCTAAATTTCTCTTTGTCCAGTCCCTTAACCTGTTCCAAAACAAGTTGACATCACACCACTAACTAGTACTAATAAGATAAGATTTACTAAGAATTACTAATGTATTCGTTATTGTAATTATTGTACATTAGGACTCATAGTCTGTAACCTAACATGATCATTTTACTGTAGTTAGCCATTGTTCCTCTCAGTGGAGCATGTAACAACTGACAGGAGAGACTCAACTTCCCCTTCTTCTCTGCTACATTCTCCCTTTTTTTCCTGTTGTTTTTTGCCCCCACCCTTATTTCCCTCCTGTACTATCTTCTATCCTCCTTTTCAACCTGCCCTGCTCACTCACACCTTCCCATACCCATTCATGCTATATGCCCATAATCCACTTAAAAATCTCCACGCACATGGTCATGTACCTGTGCTGTTGGCCTCCCTGCGATGTTCCCTCTTTTTGTCCTCTCTTTCTTTCATTTCCACTTTCCTTGCGTGTGGTTATGCATCACTGAAACCACAACTCCCCATCCTCTCCTTCAAACTCGTCAATGTCCCCCTTTTGCCTGGATGTGCATTTTTCTCTCTTCATCCTTTACTCCATTCCCTTCTCCTGCTTCTCTCCCTCTCGCTGCCACGCCCTTCCCTCTGGGGCTCCCTCTCTCCCTCCTACCCCCTTAGTGCTGTCCCAGTTGGGCTGTGGGCTGGACGGGTCTGGGCCCCCGCTGCCTTCTCCAAGGCTTCAGCAGCAGCACCAGCCACAGATCCAAGTAATACAGCAACTTTAACATCTATATACACATATACATGTTTGTAGGACACTGAGACTAGATTCATCAGCCAACCCTCCATGCCCTTATTTAGCAGGCAGGTTTATGTTAAACTAAAAAACTGTCAGGGGATTAGATCAATTAACTTTATACTTTGTATGAAAGTCTAAAAAAGACAAGAATTCTTTCTTTACACATACATTAAGTGTTTTCATCAGACCTGGGTACAATTTCTTATGGATTTTAAAAAACAAACAATTGTGTACCGTATGTCACAGAATACAAAATACATTTTTTAGACCCTGAGGAGCTGAATTTTAAGGGCTTTGAACATTTGGTATAACCAACCACGTATGGAAACGTTTTCAGTCTAAATCTTTAAGTCTTTTTTTACTTCTAATGAGTAGTTGGAAACTGTATAAACCCAGGTCTGATTTTCATCAAAAGCCTTGTGGAATTTTGTTATTTATTTTTTGTAGATCCACACCATTCACTCCATCTTGTGTTGTATGTTTGGTTAATATGTTGTTTGACAAAGATCGCAGCCGTCTCAGTACTCCCAGCAACCCACACACCAAAGCTTGTGGCACTTCCAATGGCAGCAACTAACAGCGTGTCGAACTGGGAGGCATGTTCTTACAAAGCATTTAGCGACAGGATCTGTCGTATCGCCATGGGGCACATACTACTGAAATGTTGCTGACTGCATTATGACAGATTAGAGATGATGGGCTCTTACACTGTAAGCATGAATTGTAAGGTGTTAAAAGATTCTTTGTGCCCAGTTGAAGTTGCTGACTTACTCTGAGCAGAAAGCACTGTTGCTAAGCTGCATGTCTGTTTTTGCCAGGACCACAGCCAATAATTTGTGTCTCCAGAACGCCACTGGTGCTGCTTGACTGTATCCTGCCTCACTCCCAAACACACCCCAACTTGCCCCGAATCTGTATCTTTTCCTTCTTCTCCCTCCCCTCTGCAACCCATTAACCACTCTTCTGTGTTTCTCCGCACACTCCTCCTGTATGTCGTACCAGGCTTAAGATCAGCTTCACTAACCCATGCCACTTCTAGACGTATGACACAAAGCGTTCTGCTGGTAATCTAAGATATAATTTGATTCCAGATTCCAGTTTCAGTGAGGGAGTCTGCTCAACACTGGTGCCAGTGAATGTTTAACCATGCTACAGATGCTTACACATACCTTAGATCCACTGACCAAAACATGCATTACGTTGCTTGTAGTAACGTACTGATATTCTTTGTTTTTTTCATCTTTTTTTCTGCACTGGACAGTTGCAATTCTTGCAGCACCAAATGCAGCAGCAGCAAATGGCTATGGGAGCAGCAGCTCCTCAGGGGGGAGCGCCACGGCAACATACCGCCAGCCAACCAAGAAGTAAGAGGAAGAGGAGCATGCCACAGCCCCTCCCTAAGTCATGACAGACTAAAATCACACTAAAAACCCTCCCCCCAGCTACACAAGGACGTGAATGATCCATACTGTGCTCTTTGTCTGCCTCACTGTGGAGACTGCAGACAAAAAAAATACTTTTTTGTCCTTTCTGTGTGTCTTTTTCTAGCTGACAAATTTGTATGTAATGGTTGTCAAGAGGTTTTGGAGAAACCATAGACAATGGGGTTTTTAGAACAGGGAGCCCTACACCTAAAGAACCGTAGTGATATTTTTTTGAGATGAAACAGAAAAAGATGGTTCTCGTAGGTAGCGGGCTTTCACAATAACACATCGCCCCTTCAGGAAGACTTTTCTCTACGGGGGCCCCGTGGACAGAGAGGATCATGAATGCACATTTCTCAGAGGATTCCTCATGAGCCTGCCTGATCTTCCCTGCCTCTGCTTGGTTGACCCCGGTAGAAACTGCCCTTTAAGCACGGATCCCAGCTGAGCTTATTGACACCAAATCCTCCATATAACCATTACATGTGAAAATGCAAATCTGATCTTGGAGTAGTGCCTGGGGGCAGCTCTCTACCTCTCAGTCTGTTGGAAGTTTTTCTTCTGTTAGCCATCTTTGCACAGGGCTCTACCGGGGACTCAAGATCAACATGCAAGACGGTGTACCTGCTTTTGTACAGCACATTTTGAAAAGGCATTTCCTTTTAATGAGTTCAGGAGCCATGAGCGTATTCTTACAAGACATCAACTGAGTGTGTGTGTGAGACATTTCTGGACACTGAGAAATACTTTTTTAAGCAGTCTTTGTCAGCAGTTTTATTGTTATTAAAAAAAAAGAATATATATTGACAGTGGAAAATACAGCTTTTAGATAAAAAAAAGCATTGGCTGAGGCTCTTTATTGCGCTGTCTTCACACTATGTATGACTTTGTCAATGAGTTTCTGGATCTCTCTCTGTCGCGCCGTTGCTCTGCTGATACACTCCTGCAGCTTCTCTCCCGACAGTGAAGTCCCACCTGAGCCAGGGGGAAATACTTGTTAACAGTGAGGTTTGTCTTTTTTAGGTTTTTTTTTTCTATCCATTCAAACTCATACAACAGTTTATATGATTTGTTTTTGATGCCCGCAGAACTCAGGAGCTCCATTCATGCACAGTCAGAGCTGTAACTGGGATGCAGTGACCGTTCTACTAGTGTGAGGACTTGACATTGGAGCAGTATATGTAGACGTTGTCGCACTTTACTCATCCCACACAAATCAAAGCTAGATTCATGCAGAATTTATGAAGCCAAAATATTTTTCAGTTTCAATTGAGGTAAAACACCAGTTATATTCCACTGTGAATTCCACCAAAAAAAAACTAAAATTAAATTACAAATACATACTATGTTCAAAGGTGCAAGTGAAAAAAAAAAAAAGGTTAGACAATGCTTGACCACACTGCTACCTCCAAAACAGTAGTGAAAATCTTGTTTATAAAAAGGTTTTCAATAATTTTAATACTTTTTAACCTGTATTGGCTGCTATTTAACCTCTGATTTAGTCTTTTTTTTCATACTGTCTGACTCTAAAAATATTTCTGAACTGCAAAACAAATCCCAAGATAAACTAATTCTACAAATTGAAAAAAACTGGAGGGTGCATCAGCCTCTTCAGCCCTGCACTTCTGACGACGGGGAGCTCATAATGAGTTTCCCTTTGTGTAATCAACAAGGAATCGGATACACTGGGAGAGACGAATCATTAAACACTCTTTCTGACCTGGTTTGTGTACCGTGCAGAGTCGATCTTCCTCGTCTGTCACCACGGTGAGCTGGGCGGTCGACAGACTCTCCTCCTCAGCTGTGGAGTCTACGATCAGTATGGAGCTGCACAGAGAGCAGGCCAGGATTATAAAAGAAGCACGTCACACTTGGAAGCACGGAATAGTTTTTTATCCTGGCTAGACGAACTGAAAATCATTCACTTACTCGTCGAAGACACAAAAAGAGGCAGCAACTGGATGTTTGCGAATATGCAGCCCACGTCTCTTTTCTAAATTCACCTCTGGTGTACATGTCTCTGTGCTGATGGTGACCTCCGGGAGTTGTGCTGTAGGTAGCAGGGAGGCTGAAGTTAATATATTAATAAAAAGCAGCTTGGAATTACAAAAAGAAGAATAACTGGTTCACTAGAAGTGGGAGGCAGGAGAGTTGTGTGCATATGACAGCACGTACTGTTCTTCAGGGCAGCCAGCAGGGCGACGATACAAGCGTCCAACACGTTCCCATCGTAGTCGAGACACATCAAGTCACAGTAGAGCACCCAGCAGAGCTACAACCAGAATCAGTAGAATCAGGACCAACATGTGCAACAATCACACATCTGACAGCACCAGAATACGATTCTGGATTTACCTTTCCTCTTTCAATGCACAAGTCTTCTGTCTGTATCAGTTCAGAGCTGCAACACAGAAAAAAAAAAGAGAGAGTTAAACACACACACACACCTGACGGCGCTGTGAGATGAACAGTTACGAAATGTGAATTAAAGTCCGTCGCACCTTTCGATTACGTCAGCAACAAACTGGCTGGCGGCCTGCGCCTGCTCTCCCGGCGGGCCCGGCCGAAACCGAGAGGAACACAGAGGCGGCAGGTCCACGTTGGGCACTAACAAGGACGGAAAGTACTGCAGTCAGTGTTTCACTGTTTGTGTTTCTGGATTCCCATTAACTATCACAATATGATTTTCCAATAATATTTTAAAGCTAGACTCACTTTTTAATAATCTGTCAAGTGAGTAAAATCCATTCATATATTTCTCGATATATGACAGTACGTGGGATGGAATTTATTCTAGTTTTGGGAAATGTGAACTGCCTACTACATACAGTTTGTTTACTGACATATAACGGAGGTATAAGTAATATTACTAGTTTCAATATCTTCTCAAATTGAGGCGGACAAGGTGAAAATGCCAGGAGATGTCAATTTTGAGAGGTTCACCTCTATACATACATAAAATATTACATAAAATAATAAAAACATTGTATAAATACTCATTTTAAAAGAATGAAATGCCAAGTTGAGACTAGAATAACTGGATTTATGATATTTTTAATCATGTAAAGTTAGATAATAGGAACAAAGAGAGGAAACTTAAATCAACATTTGACACCTTCGTACTGTACTTACCGATGTAACCTTTCCCAGGTGCCTCCACTGTGGGGTTTGTCAACTCCTGCGTATAAAGAGACAATAAAATCAGTGAACATTTGCTTCGGGTTCATTGGAATAAGGTCTCTGACTGCTGTGTTGATGATCATTCACCGCTTTGATCCCACAGATGACTGTGGTGTTTCCAACCTTCACCAGGGCTGAGCCGTCCGCTGTGGATATGGACCCTGCACAGAGAAGTCAGATTATCCTTCATTTACTGTCCTTCAGTTACACTGGAGATAAGAACCAGCACAATGTCTCACCGATGTTCAGCGTTGTGGTTCTGAATTCTGACAGCTCCCGGCCATCAGGTCGACAGTTTTCTTTCTGAAAAGAGGAAAAGTTTGGATGTTGATGATTATATATACATATATATATAACTATAATCAACTATGGGCTGGTCGTGGACTATTGGTTAGTGTTTTCTTCACTGACCAGAAAGCTCCTGTGGTACTCCAGAGGCTCAGCAGTCCTGGAAGTGCACAAGTTCACACGGAGGGAAGGAAGAAGGAAGGAAGGAGTTATTGGCTCAGCGAGACTGAAACTGTCTCAAATGCATTTAGTGGCAGATCTGTTCATCCGCCTGTTCTGCAGCAGTGACAACAGGACTGTGGAAAGTGATGCTGACTGGCTACTTGCTGCTTCTGTCGTGTATTAGTTTACTATTCAACAACATGTTAACTAGAACAGGACGCAACTCTTGAACGGGTCTGGATGCTGTTAAATGTTTGACATACGGATCGTTTATTTTTTTCCAAAAGCAGTCAACGATCAGATCTAGTCTGGCGCCACGGAAACATGAATAAAACATATAAAAAGCCTTATTTTCGGTGCAATAACTACAGTCTAAGAAGTCTTACTTGAAACCAGCCGCCATGATGTTGTGATTAACCACGTGGGTTTGGTGTACGCACTACGGTGGCCGGTAGGAGGAATCTGTCCAGGGATCAATGCGATTCTGATGTAAATAAAGTCCCACTGATTGATCGGATTTCCACCAACGTTAACGTTGGTTTCTTATTTCCAAACATACATTTTCTCCCCTTTTAAAAAATATTACATTTCACATAGTATAGAGAATAAATCAATAATGTATGAAAATTTGATAAAAGATTTTAAAGTATACTGAATTCTTGTACAACTTTAGTTTTCCAGTAACAGCACAAGAATAATTGATCCCTCTGGTTTTTATAAGGCCACCGCAGTATGCAAAGATGTATCTGTATTTATTTTATGACATATATATATTCAATTTCAGATTCAGATTCAGAACATTGAAAAAGGTAAAATATTCATCATAAGAAGTTAAACTAAATATTTTTTGCCAACTTTCCAAGCAGGTTCACAGGCTTTATTATCTCGCTCAACTGTGATATCAGTCAAAAATAATGTGTTTTGGGTTTTTCATAACTCACTGAATGATGAATTTTCTGTAAGCACGACAATCTAGTGTTGACTTGTGGTTGCTTTTTTATTATTTTTTATCATTAGTGTCAGTAAAACTGAATGTGCTCTGAGGTTTTCCAAAATGATTTGCATAAAGCAGTTATGGAGCAGGTGTATGACAGTGATGTTGTGGGTCTGATTTATGAACATGCAACTACATAATTCTCCAATCTGCTGTGAAAATTACTATGTTTAACCCAACGGGGTTTGATAAATTATCACGGTCGCCCATACTTCATAATGAGCCTGTATAATATGAAGGAGACGCATTTAAAAACCCCTCTTTTATTATTTTTATCAACCGAGCAGCTGCAGTTCCCACTCCCGTCCACCGGGCGGCGGTGTGGGCGTCGCTGCGGGCCGCTCGCTGCTCCCTCGCCTCAAACTGATGACGTGTCGAGAAACACGTCACTTCCGCGTCGCCGCTGTGTTCGGCTGTGATTGGAAGCACGGTCCACTGAGCGGCCCGCAGAATAATGGAAACATAGGGGCCTCGCCTTCGAAACAGTCTTGTGAGCTCGTATTTTCTTGTGTGTGTCCTGGGAAGTCGGAGTAGCGGCCGCCGGACACCGAGCAGAGCCCCGAGAGAGAGAGAGAGAGAGAGAGAGAGAGCGAGCTCTGCGGCTAGCCGCTGTGACTGTCAGCGGCTGCAGGGAAACTTATGGAAGATGGATTTCCTCTGCGAAGTAGTTCAAGCTTTGGTCGCATTGGCAGCTCTCGGTTTGATTGCAGTGAGTACCTATGATACTGAGCTGGTTTCGTCTCGCCGGAGGCCTGCTGTAGCTTGTTTCAGCTTGTGTTTGGGGTCTGTGATGTCAAGCAAAAGCTGCTCAAATGCAGCTTTTGCTTGACATCACAGCTTTTTTCGCAGCCACTGATTGACAGTATCAGTGACAGTGACAGTGTCAGTGTGGCTGTGAGCCTGAGCAGTGCACCATGCTTAGGCCAGATGTGAACCTTTAGTCTTCCTGTTTCTTCCTCTGGTTTAATTATACTTTAATTTGATTAAAATTTAGTTGTCAATTCTAGAGAAGGCATGGCTTAAATGTTCCAAAGCAGCAGAACAAGTATCCAATTAAAGGTGGGGAAACAAAATACTCAAAAGTAGCAACACCAACCATGATTTGCCTAAGAAAAGAAAATACAAACATTTCATTTAGCTCTCTACTACAGCAACATATATACGTAACACACTTGTCCAAGAAAGGAAAGAAGAAAAGCAAAAACACATATCCAATCCAACATGTGACATGCAGAGACAATAAAAGAAAATGATATGAAGTAAAACAATCTGTAAATAGCGTGCAACAAAAAGAAGGTGTAAGGCATAAAATTGAAGCAGGGCACAGGATAAAAGCACTAAAATTGTGGTAACACTAAAGGCTGCTGTGCCTCTGCTGCATTACACATCAGACTTTAATGGAAGTTGCGAAATGCAGATTTTGTTATTGTAAGTATTACACATTATACACATTATACTTGTGACAGCAAGAGTGCCATTCTCATATTTTCCTCTTTCAGGTGCTCATAATAGCACACGTCACTGCCAGGATGGTGAACCTGGCACGCCACGAGAAGGAGAAATACTTCCTCACCGCCACAGGAGAGAAGGAGCTTTTCCCCAGCCTGCATGATCCCCACTCCAGGGAGCTCTCTGTGGTGATCCCGGCCTACAACGAAGAGTTTCGAAGTGAGTGATGGAGGGGGGCACCCGATTGAGTAATCTTTAAACTGTAAACTTTGTGTAAACCCGATTGTGATTGACCATAAAAATTAATGTTAACCTATTTGGGAAATAGTATGTAATTGCATTAGACTGCACATTTACAGCATACTTATAGGATCGGTTACATTACAAGTCTGTTTAAGGACCTAACATTTGTTTGCTGATAGACAACAATTGACTAGTAAAGCATTCAGTTACCATCTAGGTTGGTGCAGTTTAAATCCCATAACACTGTTCTCTCAGGATTCATGATGCTGTGCACCTGCAGTAGGTTATAGGTGTTAATATATGTGTGTGACTGTGTTATTACAGTGCCCGTGATGTTGGATGAAGCTACAGAGTACTTGGAAAACAGACAGGTAAGTGGGCAGCCTCATATGGGCAGTGTTAAGGGACACAACTGAAAGAGTCTGAAAATGATTTAGTCTACAAAGAGATCGTCCTCTGAAAGGTGAGTTAGTCTCAACAAAGAAAGCTCGTATGGCGTAGTTTTTCCTAAAAGGGACAGTAGGTGGCAGCATTCAACTTAAAAAGTGCCTGTTGTGAAATAAATCCCTCATTTTACTTCCTGCAGAAACAGCATCCCTCTTTTACCTACGAGGTCATTGTGGTTGACGATGGCAGCAAAGACAAAACCACAGAGGTGATAATTTTAAACCTTTTTTTTTTTGAGAATATGTTACCAAGGTTTCTATTTTTCCTCAGCTCACTTTTGCCTTGCAAAACATTTCAAAGTTATGCCAGTGGAGATTTGGGTTGTGAGTGAACGTTGTTGTGATGTCCTGTCAGGTTGCCTTACGGTACACTAAGAAGTACGGCGCTGATAAAGTACGGGTCCTGACGCTGGTGAAGAACAGGGGGAAAGGAGGAGCTGTGCGGATGGTGAGACTGTAGATATCAAACTACAGTGTGCCTGAATGCAGCGCCAAACAGTATGGAGTTGATTTGATTTGACATGGGTTTTTTTTTTTCTGTCTCACTTAAAGGGAACCCTGAGCTCCAGAGGGAAAGTCATTCTGATGGCAGATGCTGACGGAGCCACAAAGTTTTGTGACATTGAGAAAGTGGAGGCTGGACTTAATGACCTTGACCCGAAACCGGTGTGGCCGTGTTCAGATTTCGTTCTTCTGTCTGCCATACATGTGTTAATAGAAGGCGGTTATTATTACATGGCCATCCTAAAAAATGTCTGTTTGCACATTTAGGAGAACATGGCAATTTCCTGTGGTTCCAGAGCTCACCTGGAGAAAGACTCGGTAGCTCAGGTAATAGTCTGTTTGTCTGCTTGGAGACCAGCGTGTTGTAGACTGTATCCGTCTCACCATTAAGTAACCACTGTTGTGTCTCTGCCACAGCGGTCTGTGTTTCGTACATTCCTTATGTATGGCTTTCACTTCCTGGTGTGGTTCTTTTGTGTGAGAGGGATCAGTGACACACAGTGCGGCTTCAAGCTTTTCACACGTGAGGCTGCGCTCAAGACCTTCTCCTCTCTCCACGTAGAGCGATGGTAAGGACTCGCACTCCACCATGGGCACTTTCTTACTCAGTGTGATGATGCAATAACAGCTGTCATGTGTCTTTGTGTTTAAAAGAACCTGTTGAGCTGCTGGAACTGTCGCTCATTTTGCAATCACTCAAGCTGATGTTGCTGTGATGTTAAAAGTAATAACATGCCTATCAGTGCTATGGACACATTTAGGCCAGTACTAAAAAAGTAGAGTACATATCCAGTGACTAGACCACTGTGTTTTTTTTTTTTTTTTTAAAGCTGCAATAAAAATGAATTTTAATGCAACTGTTTAATGCACATTTTAATCTTTCTTCTCACAGGGCTTTTGATGTGGAGCTCCTGTATATTGCCCAGTGTTTTAAAATCCCCATAGCAGAGGTGGCGGTCAACTGGACTGAAATAGAAGGTATGTTTTTCATGGAACATGTGGACATGTGTCCTCCCACTGTGCTACCTGTCTGTGCTTTTATAAAGGTCTCTGTTTGATGTGTTTTCTAAGTCTGTGATTGGCTGATTTTTTCTTTTATCTTTTCATAAGCAATTCCTTATTTTAATTTTATAAAAGTAAAATACGATTTTGTTAATAATTGTATATTGTAGGTGTTTATACCCGTTCATCTTTATGGGTGTTATCTTTTCTATTTTGTTCTCTTTTGTTTTGACAAATTTACTGTGTGAGTGTTGCTTTCCTGATGATGCTGTACTCAACTTACAAAACATATTTTCAATTACTTCTTACCCAGGCCTACTTAGTACTGCTATGATGTAGTATTTTCCAATAAAGATAATGTATATCCTAGGAGCAGTAATTCAGCATCAAACTGGCACATTTTGGAGAATTAAAAGCTTGTGCGTTTGCTCCGCCAGGGTCCAAGTTGATCCCGTTTTGGAGCTGGCTGCAGATGGGACTAGACCTGATTTTCATTCGCCTGCGTTACATCACCGGAGCCTGGAAGCTGCAGTCATCAAATAAGACTGAATAGCCAATCAGACAAGCCCTGGTGTCATAGAGACAGCCTATGATAGGGCCGTCAAACCTTTGGATGAGGTGGGATTAACAACTGTGTCATCATTCACTGTAATCAACAGCAAAGACAAAGTGCAGCATATCACATCCTTTTCCTTTCCGGACGTCATCGGATGTGAATTAATGACACAGTTGCGAGATCTTCACGGCCCTGCCTTTTTTTTTGAATTTCGGATTTCGGCTTGTGATGGCCACTGTTACACGCACATTTCTGTTGCCACGGGAACAGAATGTCTGTATGACTGATCCGTGTTCTAAGTTACTTAATGTTTATTTTTGTGGCCAATCAGCTGTAAGTGAGAGAGACTTGTAGTGAAATGTGAAGGATCTGATCATCTGTGTGTCATGATTTTGACAGGGTAGAATGAATGTTACTATATGAGATTTTCAAAAGGGAGGGATTGTACTTTTGAAAAAAACAGGGCCATGGGTTGATGGGCTGGATGACTTGAACCAAAATAAAAAAATGTAAATGATTTAATCATTTAAGTTGTGATTAATTGTTTAAGTAATTTTCCAAGCAAAAATACAAAACATTTGATGATAACAGGTTCTCAAATGTTAGAATTTGCTTATGTGCATAATGTCTTATGTTGCTGTAAAATGAATATTTGGGGGTTTTGGACACATGATGTTGTCACCTTGAGTTCCAAGATATCGAAATGACAAATTATAACATTTCTTAATGTTTTCTGATGTTTTATAGACCATACAGTTAACTGATTAATTAATATGGAAATAATCGTTAGTTGCAGCCCTACTAACTATAAAAACAACAGCAAAGTTTTCATGGCACCATTCAAAGCAGAAGCTACAGAGCGCTTAATAGGAGAAAGAAAAAATGAATAAAAAAGGAGAAAATATAAAAACAATAAGGTAAAGTGCATAAACCACAAAATATAAATTTATGAAATTAAGAAAAAATTAACCTTTTTGTGCACTTATTTTGCTTCTCTCAGACTTTGTTGGAGGCTTTCCAAAGCCTAAGGTAAATGTCTGCATTAGTTTGTAAAAAAGCCAGACTGAACCAGTGATTTCTGATTGAACACAAAATATGCGTTCAGATCGAACGTATTCCCAAGTGTTTTTAAACAGTGTTTAATGCTGTGAGGCAATTTGAAACTTTGGAAAGTTGTATTGTGATCCTCACCCTGCTAATCTTTCTTCAAGTGTTTGATATTTTACTCCAAAATTTAACAGATGCACTATCTCAACACACAGGGTGCACAGTGTGCCTGCACACTGCTTTCATTTTAGGTCACTGGTTCCCAAATTGGGGACCCGGGTCTGTCAAGCATCCTTCAGAACGAACTGTTCAGGAAAATATCTGTCAAATAGTATTACTAGAAATCTGCGGGATCTGACACCACTTTACTTTATTTAATTTGGTACAAATTAGATTTAACAGCTAAAATCCTCAGATTAAGTTAGCTGGGATCAGTTTTATGAAATTATGAGTGGGGGGGGGGGCCTGTATTATCATGAGTTTGGCCTTTCCTTGACATGAAAGCGAGCGGGAAACCCTGGATTAAGTTAAATCATCCCTTTGCCTGTCTCCCAAACCTCATGTGGACATCTTCTTGGAGAGTGTCCAGCAAGCGTTTTTGCGGTCTGAGTAAATTAAGTTCTTCATTGCCCTGTTGTCTTATGCAAGCCTGAGGTCTAGGGCCCCGCTGATGCGGATGTCTCGGGGGGCCTCCCGGACCCCCACCCCCCCACCCCCCGGGGGGATGCATCCTGTTTGTGCCCAGCCTGTCTTGTCTGTGCAACCAGACAAGACACAAGAGAGCCAGTGAATCATAATGTGGCTGCATGTTTGTAGTTTCCTGCCCCAGGAGGGAAATGTTTACATGAGGAAGGTATTTTTTATAGTATGTTGCTCAGACATGAGCTTGAACAAACCAGGCGTTGTTTGGCTGCTTTCTTCTTTCTATGCTCATGGCTGGAGCTTGAACAAACAGCTCATTTGTAGTCTTCCTCGCGGCTTCCCTCAGGGTCCCCGGACCAGACTTTGGTAAACCACTGGCTTTGATACACCCACCACCTATTTGTGGCACCCTGGCACTTGATCCAGGTGGTGCATTTGGATGATCCACCTGGTCTTCAGTGGAGGTGGAGGTGGTGGGGGGGGGGGGGACCATAAGGCTTTAGACCGGATCCCCAGAGTGGGTTTCTCCTCGTGTGGGGAGTATTGTTACGTTCCGCAGCAGTTGCTGTAAACTGGAAATGTCAAACTTGTAGACTCGCTGTCGCCAGCCGGGCTTGCGTCATTAACTGGACCAGTCACGGCACTCCCAGTGAAGGATCGTGTCCATCCGCAGCGAGAAAGACTGCGCGGCTCCCAACAATAGATGATGAAACTGCTTCGATTTTTCAGAGGAGGGGAGAGAGAGAGAGACAGAAAAAAAACAAAAAAAAACAGGAAGCTCGATTTCACAACACGAGGCGGATCGTCCCTCCTCAAGGCGAATCGTTACTGTCACATTGTTTTTGTTTTTTTTCTCGGCTACAGGTGCAGCGTGTGTGTGTGTGTGTGTGTGTGTGTGTGTGTGTGTGTGTGTGTGCGCGCGCACCCCCATGCACATGAAGGTAATAATAGCCGGAAAAGTTATTAAATGGCAGATTTGACTAGGTCCCGGTTGGACTTTCTGTATAACGTCACACGCGAATAAAAAAGAAAAACACTTATTGATTATGAACCGGTTCCCGGCACCTATAATCTTAAGATGCACACCATTTGGAAAAACAATCAACCTGCTGAAAAGAATTATTAATAAATAATGAAATGGGTGCATGCCACTTCCATCGTCATTGCAATGGGATTTGTCACTTGAATCCCTATTCATCTCTACAATATACAATATACTACAGTGAGCAAACAAATACAGAAACATTAATGCAAGAATAACAGGATAGTGGAATAACACCAGACTGCCGCAGACCTTTACCTTTATGATTAACACAGGTAGCCTATAACACACGACTTTAAACGCTGTAAGGACATTATGAAACTACAACCCACGTGTCCTGAGCCCTCTGTTCAGAGACTCTGTGGAGGGAGGACAGGTGTGGCTGTTGTTCCGCCCGTCCTCTGCTCGTTAGAGCCGACTGTGCCTGACTGGGAGACTGGGCAGGGCTCAGGTGGGGGGGGGGGACGCACGCACATGCACACGCACGATCCTACGTGCACGCCTCTGCTGCTGCTGCTGCTGCTGCTGCGGGGCCTGAATCTGAAATCCCTGAAATCCTGGGAAAGTTCCAGGAGGAGGTGGTGGTGGTGGGGGGGGGGGGGGGGTGGGGGGGGAGGCGGAGGGATCTTACATGCAGGCGCTGCGGTTCCAGCCAGGCTGACGCCGCCGAGGCTGTGTGGCGCTCGGCTGGAGGAGCTGGAGGCTCCGGGCTCCGCAGACCTGCGTCAAGGCGGCCGCACGCAGCCGGAACACGGGGCGAGCCCGCCTTCACAACAAAAGAGACCGGAAAGATTCGCCGTGGTTGATCATATACTTTTATTAATGGTTAAAATCATTGTGTAAATCTGCATGTTGACCTTAATGGTGCTCTGGAAAACTAATGAAGAATAGATGTTTTGATTATTTACTCATTACATTGACTTTTTCCAGATGTTGACATCCTAATGAATGAATATTGATTCCTAATATAACATTAGGCTTATGTAGGCGATGTTGTTTTTCCATTAACTAATGTGTATTCCGGTGTGTCTTCTTTATTTTTAAAGTCACATCGTGATTTCATTTAAAACTATTAATATCATTATAAATAAAAAGGAGAATATTAAAGCAGAATTATTATTGGTTAATTTACTCCTCTACCAAAACAATACTGCATAGCTTACATATGTGAAAATTGCAGATCAACATAATTCATATCGCAGCATGTAGACTTAAAATTAGTTATTGATAACTCGTAAATCATTATCTAGAATCGGTCATTGCTAACTTCCACCAACTGCACCGTTGTGCAAAACCGGGAATTTCTCCATAATATGAGCTCAATAATATAGTTTAATCAACAAAAAAAAAAACAACAAAACACAAACAAACACATGTTCACGTATGTTAAATGAATCATAGGCTCATAAAGGCCTAACATGAATTTAATTTATAACCCATACATTTCTCTTATTATCTTTTTTTGTGATCTAGCCCTTTTGGAATCACACCAAACTTATTTTTTTATTTATGAAATAATTTATGAGCATCTCTACTCAAGAACTCATTGTGGTCTTCCCGACAACCTTGCACCACGTTTAGTCAACAACGCTTTTATTTTGAAACGTGCAGCTGGATGCACTTTTTGTTGAGGCTGTCTTGACACTTTCACACACACACACACACACACACACGGTCGCAGACACAATCCACACACACACACACACACACACATACAAACAGACACACACCTTCGCTGCCCCAGTATGCTGGTCTGAACTTCTACAGACAGGGAAGCTGTCTGCGGTGCACTTGTTATCACAACAGAGGTGAGAAAATTAAACAAATATTGTACATTTTCAGAAATTGTCATTTGCTTTCTTTCATCTTTTCTGTTAAATAGTGAAACAATGTAATATGGTTGTTGTTAAACAGTCGTGATACTGTGGTCGCTGGCGCTGTCGGTAAACTTTTTAGATCAGGCGAAAAATTCCTTTATGATCATAGAATGACATGAGTGGGTTTAAACAAACATGATACGGCTGATTATAGATCAGTGATCAATAGATAGGGCTACTATTTTGAGCACAAATGTAAGAATATTACAGAAAAATGGGGCTTCTTTTTGACACTTGGTTGGCTGGTTGAGCTTCAGTCTCCAGTGACATGTTATCAGACTATGACCGGGGGGATTTCTGCAGCTTCTGATCACTTATTGTACCGTCAAGGTGTGCGTCTAAAGGTCTGGGCGCCTCGTCGCAGCAGTAAAAGGAAGCTGGCATGTTTACTTTTACTAAACACTTACTTTTTTTCTTTTTTTCTTTCTTTTTTTTTTTTGGGAAGGGGTGTCCTGGTGATAAAGCATTAGGTAATTAGCCTATCTGAGCCTGCAGACTGGGAGACGCCAGCCTCCATAAAGCGGCAGCGGCAGACTGATGCCGCATTGAGCCTGTGCGCCTTCTGCTGTCATTGTAAACCGCAGCTGTCTGTTTGTCTGCGGGGGAAACCAGAAAGTCAGTCACATTAGTGTCTGCAAGCCCAGGGCACAGTGTGTGTGCGTGTGTGTGTGTGTGTGTGTGTTGATTCACACTGCTTATTACCTGGGGGTGTTTTTGAGGTCCATCTCGTTGAGAAGCCAAAAAGTCCTGGATTTAAGAGGAAACTCTGTTGTGTGTTTTGGAATGATATCATGAGCCAAAAGCTTTTCTGACACATGGGCCAAGGACGTGCTGCTACAGTAGATAGAGCAAGTAGATCACCATAATAAACTTCCTATTTGGTCTTAGACTTTGCTGCATGAATATTTCAGAAAGGTTTGAGGGATTTATGAGAAAGATGGTGCCGCGCACTAAAGCATTATGGTTGGGACTCAAGTAGGCTACTTAAATCTAGTGGGACAGATTAAATACTTACTATACCACCTAGTGTTTAGGTGGACAGAAAGAGACAAACACAAAAACAGGGAGAGCTCTTTCTTTCTCTCTCTCTCTCTCTCTCTCTCTCTCTCTATCTCTCTCTCTCTCTCTCTCTCTCTCTGTCTGCCTCCCTCCCTCTCCCCCTCCTGTCCTGTGATGTGTTCTGGCCAGACAGTATGGCTCCTGGGCGTCAGTGGCATGATCATAGAAGCAGAGGCCAGAAAGGACATTCCTCATTGTTGGTGAATCTAGAAATGAGCTAGGCCATCTTGCCCGTGCTCTTTCTCATAACAGTTTCGGTGCGTGCTTCATTTTGTCCTGGAGAGAATAAGAACCTTGTTGTTCAAGTGCAGGGGGAGATCAGTTCGGTGCAGGCATGGCCTCTGTATCAGTGTCCTGCTGATACAGCCTCATTATCATGGAAATCCACCTCTAATGCCCAGATTGTTAAATATGAGTAGATTTTGGTTATGTGATGTCCAGTCTTTGATTTCACTCCAGACCAGCTTATCACCTTAGTGACTAAACTCCCCTTACAATTAAGTCTCAAGGTCTCTTTTCTACCTAACCTCTCAACTCTTTCTCTAAGCATGCATCTGTTTCAGCTTAATTAGCAGTTAATACTGTCTCTCACTCCTCTTGCCAGATGATTGAAACTTGACCTGGATTTCTGACTGCGTGAGGAACAACCTTCCCTGCAGGAGGCTTCGAATCCAGAGGAGCCAGCTCCCTTCATTGCCAATACAGACAGGGGATTTAGGGTTTGCGCTGCACTGGCGGGAGTTCAACTCCTCCACCAGCGCTGCTCGGAAGTAACAGTGGAATACTAAAAAACAGCCTCTGTTTACACAGACTCACTACCTCTTTTATCCATACCTCTGTCCTGGTTTCTCATTATTTGCCTCCTCACGCCTGTCCTCGGGGGGAACTTGTATCCCTGTAACAGCACCTTTCAGCTCATCTCACCACCCATCTAGTCATCTCATAATGAACTCCTCGGCCTCCATTACGTCCCTCTTCTCCTTCACCAGCCCGGCAGTGAAGCGCCTGCTCGGCTGGAAACAGGGGGATGAGGAGGAGAAGTGGGCGGAAAAGGCTGTGGACTCTCTGGTGAAGAAACTGAAGAAGAAGAAAGGGGCGATGGAGGAGCTGGAGAGAGCCCTCAGCTGCCCCGGGCAGCCCAGTGAGTATCACAATGTCAAACATTCAGTACTAGTCTAGTCCAGTGGTTCCCAGTCTGGAGGTCGGAACCCACCCAGGGGTCACAAGATAAACCTGAGGGGCATTAAGATATGAAAGAAGACAAAACATGCTTCGGCTACTCAAAATAATGTAATTTTTCTGTCTTTAATGTCTAATGTTTTGCTTCGTTCTTGTGAAAAACATAGTACTTTTATTTTATTTATCCTAAAAATTATTCAAATGAAACAATTTGAGGGGGACAAATTACTCTTTGGTGGACTCACAACCAGCTGATATATGTTATGATTGCATTTTATTTTAGGGGTCATAAGGTAAAAGCGTTGGGAACCACTGGTCTAGCCAGTAAAGAGGATGTCCCAGGTTTGATTGCAACATATGCCAGTTATCAATCAATAAATTACTGAAAGTCTAAAATGTGAAATGTATACTACTACATTTATTATTTATGTTCAACATTATTTAAAAAAATATTATATAGATTATTATAACTATTATTCTGTCTAATCACCGTGGTAACAAACACGTATAATCATGGTTAAGGCTTCAAACAAGAGCTGTTTAAACACACAACACAATCTGCCGATTCTGTCACACTGTACTGAGGTCCGTGCGGTTCAATTTATAACCCTTTAGGCAAGTGCGTGACGATTCCTCGCTCGCTGGACGGGAGGTTGCAGGTGTCCCACAGGAAGGGTCTGCCCCACGTCATCTACTGCAGGGTGTGGCGCTGGCCTGACCTGCAGTCCCACCACGAGCTGAAAGCCCTGGAGTGCTGCGAGTTTGCCTTCGGCTCCAAGCAGAAGGACATCTGTGTTAACCCCTACCACTACAGGCGCGTTGAGACTCCAGGTACAGACATTATCAGACAAGATCTCTTACATTTGCTGTAAAACATAAGTCACTGTTGTGTTTTAATATCGTAACAGTAAAGCTTTTGTGGGTTCCGGGACATCTGATCTAATTCAGTGTTCCCGAGCCAAAAGGATTTGCAGTAATATGATATTTTATAACAGCGTCTGGCTCTTGCTCTTGGGTCTCCCTTTGTCTCTGTTCACTCCCTCTCTCCCTTTCTACCTTTCCTTCCTCTCGTCTCCTCTCAGTGCTGCCGCCAGTTCTGGTCCCGCGCCACAGCGAGTTCAACCCCCAGCACAGTTTGCTGGCAAAGTTCAGGAACGCCTCCCTGCACAACGAGCCTCTGATGCCCCAGAACGCCACCTACCCAGACTCCTTCCCTCCGCTGCCCTGCCCCTCCTTCTCCTCCTCCCCTTCCTCCTCCCTCGTCCAGTCTCCCATCTCGCAGAGTTACCCCAACTCCCCCAACAGCTCTGCAGAGCCCGGCAGTCCGTATCACATCACAGGTAGGAATCCAAAGAGAAAAAGCTGACACTTGATACGTGTTGCAGTCTGGTGGGAAATATTCAAACACCTGTCACACAAGCGGGTTGCACTTTTATCACGGCTGTAGCAGCTTCTGACTTCGTGCTTGACCTCAGAGTCTCAAACTCGAGTCTCTGATGAGTGTGCAATCGGTTCCTTTTCCCATGTATCCTCTTCCTGTCATTCGCGACGTGCTTCTCCAGCGGAGACTCCCCCACCTCCGTACAGCATGATGGAGACGAGCCCTCAAGAGGATGTGAAGCCCAGCAACTCCACAGAAACCATCAAACTCACATTTTCCGCTCCGCACAGAGGTAACTTAAGTTCACACAACCGGAGATATACAGAAAGTACAAGTGCATAGCATAGATGTAGTATTTATGCATGTTAAGTAACAAGCAATATACACCATGAGATGATGTACTGAGGCATGTATTCCTAATATCTCTGGATGTATCAGTGAGACTGCTTTTTGACAGAACTGGATTTGCATCAATGTGATTAAGTATCTAAAATGAAACATACCGTAACACTAACCACAGTGCCCACCTGTTTAGATTTACGGCCCGTGTGTTACGAGGAACCAGAGTACTGGTGTTCCGTAGCTTACTATGAGCTCAACAACCGGGTGGGGGAGACTTTCCACGCGTCATCCCGCAGCGTCTTGGTGGACGGCTTCACAGACCCATCCAACAACAAGAACCGCTTCTGCCTGGGCCTGCTGTCCAATGTCAACCGCAACTCCACCATCGAACACACACGCAGGCACATAGGCAAAGGTAGGCTGGACCACTCATACAGATAACACATATCAGAACACAGTCGTATGAATCATTTCTTAAAGGGTTTTATCTGGACTGTACCCAACACATTTTTTCTTCAAAGCACACACAGTTCTTTTTATAGCTACCCAGTGTGTGTGTGTGCGTCACTTCAGGCTTTAAACTCAGCTTTTCTCCTTTTGCTGAGTCTGTCTGGCCAAATATTGTTTTTTCTCATGGTGAGAGTTCAGAAAGCCTGCCTTTGTTGGACAGACATCAAGCGTCTCTGGGTTACAGTAAACTGTCCACTGTGAGGATGAGTGTGGTTTTGAATGAGAGGGGTGACATAAAGGGTTGAGGGTAGTTGGTTCCCAGTTCACAGACAGTGCTGACACTACTCAGACATTCCTCATCTACAAGCGTACATGCCCTTGTGGTTTTCCCCCGACAAAATACGAGAAAAACTGTGTTTTCAGTTTGAATACAAAGAAGTGATTGAATATGTATATATATGATTATATGTTTGCTATACATGTGAAAGAGTTGTTTTTATGCTCTTCTGACATGCTGTGACATTCTAAGTGTTGCAGAGTAAAAGGACAAGAGTTGTCTTTTGCTAAATTCTATACAATTCTGTATCATTTAAGACTATTTGATTTTTCTCCTCCACTCCTCTCAGGTCTACACCTTTACTATGTAGGCGGCGAGGTGTACGCCGAGTGCCTGAGCGACAGCAGCATCTTCGTCCAGAGCCGGAACTGTAACTTCCAGCACGGCTTCCACGCCACCACTGTGTGTAAAATCCCCAGCGGCTGCAGCCTCAAGATCTTTAACAACCAGCTGTTTGCCCAGCTCCTCGCCCAGTCTGTTAACCACGGCTTTGAGGTCGTCTATGAGCTCACTAAGATGTGTACCATCCGCATGAGCTTCGTTAAGGTACAAATGTTTTTGTCAAATTTGGTGATACTTGTCACGTATGACAGAAATGCAGTTGGTGATCATCCTTTAGCTCACATTTTTTCTTGAAACCTATATGGCTTAATAAGAAGGTCTGATATCCACTCTAATATTCTCATCGCAACTTAATATGTTGTTATTTTGACCTTCATGTGCTGTTGAGCGTGTCAAATCCTACTATACATAAGGTGGGATTTCACTTAGCACCCTTAATTGTAATAATTAACTTAACTGCCAACATGCCCATCTGAGATTTATGGTTGTCTCGTCTCCTCAGGGCTGGGGTGCCGAATACCACCGTCAAGATGTGACCAGCACCCCCTGCTGGATCGAGGTCCACCTGCACGGGCCCCTGCAGTGGCTGGACAAGGTCCTCACACAGATGGGCTCGCCCCACAACCCTATTTCCTCAGTGTCATAACGTGAACACACACACACACACACATGCACACACTCTTCGGTGTGTGTGCTCTTGGTATTTCACACAGGTAGTCGTAGATTCTGTATGTCCAGGTTTTCTGCCCTGTGATCCCGCTCTTGACATCTCAAAGTGACAAAAATGTCTGTTCATTATCCACATGAATGACTGAATTTCATTTAGCTAATTTACAGCTTATCTAGTTAAATGATCAAGTGCTCCTTAATTTCAGTAAGACTATGCCAAAGCATTTAACCTCGCTGTTTTCATTGGGACATTAACTGCACTCCAAGACAAGAAAAAATGGGATATATTTATAGGTACTCAAAGACTTGTGTTATTATATGTTGTAAATGTTACTATTGTATGTAAATGTTATTATGGTAGTATGTACTGTATTTCCATGTGTTGACTTCATGTACTGGTTGCTTTTTACTTGTCCCATTAAAGTTGTTTTTTCTTTAAAAACCAAAATTTTTACAAGAATTTAATTTATACAGCTTTTCTTCTCGTGTTACAGAACAAAGCATCACATAACAATATAAAAACAGTCTGAGAAATGTCTCAATGTTAAGTCATAATTTTACTCTCATATTAACAGCAGGGGATACACACTTCAACTTAATAACACAGGAACAACATACAGCACATGACTTCTCCCATGACCAATATTCATCCCAGCAAACTTAATTTGCGTTCCTTTTACAGTTTTGTAATTTACTGTTTGGGCGACAGTTTTAGATAAACGGAGATATGAAATGTGTTAAAAACAAGTCCTGTAAGCCCCACTTAACTGGAAAGAGGCAACACAATTGATTGTCAAATGTAACAACACTTACGGGAAAACAAGGTGAAGATCAAATATTAATTTATAGAACTGAGGCTTCAACATCTGAACAACTTTGACTGGACAATTATAATCCAAATAATAATCATTATTATTGTCACGTGAAGAAAGATAACTAACAGAGAAAATGGGATTTTACAGTAACTAAAGAGTTCACAATAAGTAAACGTGAAAAGAAATGTTGGCTACTAGTCTGCTACTTCAGAAATTCAAACCTTTTGAGGGATTCAGTTCAGTCCACCAGTCTCCCCACGCCTTTAAACATCCCTTGATTACCATGTTATTCTTTCTCCTGCATGGCTGTCTGGCTGGAGAAATTCATGTTTACAGTCTACGGTTATTATCCGTTTATGCATGAAGGGCCAGTGTTTCTTCAGTGTTCTCCTATTCCTCACAGAACTAAGGTGAAACATTGACCGGCCGGCGTCAGCAGCCCTGGAACTGCTGCTGTGATTGGCTGCGGCCCTGTGTGGCCAGGAGCTGCTGCTGCTGCTGCAAGAAGCTGATTACCTCTGGACTCCTGAGTAGTGACTGAAAACACACACACACACACACACACATTTCAGCACAATACAACAACATGTATTTCTGTAGATCCAATGCCTCCTTGTTTTTTTCTGCCTCTGTAGACGGCTTGTTCCGTAATTTCTCTAAACATTACAAACTGATGCCTCCCAGTCTGGGAAAGGGCACAAGAAGCACAATGGCTGTCGAACCTGACCACTTGAATACTTCACAGATGCATGCAAGTTACAAGTGTTCAGCTGTAGTCATACAATGAGAAAAACACAGATATAGAAGTGAGAATAAGGTGAGTCATATACACATGGATGATATATCAAAGAAAAAACCTGAATAAACGAGAGGGGGAAAGTAACAAATGCAGACGCTTTCTTGCAAGTCGGGGACATTTCTTGGCATATCTTAAAGGGAGGGGTCACTGAATAGTTTGATGAGGATGGAAATGATGCAAATCACACAGCAAGCAAAACAAACTGTTCTAGAGGTTTGCGGTGGCCCTTACAAAGATGCTTTATGTTGCCCCCCCCCCCACAATCAGTCACCATCTGACCAGCTATGACTTACCAGTCTTTTCTGGTTGAGGACCTGCTCTATCAGTGAGGGTCTGGCCGGCCGGTCCCCCATGGCACTCAGACGCTGCTTGTTCACAGACACAGGCCGCTCCTCTGAGTTCTCCTGGTTGGCACAAAAAAAAAAAAAAGAGACAAAAACAAGCAATTAACTCGGGGAGTTTTGTTTCTGTTGTGGTTCAGTGAAGTCTGGGAAAAAACAGGGCCAGTGGAACACATGCGCCAATAAGTTCAGCTCCTGGAAATGTAAACTGCATTGTGAGCTGAGTCTTCACCTCAAAATGCCTTTCTTACATGTGGACATGTAGGAAACCACATCATGATGGGCTCAGATTTATGCATCTAGGCATGAAAGTATCTGTGAAGCTTGATCTTACATCGATCTTCCCACTGGACATGGCCTGGTCACTCTTCTTCTTCTTGTACTTGTCCTTGTACATCTTGTTGCGGTGCTTTTTACACATCCACGGTTTCCTCTGCTTGGCCACCTGGGTCGTGGTCTCCGTGCAGCCCTCATAGGTGCACTGTTTGGGCGCGTTGTCGCCCTCCGAGGTCTCCTCGTCGTTGAGCTCCTCCGGGCTGGCGGCGCTGTCTCTGGGGTCCGACGTGTCCAGGACGTCGCTCTCCTCGTCCGGATCGTCCATGTCGTAGGAGGAGGAGGCGTTGTTCTCCGGCTCGTGCGGCGTGATCACATTTCTGCTGTCGACCACGCCGCTCTTGCTCACGTAATACCTCTGCCCGTCCTTGGTGAGCAGCAGGGTCGAGTCCCTGTCCTTGTTGGCGGACGCTGAGTTGTCATCTTCGCTCATGATTGCGGCGAGTAAACACAGAGGAGCGGCGGTTAACTATCTCCCATCCCCTTGCATTCAGCTCACGTTAGCTCGCTAGCCCAGTTAGCTCATAGAGGCATTCGTTGACATTTGCCCCCCCCTCAAGTTACTTATATTAATATGCGCTTAGCTGCTGAGGCGCTATGTCATAAATGCACCATGGTTTGTGGGATAAATCGTGTGATTTCTACCCGGTTACCGTGGTACTTCCACAGGTTTAGCCGCCGGTCGCTGCAGTTCGCTAACAAGGACTTTCTTCTTCTTCTTCTTCTTCGTCTTCTTCTTCTTCTTCTTCGCGGCGTTGGTTCCGTGTGTTAGAGCGACACCTGGTGGTCACAGTAGGAACTGCATGTTTTATATGAAATACATAGAACACAGACCATGACATTTCCATAAAAATATTTTTATAAAACATAGAAGAACCCCTTAATTTTCTTTACAAAATATTAATATAAAATACAGCAAGTACTAAAATTCAATACAAAGAGGTCAATTCTATTTCTCCACTGTATTCTGGTATTGATTTTGAGTCACTGCCTCACATTACATGGAAACTACTGAAAATAATATTTATGTAAAATAGATAAATTATACATTATCATGGCAAGGAGGTGAGCTAACCATCCTCCTGCTGCCAACACTGGGTGAAACAGTAAGAAGACCCGTCTGGAGTGACTGTCTGTCGAATATCCAACTTAAAACCAACTGCACCATGGTCTGTTTTTTTTTAACCCAACTAATCAACAGTCACAGGCCTGCTGTTGTTTATTGGTTATTCAGGCAGTAGTCACAGGGTCAGCATGTTCTTTATGCTCATCACACAGTCAGCAGCCATCACTGAAAGAAGGACACTAAAATGACTGAATTTATTTTTAAAAATGCAACATTTTAGAAAGCTGAAAGTTTTGAAAGGTGTACAGCTTTTCTGGAGGCAGACATACTTTACAGTTACCAAATTGTCACAGAAAGTGTTCAGACCTACAATGTGTCCACTTGGTATAGTGTTCCTGCAGGTAAGAATAGAAATAAACTGTCAAGGTCTGGGAATATGGCTGGCAAGATCATAGGGAAAGCACAGAGGCAGCTGTCTGAGACCCAGTATTTGCTCTGTAACAGGCAGAAAACCGTGACGCAGAGTGAAGAGTTCTTCATATTCTTTTTTCATTAAACTTGTAAGCTCTCCTCTGGAAGGGAATATAGGACATAGGGGGACAAAAATGTTTAAAAAAAAAGTATTATCTATTTTTAATCTTGTGTGCAACTTCCCAGTTTCATCAAATATCACCTGCTCACCTTTAATAACCTGTACAGCCTTAGTGGGATGATGTGCATTTATTTGATAGGAAACATTTACAGTTAAATAAAAGTGTGCAGCAAACTTTTGGGGAAGATTTTGAGATCCTTGGAGGTCCATGAAAACAGCAGTTGTTTACTGCCTGTCTGTAATCCAGTCACGCAGCAAGAGGACTGCAAAGCCACGGACCTCTACAGACGGAAGTTTTAAAATCTTACACCAACTTAACCCATTCAATCACATTAGAGCTCTACAAAAGAGACGGACAATTTGTTTTTGAAACATTTTTTAATTATTACTATTGTTATTGATAGACCATTGTTGAACAGAGGTACAGGTATTGGTATTGCAAGATTGTAATACTGTGGTGCAGCTGTGAGAGCACTTTGGTAAACCACATGTGCCCCTGTGCTGGAGAGAGTGGATTTCAACAGCATAACAAATTCATACTGACCTGGTCAATATGGCGGCACATTACTGTTTATGTGTGATAATGAGAATAAATACAGAAACTTACAGACAAGTATAACAACTGCAGGGAGATCATCTGTAAAACTCTGCATTTCTCTCACTCCTCTGGCTTCTCCTCTTTTCCTCTCACATCAGTTACTGGAAATCCCTTTACTGGTGGCTTTTGCAAAGGAAATGACATCATTACCAGTCTGACAAGAAGCAAAGATGGCAGTCTCTTCTTCTTCTCCAGGTTTGTCTGTGTAGGTTCATCCAGGTGGCACAACGTCAGGTTGAGATGATCTTCAACTCAACTTGTTTCATTTCAACCTGATGATCTCCTTTAGATTATGTTTTTCTTTGCTGACTGACTGATACACATGTATGACTGATTGTTTTTTCAATTTTTTTTTTTACAGTTCTCATAGACTTAATACTAGTAAAGAAATATACTGTATTGTGAACTATCAAAATAAATAACATTATGTTATATACATAACATATAAACAATACCTCATCACGAAACCGTTTTTTAAAATAAGAATAGGCTACTGTATGTCTGTCATGCTTTCATCTGAATAAATGAAGCCATGAATGAGGTTGTACAGAGCTGAAATAAATCCTCTTTTACCCTTTTAACTGTACTGCTTTCCAAGAGTGCTGCTGGTTCTCCGGTATCCATACCGTCTATCTCTCAGACCTGTTTGACTGCACCTAGACTGCAGTACTTTGTGCAAATAAGCAGCCCTCATAAACTGTTAATTGTATACATTTACCACCTAAAACATTTCTCCAAACCCATATAAGTGGTAAACGTGGGCTGCAACAATTATACCTTTCGTTACTGCTGGAATATGTGGATGAAATATGCCTTTAGTGTTGGAAAAAGAAATGTAAACAAGGCTTCCTATGTGTAGCCTACATGAGAATCACAAAATATCAAGATTAATATGAAATCAATACAGAATGATTGTGAAAATGTGCGCATTGAGGAAAAAATGTTCAAATGTTAGAGTTTGCTACACAAGCATCCGAATACTGCTGAATTTTGCGTATCAAGATGTCATGAATGAAGCGGTTAACAAAATTACAAGGAGGAATCAAATGCACCATTATTGTCTTAATAGCAGTTTGTGTAAAATGTAAACTGTAATACTGCAATCCAACATTACAGGAAGGCAACGCCAATACTGTGTGGAGCACAGAATTATAGTCAAGTGCTGTCTTTATCTCTTTCAGTGAACACTGTTTTTAACACATTTGTAAGAAAAACGCATTTCTCTACATATTGTAGCTCTCTAAATGTTCTTCAAGTCTACGGTACCCTATATAAAAAATTCTGAGCTCTACTTCTACACACTTTTCCGTTAGTTTCGTTCCACCAAGCTCTTATTTCAACAAAAAGTCATCCTTTATGAAAAACGGAAACACATATTTTAAAAAATGCAGTGAATAAAGAGTGAATAAATAAGGTTCAATAAAACATGAACATTGGTCCATATTCTCATATTGCCGTGTAGAGCTACTCCACCATAAGGGAGTTTCCATGTTGAGCCCCGATCATCACTGAAGGGTAAACAATACTGTGGCCCTTTCCCGCTCCTTGAGCTCTGTAACATGTGCTCAGATGAGACAATGTTAAAAAGAAATAAATGAAAAGTCTTTCACCTCATTCTGCCTTCTCCCTCTTCCTCGTGATCTCTGTTTCTTGTGGCCTCTTTAGTCTTGCTCCCAAACGTGTTACCCTCTTTATCTTTATCCACCCTTTGATCGATCTTTCCTTCGGGTTTGGAAAGATGGATTCAGGAAATCTAAAAGTTCTCTCTGATTTTTTTTTTTTGTTTTTCACTCCATAGTTTTCCCCATTCCCCACCAGCCTTAGATGAGAGACTGTGGGGAATTTATTGTCTCCTCTTCCTCCTCCTCCATATAGAGGGAGGAGCTGGATGAGGATGTTCCTTCCTCGCTTACTCTTCCTCCTCCTCCTCCTCCTCCTCCTCCTCCTCCCTTCCGCCTCCTCTCTAGAAGGGCGAGTTGGGGGAGCAGGCGGTACTGGCTGAGCTGATGGAGATGTCATCAGAGTCAGATGGGAGGCTGGGGTTCGGGGAAGGGTCGGAGCAAGTTTCAGGGGTCAGAGAGGGAGGGGCCACGGGCAGGCCGGGGAGGCAACTGGGAGGCTCCGTCCGTAGTGTTTTTGTTGTTGATGTTGTTACTGTTGTCACCGTTGGCATCATCTGCAAAGGCAGTGGCTTCACATCCGGGTGGCGTCCTCGTCTGAGAATCTGCCCCTCCTTATCAAGAGTGGTGGCCTGAATGAGGGAGGAGCGGGAGAAAATATGATTAGATCATCTGATGGAGGGATCCAGTAACACAGTGGATAGTCCAGTGTGGAGGAGCTGGATAGCCTTGCTGTTTTAAAGTGAGTCATTTTTCGAAAGGAGAAATAACATATCCTCTTATGAAAAGTTAAATCCGCTTGTCAGTGTCCAATTACTGTAAATACCAACGAGTGAATTTATAACTATGATCCTTTATAACCATGCACCTCTAGGTCCTCCATAAATCAATGGTGGATAAAGTCACGCAACAGGAGTTGGTCAATGGGAGCTGAATAGCAAGCCGTGGTGTTAGTAGGAGGCAGCCAGACAGGGAGCATGACATTAATCAAAAAATCACTGAAACTGACAGCGACAAGCAAGGGAACAGGGTTATTTCTTTGGAAGGCAGCATTCACAAAGAAATTGCGTAAACAAAAAGTGACTGTTACTCAGTGAAAACCTCAGCAACACCAGTTTGTTCACTTTGTTATAAAATAAATTGGTTTTGGAGTACACGTTCAGAGACATTTAGGAGAAACATTCACAAGGGTCATTTTAACTTGCACTTCCTTATTCACACAGTCAGAAAATCAGGAGACTCTTATGCACAGTGACACAACACACAGGACAAGGCTTTATCAAAAGACAAGACGACAACGATGCATGTACTATGTGAAATATGTGTTTGCAGCGAGCGGGGGCTGGGAGGAAAGACGCAAAAAGCCAAGCACAAAGACCACAGTGCAGGGACAACATAAAGCTGTCAAAGCAGCACAACAGCAGCCAGTCAGAAGGGCTGCACAGAGGAAGGACAACATCGATTTTCAGAGACACTATTTTGGTTTGTTTTGATTTGTCGCTGGTTTGTGACCAGCTACCCAGTTGTGTCTCTATGGAAACCTGGCGTACCTTATCCAGTACATGGCCGGGTGCTGGTAGAAATCCAACGACCCAGATCTCTGCATAGAAAAGCTGTCATCCAACTGAACACAAAGAGAAACCAGCACAATCAATTGAAATATCAGTTTGTTTTAAAACAAAAAAAATAACACAAGTATCTGACTTCTGTATGAACCTTTCAACTTAGTGTGATAACAATATTTTTAGATGAAACGACGAATCTGTCAGACCAGTTTGTTTATGGGTACTGTAGTTTTTACTTACAGAAATGACTGACACTCCTGCAGTGGTGTCGTTGACCTTCGGACTGGTGTTGAAGTGCTTCTTTATCTTCCCAGCTACTGACAACTGATGATCATTCTCACATAGACCCTCATCCTGAATTGAGCCAGGGAGGAGAGGAAAAAAAAGTCAGTACTTATGGGAAAAATATTGCAACTCAGTAGATGTGAAGGCTCAATTAACGCTGTACTTACAGTGACCCAAGGGTGCTCTAGCACCTGGAGGGCAGTGTATCTCTGATCCACCTCCACCTCCAGCATGGATCGAATCAGCTCCTTCAGCAGCAAACAAACATTGGTGAGTTTTTATTCCCTTTACATAAAGTGAATGTCCTCCAACGTGAGGATCCATTCACAATACACACAAACAGACCATACAGTCCATACAGACAGAAATATTCACCTTTGCTGTCTCTGACACGTTGTCCCAGTACGGTAGAGGAAATTCTAGCTGTCCCATTAGTATCTGATCAAAAAGCACTTCTTGATCGTCACTGCTCCTGCAAACGAAACAAATATAAATAAAATATTGCTCTGATTAACATTGTTTACAGGAGTAAAGATTTAGTGGAATTTCACTTTGTGGAGGAGCTCTTGCTGTTAGCTTACCCTCGAAAGGGTGGGAAACCACACAGCAGGATGTAGGTGATGACTCCAGCTGCCCAGATGTCCACCTTAAGGCCATACCTGCACACAAAAGATAAAGAAATATGATGACTTAAAGGCAAAGATATGAAAAAGAAAGGTAACTGTAAACATGCACAGCAGCATCGTTCCTTTTAAGACAACATTTCAGAAGAAACAAGAGATGTTTCTTCTGTAATCTGCAGTCTAACTGCATTAACACATGACTCATAAGTTGGCCATGGCCTGTGTGTTATCCTCTGATTTGTAACCTCAACTCTGCTTCTGTAGCTCTTACCCTGTTTCTGCGATGATTTCAGGTGCTACATAAGTCGGGGTCCCGCAGACAGTGTAGAGGGGCCCATCCACCACAGTCGCCAAACCAAAGTCTCCCAGTTTCAGGCTTTTGCTGCCATCTGCATGCTCATACACCTAAACACATAGAAGATGCACGTACAACAAATGCGGTTAAAGTAGGATCTTAAATGGCTGCGTCTCCTCTGTCTGCAGCTGTACTTGGGAATCTTGCTGGAGTGTGTGAGAATGTTAAATTATTAAGTCTCCTAAATATAATGTGTGTGTAATTCATCTAAAGCTTCGATGTGTAATATTTCAAATTCTTTGGTTTCTGTTTGCAGAAAAATGGCACTAGGGATGATTGACGCAGTCTCAGCCCTTCAATCTCAGTCCTGGTCAAATCCGAGGGGGGACTGGGGGGTAGCAGTATGCCTGGCTGTCTGCTACAGTGTCTTTTTTGACAGTACCAGTGGGGGCCACCAAAGTCTGAAAATTCTAGTGACTTGCAATTAGCTATTGCACTAAGAAGTAGTTCAATGTACTGTACATGTTTATGTGTGTGTATGTAAAAGGGGGTGGGCAAAATTACAGTAGCACCTTATAATATAATATGCAAACAAAGGAGCCATAATTCATATTCTTATATCAACAGCTGTTCAAATTACTACACACATGTGATTAGTGATGAACCCACAGAGAATGATCACAGACAAAGTTAAAGTCAGTGCATCATTTAGCAGCTAAAGAGCCAGATATTTCCCTCAGGAGCTGGTGTAGACAAAAAAAAAAAGAAAAAGAAAACAGAGCTAAATGGAGCGTGACTACTGGACTTGACACAAACATGACTCCAAATAAATGCAAGCGTTGCTCCGTGTCTGCTGGATGTGTCAATAAAACAGTGTGCTAGCATGTCTTTGTTCTTCTTTTTTGGGGGCCCCCAAGTGGCCAGAAAATCAATCAGTTCATACATGACATCTAACCACAATTGTGATTTTACGGAGGTAATGCTTATTTCCAGACTTTCCTACATAGCTGAATGTTTTTTTAGTCCACATGCCACATGTATTTGTATCAGGACCTTTAACGATAAAGAAAGAGGACACCTTATTGAAACTAACTGACAAGAGCCAGCACCCAGGAGGGAAGCATTTCTCTTTTGTCAGCGCACTCAACCTCAACCTCAGCACTTCTTATTTAATTGTAACAGCTGGACAGCAAAGAAGGGGAGACAGCTATGGCCCCATCTTAGGTCAGCAGGGGTCTTGTGGCAACAGAGGCCACTTAACTAGCTTTGGAGTGGAACACCGAGTCTGAGTCTGGCCCGACCAATCTCTCGTAATGAGTGACTCGGGGTGGTAGAAGGTGCAGAGGAGGGGTTGAAGAACAGCAGTTGAGGGAACGGGAGGAGAGGACAACGAGCAGGTCGACAGAAGGGAGAAGGAGGGAGGGAAGGCGCAGATGAGGGAGGCTGGAGAAGGAGGTGTGCGGGAGGTGTGAGGGCAGCGGGGATGAGTCATCTCTCTCCTCTGTGAGAGTCCGGAGTGAGTGATATCACTGTTTCATTCAGAAAGGAGGGAGGCTATACTGCGGCAAGTTACGTGACCATGTATACAGTGCGGACACACATGCACATGCACTCTGCGTGAACTCACCAGCAGGTTTTCTGGTTTGATGTCTCTGTGCACAATGTTGAGGCTGTGGAGGTATTTGATGGCGTTGGCCAGATTGTAGAGCATGCCGCTGGCGTCTCTCTCTGTGTATCTGTTGGCAGAGGTGATGGCATCGAACAGATCTCCCCCCTGTGGACAAATCATGATGGACGGGTGTGTTAGGAACAATGTCACAGCAGTTTCTTTGGTGTTTTCAAACAGAGAACCTGACAGATTCACTTCACAAGTTTTCACAGTTGCTCATCTTTTCTGCTGAAAAAGACTTTTTGGCAAGAAAGTTGGAGGTTTTTGTTTTCTCAGCAGCTGGAGGGGTAAACCGCGTCCTCATTCCTCACCTTGGTGGAAGCATCTCCTCCCCCTGTCTTTAATATTTCTCTTTCAGTTTTAATTCGCCTTCTCCTCTTTCTGTTTGCTTCATATTTTTCATTCTGTATGACTCTCACTCTCCTCCTACCTCTCTCTCTGAGTGGACTAAATGGAACAGAGGCTTAAAATAGGGCTGAATCTCTCTCTCTCCCTCTCTTTCCCAGCACAGACTCAGACACACTGTCAGCATCCGACCTGCACAGCAACAGTTATTTAAATATGAGAGCTGTCAAATGCCACAGCTCAGCCACTAACCAGTGCATTTGCACTTCTACCTCCACTGTGTGTGTCCACTAAGTATACGGACACCCAGGCATTACACTTATATGTGATTGTTGAAGATCTCACTCCAAATATGCTGCTCCGATCATCCTCCATTCTTCTTTGGAGGCTTTCCAGAAGATTTTTTCTCCCATTCAGCTACAAGAGTAGTGGGGTCGGCCAGTGATGTAGTTTGATGAAGCCACAGTTGGCATCCCAAAGGTGTTGGATGGGGTTGAGGTCGGGCCAGTTAAGTTCTTCCACAACATCTTTTTTAAAAACTCTTTCTTTGTCATGTTGAAACGGGAAAGGGTCTTGTCAAAACAGTTGCGAGTTTTCCCTTAATTGGAACTAAGGGACCATAGCCCAAAACAGCACCGGGAAAAAAAGACACAAAACTATGTGTATAGCATACTTTTGGCCATATTTTGTATCATCTCGCTCCCTCTTTCAGTGCCCTTACCATTTGCCTCCCCTTTCAGTGTATCCATCTGTCTCTCTCCCTGTCTCAGTCACTGTCAGTCTTGAAGTGACTCTTTCCACCTCATTCATCCACAGCCTCCACTCGATCCTCCTACTTTGGACACACTCACACACACACACATTTTTGCCACAGATTGCCTCTCATCTATATTCTGTAGTACTCTACACCACAACACGAACAGATGGATCACATTCCTGGCTCCTGAATTATGCACAAACATTTCTTGACTCAGAGAGTGAGAGAGAATAAAGAATGTGAACACACGAGCGCTCGAGGCCACAGACCGATTCTCTCAATCCCACACTGTGCGACTGGTTGGAATTCATCATCTGCTTCACTGATTGAATGCTGCTGCTCTCTGTCTCTGTCACTTCTTCTGCCTCCCTGCTCTCCTCTGTCACTCTTAAATTGGAGATAATGATCACCAACATACAGTATATGGAGAAAACATCTATTCATTATCTTAGTTTGGCCAAATATCCCAGCCTGTCTATAACCAGAGCAGATGACGTTAATATGAACACGTAATTACAGTATACAATCATGGCCACACACCTTGACCAGCTCCATGACCAGATAGAGTTCGTTGTAAGTGTCCATCTCCTCTATGAGCAGGACGATATTTGGGTGTTTGACTCTGCGGAGGATGGCCACCTCGTTCTGGATCATGTGTTCCTGGAATAAGAATTGAAATGGATTTTATAGCCAAGTGAAACAAACTCATTAAAGGAATAAAAAGTACCTTAACACCAGGTTGAAAAAGCAGTGATTCTCTGCCCTCTCTGGCTGAAAGTTTAAAGTCTGTCCCACGTCTGTGATGGTGCGATGGGTGTGGTCAGAAGTGTGCACCTTTAACTACACCCGACAGTAATGGCATGGTAAGCGAAAAAAAAATGTTCCGATGGTGTTAAATTACTCTTTAAGTGACACATCAGCCTAAAAATGTAGCTGAAGCCATTTTTTAAATCATATTTCCTATTAAGCTAATCCTGCATAGGAATTGTGTGCACTGATGAACTGCAAAACTGAATATGTTTTCATCTGAGAGCTTAAAACCAGGTTGTTTTTCTTAGTTCATAGTTTTTCTTAGCTGTTTCTTAGTTTTATTGACATTGAAAAGGTTAACTTGTATTAACATATCTTTGTACAGTACTCTTTTGCCTTTGGAGTCATAGTTGGCAGTTTACCTTGCCTCTACATTTGCCCTTGTTGATGATCTTCAGAGCATATTCCCGTCCTGTGGAGTGCTCCACACATTCCCGGACGACTGCAAAGTTCCCATCGCCTAACATTCGTCCCACCTTGTAGCGGTCTGATATGTAGGACGGCACAGCTGGAACCTCATCGACTAGAACCTCAGCTGCAGGGAGGAAGCACAAGGTTTAGAGCAGCTGAGGGACTCAAGAATGTAACCAATGTTTTGTACACTTTTTTCAGGCTGATTAAGATTCATTGTATACACACAGCCATTGTATACACACAGTCATTGTATACACACAGGTAAGTACATAGGACCTCAATAAAGATGATTAAAAGCAGATTTAAACCTAAAAAAAAGAGCTCTAGTTACTTAAGGGCTCTAGTTATGGTTGACATTTTGTCACTCTAGGGCTCTGCAGAGTGCTCTGTAAATGGTATTCAAGCTGGCAAATATAAAATTAACTACAGAACCAAATGGTAAATCAAAATGAAAATATATGCAATCATTATTCAGCTAGCTAAATATGAATGAATTTATATAATTTGAGAAGGTCCTCTGGGTCCTCTTTAAGTAAATAAAACCAAAAGTGCAGTGAAGAGATGAATAATGTTCTTGGTATTTTTCCTTCAAAATGTACCAGTACATCATTGTTTGTAGTGTTACAGAGTTTAATGGAGTAAGAGGAAGCGAAAGACACCAGAGGGGGGGAAAGGTGTGAGGAAATGAGGTGATGAGAACAGGAGGTACAAATCAGAAGAGCAACAAAGAGACAGGAGAGATGAGAGAGAGAGAGAGAGAGAGAGAGAGAGAGAGAGAGAGAGAGAGAGAGAGAGAGAGAGCTGCAACAAAGGTCATGAACATGATTCAGACATGCATGATATTTGCGAGTACATCGCCGTTGCCCACTGATGGACAGATGGGACGTTCTTGTAACATAAATTTTCCTCACCTTCAGTAACAAGTCCATCCCCATCTTCCACTGAGCTGGAAACTTTAGTGGAAGACAAAGAGGTGGAAGAACCCTGGGACCCCTGCAGAGAGGGAGAGGGGTAGACAGACAGCAGGATGGCAAGAGAAAAAGGGGAGACAATTATTTAAATCTGCATAGATAAGTGGAAGTGTATAGTTTGCAATCCACTCCCCACTCATCATAACACAATGAAACAGTCCCTTCTGCGATAATTCCAGCTGAAAGGTATGTGTACGTCAAAAAATAGACAAAAGGACATTGTGAAACTCGTCTCATCCTCAGAACATCCTTAAGTCTGTCTTTGTGTTTGCATGTTTGTCTGTGGTATTGTGCTGCCCTGTGTTATGTGTACACTGTGCTCACAAAATGAGCCAGAGCAGATTTACTTAAGCTACTCAGCTGAATATAAACCTTTACTTATTCTGCAAAGCACCTGTGTGTGTCCACGTTGGACAGACGGTTGCATACCAATGAGCTCCTCTTTATTCCCAGAACTTTAAGTATAATTCCTATCTATTTCCCCCCCAGTCCTTTCACTCCGCAATACTAGCTTTAATAAAACATAAAAACACAGGCTTTGGTGACACTAATAAAGGCAAATGAATACTGTCTTTCATCTAGTTGATAAGTAGGAGGTCATTATGGCGAAAGAGAGAGGCTGAGATGCAAAGTCTGCATCTATCTAAAGACAAAAACTCATTACGCCCTCCACCTCCTAACCTTCTGTCTGGTTGTCATGGAAGCAACAAGGGCGGGGAGCGAGGATCTAGTTGGGACTGTAAATGAGAATCTACCCCTCTTGTATTTCTGCCTTTTTTATCTATTCCTGCCCATTTTTCTGTTCTTCTCTCCTCCAAAGCTTGGACAATTTGATATGCTTCATTTGTCTTAGCAGGCACCTGTCAGGACGGCTAGTCTCTTCATTTGTAAGATGAACATATTTCAAGTGTTCAATATCTATCTCTCCTTTCTTTCCTTAGTCTCCTTTCTCATGCCTTACAGTCCATCCTGAGGATACAGCAGTGACATTTTTTTTGTGGTTTGGGGCTTTCTCAAATAAATCCCATGGGTGCTGCTGGCACAGTAGCCTGGATAGTGATAGAAGTCGAAGCCATCACAATTTCTCTAAATTATAAGTGAAGCCCCCTGGCAGATGTGAATTATTAACAAGTGCAATTTGATCTGTAAATGGTCTGCGCTATTTGTGTGATGCATGAGCCAATCTTTATGTGCAACTTGCCTGAAATGTTGAACCTAAAGAGAGCATTGCATCAGCAGTTTGTTGGCGACCACGTCTGACTAATGTTGTCTAGTTGATGATTCATTTTTTGTTCCATCTCTCATTTCAGTGCAGGTGTAGTATTTTTGCTGCTCTCGTGATGACTTCATACCGCATAGTATAATTCACACATCGATCAGTCCTGACTCCTTAGAGGAAATATGATCTAAAAAGTGTTGCAGAATTAATGGATGCTGGCCGTTGTTTTGATAATAACCCAGCATGCATTTGCAACAGGGTGATGTGGTAAAGGAGGACAAATTTGGCATCAAAGAATTTAAACAATTCAATATTATGGTGGTAAAAGTTCATATAACAAAACTTCTTAAAACAAAAACCGTGTCAAATTAAATCTGATATCATGGTTCTGATTTTACAAAGCGGGTTTTGTGCCAGCATGTATGTACAGAAAGGGGTGCAGACCATAATTCACAATATAAATGTATTTTTCATTTGATTTCGATTCTTTCACCCCGGCCTCATGTGAACCTCTTATTTCTACGGTGTCCAGTCAGACTGCGAGACAGCCTGGAGAGCTCGCTGTCATGGCAGAGAGAGGAAAAGGCGACCCATCGCAATGTCTTAAATCTGAAAACTATTTACAGAGCTGGGCTGCCCTATATCTCTGCCCAAGTAGCTGTCAGCTCTTTTTACTCATCTCTGCTGCTGTGACCTGAAAGCCACCCAGGTGAATGTAGCTGTGAGTCAGGCTGAATTTGGTTTATGTAACGTTGTTTTTGGTCAGGCTCTCATCCCGGAACAAGAAATCTCACCTAATGCCCATAAAGCCGACGACCCTCCTGTGCTTTATCTACTGAACAATCTTTCTTCCGCTCTTTTATTTTGTCATCCCGACTCGTATATTTACCTCTCTTGTGCCCCTTATCTCACATCCAGCCCTGTTCTCTACTCGCTTTCTCATTTTGAACTCCTATCTCTCTCTTCCTGCCACCGAGGGAAACAAAATACTGTTGCTATGGAAACTGCTCACAGAGAGGAGAGAGTCAGCTTATGAGACTTCCAGTGTGGAGACAGAAGCCTATATATGGCCATTTCCTGTCGGCGGGCTGGGAGGTGGGTTCAACCTTCTATGAACATTGTGTCTCTTTTCCTGTGTGAAAAACTACCAGACAGATGGAGTGACAGACAGAGTGAGAAAGACACTTGGAAAAAGAGAGGGAGAGACGGAGAGAGAAAGGGAAACGAAGAGACAGGAAGAAAGATGTATGGAGTTTGTTGGTCTAGTTGATATTGATCATTAGATTTGGCAGGAACTGCCTTGTTATTGTTAGACCATCCAGCTTTCTCCCTGTTGCACAACACAACATACACTATTCCTAGCTCTACATCTCTAGACTTTTGCTCTGGCTATGACTCACCCCACTAAAAAACACTCTGACAAACCTTTTACATCATGGCTGCAGCCACTGCTCTTCAAACCCGCAAGGGCAACTGAACTCTGCAACTGAATACTGATCAGTGCATAAATGTGAATTAAACAGGATGTCCATGATTGACCTTAAACGTGGAGCATCATCTCAAAAGCAGATGTGTAGCAGTACAAATAATGATTTATATTCTGTAGGTGAAAAGCAAGTCTTCCAACTGTAGAATTCAGCATTAAAAATGCAGCACACATTTAAAAACCTCGTCCTCAATGCAACTGTTTGAATCTGATTACGTCCTAAAGCCTTTTTTTCTCTCTGTTCCTCAGGCTTATAGAGCCAAACCTCTCCAGCAGGATTTCATGTCACTTTCACTGTCATGCAATATCCAGCAAAAGCAGGATTTATTGGTGTTTGCTTCAGTGGAAAAATCTAATAAGCTTCGATAGAAAAAGGGTACTTTGTTTTGTCCCAGGTTTCTAGTCTGTCTGTCATAAGAACCCAAGGTACAAGAAATAATATTTCTTGGTTCTTATTTTGGTCTAAACGGACAGGACAAATAATCTATTTGACTCTCGTCTGAAGAGATCACTGTTTGGGGATTCAGTGTCTCTGCTCTGCCAGTTGGACACAGGGAAGTTTTCTAATCACGATACTTATGGACTGCAATCCCGGGGAATCACAGGACCATGATTAAATGCTTAAGGGAACATTAAAAAATGGGAGGGAGACTTGGGCTGCCTCACTCAAAAAAAAAAAAAAGCCATCCAGAACAGAAGCAGTGGGACAGGGGAGATGAACACAACTCTGGGACTGCGTTTGTGTTGTAATCATTTGTCTGCTCTCCTGAATACAGACATTTTAACAAAGGAGAACCGCTGATATACGAGCATATGAAGACAATCATCCATAATCGTCCTCTATCTACTGAAAGTATTTGTTTTTGTATGTGATGAACATGATGAACTGTTAATCAACACAAATGAGAAGGGAAAAAAAAGCACAAAATGAAAATTAAATGACAATGAATTTAATGATGACATCAACAAATGGAAATTAATACATTGAGCAAAGAAAATACAAACAGAAATAAATGAACCAAGAAGAGCTGGCAGCCTTACATGAGAAATTCACAATATGTAGATGAACCAAGTTATCAAGTATAATTTGCCTGTGAGTCGAGTACACACAATTTTCATATTTACATATCTTACGTATGTAAATGGAAAAAAGGGAAAAACAATACTCTGAAGCCCTCTGCAAAATGTGATGTTACTGATTTTTTGATTCATTAATTATATGTAAATATGAGCCAGATGTGAATAATTTGTCATCAATTTGAAGGAAAGGAACATGGAAAAAAAAGAAATAAGTGTTTCTCAGTTCTTCATGTGACACAGCCAGTCTTGTTGGCAGGTATAGGAACAAAAATTGGAGAAGCCATCTATTAATGACAACAACACAACATGAAATAAGAAATATAATAAAGCCAAATAACAAATACAGTCCTTAGTAACAACACACTCACATGGATGAGATGAGACAATTATTAATAAGTTCATAATACACAGGTTATCCTTCAGTCTGCTTTCTCTCTCTCTCTCTCTCACACACATACAGACACACACATAATTTAATTATGAATCACGCGACACCAAATATGGACGATAAAAATGAGAGATGGAGCATGCAATTCAAAGGATTATGAACATGAATGACTCAATGGTGAGAGGAGGATGTAGGTGACATACTACAGTTGACAATTAGCACTTTCTCTCATACTCTCACACAAACAGCTGCTGTTTTGGCATCAGAGACCTTCTGTTTGTCCTGCCTTCAATCTGTTGGTCACCACTCTGTGTGTATTGTCTTTTGTTTAGATGCACCATTAGATGTGAAGAACAATGTCTGTGTTTTTCACTCCTAATGGAGCAAAAAGACAACGACAAGAGCCGTGACCTTGCCAGCTCTTTCGATTCATCTGTATGGGCTTGAGATTTTATATTGACAGAAAACACCATATTCAGGATGTGTGTCTCTATAGGTTTAATATAAAACATTAAAGCAATATGAATATGGAAAGCTAGGGGGCTTTTAGTGAAGCAAGTGACTTTGAAAAGAATATCATTGGGGGTGGGGGGGTGGGGAGAGGGGGATGGATGACTTTATGAATGTAAACCATTATTTTATGCTTCTGTGGCTAACTCGTAAAAATGGGTCAAACTAGCGTTCACCAAGTGCATTAAATACATAACATATGCAAGTGTGCATGAAGCTGACTGTCTACTGCCTTCACACAAATGGGGGTTTCATGTATAAACGTGTTTTTTCCGGAAGCATACATAAACTGTAAGTGATTCTGTGGGCAGTATGAAGATGTGTGCATGTCTGTGTGCTTGCAGCTATGTATGTGTCAAAAAGGAGAAGAAAAAAAAGCCAAAGTGCAATGCTATGTCTGTATATTCTGCTCGGGGAAATAGGTTGTGGTGGTCTGAGCCGTGCAAGCACCCTACATCAGGCAGCAAAGTGCCTCTAAGTGTTTAAATGCAGGGTCCAGCGAGGTGAACTATTTAAATGCAGTACTCGTAGTAGGTCAGTGAGGCTCTGTGGCTGCTTAGGAAATGGATTTGTGGTTGCTTTCAATGCTTTAGTAGCTGAAATTACAAAAATATTTTTCTTATTTCTGAGTTCCAGAAGTGTTAAAAACAGATAAAATTCAGGTTTCATTTTAAGGAAAAGGGTAATTTCTGAGTCATCGTTTGGATTGAGTTATGCATTTTAGGTGTAAGAGTGAGAAAGCTACTTGCTTACCATTGTAAGCATAACAATAAAAGGATTTGTGTGTGTGTACTCTATATTTATGATTATTCATAAATAGGTGACACAGAAAGAGGAAATTTGCAAATATAGTGTCAGAAACTTGGCGCCTACTTCTGAAAGAAGCTCAGAATTCCTCTACAAGGGAAATGATGGGATATAATTTACTCCCTGTGAAGTTAATACCCTTTCATATGGGAGAAGTGAGAGGGGGACGGGGGAGCTGGCTTAGTGGGGGTACGCGAGAACGGGTGAGGGATAG
This sequence comes from Lateolabrax maculatus, assembly GCA_031216445.1. Lineage (NCBI taxonomy): Eukaryota > Metazoa > Chordata > Actinopteri > Acropomatiformes > Lateolabracidae > Lateolabrax > Lateolabrax maculatus. Next base: position 11,887,946 of record CM062197.1, on the reverse strand, counting down.
AGTGAATGAGAAATTAGAAACTGTCAGGGAGGGAAGGGACAGAGGGAGAATTGCTAAGAGGGCGGATGGAAAAAGTGGAGGAGAGAATTACAGCATCGCATAGCTGATGAGTGTGAAGCTGCGGAGTGGAGAGGAGAGATAATGGGCTGCGAGGCTTCCTCCCTTCCTTCTAGCCGAGCCATTGCAGGCTTAGCACAGAGTGTCAGCAAGTACAAAGGCCGGAATAATCGCTCGCCGAGACATACACACTCAACTTGTGAAACTGTGTAAAACTAGAATTTAACCGCAGTATCAATGAGGTCAGGGCTGCTCTACAAAGCTAATTTGTGAAGGCCGATGTTTGATGAGAAAAAAAGGGAACCGAAGCGAAAAGGAGAACGGGGCAATTTTTTTTCCTCCCTTTTCCTGATAACATCTGGTTAGCCCTCCTTCACCTGTGTAACCCCGACATTTCGGGATCTCTCTCTGTGGAACTGATCTGGGAGGAAAGAACAGAGCAGCGGAAACTGAGCACTGTAATTGTCCACGTTAACTGCCACGCGTGTATTCGTTCAGAGAGAAGTACACAGGAAGAAAGAGAGGGTTTATAAATGCGTGCACTTGCCAACCTCCCCTTCTGAAAGCAAAATCTGCGATGACCCACTTCCATTATACAGATGACTGTGGAAGCTCCAGTGCACCTTGTTCTGTTCATAGTAGCTGCAACCCAAATCTGATCTGTTCCTGTTGCCCCCGCCGACCTTCATATCACATCAATATAACCCCATCACTAATGGATTCGGAAGCCTAAGGGCCAGACTCTCCACCATCCATTTGTTTTCCCCGGCACATCGAATGTAGCACGAGACTGAAGCTGCGGAGCCCAAGAAATGAATTCTTTATGCTATGCTAATTTTGGCGTGTATACACACACAGTCATACACACTCATTTATGTGCAGAAATAACACACAAACGGTTTCTCTTTGTGTCCTATTAAAAGATGTTGACTCCGACCCCATTCTTGCCTTCTCTTCCCTAAAACAAGCTTCGCGCCAGCACCAATAAATAATAATAATTACCTAATAAATCACAGCTATACCTCTGCTGTCAGGTAGATAAGTGGTGCCAACATGCCGTGGGTTTCAGGTAGTATGGTTTAGGAAAACACATGGTTCACATTTACTGCTGTGTCTGTATGTGAACGTAAGAGGGTGAGGGGAACTGAGCGTGTGAGCGTGTTTGTTTACCAGGGAGAAGGAAACCAAATCAGCAGAAGGCTTAGAGCTCCTGCAAATTAAAGAGCAGCTCTGAGAAAGCAGGACCTGATTAGGATTGAGGCTGATATTGAAAGCTCGCCACCATCACTGTCAAGGACTGGATTAACAGATACTTTGATGTTGAACACACACACACACACACACACACACACACACACATACATGCACACACGCAACACCCTGCACATGACCTCAGCCCCTCTACTGTCGAATTCAAGGTTTTTCCGTTTGAGTTGCATGCTCCCCCTCTGCACAATTCCAGCTTTACAGTATACATAGTGTGTTTGCACCTCTTTCTCCAGTTAGCTACAGAAAACAGATTATGACTCATAGTTTAGATGTTTTAACAGGGACTTTTTAAAACCCATGATAATGACATAATACACAATCAAAATAACAATGGCTGAAATAATCTGATTTACTAGTATAAAATGTGTTTCTAAATTCTTTTCACAAAAGGACATGTACAAAATGACTTTGATTAAAAAAAAAAAAAAGTAATCCTGGATCAGCCGTCAGTACTGATTGGGTCTTTTTTTAATGCTAAAATGCAATAAAATGCCACGGTTTGGTGGCTAACGGAGGACGCAAACCAATTATTGCAGAATAAAAACAGACTTGAAGATTGGAGCAGGCCGCTCACAAAGCCAATCATCAATCTCATCTTTAGATCAGATATTGCACAAATTAGTGATGGGGGCATCTTTAAAAGTCAGTGATAGCATCATTCATTGTTTAGCTACCAAAGGCAGATAGAGTTCTCCATGAGGAACAAAGAGTTATGGATCAACATATGTGGGAATATGACAGAAAATCAGCATGAAAGGAGGAATTGCCCTTGAAAACTATTAACACTGGATAAGAGTTGTAACATTAGAGGATCCTAACATGAGCCTGCCATTCTTGGAAATCCCAGAGCAGCACTGTGTGAGGTCAAAGGTCAACACCCCACCCCCTTCTGAGACACTAAAGATGTTGGGATGTTGTGGTTTCTTCGTATTCTAGCGACTCTAAGATGTAGTCGGCCTAAGCTCAGTCACGGCTTTGTCCTTTTCCTGAGAACATAGAAGGAATGTGTTATAGATTAAGTTTCTTACTAAATGTTATGGGTGACTGTTTGTGTGTGTACGTGCGTGTGGGTGACTGTTTGTGTTTGTGTGTGTGTGTGTGTGTGTGTGTGTGTGCACGTGTGTGTGCAAGTGTATATTCTGTTCTTACCCGGCGTCGGCTGCCCGGGCTGGTCGGGGAAGGGCTGGGAGATTTTCCAGAATGAGGAGTGGACAGCTGACTGGCCGGCGTCCCATTCACTGGAGGGGAGTAAAACGAGAGACAAAACTGAGCAGGGTGGACTGACACGGAGGGAAATATAGAAATAGATGCTCCTTTAAATGTGAATGCATGCTTTCTAGAACAGTTCTAGCTCAGAGTGTCTAGCAACGGCCCACACTTCCGCCCTCAGCATCTAACCATTCACATGAATGAGGCAGAGGAGGATGAGGACAAGAGGGGGAGTAAGAGAGAAAGGAAAAGAGCACCGAAGTCCACGCTGCTCTTTATTTGATTCACTTCAGCCAAAATACAAATCCTGTTGCTCAAAATATCCCGGAAATAAGCCAGTCATACCTGAGCCTTCAAACACATGTGCAGCGAATAATTACAGCATGCTCCAGGCTTCGAGCGCAAGGCTAGAAGTCCACATACAACACCAGGCGGTCCTCATTTTCAACCAGATCCTCTGTTTAGAGCACCTGTGACCTCGGCTCAGTCCAGCTGCACAAAAACCCAGAGGCATCACCTCATCAAATAGGAACATTGGATTAATCAACTCTTCGCCCGAATCCCGTGTGCGGTCAAGCAAAAGCCAGATTTGTAAAAAGCCTAACGGTATTATCAACCTGTACACAAAACATGAGCCTGTCTTTCAGCTTACTCAAAACACGGGTTATTGCTTCTTGGCAACAACACACTGCTTCACCTCGAGTCAACTCAGGTTGCCCTAGTTGTGCAGGTCAGGTTTAAATTGCAGTAATTGGACGGAGGAAAAAAAGGTAACCCAAACAAATGCTTCTTCCTCAACGGAGATTCAACCACAGTGAGTCCAGCTGGAGGTACTGGAGGACAGGAGCCTCTTATAGGGTGATGAAAGCTATTTAGAGCAACTGAGATATGAACATTAATGCAACTCTTACATAGTATTTACAGAAACATAATCTAAATTAAAAAGATCAAGAGTAGAATTTAATAAAATGCTGCCATTTCCCAACCTTTTTTTATTTGTATTATATAATCTTATTAAATCACTGGCACTATTGCCTTTTTTTTGTAAGTACAGCTGCATTTAATATTTAATATTTAATATTTCCTTTGCAGTCTCCGCCTCATTACATGTTCAGAGACTATCCTTCTTGATGCAGCTGATAAGTGAAACCTGTGGTGGCAAAGTGGTCCAACCTTCACTGTATAAGGTTCATTCCCTCTGCCGAGATCAGAGAACTTTCTGAATTATTCAAGACAAAGGTGAGCGATAAAGCCGGCTGAAACAGCACCGGCTGCCACTCCGTTACACGAGCATTGTCCAAACGCGCCATGAGAATATGTAGTGAGAGAAAAACGAGCAATTGTTGAAGCGATTCAGGCACAAATCTTCATTGATGAAATTCAGCATCACCGCTACGCACACGGAGCGGCACTCCTCCCAGTTACACAACCAGCAGCGTGAGCATTTAAAGACATCTCTCACGGACCTGGTGCAATAAAATCCCGACACTGCACTTCGCAAAGTGAGCAGAGCCCGAGGTCACACACAGCCCCACGATCCGAGCAGGAACTACTACAGTTCAGGCTGTCGGGGGAAATGACAAATGGCGTTTACATAAAAGACGAATAAAAAATAAAAATAAAAAAAGAAAAGTGGTTTCAGGCTCCTACCTTCCACTTCCAGCATGATGGAAAAACACAGTGATAATCCAAAGCGGGGTAAAGAGAAGAAGAGGAGGAAGAAGAGCAGCACCTATGGACACGCAGTGTGATAGTAAACTGTGGTGAATGGGAGAGACGGAGCAGCGCTGATACTACACGGAGAGGAGGAGAGGATGCATGCGCAAACTCTGACGCGCACCGGGAAGAGAGGGGGGGGGGGGGGGGGAGGGAGAGAGGGAGAGAGAAACAGAGAGAGAGAGAGAGAGAGAGAGGGAGAGAGAAAGAGAGAGAGAGAGAAACAGAGAGCGAGAGAGAGAGAGGACAGAGAGGGAGAGAGGGGGAGAGAGAGAGGGAGAGGGAGAGAGAGAGAGGAGAGAGAGAAAGAGAGAGAGAGAGAGGGAGAGAGAGAGAGGAGAGAGAGAAAGAGAGAGAGAGAGAGGGAGAGAGGGGGGAGAGAGAGAGGGAGGGATGGAGAGAGGGACAGAGAAACAGAGAGAGAGAGAAGAGAGAGAGAGGACAGAGAGGGAGAGAGGGAGGGAGAGAGAGGGAGAGAGAGAGAGAGAGAGAGAGGGAGAGAGAGAGGGAGGGAGAGAGGGAGGGAGAGAGAAACAGAGAGAGAGAGAAGAGAGAGAGAGGGAGAGAGAGAGGGAGGGAGAGGGAGTGAGAGAGGGAGAGAGAAACAGAGAGAGAGAGAGAGGACAGCGAGGGAGAGAGAAACAGAGAGAGAGAGCGAGAGAGGACAGAGAGGGAGAGAGGGGGGAGAGAGGGAGGGAGAGAGAGGGAGAGAAGGAACAGAGAGAGGACAGAGAGGGAGAGAGAAACAGAGAGAGAGAGAAGAGAGAGAGAGAGGGAGAGAGGGAGAGAGAGAGGGAGGGAGAGGGAGTGAGAGAGGGAGAGAGAAACAGGGAGAGAGAGAGAGAGGACAGAGAGGGACTGCCTGTCCTACATGGATTCTGAAGGCTCTATTGTTCCTTGTCCAAACATCCTCAAGTAACAAATGCTATTTCTGAACTGAATGTTCACCCAAAGCAAAAAGCTATGGTAACAACACGCGCTGTATTTCATGTTTTTTTCGTAATCCTGCAGTCAACTGAGTAAAAGAAAGGTCTGAATCATCAGTGGTACAAGTTTTAGAAAACATCAAGACGTTGAAACAGCTGTATAGTGGTGGAGCCAGTTGGCCATTAATTAATTCGGGTTGACGCTTCTGTCCACATGTCGGAGTGCCCTTGAGTAAAGACAGGGAATCCCAGAGCTTGTGCCCGATGTGTGTATACAGGATGTGAGTTGCTTTGGAAAAAAGCCAGATTAATGTAATGTAATGTTTAGTTTGGTCTTGTATCGACAGTCAACATTCACACATGGAGAAATCGTCTGAAGAGCAAGATAGGAATTTCACCACAATGCAAAAGCCGCCACAAAATATGGTGTTTCATCTTCTTTCACACCTACTGTGATATACAATATGGTTGGACAATACACTCAACTAGCAATGAATATGGAAAAGCAGCTCATGTGTCCGCTTGTCTCCAGCTGTGTGATTTGCTAGATGATACAGAGGTGACATATTGTGATACAAAAAACAATCCTGTGGGGAACATGAATGTCTATACCAAATTCCATGGCAATCCATCCAACAGTTGTTGAGATATTTCAGTCTGGACCAAAGACAGACAGGCCAACATTGCAATCCCGAGAGCCATGCTGTTAGCGAGGCTAAAAATCCAATGTATTCAACTCTAGCATGATAAAACCATGCATTAACAGTGCCGACACAATTCTATCATGTGGCCGCAGTGTATCACATGAGATATTTACATGAGAAAAAAGCACGACTGTTGGACTGTTGCAACACATTAAACTGTGAACAAAAATAAAAGCTACAACTATGGAAGCTGTCTGGGTCAATACATACTGTATATCCAGGAGTTTCTATTTAATACTGTCAGAATGACTCACAACATTTGGAAATGTCTTGGGAATGCTAAAGCAGCAGCTTTTTCTTCCTTTCTTCTCCATCTTGGGAGAGATTTAGTAGCTTTAATAGCTTTAATGGATTAATGAGTCTTAATGTCTGGCCATTCACATTCTTCCTTTTACATCTCTTATCACATGTGTTCTGTATCAAGTGTGTATATCACCACACTTTTATTTTAAGAGCCACACCTCATCATACAAATACTGTATTGTAAAAATGGAACATGTCTAACACACACACGTTCTGTGAGGTCTGTCTAAATCAGAACAATGCCTCATGACACGTGTTTTGGCACAATCGCACTGATAAAATAGTCAAAACACAATTTATGATGGTTGAAAGTACATGAGAGTGTCAATACACTGCTGTTTCATAAACACAAAGCTGCCTCGAGGCATGTCATTATCTTGCCTTTAGTGCAAATATCAATACTGCCTTGGCCATGAATTTGTTTTTCTTGCACCCTCTGTTATTTGGTTTGGTCTCCGTCAATTGTTACACTCCCCGTGCTAATCCGTTTTCAGAAAGTACATTTGTACCCTTCGTGAGTAAGCCCTATAAAGCAAGAAGAGCAGTGAAGGCGGCAGACATCATGTGACACAGATTGTCACAGCCAGCAGCTGAGCTGGAGATGTGCTGGATTTATCTGTGGGTCGGCCGCCTGGGTCTCTCCCGTCATACCCAGTTGCTGATGACAGAAAGAGAAAGGTGAGGCCCTGAAGTGTCAGAAGTGATGCTTGCTGACACCATCTGCAGTTCTCTGTTAATTTTAGCTGACATGAGGCATCACAGAAGAGCAGAGAGACAGATGGCGAGACAGGGAGCGAAACTATGTCTGAGTGCAAATTGTTTTCTCACATTATTTCGGGTCTGTGTGTATAGGCACTCAGCTGGGGTTGTGAGATCATCACAGAATGAAGCTCGAGCGATGACAAAGTCAGGCGTACACGCAACAACCAGCCCACACACACAACTGAGAGAACGTAAGGCCGCATCAGACCCTCCGCAATGTGAGTGTTCTTTCAAAAAGCCAAGATTTCTTTGTTACCTTGGAAGTGCAAGGTGACTGAAATTGTGCATCTGAAATTTAGTCAGATGTAATTTATATCTTAAGAATGAATCATCTTAAATTCATAAAGGTATGAGGCATTTCAACTTTCCATTCGCTTTGATGCTGCCCGTTTACATCAAAATTATAATTTGATTACTGTGTAATAATGAGAAGCAAGCATTAGATACAGACCTATGATTCATCGACTACATTAGACTGAGACCTCCAGCATGATTCACCAACATACCAACAACACTTAAGTCTGTCTCTATGTTTGATGTTTTTCAATAAGAACAAGGAAGGAAAGTGACATTCTCTCTGTGCTTGGAAGCAGCCTGATGAGTTGTTTGTTATTACTGACTACTTTTTCTAAATTGATTCAGCATATTTCTCAGAAGGCTCTTGAAGCAGACGAGACATGACAATGTCTTTCTCTAGTTTGATACATAAATACTAAAGATAAAAAACACAAGTTCCACAGTCCTTTCTTTCCATCATCTGAGTGACTTCAATTTGCAATAGAAATGTTTTTCTTTATTTTATACCTCCCAGTTTTGGAAATATATGTGTCATTTTATACATTATACATTAATTGGACAATAATCTTTAGTTTATTTCAGATATAACTAGTTTAGTAGTCTTTTTAGTTTTTAGGTCAAATATTTCAACAATGTTAACATTTTGAATGTTACATATGCATTGTAAATATATATGTTTTGAATTTTAGATTAAACAACACCAAAATTTAACATCACTTTTGAAAAATTATGAAGAGTTTAGATGGTTGAAGTAATTAAATGATCTGTATACTGAACACAAGGTTGTCTTTAAACTTGTAATTAAATGTCCCTGTACGTACATACGTACAGCGCCTATCCCCATCACATATTTAACAATGAGTCATATAAAAGGTGTGAATATTCATGAAAACACATATTATGTATTATCTATTTGTAAATAATTTAGATCAAGTTGGAGAGACCTGATTTCAGCCACACTAAATCTACACTGATTCATTATTATAAAACAACAAAACAAACTTGCAAGGCGGTGAATACTTTTTATAGGCAATGTATAGGTTATAATTTTACATTTCTTTTACATGATAAAATCCTCTGTCCTCTTTCTGTGTTTGTATGAGACTGTATCTCTGTCTGTCTCACCAGTCTGTTCGTCTATCCCTCATGCACACTTCTGCTCCTCAGTGGTGTCGATGTCTAAGCTGCAAACACACAACGAGCAGCAGCCAGACACACACACACACACACACGGACACCAGGTGGTGTTTGAAAGCACATGTGTTGTGTTACATGCTCTCTCACTCTGTCCGTCTCTCTCTCTCTCTTTCACTATCTCAGACATAATTCACGCTTCAGATCTTCTCTGTGCAGCTGCTTCGGTTCAGATTATTAGATGTGATAAGGAATATTATTAATGCCTGTGTTGGCTGAATGGAAAATTAATATGGGACTTTGAGGCTGCTTTCAGAACACCTGAAGACCTGCAGGAAGATTGGAAATTAATGGCATTCTTTATTGTGGTGATGAGAAATAATAAAATCCTACTATCGTTGCTTTCTAAATATCAATAAACAGACAGAGCTTTCTTGTCTGGTGTCCCGACTTTTAGTTTAATTGCCAGGGTCTCAGATTAAAAGGCTTTGAGTGTAGCTGCAATTAAATAACAAATGACAAATGCAGCGATACGCATTTTGAATAATTAATCAACTTTCATCTAAATGCATTATTCTGCAGAGATAATGGGCTTAAAGCCCTACATTATTGTCATATTTAATACAACTAATACAGTTATGCAACCCAGACTGCACTGTTTTAGCTGATTAGATTGATGGGGTCATCAATTAAGGTGAATATCTTTCTTTTGTGCAAAACATGAACTTGTTGTCAGGGTACTGTAAGGCCAAAGGTCCATGAGACAACATCAAGATGACAGACATCTCACATTTCCTGACATCAAGTTGAGCCTTGATGTCAGAGAGCTGTGGATACTCAACGAGGACCCAGTGACCCGAGATTTAACACTAGGATGTCAACAAAAGACGGTCTGCAAGTTTTACACACATACACGCAACCTTTTTTGACTCACTTATTAAATCAAACAAAAATGTGGAAATGTTTGTTAAATCTAACATTTCCACATTTCAAGGAAATGTGTTGTTGACATAAGACAGAATCCCCTCGTTTCGTTACAATAATTGTTTTATTTTAAAAGGTATTTAGTCTGATTTAGAACTGCAGCTAACAATACTTTTTATTACTGATATACTAATCAATTAATTATTTTTTAATTATTTTCTGATAATATATATATTTGATTAATTGAATAAATATTTTGTCTAAGCTCATCAAAAATTCCCAGAGCAAAAGCACATCTTCAAATTGCTTGTTTTGTCCTTCAAACAGTCCGAAACCTTAAGATATTAATTTTACAATGATATAAAACAGAGAAAAACAGCCTCAGCTTTGAGAGAATAAAACCATCAATGTTTGGCATTTTTGCTTGATAAATGATTAATCAATTATCAAAATATTGCTGAATTTTCAGTATATCTGCTAATTGATCAATTGACTATTAATTTCACGAGTAGCTTGATTTGATACTGTTCAGTAAACACTAGTCAAGACAATCATTGTTGTTATATTGTTTCTCAAATATTAAGTCTCTATTATTAAGCTTTTATGTGATAATAAACTGCAAATAAATCACAAGTGTAAATGTAAGACACACTCTCCCTTGTTGAGTCCAATAATAATTACGCTGTAACACAGTAAATCTATGAATTCTGTAAATTGTTTTTCATTATCAGTGGTATGCGTGGACCCCAGTAAGGCCTTCTTGTGAACACAGTGAACAACAACAGAGAAGCCATGTGGCACAGGACACAGAATCAGCTGTTGTTGACTATTAGCATAATTCTTGGACAAATAGTCCTCAAGAGAAGGGGGCATGGTGTGCTTTTAAGGCGAAAAAACAACTCCTAAGATAATACTGATTAGAGCAAAAAAGCAATAGAGTGCCAGTCAGGGTCAAAAAGCAAATCAATCAATTATTTTTCATTACCTCCTGTCGCTCCACTCTAAACTCTTCTGGTACACACTGATGATGTTTTATGGAATTAATACAGTGCGGTACAAAACAGTCAACAGCAATCTGGGAACATTTGATGATGTTAAGTAGCGGAAGCAGTGCCAGAAGGGGAACATTTCTCAGAAGTGAAGAACGCTGGGACGGTCTGACTCAGGGTTTCAGCAAAGGCCGGGCATCAGTCGGCTCCGCTCTCCACTGCAGGCCATCTCACAGGAAGCCACTGCCGTACATGGCTGTCACAGGCTATTGTGTCTGTAGCTACTGTGCTAGGTTTCCATGGCAACCAAGACAAGACGGTCTTTCTTTCTCCCCCTTTTGTCTCAGTCTGTCTCTTTCTCTCGCTCTCCCCCGTTCCGTTCTCTCTCCCTCTCTGTCTCCTTCACTCTCTCACGCACACACACACACACAGACAGACACACACGGACACACACACACACACACTAGTATACACCTTCCTTCCAGACTCGCTTCAGCAAACGAGATCAGATCTGCGTATGACTCACTCGCATAACCTTTTTCCCAAAGTTTTCAAGCCATCAGCATCCAGAACTTTCTGTGTTCACACCTGCTGTCTCTCTCCCCTTTGCTTTTCCCACTGCCACACCTTTTCCTCCACAGCTCGACACAAAAGAGACTAACAACTGTCACTCTGCAATGCCGCCGTTTTGGGGTAAAAGATAATAACAGAGATAACAAAAATAGTAAGTGTGCGCATGCTTGTGTGCTTCAACAGCAGGTGGAATCACTTCTTTCTGCGGAGTTTCTGTATGTTGCATCACCCATCAAACCATCCTGAACCCAAAAGGTCTCGGTGCACTCAAATCACAAAATAATAACAGTGAGGATGAAAAGTCAAGTGTGCTGTTGCATAACTAGGCGTTCAACACACAGCCAAAGCTCAAGCTGTGCAAGCAGGAAAAGAATGACCTGATATGTGTTAAAGCTCCGAACTAATCACCAAGTCCTCAGCAGCCAAACTGAATGTGTTACACACACACACACACACACACACACACACACACACACACACACACACACACACACTAGGGCATTAATGAAAGCTGCATTCAACTGAACTAATACTGAGTACATTTTTGTGCTTTTGCTGTTGCCTCAAAATGGGTTTTTGTTTTGAGACATCATAAAAACATTCACAAAAGAATCATTATCAGGCACTAACAATGCAGCATGTACCAGTGCAAGCTCTCACTATTTTATTACATTTCATTAGTATGTCAGGTGAAGAACGGCTTGTGGGGAGCTGCAAGATTGAGTCACCAACCCTCTTCTTTCCCTCTCATCTTCACTCCCGCTCCCCCTCTTTTTTTTTACCTCTCTCATCCCTGTTTGCCTTTCTCTCCACTCCCTTGTGAAATCATTCTCATTTAAATTCATATTCTTCATGCACGCAGCTCACACATGCACACACACACACAAACACACACACACACACACACACACACACAGTAAACACTGACAGACACTCTGCAGAGTTCTGATTTCATTGCAGTGTTTATTCATACTGTTTTCATTTGCTGTGACGCTGATTAAGTAATGAGCCAGAAAATACTAAGCAATCACATGAGGAAGTATTAGGTTACAAACAACTCCCAACTGTGTCCATCGTGTCTGAGACACTGCATACACTCTTCATGCACAAACGCACAGACAGACACTATGCCAAATTGCATTAACAATTTGAAAAAGGAAGAAACTTTTTTTACTGTCTTACCGGATGCAGGGGACTTGCTGCGTCCTGATTGGACGACAGTCCTGGGGGAGCCTCGGCTCAGAGAGCCAGACATCTTCCCATAGTTTACCGACTTCACTATACGACACTCTGCAAGCACAAAGACAAGAAAGACAGAGGTGTTCAGGTGCTATTTGGAAAACACTAATGCCTTCACATTTATTTATTCATACACTCAAAAACTCCTAAACTTAAAGGTTTTAGAAAAAGTTTACATATAGGACAAATCCAGGGCCTATAGTGTTTAAATCCAAATCCAACCTCAGTAGCAACTGAACTGCTACACATGAAGGAAGAGAAAACCTGCAGTTTGAAACATGTCAGTTCTGTTAGACTGAAATTCAAATTTCATGGATTTTAAACCAACTATTCTTGTAATATTTTGATTGATTTTGACCTTTAGTCATGCAAGAAAACACCAAAGCACTAATGTATCAACACTGCTGTAATTGGTTTTACCTTCAGGTCCCCCTGCAAGAATGAGTTCTGACCTTCACTGGGCTCCCTTTCCAAACGCAATTATTGTGGTGTTTCAGGAATGGCAGCTATGACTCACGGAGGTCTGATATTTTACAGACACACACAGTGCTGGTAAATGAGCCATGTGATGGTACTCACACACACTCCCTGCCTCCTTCATCCCCAAAACTTTGCTCCTCTCCTCTTCATTAACCTTGCCCCATTATAGCTCATTACCGTTTTAGACCATCGGGAAGGGGAAATTATACAGCGTCTGCCATGTGTGCGTTGCTTGGTCTGCACGTGTGTGTATGAGAGAGCATGGGTGCGTGTCTATCTGCGTGTGTGTTATTTGCTTGTGTGGCAGTCGTTGTGGCCCAGTGATTAATGTACAATGCAGAGTGTTAACATGATGACAATGTGCCAGAGCTGAGGCAGAGGCGATAATTATAGTGATGCTGAGAAGAGGCGAAGTTGTCTACAGCTCTGACTCCGACTGTCTCCCTTTCGCGTTTGTCGCTCTGCTTTCCCGTCCGTCTATTTCTGCCTCGTGCCTCGTGCCCTCTGCCCCCTGCTCTCTGTCTCCCAGGGCATGCGGAGGTGTCATACTGTGCTCTGTGTCTTCTGGGGCAAAACTATAGTGCGTGTGTTTTGTATTAATCACATTGTGTGTGGACTAAAATGTGTTCATACACCCTTTGGGGACAGAAATCAAGTCCCCACAAGGATTAGCATTTACAGTTAAGGTTAAGACTACAGGTTAGGATTCAACTTGGAGTCTGACATTTAGAGGTTATGATTGAGGTTAAGGTAAGCTTCAAGTGAATTATATTCTAAATCTATACTGTATGATGTCCCCAACATAACAAAAACAAAACTAAGGGTTCATTTTAAGAAAGAAAAAAAAGGAGACTAGGCAGAGCTGATATTTCAAATAAGCCTGAAGCCAAATACAGAGCAAATAAGACAAGATCATGTGATATTTTCTGTACTTCTTTTGTTGGTGAAGAGCCCCTGGATGCACCATTAACAACTGACAATGTATGCAACGGATTGCGGGAAACTAAGGGGTCAGAAAAGATACACGGGTTGTCTCCTCTGAACATGTACAGATGGACACGGGTGCTAATGGAGACAATCATCAGTAATGAAAATCCAGATGCCCTGGAAACATGGCCTTGTTGCATGTAGGAGGTTGTTTTTGTGGTCTTTCTCAAGAGAAGAGAAGGTCACCAAAAAGAAACTGACTAATGGAAGCAGCTAGCCATTATATTTTGCAAATGAAAGGAGAGTAGTGGGGAAGAGAGGGAGACAAAAGGGGCAAGGAGGTGGAGGTTTGGCGACCCAGGTGGGATGGATATTATCTAATGGATGAGGGGATACAGGGCAAACAAATGAGTTGAATAAACCTTTGAACAAAAGCCAGTGCACACTCATTCATGTAGGAGACAGGGAGAGAGATGAGAGGGGGAAAATACAGATGAGCGCTAAATGGCAGGAGTCTTCAGACAGCGATGCAGAAGGGGGAGACAGACAGCGAAACGTAGACAAGAACATATGTAACGTAAACAGACAAGAAAGTATCCTCAGTGCACCTCAGTGGAGAGACAGGCAGAGAAGAAGAAAATGGAACAATGGTACAATAGGTTAGACGAAGGCTTAAGTGCAGCCAACCCGTGCTTTCAAGGAGGACAGAGGTGGAGAGAGGAGAGGAGGAGGACATGGAGAGCAGTGAACTGAACAGCCTACACAGTCCTCTGAACCAAGGAGATGTGTCACATACAGGGAAGACAGGGGGTACTGTGCAACTGAAAGGACATGATGAATGGGGGAAAATCACAGAGAAAGACAGAAAATAAGAAAAAGAATAAAGAAATAATAGATTTGTTGCAAGCATGGAAGCATGGAAGATTTAAAATGCCTAAATAAAAACAAATTAAACAAAAACAATAAAGTAACAGGCCGCTTAATATTTTTTTAACAAATGTTTTTCATTGCAGTATAACACAGTAAATGTATACATGAAAGGGAATTACATTTAACAATGTGTATTGTATTTCACTTTAGTTCTTAGTTTGATTTGTTTTGATTTAGGCATTTCAAATTTTCCATAGTAGAGAACCATATTCTGACTAATAAACAAAAGGTAGGCCATTGTCTTGGCCTTAAAATATATGTTATAGGGTTTGCTTGCATACTGTACTCACAACCACATTTGGTTTGTAAGGAAATTGGCTATTCTTTCTACTTGTCTATCAGTGTGAGAGAAATTCAGGGATGTAATTTGTGTTCTGCTCACATTCGAGGGGATGTTGAACAATATGAGTAGCCAGCTTAGCTCAATTTATGAATTTCTATGGGATCCAGACACAGCTTCCCTGAAAAGCATTGTAGGGAAATAAAGTAAAAACAAGGGGTACTATAGATTAAATGAACCTTTGGAGAAGTTTTTTCTTTATGTTTTACCTCGTTTTTATAGTCATATTGTTGTTCACTGCACTGAACTACATGGCAATGTAAAAATAGCAATTTGAAACTAATTATTCCCTAATTTTTAGAATTATTTAAACAACAGAATAATGTATTACAGCAACTCCTATTTTATCACAATGTGATTGCACTAAATGATAAATTCCTAGGGATTGCACACAAAGAAACAACTTGTAACAATGAGAATACAGCTGTGGGTAGGAAAGAAAGGAAGGAAACAAAAAGAAGAACATAAGAGGGCCACAATGAACAGTCAAATGTGAAATGTCAGCATGGAAATGTCAAAGGACCTACTAGTCGCCTCACCACTCTCATCAAGCATCAAGTCATCTTGGTAGCGGAACTTCTCTGGTCCACACGCCACGAAAATGTCCTCATCGCCAAAGAAGTCTTGCAGACATGACACCTGGAGACAAAGACATGCAGATGAGTTCAGTTATTATTTCTCCATATCCTTTATTATATTAGTCAATTGAGCACACTTACACGTTCTTGGCTATGCTTAATACTTACGCAGATGGCAACTGCCAAGAGCAATGCCAGCTTTCTACTGTTGGGGCTGAATGAGTTGTTCAAGACCAGCTCAACTATTTTTTTGAAAAAAGAGGCTCTCACACAAATTTCCCAGCTGGTCTGCAGATTTTTAAATGACAACTCTAGACATCAAGTTTCCTTACCTCTAGACTTCTCATACTGTGGAAGACACTCACACTACTCGCACACTAACACACTAGTCTGCACTGCACATGCTCACGAGCTTTCACATGCACTGAGCCCCAGGAGATGAAGCAACACCAGGGGTCTCTGCATGTGCGTGCCAGTTTTTGTTTGCATGCATGCTCATTGGTGTCTGTGAATATCTGTGCGCACGCCTGACATGTCCCCGAGCTGCAGGGCTGTGTCGTTTCTGCAGTTAATCAGTCTATCAGCGACCGTAATGAGACCTTGCTGACTCACTAATTTGCTGATTCGCTGCAGCGTGTGCAACGGACATTCAGAGAAGCATGGGGGGTCTGTTCCCTGAAGACTATGAATGATAATGAGTAACTAACTAAAGAAAGAAACTAAGATAACAGAGGGAGGGTGCATATTTGAGCCACAGCGAGATTATAAAATGTGATGTGACAGAGAGAAAAGCTGAAAATAGAGATTGTTGTTGAATAAGTACAGAGCTGACTAAGTTTATATCGGACTCACAGAAGAAAAAAAAAACATTTTGATATGTAAATCTTTGACAGACTCCATACTATGAAGCTTATACCAAGGCAACAGATTTAAAAGACACTGGGTCACTTAATATAAAACAGGAACTGGATCAATAAAGAAGAAGGGGTTTGTGTTAAGAGGGTCTGCAGAATCTCAGTTATTTCGTCTAGAGGTGCTTAATTAACAAATTCTTAGCATGTTCATCCTGTCTACATGAGAAAGATGTTATTTGTTTTTTAGTCTGTACACTCACCCTGACTCTGCTAGGAGGAAATCTCGGCAGTAGGGTGTTTATTATGTCAAATAGGCTAAGAGACACGCTGCTGTTTGTTATATTTTTATTTCATTTAGTCGACAGCTAATTCCATATCTCTAAACTCTGCGTGATTCATTTAAACAACTTTAATAACACCCCACAGGCCAACCATCACATTTCAATCCCAAGCCATCAATATTCCAAATGATATTTCACGATAGGCAACGGTACAGTCAGAAAGGGATTTACGGGAAGACAATAGTTCATTCATCCACTCTGACAAATCTCCCACCAAAAACCTATTAAGAGCTATTACAATTTAGGCTGCATGCGTGTCTAGCACCGCCTGGAGTTAACACATAAACACAAAGCTACCGTTATTGCATTTTCATGGCAATTAACATCCAAGAATCCATTTAGATTCCTATTAGCCACCGATCAACACCCCAAAACAAAGTCACAGCTGAAATAACAGCATTATCAACAAAACACCCAATAAACAGCGAAGGGGCCATTCGGTGTCTGTGTGTGTGTGTCTGTCTGTCTGTCTGTGTGTGTGTGTCTGTCTGTCTGTGTGTGTGTGTGTGTGTGTGTGTGAGCGTGTGTGCCCCCCTACGGTCTGTAAATGAGCCAACTGGGAGACAAAAAAACAAGTTTAATCTCAGACACAGAGTCTCTGTGGAGTATGGATCGTTTTCATTTAACTTTTCAAGGCTCTGCGTCTGTGTGTCTGCATACATTTGGCACACATAGCATGAAGACACACGTTTCTGCACACATGGATACTTGTGTGTGTGTGTGTGAGTGAGTGAGGAAGCGATATTATTCTAGTTTCATAGCAGAGTGCATATTGCTTTGTTCCCTGACATCCCCTGACAGTGTGTTGGTGATTATTTCAGGAGCAAGCGGCTCAACTTCCTAACAAGATGGCTGTGATACAGATGCTGGGGCTGTTAACTTTTCCCCAGTGTGCCAGCGCTGATGGGTAACCTTGGCCACTTCTACCTCTAATTGTACAATTTTTTATTTGACTTTATTTTCACATTATTTTCATCTTTATATCAAGTTTGCATTGCCTGCTGTTGTACACTCATCTAGTAACTGTAGTCACATAAACCCAAGTAATTTGAAGATGTGACCTTGGGCTCTGGGGAAGAGTGATGGATATTTCTCATTATTTTCATACATTTTAAAAACTAAACATTTATTAATAAATTTAAATATCCATTGATTATACTAGCATGCCATGCTCAGCCAGGACATAATTATAGCTGTGTGAAAATAGGACTTTTAAAACAATGCTTACACCACAGCTGACAACACTGTAACACTTACACAGGCTGGTTGAGCTACAGAGAGTAGACAATATAAAAATGTACCTTAAACAACATAATCCAAACCACTACATGTGGATCTCTCCCTCCATCTTAAAGCCTCTTGATTCTGTTTATCGCAGTGCTCTGCACCTTATCACAGGTAATGAATTCCCCACTCACCATTGTGTCCTGAATGAAAAGGTGGGATGGAACTCTTTAGCTGACAGAAGGTTTCACTGTACATTAGTTATCTACAACGCTCTACTGGAAAAACTGTCAAACTATCTTTGCTCTCTCATCACATCTTAATACAGTAATTATGATGTTGGGTTACAGGACATTTTAACTTTAGCTGTAATAATTATTAATTTTCCAATTCATCAATAAACTGTTTATTCTAGGTAATATCAGAAAATACTGAAAATGCCCATGACAATTTCCCAGACACCCCGGTGACGGCTATACAATTGGTCATTTTGACCGACAAACAGTCCCAAAACACAAAAATATTAAATGTACAATTATATAAAACAAAAGAATGAACAATATCCCTACATTTGAGAAGCTGTACCTGGCAAATGTTTAAAACATTTTCTTGAGAAATGACTTTAATATCAATTATCAAAATTTGTTGCCAATTAATTTTCAACTGATCAGACTAATCAATTTATTTACTATGCGTTTCAGCTCTAATGGAATGATAATTCTTTTGTTTTATTTTTACATTTCAGGATGTAATTCATCAGTTTTTAGGCTTGTGTTTTTTCAAAATGCCAAAAGACAGTCATCCCACTGAAAGCTTGGTTCCCGTCTAAGAGGATTTTTGTTGGATGTGAGCTGTGGGATGTGTGTTTGCTGCTCTGAGTCAGTCTGACCACGTCCTCAGGCCAGGACTGCTGCTGCTACGGGAGCCAACCCAGAGGAGGTTGCTGGAATGAGGCCCTTTGAAGCTGCTCATCCCGAGATAGAAACTGTAGCACACCAGAAATGTCAGGTAAACAGGGAGGAAAGAACACACGCAGAATGTAATCAGAGTGATGAGGACAGAGAGAAGAGAAGTGAGGGGAAACAGGGACAGTCTTCATGTAGGGCAGCCTCAGAGGGCACCTTTAAGCTGAGGGTAAACTAATATGGAGCAACACACAAACACATACCGTATACTGAGAGGGGTGTGAAAAAGTATGGTTGCCATGGTGATAACGCCCTCTAGGCATTGGTGCATGGCTGGTGCGTGCCACTGACTGCACGATGTTCACACTGTGATAGAGAGCTCCATCATTCATATTTTATCTACTATGGGCACGATACTCAACAGAACTGTGTCATTCACACAAATCCACACACAAACATGAAAGATGCACATGGCCTGGTTAATATTGAAATACTCATGAATTATCTCCTGTTCAAAAAAGCTTGTGTTCAGAAGAAGAAGAGGCCTCCTGAAATGCCCGGAAAGCCAGGTGGACAAATGAATGATGGAGAGGAGAGGGAGTTGGTAAAAGGTGAAAAGAGATGAAAAAATAAAACAAAAACAGTCAAAGATGAAACCGACTCGCCAAATCCCCTGAGTTAGAGAGGAAACAAACAGACAGAGGGAAACGAGCGATAGAGGAGGAGATCTATTCCTGACTGCTGCTTTGAGCCCTTCTCTGAGCCCAATGACAAAACAAGCTGCTTTGATGTCTCTGGTGCTCCGTTCCTACAGAGAACCAGCGCGGTTACACAACATCCACGGCTGCTGAAACAAGGACAGGAAGAAACAAACAGAGAAAAAGAGGGACTAAAATAAGATGATGAGAAAAGAGCCGAGCGGGGAAATTAGCAATTTCATAACCCTGCCATCACCTCTCACACATCTTTGTTAAAGTAAGAAATGGGCTCTGAAGACTGGTTCACGCCTCTCAAAGCACTTGTGCACATTAAAAAAAGCTATTTACATTTCAAAATTGATTTATTTATGTATTTTGGTTAAGAGCAAAACAGAAATTGAGGATGCAGGAGTTTGATGTGCTTACAGGTTGTGTGTCACATCTCACATGCCTGTCCACTGCCACCATGACCGACAGGATAGTTCACTACCTACTCTACCATGTAGGACAATTGATGGATATTTAGCTGTATCCAGTTACAACAAAAGTAGAACAAGAATTACATGAAGAGGCTTAAAAAATATATTACTCTATGACCAAAGAGGTGTGACCTCTTGTAAATGTGACCATCATCTCCTCCTGAAAATGTCTTATACAGCAAATGATAGTTCACCAAGAAATTACCTCAGTAAACCCATTTATGTTCTCACTACGCCACCTAGTGTAGAATCACCAAACACCTACTAGAGTGTCTGTTTCGCCTATTCCCTAATGTTCCCTTCTTCTCTTTCTTTGTTTCTTTGAGATTAAATAAAAATTGCACTTACAGTAAGAAACCTGCTGGTTTTGGTCAGATACGGCGCTGCAAGTCACGTTGTTTGCACAACATACTGCAGAGGTGGATCACAAACTGAGGCAGACAATTACTGCCACCACATGATGGCACTGTTTAATAACCAGATGATGATTTCAAGCCATTCAACACAACAAAGATTCAACTACAGTACAATCAGAAAAGCTAGATGTCAAATTATCTGATGTTGGATAGAGCCAGTATCAAATTGACACACAGAGAAAAAGAGAGAGAGGCACAGACCATTTCAAATAGAGAAGGGTATTGATAATGGAATAACTTATGACTCACATGAAAATAGGCTAAACATTTTGTCAACAACAAAAAAGCTCAAATATCAATCATCATATGTGAAACACACAGGGAAACCATATGTGGTTTTATTTGAGTGAACCGAACCACAGCAGCAGACAGATTAAAACATTTTAAATCTGGGTCTCTACAGAGCAATACGTTGTGTCTATAACATGTGAGTGGCTCTTTGTTTGGTGTATGTCATGAGGGATGACTGTGGAGTTTCTGTGCGGATTTTTATTTGGGGTACTTGAGGACACAAGGGGAATACGTGGAAAGAGACCAACAGCTATAACAGTAAATTTAAAAAAACAAGCTTAGGTACACAATGAACATATACTGTAAAATGTTATCTTTTTGTGTGAGTCCCTCTGGTCCCTGCCAGCAGTTCCTGTAAATCAGCTGCTGGGAACAAATGATCAGTGACAACACCGCTCACTCTGTTCATTTAGATCGGCTATTTCTGTCTCAGATTTCAGAACTCATCTGTCAGCTCGTGGGAGTTTCTGACAGGGGCCACTCAGGGGTAACTGAGGTATAAATGTGTGAGGGCACATGCAAGTGTATTTACCTCTAAACAAATAAGCAATAGAGAGTTTAGTTAGTTACAATTAGGTTTGGGTTTTCTGTTGGTTGGACAAAATGAGACATTTGAAGACATTACCAGTGGCTTTGGGAATTTGTGATGGACATTTTCTGTCATTTTATACATTGAACAACTAATCGATAAAAAAAAAACAAAAAAACATGACATATTAATTGATAATAAGAACAACAAAAAAACATTAGTTAAAGCCCTAGTTACCGTGGTGATTTCATTTAACTGTTGTCTGTGTGTGTGTTTATTTTATGCTTGTTGTTACTCTGATAAAAAACAGAGGCATTTCTCTGAGACTAATACAAGCAGACGGCTACATAACCGGAAGGAAAAAATAAAACAGAAAATGAGATTTGAGACTTAACCACTAATCTCCTGTGCCACAATAGACTCACAGTGGTTACACAGAGGACACGGTGAGGTCAATATTATCCTGCCCACAGAAAGACCACACTTTGGTGGGACGGGCTGTCGCAGCACTCTGCCAGGGGAGATTAGCCCGGTGGAGCTGTCCGCGGTGCTGAATCAACTGCAGCTGGCCGACAGGGCATGCCGTGCTGCTCTGAAACACTTGCCACCGAGAAACTGAAGAGACAGACAAGCGATGGATGGATGGACAGACAGATGGATACTGAAAGACAGGTGGACTGACGGAGTAACAGATGGATGTATTTATACAAGATAAAGGGAGACAGAAACAGAAAGGGCAAAGCATTTGTTGCAAACATGCAGAGCTTCTGAGGCGAAAGCCTGACTGACAAAGCTTTAATATTTACAGTGTGTTGGGGCTGCAACAGACATCATCAGTGTTTCAGAACTGCATGCAGTATGTGGCCTAAGGGTCGGACCATAATCAATACTACAGTATGACATTCGTTTGCAAAGAACAGTTGTCAGGGAAATCTATTCTTTACTGTCCTTAAATGATGATATAGAAATGAAATGTGATTGGTTTGTTTTAAAACAGGTCAATATATCTACATACTAGTCACTGACTTAAAGTATGTTCACTGTATGATGATGTTGTCTTGTATTGTGTTACTGTGATGATTACATCAGTAAAAGTAATTGGCACATTCCCACTTTTGACAAAAGATATTCACTGGCATCCATAATGACCTCGTAGCAGCCCATAGACCGACCTGACCCCAGTACAGTACTTTAAACATGCTGTCAGCTGGTTATGGAGGCTGTGTGGGGTTACAACCCCTTAAAGCACAAATAACTCCCTTGTCACTGTCAGGGATGTATTGGATATTAAAATATCTGCAGAGAAATCTCTCAAAATGAAATAGCTAAAATGCAATTACTTACTCTCTGGGGGAATTTAAATAATCCCTTCTCAGACCAAAGGGAGACACAGAATCAGACAGGCAAAGAGCCACGTCGGCTGACAAGAGGAAAGTTAGACAGAAATCGATCTGAAAGAGGCAAGAGGGAAGCATAAAACCATCTGCACCCCGAGGGGGAATTCACACACTGCATGACCTCCCGCTGCTTCAATCAGTACACTGCGCACAGCCCCGTTTCATCAGACACATACAGGGGATGGGAAATGACAGAAAGGGCTGGGAAACGAGGGAAGACAGGAAGACCTAAAAAACAAACAGAGGAAAAGAGAGCAGCGGTGATGTGAGGCCAATTAACTGTGCAAAGGGCTGAGTTGGCATTGGTGTTTCTGCGTTCACCTCAAACCAGCGCAGCAGACTGGCTGGCTGGCTGGCTGGCTGGCTGCTCTGTTGCATAACAACTTATGTAACAGCTTCTGTTCTCCACAGGGGGATACCAAACTTTCTTTTGGAGCTGTAACTATGTTTCTCTGAGAGTGTGAGAGCATTTTCCTGTCAGTCATGTGTCTAAAGAGAGCCAAATTATTTGCAAATATGAAACAAATAAAACAAACAAATTACTATGCAGCACTGTTCCCATAAGGACATACATCAGGCACAACATGGGATTAGCCTCACCTTCCATTCCCTCTTCCAAGCCTTTTTAGGCTCTCCTCATCTTAACCTCATCTCTCTTGTCGCACTCAACATTTGATTTGTCAAGTTGTCTCAGGCTGCTTTGCTTTTAATCTGACCCTCTCTCTTCTAACCCAAATCGCTCACTCTTCATTTGTTTCTTTATTTTCTCTTATTGATCTCTCTCCTTACTTCAGTCTGTTGGCTAAAATCCATTTTCAAGGATGAGTTTTTTCATGCATGAGCATGTGTGTGTGTGTGTGTGCATGCAAATATATTATGAGTGTGCTGAGTTAAGGAGCTGAACATGTAAGTACACAGGTTAGTGTGAGCATTGACAGAAGAAGAGGTATTTAATACTGTATGAGGAGACATAAGGAGGAAGGTGAGTGAGTGAGTGAGTGAGTGAGTGAATGAGTGAGTCAATATAAGAATTGACTGATCAATTAACCAACAAACCATTTCAGCTGTTATTCTGTTTTCATTATGTAGTACCTTTACTGTACATTCCAGAACTAACAAATTACAGTACAGATCAATATGAGGCCCCTGTAAAAATGCCAAAACTAAACTCAGTTGACTCTGAGGTCATAGACTGAGATCGACACCGACAGACAGAAATAGATGAGCATGAAAAGAATATTATAAAAATGTAAAATAAAATGTTCAATTGGCTCTGATGAAAGCTCAGCAAACAAAAAGTACAACAAGACATTATTGGAAAAACTATTTGCTAGCTATTTGGGTTTTTTATTTATTTGAGGTAGAATCTGCAATTCTACCAATTGAGGAATTTTCTTTAAGTCCAACAGTTTACAGTACATAAATTAATTTTAAGATGGTGCAACATCCAAGGCATTTATTAGTAAAGCAATTTTCCTTCCAATTGGCTTGGAGAAGCATTGTTCCCTCTAATGTTTACAACCTGGCTTCTTAGTGCCTCCCTCACCGAGTCATGATTAAACAAAACCTCTGACGGTCGAGATATGTTGGTCCCGCTCTTTAAGCAACTAAAAGCACAAAGCTGGGACACAATCTTCTAAATGCAGATTCAGTTGAGAGAGATTACAGATTGAGTGAGTCAGGAAGTGCATGAGTCAGTGTGTTTGTTTGTGTGTGCGTATGTGTGTGTGTGTGTGTGTGTGTGTGTGGGTGTGTGTGTGTGTGTGTGTGGGTGTGTGTGTGTGTGTGTGTGTGGGTGTGTGTGATGAAGTAATAGTGTGACTAGGTTCTCAACAGTCTGCCAGTGCTGGGAATGTCTGCCATCGATCCTAATTTGGCAGCAGATCCTCTGACTACAGACAGCCCCCCAATCTGCCACAATGACTCTCTGCTGTAAACAGACACACCAGCTAACTAACTGGATGAAACAGAGACAGACAGACAGAAATAACCTGTTTACACACAAAAACAGTGGTTTAATCTTAAGATTTGTGCTGACGATTGCTACTTTAAGCCATTGTCATTTGCTGCAAATACACTGTATACTAGGTGCATGACACACATTCACACACTCTCACCACACACACAGAGACAATGTTGTGCTGAGTAGCTGTGACTCAGCAGATCAGGAGGAGCAGATGGACTTTGCTTCCCACAATCCTCCTATGCAGAGCAAAAAGTGACATCATCAACATACAGCCCATCAAATAAAGATTAAAAAACTGCTAAAAGCTTTATATATGAGAAAAACATCATCCATGCACTTCATAATATGCAATATTTTTAAGTGATGTTACTGTAGCACCCTCTCTACATACCCTGGAGAGCTGGAGACAGGCCAAAGAGGATAAAGGAGACAGGGAGGGGAACAAAACTAGGAAAAAGTGAGAGACAAACTCAGAAAAGCACATGAAAAATGAAGGTAGAGATAGAGACAGAGAGAGGAGAAGAGGGAGGTGAGAGGGATAGACAGAGAGTGGGGGTGAGAGAGCGATGCCATATGTCGCAGCCCTTGGATTTGGGGGTGCACGCCAAGTGTGCTAATTAAATGAGGACTAAACAGCCGTAAAAACAATGGCATGTTGACAGCAAGAGACAGACTGAGAAGTAAAAGTAGGTGGGAGGAAGAAGATCAGACGAAGTATGGAGGGCTGACAGACGTGAAGAGAGCAATGTGTTGATAGGAAGAAAACTAAACATTATATAAGATAAGAAAGAATGACGCAGACTGAAGCAGTAATGGGTGGAGAGAAAATGAAATGGGGGACACAGAGAGAACAAGGAGGCTGCAGAGAAACCAGGAGAGGAAGATAAAAGGATACTAAAACCTCTTCAGCCTTGCCAATAAGGAAAATAACAGGCCAACATTGCAGTTTGAAAAGTAAGAGCTGCACTGCAGATGGTGAACAAGTGGTTCATCCACGCAGATCTCCTACATACAATTTCTATTTGTGCCATTTAATTAATGGGAAAACATGCCACGGTATGCCATATATAAAAAGAGCGAACAAGAAATGCAGAAAATAATAATGTTTACTGAAAAGGACGTTAACTCTGAAGTAGCTTGTTTACAACTGACTAATCAACTGATCACATCGAGTTGAATGCCAAGTAGCAACATACGTAATGGCAATACGAAATTCAGTACGTGAGTTTGCCAAGCAACAAGAGACAACAAGCAGCTCCAAAAAAGTCAATTCATCTGCACAATTTTCAGGAACAACAACATACTTCATACATAGACGACATGCACAAAAAAACAAACAAGGATCTTAGTTTAACATGTTAGCAAGCTAATATTTGTCAATTAGCACCAAACAAACAACTACCTGTCATTCGTTTTGCAGGTATTTGGCCATAAATTTAAGAAAATAAAGTTAATCCTATAGTTGTTGATATATTACAAAGCCAAAAATGTCAATGGGCCAGTGGTGCGAGAGGAAAAGTCAGGTGATCACAAAGGTTCATCCTCTGGGGACCACGAATGTCTGCGTAAAATCTCATGTCACTCCATCGAATAATCTAATCTAATTATTGGGAACCAAACTGGTGGACCGACCAACTTATTGATACTGAGAAACAGACCAACAATGCCATTTTGTTACTTTAAAGTTGAAGGTTCACCCAAATTGCAAAAAAAAAAAAAAAAAAAAAAAAAAAAAACGAAAACACAACAGTACTGTAACGATCTGGTCCTTTGCCCCTTATTTTGGCCACAATCTAGCCCCAGCACTCCGTTTCTGTTTTTCTGTCTCCACGTCTGCTCACTGCTCTCAGGCCATGCACTCTTTCCCTGTTCTCCAGACCTGCCATCCTCTTACCTTCCACCAGATGCCCTCGGACTTTCCTTTTTTTCCCCCCATCACCTGACTGCCCCACCCAGCTCCACCCACTCCTCACCTGCAGCTCTTTCCCTAAATCAGTTACATATGTATCCTGGCCAAGTTTCTCTGTTCAGTTGTCTGGTCATTGTGTGTTGTGTTTTTTTGTGCTTTGGTTGTACCTGGTTGCCATGCTTCTGTTTCTTCCCTGAGACCTGTTTATTCACCTGCCTGCTCTGGACATTTTGGATTGTCAGTTTGCCTCACCCTCTAGTAAGTTTTTGTTGCACCTTTTTGTTTCATTAAACTGCCTAAATCATACCTGCTCTTTTCCTGTCCACGTTTGGGTCCTCCCCCTTGTTTTCCTGCATAATTCCCCGTGACAAGTGTGTCTCTTTCCAAAAACAATGTCTTGGGTACTCTAGATAAACTGTGGATTATCCATGAATTCAGTCTCATTATGGAAATTGTAGGATCCAGTGTTTTTGGAGCTTAAACCATACTAGAGACAAAAAGGTAACTCAATCTATGCTGCTCCAATTTTGACAAATCCTTTTTTTTTTTTTTTTTCCTGAAAGCTGTGTCTTGTGAGCCCCCTAACTTCATGAAATTGCAATACTAAATCACTGGAGTACCCCCTTTAAAATATTATTTTGAAATAAAACCAACACTCTCTGCATAGATCTCAACTTTTTGGCATTTAGATTAATTGAAAGTGTTTACATTGTTTTGTGTAAGACCAGCATGGACAATCAATGTGGGAATCATACGTCTTGCCTATGCTACACCCATTGAGCTTCATTAATGAGATACTCAAAAAAAGAATGCAACCAACCTTAGAGATCATTAAGTGGCATCACTTCATGCACTGGTTGATAATTCCCTGCAGTTAATGGCAAGTGATGCATGAGCAGAAATCTAGATGAGTCCATTAAAAAGAGTGTGTGTCACCACTATGCGTGCCTAAGTATGCGTGAGTTTTGCGAGGTACAAGGCTGGCAGCTGGGTCCGACATAGTGTCTGTGTGTGTGCATGTCTGTGTCTGTGTGTGTAAACAGAGCTTAGATGTATTAATAGGCAAGCCATGTCCGTGTCCTAAGCCACTTACGGGTCGTCTATCTTCTTGATCAGACCAATCCAGCTATACCATCCCGCCGTGCTACTGTATGACATCACAAGAGGTCTGCCGGTTCCTAGGCAACTACATCAAATCATCATAGAAACAGACCAAGGTAAAGAGCCTGACGAGAAAGCTGAGGTTGTGGTAATCCCAAAGAAGAGGGATGGAGCAAAAAAATACCACCTGTTGGATACAGTGAGCCCTGAGACAATGAGAGAATCAAATTCACAGTGGGGGAGGAACTTGATATATTCTATCTCACTCAGTTGCTCGTATTACAGACAGAAATGCGATATCCAAAACGATCACCGTAGAGTAAGCTCCTAGGGGGAAAAGTGGGCAGAGTATATGGCACATATCAGATGCTCAGAGAGACTTGTTCACAGCCTATGTTGTCTCCTCTCTATCCCCATCTCATTATCACAGTGATAACATTGAAAAACAGACATACCATAGTTTTAAAGCAAACATGCAGTTGTATGCATGTCATTGGGGATGGGTATTGGACATCAGTTATATTCTGTATTTTATTTGGGCAAAGTTCTTGTAAGGCTGCTTGTGTTTAGACAACATTTAATATCTGAGTCGTTTGGATCCCTTTTGTAAAGTTATAAAAAAAAGGGTCTCTAAACAAAGTATATATATATATATTACTGATAATATTGAAAAGCATTAGTACACACAAAAATGCAGATATATACACATAAATGAGGAGGCATAACAAGAGGACTGGCAGCACACTGCAGCTGAAAGCAGACTCTCAGTTAAACTCTTCAACTTCTGATACAAGAAACATAATCCATTATTCATCTCAGCACACTTTAGCCTCAGTATTTTTCACTAAATTGAACTTCTGAAAAAACTTTTGAATTAATTAAAAGTAATTGATATTTAAAAATAAATCCATGTAAACAGTCGTGTAGGCTGCTGCAATCCCTGAGAACGACTGAAGACGAGGAGAAAGAGAATAAGAATAGGGCTGTGGGGAGGTACTTATAAATCCTGCCCCACTGTCACTGGCCTTATTAAAGGGGTTAATGAAGGCAAGGAGCTTGAGCTCTGGTTCTCAGATGATCTCTCTCTCTCTCTCTTTAGGCTCTGCAGCTCTGCCGGGATTCAACGTTACTGGCAGCCAGGCCCAGAAACCTACTTCTGCTGTAGGCTCAATGACTGACACGGCCCAGCTGACAGGAGCAGCCCACACACACACAGAAACATGTACGTACACATGTACGCACCTGTACACACATAGACACACACTCGTATTCTACTTAACCCTTAAAGTAACCTTATCCCAGCGTGCACTCAGGTAATTACCTTTAGTACATTCCTAATATTCAATAATGTATATTCAAGTGTCATTAACATTATTCACTCATCCATATTTTTTTTAATTTTTTCATTCAGATGTTTATTAAGTTTATGTAAATGTTAATTAATTATGTCAATAAATGGGTTTCATTTAGCCATGGCCTCAAATTAGATTGGTATTGAGGTTTATTTTCTGTATTTTTAGTATAACCCTGATTCTCTCCCTGTGTGTAATGGCCAAGTTAAGATTGATTAACCACATTTCATAGGGGGTTTAAATTAACAGGATGCTGTTCAGGTCTTGGCCAGGAATTCCTCTCATACATGAAACACACACTCTCAATACTGTGCAAAGATGCTCCAATACAGTATACTAACCCCTTTCAAATCTGTTTCTTCAAAATGAATTCCCATCTTGCTGTCGAATCCCTCATTCTCCTCTTTTCTGTTCTCTTAATAAAATAATCCCAAACACAAACTCCCACATGCCTTAACCCACCTGTGCATACACAATCAAACATAAAAATGAGAAAGAGTTATGCACTCAACCCAGCCCAGGCTATTCAGCAGTGAGCGTGTTACCATGCCTACAGGCCCAATCAATTCAGTGTCTAAAAATAGCATAACCATACTAGTCTTTCTTCTAAATCTCAGAGGGCTGAACTGAGAGAGAGAAACATTTATTGTGTAATCTCCAAGATAACCACAACCAATGGGGACCACAGAGTTAGTAGGCATTGTGCAAAAGCGTGAGTTTAATCCCTAACACCAGGTTTCTCAAGGAAAACCTGATCCTGGGATTTTATTGGCTGGTGCTGGGATCTAACAGCAGGTCAGATCAGGAAATCTGGAATGACTTCCTACTAGGTTAACAGTGGATCATTAAATAGACTGCTGGGCTTCAGAGACAGGATGACATGCCAGTGCCAACACATCAAGATTAATCTTTAGAAGAGTACTAAAATGGCAATTAAGAACGAAAAGCCCATAGGGAAAAGAGTATATTCATGAGAATGAGTCACAAATTGGCCATTTAGGAGATGATTGCGGCTGTACGACACGAAATGGCAGGACGCCCTTGACGTCAAACACAATCTGTTTCAAAATAATGCTGTCATTCTGATGCTACTGCCAGGGGAAAAGTGGTTCTGTGTTGCTACATTCAATAACTTGGAGCTAAAACATGACCTAGAGTGAGGCAGAGGGAAGGGAGCAGACAGACAAGACTGACGGAAACAATGATGATGAGGTATGGCATGAGGGATGGAGAGGTGACATGAAGACAAACAGGAAGAGACTAGGGAGCTAAAGCGTGTCACAAATGTAACCTTAAACCCTGACATGCTGGCAGGGACACCGTCTTTCTCTCTCTTTGACAAATACAAACATACGTTAACTTGGGGCAGCACAGAGAAAGTGTGTTTGACCTCGGTCAACTGCAGTGCAGGCCAGTGCCATTTTACACATACAGGGACCACCTCATTTTAGTCCTGAAGTGGAGAATATGTGCCTGGGTCTATGCATACGTATGTGTGTGCATAGTATTGTTTTAAAGCGTGTTCCTTTTTATAGTGTGTTCTTTTTATAGTGTCTCCCTCCAAAGCGGGGAGAGGGAGCTGAGTGGGTGGGTGGACCATCAAGGGGGCCGTGACTCTGATTTATTTCTGTGTTCGGAGGCAAAGCTCCGGCACACATCGCTTCAGCGTGGGTGAGAGCCCAGACTCCATTCATAGATTTCTTTCATCTTTACCTTTTTTTGACCTCTTTCAGTCTCTGTGTCACTCTTTCTCGCCACAGCTCTGGCTGTGAATGGGGACACCGACGTTCTTCATTCATAAAAGACAAATGAGAGTGTGGTCATAAAATATTTAGCCACTTTGATCCTCTTATCGGCCTGTTGAACTTAATTCCCCCTCTGTAAGCAACACCAATGCAAAACCACCGCCTTCATGAAATGCACATAAAACCATGTCCAAAACAGCAATAGAAAAACTCTCTCTAATCTCAGCGTCTGGTCAATTCCTCTCAATGGAACCACTCATCGTGTGTGACACTTGCAACAAACCTCTCACTGACTGTATATAGACTGGAAGCTTTAGAAACATTTAGAAACATTGCAACCTTGAATGAAGTCTAATAATCAGCAATGCAAACCATGATAAAACCAAGTCAAAGATATGTCTGATGTCACCACGAAAAGGTTTAGTGTTGCCCTCCAAAACACTAGCAATGCTTATAAAAATGGGCTGCTTATCTTCTGCAAAGATTTCTCACCAGTTTGCCCTCCAGCGTGTAGATCTTCTTGACCACTCCAGAGTCCAGCTTGATGGCATCAGTGATGTCAGTCAGGACTTGTTCGTAGGAATGGGCCGTTTTCTTGTTGAGCAGGATCCTCACGGCTTTGCGGGGCTTCACCCCGCTCCGCACCACTGTCACAAGCTTTGGACGTATGAAGTCCTTGATTTCCCGGCTCTCGGGGGCACCGGCCTTGGCGCTGCCCAGGGAAGGGGGCCCGCGGGAGGATGCCGCTGAGGCCTTGACGTTCACCGACCAGTTGGGGTTCACGTTTTTTGTGTAATCCAACTTTTTGTACGCTTCGATGGAGCTGCACACATAGCTGTCACCTGTTGAGGTTAGGGAGGAGGAAGGGAGAGCAAGGAGGCATTACTTGTGCGAAATTAGATGAGCTTTAGAATTAACAAAAGAGATGAGAATCTCTTTTAAAAGGAGGGGTTGAGCAAAAATGGTGAAGAATGTGAAAGGAAGGAAAAAAAACAAGCAGATACAGTAGCATAGGCTGGCTGCTTTGTTCTGTGCAACAATTCTTAACCGAGCAGCATAATACATTAATAAATAGATTAAAAATATATGCTGATATGGGGTACTTTGCATCTGGCTTTCCTTCCTACTTTCCATATACAGTATATATTTTTCCATGCACCATATCAACCAGAGATGATGTCAGCAAGGTATAGCTCTTCCCATGTGACTTCTTAGAGAGTAAAACAGATCAAGGGAGAGCTAATCTGAGCCGAAACATATGCCTGTATCCCCATATGGCCATCAAACATATAATCTTCATCATCATAATCTACAGCGTGCCTTTTCAGTAGACGAGCCACTTTTTACAGAGCAGTGCCCTTAAAAATACCCTGTTGAGCTTGATTTCGGAAAAAAAAAACCTGTTGGGGCTGCTCACTCAAACTTGTTACTTCATAGGACGGGGAGGCGAGCGGGGAAGGATCACATAACATGGCAGCGTTTGTTACTTAAGGGAGAGGAAGAGACGGACAGAACCCCACAGACGCTGCGCACTCACCCTCCACCAGCTGCTCAACAGTGGTGATCTTCTTGTTGCCGTCCAGGGTGTAGATGGTGCGGACGCCCTGGGGCAGGTTGACGTTGTCGGACAGGGAGCGCGTCAGGTCCGCCAGCAGGGCGTCGAAGGTCCGGAACCGGTCCGTGGAGATGGCGTACACGATCCCGTTGAAGTAGCGGTCCCCGTTGCGGTAGAAGCGCACCTTCTTGGCCCTCTTCTCCACGGTGAGGGTCTTGAGGGTCCGGGTGCGGTACAGGCTGCAGTGGGCGCTGTGCGTGGGGCTCGGCACCCCGTTCATCTTGGCGCTGGAGCGGCTGTGTCTCTTGCCCTTGTCGCGCTCGTCGAAATGCTCCATCTCCATCTCGCCGCCGAGGCTCACGAGTACGGCTGTGCTGTCTGCGGGGATGGAGACGAGGCAAAAAAAAGGGGGGGGTGGAAAAGTTCTCACCGCGGAATAAGTAAACAAAACAAACAAGGAAAAAAAAAACAAAAAACAAACAAACAACAATCAAGAGGTGCAATCTGAGGAGAGAAGCGACCGAGGAGGAGAGGTTTCGGACGGTGGAGAATAAAAAAGGGGGCCAGCCGGTGCCACTGGTCGCTGGTAGGCTGCTGTCTCAAAATAACCCCCTAATGACAGATTAAGTGCTGTTAAGCCGAGCAGCGGACAGCATGATCAGGACGAGCAGCCACTGTCCGCCACGGAGGGAGAGAGAGAGAGAGAGAGACAGTCACGAATCGATGATAACAGCCTATTCATTTTTCCTCCCCACTCCGTAAATGTTCAGAAGCTTCGATCCGACAGCATCCTTCATCCAACCCCCCCCCCCCAAAAAAAAACCACTTATAATGTCACTTAAAGAATGATTATGGAAGATGTCACTTTTTTTCTTGAGATCAAGAGGCGTGAATCGTTAAAAAAAAAAAAAAGGGAAAAAAAGTGTGTTTTAAGACAAGATAAATTAAAAGATATATATATATATATATATATATATATATCACTTTTATACCAGTTGATAAGCAGCACACTGACTGACAGGCTTACCTACGCGAGCAATTAACGCCTCTGTGACGGTCACCTCCAGCCTGACTGATGCTTTACTTCCCAAAAGATGTGGAGAAGAAGGAAACAGAACACAAGAGTTCAGTGAGCTCGTCGCTGACACTGGATGCTGAGATCCTGTCCTGGCTGCAGTGAGCAGCCCCCCCCCCTCCCTCCTCTCCCCCTCCGTCCCTCTGTTGTCCGGTTGATGTGCTCCACCACCAAACACCAGTGTGCGTGCGTATGTGTGTGTGTGTGTGTGTGTGTGTGTGTGTGTGTGCGTGTGCGCGCGTATCCAGAAAGAAGCAGAGGCTGGATTGGAAATGAACTATGTAGCAGCTGCTTCCCCTCCCGTTCTCTCTTTTTCTCCCACCTCCACGTCACTGTGTCGTGATTTTCATTCAGCGCCCCCTCCCCTCATTGGGATGCAAACCCACGCTTCCCACCCAGTGCCGGGGATGCTCCTGGTCCTGCACCCCCCCCTCCTCCTCCTCCAATTAAGAGAAGCCTAAGTCTAAATTTTCTTTCATTTTTCAAACCTTTCAATGACAAAAAAAAAAAAAAAACCTCTGGTCATAGCAGTTACAGTACCAGAATCATCATTCATACATTAATTGATCTATGTATTCATTTTATTGTCATATCACATACATGGTGTGCCTACACCTTGTAAATGTGAATGATTATTTTTTATCAAAACAAGTAATATAAGTTATATTTTGGAGTGTACAGCTAATCACATCTTATTAAAGCCTTGCGACTATAGGCACAGACCAGCATTATGTTTAACCCACAGGAATATTTGCACGTGAGATGTTATGTAACACACTTACTCCAGTGTATAATCAGGGCAGCTAAAACCTAAACTATAAGATTCAAACTATGCAGAGCAGCTTTCACAGTGATCCAAATGCAGTGTGACAAGTATGATTTTTACCCAGTTCCACTTGTTTCTTGTATGATAAACTTAAATTGGGATAACATGTCTAAATGATTTTAATATACTATGTTGAGTTACACAGGACTCCATCAACATGAAGGGAGAGAGCTGAAGAGGATGCTGCCGTCTCATTATCATATTGTTTTTTCCTGTAAGCTCTGAAGTTTGTTTGTATGCGACGGCAGAGAACAGTCTCCCCGAGCAATGGAAGAGAAGAAGACCACTGACCTACATCCTGGCCACCAGAGACCACCCGATTCTGCTCCATCACCACTCCCTGATGAGCCGTGTGTGTGTGTGTGTGTGTGTGTGTGTGTGTGTGTGTGTGTGTGTGTGTGTGTGTGTGTGTGTGTGTGTGTGTGTGTGTGTGTGTGTGTGTGTGTGTGTGTGTGCGCGTGTGCGTGTGTTACCCAGCATTTTCCTGTGCCAGTGATGGTGAGAGTTGCAGCCGCAGTCCCTTAAAACACTGTCCTTCTATCAGTGTATTTGCAGTGGTTTAACAGGTTGAAGACATTGTGTTACATGTTGAACTTACATGAATATATCCAACATTTTAATGGTCAAATACAGCATGTGACTGCTTCTTTTTTACGACTGCTTCTGTGTGCAGCCCTGCTTGTTTGACTTTATGCACATGAATGCATTAGAATGTGACAAACGATACAAACATTTTCTCAGATTTTCTATTGTGGGGAGACACACACACACGGACCCTGTGTGCGTCACAAACTGAGGGCTGACAAGGTGTTCCTGTCTAAATTAATCTTTGGGAAAACAGGGCACACGCGGGGGGGAATGTGTCTTTAGACCAGCGCAACAATGATGGAGGACACGGTGAAGGACTTAAAAGCAGGACCATGGTCTCATTTCCACCCTAAATGCCCAAAGAATTTGCAAGTCAAATCTGATATTTGTTTGTGTCCAACTGTATTCAACATAAATAGATTTTAGCATTACTGTGAATAAATCATTTTGTTCCATTTCAGAGGTTTAAGCAGATTCAGTCTTTAGTGTGACTCTATATGGTACTGGATGAATTATGCTTTGAAGTTATTGCAACTTTCAAAGTAAGAGAGAGGTCATCTTTGCTCCTGGAGCATGACTAGGCAATTTCCTGAGATTCAATTGACTTGTATATAAAGAGATGGGGAATTTTGGCATTTGCGACTAAGGCTATCAAAGTGTCTTTGCAGGCACATCTTATTTTATTTGTAAGTTAAACTATAAAGAGCACATTTAATGTGGATCAGACATTTTTATGATCTGCTATCCCTCATAAAAAAGGACAGAGATGACTTTTACCTTTGTGCAGTGACTTCCACTTTTTCACTCTAATAATTGTTTCAGGGACACTAAAAAACACAAGTAAAAGCAAAATGTATCACATCTCTACTAACACATTTCTGATAATAAACACAAAGTTGGATCTCATTAAGATGTGCATAGATGGACTGATGATTCATATTGTGGCTAATCCCATCTGGAACAATTCCGAAAATTAAATATATCTTAATTTCACAGCCCAAGAGAGGAATTTAAAAACCCACCCACTCAGGCTGTTGACAGATGCTACTGAACAAAGATACTCTTTCCATTCTGTCAATATGTTTCAATAATTTCTTCACAATTTCACACAAACAATATGGTGTGTGAACATAGGGACGGCCGTGAATGTCTGTCACTCTGACAGATCTTACAGGTTTTAAGATAGAGTCTAATGCAAATCAATTCATATTTAGCGTTCGTGTATGCATGTGCACTTTAAACCGAGACTTTTACATACACATATGCACTTACATGAGCACTACATTTTTTGTAGAGCTACACTAACTGAGTCAGCATGGGCAGGCAGCAGCAGTGTGATCCATGGTGTTTTGACAAATACTGTAGTTATTTGTCACTGTGTTTCACCTGTCAGCAGGAGACATCTAGGTGGTTACTCTGTGTGCTGTGTGATTAATGGGCAGGATGCAGTGAGTTGTACTAAAATGAGCTTGTGCATGAAACAGAGAAAAAGAAAGGAAAAGGTGGAGAGAGAGAGAGAGAGGGAGAGAGAGGCGTGCTGTAAATGTGCTCACTCTTTCATAAGGCAACATGGACTGGCTATCTTTAAATTAAGTCATTAATCTAAGACAAACAACCTGTCACTGCAGCACATTTAGGATTGTACACCAAGTCAGCCAACCACATCAGAAATATGAGCAGACCTGTAAAAGGGAAAAAACACCCGAAAACAGAATTCACACTGTGCTGTACCAAGTAAGTACCAAGTAAAGTCAATACCAGCAAACACAAACAAATGTCTCCAGTAACTGGAAATTAGAGCATTAGGACTTGGATTGATGATGTCCTCAGGTGATACTTTTTGGAGTGTTATTGAATGAATGGACCGATAACTTAGTGACTGACTCTGTGAGATCTCTCTAAGACAGATTTTTTGGGCGGACTACTGCTATCAGGTACTTTCAAACCCATATATCTCACTAAATTATCATAATTAATTCATGAGGGAACATTTTCTTCACAGCAAGCTGAAAGTGGTTGAGCATTCAGTGTCACACTAAAGGACAGTTCAGCTGCTCTGATGCTTGTTGGCACCGGGGCTTGATCTTTGCCCTTCTAGCTAAAGGCCTGTTCCCTTGTCACTAAGACACACCGCCTTGTCAGTCTTGGACATAAAGTTGAAGAATAGGTAATGCATTATTCACTTTATTGAATTATGATCTCTTTATCTCATAACCCAATTTTAGGTCGCTATACATGAGCTAATTAATATGACATCACTGTACTTACAGACCAATCAGTGAACAAGGAAGATAAAACTAAAAGGGACAAGTCAAAATGATGAATTCATGCTATAAGACCATGTTCTTTGTTATGAGATATTGTTTCAATTCAATGTTTCGAGGCATACTAGAACTGAACCCATCCTCCACACCTCTTCACAAACACAAAATGAAACAGCTTCTGGCAATTTTCCTATTCACTACTGCATCTCATATGGATACAGATTTCTTACACCTACATTTATAAAGGCGGTCAGTGGGTGGGATGGGGGTGACTGGTTGCTCTGTGGATGAACCACATACGGAGAGAGTGGTGGACGTGGTGCTGTTTACGTAATGCAAGTCGTGGGAGGTGCTTTAAAAAAAAAATGACAATGACACCAGAAATGTCAGACTCAGCAGCCTTCTGGCACACTAGGAGATGACCTCGCAACACTCAGAGCCCGTAATATTCCTCCCTCTTAAATTCTTATTGTTCAAACAAAGAAACTGGTAAGGAAATAATAATGTCAGACTTCATTAAAAATGTAACATTTTATATCATGAGATCAGTGTAACACTATATGTGCTGTCAATTGTAAAATAAACACTGCATTACAATACTGACTGTGGCACAGTGGTCGATAACCGACATAGAAACTGCATTGTTTCCTCACAATCAGCCTTTGAGAAATGTCAACAAATCAACAGGAAGCTGAAGGACATGTAAGTACAATCTTACACTGAAAATCTAAATATATGGCAATTTTCTAACTTAATCATTCCAGTATACCAAGAGGAGAACAACATTACCTCTTTTACAAAAAGGGGCTACATTATAACACCAGGATTTGGTTAGGGATTGTGTTTCAGATAGTACTTTAGGGTGGGTAACCTGCTTCCACTTTGGGATTTCTTCTCTTCTCTTCTCTCTGCAGTTGCTCCACCACCACCTCCTCTTTTCACACGCACTCCTCCATCTCCTTCTCTCTCTTTTCCTTTCTTAGAATCAGCCTCTGCCTTCCTGCTGGCCTGCTTCCCTCTACACAATCAGAAAATGGAGTTAATTTAACAG
This sequence comes from Lateolabrax maculatus, assembly GCA_031216445.1. Lineage (NCBI taxonomy): Eukaryota > Metazoa > Chordata > Actinopteri > Acropomatiformes > Lateolabracidae > Lateolabrax > Lateolabrax maculatus. The sequence continues at coordinate 11,850,023 of CM062197.1, read as the reverse complement.
ATACACATTTTCTATTAAAGTGCTTCTAAAATAACACTGAATTCCTCAATTCAAACCCTGGCACAATAATAGTCTAAGAAGACACAGTTAGTTACAGTAAAGTTAATTTGTCCGGCATGATTACTTTATTAGCTACAAATCAGCACACTAATGACAAAATTAAGTCTGATTCCAAAACAAATTGATTACACAGAAGTTCCAAGAGGATATTTACTCAAAGCATGTCATATAATAAATTTAGTTAAAGAGTCAAGGAGGTCTATAAATTGATTTTAGTGTGAATGTTAAATAGTTTGGTTTCTCTGCTGTTATGTGACTTTGTCTCCCTTCTTTTTGAAGGCACCCTTGAATATCCATAACAACTTTTCCCTTTGTTGCACTGTATTTGGAAAGTCAGCATTAAGCCATCACTCAATGCAACTCTCTACCAGCTCTCTAAATGTTGCAGTTTTAACATTAACTTTAAAGCCAAATTAAAAAGTATTTATTTTGTGTATAGTAAATCAAAATTAAAGTGAAAATACAAACAAGATGTGTCCATTCAGACACCCTCAAACCTATGTGAATCATATGATGTTCTGTTTTTTTTATTACTTTAACTCGACAGTCATTTCAGATGCCATAGTTTATTCATTGCACAGTTGTTCATATTATTGTGTCCATCAGTGTTGTTCCTCACTGACCTCCTCTGTTTGCTCTCTGGTGCTCTCTGTGGCTGGTTGGAGTACTGTCTTCTTTGGCCTTGAAGGGTGGAGGATGACTGTGGCAGTGGATACAATTCATGAGCAATTACAGTAAGTGCATAAACATTGTGTTTAGCTGTATGCAACATGTATGTGTGCTTTTGTGTTTATAGCAGACATGAGCCAGTCACACGCTGCCATGTGCTACTTCAAATATAAAGATTTGTTTCTAAAATGTTGAGAGAGAAATGTGGTTGAGTTTCTTTGCAACAGCATTTGTTTCAGCCCTGCAAGAACTATGTTGCAGCATAGGGCAGAAAGTCCTTGACTCACTTTTTCGGTTGAACAGAGACTCACCTATTATATAACAAGAGAGAACAGCACAAGAGGATGAATGAGAAATCATAACTAGGCCTGAAAGAGGAGAGCTACAGAGTACACCAGTCTGTTCTACACTGTATTGTACTTTTGTAGCACTTCAGTGTGGCATATATTTAATTTGAAATGATTAGTAGTCAATAGCTTTGGTTTTGAGAGCTACTTGCTTGACTTGTCAGTAGTTATGAGCACTACTGTTGTCATGGATGAAAGGGAATGCTTACCTTAGCAATTTCTGAAAGGTATGCCCGCCTCTCATCATTGGTTTTATGAAATGCCTGATATGTGAAAGAAACAAAGGGCATTATTGTCACATTTCTCTACACTCGATCTAACTGTCAGTAATAATCGGTCTGCTCATGGGTGTAGTGCTTGTTAGGAGTTTGCTGCCTGTGTGTATTAGTGTATTTCAGGAGGTCTTCAGTGTTAATGAGCAACAGATTAGAGCATGGATTACTGCCTGCACATGCTGCGTGTTAAACCTTTATTCAACTAATATCTCGCTGTTTGTTGGGCAGAACAATAAACAAAGAACCAAGTCACTAAACTAAGAGCACATTGGCCAAGTCGCAGCAGTGCAGGACAAAGATCAAGGTTCAATTTAGCATTTTGCTTTGATTGTTGCTAAAAAATAAAGAATGCAAACAAAAAAAAATCAGCCAAATCTTTTTCAATCCTTTGCTAATGACGGTAATTTGTGGTTGAAATAACCTGTAAAAATGTAAAGCTGCTTGTCTGAGAAATGATAAAACTACACCAGCGGACATTGTGACCCACAACAATACTGACCACACTGAACAGCAAAGGTCCGTACCTTCCCCTCTTGTTCAATTCTGAGATGACAGTCCATCAGCTGACTCTGGAGGTCAGACTTCTCTTCAGTCAGGAGCTTCAGGCGCTGTCTCAGAGTTTCCTGCCGCAAAGTGTTCCATTAATTAGCAGAATTCATAACAAACAGGCCACAAAGTATAAAAAGTGTTGTACTGCTGAAGTCTAATTACAAATCAATTTGTACTAGCACTGTGCTATCTACTAGGATCAAACAATAACAGAAAAGTTAATGCCGACAACATGAGCACAAAATGGATTAGGCTCATGCATTATTCAATAACCAAATAAATACATTAGAGCTGAGACATGGTAAGGCTACATGAGATTTCTAGCACAGAGCAGAGCAATGAGACTTGGTATATATCTGCCTCTCTTTCATCTCAATGTGCCCTAAAATAAACAACTGTAGTCAGCTCTAAAGAATACTGTTGAAAAACGCAGCCTTATACAGTACAGGCATCATACCAATTCTTAAGAATCAGCCTGGTGGTTGTGGATCAGCTAATTGCTTTACTTTATCTATAGTGAAATTTTACAGTTACATGAGTGTGTACATTTGAATGTATTTAAATACATGGATAAGTGCATTCCGTCCACAATCTTGCAGTCACTCCTTGGATACACTAATGAGCATCTGTTAGTTCTGCCTTAAGGCCCAGAGACACACACATATTTGGACTGCATTGTGCAACCTTTCAGTATGTGGTGTGCATTCATGTGTGTGTGTGTATATGTGTGTTAAAGCATTGTAATTAGTGTGCATTACTCTCCCATGGTTTGTAATCCCGTGATTACAGTGCTGTGATTAAACTCTGGTTTGTTCAGCCTGCATCAACGGGAGGATGGAGAGCAGCTGGCATTACAATCCTCTCTGTCCTGCTTGCCTGCCTGCCTGCCTTTTCTCCTCATTCTGTGTCTCTGGCTCTCTCTGCTGGTGAAAAACACACTAACACCAATACACCAAAAGCAAAATAGAAATGAATGTGTTTGCGCTCACTACTGGCATGTCATCATAAGATCGGATGGAGGCCAGACGATCTGTAAAAAACAAGAGTGCGTGTGTGAGCATGCATTAAAACACAAACTTGCTTGAGATGGGTGAATATGTCACAGTGAACATTTGTATCTAATTAACTTTTTTACATTTACGCTGTACAGTAAGACAGTTGAACGTTTTCAGGTTTTGGTATTTACAAGTGTTACTGACAATGTATTGCAATGATATGTGGAGAAGTCAACCATACTGAGGCATTTAACTCTTGTGTGAAGCTTCTTTTAAGTTTACGGATTCCAATAAAAACTAATCAAATGCACTTCCAGCTTTATAAGATGGCCCCCAACCTGTGAACTTACCCATGGGGTTTCCTCGTAGGTCCTCCAGTCTCTCGTGAATCAGTGACATCTGTCTTTCCAACTGTCCATTTAGCTCTATCTGAGTCTCATACCTTGTCTTCCACTCATTTCCTGGCGCATCAGAATAGACAGAGAAAACTGTCACACATTACAGACAACGCTGAAGAGTGACCCAGGCTGATAGAAACCAGTGGACACCAACCAAGCCAAACTTTTGCTGGTAACATTTTATCACTGTGGTGGAGAAATGTTCAACAGCAGACTTAAACTCACCTTCCCCATCGACACTGTGCAGTCTTTCTTGCAGTTCACACATAGTGCTCCGCAGATCAGACACTGACTCTTCAAGCATTTCTCTACAATCAAGAGCCAGACCGTGCTATATGTTTGCCGGGGGGAAAATAACATTTCAACTCCTTTATAACTTTCTTTAAGTAATACACTTCAACTTACTTCATTTCCCTCTCTTGCTCCAGCTCTGCCTGCAGGCGTGCCACGTCGTACCTGCTGTAGTCGCCATCTCCAGTCATGTTTCTGGAAAAACTAACATCAGCTGAAAAAAAAGTTTGTGTGCCGCGTGGTTTCCAGGGAGACCGCTGCTTCCGGGTTCCTCAGGCGGCCCCGGATGTAGTGGCGCAGATTAGCGGGAGGTTTGAAAATAAAAACCTGCTCCTTCTCCTCACACGAATAAATAACTTGCTAATTATTCATTCTTCACATACAGTAACTTGTTTTTTCAGAGGAGCCATTTTATGAAGCTCATTACGCGCTTAATTAGGTCTGAAAATTGACTTCCTCTGTATACCGACGTCTTCATCCGACAGTAATGGCGGATACACATGCCGGTTGATTTAGTATCTAATTATAATTGAAAAACAACATGCAATTGGTGAAGCAAAACTCAGCACGTCTCTCTCTGTGTGTGTGTGTGTGTGTAAGAAAAAGAAAGCAGTTTTTGCACATTTGTTTTTGTCCCCAGCCATATAAGAACACATTTCAAGAAACATCGCATATAACAATTAGTATCAGGTTATCACAGTTAACATGAGCAATTTATATTTGTACTATTTTTTTTTATGTACAATATTTGTATTTTTCTTACATTCTTATGGCCACTTTCATACAGACCTCAACTTACAGGTGATCAATCTATGAGTTGGCTGTCTATATAGATATTGAATTGTCATACACACACGAACAAATACATAGAAATATATAATGAGAAGCACTGAAATACTCAAAAATGTATTGGTTTTCTGTGAAAGTTTGCAATGGTGTAACACAAAATAATGTGGCCAACCTTAACCTAGAGATATATAGCTTAGTATAGTATATAGTATTTAATTAAGTAAAATTGCACTTTGCCTTAGGCTGATTCCCATATTTATGTTTTAACATCCACAATTAATATAACTAAATAACTACTCCAAGAATGAGTATAAATATGCAAATGAGGGAGTTGACCCATCAATCTGACAGAGAACTTCAAAGAAAGCATACATTGACATCCTATTTTTTCTTCTCTTCCTCCTCTTTCTTCTGCATTTCCTTCCCATTTGTCTCTGCTGGATGTTCTTGATTCTGCGCCTCCTTCCCCTCAGTTTCTGCTGGCTGTCCCTTGGGGCTCTTGACCATGACCTTGGCTGTCTGCTTGCCTGCAGTCATCAGGATGGCTTTGATGCCCAGATTGTCAATGTTGAATGCAGTCACACCAACATTGGCCACTGACTTGAGACCAGTGTCTGTGGCTTGACCTGCATCATCACCATACCTTCACCACAGATAATATGGTGGAGTTAGGGCAGAGTGGTTTGGTGTGAGAAAATAAAATATGAGGGTGTGTGTACAGAATTGAAATGCTGGAGCAATGTGATATTGGTACTGTTGTCATTCAAATCATCACACAAACGGTAAAAAAACAAACAGTCTTATTTCACTTTGTAGCAGTTTTATTAGTAATAAACCAGGAAAAAGGGGCTACAGATGGTATGAACAGCAAGAGCAGCACCACCCAACACAAGCAGACATTTAGCAGCAGTTAACGTACCTGTAGACGGACCCAGAAAGACACACACGTTACAGCAGCTTAAACTACACCAAGTCAAAAGGGAACCCAAAACACATACTTTATATGTCCAGATATAAATGAATCAAAGTCATTTTGATGAAACTAAATATTAAAGACAATTCTGTGTAAGCTTTAGCGTTAGATTTAGAATATGTTTAAGTGTGGGTTATTTTCTGACTTGATCTGGGTTAATGAAAGAGTGTCCATGAAAGGGTTGAGCGGGGTTACAGGTTAGTTCACCAGTCTTTGCCTTTACTCCCCTGTGCAGTCATTTGTTGCTGGACATGTTTATTAGATTCTCTAAGGCCCTAAATCTGAAAAGAAATGGGTGTGAAAGCAGATGAGTTTCCCAAAGTACCAAGAAGGAAGCAACAGAGTAGGTAACTGTAAGGCTGGTTTCTGATCCAGTGTTCTACTGTTGTTTAAAGTGACCAAATAGATTCATAAACAGGCAGGAAACAAGATCTACAATAGTTTGTTAATGATGAGAAAATTTCTATCAATTAAATAAAGGGGCAGAAATGGGAAATGTCATAACTTACTTGTACTTCACAGTTGTGACAGTCTCTGTTGCAACACTTTTGCCAACAAGCTTTGCTCCGGTCTCCAGACTAGACCAAATAGTGGAGAAACCTTGTTTGGATGCAAATGAGAAACATTCTTGAGTAATCTGAAGAGACTTGGATTACCCATCTTTAAGCAAATATTTAAAATGTCAACATGACTAATATTTTGATATTTTTATGTTATACAGAGCTAATGATATGACAACAGTGTAAGACAATGTACAAGGCTATATGTGATAGTATAACTTAATACTTGATCCTAATATTTCCATTATACTGGTACATACCTTCTACACTGCTGGCCGCCACAAACTTGGCTCCATCCAAGTTGGAAGCACAGCCATCTTTGCTCTTCTTCATAGACTCTGGGATCAGCTTAGCGCCCTGTTTCTTCACATGAGGCGCCACCTTCTCTGCCACGTGTCCTGCCACCTTACTCACTCCATTAACTGTAAACATACACAATTATACAGTAGAAGCATACATAAAGGTACACAGGTACAGCCACATTAATTAACAATACAGGTGACTAATTGCGCGCGCTGAAAGAAAATCAAGTGTTAGTTTGTGAGTTTTCTTTAGCCATGTGGCGTTGTATTGCTTGTATGAATGATTATATTCTGTGTGGGATGATTTTTAGTCCTTCCTATATTGGTTCAAGTCCTTACCCAAAAACTGGCTGACCCGCACAGCACCCCCGGTGGCCTGTTTAGCCCCCTGCAGACCTTTGGTGACACGGGGGCTGACCTCGGTAGGAGTTTCCTCAGGCGTGATGTGGTCCCGGATCTTGACTGCTCCTTTATGAATGGCCCTACCAGTGGCCTCTGCTCCTTTTGCAAACTCTTGACTCAACCGTGTAGCTCCTAAAGACAGAAATATTTGGGGTGATAAATGTACAATATCATTGATGGTTGTGTTGTGCAAAGAAAGAGGTGGTTGGAAAACATATTCCTTAAGGCATTCAATCCTGTTCAGGAAAGATTGCTGCAATGGTTAACACAGCCCTCCAGTGGTATTTTTTGTAGACAGAGGAATGTCTACTGTATACACAGTCTGTCAGTGAACAACACTCTGTAGTGATATTTGTTTTTGTTTTTTTCCTTTATTAGGACTCACACTTACAAACACACCTGACAAGATTCCTTGTGCCATCTTCTCACTCCATCCAGGAAGTGGTAGTTTTTCCTTATCCTCTTCTGGCACTGTCAGTCCTGTTTGCTCTTTCGGGGGATCAAGGGGGATTTTCTCACTCAGGTTGAAGACCTCTGACCCTGCCCCCTCTGGACCCTGTTAGGGAATCAATTAAGTCATATGCTAAACAGTTATAATGACAGGAAAAATAATAAGATGCTTTTAACATGTGTATACACCCAAACAGGTAACGTACATCAGAATCAGAATTGAGTTTATCGTCAAGTTTTCACAAACAAGGAACTTGTTGTGGTGTACTGATGCATTGAAAATAGAAATATTTACATTACAGAATGTAAAAAAAATTATAATAAATACGTGTAATATATGTTTTTAAAATGAAAAAAATGGCACAGTTTGTGCAGGAAAACACTGAATTAACATACAAAACAACACAAAACAATGTGTACCAACACACCGATGCAGCCATGTAGTGTTACATGCACTGGTGACTCCGCCAACATGCATACCCATCCTTACATCTGCTCCACACTGACAGTAAAGACTGACCTGGACCCTGAGGTCAGCGAGCTGCAACAGAACATCCTTAAACATCTCTCGGTCAGCAACAGGCAGTTCGGAGGACAGCACTAGGCCCACGTAGGACCCTGGCGTCTCTGCCAAGGAGTCAGGGAACATGAAGATCCCAGAGTTAGCCAAAAGCACTGGAGTGTCTGCTGTCAGTGGGTACAGCCAGTCACACACCTTGAAAAAAAAAAAGAGAGACACACAAAAATAAGGAGGTCAGGATGGATGAAGGCCTCTCAGTCAGAAGTTATCGCCCATGTACCATCATTACTAAAAAGGTTGCATTAATTTAACCAATCACCAGTTGTAGTTGGTTTAAATTTATATTATTCTAAACAATAACCAAATATCTTTGAAATTGGACAGAAAAGCAGGACATGACAGCTTCTGCTGAGTCCTTATATGTTTCTCCAAGGGGCAATTCATAAGAAGTGAACTGGAAATCATCCCATGTCCAGTGCTATTTTCCCGATTAACTTCATACGTGAGAGGCAGTTTCTTGTGAGGCCCAAGCTTTAAGGCATGGAAATGCAGGCACAGTGTCGCCTGTTCCTTCTGACCCAATGTTTTCCCCTCTCACAGACACATTACAGGATTTTAGCCCCATCAGAACTTGTGTCAGTCATCCACACGGACATAATACAGATACAGACTCGCTGCTGCATCGTGCCACTGGTATGCACCCTGACAGAGTGACCCCAGTGAGGGCGCAGGACACTAACCAGCAACACAACAGAAGCGCGGAGTCATCTGTTAATGGGACCATTGTCTTACTGGGAAACAAAGCAGGGTCAGAATACAGGAGAGCAGCCTGGTCTGGTGGGAAACAGAGTCATGGGTTGCACTGCAGTACACAGCACAGCATAATAAGCGCTTTGTAGATATGCCAGAATACATTATTGTTATTCTACAAATGTTATACAAAAATCTAGCAGATGGAGATTAAGCAACTGAGATTAATTTCTTGGCATATAGGCACAGTGGAGAGTAATACTGCCCAAACATAAATACAACAGATTTGCCAGGGACAGCTCAATGTTATCAATTTACACCTCAAATATTTGAAGTTTCACATCACTCAAATATATTCTAAACACTGTCAGAAAAAAAAAAGTGTTTTAGCATCTGGCCAACTAATCTCATTTTCTCCAGTGAGAGTGTAAAGGCAATTATGACATTTTAAATAGAGCAGAAATAATTATCAACTAATCGATAAGTGGTTTGACTGAAAATTAAACGGCAACTATTTTAAAAATCGACTGAATAATCAACTGAATATGTTTGTGTTTCGGACTGTTGGTCAACATTTGAAGACACCACCTTGGGCTCTAGGAAATTGTGACAACGGTTTTTCATTCATCTCTGAGGTTTTATAGATTCAGGCAACTAATAAATAAATCAAGAAAATAATCATCAGATTAATCGCTAATGAAAATAATTAGTCGTTGCAACCGTAATTGTAACATCCTTTATCAGTTTAAAAACCTCAGGAAAAAACATCCAAGTCAACTTTTGAAGCTCAGTTTTGACATGTATGAGAATACATCACCAAGACAACACCATTATTTGGAAGCAGAGAATGTCTTTGTGACTAGTACTCCATTTATACACAAACATAATGACTCATGGTTCGTCATAATACTGGTCTAATAGTATTGAAGTGGCTTTGCTGTTCACACCTACTCACATGCCCACACCCACAGGCATACGGATACTTACTATAACACGCTGTATACTTACATGTAGAAATACAGAGGGTCTTCCAGCAGCGGAGTCTTTCTGCTTACTGTCAAATGTGATGATGCGAAGGTAGCCTGGATAAGACAGGGAGCTGACCTGCCCATTTGGTGCCACGAAGAACATCTGTACCCCAGAGGGGATGAAAAGCAGCTCGTTTCCATCTCCTCCTGGTCCTGCTCCCGTCTGCTTCCCTGACCCGAGGCCTCCTCCGGCAGGACAGTAAGCCAGACTGCGGTGGCCAACTGTTGGCTGTAGCGTGTATGCTGGAGGCTGGTCCCCTGGGTTAGCCATGACTACAGTTTCTGAAGCCGCTGCAGGGAGTGTGTGTGTGTGCAGAACAGCAGGGGAAGGGGGCCCCAGCGGGGGTGTTTTGGGGGTTGGGGTTGTGTTCTGGGTGGTAGCTGGTATGGTGGGGTACAGATGGTGGAGGGTGCTTTGAGGAGGCTGACTGCTGGGTGCCAGGTCTGGGTAAAGACTGGGAGGAAGATCCATCAACAGTCGGCCCCTCTGGCATCCTGTCGTCAGCGGAGAGTTCTCCAGGTCGGAGAGGTGGGCGTTGACAGTCCTCAGAGTGTCCCTCATCCTGTTCTGAAGCTGCCTGGCCGTGTCCCAGGCCGCTCCCCGCTGCCTCTCTCCCCTGGTGGGGACTTCCAGTCCTTGGGTGAGGTGCTGTCGCCCTTTCCTGTAATACTCCAAGGCCTCCGCCTTCTTCCCGGCCTCTTCAGCAGCCAGCCCACGGCTCAGAGAGTGAAACGCCAACTCATACTGGTCCTTGATGAGCAGCAGCTCAGCGGGCTCAGCCATACTGAGGAGTGCACGCGACACAGAGACTAGAGAGGAAAGCACGGAGGCAGAGAGGAAATCAAGAGGGGCATCTCCAAAGTGAGACAAAAGTTCAAACTACAGTAATAACCAAAAATATGCAGATAACTGACATTAGTCATTAGTACACAAATATTAAATATTGAGTTATGGGTGGACTGCAGTTTGCTTTTAGGCTCAATGGTTTTAAAAATGAACACTTCAGTTAGCTGGATGGGAGACAGTTTGGATTCTAAAATTCAAAGAAACAAAACAACATGAATAAAGGATGAAGGAAACAGCGAGACTGAGCGCAGATTGTGTACCTGTCACCAGGATAAACCAGGTGTGAAACGGACGAGAAACGAAAACAAAAGTCGGTGGCTCAGGTAGGCTGATGAGTTAGTGTGTGAAACATCTCTGTAATGTAATTGTTGTTGGCGACGAACACACATCAGGTTTTACCTGAATAACGAGCCTCCCGTGTGAGCTTTCTGTAACAGTCCTCTCTAGACAGGAGATTAACATTTAAAAAGAGTTTACACATGTATTCTCCATCTCAGTATAAAATGTATCAAACAGTAAATGCCTGTTTCCTCTCCAAAATACACGCAAGACTTGACAGTTTATGATAAAGTTCCAGTTTAAATCTGACTTACCTTGAGAGCAAAAGACAGAGAAAGCGAACAATAAACAGCCTAAACCGTTTGAGAGAAAGTGCTTATTTCAGTTTTCGACAGTTCTTCTGTACTTTCATGAACGTGAGAGCGTTCACTTGGCTCTCTGGTTTATTGTGGCGCACTCAGCGCGGCGCACACACACCAACACCGCAACCAGACAGCGCCAACATGGCTTCCGGCCAACACCTTCAAAATAAAACCCACGGCCTGCAAGTTTAAGTGGCAATAATCTCTATCAACACTTTATTTAGACGGAATTGGAGATAAATAAATCACACATCCTTGGTTTAAAGTGTAGTTATTTGACTTCGTATTTAGTTTTACTCCCTTCAGTCACACATAACCTACTGACTCAGGTATATTACATGTAGAATTATGATGGGAAAAATGACAAATTAAGCTCACAAAAATGCTTTAACATACTTTTGAATCACTATGGAAGATGTTGTTATTCATGATTTAGTTTAAGACAACATCATTTTGATCAAAATATAAGTATATATTTCAACTGATGTCTTACCAGCTATAAAAACGTTTTTGCATGAACACTTGCAAGTATTAAAATTCTTAAGTCTTTAAGAAAAAACAATTTATTGTATTTGCATAAACTATAAGAAAAGGTTATAAAGTCTCCAGAGGGATATGGTATGTAGATCATGGGATTGGCGGTAAAATCAGCTGCATTTGTTTTTTTTCTCAGTTTAATTATGTATGGCAGAAGCGTCAGAAGAAGGGTGGAGCACTGATTCATGGGAAAGGCAAAAGAACAGGTGGAGTGATCCATGAAACACGGCAATACCTGTAAATTGAAAGATAAAAGATGTTAGAGATGTAAAATTGTGTCCTGAATGCATTGATAACCCAGACAGACTGCACACTACACATGAATTCTATAGGCCTGTAGTTTAGTTATATATATATATTTAAAAACCATAAACTACGCCTTACTTTGAAGTCTTATATTTTTCCCTGGTGGCCTGTTGTGGGAGACTCTCTGCACTGATGTATAGCTTGTGGAGGTCAGTAAGGCAGGGCACAATTTCAGCCATGGTATACCCAGTAAAGGCATGTAAGGAACTGGGCTAAAATATGAAAAAATTAAACCTAACAAGTCACACTTTGGCTAATTCCTTGAGAAATTCTCATAAAAGGCACTCAAGACAACGATCTGGACAAACTTACCCAGAGAGATTTGTGTACAGTGTACGTGGCTAGGCAGTAGGCTCCAGCTGCCACTATAGATGGAGTGTACTGTAGGAAGGGATCGATTTCCAGCAGGCTTAGCTCTGCTACATACTAGAAGCAGAAAAAAACACATCATCAAATCAAAATATGATCAAGGGACATGGAAATCTGTCATTTCAAAGGCAGTGGGCATAGACCTATAGTCTAGCTGGCATTTGAGTTATTGTTTATGCTCACCAGGGCAAGGTTCTCTGTGTTGGCACAGACAGAGTGGATGGACATGAAGAGGTGAAGGAACTGGTTTGTGGTGGGGGCCGCCATATTGAAAGCGAGCACTCTTAGGAAAACATGCTCCATCCGGACCAACTGCTTCTTAGTATAGGTGCTGTCTGTGGTGTACACAAACTCATTCAGCTCAGGAGGGAAGATCTCCTCATACTTTCTACAAGGTGACAGACCAGACGACATCAGGTTGTAAATCGCCATCAATCACTGAGTCAAGTAGCAAATCTTTGGAAACACAAACATGTGCTTACGCAGCAATCATTAATGCAGCTGTGCCAACCAGCTGCAGCTTGCCCCGTTTCACATATGCCGTGCAGGAGAGAAAGCGGTCCAAATAGTTGACAGCGAGGTGTAGAGTTTCAGAACCAAGCTTGTATTCCTGGACGACTTCCACCAGCCAGTCCACCAGGATGACCCGCATGCCATTGGTGATCTCTGGATGTTTCTCTAAGTAGCCTGGCCTCGGCCTGAACCTCATCTGGCATTAGAAACAATAGGACAAAACCACTTATCATGAGACATTTGCAGTGAACTGAGGAATAAAACCTCATAACTACAATGCATTTCATGCAGCCTATACACAGTAATATGAGAGGATTGATTCAGTGCTCATGGTTCAGATAATTTCGCACTTCAGTCTCCCTCAAGTGCAGATGAATGTCCTCTGCATACTCGGAAACACAAAGCACCTCCTCTGACATCAGGGATTCATCTGGTTCAGACTGCATAGAAGCATCCTGGCATGAACCTACAAGAGTAAACAGCAGTTGTGTGAAGGTCATCCCTGACAGAACAAGAAAAGTCTCCATGGTAGGCGTTTTTGTATCTGCCAAACTCACTTGAACTTAGTTCCAGCAGGAGTCTCAAATCTTCATTTTGCAGGGCAGCAGTTTCGGCATCGAGGTAATAGCTGCTTGAGACCACTTCTTGACCAGAAGCCGCAAGAACAACTTCACAGGCCTCTTCGACAAAAACATCATAGCTGGAACTGGAGGGGCAGCCAAGGAAGGTGAGCTGGGAGCTGTCTGAGATCGAACTGTGTTTGGAAAACTGGCTTCCCTGTGGAGAAGAAATCAATAGACAACATTATTGCCACATGAAGTTGAAATTTGAATGTTCTGTGAGGGTAAATTTAATTCTCTCCACTGTGTCTGTCCCATTTACCTGGCTGAGGGGTCGACCACGGTGCTCATTTTCTGACAACACACCGAGCACTTTCCGCTGCTTGGCCCGCTGGACCTGCAGTGCATCAGTTTTGCTTGGAGGTGGAATATTTTCTTTACTAGTGTGACTGCCACAATGGGCAATTGTGCTGAAGTTCATCTTTAAACAAGAAGATGAGGGTAGATACAGTTTTTTAAAAAGGTGGCCATAAAGAAATGGCAAAATAACAGACACACTTAATGAAATAATGAGTTTAACAGGTATGTAAATTATCACATATACACATGAAAGGTGAACCATATTAAATTTAATTTGTCAGGTCCCTGTATTTATAGGAGGCCTATGTTTCCCTATGGTTTTCTGTCATAAGCAATTAAGAAGACATTGCTTTACTTGAAAGGTCACAAGACAAAACATGGTGTCATGTTAGTCATATTGGTAAGGTGGTTACTTTATGGCTTCCCTGACAGTGTTTAAATAGGTCCACACTTAACAATAACTGTCATCACTGATTGCTTTTTAATAATTTGTCTATAAATGTCAGAAAAAAAAGGTAAAAATGCCTACCCATCACACATTGCCCGGAGCCTGAGGTGATGTATTCAAATAGCTTGTTTGCATTTCCCTGTACTGAATGTGTCAGAGACATCATTACCATGGTTACACTAATTTATCAGCGTCCACCAATCACAACAGGCGCACAGGCGAAGACGACAAACGAGACGGGAAAAAACCAGGCTGCAAAACTGCGTGTGTGCATCACCTGAGTGCATCGCAGAGCCCAACAGTGGCTTTCTGCCGGTGTCAAATCTGACAGAGAAGCTAACATCTGCCCCTGACCGCAAACTCACCATAACCACGACCCTCGTGGTTAACAGCTGTAACGTTGGGACCGACGACCCAAGCGGAGGAATCGCCGGCAACTTTTCCTGTTTGTTGCCTGTTCGGGGGACAAACAGCGACCTCTCGCTGCGGTAGAGCGACTGGGAGCAGCTGGGTGTCCGAGGATCCGTTTCTCCGGGTTACCTTGAAAACTGATCAGCTGTTTCCTCCGAACGGCTCTCCGTCCAATCACGTGCGCGGACGCTCAGCTGACTGCGGACGACGTCGTGCGTCAGGAAACTTACCTGAGCAACCAAGTAAAATGTTTTAACCGTGGTTTTGGGTAGATTTTTATTAAAAACTCTGCATGATGTGATTACCCAGAGTAGGGTATGTAGTGCCTCACGTGGATACACTAACTTTCCACTGCGTGCACTTAGGAAGAAGAGGTTTAATAACAGGGTTGTTGAATTGAATTGCTGAGGAAGTCTACTCAAGCTGCTGTTTCTAAATGTAAACGCTAGACATTGTTGTTGTATACTGTTTTTTCTCACCCAAAAAGTAAAAAAAAAAAGTTGCCTTCTGTAAAAAAAAGAAAGGATACTTATCTGTGTATGGTATTTTAATTTTCATCTGGATTGTCTGGGAGAAATACACTCCCAGATTTCAGTAGAAAACATACCTCTGGCTATTTTTTAAAATGTATTGATTGGTGTATTTTTTAAACATGTTTATTCCTTTTTTCTAACTGTATTCTGACATTCTTATACATATCTTCACAATGTTAGTGACTTTGGTTTTGAATAGGGTTCCTACAAGAAACATTCACTCTGCTGTGCTTAAATAAGCTATGTGTTGGGTGTTTCAACCACAGCACAAAACTTGGAGATTCTTGGGTGTGGTGGTGGGAGGTTTAGACTCTGATCTAAAGAAAGCTTCTGTCATCGTGTCATGGATTACGTACTGTTAATAATTTGTTGGTCAGCGATTGGCAGTGTCACACTTGGAGTAGGTGCTGACAGGATGGGCTCATGTTTAGAGGATAGAGAGTAAAAAGGCTGAGGATAAAGCCATGGGCTGGTCCAGTGTTGGTGACGATGGTGGTGACAGTACGGAGCCTATGGCCTGCTGCTTATAAACATGTGGAGAAGGGTGGTACAACAAAAAGCGCCAGTATTTTTCTGTGTGTACAGAAAGTTGAGGAGAAGTCACTTAACAGTAGTCTGGCATACAGTATTTCATAGAATCTACTGGTTGGATTAAGCATGAGATCTGTTCAGTATGCCTAAATGATGAAAATATAGTTAAAAATAATATGTATTTTACCATAACAAAATAGAGTGTTGGAGCTGTATTTTGTATCTGTAATGTATATGTGAAGCAATGTAAAGATAAGCAAAGGTCTTCAAAATGCATTTTGAATGAATAATAAATATGAAATTGCGTGGGGAGTAAGTGGCAGTGAGAGTGAAGCTTCTAGCATCTTGTTGAAAAAGAAAATTGCGAGGAGTTAATTTTATACAGCCGCCCAACACCTCACACCTCCTCTGGTTCTCAAGATGTTTCAACATGTCTCACATCTCTAAAAAACCTAATGAAACCAAGCGGCAAAACAGCAGGTTGTTTTAGCAGAGTGCTATATATTTACATTTGTGACCTATCTGTTTCACAAATCTAGAGCTTAGTCACTGTTTCTCTCCACCACAGGGAGCTGCTCCAAGATTTGTATCTGAGATTTGTAATGAATGTCATTATCGGAGCAGTTTATTATAGATTTCACTGGGATTTGTTCATACTCCAAAATCTGGTCCTTTTTTTAAGATAGCAACTTACACTTGACTGTAGTTACTCCTCCTGTTTTCTTTTTTTTTTTTTTTTTTTTTTACGAACACAACAAAAACATAAAAATTGTTTGAGGGTGCGTAAGGAGGAAAGCAATGTTGGTTCTGGGTAGATGCCTTTCTGTCAGTTTTGTCCTCCGCTGGAGTTTAACGGTGAACTGCATTATTTGCTGTACTTCTGTCGCTCGCTACCCTTTGTTGTTGCTGTTGCAGAAGCTGTGGTGTTGCATCCCACGTCAGAGGAGTGGCTACAACTTTCAGTCCCAAAGAAAGGTACAGATAACACAAGGAAGACAGAGCAACAAAGATCAACAGGGGATAACACAGAGGATGCATCGGCCTGTGGACCTGCTCACACACGAGTGTTGTAAGTGTCACAGCTAGAGTGGAGTAGAGATTACATGGTGGTTCTGACCACTTAGATATCACAGCTGACCACCAGAGCGTTTGTCTGCATTTCTCTGGTTTCTTGCAAGCTTTGCTAGCTTAATTAAATTTTTTTTTTTAAAACTGCCAAATACAAAACACCACATTCATGTCTGTGTTGTCATCATATAACACTGAACAGTGCTGTACATAGACAGTACATGGAGAAACAAGATGATTATTACTGAAGAGAAAGCGTGCCATACTGGGAGCCTGCAAGTTCCACATTGTCCATCAGATGGCAGGCTTTCTCTTCAGTAATAATCTTCTGCAGTAAATAAAGTAGACTTTTGACATACTGTTGTTATGTCAAATAAACATTTTAGGGCTTGTCAGATTATGCAGCCATATGGACACTGTCAAAATCATGAGGCCACAACCCCAGGAAGTCAAATAGCAGGAATAACTTTCAATTTATAACTGCCCATATGACATTGTCACCCTGTTATATCTCATTATACAAATTACCATGGAGCCTCGGCTCATTCAAGCTCCTCAGGGATCGGGATGGTGCAAAGCAGTGAAATATTCAGCTGATTAAAATACCAAAGTGACTCTTACTAAAAGTAGTATGTATCTTTCTTTGCATGCAAACTAAGTGGATGTGTAGACGCTGAGTTGCCTGAAATTATTATTATTATTGTTTTGATGATGATTATTATTACATCTTAGTCACAGCAAGAAATATAGGCTGTAAACTAAAGAGTCAGGGATGGAAACCTGGGAGGACCCTGTAGCATTAACCACAGGCTTGGCATGCTGCTGCTGCTGCTGAGCAGCTCCAGTGGAGCAACAGGGGATTAAGGATTCCAATTTGCAATCTTTTGGTCACAAGGCTGCTTCTTGAACCTTCAGCCAACCATCACTCCTTTACTTTCCTGACAGCTGTATTTGACAGGAGGCTCGTTCACTTTTTGTGCACTATGTTTTTCATTGATGTGTTTATCATTGTACAATGTTCAACCCTCCACCTTTGATCAGATCAGTTTCACCTCTAATAAAAAGTAAGAATTTGTTAGAAAAAATATGTTACTGCTATGTAATTCCCAAAACCTAAAAATGTATCGGTACAAACATTACAACTGAATAGTGTATTTCATTTGAGCTAAATTTATTTTTTACAAGATTACATGTGCTGTTATCTGGACAGGAAATCATAATGTTTCTCTGTCCCACTGAATCTTTATCTTGTGGCTGCTGTTCTTCAGGTATTTACAGCACATTTCCCATCCATGTGTGGTTATTCACCTAAATCGTTTGTGTAAAATTTCCGTTTGTGGAGCTGAAATAGATATCAATTTGCCCCAAGTGCCATGGCTGGGTGAAACAAATACAAAAAAACAGAGGATAAAGAAAGATGAGGTACAGTGAGTAATTGTCCCTCAGACAACATTCTGACAGATAAGATGCATTGGAACTTGTTCTACCGCAGAACCAATGAAATATCCTCACCTATTTGGTCCAGTAGAAATGGGCGATAAGGTGGCCTGCTGTGGCTATTTTCTCCTCTCGAAATAGAATCGATATCTGTTATGCTGACAGGAGGGGCTGAGCGCGCACACACACACACACTCACACACACATACACACACACATTCACACTCACACACAAAAACACAAACACGGCACCTGCTCAGGGGACACAAAGTCTCTCTGTCTTCCTCGGTCTTTTTATCCCTCTTCCTCATTTCCGTTCAGTCCCTGAGCAGATGCAGATTGCTTATGACAGATAGCATTGGGCTTCTGCCATTTCATTAGCGTGATGTATTGCTGGTGACAGGCTTGGGGCAGATGGGCTCGGGGTTTGAGCGTCACCTCTAAAACACTGCGCCACTGGGGGAAATTCTCCCAGCTGGGGATGGACATGTCTCATCTCTCAGTGGCACCCTCATTCAGTGGTGTTAGCCCAGCCCGTCACAGCTGAGATTGTGTCTCACCCTAAGCACGGACGATCTTCTCCGTGTTAGTTCAAATACACCAGAAAAGGTGAACCAGGCTAATAGTAGTGGATAAAGAGATGAAAAGCCAATCTGCTGACGTTTATCCATGTTGAACAGGCATTTTCCCATCATCTTTTGCAGGAATGGAAGCTGATTAACTGATCAAAATTAGTCTCTTCATCTCTATAGTCTCTGTCACTTTACCCACAGTCCTCCATTTCCCATCATTCCACCCACATCCCCCCATTGACAAGACTATTTAAAGGGAGAGTGAGTTATTATGCAGCCAGGTTTGTAAACGGTTTGGGAAAGCACAACGTCATGAGCACTCACAGCTTTCACATACCATCAGAATACAGTTAGATAATTGGCTGGTTGCAGCTTCTGTTTATTAAACATTAACTAGTGTCTGTTCCCATGAGAAGTGCACTAATTGGTTGATATCTCTAAGCAAAATAATGCAAACAGCCCATGAAGGTCTTACACTCTTCAGTTATTTTGTTACAGTTATAAACACTGCAACAAAGATGGGGTCATGGTAGGTTGAGGGCCAATTAGCAGCATTTATTGGCTCCAAAAGAGCGCTGCCAATCCAAGTTGAAATCCAAGTTTTCAAAGCAGCATGAGATGACTAACAGAACTCCAAAGAGGCCAGATCATCTGTAGCAAACTGCAGGGGCATCAGAAAAGAAAACTGCAAAATAATTTAATATGTGGAAGGGAAGAGTCTCAAAGCTCCACCAACACAACACCAACTAAGTACATCAAATATGAGTAGTCACAAGTCAAAAATAACCAACAGGCAATTATCAGTGAATCTATCTGTATTTCTCATTTCTCCTCATCTATTGTCTGAAGGTCACAGAGTCTTTGTACAAAATAATGCTTTATTTAATGATCCTTATGTGGATCAAAGGACCTTTTGTTAAGGAGCATGATGTGGAAATCTGATGCCAATCTTCTCCATTAAAAGGCCCATCACTGTAATGAGCCAGGGGCATGAAAAGAAAATGAGCTCTGAGAGAAGAGGGGGGGGTGTTATGTCAAGACTGAGAGCCTTTATTGTCTGTTTCTTATGATGGTGGCACAATTATACTGGGATACCACAGCACACGCACATACATACACAGACTGTTTAACCAATCCACAACCAGCGGGCAACACTTTACTGAATATCACAGCATGTGGCAAAAGCCATAATAATGGGACAAACCTTTGATGAAAGTTTAATTGTTTACTTTTTGGGAGCTGCTGCTGTTTTTTTTCCCCGATTCATTAACTATTCGGACTGAATCAGAGACAAATAAAGTAATATTCACTGACTGACTGAAATGTAGAAAGACATAAACTGACTCAGTAATTATGCTGAAAGACAAAGCGTTGCATTGTGGCTTTTATCCTTGTATCCTCTAACATTCTGTGGCTAACATGTGCATTGAATATCTCCCCGCCGCTCCATGCCTGAGCTATGGTACATATGAATTATGAATGTCTGAAGAGTAAGGGCTTTTTTTTATTTGCAATTTAAAGGCCCCAAATCTTTTGGTGCACTAAATTATTCATATATTCAAATGAATCTGACTTTGAGGACATTTTTTCCTTTCTTCTCCTCTTTCATGAATTTAGAGTGTACCCTTCAGAGGGTTGGGGCAAAATTGCCAAGACTGTTAGTAGTAAAGGTTTTTGGAAGGGTGATTTCAAAAGGTTTCAGTCCACTTTGGGTTGTTTTTTTGCTCGGACATGGGTTCTCGTACATGGGTGTTGTTTTTTCTACCTGTTTCCCCATTCGTGGAGATGTTTTTGATACAGTGCTAATATCATCCTTCCATCTCTTTCATTGTTATTCTGGACAAGTACTTGCCCGTCAGACTTCTGTCCTGTGTGTGTATGTGTGAGTGTGTCACTGTTATGCCTCAGTATGTTTTCTCTGCTCAATGCCCTCAGATCTGTGCAGCTCATTTTGATTGGCATGACACTGCCATGAGAAGAAATGCTGGAGTGTAGTCAGTGCATATTTATTGGCTGATGTCTGGTATTCAGAGTTTTTGAAACCCAAACTGAACATCACAAATAATTCTGCACATATGCATAAAATACATTTTATTGTCCATTGAACTTCTAACATATTTGCGACTGATATCTTGACACTTTTCCTGGTCTGGTTTCCTGTTTGTTATCTAAGAGTGTAAAGTTGTTCTCACAGGTTTAGCAGAATGAGCTTGTCAAATCCCCGAACACACACACAGACACTCACACACAGACACACACTTTAGCCCAAAATAGTCCCCAAATGCAGTTGCACCCCCCTCGCTGCTGCATGTCTCCCCCTCATTAACATGCAGTGCAGAGACTGGTGTCCTCACAAGGGCAGCGCCAGGATGGCATGGAGTCAGAACAGGCTGGGATATCAGGGAATGACACGGAATTGGCGGCCACGCCTTCCGGGATTAGTGACAAAAGCCAGCTGAGGCCAAAGCTCTTATCTCCATCCTTCAGTCCTCTCTCTGTCTCACACACACACACACACACACACACACACACACACACACACACAGGCAACACAAAAGCACACAAGAATACTCAAGTTTGC
This sequence comes from Lateolabrax maculatus, assembly GCA_031216445.1. Taxonomy (NCBI): domain Eukaryota; kingdom Metazoa; phylum Chordata; class Actinopteri; order Acropomatiformes; family Lateolabracidae; genus Lateolabrax; species Lateolabrax maculatus. Next base: position 11,828,951 of record CM062197.1, on the reverse strand, counting down.
ACAGAAAAAAGCATATGTACTCACACAGACATAATTAGTGTTGCCAAACATATTTCCGCTTTAGGAATTCTCTTAGTGATACATTTAGAAATGGTCTTGCAGAGTGTGATTAGTGGAGTGGAGGTCAGGGTAAATAATTATTGGTATAATTAAATGATATGCAGTGTGCCTTTCCTCTGTCCTTGGTTTCTCCCTCCACACTGTCAACACCAGTGAAACTGCCTAGAGCGTCTCATTAAAAATATTTATCAACATTTTTTTTTTGTTTGTTTTTTTTTGGGGTGGCTCAGATTCACCAACGGATATGTGCTCATCAGATGAATCCCAGACCTCTTCACATAGCTGTCAAATATTTTGTCTGAAGTGCACATGAATACCATGCCATGTGATGTTAGTTAAAGCTTCCTCTCATATACTTTCTCTGTTCTCCAATGTTGCCATTCCCCTCTGGTGCTAGTGTCAGCGGGCAGATGGCGGCAGACAGAGGCATCTGTGGAAGAGGAGGCGCCTTTTCACCTTCACAGAGCAGGGACAGGTGTCATCTGCCACACAATTAACATCTCCATGAATACCATTAAGGCGCTAACAAGCTCCTATATGAGATTCAGGGTCATGCACAAAATCTATTTTAGATCAGAAGAGACTGAACCTTATTTGGAGTGTTTCATTCCAAAATGAGCTACGCACTCTTACAATCATTTTTTCAAATAAAGTAAATCTAAATTTGCGATCTAAATTTGTAGTTTATATTATATTTTGCTATCTTACTTTGTATTTTTTTACATATATATTTCTCTTAACTTTTCTTTTTTACCCTTTGTGTGCTGTATGCTTTCCACTGTACTGTATAAGCTGCTGGAGACTGAATTTCCCTAAGGGAAATATCTCAACAATTATGGGATGGATTGCAATGAAGGTTTGTACAGACAGACATTCACGGTCCCCAGAGGATGAATTCAATGACTTTGGTGATTCGCTCACTTTTCCTTTAGCGCTACTAGCAGGTTGGCATTTGTGGTTTAAACTGAAATATCTGAGTATTTTTGGGTGGATTCCCACGATATTCAAGGTCCCCAGAAGATAAATTCTACTGACTTTGGTGACGCTTTTCCTTTGGCGCTACCAGCAGGGAAATGTTTCACTTTTTCTTTGAAATATCTCAACACCTACAGGATGGATTGGCACACATTTCTGAACAGACATGGTCCGAAGATAATGTATTCAAATAACTTTGATGATTCCCAGACCTTTCATCCAGCACCATCATCAGGTCAAATTCGAATTTGGTCCAGTACTTTACCAAATACCTGAAAAACCTCAGATGTACGTTTATGAGCATGTTAGCATGCTGACACATTCAGCTGAAAGCACCACTGTGCCATCACAGAGCCACTACTGTTGTTTAAATATAATCAAAGTTAACAGCACCACAAACAAGTCCACCTCCATTGTACTGAAGTAGTGGCAGAAATTGCAGTTGTTACTCTCCAAAACTGTCCGAATAAACTCTATATTGCTAGATATCTCTAAAGGTGAGTAAGAAAATATTTTTTAATATATTTTTGGTGAACTGACCTTTTGAATAGTCTATGGTGGTGAGTCATCTTATGCTTTGTGCTCACAAAACAGTTTAGCTTTTGAGATTAGAACCATCTCTATTTTGTTATTTGATTAATCAACAAAAGTCAAATTTTTATCTTATATTAACCCCAAAAATATGGAAAGTGTTTTGGAAAAATTAATTAGTACGTATGAAAACATTTGTGCAGTTTTACAGAACGGATGTACATAGCAACTGTTAACAGACATACTGTCTAGAGGGGGGATCAGAGGGAGAGAAGGAGAGGGTAAAAAGTAAAAACACAAGCTTCAAGGTGAAGAGAGCTGCGCTGAGAAATTGAGAGGTGTTAAAGGCTGTTTCTTTCTTCTCATTCATCTGCCAGTTCGGGGGACTCATCTGAGCTCTTCAGTCTGCCAGAAAAACGGCAGCCAGTTATTGCTCACCACTGGATACTGTCTACTGACGCAGTTTGCTGAGAGCGGAGAGCAAGGCCGTGTTCTTCATACAAACACTGGAGAGACGAGAACCGGAACAAGGGGGTTGGCTGTGTACACGGCTTGTGGGAAGGTGTGCGTGCAATTACAAATATTGATCAAGTGGTCAGTAATCAAACCACTTATTTGATTCATGTATTTGTCTTCCTATGTTGACGGTTAATGGTATCATTTTTGAAAGGTGATGAGCAGCAGAAAGTGGGAGGGCAGAGACAGAGGGAGCCACGGCAGATATAAAGGGGGTGGGATTAGGGTGAGCTCTGGCTACTCCCTCTCTTCTTTCCTCTTCTCCACTTCTCAAGTAAAAAAAAAAACAAAAAAAAACAAAAAAACATCAGTATCATTGATTAGTTACAGCCTCTCAGTTACAGACCCTCTGTATGCGTGTGTTCCCTTTTTGAACGTGCGCCCATTCATGGAGAGGATCCACATCTGACAGTGTCTACTCCAGCTTTAGTGCTTGTGTTGCGTGTGTCTGAGTCTGTGTCACACTGAATGACAGAGGAAGAGAGGGTGAGAGGGAGAGAGGGAGAGAGAGAGAGAGAGAGAGAGAGAGAGCGGACAGGCTCACAGGGAAGATCTCAGGGGCAACAGATCTGGTTTGCTCGGCTGAAAGACCAAACACAACAGGATGGATTTCTGCACGACGTGAATGCGAGGGAGGAACAGCTGCCTTACACGTATAAAGAAAAGGTCTGTAACTATTTCTTTTTTTTTTTTTCCAACAGTTTCATTTCATACGCAGCTGATTCTTTGGGCTGCTTTTTATGAAATGTTTCCTAATTGTTTTAAAGAGGGAGACAGAGTGGGGACGGTCTTAATCTGATCTGTAAGAGGGGATTCCTGCTGAATACAAAGAGCCATTAATCACCTCAAATGTATGTGTCTCTTTTCAGTTGCCAGCAACTTTATTCAGTGTGTTATCACTGCCTGCAGAGTGGTAGTAAGAGAACAAACGCTGATACGGACTTTCATAGGGAGAGAGACGGAAAAGAAGGCATGAAGGGAAGATGAAATCTTAAAATGAAGGAAGAGAATTGAGAGGAAAAGATACAGGTAGGGGAAAATAATTAATGTTTACATTCATTCACCAACTTGGGAAATAAGCGGGCTTCCTATGAGGCAGTTGAGAAAGAGAGGGAAGGAGTGAGTGATGAGTGAGGCAATTGTACTCCCAGATTCAGAGAAAAAGGAGGAGCACATAAAGGTGTCCTTTCAGGGCAGTGAGAACAAGAGCAGGGTTTGTTTGTGTTTAAAATGACGCATGACTCACCCCGTTCATCATAATAATAATAACCGACTGACCACTGCACATAGACAAACAGTCAGTATCGAATTTATTGGCAACTGCACTCAGAAGTATCAGCAGTGACTAACAGATATGAGAACGAGGTGTAAAAATTGGCACACGCACGCACACACACACACACACACACACACACACACACACACACACTGAAACATCAAAGCAAAAGAGCTCATTATCTACCCTGGCCACTGACCAAAAAACCCTCCAATGCTTCCATTTCATAATGATCTCTGTTTCTCGGGTTTTAACCCATGTTACCTTTCTGTCAGTTGTAATATGCCCCTTTGCAGCCCCTTTGAGAACTCATTCTAATTTGGCTTTTTTAAATCCCTACTTTCACACACTGAATATCCGAGAGAATCAGATAACAGTTGAACAGTGGTGCTCAACCCCTGGCGTAGCTTTGAGTGCACTCAGGTGCGCTGCAAGATTTTGTCATTCAAATGTAAAGGCACTGAATAAAAACACTGGTTTATTGAATTGTAGACTCATCCAAATTCCACAGATTTTTCTAAATTTGGAGTCTTGTCTGTGATTTATTGACATGCTTGTATTTATATTTGCAGTCTTTTAAGGGATATCATTTTAAAGTAAATACTGAAACAATCCAAACTGGAGAGAAATTGGAAAGTGGGAAAATGGTTGAATGCCTCTGACGCATATTGAAACCTCACTTTCTTCATACTTTCATCATTCCTGCATATCCCAGGCCTACGTGGGTTATCTGTGGTATTTGGGACTGCAGAGGTGATTTAGAATTAATGTGGCTGGGCCTCAGGTCTGTTTTCGGATGATCTGGCTGAGAATATGAGATATTTAACGGGTTTGAAATTTAGGCTCCTTTTATCTCTTGGCAATCTGTTGTTTGTACGTGTATGTCTGTGCATGTGCATACAGTATGTGTGATTATCTTTTGTATTTTCACATACTGTAATGTGCATGTTTCTGAATGAATCTCACTGGTATTTCTGCTATTGACTCGTCTTTGTCTGTTCAGGCATGAGGTATGAATAACGGATGAGAAAGTATGCACACACACACACACACACACACATACACACACATACACACAGACACACACAGATCCAAAAGAATATGGCCCAAATGCCATGACATTTGGCCACACATGGATCTTGTCCATTATTCATGAAGTAAAGAGCTGATACCAGAATGGAAAAGACACAGAAACAGAATGTGTTTCTCTGGGAAGTTCAGGTTTTAGTAAATATTTGCATATGCTGCATGCATGGACTGCAAAAATTCTAGTAATGGTCAGGGCTATTTTCTGTCACTGAAAGAGATGTCAAAGAGAGTCCAAGGCATATGTTTGGCCCTGAATGGACATGCTATTGTGATTATAAAGAACCTCATGCAAAAATGATACATTATAGAACCAGACTCACATGAATCTTCAGAATAAACAGACACAAATATGGAAAGATTACGTGTATTTTAGCTCTACCAAATCATTAAAACATAATCTTTAAAAATAAGCAATAATTGCTATATTATAGGATTTTATTGTCATTTTATTAAAGCTGGTGGATCACTTACTTACACTTCAAACACTTTTAAAGCATAAAATTGCAGAGGTACAGCAAATGTTACTTAAATAAAACAAATGTCCGGCAGTATTGAAACCCAGTATCAATCAGTATCACACAAAAAATACACGCTGTTCAAAAGACAAAGATACATGACAGCACTGACAGTGAGGAAGATTATGAGGAGATGACGAGAAAATTAAGGAGGGTGGGGTGTGAGCAACAGACTGAGAAAGTGGAGCAGAGGAAGCTTCATGGCACAATGTCTCAGGAGGGGTTTTGCTGAACGTGCTCCACCAGCCGGAGATGAGATTGTTTGAGGATTGACTTGCAGAGATTGTGCAGCTCAGGATGGAGTTTGATCAGGGCAAAATAGAGCTTTGGGAGTAAACACACACTGTCTATACATGCAGACTGGTGGTGGACAAGCAAATGCTCAAGTCATGACTGAACAAGCATAGGTGCAGCAGAGAGAGAGAAAAAAGCAAAAGAACTCAAGGAGAGAAATTTGCTCAAGGCAGCCCAGTATGAGGAGTGTGCAGTGGAGATAGCCAAGCTTATACAGAATACATTAAAAGCTCTTGACATAGCCGAGAGAGAGAGCTGAAATACATAATCAGAAAAAAGTCGTAGCTGAGCGTAAAAAGGAAGAGCACTTCTGCAAGAACCCATTGATGAGCTCCAGGCTGGGAGACCCAGGAGTAAAAAGTCTCAAAATGCCTGAACTCCACATGGCCCTGTCTGGGAGCAAGGAGAAGAGACTTCTGCTATTTTCATTTGTTAAATAAGGACGGAGATGTAAGTCAAGTAAATGCAAGTCAAAGAACCTCAGGCTCTGGTTGTGTCCAGTCTCAAGGAATGACTCCTGAAGACCAGTCTCTCACAGCAGCAGCCTCCAGCAGCTTTCATCATCCTGGACCGGCAGCCCAACAGAGAGTCCAACAAAGGGCCGTATCAACTTTTTATTGAAGTGATAATCCTTCCTTTTGCCACCAACTGGGCTTGCACATGTGACGAGTGTTAATGTTCTTGAAGTATCAAGCAGATAAAACAATGTTGAGTCCATTGTTTTGAGCTGTTGAAGAGGACCGGAGCATCAGAGGTGAAACAGGGTTGAAACTTTCAGCAAAGGAGGGCAGTAAAACACTGTTTCACAGGTATATGCGGCTGTGTTGCTCAGCGGTAAAAGCACAGAATGCAGAAGATTGCTGACAATTTGGAGACAAGAATAAACCAACATGTCTTACTACCTAAACCACGTAAAAAGCCAAGACATTATACACATTTATATCATTTTCCTCAATAAAGATGCACCATTTCCCCGATTAGCCCTTGGTGTTCTCTGTATTACACATGTTAGCTATTCCTAAAGAAAATAACTACTGGTATTTATTATATGTAGGCGGGTGTGTGAGTGTGTGCATGTGTATGTCTGACCTCTTTAGCCTCAGCGGGACTGCATGGTCTGCCCTCTTAAAGTAGATTAGCTTGAAAAAGAACGGAACGTACCTTGTTGCCTGGATACAAAAAGCATCATTAAGCCCAATTATCAGCCACTTCAGCTCACAATGAACAAGCTTCATCACGGATTTCAAAACAACATATCATTAACGACAGCAACCTATATAGAGCAGGAAAGAGTAGGAGGGAATGACAAGAGAAGGACAGATGAGGATAAGATGAGGAAAAGGCGGCAGAAGAAAGTAGGAGAAATTGGAGCGGAGAGATGTAGAATGAGCGAGCAGGTGGGAGTTCATTGTTATGTTCATGGACATTTCTGACAGACACCTGACGGATGACTGATACATTTTAAGGCTGAGTTACAAGAGTAAAAATGGAGGTGGAATTTGGAGTTACAAAATTATAGATGGACCTTTTAAAACTGCGATCAGCAATTTAACATTTTAATGAAAATGTGGTTTATAATCCTGAAATCCAGATGGTCAAATCATTGCAGGGATGAAATTTAAAAAAAGTATGTTAATTGCATGAGCGTGGCAATAAACAGATAGAAAATGAATGTTTGAAGACAGCAGGAGAATGGAAACGGCAATGCATGTGCAGTGAATATCAATACTTCAACTCTGAAAAGCTGCAGGAGAGAAAAAGACAATATAAGTCAACAAAAGTGGCAATGACAGTGACGGTATTTCCTTGGGCTGGGACAACCACTGGGAGTATTTGATAAAGAAAACAGAGTTGGGGCAAGAGAGCATGCAATCATAGAAATACAGAGCAGCCTAACTCATCCCTCCCTTTTATGCTGGCTATTTCCCTGAAGGTACAGTGGGCTGTAAATTAAAGAGAGCAGAGTTCTTGTCAACTGTACCATCTAGAGAGAGACAAACGGAGAGAGGGGGAAAGGGAATGAAAGGGAGTGAATAAGTGGAAGAGAAAAGAGTTTTGGGACAGAGTGGCTTGTTTAAACTTCAAAAGTGTCTTTGCTCAATAGAAGATTAATGAAGGTTTTGTACCAAAATTGAGATACAGGCTCAGAATGAAATGCTGCGTCCGAACTGGTGCAACACATTCAATTCTAGGAGTGAGCTGTGCAAAACATATTAATGACAACAGTCGGCAACATTTTCTCTACAAAAAAGTACAGAAAAACACAAAAAATATGTACAATAAACAAATGTTCACACCATCGCATGAGCAAAACTCTCAATGCTCCACACAATTCACCCATCATTTGTTTTACAGGTCGAAAACCACTTATTACCCTTTTATTGCATTCACCTGGCTAAAAGGCCTTGCACACCAAGTACGATAACTATAAAGATAACTATAAATATATAATTCTAAAAAACCACACCACAACTATAGCAACGACAGTGGCAAGCAATATCATTGGGATCATTTCTATGGAATCAAATAAGGGTCATAAATATTTTGAGCAGGTTTTTTTCTGGGCTTTGGAAAAGTTTTACAGAGATTTAACCCCCCATGGCTTTAAAATATACAAAACAAAGTCTAATTAATGACCATGTTTATAGCTGTAGGCGCTGTAGATTTACAGTCGTCTCTTTTACAATGGTGGTCTGTGGGCAAATTGCTTTTTGCAAAATTCGTGCTATAAGAACCATGCTCGTAACTCGTAGTTTATAGCTTGTAACTTCAGTGTCCCATTCAAAGATAGGACATTTGTGTGTCTGTCTCTCCTGCACAAATTTTAATTACACATGGACAAAGTATTTCTACAAATACAAAACTGTTTCACACATGCACAAACCATTTTACAAGCTCAGAATATTTATGACTGTTATTTATGACTAAGCTGCCCACACAGCTTGGCACTATTGTTTACAGAACATTATCATTCATCAGTGTGGATGCTGACATCTCTTCATAGTTATTGTGTGGAGGGCCTTTAATTCTCTACAGGCTGATGTTCTTATATTTAAACCTGCAGTGCAGAACTTTTGTGTCCCCCTTCTGGCAGTGGGAGAAATTACACAATCACTGTCCACGCGTGATTATGTCGTATGCCAATGGTTATCTGTGTTTGTCCTCGCCATTGATTGCTGTCTTTGTTTGACTGTAATTCTTCCTTTTTTCTTTCTTATTTACCTAAAATTTGTTATACTTCATTTTTTTCCACCATAGGCTCCCCCGTACGCCTAGATGCTGTAGCCTACTCCAACACTACGGTTACGGTACGCTACAGAGAGATTTAACTGTTGGTGATAAGCGTAATCAGAATTGTGTGGACACGTTTGGTAAGGGCTTGAATGTAACAGACCTTCATTTATATGTAAAAATCCTGAACTCCAATTTTAATATTTGTAAATACACAAAACTCTACAGGTCACAGTAAAAAGCTACAAAATAACATTACCAAGGTTGGGTACTTTAAAATTTTACCCAGCTTTTGGCAACTCCAAATGACGACGATGATCGCTGACACCTGAAGGCTACATTACTACTGCGAAATGCTAATGGTTCCAGCACGTACACATATCCCAGCCTTACATGTAGCTGGACTCAAATTCACAGTATCATTTTACACCCAAACAAATGTTTATAGTTTTTGCATAAGTGTATACTGTGTTTTGTCAGTCCCGTTGTAGTACTCTTGCCTGTGAAAAACTGTCACTCTTCACAAATGTACCGACAAGGGCCCATTAACCTCTTAAGGGCCACACATGCAGTTATTGTAGCTCAGATGCCCTCGGGGAAAATTGAAAATAGTTTACTCCGCTCTTATAACTATCATATGGCCAGGCGCACATATGGTCCATGGTGATATGCGTAACCATGAAATGCAGCAGAAGGAGGGGAGGGCTTGCAGATAAGTGAGAAATGAGCGCGCACCACTGTGAGGCGAAGGCTGTGCGCTGACCCCTTGCTTTCATTCTGGTTATGGTTAATTATTCCTCCCTTTGAAGTGTCTTTCTCCGCTGTCATAGATCAAGTCAAGACACAAGGCTGGTGTAGCCCAAATACAAAACAGCCCCTCTCTCTCTTCCACCAACACAAATACTGAACGCTTCGAACAGTACAATGCTCAGTCCCATCTTCCAGTCATTTTTTGTGCCATGCAGTAATTTGCAGTGGAACATTATTAGCAGTTTTAATATGCAGTGGAGGAGGGTTGGCTCTCAGCTGTCTTTGTGAAAGCTGATTATGAGGAGTTTAATTTCATCAGATAAGGATGCCTTCATTTATGAGCATATGCAGCTCCAGGCACCGAAACCTGACAGGGGACGTTCAGCGAGACAAGCACTCCCCCTGCTGTTACTCTTCCTTGCAGTCTGGTCGGGATAGCTCCTTCAATTTGTGAAGGAGTTTGCCAATTTGAACAACCCCTGCTGCCACTAGGCCCGCCCGTCTCCATCCGCAATCGGTTCACTGACCAACCACGCTTTCCTGTATTACATACCAACCATGCTGTCCATTTCTCAATCCGATTGAGATCTTTTTTTTTCTGCCTGAAGATAAAGGGGCCTATGACCGCAATCCCCATACATGTATACCTCTTCCGCAAGCTATGGAAGATGCATGTGGAGATATAGCCGTAGGGCTGGATTCGCCATGCTAGGTGATACTTCCCCTGCTGCTGGGCCAGGGGAGAACATCGCCTGCAATACTGATGCGGTGCTGTGGCCAGAACACAGTCTGTATAAAAGAAGAAGAGGGCCACACCGAAACAGAAGCCAGGATGCAGCCTGATTTTGTTTTTACTGTGTACAGCAAATTTTTGTAATATTTGTTCTGTATGTAACATTTGGGTTTGTTGGGTGGTATACAATATTTTTGGGGAAAAAATAAAAAGATAATTATGTTTATATTACAGTAGATTTGTGTGTTTTATATTAAAGTACTAAAACATTATACAAAAATATTTTACAACAGACTACTGTACATATGTGGTAAGTGTATCACTGAACATGGAAAAGGTCTCCTGATAGGCATTCACACTAGTCACATTTTGCACATCAGTGTTCAGTTGTTTCTTGTCTATTTATAAAATGGTGTGTGTGTCTCATTTAAACACAAACTACCATTTTGAGAAGACATAACATTGTTTTGAATGCATTTTTATTTTTCAGGAGATTCGGGGAGTTTTGCCTTTCGTGTGTTTTTGTATTTGTGTGTAGAGTTCTGACAATATGAGATATGCTTTCAAAAAACGTGTGTAAACAATTTAGAAAACAGTAACAGCAACGCCAGTCACATTTGATGACCACAACATACCAGCAACAGATTTTTTATGATTTGCCAGAAATGTATATTAGTACATTATACATTTTCTCATTGCACTGACCTTTAGTGATCAATGAACAATTCTGTATCAGCCATTTCCAAGAATCATATTCTGTTTTCTATATTCTATTTGGTGAAATATACGGGTGGGCATTTCATACAGATTTCATACATTATAACATATTACATGTTGATTATACCTGTTTGCCTGTTTCTTTGCTGAAAATATCTGCAAATATCTTCCTAAAAATAGCCCTTAGCCTTAGAAACAAGTGTCAGACATTTTTTTTTGCAATTTAATGTCAGATAGAGAATGTTAACCATGTAGGGCAATGAAATAAACTATTTTGTCAACAACAGTTGAGTATTTGTCTCCATCTGGTGCTCCAAGAGGGCTAAAACAAATGATTATTTGCAACTATTATTTGATACAAGTCTGTTCTGCATCTGGGGCTTAAGTAAATTGTTGGCCCTTGAATCAGTATTGTGTTTCTCTTAACCTCCGCCAAAGATGAGGATGTGGGTGAAAGCTCTGGTGTCAGCAAGCATCTGCCATGCTGGAGTGTCCTGGAGGGAGAAACTAAATCCCTGGCAGCTATAGCAGACTGAAGAGAATTTCCCCTACAGGTCATTTAAATGACAAACGTTTGTTTCACAATAAATCTCATTTATCTTTCTATTTCTCTCACGCAAACCTATGCAGATCGTCAGCCAGGATGTCAGGGATGGACGTCCCGTTGGTGGACCATAATGAGACGGCAATCCCTCCGATAGACAATGGGACCTTCCTCCGTTTCTCCCCAACCTCTGCTTCCACGTCAGCAGCCGCCTCGTCACCAGGACGTCCGGGCAACGTTTACGTTTATGTGTGGCTCTTCCTCGGCCTGCTGGTATTCCTGCTGACGCTGCTCATCATCTCCCTCCACAGGCTGAAGAACATCATCTCCTCTTCCTCCTCTGTCCCTGACTGCAGCAGTGAGGGAGGGAGCTCCTTCACCAACATGGAAATTTGTAGCATCTCGTCTCAGAGGTCCACCATCTCCTCCCTGTCCACCTGAGGGAGATGGGATGGAGCACATCCAGCCACACAGACATATATGTCCGAGTGCATTCCTTCGTGCATGCATGCTTTCATGCAGACAGCGGGCAAGCATGGCCACACACAAAGCACACAGAGGCCCAGCACCTCCTGACTGTGACATAAAAACACAAAAACACTTTGCCAGCAACAAAGACAGCATGCCATTACACTCCATGCATGCACATTATAATCCCGATGGTCCAGTGAGCCTGGGCTGGAGCAATTTGCATAGGCACGTGGAAAATATACTGTGGATCACAATGTGATTAACAGGTCTTGAGGGGTGAAAGTGACTGAAAACTTCTGAGCCTTACTTCAACCAATAAGACCAAGGAACCTGAGAAACCACTTTCCCTTTGCAGGAAAATACATAACGAGGGACTATTATCTGTCCTCTTTGTTCGTGTACTGTACTTGTCATATTTACTATAGAACAAATAATATTGCTTTCAAGTGATGCTTTGTACAGCATGTCTCATAATGTCTGTAGACTTCATTGCAAAATAAGAATTACAATAATATTAAAGACCATTACTTTGCGCAGAAATGCATGTTTGCGCCTCAGTTGTTAAAACTTTAGGATGTTGTAACTCTTCATTTTTTATGTTGTTTACCATAATAAAGGGCAAAATACCTTGAACACTGTACACATATCAAACTGCTTCATGATTCCCCAAAGTCTGGGGGAAGGAGATTGCGCAAGACATCCTGCTGTGGCTGTGAAGGTGAGAAAGAAATGAGGGGTTGTGTGAAAAAGACTATTGACATGCAGTCAGCCTCTGACTGCAGCTACAGGAGGACCAGGTCAAAGGTGGCATAAACAACAAGATGAAAATCTGGTCCTGACAGACAGGTCCAGCAGCATAACGGATTACCCTCTCTTGCCTGTCAGCTCATATGGCGTCTGATTGCAGTCTCCATAGTGACTGAAGCGTGAGAGCTTTGTGCAGCTGTCAGCCTAGACTATATTCCAGGCTTAAGCTACATTAATGGTTGTTTCTTTTTCAAAATACGTCGCTTTTTTTTTCAGTACTGTGAAATGTAGTTTCTTTGACATTGCATTTAAAATACACCACGCAAAGGTTCATTCATCTTTGTCACAATTTTCCACAAAATTCAATAACAATTCTAGAGCACTGAAGGTTCAGAGAGCAGTGATGACGGCTACGGAGCCACGAACAGTGCAAGTCAGATCAGTCAGAGTCAGATCTGTTTGTGTTCTTCTTCACAAAACATTATGCTTACATTAATCTGTGCATTTCAGGTGATGGTACTGTAACAGCCACACTCTTTGGTCCCCTTATGTATAGTCTGCTGGAATGCTTTAATGATGAGCTTCTGTAGAGATTGGCACATGGAGTCGCAAACCATATTAATTGCAAACTCGCTCTCTGGTCCATGTTTACTTACAGGATCTATTAGGCAGAGTAAAGACTACACATCTGTTTACATTTCGGATTATAGATTAGATCTTCACTGCTTGGTTTGTCATGTAAATTTAGCCAAACACCTTGGAAGGTTAATGTAGTCTGTCTGTATGTGTGGAATGGACCCAAACAAATAAAAGCACACAAGTAAAGAAATTGATTGTCATCCCAGACGTAAGCAAGGAACATAACAGTCTTTTTCTAGTTTCATCCCGAAATTTAGATAACGAAATGTTTGCAGTGTAAAGAGGTTATTACGTCCAAATCATTTTGGTTTAATGTAGCACAGATGCAAATTTAAAAAAAAATCACTAAAACATTTGTTTTCAAATTTACCATCAAGTAAAATCATTTTTTTAGTCTGGTGATGTTAGAAAAATACTGTGCAGATTGATCACCACTGAATATGTCATTTTGCCAGTTGAATTAGTGCTCCTATTTTCAGTCCTGCAAACACAGAGACATAATCCAGAGAAAAAACAAAATAGATTAAAATTATTTTCACTTCCAACTGACCTGTGTCTCTGTATTTACACGGATACCTAACCTTACCTTGCATGGTTTATTGTACTGTGTACCTTATGACTCTAAAAAGTTTTGTTCGGTTAAAGTAATGCCACTAATGATTTCTTCCTCTGTTACACAGTGAACATGCTGTATTCTTTTTTTAATGCTTGTTATGGATGTATTCCTATTTTTACCTCTGCAACAAGTCTACAGCAACTTGTGACACATGCAATTAACCAAATTCACACCTGAAAAAAGGCTCAGTTCATTTTTACACAGTTTTCCTTTAAGGAGCTCCACAGAAGAAGGTTTGAGTCACATGCTGTTGCTCAAGAGAACTGCAGCTGTTTCATGGATTTGATTTAAGCAGGCGGCAATGCAGGACCAGACCCTCCTGATGGAAAAAGCATGAAGCTAGTCCTGGAAATGGAAACCTGCAAATTATCTGTGTGTTCTTAAGGAGTGCTGCAGAATATGACATCTGAAATAAAATTCACAGCAAAGGTACTAAAACAATGTATTCAAATGTGTTTAGAGTGAAACATTTTAACTCAAGAGTCTTTTGAAATCATTTGAGGCAGGAAGTTTCATTTTCACTTGAATGCTACAATAACTCGTCCTTGATGTCTCACTCGCTCTGTGCAGCACTTCAGTCACAAAACTAAAGAGACCTTTAGTGAAACAGAGTATGTGACCAATCAAAAGTCAAGTCATCAAATTCTTTGCATATTTTATTTTTCTTATCATGATTTTTTTTTTTCAACTCACACATGTCATATTTTACATCTTTGCAATAAAACATGAATACAATAGTTTTTAGGGTTTCATAGATCCAAAAATATTTAACCTTTTTTTGGATACGTAAGTTGAACCTGTCGATAGAGTATGTGCATGTGCGCATTTGATCAAGATGGCTTCACACATACAATACATCTCACATTTCATCCCCTCTCCTCCCTCCTTACCACCTCTATCAGCTACAGAATCATGATATTGCTTACAACTGTGAGGTTGTAAAACCTAATAATCACACATGAGTTCAACGTTTTAAATACAAACATCAATGCACAAATAATCCCGTAGGGAAAATGGACCTAAACAAAATGGCAGCCGACCAGAAAGAACCAAGCTAATAAATAATGATATGTGATTGGTGCAAAGTGCAAATACAAAACAAACTTTTACATTGATTTGATTCTCTTTTTTTAAATAATCAACAAATGTGGGTAAGTGAAGGTTTCCTTTGCGCTTTCAGTCTTATTCAGCTGATTAAGTCTCCCACCAAGCCTGAACCAAGACTATATGTACATATTTGACAAAACAATCACCAAATATACAAAGGAAATCAAGTCAGTCTTGTGGTCGTCAACCTTGGTGGCACTGGCAAGATCTCTTTATCATTACCATCTCCTATCACCATCCTTGACACCGCCGTTATTACCATCAGTCTTGTCAACATTATAATAATTATTACACAATATTTTACATACAGCAAGTCATTAATAAATTAAAGGTGATAAGCGCAGTTTGTGTAGTGAAAGAACACGTGTAGACTCTGACGGAAGCAGAGCCTTATTTACATAAAAATCAGATTTAACCCTGCTGCAGGTAAAAGAAGAAAAAAAAAAGAAAATTAACATAATAAAATAAAATAAAACCAGGTAAAATTAAATGAAATAAAATCATAACTCCAGGTAATTTTTCAAGGGTGAATTTAAGATCAAGCCAATAGCACCGTTTTTTGAATAGTGGGTGGGGCTGGTTCATTTCTGACCATTTCTAATCAGTTTAGACACATTGAAGGAGTCTTAATTGAAGGAGTCCACCCAAATAATTCCCACACTGAATTCCCCTGAAATGAAAAGTATAGAATAAAATTGATAAAAACCAAAAATATAAAAGGGAAACAAAACTTAGGTTCTTTGTCTGTGAAGCATTAAGCGTACCAGGAACTGCAACTGCACCAGTCCTGTGAGCGGTACGGGTATGATCGACCTCTACAAGGTCTGCTTGACTTGCTCTTTTTCTCCATTCTGCAGTCTGTCTATTCTATTAGCAGGTTTTGGTGTGTATCTCCGGGGTATTATGTGTCTGTGGATACACACGTGTGTGTACGTACACGTATGCACAGAGGACGTTATTTCCACCAGCGCTGCCACGTCCTCAAATCAAGTAAACTTCACAAAGGAATAGAGCCTAAGGTCCGGTACTTGCTTTTCCTTCCGCTCGGTACCTGTAGTTTCCCTGCGTTGCTGATACACGGCAGAATGCATCACCTCCTCTCCCTCTTGTTTCGCTCTCCTCCCCCCATCTTCCTCTTCCTCACGCTGTCCACCTCAGTACCTGTTCTGGTGTTCGTAGTGCCAGCGGTTGAAGTCTATGTTGAACGCCACGATGCTGCCGGACGCCATGCCAGTGATCAGGGTCCTGAGGGCACAACACACAGAAAGTCACATCTGTAGACTTAACTATACATATAGGGTATAAAATACTTTTTTTTTTGCATCAATCATTGCACATTTCCGTGGCACTGGGACATCATGAGAGGACTGGGTAAAATGACTGCCCCATTACTGATCATTCAGTATACTCTGCCCTCCCCCAGGGAGATGACCCAGTTTCCCCAGCATCAGTAGTCCTCAAGCAAACACAGCCCTGAACTGCCTTACTGCCATTACAAATGGTCACACTGTCTGCATCTTCTTCTGTCTGTCAGAGCAGCACCCTGTCTGTTTTACCTCTGGTCATGTGAGAGGTCCATGGCACGGATGCCTGCGTCACAGCCTGGATAGATGTAAAGCTGTTTGAAGTCGCACGCTTGCCACACCTCCACAACCCCGTTATCACCTCCTGTCACCAAGTTCTGTCCGTCACTACTCAACAGGATTGCCTGGAGAGAGAGAAAAATAGAGAAAGAATGGTTAAAAGAGGCTCAAGGGGTAAAGTGTATTGGACAACAGCATATTGCATTGTTTATGAGTAAATAGGGACAGTGTTCATGCATAAATATACAATATACAGTAATAGTATTACAGTATGTTTACATGAACAGTATTAACTCAGACAGCCTTACTCGTGTGGAATCGTTGACCTCCATTTGTGCCAGCAGTTTTCCATTTATGCTGAAGTTGCAGAAGCGGCCTCTCTCATAGTAGATGATGCAGTGGCCCTCGCTGGACACTGAGATGAGGCGGGGCCGCTGGCACAGCTCTGGCCCCTCCAGGGCCCTAAGAAGGTCCCCTGTGATAGTGTGGACCAGGCACGGGCCCTCTGAGGTGCAAGACCAAAGCAAGATAGTGTATTTTTTTAGACGTTCATAAAGCTTTGGTGATGGTGAAGTTAGCCTTATAAAATATTGCTGTGGTTTGTTGAGCCCAACTGCTCAAGCAGATTCAATAAACTAGCTATGTGGACAAATCACGTGCAGAAAAGTTACATGTGGATGTGTGCTAATAAAGAGGAGCATTTTTTAAATCAAACTGTTACAGTGCAAAGACAGAAAGTATGCAAAAATACAAAGAAGAAAAAAAGAGTACCTAAAATTTACTGCCATGAAAAATGAAGGGTTTCAACATTTTAATATTTTGTTTTTTACTGATTCAGTATTCACTGTACAAACAATCTAATAAATTTGAATGTGAAATTGAAATCTCACTTAGGCACAGACAGACACACAAACCTTTAGCTCCACTGATGACCAATCCCAGCTCTGCACAGACAGACACACACACCACCTCGTGGTCATGTCCTGTCAGTACTGCCCTGGGAGCAGGGTAGTCACCTGGAAGAGGAAAATAAAGTCAGACAAACATCACCATAAACCCCGGGTTAGAAACGTCCCACTCCTGAAGATCTGTAGTGTTTTCTGAACTCATTTCTGAACTAGGAACATACTCATGTACACACTGAAATACAGAGACAGGAAAACAGTCACACGTGTTGTGTCTTCCATGTCACCACTCACTGTTGTTAGGGTTGTCCCCTATAATGTGGTGTCGTCCACTCCAGTACCACAGAAGAAGAGTGGCATCTCTGGAGCCTGACACGATGTAGCAGTCTCCTCCGATGTAGGACTCTGACCTGGCCAGACACGTCACGACATCCCAGTGGCCAAAAACTATCTGGGTCAGCTTTCCTGTGGAGAGGAAGGAGGAAGACGGATAAGTTAGTGCGTGCCCTTGACTCTGATACTTCTGAGGGCCATGGCTGCTTAACTTCCAGGATAAAAATACTTGTGTTAAAAAAGTAGGTTAGTGACTAGAGTGTCACCTGTTTAAATCTCTGGATCGATAAATACAGCGATGCACTGTATGGCCAGGTGCATATGTAAAAAAGAGCTTTCCAAATCTCCCCAAGATCAATAAATCTAAACAAAAATCGAAATACATGATCCATATTTAAAGTAGAACCTCCGACTGAATCACAAATTGACAGCTAAGAGCCTAAGAGCACTTGATGCTCAACATTTTTATTAATAATAATAAAAAACTACCAGTTTCAGTGGAGTAAACACGGAAGCTTTTGTCCCAGAAGCCGCAGACCAGGATGTAGCGGTTGTCGGCAGTAACCACAAAACAGTGTGTGTTGATTTGGATGCTCTGGTCCACCAGGTCAGTGATCTGACGCTTGTTCACGCCTGAGTTGTTTGCTACATAGGAGCACAGAAATTGCGACAGGTTAATGAGGGCATACGAATGGAATACGGTTAACAAGATCTCCAGTGAACTCTTACCTTTCCTGATTATTTATCATTCAGGTCAGTGTTTTTAGTGTTGAACAACACTGCAGTCAACCCCCCAGATTTTGCAGCAACTTTTTTGTAGTGTCTCAGCAATATATCCCCAGTGTATCATGTGATATATGACTTCGGTCCCACTAGTGATAGTGAAAATACTCTCTGCTTGTAATGTTGTAGACACTGTAATTTAAGATAATTCTACAGTTGCACATATACAAACATACAAACACATACGTGTTTACATGTTCAGTATTATATGAAGTGCCAAAAACGTAAAAAAACATTAAATCTGCTGTGGAGATTTTAGCGCACTGACCTATCAGAGGATCCATCTCAATGGGTAGATGATGAGCCTGTTCTAGGGAGTATCCTGGAGCCCCACGGAGGCCTGAGGGGTTTAAAGGTCAACAATTACAGACAGTCATGCATACACGCACGTACATACACACATCATAAAACAGTGAAGTATAAATGCTAAACCTCTCAAATAATGTTACAAAAAAAAAAGCCTGATGTGGCAATCAATAACAAAAGTCACTTGAGCTGACTCATGACCCTCCATAATCACATTGCCACAGTTAATTACACCTAGCCTGCTGTACTAATGAGGTCATTAATGAGGTTAATTGAGGCTTTAATTAACAAATATTTCTATGTCAACATCCAGGGTGTGAACAACGTAAGAGTTGACACTAATATAAATCAATATATAAACAAAAACTATGGGCTCAATGACTACCATTTAAATGAACTAACATCTCACTGAGTTTATAAGCATTACAGGCTTAAGTTAGTTTAATTTCATAGCCACTGAGAATTTTTATTTTGTTATTAATCATTTAATCATTTTGTCTTTAATATGGCTGTAAATTAGCAACTAACAACTGTTTGTAATTTTTCCTTGACAAATGACTTTAATGTCTAATTTATTATCAAAGTTGCTGCTGATCAATTTTCTGTTACTTAACTTATCAGTTACTTGACTAATCAATTATAACCTATTATAAACATGCCACTGTATTATGAATGGATCAAAAAATCTAGTCACATTATCTCCTAAATAGGCAAAACTAAACATATTGGTGGTCATTACAGTCTATTTAGTAGAATGTGCACACTGTTAAGATAATGTAATGTCATGTACCATTCCTCATAGTAGTGTAACTTTAAGCACTCACCAACTGTGTTGTGCCAGCGGTTGACGGCAAACAGTCGGCTACATGTCACGGTGACGGCTGCTGGTATGCTGAGGTGGGGGAGCGTGTTGGCTGCGACGTGAGTGACGGGGGAGTTGGAGGGGAACTTGAGCACCATGATGACATCCTGCTGCATCTGATCCTTAAACATCAGAGGGCTCTGGGGAAGGAAACACTGGTGAGACAGACAGAGAAAGAGAGCAGGACAGAGAGGAAGAGGAAGAGAGAAGGGGAGAGCGAGGGGGGGAAGGTCGGGGGAGAGAGGAGGGGAAATGGAGGCGGAGGTAGAGGGAGAGACAGAACAGATGGGACAGAGGGAGGGAAGGGAAACGGTATATTAGTGGGAGCACAGGGTCAGAGCAGGTACACACACTGAGGGTGGCCCTAGGCCAAGGAGAGGAGGTGGAGGCACTGGCTGGTCGGGGTTCAGGACTGACAGGTTTGGGTTGAAATGGATGGCTCTGATGTGGAGACACTGAGGCCTCGTGCTGCTGAGGGTAGCAGGAAGGACAGAGAGGCTAAAACCAGGGCAGAACTTGCTTTGAAAAAAACATAATTTCATGTACATACACTTGTATGTAATACATTCTCACATATCCATATACCTGGGTAATGAAGCCATTCATATCAGTAGACTATGTGGACTAAAATTAATTTGTGTATAGTGCTGAGACATATTAAAAATGTGAAAATGAATGCATACCATGTAGATTCAAAGTACATTCTGTTTTGTATAGACCTGCAGCTGAGTTCTCGTGTGAGTAGAGTTGACTTTTCGTAAGCAGATACACAGATTTCTGTTATGAAACTTAAAACTAAAGTAAGATTCGCTAACGCTGTCGAGGTATTCTCACCAGGTGCATGGCGGAGGAGCGAGGCGGGTGTGGCTCGATCAGCAGCTGGGATGGGACCTGACCACACGCCTGAATCTGGGTCTCAATCACCTACAGTTGGAGGGACACAGATGGGGATGACATAGAAGAAGAAGGTAACACACTGCTTTACCTTCCCTAAATATGCATGTTTATCTTTTGCTTCCTGAAACTACATGCGTCTACTGTACGCACTTTGAATTAATCTCTAGCGAGAACTAAGGAGTAATTATCTAGTGACTATCTCAGAGCTTTAAACATTCAATCAATCTGACGCTACAGTATGATCTTGAAGAAAGCACCCAGTATCACAGCATGAGAAACTCACGAGGGAGAGATTTCTGCACTGCAATTATCAATTTGTGAGTCAAACAGGAGTGATGTGTTGTCATAGAAACCAACCTCACGTTGCGCAGCATCTAGATTGTCTAGGTTCATTGCTCCCTCATAAGACAAGAAGTCGAACACGTTTAGCGCTCGAACTGCCTCTGGCCCACGCTGCTTGTAACCAAATATTAGATCAATCCACTGGTGAAGCTGGCATGACACAAACTCGCTCTCCAACGCCTGGTAAGAGTAACAGGTGCAGAGAGAGGAAGACAGAGAGAGTCAGGAATATGTTCAGTGTCTCTCCAGTAGATTTAAAGGCAGAGACAAAAACAAACTTCTCTTTCATCTCTTTATATTTTTCTGTTTATCTCACCATCCGGTTAATGCGGACAAAGTCTTCAGGTTTCTTGGCCCAGGCAGGAAGCTCCACGTCACACACAGGAACTCCGTCATCACGCACCCCGAGCTCATACTCATTACTGTTGACGAACATCTCAGGCAAGTAGTAGAACTCTGGGATCAGCTCCTGATAAACATGACAGAAACACATTGTTTATTTTAACAAAAGTATTACTTCCCTAAAATTCTTATTCATTTTACAAAGTATGCGACGATATAAAAGATGTCAGAGATATACTTCATACTTCCAGGGCTTTAGACGATGTGTGGATGTCTTCAAGTACATTTATTGACACACTACTTTCTTAGTGTTATAGTGTTTTCAGTAATGTGTCTCAATACTGACTGATTTCAGGCTGATTATATTGCTTTGCAACAATCTTAACTAAAAATGTTCCTCCAGCCCATCAGGAATAGTTACCTTGACATCAGCTGTGTCCCTTTGGCAATTTCTCCACGAGCAGCCGATGCCAGAGAAGGATCTCTCTGGATGGTCAAACTTGCCGTCATTCGCGTTGAGGAAAAATGTGGTAAAGGGCTCCTACAAGCACAAGAATAGACAAATTCATTTTAAAGGGAACTTGGGTCTCTGGCGTATTTTTCAAATGGCTGCTGATGCTTAAAGGTTGTAAGTGTGTGAAGTAGGTACTTACTATTCTGAGCATCCACATCAGTGTTGAATGAGCAGTGGAGTAAAGGGTTGTATAGTGGTGAGGAGGCGTGCTGTCGTCATCCCATGTCTCGTAGCGTTCTGCATAAAACGCTGCTCGCTTGGGATTCAGTGCACCGATTGGCTGGAAGAAATAGAAGAGAAATAATCGGCTTAAGTCAGTGTTTACAAGAGAAACCATACATGCTGTTTTTCTTCTTTGTCTGTCAGAGAGCATTCAGACATAATTTTCTCAAACGGTCAATGCGTGGACAATACAACTAATAAGCTTGTCCATTCTGATCCTCTGTAGGAATAAAGAATCTGGCTTTCTTTTGTTGCAACACGGAGAGATTCCTGCTAAGCCTTTGAACACATGAGTGGTACAATTTGACCTGTACTTTACCATTCATTTGGTAGCTTAGTACTTGGTAGCACACATGAATTTCCTTGGAAAAAGTGCAAAAGTGCTCTAACCTTGGATAGGTCTCTGAAGTTGCCAGGTAGAGTGAGATCGAGCTCCTCTGAATCATAGTTGGTCAAGACCCAGGGGAAGATAGGATACTGGTTCAAATCATTGTAGGTCCTCCCTGCAGGGACAAAAGATGGAAAAATGACAATGCATGTTGATGCATGTTTTATTGACATAACAGTGTATTACTACATCTAGCTTTGAGTTTTACAATATCAGAGTAATACACGCTATAATATGGTTATTCAAACTGTAAAAGAAAATGCAGCACTGCAGCACACAATTTTCAGGATTCAAAACTCCCATGCCTAATGAATCAGGCTGTTGCTCAAGCGTTTAATTAATGAGACTAAGTGCCAGACTGGTATTTCAATTACACCAACTAAGGTTATATGTTTGTGTGATTCAACAGAGAGTGGCATAAAAGCATAAACTGTGGACAAACAGCTGCATGCAGGCATATGTCAAAGCGTTTATCCAGATGTGTAAATCATTCTGCATTTCTATTACATACATATATCAATATATATTATGACACACACTGTATATGCATATAGATGCAGCGGCTTGGAGCCCAGGACAATAAATTATCTCATATAATTTTATTTATAGATATTTTAGAATATCTATGAATAAATAAACATATTCTACCACATAAAGGACTTATCCACACAACAAAATAGTATTTCATTACTTATATGACTTTGTAAAGCCTCCATTGTCATTGCAGCTGCATTTATTCATATATCTTTGTATGTATATTCACTGGTGCCTGTTTTTATGCAAACTGCAGCTGAGGTGGTACTGTATCTGACAACAGTTTATCTTTTTCAAATTATCCAGCATCTTTATCAGGTCTCTTCAAGTTACATTTTTTTATACATTGTCTCCTTTATTCATGTACATGGAGAGAAATAAAAAACAAGGCGAGTCTGCAATTTGTGACTGTGCAGATATTTTTGAACAAACTAGCACAATAGGAACTGACGAAATAAGGTCACATTAGTAAAGTCTTCACAGCAAATAGAAAAGAAAATGTCAATTTCATACAGTAGAAAGAGAGAAAATGAAGGAAACAGGAAACAAGTATTCTTCCAACTAATTACATTTTTTGGTGCATGAAATGTAATTGAAAGTGGACTTTACCTGCAATAGTGTTGAGGAACATGAGGTACTCAAAGTTGGAGATCTCTCTCCTCTGCCAACGCTGCGTCATGTTCGATGACTTGAAGAGCTGACGAGGGGTGGCCAAAGAAATCCGCCTGGGACACACACACACACACACAGGCACATTGAAGTAGATTTTCTTTCTAATGGGGAACAGTGCTCGACCAGCTGCCATACCCTGCACCTACCTGGCCTGTGGCAGGCCGTAACTCGTTCCTACCCCCACCCGTGGGAGACTGTAGACCACCCTTTTGACTGTGGCCTGGTCAGGGAAGTTAAACATCACAGACGCTGGAGAGAGGAAGAGACAAAATAAAGTCACTCACTCACCATGACAACTAATGCTGAAGTGGTACCAACAGCAAATACATTCGTAGACACTGTATAAGGGAAGTGTTAGCGCTCTTCATTATTATTCTTCACTATGGTTGACATAAACAAGGTACTGTTTTCCTCATTACTTACTAAGAGCCACATTTTAAACATAATTTGGATATTCAGTCAACTGTTGGTATCAGTGTGTTATACATGTTTGTGTCCAGTCCTTTTTCTGTGATTATGTACCAACATATTTTTCTAGAAATCATAACTCATTCATGAAAATGAAAAGTGCTGAACTTTAAAAGCTACACTGCTTGCATACGTGGTATTTTTGCTAACTTGCCATGCCACTCATTATGTATTTATAGTCTTGACAACTTGACTATGTTGATAGCAAATAATCAATAAATAGTATCAATGGCTGGGATATTGTAACAGACTCTAAATAGCAGATGCATACAGTGTTGTGAAATCAATAAATGTGAGTGTGTTTATATAACTAATAAGAAATCTGCAAACTTACTTCTGTTGGCCATGAAGACCTCTAGTCCGGTATTCTGCAGAAGGTAGCGCCTGGAGAACACAGCTCGGATCTCACTGAACATCCATTTGCCGTGCAGACCCTCTGAGTAGGCGAGTACCTGTTGAGGATGGATATGCATCGAAAAGAACATTTTAAAATAAAGAAATACCTATATAGACAAATTAATCCCAAAATATTTGGATCAGTAAGTGAAAATCAGTTAATAAAAATGTAAACAGTTGTTAAGTTATCTCCCAGGGAATGTGTCTAAATATTTTTTTCCCCCTTTCTCTTTTCCTGCACTTAACAAAATTAAAGAAAGACAGCTTGCCCTTACTTTAGCGTCCGTCGTCTTGAATGCAAGATCCTCTTCATCCACTTCAAAGTAGATCTCAGTAGTAGTGATGGACAAAGTGCCTCGAGCCACCACCACTGGAGCTACCAACTGAGCTGGAGTACTCAGAACCACGGGGCCTGGGGGCACAAATGTTTTACTCAGGTAGTATTACTTCATAGCACTGACAGGCTCATGACACACAATAGTAATAAACAATCACGACACAAACCAAATAATTAAATGGCACACATACAGTAAAAGAATCATTTCATGTTAGTTAAGACTGATCATTTATCGACTTCTTCTACTTTGCCTACTATTGTAAACAACCAATCAGGTGTGTAAATCAGAGAGGAACCTTTGAATAAATCAGGTATTTGGTTTGATTTGCATCATCATCAGCATCAGTTTTTAGTAGATTATGACTTAATCTTCTTCAGTAAGATAAATCAGCCGGGTGGTTAGGGTAGCTGCAAAACTTTCAAATTTCCAACTTGCCTTTGGAGGTAAAAAGTCTTGGACGGAAACGTACTAAAAACAAGAGTCAAGGCAATTTACTGCTCAGTCGTACCATAGCAGAGTGCGTGTGTGTGTGTATGTGTCTTTATGTGTGTCCATCTTACCAGCAAGGTTATCAATCTCTTTTTCCTGCAGCAGGCTGACAGCGTCATCATCTCCTTCCAGCATTAACTCTGCCTCTGGGTTCTGGGCGACCACTGATTGGCTGCGGAAAGTCTTCTTTGACTTAAGCCCCTCCTCCTCTTCTTCTGTACCTGTGTGTTTTAACGTAAGTGTGCATGTGAGGGTTGTGTGTATGCAAAAGCAGAAGAAAAGCAGGTACTGACCAAGAACAACATGTTTACGTTAGTACACATTACTGACCGTACTCCTCCAGAGCTTTGAGTGACACGTCGGCGTGAGTGGAACCAAAGGCATTTCGCACAAATCTCCGTCTCCTCCTCAGGTCGTCCTCCCAGTAGTCTAGACGCCAGAAGTCATGTAATTGGCTGGAGACATAAAAGGGAAGGAGCGAAGATGAGTTATTTCCATGGTGGGAGGTAAATAAGGTGGCAAAGCATTTTCTGACGTTTCCTTCAGGGACAATAAAGTGAAAGTTGGAGTTGAAGCTGAAGTTACAGGTGACATTTACGCAAGAAACTTCCAAAACTAATGTTCTACAATCAAAAGATTTCTCTTTATCGGGATACAGGGTAGCTTTTCACCATAGGGCTGAGTTTGATCAACCTTTCCAATTCCGCAAACACCAATAACTGGCTTTAAGCTGAGAGAAAAAACATAACGTGACTTGTATAAACTATAGAGCCATGGGGGTTTATGAAGAAATTGATAAAAAAAAATATCAAGGGGGCCAGGGCACTTCAGATGCAATTTAACTTTAATTTTTCATCTGAGTGGAAAAGGTGTTCATTAACAGCATGCAACTTGTGGTATACAATTCACTTCATCAACAGTGACACGAAGAAGACAGGCTTCAGATGTTGTTTGTCACATGTCCTCAAATTAAATCACATGTCCTCAGAGTAGCTGCTAGCCTGGAGGCAGATCTGGATAACAAGCAATCATTGATTTAATATGTGCATGTGAGTGTGCTAAATAGGGAGATCAGTCTCACACAGCTACCAGGCAACTATGATGTTAAGATTCAGCTGTCTGTCAGTTATTCATGTTAAATAAGACTGGATAGTTTCATGAATCCCACTTTTTGCTGACCATATTATCTTTTATAAATGTGTTTATTGATTTATTGTTCTACATTTCAGCACTGATTATGTCCACATTTCCTGAATTGAAGTAGATTTTCTTAGTCTGGGATGTGAAGCTGATGACACTTTACTGGCTTTATGTATTTATGGTGTAAAAGCAATAATATCTACAGTGGTAATGTGTTATACTGATATGGACCAAACATAATGGACAGTGCTGACTTAAGAGTCACTATACATACTGATACAATTTTCTCATTATATGCAAGAAGCGTTCCATGTAAGCACTCAACCAGTGTGATGCTGCTGCCAAATGATATCCTGCGTAATGGTAATCTAAAAATGTCCCAGAGTTGAATTTGACACGCAGTTCCTTGTATCCTCCGCTCACCTCTGTGACATTGTCCCCCACGCTCCGTGCTTATTGGTCAGGATGTTGAGAATCTTCTGTTTCAGCTGGTTAGCAGTCACATGATCTCTGTGCTTAGCGGCACTGATGAGGTGATCACACATTTTCTCCTCCTCTCTCCGGTCCGCAGCGTACTGAGCACAGTTAGACTGCAGAGGAGTGGGGGGTAAAAGAGTTAAACAGGGAACAGAAACAGTAAGGAACCAAAGAGTGTTTCTGTCGGAGATGAGGAGACCGTGGTGATGAGGAGACAGCTGCTGCACAGTATGTTTGTTTGTTGAGTTGTTGGTAAAAACAATAAAGCCTTTTATTAAAGAGGATTATTTGGTGTCTTTTTAGAGGTTAGAGGTACTTAGCAGGTCATTTGTGTTTTGATGAGTCTGAACAGTTTCCTTCATTTGATAAACATGAGAACATAAAATCCAGGTGAAAATCAGTTTAAATGAACTAATTCGAGGTACTCATTTACAAACAAAATCCAGTGAGCATTATACATCATCACATGGCTTTTACTTGCAGGCTTTAACAGTATCACAACAAACAGAAGTAGTGCTCTGTGTTTACCTCAAATTCAGCATGTTTGTGTACATCCTCTGCCCTCTGTCTGTTCAGGATGAACTCTGCTTCGTTGGCAACACGCACAATATGATCCTTCATGGCGTGGCACAGAAGTCTGGTCGACAAACAGCAAGGGCATTAGCAACACATCCATTTGGAGAAAATCTAATTCTCCACGAGAATGTTTTATTCAGTATGTGAAACCTTTCTTGAGTATATCAATAAGACTGGTCCATGATTTGCTGCTGAAGCTTATGTATGTACGGGTAAACAATATGTTTAACAGTATGTCATCCCTTTTTTTCCTTTTTTTTTTGTATTGTATTTTAATTACATGTTGTACCTAAACACCAATAAACAGTCTAGAGTACAAA
Source organism: Lateolabrax maculatus (assembly GCA_031216445.1). NCBI lineage: Eukaryota > Metazoa > Chordata > Actinopteri > Acropomatiformes > Lateolabracidae > Lateolabrax > Lateolabrax maculatus. The sequence goes on along the minus strand of CM062197.1, from coordinate 11,801,253 downwards.
CACAGGCACAAATTAACTGTAAACTTAATTGTGCTTTAATGATTCGACTTCCAACTGAACACACATGGTACCATGCACTTATCCTGGCAAGGTGCTCATTTGGGGTCTATCATCCATTAGTTGTTTAGCACTGATAACAGTGTTGGTGTTAATGTGTGAATCACAGGGAATTATGTGGGGTGATAATCAGTCCGTGTGATGGATTACCTTCCCTCATTGATGAGCTCAATGAAGGCCAATCCGGCGTTCTTCTGAATGGAGTTTTGCCACTCCTAAGTGTAGAGGATACATCAAAATTACTATGGTTGTGGGAAGGGGTGTTTGATATGGATAAACCTATCACTGTCATTTTACACTTAAACAGAACATTTTCTGGAAATGTCATTGAAAACCTGTTTCTAGACAAAATAACCAGATTTGAATGTGTGTTTTTTGCTAATGTTGTGAATTAAATACCTAAAAAAAAAATCAAGGTACTTGAATGAAGCATGAAGCAGTCCTGCTTTATTAATTTGCAACATTATCAGAGCTATGTCAGTATACATGGTATAGTAAAATTCCTCACAAATTTCTATGGTTTCACAGAATATATGTTGCCACATCAGCTGATCAACATGTAAAAAGCATCAGTGAATACAAAGATGAAAATGGCTTTATTCAAGAGGAAAGTTACAGTTTCATCATTCATCACCACCGGTGTAAGGGTACACTAGCACAAAACTGCTCAAAATAAGGAAGAAGAACCATCTTAAGAGCTTTCTAAGTGGCAATAAAAATGCACCCGTCTAAGAATATGTGAGTGTTTCATGTGTTTGTGCATATGAGAGTAGAGACTTCTGAGCAGGATAAGAGTGTTGCTGAAAGCATCAAACGTTCAGAGCTCCATTAGCTCTTAAGGCTGTTAAGGACACGTGGGAACATCTCCTGTTACATCCCCCCATCCAGAGGATCAATATCTGGGCTAGGGTTTGCTCTCCCGGGCCTCTAATGGCAGACAAGGCCGGAGCCAGGCGTAATACTATACATGCTGACGAGCAGCCAGCCGGGAGAGGGAGTGGTGAAAGGGAAAGGGCAGTGGGGAGAATGGTAGAAGATGAAAGCAGTTGCCACTGGATCACTGAGTTAAAATGGACCAGAAACGCAGAGGTGTCTGATGGTACAGTTGAAGATGGAGCAGGAGAAAAGGACAGAAGAAAGCAGAGACCACAGTGGTAGAGTTGAAGAAAAAGAGCAAGAGGAAAAAACTGAGGGGCTCCCCCAAGGACAAGAGCACTTACATTCAGCCAGAATCCAAAAAAAGAGAATAATTGGGAGACATACTTCATAATATAAAAGAAAAAGAACATCGGGCAACTACGCCATGAGGAGAAATCTCTGTTGTGGTAAGTGGCTCTCTGTTGTCACTGTCTTTTGGGTGTTATTCAGAAAATAGAGACACTGGCTTTGCATGTAAGTCAGATGAATGACCCTGATAACATTCTAAATGAATTAAACTGCAATGCCTTTGTGATTTAATTCAGTTCTTCAAAGAAAAGTCCAGTACAGTTAGTTAGTTTTTTGTCGCTTTGATATTGATGAGAGAAAGCTATGGTGTGATGATGCATATAAGTTCATATTGTATTACATCTGCAATGCGCTCATCACATAGTCAACCCTGCCTCACAAGGCAGATCAATAACACAGCTCCCTGTGTGAAACCGAAAAAAAAAAAACTTAAGGATGACTTTTTCAGGCTTTGACAACATGGATCATATGTATGAGGACAGTAAACGGAGAGACAGAGAGGAGTGGTGAGGAGTTACCTACCTGAGAACAGAGCAGCATTACGAGCTCCACCACAGACGTGCTAGACTTCATACACACCAGACCTGCAGCACAGAGACATACAGCACAGTCAGGAGCCTCTCTTTCTTTCTCTCTGACACACACACACTGCTGCGAGACACAAAAATATCATCAAAGAAGACACTGTAGTGTCAGTGGTTTCTGCTATTGTATACAGTCATCGTAGTCAAGTTTATAAAAAGCATGCCACAGAGAAGACAGGAACAAACAGCAGAGAGAAAGATTAGGAAGAAGAGAGGAGGGGGAGAGAGAGGAAGGAGCAGGAAGTGGGGAGAGGGAGAGATCAACATTGAGACAGTGGATCACGAAAACAGGACGCCAGGAAGCAGGTGGGCAGAGGGAGGAATGCATCACATTTAGTATAATCTATAATACCAGTAGTGTTATTGCTAATCTGATTTAAAAATGTTGACATTATCTGGCTAGCTGTTTGAAAATAGTGAAAAATACTGACTTCATACCTGCTTGACGAATGAGTGAAGCAGCCAGCTCAAAGACACTCACTCACTCACTCACTCACTCACTCACTCTCAACTAATCACACAGTAATACATCCACCCGTTCACTCACTCATTTATTTTTCTCTCAGTCGTTCTCACACACAAACATTGCGGTGCGGGACAGTGAATGGGGAGACTCCACAGAGAGACGCCAGTTAGAGAAAAAGGAGCCGTGTACAGCACCTGTACCTTCTATGAGCAGTTCCTGCCCATGGCTACCCAGCAGCGTCCTGGACAGGAAGGGGGCAAAGTCCACAAAAATCTCCCTCAGCAGGGGGGCCACCTTTTCCAGAGCGCGCTCCAGCTTGGTGGTGATGCTGTGGTGGGGATAAGTGAGAGAAAGATGAAGAGAATGGGAGTGAAGATAAAATAACCGACACACAGGTGAAGGTAGAAGAGCATGTGAGGAAAAACTCGGGGGATATACAGTAGGTGAGAGAGGGAGCAAGGCAAACATGCAAGACAGAAATGAGCAGAGATAGGAAGGGGAAAGCACAGGACAAATTACACAGGAGACGAGAAGGAAAAAAAGGCAAGCTGAGAGGCGTTAAAGAGAAAGAAACAGAAAAATGTCTGAAATGGACACAGAAGACACAAAAAATGTACAGAATCAAAGAGTATGTAATGATGGTTTGGTATGGAAGCACTATGCCTGGGTTAGTAGTGGTAAGGAAAGGTTGATGGTACTACAGTTGTAAGACCAAATGTTGAGCTAATCAACTAAGCATTGTGGGATGAGTGAAGCTGGAAGTGCAATAAAAGCTAAACCTGCCAGAAACTTATTTTAAACTGCATTGGAAAATATTGTATATATTGTATCTGGACTTGTTTGTAAATGCTACACATGTTTATATTAGTGCCTTTGAGTGTGTTCAGGTGTAGATCACGTGCAGACTACAATACTTTTCTGTTCTATGTTCAGTTAAGAAATGGAGAAAGTAAGGCAGGAAGAGTACAGCAAAGCAAACTAAACTATGGAGCCATGATGGCAGTGAATTGCACATTCTTGGCCCTATAAGCATGTGATTTCTCACACAGACCTGGGTCACTAGTGTTTACAAATCTTAATTGCGTTTTAACCCCTTTCAGAATTCCAGATAAAATTAACAGTGGAGGTTAAAACAAGGATTTGAGTCAGTTTAAGCAAACTGTTGCTACAAGTTATTTGCAAAGACAGTTTGACTCAGGTCTGATCTTGAGTTTGGGGTTAGTGTGAGAAGACGGCCATGCCAGAAGTGATAGAGTTGACTGTGCTACTGTAAATATAAAAAATATGAGCTGCTGGCCTAAAACACAAGTTATGCTAAGCTGTTAAGCTGCATTCTGTGAACATTTAGTAGTGACTGGGCGTAGCAGAGGGTGTGTGGTGGAGGTGGGGCAGAGGAGGAGGGGTGGGGGAGGGGGTTCATGGGGAAAGGACGAGTATCTCCTTGCCTAAAACACTGTCCTGCATCTCGGGGAGCTGCCTGGAAGCCTGCCAGAGAGCTAAAAGACTTGAGCTCAGGGGGCGTCTGACCGCTGCGCAGCGCACACTGCGCCACCTCACAATAGGCACTGCAATACAAACCACACACATACACACACACAAACAAACACACATGTACAGACAGGCACACTGATTAAGGAACACATGCACTCGCGCACACGCACCCACTCACATGCGTGTGCACTTTTAGAAGCACACGTAACTGCACATATCATAAAGAACTGTCTAACATGTCTGAGGAGAGAGTACATTGACAGAAATGTTAAAGTACAACCTGCTACAATGTTAAAAGGAATTATTTATTATTTATTATTGTAATGCTATTTCCTAATTATTAACAGTCTCATATCGCAGATCATCTTATATTTTATTCGTGAGTGTCAGATGCCTACACAAAGTATGGAAACACAACTATAACACAGATTTATGTTTATGACAATTTTATTTACATGTTTTCAAATAAGTACTCCACTAGGACTGTTGATATTTGCTTACTCTACATTATATTATAATTGTGACATTAAAACACAGTTGTCATGTCAGGGATGAAGAGCACCATAGTGTACACTGAGTGAGATGTGTGGGCAGTAGGCGTGCATGTGAGCATAAAATATGTGCATGTGAGTTACCACAGATAAAGTAGTTTAATTAGCTTACATAAGACTCAATGATATCTCAATGTGGAACTGGCATTTTTGTGACTTTTGATTTCTAGTCATTTGTCAACTGTCAAATTAGCAGTTAAATGTCTTTTGTTTAAAAACTTGGATAATTATTCTAACATGTCAGAACATTTCTTGCATCTGCATTGCTCCTGACAGTCTTAAAAAATGATAATGACTAATATCATGTATTGTTACCTAGGCCTCAAAAAAGCATGTAGGTGTTCCCAATTCCTGACCAAACTTATCTAACCCTACTGTATAATATCAGTAATGACTGTGAGAGTGAAGTGCTATTGAGAATATTTTTGGGAAAGATGAAGACCTAAGTGTGAAGTGAAAGAGGGACAGGAATGAAGCGGAAAAACGACAGGCACCCAAGAAAACAGACAAATCAACGTAAAAACCAAAGCCAAAAGGAGGAAAAAAGAAAGAGTGGGAGGAAAGTGAATGGTTGAAGCTATAAAGAGTTTTGTGATGTTGAGAGCTCTGACCTCATATTCTCCATAGTGTCTTCTGGCATTGGTGCCACTGTCTGCACAGCTGGCAGATTCTTACTAGTCGCACCGTTGACAAATGACGAAGAAGAGGAGGAGGAAGAGGAGGCAGAGTCTGTGGCACCTAGACAGGACAGAGAGACAAGGGAGAGTGATGAAAAATAAGGCGAGCATTAGTAACATGAGTCAAGCGTGACCTACATTAGTGTGCAGGATAAGAGAAATGTATTAATGTCCAGATCAGCTGCGGCAAAATTCAATTTGGATAGTATTTCACCGGACATGCTGCTTCTTGTCTTCTGGTAATGGCCCCCGTTTGTGAAAATTGCTTTGCAATCAATATACAGAATCCATTCCAGGGAACAAATCCATTCCTTGTCCATTATGCATGTATGAAACAGAACAATAATGTCTGACAGGCTGACAAAGCCTTGAATACAAATCCACTCTGCTACAATGGATCTGCTGAGTATGAAGCTGCGTAGAAACAGCGCTGATCTGCATCTTATGTGTGTTTGATTTTTATCTCGTTATCTGAGATGTATTTTTATCAAATACCAAGGGTCGGAAAATATCTAATACATGCTTTTATCTTTTTTCCTGTATCAAATTTGAGCTGTGTGAAAGGTACATGGTCCGGCATAGGAGAGGCTGTTTCCAACTTAACTGATCTGGATCTTACTCTTGAAATAGGGTTAGGGTTAGTGGGTAAAACTAATCATGAAATGATCTGCTAGTACTATTTTTGGTACTATCAAAGAATTTCGTAAAAAGAGAAGAAATTCAGCCCTGCTTCATCGAGGAGCCTTTAAATTGCTGGAGGCCTTTCACACAAACACCTTCATCATACCACAAGTGTCTGTCTGCTGCCTCCCATTAAAATGCAAAGGTATAGATTTAGGAATTAAATTAATAACGTCAAAAAGACATAGGTGGAGGATATGCATATCTGCGTGTTATCGCTCACCTGTAGTGTTGATCATGCTCTTGGGTGTTGCTGTCGCAGCGGCGAAAATGTTGGGTGTGCTGCCAGCAGTGGCTGCTCCACTAGTGGTGGGGGTGCCCACAGTGTTGACTGACAGGCTACCAGGTGGTGGCTTTTTAACTGGAACCACAACACTCCTGTAAGAGATGAGACACAAAGGCATGAGATAAACCTGCACACACAATATTCTTTATTAAATGCTCCTCAGTGATATCTTGGCTCTGCGTGTTGGTCAGTGCCCGCGGTGTGTAAGAACATCTGAGAGGATGAACATAGAATAGAATTCAGTCGCTACTTGGATGATAGCGCTGAGCATGCCAGCATGTTTACTGTTGGTTTATGCCAATATAACAATACCAAAAACTGAGTTACAGAGTTCCCTAACTTTTTGGGACATTTTGGGATTTCAAAACCTGGCCTTTGTTTGCCAAATAAAAACTCAAGAGAATTGAATCGAACACAACTGGACTTGGTTATATGTCTTTGAAGACGTTTCACCTCTCATCCAAGAGGCTTCATCAGTTCATGCTCGTCTGACTAGGCTGGGACTAGTCTGAAGGACTAGTCAGACTAGTCCCAGCCTAGTCAGACGAGCATGAACTGATTCAATTTCCTTGAGATAACTATGACCTGGATGAATGAGAATATTCACAGGCTCAAATAAAAACTATTATTACCCAGATTTCCTTCCAAATCAAATGTTTTGAAACTCAACACAGTTGACAACATCAGGGAAGGATATTTGGGGAATTATTAGGCATTATCGGGAGCCTCAACACATCAACATCGAAAAGTATCTTCAATATCAAACAAATATATAGTTACCACGAACATTATTAAATGCTTTTCGAAAATGCACAAAGAATATTTCAGACTATAGATCAGTTTCTAATTGTGTAAAGGTTTCAACAGGGTATACTCCCCTCAAGTTTCTGTTACAATTAAAAGGGTTTGCAGAAACATATTATAATAATTTATCAATATGTTGCGCAATAAAATGTGACAAGCTTGTAACTAACATTTAGGGATGTGAGCATTTAAATTTCAAAATTATGGGTAATACAGCTGTGATTGTTTAGAAGAACTAACATATATTTGTCTAAAAAAAACACAAAAATGCTGTTTGTTAATAACCATGTATTTGCCATTCATTTACATGGGTTGATGGATCAGACCAGCATGTGACGGACAGGCATGATACATCAGGTTGACTTTTTGGAGATGGATATAGAGCAATCCATTATCTATTATGCACACCATCTTCAATCAATAAATCTCAAGAACTACCAGGATCAAGGAGACTAAGTGATGCACAGGAGAAATAAGCAGATCATTACTCAGTTGATTGTGTATATGTTAACAGTTTGGAGAAGAAAGGAACATTTTAACCTCTGTTCAGACTTTGTTGATGTCCTGTCATGTCCAACAGCTTTATTATTCAGCAGCAATATATTTATCCCTATAAGATTTTTGTCTGTCAGTCTAAATCTATGTCAAAAATGGGAAGAAAAAAGTAAATCAACTGTGTCTCAGTCTTGCTTTATTATCATGGTTTCACTGTTACAAAAACATTTTATACTGTTTTTATATGAAGTACTAACAAGCCATTGTGCTGAATTCACATTTTTCTGCTTTTCTTATCTGTGCATTATTGGAGGTGTATTAGAAAAAATTATCAAAGTGACTGCTACCATGCTTGTAAATGTTACTATCCAAAGCGCTTTGTATGAAAAGGAGAATCATTTTCTAATTATTAATCAATTGATTGATTTCTGCATCCAAAGTTGTCTCAAAACTGATACAATAGCTGATTGTGTCTGCAAAAGATCAGTATCGGCTGAAAAAATAAATTCTTTGATGGATGTGTCCGGCTGTTCTGACTCTGATATCTGCCTCTTGTAGGTCAAACAGTAAGTGGAACTGACCTGTCAAAGGAGTGGAACTGCATGGGCAGCATGGGGTGTGTCTTCAGCGCAGGGTCTGGGTGATACGGCGTCGGCCCAGACTCTTGTCCCAACTCGCTGCCATCTACCGGAGCGGCCACCAAGCTCTTCAGGATCTCCTGCATTTCAGAGAGAACAACCCATCTGGTGACTACAGGAGATAAGCCACTGAAGCTGTGAGGAGTTAAATGGCTTGACAATTCTTGCCTGTTTTTCAAATTTAACAAAACTTATTTATTATATATATATATATATGTACACATCCATTTTTTTACATATTAAAACATATTGATTATTGGATGCAGGGAGTTTAGATTACAAGTGGTCACTGGAGAGAGAATTTAGGTTGCATGTTGGCTACAGTTTTTCTCAGAAGCAAATTTATACACATCTGGATACAAGCAGCCAGGTCTGAATGGGTGGGGGTCACATAGACACACCTTGACATTGATGCCTTTGTTTGTTTGGCTGATGCTGGAGATGGACGAAGGCGGGGCTTGGCTGGAGTTGGGGTTGGAACTGGGGTTGTGGGGAGAGTCCAGAAGGCTCTCCTGTGACCTCCTAACGTCAGACAGGCTACACAACAGATCTGTGCCTCCTACCCCTCCTCCTCCCCCTATGTCTCTGTCTCTGTCTCTGTCTGTCTCTCTCCCCACCAGGCCGAGGCCGAGGCCGAGACCCATCTCCGAGCCATTTAGGGATCCGGCCACATGGCCCTCCTCTCCTATGCCTGAGTCTGTGTGGGGGAGGCCAGCCCGGGGAGAGTCGTCCACGGGGGTTGGGGTCTGTTTGTCACGGTCAGAGAAGCCTGTGGATGGGTGCTCTGGAGGAATGGGGAAGAAATAAAGGATGCAATGTGATTTTATGTGGATAGACAGTAATATAATTACACTAAAAATAGAATTTATTTTTGTAAAACGCATTCTTAAGAAATTCCACAAAATACTGTCTGTCTCTTTTTAACATTTCATTCTCAGCTATTTCCTCTTGCTTGTAAGCTTTTATTTCTCTTTCAAGTAATACCCTTCTTTCTTGCTCCTTCTCCCTTTCTTCCTGTGAATGTCTCATATTCCTTGAAAAAGGTATTGTTGTTTGCTCTATTCACTATACCTACGCTACAATGATGAGTCACCACTGGCTCATCCAAAATTACTCTTTAATATTGAGGATATTGCAGTAAAAGAAAAACAAGAATCACCTGTACTAGTTGGGGAGTTGATCTCGTGGCGGATGCTTCTCCCTGATAGGCTGGTGGACCTGCCAATCTCTCGCTGGGGTTCCAAAATGTCCCGGTACTTAGATACCATGAGAACTGAGATAAAGTAGACGACTGCCAGCGCCAGAAACTGGGCCTGCTTACTGTCATCCTGCAGCAAAATAACACATGCACACACACACACACACGTTGATTCAGTAAAAACAACATTCAAACAGCAAAAGTGTGTTTTCTTTGCACTTGTACCCACACACATACTGTATACACTAAGAATACACCCACACACACACTCACACACACGCTTACCACATCTCTGAAAACCACAGCTCGAAGACGATTGATGTCTACATCCTGCAGGAGTCTGTCTGGATCCTGCTAATTATGGAAGGCAGAATGTCAAATGTGGTGTGTCGTGCATATGAAAGTTTCTGTGTCAGATTTGAAGTGTTGTGTGCAGCATAGGTATTCGATTCATGTGTGTGTGGTACCTTGCTGGTTGTGGAGGCACTGTGGAGGCTGTCCTGGGACTTGCTGCTGGTCAAGGAGGACTTGCAGCTCCGATCTCTCTGTCTCTGCCTGCACTCCAGACAGTTCCTCACTGCCACGCAGCATACTGATGGACACACAGAGGTGGAGACTTGTGAGTATTAATGTATATGGTGCAGGGGTTTTTTAACATGTCATAGCATTTCTTTTTAGGAAAGAAACTGAACTGGAGTGTATATAAGTCCTTCGATTGTTTATTGGCTTCTATTTTCAGATGTGTAAATGTATTTTTTTTTTTTTTTTTAAAGGTATGTACATTCAATCCAAGACCAATAACAACAATATAAAGACGCAATATAAATATATTACACAGTCAGAGCCCTGCTTTAGACTGGCAACCTACCACTGCATGACTGCATGCACATCTTTTGCAGTGCTCACCCAGTATAGATTATCTTAATATCTTATTCTCCCTGTCGACAGTAGTGCTGAATCAAAAAATTCATTAATTGATTAGTTGATTGACAGAAAAGTAGAAATGTCAAATTCTGTGTTTCCAGCAGTAAACGTGAGGCAATTCTCTGGTTTATAGCCATCTTAGGCTTTGGGAAATTGTGATGGGCATTTCTTGCTGTTTTTGTGACATTTTATAGATTAACAGATTAATCGTAATGAAAGTTATTGTTATTGCAGACCTACTCAACAAGACCACGAAGCTGAGTGATTTAAATTTTGGTTAATACTGAACACATAAAACTAGCACACACCCAGGCGGAGGCATTGCCTCATTAGCCCTCCTGACGACATGTTTTTCTCTGCTTCAATCTCGCTGAAGTTGAGAGAGCTGGCAAACACCAGTACGTCCACCATGGCCATGAGTCGAGACAGGAAGGTGACTGCCGTCTCTGAGGACATGCCCTGTGTCGCCTCAATGTTCTCCAACTCCGTCTGGAAAAATACACACACACTTGCCAGTTATTGAGTGAAAAACTAGCAAGGACACACAATGAACTAGATGCTCTCTCACTGGTTTTAGAAAGGTGGTGAAATACTGTAGTATCCTCTTTTTTTAAATAGTCGAAGTAACCTTTTGAAAAATGTATGCTGCTGGGTCTTACATGGGCATGACCATGGCTGGTTGTACCAACAAACAGGAAAAGCAACCTTGAGTATCATGCTGTTTAAGTGAAATACATACTTATATGATGAAATCTGGCAACATGAGGTGTTCTACACAACAAACAGGACGAAGAGCCTGATGACATACAGGTAATGGTAAAAGTGGGATCGTGACAGTAGCAGTGTGGCCTATTAGCATTAACAGTGGCAGTGTAGACAGGTGAAGCTATTCTAGGGATTATTTTATTGAAAATTAAAACAAGTCCCCTTATGTTCATAAAAACAAAGTAAAAAACCTAAAAAAGTATTTAATCACCAAATTTTCAGTACATCTACATTGAAAATAAATCTGAAGGCAGCATGGCAGGGGTTATAACTCAAATCAAGTGTGTGGTTTGCTGTGTCTCTGCTTCAGTAATCAGGATGTGCAGGACTGTGGAGAGTCGACAAAGTGCAAGCATCTGGAGGCTCGTCAGAGCAAGTGAGCAAGGACATTTGGGGAATAACAGACACACAAGGTGAGGACAGAAGGGCTTGGGTTGGTGCTCTTCTAGGGTGGTGGGAGTCTCAGGCTCTTTACGCACCTCTCCCCCTGCGCCTCCTCCCCCAGGAACAGGGGTCACCTCCTCTCCCTTTGACCCCCTCTGGGGTCCGGCTCCTCCTGCCTTCTTTAGTGTTGATACAAATGGGACAGGCTTAGCAGATGCAACCCCCAAGGACTTGTGGAAAACTCTCATGCTTTAAACTCTAAATATATCTTCTATCTCTATTTCTTATTATTATCGATCCACCTCTTGGCCTTTTAGACTATTCTATGCCCCTTATTTATATAATATTCAAACAACGTTATGTGAATATTATACAAAGTGTATCTATGCAAAGTGTATCTAGTTCAGTGTATCTAGTTCTTATAACTTTAAGAAATAGATACTCCAAGACCGAGCGACCAATGCATACACACAATAGATACAAACAGTATAAGGGGAACTTTGATTAGCAGCAAAGGAGCACAACAAATAGAAACACTATGGATGTCAGACAAGCAAGGTTTAGTGTCAGTCACAATGGTAAATAAACGAGAATTAAGTATTAGTAGAATAGAAAGAGACAAAGAAACAGCAACTTACAGTGTTGGCACTACTCTTAGAACTCTGCACATGCAAAAACAGACAAAAAAAGAGACACAGAAGACAAGAAAATCCACAGAATACATGTAACACAGAGAGGAAAAGAAAAAAGAAAGATGATTAAAATAAATAGATTATCAAACTATCAAATTAAATAGATTGTTATTTAAAGGGATTAGAACAAAGATCAAATAAAGGTTAAAATACTGTGCAAGAAGTGTTAGATTGACAGTTAAATATATGGAGATACAGATGAGAGGAATCCAGAAAAATGTTCTTGAAAGTTTAATTAGTTTACCCAATTTTAAATTCAAGGCCGAACCAAACATAACTTTTTGCAAGTATAAAATTCAACCTTTAAGGCTTATGAAGTCATTTTTGATCTATCATGATTTTTAGGTTAAAAAAAGGTAACAAAATGTAATAGACACAACTAATTCTTTAACCTATTCAATCATGCAGGATCAACACCTCACTGTGCACTGGGGGGAATCCGGTTTAGCAGGTTCTTCAAAGTCTGTGTTTGGCTCGAAAACCTGAGTTACAAGCCTTTAAAGCAGCAGTTGACCTGCAGTTTCCCATCCTACCACAGAGGGGGGGAGTAGAGCCACTTACAGAAGGGGAGGTGGCAGCAGACAGGAGAGGCAAGATGCCTCCACAGGCGATGATGATGTTGTCCACCATCTGCGAAATGAGGTGGATCGTGTTGTGGACGAAGATGATGTTCTCATTGCTGTTCACAAAATCCATCACTGATTTGGTGGAGTGGCTGAAATAGAAAATATGAGTTGGACAGATGATAAAAAAAATTCAGTTTGCAAATTGACATATCACAAGTCTCCTTTCACTTGTTGAATATCTTCAGTCTAATTTAATTTTTACTACGTGCCAGTAGTGTTCAATGTAGAAAAAACAGCTAACCAAATTTTGGAGCGATTTGCAAGAGATACAGACCTCAAACAATCTAACTCACCTCCTCCACACATGCACGTCAGTCTCCAGGGCGAATAGCAGGTCAGTGAGCAACCTTTGGTGCATTGGAGACCACTTGAATTCTGGGATGCGGAACATGGTTGTGCGCGGACCGGGGCTGAACTGCCGGCGCTGCTCCTCCGTCATGGGCATGCCCCTGAAACCCAGATCAACGCGTAGGTCCCGCTCCAACTGGGCTGCAGTACGACCATGGAGGGCCTGCAAAATGGCGGGGGTAAACATTCTGTAAGCCAGCAGAAGGCTTTCAGTAAATCTCTTACTAGTCTGACATAAAACTTGGCATACATACAGTTATGAAATTCAATTTCATAAGAGAAACCACAGACCCTCTAGGACTTCTTATTCTGTATTCACTAGTATTCACTAGCTATTAGGGAAACTTAGTTCAGGGTCACTTGGCTTTTCTTGCCCAGACAAACTCTCCATGGCTGAGCTTCTCACACGAATCAACACACACAGACAATTACATCAGGGCAGCAATGGCCTCAAGTTTGGAGAAGACGGCTTGTGACTAAAGCTTCACCTGTTCAATCCCTGAACCGGCAGGATTGATCTAGATGGGAAGAGCGCTTCCCCCTCTGTCCTTACCACCACTGAGTTGCCCATGACTAGGGCTGGTAAACCCTGCCTACTTTAATGGATTAAGACCAGGCTCTGGTTGTATTAGGCAGTTTCAGGAACTTCCTGAACCTGCAAGTACCAGCAAGGTGTGTTAGGTGTTTGTTGGAAGACAACAGGAAAAACATCCATAAATGATGCTTGGAGAATGTTTGAAGTGATCATGAGGATAATACAGTATATACTTTTGTTCTTTTTTCATATTATAACTTGCTAGCTAACTATCAAAACCATGTATCCTTATAAATTCTGATAACACTTTAAAAATAAAAATAAATAAAATAAATTATTTCACTCTTTAAAATACAGCATGTACTGTAGCTGCCCTAAGCCCGTTGCAGTAGGTACAAATGCAGACTCTTGTGCAGACCACAATCAGTCCAATTACAGTGATACAGCAAGTTACTTGTATGTACATGCATAAACACACCTGAGTAGTCGCAGTAGTTTGGATCTTCTTTGTGTCCTTGTCTTTTCCATCATCTGACCTCTCTGTATCAGAGGTGGTGCTGGCTGTGTCTCCCCCAGTTTTAAGCCCCGCAGCCTCTGCCTCTGCCTCGGCTGTGCCCTCTCCCTCTGGGAAATCTGGTCTAGAGGCTGCCTGGATCTGGGCTTGGCTCTCAGCCTCAGCAATAGAGCTGATGTCAGCAAGAGGGCTCTGGATTTTGAAGGGCCCGTCCTCTGGAAGTTCCCCAGCAGTGTGGCTCTGGGTCTGCGTTAAATCCGAGCCACAGCTAGTCATGTGGGCCAGCAGGCTGAGGTCATCACTGGCACTAGTGGTGGAGTGAGCTGGGACTGGGCCGGATGGAGTGGGCTGGTCTGGACTTGGAAGTACAAGGGGTTCTGTTGCTGCCAGAGCTGGAAGCAACTTCTCATCAACCTGAAAGAGATGAATGGGGTGATACAAAAAAGAGAAGAAAATGAAGACATTAGGAAAGGTCTGCAGCAACAGAGGAAAGTAGAAAGACTAAGAAGGACAGAAAGTAGTTTAGCTGCAACAGTGACTGATTAGTGGTATTATATTCTAGGTCAGCACACAAAGATGTGGCTATATTTGATACGATTTTAAGTAATCAGTGAGAATAATCTTCATACAACATCCTACCTTGCTGAAGAGAAATCCATTGTTGCTTGGGACACTGTCCTTCTCATCAGCCAATGTGATGAGCGGACCCATGTTCCCATCATCCTCCAGGTTGACTCCCGAAAGCCCCAGGCTTGACCCCATCCCAACCCCTGACCCTGGCGTGTCATCTTTGGGCGCCAGATTCCCATTGAGGTTTTGAACTACAGCACAGTAAGCACTGTCTAGAAGAGAATCCACCTCTACCAGAGGTCCGTTCTCTATTCCTCCCCCACCTCCTCCACCTACACTTCCACTGAGGCCTTCTGGAGACAAGTCCAAGTCATCCAGCTTCACTTCTGTGGCCTCTACCTTCTCTGCTTTAATGTCTACAAGCAGGTCGTGGACCTCCACCCTCACCCCTGTACCAGCGCCCTGCTCCCCGGGTGTCAGGGCTTCTCCATTGGGTCGCTTCACAGCGCCTTCTGCGAGGAGGTTGCGTGAGTCCCCGCCAGCCCCCTCACTGTACTCAGCTTCGCTCTCAGGTGTCTGTGTCTGTGAGTTGTCGTCAATCTCCAGGTTGCCGTTGACAACAGGGGCGGCCGTAGCGGATAGCCCCGAGATGGTTGACACAGAGCCCTTCTTCCCCTTCTTCATGTTTTCCTCCTCCTGGCGCTGGTACTCTTCGTACATCTTAGCCAAGTACTCTTTATGGGCTTCGTAGGTCACCTGTGACCGATGGTGGGGATGTAATTAGTTATGTGATCAGAACACTGACAATAGTTAACAGTCACAAGGTAGCCCTTAAGGGGCTCATAGATCATCGGTACCAAAGCCTGGATAGATCAAAACTGGGACACTAGCCTAACAGGGCTATTACACCATCATCCTTAATGTCCCTTCGCTGCCATGAGCCACCACTGAACAGTGAACAGAGAGGTGTATTGAAAACAGTATTGAAAATGATATCTATGATTAATCATATGTCAGTATAGTTCTCCTTCTGGGCATTGCAGGTCACTATGAACAGAATTACAATTAACAATAGTCAGTATGTACAGATCCATTTTCTTTTCAGTTGTAAAGAAAGCTTCACTCAAAATATCAATCCTACAAATCAATATCATAAGAAATATATGTTCATTTCTGGTGCAATAGATTTTGTTTTAAAGCGATAAGCTGATGAGCTGTAGTAAAGCAAATATTCAACGAGGATCTCTCCCAACTTCAGCCAGATTTGACAAATCATTATCTACAATTATCTACAATCATCAATCACAACAGACAAAGGAGCCTAATGACATACAACTGCATGTGCAGTCCATCCCAACTTTACCATTTTATTCTACAGTATATAATTGATTAATTAATCTGTGATCATCAGTGGAATTAAGTAGAGGTTGACGTTATTGTGTCAACTCTCCTTGTCTGCCTCAACAGGATGTACTAATATCTCAAGTTTCCTTTCAGCAACTTCCAAAAACAGGCTGTCATTTTATATTAAACTAAATTTTACACGACTTACAGTGATTGTGATTGCAACAGTGGGAGAATCAGAGGTTTTCTGGCAATCTAGTCTATTGAAGCTCCTCTTGATGACAAAATTGGTGTCATTAACGGAATTTTTCATGTATGATTAAAATCAAACTGTGGATGAATTATAATCTGAAAATTCCGTTGACACATTGTCCGTCCATTTTTCCAGAGGTCTGAGAGAATATACCACCAAACAGAAAGTTGAATGCAATAATGTAGAATAAAATACTGTACACCAAAAAGAGCTATGTATTAACAATGTGATTATTACAGTTTTCCTGAAAAGTGCGCATCCCACTCTCACCTTGGAGTGTGCGATGGACAGGGTATCTACCCAGACCCTCCACCCTCCCCATTCGTATTTGATAGCATGGTAGAGCAGGATCCTAAAGATGTTGTACACCATCTCGGTTATTTTCTGCTCCTCTGGGTTCTTGGGGTTTATGTATCCGAGGGAGAACATCCAGTCTTGCCACACAGAGCACTGCAGCAGGCAGCTGGTACACAACACAAACACTGTATGTGAGTTGGGCTGCAGCATGAGCCTAATATCAAAATATAACAATCATTGTAACAAGCAAATGGCATGTAATTTAAAAAATGCAGGTATGGTCATTTGTGTGCTCTTACCGCCGGTTTTCACGGCTGTTACTGAAGAGTTTTATCATGTCAGAAAGAAAGAGTCTCCTGACTTCCATCAGCTCAGCACTGGGAGAGGAGTTTTTCAGCAGGGTGGCCACTACCTTTAGAATCACTGGGTAGGAGGAAAAAATCGGGTAATGGGGAGAGGAATGGGAAGAAGGAAATTAAATTGGAGAAGAAAATATATAAAAAGTATTTTGAATGAGAGAGAGAAATGTGAGGGACAGGAGAATGCGAGGCAGATCAAAAAGTGGGAGATGGCAGCAGTGTCGGCTTCTGAATTCAAGCTTTGTTGTTTGTTTACTCGCATTAAAACAACACTGCATTATTGGCAGAGCAAAGAACACAAAGAGACATACAGGTGCAGGCTACAGTGTTTTTGTACTTACTGGGATTCTGGATCTTGACAGTGGAGTCAGGCTCAGGGTGGGGCTTGTGAACCACCTGAGTACAGACCTGCTCTGTCAGAATCTGAACAGACAGAGGATTAACAATTAAATGCCAATAAAATAACTTGAGCTCAAAACAGACTGAAGAGCATCACTTTGTGTTCATCTTCATTGTTATAATAATGTGGAATGCCAACCATCACCTACCTCATACAGAGTGTTGTAGGTGGTGATAGAGACAGTGTTGGTGTGCATCATCAGCCTCTCCCCCAACAGTGTGAACAGACTGTGTGTGTGCATGATCTCTACCTTCCTTCTGCAGGGGAAACACACAAACACACACACACACAGAGCTTGCCGTTCATTACAGAATTTATGACAGTTGAAATTGACATTGATTGCCACTAGCCTGATGACGGCCTGATATTGGCAGGTGGCACCATGTGGCCCTGTCAATTATGATGGGACCAAAGAGGACGAGAAATGAATACCAACAAGAGAAATTAACAAGAGACATTAACAGAATGGCAATACCGCAGCAGTCACTGGGGCAACGTTCATATGGCTGCAAATAATTAACTTTGACTATTAACCTTGCCAGTGGGCGAAAATTGTGTCTCTACGAGGCTTCAACTTGAGAGGCTCAAAAATCAGGGTTGAATAACTTTGAGTATTTCTAAACTGAATTAAACAAATATAGCTCAAAGCTTCTGTACATTCCTGACTGTCATCGGAAAGGGAAAAAACAATGTAAAGTTTGGGCAATATTATATATATATATACACATATACAAGAAATATTATATATATATATACATATACATATAATATTGCGCACACTTTACTTTGTTTTTTTATGTGTGTATATATACACACACACACACACACACACACACACAAATCATTTAGCTCCAATGATCATTTTTTTAATTTTTAATTTAAGTTTTTTCAGTCAGTTTAATTAAGTTACTAACTGTACTCTATTTTAACACACAACTCATTTGTGATGTAAGTGATGCCCTGTTGATGCACCTATGATGCAGTTTCGCTCTGCTTTCAGATGTGCGAACAAGGGGCGAAAATTTTGCATGGCATTGACTCTCGAATTACAGTGTAGAAAGCCAGTATAATCTAAATTGGTTTTATTTTAATCCATAAGATCACCATTACCATAAAAAAGAACCAGTGGCTCTGAAATCATGATAATAGCAGAACCCTTTTTTTTTTATCGTGTTTTATTTTTATTTTTTTGATAATCAGTAAATCACATGGAAATAGGTTGTGTTCAATTGATTTAAGAATTATCTAACACTACTGGGAAAATACATTGAAATGTCTTTCAAATGTGTAAATGTTTGCCTGTATTGTGTTTAAATTACTATCTTGATCAATATAACATTTCCATAAGTATTGGAGTGACTTCTGTAAAACTGAAAGAGGCAGCCTTTAACAGATGTTAAGTAGGTGGGGGACTGAAGGTGCAGGGCTCAGGTGCAGCTTGGCAGCCTGCTCCCATATCATGCAGCGAGAGGCGTGTATGCCACATGGGATGAATAAATCCCCCAGCATTCATTGCTGCTCATTGAGGTTCCACCTCCCTGCCAGTGCACACTGTCAAAATGATTATTCTGCCTGGACGTGATGATGAGGACATTATCTTTACAAACATTATCTAAACAAACAGTCCTTCTAAGGCTCACTGGAGGCTGCACTGCTGTCATTTTGCAGTTTTTACTGCAGTGTGTTTTCTCCTGCTCACTAACCTGATGCAGTATTTTTGTTTTAAATGTGACAGAAAAAAAGACTTAGTGCTTCAAAAGCTCCCTTATTAGAGTGATTCACCATTTACTGAGCACCTAATACCAAACAAATCAATATACCAGAGAGAAAGCACAGAGACAAAGAAGTACTGACTTGTGACCAAGGTGCTTGAGGAAGTAGCCCAGGACTTTGAGGGCTTGGACCCGGATACTCTCGCTCTTAGAGGCTAGGAGCTTGCAGATCACCCTGTAACATGTCAAACACAGAGCCACACAGATTACATGTCAATGAAGGAATTATAATATCCTGGATGTAGGCTAAAAGAAAAAGGCAAAAAATCCAGCTGTTATTGTGTGTGTAGTAAACGCCTGCTGCCTGATACTCAGTAAACATCCTCAAAGTTAGCAACACGTGCGCTGACTGAAGCATTTTCTTCAAAGTACTCAGAGGACATAAAAGTTAGAAAAAAAGAAATGGGAGAACACAACAACACAGTTTGCTGACTAGCTCTCCGCCAACAGAAGAGTTACCATAGCAACCCAAAAGACATCCATGTGTAGTTGTGCTTTTGGGGACTTACCAGCACAGTAGGCGAACATCTCTGAGAAATCGTGCTGCATAGTTGAAACAATCCTTTGTATATGTAACATCAGTATTGTAACTGAACATATAAACAATGGCTTAACCATATAGTAAAGCATTTATGTTATGGTTGCTGCACATAACCACTCTGGAAAAAAACTGACGATTTCGTTTTTTGTTCATCAGACAAATATATATATAATATAATAAAGACAGAGTCATTGAATGTTAATTTGTATATTAAAACCCAGAGAATACAATTTGCAATTGCATCTCCCTGCTTTTGAAATCTTCACTAATCAAATTGGAAATTACTTTGAGTCTCTAAAACATATCAATAATAGAAAATGTGTGTGAATGTTTTAATGTTTTTTATTTATTAAGTTATTGTAAGTTTTTTATAGCTCACCTATTTTTTCTATTAATACAAAACCATTTATTTTTCTATATATTGTAATTATTATTGAACTAGGTGTGTATTTGTTCTGTTAATAAAAAATACATGGTCTAAATACACAAAAATGTAAACAGAATGTGCTCAGATAGACAATAATTGGAGTCATATTTAATAAAGAAAGATCTTTTTCATGTCAGTAGGATCTGGTGTTGCATCACATCTTATATATGTGTGGGCAGCATTCACCTTATTCCGTTTCTCTGGTCAAATGCAGGGATCATGGATGCTGGGTGTTCAGACATGAGAGCCACCAACAGCTGGAGCACATCGTGGATATTCTCATCCTGAGGAGAAAAGAAAGCGAGGTTGAACATGTGAATTAAGGAGGAAGAAGTAGTCTGATGGGACGGACAAACTACCAGGACAAAGAGAGAGTTGTAGGGGTGAACAAGGGTGGGGGATTGCGGAGGAGCAGGTGGTATTTCAGAGCAAGAATAGATATAATTGTTACAGAAGAGTACATTCTGTTCAGTCCATTGTTGCGCCATTTTTCATGCTGTCACAGCGTCGAAGCTGACTCACACTCTCACCCATTTAAGTGGACCATAACTCCAGCCCACGCATTATAATGCACATTTTGCAACCAGCTCCACTCAACTGCTCTCACTGTCTCTCTGTCCCTCTTTTTCCCTCTCTCACAGTGTCTATTTTGACCCAGAAGTTAGCATTTACCTCATGCATGGTCAAAAGGTAGTTAAGAATGCTCTGTAGCTCGTCCTCCTTTACGCCCCGGTCCTGAAAAAAAAAAAAGACAAAGCATCGCTCACCAAAACGTTCATGATCTTTGGTTGTTTTTCGATCTTATTAACCTCAGATGACTTCTTTAATTTGGTTATTGGATGATGCATTCTAGCCGTGATGCAACAACAACCTCACAAACACACAGACACGTAAATGCAGGAACAAATCAATACAAGCATGCACAAACACAAAAGCTGCAGTGCTTTATTCAGGCTGCTGATCTATAATGTGATTCTCCACACACACACACACACACACACACACACACACACACACACACACATTTTAGTTTAAGCCAGCGGTCCCCAGGAGGGAGAAAAACAACAGAGGACATAATGGAAAAAAGTGATTTCTTGCAACTTAAACTATGTGATGAAGATAACGGTAATCTGTTTCTCTTGCTGTACCTTTAGTATGAGTTGTTTGAGGAAGAGAAGCATGAAGGCTCTGAGTGAGATGATCTCCTTTTGGGATGGCCGTGGTCCATCTAAACAAACACACACAAACAAAAGAATAATTTCCTGTTAAAAATCCATTTTACGCACGATAATGATCAACTAAACAAGTCTGTAACTCAGTCTGAGCCCTACTGTTTACTGATATTAGGTTTTATTAGGCTTCCTGGAGAGAAGAGAAAAACATGTAAACACGAATACACACAAACACACACACACACACACACACACGCTCTATGATAGAGCTGTGAACTCTAAATCCCTGTCATTAACTCCAGAGGCAATTTGGCAATCTGGATATTTTATAGTTGTACTAATCTAACTGATTACAGCAAAGACATGGCAATTTACAAAAATGTGATTGATGGTCCAAATGATCCAAACCGAGCAGGCACTGTAATCCACTGTATCTACTTTAAAGCTCTGGCACTCGATCAGTTGTTTGCCTTTGCTGGGCTACAAAGAAATAATCAAGCTAAAACCACAAAAGCACCACACGCGTAACACGAGCAATTTTTCATGTGGGTCTGATGTCATCGCCTCTTTCTAAAAGATGTGACGTCTTTGCCAATCTTGAGGCTTTTAGATCCATTTTGCCGTGATTCATAACTCCCACAGACCTCCATTACCTTTAAATATGTGCTTTAAGAGCCACCAGGTTCATGAAATTTTGTGTTTCCAACTGTTGTGTTGTTTTTTCAGGGATGTGGCTCCATTTAGCTTCAACAGAGGAGTCAAAACTTCCTTTACTCTGAAACTATGGAACAGTAATAAAAGAAAAAAATAGCATGTTGTTGGCTTTGCATTTTCATTCTTGTAATTGTATTTCATTCATTTTTGAGGTGTTAAATGTGTACCAGATACACTACAAGCTTATAGGGCTGTGATAAATCGGCTCAAAACAGCTGCCAAATAACTCACTAATGGATTATGGTGCCAAATAGTCTAAAAGACGAATAGATACAGATCAAAGCAAGACTGATATAAGACCCAACTTTTAAAAATAAGGGCATTTTTGCTTTAATGGTCCCAGTGGCCACTGAAGCCATTTAAAGTTGACTTTCTCTTCCCCACTTTCCCAGTCATTCTCCATCTTCCTCAACTAGTCTTCTACAGATGTCATTAACAAACAAACAGTCAGCACACATTACACCTCCCGGGCTACCTGTTCACATCAGGATACTACATTCCCAACAGAGGTTTGTTAATTTTATAAGGCAACAATAAACATTTAGGATGTCTGGCTTGTGTTCATTTGCCACTGCACACTTTGCTGCGTCAGGATGTTTGGAAATGGCCTTATTTTATGCGAGCTACAAAGGGAGAGTACTGCGACTGCAAACAGTGTTTATTGTAAGCTCAATAAAATACAGCTCGTCCTCTCAGAACATTTATACCGATATCTGACCTGTAGTTCCTTAGCCAGAGGATGTAAGCTAAGAAAAACATAAAAGACTGAGGATGTGAAAGGAAGGAGATATAAAGCTTCTCCCTTCGTGCATCTTTGTAATGCTCTGCTGCCCTTGAATCATATGAGTGTGTAGGTGTTTCAGTCAGTTCACCTGCTCTTCGCAAAGCCAAAACATGACACTGAAGCAATCCCTTGTGATCCATCATCCTTATCTGTCAAGCTGGTACATGTTGGCGGTATGGTGACACTCACCATCCATCATGGTTACGCAGCAGCTCTTTGTCAAATGAGTGCATGGATGCACCAGGTGCAACTTCCATTTTAAGGGCCTTTTAAGAGGATTTGAACAAAGCTGAGATTCATCTAAACCGCTTCTCAGGGGCAGCCATAATTATTGCCTTTTACCTTTTTAATTTCATTTTCTTCCTTTTGTGCTCCTTTTATCAAAATCTGACTCAACAGTTTTATCCAGTAACTGTGAAAAACTGTTTTGTTCTGCCAGATAATGGCAACCTGTGAGGAGTCAGATAGGTTTTTTTTTAATGAATTTCATAACCTATGCACGTGCTGTCCCTCTGTTGTACATGCAAGTTCATAAATGTGTGTGAGTTTGCTCTCACTTTCAGCCTCTTGTAACAAATACCTACATGGGTTGAACTAAAACTACAGTGAATTTCTACAGTTTGTTAAAGTCGTTCCATTTGTGTGTTGATCCACATTAAATATACAGTGTGTATATATATATATAGTATATATAAATATACACAAATGTATAATATAACATAAACACAAAAAAACAATATACATAAAAATAATGGGTTAGCTGAGGTTAACAAAATATTTTCTTTAGAAAAAGCAAAAAATAAAAAAAGGAAACAATATTGTGAGAACTTTTATGTCATTATTAATTTGTTTCAGCTGCACTCTTGTTTCACTCAATAGAAACCATTTAACAAGTATTTCTGTTGTGTTAAAATATAACAGCACAGAGTTCAAAAGAAATGTACCTGACTAATACAAAAGGCCTGAGGTGTTTTTATTATGTACAGTGCACGTCTCCCTCTTTGTGGTCCTGAAAGTAATTTTTAACCAACATCAAATGTTATTTGTAAAATACAAGGAAAGCTTGGCAAAGAACTCTGCATATCTAACTAGATTCAAAGCAGGTGCAGGGGAAAAACACACCAATACAAAAAAAAAAATGTATATCTGCAGCTTGGATTCAACCTCATTACTTCAAACTGAGGCACAGTTAGAACATTTCCATCCACAAAGTCCATTGTATATTCAAAATATCACCCCATTAGTATGCAAATTAATTTCATCAATGTATATCACACTCTAACAGTACAGTCAAGAATACACATATGCAGACTTCCAGGCAACAACTAGCACATCCAGCTTTGAATAGCCATTAGTACGTGTCGGAGGCTAATTGCTACCGTTATCAGTGGGTCTTTATGGGGCTGAATCCCAGCAGTCAAACAGCAATATCACCAAAAAGAAAAGAAGCCAGACAGCCACTTGATTAGAAATTCCAAAAGCTCCCTTGGATCTGCCAATCAAATCTGTCTGTTGCCATGGCAACATGGGATGCATACTCATTGTCAGTGGAAGGTCCCAGGCAAAAGAAAAGGTTGATCAAAGTGAAAGGCTTGCTCCGACCTCTCTGAAGCTATGCTGTGTGGCAACAGTGGCTGTTTAAACACTGTTCTCTGCTGACTTCAATATATATAAGCACAAATTTCAAAGCATTTGCACAAATTTCAGCAAAAAAAAAAATAGAATAATGTTTTCTTTGACACAGGCTTCACAGGCAACACTGGTTGTCTTCTGGAAAAACAGGAGTCATTTTTAAAATTTTTGTGCAATGGTGTACTTCAATGTGAAATACACAGAAACATTTGCACCAGGGGGCTGCAAAGCCTGCAAAGCTCATGTGCACCCAGGCAGTGGTTGTTAAGGGAAGGGAGAGTTACCCACTCACACCCCCTGAATGCATGTGTCTGTGTGTAGCATAAATGACCACTTTCCTTCCTGTCATTATTTCCATGTTGAAACGATGATCAAATAGCCATCTGTATTTAATGCAATTTGACAAAGCTGTAATTATTTGACCTGACATTACATAATTGGTTTCGCAGAATTTGCATAGTCATTCAAAGCCATTAAACATTCAGTTAGCTATTGAAGTCTCAGTGATTATTGGCTTTGGGTCTTCAAGGGGTTTTCAGCTGTAAACTAAAACTGATTACTGACAATTTTAAAACCTCTTTCGTAGCACATCTTAAAAAGCTAATCTTTTCACTGCATACAACTTAAGACAATCCTGCTGACTGTGACTAGGGGAACTGTAGAATTAAGGCTGAATAAAAATCAAGTCAAAAATTATACATAGAAAGTGTTGAAGTTCCTCAAAATGATTGTGAAAGATAAAAAAATATTCCCTCTATTAAGAAACACACTGCCTTTGTATTAAAAAATACAAATTTATTTACTATCTATTCTTACAGTTCCTAATCTGGAAGGACAATGTTACAACTTCTCATGTTTTGCAGCTTTAGTGTTTAATAGTGACTGTCTCAGATTTTGAGGATGGATATATTATATGTTATATTATAGGTTCTGTAGAGTATGTAGTTACAAACTACCAACTCTACATTTTCGTGTCAAGTGTGAAATGCATTTCTTAGCTGACACAGCTCCACAGGGGACAGACTGTTTTAACAGCAATAGAGAAAAAAAGCTATATCCTAAAGAGTGCGTAAAGGTGACAATTATTGTGTACATTGAGAAATAATGGAGATTTAGTAGAAAGATATTGCTAGTATTTGGCTTGTGTGGAGTTAAGATCCTCCTTTGTTTGACCTCTTTAATACTATGGCATAGTGAGACTGTGGCCAAAAAAAATCATATTTAAAAATGCAAAATTCCAATCCTCTTTGTATTAATCAATGGAAGCCTTTTTTTTTTTAGTAATGTCTGAGTTTTAGAAAGGTCAATTGCATCTGTAAATTACACTAATGGACAGACACCAGCTACCTTTAGGAGAGCTGCAGATTTAATGAAATCTTTGGCAAGTTGAGTCAGCTAAAGTTTATTTGTATTGTCTGATATCACACACAATGTCTCAATAAGCTTTTTAGGCTCACGTCGGCAGCAGTTCCAATCTAAGACAAGGAAAGGAGCTCTAGATAATAACTTCAAAAATAGATATCTTAAATTAATAGATTTAAATACAAAGCAACACGGGCATATAAGCCCAGCATCATTATAAACACAGGTGTAAATATGATAGTTGTTATTACAGTTTCACTCTTTTTGTTTGGGGTTTTTTATCTTCTAACTGAGTTTGTGTGGGTTTCCTTCAGTTTCCTCCCACAGTCCAAAGACACGCAGGTCAGGTGAATTCAAAACTCTAATCACGGGGGGCTTGTTTAAATATTTTTAACACTTGTGAAATGTGACTGGTGCTGTGTGTACTTTTTTGTGAGGATATGAGGGGATGCTGTAAAAAGACATTAAAACTTTTTGTCACAAAGAGATGTTTAGTATGTTTAAGATAATAATAATATAAAGCCAGAGAAGGAGACAGTAAAGAAGACGAGGGGATGGAGTGTACGAAGTGGGAGAATTTCTGACAGAAATGGAGAGACAGAACAAAAGTCATGTTAGAGGTATTAGGGGTCAGGAATAATTTCTTTAAATCTTTAGTGGTGTTCATTAGGAGTTTAAAAGCGAGTGTGAATGTGTCTTGTTTACTGTTTCTCATCTTTTTTTTTTTCTGTTTACAGTGAGCATGCATTGTGTGCAACATACCAAGACCTTTGGGGGTGATTCCACTGCACTCCAGCGGGTTGATGGCCCAGTAGTAGTACTTAAGAGTGTGCATCAGCTGCAGGACAGTGCCGACACGGCGGATGGTGGTGTAGATGGTGGCAGTGCCTATGAACTCCGATGACAGGTATGTGTAGAGGGATAGCTGGACCTGTATACACACACATCCGTATATAGAGTACATATTGCATATTGCATACATACATACACACACACACACACAAAGGTCGAGGGACGAATACAAACTGTCACGGAAACAAATCATCTGTGTGCGTATCTGGTGTTCAAACTACAGGCTGTTTCATTGTGAAAAGACAGCCACAGGGGAATGAGAGGAAACCCTCCAGCAAAAGCACCAATGTTTTTTGCTTTGTTTTATTTTTGATGTTTCTGTGCCTGAAGCCATCAAGCATCTGAGGAGCTCCTTACGCAGCGCTGACATTTAAGGAGGCTGCTCTCCAATTGCATATTGCTCTCTTCCCTCCTTTCCTGCCTCCTGCTGTTCCCTTTTTCCCTCCCTTAATATTCCTCTTACCAAACCTCTCCATCGCCCGTACACAGACTTGAGTCTGCGGCACGCTCGCAAATCTCTGAGCTCATTACAGTGACCACGACACTAAGGACCTGCCTTAACGAGGTAGCTCTGTTTAAGCGGATGAAATTAGCGGAGTGCCACGGCCTTACCGTACCACACTGCAGCTCATCTAGAATGGAGAGTGCACTCAGCTGTCTTAAATGGCATTCATTACATTACATTTCACACATTGAGCCGATGGGTTTATCTGATGCGATTTACAACAGAAATGTCTGAAATTCCTTGATCATAGCACAATAGTTATGGTTGCACTTCTGCAACAATGGCCTGTAACAAACATCCCTCCGTCTCTGAAAGGATTATGTTAACCAGAAGTGCTTGGTAAAGAAAACAGGCTCTTTATTTTCAGTGCGAGCAAGGGAGACATTATGATAGATGGGAGATGAGCTTCAGATGTGATTTCTTCAAGCGTTTCATTAAGTCCTGGATATGACCAAGGCTATTCTTGCCAATAATAAAGGTGATAATAATACCCTGAGAAGTGGAAAATAATTAAGTACAGGCGAAGACAGAATGGTACAGTGGAAGTAAGATTGTTCTTTGTATTTATTACGCTTGTCTTGTTCTCATTATGACCCCACTGAATTGTAGTTTACTGGCAAGTCATTGTAATTTTTTATATTGGCCCTAAATTAATGGTAAAAACTCAATAGGCAATCACATAGTGTAGCCACTTTCCTGGTAATGTGTCAGCTAAAGTTAATGTTTATGCTGTGTTGGATTCTGACTTTCACACCCTCCTTATTCTCCTAAGCAGCAGCTACTGCTCAGTCGTATTTCTTCTGTCCTAACTCCAGCATGCCCTGGAGAGCGGTACTGCTGTACCCAGGAGCCATTCACATCACAGGGTCAGAGGGAAGAAGACAGGGAGTCAGGAAGTTCTGAAAACAATGGAGGCAAGAGATGACTGGCCCCATGGGAATGCCAGGATGACTCACATCTAGTTCAGAGTGAGAAGGAAAACAGAAACTACACATCTCTCTGCTGTCCTGGGGTCTTTTCAAATGTCACTTTTTCTCTTTGTTTTTTTCGCTTCCCTGTTCTGTCCTTTCCCTGCGTGATTGTGTCAAGTCCTGCCTCCGTGTCCTGAAACCTCCTTTGTTATATTACAGTAAAGGGCAATGGCCACTAACATGTCAATCCCTCCTTCCTCTTTGTTTCATGTTGCTTGTCTCAATTTTCCTTGTATTCAGAAAAAATCTCCTGAGCACTAATCAGGAAATATACTCTTATTTTCTTTCTTCGATTTTTTCTGTATGTCAAGATGGCTTCTGAGTCTATCACCCCATTTATTCTCTTTTTCAGACCTTCATCTTCTTCTTTTTGCAGCAAGGTCATGAAAACACACACACACATATTCAGTAGATACACACAGATAAACAGACCTTGGCAGGGGTGTGTATCCAGATGGCAGCGTTGAAGAGGACATGGTCACAGAGCTGTTTGAGGAGTGGTGCTCCATGAGGTAAACCATCCAGATATTTGGCGAAGGACAAGAACTGTTCAAGTACAGCCCTGGTGATGTGGACTCGTGACGACTGGACAAAACATGGGAAATATAAGCTGTGATTTAACCAGACTGAATGGTCGCGCAAACCCATTAAATTACAATGCTGTTTTAACTTTGGACTAAAACTCTTTATACAGTACCCTATCACTTAAATATACTTTGATAAAAGGCTCACACCAAACATATTAGTTAGCTGATAAGGCCAATTTCTATCTACCTCAAATGTTTTAGACCTCCCCAATAGAGCACCAATAAAGTTCCTTTAAACTGTTACAAAAGGTAACTGCATCCATACAGGGCCATATGGTTGTCATGGTTACTGATTGACATTTTTGTGACACAGAAGATACACAAGTGGAATGAGTAGAGGCTAAGCACAGACAGATAATTCAAATTCAGATTAGTGAAGATCTACAAATAACTGTTTTATTTAAATTAAATAGGTTTTGTTTGAGTTCCTGTGTCAGGAGATGCTGTCAGCTTACAGTATAGTCAGTGTCAGTGCTGAATTATGTTTTGTATTGCATAATCTTAGGTGCCTTGTTAACAGTTGCCAAAGGTGTTTAGTTATTCATTTACACCAGCAACCAAGTCTGTAATGTAATTCATGTGATCTCTCTTTCTTTCTCCCCACATCTTATTTTTGCACATTTGTAGCAAACTGTCACTTCTTGCTGCAGTTAGAAGGAACAAAACTTAATTTAATAAACTTTTTTTTGTTGTTGTTTCAGAGGTTCTGATTCAATTGCCCTACCGTCATGTAAATGAGGTGGAGAAAATAATAGAAACACTTACAAATACAGTTGAATCAATACCTCTCTATGGTAGGATTACATTATGTTTATCTAGCTGTACCAAATAAACTGCCAACTGAGTGTACAGCAGCTAAACATGAGTATAAGGCTTATTAAAACATAATGAAGGTATGTAGTATTATAAAACCAGAGGCCTTATATGCCTTGAAAAACTTCATGGTAAAAATCAAGGCTACTCTCCGTATTCACCCAACAACAAATTAATATAACATGTAACACAAACTTAATTCATTTCATTTCACTTCATTGTGGGGGCCTTTTACTGACCTTCTCAAGCAGGTATCCAATCACCAGAAAGCCCTTCCCTCCCAGCATTTGCTCCTGCATTGCCACTGAGCTTTTCAACAGCTCCACCAGGAACGCCAGCAGAGTGGCACTGCAACATACACATTGTACACACATATTTCAGTAATGCTGCATGGAAATCGTTGATGGATTTCTGCATGTTCTCCATTCGAGTATGCGAGTAAATAGTCAAGAAAACCTACACCACGTTTGCTCCACAAACATCCTTACCTTAATTTACCTTAATTACGCATAATTTATTTTCAATAAGCTGGTGTATTTTCGTATGTTATCATTGACTTCCTGATGATATTTGACAAATAGCCAGACTGCAGCTAACATAATGTGGAGATTCTGCCTGATATGTAATTGTATTAAGGCTCATGTGATGGAGTGATATCAGGACAATCTTGGGGCAGAAGAATAGAGACACTCCGACTTTCTAAAAGCTGCTCATCGCTCCAGGGAAAACCACATAACTCTTCTTCCTTTCACACTTACATACCCTGCTCTCTAGAATCAGTTATTTCTAGCCTGCAGCATAATTGTCTGGGCTTTCAGATGGAAGATAATTCTCACACGTAGTTAATTCATTTTTATCTTATGTCGTTTACAGTCTCTCTCTCTTTTTTTTTAAACTTATTTTCCCTTTCAGGATCAGCTGCAGTAGATGTTGTACATTAAACAACAAATGTGCATTTTTTATGTTTTAACCCATTTGCTGTACTAGAAACCATGTGTACTGTCTATATCACTGCATTCAATCTATTTTTGTAGACCACTCACCAGACTGTGGTGTCTACACTGCTGTCATTGAGCTGTTTGTAGTCCAGCTGCGCGAAGAGAGGGAACAGAACCTGGATGCCTCCTATAGAGTGGATGGCACTGTGGATGGAGTGAGTAACAATGGCCTTCACATCCTGTGGGATAGAAATGGACTATTAGTGCTGACAGAGACACACACTAGACACATATGACTAGAATACTATCTGACTCACTTGCCACCTTTGTAATTGTGAATTACAGTAATTTCTGCCTGAATTGGTGGTGCATTCTTCGGTTTTTACCAATCAAGATGAGATACAAAAAAGAACCACCATTAGCCCCACCAACCTTGAATGAATGACACTTGTAAAGATATTAAATACAACTACTGTACAGGCAATATCCTCAAAAGAGAGAGTCTCACCAAAAATCTAAAATTGTGAGACATTGATGTTTCCTACAGGTAGGGTAGGGTAGGGTATTTCACTTCAATCATTCATATAAGTATTGCTGAACAGTTCAAGGTTCAAGGCCTGCAACCAGCCTAGTGATGCACAGCCACTAGACCGACCTGCAGCATGAGTGCGTGCGGTGAGTGGACGAAGATGGAGGCGTTTTCCCTGGGCGACGACTCCAGGCAGAGCTGGGCGTCCGTCGCCTTGGCGTTGTAGGTGAAGGAGATGGAGTTGGCCAGCTTGCCATCGTACAACACCTGCTTGTGGTGCTCGGCCAGGTGGATGTCACTCTCGGACTTAAACTTGAAAGTGCTCTGCGGTGATGGAAAAAAAGAAGAAGGAAATGTCAAAGGTGGTGGTGTGAGGAAAAACTTTGAATCGAAACGACGTGTCCAGACACAATGGAAGTGTGAGTGTGTGTCTGTGTGCACAACTTCAACACCCAAAATGGAGTCTGCTTAATTGCAGCATGAGCCGTGTGTAAACAACACAGCATTAGCTTAATGAACACAGATCTAACCCGGGAACTAATTCAATTAGCCCAGAATAAGAGATGGAGAGGGGGAGCGGATGTGTGGGAGAGAGGCACTCAGAACTCCAAATTTATCTTCTCTCTACCAACAAAAAGACACACAAAAGACTACGGACACATTTGTGTTATTCAATTTCTGCATATTATTATTACATTTGTCCTGCACATAACACCAACTAGAATTTTTTATCCTAGAGACGGTATTAGTTCCTCATACAGTCAAGTCAAATGAAAAGCTCACACTTTTGGGATGGGGGAACTATTGGAAACTGTAAAGCATTTTTAAACAGACACAGACATTTTGTCTTCTCTGCAACCTTAAAGATAAAAATGTGTGTGTGTGTGTGTGTGTGTGTGTGTCTATTTCCATCTGTCTGCACAGGTTCATGTGGGTCCATATATCCTGCAGCGGTGGTGATGCACACATGAAGCCTCGCAGATAAAAGGCCAGCGAGATGCTCTGCCACCCTTTGCAGCAGCTCCAGGCAAGGGGCGCTCTACCCTTCTAGCGGCTGGGTCCCCAGGTGCCTTGCTTAGCCTGACTGCACAGGAAAGCCCCAGGCTGCTCAAAGACCTGCAGGCCCGTCTTTTTAAAAAACCTTTCATCTGAGGTCTGTTGTAAAAAATGTGCCCTGAGCAGTTTTAACCATGCAGCACAAAATTTCACACTGAAGTTAAGAGTGCACTGCACAACGGAGACGTCTGAACAAAATAGTGTAACATTCTTATTTGTGTCCAAGGGCTGAACACAAATCTACGGTTTTCTAACACTGTCTTAGCCATAACTTTTTCCTTCCATCCATTTATCAGAATCACTTGTGACACAAAAGGCTTACTTGTATAAACCTATAATTTGAATGTGAAGCACACGTTCCAGCAAAACATTTTTTCCAAGAGTAATTAATAGTAATTACATGGTTGGACAGCATGCCTATGTTTATATTTTCTGATGTTATTCAAGTCAATTTAATTTATAGAGCGCCAAATCCTAACAGAAGTTATCTCAAGACACTTTTCACATAGAGTAGGTCTAGACCATACTCTTTAAAATATTATTTACAGAGACCCAACTATTCCCACCATGAACAAGCACTAGGCTTGGACAGTGGCGAGGAAAAACTCCCTTTTAACAGGTATAAACCTCGAGCAGAACCAGGCTCTGGATGGGCAGCCATCTGCCTCAACCGAGTCGGGTTGAAAGGGGAAAAGAGAGCGGGAGGAGAGACAACATAGTAATAAGACTAATAATAATAATTGTTTGCATTCACAGACAGTTAGAACATATTACTTAAATTAAATACAAGAGCTGATGACCCAGTGTTAAAACGTTTATCCATTAAAAGTTACCCAGAATACTGCATCCATGTGCAAGGATAATCAATCACAAACACAAATAAATTGCTCTCTGGTTTATTTTGAAGGTTAGTGGGCCCTCTGCACGAAGAAAATACTGAATAGCTTGAATGTGAAATTAAAACACTTATTAAGATGCACATTTTTTGCAGTGTAAGCCCATTTATTGTGGTGCATTTATGAAGTGTGTGTGTGCATATGTATAGATGTGGCTGTGTAAATGGGAGCTTATATTTATGTTGCCAAGATTAATGATGGAGGCAGGTAGCTGAAAGTGTGAAAGAGCTTTGCTGACTCTTAAAAGTATGTAGGGATGTATGGAGACATTCGACAGGCAGTGGGAGAAACATGCAAGAGTGAAAGAAAGTGCACATTTTTACACATGTACAGCTTTACACAGCTGTACTTAAACAGATATGTGTTCCTCACCTGGTTACACAAAAACACACAGAGGAATGGAAGTGACTACTTTGTCGCACCTGACAGCTGCAGATACGACACTGGCCTGCAGTGATAACAGCGACCGCACGCACACACACACACACACATCTACAGACTTCCATTCAACTCAGCCTGGGTTCCCCTGCATCTCAACACAGTTTGCTGAATAAAGACCAAATTGAGGTCTCCAGCGTATGACAAAAATGTTGTAAAACTTATTATAGCTAATTATTATCATTTGATCATTTTCAATACTAAATACAGTACTTATTCGAAAAAGGTTTCAGCACTGATACAAAACCGCCACGCAAGAACTTAAATAAAATCTAAAATCAAAGAATAAATTAAACAATATTAAAAATTCTGTTTTTAGAACAGTTATCGATATACAAGTACTGAGCCCTATACAAATCAGTTTTTGTATAATATAATTCTATAAAAGTTTAATATTAAACCGTACAAAAACAAAAAGACTTTCGATATATATTATGAAACCTGACAAATAAACACAGGGACACGAGCACGCAAAAACACACTCAGTGGAAACAATACAGGTGTTGAGATAAACTCACACAGTCCATTAATTACGTTTTGGCCAGATTGTTGGCAGTGTCCTGCAATGAGGACATCTGGACTGCTGATGAAGAGTGTGACCAGCGACGCGCTCGGCAACACGCAAGTGACAGGACATATACAAACACAACACACACACAAAAAGGGGAAAAAACCTTGGCGCTTCCTTACGACCATAGCTCTAAGAGAAAAACAAGATGTTATGTTCCATCTTCTTCTGTCATTAGGAGACCATGGAAGTGCTGAACTGCACACGCATACAGACAGTCAGTACACAGCGTGTCGGCCATCATGAGGCACGTCGAGCGAGAAGACCTTGAACACCCTTACTGTGCTGAAGGCTTGTTTAGCAGAGCGAGAAGAGTGTCTGCCTGCTTCTTGCTACTCATTACTGAACAGTTACACTGACGGTAGCTGAGACCAAGAGGGAACATACAGCAACGCACTCACACACACATATACACAGTACAGTGTACATACAGTAGATACGGTTTCTCTTCAACCCTGATAAGGCAATACCTCAGGAGCAGCTTGTCATATATACAGAGCATCTGTGCGAAGCCATGAGAACAAGGACCGGCCTCTTTTCACATTAAGACAGGAAGCTGTGTGAAACAAGCTGAGTCCCACTGGCGTTCTTCTTTAGCAGACCGAAAAACCAGCGGACTCATCATTACAATACCAGCACCGAGCCCTGCGGCTTTGAAACAACTGAGCCAGTTAATGGTCTCTTCTGGGCATCTGAGAAGCCCATTCTGTGCCATGCAGAGAGGCAATCATCTGACTGATCAGCCCCAGGAAACTGTGGGCTGTGATAGAGAGAGGATTCAGTTTCATGGCCAAGAAACAGCAAACCCCAAGCATGTGATCATTAGGACTGAGAACTCTATTCTATAACATGCCTTATGTTATATGATGTGGGAAAGAGAGTTTGACCTCTGTGCATGTTGCCAATATGTTTCTCCATCAATGTCACCTTATCAAGTCTTGGAAACAAAAGCAAATCTCTCATTCAGTATATACCCTTCCGAAGGAGCTGCTGAAATACCAGCAGCTGTTCGCACAAATCAGCAGCCTCAGATATCGATGCAGTCTTATGGTGCTGAAATCTTGACAGCTTTGGACACCTTCATAAACAAGCTGTAAGTGGCCTGAGGCGTGCAAGTCTGCCAAAACAAGAAGCAGACAGCTGGCAAGGTGTTGTGACATCTCAGCTGTCACCGATAGCCAGGCCAAAAGGCAGAGATGGTGACTTCTAAAGATTTCAGTGCTCAACACCCAACATTGTGATGCCTCATTTGAATAATTTTTATTACCGCAGGAAGGCAAAGTTCTGTGTCTAGACTCTGGGTTTGAAAACAAAATCCACCCTCGCTTACTTCCAAACTGCAAATTCCAAACATCAATTTGTGATTTCCCAGAAGGTATTTAGTGAAAGTGTAGTAATTTACTTTTTTGTTGTGCCCCTTTAATCTCAATCTGGTTTATCTGTTTAACTCTATATAGTGATGTTTGTTCAGAGATGCATTTTCTATAACCTCCAGAGAATTTGTGTATGAAATTTAAAAAAAGTTTGAGTGTGGGCTTTTAAATCTAAGTAGCCAAACAGTTCTCAGAAAATATGTTTCTAATTGCAGACACACCGATAGCGATGATGTTCTGGCTGACAGGGGCAGAATTAATCAAAATGATTAATGCATCTAATAGATTACCCAGATGAAGACGGCTCCCCTGTCAAAAGTTTGGTTTTGGACAATAAAATTAGTTCCATGAAGATTTTGAGTGTGAAGCTGTGTTTAACATTCTGATTACCCCTGCTTCTTCTACAGTACAATGAATGTCTCTCTGTATTCCTGACAGAGGGGTCCATGCCTGCTTTTTAGCTACTTTGTAGTGTTCATACTGGTTGTTTATGGTGTTATTGCATCAAACATAAATCCTTAAAAGGCCTAAAACTCTTTTACAAACTAGTACTGTGATCTAGCCCAGTGATTCCCAACCAGGAATACTTGTACTTCTGCAATTGCCAGGGGGAACAATTGTGGAGTAGCTCAAGTAATTTGAAAAAATTAACAATAATTATATGATTTCAAAACAAACAGTATATCCACATACCGAGTCAGCTCTAACACCTGATACCACGTTCTGCGATTGAGATTGTGTGAAAAACTATGGTTAGCAAGAGAGTAGAGGAGTAAAAAATTTAAAGTAATGGACAAATGGTTAAAATAGTTAGCGAAAAGTATTGGATAAATAATTAAAATAGCGGCAAAAGTAAAAGATAAATAGTTGAAATGGATAAAGGCACCCTGGCACCAATGTACAGGCTATTTTTATGATTGACAGCCCGAGAATGATTGATGGCCTCAACTACTTATAGCTGACAATGTGAACGGGCAAAGACAGCTTTAAGTCACATTGACAACGCAATCCTCAGGTTGCCAGGATATTCTGCCTGCCAAATGGAGCATGACATTGATGCGCTGTAAAGCGTAAAGAGAATATACAGTACAGTGGGTGATAAGGTAGTACGTGGGCGCGCTGTCTCACCTTGTATCCTGGGCCAAGTTGGTGAATGGCAAAGATCTGGGCTGGGTTGAGAGCTTCACTGAATACGTAAATGGCTCCCAGCTGACCACAAAAGACCCTGTTGGCATCCGCTGTCTCTGATGAACCCAGGAAACACTTGTCATAGCTCTGAAAAACACGGTTGAACACAAGGAAAAAAAGTGCTATCTTAGAGCTGTCTTGGAAAGAAACAAGCAAGGAAGGCAAAAGGGTTGTCTGTTGCAACTATGTGTCCACTTGCCTTTCATATATTCCCTCCCTCAGATACCGTTTATCACAGAAAAATCTTTACTCTTCTGCTTCTTCACAATGATGAAATAAGTTTTATCTTCAGCCTTCAGGACAAAACAAACCCTGATAGCATCAACATATTTTGAGACCTGTTCTTTTACTTGTGTACTGGATGTATCTTTTCTTGCGAGGCTTTCGTTGAGCCAGGTGAACTATAAGACATTTTACCCCAAGGCCAAGGAATTTCTTAAAGAGAATAACACCAGCTCTTGATAATTGCAGCAGTGTCAGGAGCCAACCAGGAAGGAAGTGTAATGAAGGCTCTGCTGCCACTGAGAGGTCAGGCTACCTGTCCCCTGCTAAATGGAAAAGTTTGAAGTTTGAGTTTGGGCGAGCTGTGCTGGAACGGGGCCCAAGGGCAACTCTGCCCCAGCTGACGATTGCAGAGGGTAAACCTCAAACGTTTGCCAATATCACAACAGGAGGGTACTGTAAGCTGAGCCAGAACCAATCCAATGGATTTCTGAGGCTGGTGCAGAAGCCCTTATTTGGAAGCAAAAGCAAAACTTCTGATAGCAACATATAATTAACAGAACACAGATATTTTTAGCGAAAGACCAATCAAAGGGGGTAAAACTGAAGCATTTTCTAACCAAAAGCAGTTTAATGAACTCAATATTCATAACCGACTCCTACGTCTATGATTACCTCAAATGTGTTTTTCTGGAATCTTTAATTGTTCTAATTGTTCTTCATATTAAGATCACTGCATGTAACAACACAATGTGTCTGTCCCTCTTTCGGTGTTCTTACATCATTGGTGTTGACGTGCCAGGCCATATCACCGTAAGACACCAGCTGACCGTTGACATAGCAACGGATCTCGGAGTTCCTCCATCGGTTGTAGATGTGGACGATGCTGATCATGTACCACTGAAAAAATCCAAAAACACATTCAGAAAGAGAGAAGATGAAAAATCTAAACAAAAACAAACAAATTCATATGCAGCAATGCACCAAATTATATAATGAGAAAGTACATTTTGTTTGTTTTCTCTTAAGCTTTTATATTTGAACAATACAAGTGGGAGTTTTTTCTTCAGACATGTTGTGTTTTATACTGATTGACGCATTGCTGATGTTTTCTGATGTAAACAGTGGTGTATTTTAATTGTTTTTATTTTACTTTGTGTTTTTAAATCTTTTTCAAATTAATTCCCTCACCTTCTGTGAAGCAGTTTGAATTGCCATTTGTGTGAAAGGTGTTGCCTTGCCTTGCCTGCCTTACAGTATCTATTCTGTTTGATGTTTTTGTATATCATTTTGTACATTGCACTGTTGGTGGTCAAATTCATTATATTGACTAGACTTCTGTAAGGCAGACCCACTAAAGCCTGTGGTGAGCAAAATGTGTTGTTTTCACCTTTGAACTTGTTATTTATTAAACACGGATTATTATCATTATTGATATGAGCCTACTGCTGTGCAATGATTCATTTTATTCACTATATGTTTGTATCAAGATTTCTCTGTCTGGCTTGGTCAAAATTCATGTCTTTGCTATACTGAAAATGTTCCCACTAACCGCATTAGTTCTCTATAAGAGATTTAGCTAATATGGAAGATAACCTCATTCATTCACCAGAACTCTTTTCCAAAACCGTCCCTTTACTGTGTGTGTATGTGTTTGCCTTGATTAGAAAGCATCTTCCCTAGTGACAATACACACAGGTTCCCCGGAGGGAAGACTGAAATGGGGAGGAAGACTGTGGGGGGAGGAGAAGCTCGAATTTCTGCTGGTGTATGCATAGCTGGGATGTGGACAATACCACACGTGCATGCACGCATTCACACACACACACACACACACACACACACACACACGCACACATTTACACATGCGCACGGTGGACAAAATGTTGTGAGACATGGTGACTTATAAATTGATCTAATGGAACCACTGGGAACTTTGTTAGGCAGTGCAGAGATTCTCCTCAGTCAGCAAATACCGCGGAGGGCCATCTTATCAAGTGAATGTGTGTGTGTGTGTGCGGGTGGGTGTGTGTGTGGGTGTGTGCATATGTGTGTGTGTAGGACAGTAGCAGAATGCTGACAGTGCGGCAGAGAGGGAATGCGCGGGTCTTAATTGACAGACCTTATCAACACACCTGGTGAATGCAAGGATAGATAGAAGAAGAGAGCACCAACACACTCCTGATTCTGTCTCATCTAACGAGTGGCACAGGATTACCAAACTCTGCACGGACTAAAAAGCATTCAGTTGAATTATTTGGTGGTGCGCATGTGTGTGTTTCCTTACCTTGCGGGGTTGGAAATCATATTTCACACAGTGCTGAAAGCCTTTTCCTTTTGACTTCAACGACGTCACGATGAGACAGTTTCCCACAAAGTGAGCGGAGTAACCTATTCCTTTACTGGTGCGAAAACTGCAGGAGAATAAAAAGGAGTTACACTTCAGTCAGTTATCAGTTTGAAAATAACTCTTTCAGCTAAAATGATAGCTCTAATTTCAAATTAATTATGGTACTTCTTAATGAATGATGCAAGATTTGAGTTTCTGTCTGACTAAATTAGTTTCATAGGATTTTAGTGAAACTGAATGACTTGGCATTTTTGAATGGATATTACAAGAAAACAATGTTCAAAAGGGGAAACAAACATTTGTCAAATAAATTACTTTTTGACCATGTTGTCTGGTTTGATTTGTAAGACTGGCTTTTTCTTGTAAATAATACAATGTTTTTGTTGCTGCAAGCTACCACTGTAACTGCAAAAGGTCACCTACATCAAAAGAAGTCAAACATTTTGCAAAGATAAAATTGTACCAAAAGAAATCCTGACAACGAAAATACAAGATGTCAACTTTCGCACTCACATATCGCATTATTTAAGCCAACACCACTCACAAAAAGCAGGATTTTCAAGTATTTTCTTTGTAGCAGCACAAGGGGTCCCAGATCACAGGTTTGTGGAAAAACACTACTAATCCCCTTGCATCCATTTTTCCCTCATGATGTTTCTCTTCCCACACTCGTAACCTCCACATAAAACCCAGTCTCATAGCTAAGTTTCTTCACAAAACAACGAGACACATTTCACTTCTAAAATAGGCCCAGAAGGATCACACACATAGAAGAGCTAGAAAGCAGATATAAATCCCTCTCAAGTCAATCCCTGGTACACGTTAGGAGTGCATATAGCGTGTTATCGCAGGCTTAATGCAGCTGTGGAGGCCAGTTATCAGACAGGCGGCTGGAGTAGCAGCTGCATCTGGGGGAGGATGATAAGACCTGGACCAGAGGAGAGGAGGGCACCCTCCCTCTCTCACTCCTCACTTGCCATGACAACCTGACAAACGGTTACTAAGGAAACAGGATTACATCCAGACACTTTTCACGATCAGAGCTCATCGGTCGGCGATGGTATCCTGAGAACATACGGATGCATGTCATCCTTCCTGAAGACGACTAGCTCCCTGATTCTTTCTGTTCATAATGAATCAGAGTTTGACTCGGTGAGGGGGGAGAGGTGAGGGGAGGACGCCGCTGCTTAGCGTCACAGAGTGAAGAGGAGGAGGGAGGAACGAAGCAGTGGAGTAAAGGAGTTCAATTAAATAAAAGGTCAAAACTAATGAAGCTTCATAGTGGCTAACGGCTTGCACTTACAACGTTAACGTCGGGGCCAGAGAGGACCAGAGCTGCACGACGAGCAGAAGAATCCACCTAGCAGCACACTCATAATGGAGTGCCTTGACATTTAAAGTTATGTTCTAATTCATTATCTGTTTATCTATTAACTTCCTGTCAATGTCATTTGGTCTGATGAGTTAAATGTGTGCTTGAATTTTGGTAGTGCTGAAACAGCTGGTCAGTTAACAACCCAACACACATAATCTGGTTAGAGCTTCTCAAATGTGAGGATTTCTTTTTACTTTTCCTTGTTTTATATTATTGTAAATTCAATATCTGGCTTTTGGACTATTAGTAAAACAAAACAATTTGAAGACATCACCTTTGGCTCTTTGGATGGGCTTGTTTTCTCTATTTTCTATCATT
The DNA here is from genome assembly GCA_031216445.1 of Lateolabrax maculatus. Taxonomy (NCBI): domain Eukaryota; kingdom Metazoa; phylum Chordata; class Actinopteri; order Acropomatiformes; family Lateolabracidae; genus Lateolabrax; species Lateolabrax maculatus. Next base: position 11,760,704 of record CM062197.1, on the reverse strand, counting down.
TAATAGGCAAAACTGTTTTTAAATGTAACAATTGTTTAATAAGAAAAAATATGTGATCTTAGGACACTTGCTTTAGCTTTATCATTAGGCGATTGAGCTTTCCATTTTTGACATATCATGAAAAAACCACGTCTAGAATGTAATAACTGTACAGTGTTCACAGCTAATGTGTGAGGTTATTAGGCCTGAGCAAAAATCTGCAGTCTATAGGGTGATTTCTAATACTGTAATTAAGTACAATGCACTCTCCCTCAGCCTGCATCATTTATTGTACTTCAGTTAGTTTTGACACCCAGAAGGAACAGGCCTGCATCTGCTTTATTCAGATGGGTGCTTTTCTTTGCATGGATTAATAAAAATGGCAGAAGCAAGAGGTACAGTTTGTACGGTCAACATCACTTTTCTTTTCTTGAAGCTCTGCTGCATTAAGGGCTACTGTCAGTAGAGAAGCTGGTATTTCTGCATATCTTACAATCTTTTATTTCTGTGTATGACTGTTGAAAATGGAGAATCTACAAGAAACCCTTGCTCTGAGATCTTGAAGGCGCACACCAAAACCCAATGTTTGACACTGATGTTTTAGATTCCTTTTCTTTTTTTAAACTCCTCTGTAACCACGCTGGCAAAATATCAATGTGATGTCACTGGGTCAACAAAACTTGCAAAGAAATTGAAGATTTATGGTCAACAGAAATATTCTGATAGTCATTAAGTGTTGAGGTGTCAATTTTTCATTTCAGTTTTAAAAAAGTATTTTAAGAAGATGTTTTCAGTATCATATATATATATATATATATATATATATATATATATATATATATATATATATATATATATATATATATGTAATAGTCCAAATGAATGGCACACTACTTACCAATAGAGGTACGGTTTGTCTTTATCCACATTGATGTTGTTGAGTGGATCCTGTCTGAACCAAGTGTTGATAGTGAATCCGTTCTGGTAAGGCCATTTAGCAATTGGCGGCAATGCTATGGCCTGAGGGAGGAAACACACATTAGATCATCTTGCCAATGTTTACAGAAATCAATGTGTCACTCAGTCACTCATTACTTCCTTTTCACTCATTGCACTGATGGAGCAAAGTGCCAATTAAGATGTGCTGACTGACTGCACAGAAGAATGCCATGAAGGACTCTTTAGCAATTTGGGTGCACAAAAACTCATTTTTGATAGTGACGCTCAGGTTTGTGTGTTTGTGTGTGTGTGTGTGTGTGTGTGTGTGTGTGTGTGTGTGTGTGTCTGTGTGTGTGTGTGTGTGTGTTTGTATATTGGTCAGTCTCACCGCTGCACTGCGTCCTGGAAAGTTGAAGAAGGTATCAGGACCATGTCTCTGAGGCATCTGGTTCAACACCGATAAGAGCTTGATAGCATGTCTTGGCTGGAGGAGAGGAGAGGAGAGGAGAAGAGAGAGTGATTGTCATTATTATGGGTAACATGCTGACTATCAGAGGCACAGGTTAGAGACTCTATTAAAAAAAAACATGGTGTGACATCACATCTCTACCACAACCCCAGTGGATCAATAACTCTTCAATCACCTTCGCCCTCCCCCGACAACACCCCATCAATACCATGGCAACCCTTAATCGATCTGCCTCTGGAGAGGGCTGCTGGGGGAGGAGAAATGGGAAAAGACAGGGAAATAGTGGCGAGGTGGATGAGGTGGTGATAGTTATTGGACAGAGGAGGTACGAAGAGAGGGCTGAAGGGATGGATGATGGCCTTGCTGTGGACCACTGATCAGAGACCAGGGGTTGTTGATGGCGGTTGTCCTGGAGCCTGAGTAGGGGGGAGATTGACGAGAAGGGACGAGGGTATATTGACTCAGCTAGTGGCTGCCAGCAGCTGCCAAGGCTTCACACCGACTATACACACCTCGCTAACCCTACAGTGAGCAGGGATGGCAGAGGAGAAAGTTCAGCCTCACAAAACCATCCTAAATCTCCGCAGTTCCGTTTTAAACATCCACTCTGAGTCAACTAAACTCAGTGACTGGAAACTAACAGGGAGGAAACTACAGGGAGCCGTTAAGATGACGACAACAAGTAGCACTGTAAGTGGAATTTGTACTAAGCACTCCCGACTCTCAACTCCTGAATTATTCTCATTAACAGGTACTTAAAGTACACTTGGCACTTTAGCTCTAAAAGTAAGCCTGAATCAGCAACTGCATTGCCTAATTCTCCCCACATTTCAGAAACCAATTTCAATGGATAATTTTGGTGAAATTCTACAATAAACAGTGTAACATTATGTATTTTCAGTTTGAAAGCCTAAGGCAGTCAGGTGTAAGTGTGGTTCATGTTGATGTTTATGTGTTAAGTGCGTATTTGGCAGCAGACAATAAGAAGTTGACTGTGCAAAGGTAGAGAAAGTTAGGGACGCGGAGATGTAAAGACTCCTGGTGAAGGAATCTGATAGAAGGGAAGAGGAAAAATGAACCCTTGAGCAGTGCCTTTACCTCAGTGGAGCTGCTTGGTGGTTAGTAATAGCAGATGGTGGTTATATGTATATAGAGTGAGTACATGGCTGTTACTGAAACCTGTGGAAAAACAATACTGAAATTCACAGCACACATTTCATGAGTGTTTCAACTTCACAGCTGATTAGGCTGTCGCTGTTTGTTTGTTTTTCCATCATGATTCTTTCACTCAAAAATAACAAAATAACTTTGTTGCATTAATAAAATTGATTGATTACAAGAGAAAAAAAAACGTTAAACGTGAGCTAAATTGCCCTCGTCTTGACATAGACTCGCAAATCATCCCAAACATAGATACACATCCATCCTCCATTATTCTGGTCTATTAGCACAACCATCCCATTAAGTCACATCCAGACTAATGACACACAAACAAACTCATGCTGTATAATTAATCTAGTACGAAATAAATTTAGCTTCCACGACTATTAATTGTAGAATACTTGCATATCAGAAAAGTGGAAAATCATTATGAAATCTGGAGTCTCTTTGATTGAAAAAACAATAAAGAAAACACAGTTATAATGACACAATAATCATAATTTTAGGTGTTATTAGAGAAAATCAAAATAGCTACTGAATTCAATCATGAATACCAGCTATGGTTAAGTTAACAAAGACATAACAGACTAGGAACATTAAACATTAGGGAGTTTTCTAATGTATCCGTTACGCTGCTGCCATCAGAGCCACCGAGGAGGTTTGGAGTGAAGTTCCTTCTTCCATTGTAGTGGATGGACTTCAAATGTGGTGTAGAAAAGGTGATTTTTTTTGATGAGATGTCAATATGTCATGTGTCAGTGATGTCAGTCAATATGAAATAAATAGAATTTATGACATAAAACAATATATAATAATGATGATGTTATTATTTTTTTCCACTTTTTGCAACGTTATTGTTTGTTGCCTAGCTACAAAGCACCAATAAATGTGGATGCTTACAACACCCACAGACACAAACGCACAATCCAAAACTCTAATCACGTCCATCAGAGGTTTTGTTTAAGCGTCTACCAACTTACCCAGATGCCGTTGTCTCCCCTCAGCATACTGAAGAGCAGCTTCAGCTCCTTGACTGTGATGCTGTAACTGGCCATGACTCCCAGCATGTCCACCAGGAGGTCTGAGGAAAAAACAGAGGGAGAAAGTGAGCGTAAGAGAGCAGTGTGTGTTTGTGTGTGTCCATGTGAGTCAGCATTTGGAAAGCCGTCTACTGACACTTATCTTATAAGATATGGTGAGGTCATAAGAAAGACACAGTTTGTATACTGTGAGTGTTCAGCAATCTATTATCCAGTGCATTCAAAATTCAAGTGTGCTTCATCCAAGTACTCAGAGCTGCTCCACTGTAGAAAGAATATACACAACCTTGAATCTTGAGCAAAGTTGCTGTGCACAGCATTACTTAATACCTTGAATGTATACACAACAATGTAATATTTTGTCGTGTTAGTATATATTGATCTTAGTACAGGCCAAACACACTGAGAAAGTGTTAAGCACGCTCAGCAACTAGCTCAACAAATGGGCATGTAATACTTTTGTTAATATTGACACCAGTTACATGCTCGCATATTGTGTACATGAGGCTTGTTAATGAATCATGATTTATTATTATACACTGTATAAATAAACTCCCAGACATTAAAAATATATATATATTATTATATACTGTAGTGGTGGTCTTTGACTTATTCGTATTCGCAGAAAGACAATTCTTTTAATATGTTCACATTTTAATAGACAATAGTCACCCACTGTAACAGCCTGTCAACAACCTCACTAGCGCTGCAAACGAGTTCTTGTTAAATGACTACTTGTCATAAAATTGACAAAAACAAGGCTTCAAAAATATTACCTTCTGATTATTTAAGAAGATAATTAAAAAGCCCATTGTGTTTAAAGACATTTGTTTTGTCAAAATGACCTTCATGCCTCATTGACTTTCACTTCACACAGCCACAAAAGAGCAGTGTGGATATGGCAGAGGTACAGCACAGCCCTCTCAGAGTGAGGCAATCTGCTTACAAAGGCTCTTCTTTCCCATTAGGCCTGCTAGATATGAATAGAGCCGTCCCACTATATTTCATTAGCCAGAGCCCAGCGATAGGGAATAAAGCAGAGGGCTAGCTCACTGAGGTGCTTGGTATGAGAGGAAAATGCAATACACAATGTCCCAGATTCAAACCCCCTAAGCTCTGTTTTTGGTGCGATCAATCCATGTAGGTCATTTTAAATAGTTTTTAAAAAGTGTTAGAATCATGGTTCAGAAAGGGAGTCTGTGAGAATTGGCATTAAATTGATTTAAGCGGCATATACTCGAGCAGTCGTAACTCACAGAAGTTCTAAAGCGCATTATCCAGTGGTGGTAGGTAGGACAGAGAGGATACCCGGGGGGAGGGAAGGAGAGGACATGCACTCCAAGGCATCATTAATGGGAAGTCAAGGTCATTAAGGTCATGTAAAGAGACGACTGTGTATGTGCTGTTTTGCAATCAAGCCTTCCGCTCAAAACGCAGCACACACAGAAACATGCTGAGGTCACTGCTCTGCTACTGCTGCACCAGCGGGTTGTTATGGGTGTCTGACCGCAGGGCAACCATACATTAAATACACACACAATAGTTATGTTATGAAGAGGTCAGTGAAAGACATCTTTAACTGTTGGTTCTGAAGATTAAATAAAAATACAACATACAGGTTTTTCTTATTCACCAGAATAAATGGCCCAAAGTGAACAATATAGAGTCAGCTCCGATACAGTTAAATATCAGAAATGTTATCTAAAAGAATGTGCAGTCTCAAGATATATAATGCTATGTTTTCATCATGGCATGTGGCTTTCACTCTTTCCTTTCTATGGTATTACAATTGATTTTCCACCTACACATACAACCCACTGCTGAATGCAGGAGCTCTTTTTGTGATTTTGAAAGGCACTTGTGGGAAAATCACTACCTTTGTAAAAGCACTACCTAGGCCAAGCATGTTGGGGATAAGTTGGAAAAGCTGAATTAAAAAACAAACCTTAACACCAGTCTTTGTACTCACTTAACATCATACATTGATGATATAAGACAGTGTGAGGTCACAGTGCTTATGCTCACTTCTGGGCCACTAGCGATTATTTCAACATTTGCAACACATAAATGCACAGTTACCTGCGATCATGTCGTCCACAGTGCTCATCTTAAGCAGCACCTGCTGGATGAGGCCGACCTCGGTGCTGGTCTGCAGGTTGCGCACGCTCTTGCGGAGGATGGCGGTGAACATGCTCCAGATCTCAGCCTGGCATGTCACCTCGCAGTGGGACAGCAACTCCACCATGCAGCCGATGCTCTCCGCCTCCTGGATGATGAAGTTCATCTCCAGGTCAAACTCACCGCCCACCAGCTGGAGGAGGGTGAGGGAGGATGACATGAAGGGAAGGATGGGGTGTGGTTTGGGAAGCAGGGAGCCAATGTTAAGGAAGGTGGATGGTGGAAGTGTTAGCATGGTGGAAAGGCAAAACGGGGGGAAGGGGTGATGAAGCAAGTAGGAGGAGAGAGAGAACAAAAAGAGAAAATGATTTAGTGGAGCATTTAACCTTTTGTCTGTAGGAGAGGTAAGCCTGGCTTCTGATGGATGCTGATTGTGGGCAGAAAAGCATTTCTTCTGCCGGGGGCCGCACATACTGCAACAAATAAATGTCCTTCATCTGTGCACACACACACATACACATACATACACACACACACAACGTCACAACACATTTCCTCTGCTCTCTCTCTCTAATGTTAGGAGTGCAGCACTCTCCTCTGTGAACTACAATCACTCTCAAAATACAGCAGGCATAAAAAAAGGCCCCATGTACTGCTTCAGATACACACGTAACCATGTAAGCACACACAGATGCACACACGGACACTGATTAATACACATTTCAGTCCCTGTCCTCTCAGATAGCATTAGTCAGAGGACACCATACTTTTAAAATCGAGAGCAAATGTTCTGTCTCTTAATGGCTGTTGCACTGTAATTACTTGTGATAGTACAGCCTTCACATCACTGTGATTCACACACACACGCACATGCACACACGCACACACACACACACACACACACACACACACACACACACACACACACTCACGCATGCACCACATGGACACAAGCATACCCACGCAGTTCATCCTGAGCATACTACACTAGTATCCAGGAAATGGTAGCCATGGCAACGAACAAGCTACGAGAGCACCATTGAGGTTATTAAATCAGACGGAACAGAAGCACGCAATAAGTCATGAGAAGGTAGCAGACAAAAGATTATGAAAAGGAATGAAGACACCGAAGGTTTGTCATGTGACGGTGACTATGGTCTTTGCACAGGCTAGAATGAAAATAATGGATCACTCATGTACAGTCAGTATGTTTCACAATGAGATGAAAGTGAGAGAGTAGTTCACTGCTCTCTGCAGAGAAAGAAAGATGTCACTGCTGAAAAACAACGTAAGGGTCAATTTGCATCCATTCAAAAATGAAAATTGCATCTACATTATGTTGCATTATGCAATGAAGTGTGTATTCTCGGTAATTATTTCTGCATGTGGTTGAACAACATTTGAACAAAGAAACTATTCTAAGCAGGGCTGGGACTTAATTTGATGTTATTGTCTGTGCACTCTCAGTCAATATTTATCTTAATGAGACGATCATGCTATATTTCCTTTTTACAAAATTGTGCAATAACTGTAGTTGTAATTAAAAAACAAACACAAAGCAAAATTAATCATTAAAGCTTTTGTTTTACATTCGTAACTAGTTGTATTTTTTCTTATTCATTTCATTATAGTGGAACACATTGCTGGCTTTAATATCAACAACTGAGCCATCTCCATGACAACTGAACAAAATCCATCCCGATGACAAATGTGAGATGTTGTTGAAAGCGCTAGAAAAAACGAGTAATTACCTTGAGATGAGAAGATTTTGACAAATCAAAATGAAAGTGCCTTTATTTGCCAAATCATGAACTTTTGATGGCATAGAACACATTCTTTGTCTGACAAATAAACAGTTGAATTTACTTTCCCTTCCTCTCCCGTTATACTCTGCTTGCTGCTACAACTTCCCTTAGTCTCGTATGACCAATAGCTTATGGTGGCTATTTTCAGCTAATGTAGCAAACTTTAGCTCAATATATTTAGATTCAGTTCACTGACTTGATGACTGTTTTCCTCTTGTGCTACTGTTACAGCAGGTTTCTACATTTAGCATTATCCCACAATTATCACCTTAGGCTGCTGCTCAACAAAAAGTTAATATCCATCCGCCAATCTATATGCACATTAAAAAACCTGAGTGTAAACAATAATAATAATGTACGTCATAATCTCGACGTATATGAAGCATGTGACCTATTTGTCAGTGAAGCCTCCACTCCACCAAAGAGATTAAAAGTAGCTGCAGATGAAAACATCAGATATGTGCGGACCTTTTGGACCTATTTTCTTTTGCCAATTTTCTGAAATTTCAGGTCCAATCTGCCACATTTGGATGGAAACCTAACTATGGTTTTGCTTTAAAGAAACTCCATATGTTTGGATTTAATTCAAATAAACCTGACCCCAAACCTGATGCGTGCTGGAGCACCTTGCAGGAAAACAAAGAAGACTGAGGGCAAAGGATGTTTTTTTCAATGTGGCCATGTATATAATATTGACATAAAATGGAACATTAGCTGCAGAAATCATTAGCAACACCAGCATTCATTACATGCTGGCCCATCAACAGACTTGGTCTCAGCCCCAGTGAGACCTAAGATTAAGGGTTAGGCCTCGTAAGCCTTGGTTTTTTTCTTGCCTCAAGTTTCTCTAATGTCACATTGTGATTAGTTAGGTTTTAGATTAAGGGCTCCGTCATTAAAAGAATTCCTATTCAAGTGTACAATCTTCATGTTGTTCTACCTGCTTCTTATCCCTTCCCTCTCTTCGGACAAACTAACTCCCTCTCATTTCTCACTCTCATTCTGTCCCTTTCTCTCTCCTCTCAGCGAAGAGAATTGATCCAGTGCACTCTGCGAACGCACTAGCACAGATTAGAGAGGACCCCTGAACAAGGCATTGAATAAAAGGAGGAAGAATTAATTCATCCCACATCGAATTTTCCCTTCTCCTCAGAGGTTCCCAATTATAGAGCTCGCTGGGGACCACTGAGTTCTACAACATATAACCTACCAGTCTGTAGATGCTTGATATATCACGCAACAGAAGCTTAAGGGAAGACAGCGCACAAAGTCTTTGTAGAACCTCACTTGCAGATACACAGCACCTTGAACACGGAAACACACGCATCCCCCAGGGCATACCTACAAATGTACAGCACAAGCATAATCTCTCTATGCTCACACTTCCCACCCGTGTACAGAACATCACAGCCAGATGAGAGGGGTGATGCAAACAGCGGCAACAAATTGGGTCTCGTGACCAACAATACAGAGAAAAACGAGGACGAGCACAGGAAACGTAGGGGGAGAAAAACAAGCAAGTGCCCAGATAAGTATTATCTATCCTCCACCAGGAGCAACATCTGGAAAAGCGACCTGGGTGACACTGCCAAGAGCCGCCTAGACCAACAACATCAGGTGACATGAGGAGGGAAGGACAGTCAGACAGAGAGATGGAAAAAAGAATGGTGAGTGGGAGAAAATATTCTTCAATATGAAAACGCTCACATCAAATATGTTCTCCATTTCATGTGGCTTCCATAAAAATGATAGATGCTTGAGCATTTCCGCGCCCATTATTTGCTCAAGTACTGCTTTTAATTGATGCATAAATAAACATGCTGCCTAGATGGCAATAAGGTTGATCACGAGCAGCTTGAGCACACTTGAGCGCACTCAAGCACCATCATCGTTGCCACCCAGCCCACGGACAAAAGATTACTAACTCGTTTTATGAGGGAACATGCTTCAATTGCATAAACACTCGTAACCTTCGATCTCTCCCTTCACCCCACCCTGTGTGTCCACGATGTCAGTTCCTACTGGGAAAGTTCTCACAAAGGGACGCGTAAACACATCATTGAGCACGCACAAGAGGCATTTACTACCCCGACACGTACCCTGGTGGTTAAAGGACGCACACACTTAAACAGGGGCCCACATTATGCCACACGCTTCAGGATAAAGGGGCTTGGCAGTGCCACCCCCTCTGTCCTCTGAGGCAATGTGAGCACCGACCTCCCTGTCTTCTTGGCAACTGGTCAAGTATGTTTGTTTTGACAGCATTATGACAACGATTGCTCCCAAAGCGTACCACTCATGTTCCATTCACAAAAAAACACAAAAAAAAAACAGCAAGGAAACAAATGGGTGAGTCAAACAACCTGTCGTCAAGCAGTTGCTAAGGAGGAGACAACCTCTTTCCCACGATCGATGTTCCAGGGGGTTTTATGAACATTTGACAGGTAAACACTTGAGGCTGGATTGTGTTCTATGCTGATGCATATGAACGTGTGTCTGCTTGTTATATGCCTACTGTTTATAAAACACGCAGTTGTGCTCATACAGGAAATAAACATAACAAATTCAAGAGTGCACGATATTGAAATATAATATTCCACTTTTGTTATGACTAGAAAGAAAATGTCATTTCTTGCTTTAGATCACTGAGTATGTTATGTTCAACCTTGAAACACTTAACAGCAAGTGCAAGCTGTAATGTAAGAATAACTCCCACTGGACCTCCTGATGACTAATCTCCTCATATTGTGGAGTTTTTATCGGTTCGAGAGTCTGTCTGACTGACTCTGTCAGACTATTTCTCACTTTTTCACTTTTTTATGCGGTTATTATAAAAATTCATTTTTAAAAATGTGAAAAGTATTTATTTTATGATTCTGAACTTGCACACTCACACACAGGTGTTACATTTCATCCCTATTCCCACATTTCTAATCCTGCTCGGACCAGTTTTGCAGTGCTGCTCATTCAGACCCTGAAGGAAGCTGGCACTCAGCTTGGCATCACTCTGGCTGTGTTGGGGAGGTGGGAGTTATAGGAGGTGGGGGTCAGTGCCAGGACCTTCTTCACACCACAAAGAGCTTATATGAGCAGGCACCTCGACCAGCCAAAACCAGCTCTCATAAGAGGTTGGTAAAACAAACACTCCGTTTGTCCATTTGACCCTTTCTCACCAGCCACACTGCTCAGAAACAGTGTAGAGTTGCTCCACGGGCAATGGACCTTTTTCACTGAAGGCATTTTAACATGTCATTGTAGAAAAAGTACAGGTGTAAATAATAAAATAAATGACGCCTGAATTCAATTTACGTGCTTTAGTTTCAGGGTCCTGGTATTTTGCATGCTGTCACGGCTTATTAGGACACTTGAATAGAACAAAGCCATTGTTGATGTTAAAGCCAAAATGTCTGCTGTGAAAATAGGCCTATTCTACATTTTCTTACCCCAAGAAGTCTTAATCCAACCGGTCTGTGCTAAGCAGGTAGTGTATGTGGATTTGCCACATTGTTTTTACATCATTTGATACATTGTTATCATAAAAATATGTATTGAAGCTAGTTAAAGGTTTGGTTAGGTTCAGGCAACTAAAATTACTTGGCTAAAATCAGGAAAGATTTTGGTCACAGTTAAGAGAAACCAATGGTGGCTGTTGGTAGGAGACCAACCTTCCACTCTCACCTTCTCTCCAAGAGGTTTTGCAGCGTTATAGCAAAGTCACACTACTTATGCATTTGCTTCTGCAAGAAGACAGTGATTATTTGTAAAAATCTCTCCTAAAAAAAGACACTTGTCATTTTCAGTGTGAAATTTGTCTGGTGAGGACAGTCTTCATTTTTCTGTATGGCTGCAAAAGTAGAGCAATTCACTGGGATTGTTATAAATGAGCATTTGGCTCCCTCGGGTCTGCCCAAACTAAAAATATAGCCATGTAGACTTTATATTGTTACAAACAGTCATGCTTATTTTGTACCAAAAAGGGGGTGTTTACCAGGTAACTCGTTAAGTTACATAAACATTTTACCCCTAAAAAGGAAAGCCAAAGCACAAGTTTTACTGATAACATCAACAACAGCTCAGTTCTAATCAAAAATCCCAGTAAGCCACAGTGTGAGCCAGCATGCACAATACCAAAGCCCTGTCACTTAGCAGCTAAATGGAATTTGGCCATCATTCATTTCATTATTTACAGTCGTGCTTTTCCTACTGTGACATGTTAAAATGCCTTCCATCCAAGAGAAAGACCTATTTCTCACAAAGAACACGGGTTAACTCTTGTATGACAGACAATTTTGCCGTATTGTAAATAAGTACTTTACTTTAGTATGTTCTCAATGCTTCTTTAAAATGTATGAGCTGCCAGATTAAAAAATGACCCACCTATTTATTTATGTTTTTTTTTCCTTTTGCCTTTTATTTATACTGCTGGTTTTAACTTCATTAGTTGTAGCTTTTAAACACCACTTTCCCAAATTTATTCTGAAGGTGCCACACTAATTAAAAGTATCGTTATTTAACTGACAAAAATCTCTCACAGACCAACCACAGCCCATTGTGGGGTGCTGTGATGGCACATCAAACGAGCCATTACGCTGGCTGATCACTATGACTGTCTGTGAATATTGGATGACTCTCAAGGCCGAAGCTGGCAAAATAGGCACCTGTTGCTCATTACGGTTGTCAGAGATGACAGGTCAGAGAGGCGAGTGGATGGTCAATAGCCCCCTCCTCTGCCTCTGCACATTCAATTGAGCCTTTAGAGCTGGCATCATCAATATGCAACTTCAAAGCCGCTGCGAGTGTGCTGAAGAGGTGCGGGCATGTGTACGTGTTTGTTTGGTGTGTGTGTGTGTGTGTGTGTGTGTGTGTGTGTGTGTGTGTGTGGCTCATTACTCATTTGTGTCCCCTGAGTGAGCCGCGGCCATTCAGTCCCTTTGTGCGCTGAGCGAGTGAGGAGACGAGAGGCCCATCTAGACATGAGATCACAGATTATACACTTAACGCTTCACCAAGAGGGCTCAATGGAGCGCAGGAGAGCAAAATTGAAGGAGAGTGAGGGAAAAACAGGGTACGAGAGAGGGAGACGAAAGGGAGAAAAAACAAACAAGAGAATGAACAGCCAACTGCAAAGGGGAAGGAAGAAAACAGATTGGACAGAAGAGAAAACAGCAGGGAGAAAGTATGTGTGTTTGAGACCGGGCGAGACAGCCGCTGAATGATATTTTGCTTTCTTATCAAATGGTAGAGCGATTTTATTGCCCACAGCCGTACAATGTGCAGCGAGGGGTTTAGTGCTTCAATGATGACCATAGCAAATCTCTACAAAGATATGGATTACGTTGGGGCTAAACTGGCCACTAAACACACAATAATCCACATTCTGTTTTCTGCATGACCTCATTTTTTTAAACAGCATTGATAAGAGCAGCAGTTAATTTTATCACTGACTCAGATTCATTTTCAGGATAAACTTCTCATGATCTTGGTTTTCCAAGGCTTTAGGTTGTGGATCTATGTGGACTCACTGGCTTTAAAAACAACAACAAGAATATTTATAGCAAAAAATATATATATATTGGCAACATCTGTTATAGTGAGAGTCACTGAGGCACAGAAGAGCCACAGCAGATCAATCAACCACAATTTTAATTCTTGCCTTTGTTTTATATCATTGTTAACTAAATATGTTTGGTTCCGGTCAGACAAAACAAGCAATGTGAAGACATCATCTTAGGCTCTGGGACTTTATGATGGACATTTTTCTTTTATTCATCTTTTGACATTTTAAAAACTAGTAGCGTAACTGAATAAACAGATAAATGGATAATAGGATTAGATGGAGCCCTGGGTTAGTAAAACTGTTGTGAATGTTAGCTGCGATAGAAAGTAGGAAAACAGAAGAGAAGAGGAAAAGTTGGGGATGAACAGTTGCAATGGAAAAGGGCAGTGTATGTGTCTTTGTCACTGCCTCTGTGATTGTGATCAACAATGACATGTTGACTGACTGTAGCCTCCAGACACAGAGGAAGGAGGGGCGCGCCCCCTGGACTGCATATCCCATGGGCCTTTGTACCAGTGTATGCACAGATGGCAGATGGGACGAGACACAGCCCCCACTTATGAAACCCTGTTCAGAGCAACAACGTCACAATCAAACAGTCACCTCACACACGCACGAGTCAGCAAAATAAATTATATCAGCCATGAGTGTATGGAATATCTGAGAGCTGTTATGCATGAAGTGTAGGGCTTTCACTTTCGACTTTACAGAAGGAGAAGAGAAATCAAGTACTATGCTGAAATCACAGCGGAGCAGCTTTAGGAAGTATGCGGAGAAAAACAAGATTTCAACACACACTGAAAAAATACAGCAATGATTACGTAAATCCACACTGGGGGTAGGGTGGTTTAGGTCAGCACAAGCAAGGCAGGTTTGTCCGTGTGTGTGCGTGTGTGTGTGTGTGTCCATGTGGGGGGGGGGGGGGGGGGGGGGGTAAATCTTATCACGCTGTCAAACAATCTCAGTCCATTCTGTGAACTAGCTCGCTATTTTGAGTGAAAACATTGAAAAAAGTGACATAGTATTGTGACATGTATTGAGTCTGCCAAACACATAACAAAACAACAGAGATGATGCAGATTTCTTAAGGCTGTAAATGTCTCCTCAGTGACGTGAAAGTGATGTGATTTAGCAAAATCTGACAATAAGCCAACCACTGTACTGTTTAAGATTTCCAGGAAATCTGTCATAACTGCAAGGACTAGTATTGCACATGTACATCATGTCTAGATGAAGCATAATATACAAAACTTAGTATTTATTAGTCCCGGTAGTGGCGAGGCTCTGGCGATGGTAATTTTGGTCCACCACTTCAGTCCAGATTGAAACATCTAAACAACTATTTGATGAATTGCCACTTCGGTGATCCTTTGACTTTTCATCTAGCACCACCAACAGGTTGACATTTTTGGTACAGAGTTTAATGTCTTGGAAGGTACTTGATAGACTGCTTTGAAATTTGGCAGAGACCTTCATGTTCCCCTCAGGATTCATTTGAATAACTTTGATGATACCCTGACTTTTTCATGTAGCACCATCAGGTCAAAATTAAAATGTGTCCCACCCTTTAGTTTATGACAAAATACCTCCAAAAACTGATAACATGCCCTTCAGCCTGAGCTGTATTTTGTTTTAGTGTTAACATGCTAAACAAAGATGGTGGTGAACATGGTAAAAATATACCTGCTAAAAATCAGTATGTAAGCATTGTCATTATGAGCATGTTAACATGCTGACATGAGAATGTGGCTCAAAGCAGTGCAATACAGTCAACTAAGTACAGCCTCACACAGCTGCCAGCATGGCTTTCTCCTGTACTCTTGGTCTTATAAGTAAGTGCTACATATGTTGGAGTTATGTTTTGGGTTTTTTATTTTGGTGAAAAAACGAAAATACCTTTCAGGGCCATGTTTATCTCCCCAGCCTTTTTTTGCATTATATGTACAAAGCTAATGGATCATAGGAAACTGACAGATCTTCATCCAACCACTCTCAATGATTGGACTGAGACTGATGGGACTGATGGGTTTGTACAGCACCTCTTTTCATCTTCCCCCTACATTAACACTGGTGTGTATACTAGACTTTTAGTAACCACCATCATAAGACAAAAAAAACACCCAGAGATGTTCAGTAGAAACTAGAACCAGCGGCACAACATTCATGTTGCATTTTTTATACACACATTGCATTTTCCCAGCAGGAGAGTGCAGATGGCAGTTCATTACAAGCTGATACGTCAGCCACACACAGCAGCTCTATGAAGCAACCGCACTTCTTTCTTTGACATCAACACTGTTCTCATCCCTCTCACTTCTCTCTCACACATAAGCCCTCCAATAAAAGAGCCAATACAGAGAAAATGGGAGAAAATAAGCTGGTCTAAAGGTTTGGTTTCAAGTGCTTATCCGCTGTTCTCTTGGATAAGGATTTTGTATTTTTTCCACATACGATTTCGTTTGGTCCCTTAATATGTATAGACCCAATTTTGGATTGAAAATTACTACAAGCAATACGGTCCAAATAAAACCCAAAACTATAGAATGCATGAATATTTGTTAACATTTGATGTAGAATAGAGCTAGATGATTTGCTAAAAATAGGTTTTATGTATGAGCCATGGTGCACTGAATAAAAAAATTAGCTATTCAGACATGCACCATTTCATGGCTTAATTTGGAATATGGGGAAAGTCATGTATGCATAAACATTGTGGTCCAACGGGCAAAAAAGGCTTGTTTCCAATCAGTTAGTATGTTTCTGTCAAGGACGCCGTGCGGGGAAGGTGACAAATTCCAATCAAGCAACTGCTACCTCCAATTTAGCAAAGAAGTGTACGCTGTTCTATTAGATTAAAACACAGCCGTTTGTGTTCTCAGTGCCAAGAGCTGTACCCTGGACGCATTTTCCATAAAAATAACCATGAATGTGCCTCTGTACATACATCAAAGAAAAGCAAAGCTATTGAGCGTTCCCATGTATTGGCTTGTCAGTTTCCATTAACACTGCCAGAAACCAAAGAGGGAGAGCTGCATAAAAGAGGAGTGAGAGAGGGCGAGATAAGACAGTAATACCTGCTGAGATCTGTCTTTGTGAAAGCCTCTAGAAAGTCGCTAGTTGACTGCAGACCAGTTCAGTCTGCCTTTTCCCACCTCCAGCATCTGACTCAAAGCCTGTCAAGTGCCAGCTTAAAACATACTGTACCCACAAATATAGACAAATGCACACCAACACTTGTACACACTTGACAAACTCAGCCAAAACACACACATACTCAACGTTCAAAGGGCAACAGCCTTTTAAACAATTCACTGCAAAAAGTCTTGTAGGTCTTAGTCATTCGCACATACACACTCACACAGTCCGTCACTAACACACTCACACATGCTCACAGCTGCAGCAGGGATTCACATGAATGACAGCATGAGTACACACAAAAAGAGAAACAAGCGGAGATAGAGGAAGAGAACTGGAGGGATACTGAGAATCTTCCCAAAAGAATCTAATAATAATGAGCCGCCATTTAATTTGCATATGAGCAGCTTGTAAAAAAAAAAAAATCTAATTTTTCAAAAGTCTGTTTATTGGAGTGGGAGGCGAAAGAGCTTTAAAAAGAGCAGAGAAGAAGAAGAGAACAGAGGAAAGGCAAAGAGGAACGGATCAAAAGAGGAAAGGGACACAGGAGCAAGAAAGTGAGGTTAGACGTCACAAACATGGCAGAAAGTAAATGCGCAGCAACAGTAATGGTGCGAATGCTTGCTTGGGAAAGCAGGGAGAAATGACAGATTAAAAGAGAGCCGACACAGTAATACAGCAGACTCTTTTCAGCACAATGGACAGCTCCTGCTCTTTGCTGACAGATACTCTACGGCGAGAAGCTACTATAGAAATCCTTCACTAAGGCTGCAAAATTCATTGACACAGAGCTGAAACTGCAACTGTACTAATTGCTGTACTAATACTGTCAATATTTTCACGGACCGAAAGTCTGTGACGGCAAAATATGACTCTGACATGAAATCCAGAGCTGTGTGAGCACCACTGTTTGTAGACGCCACAGCTAAAAGAGAACCATACAGTTCACTGCTGATATTCTCAGAAAAAAATCCAGGTCAGAAAGACTTGCATGCACACACACACACACACACTACAGGGACTGCGGATCACAGCCAAGTGATCACAACACTCACACTTCATCCAACTGCAGTTTAAAATGTCTGCCACCTGATTGGCCAGAGAAGATTAGTAACGGATCTAGCAATAAACCTTGTCACATGCTACTGGGCAACAAATACACTTTTTTTTCCCCTTTTTGTGTTACGGAACACCACATGTGATACTCTTACACACATTATTACACACATTGTTTACAGAATCACGTAGCTTTCACAATTGCCAAACTAGATGACAGAAAATAGTGCAGTTAAAAGGGGTCAGACAAATGAAATAAGAATAATAGACTGTAATCTTTTTTGAGTGTCAAGAGTATATATATATATATCAGTGAACTACAAATACAAAAATAAATAAATAATACACATACTAATATGACCATGTTTAGCTACTTTGTTCAAAGTTACAATTTTTACCTCTACCAAAAAGGTTGTGTTTTTGCAGTCATCAACAGTTTCTAGTATATTTGAAGGACAGATAGGCTGTGAACCAATGAACAATTTATTAGATTTTGGTGGTGACCTGGATTTGGAATTTCTGCCATTAAAAGTAATTTACAGTTTTAACCATGAGGGGGTTAAGAAGAGTGAATATAAATTATATGTATATTCCCTGCAAAAAAAATAAAAAAATTAGCATTTCAATTTACTTACAGAAAGTATGTGCTTGAGACTAACAGTGTTGGAGAATTGCTTAGAATTATACCCCCCAGCTAAAATAATAATCCACTGCTCTTTCTCATGAATAAATTTACAGCCTTCTTTATAGAACCAATACCAATTCAAGCTATAGCCTTTTCAATTGAGTTTTTCATAGTTCATCCAGTGCCATCCAGTCTTAGTTGGATCCATCCCAGGAAAAGACGGTAACAGAAAGGAATAAACAGGACTAGAATAAACATACAAAGCATGGGACGCATTAGTAGTAGTGCCACTATGTTTGATTAGATAACACTGAAAACGCTGGAATCTGCAGAAAGTCAAACTTGTGATATTTGTTAATTCAACACTGATAACTTAATGTTAATGTTACATTACACAAATCCCTGAATGAGCACAGATCCATCCTCTTCACAGGCTCAACAAAACAGATTTAGAGAAACCTGTCAAAACTATAGTAGCACAGTAACACCAACTCTCTGTCATGGAAATGCCTGCACCTTCCCAGACCAGAATCTGTTTTGACCTCGATATTTCTGGTTTAATGGAAAAGGACAAAATGCAACTTCTCTCACTTTGGGACAAAGAGATCTAGAAGAGAGGAGAGCAAGGAAAAAAAACATCTAAATTGCCAAGTACCAAAGAGAAAAGAAGAAGGCGTAGAAAAAAAACGCTCAAGAGGCAGGGAGAAAAATAGCATCAAGGTGGTGATTGAGAGGGCAGCACTGAAAGGACAGCATGAAACAAATGAGACATGCTATTGAATTCTACCAGATGCAGTGAGAGCAGAAAGACGGCATGAGTTGGTGAGGTGTAGGAGGGGGGTGTTTTGGTGTTGTCTTTAAGGGTTTTTTTTTTTTGCACTCCTCTACTTCAAAAAAGCAGATTCTGTCAAGGACAGGAAGCAACTCAATTTTCGTCTTTTCATTTTTTCCTAAAGACAGGCAGTAACAAGGGCATCATTGTGTGTTATGTCATGGGAGCCTCAGAAGGAAGGACTCAAGGCTGAGTTTCGTTACTTTAACAAGGCCTTCGCGCCTTGTCTCCTGACTCGACTCAAACGTGCTCATTTCAGAGAGGCTGACAGGAAGTGAATCCTACAGGGCATCCTGCATGTTGCTTTCATCTCACTGGGCTTATCAGAGATGAAAATAGAGACAAGAGAGGGTAGCTGAGAGTTACAAGTCACTATGAACTCCTTATTCTTCCTGTGCACCTAAAAGGAATTATTGATCAGGGCAACAAAATTGTAGATTATTAACTGCCTGGTGTTTCAAGTGTGTGTTAATAGATCAAACTTTGGTCTACTAAATGAAAATTCGATGTGTCCTATTCATTTATGAATGACAACTGCCTTTTTACTGACTGCATCCAAGTGTGTGTTTGTCTGCCTGTGAGATGAGGCAGGTGTACACAAGCTGATGTTAAGTTCAAAGGTCAGCAGATAAGCCCTGCAGACCTGACTCAGGCCAGGCTGGTGGCAATTCAGGATCACTAATCTGTTTGTTTGGATTGGATGAGTGTATGTGCTGAGCAGATAGGATGTGTGCATGCATGTGTGTAAGTACTTGCACACACACACACACACACACACAAAATTGTGCACGCGTTCAACATTCACTGAAACAATGGAGAGTACTGTCCCATTGAGCCACAGCTGATGGAGGATAAGAGAGGCAGCAAGCAGCCCCAATGAGTCTCGCTAATCCATCATCATAAGACAGGGCCGGGAATGACACACACACATGCACACACAAAGCCCAGTTAGAAGGGGTTAGTGGAGCATGATGTACTGTATGTGATTGTGCAAAAAAGACCACACACAGTGCACATACATACTGTAGACACAAGATAATCACAAGTTAAATTAGACAATGAGATTTTGTAATTCTGAGCGGAAGAAACACACAGACACCCATACTGCTGAGGCCAAACATATTATTATTTTACACATGGAAAAAAACAGTTTTTTAATGAACAGTTTGGTCTGAAGTATCAGCACCAACTTCAACTGCTTCTCTGTTAAGGTGTTTCTGTGCTACAGGCCTGTCAGTACATCAGCTTTACTTCAGACTTGTCCTCCACAGTGGACAGTGGTGTTTGAAGCTCATGTTGTTTGAAGTACAGCAGACACAGCAGTAACGGTGTAGCAGTTGTCAGAATCTTGTGGTTTGGAAGGAAAAACCTTGAAAGGGAACCATTTGAAATTCGCATTTGTGGTGATCAACTAAGATTAAAACATTTTGCATATTTTGACCAATGTTACATTTTTATATGAACCCTATTTTTTGCATCAGCTCCTTGTGTTTTTACACTGGGAAGTTATCCTTATTTGCATGCCCTTGGGGGATCTACTACATTAATACTTCATATCACAGCTTCCATTACGATGGAATAATTTACAAACAGTGGCATCATCCTGGAGGATATTTTTATGGATACTAATGGATAACTCATAGATATGAGTAAGCTAAGTATGACTGCAACTGCAATGAAGTATGAAACTCTGAATGATGAGATTGAGTTAAGTTTCAAATGCTTCACAACAAAGATGTAACGGAGCTAATGAGGTCATCCAAGTGAAATGGCCCAATGTAGTTGCCGTTCAGTTGGTTAGGTAAGACTGAGAAGAGAGTGGACTTTGCTTGATAATTTGAAAGAGTACAACTTCCAGGTCCCTCTCCCTCCTCAGTTCTGCCTCCAAATCCCCTCCCCCCAGAAGAGGCTGTCTGTACGCGCTGGCAAGTAACCACAGCAAATGAAGAGGCCAGGTAGCGTCTATCGTTTTTTTCAACCCAGTTTAGATGAAACCACGCCCACTCTGTAAGCCTCTATGGAAGCCTCGATGGCTGCGTTCAATTCTTTGAGAATTGTGTATTATGGAACGGTCATAATAGGAGAAAAGAGCCGATTGATCGGCACAAGTCTGAGCTTCGGCCGATCAAGAATCAGCGGAATAAACAGCAGGACATTGTCCGCACCGCATGCCATTAGGAGCACTAGTAGGGGCCAGAGGAACCTGATTTTTTCACATATTATCTGTCTCACGTACTGCTGTCAGGATAAAATGACAGTTCCAGCAAATATGACAAAAAGTTATTTTTATAAAAGTTGCCTACTGAACCTTTAAGTGCAGAATGTTATCAAGATACTTCCTAAGGCTGCCCAGATGAGGATGTCAAATGTCAAATTCACAAACACACACAAAAAAAACAATTTCCTTTCAAAAGGTCATATGAACACAAAATCCATTCTCAAATATCACAGCCCATTGCCAGCATGATCTCACAGCTCTGAGCTCACACCTTTCCGCGAGAAGGCCGAACACTTGGAAAAGTAAATAAACATTTGGTTTCAAAAGGATTGCAAGTTAAGATCTAAAAGAAAAACATATCAAATGCTTTTGCAAAGTCTAAAATAATATCAAGTGCTTTTGCAAAGTCTAAAATAATATCAGGAAGAGAAATAACTCAAGGGATGGGGTAGGAGGGTGAGTGAGTCAAGTCTGGAAAACAAATACAGATAGTTCATAAATCATAAATATTTAGTTTGAAGGCAAAAATAATCCATGTGCAACATAATAATGTCTAAAGTCACAGGTATAAAGTATAAATATAATAAAAAGTGAACATGATCCATAACAGCAATGGCAAATTAGTCAAACACTCATTTAATTAATTGTGTAACTGACAATTTGCTTCAATTTACATATGTGACCCCTGTGGTAACATGAACACACACACACACACACAGACAAAGCAAGACCCTTTTGGATCCATACATTAGCTTGATTATAAGAGTGTGCTTCTCTGCATTTAAATTCTGTATTCCAACCTAATCGCTTTCTTGCGACCAAAGCCTGAATGCAGCGGGGGCAGGGTGAAGGTCGGGGAAGGGAGGGGAGCAGTGTTTTGGAGGGAGTGGGAGGGTTATATAGTGAGTCACCACTGCAAGGTGTTAGCTGCAAAACGTCTTTCTCCTCCTCCAGCTACCAGAATTTGTGTGAAAGTGTTCGCAGGAGGGGTGAGGCAAAAGCTACATGGTGCTACAGGGCATCAGTCCTGGAAGTAAACTGATACTGGTACAGATCATTTCACAATCACCTATAGTTTGTGACTAATGACATATATACCTATTATTTAATTATTCAATTGTCTCCCTATTAATCTATCAAACATAAAACTATGAGCACAAATTACTTGTAACTTCAATACCGAACCAAACTTCCACTGTTTTTGTTGTCTGTAATTAAAAAAAAAAAGCTTATGTAATGCAACAGCCTAATTGTTTTCAGATTAATTTTCTAGGTACAAAATTTTAACTGAATATTGATGAGAATTTATTTTATTTATTTACTTTAAAGCAGTATAAAACTGGCCTTCTTGACTTAAGTTTTTTAAAGTTTCAAGTTTTTTTTTAAAGTAATTTTTTCTGCCATGCTAACATTGTGACTCTAGGACAATGTCAGTCTGTTGGTCAATCCACAGCTTTGGTCCAGACTGAGATATCTTAACCAGCTGATGGATAGCCATGACATTTGATACAGATATACATGGTGCCCCCGAGAACCTTTCTCTGGCGCCACAAGCAGGTATGCATTTGTGGTTTTGTTTTAAACGTCTCAACAATTATTGGATGGATTGTGATGACATTGGGTTGAGACATTCATGTCCCCCTCAGGAGGACTTGTAATCATCATCCAGTGACTTCCTCTAGCACCATCATCAGGTCAAAATTACAATACTTCTACCACTTACGACCAAATACCTGCAAAACTAATGACATTATCATCAGCCTCAGCTATACTAACTTACTAATTAACAAATGGTAGCATGCTTACACATACCTGCTTAGCACTTAGTCCCTATCAGTTTCAGGGTTATTTGGAGTGTTTCTCTACGATTGTTTTGTTGCCATTTTTCTTTAGTTTGCAATAGATTAAAGGTGTTTGTTTTTTCCTGCCTCTGGTAAATTAAGTAGTTATCTCACGTCCCAATCGGCATTCTCTTTGGATTTTTATAACAGATATGACACTGGATGAAAGACAATGTAAGATCGTACAATGAACTAATACTAGTAATAGACTATGTAAGATTAAAATGCCGTAAAACGGTGGCAGAAAATGCTCTAATTTTAGTGGTCGACACTATTGAATGACAGTCATACAGAATGTTATTGTTGAATAAAGTCTCAGTAGATTAGGATCATATTTCCCTTGCTGACATGGACAAGAGCACACAGACCTGACTTTATTATGTGTGCTAAAACCAATGTTGCTGCAGTGCTACAAGGCCGTATCACATCCACAGAAAAGGAACACAATAAAAGAGCATATTGTGTCACTGTCTGGTCTGTTCAACTAGTCCTCTTTTAGTACAAAATATTACCAAGGCCTTTCTCTTATCAAGCTGTGCTGTTTTATGAAAAATCTGTCTGACAGCTTAAAAATCCTTGTTTAAACCTCCCCTTCATCTACAGCTCTGTCACTGCTGAATTGGATTTATTAGATGAAATCCTTTAGGGATCGTAGCTCTCATTTCCATTCACTTGTTAAAGTTGATTTCGAGGGGAGAAAAAAAAGTCCTGATACGTTGTTCACTACGGATGGAAGTAATAAGAAACTAAAGTAAAACAGTTTTTAGTTTGGTAGCCAGAGTAGGCCTACTAACCACTTCAATGTGGTGTTAAATGACTTGCTACAACTACTGACACCGTTTTTTCATGCTGCAGGGGATGTATGGGCATAGCAGGGAGACGCTAGATGTCTGAGGGTAACAACATTAGGAGGAGTTCTTGAATACCAAAGTTACACTCACACAAACACACACACTACAAAGTTTGCTATAATCAACCTTCGGCCACTGCAGTACGCAGCATGATGAATAGCTACACAGTTAGCTATACTTCACAGTAAAGCAGATGTGTTTGTGTGTGTGTGTGTGAGAGAGAGAGAGAGGAGCCAAGGGAGAGAGGCAAAGTAGGCCAGCATGAATATAAAATCACCCCTGCCAGGCGATGATGTGGGCTACAAGAAGGAAGGGAGCAGAGTGTGTATTTTCTGTGTGCATGTGTGTGTTGGTGTGTATGGGCGTGTTGCCATAGAAAATGTGCAGATGAAGGTGTAGGAGACTAAAGCAAAAGGTTTGTAGGAACACTCATTTGTCAACTATCTGGGATGTTGGGGGCACACACACACCAGCGCACAAACACCAGGTAATTCAAACAAAGCAGCTTGTTGTAACGGGAAGATTATTGCATTGTAGGGGTGCCAGACTGAAACATACACACACACACACACACACACACACACACACACACACACATGCAAACAGATGCACATGCTCACATAGCAACAAAACCAGGTTTCAACAGTGTTTTTGATCCAAATTTGCAGTATGAAGGTCCCACAGAAATGGCAAAATATAAATATCGAGATTCATCATTTATTTTTTTTAATGTCTGGAATACGGGTTGATCTGCAGCATGACTGAACTCTTTGAACCCCTTATCATCACTTTCTTTTATATTCTGATAGTCCTCACCCCCAGAGTACTTTTAACTGTGTCATCTTGCTCAAGGTTACATCAGTTTAAACTTATCTACATTTCTCCACATAAAATCCAGGTATTTTCAGTGTAAATGAATAACACCTAAACCAATGAAAATAATTATTACAAGTTTAATTAAAAAATAATTAGGATTGACAATGAAAACCTTTAAGAATATAGCAAACGGGTGTAAATGTTTGGTTTAACAGTGATTCTATTTGTAGTTCAGTAGTTGGCCATAACCCCATGTTTTGCACGTGAAATTCATGTTTAATTCATATCTCAATATCTACTCTTGTAACAGATCAATTTCATTTATTTATAATAGATTTCTGACATCTGATGACAATTTCTGCCTCAATGCCAACTGAATTGTTACAATGTTGTTAGAAAAGACCCTGTAATACTTTGCATGCTGAAGAGTTGAAAGATACAATACAGTATATGTATATGACAATTAAGAGCTTCAAAAAGCCATTGCAGCACATCTATGGTTCTTTTCTATTACTGCCTTCTGAAATGACAAAAAAGCAAGAATCCTGGAAATACAATTCTTAAGAATGAAATGGTAAAAAATGTCCCTCCTCATCTCCACAGCTTCTTCTTTTCTTAAAGTTCCGTTTTTTCCTCTCCCTCCGTCCTTTTCTTTAACTCTGCATCCACACAAAGCTGAGCTAGGTAAGAAGAGATGGCGGGCATATGTTTAACAGCATATAGTCCCCCTCCAGGCTTTCTTAGCTCGAAACGTGGCAAAGATGAGTGGAAGGAGAAAGTGAGCGGAGACAAGGAACCAGAGAAGAATGGTACTGCAGACAGCTCCATTACCTCCTCACAATAGGGATCATCCACATTCATCCACCAGCCGATTCACCCAACCAGGAAGCCAGGGAGCGAGGGACAAGATTACACCGAGGTGTTAGGGAGATGGATGTGCTTAGAGGAGATAAAGAATGGAGAGCTAAAGGAAGCGACAGAGAAGTAACAGAAGGTGCCGTTAAGCAAGAATTTTGGAATTTTTTCCTGCGTTCTCCCTATTCCCAGAAGGTGCTCTCACCCAAAATCTGACACGGCTTATCCTCGGAAAAATCCCAGCATCTGGAAATAGCAGCCGAGGAAGGATGAGGAGGAATTTAGAGAGGGGGTGCAGATTTGAGGCGCTCTGAGACATGGAGAGGTGAACAGTTTAGCCTGGATGCTTAACACCTCATTCTTTCACACGAATACAAATCAGACCGGTAACACAAATCTTCTTATAATTTAAACCAAAAGAGACTGACATACAAATTATAATGAAACCAGAAGGAATCAGCATTACACCTTAAAAACATTAATTTGGCTCTGAATTAGATCATTATGGAGAAGCTTTCTAGTAAGAGGATTTGGGAGGGACAGGGTTTGTCGTTTAAGGGACAACTTAACATTTAGATTTTTAATTGGTTATTTTTATTTTCCCATATATTTGTCGCAAAGTAGAAATGGTTTTGTATTTCTATTTGTTCACCATGCCTCAGAGCAATGACTGCAGCCTTCGCTTTGACAGAGGGACCCACAACGTGACATGTGACTGATGATGAAAAATGACCAATTAAAACTCAAAATGTCAAGGTATCGCTAACAGGCTGTGTGCTTTATACAAAAAGTGTGAAAGCTCTCCCCTTTCTCACGTCCATGGGACTCCTGTATTTCACTCCTCTATCATGAGGAGCAGAGGAGAGGGGAGAGCAGTTATACACACAGCGTGATGAGGCTCTACAGGGGGGCCCCGAACTCATCAGACCCCCACAGAACACCATACAGCTGGACCTACGTTACATTCAAGAGGAAAAGAGCATCTGAAGGACAATCACAGACTTTTCAATTTTCCCACTGAAACTCCCTGAATCCTTCTCATCATTTCTCTCCCCTTTAGTTTACCATCTGTCTCCCTACAGTAACGATGGGCTTCCTCCCAATATCATCTTTTTCCACTTCTCTCCATGCTCGCTGTCTCTCTCCAGCTCATGCAGGGGTCAGGACAACCCAGCTGTGTGATGGATAGCAAAGTCATTCACGACCTTGCAGTGGATGCCACACCCTCTGTCCTCCATCCCTTCGACAGCACGTATGTACGTTTGTATACTTGTGTGGGACAAACTTGTTTTTGTTCCATAGGTCAGCACCGGCACAGTTTAGTTAGCTCACTGGTTGCAGCCCCCAGGCACAAACTGACTAAGCTTCTCTGTGGCATTACGGCAGCTAATCTTTCCCAAAAATAACCACTGTAAAACACTTGGTGGAGACGAACCAAATGTGCATCCCGTTTCGGAGACATTTTTTTGTGTTGAAATTGCAGGTTTTCTCCAGATGCTTTTCTTCTCTTTGCAGCAGCATTAGGCTGAGGCAAATGTTCCCTCCACTGCATGAAGACAGGATACACCAGCAGTTCTGCTGTACAGAACTTAACTCAGAATTTAGTTAAAATATTATTAATATTGTGTTTAGAGCGAATACAATTTATCAATTACTCAATTAGTTGATCGACAGAAAACAATACGCAACTATTTTGCATCAGGTAATTATTTAAGTCAGTTTTCAAGCAAAATGCCAAAATTCTCTAGTTCTAGCTTCTCAATTGTTGAAATTTGCTGCTTTTCTTTGTCTTATGTGACAGTAAACTGAATATCGTTGGATTTTGGCATGTCGTTTAGACAAAAAAATACATTACATTTTTAGTTTATAGACTAAAGGCTTGATTAAGATACTACTTTTCAGGTTAATCAATAATCTAAATAATTGTTAATTGCAGCCATGACTTTGTTTATATACAAAAAATAATAGTATGGACAAAGAAGACAACTGTTGAGCTCATTGGCAACCTCGACTGGCCCCTAGACTAATCAAAATTAATCAGATTTTATGTTAAATCAGTTAAGGCAACACTGCCTGGACAAAAGAAGGCCACTGCACCCCCAACACCAAGAAAGATAAAGGCAAAAGCTCATAGTAACAATGTATAAACAGCAACACAAGCACACGATGATAAAACAGGCAACATCTTCTTCACATTATGGCAGTTACTGGAGAAGTGGTCCTAGTTTCAGAAACAGTGATGGCAGAGCTAGTGTGACTCAATTGTCAGTGGCAATAATACAAAGCCTCCAACACAATTCATTTGACAATAAGATAGTGATGCTGTATATGGCACCTTTAACTGTGTGCTATAGCTACAGTAAACCTGGGAAAAGAATGTTATAAAACTGCTGCTTTCAAATAAACATCTATTGTATTTATGCAAAAATCCATCAAAAATCATTTTCTACACACATTAGCAAGGTCACACATCATTTAATTGTCTATATAAGTCTATTAGTTGGATGTTTGCTATGAGAGTCATCCGCATGGATGTGCTAGCACACGATGACGCATTGTTATTCCCTTGCATGGCCGTGCAGGCAGATTACAATGCTGCAGGGAAATAGTTAGCCACTGCCCTGAGTGTGCAGCCACAGGGCAAACTTGGAAAGCAGTTGAATTAAACTGAATTTTGTACCAACGTTTCAAACAGCCTCAGGGCAAAATAGCATGCCACCTAATATCTTTTCAAATTGGGTGACCTATTCCTTTAGAAATCTGCGTGGTATAAATCAGCAGGCCAGCGTCGCTGCACTCCAGACAGAGAGTCAAGCAGT
Organism: Lateolabrax maculatus; assembly: GCA_031216445.1. Lineage (NCBI taxonomy): Eukaryota > Metazoa > Chordata > Actinopteri > Acropomatiformes > Lateolabracidae > Lateolabrax > Lateolabrax maculatus. The sequence continues at coordinate 11,732,588 of CM062197.1, read as the reverse complement.
GCTGAACACATAATAAAACATCGAAACACTCAACATTTTTCCTTGCTGCCTTTTCATCATCTTCATTCTAATTTCTTTGTTTGATAGTTTGTCCTTCATAAAAGAGAAACATCAATGAGTTGCTACTGTATGTGTGCAAATGATTGTGCCGCTGTGTGTATGTGTCTGAATGTCAACATGAGAACCTCTGAGAGAAAGCATGTGTATCTTTTGGGTGTTTTTATGAGTGTGTGTTGTGCTGAGTCTGACTCTGCTGGCTGTGGACTCGGTATCAGGTGACCTTGGTGATTGTGGAGTGTGTGGACAAGAATAATGAGACGTTTGCTAACAGAGACTCAGTGGGACCACTAAAGGGGTTCAGGTGGGGACTGACACTGCCAGAAGATATTGCATCCGACCAAGTAGGGAGGTGAAAGAGAGAAAGGAAAGCAAAGAACGGGCATGGAGACCAAGAGTGAGCCAGACTGTGTCACCAGTCTTTTTCTACAGCACACAAACACGCCTTTTTGATCCCAAAAAAAGCATTACAACTAGATAAAGCCGTCTATAAATAAGCACAGCTGGTGCTGTACTCAGGCAAGACTGACAGATATGACAGTGCTGCCTGTAGATGCATTTGAAATATTTCTCTGGATTCTTCAAATAGGGCCTAAAGAACAGATAGATGGATCTTTTCCTTCTGTCAACAAACGTTCCTACTTACCTGGCTTCCTCCAATATCCAACATCACAACATGTCAAAGCAAATAACCACAGCCTGGGGTACAAGTGGGTGACCATTAACTTGATAAATTAAAAGTTTCAATCCAAAGAACCACTAATGCAGTGAGGGAAAAGAAAGCACTGTCCTCTAAAGGGATGACACAGAAAATGGGTACAACACAACACCATAAAGTATCCCGTCCTGTAGAGTGTCATCTATAATAGTGGTCCCCAAGCTTTTTGGCCTATGACCACACACAAAGCAGAATTGAATATGTAAATATGTGAATATGTGAATCTATGAATATGCCCCCCTGTCTTTTCTGAAGAAAAGCAAAGATTATTCCATTTATCATCTCACGACCCTCTGACTGATCTCATACAAAATTCCATATAATGTACCCCAGAGGCTTGTCATACATCCATACTTCAATGTACAGACAAGTGAAAAATGTAAGAGCATAACTGAATAAATAAGAGGAGAAACATAACAAATGCAGATGCTTCCATGGTGGACTCACTGAATGGTTTGATGAGTGGGAAAATGATGTGAATCCTATGCTATGGCCTTTTGTAGTGATTTATCCAATGCTTTCCACCACCATCATAAAAACACTAAATGAGGGAATATCTTTTGGAAAAATGGTGTCCGTCCCTCATGCAGACATTCAGAGACTTGTACAATCTAAGGCAAGGAGCATTGAGACTGGTCTGGTGGCTCATGGTGGCCCATCACCTACTGTAAGACACCAGATACTTCCTTCAACTTGTCACCCAACTCTACATACAACACGCTTATTCACTGATGATCTCACTGAAATCTTGCTGTACGAGTGTGCAACTTCTTCACTTATTCAGAGCTGTACAGCTTGTTGTTGCTGTTTAGTACAGAGATCCTCAGGCCACAAAAACATTAGCACATAATAGGAGACAGACAGACAGAGAGACAGACAAAGAAAGAGCGCGAGAGAGAGAGAGAGAGAAATGCTAGTATGACAGAAGTCCGGAAGTGGAAAGCAACACCAGGTGGTCGAGCGTCTGGAGGCAGGCAGTCAAAGAGCAGTGTTGCCTTGACAACTGTGATGCCTTGTTGATGATAATAGCTGAGCACCTCGCCGGCAGCAGCCCACACACATAATGTACGTGTTTGTGTATGTGTGCGCTGCATGTACTGTATCTGCATGTTCACATTATTTAAAAGTACTATTATTACTTTATTAGAAACAATAACATGCCCTATGTTCCTGGCTACGCAGGCAGCAGCGCTGATTAACGGGTTCTGCTCTGTTGTTTGTCACTGTATCAGTACAGCCAGCATTCTGGCCCGAGTTGATTTTTATTGTCTTCTCTCTCCCTTTCTTCTCTTTCTTTCCAGAGACACAACAGTTCATCACTCGCCAAAGGCCAGCTCCATGCCGTATAGAACAGGGAGCATATCTGATCCAGCCGACAAGCCATCTGTTCACCCAAGCCGCAGTGGGATCTGATCAATACAGCCAAGGTGGACAGAGAATGTGGCTGCTGTGGTCTCCCACATTGACTGGAATAATGGATCAGCTTTTGGGTCACAGTGGACTCATTGTACCAGCAGCATGACCACTGAGGTTCCTGCCTCCACACCTCTTTGTTTCAACTCTTTTAATTAAGGAGCTGGGCAACAGAATTCCCTAACAGGCTTAGCTATTGGCAGCCTCGCAACCAGAGCTGATTGTTCAATTCAGGATTTAGCAAGTAAAGCTTTGTATGGCTAACACATACTGCTGTAATTTGTCAGGGTGTCAGGCCTTGTGTGTTAATGCATCAGACCAACATTCACAATTTAAGAGTGGGCCTAAACGCAGGTATTTATGTAAAACAGAGTGCATTTCAGTTGAATGCTCTGATGAGCTTACACTGGTCTGATGTGGACAAATCCAGAGCCCTTTCCTCTTCGCTGCATCAGCTGGTGATTTCTGAGCACATAGCCACTGCAGCATCCTACCACCTCATCCTCCTCCTCCTCCTCTACTCTCTCGCTTCTCCTCCCCCACCCTCCCTCAACCCCCTCTCCTCCTCCTCCTCCTCCTCCTCTTCTCCACCTGCTTTTAAATGCATGGCGTTGCCCTGCCAGGCCAGTCTATGCAGGCAGCATCACTCCTCTCAGCCCCTCCAAAGAGAAGGAGGAGGCCGTGGAACAGGATGGATGGTTATCAGCCTGTGCAGCCGGGGTGGGGGGGGGGGGTTGCAAGGGAAAGAGAAGAGGTCGGAATGAGCCAGCAAAGCCCCCCCCCCCCTCCTCTTCCATGTAGTACCAATAATCGATTGGGAGATGAGAGCCGACCTGAATCTGGACGGCTCACCAGTCTGCCTGAGAGGAAAATGGTTTAGCCCAGCTGTAGGCTGTCCTGCTCCAAGCATCCAGTAAGTAAATAGGCCACTGACTATGTCATGAAATGAAACCCTGGAACAGTCAACCTCCGGAAAGCACAGCTCTGAAATCAGGTGATAAATCATGCCTACATTATTCTACTCCTGCCTCAAAAGAAAAAATGAATAATGATCAGAGCCCCCTTTTCACGGCAGATCTGTAATATCATGCAGCACACGCCATCGCCTGATGCATGGAGGGGGGAAACCAGGCTGGCAGCATCCAACGCACACGTCCTCCATCCTCCCGAGGCATTAGTCTTCCAGACCTACGACTGCTGTACATTTTGCTCATCTGTTTCGTAACGGGAAACACCAGTCATGTCAAAAGCCCCGGCTGGATTAAATCCTCTGATGTGTAGGGTAGGCCCAGCATCGCATCGGAGGGGTAAAGCTGGAAGGGAGGGGGGGTGGCAACGTATATCTGATCCATAAATAAAATGATCACTGTTTGAAGCACAGCAATATAAAGCACTGACCGTGTCCCGGCTACCTATACATCACTCCTCTGCGCACAGGACGCAGGGCCCTGCCTCCAACAATAGGCCTGTGCATAATTTTGAGCCAATCTCATACACACACACACACACACACACACATATGTGTCGATGGATAGCATAATGCTAGTCGGCCTTTGTCCGTTGCAGGATTGATTTGGTTTCAGTGCTCGACAGACGTGCATTTCGCTTTTCAGGAAAAACGAATCAAATTCCGTTTTGGGTCTCGGCGTTGTGCGCAACATTGTCACCATTCGCGGTTTGTTACAACAAACTGCCTATGCATCACTTGGGGGTACATATCGGGGTCAGGAGAATAGCCCCCCCCCCCAAAATCCACTACAGTTTGACTGCAAATGTATTTTCCTTGTTGCACCGCTAACGGGTCATTTAGTCAACAATGGCTGGTGATCAGACTACCCTCCGTGCCTTGGTGGGGTCACATGCTTCATTCAGCTCCTCTGGCTTCACAATAATACAGCTTCAGCCTATTTATTCCCCAGCACACACTGCCTCGTGTATGCCCCCTTTTTTTTTTTTTAATCTGCAGAAAAATAAAATAAAAAAATAAAAAAATAAATAAAAAACCCCCACATCCATCCTCCGAACAAACAAATGACATCATCCTCTGGAAGCCACACAGCCACGGGAGTGAAGCATCGTAAATAAAACATAGCGGGTTAGGGCTGTGTGTGTGTGTGTTTTATGGCTGCCTTTCGGGGGTTTTTCCTAACACTGCTCGATCCCGCTTCCACTCACCAGGTTCAGCACCGTCTCCACGATGTCCCTGTTGCTCACCTCCCCGACCTGGATCAGGCCCACCAGCACGGCGAATTTCATCTGGATATTCCTGATCGGGACGGCGGGGTTTATCACCCCGGCCGGGAGGACCATGGAGCCGGCTGCGGACACCATCCTTTCCCCGCTGGAGCCGGAGCCGGAGGAGCCCGGCGGAGGAGGAGGAGGAGGAGGAGGAAGAGGAAGAGGAGGAGGAGGATGGGAGTCTCGGTCTGCGTCCGTGAGCGAAGAAGCGGAGCCCGGTGGTGCTGAAGCCGGCTTCTCGCTCGACATTTCCCCTCTCGGGAAACAGGGAGGAGAGGAGCGGCCGCCGCTGTCTCTCACACCTGCTCTGCAAGCTGCGTCCGCCGCCGCGCAAACACCATCCACTGCGCAGGAGGAGAAAAAAAAAAAAAAAAAAAAACAAGGGGAGAGCGGTGTTTTTTTAAAAAAAAAAAGAAAAGAAAAAAAAAATTCCTCTCAGTTCACCCTATCCTCCTGAAAACGTGTAGGGATTCATAGGGCTGTCCGGGGAAAAAAAAAAAAAACCAGGCTGGAAGGTTTTGACAGAACAGTAGCCTACGCTCCTCTCTCTCTCTCTCTCTCTCTCTCTCTCTCTCTCTGTCCCTCCGTCTCGGTGTCTCTCTCCGTCTCTCTCTCCGTCCCTCATTGGCAGGTTGCAGTCAGTGCGGTCGTCGAGAAAAAGGGAAACGCCATGTTGACGCCCCCTGTCTGCGGCAGCGCGCTCCGGCCGCGCATGCGCACTCGCGGTGTGGTGGTGGGGGGGGATGGGGGGTGCTGTCGGGCAGGGTGCTGGAGCAGAATAACATGGAGCCATCCAGGCATGGGTTCATACAGAGCACAGCACCACCTACACAACTGGGTGTTTTTGTTTTTGTTTGTTTTATTTACCCTGCTTTTCTTTTTTTTTGTGTGTGTGCGCTTTTAATAGCCTGTTTAATGGCTGCGGAGATGTAAACGTGAAATACTGAAGAAAAAAACTAAAACTAAAATAAAAAAGCAGCAGTAAACTACTGTGTTGTGGATGTGGTTCAGATTCAGAATGAGTTCATGCAGTTTAGGGAGTCTGGCTTCCAGACGGAGGCTGTTTATATATTCAGAAGCTATCCGTCTGCCCCACTTATCGCGGTCCCCTGTTTAACTCAGGTGCCTTTGTTTCCTCATGAGGCACCACAGGACTGTTCTCCCAACACTCGTCTCTTCTTGTATGATTTTCCCACCTCCCCTCCTCTTTGCCCAATGTCCTCACCTCTCTTCTCCTTTCCTGCAATCATTTTCACTTTTTGCACACGCCTTCTCACCTCACCACCTCTCTTCTTTATCCTCCTCGTGCCTTCTGTTTTACAAAAGATCATTCCTATGTCTTACAGACCCTAAAGTAAAATATATTACCCTAAAATTAAGCTGTATGTCTTTGTATGGCAGTAAAAAGTAGGGCACCTTTAGCAAACAAGCCTTCCGGCTGAACACCAGCAGCACACATGCATATGCAGTATGTATGCCATTGTTGCTGTATATTTAAGGATCTGTGTTCACAAGTAGCTTCTATGAACTGATGCTACAATAACCTGTACGCTTAACTACGTCTGGATGTTTTTCTTTCAATTTTTCTTTTTGATATCACGCTATCATCTGAGTGTCCAGCCAGTGTCTCTCACACACACATAATCACTCACACACCAACAGTATTCTCTGGTGGCTGCACAGACCGAGGCTACTGGTTCACTACCTGTATGCATACATAAGCCTGTTTCACACTCCATGTGTTCTTCCAACAGGGCACATCTGCTGGGTAGGATTTCCATTAGCAAGGTGGCTATAAAGGCTGATTCGTCACTCTGTCGGTGCATGTCTGTTCTTGTGTGTTTGTGTCTGTCTGTGTGTATTTTAATATAGGCAATGACAGCAATCTCTTTGATGTCTCGCTCATTTTTCTTGAGATGCTGACCGTTGACAGGGGTGACAAGGAGGGGATGGCATAGGAGTGACATTTTCTGGCTGTGTGTGTGTGTGTGAATTTGTTTCACATTCGGTGCACGTGCACGTGCGCACGTGAGATCATTAGAGAATTTTACAGATGAGCAGAGGCCATCTCGTTTTTTTTTTTTTCCTCAACTCAATCTTCAGTGTAGAGGAAATGAAGGAGACACTCGCACACAATGCTTGCATCTGTTACACACTTCCCTCACACTCAGAGAAGCAATTTCTCAAACTAACACATGCTATCTTGCTCTTGGATGTGCACGCACTTGGGTTGACACGCACACGCTCACACACACACACACACACACAAGCACAATGACAGGCTCTCTCTCGCACACAAACATACTCCTCTTTGTTTTCAGACAAAGGCTTGCTTCTGCGGCTTTGTCATGATTCCACAAAAGACTTCTTAAGCAGAAAGAGAGGTCTTAACCAGGATCTGGTTGGTGATTGGGTAAAAGCACAAACATTGTTCTCCTTCTCTTTCCTTCCTTCACTCTCTCACCCATCTTTCCTCCACTTCATGTCTTTCTTCCACCTCTCTCACCTCCAATAGAGGTGCAGTACTTGCGGGCAGGCAGTCATTTACCTCTCTGTTCCGGTGTACCTTTGTAGAGATGTGTGGAGGTAGTGCCAGGGTCTTGTGTGGGCTGATGATCAGAGCGCTGGAGCTTCAGAAGGGATCGGGGCTCAGTGTGGATCAGGCAGAGAGAGAGCAGCAGAGGTGACGTCTGTCAGAAAGGGTTTGATCAGTGCGAACTGGAGAAAATGCAGTTTGTTTCTTGGCAATTTTTTTCTGCGTAGTGGTTGTGGTTAGATTTGGTTTGACAAGTGTCTACCGTCAGCTGTTATCATTTAAATAGTTCAGTCAAGGCCTGGACAAACTGATACCACAATATTAGGTGTAATCATAGCAGAATAAAAGTTTGAATTCTAGGTGTTACTTTGTTTATTCTGCCTCCCAGTCTCTGTCTCGGCAATCAGGGACAATTGAAAAGCAGACTTGTTGATGTATAAAGGGCAGTGACAGAAACCCAGGTAATAACTTCCTGTTTTCACAGACGGATATGAGTCATCATTAAGATGTGTGTGGGTGTTTGTCCATATGCACTCCTGTGTGTTAGTCCATGTTTGTTTGTGTGTATAAGAGAGAGAGTGATAAAGATGGGAGATGGAAAGAAACTGATTACAGAGCTGGCACAACACAGCAACTTGCTGTCTCTTTACATGCAATCCGTCAATTAATTAACTTCATATTACTTCAGTGAAAAGACCAAATGTTTTCCTCCTGATGAGAAAGTTTTGATTAAAACACTAATGAGTTAAATTAGGTGGAATATAATGCTTTTCTTTTCTGCCGTTAAGTAACTAACTGTCAGTTTCTTCTTTATTTTTCTGTTTATCATTGTTAGACTGTAGTACACACATAACAACCCTGTGGCTATCATATTGTTATGATGATAATAAACAAGCTAATCATTTCTATCACATGTTTTGCTTATTTCTTATTTTATTGTAGTTTCCCTTGCTTTACAATACAAAATCATCCATCTTAAAAAGTAATTTTGTGTCATATTAAGAGTTAAAAAACTTTAAAGTTTTTATTTGTCCAGTTTCCTTTGTTTGGGAATTTTCTGGACATAACTGTGTATATTAAAGTAAGGCAGAATAAAGCAATTTATTGTGCAGAAATCAAGAAAATCACATTCCTGAAAAATTTTTAAACATAATCTGTATTAAAAAATAGGTGTAGAAATCACTACCTATACTGGCATTTTTTATACTCATGTTTTCTGAAAATGGGGCTTAGTAATAGAATAAAAGAAAAAAAGTCCACACTGTGACAGCATAAGACAAGATTTTCTTATTGGCTCCTTTACTCAGATCCTCTGCAATCTGGGGTCAAAATATTTTCAACAAGCAGGTCATATTCCCTGTCACATTCACTGAGTTCCTTTAATACTGGTGGAATTGAAGAGGACAATCCTCGAAGGACACCACAAAGTAGCTATTAAAGTTTTAAGGCTACAAAGAGTGCCTACCAGTCTGAAGGACAGAACGATGAGGAAAAAAAATCATGCTGCTAAAATCTTGCGACCTTAATATTGGTCATTGTCATGATTTAAGGATTACATACTTCTCCATGGGTTAAGAAGATTAGACCGTCTTTGCTCTTATGAATCCCTTCCAAGACCCCTCTGGGTGAACTCAGAAGTGTGCAGTGGTGAAGGTTTAAACAGACTCTTTTTGTCTGTGAAAAAACGCCTTTTTTGGGGATAAATTATTTTAAATGGACAGGAATAAAATGTTCCAATAGCAAATATTTTTCTGTGTAAGCTATGTCATCACTTCCTCACTTTCATTATCCAAATGATGAAAAGCATCGGTTGGTTGCGACACACACTGTTTGGTGTGGAAAGCTGTCACAGGAATGAAGGAGCCAGTTCTTTGACAAGGGTCACGACCTGGGATCAAGGACTTGGCTCTTTGACTGGGCTGGAACACAGGGGCTCGTGAACTGTGGTAGCAGCCATGAATAACCCAGCTGAGATGAAACAGGCACTTCAGTCTGATGGAAAAGCTTCCATACAGTACATGGCCTCCGAAGGCTATTGAGTTCTCAAGGCCAGCTCTGAAAATCTGTACACCACAGAACAGTGAACAATGTCCAGACACATCTGCTTGTAAGCAGTACATTTATTGTCAGTATACGTGACAATGATCCAGTATGGCTCAATCTCTTAAACCCCATGGACCCTCAACTCCCCTGATGTGTAAATTATTATGCGGCCAAGCATTGTTCAAACCCTCAGAACTTCATTAAAAATTCAACTCAAGAGATCAAGATCTCCAAATATATAAAATCTTTCATGTTGAGATACAACCAGAATTTACTATGCAAAGGCACAGTGTTAAATGAAAGCATTTTGAGTTAGACATTTTACCCAGTACGGAAGACCGTATGTGACAATTCACATGTGATATTACCAGTATTGCTAGTGACATGATATGACCTTAAATCATGATACACATGTCCAGGTTTCCTTGCTCTAAAGGTTTCCATACTGATGCAAATCAAATATTGTAACATTTCTGAACCTGCAAGGTTTGAAAAGATTCATTGGGATGCATAAGGCTGCTTTATTACAACTGCAACAATATTTAACTCCAAGACTTGACACATCTAAAATTAATTTTCCATGGTCATGCTCAGCTTGTTTGCTGTGAAAGTAACAAATGCGATCAGGACCCTTTGTAACTTAAGAAATGCTTAATGTATACAACATCTACACTGATATTTGTACCCATTATGGCACAACATTTGGTCAGGGTTTTATCTGTTGAAGTCTGTACAGCAGTGTTGAATTCAAATTTGCTCGGCTTAACTACTAGAACAAGCTCCGACTGTTGACCTTATGTGCTGAAATGAAGTGACCGATTTTTCTAAATATCCCCTCTTTTGAAGCCTTTAACGCATCACTAATTTCCCATTAATTGTGCATAGTTTGGTTATAGTATGCCAATACCAGGATGCATACTCAAGGATACTGTACACACAACTGCCAACATGGTCTCATCAATAATTCATTCATTGGATAATTTATTCATTAATGACCTTATCATGGTTGTCTGGAAGAAGAAAGTGGATTAGCTAGTCCCAGAGGAGATACATCTGTTTCCCCCCGTCTTCCTCCCTGCCTGCTCTGCTTCCATAATGTGAACGTGGTCCATCACCACAAACATCTCTGAGTTCTTCAGATAGTGTGAATGATGTTGGTCTTTTTAATAATTGGAGATTTTTTCCTGTTATTTCAGTCTGTTATATAACTGGGGGCAGATTAAGATTAGCCAGCACTCCTACAATTATTTTCTTGTATCTGTGATGGAGGAGAGAACATAAGGAAAGGGAAAGGAAAGCAAGATAAAAACTGATTAGTTTTGTGATATATCAAGTGATTTCATCAACAACTTTAAGGCATAATGATATATCATTAAGTTTTGGAAAAAGTATACTGAAGTATATGTTCTGAAATAGTACTTTAATACATAGGCTATAGGCCTTTTCTGCCGAAATTCCACACTAGGCTACTATCCAATCAAACCAAGTTGTTCTTAGATTTAAAGATATTTTCAATAGGATAAGTATATTCATTTTGTGCATTTTGAGTATTACTTTAAAAATTACTATTTACTATTTAATTGAATGCAGGGCCTACTTTATATAGGCTACTATAACAGACCAGAACCTCTCTTGTTAAGTGAGTGAATAATTTTTAAACCGATGCTTCAGTTTTACTTTTGAACAGTAGGCCTACATGCAGCCTATATGAACAAACATACATATACACAAATAACTAACAACACACTAAAAAAGAAAAAAGGCAATACACAAAGAGGAAAATAAACTCGCAGCCCATGGCTAACTTGGCAGCCTCCTGTTTACATCTCCCAAAGGGTCGATTACCCCCAAATCAAGACAAAGAATAATAATAGGAGTTACTAAATCCACTAACATTACTACGTTATAAATATTGTTCTGACAGTAGGCACAGAACACCATCGACATAGTTGTTATATTCCTGGAACAGACACTCTCCTCTATATACTGGCCCTGTGTTGAAAACCTTTTGACATTTACATAGGTAGATTGCGCCGGGGGTGTAAAGGGGGTCTTGGACAGGGGTAGCAGCTGGACATGCACTTCCTGGTTACTCCAGAGGAGGTCACCCTCAAATCCTTCTGCAGGGTCACCCCTGCGTGAAAGAACATTGATGATCTGTTAAATCCCTCTGCATTTTGTCGGTACATATTGGGAGCCAGCACTGTCATGTTAAAATAGCACTTTCTTTTTCACAGTCTATGTCTCATAATTTCATCATTTGTATACACCTCTGTGGCTGTAAAAAAAAGAAAAGAAAAGAAAAAGTAGAAGAATATATCTAAGTGGATTCAGTTGGGATAATCAGTGCTTGATTTACCTTGACAGTTTTTTCATAGTGTAATTTGCAACATGATGTTCTCATTTGTCCATGGAGCAGCGGAGCTATAAGTACACCCACAGTACCAAGGATCATTGACATTCAGGAGCTGTAACAGTGTGCCCTACATTTCAGATGAAATCACTGACATGTTAAATGAGGCAGAAGTTAATGAAGCAATGTTTCACTCATTTCTGTGTTGTTACAAAACTAACAGACACCCTGGCTTAAAGGGAGGCTGGGGAGAGCAGCACCTGTATTCAGACACCTTCATTGTCCTCTGCGAGAGTCCCCATCTAACACGGCTAAGTAGGTAAATGTGATTGAGTATTGATTTGAGCTGTGGAGGTTTAGTTTCCTACAGCCATCAACTGAAAGGACACAGGGAGAGAACAGTGAAAATGTCCTTAGGGAGAACCCCCTGATGCTCTGATGACTCTCCATTCACTCTGTTGTCTAAAAACATTTTCCATGGCATATTTTACAGATTCATTCATGACCTTCAGACTGCAGCAGGCCAACAGCACCACTCAATGGACACGAGAGCACATAACAGGGAAAATATTACGAGTGATAGGTTATACATTTATACATGCATTTACGGTGACTTTGATGCTACTAATATCAGAGACTGAAGACAATTTCACCAGAAGACACTGTTTTTGTTGAATTCTTAGATTTTTTATTCTCTCGTTTGGAAACAATGGTTCTGTTTTCCGTCACTTTGTCAGAAATAACCAAGCAGAAATCACTCTGGTCTCAGCTACTCAGCTAGGTTTGGAGCCTTTACCCACACAGCCGAGGGCTCACGTCACAGAGTCGCTCGCTCACTCTTTTTCTGTCTTTTTGTATCTCTCATACACACATATTTACACACACACACACACACGCAACACTGTTTCCCAGCAAACCGCTTCCACCCGGGCTTTTGGTGGCACTGGTGAGATATTGTATCATAGCAACACTATTGAAACACTGCCTACAGCCGAAACAAAAAAAGCCAAAGCAGGGCCATGGCAGAGCAAGCTTTAGTCTGCTATTGCTTTAATAGGATGGTGTGTGGAAAGTTCACATTTCAGCATATCAATATGATAGGAAGGCCCTGAAAAGCTATGGTGTTTGATCTGCTGGCACAGAAAGCGTCATATATATTTACAAGACAGGCTGTACATACTGTATCTCTAAAATGCAGATACACGGGCACATCCATGAACACACACACACACACACACACACACACACATTTTCAAACATGCTTCCCAGAAGCAGTGAAATGGTCACATGTCTTAGACATTGTATAACATGACAGCAAAAAAAAAGTAACAGTGATACCATATACATCGATATAATGACAATAATAACTTTAAAATAACATTTAGATTAACACTGAAAATAGTGACAGAGAAGTAAATCAACAGTGATATCCAACACAATGTGTCCATAACGGGGCTAAAACACATGTATGGATCCGCTGAGTGTTTACCCTTACTGTGACCCAAGATGTTGTGATCCAGATCCCTCATGTACTTTTTCGTTTTTCCTGAACTTGTGCACTTTTCACTATGTAATGCTGACATGTACCCATATTGTACTGGTTCTGGTCATTCCTATTGACAGGGAGCAATGGGATCTACGCATCTTTACCTGTAGAAGGTAAAGAAGTGCATTTTATAAATGTGCATATGTAAGTGAAAAGTTAACAGCTTTGTAGGAGGGGTAAAAAACTGATGTAGATCAGCAAGATCCAGTTTGCATTAGTTTCTAGATTAACAAATTCATTTAAAAAATGTGGCCATTACAGGAATAAGATGTCAATATCAGATATGGTCGATGTTGTTAATGTCATTTTTTTTTTCATTGACTGTGATAAAAGCAGATCAGGGGTGAATTTGTCCTGCTTTTTGAGGTCTATTCAATAATACATCTGAGAAGAAAAATTGTTTCAGTCAAATGAGTTATGTATATTCCATTGGCAGGCCATGCAACATTTTTAAGAGATAGATTTCTAAAAATAATTAATATAAATTTGGGTATTCTACTTTAAGTATGAAAAACGTTGTCATTTTTGATCGTACATACGACAAAATCAGTGATAGTTATGTGTACGCTACAGGTAGATACTCTATTACAACAATAATAATACTGTGGCTGTCTTATTAGATCATCTTTTTTGCAAAATATTGGATTAGTAGATGAGGATTTGCCCAGTGCAATAAATACTGAAAATACTTTCTGTCTACTGAAACCTCATCCTTCCAATAACGCACATGGTAACGAGTCAATTATATGAAACAACATGGCTATTCAAAGAAAATGAGATTACCTGTTTCATATTTGGAAGTGGAAACCAATGTTTGTTTCGTGGTGCAATAAATGGCTTGGAAAATCATGATTTATGGGATAAATAAGGAGTGATATGTTGTTTAAAAATGCCTGTGTAGAAATACTGGAATACATGTCTGTGTGTGAATTACTGTAACTCGGTACAGTATGGTACAGTAAAGCTGAGTTTGGCTCAGCAGCATGAAAAGACACTGCTTGGATGATTCCCCTCACGGGTCACTGGTTCTCAGGCCCAGCTGCTCTGGCAGTGTGACCCAAGACAAGGCTTGATTTTTTGGGGTTCAGATCTTGGCCTCGGTGCTCATCTGATCCAGCGGGTGAAAAGAAGAGCGGATCCTCTGGGCTTCATTGACACACATGTGACCAAAAGTCTTGTTGTACCATTCTGGAGATCGTCCCCTGTAACAGGAATAGCAAATAACAAACATTAATGATTGCAATGTTGATTAAAAACCTTGACTATGAACATTTGAAGTCTGCCCACACCTGAGGTCCACTCTGGAGACATGTGTGAGCCTGGTCCTCCCCGTCCCACAGGGCTCGAGGAGGTACTGTGACTCTAGCACCACCCCTCTCACTGCTCCCATGCGTGGGCTGTCATCATGTTCGACGGACACACACACCAGCGCACAAGAGCCTTTACACAGATCTGTACGCCATGATCTGAGGGGGCGGAGGGACAGAAAAGAGAAAATCTGTGGGTTTAGTCATTTAATGTGGGAATGTAAGATATTGTTTTAGCTACGATTAATATTCATTTTCATTATTGACGAATCTGCAGATTCTTTTCTTGATTTATCAAATTATTAATCAAAAATTGTTGGTCTATAAAACATAGGAAAAACAATGAAAATTGACCATCACAGTATCCCAGAGCTCAAGGTGAAGTCATCAAATGTCTTGTTTTGTCTGACAAACAGTCCAAAACCAAAAAATATTCAATTTACTATAATGCAAGCACATTTTCACATTTGAGAACCTGTTCCTATCATGTTTGGTGGTTTTGCTTGAAAAAATGACCTCAACCTTCAAATCAATTCTCAAAATAGTTGCCAGTTTATTTTATTTCAACCGACTAATTGTTGCAGCTCTACTTTTAATACAGTATGGTATTTTAGAAATGTTTACACATTTTAGGGAATGTGTGAGCAGGTTGTTTTGAATAGTATCAGTAATTGACATTGTAAAGTGGCTGCTTACAGTACCTGACAACCTATGTATGGTTAAATAATGAATTATCCTTTAGATGACAAATTCCAAATCACACAAAGCCTGCAAATATTTACATGAATTAATCCTGACCTTAGTACCACATAGTCACAGTTGGGTTGAGGTGCCATGTTGCGGCAGGAGTACTGGTACACGTCTGTCTGTTTATCCAGCACCTCCAGAACCTTCTCCTGCTGCAGTTCAGTCTGCCACAGAGGGCGCTCTCTCAGCAGCCGCTGCAGCACCTCACTGGGAGTTGCAGACACCTCAACACACACTCGCCATCGCCTTAGAGGGTTACCATCTCCCACCTTACACACAGACACATCATGAGTGTTAGATGGTGTGTACTAAAGAGTTTTATACGTAATCTGATCATGTATAATTTGAATGTGTATGTGGTTCTTTTAATTTCCTAACAACTGAAGCTAAAAACTGAAATGATGTGTTTAATGCAGAATATGCATCAAAGAAGTAGTAGAATAATTTAATTCCTGTGTTATACATTTTTTTAAATGTTAATATTCCCTGTTTTCTCCCCTCTCAAAATCCCATGTTATTCCAGGAGTTCAATGACCACATACCTTTTTAAATGCCAGTTCTGTATGGTCAGTAGTTGAGCGAGACACCCAGCCTTTGCTCTTATCTTTGGCCTCTTCCAACAGGTTCTGGACCAGCCTTTCTAGGTGTGCATGATAGGATCCTTCCTCATCCTCCTCTTCCTCGTCCTCATCCACTTCCTCCTCGTGGGCCTTGCACAGCTCGTCCAGCGGGGGCACCATCAGCTCAGCCTCCATGTAGGAGTTGCGAGACTGGGTCACCATCTCCTCTGGGATCTGCAGAGGACGTGCATAACATCACATTGCAACTCATCAGCTGAGGCCTAAATACTACCACATCGAGAGCAGAAAATAGACCTTGACAAATATAACAAAGTGGCAATTGACTGGGTTGTCCATTTTCCATTTGAGCAAAGCATATGCACTGAAATGACGGCAATTTGAGAATGTGTCATACCAGCTCAATTTCGTACAAACATTTTAACATCCACTCTCCTCTGCCTTTCAAATATCATCATCCTACAAAAACCTTCAAACTGCAACACTGGTCACTTTCATGTTTTGGAAGAAATACACTGTCCTCTGTGGGTTAAGAAGATTCAACCATTCCTGCTTTTATGAAAACTCTAAAAACCACATTAAACTTCAAAACGCATGGTCATCAAGCCTGTTGTTCTTAGTCCCTGAAAAGGTTTTCACTGACAGCAGCAGTGTACTGTACAATACACACGGACAGCCTCAAGGTAATGATGATATGCAGTTTTAGAAATGAGCTCATTGAACACAATTATACTGTGGCCTTGGATAATAACAACTCAGCAGGGGAAACATCACTCCACTTCACATAGCCAGTTATTTTTGTCCGTTAATTTCATATATAAAGACGTAGTCATGCATTATTTCTTAGTCAGCACAATGAATTGAACAACTTCTGTCAGACATTTCTCATCTTTTGGTCTTGTGGAAACAACCCTAAAAGTAGCAGTCAGCCCGTAATATATGGATAGTATACAAGCAATCAAATACTGCTGTAAATCGTAAATCCTGACCTGAAAGAGACACTGGCACTCAGTGATCATGTGTGCCAGGCCCTGGGTGGCAGCCAGGTTCTCACTCAGATCTTTCTGATCTGGGCGTCCCGTGGTGTACTTCCTCTGGATTGACCTTGAGGAATAGAAATTACACAGAATATGCAGAACATAAATTATGTGAGCATTAACATGGAAGGAAAAATGCTCTTTTTGAGGTAAAAGCAGTTTCTATCATAAGGAGTTCCCATACATATATAAAGCCTTAATGCAAACTCTTCACCTTTATTTACATGCTAGGGAATATTGTAAAAAAAAAAAAAAAAAAGAAAAAAGAAACAGAAGAGTAACATAAATACTGTGTCATTAAATTTAATTTAAACTAAATCTAAAATAATACAAACATGATATAATGTTTTCTTGGACCCCATGTTGTAATTCATTTTGCACAGTAAAAGCTATTTTTCCCAAATTAGTCATATACTATATTCCTTCAGTAATCCAGTCCTTTCAGGTTGGTGATAATAAGACAATTCGATTACAGTTTTTCTGTGTAAGCATTAGTGTGGTCATCATTTCGTATATGCACCTTGGCGACAGTGTCTCGTTCTTCAGTATGCTAAGGTGGAAGAGCGAAGGGCCCAGACAAACAGCCAGGTTCATCGGCGTCATCTGGTTCTCCTCCACCAAGGAAGTGACATCACGCAGGAAGTAGAGCAACGTCTGCAGAACCTCCCTATTTTCATCTGGCATCAACAAAATGGCCGCTCTGACGGCTTGTAACCTCTGCTCCTTTGGGACATCTAAAGACAAAAGAAAAGAGGAAGTGAGAAGGAACGATGTATCAAACAATAAGTCACTGTTCCTATCATCCAATCTTTGATATAGTCTTTAAGTGCATATTTCATAAACAAGTCGTACGGTAAGTAGAAAAAAATTATATTTTATGTTAAACACTGTTTTTGTCAGATTGTGTCCAGAATTTCCCACTGAAGCATTTCATGATAATAAAATAATTCGCATTTGCAGCAGATGACACACAGTATGCTGACTGAACTTCCTCTAAGGCCAGCTAAACAATTAAAACCATTCACATTCACATCCTCTAAAGGCAGATGACTTCAACTGCGACAACATGTTACAGCATTCATTGCTCCAGGGGGACTTACACTGGTAAATATGCAGGAAGGTTTCCCCCAGCTTGCTTGTTAGCAGAGGCTCTGGCAAGTCTCTGAAGAACTGTTTGACCATGTCGGCCACATCATAAGCTGACTGGTCCTCGTAGCTCACAAAGTCAGGGGACAGCTCACACTGCTGCCTCAGAGCCTGAATACGAGACTTCACGCCGGACTTGCGGAACAATCCCACCTGAGAGAGGATCGAAAGAACAATCAGACGAAACCAATGGAGAAGATGAAAAAGAAACAAGGCACTTATTGCCTTTTTGCTTTGTGTCAGCTGCCTCGTACTTGAAATGTAAATAACCTTCAGCACTCGGGTCAGTGGAAATGTACAGACTCTAATTGAATCTTGTAAAAGTTGTTTTCCTGTCTAACCTGGTCCAGACAGTGTGTTCTTAGGTGGCTGAGGGCCTGCTGTAAACACAGAGGGAGCGGAAAACCACAGCGCTGGACATGGATGATGAGGGGAACACCAAACACACTCTTCTCTTTGTAGTCTGGCACCTTCATGCGCTTCATAAACTTGGGCACAGACCTGGGAGCGATAGACAGAAAACAATTAGGGAAGTGTGTGGGAGCGGCCTTTGATTATCTTTCTCTTCATGTAGATGCTGGTCAACAGAATTTTGCTCTTGGGGATAGTTAAAATAAAATAATGAAATAAACAGGACTGATCGTTAACAACACAAAGATGTGCTTGTGTTTGCGGGTCATGGCGACTGTTGGCTTGTGGTGTGCGGCTGAGAATCTAAAGCCAGTTTTTGACGTACACTGGTGCCTTTCATGACCTAATTGTGCAGGTCATTGTATATGAGAATATAGTGAACAAAATGAACAAAAGTGAGACAGGTCTAAACCAGACATTTTATCAATTGCTTCAGACACTTTCCATGTCTTTCTGTCTGACTCGCATCTTGTAAATACCCGGAATAATGAATGCATGCATACGATGAGCTAATAGCCAGATTGTAGAGAAGAAGAGAGAAACAGATGGACTTAATGCAAGTATGTGGCAGCCGGTATACCCACCATGTCCAGCCATGTTTATTAGACATTGAGTATTTCTCCATGATGGCGGTGAGGCGGAGCAAAGAGAACTTCTGCAGCAGGCTGAGCTGGCCTGCTGATTGGCTACTGATCTGCAGTGAAGATGCTGGCTGGTTGAGATGATCAGAGGTTCTGAAACTGGGCCATCGTAGACTGTGATGGGGAGAAAATACCAGTAATGAATGAGAGACACAGAGTGATTCAGTCACTGTAAGGGCTTTCTGGTTTATTACAACCTGGGTCTCATTATCATTGTTTTGTTCATCTGTCCTATCTGTGACAATAAAATTGTTCTCAAACTTGATAATTGCTGGAATATGGGAATATGGAAACATTGCTGAAAAGAACAACAATCATACTGGTTTTAAACAAACCTCCAGGTTAGCCAAATTTGTTTTGAAAAGAAAAGAAAAGGGGAAAAGTAAAATTATTAACCAAACTATTTATTGTTAGCATCCATCGTAGTTTATAGACCAGCTTCCTGGTTCACCTCACCACCAATTTACTTGTGCAAGGGTTGAGGGTTTATTACTGACATTTTGGGTGTCGTCATTTTTGGTATAATAAAGTGGATTAGATGATCAGGCTAAACGGTTGGCTTGTCTCCAACCTGCCTGACTGTCTGACCACTCGTTTCTTGCTTTGTTGGACTTTGTTGTGCCAATTTGGGTGTGTCCCAAGATCTCAGCAATTACTTAAAAAACAAAAAAAATGAGGGGCCAAAACTACAATGACAAGTTGTAATAAATCCAAATGTTCTTTCAAATGCCTGAACGGCTACCCACCGTGGTCTTGTCAGTGAGGCCCCAACTCCAGAGTCCCGCCTCTCCCGACTGGTCCCTGTCGAATCAGTGTCGTTCAAGGAGACCCCATCTCTCTCGCCTTCACTGGGTGTGGTCCGGCCCTCCCCCTCCTCCTCCCCCCCCCTCCCCTTTCTCACCCTCAGGCAGCACACTGCGGCTCCAATGGTCCACTATTTGCTGCAAACCGCTGACGTGCTGGATAATGTCATCTAAGTGAGGGAACAGATTGTCCTCCTTCTCCAAGTCCAGCAGGTCACCTGTGCTGGCATAAAGGTGGGAGCCCGGCACGTTGTCATAAACACTCACCCTGCTGCCCCGAGGAGCCCCAGGACAGGGGGGCTTGGACAGAGGTTTTCCAGACCAGGGCTTACCCAGGCCATTGTTGGGTAGAGAAGTTTGGGCCCGTGTCTGGAGGCTATTGTTCCCCTCGCCAGGGGAAGGTGCCAGGCTCTCTATGGATAGGGCTTTTGGAAAGGTGCCCGGTTTGTGGTCTTTGGGGATGTGCACGAGGAGGTTTTCATATGAGTGAAACTGGTTTCTGCCAAACTGACTCGGTCCTTCAGTCCTCTTACCCTGAGAAGGCAGCTGCATGTCTTCCAGATACATGCTGCTTCTCTTGCTGGCAGTGCGGGGTTTTGTACACACAGGCTCCTTCACACAAGGCCCCGCTGCCTCACTGCTGGGGCTCACACTCACCGTGGATTGGTCTTTACAATTATCGGTAAGGGAGACAGAGGAAGTGTCACCATCAGCTTGGTGGTTGTGTTTAGGGCTGTGTTCTAATTGGCTGATGGGAGTACACTGGAGCATCTGCAGCGCCTGAGGCTCCTCCCCCTGTAACACCGGCCCACTGATGACCAGTGGCGGCCTGCGACTCGAACTTTTCCGCCTGGTCGACGGCCCCCAAGTACGCATTATTTCCATGCGACGTAAAAACTCTTTGGCTTTGCTCCGCCCTCCTTGCCCGTGGCGGCCGCTCTTGATCGGCAGGGAGTTGTAGTGTGGAAGCTCCCTGGGTGGTTGGTAGGAAGCAGAGAGGGATGCCATGGATATAGAGTCAGGCATGGCGGAGGCAGAGTCCTCGCTGTGCAGCGAGGAGATTTCTGTGATCTCCTGCTCGCTCAGGTCTGTCAGCACACTCTCACTGCTCACCGTGCTGTGCAGACCCTCCCCTTGACCTGTCGGGCTGCTTTCATTGGTGCTGTCCAACAAGAAGTCCTGTAGGCGAGACCAACGTCGACTGCTCCACTCGAATGTCCATCTTTTGCTGATAGCCAACGGGTCATCTTCATCGGAGTCATCACCCTATAAAAGGACAAAGGAGACTATTAGTAGACCAAAGAAAAATCACAATTGATTGTTTTATTTTACTTCTAGTCCATCTAGGATTTACGACAAATAAATGAAGAGTTGAAAACACACTGTCACATAGAGTGAAAGTTTATTTTATTGGACAGATTTGGCAATCTACCACTGACAGCAACTAGTGATAGGAATTACGGTTCTTTGAAGGGAAACCTATCCTATGGCTCTGTTCCTTTCATTGTTCTTGCCAGACTTAATGTCAATGATCTGTATTGTATACATTAAACAAAGTGACACCATATCCCTCTGCTTTACTAGTGCATGTACTACTTTGAATTTACCCTTTATCTTATGAAATGTCAATAAAGTTGCCTTGTCTTTAATGCAATTCATGTAACACTTAATATTAGAAAACTTCTTATTGGCCCATTAGAAGAACAAACATAATGAACTTTTGTGCCCTTGTTTCGTAAGAGAAAGAAAAGAGCTGTTCAAAAGAATTGGATTGTTCGCAAACCTAACACCACTTACAGCAATTTATACTGAACTTGAAGGTTTTATTATCCCTGGAGCTCACAAAGAGCTCAGCATTAGGTATTTGTGTCCTCTACTACACAATGATGAGGGAAACATTTGCCATGAACAGCAGACAAATGGGTTAAACTAGTTTTGTTTTGCTTTTGAATTCATGCATGTCATGTATCCATATAACACTGTGGATCTGTTTCATTTTCAAAATGAACAGACCCACCTTTACAGAAGGTTTCTGTGCAATAATTTAATCGAGTTTCCAGAGTTTTTACATCCAGTCGACACCAAGAATATTAAATATAACTTATATCTGAGTTTGTAAATATATATATATTTTCGGTATAGCTTCTTGGTGATAGATTGGAGATCTTTTGGTGTAATACATCTTTCATGATATTTGTCTTGTCGACATTTAAATGTTTCACTTTATGCAACTTATAAGTATTTGGGATATTTTTGATGTATGACAGATATTTGTGACTTGATATATTTGATGTATTATTGTCTCTGTACTCCCATTTTTTTGGATTGATGCATCTTTGATAGATAGATGGACTTGAATTGTTTTTTTTTTGTTGTGATGGTTATCTCCCTGTGCGGGCTGGATGGTTAACCACACCTGTCATCAGAGAGCCATCAGCCTATTGGTATATATGGGCATGGTGACCTAGCAAAGACATTAAATATTGTACATTTAAATAATTTTGTTCTTCACTAGAGTTAAATGTGAACACAACCCACATGGCGTTAAACGGTGATTTCCCTTGAGGGAAATGGCATCACATTTTCAGATGTACATTGACCGGACAAAAACGACAACAAAGAGTCTGTTCAGATTATGGCTTACAGTTGAAAAAATAACTTACTTTCTTCTTGGGGTAGCTGACATCCAATTTCATGGAGGCACACTTGTTCAGAGTGTTAAGACGTCTGCAACACACAAATAAACGTACAGTCAGTGTCCACAGTGCTAGAGCTGGTAGGTTGGATATGTTCTGTCTGTTGCTGTGTGTTTGTTTCCTCTTGCACTGTAAGACACTCTTAGTGCTCACTTTCACTCTCTTATTTCTCACTCCTCACTGCCACGGTCTCCCTTTATTTCTGAGTCTGATCCGTCACTCTCAGACATGCCTTTTCATTTTTCATTCCTCTTTGATCTGCTTTCTGATGCTATCCCTCTCATTATACTCCATCTATCCATGTCTCCCACACTGTCTTTTTTCGCCTTATTCCTCCCTCTCCGACTCTGGCATCCCTCCACTGGGACTGATCCTCACCCTCAAGGAGTGCATCTCCCCCGAAACACAGCCGGCTCCTCCCCATCCACTTCCCACCCTCCTCCCTTCATCTGTCACCCACCCCCAACCTCTTCCACTTCCATACTCTGGATCCCTGGGGGGCAACCTCCTTACCAAAAAGTCTCTGTGCGGTAGGCACCCATTCTTACCCCCCCCCCCCCCCTTCTGAAACTCAGGGTATATGAACAGTGCCTGGTTAGGAGGGTGGTGTCTCTGTTGGTGAATTTCAAGATGGGCTCATTAAAAACATGTTTTAGGCCTCGTGACCACGGAAAATCCTCCTTAATTCACTGCTTAATTTCTCTTTCCGCTCATACAAATGGCAGACAAGGGATTGCTTGTTGCTACATATTAAGCAGAGAAATACCAATGGGATGCAGCAAGCTGTCATATCAACTGTCTTTCTTGTAAACTTTCAAGTTGTAAAATATACAGAGGGAGCCACTGTAGTCTCCACACCCTGTATTTCTGCTGTAGGATGGTACAAACAATTTTTCCCAGTTGAAGGTGCATATATTCATCCAGAGTGAAGGTAAAGAGTGATGCACGAACAAGCGAGAGATCATTGTGAGTATGTTTTACAGCTCCTGAGACAGTTCTCAGGGGATCTGATTGTGTAGCCTCTCACAATATAGCTGTCAGGAATCTTTAACTACAATTACCACACCCTCCTCTACCATGAACATGGGGGGGGGGGGGGGGGGGGGACAGAGAAGAGAGAAAAAGATAAGAGGGAAGGGAAAGTATGCTGCTGCAAGCTGGGAAAAGAGGAAATGTGGAAAAAAAGATCATAGAGGTGTGCAAAGGGACTTAAAACACACACTCAAAGCCATCTGGTGGAATACACTGGCATCCCCTCACTCCTTCCCCATTACCCTCAGCCCCCCCCCCCCATTTGCCCCCTGAGGGTCTCTACTCTTTGAATGGGAGATCAGAGCGTGGCAGAGGGGAGGGGAGGTGACCAGATCAAAGGCTGGGTGTCTGAGCTCAAGAAAGGGATGGGGACTTCATTAAGGGTCGAGGTCAGACATCTAATGACTAGCGGTTAGCACCAGACAGCAGGGACAAGTCAGAGTAGAGAACCGGGGGGGGCGAGAAAAGGAATCTGCGATTTTACTGATGTTAAATGCGCAATGTTATTGTGTGCTCTTACCGACATAGAGGCTCCACCAGATCTCGGTCCAAAAAGTCGTGGTCCCTTTTCACTGAGGAAATATCAATTGGAAACTGGGAATCTGTAAGGGAGTCGGAGAGAAAGAAGAAAAAGAGAAAACGAGACATTGAGTTTTGTTACTTAATGACTGACAGGTGAGAGCAGTTTTCTCTGCCGGTTAACTGTTAATGAAGTCTGTGAAGTGTGGCACAACTGCTGCAGCCACTTTGTTAACACCTGTCATCTGTATCTGAAGTTTACAGAACACACACGCATATTTCAAACCCCAAAATAGCTTGAATTCCACACAGCGCCAATGCCAAAATGACTCAAGCCTTTTATTTTGGTGATTCTCTGTGTGTGGTGGCAGACTGCAGGCATCATGTGCACCCGGGAGCAGCCACAGAGGCCAGCATCCATAACCCGACATTACTGGAGCTCACAGCAGTTCTCAGAGAAGTGTGTGTGTGTTTGTGTGTGTGTGTGTGTGTGTGCGTGTGTGTGCAGGGCTGCTGCTGTATTTTAAGAGCTACTTCTTAGATTACTGGGGCCATTTCCTGTTTGTGCCTGAACTGTATGAGACCTGATGATCATCACATGAATGAACGCCTGTAGGTTTTCCAGAAAGGTGGAAGGAGGGTAAGACGGAAGGAGGGAGGAACGAAAGAAAGAAAGAGAGCGATAGTTATAAAAATGCAGGCTTTGACTTGTGGGGTGACTGTACGGAAAGGGTTGGACGAACAGAGGACAGGGTAGAAGGAGAAAGGTGGAAGAAAGGAGAGAGAAAGAGAAGCTGTGAGAGAGTCCCAGCAGTGATAACAAGGCCTTTCCCATGACCCCTCCCTCTGGACAGGAACTGAAGCCTGGAAATAGAACGCAGCAGCTCTGAAGATGGGGATATGAAGATGGAGGGATGGCAGGAAAAAAAAAAGAGAAACAGAAATTATGGAAAAAATGAGAAAGTGAGAGAGTCTTCAAGAGCGAGAGAGAGAGAGAATCAAGAGCAGGAATGAACAAAAGGAGAGATTTGAATGAGGGAAGTCTTTGTATGACACAACGCAGCATGGTAAATGCTGGACTTTGGCTACTCGGTGTGTATGTGTGTGTGTGTTACCTTCATAGAGCTGGGCGTACTGTGGAAATCCAGCTGCTCTAAGCCAATCACAAGCCTCCTTAGCCTCAATCTCTGTGAAGCAAAAAAATTAAAATGTTGAGTACACACACATCAACACACTGGTCATATGGATTTTTCGGCATTCATGGTTCTAAGTTGAAGTCTGAGTTGAAATGCGACCTAATATCACAACTTTTTTACGTAGGAAAGTCTCCACGTTATGAGATTTACCTTTGAGAATTCCAGTGGCCTGATGTCTTCTATATATATATGTCCAATGTATGTGCAGTGTAAATTATTTGCTCTCTAAAAATATAACCAAACACAGTCTAAGACATAAATAAAGAGCATTATATTGTATTTGTCTGTAATCTTATCTCAGCATTTTCAGCCGGTGGAGAGGAACATCTCAGAGAATTCAATTTTCCTCTGGGAATTCAATGGAATGATGAGATTGGAAAAACTGGAAGTGAACCAGCGAGGGACACTCATTATTTTAAGAGGACAAAAGAAACAGTTTACACAGTTTAACATTACATATTTTCTACTTTCAAATGATATTCACTCAGATAAACCAGTAGTCAGATTTCAGCTGTTAGTGCATAAATTTAACAGGCTTAACACATGCCACCACACCCCATTAGGTGCTGCCGCCAGCACCACAAGACATTTTACAGGCAGTTGTTTTACTACTTTTTTCCACTAGCATATGTATTGTGCTATATGTGTGTGTGTGCGTGTGTGTGTGTGTGTGTGTACATTTTCTTTATGAGCAGACACTGATTAAACCACTCTGCAGAGCTTTGTGCTGACAAAGACATTTGAATGATCTTGGTGCCAGCAATCAAATGAGAAAAACTACTACTATTATATATTTATATATAATATATATATATTATATATAGATTTATTATATATACACCTACACACGCACAAACACATTTACTCCTATACATACACACATATACAGAAAAAGAAAAGTCTGCAAGAGAGAGAGTGGGAAGCCTATGTTTTTTAGAAATAAATTACATAAATTATAAATAATTAAGAATGGATTACAGGGCCATACAAGGTTTAAAGTTCAAAATAATATAAACTTCCACACAAAATTGTTAAATATAATACAATAATGTCCCTCTCATAGAAAAACCACCAACAGCAACATTATTTTCAGCATCATTCACATCTCATTCCTCTTTCAAAAGCCCACTCATTCACTCTCACTTGTCTCATTCACTCATTTAGAGGTGCTGGCAGTGAATGGGAGCGGCACCGCAGAAACACAGGGTACAAAGTTCACCAGGGCAATAAAAAGCCTCCTTTTCACCATCAGAGATGAGAACGGTCAGAGGAAATGATCCTTTCACCGCAATCCAGCAATTACATCCCTCTCCCAACATTCTCAGCATAACTCATCTCTTTAAATCACATATGAAGCAAGACGAGCGTAGATCATGAAAAATATATTTTATAACACTCTGAAAATAGACTGGACAGAAATTCCAGTGAGAGGCATTTCGCCAGAGCAAGGTGAAAAATGTGAGGAAACGCAGAGAGCTGAAAACTTACTTGAAGCCCTCATGGTGCGGGTGACATGTTTCTATTTCTTTCTCCTTTGCTCAGACTGAAGTTTCCTCTCCATCCTGTGGCACATCCATTCGCTGTTGTCCAGCTTTCCATCAAGTGGCAACGATTCTGTACTTTCTTCCTCGCTGCCTTTCCAACCCTTGTGTTTACAACTCTGCCTCCCTCTTCCAGCCTGCCCCATGCAGGTTTTCTCTTCCCTCTAATTTTCTCCTCAACCTCCTCTCTCGCACTTTCTGCTTTGTTAGGCTCCACATACAATATCTCTCTATTTTTACAGCTCTCTCTGCTTCATGCTGCATTCACATTTTAGTGTCCTACCTTTTCCCTCTTGTTCGTTCTTGCGTAAATTCCTGTCTACATCTGTCATACAAATGGCACTTTTTCTTTACTTCCTTCCGTCTATCTTTATGTTTAGTTGAATCTTTAGTTATTAGTTAAAATAAATTGTAATTTTTTCCTCAGTATTCTTTCTGTATGTCTTGCTCTTAAACTTGTCTTCCCCCCTCACTATCTTTCTCTCAACAAAAATACTCCCTTGCACATTTTCCCGCATCCATCCGTCCCTTTTGCTTCTTTCACTGAAACCTCCTCATCCTTCCTTCGTCTTTGCTCCTACCAGAAGCTGGTCGATGCCACCAACTCCACATCTTCTTTGTCATTACCAGAGCTGGTGTTGCCCCATCACGTCCATGGAGGAAATGGCTTATTTCAGCTGGCGTTTGCATCAGCCAGCCCCTAAGGTCACAGACTGATGACTGGTGGACGCTAACTTCACATGTCAGCTGAACCTATTGGCAGGCCAGCAAGGAGACTCTGACCTCGGCCTCTTTCTTTTGGTTTACTGTGCAATACTGCAGACCAGAACGATGTGCTGGAGAATGCAGTGTGTACGCACACACATACATTACACACTCAGCGCAGACATTTAGCACAGTCCAGATGTTGCCCCCAGTGAGTCAGAGAATGCAAAAAGGATGAGACAGGCAGACAGCTGGGGTGGGGAGGGCAGCTGAGATGGACAGACCCTGTGGGAAAACCACAGGGAGGAAGACATACCACACCAGCCGCTTATTTACTGAATGTTAGATTTAAAAGATTATCGCCTCTTTTAATAGAAACCAGATTGGAAAAAAACAAACAGGAGATGCAGATTAAGAGAATAAGACATTACAAAGGATTTTAAAGAATGAGCTTGCTAATATTCTGTATTTTTATTTTATTTTATTTTCAACACTAAAACCAATTATGAATAAAACTAACATGTATTGCCTGTGTATCCGAAGCCTGATAATTCCTGATTATTCCTCTGTGTCATAGACTTCCATTGTTGTCCATTAAAAATACATAAATGAGCCACACCGTTGCACAGGTTGACATGTTCCGTCATTACTATGAACATGGGCGCTGTAATTTATTTTGAGTCAATCCCACATACAACATTGTGCTGTCATCAACACCCACTAGTGCACCAAATCTTGAAAATAGTCTACAAATGCACAGTTTATTTATGTTTTAGTAATGTTTGCAAAAAATAGAGTTAAAGATTAAAATAAAAATAGAGTTTGCGATCATCTTTACTACTAAAATACAATACATGGTGCTGCCTCTTACTGTGCTGTAGTGTGCCGCCTAAACAATGATACTCAATTTAGTTCCTAGGGATGAATAAATGAGGCATACTTGCTTTGCCATGCTACAGTAGAAGAACTTAAATTAATTTACAATTTGCATTTACACTGACATGTTGCAGTCAAAAGTAACCAATAGTTATGAAGCCAATGTCACCCCAAAAACGGCGTACTTCATGACAGTGTTTGTGCATGTGTAATTGGCAATGCGTCTTTGTGCTTGTGCACAAAGGTGCCAAGTGGCAAAGCTCCTGTCAGTGTGAGAACAAAGCACTGCTATTCGTCTGCGCAGAATTTAATCAAGAGATTAATTAGTGCACAAACATGTTATTAGTGGGCCACAAAACACACGAACGCACACAGTCAGATGGAGCTAATCCAAGCTTCCTACCGTGCTTTTCTCTCAGTCTATTCCATGTCACTGCATTCCTGCTGTGGAGAATATATGACAACAGGCAGAAAGCCACTAGAACAACAGCAGGGAAGGTAGACAGATGGTATGTGTATGACTGTGTGCGGGTGTGTGAGTATGGGCGTCCATGTGTGGCACAAAGGGGCTGTAAGGTAATTCTATATAGAGCAAGGTTTCCAGCTATGTTACATAATAAACATAATACAAGTAACCTAATGTCCTCACAGCTTTTTCTCTGAAAGTGTGCCTTTGCCATTCTTTCCTCTACCTTTCATTTCCTCCCTTTTATCCAACGCCAGTAACCTTGACTTTCTGACAGCCTTTCCTAAGCATTAAGTCTGCCTTGTACTGGGTCTCAAGGACCCTGAAGTGCCTTGAATGACATCATTTCCTGCTCTGAATTTCCCAGGCATCCAGAGCAGCATGTGAACTAAGAACAGCAACAGGAAGTTCCTGGACTGAACATGTCAGTGGCACTCGGCTGGGATAATTGTTGGACAGACTGACGCATAACAGAGAGTAGAACAAGAGAGTATTTGGTTAATTTTACAAAGTTATATAAAAATGCTGTTTGTTTAAATGAGTCCTTTCAGTCAAAATCAATTTGATAACTAGAAGAGACAAACGGCACTGATAAGGAACACAGAAGAGATAACTTATAGTTTTTAAAGTTTGTATAAGCATGAATAGAGCAGTCAGAAAACTTCTACAACTGCACACACACACACACACACACACACACACACACACACACACAGGATGCCTGGAAAGCAGCCATATTCCCACATAAGCTAAAGCACTTAGCCCTTCATGTTTAAAGGTCAAAAAGAAAAAAAGAGTAGTGAAGAAGGCAGAGGAGGAGTGTTGGGAGAGAGGGAGGAAGGAAGGGAGACAGGGACGTTAAAGAGGAATATGTCTGTCCGGTCCCATATGGTTAATCTGCGATGATGTCGAGCCCTCAGGAATGTACTGTAAAACAGAATCAACGCTGGCATGAAATCTGTGCAGGTTCAGGTTGCGGAGGTTAGACAACCCTGGATATACAATATGACAGATATGGCAGCGCTGCTGGAAATTAGCAGTTGACCATGATTATTACCAGCACTGAGGTTATGGTGAGTGTTAACAGACTGGATTAATAGCTTGGCACAAGAAGAGACGGGATGAGACAAGTTGTGTATTGGGTTATGCCACTTTTTCTCCAGCAGAGGGTGTTAAAGCAATGTGTTACAATAATGCATTTAAGTTTCGTCAAATTATTAAATGGCTTCGGGCTATGATTACATGAAGGGGATGCATGTACCGATTCTTATCCATTTTGTCATTCAGTGATGATTTTAGAGAGCATTTATTGTCAGCTGGCTGCACAGAAACAATTTAGTGCTCAGCTTGGATTGGCAGTCAGTAAAGACTTGTGGTTTGGCAGAGTAACAGTAGTTGTGGTGAGTATTATGTTGAGTGATAGTTAACTTTTACTCTAACAGATACATTCAGTGAGTGTTGCTGCTCTAGAAACAGCCTTAGTTGAGCGCTTATTTAAAGGAAAAACCGGCGCACTGCATACTGAAAACCTGCATTTAGTATTTAGTATGGATTTGGGACATAGCTTCTATGTTGATTTTCCCCTTAACCTGCAATAACTGTTTTTTGTTTGTTTGTTTGTTTGTTTTTGTCTGCTGTGAACACCGGACTGACATAGTATCATAATTTAATTATGGACATTAAGTTAGTCTATTTACACATCCATCAGACATGGAGCAACATTAGCAACATTATAGAGAGATGAACAGTGCACACCCTACACTGCATGACTTTGTCCCTTTGGTGCTGAGCAGGTAGTGTACACTATGTAACAGTTTTAAACATAGTAATTTGATCCACTGTTATTATAAAAAAAATGGATTATGGTGGCTTTAAATTGTCACCCATCTGTTTCTAGGCACTGTGAACATGAATCTAAATGGAAGGAGGGGGCATGAGATATGAATCAAACTACTGCTTTTGAGAAGTTAAACATGCAGGTTTGGTTGGGTCACTGAGTTCTTTTTTATTTAAGTCTGTCTGAGACTCTACCAGCTGCTGAGAAGTGGAATGCAATTGGGGAGTGTGTGAGAATGAAAAAGAGAGACAGAGAGAGATAGAGAGAAAGAGAGGGCGAGAGAGTATGATTGCAGTAGAAGAAGAGAAAAGTGTGTATTAGAGCAAGAGACAGAGAGTGAATATTAAATAAGTCATGCCTTCACCCAAAACCAGCACAGGCATAAACTTGCTTCTCCATCTACATTCCTCACCCGTTACAGCTGTCATCTCTCTCTCTCCTCCACACTTATCAGTTTTTGTTAATGTTTCATATGAGATTTGGCTTGCAGAGACAAACTTATCAGCAGGGGATAAAAAAAAAACACCTAAGACAAGACCTGACACATTTCTGCTCCTTCATAAGACCATGTGCCATGGTATAGTAAATTAGACCAAAAAAACAACACAAACACACTCTCTGATATGGTTAAAGTGTACAAACGTCGCACCAGGAAAAACTTCATAATACAGAGGAGAGTAACTCATCTTCTACAGTGAACGCAACACATATAAGAATAGCCACCTGAGCAGCCCAAAGACTCATTCTAGACACCGGGATGTTCGGTTTACTCCCTGGGAAACATGTGACAGGAAGTTGAGGAAGTAACCATGGAATACAAAGCTGATGAGTTGCGTTGGGGGGGGACATGGACAAAAACAATAACACTGAACTCCTTTAGGGTTTGTTATGACTTCTTTCAGATTTATGAAAGACATCTTCGTCGGAGAAGTGGCTCCATATGTCCGACTGATTAAAACCACAAAGTAACAAGTATAACCTGTAGTGTGTAGTATTTAAAAAAACATGATGAAACATAAGAAAAAATCCTCGATGACGAAGACAGACTGTCACATGAAACGGCTGCAATCATAAACGTCCTCTCATGTTTTAAAACTGACACACTTTCTTGATGAAAGCGTACATTGTTTGAGTCTGCACCCAGCTCTCTTCTCTTCCTCTGAATGGACAAACAGATGAGGAGTTTCTTGAGTTCATTCACAGGAGAAAAGAAAACTAAAGGGAAATTCACACTAGGTAGGCTTCAAAATTCTAATGGCAAGTTTAAACACTATAATGGCAGTGTCAGATCTAATCATGTTCCATCTCCCTCTTGTATTAACAACAAATCTTGAGGAGGAAATGCAAGCAATGTGATTTTCTTCAGAGGAAATCCAACTAATCAGGCCAAATTCAGATCACAGACATTTCAGAATCAGTCACGACTCTAAATACACTGACAGACACATTATAACTTTGCCATAACTCTCTCTATTTCTACCTTTTGCCAGCCTCTGAAGCAGCTGCTTGCGGGCAATGATGCGCGAGAGACGCAGGGCAGAGCGCCGTCGAGGGGTGTCGCCCAGCCTCAGGTAGTAGTCCTTCCCGTAAGGCGTCATGGCCTCCAGACAAGTGGTCTCATTGGTGCTGTCGCCATCACTCTCACAGCCATTACTGTCGTCCTTGGCACTCTGATCCGTACTGTCCACGATGTCATCAATTTCCATACTCCCACAGTCTGTGGGATCAGCACTGTCCTCAGTACCGACAGGGTCAGCACTCTCCACATCGTCCCTCACATTGTCCACACTGTCAGCGATGGTTACGCTTGTAGGGTTTGTACGTTCTGTGATAACTACACCACCAGTAACATCCTCATATTTGGCCGTTTCTATTCCGTAAGCACAGTCCAGACTGTTGTTTACTGTCTCTTCACTCCCTGCAGCATTTGTTCCGTGTGCTGAGGTAGCCACACTGTCCATACTCACGGCAGCGTCCGCGTCATCCATAACGGTCATACTGCTGTCCACAGCCTCCATATCATAACAATCTAATCTTCACTATTCTACAAGTCTTCCTCCCTCTCGCCCTGATGAGTTGTTGTGTGAGCACTCCTTCTGGATTCCTGCCTCTAACATGTCCTCACTAGAAGCCAAATCAGCTCCCCACCCCACCCCACCCCCTGCCTCCTCCCTTCAACTCACCACAGCCTTAACAAACACACAAGCTTCATCACACCACCTGACGCAGATGACAGACCATATTCTCCCGACACACCCGCACACACACATGCTGACTTCTCAGTTGGGGATGGGAGGAAGACTCACAAACTCTTGCTTCCATAACGTGTTTCCTCTGGTCACATGGCACGAGAGCCAATGGCACGAGAGCTGCCCTGCTTCCTGACGCTGTGCCAAAGACACAATTTGGTACATGCCTCGGGCAAGTGAGCATGTGTCTGTGAGAGAAGGGCATATCTGGGATGGGAGATGTGATGAGAGTGGGGGAAGGCCTGGAAGAAAAACACTATCCCAACAACCATATGCGAATTTGAAATGGGAAAGGGGAGAACAATAGAGAGTATGTGGGTGTGTGAGACTGTGCTGAGGAATGTATGATGGAGCAAAACTATTGTTACTGAAGTTGAGTAGGACTATTATGCCATTGATAAATGCCCTCTAAATCCACACCATCAAGTCCATACCACATGACATTTAACATAACTGATACTAGTGGTGGAAGAAGCACTCAGATCCTTTACTTAAGTAAAGTACCAACACCACAATGTAGAAAAACTCCATTACAATGGAAAGTTCTCCACAATCCTACTTACGTAGAAATACATAAATATTAACAACTAAAGTATATTAAGCAGAAGTGCTTTAAAACAATGTCCCCTGGGGCAGATATTATTATGTATGTCATTGTTAGATCGTCAATACTGATGCATCAATGTGCAAGCAGCATTTTCCTGTTGTAGCTGATCGAGCTGGAGCTAGTTTTAACTTCTTTATTTACAGCACAGGTAGTTTAGTCTAGTGGTCCCAACCTGGGGTTCAGACCCGTCCAAAGGGTCACAAGATAAATCGGACAAACAAATTTGTACTTATTTTCAGGATTTCTCTGTAATCTTTGATTTTTTTTAAAGTATATTTATTTATTTTTGAACTATTGGCTATTTTATCTCATTGGGCATCAAATAGATATTAAAATTAAACAATTTGAGCAGTTTCGGAGGAACTGTCTCTTTTGGGGGAACTCTTAAGAACTCATAAACAGCTGAAACTTGAAAAAAGGCCCCAACCAGACACTGCTTTTTTGTAAAAGGTCGCAAGTCAAAAGGCTGTGAACCAGTAGTTTAATATGCTTTTTATGTGAAATCTTAATCTGCAAAGTAATGGTAACTATAACGGTCAAATAAATGTAGTGGAGTAAAAAGTACAATATTTCCCACTGAGATGTAGTTAAATAGAAGTATGAAGTAGCATAAAATGTAAATACTCAAGTAAAGTACAAGTGCCTCATTAGTGTACTTGGGTACAGTACTGGAATAAGTGTAGTTACTTTTCACCACTGACTGATCCAGCACATATACACCACCCACATTCCCTGCTTGCGCCTCTATACATTCATTCAAAATCTGTTGTTTAGCAGTGGCAGTAAGCAATGCTACTGTTTGAAATGAGTGACTGAATGTTGCCATACAGTAACTGAGTTGGCGGATAAATGTATGGAATGCAGTGAAGGAGGAGGGAAGTTCATATGTTGACCTAGTTTGGCAGAACAGTGATTTGCCAGGACTGAAGAGGATGTAGGGGGTCATTTTAATTCATTTTAGAGAGGTAATAGGCAGGGGGTAAGAGTGGGATGGGGCGGCACGTGAAAAGTAGGTCATAGCAAAGTCAATTTCAGGTCAGCACTCACACACGCACCTGATCTCACAGTAGAGCGGCATTACAGCAGAGCTTTTTAGTCTGCAGGTCATACGCCGTCAGAGGGGTGCGAGGGAACAGTCTGAAATCCCAGAAATGTGCATTAACCACAGGACCCATATTAATGCTCAGCCAACGAAAGTCAGAGAAGTTGTGAAATATAAAATCTGTGATTCAATTTGATTAGACTGCCCTCTTGAGGAACTCTGGGAGAAAATTATCACAACTGACGGGAAAGCATGAATTGACTTTGTTGAATTACTTTTCACGTCAGTCTAGATAAACTGACAAAAAGAAAACACATCCAAAAACACTATGCAGAGCACTGAGCAAACTTTCCAACTGATGCAGCGCACAGCAGGCGGACGCAGTAACATGATAGTGAGTTAAATAGATGTGTGTAAATGGACTGGCACAGGGCAGGGCTGTAGTAAGCAGTTAGTAATATAATATCCATCACTCTTGACTCAATTACAGCCAGCCAAGACAGGACAGAAACTAAACAGGCAAACTAAACAAGAGACTGAAAAATCAGCTACAATTATGTGACAGTGAAGATGAATCACATATGTGAGGGTTGGGGGCACAACAATTAGTTGGACAAAATAAAGATCATAAAACACAATAGCTCTATTTTTTTAAGCTCCAATGTTCAGACTGTCAAAGTCGTGATCATTAATGTCATGATTTCATATTTATTTTCATGACCCAAAGTTTTGATTCTAGCACAGGATATAAAATATAACCTGTGTCCCTAAATACAAATGTACAAAATGTTTTAGTTTGATACATCTATGTCCACCGTCAAAAACTGCATGTCTGATTATAAAAAGCCCTTCAGGAGGTTTCAAGTGACCTAAAGGATGTCACTAATGTAACTAGGCTGAGCTCCACAGTCAGGGTATTTCCAAGCTTCAGGGCTCTGATTGTCAAAGCCTGGTCACCTTTAATCTTTAACCTTTAGACTTGATACAGCCACGGGACCCCATTCCTAAGCATCTAAGGCTTCACATGGGCTCAAAAGATCTTAAATGTGACTACAAAACCAGAAAACTAAACTGGAAAATTATCTATACAACTTTGAAACCAGTCATAAAACTGACAGATTAAAATATGTGCACTTCTCTTAAGAGTATACCAAAGACATGCAGCGACATCTTGCATATTCTGGAGCTGTATAGGAAGAATTGCTTGTTAACACAGGTACAGTAAATAAGGTTTCCTCAGGGGAAACATGAGACCTTTTCGAAATGTTATCAAAGGCTTGGACCAAAAATGAAACCTCGATTTGTAAATACAGCCTTGAGATTAACTACGAAAGCACAAATTGAATTTGTCTTCAAATGTATTCAAGGCCACTAATGAAAAACTCTATAGTAGGTTTTACTCACAGCTGAGTATTTTCAGTAAAGTGGTGAAAGACAGCTCTAGGAAGGTGAGGTGGTAAATGGATAACTATACAGTTTGAATGATGACTCATGAAAGAGAGATGACTCAAGGCGAAGGTCTAGATTTGTGTAAACTCAATCATCTGCATCCATGTTTTTCTAACAAACCCACACACAGACATACACCAACACTCCCGCCGAAGCAACTAAGACCCACAAATCCCACATGCAAAGGGAGATCCGACCCCCACTGCTAACCTAAAAATGTGTGGGATTAGAGCTAAATCCAGGTGCTATTATGTAGTTTTCAGACACACACACACACACACACACACACACACACACACACACAAACACACCGATGATTGAAAAACACAATCAAATTCACTTTAACGTTCAGTCAGTTCCAGCACTTATCTTCGGGACGCTGATTTGTTCATTAATGCATCTAACTCTAGTTATGATTACAGTTGCAAATGAGCCTTTTTGTATCTGATGTTATGGTGTGGAAATCGAAATAAAATCTGCCCTGTACGCAAGCAGTTTTTCTGCACCTTCCCTGACAAATCCACAACTAGGTTTCACATTTAAAACATTGGACCATCATCCCAACACGGACTTCCTTATACAATATGCCATCGCTCTGACTAATTCATAGAGCGGAAAATGCGCTGCTGAATACCAGCATAACGGAGAGGCCAGATGTGCACATTTTGAGGATTCCCCATCTCAAAATCTGATCCAGACAGATGTGAACTGTGTGCCTTGTGAGCTGATGGGTTAAGCAGCAGGGTGAGGGAGAGGCAGCGGAGGAGGGGCAGTGGGTTTTAGGGGTT
This sequence comes from Lateolabrax maculatus, assembly GCA_031216445.1. Classification (NCBI taxonomy): domain Eukaryota; kingdom Metazoa; phylum Chordata; class Actinopteri; order Acropomatiformes; family Lateolabracidae; genus Lateolabrax; species Lateolabrax maculatus. Next base: position 11,696,011 of record CM062197.1, on the reverse strand, counting down.
TTGGGCTCTGGCTTATAGAGGACAGGATGAAGGGGTGAGATATTGGGGGACAAAGGATTGCTGGGGCAGCAGGTGTTCTCCGATGCTCCATTTGACTGATATTCCTCTCTTATTAATTGTCTACCAAGCATCACTAAAGCGCATTCATCATTAGTTAGAAATTATCCACTGTGCAACACTGAAAATGATAAATGACCATGCTTAAGTAGGCCTGCGCTGGTCACACATGCGATTTATCATTGCTATGCACTTGAGGGTCTGACAGGCACAGTGGCTTTGATGGATATCTTGGCCTCTGGTGGTTTGTGGGCGCTGTGAATGTGGGAATGTTCATCGTTTAATTTGCTTAAGAGGCAGACATCTCGGTAATTAAATTAAACCGAGGAGACACATGCAATTCTGCATCTCCCCCCCCCACCCCCCCATCTCTCTTTCCTCGCCTTCCCTCACAGAGAGAGAGAGAGAGAGAGAGAGAGAGATCTAACTCTGTGCAGCTGTAAATATAGAGCAAACCGTCTGACCCCCCCAAACTTGGTGCATTGGCTGCACATAGAATATCTGACTCCATGCAGATATGGATGAAGTCCAAAAATGCAAAAAATTAACCCCCCCCCCCAAAATAAAATAAGATAAATAAACCATCCTCCAGATTAGATTAGAACAAGCAATGCTGGCGATTGGCATCTGAACCCCCGGCTGGACTCCTGTCCGCAGCACATGCCTGTGCTGTTGTGAGCACTATATTTGACAATGACCTTCCCGAAATATCAGGGAGCGCGCTGCGCACGACTACAGGCGCAGGATCTATATGCAACACACAGACCAAGATCAACTTTCTGTCCTCGGTATCCTTCTAATAAAACTGAGCAAAGTTGTATTACATGATCTACACCCCCTCGCAGTAAGAAAATGATGGCCACCAGCAGTGAGAGGCAAAAGACAAACATTCACCCATATAGTCAGGAATCAATTTTCATATTAATATTTTTCTGTTTCATTTTTTTTTTTTTTTAAACACCGTGGAGTGCCTTAAGCCTAACAGATTGATCTGACGGACCCGTGTCAGTCAAAACGAGGACAAACGCGTATTCTCTGCACATCGCATGTACAGAAGTTTTTTTTTTTTTCTCTCTCTCTCTCTCTCGCGTCCATTGCCGCTTTGGCTCTCTCTGACCTGCCAGCCGTCTCTCCCGGACATTCCTCCAGAGCAGATCCCAAGCCTTGGACGTGGAGTCCCGCAGCTGCTCGCTGATGGACCGCCGCAGCTGCAGCCTGGCAGACCTCCGCTGGCTCGTCATCGCCGGGTCGCAGCCGGACGCATAGTCTCTCTCTCCCCCCCCCCCTCCTCCTCCTCCGCCACCTCACACACTGAGACTCCGTCGGCACTCCGCGGTTATTTCCTCGGGTCCTTGGTTGTCGTTATTCCGCGTCTTCTGGCTGCCGCAGTGATCGTCCCCCCCCCTCCCAGTCCCGGCTTCACCTGGTGCCCGCTCCTCTCGCGCTGCGTCACCTCCCTGCACCAGCGGAGGCGGGTGAGGTCCTGTTTCGCGGGATATCTGGATCTGGATCCTCTACAGATACACTGACTTTAACGCGTCCAGCATTTCTGCCTCCTCGGTGCTGCTGCCCCCCCCACCGCCCCCCGGCCCGAACTAATCGGTAGGGCGAAGGTGCAGCGGTGTCTCAGCCCAACTTCTGCATGTGAGCCTGGACATCTGACATGGCCAGCCAGATGTGAGAGGCGGTTTCTATCCCCCCCACCCCCACCCATGTGTAAGACTCTCTCTCTCTCTCTCTCTCTCTCAGACACACACACACACACACACACACACACATACACACACCAAACCTGCATGTTCTGGCAACCCAAACCCACCCACTCACCCAAACAAGGATCCCTTTCAATCACCTTGATACACACTAACAACACCACAGTCATGCCACACACACGCACATGCACACAAGTTAGTGACTTACTTCATAATTTCCCCTAATTTCACTTCCCTTAGTTAAGAAATAATGACAAATATGCAGAACATTACCAAAACTCAAGCCGATGTCTCGATTTGTCTTATCAACTGCCAAACAAACAAAAGGTATGCAGCTGACAATGACAGGAAACAGAGAGCAGCAGCAAAGCTTCGCATTTAAGAAATTGGATACAGTAAATATTTGGAATTTTAAATTGTAGCTGCGTTGGCAATCTCTTTCTGGGATGATGATCTCCAGTCCGTCTGACAACCTAAAGCGAAAGTGCACAAACATCCACCGTCTGAGCTGTCTCTCTTTGTGAGTCACGTTCCCCCCTCTGACAGGTCAAGAGTTTTGGGAATCTCCGAGTTACTCTCGTTATCCCAGGAATGCCAGACAGGGTGATCAGACCGGCCGGGACGCTCCTCAGCTGCCTGACACCATCGGATGTCCTGTTTGTGGTGTTGAGTTCCAGGTCAGCATGGACCCACGAGCAGAGACCCGATTCTGCATTTTGGCCAGCCGAAACACGCTTGACATCCCAAGTAGTCAGCAGAATGGTGCGCTTATCTGGACACCGAATACCACTTTACTGGTATGGTTGACTGTCATAAATAGGCCTATGAATAATCAGTGAAGGATGAACAATTTAGTCTTCACCCAAAATGTGATCGGACTGGTTCTCCATCAAACATACAACACACATGGTGAAGGGGCAGGTTATTAAGGCTGGAGTTCATGGGTCTGCTTTCCTTGCCTTGCCCTGTCGCGGCCTGGTGTCCGATGACGGTATAGCTGCAGTGAGACCAGGTGATTTATAGCCTGCGTTACACTGCTGGGACCAGGGAGAGGTTCGTGGCTGGCACTGGCAATCAGCAGTGATGAGGGCGAAAGTGTTTTAGAGGTAAAGAATGGTGACCAATGAGAAGCTGAGTGGAGAAGGAAGGAACTGAGGAGCTGAGGGGGGACTAAAGCAGAGTCGATTAACAAAACCACCGACACGGACAAGAACCGGCGTGGGACAAGAGGAAGCAACACTTTGTGAAATAAAACTTCAGAGGAAGTTTCCTTTTCTGTTTACATCGCTTCTAATAAAACAGCTTAATGGGATTCACGAGTATTTTCAAATCGTGGATGAGATAAATTGCAGAGTCACAGGGCATGTTTCTTTCACATATAATTATACTCAAATAGTAAAAATGAAAGGAAGGAGACGGGGAATAATGGGACAGTATTTTTGCCTTGCAAAACAAGTTGGTAAAAAGAGGAAGACATTTTACAGTTACTTACTATTGACACATAATATAAAGGGAAAGGTGATTATAGCAAAACAGCTTTTCAGCTTTGATTAGCACACCAACATCATGTCAATTTTCCATCTCTTAATGGTTAATTTGAAATTTGTGTGCAGACATTACACATACGAATGTGAACTATTGAGCTGCAACTAATGATTATTTCAATCGATTGACTGATCAATTAATTAATTTGTTGTTGATTCAGCTCTGGTCAAATATTAGACATTTTAATATTTAATTTAGCGTCTCCTTTATAGCCTGACTATTGATTGGAGGATGATAACAGATGCAAGCATCTGTAACAGTTGAATCAGCTCTTTTTGTGGGTTTTGGATCCCAAGCCAGCAAGAGCCCACGACACATGTGGGCATATGGCACTGATCTGTGAGCAATGATGCCAAGGATCCCTTAAAAGAAGATATAGGTATTAGATGCTGCTGTGCAGGCTTATATTTTGAGTGGGAGAGCACTAATCATGCTGAGGAGAGGATTGAAGAAGCAGCAGAGATTTTGCTTTGAATAACTGTGTATTTGATATATATTCAGGCTATGTATTTAATAAATCTGTTACTAGAAATGTGTTGCAGGTTTCTGAGTGCTGTTAAGTATGTTACGAGCACAGGAGATTAAAGCACCACCTTTTTGATGTGATTCTAGTACATTTGCAGAAATTTCCTGGAAGAACAAGCCTGCCTGCTCTGTTTTTATGAAGCATTATCTGTCATAGAAATACAGTCTGATTGAAAGATTGCATGTGCACTTTTTCTGAATTTTGGTTTGTTTGTACAACTGCATGCATGTGGTAAAAGTTATGCCATAACTAATACAAACACATAAACCAGAGTAGATTATTTTACAACCATGAAACACACCATAACACCGAAGTGTAACATGTACCCTGAAGATACCAGACAGAGCGATGATGACCAGCTTTCTCGACACTCAAAGAGACTTTAACATACTACGTTATGTACAAACATGAATTGCTAATGAGTTTGAACCCACACAAATATGAAAGATGCCTAAACTAATATATAAGTGGATGGATGTGTACTCGGGTTGCATATAAACCCACATAACCTTGTGACCTGTGTTACCTGTGCAAATGCTGTTATGTGTGGGCCACAGGATTAAGGGATTTTAGCACATTATCACAGCCAGCTACAGGCACAACTGGCTTATAATCAGAACACTGTGACATAACTCTGAAGAGTAGAAGATTTAGGACCACAGACATTTTCTGTGTTGCCTTAAATCATTTTAAACAGTTATTACTGTTACAGTATTTACTTTAATGGTACATTTATGATAAGGGTCAAAGTTTCACAGGCACAATGTCTATTGATAAGCAGTTGGAAGTACAATTGGACCAGGTGACTGAAATGTTTAAATTGCTAAAAATCATATTTACCTTTATAGAATACTAACTGGACTTTAGAAACAGAGTGGATTGTGGGTCGAGGTTGAGAGACAGGATGAGTGAGAAACAAAGAGGCCACAGGTCAGAAATGAAACACTTCTGTGGGAAACCTACAAAACTTCCAGTGACTTTGATCCAGGGTCAGTTTTGTATTTCTCCTCTGTGATGTTTAGGACTATAATATGTGGATGGTAAGCTGGTCTTTGAGGTCAACCTCTACCCCGGGCAGGGAGAACACCACAGGAACACTGTCTCACAGCAGCAGCCAATCAAAACACCAACCTAACACATTCCAGGGCTCAAACAGCCAATCAAAGCAGCACAATTGACATGTTCTGGACAGACCCAGGATCTGATTTTCAGAACAAATACACAACAGAGCATGGGCGTCTCCACCGGGAGAGCAATCAGATCTTGCAGTGGTTACAGAAATGCACAGGGCTGGTTTGGAGAAGGCTGCTGTTTTCTAGAGGCAGAAAAAGGAGGAGGAGAAGGTGGAGCAGGGGGATGAGGTCTAGCTTCTCCCTCTTCTTCCTGTCAAGTCATCTGAGGTTAGGGAATTGTGTCAAATAAGCAGCATGATGCGCCGGAGTCAGAAGTACTGCACAAACTGCATGTGATGGTCACAAAGATGCTCAAAGCCATCACTATTACCCACTAAGACATAAGCATTTACAAATCACAATTCACAGTTATTATTTTCTAGACATTTTTAGCTGAATTTTGAAAACATTTGTCCATTGTGAACATGTTATTCCTCCAGGGTTTTCTGTCACTGAGGCTCTCCTGCACTGTGATAGTGTTCCTGTAAAAAGTCAATAGCTGCATATGCACACAGAGTCTGGGTTAGCGAGTTCAGGCCGATCAATAATTTAAGAGATCTCATGATTAACAACTGTGACGAAAGCATCTTGTTCCCCCTATTCCTCTCTCCCAGCTTTCTTCAATTCAGTCTGCTCAGCTACCCTCTTCCCCCTCCTCCTCCCCCTCCTCCTCCTCTTCCTCCTCCTCTCCCAGCTCATTTTGTCTCCTCTTCATCCCTGCCACTCTCTCCCTGATCTCTGTCTTCTATTTTCAGCAACACTCAGTCATTCAGGCCAAGCTGCTCAGCTCACTTGACTGTACTGTTTGAGATTGGAGTACACGCATGCATAACCCTCCCATACTTCTTCTTAAATCTTGAGGTGTAACGCAATTAAAACTAAAAAAATGAGGAGTCCAGATGGAAAACCACCTTCATACAACAGAAGAATCCAGAAGCCTTTATCATCCTGTATAATAAACTGTCAGCAGCGCGTTACCTTCAGTGAGCACCACCAGTCTGCTTAAAGTGGAAAACCTCCAGATTAAATGAAACCATTGAACAGATGGCATTGTGACCTTGACCTAAATTCCTAGCTCATACTATCTGTTTTCAGTGATCCCTGAGAGTGCGCACACACACACACACACACACATACACACCTAATCTTACAATGAATCACATAGAAATTCCATATGTTGCTCACTTCCTCAAAAAGCATTTTTGAAGAGCAACGCTGCAGGACTCAAATCAAAACATCTGTCTATGTGTTCACTCACGATCGTGTTCTTTTCCTTCAGCAACCTAACATAAAGTCAAAAATGTATGTTTAGCCAACAAGTAGCATAGCAGAAAAATAAAGTTGCTTCTAAAGAGGAAAATAAAAGCTAAATAAAAAACAAAAACACTATCTTATTTGCACAAAAAAATAAATATCTCCTTTCTCATATGTCCATGATCTAAACACAAAAGTCTTAAAACGTTTACTTGACCCTTGACTTTGGTACATCAGAGCGACACTGTGATTCGCAGGTGCCTCTTGCAAAAGCAAAGGCAGTGAAGACTTAGCAAGAGAGGAAATAAGGAGGGGAAAACAGACTATAGTGCCACTGGATATTAAATTAAAACAAAAAGTAAAAAAATAAAGATGGGAAGTCAGTTTAAGGCATTTGATTTTCCAGGGGAAGAAGGAGAATGTCAGAGTGGAAACAGATTTTCCTGCCTGATATTTGAATTTGATCAGCAAGCGTCACTAAAATACAGGACAGTGGAATGAAGAAATGATGCATATTATTTTTATTATTTTAGGATCTGTATGCTTATCATGCGTCATCGTAAAAGGGCCAACATTATAACCATCTGTTCACCTGGGCTTGAACCCACAGCATCAGCGTGTCTCTGTCAATATTTCTGTACCAGCCGTCAAGGAATGCTGTTCTGGTCAATTCTTTTGGAAAAATGGGCCAAGAAGAAAGTGGGTCAGCAGCTAATTCAGAGTGTCTATCCCCCACACTCTCCGGTAACAACAACAACAACAACAACTTCCCTTGTCCAGCCTGCGAAGATAAGTCTGTTGACATCTTCCACCTCCTATTCGGAAGACTGGATCACCTACAGCAGGAGATGGTTATCATTGTGGCCTGCCTGAGGTCGGGGGACACAAAGCAAAGGTCTCGGTCTACGGACCAAGGAGGAGAGATGATACAGATGGGAAATAGGGGGAAACCAGTGCTGAGACATGGGAAGCAGACTCAGCCTGAGGTATAAAGCATGGAACTGAATGGGGAGGGGTAGACGTCGTATTGGGAAACAGACGTGGGGGGTTTGAAAGCCGAGTGCGGAGAGGGCTGTGGGGTGCAGACTGTGGTATGGAAGTAGCAGGACCTGGGGCAGGACCGGGAGGGGAAACAATAGCTAATGGACACGGAGGAAACTCCACAGGTCATGGGAGTGCAGATCACATGCTGATAGGAGGCCTTGTTGCTGAATGTCTCATTTTAAAGGCACTTAGGAACGATACACATATAGTGAGGTTTGTAGCTGTTAAAATAAGCATTTCAGCAGGAAAATCCTCAAGGACCAACTTCCCTCCTCAAGCCTTTGCCCTGTGCTAGTATAGAGTTGCAGGACCACACACAAACACAAATGGTGTGCCACCAAACATGCCATGCACACACAAATACACAAGTAGTAGAGTCTCATGTGCACATTAGTGGTGCTTAAATCTGTCAAACGTAGTGTTATTTCTTTGTTTGTTTTGGGTTTAACAATCTTTCAGCTTATTGTTTTGGTTTTATAGCTTGCAACTGTTTTGGTCCAGTCACACCTAGAAGTGTTATTTCCAGGCGTAGTAGGTTCTCTCCCTGACTTTCCTTTCTCTCTCTCGCTCTCTCTTTCTCTATCAAATAAAGTGGAAAAATGCAAAAGAAATAAATAACTAAATAAATGAAATAGGTCCAAGTTGAGCTGTAAATTGTGATGAATGTTTACAAAAGACAATTTGGGTAATAACTTTACAGTAGGCCTTTGTTAAACAAGAATTATTCATTAAACATCTTCTCACTCTTCACCATTGTTCGGCATTGACGATGATGAATCCAGAGTCCAACAGAGAACACACTGGACTTCAGATGTGTGTGTGTTGCTATTTTATCTGATAACTAAGATGATAATAAAGCAAATTGATCATTAGTAGATTTTAAACATTTCTGACATTTACGGTCAGCTTTTTGGTGTGAAAATTCAACATAAGAATAGAAACAAACAGGTAAATGTGAAAATTTATAGATGTGTGTTCATGTGTTTTGTTTTTTACACATTAAGAAAAACGGCATTGGAAGCAACACACACAGGATTCATAGAGAAGTTTCGGGAGACAGAAATACTACCATGCAAACGGGAACACAGCAAACAGTTACAGTAAAACAAATCAAGATGGAAAATAAAAATGGAAACAAAAAAAAATGACTGTGAGGGTTGAGTTACAGTTTGAAAGGTCAGAAAAGACAGCAGAGGGCAGAAAGACAGAGGAAAAATGAAAAGGGAGAGGTGAAGGAAGAAACAGAGGGAGAAACCCGGGACTACAGCCAAATCCACTTCCAGACTTGTTAAAGCACTCCTGCACACTCCTGCAATATTCAACACACACACACACACAGAGACTCACTTAATAAGCACTGAGTTAATAAGGGACCTCCTAGCATCACAAACCTTTAATGTATGCACTCTGGTGGGTCTACCAACACACACATGCACACACACACGTTAACACCACAACAAGCCACTATCATTAAGTTATAACGGTTTATTGCAAGTTAATTGCTGAGCCGACTGCTTTTCTGTGTGAGGTATCTTATGCATGACACACAGTGGCAGTAGTAGAGGTTTCACACACACGTACAAACACCCACAACATTCATAGACACATGGACAGGCTGAACCCTCTGACACTTTTTACATTTTAATACAAGTTAATAAATAAAATGAGAGAATCAGCATGACAAGGCCTCTAGGAAAATGTGCATCAGAGGTCTGCAGGAGCCATAAATCAGCTGAATCCCTCCAGCTAGACATATTCAAAACATATCACAGACATGCAAGGGACACACTAAAAGGATTCATAGGTCAAGATTACCCACAGCCTCCCCGAGTGCTTTCCAGAAAAAGTGAAAATTCTGATGGATTACGTGTTTTTTATAATCCTGGACTGCAGTGAAAGTGTAGAGAATGTGTGTCAGTGTTTGTTTGGTTCAGGCCAAGGTCATTCGTAGCTTATCAGCTGCTCTAAAATAGCAGCACTCTTCTAAAATATTGTTGAGAGGTAAATTTTACCAGAGCAGTAGTAGTGTACTCAACCAGCTTGTCTGAAAGCATGGGGAGCTGGAATGAGCAGCTGGACTAAAAATACATTCATATGCTGGATTCAAAGTCCTGATAATGAAACGCAGCAAAGTTTCACCCAGAAAAGCAAATGCATTTAATGCATATGTAGTGTGTACTGTGCATGAAGCGTTTTAATCATTCAGAGTCAACTCCATACAACATAATCATTTATGTTTGTTTTGATATTGCCAGATGAATTTTAGATAGTATTTATTTTTTACAAAATGGATATGCAGCAGTCTGTGATGAATGTGGAGTTATTGTTATTGCTCAAGTCATACATTTGAGTAAATCTTATGGCCAAGTCAAGACGAACAAGTCCAAGTCCTAAACATTTAGTTTCAAGTCCTAAACAAGTGTATTATTTGTCTGTCTGCTGGTCTGCACTGCAAAATGCATATCTGTGTGCGCAACTTGATTGGCTACTGTCAGATTAAATTCAAGTATTCAAATTTTATTATATTTTATTTTTTTAATAGTATAATCATTGATCTTGGGGAGGATATTAAGTCATTCTAAGTCAAAAGGCTAAAGTCCAAGTGAAGTCAAGAGTCATTGATGTTAAAATCAAAGTTGAATTTGTCAAGTTGAGTTTGAAGTCGCCAGATTTGTGACTCAACACTGACTCGAGTCCAAGTCAACTGACTCAAGGCCACACTTTCAGTGTGATCACATCTCATTTGAATGATCTGGAAACTGTACCGTATTTTTAAGCTGTATCAGCTCTGTGGTGCATGTGTTTTTGAGTTTGAAAGCCCCCTGTTTGATATACAGTATTAACATACCAAAAAAAGCAACATTTCTTGAAAATGCTGCTATATTGCTACAGTAAAATGCCCCCATCAACTGCTGAGGCAACACTACATGTATGATATGGTGTATAATAAGATCTGCTGCCCTGCGTGTGGTTCCAGGTTATTTCAGGTGAGACACTTATTGACAGCCTCTTACTTCTGGTTCTGTCCTATGTGTAAAATTCAGGAAGGCTGCATGTATCTTTAGGGGGGTGAGTAGGTCCAAATGTAAGTCTCCAAATGTAGGTCTCCAAACCATGCTATTAACATAAATGAAAGGTGAGTCGTCAATTGTGAGAGTGCGACCCAAAGATCTTCTTAGGTTATAGGTGCGTGAGGTTAAGCTTCAGTTATTGAGATATATTTCAGAAAATAAATAATGGAACCTGAAGCTTAAATGAGAACTGAATTGATTCAAGTAGGCACTTTTATGTTTACACCACAGATATTTGACAGACAGTGAGAAACAAATGAGAAACAATCACACCAAGCAGCCAAACTAAATTGTCTCAATGTGTAATCTAAGTTTAGAATTTGGTTAAAATGTTGAAAAATCTGGTCTTGTCCATGTGTAGTGCAACTGAGGCAACGGGGGGTGACCTCAAAGATTAAAAGATCATTGAAATGCACGAACATGAGATCAAGTAAAGCACATAAGCATCTATACAAAAATACTCCTCTGTTATTTCCTATTAATTCTTCAGAAAAAAAATGTATTGAAAGTAAATCCTTTCATCTTTGCAGCAGATTAAAACATTTTCCTCAGTGGCCTGAGGGCAGAGTCGATAAAACCCCATACCATCGTGGCATGCATTCCCTCTCATACACCCACCCATAGACATTCAAGAAAGAAGTCACACTAAATACATCAAAGATACACGCTGAGGATGATTACGAAAACCTACAGCCCGATAAGGAGACCCCCAGCCGAGAACACAGGTAGTTCTGGTTAAAACCCCTGCGAGGAATTGTTTATCTGGCGGAGCGCGGAGTGAATGTCAGCTATGTGAGCAGAGATATGTGCATATCATATCCTGTGCCTTTGCGGCTAAGACGCGGCCCACACAGGCCGACAAACACTGATTGATTAGACAGGATTTCTGTCAAAGAGCCAAAGTGTTTCCTCGTATCAGAGGAGAAAATAAACACTCTCAAGTGAGAAACAAACCTGAAGCACAAAACAATGACGCTAATCTACACTTCTCCCTCAGCGCTGCCGTGTTTGTATGAAATGTTTTTGTCTCTCACACACACACACAAACACACTATCACCCTCGTCGTATGCCACTGACGGCGTCACCTCTGACCTCCCTGCAGCCTCTGGGGCCTCATTACCCACACTGCACCTCTCCTCTGTGGGCTATCATTGACAGTAACGTGACCCCTTGCTGATGGCGGTGCCACATCGGAGACACCCCAACTGTTATGGCATGTACACACGCACACTCACACACACACACACACACACCCACACACACACCCACACACACACACACACACACACACACAAGCACACAGATGCGCGAGCTTGCACACGCAGACAGTCAAAACACACAAAAATAAACAATCCCACAGCGCAGCAAATGCGGAGACATCTTAATGGGTTGTACCGAGCTACAGTCGCCATGACGCCTGTGCATGTCAATCACAAGGGACACACTCTGAGGATAAGAGATATGGACGGGGGTCGGAGTTGGACTCATTAATCATCTCAGTCTCTGGGAACTTGAGTCCCAGAGGGAAAGGACCAAAATTTCCAGACCCAAGTGAAAAGCTTACATTGACGTTCTTTTTAACACAAGAGATATTCTCAATAAGAAAAGCTCTGTTTTTGTTCTGCTGCAGGGACGATAAGCTTCGGAGTGTTATCACCAGCAAAACCCGCCGAGCTTCAAAGCACAAAGTGTTTGTGTTTTTTTGTATGACCTCGCCCAGATATCTGTGTTTATGCACCTGAATATGCATGTGTTGTGTATGTGTACAGGCAAAGCTGTATGTGTGTGTGTGTGTTATAGTAGAAACAGTATATCATTACTTCTGGGTGGTTGAGGTTTGACACAGTGGCTGGGAATCCTGTGGGAGACATTCCCAGAAGTCTGGTTTTATCCCAAAGCGGGAATGCAAACAATCCAACCGAATGGATACTGAACACGCAAACACGCACATACACACACACACACACACACACACGCTCTTATCGTACCTGCTGATCCACTGGTCATCCTTGCAGCACCCTGACATGAAAAAAGAAAAAAATACACAATGAGTACCAAAACAAAAGCAATAAAATATACAAACACTTAGTGGATTCAGATGAACACTCAAGTTTTGGAGAATGTAAACTCCATATCAGCCAAAGGCAATGACTCAGTCTAACTGATACACACTCTCCTCGTACAGTTGCAGTAGCTACGCTGGGAAAATGACCCAAATTCCAAATCTGGTTCAACCAAAAGAAACAGATTTCCTGAATGTTTATGCCATACGATCATACGATAACCCACCAAGCCCTAACAGCTTATTTGTTTGAATGTTAACTAGAGATTTATTGGAATTAAAAGAAGAAGAAAAAATCACATGCGAAGAATGTGTTGTTTAATTGATGGACATCCGCTTGATGAATGAGAATGGAGCCCCTTCAGAAAAAACAACATAAATCATAATAAATGATGCCGTTAAATTAGATGAAATTGGAAAGGATGTTGCGTGTGTGTGTGTGTGTTTGTGCTGTTTTGAGAGTGTTTGAGCTGATTTGGAAAGAAGAGAAGGAGAAAAGGAGGTGATGGTATCTGAAAAAATGACAAGAGTAGAAGAAAAAAGAGCGAGGGAAGAGAATAAGATCAAGAACAGTAGCAGAAAAATCCACCAGCAACAACTCATGACTCAAATATTCAATAGCTACAATATTAACACAGGAAATTAAAGCCAAGACTCAGATCATGAGGAATGCATTACACACACACGCCGTCCTTAAAAATACCCAGAATCAACAAGCATTGACAAACTATAAGATCAGGGAACTCGATGGCCTAGATTAATTTCCTAACCAGTGTGTGACACATTATCCCAATACAGTGTGTCATGAATGTTGCCACTGTCATAGGAAAGCCCCACATCCCTCCAAATGTCTTCAGGAGCTGGGATTTACCAAATGATGCACCTGCAGTTTTGCAAATACACAGGAAATTCTGCATGATTCCCATCAGCTTTCCTCAGCCCTGAGATCACATCTTGTAAATTACCAAACAAACAAGGCATGACCTCATCTGTCAGTTCAAGTTGTAAAAGGTACTAATAGTAAAGGTACCAATTTAGTATTTATGAAATGATGATCAATAACCCATGCAGATATCTTACTCTGTTATTTTATTAACCATAATATTTGTCTATTTAAGCAGGCCAAACCCTAAAATCTCCACCAAAAAATCTCTAAAGTTAGTGTGGGCTGCTATCAGTGGTAGTAGTTGGTTTTAACTAATAGCAGTCAATCGATGGCAAGTACTTCTGCAGGACTGACTGATTCTCAAAACAGAGGTCCTCTATAATCAGACGCTCACACCTCGCAAAAACAAAATAAAGGTGAAAAAAAGCCCTACTGTTCAAGTCATCACCAATATCACTTTACTGAAGTGGGGAACGATAGTTATTGAACAATGAAATGTTCAGTGCACTATGTGTCTATGCTTGCTTAGCAATCCATCTACAAATATAAAATATATGCTCTAAATTTGGAGCTGAGAAGAACAGTACGTATCTGTGTGTGTGTGTGTGTGTTTGTGTGTGTGTGTCCATGTCAGTTTGGACAGCTGTACTTTATCAGTCACGGTTAGGGGAAAATAAACCCACTCCTTAGCATCAGTCTGATCCCACGGCCCCTGCTGCTCTCTCTGCCTACCTACATATCCACACAGGACATACACGCACATGTAAATTCACAAGCCTATATGGAGGCTTAAAGAGTGCTGCTTTCCACATCCTTCCCTCCACCGTTAAATACACTGAACTACTATGGGAACATCCGTGTGAGATCTGATTTGGTGATTTGCAGGTCAAAACCCAGTTCGTATCTTCTTGCTGTTTTGGAGATCCTGGTTAAACTCTTTGGTGGCAAAGTGAGAGTTTTTCAGATCTGTTGGTTACATATAACTGTGGTTTCTAAAAAAAAAAAAAAATAATTGTACTTTTCAACTACATTTAGATGTCTAGACCTCTTTTTACCTGCAAACTACCAAAAAATGTAGCATGTAAGCTGTAATAAAGGTATACCAAATATTATATAAATATAAATATTTACTGACTCTCAGTTGTACTAGTTGAGCAGGGGTGTATTGGCGGTGTGTTTCGTCGTTGCCGCAGTGCTGACACAGAAAAAGATGACCTTGCATACTGCTGGATGGAGCACAGCTCTCATCCTTTAACTTTCACCCTATTTACACAACAGCAGGAGTCATGTAGACTGGACAGAGGCCCAGACAGAGAGAGGGAGGACAGATGATAGAAGACACTGAGGGATCAAATTGAGGTTTTCAAAGAAATGGCCAAAAGAGAAATTGAGAAAAACTCTACTTTACTGTAAAGAGCTTTGGGTAGAAATTCCCAGTGTAAGACATGAAGTAAAACAAAAGGGCATGATAGGTCAATGTGTTTGAAAAGAGAGAGCAGCTATAACAAGTTAAAAATAAAATAACATGTAAGGTTTGTTTCAGTGCACTCTGTCCCAAAAAAACAACAATTCACTGTCCACAATTCTACAGCTGTTATGTTAGATGTTACAAATTGAGTTTGGGGGACATCAAAACATTTCCTCAGATGGTTAACTGATCAACTTATCTGCCTCTGAAGCTCCTGTCTGCAGGGTCAGCTGCAAAGTGTTAGACGTTGCTTAGCTCCAAACCTGCATGCATGCTGTTTCTAAAGTGTGGTATCAGTTAACCGCAGAGAAGCCGTGAGTGTTTGCTTGCGAGTGATAAAACAAGTTGTCGCCGTAAGTTTCAGAGTTTAGCACCGAATATAGCGGACTGACTCACTCCCAGCTCACAAACATACCCACAGAGGTACAGTCTCGCTCACCCTGGCCCGTCGAGTATGGAGATGCGTAGGGGAGGAGAGGGACGAGCGGGTCAGCGGCCTGCTGCGGGTCAAAGGTCGTGAGGGGCGCCTGGTCAGCGGCTCAGGTTTGTCAGGGTTGGTTCCCTGATCGGGGCGCGCCATTCTGCCCACAGCCGGAACACCCTGGGAGGACAGAAGAAGGAGAAGTCAGATGGGACACAGAAAAGACTACAAAGACTATAAAGCAAACTGAGGCCGAAAGTTCGTTGTTGACCCTGGAAACAGAAGTTGACAAATATATTCTCCAGTAAATTCCGCTCAGTAGCTTTTCTAGAGATTTTGACCGGATCACATGGTCCTCCTCAGCAGATTCTGAGCACTTAAAGGACTTCTCGTCCACGTTGGCTCAAGGGTTCAAATTCAAAGTTAATTGTTGACCTTGGAAACTGCAGATGACAAGTAGGCCCTTCCTGTAACTTTCAAGCTAATAAAAGAAGAAAGTCCCCCTTAAAGTCCCCAGAAAAAATGGAAACTCATTTCTCCATTTGCTGAGGAAGATCATGTGGTACGGCTGCTGAGTAGACTTTGTGGCAAGGTTGTTTTTGTCAGCTTTAAAGCTAATATTTGAAACAAGTCATGAATAAGGCAAGTCAGTCAAAAGGTAAAATACAATAAGATGTATTTTCATCTATCTGCATTCTTATTGCTAATGTATCTCAAGGTGTCAACATATTCTGTGAATCATATTCTTGTCACAGACCAGTTATTGTTTTCTCTCTCTCTCTTAGAGTATACATTTCAAATTTTTGTCCGGTATATGCCATTGTGTCTTTGCTTTTTTGTTTTATGTTTTAGCACCTTCTATATCAGTGTCTGTGTAGCTGCGCCTCCTCCAGTCTCTTACCAGAGTCCCTGTCTTCATGTCACCTGCCTCTTCAGCAGCTCTCTGTATCTGTAGTATGGTTTCTGTGGAGTGTTTAATGGAGCTGGTGATGGCTGGGAGTGTTTGAAGATATAAGACACTGCTGATGACGCGTCTGCCCTTCTCTCATTTCGAACCCCCCCCCCCCCCCCCCCCCCCCCCTCCATCCAGCCCTTTGTATCTCCGCTCTGTGACCACACTGGAAAGTCCATCCCAGCTTGACCTCATGACTGAAATACTGTACGCACTTCAGTGGGAAGACCCGCTGATGTGCTTCCCGCTCATCCCTCCCGTCAAACACTGAGCTGATAACATGGACATGTGTGCAAAAGTGAGTGTGTGTAACTGAAAGTGAAGGAGGAATGCCATAAATGTCCAATCCTCAAATGCACGCACAGAGAAACACATTTTCCCTTCATCAAAACATACAATGAGTGTCTGTGTAGAAAATTCCCTTTCTGACCCTGTAGAGCATTTCCCTCATAGAGATGGCATGATACTGTTGCTAATTTTCAAACTATGCGGTCACAGTTAAATAACAACATCAAGGACATTGTGTCCCCAAAACAAAGTACAGTTCAAACCAAAAGTTTGAAAACTCATCTGAATTTCTAATTTTAGCGTGAGTGTATTTCCACATTTATTGCTCTTAATTAAAGTGGTTTGTTTGAATAGAATTTGTTCCTTTCCCATTATTGCTCATTTAACCAACAGGAATTTAATGGAGAAAATTCCCAGAGTGGAAAGTCCATCTATTAGAATACAAAGTCTAAGCGTCTCAGAGCGATGCTTTGTGAGGTTGTATTTATACACAGCGGTGCGTTGAGCTTAACATCAGTAATGCTTACATGCTGGTGTTTACAGTGTTCACCTTCTCAGTTTATTGCATTAACTAAACTAACAATTGCTTATTAGCACTACACATGAAGTTCAGCTGAGGCTGCTGGGAGTGTCATTAATCTTGCAGGTATTTATTCAAAAAACAAAGTATTGGATAAATTGACCTGATGATGGCTCTAGATGAAAAGGATTTCTCCTCCAAATTTCATGGCAATCCATCCAATAGTTATTGAGATATTTCAGTCTGGACCAAAAGTTTTGAAATTTAAGGCTTTTTTAAATGTAATTAGCAGAATGAGGAGGAGGTGGTAGCTAAAGATTATTGTCTGATGACAGGACAGTGAGAAGAATGAATGAAAAGATAATCAGTTTGGAATACTGTTTGGAGTGAAGATTTGCAGTTTTTCTATATTAAGCCTAGGACTTGCTGTGACAAAAAGTTAATTGTGGATATAAAGAGGCTGTGTTGAGGAATACCTTGAGGGTATTTAAATTCAGTTTTATTTTTAATTCAAACAATAAATCACTCTGCCCTCCACCCAACCCTGAAAACCATTTACTGCCAAAAAAGAAAAAGTCACGCATTACCCCTCCGGGCTGGTGTAATTGAATCTTTATTACCCTTTAAACATTCTTGGAATAAACGGTTTCTCTGCTCCTCTTCCACTCTCAGGCACGCAGCTGAACCGAACATTTGTATTGATTTTCCTTTTTATTGATCAACATATTGTGTTGTATTGTTATTTTACCTTGATGAGTCGCCGCAACAAAATCCATCCTCACTCCCAGTAAAAGGCCGTGTAACATAAAAATACTTGACAGAGAATGTGTCACACAAAGCTAAAAACGTGTGTTTTACTGCTGTTTTCCTGGCTTGCCAGACAGTTTGATTAAGATCAGCTTGATTAAATACAGCCTTTTTATAAGAATTCCTAAAGTTCTGTGCTGTTGGTTTAAGAGCTATTTGAGGTAACCAGATTTACACTTGGTAAGCATAATGAGGCAGCTGGAATGCCCTGTGAGAGGAGAGCAGAGGAGCGCAGCACAGGAGCTGTCCGCAAACTGTGATCTTCTGCAGAAATGATGTTAAATAAACCTTTAAAATAACGGTAAGCTGGCATGAGCTCAGCTCTTACTATCTGTGGTTTCTGGAGGATTAATGCTGCTTTCCAGATTGATGCCAGATGAGTCAGAAACCACCTGATTTATGAAAGGCTTTAATGGCGGAAAAACAACGGGCTTGGAGACCATCCAAACTATTATTCTTAATGAATCTACCCCATATTAAATACAGGGAGAGACTGCAAGCCTGACAACCCATTCCCCTGAGTAGGCTTTCTGTCCAACACGTGTGTGGTACACCGTATGATGACTCAATGGTAAATTCTGCTTGAGTGTGTGTGGTCATGAATGGTAGGTTGTTAAGCATGAACTTGGTCTTAAAGTTGTCCAGTATATTCCTGAAAGTAAAGGCACTTTGGTACTTTGATTAGACTACGCTCTAGTTGAATCAATTAGTGAAAAGCTACAATTGTTGTAGGGCAAAAAATATTTGTTAAGCAACTGTGATGTCCTGGTACTTAAAATAAATATAACTTTTAGTCCCCATTTAGTTCCTTTTGAGTATTTCTTTCCTTTTCAACAAATTCTACATACCATGAAAAAAAAAGGGTAAAATCACATTATGCATCTGAAATATTTTACATTTACCAAGCAGTGTACTGAACACAAGTACTGTTTCAGCTCGTGTAAGTGATTCACAGTATATGAAAAAAAACTATGTTTTGTCCATGTTTTTATGTTCATAGGCTTTTTCCCGCTAAAGCACTTTGGGTAAAGCCTGTTTAAAGCATGATCAAAATAAATCAAACTTGACTTGATTTAAATGCACTTGACATACCGTGGTGCTCTGCTGCTCCTCGTCAGCATTGGCCACATCTGAGTGGGAGGAATTAGCGCTTTGGACCTCCTGGATCCCCTCATTGAGGTGATCCAACTTTTTCATCAGCAAGGTCATGGAGTCACACGCAGCAGCCTGAACAAATAGGTCAAAACACACACACACACACACACGTTAATATGGCTCAGGGGCAAATGCTGGGGTTAACCTTGCACTGAGGCCTTTCATGTATACTGGAGAAACCTGCTGAACCTAACCGAACACACACTCCTCTTCCACATCCACCTACTCCACCCTTCATTGCCTCCAGGCTCCTTGCAGGGGTACACAGTGTACCCTGCACTGTGGAGGAGGTGACACCTTCTCAGTGAGATTATTGTAGGACGACAGAAGCCTTTGATAGAAGAGAAATACTAGAGCCAAAGATAAAGATAGCTGCTAATGAAGAAATAAATTGCCTTTAAACCATATAAAAACAGCAATGTGGCCAATGCTCATTATGTAAATGTGTTGTAATATCTGTCCATTCCATACAGCTCATTTATGTGCATACCTAAAACCTAGCTTTCCCTCTCTTTCCCTCACACCCATTGGTCATGGACTCTGACTGAGACACTTGTTCACTGGCCTTCCAGGAAATGAACAAACTGCTTTGTTTCTCGGCTCCGCTGCCAATCCCAGAGTCCCAGAGGCTGATAGCAGCACATAGGGCCCCTTTGAGGAGCTTGTAGTCCAAAAACAGCCCCCTCACTCACACACACACACACACACATGCATAGACACAAGCATGCCCGCACCTACCCACCCACCCACGCACACAAACACACCCTCCTGTCCACTCCCATTCCCAAACCCATCATGTTGACCAGTTTAAAAAATATCTGCAGTAACAGTTTTGGCAGTAAAGCCATTTCCTGTGTGTTACAGCCCCCACATCTCCAGATTCCTACACACAGGAACACAGAAGGCTGTCTATGTTCAGAAGGGTGCTATTTTTACCCTCACTATGGGGGACAGAGCCAGGGCGAAGGGAGAACACAGTGGAGTGGAGGCTTTTCAGTGGCATGAGTGACTGCAAACATGAAAAAAAAAAAAAAAAAAAAACGCTAATGCACACCATCTCATACACATAGACACACATTTACACACACTTACTTTTCACAGCGCTCAGAGCTCTCAGAGTTCATGAAATGTTAATAGGCCTTTGCCCACAGTATTTAGAGTGGATAGAGCTCTTAATGCATCACTATATCTCTGTCACAAGACCATTTCATTACCTTGGAAAAGCTAAAACATCTACTATCGTGTTACAGAAATCTAAGTATGAATAACTAAAGACATGTAGGCTATCCTTGGTCTGTAGGTGTGCTGTGCTGATCTGAAGTGAATGGTATTTGTGCATTCATCAATGACAATACTATGTTGTCACCATAACCAAATAATAACATTGACAACTTGATCTATAGAAGAGAGGAGCGTAGAGGACAGTTTTTTCCTTCAGCTAACTCTTGTTTACATCATTTACTATGCAGTTTCAGTTTTCTATCTTTGTATGTGATGCACCAGAATGCGCAATGTGGGGTTTTCAACAAGAAAACAGCTGCCTTGTGCAGCAGAAAAAATGATGGTATGAAAGCGGTTAGAGTGAACCAAAACAGTGAAGCTGCTAAGTGGACAGCTAAACAATGAGCTGAAACTCACTATAACGTTCAAGGGGAAACAGCAGATCTGGATGATAATTCTCTGTAGGTTCATCACTAAGAGTGACCCTGTCACATTTGTCATTTGATACGTTGTTATTGTAAAATAGTGGTAACATAGATTGTACATAAGGAGTCTAGAAGTAAAACCAACAACAATCAAATCTTCGACCAAGGTAGACCAAGGCTGAGCTCCCCATTCAATATTTTATTCTATTATTTTAGAGTGAGGTATGTTATCTGCCTCCACAATCACAAACACAACAATCAAATGAAATTTAAACTTGTAATAGAAACAGGAAATCTCCAGTGGTGCTGTCTAGTATGAAATAGTGGACATGTACTGTAATTTGAAATTTGTCAAAGTAAGCAGCAGTAGCTTCACTTGTAAGCTACTTTACTGGTGAGATTCCATATCCAGAGACAAATGTGGCACATTCCTGCTTTCAGAGAAAATATACAACTAAAAATACAGTAATCTTTAACATAAGACACTAACTGGTAGCACCGAGAATGAAAGAATTAATCTTTAAGATGCTTAAATCACGCCTTTATTTATGAAGACAGATCATAGTTCGTATCCTCAAGCGAAATCAAAATTTTATTTCATGTTACATTTTGAAGCTTAGTTGGTTGAGACAGTAATGTCTCAAAGTCAAAACTCCTAAAGAACTTGGACATGATAGAAAAACTGTCTTGATACTGGACTTTGAGTCTTACAGCCAAGCTCAATTCACTTTAAATGCAGTTTGATCACTTGTTTTTTTACTCTAAACTCCTCAAATAATTTCATTTGGCAAAGTTGTTTCCCACATTGTGGAGTGTGACGAAACTGCCCGACCCAAGATATTCCAAGAATGTGGAACCACAATGGGGCCTCTTTGACTTAACAGGTATTCAAATGAGCACTGGCCTAAGCCTGTCAATAAGTGACTTTAAAAGCTACTTGGTCAAACTCTGAGAACGACATCACAAAGGGAGCGACAAATCCTTTCATTTCAGGCCAAGGGGGGAGAGCAGCGTGCAGTGTGCCAGAGGACTGTTGTGGGAACGTGCCAGCGACTGAGGGCTGCTCTGACAGGTGTGAGAACACGCTCAGGGGCAAGCTCACTCTAATGGATGCCCGCTGGTACAGTGCATGCTGGGAGGTGGAGATGCCAGGCTGGCCCAGGAGAAAAATGAGAGGAATGTATTATTGTAGGTAAACCTTCCTTTTTATTCAGATCCCCCTTTTTTTTTTCAAACACAGTTTTCTCTTTCATTCCAAAAAGTCATATACCCAAGATGCCCAGCCAGAATTAAATAATGGGCATTGCTGCTACATAATAAATAGATGTATTTTTGCATTTTTCACCAGGATGCTTCAATCACCATTCTGCAACATGCTGTGCAGTATAAAGTATGTAGAATGTGAATGATGTAGTCACTTATATTCTTACTAACTGTATTGAGAAATTTATAAATTCACATTTACACTATTTAAAATCTTTGAAAGACACACTAGGCCCTCCATTGAAAAAACATACTCATGTGGAAACAAGCGCCTGCTAAACAGTTTGAAACTATTTGACATTGCTGTCCTCTAGTGGTGGAAGTACCGTTTAACATTACAAAATATGCTCTTTTCATTGGAGACATTTTGCAGGGGTGAAAGTATTCATTACCAAAATATTTATGTAACCATATCCCATTGTAAATGAAAGTCCTGCATTCAAACTCCTACTTGAGTAAAACTACATAATGTCACAAGGGACATTTTACTGCGGAACAAGTACTTTTCCTTTGATACTTTAAGTACATTTTACCGATAATACGTAGATTGTTAATACTAATGCATCTATGTTTAAGCAGCATTTTACTGTTGTAGCTGGTCAAGTCGGAGCTAGTTTTAACTACTTTATATACAGTTAGGTAGTTTAGTACACAGGTTGCCAACCCGCAGGAACAAGATAGGGCTGAGGGGTTGTGAGAGGATTAATGGGAGTCCTGCTACTGTACTCAAAGTAACTAGTGACTATGGCTGCAAGATAAATGTAGTGGAGGAAAAAGTGCAATATTTGCAATGTAAGTCCCTCAGAATTGTACTTAAGTACAGTACTTGAATAAATGTACTTTGTTTCTTTCCACCACTGACTGATTTAGTGCCTTAGTTTCTGAGTCCTGGTATTGTGCATGCTGGCTCACTGTCCCACTGGCATGTCTTATTGGGACACCTGTTAATGTTATTAGTAAAACTGAATTGCTTTCTCGTGCAGTTCTACACAGTGAAAAAGACTAATGTGTTTTTGTTATCGCTCTCTTGTCGTGTTTTTCCTACCTGTTTTCCATTGTTCTGCAGCGTATCCTCTTCCTCCCGGCTACCTGTGAACTCAGGTTTGCCCTTGTCGGTGGGCTTTTGCCAGCCAGATGAAGTGCTATTAGGCTGGGCATCCTGTCTCTTCCGCAAGCACTTCCTGTTCCTGCTCAAGTTTCTACGGCGACGACTGACCAGGAATTCCTTATATTGCAACGTCTCGGGAAAGCCATCCTCATCATCGTCGTCGCCCTCTCCCTCCTCAGCGGTGGATGAGGAGGACTCTCCACCATCAGAGCTCTCAATGGCAAAGATCTCCTGGTTGTCAGCGCTACAATCATAATCACAGAACACAATGGCACTTGGCTTGTGCTTTACTATTCTTAGCAGATCCAATGAACAGTCCTCTGATGCATTCCCAGATGCTGGCAGGTGGTTACAATCACTTTTATCCTGGGCTGGTGAAACGGAAGAATGAAGCTCATCAGATAAGGAGGTCTCCGTGGGGCTCCATGTTTGCTGCTGAGGTGATATGTCTCTGCAATGTTTTTTCAAATACTCTGCCTCCATCTGAGAATTACTGTGGACCTCCATGTCCCGACCTGTTCCGGGAGCCATGTCTGAACTCTGGCTGCATTCACAGTGTCCGTTCTGCTTTAAGTCAGGCTTAGTTGGATTACAGGAGGAGCTGACGTCCATCCTCAGCTCCTTCCATCTTTGAGCGGGACCGGCCGCGGGATCTGGAGCACGCTGTAGCGGAGGTACAGGTTCAGACATGGTTCTCTGTTTGCTGTTAGAGCTTGAGTCAGGAGGGGAACTTGACCTTGCAGGTCACTCAAAGAGACACCCACAGCCTAGTTGCAGAACAGGTAATGCAGCTACTGGACCTTCATGCATCACAAGGGAACCAATCCTCATTTGTTGAGTCTTTAATAGCGTGGTGAGTACAATGTGTAAAGCTGCTAAAATGAAGCTATGAGTGGAGGATATTTACACTTCGGCCCACATTTGAATGCCCCAGAAAATTCCTTTGATATCTGAGCTGGAGAGAAAGAAAGAGACAGAGAATGTAAATTGAGCCAATTGATTCATGTTCACACGTGCACATTAAAGAATATATGCATGTATACTCCAGTGTCATTTGTTTCTGTAAATTGATTTTATATCTGGATTCGAGTCTGGGTTTGCTTACAGACTTATGTGTTGTGCTCAAGCTTTTTCCTCTCTAAACATATAGACCTGTGGGCAGTAAGCGTTGGCGCGGTACTGCAGTTTAACATGAATAAATTGTTTTATCAAAGAAATAATTTTCCACTATTTTGATATTCTGAATACTCTACTATTAGTCATAGACATGAGTTAAATGGGATGTTTCAGTGCCAAAACAATCTCAAATGTGATTGGCCCATGCCAAAGTCAACAAAGTTTGTGTTCACAAAAACCCCACAGTGCACCAAATGTGCAAAATGACAAATGTATTTTGCTCAAACACATTGTTTTTTCCTGGTGGATATTTTTGGCTGCAGCCAACACACCCTTTCCTTGCCTGGCACGTTTTCTTTGTCTTTAAACCACGTAGTTGTAGATCTTAAAATTGGGTTAAAATCCTAAAACACAGGCAGTATGTTTATCTAAAACATACACATCCAAAAAAAGTCTCATACTGCAAACAAGTCATTAGTTCCTATTGTGTAAGGACATGTGTCAGCTGGTACAGTAACTTAATCATATAAATGTCAAAGATTACTCAATAATTGCCATATAGGAACATTTGTAACTGTGACCTGTTTCTTAAAAAGCATTTTAGGTACTATAGGCTGCCGCATAAACAAACACAGAATTCATATTTCAACATACCAGGCATTTTTGAACAGAAGTTGTGTCCTCCAAGAACACATCCAGCACAGCAGTTTGAAGAACCCAGAGGTAACCCAAGAATCCAGCCAAGGCAACTCAGTGCTTATATTCTGCATGACACCGATAGTACAGACAGAGACTTTACCTCGGAAAAGATATGAAATGCTGTGAGGGGAGGAGGGAAAAAGAAAGCGTTGAGGAATGCTTTTCCCTCCTACATTACCTCAGCAAGAAGACAGCAAGTCCAACAAGCAGGTGTGTGTGTGTGTGTGTGTGTGTGTGTGTGTATGTGAGTACTTTGCATGTGAATGCAAGCAAAAGAAAAAAAAAGAGATGAAATTATGCACCTACAGCAAAGGAAATACAAAGTTCTGTTGTGGAAATGATCAAGTAGATTAAATAGCTGCAGGTACATTAGACTTGGACTCATAGACTTTGATTAAAAGGCTTGGGGTCTGTGGTGCACCTCTCACCCATCCCTATACCTCCTTTTAGCACATTGCTGTATAATGTGGCTTGAGGCAAAGGATTTTTCACCTTAGAAGCACATTCCTTGACAACACATGAGGTAATGCTTTAAACATGTTATTATCCTCTCTGAATCTCTCGCAGTTCATATTTTTTGTAACTACAGCAAAGCTGTAAGCCTTGATCAACAAGAAAGGACTTACGGTGCTCATAAAGCTGTCAATGGACTGTGAAATTCCTCAAGTCTGCCAGCAAACACTGAATTTCATGTTTTTTGGGGAATGTCTTTGGTCAGAAGTGAAGACCTGCTATTTGTACGTTAACCTTGAGGATGATTCTGCCTGTTGAGGCCTGTTTGACCCTCGGGGTCTCGGGAAGAAGAGATCTGGTCAAGGTGGAGTTCAAAGTCAAGTTTTTCTAAACTGAATTGCTTTCTGTAATGTCTCTTTACCCACAAAAACAATAAAGCTTATTTTTCCCAAATCTAACTATCCAGAAAGCTTTAGAGGGATTTGCTATAAAGATGTGGCAGTAATTCATACAAACCCAAAGAAGTTCAGCGATGGTGTGTTTGCAGCAGTATTACAAAATAACATTTAAAAAACTCAGCAACATTAGGTCTTCCCAAATAAAACAATGTTTAATCTAAATCTAAAACAATTTTTCGCAGCAATACACCACAGTAAATCCATGTGAAAACTTCTGATTCTTCTTCTGCTTGGAGATGGACAGCTGACAATTTTCACAACAAGGTCTGTGGTTTTTTAACTGTATAACTGTTCATGTTATTTTATCAGACAAGAGGACTACAAACGAAATGCCACTGAAAGTATCACTGTGTTACTGGGCAAACCGACTCCCTCCCTTGTGTGTGAAATAGAAACTACTGTTAAAAAACCATCAGCACAAGTTGAACTATCATGCAATTGATAAAGAAACACTTATTTATAAGTCAAATTAATACTTATGAATGAACTTCATAAGACATCTTGCCTGAACTTGATAACACCACCCACCCCCACTCCACCTCCATCCCAGATGTTGTCCTACATTGCTGTGATGATGGATACATATAAATTTAACTCAAACACGAATTTCAATACAAGCTACGCCAACCTGCTGAGACACGCTCCTCCATATAAACATTCCTGTCACAGAGCGTTGTGGTTACCTGGGTCAGGTTGAAGAAAAGAAGGGCAAAGAAAAGAACAGTAAGGTAGATGAGGTGAGATTTGATAGGTACATACAGTATATACACAATGAAACAATTTGAGAAAAAAGAAAGAGGAAGATATTGAGTGTCTATAACAACTTAGGTTTGTTATGATTGTCTTTTTTCTTTACTCTGGGAGAATCACATAAAAAATTTATCAAGACTAGCAAGAAAAAAAAAACAATACATCCACACTGAGTTATGTAAACTGTTATCTTGACAGTGTGTACAGTAGATACTGTGTCGAATATGACAACAAAACCTAATTTTGACAACAAACATTCACATGCATGTAGTCAAGAAAAATGTACTTTCAAACTGCTGCATGACAGAAAACATGGAATTAATTAATTCGGCACTTTCTTGATCATAGAGGGGCATTTGATGAACAAAAAAAAAAGCAACAAGTTTAGAGAGAAGCCTCAAGCATATGTTACCAATAATCAGAAATGAGCTTCTCTGAAACATACCAGCTCACACCGTCTTGTGATGCCATGGCATGACAGCATGGTGACATTATGAGCTTTTGTTTTTGTTGCATGGGATTAACGGTCTCACATTCCTGGGTGTTATCAGACATTATAGCCTGTCTTCAGTGTAAACGCTTGCAAATCTGCTGCAACACAGAAAAGATGCTATCCTTCCAATTCCATATAGGATATAGCCAGATTAACCTGCCAGTGAGCCCTGGGGTAAATAATGAGCTGTTAACCCCTTTTCCTCCCCTGGGCTTTCTCCCAACAAGACAAGACATCTTGTCCAGGGCCGTGCTGAGTTGTATACACACAAATCTCTACTTATACCTGGACATAACAACACAAGTCATGCAAGAGTGACACTAGTGGAGGTCATCTCTTGTGGGCTGCTGGCACATACTGTGACTCAAGGGACAAGCTGAGGATCTATAGGATCTATAGGACCAGTGCACTGAACAATAATCAGTGCTGGAATGTAACATTTATTCATTTGTAAGTACATTTACTCAAGTATTGCACTAACAAATACAAATCTGAGGCACTTATTGTTTACTTGATTATTTCCATTATATGCGACCTTATAATTCTACTCCACTTCAACAGAAAGAGAAATATTGTACTTTTTGCTCCACTTCATTTGTCTGACAGCTTTAGTTACTAGTTACTTGTCAGATTTCAATTTTTCATAGCCTTCCTGTCCAGTGAAAACCATGTATTTCTAAATTCTGTGATTTTCGAATGTGAATTTTTCTGATACACTGAATATAAGTACACTTAATATATGTTTATTTATGGGTGGAGAACATTCTCCTAGTTCTCAAGTATATGAAGTAGTTAAAATTAGCACAGCCTTTAACAACTGCAGCAGTAATATGCAACATACACATGTATCCAGTAGTAATATTAATCCAAAAACCTCATATGTAATTGTGTGAGTACTTTTACTTTTAATACTTACATACAACTAGTTATGTTATTTTATTTGTAGTGGAATATTGTCACTGTGGTATTGCTACTTTTACTTTACTAAAGGATCTGAATCCTACACCACGGTACAACAATGCTACTAAAAGTGCTGTATTTAACGAACACACTGTAATAAAAAGAACATTTTCCGCCAACGCAGAACTGCTGGTTACTTGTGGTTTATTTACCATTCGCGTGTATCAGTTTTGACCCGTTCGACGCTCCGTAGCAGAGCAGGAAGCAGCTGCGCGGTTCTTGTGTGTGAATATTTCGCGGGAGAGCAGCGAGATATCCGCGGGTAAACACGGAGGACAGCGGCTACTGAACTCGCAACGCAATGAGTCTGTGGGTGGACAAATATCGGCCGACTTCTCTCGGGAAACTCGACTATCACAAAGAGCAAGCGACTCAGCTGAAAAACCTGGTGAGAGAAACAAACCTGTTTACTGTTTATCAGGCTGCAGCGGCCTGCGGACATCAACAAGTTCATTTAGTTTACACACAGATGTCATTACCTGTCCGATCAATCTCCGTGGTCGAGTGCAAATATAATCTGTAGAGCAACCTGAGTTAAGATATAGATCCAAGTGCATTTACTAAATTGTACTTAAATACAAATTTGAGGTTCTTGTACTTGAGTATTTTCT
The DNA here is from genome assembly GCA_031216445.1 of Lateolabrax maculatus. Classification (NCBI taxonomy): domain Eukaryota; kingdom Metazoa; phylum Chordata; class Actinopteri; order Acropomatiformes; family Lateolabracidae; genus Lateolabrax; species Lateolabrax maculatus. The sequence continues at coordinate 11,667,513 of CM062197.1, read as the reverse complement.
TCTACTCCACTGACGTTACATCTCAGAGGGGAGTATTTGTGCTTGTTACTTCACTACGTTTATCTCACGGCTTTAGTTATTTTACAAATCAAGATTGTTTTTACACACAAAACATACGAAGAGCTTAAAAAACATGTTTTGTTATAAATTTAACTACCCAACAGTAGATACAAGTACAGCTGAAACGATTAGTCGATTAATCAATTAACATTTTTCAAGTAAAAACATTTCAAGCATTTGCTGCTTTTCCTTTGAATTTCTTATCATTTGAATGCATTTTTAATAATGTTGAGTTTTGGACTATTGGTAGGACAGAACAAAACAGTGTGAAGGTTTCACTTCAAATTCATTTTTCTGCATCAAGTCATGTTTTACTTTTACTTGCAACAGAGTATTTTTACAGTGGGGTAACAGTACTTTTACTTAAGTAAAGGATCTGAGTACCTCCCCCGCCACTGCGTATTACTCACGCTCATGAAGCCAAACCTCTTTGCGAATGTTTGTCACAGGTCCAATGTGGCGACTTCCCACACTTGCTGGTGTACGGCCCGTCAGGCGCGGGGAAGAAGACGCGCATCATGTGTCTGCTGAGGGAGCTGTACGGAGCTGGGGTGGAGAAGCTTCGCATAGAGCACCAGACCATCGTGGTGAGAGGCGAAATGAATGAAACACGCAGTCACCAGACCTTTCTTCAGACATCTCTCCCTCTCGGGCTTCATGAGTTCACAGTCCAGTTCGTCTGATTAGGGCTCAGTTGCATCCCTGTTTTGTGTTTCTCGTCTTCAGGCTCCATCGAAGAAGAAAATTGAGGTTAACACAGTAGCCAGCAACTACCACTTGGAAGTCAATCCAAGGTAACTTAATGATGAATAAGTAGCTATCTACATTTACTAAAGTACTGTACTTAATTACAGTTTGATGGTATTTTACTCCATTGCATTTATTTAAGTTTATTTGCTGTAGTTGGTTACTTTGCAGATTAAGATTGTACCAATAGGTCTTTATGGTTGAGGTATAGCCTCAAAAAATATTGCATATTTTGTCTAAAATTCAGTTGGAATTTATATAAGTGTTTATTCTGTGTCGTGTTCCAGTGATGCTGGAAACCAGGACCGTGTGGTGATTCAAGAGCTGATTAAAACTCTGGCTCAGTCTCAGCAGATCCAGTCGAGCACCCAGAGAGAGTTCAAAGGTAGGAAAGACACACACACACACACACACACACACACACAGCCTTTGTGGCAGTTTAACCTGTGAATGCTGGTCCATGTTTTAGAGGATCATCACTCCTCTATTAACTATCTTTTCCTGATGCCACCCTTTCGTTCTCAGTGGTGTTGCTAACAGAGGTGGACAGACTCACCAAGGATGCCCAGCATGCTTTGCGTCGGACAATGGAAAAGTACATGGCCACCTGCCGCCTCATCCTCTGCTCTACCTCCACCTCTAAAGTCATTGGGCCAATTCGGAGTCGATGTCTGGCTATCAGAGTTCCTCTGCCGAGCACAGAAGAGGCAAGATAGAGATGATGCCGTTTAGATTGTACTTAGTAATCACCTGAAAGTAGAATATTAGTTGCCTAAAATTTGCTGCATAAGTCAAGTCAACATTATTTTTTTTTTTTTGTCTTTTTCCTGTTGGCCAGGTCTGTAGTGTTCTGACATCAGTCTGTAAAAAGGAGGGTCTGCTCCTCCCACCAGAGCTGGCCAAGCAAATCAGTGAGAGGTCCGGTCGCAACCTCCGCAAAGCCCTTTTGATGTGTGAGGCCTGCAGAGTGCAGCAGTAAGTCGTCACAAAACGTAACATTCCTCCACAGCATTATCCGTTGATTAGTATGGAATATAAACGAGAAGTATCTGCTTATTTACCCTGCGTTAATCCTTTCCAGGTACCCATTCTCGGTGGACCAAGACGTCCCGCAGACGGACTGGGAGGTCTACCTCAGAGAAACCGCCAATGCCATTGTCAGCCAGCAGAGCCCTCAGAGGTAGGGGAGGCAGAGAGAGAGCTTTAGTTGGTTCTGTTAGCGACTAAAGGGAGTTAATCAGACTTGTGGGGTTATTTTTACGCTGAATCGCCGTCCGTCTCTGTCTCAGGTTGTTGGAGGTTCGAGCCAGGCTGTACGAGCTGCTGACTCACTGCATCCCTCCTGACATCATTATGAAGGTACCGTTGACTACACTTTGTCTCCCATTAAAGTGCTGAAAGTTTGCAGAAGTGCTTGAGGTAATGAGCATTCATTTTTTCTCGTCCAATTCTCTAACAGGGTCTGGTAACAGAGTTGTTGAGTAACTGCGATGGCCAGCTGAAGACAGAGGTGGCCCACATGGCAGCCTACTACGAACACAGACTGCAGCTGGGCAGCAAGGCTATCTACCACCTAGAGGCCTTCACCGCCAAGTTCATGGCTGTCTACAAGAAGTTCATGGAAGACGGCCTGGATGCCATGATGTTTTGATTCTGAATGGACTTATATACAGATACAGCCCTCATCGATTTCCTGATCTCTTGCCTTTTCTGCCCCAACAAGACTTTCAGTGGACTTGATAAGGAATTACATCTGTGTTCTGTAAAGCATAGTGGTGACTTTGGCACGACCCACCGCAGAATGAGACTTGATAGTCTTACAGTTTGTGGCTTTATGCCATGAACTGTTGCCCGACACCTCAGCACTGTACAGTTTGTGAACCTTGAACCGTCACTCTAGTGGTGTAAAATCAAAAAAGGACAGTTTTGATAGTAGCATGCAATGATTTGTATTAAATATACTGCAAGGGCGAGATGTTTCCCGAAAAATCTACATTACAATAAATTGCTTTGTTTACAACGTGGTAATACATTCCATGAACAGACACAACACAGAATCCTTGCTATAACACTTCAGGTACATAGCAGATTTATATATATAGATTTTTTTTTTTGCTTGACGTTTTATATAAGCTATATAAAATTGGTTATTATATAGCTTGACACTGTTTGATATTGTTCAAAGGTTCCCAGTATGTGAAACAGACTGGAAACATGGGGAGAGAGCGAGAAAAGATTAATGCAACAAAGGTTCCCAGCCAAACTGAACAAGTGAATCTAATACACCAAAAAAAAAAATGTGTTGCTGTTTGTTTTTTTCTCCACCTTATTTATGCACATTTATTGTCAGATGAGCTCTAAAGACAAATAATCAAATATCCATTACAGTCACAAAACTGCACAAACTAGTGTGAATAACTTACAGACAAAAAAAAACCTGTTCCGTCAACACTCAGAGGAAGGTACAAACATACGATTTCAGCCAGAGGTTTCCTCTGGATAACGTCTCCTTGGGATTATATGGAGAAATGACCGTGGCAGTGTGACGGAGTGCAGGAGGTCTCAACCAATGGAAACCTCTAATGGGTGAACCTTGACATTCTGAACATAAACTCACAAACAAGCAGTTTTGTAAAGGCCATCCTGTGATGTACATCCCCTGGAAGTGTTAATTTGTTTATCAGAAGTTGATTATCCAGTCTCTCCTTTCATTATGTTAAATGTTTATATAACTGATGCACGGTACCTGAACATTGACTATTGAGAAGTTGAATTAGACAGTTTTGTTTGGTGTGTCATTGATTCCAAAACTCATTTGGTGACAGTCAGACCTGTTAATCTAGTGGCATATGGAAAACTTAAAATGTAAGTATTCTGTGGAGTTTCCTTTGTGATTCAGGTACTTCATAGGGTTAAGCCTGGAAATGTAGTAATTTCTTAAGTAGCTATTCCATAGTCGTCTCTCCACAATATCCTAAAGACAAATGGAGATGCATTTGAGTCTTCAAAATCTTGACATTTATGGGTTTATCTGCTGTAAAAAGGTTTGAATTTATACCAACTTTGCATAACATTTAATAACCGTTGTATCACCTACAATGTGAAGAGGATTGGAACACTTTCATTATTCAGACTTCATTTAATATAAAGTTCAAAAGGGGTACCATCATTTAAGGTTGCAGTTAAAAGTTCCCTTTAAAGTAAGTAAAAGAGACTGAACTCTACACTGCTGAACAGTAAAATAATTTTGTTTTCCCCCTTGAGTCATTTATATAAAATCCTACAGTCACATTAATCAGTAACACTCCTTGTGTTTCTTGGCTGTGTAGTAGATAATGAGGCCCAGGGTGATCAGCACCCCTGAACCTACCAGAGTCAGGAAGCCCACCACAGGCCTTTTGACCAGCACATGGCAGCCGAGGCAGGGCTGAGGCACGCTGGGACACTGCTGAGGCGCAGCTCCCTGAATGGGGAAGCCGTTGTGCTGGATGATGTTGCGATAGTTGGACAGAGAGGCCTTGACGATGACCTCCTCGTGGACCTGGCCGTACAAGCCAAACCCTGGGTCCCTTTGGTCGCTCAGGGCGTAGGCAAAGTAACCCTTCAGGTTGACGCCGTCCAGAGTGTACGCTGAGGAGGAAAGAATAATTAGTTCAAGACAACACTTTCCCTTTAATCCTATACATATAAAATCAAACCAAATTACTGATGGTATGCAGCTGTGGAGAGTAACTATGGCATTCTAATAATGTCATTGAGTCACATATCATCCAAGTTTTATTGTAAACCCAATTTATGCTACTAAAAAAATATTTCTCATAATCAAGACATGTCATTTTGTATAAGAATTCAGCATGATTATTTATGGAAAATGTCTCATAATTATGATACACAAAGTCATATGTTTGATCTACTGTCACAACTATAAGAAATGTATTACAATTTACCATTTTTCATGTATTTATTTCCCTGGCCTGAATCAGCTTCCTCATTAGTCCTCCTCTCACCATGAATTTACAATAATGTAGCTTGATAATTCCCATTTAGTTTGAGTTCATAAAGCATTCATGAAAAATGAATGAATAAATTCCTCATGTCATTGTTGATGTATATTATACCTAGGTTTGTAGAGTGTAAATGTCACTCTACAAAATTATATACAAACCGTTTTCTGGGGATTGCTGCCACTTGGTGGTGATAAAGCACACTACAACATACAATAATATGATACTATGTGCACAACATAGCGTGACACTGCAAGGTTTCAAAGTGTTAGCTAAGGTCTGAGTGAGTGTAACCCAATAAACTTTACAAGGACAGGTAACTGGAGAGCCAGTAACCTTGACTCAACAACTACGTGTAGAGTCTCTGTTGATATTTTTGTGTGCATGTGTGTGTTTTCTCAGTCAGCTGACTTTTCAGGGTTCAGTGTCCTAAATACTTGTCTAATAATTAAGCTCTGCAGAGGCCAACAAGGGGGAAACTTAGATCACGTCTAAGAGACACCGTTCACCTAGTTCACCGATGCAGTGAAAACAATATTCAGCTCCCAGAGTGCATTGCATTAATACTATAAAATCTCAACAGCAAGATGTGTGTTTGTAGTCTCACCTTTCAGAGCCTCATTGATGTAGTTGTACAAATAGTAGACTCTCAGGCTGTCTTTGAAGCGGGCAGGGTCCTCCTGGACCCCATTAGCCATCACATAGACTGGTACATCACAGTAGTGCTCCCTTACCTTACACAGCAGAAGAGCAACGTCAGTTTTTTTTTTATCTCTGCCCAGGTGCTCCTATCAAAGTTTATCACACTGAAACAACAAATAACCGAGAGTTTTCACCCACATGTATGAAAACACTTTGTGGCAGACCTTGTGGTGCAAAGGTAGCGTGTCTGACTCCAGATCAGAGGGTTATGTGATCAATCGCACGGGGGGTCATACAGGGTTGGTAATGTTTAATATTATGCTTTCCTTTCAGGGTTGATTAGCAACTGAAGATCCTTCACCACTGAATCGTAAGTGTAAAGCAAGGCACTGAGCCCAGACCTCCTCTAGATAAGCACATCATGCACATAGTGTTTTTACAGCATCTAGCTAAAATATCATCAATCAAACATGTGTTTGCCTTGTTTGCCTCTGATCAAATCCCACCTGAGCCATCTGTCTCCTAAGTCTCCCCTTTGCTATGTCCCTGTCAGTCTGCCTGCTACTGGTTTTAGTAAAGAAAAAGGGTCGTTTAGGACAACGTCCGACGTTTAAACTCTTCACAAGAGTGTACAAGACCAGACGACACGACGCAAGTCTGCATCACAGCATACAGTGACTCAGACCCCTGCAGTCTCACCCAGTTGAGGGCTTTCCTCAGGCCCCAGGGCACAACAGGCCTCGGGGACATGATCCACGTTGTGTCGATCATGTGCTGGACCTCTAGCATTGCTGTGTAGGTGTACCTGCGGACATGGAGATGATACAGAAGCTGTGTATCAAAATAAATAAGTAAAAAACATTATGGGTTGTAGTCTCATGCCTTTAAAATACTTTAACACCGGGACAGTTAAGATGTCCCTGAGTCGACCCTGACCAGGGACATATATTTTTTGCACATCATACCCCTCTCTCCCCTTTGTATGTCTTGTTTCACTATCAAAATAAAAGTGTAAAAATTATTTTATCTTACGAGTCTTCCTTGGCATGTGTCACCAACTTGGTGCTGAAGTGACTAATGGCAAAGAAGTCATATGTCCCTTTAACCAGCCGTCTGTCCTCCTCATTGAACACCGGCAGGCTGTGGAAACACACAGAGGAAAACATCGCATTTTATATAGGAGATGATATATAACAGTAGTGTTTAGGAAGTACAAGTTTGTAGTTTTGGCTTTTTTAAACTATTAATTGTATATACTTAATATTAATGACATATCATTCCATAAGCTTTTAAATTGTCCAGTCGGAACCTATTGATTTCCAATTAATTCAGTGCTGGATTGAAAATCAAGACTTAGATCATCAATAATTGTTAAGTCGTTAGGCTTCATTATTTGGGGACTGCGAATATAGTATAATATTTCATGGCAGTCCATAGTTAGTCTGGACCAAAGTGGTGGACTGGCTGACAGACCGAACTAAAAATGCTAACCAATAAAAACACAACAGATTTTTCAGCAGTCCCATCCCAATAATCCTTACTGATATCCCACCTTAAAAAAATATTCCAGTATAAAGCCAACCATTAAATCATGTTACAAAAGGAAATCCATCAAATTAAAGTGGCTAGGTGATCTGTAAACATGTTTTCATTGTGACTGTAAACAGCAATGCCTATTCTATAGCTAACATAGTGACCGTATTGAATTATGAAGTAAAATGAAGTAACTGTACTCAAGTGAGCTGAGCTGACGCAGCCAGCTCCTCATGCCCACAGGATAGTCCCCACTGCCAAAGACTGGCTCTGCAAACCAACCAACGCGGAAGTCTAAAACCCTTTTAGCTGGTTCCACATCTTCACGGCTGAATGAAAACGCCGGTTCCACCCAGTCCATGTGCAGAGCCAGAGACACCTGAGACGCAACACAAAACGTGGTTTCAAACAAGTTCCTCTGAGACATTATCAATCGATGTCATCACCGCAGTTCTACCGACCTGTCCTCCTTGAGCGTTTCTGAACTCGCGGTCGTAAGCGTGCCAGGCCAGAGCGTGCGCCCGCAGCATCTGATGACCCTCCTGGTAGCTCACCATCTCGTCGTTGGGCTCATTCAGGGTGATCCACATCTTCACATGGGCACCTAGTTCTCTGTAACAAAGTCTGGCATAGTCTGCAAACGCCTCTGGTGTCTTTCTGAGAAAAAAAGTAAAATGTGGAAACTTTATTTACACACGAAGATTGCATTTATATCAAGCAGAATGTAGTTTTGCACACACTCATATGTCCACATGAAATAAATGACGATAAATATACAAGTTAAAGCTTAAGAAAATCTATTTACATGTGTTACAACACTAAATGTTGTGTTATAAAGTGGAAAATGCCAATACATCAGATTGTTCCATTATCAAAGACTTTTCAAATATTGTGATTGTTGGGTTTAGTGATATCTCTTTATGACAGGAAGAGGAAAGAGGATACCATGGCAGCAGGTGATAAAGGATGGCTTAATGTTGATGGCAAAGAGAACAGTCTGTTCCTGGGAACATCATTGCATGTTTACCTTTACATCAAACCAATCTGTAAACCATTGTAAATTGTAATAAACCATAAAATGTAATAAACCATGTGTTTGGAACAGATTTCCAGGCACTAACGGCCAGGAAGTTTGCTCAGCATTAATGTAAATAATATAGAATTTAAATTCAAACGAGAAACTGGCCTTTAAAGACGAGCACTGAGATAGGGGAGTGGTGTTTAACTGAACAGAGAAGGTTCGAGCCCATCTGACATGTAACATTTTTCCTACCAGCCACAAGAGGTTCTCTCCTCCTTCAGGTATCGACTATCAATAAAACCTGTTAAGACAGTTTTAACCCCAGAATCAACACTGTATCTGACCTGTTCAGCCACTTGCTGGCGTTATCCAGCGGGGCCGGCAGGCTGCTGCGCTGGCGTGTGTGGTGCCACAGAGTGACCACGGGAGTGACGTTGGCCTGCAGCAGCTGACGGGTAAAGCAGCGGTAGTAGCTCAGCAGAGTGCTGTTGGGATAAGCCACGTCACCTGTAGGCACCAGAGCTGACCAGTTGAGGGAGAAGTGGAAGTGGTTTACCCCCACCTGTCGGATTTCATCCACCTAAAGAGAGGGGGAGGAGGATAAACTTGTATACACCCTGGTGAAACAACACACGTACAAACAGTTTTTGAACCCCTACAATTTTCACATTTGAAAGTACAAATACTAGTACAAAAAAAATCTATAATTTGTGCTGCAAAGTTTGTTTTGTTTTTTTGTAATTTTATTTATTTATTTTGTATTTAAGATTTACATTCGGAGTTGCAACAAGGACGTGAACCCTGACTGACTTCCCACACATGAACACTGCTAAATGTGTTTGATAAACGTCATAATAATATTAATTTGGTTTCAGGGCCTGGGTGTTGTGCACTCATTGTCACACTGTCATTGCTTCTTCTGACACTTGAACCGAACGGCGCCATCATTAAAGTTATTAGTAACATCTGTGCTTTTACTACTAATCAGGAGGGAAAGCCCAGGTTGGATTCTATCAGGTAAAACATTTTTCTCCTCCTCTACCTCCACTTTTGAGTGCGTAAAGCTATTCAAAGTATTAAAATATTTCCCTGGTCGGAGGACCTACCTGTTGTCTGATGGTGGCGTAATCAGCACAGTGTGTGGTTCGGCGTAAAGGTGGCGCACTGAAGCCTTCCAGCCTCATCAGCTCTCCATTGTTGGAGATGTTCCACAAGTAAACACTGGGGTCTGCAAACTGGCTGGGCGTGGTCTCCACCTATGACATGAAGAGAAACAGAAGAAACACACCAATGTAAACATGCAATCATTCGCCCTCTCGCACACTGCGTTTACTTGTTACATACAAATACAAATAAAGGCCAAATGGGGAAAATCAATTGTAAACGATGGTCCTGCGCTGTTTAGCTCAGCTGACAGATGGCAGGTTCTGTGGTTTATGATTAAAAGAGGATTCATCGCCGTGGCTGTTTCTGAGCTGGACTTTCACCATGAAACTGCAAGTTCAAAATATGGTGATTAACATGGTGTAACTTAGAGGAGGAGGAGAGGAACAGCAGCTACTATTTTTTTTTCACTACACTAAATCAGAGAATAAAATAACAATTAAAATAATAATAAAATTTAAAAAAGACTTAGAAAAGTCAAATAGAGCTTGAGTTAAACATAAATGAGATAATGGGCTTTCTTTGTTCAGCAGCAAACAAAACAGGAATTAGTGTAAAAACAGAATGTTGTCTATTGCATTTTGCAGAGTTAACAAAACTTCACACTTCACTAAATATGAGTTAGGTTTATATTGAATCTCTAAACCAAAGTTAATACAACGTTAATGTTTCCTTAAGTTTCTCTATTTGGGAGGAAGTATTCTAGTTGTGTTTCATTCATTATCGGACCTCTGCCCTTTGGCACATTTGACTCTCCACAAACGCACACACAGTACACACACTCCTACCTTTCATCCTCAACACACACACACACACACACACACACACACACACACACACACACACAGTATACCTGTATGGAGTTGGCAGACACCCCCCAGGCAAAATCACATGGGAAGATTCCTTGTGCTGGTCTGTTCTCTGGAAGTTCTGGGAAACCGTTCTTCTGGATGACATTTCTTTAGGAATAATGAATAATCACATCGGTTGCCAAGCTTATCTGTATATATTATATTATTTATTATGAGATATAAACAATAATAAATAAAAATAATAATAAATAATCCACCTAATGAGGAAAAAATTGGATGTTTTCTGCATTTGAGTTGAAGTAGTTTGCTCGGATCCTTGTGATTACAGATAGTTTGAAACAATAATCTGTTATAAAACACGACAGGTGGTCATGAAGCAAGATTTTTAAGAAATCTGTACCGAAGTATTATTCTTACGGTAAAATGGTTAAACTCCCAGATAAATTCTATTTCTGCAATTTTTCAATATTGTGCATCCATGGTCAAAGTCACTCATCACACCATAACACGTACCTGTAAAAGGTGGCAGATGTCTTAGGTTCCCTCTTCATGTCAGGAGTGTTGAAGTCAACATAGTAAAGTCCCCGTCGTATCCCATATTCCCTGTGCCACTCGAAGCCGTCTATGAGAGACCAGGCTGTGTATCCAATCACATTCACTCCATCTATGATGATTGCTGTGTGAAACACGGACAGATTTAAGTCAATACTTTTCCTGACTTGAGATTTCATGTAAAATGGTTCATGTTCATATTAGAAATTAAAAACTATTCATTTGAGTTGTCGGTTCAAAAGTGTCCAAATCTGGATCTTCATGCTGTTGTTGTGAGTGTATGCCGTCTTTACTCACATTTTAGTGCCCCTGCGATGAACCTCTTGAGGTAGTACATGTGTTTCGGGTCTTCTGTCTTGGTATTGCCAAGGACGTACCTGTGATGAGCAGCAGTGAAAACAAGATGTTCCACGACGCAGCAAAAACCAGAACAACACACAAGAACGCAGGCAAATCAACAGACCATCTAAACCTACCAACCACTCTGCACCACAAAGATGGGCGGCTTGTTGTACTCGGCGTTGACCCAGTAGAGCAGCATCCTCAGGTCCAGATCCTCCTGCTGCCCGAACTTCAGGCTGTCGTTGATGAGCTGGAAGCTCAGAGCCGCTCCGTGAGAGAGGGCGAAGAAGTCGGCCGTTCCCCTCACCTGCTCCCTCTCCTCCCGGGTGAAGGAGGGCAGCCGCGAGCCCAGCCTCGCCTTCATGCAGGGAGGATAGTCTCCGTCTATGAACAGCGGCCGGGCGAACCAGCCCAGGACGTGGTCCAGGGAGCACTGGCACTCTCGCAGGCTTTCCAGGCGGGTGCGGCTGGGCTTGATCCAGTGAGAGGCCAACGCCATGGACAGCTTGCCCTGCTGACGGGGTCGGTAGTGGCGGTCATAGAGATGCCAGGCAGCTGCATGGGCCTGGAGGAGAAACAGGCAAAGAAATGATGGGCAGGCAGAGGAGAAGGAGAAGAAGAGGAGATTGGAGATAATGTTAAACAATTGTAAAAGGAGCAGCAGTATACTTTCTTTTATTATATACTTGTACTTTAATAGAAAATCTCCATGTTAGACTTCTTTATTTTTATTACAATACATTTACAATACAATTCAGAGAATATTGCTCCTTTTACTCATTAACTTTACTATAGTTACTAGACCACGTTAATTAAGATTTTCATCCAAAACATAAGATCATGTTATAAAATATTATGAATCTTTATAGATTAAACTATTTAACTGTTTATAAAGACAATATGTTACAACTTAAGAGATCAATATAATAATCTAAAATGTATAATTATAATAAAAATAAAAATAAAAAACCTTCAGCTACAGATCTTCAGGCAAAAAATTATGAAGATTCAATCTTTATTCTTATTTAGGTCACTTTCATAAGCACTACATTGAAATTGCAAACTTTTTCTGTGATGAAAAAGTTATTACACTCTTGCCAAATTCACCTTAAGTAGATTGTGTCCCACCCGGAACGGGAGATCGGGGTCGCTCTTTATCCCGGGAGCGACCACCCCGGTGCCATACCCGTGCCGCGCCACCACGAACGGGTTATCGATGGTGATCCAGTACTTGACATCGTCCCCGAAAGTGTGGAAGCAGAAATCGGCGTAGTCCCTGAAAATCCCCACCAGCTCCGGGTTGCTCCAGCCGCCGAGGCTCTGCTGCAGGTGATCGGGCAGGTCCCAGTGGTAGAGCGTCACCACCGGCTGGACGCGGATCTCCTTCAGCCTCCTGACCAGGGTGCGGTAGTAGTTGGTGCCGATTTCGTTGTGGCTCCCGCGGGTGCCGTTGGGGAAGATCCTGGACCAGGACAGGGAGAACCTGTAGTGGCTGACCCCGAGCTGCCGGATGGCCCGGACGTCGGCGTGCACGTTGTGGTAGCTGTCGCTGCCCACGTCCCCGGTGGCCATCCGGTTCCCGCCGCGCGTAAAAGTGTCCCAGATGGAGAGGCCCTTGCCGTCCTTCTCGTACGCGCCCTCCACCTGGTACGCCGCCGTGCCCACCGCCCACACGAAGTCCCCCGGGAAGGTGTCGTAGAGGAAAGCCTTGTCTCCCGGGTTGGGCAGCCTGCTGAAGCGCCCCCACGTTTTCAACCCGGCGTTGGGCTTCGCGGCGGCGGAGGTGAGGAAGAGTGCGAGGAGGAGGAGGAGGAGGAGGAGGGCGAGCGGTGCGGCCATGGCGCCCGTGGATGCAGTCGCCACGCGTGTCCGCTTTTCGCGGCCGAGCTTCATCCAGCCATGCTCCGAGGGGGGGGGGCTCCCGGGGACCAGACACGGCCAGCTGTGGACCCACCGCGGCGTCGCCTCTCCGCGATCTGTCAATTATTAAGCCAGAGCGCCTGACGCACGGAGGTCTCCGGGCACGGCCTGATGTCGAGAGCCCCAGACCATCAATCCTTCGCCAAGCAGGGACACATTGGTTTCAGGGCAACAGGAGGGACAAATGAGGAGGGGAGAGTCATATTAAATTAATTTCTTTTTTTTTTTTTCACAGTGTGTTTACGGAAGGCCTTAGTTTTGCCTTTTCTTCAAAATGAATAACAGCAGAGTGACCCAGGTGCAAAAAGCCCTAATATGATCTCGGTAACGACATCCTCCGACTGCAGATCAGATCAGATCATAACTGCATTTAAATGTCACATGTCAAGAGCGCAAAAAAAGAAAAAAAAACTCATCTGCATTTCACACTGGATCAAGTTCAGGCAGGAGCGCGTGGGGGCAGAAGATGTGTGTGTGTGTGTGTGTGTGTGTGTGTGTGTGGGGGGGGGGGTTATGCAAACAGCATAGTCAGTGTACCCGGGTGCACCATGGTCACATTACTTCCTTATCTTCCTGCTTTCAGCTCGGTTGCTTGGAAACTCGGGCCTCTTACTGCTGGCCATTTTGGTCCATATAGCACCTGCATGAATATCTGAGTGTGTGTGTGTGTGTGTGTGTGTGTGTTTTGGAATAAAGAAATTCTTGTCAGCTCTCAGCATGAGGGTGAAATCCCAGGTCAACATGGACATTTCCTGGACAGGTAAGCGTTGAGATAGTAAGCCTATAGTATTTTACATCTATACACTTTATAAACTAAGTTTTGAAGTTAATGAACAGTTTGAAATGAATGACAACAACAATAGATTGTGTAGAGCTAAAATGATTGATTAGTCTATAAAAATAAATAAAAATGCCAAACATCCCCTTTTTCCAGGTTCTCCAATGTGAGAATTTTCTGCTTGTCTGTGTTTTATATACTTGTAAACCCAATATAAATGAGGTTTGGACTTTTGGTCTGAAGAGGTCGCCTAGGCCTTTAAGTTTGTGGCGGACATCTTTCATTTTATAAACTAAACAATTATGAATATGGTTTTGAAAAATCCAGCAGTAAATTAACTGCTACATTATTCATAAAGATGAAACTGGGAAATATATCAAAATTTGAACAGTTGTCAAAAGTTCTATTATAATATAAGCCAAACAGTGGCGACCTGTATATATACATTAAAAACACAAATGAGAACAAATCTGAAAATAAATCACAGCCATATCTATTTTTAAATCATGCTAGTTTAATAATGACGGCATGAAAAAGAAGTGTTTGCTTTAAGGGCGGACGGTTTGGTTAAGTGTCAGATAGACAATATTTGTTGATATTATTGCCAAAGAACAGGGACCCAGACTAGTTGCATTAACAGAAGCCTGATCAATGGTGTGAGAAATGTCTTAAATAAATCTGCTCTTCATAGAGTTAGGTGATTCAATCATTACTGTACAATCACATGAGTAATTAAAATGTGTGTACACCTTTTAGACTGTTGGTCCCAGTCAATTACGCACAGCACAGACGCTGATGCTCACTGATGTACTGCTCACGGATAACAGAGGTGAAGAACGTTGTCACTCATTGTGTTTGCCTTGAAAGGCAGGTGGTATATCTGATGCAGGAAAACAGAACAGCATGTGATTATGGCTCATAACCAGGGGCAGAACGTGGCGTGTGGGTGTTTTTCCACCGAGCTGAGCGGCACTGGAAAGTTCCAATCTCAAGTGTACATGCATATGCAATGCAGAGCACTGCTAGTCTCCATATTTAACACAGGAGGAACACCATCAAGCGATCCTTAGCAGCCTGAGAGCACAAACTGTGACGGGACTGTTGTTGTGGTTAAACGTAATGGTGTACACAACGCAAATAATGAAATCGGCGTCCATTCAGACAAAGGGCTGATAATTCTGGCCTTGAAGATGTGGAAAAAGACATGCTAACCAGTAAAATCTCAAACCAAAGAGAAATTGCGTTGTTTAATCAATTTTCAGTTCTCTGCTGAATGGCAGCAGTTGTTGCTTTATAGAAACATTTGGACAGTTCATTAGAAATCCAAACTTTAAGTTGTGTAAAACAATCAAGAATACTGAAGAGTTTAACTATTCAGCCAGTTTATCATTTTTCATCCACATCAAACCTGTAGTGTGAACTGCGTTATGTAAAGCAATACCTTTATTCTTTCTGGCAGGCTCCAAAACCTTTAGAAGCTGTCATTTCTCTTTGTGACGTCTACTTGTGAGTTGCATTTTATTCTTGCATCTTGATTGGCATCTGATGGCACAAATACTGTATAATTCCCTGCTGGTATAAAACAGACAAATACTGTATGTTGATTTCTTGTATTCCAACTACAAAAACAGTGTACCATAAACCCTTACTTTACCTGGGGGCAGTTTCAAAGGCATTGTACACAGGGCAGGCTTTAAAAAGCTCAATTATAGATAGTACAAAAAAAGAAAGAAAAGCAAACAATGTTACTTAACAGGCTCAACCGTCTGACTTGAAGTCTTTCTGTTTTACTTCCTGGTTAGTGTTATACCTGAAGGCGTCACAGTTGATCATGTCGTGGAAGACAAGCAAACCGCTTCATCCAAGACTTCAAAGTGAAATAAAGAGAAATCGAGCATGTCAGGTTTTATAGAGAATTATATTGATACAACGGAGGATCTGACTGGGTGGATGTGAGGCCAAGTTAATCAGCAGTGACAAACACTACAACCACAGCTGCTCATGACTTCCATCTATCAGTAAGTACAAACCTAAAAATGAGACGCACACTACAATCTTCTCCAGAGGCAACTCTACATTTGGACAGGTTTCTGACATTTTTTTAATTTTTCAATACATGGTAAAAAAGGTATTAATATACAGAACTGTAAACAAAAACGCATGTTTTCTTTTGAAGTAAAATGACACAATAAACGTCACAAAAAAAAAAAGATAATGGTTAATCTCTTTCAGTTTTTAAAAGTGTGACACAGAGGGAATGATTGATAAGCAAAATTGCTTTATGGGAGCACTTTAATAATAATATCGGCGGGTAAAGGCTTTTCAGCATCCCCCCAGTCAGCATCAAACACAATAACAGAACATGAAACAGACATAAGAGACTATTTACAAGAGTGATCTTTTTTTGTTTTTCTGTTAAAATTATTTCTACTTAATGTGGCGAACATCATCACAATGCAACAACCCACAGCTGATGATACGGATGTACTGATGTAGTGTGCATGTGGTATATGCAAGTGGGTGAATTTGTGTAACAGTAGGAGCGTCGGCGTATGAAAAGTTTAAAAAGTTCAATGTCCATATTTTCTTTCCTACGTCATTCCTCCACAACTTCAGAGTAGACACGCCGCTTTCGTTTGTACTCCATCATGTTTTAGCTCATCTTCTTCGCCCTGCTGCCTTCTTGCGACCCTAGAGGGGAGCAATAAAAAAAACAGTAGGGTGAAAACTCTGGACAGGAAACTGAACTCCCTTTCACACACGCACTGCAACCCTGAACTTATCTAGACAATACCTGAAGGAGCTCTACGTGTGAATGCAAATGTCTGAATCAGTTGGAGCAGACTTTAAACTGCCAGATCCCTTGTACAAAATCTGTGTAATGTCTGATTGAGCCCATGTGTGAATAGAGCATGTCATCAGCTGGAGAATGGCCGGGTTTATGACTTCCAGCAGTCATCTCTTCTCTCATCCACAGCCGCTACATTTTAAACATGCGGCCGGCGCTAGAAGTGCAAAATGGGAGAGGGGATTTCCTGATTTCTTGTCAAATAAAGCAGTTTTATTTCTGGTGAAAAATCATAAAAACGCCAAATTACAACTGCAGCGTACTTTTTGTGTCACGTCCTGCCTCATGCACCCGTCACCTAAACCAAACCGAGTACTTCCAGTAGGTGATGTCAGGTGTTGTGTGCCAAATGTGTGAAGGGCAACTCTGGACATTGTCCGGAGTTTATATGCAAAATCGGCTCGAGCTCATAAATTCCTCCACACTCCTTCAATTAGTCTAAATGCTCAGATATGATTCCTTTGTGCTTTAAGCACCTTCGGTGTTGGCTCGTCCTCCTGCTCTTCCTCCTCTTCCTCATCTTCCTCCTCAGAGTCGTCTTTAGCAGCAGCTGCCTTCGATCGCCCAGCACGCCTGGATACCACAAAAGGGGATAAACACTGAATCAGAATGCCTCAATTTGTAACAGGGAGACATTAGTAAAATGTAGAAACACGACAAGAGCACATCACCACCTTCCACATATCAGCCAAAGTTAGTAAGAAGCATCTTTGTCTCTCTCTCTAAGATACAGTAATACTTTCAAATGGTCACTTCTGCTCACTACATTCTGTTGCACTTGATGATGAATCATAATCTGTCTCAACTATCACTCAACTACATTCTGTGCTCAAAGTTGCATGTACATGGGTATCCATAACTTGCATAATAAGAACTGTGCAGATTAATGAATACGTTAAAAAAACTAAACAAAATTTCATGGCCTTTTTCAAGAAATCTGGAAAATTTCCAGTAAGCAGAATTTGTTCTAGGAAAGGTTTTCTTAATAACAATTATGCTAGTCTGGTCCTTTGCGGTTACTTCAATCACAAAGCCGGTGTGTGCGTCTTACACTGGTTTCTTGGCAGGTGGCTGAGCTGATTTGGGTGGACGTCCTCTCCTCTTCTGCGGTGTTGACTCCGCTGACTCTGAGCTGTTGAACGAAGACAAAATGCAAACGACACCAAACTTTGAGTGAAAATATTGCTGACAGAAATGTCGGTGCCAACAGCAGATGTTATTAGTGAAGCTGATCCAATATCTCTGTAAGCATTTACTGCATACAGGAAGATTTTTCTGTTTCTTACCCTTGTGGTCGCCGCGGGGCCCTGGCTTGCCTTCCTCCCTTGGTCTTCAACTCCATATTTTCACTGCTCCCATCATCCTCTTCCTCCTCTTCCTCTGCTTCCTCCTCCCCCCTTTCCTCTTCCTCCTCCTCCTCCTCATCTTCTGGTGGAGGAACTGCCTTCTTTCGCCCCCTCTTCCCCTTGGAAGGCGTGTCCTGACTGGGAGCAGCAGACTTTGGAGGCCGGCCCCTGCGTCCTTTTTTTGGCGGGCTGTTCTGTTCGTCCTCTGGCCGATTGTCCTCGTCCCACTGGTCCTCCGTCTCGGCCACTGCGGTTGTGTTGGCTGCCGCCTTCTTGCGTCCACGCTTTGGCTTGCTGTCTTGGTCGTCGCTGGAGGTCACGCCACGTTTGCGACCACGGGGCTTTTCAATATCCTGTAAAAGAATGAACAAATGGTTGACACGGGCTGGTGGGCGTCCTGCTGTAGCTGTTTGCTTCCTGTGAAGATAAACTGCAGTTTCCTGTGAAACATGTGAAACGTATGTAACATTGATATTATTTGATAAAAAATACCTTTATTTTTGACTAAAAACACAAAATGATGTACACATTAGGTCTGTAGGCTATTTTTGATTATAGTGTACACAACATGTGTTTGTTAATCATATCTTGACTTAAATCCGGTGGGTGTTTGCACAGTAGAATCAAAACAGAGAGACACAAGGGTTTATGCCTGGCAACACTTAACAGGATCACAGCAACATGCCCATTTTTACTTGTCCTAAATTACTGTGTCAAGATGATGTTCTGTTCATTTGTGCCGTCAAACTATAGAACAGATTAAGAAAAAGTACATTTTTCATTACTTATATTTACTTAATATTCTACAGATCTTCCATTAAGATCACATTATATACAAAAGCCTTTTTATTTGTGCCTGTTTATCCTACTGGTGTCATGGGTGCTCTTATCAAAACCAGATTACAATATTAAGAAGGAAATCAAGCTTCATTTCTTGGAAATAGAGTTGTGCAAAAATGATAAAAATAACAATCCCAACGATCTTTCCAAATAGGAGGGAGGGACATTTTCAAGAGGATTACGGCTGTGAGATTAGTTTAGTTTAGAGATTAGTTTGGAACAAATAACTCATTAATGTGATATTTTCGGGGTGATTACTGAAGCGTTCAAGCGTTATTTACACACAAGATGTGGATATTATGACCAAGCAGATGTTAATTTTTACTCTGATATAAAACACAAATAACAAGCAGCTGAATACTGAAAAAAAACAACAACACTGAAGCTCTGTTGCTATCATAATAACCAAGTTATGGCAAGTAGATATTGTATCAGTATATAAAGAGGTTTTAATACCTTGTCAGTGCTGTCTGCTCTCTTTAGGGTGATGTCCTCGTTTTCACTATGATCCATTTCTGTGCTGTCATGCCTGAAACATAGCAAATATTAATTAAGCATGGTAAAGGCTGGTTGACATCAGGATTTGAATGTGGGTTTGCAGGTCCCCCCTGTGGCAGGGTGACACTTTACAGGAGTGTGTTTGTGCATTACATGTCTTGTACCTGGTCTTGCTGCGTTGTGGGGAGCCTGGGTTGGACGAGGAGTCCTCGTTGCTGGCAGTCTCCATACGAGAAGCTTTACTCTGGAGCTGTTTCCCCGCCGACGACAGTGGCTTGTTTACTGCACCCAAAACATTAGCTGACTTGGGCTTGAGGAGCGAGAGATGACAGGGGTTTGAGTTGGACAATGAAATAAAAAAAAAGCCAACTTTACCATTTCAGAGGTTTCATTAAACTTACCTTTCCTGGTGTGAAGAAGGCTTTCATCTCTGGTGGGAGATAATTTTTTGTGTTGCTGAAATTCTGAAACGCAGACCAATCTTATGTCAGAGTGCTTGTTTGTATAGAGAGAAAAACAAAAAAACAATAACAAAAAAAAAAACCTGAAACACAAGCTGATTATGAGGAGAAGGTTTACTACTGCCAAACAATCCCATTAGTCAAAATGTGTGACAGCTATGTTGATAATTCCTCTTGAAACAAGTCCACGTTTACACAAAAAACTGGGGTGCAAACCCTAAAAACAAGGTTACTGCCAGCTACCACAACCAGGAAAAAAGTAATTTGTGTTTCTTTTAACACTTTTGCATGTGCACTTTGCAAAAAGTTGAATATGCCTTAGTACCCGTAACACTTAAAAGGACCTTTCAACATTGACCCATCATACAAAGTCAAAGAAAAGAAAATGTTTTGCAGATGTTATATGCAGCTCAGCTTTTTCCATTAATATACATATAAAAAAATAACAGAAAAGAAACTGCATTGCTGGAAATAAAATCTTTTAAGATTTTCTAGAAAATGCTTTGGGGTGCAGACACTAACCTTGTCGGGTTTCGTGAAGAAGCCCGTGGGCAGCACAGGGTCTTTTGGGGATTCCAGGCTGTAGGTGGTGCTCTTTGACATGATAATGTTCATGGCTACGTCACACACTGTGTAGAGTTTCTGTACA
This sequence comes from Lateolabrax maculatus, assembly GCA_031216445.1. Lineage (NCBI taxonomy): Eukaryota > Metazoa > Chordata > Actinopteri > Acropomatiformes > Lateolabracidae > Lateolabrax > Lateolabrax maculatus. Next base: position 11,647,296 of record CM062197.1, on the reverse strand, counting down.
GGGAAGACATAAACCTTTGGTCAGCAGAATGGTACTTAGGATGGCAGAGCAGTGAACAAATATGTACTGTCCATATATTATATATTCAGTGTAGTCTAAGATGTAATGTGTACCTCATTGGTTTTGGGATCGCTGGGGGCCTGAGCATCTTTTGTCTGTTTGATATTTTCCACCATTTTCCTTATGAAGGCGTGGCTGTTGTTCTCATTCTTGGCCATGATAATCTCAAGGACAAACCACAGAGCCCTAACAAGGAGGGGAAGTTTGACATCAGCATACCGGACTTTGAATTCTAGGCATCATTTTGGAGCATTTTCTTTTTGAGTTCTTAAGAGTCTTAAAATAATTGGATACTGCAGATGCAATTTATAAGTAACATAAAATACAATAGGAATAGCACAGAGTATTCTCTGTGGGGGGAGAAAAGGTTATTATTCAGCACTTGGTGTTTTTATAGCCAACATGGCTAAAAATATGACTATACGCAAACACCAGGTTGTAATATTCCACACTGATGTAAGCGTTGGCATTTAATTCATTATATAAAAAGTGCATTCCTCAAGTATTCTTTTATCAACAGCTTTTCTACTTACTCTTTAATTTCTTTGAGCTGTTCGATGTCCTGTACTTTGACGTAGTCAGGGTCATGTGCCAGCAGGTGGATGGTGTAGGGCACCACATACTCCGGCAGCAGAGAGAATAGCTTGTCTGTTGGCACACACAAGGTAAATATTACATACACACAACAGTGCTAATATTTACTGCCATATGCACTGAGGTGAACTATAAAGGAAAGCAAAAGATCTAATTAATTCCTTTTTCTTCTGGCCAATTTCTTTTTAATTTCCTCTTTACAGTTACATCACTTATTTCTATCTAAAGAATAGACAAACAAATGTCAGATTTCATTGAAAATTGTCATTTTGTTCAGTTTCTTTACCACTGATGGCGGCGTGCTGTTTGAGGTACTCTCTGCGTATGTTGACATTTTTCACCAGGCACTGGCGAGCGTGAGCCCTCCTCTCCTTAACAGGGTCCTTGGCACACAAAGCAAAAACTGCCATGTATTCAAGAGGCAGACGGAGGCGACACAGGCCCCGGTGGAGCTTCTGGGAAAAACACTGTCGCACCTGGTAGCACTCATCCTAGAGAGCGAAGACAAAGACGCACAGAAAACAGGGACAATGATTAGGAGGAGATGGGTGATGAAATGGTTCAGAGAAACATGGGGAGGGAATGTAGAGGTGGTGTTTGAGAGAAAATTATAACCGATGGGGGTGCATCATTTCGAAACAATATAAAATCAAGACTGTAAAAACAAAAAACAAGATAAAAAGAGCCCTAAAACTACCATGAGCTTTGAATCAAAAGAGGAGACTTGTTGCGGTACTTACATTGATGACGAGAGAGCACAGCTGATATTGCTCCAGCGTGATGATTTCGTGATAGCAGGGCTCCTGCGCAAGCTTCAGCAGGGCGCACGCCGCAGCCAGCCGCAGCCTCGACATGTCTGGTTTACTGGTGGACGAGGGAAATGAGACAAGAGTAAACAAGGATTCTTTGTACATCTGCATGTGTTTTTGATTAAAGCAACATCCCCCTAAGGTCTAAAATACTCGTTAAAAACGCTTCACTGAAAAGGATTACAATCTGAAGACAAAGCTTTCTCTGAGCTGTTCAAGAGGCCGACACACACAGGACCTTAGGTTTGTCCAATAAAGGAGGATAAGCTTCGCCGTTTACCCCATCCTGCCCTGCTCGGTCAGGTCTCCATCACTGTGTAGAATAGCAGTCAGCATCCTCAGGGTGGAGTTGCCCGATTTGCTCTGGTTGTTCTTCACTCCTAGTAACCACCTCACCATCAACTTTATGCCCTGGATCTGAATTGAGAAGGGTGAAAGGTCAAAAACCATCTTTGGGGCAATAAAGCTGCTGGAGTTACAAAATGAAGAATCAGGGAAACTGTCTTCACATTTACTTATTAAGGTATAAACCAAGACTGTGATGATATGATAATTAACATAACAGAGACATAGCTTTCTCTGAAACTATTCTTTAGATTAAAAAAATAATAAATAAAAAAAGATCAGAAACACCCAGCGGTAAACTGAAGTTTGTAAGAGATACATGCAGGTTCACAGCAGACCTTGGCCAGAGTCTCCGGGGACACTTCATCATCAGGAACCCAAAGTTTAGTTGTCTTCTTGCCTGGGATCTACAGACAACAAATAATACTTTAAGACTTACTTCACATGATATGAACAGACAGACAGCAAACATACTGAACCTAGAACTGTGGTAAACCGTTTGTGGGACCTCGGCACAGTACTGTTTTCCCCCAGAGACTTCTATTAGTGGAAATGTCTTTAAACAAACACTGGACATTTGCTGAATGACAAAAAGGAGCCAATAATGTGTGTACCCTGTCGTTCATGAGAAGATCCTTCACAATGAAATTGGCGACTAGAGATTTGAGCGGTGCAGCAAACTGTTCTGGGGCCAGCTGAGCCAGGTGACCCAGGGTTGTCAGAGGAGTGATAAGCTGCTCCAGGTTAGCTGGGTCCAGGCCTTTGTGCAGAGGCTGAAGAAGAGTAAACACATAACATTTCATTGACTGTTCTATCCGGGGTCAGACATGCAGGTCTGCCAGTCTACAAAAACATGGACATCCCATTATATCTGTTGTCTGTCCAAGATTTGGAAGGAAATGGCTCATTTATGATTCTTAGTGCCACAGAAATTAGTTTTATTATTTCATTTCCAGGATATACTTCATGTAGTTGAAGTGAATATTGAGTCCACATTTACATATATTTCTAAATATTTTAGGCACATTTATCAATCTTATCTGATTCTGCACAAAAGGAGAACAATAAAATTAAATTAAAAGAACACAACAAATGTAAAAGGCTTTGCAAAGTGTATCATACACATGATTTGTGTATCAAGTTCTCTTTTCTTTAACGTGTAAAAAAGTATAAAACACCAAAGAGATGGGACTGACTGACCTCAAAGATTTGGGCGAAGTGTGTGTCTCTGTTGGTGAACATGGCGTTGATGCAGTGGATGGCATACTTGGCCTGGCGAGGGGGGCCTCTCTTGGCTTTGGCCTGTAGTACCGGCAGCAAAACACTTGGGGGAGCAGGCAGGAGAACACCATTACAAACCATACAAAGTATTGTCATAAATCATAGAGTGCAGAATGCTCAAAGTGAGTGTTTCAGTCGAAAATAAATATGAATAACCAGTGATTTTTATGTATTATTAAAACACCAGAGTGACTGCATACATCTTGCTGTAAGCTAGAGAATGCATGAAAGCATCAATCAGGCAATGAAACGTACGATTTGATGTGAGGAAAACTCTCTTCCATCTTGCTGCCTGTATTCTTGAAGATTTGCAGCGCAGCCTCTGCGACCTTCTCGTCATCCATTTTCAGACAACCCAACAGGGACTCGAATGTCTCAGCAGAGTGGAACGACACCGGGTGTGTGAACGACAGCACCTGCATGGGATAAAAAAACTAAGGGTCAAACAGCTGGATCATGGACATCTAAGAAATATTTCAATAGTAATCACTGAAATCATCACAAAAACGGTTGAATATATTTTAAGCAAACTACAATTGGTTAAACACAAGCTCACTGGAAAGATTTGAGACTTTCTGTCATTATTATTTAATGTGTTGTGTTTGTACCACTGTAATGACAGCTGCTGCCAGTCCCACCTCAAGGGATAACTGCAGGGGGGCATTATCAATCACTGAATGTTAATTTTTTAACAAATAGTATAAAGCAAAATAGTATATTTATTTCACTGATTACTAGAGTTGCAGGGGTCAATTCAAAGAAACACCCCAGCAGCAGAACTGACAAGACCCTTTTACCCTATAAGCATTTTATTTTTGGTTAAATGGAACAAAAACATGATAATGAAATGACAACCTAGTATTCATCATCACATTTTGTAGATAGATGCAGATATCCAGAGAAGAACCCAGCTGATGTTTGTTTTTTTTTACCTTCAGCAGTTCCAGCCCTGCTCTGATGGCCTCTTCGGTGGGGACGCCCTCCTCCTCATCATCAGCTGTTCCATCTATAGATTTGTTAACCTGTTTTATCAAAGCACTGATAAATGAAAGAGAGATAAAAAAAAAAAAAAGTCAAACACTGCATAATTTAATTAAATATCACCAGCATTTGTATTACTTTGTATTAATGTGATGACTTAAAAGTTTGTGTTATGGGGTTTCCACACACACAAACATATCAGCAAGTTAAATTTAAGACTTTTTAAGACATTTTAATGCCACCGTTTAATTAAATTTAAGGCCAATTTTGCAATAAAAATAAACACTAAACGTCCAAATGGTGTAAATAATTATATAGTCTATATAGTATATATTAAAATTATAAGTAAGGCAAAATGACAATACCTGGTTTACTGAAAACATTTCTCCAAATACTTTTATTAGTGTAAAAAAATAAAATAATGTATTCCTTAGTGATATTAATCGCTACAATTGTCTTACAGCCAGACTCAGACTCTGAAAAGAGGCTTTATCAAGATGGAGTGCCAATGTGTATGCTGAAAGTCATTTAGACCCCTGTATTTTAAACATTTCAAGGACCCTGACACGGTACCTGATGGACTCTGTGTCGATGTGTACAGGAGCAATTCTCTCCAGCAGGAACTTGACCATTTCCAGGAATGGATTGCTGGGCTGTTTGGGGCTGCCAAGCTTTTTGGTGATGTCTCGCTAAAAAGGTGACAAGCAAATAATACAAAAAAATTATTAAAATAATGACAGTGTAATGCAGAAAAACTGACACTTAATTTTTAGACTCTCTAAGTACTTATGGTTCTATAGGACTGGTTAGGCCCAAAGAATCTTAACGTTATACTTTACCTGTTGGTCTAAAATACATACTTATGCATTAACAGAATATAGCAGCATTCATGGGAACTGCGTTGATGAATAAATTAATATCCAGTAAAACTCTTTACATACAGCATGTGAGCAAACAGTAATCCAACTAGAGTGACTCAATGTGTGTCTGCAGTCAGATATTGTTAATACAGGCAGCAGAATTCACTATCAAATAACATTAAATGATAAAACTGATGTGAACATGTATCAGTAGATTCACTGTTAGGAGCGGGTCTGAGAAGGCCTTGTCATTGAGGCTTCAAAAGCAAAAGTAATTTTAAAATCCAATTTATGCTTATTGTATCAATTAAAATAAAAACAAAGCCAGGGGAGGAAGGACAGAATTTCATTTAGAGGGCACTACACTGTGATCTCAGACAGTCAATACTCACCACACAGACTTCTGCTTGCTTGCAGGAACAGGAGGGGCTGACCAAGGTTTCCAACTGGTCTCTGATCCGCTCGTCGTCATCCAGGACCTGAGCCAGCTTCTTCACAAAGTCCTGAGCCTTGCCCGGGTCCGGCAGGTTCCCTATAGACACACACAATTTAAAGCTGATGTCTACAATCAATAGATTTGAAACAAGAGAGGTTAGGTCATCCTGTTTCTGCAATTTAATGGAAAATTTTGTTTTTGTTGTTCTTAGGCTATGCTAAGTGGCATTATAAGTAAGTATTTCAAACAACTAGATACAAGTTTTCTGAAATAAATGAGATTTGTGGATCTTAATTTTAATACATCTGAGATCCCTTACTTGTAATCACCATGACTTTGGCGAATACGGCCTTGCTCGACGCGTCAGACTACACCAAGAGAAAAAAAATAGTTAAAAAACATTAGACAATGTTGATGATATTATAATATAAGCTTTCAAGTGTTCTTCAGTCAGATTTACCTTGGGTTTTTTGACCAAGTCTAGCAGGTCTTTGACATGATGTCTCAGCAGATTCTGGCACTTCCACATTTCATTCAAAGCTCTGAGAGGCACGCAGACGGAGGAGTCAAATGATGGAGAGGGAAACAAATGATGAGGACTAATAGAAGTAGTACAGTAGGAACATTTCTTCCAGACAGTTCAAAGTCAGTGTTATCTTAAGACTGAATTTCATTGGTAGGTTTCTCAGCCCATCAAAAAGTCACATTTTTGCCACTGTCTTGATCTTATGTGTGAGAAATACTTACTTGACAGCATTTGTGTCCAGAGTGGCATACAGGTAGTAAAGACACTTCATCCTCTCAGTGGTTTCCAGGTTGTGAGGAACCATGTACTGGGCAAAGACCCGCTCCACTAGCAACCTGTGCACACGAAGGGAAAGATTTAAAAAAGGAGAAACTTACAAATTATTAAAAAGACGATTGAAATGTAGAATATCCTCCGAAACTAACTTTCCTCTTTAAGGGTTTGAGCTGAGAGTCCTGACAGTCAATAAGCTACTATTAGATTTGTTTAATAGGTTTATCAGAGATGAAGGCGGTTCGGAACAAAGTGCCATTGCACATTTGGAAAAACCCAGCAAAGGAAAAAGGGGCACACAAAATCTATATTTATAAAATTCCCTGTTGAATTATTTTCCCCCCATCATCAAACATTTATGTATGAGTGAGATTACAGTCTCTCACTGGCAGTGTCCAACCAAATAAATCAGAAATCATCTAATAAAATAGATTGAAATGATTTCTCATCGTCCAGGTATAATCTCACATTTTAATACCCCCCTTTTAATACATTTTTAGACCTTTAATTTTGGATAATCAAATTTCACATGTTTTAGAAGAGAATTTGCTGAGTATGCACAAGTATTTCAATGCTGTCCTGCTTAACTTTGTTGCGCACATTCATTCACACACTCAGGAACAGTCTGTTACGATACCGACGTTTCCTGTTGGCAGCTGAGCAGCTCCACTGCAGCAGAGTGATTCAAAGGATAACTGCACTCTCAGACACAGTTCTACAGTCAGATCTGAGACTATGGTATTTCGAGTTGTGTGTTTTGTCATTTAGGCTCCCCCAGAGAGCCATAACATGGCTCACTGGTGTGTTATTGTTGAAAACACACCAAAGTTTCTAGTTCAAATTGAAGCAAGAGATGCTGCAGTGTGTGTTTGGCTGCTCAGATGACTGTTTTACCTTACGGTGCCCTGAGGCTACTGTGGGTGTTCAAAGTGGTATCTATTCTTTAAGGGTATTTTTGTAGTTTGAGTCTAAAGACAAGCCTTTGCTCAGATTTTACTGTTTGTGTTTGAGACACTGCCAAAGTCTGCTGTAAAGTTTCTCAGTGTGATGTCATTATCTATATTCAACTGCTTGTCCATGGAACAACACAAATTAATCAAACAAAATGAAGTGCAGTAATGCAAGGTGCACTGCGAATAGCTCAAGGCACACACAAGCTGTGGTAGAGCAAATTAAGAGCAACTGATTCAAGGAACTCACTGAGAGTATAATCAGCACCTTTTTTGGAAACTTACCTTTTAAAACACTTACCCCCAGGTATTAAACACTTTATTGAAATTCATGAAGTTTTTTACTTTTCCTATGTTTTAATATAACAAACAGACACACAAACCTGTCATCGATGCTGTTCTGGTAGTAGATATGGAGCAGCTTGTCTTTGATCCAGGAAATCTGTTTAGACGCCTCCCTCCCTCCCTCTCCCTGTAGAGAGTACTTCCTGTAGATCGATGCCAAGCCCATCATGGCCTCCTTACGTACACGCCACTGATGAAGAAGGACAGGAAAGGACAGAGTGATAGACATTCTCAATCAAAACAACTAGTTAAATGACAATATGGGAAGACAAAGTGGACATAGGCCCCCAAAATAAAAACTGTCATGCAACTAGGGTTTGGCGATATCAACACTGATCGCAATCTGCCATTTTCTTAATAAGAATATTAGAAACTTTGACATACTGTCATTAAGCTACATTGTTTGACAAAGTAAAAATAAATACAAATTAAATCACAGAAACAAAGGTGTTACTAGACAAACATATTGCAATGCTCTAGGAACGGACCGCTTTCCGTGCAGGACGCAACAGCAACTGTAGACATCGAGAGCTGTTGTGGATAACGAGGTAACAAGACATCCGGTGGTGTGGAAATACTTCAGTGGCCAAACGGGGCTTTAAGTAGTCAAAGTGGTTGATGAGAAAGTCCAAAAGGCAGCAAGGCTAATGCTACTTTAAAACCAACACAAAACAGATAGGTGCTGTATGTTGCTATTAAAGCTGAAAATATGTGCCAAAAAGGCGGGGGGTTCCACAAACCACACGCATCACCTGAAGCATCACCATCTACTAAATCACGTAGAGTGCAAGTGTTTACACTCTGCTAATGCTTTTTTAATAGCAAAAAAGGTAGTGCTGACAGATAACACTGAAAAAGAGTGATTTTAACATTTCACACTGTGTGATTCATCAACATTTAGACTGACAGAAGATTTTTTTTTTTTGAATAAATGAATAATTGTAACTGGATTTTCTGTTTGCATTCTTCTGAATCTAATATTAGGTAATTATAATAAACAGAAATAGTGACTTAATTTATTTTGGGATAAATATCGATGCCGACTGGTATGAAAAAACGCAAGAGTGGTAAACTGTTTGCCACATCACCCAGGCCTACATGCAACGCACCGACACACACTATGAGAACAGATATACACTTCCAACAGTACACAAATTGTGCCCACTTACTCTCTTGTCCAAGGTCCTTTCCTTTACAAAATTGAGCAGTGCATCATTGACTAGCGACAAGTCCTTCTTGGCAGCAGTTACTATAGAGACGATGACATCATGGCGGATGGCCTCCTCTGGGTCATGTGATCTGACCCTCAAAAATTCTGGGAAAGGAAACAGGAACAAATGAGTAGGATGTGAGAACTGGCCACCTGTAACACAGACAAAATACTCTGCAAATGATTTTAATTTCTTTTAAATTACACACTTGAAAGGAACAACAATAAGCTTTTAATTTATTATTTAGAGCTTGTAAGTGGCCCATGGAGGTTATCACCTCCATATGGTGGAAATATACCTCGGCACGGATTGCAGTGGGTTTCATGCTGATAACTTCTCATCATACAAGAGCAAGTTTCTGAAAACATTATCGGATTAGAAATCAGTGCATTTCAGCTGATTTACCTGTGAGGTCTTTGGCCAGGTCTGGGTGGTTCATGAGACAATGACTGGCGAACTTAACACACTCCAGCCGGATAGGCACATGGATGTCATTAAACCTTTTGGGAAAAGAAATTAACGTTAATGGCAGTAACTCTGCCACACACACAAACATAAATAACACAGCAGGTATTTGCTGCATGCACATATTATTTGTCTACAAGCTCTTGTAATGGAACAAAGTCATAAACCAAGAAACAAATCAACATAATTTCAAACCAAATACAGCAAAGATAATTTCTTAAACTATCAAAAAGTGTGTGTTTAACAGTCATTCCCTTGTCTTAATTTGTCAAACATGAATGAAACTACAAACACTATATTACAACAACTCGTTTCGTATAAATCCAAGAAAGAACCACCAACATTAAGAAACTATAAGTGCATGTTGAAAAAAAAAAAAAAAAAAAAACCCTTGAAAAGTATACAGACTTTTCAAGGATCTGCGGATGCCATAACCACAACACTGAAACTCACCTGCCCAGGTAACACTGCCAGAGTGGTTTGTTCTGTGCAGCCAACTCAGAATCCTTTGCTCCAAACATCTTAGCAAGCAGCTTCACCACTTGCAGCCTCTCATCATTATCATTACTCTGCAGAAAGAGAGGGAAGGAGAGAATGGACAGACACGCCAAGTCATTTACATTAACTACATTGGCAACATTACCATTCTCATAACAGACAAATGCAGCAGTTTCTTTGGTATCAATCTTGTTTTAGAATGAGCGGAGAAGAAGAGGAAACAGCAGAGACACTGACTACATTTACATGCACACTAATATTCCACTACTATTCCAAATATGACGATATTATGAATTTGATACGGGTCATGTAAACCGCATAATCCGTTTAGATATCCGAGAACGTGGGATATGCCTGTATTCATCGGGTTTTAGGAGCATTCTTTGGACATGTATACAGCACATTCAGGATATGCGTCTCAATTGGTGTTTTTACCACAGTGTGCGACACAGCCTTTTACCAATTTACGGTCAGCTCTGTACCTTGTAAACAAACTAACTAGCCGGCTAGTTTGCAAGGCTGGGGTAGCAATACATGCCCAGAAGAAGATCCAACATTTCTGATCGGAAGGGGAAAACACACCTACCTAAACATTTTGAAAGACTTTGATAAACAGGTTTTGTCAGCATAGGCGTAGGACGCACGTCATTGCACGTAAACGGGAATATTAGTGGAATATTAGTTTTCATTAGCCATGTAAAGAGCTTAGTAGGAATATTGTCTTTTTTGGAATAGGGGCAGAAACCAGAATATGTTCACTGAGAAATAAAGACAAAAGAAGACAAGAGGTAGGAGGTGGGAAGTGAAGAAAGGAGTGAGGACGAAAGAAAAACAGCAGGGAGAGAAAACAAGTGAAAACAGAAAAAGAGGAAAAGAGTGAGGGTGAGACAAAGAATGAGTTAGCATGAGGGAGAGAGCGAGAGAGTGTGTAGTCTGTGGGGGAGAGATTTTATCGCAGCTATTATTTTGAGGAGACAGCAGTGATCTACACTCCCTCTGAACAGTTAATGAGCGTTATCCATCAGCAGGATGCCTTTATGAGACACTGCAGAGGCAACATTATGCTGACTGGCTGACTGCTTTATCTTTCTAATATGAATCAACAAACCTGCAGAGAAAGTGAAAATGGGAAATTCTGTGGGTAATAGGTCAGTGAATTCAGGTTTTTAGTCTGGTGTGTGGATAAACTCATAATTGCTGCTGCTTCCATCTCTACAACTGCTATTAATGTTGCAACCACATTGAATTAATTCATCTGTCAAATGTCCTTATAAAGCGCAGTAAGGTGTATTGCACAAAACAATTATACTAACAACATGACTTGACAAATTTAGGACGCTAAAGGATCCGTACAGGCACACTCATTTATAAACATTACAGGTTGAAAATCCACCCAGCAGTTTGGTGTTTCAATATTTAACTGAAACAGTGTTTTTCTATACCTTGAGCTTAAACTCGAGCTGCGGCAGCACAGAGAGCAGCAGATGGCTGTCTATGTTGTAAAGCTCCAAGATGAGGTCAAAAACGTGTTCAGACAGATCACTGACTGAGGTCTTTCCCAGCATCAGCACCTGGTTGAAGAACTGATGAAGGAGAGAGAAGAAGGAATAGTGGTTACTGATAACCCATCCAGCACAAATATCTGGATGCATAACATGTTCAACAGCTGATTTTAAAGTTCAACGCATCACTTATCTCCATCATTTGCTCAGGTATGAACCTCTTGCAGTGCCAAGACATTTCTAGCATGACTGGCCCTGGTTCCAATGCTCTAGCACTGTTAGTATCATGCTTTTCACATTAGGCTACATGAAACAGACTTTTAAGCTACACTATGCACCATTTTACCTATAACTGTTACAGCCCTGAAAAGTATAATTTCTGAATTTTATGACCATTACAGGGTGTACACAGGGTTTTCAGAGGGCTTATGTGCTGTGCAGCTCTAGCACACCTGAACCAGCTGATGCCCAGGCCTTGATTCAACAGTAAGGGCTGGTGAGTTACTACTACTATTGTTGTGTTATTGATTTATTTTCCACTGCTCTGGGCCAATAAACTGATGGTGATGACAGCAGTGTGTACGGTAAATGGGCAACCCCGAAAACACTTATGTTATGGATCCACAGTGTATAGAAAATTAACATTTATAACACAGAATAGTACTTAAGAGACAGTGTTCTTGTAAGAGCAACCAAGCTATTTGGAGGTCAATTGTGTGACGAACATGTTTTATCAGTGCTTATTCCCGCAAGAATGATTCATTGCTAGCCTACTTTCTTTCTCCAGATGCTCTCCACATTGTTTTTACGTTCAAACGGTATGTGTGGCTCAAAAATGGCAGGGAAAACCCTGGTACATACAGTAACTTCAAGGTATCTAGTGTTAGAAGCAGAAAACTAATCTCCATTCACCCATACATATAAAAAAGGTATAAAGAAAAAATAAACAAACAACAGTGTGTAAAAGATTTAATCTTACATTGGTGATGTAGGGTTCAATAGCTTGAGCAGTCCTCTTCAGCAGAGCTTTGGCCAGGTCATATGCTTGTTTATTCAAATTCTAGACAGAAAAACAATGGATGAATACAAAATAAAACAGCCGGTCAGAGAATATGTTCAGACAGATGACTGGGTGACAAAAACATTACATATAACGTGAAAAATAAGGGTGTAGTCCATCATTTCTTGTTTTTCACTTCCAATAATCCCATTAGGATTATTGTAGCAGGCACAGATGTCCATGGATTTTTGTGCACTAACTCTTACGCTGCTTTACCTCTTCTCACCTGCAGGGGTCTCATTGAATTACAGGGTATGGACAGTGATATTGGCCTCAGTCTACTGACAAGATCAACTCACTTCAGACTGTCCGTTGCTGAGCCATTTCTATTTGTAACAACAGTCATAGTGGGACTATGTGTGTATGTATGTGTGTGATATAAATATATATTACTGTGTGCTGCTTTTTGTTTGATCGTGCCTGCCGAGTGCACGTGCATCCACGGATACCTTGTGTGCTGGCACCAGATTGACCAACACGGTATCCAACAGCTCCTGTGATACAGTGTCTCCCTCGCAGATGATGGAGCTCATCAGGTCCACCATATGCATGTGCACCTTCTGGTTGTGGCCGTTGCTAGGGAGACGAGGCAAGAAGGGTCAAAAGGTCAAAGACGGCACCACCGCATAACTCAAAATATAATATTCCACACTGGTTCCTTTTGAGACAGCAACTTTTAAGAGTGACTGGGTTTAAATCGAAATAATCCTAGCTAGTATTTAGAGTGTGTACACCGCCCCTTCAGCACACAAATCTTTTTAGTGCACCCATGGCGGAGATTGGATTTGCTGGCATCAGGCATTTTGTAAGGATTCATGTTTTTTTTCACTTGCTGGATCCCTCATTTTGAAAACAAACTGGCCTCACACAAACAGACTGAAATGCACTGATCACTCAGAGGGTGGGTGTACTAGCTCATAATGATCTGCATGACAGCGGGAGGTAAAGCTTATTACCTAGATTTGTATCTGAGCAACTGCAGTCCTCACCACTGCAAAGCATTACTAGTCTCATTACCTCCCATTCACTGAAAGTGTCACTTACACACACGCACGCACGCACACACACACACACACACACAAACAAACATGAGCACTGCATACCCCCACACCCTCAAGCTCACTGCAAATATTTCAAATGGAAAGCAGAGCTCTTTAGATTCTTCCTACATAATAAGAAAAAAAAAAAAAACACTGTGCTGGCACAACCTTGACACACACAACCACAATTTTGTTCCAATGGCAAAGAGCCAAATTCTGTACTGCAGAATTCAGCCCTCAAGGTTGTGTTCAGCAGAGTGAAATTGAAAGCGGGTTAGGAGGAAGGAGAGGAGAGGGGGTAGGCCAATCAAACAGAAACAACTGGACTGTTGCGGTGTTGTTTCATGATGTAGCAGCAGAGACAGATCGGGGTGTTAGAGAGGGCTACAGGGGCTCATGTCTGTCATTAGGGACTGCCGCAGCCAAAAAAAGGAGGGAAAAATAAATGCTGGGCACACATACCCACACAATACACCATGATGAAATCAAATATTACATTGTGGTGGGCTTTGATAAAAGGACTTACTTGATGACCTGGAAGAGTGTTCTGTAAAGCTGGGTGAATATCTCATTGCTGTCTTCAAGCTCAAAGCAAATATTGTAGGACTTCACCCATGCAATGTTCTGAACAGAAAGAGAGGAGGCAGGACATTAGTGACAATGCAGATGCAAACTAGGGAAGGTGAAAGAAGAATGTCGTAAGTGGGGGGCGAAGGACAGCCATGTTTCGTTATTGGTTGACTTTAAATAGAAATCTTGCAAAAAAAAAAAAAAACAACCTAATTTCCTGCAACCGGATTTTTTTGGACACTTGGGGGCAGCGAAAACAAGTATCATTACGTTTAAGTTGTTATGGCAAAACTTGTTAGCAAACAGTTGCTTACACATCCTGTAGTTATTGGGCAACATTTGCATTCATTTGAAGTTGTGTTTATGTCCACCTGGTGAATGTAAGTCCAACATCCTTCCTCTATGAACTCTGTTTTTGGTCTCTACCAACTGTTGAGGGAACTATCTGGCTTTTTAGCTGCTAAATGCTCCATTATATTCACCAGCTAGCTGCCAACTGTGCCTGTCTGCCGCTGAGCTATGACGAGTGAGAGTGAATCAAACAACAGTAAATTTGTGGCTGGACAGCAAAACAATGAGCTGAAACTCACTATAAATCTCTGTGAAGCTGAGGGGAGCTGCAGATTCAGGTGATGGGTTCATCACTATAAGAGACACCTCTCCCATTACACACTGTCAGTTGAAACATTATATATACATATACCATGAAGGGGTATATAAGGTTTAAGTAGTTAATCATTTTGATTTCACTCTGGTTGCATGAAGTTTAAAGCAATTAATATAATTTCAACGTCAGGATTTCCTCCATCACTCAATTGATTCAGATTGTTTAATTATGCCCTGTTTATAACACTGGCGTTTTAATCCCAATCTTTATAAACAAGTTGCAAACCAAATATATTTACTTTTAGACTCTACTTGCCCTTTGATTTCACAAGTAAATAGCTTCCTGGTGCAAACTCCCATAAATAAATCAAAAGAACTTTGAAAGGAAATTGAAAAACACAAGCAAGCAGACTGAAAAGCAAAACAAACCATTAACGAAGAACATCAGAGTCACATATTCTTTAAGAAAGATCTTGATAATGCTGAGGGATTTAGGCTAGTCATTTTTTGAACGCCTACAACATTTTTAAAATCTACTTTGACATAGTGTTTAAAAGGAATTCAGACAAAGAGTCTGCTGCAACCTGAAGATTAAAAACACAACTGCAAGATCACTGCAGATAGATGTTTCTAATTTGCTACTGTTGCACAGTACAGAGTGCATGCTATTGTGTCACCACTGCTTCCTCCTCTGCGTCTACAGCGGATTACTTCTGATACAAGAGAACAAATAAATTAAGACCATCAAAGTTTTCATCAACAGTGCAAGTTAGCATGGATACGTATCCTTTATATGTTAGTCTTAGCTTTACCTCATGTTTCAAGATCCTCTACAGACATGTTTTAATATGAATTAAATTACTCTGCTTTTAAATTTTAAATTAATTTCCCCATACACACACAAATTAAATTACCTTTACTCCTCATTTTCAATCTATGTATATGCAAATATTGTTAATTTCAAAAGTTTCACAGCTAGACACAAGATGTCTCCTATTTCAGTGAATAGTCCATTCAGGGTGCATGTGTACTGGTGGCCTACACCCAAGTGAAGTAATGATACTAAAATCACAGCCAGGCTTCTGTTTGAAAACCTTTTAAACCTTAAACCTTTTCCAAAGTTCCTCTTCCCTGCTACATTGTGAACGTGAAATCAGGAACACAAAACAGGCTTTATAAAACACCACTCAAGTTAGGGATGTAAACTCTCTCTGTGCATATCCCGGTCGCCACTGATTAATGTTGGGTTCCAGTTGGAGCGCTTCACAGCAACTTCAGAAGAATGTAACTTTTCTGAATGTCATGTCAATATTTTAACATAATAGTTCTGAATCAAGACCTCCAGTATTAGGATCAAGTCGCTTATGAAAAGTACAGTGTACAAAGTAAGTAGGCTACACCTGTTATATCAATGTGTCAGACACATTTAATCAACACTTCAAACTTTCTTCTGCTCATCTCATTTTCACATTGTAGCGAGAGATTTTGAGCATTATTTAAGCTGTCACCCTAAAAAAAAAACCTCCTTCTCAGCCAACAAAACGACACTAGAGATGTTTGGGTTTTAGTTATTGACCTAAGTGTTGACAGCTAAACCCGATTAAAATCGATGAGGCATTCTAAAAGGATTCAGACTCAATAAGGTGATTCTTTGAATTCGATAAAATGCGATCGAAACCACAACCTTACCACTGACACACACACACACACACACACACACTCACATACCTCAAGCAGGTAGAAGTATCTGTTGAACTGAGCACTTTTAGTGTCCTCCAGTCCTTTGAGTTGTCTTGTGATGAACATGAAAATGTCCTGGAGACAAGAAAGAAACACATACGGTGATTGTGCCACACACAGAGATGTATTTAAGGATGAAACAGTTACCGGTTTAATGATAAACCACAGTAAAATACGGTGGGTTAGTTTTGCTCAAGGTGAACACACCAAAAGAAGGAATCATATAAAATCATATAATGGTATATAAGACTTGTTAATGAATGCTGACTTCTGCCTGTCTAATAAACTGCTTGTGTTTAGAAGCTCTATAAAAAGGTGTGAGTTCAGCTACATGCTGCACAAATTTCAGAAGAAACTGCCAAAAAAGTTTGCAAATGAAGACTGAAATCAATTTGTCAGTTACCTCAGAGAAGATGCAAAAAGGTTATGTAATCCAAACAGTGAGTAATTCTGGTGGTGCAGAGTGATGATATTTTTAAGTATTTTGTTTTAAGCGTACGAGCAATATCTTCATCACCGTACCTTGAGTTTATCTGGGGAGGTGTAGGGCGCCTCTGGGGCGTAAATCCTGAATATGTCTGCCAGACAGCAGGCCACCAGCAGACGCACGTCCTTGTCCGGGTGTTTAAGGAAGAAGTCTGAGGCCAGGTGAAGGGCCAGGTTCAGGTACAGCTCCTTCTCTTCCTCAGAGTCCTGGTCCATGTCCATGAAGGTCTTCACAACCATCTGGAAGATGGGGTGGGGGGATATCAAGTGAGGAGAGAAGGTGCCACAGATTAGTGGCTGGCTTGACTAAATATCTAGGTGAGTTAAGTCTAATTTTTTAAATCTTAAAATAAAACTTAATATGGCTACTGATTACCAATCCTAATACTTACAAAAATCTTGTGTGTTTTAAAAGAAATAATGATGACATTACACCTTCACAAATGTGACAATATTATATAAGAAGACAATTTCCCCCTTATCTGTGCGACCACACAGTAAACGGAGGAGACGCGGCTGCAGCAGAGTGGTATAAAGACACTGACCTTGAGTCTGCGGACCATTTCCTCTTTGGAGATTTTGTCAGAGATCTCCTTGACCCCTGGGGGGTAGGTCACCTTCCCGTCTGTGACTCGAGCTTTAGAGTGAGCCATCCTCTTTAGCTCTTCACTGCCTGAGGAAAGAGAGAATAGCATTTTTTAATAAATTTGAGGAGAGCCAGAAAGAAGGTGGGACAGAGAACACAGACAAAGGGACTAAAAAAACATTTTTAACCTTGAAGAATTGCTGAACCTCAATAAAAAAAAGTAGCAAAAAGCACATTGTTAACTATTTGGAACCCAAGGCAAATCTTTTTAATACTTCAAAGCTTTGAAAGAAGTCTGCAATAGAGACCTCTGAAATATTCAGCAAGGTATTCACAGCACAGTAATGGCTTTCTACAAGCTGAATGAATGATGAAATTGCTGCATTCAGAGAACGGGCTGACTTTTCACTGCGAGCTGCTGCAAACATTGTGTGCCACATTTCATTACCGCGGCCACTAGCCTGTCAAGGATTACACCCAATTCATGTTTAGGGCATTCACATGACGCAAAATGTGCTTCGACTTTCAATTTCAATTTAGTGCATTGCTCATGTCCAAATCACTCCTGCTTCACTTTACGCTGCTGCTTGGCAACGGCTACTAAACTGACCCGTCCCACCTTGCCACTGCTTTTTGTTCATTAAAAGATATTAACATTTGTTCACCCAGGAATATGACTTCATTTTCCCTCCTACATCTTACCTACACCCTTCTTTTTCAGACAAACTAAAGCCTGACTCATAGTCCATGAATATATAAGAGTCTGCATGGTGAACTGGGCCTGTAATGGCTAAAAAATATTAATGATTTGATACTTTATAGTGGGGGTTCATAAAATGTCTAAGGCATTTAATACAGCAATGCATTAGCTACAGCAACAAAGGCAAGTCGATGCTTCTTCACAGGAGATTTGAGCATAACAAATGGATGTTACCTTGTTGAATGGAATATGTAACCAATAAATTAGATGACTACAATCTAAAAAATTGCCTCAGACACAGACTGACAGACACAAAAAGAGCCATTAACCAAAACATTACTTTCCCCCAGCCTCATGTCTGGGCCTCTATTCGTGCTAGTTTCCTGACTTCTGTGACTCAAAACAGATCACGTAGCCTGCTTTCCTCCACTTTATGTTTCACTGAAAATAACCTTTTTTATGTATGTTCTAATAACTACATTTTAGATACATAGTGCAAAAACAAAATTTCAGTGAATTCAATATATCACCCAAATCCTAGTATCAGCTGCACCTAATTAACGCTAATTCCATAATGGTTAAAATGTGGCTGTGCTCAGCAAAAGACACATTTGGGGTTCAGTGTCTTGCTCAAGGACACTTGAACAGAAGGAGCTGGGGATTGAAGCACCAACCCTCTGATTAGTGGGAGACTCGCTCCACCTCCTGACTCACACCTGATCATGTCATCATCAAACGCCAGCGAGTTTCCTAGTTCAACTTTTTAGTGAGAATATGCCACCTGATTGTTATTGGTTTTGGTCTGTTGGTCGGTAGAAAACAAGCAAGTGGACTCTGGGAAACTGACGGGCAATTTCACTAGATTATTATTGTGTTATATTTGCATTTTGGCCTTTAATGGACAGTTGACAGTGAAGATGTTGATAGGAAATTGAATGAAATCAGATGGATCAATGTCATATGCAGTAACTTCATTATGAAAGTATGAAATTGAGCAACTGTAACGTAACATGGAGAGCAGGGATTTTGCAAAGGAAATTGGTTAGCTGAGGTGTTCAGCACCTCAGCTAACCAATTTCCTCCCCAGAACTTTCACGGTTAGTTTGTCTTTGCGAGGCAGATGAAGGTGTATCACACAGAACAATAGTCTGCACGTGTTGTTTACAGTCAGTGGTTTGGACTCCTATTCTTGGGTAAACATGTGGAAAGAAAGTATTAAAATGCATTTATTACTTTTGGGCGGGTCACGACTGAACGTTAAAAACAGCTCCTAACAAATTCCAACCTCATGGTCTTTATTGGTTTGCAGAGGTTTTTTTTACACAGATATTTGCATACCTTGCCTCTCCCTTTTCCAGATTGTTAACCAACACCATTTCTGTCCTAATATAATGAGTCTTAAGAGTTCCAGTTTTTTCTCTTAGCAAATACGTTGTGGAAAAAGATCATTGTAGACTCAGTAACTCAGTGTTCTTTTTAAGACTCTGACAATAATGCAGCTTCAGTTGTGAGTTTATAGCACATACATTTTGATTTGGAGACATTAGTTAAAATAGAACCAAAGACAAACAAAAAATCTGTTTAAGTTCCCAATGCTGCCCTGCCAAATAAAACAAACACAAAAAACAGAGATACCGCTCAGTTTAAAGCTGCAACAGTTAGTTGATTAATCAATTAGTTGATCGACAAGTTAATCAGGAACTATTTTGTTAACCCATTATCAAACATTTGATGGTTCCAGATTCTTAAACGTGAGAATTTGGTGCTTTTCTTTGTTATACATGATCGTAAATTAAAGATCTTTGGGTTTTGGACTGTTGGTCGTACAAAACAAAACCACTGAAGATGTCAACTTAGGCTGTGGGAAATTATAACAAGCACCATTTCCTTACATTTTATAGACAGAAAATAATCTGTACATTAATCAATAATTAAAATAAACAGTAGTTGGAGCTCTACATTGCTTTACTTATATTTGTTTTGTTATCATACTGTAACATAGTAATGCTCAGTATAAACACAACAAAAAAAAACCTTTCAACTTGTTTATTAAAGCAATGTGCAATCCATTCATTTGACTATATTTCAAACAAGTAAACAACAAACATGCACTTCTCCACTGCCTCTTCGATTTCAAATCAGTAATAAACATGATCTCACTTTGGCCCTTATGATAATAACTGTAGTATAATGCTTTAAATAGTTCAATTGGTGTAATTACATAGAAAGCCAAATGGCAGAAGTGAAATACGGGACTTCTCGGGTACTGTCAACAAATGTAATAATACAGATATGTTTTCCTGCCCTGCTTCAGTATCTCACCGCACAACAACCACTTTTCCCAGGGGAGTCAGCAAAACAAGTTTATGCTACCTTTCAAATAAAACAAATATTTATTATTGCATATATATATACACTGTTACTAAAAGTGTTAAACAGACATAACCTTTCCTGTGCAACTACAATGTTGTTTTTGAGTTCTCACAATTTATGTTGCTTATATTGATGGAGGAGAATTGATTATTATGAAGCAGTCTGGGTCAGTAGGTCTGCCATCTGACTGAAGTGCTTGCTGGGTTTGATTTAAAGGCCATACTGCAATACTTAGTTTTGAAAAACAACCAAACAATTTTCTGCAGCTGTACTTTTATAAACAAACACACACACACACACACACACACACACACACACACACACACGGAGGACACTGGCAGGCTGCCAAATTGCTCGAATCTGACCTTCTTTTCCACCCCACAGCTGCTGCCAAATTTGAGTCCATCTCTCTTTCAGTCTACCACACTGACACACAGAGAGCTTTGGCAGCCAATCAGAGCAGAGTATTTTCTCGACCTGGGGGGTCTTGTCTGGGTACCATCGACCAGGGAATATTTCACTTTGAATAAAAAGCAGCAGTAAATAATCACACAAGCTTTATCCTCCACTAAACTGCGTGAACACGCGGTACTTTCAACTCATTACTGGTTTATCACAGTAAAACACATTTAAAATCCCCCCATCGAGGGTTTTCTATCTGTCCGCTGCTTCTGCTCTGCCCACTTCAGCCCTTTAACACAGCTGCCTGCAGAAATATGAAGACTCGGAGCAGCTCTCCTAACCTAATCTGAACCTTGACAGACCTCCTTTGTTTTAACCCTGTGGGTGATCACAGGGAAGAGAGCGACTGTCAGCAAACACAGGGAGGACTGGACACCAGTTGGTTGTGAGGGTGAACTCAACGACCTCCTTATTGGGCACTGGCACAAACACAAAGTGAGGGGGAAAACGGCTCAATGGGGAAACACTGTCAAAGAGTTTTAGTGCTCTCCAGATTTTACCAAATGGACATTTTCTGAACGGAGTGCGTCTCCGCCAAATCGGAACCAGCGAAGGCCGGCGGCCAGAAACACACAACGACGCAGAGAAGACGGGATTGACGCGAGTCCAAAGGTTATGAGAATGAGACAGCGAGTTGGAGTACACCTCCAGGGAAGCCACGCTGCAAGGGGGAGCCGCATGACATGACATCTGCAAACAGACCACACTGCCGAATCACAAGTCTAACGACATTTGCCGAGCAATCACGGAGAAAACAAACTAAAGACTGCCACTGTGGCTTTGTAGAGCGGGAATTTGACCAAAATGTAATTTTACTCTTAGTTTATCCTTTTAGTTGGGATAAATAAAGTTGAGGGGCTGCAGCCTGCATTAGATCTGGAGAGTGGAAAAAACAAATTACCGAAACCAAATATTTACTCCAGCCAGAACTGCTACCAAAGTGGTTAGTAACGAAACACTAGTCCATGTGGTTTTGTGCAGAGCCACTGAAATGAAAAGAAAAAAAAAAAAAACAGATACAAAAGCAAGAAGATATGTGTACAAGCGGAAACACTATAATTATATCTGGTAAAGCTACTATGAATCAGTACATTCAATTCCAACTTGGCTTTTTAGAAAAAGTTACCTGCACTAATTGTAAAAGTGTTATATGACAACAAAGTCCAGCGAAATAACCAAAATCTTTTTTTTTTTTTCTTCTCCAGATATTTCCGAGGCTTCTCTCTGCAGTGAGCACTCAATACCGTCAGGCTGATAGCTGTCAAAACAAATGCACTGCAGCGGCCCGGAGGTGACGGTCCTCACTCAGCTTATACAAACAACATGCACGGTCCAATTTTATAAATAACTCCTCCTGTCTTTGGGAGGGTCTCTACAGCAGCTTCTCCTTCCCCTTAAAAGCCCCCTTTGTTGTTCAGATTAATACCAGTAAAGTGTGCACGACTGCTTTCAGCCCTTCACCGTGGTGGTGGTGGTGGTGGTGGGGATAAAAGAAAGTGAGCTATTCCTCCGACACAAACACACCATCCACGACCCCGCGAGGCGACGTGTCTGCAACACAAAAAAAAAAAAAAAAAAAAAAAAACGAGCCACGGCAGAAAAAAAAAAAAAAAAAAAAAAATCAATGTCGCACCCGCGTTCAAACCCTCCCGCAACGAACTCGGCGTGAGTTAGCGGGACAGGGAGAGAAAGGAGGAGGAGGGGAGATTAAAAGAAATAAAAAAAAACGTGAACAGAAGCGCTTATTGTTGGGGGAGAGCAGCGTGTGAAGGCCGGGAGCCGCGGCGGAGCCCGGCTCCTGCCGCCGCGGCGGCGGGGACCGGGGCTAAGCCCGTTAGCTCGCCGTTAGCTCGCCGCGCTAACGCCGTTAGCAGCGGCGGTGATCTCGGTGACAGAGAGCCGCGCCGCGACCGACTAAAGCCCCGCGGAGAGCCGCCGCCACCGTCGCGGCGCTGCTTCAGCCCCACCGGGGAGTCGGACGACCGCGTCGAGGCTCCGTGCGGGGTGTTGGAGCCTAGCGGAGGCGGGCTAGTGTTTGACTAGCGGGGAGCAGGTCGAGCGGCGCTGCGAGGCGGACGCGGCTGCCCGAGGACGCGGGCGGGCGGGCGGGCACGGCGGGCTGAGCTCCCCCGCCTGTTAGCGCCGGGGACCCGGGCTGGCTGCTCCCGCGGGAGACGTGCCGGGTCGCGCCTCGGGGGTTTCTTCTTCCTTTATTTTGGTTCTTCCTGCAGCGGCGCCCGCGAGTTTCGCCGCGTCTCGATCGAAACGATTCGCCCGCCCGTGCCGTTTTTCTTACCTGTTACGGTGAATTGTGATCAATCGTGTCCTCCTCTGCAGCTCTCTTCCCCCTCCTAGCTCCAAAATGGCGCCAATATGTGTGGATTCAGTGCCCGTGAGTGCGAACCATCGCCGGGCGTGTAGCGCCACCTATAGAGCGAGTCGGTGCAGGGCCACCGAGGCCTTCACGGGAAGCTCGTACTGTCGTCTCACTTCGTGTACGTTATTACAAATCCATCTTTTTGAACATTATTGACTATCCAAGCACACGTTTTGCATAGTAGACAGCGGTTATAGTGTAGCCCATTGGACGGACTACTTTCCTGTAAAGCTTATTCTAACACTAATAATATTTGCATGAAACTCAACTTGAAACTTCATAGCATGTAAAGCGAGTTTTGTTAACCCAGTGCTGTTCTCTCTCTCTCTGTCCCTCTCAGAGAGACATCTTGCATCACAAAGTGCCATTTTGACGGTTTTTCTTTTCTTTACCGCCTTGTTGAGTTCTGTTGTCAAATTGGAAAACCCCCAGTCTTCCGACAGTACGAGAACGCACCAACAGACTGTGTTTTCAAATGATTTGGGGGGGGGGGGGGGGGGGCTGTGAGCGAAAATCATCTCATAAATGACACAGGGTCACTAAAAACACAATGTTCTCATTAGGGTGACATTCATGTTTTGCGCGTAAACTACATTTACAACCCATTCAGCTGCTTCTTAATGGCGCTGTTCACATTTGTGAGGCGTCCCTGCCCATTAACTGGTATTTCATCAAGTCAGTGCGCCTCTATTCGTGCAGCCTTTTCACAGATACACACTGTAGGCTTTTTATCACATTTATATCTATCCATTCATCCGAGACGTTTCCATGCACGAACATCTGTTCCTCTTTTACACTATAGGTGCACATACTTTGGAGAGGCACGTCACGTCAGATAATTGCCCCACGATTTTAAAAGAGCCAGAAAAGGCCCTGCCAGGCCGGGTTACAGACAGCACATCAGAAGGAATAGATGTCTCAACGACTGGCTTTGTCTTTCTGTGACATGTGAGCAACGTGAGCTATAGGGGGAGCTCCAGTATTGTGTTTCAGACATGCACTCCTCACATCTGAAGCACCATAGCGCAGGACATTTCAAATACACCAACAGTGAATTCAATATAGGAACAAAAGACTTTGCATTTAAATAACACGGACCTTAACATTAACATCTAAATTAAATAATTGTAATGAAATCCAATTAGGCTACTTGAAAATACAATTTGATATAATTATTGCTGAATCTTAACATTTAAGACATTACTGTACATTAATAAGCATGTTTTTTTTTTATTTTAAGATGACTCACAAAATGTGGAACTGTGCATCCGCATGTGTCATATTCCTGAGTTTATTATGGCTGATCAGTTTCTATAGCCTATGGGAACACAATATCAGACATAAACTCTAAATATTGCTCGGTTCAATCAGAGCCTGCTCGCCCCTGTTCTCAATCAACCAATCAGCGCCGCAGGAAGGGCCAACTGTTTAAATCCAAGCAGACCCGGGGCCCGGGCCCCACGGCTCCAGGATGGAGGGGTTCCTGTCCACGTTTCCGCCGTACAGCGTGTGCGGTAACCCGGTGTGCGTCCCCGCAGCCCAGGGCGGCGGCGGCGGGGGCCGGGGAAAGAGAGAGGGCCGCTTCGTGATCCCCCAGGGCCTCAACTACCTGGAGCTCTGCAGGGCCATCCTCGCCCAGGTCGGCCCCGGCTCGGCCTCGCTCAGGCGGGCCAGCACCAAGGAGTGCGGCGTGCAGGTGAACGCCAAGGTGGACAAGGCGGTGCAGTGCTCGCTGGGGCCCAAGACGCTGTTCTGCCCGGAGGAGGACCGCCGGGCGAGCGCCAAGTCCCCGAAGAGGCCGGACCCGTGCCCGCCGGAGGGGGAGGCGCCGGGCGGCACGCCGCCGGTGAGCGCGCTGCGCTTCCTGAGGCCCGTGTCCATCTACTCGCCGGTGTTCGACCGCCGGATCCTCCTGCGGAGGCCGTGCGACGGCGAGGCCGAGCGAGGCGAGCCCGACGCGGAGGGAGGCGGCGAGGACACGGCGAAGGACGTGAAGGCAACTTTCCGCCAGTCTTCGAAGGGGTCCAACTTTCAGGTGATGAGAGCGAGCCGTGATAAACTGATCCCAAACTGATTCTGTGTGTGTGTGTGTGTGTGTGTGTGTGTGTGTGTGTGTGTTGGGTCCTAAAGGAATCTGTGTGGCTGCAGGGCCCCCCCTTCCCTCCAACACTGAAGTTATTCTACACTGAGGCCTAGAGATGCTGTGTGGTAATTTGATTAAAGACATCAACTTTGCAAAACTGAAATGATGAAGGTCTTAAAGTGAGATTAATACAGATCAGGTGATAAAGACCACTGAGGCCCTTATGGTGCTTCATACTGTGCTTTTAATATTACATATTTCCACAAATTCTTGATTTTAATTAAGTTTATATTACAGCACTTCATAAACAAAGTAATTCAAAGTGCTTTAAATAATTAAAGGGGATTAAAACAAGATATGCAAGGAACATAAAATAATAGAAAAATGGGTAAACTAAAAAAAAAAAAAAAAAATTAAATGCAAGCAATGATTAGACCTTTTTTATAAAAGGCAGTTAACACAATAAGCCTGGAGATTTGGAGGCTCCTGAAGCTCTGCGGTCCCACTTTGCCCGGTTGGTGATGCAGCCTGGGCTCTGACTCTGAAAGTTTGGGACTTTTCAGGGCTAGTGTTTGTCACATGCTTGAATGTTTTCATTCAGTATGCCAGAGAGCAACTTTCATCACAACATAATTGTGTGCAATGTCTCTGTGCACAAATGATTTCCATGTTTTGGTGTTTTTATTAGTTCCTGGAGCAGAGGTATGGCTTTTTCCACTGCAAAAAGTGCAACATCCGGTGGGAGAGTGCTTATGTGTGGTGCATCTCTGGAACCAGTAAGGTAAGTGGTGTTTACTGTAATCTATGGTTTTGCATACACAAACTTCTGCCTTCATAACAAGAATTTTAAAATGTGTTCTCTTTGTCAGGTGTACTACAAGCAGCTCTGTCGGAAGTGTCAGGTGGGGTTTAACCCCTACAGAGTGGAGTCCATCCTCTGCAAGGTACCTTGACTCGGCGGAAATGTAACAAGATAATTGAATGACTTGGGGTTTCTTTTTAAAACTCTGGCATCCTTCAGCTGGGGTCAGAAACATCCCCTCTCTGCTTCCGTTCACTTCGCGGTCTCCCCCTTTCTCCTGCCCTCTGTCTCAGGGTTGCTCTCAGACGTGCTGCAGCTGTGAGAGGAAGCAGAGGCACATCAACATGAAGAGGCCTCACCGCCAGGACCTGTGTTGTCGCTGCAAGGGCATGAGGCTGTCTTGTGACGCCACCTATAGCTTCAAATACATTGTCTGAGCTGCCCTACGTGTTCGCTCTGGTCATGTCCGCAGACCTCCTTGTTACCTGTACATGCCCCAAATGGAAGTTGCCTCCTGTAACGGACTTTAAGAGAAGTTTATTCTCCTACCAGCGAGTAAATTAATCTCTGCCTTGGTTGTTTATTTGATGCAACTTCTCAAAAAGGCTGTCTTTTGTGTCCCTTCATTGATCCTGGTGCTTAACTAAAAAAAATAAACTATTTTTGTAAGACTAAATAAGGCTTATGAAATAAACTGCATCTCAAAAGTAGAGAAATTCTTGTAGATATATTGTATTTGCACTCACTCATTTTAAAACACTGATCTTCATAACTTGGCACAATCTTTCAGAGCTCCAGCAGCTCAGTTTGGTTTGACTTGTTTACTAAATGGTCTTTACCAAGAAATTGTCAGTGCTGAGGGCAAAACACTAGACCTGTACATGGGTTACAATAAATGAGGTCTAAATTTCAAATTAACATTTTTAAGTTGGGGGGGGGGTTAAAGTGAAATGCACAAGAAATAATTTTCATGTCTTTTACTTTGACAGACTTGTACAG
This sequence comes from Lateolabrax maculatus, assembly GCA_031216445.1. Taxonomy (NCBI): domain Eukaryota; kingdom Metazoa; phylum Chordata; class Actinopteri; order Acropomatiformes; family Lateolabracidae; genus Lateolabrax; species Lateolabrax maculatus. The sequence continues at coordinate 11,620,276 of CM062197.1, read as the reverse complement.
AGCATCAACTCAAAACAACTTCACAAAGGCTGTAAAAGTATTTACAAGGTGGAAAAAAAAAAAACTACAGTCTTAATCTAAAAAGCTTTAAAAATGTGCAATTTCTTGTTTGGCATGCACACGTTCTCCCACACAGGAAAAAAAAAAACATACCCGCATGAGCTTAAAGCTCCCTTTTGCACCTCCATACAAACATATCTTTCAGATAAAATATGATTTTGTTAATAAATATTTCAAACACTCCATACAGTACAGAGAAGATGCATGCTTGGCAGTTTGATTTGAGAGAACATCAATATAAAACCTAAGTCAAATGAGTGATTTATAGCTGATTAGATATAAATAGGAAAAGGATTTGTACAGTAAATAACTTGTACACGGGAAACAAGGGAGTGTCACAAAAAGGGCTGACGACAGGAAGTGTTCGGCTTCAGTAGTAGCGCAGCTTTTGTTTTGAGCATCAACAATGAGTGCTGAATGTCAGCATTTCCCTTACGTGTAAGGTAACTACATACCACACACAAACATATGCTACAATGGTTGTGTCCATAACTAGTAACCCTAGGCAGACAAAATATTCGAGTGTGTACATGCACCATCCTCTTGGCACGTGAACACACAAGGTCAGCTTGTTACAGTGAGAAAAATATACAGTGTGTACACTCACTAATGATGCTACAGCTAACCACAGAGGAGTGCACAGATAATGGCATGATTAGTCTACCAATGTTCACGACAGTAGTCAGGAGACAAGCTGGTTCACTGATACACAATATAAACGGAGCAAGGGCAGCATGAGGAATACACTTGAATATTTCTGCATCCGCTCTTTGTTAATCAGTCTTTCAGTCAGTCTGGAAGAGCTCAGACTTTTAGGGAGCAAAAGGGACACTGGTACAGTAGAAAGCATTCAACTGGGTCAAGCATTGCACAATTTCCCCCAAAAGGAGGCATCAAAACAGTAGACACAGCAGGAGAGAAAAGTTAATCCAGCCTTTAGCTTTTCCTTCTCGGTGAAAGTCTTTACAGCATTTTCTCTTACAGTAACAAAAACAAACATTAACATAACCTCCTTTCTGTAACGTAAAAAAACAACAAAAAACAAATACAAAAATTACATTTAGTGCAATAGCGAAAACTACCAGTGATGTTACGTAGTGTCACGAGCAGTTTCCTCACTGTCTCTGGTGATACTGCCAGCAAACTACGCGCTTCCTGAAGGAGGCAGCGACAGTCAGTCAAGTTCAATCAGGTCTCGAGTTCCTCTGGGAAGCAAGTTAGAAATCCAAGCAGAGAGCCTTCACAGGTCCTCAGGTGTAGAACGGATTAGATGCTGAGTGACGACCATTAAGCAGGAGCACATCAATATTTTAACACGTAGCCGTAAAGCTAAGCTAGCGCTCGGATAGAATCACATCAGGTCATCTTTATCAGCAGGCAGCAATCTGTAGTATCGAGTGGGTTCAGTGATATATCCCATTGTGTCTGGGACATGATTCATTGTTCTTAAAGTGTAAAATCTGTCTTTCTTCCCCAGGTCTGGGATGTCATTTTCTCCTTTTCAGATACAAAGATCTGCTAAGGAATAGTTGGTTTCAGGCATTTGGATTCATAAAAGTCTAAGTTCTTTAGGTCCTCTGGCATTGTAAGTTCTCGTCTCAGGTCTGGACGTCTGACGGTTCAGCATTCAGGAGCCCCCCTACTTTCAACAGGGGCAGGGCGGCGTGCCCCACCTTCCCCAGGTAGCGAGATAAGGGCGAAGCAGCCCCACCGAGGGAGCAACAACAGCCCCATGCTGCGGCCTCTCCTGGGGCGGTGGGACAGGGAGGGGGAGGTGGGGGAGGGAGGAGGGATGAAGACGGGGCAGGACCATGGGTTACGACTGTGCCATGGCCCGAGTGTAGAGCTGTGGATGGGCTTGAGTGTTTGTATGGAGAGCTGGGGAAATGGGGGAGATGTGAGCCCCGGGGGGGGATGGGTGATATGTCTGTGTCAGAGTGTGTGAGCAAGGTGGGTTCTGAGGCTACAGTAGGGAGCATGTTAGATGTAAGAGATGATATCGGGTGATTGCTGCTGTGTAAATGTAACAGTGGCGAACTGTGTGATGAATGCCCTCTGAAAGGATAATAAAGGTTAGTGTTTTCATCGACATAACTCCTCCTTGGCTCTTGTGTGCGTGGCAGTGTCAAATCTGGTCGGCCCGGTGTGTCTGAGCGGCTGTGCGATGAGAACAAGTCTGGGGGTTTGGGAAAATCAAGCAAAGAGGGATCAGAGTCTGCAGTGGATGAGGATGAGGAGAAGGGAAAAGGGTTTGGGTCGTGGTCTAAATGTGGTTCTGGTGATGGGCAGGGCGGTAGGCAGGTATCTGTCTGGAGCTGTGGAGCCGGGGCAGCAGACACACAGGAGGAGGCAGGGGCCAGGTGTGCGGGTGCTGGGCCTCCGCTGTGAGAACGGGCTGAGGTGGCAGCGAGGGATGTGGAGATGGTCTTGGAAGGGTCAAGGGCTGCAGTGACGGGGGAGGTAAGGGTGGGGAAGGAGGGGGTGGGGGGCTCCTGAGGTCCTGTCAGAGACTTGTCCCGGAGGCGCTGGAGTCGGGGAGGTAGGTTGTGACGACCCGGTAACCCTGGGCGCGGCGGATCATCTCGCGGATCTCCCCGTTGAGCTCCAGCAGCTTGGAGCAGATCAGGCTGAGGTCCTGGCGGGAGCCCACCAGGGCAATGGTGCCCGTCTGGCCCAGCGTCTGGTGGCGAAAGTAGACATTGAGCAATGTCTGGACCTCGCTCTCTGAGCTGCCACCGAACACTCCGTTGGGCCACTGTCTCCTGAAAACGAGATAAAAAAGGTGGTGTGATAGGTCATGCTGTATGCTGATGTCATCTTGCAAGGAGCTTTGTAGACAGAATTATTACTCACCTGCACTCCTGGATGTACCGCACAGCTTTGGTGAACTCGTGGTTCTTAAGGCACTCCAGTATGGCCTGCACGGCTGCCTCCGAGGTGGGAAAGCTGGGCACGACCATGGCCGCCACCTGGGTGGCGTGTGCGTGAGTGTGGGCCAAGTGTTTGTGTTCCAGGTCGCTGGCTACAGCCGCCTCTGCTGCCTGCAGGCTGGTCTTCAGATCAGTGAGCTCTCGAGACATGTTTAGCAGCTACGAGGTGGGAGGGGAAACAGATGGCGGGTGAGTGTGTGTGTTTATGAGCTTTTAAGTCATCACAGAAGGAGCATTTATATCATTTGATTCAATGCTTAAGATTCTCTTTAGGAGATAGCAGTGGAAAAATGTGTTTTTTTTTTTCAGGTCAACAACATTTAAAAACATTAAGTAAAAAATAGTAAAAAGAAGAAATTTTTGGAAGAACACACTATCTCATAATTTAGCCAGGTGGAACTGGCTTTGGGGGCAGTTGTTCTGGCCTGACCTGTAATTCATTGCACTGACAGGGGGCACCTGTTGGTTGGCATGCAGTATGTAGCGTGTTGAGCACGCTGCTAATGAGGGGAAATTGAGTTAAGCTATGTGAGCAGCATGCTGAGCAGAATTACCTGCAGGGTTGTGGTATCTCTGCAGTTAAGGAACATCAATAAATAAAATGCTTGTAGGAGAGCCCAGTGTCTAGGAGACGTCTCAGCTTGATCATGGAGGGTGCTAATGGACCGCCTTTACGAGGTACATGCATGTTTACATTTGAGTGGATGCATTATGTATCACGTGTTCTGTAAATCGGATGTTGCATGTGTGTATGTGTGTTATACAGCCTTTGTGTAAGAGGGTAGTTGGGGAAATCCGAACAGTACAACAGAGTTGTACTATGTAGCTGGTTGGTTTTAAATATATTTTCTTTTTAGTTTGTTTCTGTTGTGAAGAAAAGTTATTTGGGATTAGTTATGCTTTTGTTTTGTTTACAGCTGCTGTTTTTTTTTTTTTTTACGATTTTGACTTATCTGTTTTTTCTTTAGAGCTCACCCCATGTTGCTTTAAGCTGGCACCCTGTCGGTAATATAGAGCACCCTGAACAGTGTATAGATTGTGAGCTGCTCCTGCACTAGGCTGGTGTGTTCTTTTGCCCCGTTAATCTAATACAGTTACATGGTGTGACTCCTGCCAACAAATCTCAAGTATCCTTAAAAACAGTTTTTTAATGTGTTTAAACATGAATGAGGTTTGGGAATAAAAACAAATATAAGTATCGATCTAAAAATCCAGCATCAGTTGAGCTCTAGTTGCTATGAATCACACTGACCAAGAATTGTTTCAGCCAATGGATATTTTACATTTAGATTTTACTTTTAGCTGATAATCATAGAAAACACATCTCTTCACACCCAACAGTCAAGCAGAAAAACATCCAAAGCATTGGTATTTATAATAATATAGAAGAGCATGCTGTGTTAAGACTGTAAGTTATGTCTTTATGATGTATGCATGTATGTCTTTATGTATATATGTATTTATGATTTGGCTCACCTCAGGGACAGAGCTGATGGCATGAACTTGACCAATAAGCGAGCAGTAGGACTGGAAGAGTAGGAGAAGCTGGAAATGCAGCTTGTACAGCCTCTGACAAAGCTCCAGTTGCTAAAAGACATTAGAGAAGAAACAGGGTCAGACTCATCAGTAGCAGAGACCACACAGACACAGTAACACTGTCACACATTCTCAAAAATACAAACCACATATATGCAGACATGCAAACACACAATAACATGAGTAGCTGATTGTCTTGTGCAAAGTAAAAAACGCAGTTTTTATAAAAGGAATCAAAGACAGTGAAGTGAAGAAACTTGTAAGAGAACTTACTGCAAGAGACTCCATTTGCTAGACAGCGAGAGAGCATGTTAGGGCGTCAGAGTGAGGTAAGAGGAAGACAAAGCGTCAATCAAACACATGCACAGCACAGTACAAACCATGACTATTCACAGTCAAGCTACCAAGAATTAGTGAGTGTATAAAACCCTGCAATTTTAAATCTTATTTACTCCCTGGTGGCTAGAGGAAAAAGTCAGGAGTATAAAACAGATAACACACAGCAAACATGCAAAGAGAGCAAACACTTCAGTGTGACAAAATCACAGAGGAACAAAGAGCCAAAGAGAAACAGAAATGCAAAGCACAGATGAAGTTACCCATAAGAAGATAAGTTACCCATATGTTGAGCGTGTGTGCCTGTAAACTAGATATCTGCATGTTACAGTAAATAACTTGAAAACAAGTTTTCCATACCTTTTCCTCAGAGTCTCCAGGCTGGCAGGTAACCACACTGTCACCGGGGCACCTGGGAAATGTGTCCTTACAGTTCCTCAGCCACTGAAGGAAAAAAACGTAAGTTAACAAGAGCGGGAGAAGAGGTTGAATATTTTGTTAGTCAGTCACACATTTACATGAAAAAATCAGATCGATGAACAACGTGGAAAGGTTGAGTTACCGATACAGCAGCCTCTTCTTTGGTGTTGTAGGTATCCAGGTACTCCTGCAGCTCCAGCGCACTGAACTTCATCTTTTCAAGGAGACCATAGGACATGATCTGGAAAGCAACAAGAAGGGAAGAGGTGAAAAATCCTAATTCGACTGTTCCCACAGACCATCGTGGGCTGATTCATCCAACATGCTGTAATCAACACCAAGTCAATTATGTCTGCCAGCAATACTCACCGTGTCGGCATCAATGTAGATTGTGGGACAATCTGAGCATGTGGTCAGCATCTGTGAGGACCTAAGGAACTTTGATCCGATGCCCCTTAAGCCCTCTCCAAGATAAGTGGCAACATCAGTTGTCAGGAGGCAGAATTTACCCTGAATGTTCTGGGAAAGAAAGAAAGGTTGAGAAATGATTTATAGTTGCACATACATGCATGTAAATCCTACTGGATATGAGAGTTTGCTTGAACAGAAAAAAAGAGCATCATTTTTACAAAGAGAAACATACACAATATCATTATTCAACTAATCCTTCCCATGATTTACCTTAAAGAGAGATGAGAAAACTTGGAAAGTGTGGACGGCACAGGACCCATCTGAGTCGGTCACAAGCTGGTTGATATGACAACGCCATGCCTCCTCAGCATCGTCACACACTGTGGGTTGGAAGGCTGCCAAGATGGCGGAGAAAAATGGAGAGGGGGGAGGAGGAAAACCAAGGTCTTCCAAGTCATCCACATCATCACGTAAGCTGGCGCCATGGAAATGGGAAAGAAATGGGGGTACAAAGAAAAAAAAGTTTTGATAACTTCCCCCCCAAAAAAGGTTTTATATCAAAATCAACTGCCCAGCTATGTCATGGGATTATATAAACTGGATAATGTGATTGCTTCTGTGCCATTTAGATCTGGTTCCAGTAGTTTTTTTGGAAAAAAATGATTAGTGTTAAAGCTAGCCTAATATATGGTTTACAGGAGGATGAAAATACAATGCATACACCTCATGGCCCAGGATTAATATAAATGATCTAATAGTAATTATTTAGTATGAATTGTTTAATATGTGAGAAGAGAAAATGTGGAAAATTGGGACAACACATGCAAAACACAAACTGCCACAACAAAAAAAAAACAAAACAATGGTCACACACTGAATCTATCTAGCAGGGATATAACATGTACAGCATGCAGGGGTTGAGAAATGCTGATAATTTGTATGCAAATTGCATCTAATATTACTCACATATTTAGAAATATTTCTAGTTAGTGATTTAATTACTTACACAAGTCTATTTTCATGGAGAATCATCATTATTTTAACTGGGATTTGATTTATTAGAATGCCCAAGAAAAGTGCCATAAAATTGGATGTCTCAGAATGACAATTATACAATAAATATTACAATAAATGACATATATGTTAAGGACATTTATTATAATAAATGATCTCATCAGTCCCAAAGCTGTATAGACAAATATTATGGTTGAGGCAGATTAAAATAAGGAGGTTTAGTCCCATTGTCAGTCAGTCAATCTGCCAGTTGTGAAAAAGTTCCAGTGAAACAATATTCCATATTGTTTCCTGTTCTTTTACTCCTGTCTGTCACATTCACCTGGGCAGACAGTTGGGGTCTAGAAAGTCCAGCGGGGGTTGGCAGTAGTCTGGGTTGAGCCTGTGGTCCAGATTGTGCGACTGATCCTGAGGGTGCCCCGGCAACTCCAGGGTGAAGCTCTCACCGCAGTCTGAGCCGTGAGGGAGCTCGTTGGCGCTCAGCGACAGTTCGTCATACTGGGCCTGAGTGTCCTCATCCTCACCACATATCCTCCCCTGAGGAGACAAAAGATATTACATTCCCCTGAGGATAACAAATTTATCTGTACAAATAAGTAAGTACATTTGCATATGTGTATTATTCCTCACATGCAGGCCACTGTGATCATCATGGAACGTGCCCTGGCCCGGTGTGGTGGCATTTAGGGATTGTGGGTCGGCAGAAGTGTCGTAAGAAGTAGATAGAGAATCAGTGTGATTGGTTTCCTCTGATGGAGAAGGGTTAGTCTGGAACAGGAAGGCAAAGCAGGGATAATTATAATTTTGATTGACTTACTCAAATTGAGTCATTACAATAGCAGACAATTAAGTTTTTCAGGCTTCAGTGGATGTTAATGTTGTATTGATCCAACAGTTACGGCAACTCACAAGCTGAGAGTGAGAGAGGCTCTGGCTAGTTGAAGACTCCTCTTCTTCTGAGGACTCGTCTGAATCGTGGGGGTCCTCATGACCCAGACTTGGGGTGCTGCCTGAGTGTTGGCTCTCCTCCAACAAGTCGCCCAGCTCTGTGCTGTCTAGAGATCGCCGACGCACGCCCCAATTAAAGTTATCGACGATCTCGCCCTATATAAAACACACACATACACATTGGAAGACGAGGGCGTAGGCAATGGTAACAGTGAATTTCACTGCTGTGGGAAGAACATTTTCATGTTAACCTTTAAGATAATGAATAGTTGCTGTCTAAGACTGTCAGATGACAAGCACAAGATGCAAAATGAACTGTTATTCATGGCATGAAAATATGCTGGAAAGGTTTGCATTCAATACGATAATCTTTGCCCCGTAAAATCTTTAAATTATCATTTATCTCCATTATCACAAATAGCAATATTGACAAAGATGTAGTTCTGCAACCAAGCTGTGAGAGCAAAATGAAGCACAATCATCCTTTGTTTATAGGAGCCAGCAACACCACAGCGCTGATAGAAGCTAATGTAAGTGCTCAGAGTGAGAGACCTTACCTGGAGCTCCTAGGCAGCGAGGGGAAGAGAGAGAGACACAGAGTTAATCAGAGAGACAGACAAGGAGAAGGGACAGAGAAATACATTTTTCAATATATTGATGTAAAGAAAGATAGGTGGATAAAATGAAACATGCATTAAAAGTAAAAGGGGAGGAAAGAGACAGATACTTGACTATCTACACTTCAAATCAAGTGAGTTTTGCACTCAAAGTGACCATACCAGTAAAATACAGTTAAATGTTAATCTCACCTCTCCGTCCTCCAGCTCCACGTCCAGGAAGTCAAAATCTCGGAAAACCCTGAACTGCTGCTCACTGGCGGTGTCGTCTAGCGTGTCCTCTCTGGTTCCGCCCTCCTCTGATGACACACCACTCTCGCGCACCTCCATCATGTCCAAGTCGCCACACGATGAGAAGATCACCTAAGGAAAAAGAACAAAAAGGCATTTACGCAACATCAACTTCCTTATGAACAATAGAGGCATTATTCTCCATAAATATCTGGATGAATATCGTTTTTCAACAATTTGCCTAAAATAAAAGTGCCCTTTTGTAGATCTTTGTTGACTGTAAACAAGCAGACGGTACAGGTAGAGTATTGTAAACAAGATGGGAGGTAGCTTACAGACGGGTTCTTGGTGAGCCCAACTTCTTGTCCACAAAGAGACAAAACGTTCACCAGCTTCTCTCTGGTTCTTTTCTGTATGTAGGAGAAAGACAGCAACAAATAAGAGTATTAATCAAAAAGGGAATGGACTTAAACTCAAGACAGTCCCTTCCCTCCTCCTTGGCTTGTTCATTTTTAACTTCTTCAGATGTTTAAATAACCAATAAATCAGTTGAGACCAGTGCTTCCAAAATTAAGCATTTACATATATACAAAGTCTAGCATAGCTTTTGCTTGTGTTATTAAACTAAGGCAAGCACCTGCATAGAAAAATGACTTTGATGTCAAAACAAAGTAGAGTGGATGTGAGCCAGTATGTAATTGGATATTTAAAGTAGTGGCAATTTGGGTTTTTTTGTCAAAATACTATAATTTGACTGCAGACTTACAGGTAGAGCTGCATAAACTGTGACAGCTCTAAAATAGATTTTGAATTGTTATGGCAATATCTTAATGGCAGGGTCTTACTCTACCTGAGAGGATTGTGGTCGCCTCCAGCTGACGGGCACCAGGATGGTGTTGGAGTTGGATCCAGAAGAGGTGGAGGAGGTACTGCGGGTTACAGCCATGGCTCTGGCCTTCCCCTCTCTACCCCCTGAACCCTGGAGCTCGTCGAACCGACGTCCAATCACAGGAGTCTGGACAGAAAACACAGAGGCAGGCCGTCATGAAAATGTTTGAGTGATCTGAATATAACAAACATTAATGACATGTAGTCCTCTTTTCTCTGAATCTTTTTAAAAAATGCTGAGAAGTGTAAGTGGGTGGTGGACACTTTCGATGTCAGTTACATTTTGTTGCTTCCTCACCTCAGAGATGTCAAAAGTGAAGTCCAGTGTTTTTCCAGGCAGAGCCTTGGCTGAACCGTCCCACACCCTGCTGACCTCTAGGTTAGACAGGTCACCCGGCGTGTGGCCGTACACCGGATGAACTAGGCTGGCAGAGCGCGATACCACCAGTTTCAAGATGTTTAAGGCATCCTTCCAGTGAACTGTCTGCGGAATCACAAACACAGTAAACAGTGTAAGAGAGACAGCAGGGCATATTTTATATGACACAGAGAAGTAGAGGAATACGTTTCAGCCAACGCAAACACAGCACAAAGTACTGTAGGACAATTACCTGGACAAACTTCTCAATGGTCTTTGTGACATCAGCGTTGAACTGTTTGACTTGTACAGCAGTCAGGTCCATGTGGCTGAGCAGACAGTAGATGATCTGGAGAAGAGACTGCTGCATACTGGGAAGGCCCTTATCCAGCAGCTGAGAGGACAAAATCAATCTTGCTTAGGGACAATACTAATGACTGTATGGCAGTGTGGTTGGATTATCCTTTAACAACTGGCAGATTAATGAAAAGTGTGATCTTTCGGCAAAAATATCAACATGAACCCATTCTGCACTTGACTGGAGAAATGTACCATTAATTAGCTGTCAACTTTCACCCAAAATATCTACTAAACTTACTATAACCAGGAAAAGGCTACCCTACACATTTATCAGCGCTTACCTCAGCCATATAAGTGACCATATTGAGTGTGATGTCGGAGAAAGCCTCATGGAGGTAGCGGCAAACCACACTGACCCAGGAGAAGGGGTCTCGTGTGTAGGAACGTGTCTTATAGAGAGTCATAACATGGGCCAAGTGGGACAGCTTTGTGTGCTTCTCCCCCAGACACACCTGAGAAAGGGAAAGAGAGAGCATGAGAGAGGAAGAGGCAGACAGCAGACGGTTATCATGAGCAAACTCTCATGCATGCATTCAACTTTTCAACACTGTCTTTTCTGTGCATGTTTATTTCGCATGCCTTTTTTTTTTTTGACAAACTTGTTTTACGGCTAAAAACAGCCTAACCCAAACTAAAGGAAACTAAAGTAAACTACAGTAGGCTGAAGTGAATAATTGCACAGTACCTGTGCGATCCTCTCAGCGCTCTCCTTACAAAACTGAGTTGGGTGGCCAAAGTGCTGCACCAGGTGTGGCAGCAGGCACAGCACATTCAGAGGGAAACCTGCACAGAGAGAAGAGGCTGAACTTCAACACCATGCAGCATAAATAAAAACTATGGCTTTGTCCGTTACTTTGCTATTAAAATGATGCAGGATGAAAATACCTACCTATAGACTGTGAGCTGTCGACAACAGGCACGCGGGACACAGGTGTGAGCTGGCAGAAGAGCTGTAAGGTGAGGTCAGAAGTGGCCTGGGAGGTGAAACCCTTCAACAAAAGCTGCTGTATCCCAGAAAACCCGCTCCACCTCAGCTGGGCCTGCAGCTTCTCTAGGCGTTCGCGGTTCTCTGCTCTGTCTAAGGGCACCTGGAAAAAAATTGTTTTTTTGGTTTAACTGAAAGTTGTTTTATTTAACGTCCTCCTGAAATGCATTCTAATAACCTCAGCCTTTTTTAATAGCCAGTTGCTTGTATTTCTGCACAGCGCTGATACCTGGGGCTTCCCCTTATATTAAAGCTTATTATTTAAAATATATAATAAACTCTAAACTTTTTAGTCCTGCTATGAAGAGTGTGAGGCTCCTAGGATGGCTCAGTTGGCACCTCAGTTAAGATGACTTGATCCAGCTGGTAGTAAGGAGCAGCACAGCCTTCAGAAACTGCTTGCACTCTTCTAGTTTTATCTCTGTCTTATTTTTGTTTCTACAATCACTTAACTTCCCCTTTAAGATCAGTAAGTTTTATTAAATCTACCTTTGACAACAACTTGTGAACGAGGCGAAGGGACATCTGATATTCAAACTCAAAGTCTGACTCCATGAGTGACACCGCCACCCAGAAGACTGTGGCTAGTATTGATGACGGATGGGAAACATGAGCAGGATCCGATAGAACACTTGGATCAATACGATTAGTTGATGATGTGCAGGACCCAGGGGTTCTTCCTGTTCGGGAGAGGCCGTGACTGTTGCAGGCCTGTAGATTGAAAATAAAATAATACACTGAATTAGTGAGATGCACTGTGTTCAACAAGTCTGCTCCAGAATTAAGGTATCACACTAAACAAGAATCTTCCTTTCTTGCCTGTATGCGATCCAGAGTTGCACTGCGAGGAGGATCATTTGAGTGGTGGCCACACTCGCCAAACTTCTTGGGGACCGAGTAGGAGCGCTGGTGGCGCTGTGAAGACAGACCGACAAATCCTGGGCCAGGGAAGTTCAACTGACCCGTGCTCTTTCTGTTCATCAGTTTTTCGCTCGTCACAAAGTCTGGTGAGGATGTCCTGTGAATCAAATACAGTAAAACTGAATATACTTGAATGTGGTTACATATGTTGAATAGTATGGTATCTGTAATAGTGTCAAATTTGCTAGTAAAATTTGTTTTGGCAACGTATGGCAAATGGCTTGCTAAATTCAACATTTTCACGCATAAAGAGCAGAGGCCTACCTGGTTAGAGCTGCCATAAGGTCACTGTTTTTCAGACATTCTGCTAGATTCACCACCACTGACTCCAGCGTCAACAGTACCTCCATCACATAACCCTGAAACATACATGTTGTTGAATTAAACAAGCAGAAACATCAGGACCATCATGCATTCTCATTGGTAGAGTAAAAAGGGGGTTAAGTGCTGTATAGATTGTATAGTGCTCTCATATGCTGTCTCTAACCCAAAAATCTCTCGTTCTCTCTCACCTGCACTTCATCTCCGTGTTCTCCCACCACCTCAACGAGGCGTGAGACCAGGTCAGAGACAGCGTGGTTGTTGATTGGCTGTTTGAGGGCTCTGAAGATCTGGAAAGAGCGCCCAGCATAGTGACGTGAGGAGCTGCACAGAGCTGTCTGTAAAGCCACATCGCTCAGCTGATGCTCTAGGTGGAAGTCTGTATAAACAGATACAGGTACAAAGACACATAAAGATACACACATTTTTGGAGATAAGGGTTATTTCTTTTAACGAATGACATAATTGTTGAGAAGATTGGCTGCTCTATTTGCCCCTAGACTTAATTATGCATTTTATGCCATGTGTTGGATTTTGTATTAAGTCTGGTGGACTGCCTCTTGACAGAACACAGAAGATGGCTTTAAACAAATCATTTGAAAATGGAATATGTATTTTTTTTTTAAATGCCACACCTGAATCATGAGGTAGTAAGTGAGCCCTGATTTTTCTGTTATTCAGTGAAAGATATTTTCCATTAACATGAGCAGTTTCTCACCTGTCTTGGACTCCTTGAAGACAGAGACGACGTGACGTAGGAAGTTGGAAAGCTGCTCCGTGCTCTTGGAGTTGGGGTTCTTTGGTGTGATGTCCTCATGCACCCACAATGGCCCAAACGCTCTGAGCAACAACAACACAGTACTCCAGGCACTGTATACCCACCACCAGTAGCACCACATACATGTTACACAAGCACTTAACTATGCGCACAGTGCACACAGTGTGCACTACAGTGAGATTTTCACATACACACACACACACACACACACACACACTTCACAAACACACCTATTGTATTCAAACATTTGTACGCAAAGATGCAGCAATGGCGCTTCTAGAACTGGACAAAACATCACTGGAAGTGTGCGTACCTGGTGGAGAGAAACTCGATGAGTTTGTTTGTCTTTTCATCAGTTTCATTGGGCGTATCTTCAAGGTCCTCCAGGTCATCAGGTGTTACAAGGGGCAAATTTCCAACACTGCCTGCAGTGCTGCCACCACCCAGACTGGCAGAGGAAGAGTTGGAGGTGGAGCTGAGGCCAGAGTCTGCCACCGGAGACGCCTGCCACTCTCGCAGGAAGTCAGGCGCATCTAAGGGAACGTGATGACAGAGTATACAGAATTAAATGTAATGTTAATGTATTGCTCGGCAGCTTTATCATATTGTTATGTACTGTACTGTTTCAGCACATGTCGACTTACGTGACTGCTGGTATTCTGTATGGTAGCTGGACTTAACGGTAAGGGTCTTGTTGTCACTGATCTCTCTCGTCAGCATCAAAACTGAGGCTATTACCTAGAAACACAATAAGGAGGGTTCAGTCGCTATTGAAATTTTGGCCAAAGCCCTATCGATGCATGTATGAATAAATTTTTGACTGAATAACTTTCACCATTATATGTAATGTGTTAATTCAGGCTAAAGTTGAATAATAATAATAATAATAATAATAATAATAATAATAATAATAATAATAATAACAACAACAACAACAACAACAACAACAAGCATTATGATCCCACTCTGACCTGGAAGTTGTTGTTGCAGGAGAGGGCAATGAGGAGGTGGAGAAGGAGACGTTTGCTGTGTTCATAGACCTCGGGTCTGTAGTGGTCCAGACCTGGCCAATAAAACATACATCCAGTAAGACAACAACAGGATCAAGATTCTGCACACAAAGATCAACACAAACTATAACAAATAGGTACAAATACATACAAAGAAGGAGAAAAACACAGCAAAATAATAAACTGCTTTGGTATTTTTTTTCATTTTGTTATATTAGAATTTGATTAGCTTGTACTAATGCTGACATTTATCTGCACATCTGTCTTGCTATAAATATAAGTTATTAGGATCAAATATATTAAGAGAACTGAAATATTGCTAGATGTTGTTGTGCCCAGAAATGTTGCTGTACAGTTTCTTAAATGCCCGCTTGCAAGGCCTTATTGTGCTTCATTGGTTGCTATGACAACTCCCAAACAAGGAGCTCGTATCTCCTGTTTCTTATGTACAGTATGTTCATTACTATAAATAAACTTTTCTCCCAATACACTGCCAGTAAAAAAAATTGTGAAACAATACAACGCGGATTCTTAGGCAACTTCATGCACACAGTAACACAGATTGAATGATAATGAAGAGCCTGTACTTGGGGGTTAGTATGCTGAATATGCAAAGAACATAATAATATATTCCTGTACAGCAGTCAGCTGAAGGGTAGGTGTGTGTCCATATGTTAGATAATAAAAGTCTTTGTAAGTTAAATGCAGGCCCTGGGGAATGTGCCTGTCTTGAAATGCATGTCTGTGAGGAATGGAGATAAAACCTCACATTGTCACACTATGAGCTCACTGGACGTCACAAAAAATACGTACACACCTAAATGTTATTTTTGTGTGTATGCGTTGGTGTGTTAACACCCTGTCTGACAGGACAGTGAATGATGATTTTTGATCTTGTCTTTTGAGTTCAAGTTCCTGTAAGTCAACCTCATGTTCCCTCATTGGGAGATAAGAGTGAGACAGGCCGGAGAACTTTTCGGAGAATATACACTTGGCCAGCCAGCTAGTGTAGTGTAAACATATACGTGTGTGTGTGTGTGTGTGTGTGTAAATATACATATATATATATATATATATATATATATATATATATATATATATATATATATATATATATATATATTCTTTTGTTTAAATAACACACTTTGTTCCTCTTTATCTTTCCAAGATTAATCAGCTGATACACTTGTACCAAGCGAAAGGTAGACCAAGGTTGAGTTATGTGTACAGTATGTGTGTGTTGTGTACACCTACCCAAGAAGAGAGCATGTAGTAGCAGTGGCAGATGTAAAGCCCAGTCTTCTCTCACACTGTGGTCCACCACCATTTCAGTCATAAAGATCACCGCAATGTTGCACCTGAGGACCAACACATACACAAATCTAGTGAGGACACAAAATAGCTGAGTAGTGTCCTGGAGCAATTATGCTGAAACACTTCTGTTCTGTTATTCAGTATAAAGGGACAATAAGAAAGGAATTCTCTCCTTCAGCTAAATTAGGGAGGCAACTAATTATTATTTTCATAATCCCGATTAATTGTTTTGTTCTATAAAATCCCCATAATTAAAAATCCCCATCACAATTTCCCAGAGTCCAAAGTAGAGTCTTCAGGTTGCCTGTTTTTAAAGAGGATCTGTATAGGCAAGTTAAGGAATGCGCTTGAGACAACTGAGACACAGACTGTGGAAAAAAGTGATATCCAGGAACTTATTTTAGGCAGGTGTGTCTGTCCACTGTGCACATCATCATCAAGTCTCATCCTAGAAACTGGTTTTGTGTATATATTGCCGCTGGGATCGTGGGGCTGCTTTTAGTACTGAATGGCAATTAACATGACAAACTGCAGACACACGAAACTGTACTAGCCTTAGTATAAAAACCCATTAATGTAATATAAGAGTCTGCTTTCCTTTTATTAGTCATGTATTGTAAATACATGCATCATAATAATCTAACCTGAATCTCATTTCCATCTCATTTTAAGTAATGGTTTATGAGGTGTCGAGAGAGACTGAGATAAATCAGTAAGTCCCTTCTAATATTCATTCTCTACATAGCAGAGACAGAGCAAGCTGACTAGGCTTAATTCTGTGCAGGAGTTTATCAGACCATCTGTGACTAGTCTGTGTGAGAGAATACCTTTCTTTGTTGATTCTGCTGATACGTTGCTGATAGTACCATCACTGTTCCAACTCTGAGTCTGTTTTCTGTATGATATTTGTGTGGTTGTTCCAGAGTAGAGTGTCTGTACAGTGTGCGTCAATGTTTGTTTTTTGCATACCTATGCAGTGGTCCTCTAGGTGTGATGGTTTCTGGAAGGTAGTCAACCAGAGGAGCCCAGCAGCCTCCGTTAACAGGCATGGGTAACGGCTGAGGATGGTTGGTCTCCAGAACACCCAGCAGCCAACCAGCATATGGCGGGAGTGGGTCAGCTAAAAAAAAAAAAAAACACCAGTACCAAGATGCAGTTAAGTAAAATTTACTAGAAAAATAAATCACATACACTCTCTGAACTTATATATCTATTCAAAATACACTGACCAAAGACTGCAAGGCCCAAAAGTTATTCCCCATGAATATCAAAGCAGTGACAAACAGCTAATGTGACAGGTTATTTACAAACCATTCAAAACATCTGGAATTCAAAACATCTGGAACATGCTAAGTCACAGTCAAGGTAATCGAAAAACTACGTGGTTTTTCAGCATGTTTGCAGCTGTTGACACTGCAACTTACATACAACTACTACTAAGTCTTAACATACTCAGTTTTGATATGTACACATATAGGATTGACATATTACATGTTAATTAGTGAGCTTTAGAGGTGCTGATTTTGTTACCAGGCTAGCTGTTTCTGTTCTGTTCTGTGTCCAGTCTCTATGCTAAGCTAAGTTAGCCAGCTGGTTAAGGAAAACATAGAGAAGAAGCCAAATTTTTCTTCTTAAAGTGCCTGACATCATAAATCAATACCAAATTGTCATGACTTCTCAACACTGGCTTGGTGAAACTGTCTCCTGCCCAGACATGACAGGTCCAGTTTTTGAAATATGGACCCACCCTTGAACTTGTCAGGTTACAGCTCTGCTAGTCACATGAGGACTACAGCAGCAGACGCCTAGAAACCTCCCAGCACAGACGCCTGCTAAACATAGACTGGGTCCCAACGGAGTGGTTGAGGTTAAATCTGTATCTGTGTCATAGGGGACAGTGGTGGGCCTTGGCTCATGTCCAGATAACATGTACACACAGTATAGCTGCATATATTCAGGTACTGATTCCTGGTGCACAGTACCATCAAAACAATCTACTGTCAGTCTGTACATTCATGTTTGAATGGAAAGGATTTGTGACAATTAGCACAAAAAATTTTGGATTAAGTGGTGAACATTATGGACTAACAAGAAGAATCCATGTCCTAGAGCTCTTTCTAAATAATAGACTGCAGCTGTGAGCTTTGTGGGCTTTGTGTGTGAATACACATCGTGTCAAGCACGTCAGGCAAGTTTGTACATTCATTTTCATGAGAAGCAAGACAACTTACTCTTCTCATCCTCGTAGGAGCCTCCGGAGCTGTTGCTGTAGCGGGATTCCAGTCTGTTGTGAGCCCTGGCCCTGCTGAGACAAATAAATGATATTCAAAGTGAAATTTAGAGTTCCAAGATTTGCAAAGTGTACAGTCTTAGCCCGTGACTGAAAAGTTTGAAAGTCTTATGTTAACATCACTGCGTAACTGATACGATGCTGTTTGACATGTGTTATTTACTTGCACAGGCCTCTTGACCTTTGAATAAAACACACTCTTAATGTGACAGCACCTTCAGCTTTTTTTTGGCTAAAGCCCAGTCAATACACGTATATAAAAAAAGGTGTTAATACTGACCGTTCTTCACTTTCTCTGACCAGCTTGTTCTCATCGGTGTCTGGCATGTTCTCCTGACCAGCTACCACAGTGTTACTACTGGAGGTGGTGCCTACACATAAGAGACATTTCAAATATCACATTCAGAAATACAGTACAGTCAACCATCTGCCACATAAGAAGCCAACGTTGAAAGTCAGTGTTGAGATGAAAATATAATTTAACATATGGAAAATATGACAGGAACTTCTCCTTTCACCTGTCTGTGAGGTGGAGGCTTTGTTGCTGGCAGCAAAGCGATAGAAGGGAGGGTTGTCACAGTGCAAGACCACAGGGTTGACTGGGTCAGTCTGCTGCAGCTCAAACAGGAGCTCCTCCATAGTCTGGATGGTGTTGTTACGGCACAGGTAGATCACCACCTTCTTTATCTAAAACAGATACAAACATAAAGTATTGATTGGTTTTCCTCAAATGATCTCTGCATTTGTGTTATTTCTTATCATCATATGATGTAATATATGACCCCTGTATATTTGTGGAAATCATTTCATGACTATAACTTTAGAGCAGTGTTTTGGTGTGTAGAGACAATACTTACATAAGGCAACAGTGTGGTGTCACTGCTGACTCCACACAGGCTGATTAGGAACTGCAGGGTGATCCGTAAGTTGTTGCTCCACCTCTCATTGGACACCAGAGCGTTCCAGGCGTTTTCAATCTCTGGGCCAGGAACCTCGTCTCCATACTGATAATGTAAAGACAAAAAATACAGTTGTAGAGCAGAGGATTTAATTGTAAAAGGCCAAGTAATCTCACAAACATGGCTTCGTACCTTAGCAGTCATGAACATGAGGTTGTTGAGCACCAGGGAGGTCGCCTGCAGGGATCCCCAGCCATTACCTCTCAGACTGGGTGACATGCCCTGCGCCTGACCGTGAGGTTCTTCCTCAGGTGTACAGGGGCTTGAGGCAGGCGGTAGGAGCCCAGTGTCCACTAGCTCAATGTTACTCAGCCAGGGTAGCAGGTAGGATAGCATGATCTGTCTGCCGTTGGAGTGGGTGGTTGGAAAACGCTGGCTCACCTCTGCATGGGGAAAAAAAAAAAGTCCAGAGGAATTAATGTTTTAAGTGGCTTGAGGAAGCTGAGCATTCTTTAAAAGGTGGCCATAACAGGAGAACCACATTGGGAGCAATACTGGGAGAATAACGGCCTCTTGGGAGTTTTGGATGTGATGGTTCAAAGAGATTGTTTTGGAGATTGTCCTGCTGCTTCAGTATTTAATGGTACCTCTGTTTGGTTAATCTGATATGAAGTGTTTTCTGTTGAAACACGATAGTGTAGGGAGACATAACAGGGTGGGGAGGGAAGTGGAGTTTTTATTTACGTCTTGACCTTGTTTCTGGACTTTGTAATGCAGTACTCCAGCATCTCCAGAGTTCAACAGAAGTATTGATTTGTCAGTGGATAACCTGTGTGCGCATTCACAATTCAAAAATGTACCTGAGAAAAGAGGCAGAGTGAGCTCTGGGAACATGCTGGCCAGCTGGATGGAGAGTTGAGACAGGTTGACGCTGTACAGGGGAGGCAGGGGGCCGTGTGTTCCATACAAAATATTACCAGGCTTCTGCTCCACCATCCGCTTAGAGTACGCGCACAGTTTAGACTCCAGCACCTGCAGACATAGTATTTATCTTTTACAGTCAAAGTGTGCTGTCATTTATTTGGCTTTATGGTTGCGATCTCATTCCCACCTCTTTGTGTGCAATTAATAATTATTTAACATCAGAACTGTGCTCTTCTCTTCAGTGTGCTGTATGTACCTGCATCAGCTGCATGGAGATCTCATATATTTCTCTGCTGGTGTCTGAGGCCTTGAACAACACCAGATTGAGCAAGGTTACAAGGTCACATGGGTAATTCCTGGCAAAGTAAGGAGAAATGGTCATTAGTTGCTGGTTACGATGAAAACTGAATGAATATAGACAGTTGTGGACAGTGTAGGAAATTACATTTTAACAAAAGAATCCAATGCAATGTATGAATGTAGCATGTTTTTATTGGCTAACCTATAACTCCCTTTGCTAAGTATATTTTGCTTGATGTTTTTGCAAGTCTTATAACCACAGTAATAACAGGCCTTTGTTTATCTTTTTTATTATTTTGTATGAACATTATTTTATTTTTTTTTTGCATTCTGCATAAAGGTTGCTCTAAATATATTATTTTAATAATAACAATGTGATTTATTCATCCCCATAGGGACATTTTATTTTAACTCAAACTCTCCAGCAGGGAGGTCAGAAGCTATGGAGTTGTTCCCCTACCTGTTTCCACAGACAGTGGCGATGGCCTTGAAGCAGCCAGATGCCAGCTGGTAAGATCCAGTGAAGCAGCGGTCCACGGCCCAGTTGAACAGATTGATTTGGTCTGGGTTGAGTTCTAAGAGCAGGATGACCACCTCACACCCCAGGCGGTGCACCTAGGGCAAACACATGTTATTATGTAGACAGATAGGAAATAGCACAAAAGGAGCAACAGAATTAAGGAAAACTTAGATATGAATAATAACTTAATGGGGTAAGGTAAAGTGCTGAAACTTCTTAATATGTATGTAAGTTTTTAATACTGAAGGCTCCTGTTCAACATGTTAAAGGCAACAGTTGATCCCAGAGTTGACCTACCCGTAGGTCGTGGCAGGCCAAGATGTTGTCAAGCCATTTGTAGAGATAGCCATCAGTAGACAGACCCACATTGTCAAACACTGGGCCGCAACACAGAACTGCTGACATGGCCTAAGTGACAAAAGTTGAGGTGAGTTCATTCTACATTTTCCGTAGAATACAATGACAGGAAAATGACAAAGTAACTCCTGCTGTGAGTATGTGTGTCGTTTACCTTGAGAGCACAGTATTGGTAGCGAGTGATTTGGTGGTTGCGGTCACTGTAACGATCGAGGGGAGTGAACATGACACTGAAGGGTCCAGCCCATTGGCTGAAGAGTATGAAGAGATGGTGTCTCAGAGACTGTTGAGGGAAGAGAAAGCGCCTGTGGTGGACTGCGCCGATGTGAGGGTGAGTGAGAGAGAGAGACATGGAGGGTCAAAATAGGATAAAAGGGCTTTTACATCTATTACTACTGACAGACCAATGTGATATGATGCATAACATCATAAGTAATAAAATCATTTACCAGGAACACACTGGATGAGATTAGCCACCATCCCACTGAAATGGGCTCTGATGTCTTTAAGCACATCCAGCTCCTTTTCATTCTCCGCCTCTAGAAGCATCCGGGTTAGATCCACATACTCAAGGAACAAGGCACCCAGAGCCAGAGAATCACGCTCCAGTGCCCCATTGGTGCTATAGAGGAGGAGAAGGATAATGTTATTCTGGTAATATCTTTGATGCTCGATAGAAAAAGACATTTTCCTCAGCAGGCTATAAGTTACAGAAGAAAGCCAGTGAGAGAAGGATGGCAATGTATATCCACAGGGAAAAAGCAATAATGGGTACACTTAAGTCGCCTCAGCCCAAGCACACAAGGAAAAAACAAAACTATTTTTTTGAATGTGTGTGCTACCTGTCACTGATGACTCCTGCGTTAGCCAGCAGTTCAAAGATCCTAAGCAGCTGCAGCCTGAGAAGATCTCTCCTCTCTCTGCGCTTCTTGTTCTGAAAGCACAGACAGGTTTTCAGTTTACTCATGTACCGGGGTGTATCTTCAAGTCCTCAAACAAACAATGTCAATCCCGCAGTTGAAATAAAAAAGCATGTTAATATACGTAGGTTGTTTTGTTTATAGTGGGAAACTCACTCTTCTTCTGTGTGTGTTTGTGTGTGTTACCTCAGGCCTACGTTCCAGTGCTTCCTTCATCAGTGGATGGAGTTCTTCAACTAGCTCCCTATTAAAACACACAGGATCAGAGAGGGCAAAAATCAATTGATTGCTCTATTGCTAAATAAGACTGATTAAATCTTTCTTCCTTGTTGATTGAGGACGCTCTGATTTAAAGGAACAGAATGGTTTGTAACAGACATCTATTTTGTGCAACCCAAATGTCACATGCCCTAAAACCACTAATCCTCAAACACAGTAACATTAGACAAATTTGTCTGGGGAGACATTAATCTCTTTATTAACAATGAGCGTCCTTTCAGAAAACATTTCAGGTTAAAAATAGATGATCTCTTTAAAATGAAATACCTCCCTATCACAATGGTACCTCTGTCCTTTGACAAAATGTGATATGTCTCTGTCCCTGTAAGAATTCTCTTCACCATCAGTGACGCATTTATTTTTCTTCCCTGAACGTCTAGAGGCATGCAGATCATCTCAGTTATGAAGTGAATGTAAAGACAGATGTGAATAACCAATAGAAGGGAGAGTAAAAAAACTAATGAAACATGTCTTTCTTATGTAAGAGATAAGGACCAAATCTAGCTATTTCAATTTTCGATTGTAATCTAAATGTATCCAGTGTCATTCCCTCTATTCAGTGTGTTTATTCTCTGTCAAAGCAAAAGCTCATACCAAAGAACAACACGCCTTGGTCACATAACAATAGCAAAAAACAGATTTATGATTAATGAACAGTCATCTGAGCTTTAAATTAGAAATGTGTACAATGTAATGAACAAATTATTTGACATTTAAGTAGGTAAAACCTATAAACCTATAAACCTATATAGTGTATTGTCAGTGTACATTTCAACATGATCCAGTACCTGAAGACCAAAGCATTTGTGCATCCAAACCCCAGCACCAGAGACTCTGTGATCTCCAAACTTTCAGCTCTCATCAGCGGGACAAGTTGTTTCAATAGCCAGGCTACTGAGGGAGTGCCTATCACCTGAGAGATAAAAAATATACACAAACATGGATCAGGCAACATCTAAAACAGATCAAAATATACACAAATCTAACAATATATGTTTCACTATTATTCACTACGAATATTAATAAGTCAAGGGTTTTTTCACCATCTTACCAAAACAAACAATATAAATACTTTTCCTTAGAGCTGAAATGAACTCTGGTATGTTATTTTTCAGCACAAACACACACCTTGTTGTCGTACGTGACGCTGCCGTCAGGCGTGGTGGCAGTGATCTCTGGTGTGGAAGCTCTGAGGTGACCGGGGGACATGATGCTCGGCTTAGCCACACCTAGACACAGGATCAGGTAGTTACGCCACAGGGAGATGTAGCTGTCACTGGAGCCTGCCGTGCTGGTCTTCTTAGCATTCACTGGACTGCTGCAGAAAGACAAAAGTCGAATGGGAGGGTGGTCAGATATTTTATGGACATGGATAATTTGATGTACGAGGTATGTGATCATAGTATGGTTACAGACATTTTCTAGAGTGCTTCTTGTAATTAGTTGTTATTTTGTTATTAAAGTAACAGTTAAATGCCTAAAAAGTATAATATAATTAATGTTGTTGTACTTGGGGTCAACCAGTGGCAGTAGCAGTTGTAGCCGTGTGAAAGCGTAGGGCCAGGCGTATCCCAGGGCGATGGGGCAGTGTTTGGGCAGGTGCTCCTGTCGCAAGAAGATGTGCAAACAGAGCACCCACGGGTCCTTCACACACTGGGCAAAGATCCAGACATGGCTGGGGCTCTTCACGTCATAGGAACTGCTCACCAGTCGAGCCGTCCACTCCACCAGCCACTGGAGGTCAACATGGTGGTTGAGAGGCAAGGTGGACTGGGGGAGGGGAAGCGAGGAATTTAAGAATGATACACAGCATCAAAAGATGGACATTTGAAAGACTGTGATTTAAATAATTGATCTGATGTGCTGTTACAAATACACTTACAGAGTCAGAGACAGCCACATGAACAAAGCTGTCCATTACAGCTGGGCTCAGCTGGTCCATGACCTCTATCATGGGTTTGTCATCGTCCTGGAGAGGAAGACATTTATAGAATCAGTTATTTTTATAACTGCGTCATACAATGTGAGAGAATTCACGGGCGGCATATGCTGCATTTCTAATCACAACTACGATCAGATGGCTCTCCTTCCATCCTATTTCCATGTCCTTTCTCCCTCTTCATTAGAATTTGCCAGCAGCTGCCTAATACACGTTGGTAACATTTGTCTTTGCACTGTATATTCATCTATTTTGTCACTTAAAAACTATACATAAGTGAGTGAAGCTGTTGATTTGTTCTCCACTATGTTTGTTTGGTGAAGATATGAGTTCCCTGTACTGTACCTCAGCATGTCCCAGAGCTGTGAAGAGGCAGCGTATTTCTCTTAACACACCGACTGCCAGCTTCCTTGTGCTGATCTGACACGAGCAGAGGAGCAGCAGAGCCAGGCCCTCAACCGCATGGAGCACAGAGCAATGAGGGCTTCGCTCTGGCAGTCTGGTGCTGGACTGATGGAGAGGGAAGACAACGAGGGAGGAAAGATTAGTAAAGAATAACAAATACTACTGTCAGTCACCTTGTTTGACCAGTTATTAAACCTGTAGTTATTGTCTTGGTTATGTTTTTTGAAAGATATCACTTTCACTCATATCACTCATGTCATATTACAGTATATGGTGTAAGACGTGAAAAAGTTGGCTGAAGTGTGACTGTCACCTAGTGAACTAGCACTACGTTGTACAAACCTCAACTCCACCTCGCGTCTTCCCCTGGAGCTGCAGAGCTAACCTCCACTGTGTGAGCAGCTGGAGAAGGAGCTTCACAGATGCATCCTGCAGGCCCTGATGGGTGTCTTGGACCTAGAATAGTTTGGAGAGGGACATTTATAGAACGGCTGCCAGTGTCAATATGTTAATATTGATAGGCCTTTTGCAAGGGAAAGCTACACTTTGCAGAATTCAACTTATATCATGGAGAAAGCTAACAAGGGGCAATGTTTTATGGCTTTTGGTTTAAAATAGCTTTAACTGCATATAAAAAAGAGACAGAAAAGTGTCTTTGTAGCAACCTATTTTGAGGTTGATAGCTTTGTATTTCTATGCTGGTTCTCAATTTCGCAATTAAGATTACAACAAGCCCATCTTCTCAATCAGTATTACTATTTTATTGTATTATCTAGTGTATCAATTATCTGCACAATAAACCAAGCCTAAACAAACGTGTAAGGAAGTGCAGCCAATGGAAATGCAGGATAGAAAATCTTTTACTGTCTAGGTAGCTGCAGGTTTCTGTCATGTTCAGTTATACCTCGCGCAAAAGGAAATGTGTGTAACCAAACAGGACATCTTCCCTCCAGTCAGAGAAATCGAGTAACAGGCTCTGCAGGGAGTTCTGGGAAATAAGACGAAGTTCATCGTCCATGTGCACCGTAAGTCTGAGGGATAGATGACAACATATGAACAAAGTGTGAGAACAAGATCTCACTGAAAAGATGGGACCTGCATAAATTGAAGTTGTACGACCTCAATGACAGAAGCAACAACACAAATTACTTCAAAATGTAAAAAAGGTGAAAAATTATCAGTGAGAACCCAACAGGATAGACCTAAAATAAACATGTGGCTTTGTTGTTTTTTAAATATTTATTGGGGGGGAGGGGACATGCAGCAAATAATGATAAAAATAAAAAATGAAAAAATAATATATAATGTATATATATAGCATATAACTACCCATCTCTAACTCACCGTGAAAGCAGGTCAATGAGCTCCGGTTTGGACATGGCATCAGGAAGGATACGAGGAATGGCGGCCACACATGTCCTAAACAGGTCGATTTTAGGCTTCCTTTCACCACTGTCAAAGATGGACAGGTGGCGTTAAGCAGGCTTACATTTGCTTAAGGCATTAGCAAGATAGCATAATATCAAATAATCTACAGGTGAGTAAAAGGTTGTAGAAATGTTCATATTTCTGTGTTTCGTTTTCAAATTGGGGTATAATCATAGTCTCAAATAGAATAACCCTCAGCACTAAAAAAAAAAAAACAATTAATTTGCTGCACTTTGTTGTTACATACGTGATCATGTCCTCTGGTTCTTTGTTGAGCATCTGGACGCTGGTGAGCATCATACAACGACCCACCTCCTTGTCCAAGTGTCTCAGGATGTTGTCCAGAGCCTTTCGCACCTGGGAGTAATACAATGACATGCCTGTGGAGATCACAGAGATAGTACATGGAGTTAGAGACTACATTCAGAATACACTGGCTTGAGTGCCTACAGACACACACAGACCTATTAGTTTGGCTTCCTCTTCAGTTAGTGTCTTGCTGAGATAAGTTTTCTTCTTCTTCAGAGAGTTTCCAGAGGGCAGAGTGGCCCCTGTGTTGGGCATAGGAGGCTCTCCGTCCTTCTGTTGCAGAGCATCTGCTATCACCAGGAACGCCCGCAGACCTATGTTCATACGCTACAACACAGATAAAGCACAGCATCATTACTACTTGAAAGAAAGCCTTTTTATCAAGAGCAATGGCAAATTTAAAGCAGGAATTGAGTAAACGCATACCACCAGGCAGTGGTTACACGTTGGCAAGCAAAATTCACATGCCGGAAGACACAGCAGAATCTTTACTGCTGTATATAAATGTGAATTTGGGATGATTATTTTTAAAACATATTCAATAATTCAGTGCTGCTCCATAAGGGATTTATTTTTCTTATTAGAAGTGATCTTCTAACCTCACAGATGTCGAGCAAACTACAGAGGTCTGGTAATTGATTTTGTTCATTTTCAGACTTGTAGCCTTCAGCACCAACCAACACTGACTCAAGTGATATCACTTGCCATAATTTAACACATTTTTCACAGCTTTCATAGCAAACTGTATGTGGTAGTACTCCCCAAGACCTATAAACAAACTTTAATGTGTAAAGTCAGTGGAGTTCACCTTTAAATTTTAATGATCTGTTCATATGACCAGACTCGTGTGACAACATTGCATATGATCAACCCCGTGTACATCTCTTTACTACAGCTGAAAAGGTGCTCATTCATTCCAGTGCATTTCATTTCAAAACTGCAGCAGAGAACATACTGTTCGCTGCCTGAAGACAACAAATAAAATTTGGAATGCTCATGGCCAAGGGATACACTGTTGGGATTGTGTGCACATGATTGAATGTCTGTGTCTGCTCTCTTTACCTCTGGGTTGAGACTGAAGGCTTTGGCAGGTTTCCCGACACTCAGCAGGTCAAATATGATCTCCTTCATGGCGAAATCCAGTCTTTCCTGAACAGAGGACAAACATACTGGTGTTACAGGATTTCAGAGTTAATGTGGTGTGAGGCCGCTCATACATCACCTGTATGTCACCAACGGTGCACAGATGGGACATTTTTATTATATAACTGATTATACAGAAAAGCATACATGCAAAAGACAGAAGAGATGTTAGTACTAGAAAATGTATGGACCTAATAAGGCTTATTTATCTATATCTGAGATTTTCTGAATTTTAAATGAACCAGTGTTTGTGTGAGTACCAACCTACATCTAAGATTTCATTAGACTTTTTACAAGCACGTGTGTACAAGTGCCATACACACCTGTGCAATAAACTGGATAATCTTGACAAAAATATTAAGGGGCATGTCTCTGGGCACAACGCTACGACTCCCTTTGGGGAACAGAGTCGAGGTGATGGACGTCAGACGACTGGAGGAAGAAGGAGAGACAAGAGAGAGGAGACAGAGGCACAGAAGGAAGGGAAATTGTTGAGACATAAGTTAAATACATCAGTAAAATCATTACATGTTTTGCTTCTAAATGATAATAAATCATTTTCACATCAAATCGTATAAATATCAGACTAAACTAAGCACACCAGAAAAGAGAATTTATAACTTGGTTGTGTTTTAAAAGAAATCTACTAACACAAAGCACAGAAGAAGAAGCATAAAACAGAGTTAAAACTTAAAGACTTTCTTGGAAAAGTTTTCTTTGTAGTCTCCATTGTTCATGGTAATTATAACAAAGCATCACAAGATAGTTAACAATGACATATTGATTCTTTACAAGTTTAAAATTAAATCTTACATTGTGGTGATGAGAAATATAACTTCATGTGGCTGTTACCTCTGCGTTCCAGTGTTGCTCTCGCACTTTATTCGGATCATGTAGACCCACAGCAGGCGGTACAGTGATTCTAGAGCCACACGTGCCATCTTGGGATCTTTATTCTGCATTCATACACACACGGACAAAAATGTATTATGTTTCCTCAGGAACAGGTTTTCACATACTGTACCTCCACCGAACAAAAATGTTTCACAGCCCTCAGCCAAAGACACCAACAAAGTTTCTCGAGGTAATGCGACAGTACCCTGACAGGCATTCCTAACATAATGGACTGTACCTTACAGAGACTTGATAATTTACTGCATGCAGTACATAGACTGCTTTCTCAGCATTTACATTGTGATATGAATTACACTTGTACAGAAGTATTTATGAGCCCCAATCAATCCCTATGTTCTTAACCTGCAGTGTTTTCCCTCGAGGCAATACATACTGATTGTTGATTTTATAGCAGTGCAGCAGTTTGTTGTGTGGAGTTCAGTGTTGTGTGTAAACTGTTTCTCAAAATCATTCCCCATGGACAGAAATGTATTGCAAAGAGTGCGTTGTTTTTGTGTAAAAATAACCTACTATGGTAATTCTTGCATTTGCATGGTACAGTATAGACAGAAAGGCTGACCTTGAGGTTTGAGAGGCAGTTGTTGAGGAAAATGTGCCAGCGGCTAAGGAAGAACTGCTTCTGACTGACACACAGTAGGCAAGTCACCAGAGGATATAGAGCCTGGTGTGGAGAGAGAAGACAGATGATACACATACGCGTCAGGCGCCTCAGACAACAAGTAGTACCAGGGTATCCAAATTCAAAGTTCGCCATTCATTGAATGTTAATATAATATAAAGGATTGAGACAGTCTTCCTCATCAGTTTTATACATTAACTATCCAGCTGATTACTTTGAAACATACAAAGTCATACAATCTTTTAATGAAGTCAGTAAAAAAGGTCTGAGAATCATTTATGTCCAGCTGAAATCTAATTTCTGAGCTCTTCCTTTATCATCAAATAATAACAGGCAATTACATTATTTCCGATTAAGCTTACAATTGGAATGGTGTTCCACTTCTTACAGGCCTTATAAATCCCTCATTAACCGGTTTTCTCTCAATCATCTATGTCTTCCTCTTTGGAATTAAGTCAATTTAACTAAACAAAACACTTCTTTCTGTGTGCTTTATCCTGCCAGTAGGTTTTATGAGAAGAATACGTAAGTCATTTATGGACTTGGAATTGTCAACAGATTTTTTTCCTCGATTTCATGGACAAAATTAAAGCAACAAAAGTGTGCACAATACCATTACAAGTTTATAGACAAGATCAAAGTATGAACATTTTCCACATAAGGTTCACATACAGGAATGTGAACTTGGTGTCTAGTCTCTTCAGTCATCTGGTAAGGGCATGTAAGTCTGCATGCAGATCATTTTTTAACATGACTGTCTTGCTAATGATCGGTGTGAATCCGGGTACACCCTTGTCATGAATGGTTATGGAAATGCTAGGTTTGAGGAGTGCATCATTTACCTGTCACTCTTTATCAAAGAGGGTATTTGTTATCTGTCTCTTTCATTTCAGTGTCTCCTCTCTATCAGGCATTCAGGGTGTAAAAGAATAACAATTATAGAAATGCACCACATTACTGTCATTCCTATCATGTCTGTCCATTCTGCTCTGACATGGCAGGTTACTGTCTGTTTGTGTGCATGCCTGTGTGCTGTTCATTTGGAAAAAAGTGAAAACACATACAATGTGTGTGCAGAGAGATGTGTCAAGTATAAAATGCATGGGTTGCTTGGAGTATTTGGAGGATCTACTGAAGGAAGCATGAATACTGGCTGAGTTACATGTCTGCAGCCCGGAGGACACGAGTCTCAGCATGAGGAATCAGTGCACATATCACAAAGAGCACATCAACAGCAACCAGTAATTGTACAACACAGGAATCTGATGTCCGTCCATGTTTTGTTATACTATTTGTCTATCAAATGACTGTGGAATACAAACTCAAAGGCGGGGTAATATTTACGAGAAAAAACCAAAGGGAAACAATGCCTTAGCAATGCCGTGCTGGACTCCAACATTTCTTTTTAGGATTTCTGTCTAAAAGTTATTTGTTCTATTCAATCTGTTTCCAATGTAAATAAAATTAAACATAAAATTATTTAATGAATGTCTGTATCTTGAGGTGATTAAGGCAGGGTACAGCAATAAAATAGGGAAAAATTATAATAAACATGAGTGAGGAAACGTGTTACCAGGAAGGAATTTTGTTCATTTTGGTAATTCTGTCACAGAATGTTGCCTGTTCTATTATTTCCTTAACATTCATGAATAAAGATTTTAGACAGTGGCAAAGGGAATTTTAATCCCAGTCCTGACAATTAAACAGAGGGGTTTACTTGCGTGCTAGTTCGTGTGAGACCGCTATCTTAATAAGCAAGATGTACTGCACCTAATTTACTGATTCCCCTGTCTGTTTTCCTGCTGTGGGAAAATATTACCCATCTGGCATCGCTTCAAAAACTAGCCTGTGTACTGCATACTGCACTCCTGTTTACTTCCCATGGAGAGATAAAAGCCCACATGTTGGAGAGTTACAGTAAGTGCTTTCACCGATTGCTGTTAATGGAGAGGAAATTAAGAGAGATGAGCAGTTATGAAACAGAATATTGGGAGAAACTTACCAGAGAGTGTTTCTTCCTAGAGGACAGGTCCAGTGTGGTATCGTACAAACTCTCTACAAAATTTCTCAGACACGGCACGTTTACCTCATTCTTCACAGTCTGGGGGAGGACAAATAATAATGCAAATCATTTTTTTTTACCAAAAACTTATTCTACATTACCTGATGCAGACGGACAAGACACTGTCCGTCATTAGTTTAAGATTTATATTATTCTCAAGATATAAACACTATATATTTAGACCAGCAGATATACTGTACAGCAGAAAGACATTTAGACTTTTTTAATTTAAAGACAAACAATAACTTCAATCTGATTCAGGTTTAAAATGAATCCAAAAAAGCAAAAGTGCACTTAGTAGTGCTCTGAGCAGTAGGATGAAATGCACTCACAGCAGCTACAGGTACAAGTATCTCCACAAAGAGTCCGGCTAATGAGTGTTTAATGTCTTTATCCTTCACTTCCAAGAAATACTGTGCACACTCCTAAAGACATAAAGAGAGAGAGAGAGAGTCAGAAACAGTGAGAGAAACAATGTATGTACATGAGAACTCCGGGAATTCAAAGTCACCGGTTCAAGTCCCTGTTTCGTTATGGGGGAAGGAAGTGAGTAACATTCTCACTATTGCAATTACGATCAAAAGGCCAATAACCAAGGCACTTAAACCCTAATTACTTCAATGGAACTTCTCAGTAGCCAACAGGATAGCTCGAAAATAGCACTAAACTGCTTCCAAGAGATGAATGTATTCAAAGAAAGAGTACGTCTGTCCTGTGAAAACTCCTAAACCAGAGCGTCTTTACAATTTGGTGACATGTAAATAACAGGTAAATGATTTCAGCTCAGTCTACCTGCATGAACTGGAAGGAAGCTTCAAAGTCTTCTACCGGGTACATTTTGATACGGAAGAACTTGAGTCCCATGATGAGGCTGATGGTGGACTGGATGACGTAGGGGCTCTGCTCTTTCTGCCTCAGCTCCTTCAGCTCAGAGATGAACTTCTTCCTCACTGCTGGGAACCTGTAAAGGAAATGGTGGCCAGATGTGAACAATCGCTCTATTCTCTTGAGTTTTAGTTAATGTTTTTATATCCAGGTCTTAGCTGAACGGTGGTATGGTTAGTGGAAGAAAGCAGCGAGTTTTTTTTCACGCGTTTGTTTGCTGATATTGTGTCATGTGTGGATAACTCTCCTTTTCTTCTAACTCTTACTCCTCTATGCACCTATTTTTTTTTTGCATGTGCACATGGGTGTCTGTGCTTGTGTGCGTGTTTGTGTATGTACCCACCATCCAGATAGATTTTACCAACAGCGCTCTGCAGGCCTATATTTAGAATGGCATCTGGAGGGGCTATGTGGAGGGAATGTGTAATGTGTGTGCGTGCACTTGTTCTTCGGGTGTCTGCGTATTTTTGCGCGTGCTTTTGCATGCTTTACAGGGGTTGCCACAGCTGTTAAGTAAGTGGAACAGTCATCAGCCTTCTGTTTAGTGCTGAGTGTTTAAATAATATATGCATAAACACAATGATCCATAAACCAAGCTGGAAAAACACACAGATAATGCCAAGAGTAAAGTATGTGCTCAGATTGTTTATGCCTGTGTGTGCTCAACCTTTTCATATCCCTTTGTAAATATTGTACTACAAATAAATAACACTGAGAAGGGTGTTTTAAATCAACTACGAAGTTTAATCAAGTGGAAACCCCATCATCCACACAGAAGACATTTGCTACACTAAATCTCAAAATATGGATTTTGATCCATTACTAGATCGATGGCTGTGTTAAATGATGTGATGGCTCAGCTAGTGTGTATGTGTGTGTGACAGCAGTGTGTGTGGGCTGCCCTGTGAACACGCACCTCTTGCATCACAGTAATAACCTCCTGGAAAATGGGAACAGCACTCATCTCTCATCACACACAACATTAAACAGACGGAGGGCCATCATCTGAGGTGTCATTATCCTCAGTTGCCATTACACACACACACACACACATTTACCAACACACACACAACCAGACTAATAGCACACACAGAATGGAAGGCATTTGTTTCTTTCTACTGAAAATGGGGTCAAGAGGAGGACAGGTAGGTTGCTACACATTTAATTTACCACCCTGACAAATCAGCCCACAGCTACAACATGACCTGGATTAAAAATTCTACCTTTACTGAGAGTAAAGTCAACTTTTATTCTAAACTGTAAAAATAAATAAATAAATTCAAATTTTAAACTTAATTGTCGATATATAAGACTTGTGGGTAATTGGAGCATTTAGAATGATTGTATATTACTTTGAGATATATCATTAACCCCGGAGAATACATTTTACAAACATTTTCACTTATATGGTATTTGGCAAATTAGAGATCTTCTCAACAAATTTACACCAAACATTCCACACTGTTTTTTTAAAAAAGATACAATTAACATTGAATGTGTACTGTATGAATACACAGTATAAATACTATATTACAGTATAAACATTCATTTGCACAATTAGTGGAAGACAGTACCTGGACTGAGCTACAACTCCCACTACTTCAGCATAGAGGTCAGCCACTATGTGCATGTTGCCTGTGTTGGGTCCCAGATACCTGAAAACACAAAAATGCATGTTAACCATGCATAGTGCTGTGCAGAACTGTGATAACAATACACATATTCCTATATCAAGTGAATACAGTAATGCACTGAAACTCTGGGCCTATGCTTTGTTATTTGTGTTTCTATATGTTATCATTCTTACCCTTCCTTGTATTTGAAGTGCTTGAAGGTCAGGTTTATAACTTCTTGGATGAGTCCATCCAGAAGAGGATGGAGGGGGATCTGGATTTAGAGAAAAAGTGAAAAAAAAATCAGATAAAATGTCTTCCTATTCTGTTCCCAGTATGGGAAGCTTGGTGTGCATTATATTTTCTGGAATTCATGACTAGATCAAGAAAATACAAATTACTATTTGTATTTGTTTTAATCTAGTTAGAGTTTTTGAGATGGGTGGGGAGTACTGCATATATAGACAACTGATGTCAAGTAAGTTGTTAATGAAAAGCAGAGTGTGTTACATATTCAAATTATTTCCTGTGATTGTTTTGCAGTATTATGCAGGCATTTGTGATACAAGCTTGAAACGAAGGCAAACAGTGTGTCTTTGTTTCCAGTGATTGAAATACTGTTTGAGGACAGACCTTTCTCTTTTAAAAGTTAAACCCACTCATGCTGATAAAGTTTGAAGACAAGTTTAAGACATACACTGTATCACACTGTAAATTGAGACTCACCTGCTTCAAAACTTCTATAAGCACAAGAGAAAAGATGAAGTCTATTGCCAGATCTCTCCTCTCCAATAAGTAGTCCTTCTGTTGCTCATCACTGAGAAAGACAGACAGACAGAAACAGAGAAACAGAAATATTATTTGTCACATTGACTGTAACAGTGTTGATCCTGTATGCGGCCCCAAGCGCACCCTCCTGTTCTTGCCTCTGTACTCGACACGCAAATGTGTCACACATGAGAATCTGCTTTTATTAAATTTCCATTAATTAATTAATTTTAAGCACCATCTGGTTCACTTTGTAACTGTGTGTAATCAGTGTGCAGTTTGTTTGAGATTTGGAAAACACTTCTGCAGAGAGGACAACACCTTCAGTGCAGTTTACATATTATTTTTTAGAGGAAGTATAGTTTTACTTTCATATTCTAAGGTTGTTTTTCTACTGTTTGTGTGGCAGGTTTCTAGGGTTACACTGTACTGTATTTAGTTTATAGTTTTTCTGCTATAACTGTATTGGTAATTGTTTATTGCCTCTAAAGGTAATGTAAGTAATGTCTTGAAAGCCCATGTGACAGGATGAATAAAATCTTTCATAGCAATGTTATGAAGTGATGTGAAGTCCTTGTCCCTATGTGGTGGTTTGTTTTTCTGTATTGTTTGCACTTTTTCTATGTGTATGTGATCATTTTGTCCTCCTAATCTATTCCCACTCAGGTGGGTCGCAGAGAAGAGTTTTACAATTGAGTGTGTGTGCTGTTTGTGTCCTCTCACTTTTTTGACTTGGTGTTGGCCCTGGGTCGATATTCATGGGACTCGTCTTCCAGGCCATTCTGCCTCTTGTACCAGTCAAACAAAGTCCTCAGGATAGACGGCAGGCAGTACTCTGCTAGAGAACTCATCGAGCTGATCAACTGAAGGAGAGCGAGAGACAAAGAAGAGAGTGTGAGGTTATTCCCATTCCCAAAATAAGATAATGGCACGACTAGATTTGGATGACAGAAGAAAAAAGGGGCAGCGCATATTGCAGATACACTTACCTGGTCGAACTGTGGGTCCTCTCCTCGCTGCAGAGATTTGTTAAGTGGTTTCTCCTGTGAGATAAGGACAAACAGAACGGAAAACGGAAGAGACCAGAACAGGAAGACATTTTATTATGAACTTTTGAGACAGGAAACTCAAAGTTCAAATGACTCAAAACTGTTGTAATCAAAACTCAGACTGACCAAAGTGTTACTGCATTGTCTGAATTTGTTTAAATTGTGCCCCAATTTAGTCCAAACTGTATAGCCTGTAAATACTGAAAATGGTTAATCCTATGTGTTGCATTTTCAGCTAAACGAAAATGTGTTCCTCAGCTAAGTGCCAAAACAAAAATGTAATTTCCAAAGTTTGAAGCCCAGAAATGATTTCATTACTTAGTCTCAGACTAAGAGCTTAGGTACTAAGCTGGTTATGTTCCTTTTATGAAACATATCAGGTGTTTAGCCTTAAGTGCTGTAAACATACAAAAACTGTATTAACTGAGGATATACTACTTAGCAGTGAGGGACATTGTAGGCATCACTTTCTTTGCACAAAAAAAGATTTGTCAACATATACTGTCATAAAAAAACACTCTGAATAATCAATCAACAATCAGAAAAATGTCCAAAATGCATTCCTAAATGATGCTGTAACCTGAGAGAGATGGGATGAGAAGTAGAGACAAAACAAAATGAGATATCGATGTAAAGTCACTTACCAGTGGTTCGGCCATGATGATGCGAATCTTGCGTTCAGAGAGCAAGGTGAAGTTGGCAAACAAGCTTTTTAGGACGAACTCGCCCGGCTTACTCTCGGGGTCTACGTTGACAGGCGCCATGACGACAGGACCCTTCCTCTCTCCCAAGGTTCCACTGACTGGCGGCAGGGGTGGCTTCAGTCCCACTGGAGAGGCTGGGGAGAGTCAGGACCGGTCAGTTAGTCTAAAGCAGGGGATTTTAAAGTCTGACAAAGTCATGCTCTAAGTTTTCGACTATAATTTGGAGGTTTTGGGAAACGTAAAAAGGAAGTATAATGTTGCAATGGATTTAGTTATGGAGTTAGCTGTGGGTAACAAAATGTTTTTGCCTAGATTTAATTACATTTTGGCAAATTGGCGCCATTAAAAGTATGCCAAATACGCAGTTCCTGTTTGTAACATACCCATGGATGACCAGACAACTATCACTGGATTACTGTTATACTGAAGAAAACTTAAAACATGATGATTCTCAGGCAAGTTCTGGATTCATGAAGAGCTTCTTTTTTCTATGATTTCTAAGCAGCTTTAAGGGTGCTTATTGAGAGATGATATCCTCAGAAAGTGCAAGTCACACTCAATCTAAAACAATGTGTGTCATTTGAGAGGGATTTGAATGTGTTATGACTATTGACGTAAATTACGGCAACATTACGGCAAACCTCATACTTTCATGAACAAATAAAGTGTGTCCATGTCGGTATATATAAATATTTTTTTTCATTCTGTTAAGTTAAAACTCGACAGCCATGAGTGATTTGTGTTGAGTGTGTGTCCAAGTTTGACAAGGTACACTTTCCAGGCACACAAATGGACAACACACACACACACACACACACACTTGCTGGGCTGTCCATGTTTTCATTTCTCCCTTCTGATTACATCATTGGGGAGATTGGGTACTATTAATTCTTGCAAGACGTAATGATAAACAGAGAAAGATAGACAGGGAAGGGGTGGAGTCTAGGAGGGGTTTGAGTGAGAGACAGACAACAGACGGACAGGCAGATATAAGGAGCGACAGGGCTTTTCCTGTCATGCGTCTCTAGGAATATTGACATGCCCTTAAAATAGAACAAATTCATCACTCTAAGAAACAACACCTTTCCATGGCGTCAGTGACTATGCAGTGTAAGAGCTTAAGCAGGACTGTGTGATAAATGTGCAAGTTGCACTATGGACTATTGTTGCTGACATTGAATCACACGTCAACCAATACAGTTAACTAAAAAACCCAAAGGCACACCTAGATACACACTTAATGAAGAGTATTAGCAACGGCTGCAACAGTAGCAAACAAAGGCGGCTTGGAAGAGGCATGCAAACCTGAGTAAACTTGCATGTTCCCCCAAGGTGCATAAAATACTTTTACAAGGTGAAACAAAGCAATAATTCACCAGAGTATATCCCAGAAGTGGCTAGGGTGTGTGAGTTAACAACTCTGTCAGGTCTAACTGACCTTTCATGACCACGTGACCTGACCTCACTGGAGAGGTGAGATGTAAATACTCATTCACGGACAGGACAGTTCCCAGGCCTCAGAGACGGCAACCTGTTTGTGTGAAACCTGAGCACTTAAATGATGCAACCCCTGCAGGCTTACCGAGGCCCTTGATGAAGCTGATGACACTAGCCCTGCTCCATTTAGTTGGCACTTCCATGGTGCAGCAAGGATACAGTGGGTAGAGGTGGGTAAAATGGGAAGAAACAGTGGGATGGAGGAGGAATGTAACACTGGGAGAGGGTAGGCAGTTGAGGAGGGGTAACTGAGTAGTCTATAAGGTGTAAAATACAGCTCCCATGATTGACAAATAAAAGTAATTCCTTGCAGGAGATTAACGGCACAGAAGTTTGCCTTTAATATCCAACTGTTGGTTTGGATATTAAATTCCACCATGAAAGTAACTACAAACATCAGAGTAATGTCTGGCTTAGGCACTGTGCAGGTTTAACCAAAGTTGAAAGTGTGAAGCTCCATCCTTCCAAAAATGATGGGCAGGTAAAGTGAAAGATTTGTGCCTGAGGCAAAAAAGAAAACTCTCATGACAGCTGTATCCCACATTCAATCCAAATGAAACAGGAAGATATGCAGTATCCACAGACAGGAAAGAGCCACAACCAGGATAAAACTGCCCAAGTGAAGATGACTTGACGCCTCAGAGCTGCAAGTGTTGCAATCTCAGAGGAAGAGATGGTGTCAAAGCGTCTTCCCAAAATAACAGAAGGGACCACCAACTTATTCCGTCGTGAGCGAACTCTACCAACAGGGACTGAGACATTTTCCACTGTACTGCTCCAGCAGAGGCTTGTGTAGATCAGATGCGTAGGGCCCCATGCTTCAGAGCTATATGAGCCTACAGACCAACTATCAGTTTCTACTTAAGCTTCTGCTCCGCGTCCGGCCTGCCATCACTTCTCTGCAGAACAGCTCCCGTTACCATGGAATCCTTGCATTGGAAAGTTGTAATTGAAATAAAGTGCTTCTTTCAGATTGGTTTTGTGGCTGTCCTTTAGTTGTCAGTAGCAGTTAAGTAAAGTCTGCTCCTTGTGGAGATCTGACCAGAAGAGTTAGGTTGGAATTTCAGCACTGCCCCGAGAGAGAGGCGAGGGGAGGAGGGAGGCGCTATATATAGACCACTGGAGGTCACTCTCTTACATACCCACCACTCCCACTGACCCCTACTCATACACAAGTGCACGCACATGCAAACACAGAAACACACACACATACAAATGTTCGTGACAGATTTCTAGGGCAGACAGTGCCAAATCAGGAAAACTAACTAATGTAATTAAAGCTACAAAGCAAATGGCACTGATCTAATAAATAGAATACAAGGTTGACTCTAAACAAAGATCATCCGTTAAAGCTTCTCAGTGACATGAATTTAAGGTATGTGTGTGTGTGTGTGTGTGTGTGTGTGTGTGTGTGTGTGTGTGTGTGTGCGCGCAACTGTGTACATGCATGTGCCTGTGAGCCTTATGCATGTTGTTGGGGGGAAGAGATAAGAGTAGGAAGACGTAACGGTGTCGGATAGAGCTGTTGATATAGCACACCAGAGCACTTCCCGGGACTCTCGTAGACATTCGCCTGACTCAGCATTCAAGGAGCGGAATCAGCAGAAATCTGTCATGTCTAGTCAATACAAGTCCTTGGTTTAATCACATATATCCTTAAAGGTTTATTTAACATACTGTGTGAGCAAGACTGAGACAAAGAAAGAAAGAAAGGAAGAAAGAAAGAAAGAAAGCAATAAGTAAGATGAAGAAAGAAAATATGTCGAGGAAGAAACTGAGATACTAAAGAGACAGATGAGAAAGAAGCAGAGGAGATGGGGAGGACGTAGAGAGTAGAGCCGGAAGGATTAATCGAGTAAGTGATCAGTCGATCAACAGCAAATAATCAGTAACTACTTTGATAATTGTTTTTGTCCTTTTTTAAACCAAAATGGCAAACATTCCCTGGTTCTACCTACTCAAATGTGAGGATTTGATGCTTTTCTTTGTCATACACAATAGTTAACTGAAAATCTTGTCATCAAGTGTTGGCTGGACAAAATAAGATATTTTAAGACAACACAATTAGACAACTAGTAGAGAGACGTCTAAATTCAGGTTTACATTGGTCCATCATGTCACACCAACAGACAAGCATACCGATGGGATGAATCATGACTAACATGCATTGTGAGTCAGTAACATACATGAACACACCCTGACACATCGGGAACGCAGCGATCCAACAAAAGTCGTCATATAGAGCTTGAAATTAAGGCCAGGATGTTAACTTTGTAAGCATTGCAACAGGTTTTCTTGGGTTGTACATACTAGATAAATCAATCCTGTACTGCTTAAACATTTCGTTGGCAGTGTAAGTAAAGTGGATTGCAATGAGTCACTTTTAAAAGCACAGACAGTTACCACAAACACACCGATTGCCCTCGACAAGACCTAGCAGAACTAGACCTGTACGTTGTCAGAGGAGGCAGCTGACAAACACTGTGTGTGATAACGTATTCTGGTGTTTTCATTGTGTTGCTGTGGGTTGCATTTTAACAGCAGTTATGAGTGCTTTAAGTGCAACAAAGGTAAATATGTATACTTGAATCCCAGGCATATTTACATACAATACAATACAATTGAAGAGTTTGACATATAGGCTAGCTGAAAAACTAAAATCATGTGTTTGTTTCTCAAAAACTATAATTCAATATATGTGATAGGCCTCCTCCACTCACGTGCTTCCAAACATTACTGATGTAAACAAGGCTTTCGGCAACAGAAAATGATATGTCTAAAAACTTAGATTTAGCTGGCAGGTTACAATACTGTGTTTCCTTTTTGATAGTGTGTGACCCTTTTGTTTACATTCGGTTTCAGGATTGTTCTTTTATTCATCAATAATAATAATAGGCATGCTTTCGGACCACTTTGAAAACACGATGGTACATTGCAAGGGGTTATTCCTAATAAAGAATTTCCACATATATATATATATATATATACACACACATATACATACATACATACATACATACACACACACACACATATATACACACACACACACACACACACACACACACACACATATACACATATAATGAAAACTAAAAAATGAAAAATGAAAAAAGAAAACAGTGCTTGTTTCAAGTGTGTGTGTGTGTTAAGTATGTTGATACAGGCCTACACACGACTTTTTCAGTAAGGCTTGGCATGAAATGGAACAAGTTCAGCTAGATGAGGTCAGCTATTTATCTAGTAATTTCACTCGATAAGCAACCTAATGCTTGAAACACAAACCTAACTTGGACCGATCAGGCACGTTTCTTGGCTTTCTAGCCTTCCGACTGCCATCTTTATCATGACCTTAGAGCAGACAAGCACACACGTCTGAATTTGGTCCTACAGCTGAAGAAGCCGTAGCTTAAATGAGAAAAAACACACAGCCTCTCGTCATGGTCCCGTGATTTCTTTTTTTTTTTTATTACTTCACCGTAAATGGCTCAGGGGGAACTATCAACACATCCCCTGCAATTCCTCTGTAACCCTTACGCCATCATAACCCCTGCTGACAGTAACCTTCAACACACACCTAACATATGAGCTCCACACAGCTGCCCTGCTAATCACACACACACACACCGAAATGTTTTTATGGTATCTAATAAAAGGGTCACGGACAACACAAAGACCATTTAGCAACAGAGGACATAGAGAGGATATAACGCTTAAACTACTCACAGAAAAGTACCCACACACACATGCACACATGCACTAAATGAAAGCTAACACAGGCAGTGGTCAATCAATATATGGAAATCGCAGAGGCACAACAACAGGAGAGTCTGCTGGCTCATCTCTGCATCCTCTATATCAACAAGGAAAAACATTGATGTTACAGTAAAGGAAAACTACAGGCTGCATGGAGACTATATTGTTATATGACTATATTAGAGTCCCAGTGGTGAATTAAGACAGCAGGTTTCGGCTTTCTGTAATGTCACAGGTTCATGAGCCCATTGCTGAAAGTGGGGGAAAGTACAGTATGTCCAGTTGGCAATAGTCAGGGATGATGCTGCTGGACATTAATCCCAGACTGCCTCAGTGACATACAGTAGCTTTACCTTCTGTTTGGTAAACAATGACTCACCGACCGAGAAATTGATTAAGAGATTTGTGTCTTTCGGGCTGTAAACAGCACACGAAGTGGGGTTGACAGACTGGAAACACATTGTATTTAATTGATTGACAGTGTTTTTGAACGAAACTCTTCCTGCATACTCAGATTATAACAAAGTCAAAGACTGACTTCTTTTGCTGAGTAATGTGCTGTATAATTCATATAGAAAACTGCAGAGGAGCCAGATTTACCCTCAACTAACCCCTGGAGCCGGTCTCTCTCTCTCTCTCTCTCTCTCTCAACCCCTTGTCTTCCATTATGCTATTACATAACATTGCCATATATCGACAGTGTGGATCACACTGTATGCTGGCTGTTCACTCTCATCCACTCCAACACACACAGATACACAAACAAAATAAGCACAGCCTGTATACTG
This sequence comes from Lateolabrax maculatus, assembly GCA_031216445.1. NCBI lineage: Eukaryota > Metazoa > Chordata > Actinopteri > Acropomatiformes > Lateolabracidae > Lateolabrax > Lateolabrax maculatus. The sequence continues at coordinate 11,578,469 of CM062197.1, read as the reverse complement.
CAGGATCTACTGACGACTCGCCGGTCTGTTACGAGGGCAGACCGTATCACGCATTTGTTTGGCATACCAGCAACAACAACTGTGATGCGTTAGCTGTACTCACTCCCTCCTAAGGACTTGAGCAGAGACTTGATGCTGATGTCAAAGAAGCCTGAATCCTGCTGGCTGGTCGCCATGGCTGCAGAGGCTATGTCGCCACGGTGACAGACAGCAGAAGGGGGACCGGGCGGCAGGATGAGGCGTTGCGGACAGAGCAAGTGAGAGAAAGAGGAGCGCGATCCGAGAGAGAAAGACTGGGAGAGAGGGACGCGGGTGGGCAGCCAGCGATGCGGATGTTGCGGCTGTCTGCTGCTGCTGTGTGTGTTTGTTTGTGTGTGTGCGTTCACAAGAAAGAGTGTGTGTGTGTCAAAGAGAAAGAAAAAGAGCCTTCCCTGCGCTCTGTGTTGCTATCTTGCTGGCTAACACCCCCCATCCCCTCTCTGTTTTGCTCTCTCAGGACAGTGATACACAGATGTTGGTAGACGCAAGCAGCCAATCCTCTTAGAGGAAAGATAGAGAGAGCGAAAGGGGGAGAGAGAGAGAGGGAGGGAGAGAAAAACATACAGTATAAAGCACTGCGCAGGGGGATCGCAAAAAATAGAGAGAGGGAAGATGGGAAGGAAAAAACTACTGAGTGAGGGACAATAAAAGAGCCAGTGAAAGGATGGATACTGGAGAAATAAATATGAAAAAGACAAAAGGGCAATAATGTAATATTTCCTGATCACTATTGTCCAGTTCTGTCTCGCAATAAGTGCTGAGTGAGCATGCTGCAAGCCCGCCTCGGCCAATGAGAGCCAAGAGAAGCATTGACATGCAGTCAGCACCAACGAATAGCCTCAGATGTGTTCAAGTCTATACTGCACATACAGTATATTCTGACCGAATTTTGAGTATGAAGTGTGCGCGGCTAGCCTGGGAACCAGACGAATCTGCGAGCTCGTGTTTCATTTGCTCTTGCAGATACTAGATAAATCACAAGCATTTATCTAGTAGGAGGCGGGTTTAATACGATGACTGACAGAGGGGAATTGAAAAAATATATGATCCTTTCTCATATTCCTGAAGCTGTCTCAACATCATCCAGTTTTATTTTTTTCAAAATCACTCAAATTTGGAGTGTGAAATGTATGCACTACAGTCATGGCCGTAATTTCCACTAAGGATGGAGGATGTCCCCCTCACTTTTCAAAATCCTATTTTTTCCATACTTACTTACTTTTTCTTTTGAAACCAAACCTACGCCATTGACTATAGTTCCATCAGAAATTCAACAATGGAACCAAACCATTGCCACAACATGGTATGTACACTACTTTCTGCTAACAATCCCACAATGCAACGCTACACATCTAACAGATGCAATAATAACCATTGTGCAACTCTACAACTGTCAGTGATGACCCAAAATGACAATCAGACAATGATTTTGGGACACATGGATGGTGCTGAGACAGCTTCAAAAACATAACAAAAGTTTCTTTTGGGAAACATTTTGCTGTACTTTATAAGTTTCCAAATTTAACTCTTAATCTTTTAAAGCATATCTTCTATAGTTTCCCATTGGGAGAAAACCATTAATTCAATTCATTTTTATATTTACTGCAAACACAGTGTACTATGCAGATTAAAGTATATAGCGTATACTTTATAGTCAGTGGTGCCGCCAATGGAGGTAATTCCTGATTTGTCTGAGAATCACTAAGATTGTCTATTAGACGCATGAGGCCTCACTGGGTTGCTGCTTACTGTAATGTAAGACTGTGCAACCCCCTATGAAAAATGTCTGGGAGGTGCCACTGTTTATAGTGTTAGATAGTGTGGAATTAAGACCCAGCAATAAACTACTTTCCATTTTCCCTTACTGGTCCAAAGATGACATTCAATAATACCTGATAGTCCACCTCAGTCAGATATAGCTCAACAACGCACAAGTAAATGTCTAAAAACCCACAAGAGATTATTTTACATACCTAATCCATTGGGATTTCTAATACAACATATCCAGTATCTGAGACAAGATCAAAGACAGTGCAAGTCCAACTAAGATATTCAAAAGGCAGTTTGGAGACACTCTGGAAGTACTCATACACAATGAACATTTGTAACGGATGCTTTGATGGGAACTAATAGCTTCCACCTGGGGACTGTCTGTTGTAACAATCTGCTACATTTTAAGTTTGGGTTTGTGAGGTTAAGGAATTAAAAACTCCTCTGTGCCATTACAATTCAGAGTTTTTAAAAGGTACTGCTGTTTCTGACACTTGACAAAAAAGATTTACTTGTTGCTGTTTGGCTGTCACAATTCAAGTACGTACTAACATTCTTAAAGATGTCTATGTAACCATAACTATAGCCTGACCGCTACTGGATTTTTGAGGCTGATACCAATATGGAAATTTGAGAGTTTAAAAAAGATTTGATAAGGATATAGGCTATTGGATGATTGTAATTTTTCAAAACACAAATACACATAACATAAACAACCATCTTGACATGGATACGTTAGATGTGTTATTCTTTTAGGAATTGTGACCCAGATAAATACTGAGCAGGACAATTTACTGTTGCACAATCAACTTGTCAGTGGTTCCCGGTGCACAAAATTATGGTGACACTTTTTCAAAATTACCTCAAACTTAGTTTGGCATTCCTGTAATATAATTTGTAATTTCTTGTTACTTATTGGCCGACATGTACACTGATGGCGATATGTCTGCAGCAAGCTTTAAATGGACGACTGGATTTTTTTTACTGTCTAGCTCTAACCAGCACATTTGCTTTACACCAACAGCAGAAATAGTGGATGATGATTCAGGTGATGAAATGACAGCAGTGACATAGGGTGGTGCTGCACAGGCAATTCATTTGTTTGTGTCATTTGCAGTAATTTCTATATAGTGTTAATGTTTTGGCAGCCTGCTCCGCTAGATTAACTGCTCGGCAATGAAATTAATGTTTTGGATTCATTTCATGTGCCGTGATGCGTGAAGCTGCTAGCTGCTCTTCCAGATATAGTTTTCAAACAATCAATATTAAATGCTCGCAAGCGCCAAATATATTTAAGTGAACTACAATGAGCATAATTCTTTGTGTCTTCCAAGCAGGCCATCTGTGCTGTTTTAAATTGTTTAATGTCAAACAGTAGATGGAGACATGGTGTAAAATGTAACCTAAGAAATCATTTTGAAGCAGTCAAACAGTCAGCTTGCTAGTTTGAGAGATTTTAGTGTTTACTGAACTTGCTTGATGAAACATCCCTTACCTACAATTTTCACTGGTTTATAATCTGTTAACTAACTACATAGGCCAACACCAACATTTACCAGCACTTCGCTTGTGGTTGATATTAATCCTCCACTCAATTGCTGTGGATAAATTCTTGATACATCATTTAAAAAGTTTAAGTATAGTTTCTGACAATTAGGCAATAGTGAGAGAAACTAAATTCTCTCCCTCCTCCTAAAACCTTCACATATTCCCTTGGCTGTCCTCACTATTGCCTGTCCACAGTATGATGATCAGCATGGTGATGATGCTATGGTTGGATGAGTAAGAGTGGAAGAACAAGTGGATAATTAGGGTCATCATGTAATTCCCTGGATGAACTGCGGAAGTGCCACAGGACATGTGGATGGGTGAGGGAGGGAGAACAGAGGCAGGGGGAGAGAAATGAGAGTGAGGGGAGGGGGGAGGTGTAGAAAGTGCATAAGATACAGTGTCATGCAAACTGCAGCTCACAGGAGAGCTACCGAGCACAGGATGGCCTGGTTCAAATTAATAGACAATTACAGACAAATCTCAAAGGAGGAGAAATATAGCAAGAACCACTGCAGGCCTATTCCTGTCTGCAACTTCTGCTTACTTCATTACAGTCCTGGGCCAAATAGTATCAGCAAATAATCATTTATGTCTTTGTGTTAACCCACGTACTGAATCTAGACAATCAAGCCACGTTGACAATCACGGATAAGTAAACCAAATATGATTTTCAAAATGTTCTCCAGCAAATGTCCCATGAAAGTTTCCTGCGTATGACCTCCACTTGCTGACGCACCAAGCAGCCGACCTCAAAGATGGTTACTAAATAATATTTGACAGAGGTCTGTTCTTTGTTATCTCAACCCCACTGCGAGTGCATCTCTGTGTCAGTCCTAAGAGAAAGTATGAAAATGTCAAGGGTTACTGTTTGTTGACCCTATTTCTCATATTTCCCATTAGGTTAAAAAGTTATGTGTGCCAGCTGTGGGACTATGGGAGGATTTAGTTGTTATGTATGGGCAAAGTAAACATGACACAGGTAGTGTTTGTGTGAGAGGGAAAGGCCAACATTTCTTTTGAGATTAAATAGCAAAGTCAAGAGAAATTGAAATTTCCAAATTATGATGTAGTTTCTGTCTTTGGCAAATGATCTTCAACTACTTTAGATGCAAATTAGATCTCTCTATCAAGGGGGAACAGCTGTTCAGCTGGACAGAAAAATGTCCAAATGTTTTTTGGAGTGCAACTCATGTCTAAAATACGGAAATTAGAGACACATATACACAACAAGCGTGTAGAAATGTTATGTAATTACAGTGAGATGACATGTTTTCATTAGTCAAACAGAGCTTAAATACCCTTTAGGGCATTTATTTGATTCACTATCTATTCAAATTCATCACCAACAATGAAATTAGGGACAAATTTGACACATTTATTCAGTTTATAAATTAAAATCATGGACATACAGACAAATAGACACACACACACCCCCTCATGAAGCTCGGAGGATTCCTCACATTCTGAGCAGGGGCCTGGGCATGCCAGCTGTTGGAATGTGACTCCTCCACACACACACACACACACACACACGCACGCACAATTTACGTACACATATTCATACATGCACACAGGCAAATGCACAACATATACATTGCATTTGATTTAATCTCGAATTAAAGACGTGTTGAATCATTCTTTTGAAGGCAACTGCATACGCCTTCAAAAAAATATATTGACCAAAGCACGTACATGGTCGCACACACATGAATAACAGCTTTTTTGGCCCCATCACGAACGAGTCCTATCATATTGGGTATCTGCCCATTCTGAGTCAGAGCTGATACATATATTTAACTAAATGTTAAATGTAATTTATAATATATAACCAACACTTCTTAATAACAGATGCAGCCTTCTAAATTTCGCTTCTGTTATTTTTCATAAGATACTTGATCCAAAATAATTAAAGTCCTGATTCATAACTGTAAAGTTGATCATCTTAAATTATCGACATGATATAAATGAATGTTTACCTGGGAGACTCCTGACGTTTTACTCTGTTGGATTTGTTGGAGCTACAGAAACCTGCTACAGTGGAGTTACAGTGATGCATCTGCTAAGTGAACCCGTGTATTTCGCTAACCCCGGTGAGACACATATACACAACAAGCGTGTAGAAATGTTATAAATTCACAGTGAGATGACACGTTTTCATTAGTCAAACAGAGCTTAAATACCTTTTAGGGCATTTATTTGATTCACAATGGGCCAGTTTATACAGTATCAAGGTGTTAACATGACGTTTTGGTCATACTACAGCTGCAACTAACAATTATTTTCATTATCGATTAAGCTTCCGACTATTTTCTTGATTATTCATCAATCATTTGGTTTATAAATAGTGAAATCTATCTAGATGAATTATCAAAATAGTTAGTAGTTAAATTTCTGTCAATTCACTAATCGATGAATTAAGTAACCGTCTCAGCTCTAGATCACACTGACTCAGCCACATAACATATGGTTGTGGGTGTTAACTGGTCCATCATAACATGGGTGTTACTTTCGACAATGAGCTTCAGACACAACCTAAAAACACCCCAAAAATTGGTACAATCATGTTTCTACCAACTCAGGAATATTTCCAAGATCAGAGCAATGTTTTCTTTTAGCAATACAGAGAAAATGATTTCTGCTTTTATTTCCTCATGACTGGACTACTGTAATGCCTTGTTTACCTGCCTCAGTGCCCGAGATGTAATGCGTCAGATTGTGCAGAACTCTACAGCCTGACTGCTAACAAAGACCAAATGTTTTTCTCAAATAACACCAATTTTAGCCTTACTGCACTGGTTACCAATTCACTTAAGAATCCATTTTAACATTTTACTCATTAGTTACATGGCTTTACATGGCCAGGCTCTAGAATACATCAGTGAACTTTTAACTCCTTACTGTCCAAAAAAGGTCTCTCAGATCTGCTGGGTTAGGCCTGGGTTATTATCATAAGCTCATGTTTTAGCTCATGTGTTATTTGCTCGGGCAGATACGTCTGGCCCCTCTCCCATTAAGACATATTTACTCGGTACTGGCAGCGCCGTTGTGTCGGGCGAACCAATCACAACCATTTATCTAGTATGAGGCGGGTTTAATACGATGACTGACGGAGAGGAGCGCTGTTGAGGCAAGTTTGTAAATAACCAAGATGGCTGCAGCCAATGCGGAATATTCCACGTCCGGCTACAGTGGCAGTATTAAACGGACTGGATGGTACATTTTCTCTAAAGAAGAACAAACAACTGCACTTAAACTTTATGTTGATAAGAAATATGTTTGCCATACTTCCAACAGGACGTATTGTATGACAGGATGATGAGTGGCGATCCCAGGCTAATTATTATTATTATAACACAGCAGATGAGTACAAACACACACGGACACAAAACAGCCACACACAACCGCAGAGGACTGTTTGAGGTTCACAGTTCACACAGTGGTGTCTCCTTGACACAGCTGGGTTGATCAAATAGATAACTCTTGTGAAGAATGTGTGTGTGTGTGTCAGTAGTTTTCATGCCAGGCATACCTGTCTCCCCGACATCAAAGCCTCAGTCATGCACAATGTCACAGTACAAGAGCCCCATAATATTCAATTTCGTGGCATTTCTTGAGTCGACAATTTGACTTTTATGATCTGTGCCCTCATTTATTGAGAAGCTACTGTTCATTTTTCCTGAAAGACATGTTTGTGCAGGTGGTACTTGGTTACACAGGCACTATCTCACTCAGTCTCACTGTACGCCCACTTTCTCTCTTCTTTTAAAGTTCAGCCAAATTCCATTGCAAAATGTATAGTCAGATACAAAATGACTGCCAAAAGCTTTCTGCTCTACTCTCATTACGCTATTATCTTGAAATTCCTTGGACTTTTCCTTACACATCTATCTGACATGATCCTTTTAGTGTCTCAGGTTTATTGTAAAGATGCACTTAGCCTTTAACTCTTTAATTGTTCCTTACTATTCCGCCCTTATTATAATTGGTTGTAATGTTGGTGACTTGGATTATTCTGCGATAACTTAAACTTTGGGTCACTCTGGATAATAGCATCAGCTAGGTGTAAGGCCTCCTTTTGATTTTGATCTGGCTGTGGCTTTCCAGTAATAGACAGAAACACTAGATCTGTTTATCTGTTATCAACTGATACTATTGTAAGTAGAGAAGGACAGAGGGCAAGTCTCACAGATAAACAGATCATTCTGCAACTAAAAGGTTACGAGTTAAGACACAGATAGACCATCATTTTCAACTGTAATAAGTGTCTCAGGAGTATACAGTTTGGAAACTTGAGTAGGGGGATGAAACATAAATGGAACTGTATTAATACCATCAATATAATCACTACAGTTGTATTTGGTAAAATTGTGGACATACATAACTTATTTTAATGTAAATGCAGTAATATCACCATTGAATTTAACCATACGCCCAGTTCTATTATACTTTGATTGACTACTTGTCTTGGCGTTCTCCCACAGCTGGAAATGTTTGGATATGAAATTCCCAGAAGTTAAGGTAAGCTGAGAAATAGTGAGTGGTTTGGGCAAAAACAATACTGTGCTTAGATCAGAGGCCAGAACCACATAGCCATGTCTTTTCCTATTCTGTAGAATAATGATTAGTGGAGTTATCTTGTGCTTTTTTTCTTAAAACACAACAGAAGGTATCATTTTTCACAGGATCAACAAAAGCCACAACAAAGACACTTGTCAAGTCCTCAAGTCACAGCAAAGAAGAACCTTGTTATGGGACAAACTGAAGGAAAGATGGGATTTAAACATGTAGTAAGGGTTTAACATTTTTATTATTGAAGCCCTGCCCACGTACTAGTTGGAGAGTTGAGGATCATTATTTTAGCCAGATGTTCTGTCTGTCTACCATTAACCTGAGAAAACCCTCATGACAAATTAGCATTCACATTCAAATAAACCAGGAATTACCAAACCAAATTGTTGCATGATTCTGACTCATGGGCTCTCTCCTTGTCTACTCTTGTTGTGTTCACTCTAATATTGCCTCAAAACAAAAACACAAGATTCCAAGCTGGCCTGCACCTACCTCCGGTGATCCTTGTCCTCTTTCTGGACCGAGACTGGATCTTAGTAAACCTCCCAGTGAAGTCACTGGGTTCAAACATGTCCAACGACAGAGAGGCAATACGCTCCAGAACTATCCCATCCTGTCCTTGGCTTTGGTTCTCCGGATCCTGGTCCTGACCTTGGCTCGGAGACTGGCCATCGCAGAGGTCTGAAGTGCCGCTTTCCCCAAGGCTGGTAGTGCTTCCTACATCTTCAAGAGACATGTCTCCACTATCAGCTCCACAAGCCGCAGGAGATAAACCTACTCCTGGTAGTCTATTGTCAAAACCTGGACCTCCTCAGAGCTAGCGAGGAGATACTACATGATGGTACAACGGTAGACTCAGGGGAAAAAACACATTGGTAAAAAAAAAAAAAAAAAAAAAAGTTGTTCCAGGAAGTATTAAACCAAAAAGATTTAAACAGACTGTTCAGGTAGTACTAAAATCCGTGTTTTCATTGTCTTCATGTCCTTTTTGTCCACATTTTGGTATCCAATTTCTTCACGAGAGTTTCCTCTCTTTATGTTGAGTTCATTCAATCCAGAGACAGTGAGCTCATTGCTTTGTTGTTACAGATACACAGCTCTCCGGAGAGTTCAGGTGCTCTCAGGAGTCGCTTTCTCACTCTATTGCTAAAGATAACAAAAACATCTCCGTGCCTTCTTTTGTTCGAGGGGGCAATTTTATTTTCTGTAAAAGTTTAGCCTTCTTCTCCTTATGTGCCCTGTTTTTCTCTCTCACCTGTTCTTTGTTTCTTCTTCTCTCTGTGTCTTTCTCACTCCTCTGAGTCTCTGAGGCACAGCTCTGTTTCTCCGCTCTCAGGTGGTGAACAAGGGAGGGATCCAATTCCAAGAGAGCAGCTTGATTGGGTGGTTTGGGAAGTTTGGGTGGTTCTCTTATCCCCTCTCTTCTTTTTTTCCCTCTCTGTGGGTTTTTCCAACTACCCCCCTTACGTCACTACAGACCGTCTGGCAATGAGAGCATTATTTTCTTCTTGTGTCCTCTCTCACACACCTGTTTCCTTCTTCATGTTTCATCCTTCCCGTCTCACATAGTAGTAAAGCATGACAGTATGACATTCATCTGCTTGATTCAGACAGCCAACACATGGCATGTGGGTGTGAGTAAGAGTAAGAGTCTCTGTACTCACTGGTCGAGGCTGTTTAGCCAGTTACAGTAACCTCAATGTGTTAATGGTGTAGGATTACTGAGAGCAGACACACCCCTTTTACAGAAGGGGGAAACAAAGCCAAACACAAACAGGAAGAATCCTGAAGACAGCAACAGACAGAATGTGTTTTTGTGAAAGTTTGCTTAGTCTTGATCGGCAGATGTATTTCGAAGATAAATTCGAGGTCAAGTAGTCTGAAATCTTCCAGCTAGATGAATATACTTTTAAATACTCATCTGTGTTACTGAGGAACTGGTTTAAAAAACAGTGACAACCACATGTACCGCTGCAAGTCCATATACAATGTCATGATTTAAATAGCTAAGTAAAAGTTATTTTTGATGCCAAAATCAACCTAGGCTGAATCCTGAAAAAGGATCAAGAATGAACGGAGGTCTCAAATCCCAAATTACCTCTTTGCCCCTTACCCATACCCTTACCCACAAACAACCAATCTTACGGGAAGTGCTGTTTTGGTCTAGCCCTAATTCCTGTAACGCAGGTAAAATCACTCTCAATGCTAAAATAAGACATGTACCCACTTCCTCAACACTTCAAAAGCAATTTTTTCTAAACAAAAACTTGCTTAACAGAAATGTTAGAAAGGTCTGTCAAGTCTGTCATCTTCCATATAACCCTTTTCCATAAAGTAAATAGAAGCCCTTTTACACACAAGACAGATCCTAAAGCAGTATACATTCTTCAATTTAAATGTTTTTAAACAATTGTCAGCCATTTGTATCTTTTCTTTATCCCTCAATCAGTTCTCTCAAATACACTTTTGTTCATCTGGTACTTCACTCTCTCTTTCTATGTAGGTAGGGTGATTAATCTCTCTCAGGAGATACCTACCCTGAAGTGACTTCCTGCTGTTGATGCCACTATTGTCATGACATCACCTCCATTTAGTAGCTCACCCAAGAGCTTATGTGAGTAGCTGTGAAAACAACACAACTTTCACAACCTCTTTTAAAAGTAAATATAATGAATAACATGACAGTATGTCTATACTGTGATCTATTATTGTCTTTCACAATAGTTGCACATTTCTCAGGGCTACTGTACAGCACAGAAAAATATAACAATACCTCATGAGCCTTAAAATCTTAATCTGTATTTTTCTTTAAACAAGTGAAAAAATCTGGCAGGAGGATTAGGTATTCTCACTTTGTTCCAATGCATTTTTACTGGCTTGAAATAAATATCCCTTAACATGAGAAATTCCTTGATGCACACACGAAAAAAACTGAGAAGACCTAATTTAACTTCTTTAGAGAAAGATACAATTTTAAGTGAGATGTTTAAATAAACATTTTTAACAGTTTACCATAGTTTCTTAAAATATGTTTCACCATCAGCCATCTGTCAAGGAAATGGTTAAGGGTGGCAAACAAGCACAGGAAGGCACGGTGCCAAAGTCAGTTAGAGAGGCGTGCCATCCCCTAAGGGAGTACAACAGCCAAGTATTAAGACAGACTCACACAGTTTTACACACACACACACACACACACACACACACACTCACACAAACAGGAGATTGTTTTTATCCTTTCATTAACTGACAACTCTGGCCAACAAATCAAAGAAAACACACAGCAGGTTAACCAATCATCCTCAGGAATGTGTTGACAAAGAAAAAGTATGGTGCTGGTGTGGGACACGAGACGGTGACAATGAGAAAATATACAGATCTATTCAACCACATGCTTTTTTAATCGTTTTGTCTACTTTAGATTACAGTCTGCAGTATATGTTAATCTACAATATGCCAATGGAAAACATTACACTTGGGAAATTTTGACTCTAGCTCTGGCTGCACAGTGGTTGATGGATGATAATAGACTCCACTGGGGTTCTCTAACACGCCACTCAGGTTTGTCGGTCTCTTGGTTGCTTGACCTGATTAGTCAGTTGTGTTTATACTCAGTATGTCAAACGCGGTCAATCTCACTCTTCATACACCCACAACAATCCCATCTAATCTTACCCTTGCACTCTTTTAGTCTCTTCACTGTTTTTACAGTTGATAACACTGATGTAAAACAGTATTGCTGACAACATTCAACCAGACACTATATCCTAATCTGTACAGGAAGTCTTAAAAAAAAAAAGCCTCCAATAAATGCATTTTCTTATTTGAATACACATAAAAATCCCCGGAGGTCAATTTTCAAGCCACATACATGTACATGGTACTTTTCTTTTTTCACTTTTGTATGGTCAACCTTGAATATCACTGATAATCATAATTACTCCTTTATTTTTATCTTAATTTTTACTTGGGTCAGTAAGCAGATGTTGCTCATAAATCAGCCATAATCTGAATTATGAGCCAAGCATCACCTTCCACCCCCTGTACAGACATGCTTTGGTTGACTGGGACAACTAAACACACCCAAACAGACAGACACACACAAACCACAGGGTCAAGGCCTAGACTGAAAAGCTAGGTTAACAGCAAGTACATCCTAATAACTATGACTTCTCCCCTGCCTCAGTGCCCTTGCACTTGAATGTCTTTTTTGTCTAACCTATTTTATTCTTTTTGTTTTGTTCTTTGTCCAAACATTTCCTCTCATGACATCAGTCGCTAATCTATCTAAAGGTTTCCTTGTTTCTGTATTTCTCTCATGTCCCAACAAACAGAAATATGTCCCTGCTAATGGGGATAGAGAGCTGGAACTAGAAGAAGTGTGACTTGACAAAGACAAAGTGGCACCAACAATCCTCACATACTGTCTGAAATACAAAACTATTTCTTCTCCCACACAGAAGTGGCCTAGGTCAAAAGGAAACTGCAAGGAATGTGCCACAACAACATTTTGGCGCCTATTATGGCTATCTAGCATTAGTTTGTGTATTAAATGACCTGTAAATGAATTTGACAATGACAGAAGCTACCAGCCGTATCTTTTAGATTTGGGTGTTGGAGCTACCTGATGGTTTACATTTGGGTCAAGTATTGTGCCTTTAAACAGACTGCATGAATTGTGCCTTTGAACATACTACACAAGATGCTATCAGCAGATACCGCAAACCTTTTTCAGTTATATGTCTTGTTCTTTTGTCTTCGTTTAACATTGACTCGGAGTCAACCTCAGATCTCTGATTATCATCCTTCCACTTATGATTTAAATTACACCCTCAGAGACCTCTGCTACAGTGGAAAACCATTTATTTCTCGTGTCAGTCAAATATGTTGTCATGTTAACAGTTGCCCAGATTGCCCCAGATGCACAGCAACCCAGTCTAACAGGAGCACTGAGGGCATAAACAAGTTTACTTTTGGTTTATGCACTTTAGCAAGACTTCAGTTCAGGGGTTCACTGGGATGAAGGGTAGAATTAACGATAGGAGTGCCCCACCGCAATAATCTCTTTGTGACAAACAATGCAGCTTTGTAGCACAAACATTTTTGTTCACAGTTGTAGCCTGAGATTTATTGAGAGTAAACTATATATGATCAAGTAGACCTACATATTTTGTACTTGTCAACATCAGTACTAAAAAAAAACTATCTTGGTGGATTTATTGGTTAAAGCACGTACCGAGTTACGACGAGCAGCCTTTTATTTAACATCATATAATTATACATTATTATTGATGCTTATGACAATATAAATTATTGATCCAGCATTGGTTTTTGGTCATTATACATGCATAGCTGGATTCCTAAAACTGGTTTTAACAGGCACAGTAACTGATATAGTAGCCTATATGTTTACTGCATGTTTGTACTAGCATTGTGCAGACTGACTCGTGCTGCACACATGCCTCCTCAGACTGAAAGTAAAACTTTTCTTTAACTCCTCTTTGCAGTGATTTGTTTTACTTGTTTGCAACATCCCTCTTGACATGTTCTGGAGCCTACAGAGGCCATTTAAAGCAGTGTAATCATCATTAGCAGGTACCATGGCAGCAGTAGCCCGATTATCACACTGAATCTCTGAACAAACAGGAAATTGCTGTTGGCGGCAATTCAGAGGTCTTTCACATGTAGCATCTCATAAGAAATGTATTAAGTTTGAATATTTACAACTTAAATACTACCATAAATTGTAGTCAGAGTACAACTGCTACAACTACGATTACTGCCACTTCTGATACAACTGATAATAGTGGTAATAACAAAAATGAAAGTTAGGGGTCCTTCACCGTTGTTTTATCTCCTCTCATCATCAGGCCTACACACTGGCTCTACAATGGTGCCCCCTTGAGCCCATCACAGAAATAATAATTCTGCCTATGCAATTAGTCACATATCTGATTCAGGATGTCCGTTTTGAAGACCCTTTCAAACATCATCTTTTTGTTTGTTGTTTTTAGACTTAAACTGCTTAAACTCTCTCATAAACTCCAAGTCCACTGGAACTTGGGAGGCGGAAAAGCCGCGCTAAGAAGATACAAAGATAAAAAACATAAAAAATTTCGGACTAAATTTTGTTAACTTGTTTGTAAGTTTGTCTAGAATGAATGACCTGAGTTTAAAGAGAAAAAGAGACATTACAGAATTCTGTAAGGAAAGAGGGGGAATATGCGCTGCCACATTCATTAATTCATGCTATTAGCAATTGATGGGCACATAGAAACACACAGTACAGTATGCCCATCGGCCTTTCCATACATATATAGAATTGTGTTATGTAACACTATCTCTGAGGTCTCTAATGTGCAGACTAATGCATCAGCAAACAGCCTCAGAGCTCCATCAAATTTAAAAGCAGCAAAACAACATTCCCTGACCAATTATCTACAGTCCTAAATCAAACATGCAAAACACAAGTCAAATAGATTAATTCTCTACCTATGTCAACACACATTCAAACAGGCTTATCAGATCATTCAAAGTAAACGAGTATTCTGCTGCTCCCTAAGCAATATTCAGGAGGAGAGCTTGCCCATAAACTAAGCACTAATCTCTAGTGCACCTGGGGCAAAGTCAGGCAGGGAGTGTGATGGTAAGGAATGTCAGTGTGTGTGTGTGTGTGTAACGATTTCTCTGTATATGTGTGGACTTGTGGGTGCCTGGCAGAAACACCAGGTTATGTAATCCAGTGGGAGTGAGGTGCCGGATGGTATCTATGGAAACTATGACAGTGAAAAAAGATAGATGGTTCACCAGCGGACTGAGGCTCACCAGGTCAAACAGTTTTCTGCTTCTTTACCACATGCGAACAAAGCTCAAAAACATCTTTACATTGAACCAAGTAATCAGTGGCTTGCACACATCGCTGAGCAACAGAGCTAAAATAGCGCACTGTCACTGGGTAAAAATGTACCTTTAATGCAGGAAACCATGAACTCGTCTCAAACCATGACACATACTAACAACAGATATGAAACCATTTCACCACAGCGTCCCTGCTTTCAGGAAAACATGTTTGTCAGAGTGTCATACTTCCTCCCTCTCTCCCCCATTACTTTTCATTCTTTACTGTCGGCTACTAGAGGCAAAATATAAAAATACTCTAGTAGGCATTATGGTCATGTCAACCCTGATTAAATGATTTGATTATTTGTTTCTGGCACAAAGATTAAGGTTAAGTGGTGCACAGGACTTGCCATAAAGAATAGAAGACTGACACTACAGCAACCACACTGTACCACCACAGTTTAGCTACCAAAATAGGGTGTAGAGTAAATATTCGTTGTGCAATTTTAGTATATCATATAAAAATAGTTTTTTTGAAACTGAGAGCATCATAGGAGTTCAGGGGATACCGTGGAGGGCAATAAATCTCTGTAGATTCATCTCTGCCTCTGAGGTCGTAAAATGTCAAGTAAAGTGTGAAACAATCTACTGGACTGGTAATTGCACAACTGGTGACATTCACTATTAATCTAGATGGCCTCTTTAATTCAAGCGCACAAACATATACACTGGGGGTTTTCAACAGCCACTCAACAAATGCATGGGGCAGCTTGAAGAAGCTCAACCATTGCCACATACCTAAATGACAAATGGACATCACCAGACTTTCAGAAGGCCCTTTCTGTAAAACTGGAACAATTCTTAATGCAATGGATTTTGAAATGTTTCGCTTAAAGGATTACAGTATATGGATTAAAAAACTCTCTGACCCTTTACAGCCCTCACTGGATAAACTATAAAATGCATGGTGGTGGATATAAAATCAAGGCTGTTCTTGTTTTTTCCCTGAAAAGTTGATATTTTAAAGGCTTATGTCCATGTACCAACATATATGTGATAGAAAAAGATTACTACATTTAAATCAGAAGAAAATAATCCCAACATTATTTAAAACAATTTAGCATTATGTGGCTCCACTGAATTCTTGCTGTAGTTACTCCCTCTACCTTAAATCAACCCTTGACAACTTTATGATAATATTTTATGTGTAATGGCAATACTTTAACTTAAATGATGAAGAAAAAATAGGATAGTAAAAAGGAAGTATATTTCATAACTCCCAGATAGGTTTTGCAAACTGGGGACTGCACACAGACGCATAGAGCTGTGACACACATGACATGCTGTCTGTGTGTGTGTTACTTGTAGCGTAAGTCCAGACACAGAACAATGGCGTTAACTGGGTCGCCGTTGCCGGCTGGCTGTGCCAAACAGCTGGAGAGATGGAGAGGGAGTATGATTGAGTCATGGGGAAGGAGGGGAGGGGGAGGGTGAGGAATAAGGAGGAAGGGACCTCAAATAGGAGCATGAACACAGCAGGCTGGGGAGGAAAATTAGGCAAAACTGTGATCATCCTGATGCCTACTAAATAACTCCACAGCAAACTCACTAAAGTAAGTGGCAGCTGATCCTAACACAATCAACACATGTCCATATATATATATATCGATATGTATGATTCCATTTAGCCAGATGACAAGAAATGAAGGAGCCCACAATAGCGGTGCTGTCTACTATCTGGCAGTATATGAGTGCATGTAAATAATACATGCTGTAACACTTGGCTTTCTCCTACAGACTGCTCAATCTGACTCCAGAGCACCTCGGCTGCAGAATAATAAAGTGCACAGCCACTCAGGCGGGAGGATGCACCCCACTGAGCCAAAACCAATTCAAGTTTTTTTTTTATTTTCCATTTCAAGGCTGTGTTTTAATCACATCAGCCTATCAAATCATCTATGGAATAACTATGCAATCATCTTCACAGGGAAAAAAAAACCCATCACATCAGTGACTCAGACCTGGTCTCAGACAGGCACAGCAACTGCCAGACCTCCATGTGTTATGTTAGATATTTTATTTATGCCCCCACCACCAACACCACCACCCCACCTCCATCTGTACTCGTTAGCAGCTAGCCCCGGTGCATCAGCTGGCACGTCTCTGATGTTGTCTGCCTAGCCGGGAGCTAACAGGCAGTGCAGCGCATTATCTTTCACCGCCATCACCAAGTGTGTCTTTTACAATCGGTTGACACCGCCGCCTGGTTTATCCGCCTCGCAGAAGCACCGCGGCATTGTCCGCCGGGTGAGCGCTGCCAGGGGAAACGGGGAAGCCTGTTCAGGGTTGGTCTCATTTTATCTATTTTTTTTTTTTTTTTTTTCCCCAGCATAACGGTGCGGCCAGTACAACCAGCCGTGCCCGGAGCTAACTAGCCGACGAGCTGCTACCAGCGGCGGTTATATCGACGTTGTATCAAGACGTTGCTCGGTCGCCTTTTGTGGTCAACACGGACCCGCTAAACACCGCCAGACACGGCACCAACGCGACATTAAACCGGACGGTACCTTTTCCGCGTCGACCCCGGCGACTAGGGGATCATTTTCCTGGCACGTTGCTCTTTGTTTGTGTGGGGTTTTTTTTTTTTTTTTTTTTTTCCGGTGGCTCGTTTTCATCAATCCGTCTCGTCGCTCTCCTCCAGGAGTCGTGCCGCCCCGGCTGTCAGCGCCGCCGCTCGGGATGACAGCGCCCCGCCCCTGGCAACCAATCGGAGGCCGAGGCGCTGGAAACTGAGGCAGAGCACGTCTCCCATTGGCCGGCGGCCGCGTCCGTCAGCGGGTCGCTAGGGGGGGAGGAGGGGGAGGGGGGGGGGGGGGGGGGGGGGCACCTTGGTCCAAGGGCAGCACACCTGCCGCGGAGGGAAGCTGAGCGCCGCAGGTGCGGTCGCACCAGGTGACGAGCGAGCTGGAGGGAGAAGATGGAAGAAGACGCGTTGCAGCCGGATCACAGAGGACTCTACCACAGGCAGCTGCTCAAGCGAGCGGCCAGCTTCCCTTGAGCGTCCACGTTTTTAAAAAAAAAATATAGGATTAAATAGTCGATTCAGTGGGCCTACTGTGCACACATCCGAATCAGCAATCACATAATAAATAAGATCAAATTCCACATTCCTTCATACTGTTTTTATGTAATTTATTTATCCTGTAATTTGAAATTATTCAGATGTATATTCCCAATAAATTCAACTGATGTCCCTGGAAAAAAAAAAAAAAAGAAAAGAAAGGAGAAATTTCTCTATTGGTTGCATTTATGGAGCCTTCAATAATTTTAAAAACAGAATTGCTTCCTCAGCAGATACTGTGTGTGTGTGTGTGTGTGTGTGTGTGTGTGTGTGTGTGTGTACGTGTACATGCTGGTGTTTTATTTGTCAGCTCTGATCCTTTGATAGTGCACCCCACTTGTTTTGTTTTTGCTGGGGTCATTTTAGGTTACAGGTAGCCTTAACGGATAGCGTATTGCTTACACAAAGGTCAACATGTTAAAATGTGCTTCAAGTTTGTTCTTGTCTTTTTATTATTTTAGTCAAAGAGCCATTTCTGTCGGGAAAACAATAAACACAAAAATTTACTGACCTGACTCCAACAAACACAACGATATTGAGAACGTACACAGAAAAATACTCCTGTACCAAATACTATACATCAAAAAAATAAACATATGCACAGCAAAACAGGAAATTATGTCCTTATCTCATAAGAGGAGGGTTTACCACTTGGTATACTTTGTACAATCAATAAACCACCCTTTCACTTCACCTGTATAACTTTCCTTGTTTTGGAAAACATTGTGCAGTTGCTGGTGATTGTCATTGAATTAAAGCAACTGTTAAAAGGCAGCAAAAACAAAGGCATGTTATATATCAGTATAAAAAAGTATAAATAGAAACATGGACCAAAGTTACAGTCTAGGTGATGTCTGACAAGCACAGTGTAGACAAAACTGAATTAAACAAAGTTGTCATGTATTGGGTTAGTGAATTAAATGTAACACGGCATTCTTTAATTTATCCAGTCGAGGTCGGTCACGCAATAATGAGGTCTGACCAAAAGAAAAACAAGAATACCAAGATGCTGCAGCATATTGGTTCAGATTCATAATAAGTGAGACGCATACTGTACATACAGATGCAGGGTACAAAAAGACATGAAACTAAACATAAACATAACAGTGGGGAACAGAAAAGATAGCTGCTGCTACACACAACATTCAGATGGCTAATTCTCTTCCCTTCACATTTTTCTCTCATATTTTAAGTGCTTTGTACATTTATTACAGTAATCCTGCCTTAATGAATTTACGTTGTCATATTTACATTTACCACATGACATTTAATTTTGGTAGAAAATCAGCATTTTTTTCACACAGCCTTCAATACAAACTGTCAAAGTTTAATCAAAGGAAAATTATATCAAAAATTATATTTCAACGTGCCATTAAACATTTTATTTTCAGATTTGTTTCATGAATTAAATAACACTTGTGGCATTTATATAATCATTTTGCATGATCACACATCAAGCTAAAATAAAAATGCACATTTCTATATCTGTATATATATTCTGTATAGAGGAGGCACTAGAAAATGGGAAATACAGAAGGAAATTTAATCAGAAAAGCTTATACGACCAGTAAAGAGGGAGCAGTAATACAGAGGGATGAAAATGTCCTGGATTATTTGGATAGCATAAAAACATTTGTGTTATTCATTTTAATTTAAATTGTGTCATAGAAGATATTAAGGTGACGAGTAAAAGTGACTTTGCATTTAAATTGGTAGACAAAATTAAAAGTGTGGATTTTGGCTTTTGAATTTCAAATATGGATTTCCTTTGGTGCACATTAAAATTAAACAAATACAACCACTGATTAGCATTTTCATTTGTATTATGCCAACATTATAGTTCCATAAACCATGTTTGAGTGCTAAATTTTATGCAGTCAAGACTCATTCCTTGTGTTTGTTAAGACTGAAACCATTTATCCTTGAACGGATTTCTCAGCTCACTGACTTTCAGCAAGACGCTGAACCCCGAAGTGCTCCCTGTGTGTATAAGTGGAGGAAAAAAGTGTAAACTGCTTTGGACAAAACTTTCTAATTGTCATTTTTACAAATATGGAGCATGTCAGAGCATGATGAGACAGCTCAGTGATTGTTAGCTTGTTCCACTTGGAAGCCTGTCTCATTAAAACATACTAGTGCTACTGTCATGTAGGAGCCTAAATATATAACCATTAATAAGCCCTCAACCCCTAGTTTACAAAGTGCTGCCCCCAGGTCCTGCCTCCTCAGGCGTAGCGGGGATCTGCCCCGTTCAGGGACACCCGCTGGAGGAAGGCCGGTGGCTTGTAGCAAGGAACCCGTGGCGTCTCCATGAAGATTGTGGAGGAGGTGAGGCTTTTGCGGTCTTTTTTCAAGGTGTGTCTTCTCTGCCAACGACAGAGTAAGAGTTCCACCTGCTCTCTGAAGAAGCTGGTAGTCAAGGTGTACAGGATGGGGTTCAAGGCGCTGTTGATGGGAAGGATGAAGATAACTATCCAGCTGGAGATGGTGCCTGAAGGAGGACAGGAGCAAAGTTGTCCACATTTTTAAGAAGTACATGTCTGTGGATAAGTAAAGGGTTCAAACAGTAGAACGCTGGCGTGTGGCGGGGTGACCTAGTGGGTTACTAGATGTTAAAGTCGTACATTAAACACAGGGTGTTGTTTCATTTCTTACCAGGTATCTCCACTTCCAATAGTGAGAGGACTTTCACCAAAAATATGGGAATCCAGCAGAGGGCATCAGAGAACACAATGAAAAAAAACCTGTTGGCCACAGCCACATCTCTGTGCAGTCTGCTCCTCAAGTCTGTGGCATTGATGCCCGTTTTATAGATGGAGTAGAACATGCTGGAGTAGGAGAAAACGATCACCAGGAATGCCACCAGGTTTAGACCTAAAGAAATGCACATGCTATTCACACATGGTATTCAAATCCTTTACTTACTACTAAAAGTACCAATGCATTAATGTGAAAACACAAAATTATATACGACACCCTTTCTTTGTTATTACTGATGCATCAATACATGAGTATCATTTTAATGTTGTAAACAGACTGTGGCACCTCATGAATTATTTCAGAAGATTCTTATTTTAACAGCCTAGTGATGTAAATGCTGGCCTTTTTTAGACAAAATATCCCCGTAATTCATTCATCATTCTTGCCAGACTTACACTGATCCTCAGTGAGAACATTGAGTAATAAGAACCCAGCCTAATCATGCATTGTTGATGGAGCCATGGTGTTTTCTGTGTAATAATAGCCCAATCTAAGGTGCAATGCTCTTCCCTGTTCTGTTAGTTGGTAACAAAGTGACAATGTTAGACATTAGACACACTTTGGTCATTACCTAGACTGGGATCCCTAGGTACAAATCATGCTGGATTAGTTTTACTTCATTTTAAAGTAACATAGAAAATGTTAATTAGGGAATTAGTTTCATTGATTGGATGAAGATGATTTCCCCTTATCAGAGCTGTCTATTTGCAGTATGTATATATTAAGAGACTTTTATGGAGGTACCCTCAAGCGCTAAACAACAAACACAAATAAAGCTGCTACAAACTTTTCAGTATTAAAAAGGTTATAAATTATTCACTGTAAAATTAGTTGAAAAAACAATTTACCCAGAAAAATCCCTATGGAATATCCTTTGGCAGTAGGTTTTTCTTGCCTGTCAGAGTGCAGGGGAAAGCAGACGCCATTACGTCCATAGTAGTTTCCAAACACGTCCTCATTCATTAGGGGCACAGCAGCAATAATGAATCCCAGTAGCCATATAGAGGCCAGGACCACCTTACAGTGGGACAACAAAACTTGCTGTTAGAAGACCGTCTTTCAGTCAGACTTGCACCGAGGGTGCAAAAGCATTTACAGGAAATGGTTATACAGCTGAAAATGCTCTGCTCTTTGAGGGAACTCTCAAAAACTCCAAGCAGCTTTTATGGCTCTGTTACCTCTGCTGTTTGCATTGTGGCGCATAAGGCCTTCACAAATCATGTCCACCTCTCCTGGTCAGCTGCTATAGTCCACACCTCTGTGAAAAGCGGCTACAGCGTCTCCTGGATTTGGTGAATTTGCTCTGCTTCCTGCAATAATACGGTTTTAAGGGAGAGGGTTATCAGCCTTCAGCCCAACCCCCAACTTGGAGCACCAGGGCATAACACTTTGCCTGGTCCCTATCCTTCTGTTCTCTGTTCTGCATGGGTGTCCCTACCAGGAGTACAAAACTCCAGCCGACCTAGCTCTAGGGGTCATGGAGAAGCAAACCGCCCCACCACCATGAGGTGGTGATCCTTTCAAGACGGGTCCACCTTGCTTGTCATTAGGATTTGTTCTGCCATATAATTTGTCTATTTCTAAATATAGACACAGGAAAGGCCAGGAAAAGGTGTTTCATACAGTGCACCTGTTGAACATTTGTACCATAATAGCTCATCATTTTCAAAGAAAAACTACTACAGCAAAGCAAATACATTCACACCATAAGGTCGAAACAACTGAAGTGAGCAGTAAACTCTGGTGTTGTTTCCTATATAAAACAGCACAAACAACAAAAAATATCCAATCAAATTAATGTGAAAACAAGATTCAGCAGACAAATTGTTTTCCTCTATTATTGGTGTAGCTCACCCCAGTCTGAAGTTTGCCTGGGCGCAGATTGCTGAAGGGGAAGACAATGACGAGGAACCTCTCCAGAGTCAGGTAGGTCAGGAGGAGGACAGACACCTGAGAGGAAACAGTCACTATAATTCTTAAAGGAACACTATGTAACCTCGAGGAGCGAGGATACTGCACCATTATAACAGGAAGAAACACCAGTCAGAAGGGGACCAGTCTTCGACACAAGACCGGGATGGAGAGAAAAGGAAACATGTCTTTGACTGAGGTGAAAAGACTCAAAAATATGTACATGAGATCAAGGTCAGTGAGGGATAAACCGATTTGATCAGGTATTGACAAGATGTGAAAAATCCATATTAAAAAGGTGCCCTGTGGAGTTTTCTTGCAAACAAACAAAAGTTAAATTTACATTCAGTGTTTCTCACAAAAACGCACTGTGACAGACAGAGTTTGTTGTCACCTTAAAAGTTCACAGATTCAAAATTTGTGAAAAACAGAGAAATGGTATCTGAAGAGAAAAAAGTCGGATTCATTCAAATAAATAGTGGTATGTTGGGAGTTAAATTTAGCAAATATAGGCTCTGAAAGTGTCAATCCCTGGAGGCATGCAACACAGCATTATGAACAGAAATGGATGATAGCTAAATTCTCCCTCAGGAAAACTAGAGCCAGAGCCTCGACAGTAGCTGGATGCTTAACTGAGAAAATGCTGGAAGCAGCACTAGCAGCAGTGGCTGATAATCAGTGAAATAAAGCAGCATCAGCAGAATGAGTGTGCAGTATAAAGCCTAGATATGTCTTGGCTATGTATCGCAGTGATTACAGTTCATTTTGTGTCACAGGTTCAATTTCACACAGCAGATTAGCGTGTGTCTGTCATATTTGTGTACGTGTGGCTGTGGCTGGGATGTTGATCTATATCATGTTACCTCTGAGGAGAGCATGGCCAGGAATCCAATGGTCCGGCACTCCACGCTCTCCATCCAGAGCAAGGCGTTACGGTTGTACTGCCCGCGAAATTTTACATCAAACACTCCAACGAAAAACAGGTACACACCCATGAGGCAGTCTGCACCTGAACGATAAGAGATGGAGACATACACAAGTCCATTTTTACACAGAAAAGGTGCTCTGTGTGGGTTTCCTGGAGAAGTCCATCTGTCAGCTGCTGCCACTTCCTGCGGGCAGACCCCATATTTCTCATTAAAATACACAAAGAACATTATTTGTAACCTTCAGAGGAACTCAATCAATCACTTGCATAGGACACGCACACATGTCTGGATGTTGCTGGTGCAGGTGTGTGTGTGTGTGTGTGTGAGAGAGAGATAATAGGTGAGTCATTGTGTTTATTTAAAAGGTACTATATGTCAGAAATGACACGATTAATCACTTTGCGTATCCAATGTATGAACGGATTGAAATGTAACGTTAAAAATGAGACCTTCCCCGCCTTCTCGGTTGCCTATAACAGGCTGTGGATTGATTTCTTTGTAAACGCGAGACGGTTTTAAGGATGTGACATTTATGCGTGCTCCCGAGTGCCTTGCCTCTCTTCAGCTCCCCTACAGCACCAACGCTAGCTAATGTTAGAAATAGTAACATCAGCGTCAACAAACGACAGATGCAGGTACCAGATGTCCTCCGCCTGCCAGATCTGCTCGGGTACTGCACGTAGAGAAAGAAATCTACTGTACGTGTATTAAAATGTAAGTGTCAAACTCTACATTTAATCCACCCCCAATAAAAAGTGCAGAGCGTGCTGGAGAGGCAGTCATAGCGGATGAGCGGTGGGCCTGTAAAGCCTCCAGCATGCTCTGAGGGACACGGTTTGGCTCTCAACCGCCTGGCTCTATCCCACAGCCCAAAAGCAGCCTCCAGGAAGCCCCACTGACCAAGGCTGTGCTCTGCTCCTACACCCGAGAGCCAGAGGGCTGGAGGTCCGCGCCTAAGGCTGAGTGCACTCTGTCAGCTTTTCTCCAGGGTCCACACACTCCTGGATGTGGACTTTTTTTTTTTTTAAGGGATTTCGTGCTCCGTACCTGGCAGTCCGAGCACATCTCAGCGCTCAGAGAGTCAGAGAGTGATGGGGTTGTAAAAAGAAATCTAAGACATCTAATCCTTTTTTAAGCTGTTATCTCTTCCTGAATAAAACTGTACATTCGAGAAATACCTCTGGTCCTGTCAAATGCCTGTCAACAACTCCTTGAGATAAAAGCAGTGAACTTGATCTTCATATCTTTTTATCCAGAGACATCTTTTGTCACAATGAATCCTCTTAGTTTTATAGAGAAGAAAATTACACACACACACACAAAATCTTAGCTCCAGAAATGGAGATCCATTGGCCTGTATTAACTGCACACTATGAGGAGCTCACTCCTGTGCATGTGTGACAAATTATTTAAATTGTGCTTACAAAGGCAGACATTAGATGTCCTCAAGGAGGCTCAATTACTGCAATTTTACAGTATAAACCAAGCACTTGCAAGGCTCCAAATTGTGCAGCTTTGCGACATGTCATACGTCATTCCACAACTGCTTTCCATGTGTTTTTAACTTCATGCAAACATGTGTTTGAGCTTACATCAATCTGAGTTTGCCCTACAAACACATTAGATCCCATCTACTTAGCTTTTGAAGGTTGGAGCTGATGCGTTCCTGACTCTAGAACAGTCTTCCCTTTAATATCAAAGTAGTTGCCTCCTGGCCAGATAATCATTTTATCATTCACTGAATAAATTACAGCTGTGGGCAACGACTCAGAGCTCTTGACCCAGGCTACTTGACTCCATCACTTTTTAAAAGAAGAGTTTAAAGACGCACTTTATAGATCAGTTTGTTTGGTTACATTTCTGGGCTTTTTTAATTCCACATCCAATCTTTTAATTCCTATTGAGGAATGTTGTTGGTAGGGTAAGGTTTACCTCTATCCTTTTATAGGCAGTCAGATGCTACATTTATTATATTTATTAAGTATTTCTGCATTTGCACATAGTATACCTTTAGTTTGTGAGAGTACAGTGTGTGGTTACTCACAGCAGAGGACTTTGATGCAGGCAGCATGCAGGTTGTTCTCAGCTCGTATCAGTGACCTCATGCCAATGACTAAGAGGTTACCAAAGCAGGTAATGAAGGCCATGACCCACACAGACACCCGCAGCACCACGTTAGCCAGCAGGTCCTCAAAGGAAGAGATGCCATCTGTGTTGGGCTTACAGGACCTGACATGAGGTGCATAGGAGCAGTACTGGAACTTCTTAAAGTAGCTGGTAGGGAAACAAATACAAATACAATTACAAGGTGGTAGTCAGAGGTCAGATATGGCAGATTCCTGACACAGGAGGAGATGAAAAGGTAAACAGACGGCATGCTTGGTTATTCAGTGATGGCAGACACGTGTGAGGTTTTTGACTCTTTTGTAGGATTGTACGTACATGTGGGAAAGGTTCTTCATAGGCAGGAACATCTTAGTCTGAATATCTGGGATGTCTATTCCCTCCAGCGCACTATAGAAAACAGAGCATTTTTCACCACTGCACCACGGCTGTAGCAAGCAGTTTCTTTGAGTGTTTGTGTGTGGGTGTGTGTGTGTATGTGTGTGTGTGTGTGTGTACCCACAGAGACTGAAGATGCGTCAGGTGGTTGAAGTGGCTGGGGTGAATATGGAGAAGGGGATTGTGGGAAATATTCCTGCAACAAACAACAGATGAGGACAAACTCAATACAACCTGCCTTGTCCACTCATTTATCAAAAGCCTAAGAATCTTTTGTAATTACAGTAGAACATTCTGTTATATCGTCTATTATTTACAACAAGGCAAAATGTCAGTGACTTCATGGATCAATAAAGCAACTGGCAACAACCCAGTCTCTCTTTTTTTTTCTTTCTCCATGTGTGTGCCTACCTGTGTTTGTGTTAACTTTCGGCAAGAAATTAAGTCAGTACACATTAAGTAATGTGTACTGACTGAGACTACTCCCATGTAAATAACATAACATATCAAAAGTAAAAGTACTCTTTTTGCAGTAAAATCGCCCCGTGAGTGTTATATTATTATATTATTGAGTTAGTATTAGTAACTAGTACAATAAATGTAGTGGAATAAAAAGTACAACAATTTCCTCTAAAATGTAGTTGAGTATAAGTATAAAAGTACTTAGTTACTTTCCACCATTTGTATTCCACATGCTTTATCATTGTAACATTTATGGATGATTGCACACACCTAGACTCGTAATACAAACTTGATTCTGACTGCAAACTGGAAAAATTGATACTGCGCTCAAAATCTCATCCCATTCTTTTTGTTTATCTATCAGCAAAGTTCACCAGAAGACTAAAACTGTGTTGTTCTGCATTATTCTCCCTTTAATCTTCTGAGGTTCTTTCCCTTGAGGCACTAACATTAGGATAAAAGTATGTTTTCTGAGTCTAACTTTAATACTGGAGATCTCAAAAGTGTTATTTCTCCTTAATATACTCCACTTCAGCCTAATCCCCTGCTATAATCCTCACATAATGAAGCACACCTCCCCTCGCAGCCAGCCAGACAGTTACTCACAGTTTAAGGAGGGACTTGGAGAGGGTCTTAAAGGCGTTATTTGGCAGCTCCCTTATCCTGTTGCTGGACAGATTCCTATACACATTAAAAGACAGAAAAATGAGAAAAAAAAGAAAAGAAAATGCTCATTCTATACACAAAAGCAAAGTGAGAAGCACGCAGATTCACTTAAATTAGTAGATAACTCATTAATTACCAAGCATGGATAATGGAAAGCATAGATAACATACTCTTTGAATCATAGCACAGTTATTTCATGTTTACATAAAATTAACCAAACTTTGTTTGTTTAATAACTTCCATAAAACTAGCATAGAATAAAATTGACCAGTAGGAAAACACTGACCAGTAGGAAAAAAATGGGTCTTTTAAAAAAAAAAAGTCTGCTGATGGCTTAGAAACTAATTAAATTTGAGTCAGGCTGTAAAAAAATCAATTCTCAATCAGCAAAAAGAAACTCACCACCATAGCATTTAAAGATTCTCTAGCAGACATTTCAGTCTTCACTGAAACCCAGTGATTAATAACACCAACCACCTCTTTTGGTTTAATGTCAGCTGATATTAAAGGAATTGATTATGTGAACAGAATGACAAAGATATACGAAAAACTGTCACTCACAGTTCAGCCAGTTTCCACAAAGAGTGGAAGGTGTTTTCAGGAATTCTTCTGATCCTGTTGTCCATCAGTAATCTGAACAGGACAGAGCGGCTGTCAGAAACCATGTGCAAACCATGTGTTTTGTTTCAAACCCCTGTGGTGATCCTGCTGGGACTGGATGCAATCTCATTTGTTGCAGAGTCTGAACGTATGGCTATCAATTCTCACAATTCTCCTTCTGTTTACAATGACTTAATGCTGGCTCCAATAGCTCTGCCTAAAAAAACAGGAGTTTCTGCATTGTATTTAGAACCTTTAAAACTCTTCTTGCACATACATATTCACACTCAGGTGCTGCTCCGAAATACAGAGTAACATAGGAGCAGATGGCACTTAAATGCCTTGCTCAAGGACATCTTAGCAGTGCAAATATGTGCTGATATAATTCTCAGATAGACTGTCAAGATTCAACACCTGAACACAGAAAGATTTCACCTGACTTTCTTGTGATCTACAGAAATTCTCCAATAAAGAGACACACCAGATTTGACTAGTTTTTCAATGACAAACAGATTAGAGACATAAATAGAGGCACAGGGTGGCAGGAAAACACACACACAAACACACACACACACACACAAAGATCAGTGTTTGTGCATGACCCTTACTACTTGATCCAACTGATGGGTAAACATAATACAGTTTACATCTAGATAACAAACCTATTTCTCAGCTTCCAGTAATGAAACCTTAGAGAAAGACAGCAAGGCTTTTAAATGATGGCTGTAAATGTGTCTGAGGGTATTATGACAGACCCACTCACCCTAGTAAGGACTACTGTGATTTATGATGGTACTGAACAGAAACCAGTGGCAGCTTTTCCTGGGGAGCACATGGACAACATGAAAACTATAAGCAGATGCCATCTGATGACTATAATTTACCTTCTACATTCTGACTCTTGTTTTGTTATTCACTGTGACAAGGCTATTCAATCATGTTGAGGCGTAGTGTTAAAATCAAGTTCCTTTGTCATTTGAGGAACTTGAAAACATCACTCTTGCATTTATTTGGAACAGACTTTGATTACTGTAAGTCCCCTTACTCTGGACTTCAGAGAAAAACATCTCTAGTCTGCAGTGCACCAACCCATGCTTCCCTTCTCTAGCCTGGGAACCAGACGAATCTGCGAGCTCATGTTTTATTTCCTCTGGCAGATACGACTGGCGCCTCTCCCATTCAATCTGATTTCCTTGGTAGTGTCGGGCGAACCAATCACAAGTGTTTATCTAGTATGAGGCGGGTTTAATACTATGACTGACAAAGAGGATGCATCTATAAATAACCAAAATATGTTGATACAGAGCGTTCCCAGGCCGACTACAGCGGCAGGATTAAACGGACTGGACGGTAAATTTTCTTTTAAAGAAGAACAAACAACTGCACTTAAACTTTATGTTGATAAGAAATATATGTTTGCCAAACTTCCGACACTGTTTTTAATTGCTTAAACATACAGAGTATGAAAAAAAATCTTGTATTGAATAAGGCTAAATTTTTTTTTTTTTAACCACTTTCATGGTCACTTGACATGTTTTGTTTGTTGAGACAATATGGCATAATTGATGGCAGAAACACAATTGCTGAATAAATGACTGATGTGGTGTGGTTGTCTGATGTAGCTACATTCAAGAAACCTATTTATGTGCTTCATCCCAGCTGATGCAAACCACGCCTGAATTGTAGTTTATCTTTTGGGAAACTTAACTTAAGCTCCCTAAATGGGAGGGAATGGCCTTATAGAAAATAAGTTTCAAAATGGGATACTTACAGAACTTCAAGCTTGCTACAGGTCTTCAAAATAGAGTAGTTGAGACTTTGAATCTGGTTTCCTTCAAGATCCCTGAGAGCAGAAAAAAAGGGGAGGGGGAACATAATGTGTACCCTTCACAAGACTTGTGATGTTCACATCTAATTATGTGTATAGTGCTGTGTGAGTCCATTTGATTTTGTCAAAATCAACTTTTACTTTTATTAGAGTTTATTACAAATATCGTGGAAGTATGAATAAGTATGAATATAGTACCATAGGAAAACAACAGTGACAGACATAGTTTGATCTGTAGTTTAAATAAGTGGAGTGGGTATGAGTGCTGTCATAAAAATTACAGATAGCATGAGGTCGTCAATAGTGTCAGACTCATCCGGCAAGTGCTCTCCAGTCTGCATGTAGTCACACAAACATTCACCTGACTGGTAAATTCTTTAGAGCACAGACATCCACCGAGTCACACACATGCACTACACACCTGCACACACACAAGTACACTGTCAGAGCAGACTCACAGCCAGTCCAAGGAAGGCATGTGTTGACAGAAGCTCGGGTGAGGAAGCTGCTGCAGCAAGGTGTCGACCATGGATCTGACAAGTGAAAGAAAAACGTGTGATTGCAAAACACGGCAGGAGTTACAGAGCAGGTTGTATAACTGGTAACAAAAGTTGTTAACTTGTTTTAAAAAGACCAAAGATTAGAAAGCTACTGCGACAGAAACACAGTGACTAATGTGTTAGAAAACAGGCTAATTTTATTAACTTCATATAATAATACTGCAAATATGAATAAATAATATATAATACAAAGAAATGTCATAATTACAATAGCACACGTAAAAACATTAGTACCAAAAGCATCCAAGTCTCTAGGATTAGTGAATAATTAAGCTAATTTCATAAAAAACATTTACTCTGTTTTTCTCTGGTTTCTTTTAGTTTCACCACAGATTGGAAATCAACTTTGAGAGACTTAAAACATGCTTGAGATGAAGTGATCCGTCACATCGAGCATTTTGTTAACTATTTCATGTCAAAGTCACCATGTTATCTGCAGTTTCCCATCGGGGCCGTTGTGAAAAAGTTTCCTGTTGATTTCTCCAACATCTATGATTTTAAACCTGGCAACCATTCAACAAACCTTTTAATGCAAAAATAAAAAAACTGTCTGTATTTGCTTTTTGTTGGTTATGTTGGTCATTAATTGAATAGGTCAACTCCAAATCCTTTATGCCATTGTGTTCTTGAGCACATTAACAATGACGTTTTTAAAATGATACCTGCTCACAACTGCAGTACCAAATAATAATGGACAATCAAATACCAAATTGTTCACTGTAACGGGTTACCTAACCCAGGTATTTTTTAAGTATCTGCAAGTACTGAAATGTACTGAAACAGAAAAGTTTGTCAGGAAGGTAAAGTAGGGAATCAGTCCAAAGGCTTTATCTTTGAAAAATTGGCAAACATGAAACCCCTCTGGTATAGCACATCTCAGCTCCCGCAGTTTTGAGATTAAAAACAAACTTTGATATTTTGGGTGACAGACGTCACAGACAGATGGAGAGACTAAGCAGGGACCAGGGACTCTCCTCTGATTTTACCAAAAACTCTTCTCCAACACCAAAAACTCTTTTCTATCTTCTCTACTCTCCCTCTATAGTATCCAGACTGGGAGAACAATATCGTAATCTTGCTGTTCTACAAAGAACAATGCGAAGGCCTGATCCAAGCCTGGTCAGAGAAGCGCAGAGTGGAGAGAAGTGACGATGACTACGAGACCTTAAGAGAATAACAGGCCGAGACAGGTGTGACCTGCTCTATAAGGATGGAAACAAGCATGTCTGTGAAATTTTGAGAAAAACAAAAAGGACGCTATAAGCTATTAAAGTGCATCTGCTCATTTTTCTTTTACTTATTATTATCATTATTATTATTATTATTATTATTATTATTGCATTTTAAATTTCTAAATAGGATTACCATAAAAGGCTGATATTTTGACATCCATTGTAAGACTCCACTGATTCCCCCAATACTTGATCACCGTCATGACACAGATGACTGAGCATTAAATGAGGTGTGAAATTCAGCAATGTAAACTATACAACGAAATAAGCACACATTTGACAAGCATGAAAGCTCCTGATCTCTTGTGAGTGTTTGGCGGAAAATGATTAAAGAAAACTGAGAAAACGTTCCTGCACACTTCACAGTTTGTTACATGCAATATATTCACTTTTGTAAGCGGACCACCAGTATATTTGAAATTTGAAATTTATTTCCTATATTGAGTTCTTTCAGGTTGGCAATTCTTTTCAAAGAGTAGCTGTTGGTTTTTCGTTAAAACACTTAAACAGGAAATCTTTAAGAAAAATGATGCAACTCACAGGTACACGAGAGACTGGAGTCCAATGAAAGTGTCTTGGGACAAGATGCTTAGTGGGTTATGATCCAACATCCTGGCAAAAAAAAAGCTCTTAAATTATGAAATCATTTGATAAAACTTTATTCATGTATTATTGCATTGTTATAAAAAGAATAGCGCAACATTTTGGGGAATCAGTTTATTTGCTTTCTTCCAAAGAATTAGATGAGAAGATCAATACCACTTTCATGTCTGTAAACTAAATATGAAGCTACAGTCAGCAGAGGATTGGCTTAGTTTAGCATAAAGACTGGAAACGGGGAAAACGGCCAGCCTGGCTTTGTCCGAAGTTTAAAAAATGTGCCTTCCGGTACGTCTAAATTTGACTAAAAAGACTTGTTTGTGTAATCTGAAGGCAAACAGAAACGTAAAGAAGTCAAACTGTGATTAACGGGGCCTTATGTGTTGTAACTGTGACGTCGGGACACCAAGTTAACCAGATATAACATGTTAATTTGTAAAAATTTGGTGCTGGTAAGCATTTTTTTTTTTTGGATGGCTGTTCTCCCTGCTTTCAGTCTAAAAAAACTGTTTCCTAGCTGTATTTTAATACTTAGCATTTAGACATGAGAGGATATCAATCTAAAGCAAAAACAAAACGTCACTATTCCCTTAAAAATAGTACAGTTAACCTGAGTTTTCTGTACTCAAACAAAACAGAGGAGTAGTGAAGCATTATTTGACAGCACCACCATGCACACATAACATACACAAGCCTTATTACCATATACTCACTGGGATTTTTATTTCTTTAAATGCGGGACTTTTACTTGTAATGGAGTACTTTTACATTGTGGTATTAATACTTTTACGTAAATAAAATACCTGAATACTTCTTCCTGCACTTTCAGTTGTACCATATACCATTAACTCTAGTGTTCAGCAGCTGGTTCACATATTTGAGTTTCACTAAGCTCTTGATCTAATGAGATGAACACACTTTTCTTTTATGGTACACGTGACTCAATTTCTATTTCACAGGGAAAATAAGACTCAATCCACACAGCTGAACACAATTTATGACTGGTTATGGGTACAAATAAACACAACTCTCCCAGCTCTCCACCTAACTCAAACCCAGATGATTTTAAGCACATCGAAGGATTTGTTTTCAGGAGGGAACCCAAACCACAAAATAAAATCTAAAACATGCCTACAAGGATGCCCATGTATGGCTATAAAACGGGCATTTATATCTCAAACTTAAAAAAAAATTAAATCAGGCAATATGAAAAAGAGCAGAGCAAAGACACACACAATGACTGCCAGAGCTGTGTGTGTCATTAAATGTGCTCTTGTATATTTTAGCAGGCACACAGTGTACTTACATCTACATTCACATATAACCACAGTACACAACACAATAACTTCCGCACACACATATGCATGCGTAGGTGTGTGTGTGTGTGTAACTCACAGCCACTCTAATTGCTGGAGATCTCTGAACACACCAGGATTAAGGGCGGATATCAAGTTCTTACTGAGAAACCTGAGAGAAAGAGCAGAAAACGAGGGGATGGATGAAAATATATCTTGTGATGTAGTTTCTTTGACTCCCAAAGATTTTGATAAATACAAATCATTTGAGTCATAATTCAAGCTAAAGGAGTGAAAAAAATGTTAAACATTCTCTAGTTTCAACTTCTCAAATGAGAGAATTCTGTGCTTTTCTTTGTAACACATCATTGTAAACTAAATATCTTTGGGCTTCAGACTTTTGCTCAGACAAAACAAGACTGTTGGGCAATGTTTCACATTTTTTAAACATTTCATAGACTGAAAAGTTATATATATAAATATATATAATAACCAGGAGAACAATCAATAATGAAAACAAATTGTTATTTGCAGCCCTAGTACAGTGTTACAGACAACTACATCTCGAATTATCTCACTGTGGCTAAAACCTGTAAAACTTCCTCAACTGCTATGTTTTCTGACTTAATGTACTTCGGACGTAACCTTGGACATTAATTATAATGTTTCCGTCGTGTAGTTATGCATCAGAGGAACAATGACTTGATGAACCGCAACTTTATTCGGCTTTATTCCGAGGCTCGTACACACACATCTTAAACCTCGCCAAGTGACTGTATTATTGCACCCTCGCCAGGTGGCGTAGTTTCACTGCGAACATAACATTGTGCTAATCTAAAGGTATGTCTGATCTGTCTTAACCGTATCTTCCTGTCTCTGAACACTTCAATTCCACATTCTCAGCCTGGACACATAACCCATAGAGTAAGATTCATACTAAAGGTGTATTACAAACATTTTCGAAAGGATAATCACTTAACTTCTCAAACTTGGGTAAATCAGTCCCTTTTCAGTTCACAACAGTTCAAGTGAGGGTCCATGTCTCTGAACACATCTACTGCATGTAGCTAACCCTAACCCTTGCCCACATGTTTTTAACAGTCCATAAGCTACATATAGTCCTGTAGGTAGGCGGGAGGACGTCTGTTGTGCCTTAAAGGGGTATCTTGGTGTTGTTGTGATCGTAGAAACATCACTGTAATCACAATTATCATCATCATCATCATCATCATCAGGATCAGGTGGAGGTGTCCAATAGTTCTGGAGTGATCTTCATGAAGACACAGAATTCCTGACAATGACCATGTCCATTTCTGGCTGCTGTGATCATGAAGCCTTTGACTTTGGTTACAGAGTCACCTGGAGTGAGACTGTGTGGTGTAGCATGACGATGAGATCTGCATGAGATTTCATCTTGGCTTTAGCCTTGTTGTCCCTTGCCTTTCACTTCGGAGTCTGAAAGTTACTTGAAGTGTGAGTTAATATAGGAATCTTTGTGAACACCTTGCGTTGAAACAACAGTTCGATACTCAATACTCAGACTGATACTCACGTAGAAAGATGTTCAGTTGTTGTTTCCATGGAATTCCTTGTGTTTCTGCCACAAAAAATTAATGTGCCCAGTGTGCACATTAATCTTTCAGCTGTGGCATTGGCTTGAGGCCAAAGCAGTGTGATCCGGCGGTGGTGGAATCCTAGATGTTTTGCAAACTTGGAGAACTGGTCACTGTTAAATGGGGGACCATTATCAGTTTTCCCAACTCTGGGGATCATGGAGAAGACTTTGTCAATGACCGGAATGACTGTGTTAGCTGAGCTTGACTTTACACTCTCTACAACTGGGTAGTGTGTATAACAGGTGACGCCCATGGTGTCGGGCCGGTGACCTTCTCAATGATGTCATCTGTCCTTCAGTTTCCGAAGCTCATCCTTGACCCTCTGGCAGATGTGGAATGGCACGCACCGATGTGGTTGCCACGCGGGCTTAATGTCAGGATTTATGTGAAGCTTTACCTGAGAGTCTTTCAGTTTTCTGATCCCTTGAAACAGTTCAGGACGACTTTCCACCAGCTCATCTGCGACCGTGCAACACTGTGGTGTGGATGATACTGCTGTGACTACTTTAATCAGTCATCCAAAGAATGGGCACGTTGTCCTTTTCCTCCACAATGCGCTTGAAAGCACCACTGACAGGCAACTGAACTTTGGACAAAATGGGTAGATCTTTGTTCTGGTGGGGGTTAGGGAGTTGCGGACGTGATGGACTTTTTTAGGGTGTTGGTCAGCCTTGTTCTGTGTTAGCTTTCTGTTAATGTCTTTGATTTTGGAACGGCATTGTCTTGCAAAAAGGTTAATCTCACCACAAGCTCTGCATTGGTTGATTCTAGCAGGACATTCACCATCATGAGGGTATCTACCTCCACTGTTCCTGCTGTTGTCGGAAAGACGTTCTTCTGACCGTCTACTGTTATTTGGATGTTTCTGCATGGTCTTTTGATCCAACATGTCGACTATAGCTGTTGTGCCTCTTTCTATGCCAGCCGCTTGCACTTCAGACAGTTCAAGTGCTCTTCAATGATCAAGAAGACCGTCTAGGCTAAGTTCAGGCTCCCTCACAGCTTTGTATGATTTGTGTTTCAATCTCTGCCTCAACATTTGCAAACTCGCAGTTCTTGGCCAACATCCGGTAAATATCATGCACTCCTTCTCCTGCTACATGCTGCAATAATGCTTCGAACATAGCATTTCCGGTGTTGTTCACTGCAGTGGTGTCATTTTCAAACATTTGCATCCATTTACTGCAGCGAGGTCCGACAGGGCCAGGGTCAGTTTTGTTTCCACTTGTCTGTCTTTCTCCCCTCTTTTTGCCTCTGGAAAAACCCACGGTGTATGTGTTGACTCTTTGCGTGTCTTTCCTTTTTACACCTCGTCGCCTATGTAATGTTTCCGTCGTGTAGTTACGCGTCAGACGAACAGCGACTTGATGAACAGCCACATGGTTTCGTCTCCGTCCCGCCAACTCACCGACTGTCTTATTGTACCCTCGCCAGGTGGCGTAGTTTCACTGTGAACATCCTATTCATCTTATTCCTTTCACTTTTGCTCTTAACTGTGTGTGTTATCTCAAATTTATCCCAAATCACAGGCACAGTTTGGAGATAAAAAGATAAAGCGTTTTGCAATACTGTTACAATGGAGATAACAATTTATTTTCTTTTTAAATGAGATAACCAAGATGCGTTTTTGAGAATTTAAATATAGTCAGTAGCTTTTCCAGCCAGAGCTCAGTTTAAAAAAAATATTTTTACCACTTTAAATTACTCTGTGAAGCTTCTTGAATTCCATCTCTTGTGTTAAATACGCTGAGACAGATAAGAGATACACTCATCAGAGATACATGTGAGGGTAAAAAAAAAAAAAAAGAAAAGAAAAGAAATGTGGTTGATTTAGGAGAGAATAACATCATTCACTGATGAGGTGAGCGGCGTACTTACAACCTCTTTAAATTGTGCAGGCCACTGAAGGCATGTTTGGATATAAACTGGAGGGTGTTGTTTTGCAGAAACCTGGGAGCAGAGAAAAAAACAAGAGTATTAAAAACTCTACCACTCTTGCTGTTGATCTCTGTCATGCATATACACATTGTTCACGCACACACAAACAAGTGATTAATATCCTGTTATTAGAATATCATCATCATAATCATCCTCCGCATGATCATTTCTTTCCCTTTTCCCACTTCATTAAGAGTGACAGGATAAAACTATCATCAGCATGTTCTCCACATCCACACACAGAGGGCAGTCATCTGCAAGGGACGTCATTGCTCATTTCGCTGCTAAACAACAAAATTGGCCAAGCACATGCAGTACAAAGGCACATGAACAAAACCCTCAAAGACAGAGGTACTAGACCGGAGCAATATAATGTTCTTACTTTGT
Source organism: Lateolabrax maculatus (assembly GCA_031216445.1). Lineage (NCBI taxonomy): Eukaryota > Metazoa > Chordata > Actinopteri > Acropomatiformes > Lateolabracidae > Lateolabrax > Lateolabrax maculatus. Next base: position 11,541,296 of record CM062197.1, on the reverse strand, counting down.
GCCAACCCTTCCTGTTGTTGCTCATAATGTCTTCATGTCATTATTGGTGAGTGGTCTAGTTGTGACAGTGGTGTCTCTTTGCTTTTTTGCAGTTTGCCCATTCATAGTATTTGTCATGATGATTTATGAGTCTTTTCTCTGTGCGTTTTGAAAGGAAACATGATGCAATGTACGGAGGTACAAAGGCACCAGAGATGATTAATCAGGAAATAATAAAAATGGATAAAAACTGCATTAGCAAAGAGCTTCTGTGAATGTTATACAGTTACCATCACAATCACAATACACATGTACATTTATGGAATATATTTTTTAAATGAGTATTTGAGCATTGCACAAACAGTAAATAAAAATTGGGTTATGGTTAATATTAACTGATGTTATCAATAACACTTATGAGCAAAGTTTGAATGTGACTTTTGTATTGTTTAGACTGAAGTCTGTCTCACATATATAAAATCAATGTAATATAGTATAATTTAATCAATATAATGATAAAACATACACAAACTATTTTTTCAAAAGATACAAATGTCTGCCTGTCAAAGAGATTCAATGAAATGACATCTTGCACAAAGCATTAATAATTAACTAGTATCTAGTCAGCTCTGATATCACCTCTACAGTGAGTTAAGAGACAGAAGAACAGGAATGACTCATTCCATGTAAATAACAAATATATTTCAAAAACAACAATAACTATAAAACTGGATTATGCTGATGTGGCAGCATATTATACATTTGTGTGTGTGTGTGTGTGTGTGTGTGTGTGTGAGATCAATTTGGATTTGATTTCAGTGATTCATTTGTCTACCTGTAAATTTAAATATGGGCAACAAAAGCATAGTTTAACGGTAAAAAAAACTGTGTCTTTGGAGCTGGAAAGATGAATAAAATGTCTTGAAATAACCAAATATACCAAATGCATTCCCCCAAAAAGTCAGAGCGTTAGGATGTGTTCTAATCTGTCACAGGGTATTAATTTATGTTTCCTTAAATAATATGAATTGAACAATATTAGCCTCTTTTAGCTTATGTCTTTTTCTAATCTTTCGACTGTGATGTTTAATTTTTTTAACAATGTGTGTATGTTTTCTTAATGTGCTTGACCAACTTTTTGTCATCCTTTGAATGGATAATTTACCTATTATCTATGTATATATAACTGTTGTGATGCTTGATCCTAAATACATCACCAGTGAGTGAAATACTGTGCAGAAGGTTTTTCACTTTTATTCAACTTAATGCAGTTGGAGCCATAAATAAACAGCAACCCTCCAAAGAACTGTGTAAAAGAAAACTATGGAATAAAAACATTACTTTAATTCTCTCTGAATTTAAAGTGCTTATGTCACCTTCAGACCTTCATGTCACCTTTTTTCACCTTCAAAAAAGATTTACACACAGTAACACCCGAATGATATGTAAACCAACCAACAGCGTATATTGTGATAATGTGGAAAGCAGGTTAAAAATACTCACAGTCTCTCTAGGGCAGAATATTCGGAGAAAACAAAATCAGACAACACTTGGATCTCATTGCTCCTCAGCGACCTAAAACAGAACCAATGAAATGCCAGAGTTAAAAAAACACAACACATATTTCTCATACACTCAGATAGATCCAGACAGAGAGAGGAAGGTGACACAAAAATGTTAACTACTGCTATTTTATTCAGAAATGGCTTTTAAAGAGTTACTGGAGTCACATTTCCACAATGATAGAAGCACTATCTGTCTGAGTGCTGTAGGCGCAGTAGACTTGAAAATGCTCACTGTTTTGTAATCTGAAAAGGTTACTACAAGGACAGGATCATAAAAATGGCCGAGCATAAAGTTTTATACACCCACACCCACACATGCCGACACAAGGCTGGCACCAGACATCTTTGTTTGAATCTCTAATACTTGATAACTGTACACTGCAACAGATAACGCCATAAGCAGAAAAAAAAAGGGGGGGGGGGAGCAGCTTATTTAACCAAAATATAACACACATATGAATGCATTATACACACGCCCACGCACAAACGCCATAATGGCTTTTATGAACAATAGAACACATTGGAAATAGAGTCTAAACCACCTCTGTTACAAGCCTGAAACTGAAAAAAGGATTAAACCAAGCAGGAAAAAACAGATGAGTACACTATTAAAATAGAGAAACACGACCTGCAGAAACTAAATCAAAGCCTATTAAATGTCTTGTGAGCACCTAAAAAGAAAAACAAATATTGCTGTATTTCAATATATTTTCTTCAGAGGCAAAGTTTTGTGTCTTGCTGATCTAAGCTAATGCTCTGGCGGCAAAGGTAGTGAAATGTTTTAAACAAATGAAAATGTTCAAACCAAGCTGGACTGATACTCGAAGCGGAGAAGGTAAAATAAGGATGATGTGATCTCAAAAAAGAAATAAACTATTACAGACGTAGTTCGAATGATTTATTTACTGTATTCCCAGGTGGGGAAATCATTTTTCAACAACCTTTTGTCATCAAGTTCAGATTTGAGTTACTGATTATTTTTACATTTCTGGCAGGTAGGAAACATTTACAAATAAGATTGGCAAGGCTTGGTGTTTATAAAAGAATATATATGTGTGTGTGTGTGTATCTGTGTGTGTGTGTGTGTATTTCACTGTTGATTGTATTTGTTTGAAGAAAACATAAGCTATAACAGTAGCTTTCATTGTTTAAAAAGTGAGTAACTTGCTAAACTGCTAACACCAGAGGAATCAACTTCAGAGACCGAAAATGGAGCCCTGCTGAATACCAAGTTTCAAAGACGAGTTGCTGAGGATGAAAAGTTCCAGCAGAGAGGACCTGCTTGTGTTTCCACAAAAGGAGAAAAATAATGCAAGAGTCATTATCCACAGCCAGAGGAGCTATTCAGAGGCCGTCATCAATCGTCTGTGTGTTTTTATATTGAGATAAGATGTTAAGGATAGAAAAAAAGGCCTGAACTTGTCAATTACTTATGCAGATTTCTTTATTATTTAGGTAGCTTAAGGGAGGTGTTATATAAAGGCATATAACCCAGACAAGTGTAAGCAGGTTTTGCCAAAAATCTAAGTGCTACTTCATTTCACACTTTGATTGCCATCATCCTGACTTTTAGTCCCCAGTGAGTGGAGAATCACACCTCATAGGCTTTTCCTTTAAAGATGATCCGCACCAAGCGCAAGCTGAAGTCACCCTGATGATGTCTCAGTGGCTGTCAGATTTGACAAAAGGTCCTGTTCAGACCTGGTATTAACATCACAAGTGGGCAGGTCTAAGTACAGGTGTGAACGCACCCAAGATGGATTGAAGACGCATTGAGATCCGATCATTAAGGCCACATTTGGAGGTGGTCTGGGACGCTTGTGTCCACATTCCTTTAGCAGTGCGAACCATGGATGTATAAAGAGAAGGGTGTGAACATGAATGTGTTCTGGGCCACTTTGAAGCCGAATTGTCTATTGTCTGTTTTGTTTTGTTTGCCTTAGTAACGGTAACAGTAACTTCACAGCACTGCAGAATATATTGGCTCTGTCCGACTGCAAAACAGGAGTCAAACATGGTTTACATCCTGAACCTCCAGCCAGTTAAAAACATTTCAGTCTTTGAAAATGGAAATGATGTCAGAATTTATTTACACAAGGAGCGAGGCAGTGAGATCGGGTCAGTGGAGATGTATTTTAATGCTCTGAACTGATGGACTGAGAGCTGTCCACTTGTGATCGGATCAGCCAGGACGGATATTGCGGATGCTGCGGTCTGAACAGGGACAAAGACTCTCCGGATCGATGTGTAAAATTTATAAAGTTCCCTCTTAATTGTTACTGCAATGTGTGTGTCAATGTGAGTGTATCAGCTCTTCAAAAGACTTAGAAAGATCTCTCCAGGTTGTGAGGGTAATAGGCCTTTCTGTGATCAAAGAAGAAAAAGCAGAAATGGATGGATATAATGGTTATATTCATACAGTTCTTCACAAAGTGCTTCACAACCACTGAGAACAAGACAGGCTACATTAAATTGCCCACCAACTAAGAAATGACCAGCTTTCTTACGTGTAACAATCCCAGCCAAAATAACACCAAGAAGGTAGAGTATCACTTGTGAAGAAACTGGCATATGAATGAGAATATGAAAACAATGCCAAAATCTAAAAGCAAATTAAAAACATATATATATATATATATATATATATATATATATATATATATATATAAAAGGTGTATTTTTTATGTAAACAACACTAACATCTGTAAAAAAAAAAAGAAAAAAGAAAAAGAAAAAAAAAGAAGACAAGACTGCAATGGTGCAGAGTGCAAAGATGGTGGAATAAATGTGGAATTATTACGTCAATTTATATGCATGAGGTAGGTGGGTTAGGTTATCTGACAGTATATTCAGCGTGCTTAGGTTTATGTTTACAATGATATAAACTACAAAATATAATTTAGAGTCTGTAGGTACAGTGGATGTTTAGTGTTACAGGGTTATTGCACAGGGATTGTTTTCTGAGCACAGATGTCAGGGCGACGGGCCTGTAGTCATTTAATCCTGTGATAGAGCGTTTGTTTGGGAACAGAATGATTGTGGAGCATTTTAAGCAGGATGGGACATCACAACGCTCCAGTGATCTGTTGCAGATCAGTGTGATGATGGGGGCCAGCTGATCCTCACGGACTTTTAGAAAGGAGGGTTACACACCGTCTGGGCCTGGTACCTTCCTGATCTTCTGTCTGTGAAAGAGATGACTCACATCCTCCACACAGATCTTGAGTGCAGGCAGAGGTGCAGTTGGTTGTTTGATATGGTCGGAGCGGGTGAGGGGCACTGTTAATGTGGGCTTATTAAACCTGCAGTAAAACACATTCAGATGAACGGCCAGTTGAAGGATGAAGACACACTGTCGGGGGATGGTCTCATGTAGTTGGTGAAGTCTTAAAATATCTTACTAAGGTCAAGAGCGTGATGAGAATTATATGCATGACATCCGGCAGAAAGTACAAAACTAAAATGCGCCAGTGAAGTCCCCAGTCATCCTAGTGTAGGCGTGTGACTGTTAAAGTCATCAGTAGGAACTTTGTCGTGGTCGGCTCCAGACGACCATACAAAGTCTGGAGAGTTTGTTAGTGAGCTCTGGGAGTACAGGATGACACATCAGCACAGAGAGAACAGGAGGCTGCTTACTGAAAGTAAAGATGAAAGATTCAGAGGACGAGAAGTAAAGGATTAAATCAGGCATAATGATCAGGGTACAATTGATTTTCAGCCATTTTGAGGAAATTTATGTATTGTTCAAAATAAGCGGTCCGTTTCAGAGAGCTGACATTTAGAGGCTTGATGGGTGATTCCAAAATATTTTTCTTGGCTTTCAGGCAGCAGAGCAAGATGATTCAATTAAGCAATCAGGCCTCAAACTAGAATAATTTTTCAGACGCAAAGAAGCTGGGACAGAGATGAATGTCGGGATGGTACAGTATGGGAGAATTTCATAAACAGAAGTAAAATTATCCATAAATGTATCCATCCACTCATCCATCCACCACGTGACTCTACAAGTAGGTATAGATAATGATGATAATGCTGGAACAATTTCTTGCCGGGTGCAGTGACAGTCGCAACTGTCAAACTATTCCTTTAAAGACATTGTGGGGTACAAATAAGTTAAACTGCTTTTATTACCAAATTAAGAGTCAACCATTGAGTGTTTTTTAGACTTCACACTCTGTGACCCCTGATCTCTAGCTTTGCTCTGGGGTTGTGATGGATACAGCAACTTGTCCCGCCCTTCACATTGGAATCAAGCCAATGAAGTATTACCCCTGCGGAGACACTGACAAGCACTCACAAACAACAGCAACGTTTCTGAATTTTTTTACCAACTTTGCTGGGCAAAAAAATCAATTTCAGCAGATTTTATAAACACGACCACGTATCTTCAATCCTGGGCCTTTAACTTGAAGGTGCAAAAGCAGGGTACCAAAGAAAGGTAAAAAAACAGGAGGATGGCTGAAAATGCAAAAGTGGCAAAATCCAACAATGGGCAAAGGACATTTAAACATTTCAGTGATTTCTAGTCATTTTTCAGGGCATTTTTCAGTTAAGTGAGACTTGTTAATAATTCAACTTTTATTCATAATTCAGCTGGTGCAGATTTGTGTTAAAATTATTTATTTGTCTAACAGGATTTTATTATTAATCCCTCTGCCACTAACTTCATCTCCCAGAATAGAAATAACAACCTAAAAAACACATTGTCTATTCTAACTTTAAAGCTGAAGTCAGCTCCTGACCTGAAACAGCATCTGGAGGGAATGAGGACTGCGAGGACTTCTCACTAACTCAAATTGTTAGTTTCTAAGACAGAACTGCAAACACACACACACACACACACACACACACACACACACACACACACACACACAGTCAGAGGACACTTACAGCCAAGTAACATTTGGTGAGAGTGGAGGAACATCTTGAAGGTTGACCTCCACACACTCGACATCTGTCTGTATGCAGTTACAACTCTCTGGATATTCCTGCAAGACTACACACACACACACACACACAAACACACACACTTTAAAATTGTATTCAATCGTATTCATGGAGGCTTTTTACCGAATGCTTAGAATTGATAGCAGTTGTCCAGTGGGACACAACATGAAACCTTTGTTAGGATACAATTAATAGTTATTTTCATTATCAGGCAATTGTTAAAGTAAGACATGCCTCACATTTTAGAAGCTGAAACCAGCGAGTGTTTTAACATTTCTGCTAAGTAAATGGCAAACATTTAATCCGTCAAAAATAGGAATTCACCAATCGGATCGATGTGTGTGTCCCCCCATATTACTCAACACAATAACATTATGTAACAATCCTCATCTGATGTATGTCTGAATGTGCGCACACACATGCTAAAAGTAAATACTTAAACATATTCAAGCATATAGACACAAATAGTGTATACACACACTTACAACATTCATTCAGGAAGTACTTGTCCACAGGATAGGCTTTCTGTAATGTCTGACCAAATAAGTCGGCCCATCCGATGTTGTCCCCTGTAAAGCCAAACAAGGAACAACAATTATCCGTACACCACAGACAAATGAAATCCAGTGAAGGAAAATCATCTGGACGGTGTTGATTTGGAAAAACCATTGGCTGAGGAAATGTGGTAAGTACAGGACAGTACAGGTCAGATTACTTGATAAAATATTATCACCAGCACTGAGGCATTCTCTCTCTTATTAAATCACTGCAGTGTTGGAAGCCACATATATGCACTTCCTTAAATGACTTCCTCAAGGTTTTGGACTGGGACCCTCAGAAGTCGGCTTTTAACTGAGAGTCAAATGTGCTTCACAGGAGAGTGCTGAAGTGAGGCCAAAAACACTGTTCTGGCATGATTTCCAGACGTTTTACAATAGTTAATTTGAAAACAGATGTTAGTTCAACAACACTATATTGATATCAATTCTATCAAAAACACACATTATTTATTTAATTACTACCTGTTGAGATTGTTCTATCATTAGTGAGGAGTAGGCATGACTATGGTGTTTCTGAACCTGAAACTAGAAAGAGGCATTCATTAGCTGCCTGAGGACTGGGGCCAGGTGTAGTTGTCAGCTGAACACTCATTTCCCCCACACCTAAAACTCCTTTGTTAGCCTCATTCTGTTCCGACAGTTTTTTGGGATTTATGAATTAGAGGGACAGTGAGTCTTTATTTTCATTTTCTTAAGAAGTTAGTTCAGTTTGAAAAGGGTCCTCCTTTTGTTAGCATTTTTCCTTTGATTTTCAACATCACCCACCAGCTTCTTTTTTTAATAAACTGTGACTAGAGAACTTTTTGTGTCATAGTAGTCATGTTGCTGTCAAACTTTCAAATAGTTCCTTTCTCTGCTGCTGTCAGCAGTCACTTCAGTGTCGGATGAATGCAACCCGCCTCCACCCCATTCACCTCCAGTTCCTAGACCCCATGGGGGGGATATTCCTGTACAGCGTCACTACTTCCGTAAAAATAATATCACGATGGGGTCTAATAACTCCTCACATATCTCTTTAGACTTTCGCTGTTGTGCACACAATGTCAAATTAATGTCTTTACTCGTCAAGCCTCTTTTTCAATGAAGTCTCTCCTGATTGAAGTTGTTACTTGAGCAACTATCATCGACATCAATCATAAATGTCAACGATGATACTGTTGTATTGCTGTTTAAATCTTAGACTCTCTTTAAACCTGTTAACGGTCAAGTTCCTTTTCATTCCCACTGACAGGGTGGTTCACTCTAGCCTACAGAGCGTGCTGTAGTGCATGACAGCACCTGGAGTTGTTCAGCCGGCGAACATTTACCTTCGAGAATGAGGAAGAAACAGGGAGGCTGTAAATATGATGTATTGCATACTGTGTAAGGACCTGGCGCCCATTGTTAGGTGAGCTTTTTTTCCTCTCAAATTCTTGTTATTACAGCAGTGTTGCACCACATGGCTCCCTAATGAGGAGAATGGAAAAGAGGAGAAGTATTACTGCACAGAATGGATTTTCTGCTTATTGGCAAGAAGGCACAGCCAAGCGGGAACTCATCTCTGCTGCTTCTTGATCTAGCTGCTAAAAAAATGTTTATTAAAATATGTTTTTCAAAAATATTTGTTTTATCAGATGGAGATGAACATCAACCTTATTAATGTGTTAATTAAGATATGTAAGAAAAAACAAAACCATGTTTACTACATCTCCTGACTAATACTGTAAGCTCATATTTTAATTTATGAGTATCCTTGATGAGGATGCACATGGTGTAAGGAGTTTTTCTCATTTTCAATATAGATTAAATATTAAGCTAACAGACATACATTTATATATATATATGACATTTCTTTAAGTTTAATAGATACTTCAACACTAGAATGATCGACACAATAGAGTCAATAGCCAATAAAGCAGGAGAGCTTAGTCCTCTGACAGTTCTCTGAAACTGGGCTTTAGCAAACACAACTTTAACAAACACAGCTCTGGCTCCAATTAAAACAAATACCATTACAAAACAAATAAATAAATTTGGCATACTACTGTTGCTTTTCAATGTTGGCATTTCTGAAACCTTTTCTTTTCCTTCTTTGCCAAATCTACCAAGGCACAGTGACTGCTGTGATCACCTGCTTACTGTGTCATCAGTGCCACGAGCATCTCATCCTCAGTTCTTAATCTCGTTTAGCATTTACACTGCCGGGCTGTCATGGTTCAGAAGCCTGCTTCACATAAATGTGCCTTGTTAAAAAGGCCCTTCACTGCTACATCATGACATTCATTGTAGTCCACACTTGGATCAGCGTGCCTCCAGTGGTATGTCTTTAAAATAAACTGTCAGAACGATTTAAGTCTATGAGCTTTAACGAGAGGTTAGGTTTAGGTCATTGGCTGAAAGCTGTGCTTTGATGTTGTCAGTGAAGGACTCGCAAGTCCAGCATAGAAAGTTATTCAAAATCCGCTTTTATTTACTTTTTTCAAATTCTCCAGCATAGCTGCTTGTAGGAAAACTTTGAGACCATATTTGAGGTATTATATCTTGAATTTCCACCCTGTACCTGGCAGTGTTAAATTAGGATTACTACTATTGTTGCCATTGCCATAATTGTGAAGGAATTTTCCTTCTTGTATGTTAAACTTCCCTCTTGTAGGTTAAAGGTAACTTAAGACAGTGCTTCACAGGTCAGGTCAACTGCCTGTCTCTGTTCGCCTGTCTCATTCTGTGTGCCTGACAAGGCCGAGTTGGCTCTGGCATCTGGTAGATCAAGGTCTGCTAGATATCTTCTGTTTTCAGGTTGAGACACAACAGGCTGGCGCCTGGTTGTTGACGCTGGATAACAGATACGGTAGAGAGGCTATGTTGTTGCTAGGACAGCAATGGTTTACGTCTTTCCCTGTCTGGATCTGATATCCAATAGAGTCGTCACACATGACAGACTGAGGTAGGAATAACCCTATCTGGATATAGCGGAACTTATCAGTTCTGGGGAGGGTTAAATACTGAGCTTCAGGACACCATCTTCAGATTTGGGTAGCAGTACGCTGTGATTCACACGTGGTGTTTCCCTTTTCTCCTCGATCGAGCTTCAATAAATATTCCTGTGTAAGACATCCAGGTCTCCTGAAACTTCTTGTTAGAGTGAACCAGCTCTAAGATTTCCATCACAATAATGATGTTAGAGATGTAGAGCATTTGCATTTTTGGTGAAGGACTTGCTTGATCATCTCTGTCTTTCACTTGTGTGGATGCAACTTTCCCGTCCTGTACATTGTCAAGTAGAAAATTTGTCAAATTAAGCTGCAATGATTGGATTTTAGTTTTAATGCAGTGAAAATAGATTTATGTTCCTGTGTTTTTGTTTGTTTGTCTTTTTCTGTCTAGATTTTGTTCATTTAGGTGGGTCGGTCCTAATATCTCATCTGATTAACCAGTGACAGCTTGCAAGTGTACTCGGATCTGGGCCTGGTCCCTGATGTGAAAGCCTCCTCAGTCACATTTTCTGAAGCCTCCTCGTTTGTTTACCACCCCTGTTCTAGTTTATATACACATGCACACACACAGACTTACCACAGCGCCACTCATCAGCTCCATTAGGACAGTCTTTGTGTCCGTTACACTGCAAAGCCTGCGGGAGGCACTCAGTCATGTTCCCGCATGGGAAGTGTCCAAGAGGACATCCAGCCTCTCCTTCTGCCCTGCTGGCTAACAACGCTGAGGGAGAGATGAGGAAAGACAGTGAGACAACAAAGACCATTCCAAGAGTTAGCACCAAATTTCTGGAGTCAAGTTGTTTCCTGTTATAAATACTAGGGAAAAGTGTGACCCTGAAGCAAGGAAGCCTGTCACGCTGGAGGACAAATCAGATCTGAAATTTTGCAAATGAAAGCAGGCAGTTGTAATGTAATAAACATTTTGAAATGAAAGACTGGGAATAAATACGCAGGCATATATAGTACAACAGAGAGCATGAGATCACAGAGCATTGACTGATCTTAGTTTTGTCAAAATTAAAAGCATTTAAGGTCATCCATCCTGTGACTGCCACTGAGCAAAGTGTTTGTTTCTTTAATTGTTGGACGTTTCTGAATTAAGTTGCTTTACAGTGGCGTATGATTAGAAAATAATGTAGCTCTTTCAAAAATAAATACTAAGTGTTAATTATAAGTTTCTAATTTTACTGTATTCTGCAAAAACAGTTCACAATGTCAGGGTTGCCAACTTTTAACAACCAGCTGGAGTGAGATCCTGTTGATTGTTTTTTTGGCAGGAGGGTAGGGTGAAGTCTCAGAGATTTCTCACAATACAGTGGAGATGTAAATTTCAACAGAGATCACTGTTTACAGTTTCATTAAGACTGTTTCTGCTATAAAAAATATTCTCATGAAAATTGTACAGTTGACAGTTAATTCTGTGGATTATCTTGCATTGGGCACTGATAAACTGTGTCACTGATTCAAAAAGGATATTCTTTAGGTGAAAAAAACATTAAAGCTGCAACTCAAGAACATTTTACTTTCAATTACTCTATAGGATTGGAAAGTGGGCCTATGTCACACAAAAAAAATTTAAACTTGCATGCATTTGTACTGTGAAGCATTAGTAAGTCAGTAAAATGAAACACTATAATGCTTCTTTTATATGCACATATAAACATTAACTGCTACATAAATTTAAAACCTCACTCCTTGGGAGTACTGTTTGAGTCCCGCAGCCTAAACAGCCCGTTTCTCCCAACCAGATGATAAATTACTGGTAGTCAAAGTTTGTAAAATTCTTTAAACTTGTCTTTGAGATGTCATTCAAAGTTCAACTGAAGTGACTCCTTCCTTCCTGAAATTACAGTATCAAAAGATCTGGATTTATCCGACAGTTTTACCTTCTTTACTTTTACACAACTTTGTGCCACCACTTAACCCGTTGCCATCCCATATTTTGATGCACGCAAAACTTGTGAATTAGAGTGACTGAACTGAGAATTCAATGATCTCACAGTCATTCGGTTTTAATAAGGTTTCACATAAACCTTTAAGATGAATCGTTTATCACTGCTTCACAATTTATATCCAAAACAGGAGTCATCCACAAGATCCAAATGTTTTCTAAACCAAAGTTTTAGCTGTAGAAAAGAAAGAGGAACATGCATGTCATTTTTAAATGTTGGATGCAGGTCAATTAGCTAATTTCATTTTTAGGAATTTATTTGAATACTATGACCTGGATGGTTCTCTGAAATATGATTATTACAATTCGTTGTAAAGTGACATTACAGCTAAAGAGTGTGTAAGCATTTGATTGTATTGTACTGCTGATGGTCAGGTATCAAGCTGTGGAGTAATTTAGTTACATAAGTTTTTAAATTCATCAAGAAAGCGTGTAAGAAACTAAGAGTGCCCTTGTTCTTCAATGTCATTTTCAAACTCACATCTTTCATGCGTGAAAAAACTTTTGTCCGATTTATGTGACCGCAGCGATTGTTACAGTGCCCGATGTAATGTGTTGACTGTAGTACGCCACCAATGTTTCCCTGAACACAAAGTCCTCATGACATTTCAAAAGGCTACTCTTGGTTAGTCAGAGCAGGTCTCTGATAAGTTGCAGCATGTAATCAAACGCTTTCACATTGTTCTGCTTTGATCTGTGACTCGTGTCTCTTTCCTCAGCGACTCCCTATCAGTCTTGTTCTTTCTTGTTTTATTCCTCAGACATTATAACACATGCACATATTGAGTCATGTTATCATGGCACAGTGATCATAGTTGAATGGCATCCACAGCATAACCTTTTAATCCTGACTGACTGATCAGAGCACACACACAAATTTAAATCGGTTGAGATTTGGCCTGAGATGTGGCTGCAGGACTTTAGGCTATAAAAAGAGTTACATGTATGGAAAGAGACACATCGGGAAATACACTGAGGCACTCCAGAACAAAAAAGCAGTGTGGCATTTGGTCCATCTGAAATGTTTCCCTCATCTGAAAAATGATATGAACAAATGGTAACAATTTTTAAAACAAATATTATAGATGATTTACTTTTAGAATTGCTGTTTGTCTTTTGCCTTTTTAAAGTTTTATTTTCAGGTTGCAATAGTATCTGTGTTCTAGCAGCAGCTCCTTCATCTGCCCTCATTGTCATATAGGGTTGAAACTTATCTATCTAGGGACATCGACTGGAGCATTATGATATACTAGCTTCATAAACACTGTAAGTGTTGCTGCATTGCAGTGACTCACAATTACAAACACTAAATAGCTTCACAGTTAAAAGAAGGAACAGCTCAGATTAAATCCCATTAAATCTTTTAGGAAACTTAAACACTGAAAAAAGTACGCTGTACCGGAAAATATGACATCAAGGCATTTTATAACTTCATTTTGTGTGTATTTGTTTGTCTTTGTTGGCATACTGTGTAAGTGTGATTGAAAGTACAATGTGATCTGTGTTTGGTGTTTGCACTGGAGTAACTTTAACAAGTTTAAAATGCTGATGTTCAGTTTGAATGATAGGGCTGAAATTGTCACACTGTTCACCTAATATGGACATAAACAGCCTAAAAGCTGAGAATCTGAACTTTATCCCTACAGACAATGTTTTATTTTAATCCTAATGTGCTGAAGAACAGAGCCAGCACAATAGAAAATGTGTGAGAAATTGTTAGTTATTATTAAAGGTGTCAGCAAGAGCCATCATGCTGAATAGACAAAGAAAAGTATGGTAGTCATAAAAAAGTCAGATAAATAGACAATTACTCAAGGCATACATGCTACAAGAAAAGTTACAGAAACAAGAGCACACATCTAAACAAAAGAAGACCTCAGTGAACATCACTGTTTGTGCAAGATGACAAATGCACTGGAACAGATTGAGAACAGATCCACATCAGGAAAAGATTTTTTCTTTTGGACACACACATTCTGTATCTCACAATTATCAGCCCCAGTTTGTTTGTTCTGTTTTCTAGCTGTGAAAGGAAAGTGCATTTACTGAGTGGTCCCACAGTGGCCGAAGCGTCCTATGAGACCTCCACCATTGAAATAAGTGTGAAGCTCTAGCCTGGGAACCACAATCTGTGAGCTCATGTTTCATTTGATCTGGCAGATACGTCTGGCCCATCTCCCATTCAAAATGATGAGGCGGGTTTAATACGATGACTGACAGTGAGGAGCTCCATCTTTATTAATAACCAAGATGGCTGCCGCCGATGCGGCGTGTTCCACAGTATTAAAAAGAAAAAAATGTATATGTAACATTGACTCACAGAACTGCTCCTCCTCTACAGCCGGCTATAAGTAAATTTATTTATTTATTTATTTATTTATTTTTTTTACTTTATTAATCACAGCAGGGAAATTATTTCTCCGCATTTAACCCATCCAGTGGCACCTGTACGAACACACACATGCACATGCACCGGGTCACACAAAGAGACAGGTGCCATATTCACACTGGAGCGGTGGGCAGCAGTTCACAGCGCCCGGGGAGCAATTGGGGGTGCGGTGCCTTGCTCAAGGGCACCTCGGCCGTGGCAGGTAGGTGGGCTGCCACCCCACCAGCTGTCAGTCAATTAGTGGGTTTGTGAGTGAGTTACAAGCCACTTCCACCAGGCGCTTTATAATCTATTCCCATTCTGCTTATTCTAAACATTATTTGTAACACACTGTTTTGCTTGAGCAAAGAAAATATGAAAATTATTAAGACCATCTGGCAAAGCTTCTACCTACAGCGAGACAATGGTCGGAAAGACTATTTTTAATCAAGAGCCTTCCCAGTCAGAGCAGATTCAATTGAACACACAGCACAGAGAACCTTCACACGTGGAAATTGAAACTGAAAAAAATCACGCAAACTGACACCATGCCGGCCACTGTGGCCCTCCAGTCTGGAGGATGCTTGCAACCTTTGAGCTCTGTATCACCAAACTGATGATGTTTAATAAATCAAATTAAAAGTCAAGTATTAACTTAATTTAAAGTTTTTCACATTCA
The DNA here is from genome assembly GCA_031216445.1 of Lateolabrax maculatus. Lineage (NCBI taxonomy): Eukaryota > Metazoa > Chordata > Actinopteri > Acropomatiformes > Lateolabracidae > Lateolabrax > Lateolabrax maculatus. The sequence continues at coordinate 11,526,275 of CM062197.1, read as the reverse complement.
TAGCCATATGAACAACCGCTCATCTGCTTATGGTGGTCATCATATCAGCATGACCATCCATCACTGCGCATTAATATTGTCAGCCCAAAATACTGGATCACTTTGAGTACAAGTCTCCAGTATAACTGAAAATATATAAATCCTGGAAATGTCCTGTAGATGAGCCAACTGCCCCCTCTCCCTAAAGTCAAAAAAGACCTGGTCTGACAGATGTCAGCACACCTGTGTTGTTATTTGACAGGGATTACACTGTCTGAATACATTACCTCAAATGCTGATTGAGCTGCATGTTTAGGAGCTTCTTCTTCATTGTAATTCATCCCCAGGTCCCAGAAAATGTCACAGAACTTGTGGCTCTGACTGATTTAAATTAATCACATAAATTCCACAACATCCCTGATTTCGGTGTCCCCGGTCACCCGAACAGAAAATATTTTATTCATTGTGAAAAGCTTGTCTGATTCATTCAGAAAAATGTGGAATCCAGTCTTTGAGTACGTTAAAAACGTTCCCAACAGAGGTACTGAGAAGCAGTTTGGAGGCACTGAAGTGTTTATGTAGGTGTTGCGTTGTCTCTAAAATTGTTTGCTGTCTACTGACGGATGCATGTTGTTTTGTTATGATGAGTTTTGCTGTTTCTTTTTTTCATTTTCCCGCTTGGTAATTTATTTGTGGTTTATCTTTTCTTTTTTTTAGTCTTAGTCAATCATGAACGATCATTGTAACTGTCAAGTGGCAAACAAAGTTTACAAAGTCATTTGAAATGCCAAACTGAACAAAATCCAAAAACCTGTGCTTTCGAAGAGCCGCCACCTATTGACCAAAACAACACCAACACATCTGTCCAGTCAGTCTCATCACTCTGTGTGTCTTTGTGTGTCAAAGACATGCTCATATGAGACCTCACACATTTTGATTGATGAGTCACAGACTGGGAGGTGGAGGAAAAGTGAGTGGGCATGAATGATCAAGACATGAAGCGGAGCTTGACTTTCTTGATATTTACCAGCTCCACCCCCTCCCAAAACCAACATCTGGACAACTGACAGATTAAGATGCCACAGTTTACCAGAGACTAAAGAGATGTCAGTACAATGTCAAACGTGTTCATATGTATTTAAAGTTACTATTGACTGCAAGAATTCCCAGAATCACCTCACCTCAATATTTAATCATGAATCTTATCAATATGTATTAATTTAAACCTAAAGTAATTTAGCTCCTCAAAAAGCATCCTCAAATTAGGATTTATTTTATCTTCCATCCTTAAGAGGACAGAGGTCATACAGAATAGAAAAATCTCTCAGCCGGTTTCATGTCTTTTCACCTCCATTAGCGGAGCAGAGCAGACAATTCCCCAAAGACTCAACTCAAATAACCAAAGGCTTTATTCAATATTTACAATTTTTTTTTGTGTGTGTGTGTGTGTGTGTGTGGTTGTGTGTGTGTGTGTGTGTGTCCGCAGGGCCAGTTGAGGTTTTTTAAACACGAAGAGCCTTCAGTTTACCGTGGATTGAATAACGACTTATTTACTCACTTTATAGTCAAATATACAGTCACTGTGGATGTAAATGTTCATTCACAAAAGCACCCTGAACAACTTGTGATATAAAAAAGGGAAATTACCTATAGCTGAATAATAATACAATAAATAATAAGAATAAGATAAATTAGAATTTTTTTCGTTTTTTTTTTTTTTAAATCTAAATCGTATAAACCTTTTCCGCCCTTCATTTCTGCCTCAGGCCTACCTCTGATCTCGGTGTGGCTCAGGTGCAGGAGCAGGAGGATGACAGGTACGTCCATCCTGACGCTCGCACGTTTCCCTGCGCTCCCGTCGCTCCGGCTGCTGCAGCCTCGCACCGGTCTCCCCCCCCGCCAGTCCGCAGATCAAGTCAGCAGGTAAGTCCCGGTCGGTCCAACGTGTCAGCCCGGCATCTAGGATTGACCGGAGAGGTGAACCAAGCCGCAGGACGAATCAGCTGAAGCGGGGGGCTTGGGAAACTGAAGCCAAGCTGGTGCGCGGGAGCAGCAACATCTCCTCCACTGTGTCCCTGCCGGAGCTCTGAAGACTCTGCTGAAAGACACCGTGTCTCCCAGTCTCTCTCTCCCCCTCTCTCTCTCTCCCCCTCTCTCTCTCTCTCTCTCTCTCTCTCTCTGTGTGTGTGTGTGTGTGTGTGTGTGTGTTTGTGTGTGTGTGTGTGTGTGCGTGTCTATCTCTGTCACTTACACTCACGCACTGCACAAAAACATCCATGCATCCACACACACACACACACACACACACACACACACACACACACGCACACAGGCACACAGACAAAAAGAGAGGTGTGCCAACGGCCCCCCCCTCCTCAAACATTTCATTCTCTTCATCCTTGGTATCCTCTTCTTGAGGTTTCTCAGTGGAGATGACAGCAGGAGGACTCTGATCTATTTCTGTTGTATTTCCCAATCTGGGAACTGCAGAAGCCCCAAACGGCCATGGATTCAAACCTTTTAGTTTCTCCCTTTTCAGGTGATAACAAGTTCATTTCATTAGTTTTCTCCAGATCACCAGAGATCTCTGTCATTATCTCGTAATAACAAATGTTGTTTTCCCGAGACAGCAGGATCATTTTCTGGAGATCTCAAGATAACAAGCATTGTTTTCTCGAGATAATGACATTATTAATTTGAGAAAACAATGTTTCAATATTGTGGCCTACCCCTATCATGTTTAATTTACAAAACATTTACTCGTGATCTAGAACAACGTTGTGATCACTCCGTGAAGTTGCTGAGACTCATGAAGTCACTTTTGCATTTAAGTGTACAGTCAAGTCAAGTCAATTTTTTATTTGTATAGCACCAAATCATAACAAAAGTTATCTCAAGACACTTTTCACATAAAGAAGGTCTAGACTGTACTGTTTAAAATATTATTTACAGAGACCCAACAATTCCCACCATGAGCAAGCGCTTGGTGTCAGTGGCAAGTAAAAACCGGGCTCTGGGTGGGCGGCCATCTGCATCAACCCAGTGAAGAGAGAGGGGGAGAGACAAAATAATAATAATAAATAATAATAATAATAATAATAATAATAATCATCACCATCATCATCATCATCATCATCATCATCCAGACTCTACAGCTCCAGAGGCAGAAACACCTGCAGAAAGTGAGAATGAATATGGATGGAGAGGGAGAGGAAGAGAGAGGAGCTCAGTGCCTCATGGGAAATCCCCCGGCAGTCTAGGCCTATAGCAGCATAACAAAAGGGATGGTTCAGGGCTCACCGGAGCCAGCCCTAACTATAAGCTTTATCAAAGAGGAACGTTTTTAGAATACACTTAAATGAGGAGAAGGCGTCTGCCTGCTGAACCCAAACTGGGAGCTGGTTCCACAGGAGAGCAGCTTGATAACTGAAGGCTCTGGCTCTCGTTCTACTTTTAGAGACTGTAGGAAACACAAGTAACCCTGCTTTCTGTGAGCGTAGTGCTCTAGTGGGGTAATAGGGCACTATCAGCTCTTTAAGATACGATGGTGACTGACCATTAAGAGCTTTGTAGGTGAGGAGGAGGATTTTAAATTCTATTCTGGATTTTACAGGGATCCAGTGCAGAAAAGATAATATTGGAGAAATATGTTCTCTTTTGCTGGTTCCTGTCAGTACACGTGCAGCTGCATTCTGGATCAGCTGGAGAGTCTTTAGAGACAGCCCGATAATAAGGAATTACAATAATCCAACCTAGAAGTAACAAATGCATGGACTAGTTTTTCTGCGTCTTTTTGAGACAGGATGTGTCTGACTTTTATAATGATACTTAGGTGGAAGAAGGCAGTCCTTGAATTTTGTTTTATATGGGAGTTGAGGGACATATCCTGATTGAAGGTTATTCTTAGATTCCTTACAGTGCTTACAGTACAATGCCATCTAGGGTAACTATATCTATAGATAATTTGTCCCACGGGTGTTTGGGGCCAAGTACAATAACTTCTGTTTTGAGTTTAACAGCAGAAAATTGCAGGTCATCCAGTTTTTTATGTCCTTAATTCATGCCTGAAGTTTGGCTAACTGATTGGTTTCATCTGGCTTTATCGTTAAATATAATTGGGTATCATTTGCATAGCAGTGAAAGTTTGTACAGTGTTTCCGAATAAAAAATATAAAATCTTTGGCCAAAAAATAGTCCAGCACATAATCTCTGTAAAACCATAACTTGTTTTTTTTTTTTACACTTTGATAGATATAACACAGCAAAGTGTAGTTAGGAGATAAAGTTTGGCTTCAGAAGAATAACATTTCAAATTGAATTTCAGCCATTTGTGCTTTGAAAAACCTGCCAGAGCTGAGCTTTATTGGATATAATTGGAGACATTTGCCTTTTAAATACTTGTACCCCTGCCATCGCCCTTACACGCTAAACATCCTCGACACTACCTTCAAGCTTTTTTTTTTTGGAGCAAAGGGTTTCATACTTTAAAAGTTTTGAAAAGTTAAATTTTCATTTATGTTTTGGATGGTATGATATGCAGACGTGGGTGAGTACCACAGAAGAACGTTCAATAAAATAGTAAAACGATCATAAGAGCGAGAGAAAAATGATTTACTGATGCAAGAGCATGGTGTAATCCAAAAGAGAAGGAGGAAAGGGAGCGGCGAGAGAGTTATGTGCTTACCAAAAGTTTTCATGAACCCTCTGACAAAAAAAGACACAAAGCAGCGGGCTGGCAGCAGCAGGATTGTAACTGTAGTCACTATAAACACTGAGCACATGTTTCAAAGCTGCTCATTGTTTTGCTTGGAGGGCCCAGAGTTTTTACTCTGGTTTGGAAGCCTCATTTGAGAATGGATCGCAAGCTTTATAAAATATTTAATTTCTTGGCTTATTAAACAAGGACAGTGCTCATTAATATGCATTTATATATACAGTATGTGCCAGAATTTTGCAAAAGACTATTTCTAATCAGTTTTTCATGCTGGACAGGTGTTACATACAGTAGTCCCCCTGAAAAGGAATATAAGATTCAAATTAAAACATCTATTGAAATAGACAATACGTATTCAGAGTAATACTAAAAAGGGAATATTAATGTTCTTTGAACCGACAGCTGTGTGACTCTACATCACAGTGTGGTTGAAAACATTTTTTTACTGTTTAGTTTAGGCACTTCACAGAAACAATCTTGTTTCAGAGTTTAAATGGAATAGTGGCAGATTCCATGAATTTATAACCAAAAAAGTAACGCCAACCTCACAATTATAGTGAAAACATGTCAACTTTCTTTGGCACAATGGTAATTTCATCAGAAAAACATCACCTGATGAGACTTTGATTTTCCAGAATGCATTATATAGTTACATCAGACAGCACAGCAGATTATTCTCCACTAAAGTTGTACTGTGACATCAAATTTGATTGTCATTCTCATTTAAGTTGTCTGAATTGCAGCTGTTGTTTTGCAAAGCGATGCTGAGTCCCAAGAAATGCAGAACGTTGCGGAAGAAACTGAATGATTTACTCACTCCCCGAAAGAAAGCCTTCAAGTTACTCGTTAGTTGATTTAATCTTTCTGTGTGTGTGTGTTAGGGTTAAGGTTAGGTTTAGGCAAGTAGTGGTTTCGGTTAGGGTAAGTCTCCAGGGAATTAATGTAAGTCAATGTAATGTCCCCGAAAGTGATGGAAACACAATTGTGTGTCTGTGTGTGTGTGTGTGTGTGTGTGTGTGTGTGTGTGTGTGTGTGTCAAGGAACGTCAAGAAAATACTGGTCATAGAATCACCAAAACGTGTCAGATAAAAGTGTGAGAATGCCCTTTTATTTTTTATTTGATAAAAAACAAAAAGTAGAAATAAGAACTTGTTGTATCCTTACTTCTTGTTTAATGAAGTTATATTATCATTTACTTTGTCAATTCAAGAGCAAATTAAGGATTTGAGTCAGAACAGTCAAAAGGGTAGAATAGAGGAACTGCTGCTTTAGTATGTCCTGTCACTTCTGCCGATGAGCTGGCCTTGGCGCAGATTTCTTTGATGCCTGTATAATGTTGGGAGGCTGGAGAGTCTTTAGAGACTTATTGGGGCAGCCTGATAGTAGGGAATTACAATTAATGTCAAATGACGATGAAATGTTCCAGTCTCTGTAATAGGATCTGACGGTCAGTGGTGCTGAATGCGGCACTAAGATCAAGACAGACAAATCCTTTGTCTGATGCAATCAGAAGGTCACTTATCACTTTTACCAGTGCTGTCTCTGTGCTATGATACACTCTAAATCCTGACTGAAAGTCCTCAAATAAACTACTGTTATGTAGAAAGTCACTTTCACAAGGATCTTCGAGAGTAAGGGAAAGTTAGATATAAGTCTACAGTTGGCCAAAACCCCTGGATCAAGCATGGGACTTTTAAAAAGAGGTGTAATTACAGCTCCTTTAAAGGACTGGAGCACATGGCCTGTTGATAAAAGCAGATTGATCATGTCTAGTAAAGAAGTGCTAACTAAGGGTAAAACTTTATTAAGTAGCCTAGTTGGGAAGAGGTCTAAGAGGCAGGTTGTTGATTGAGAAGAATAAATTGTTGACTAAATGAGACTCCTCCAGTTTGGTGGAACGCAATTTCCTATCTAGTTTTTGCGATGTTTCCTTTAATTTGTGGGTTAAGGAGTAATACCATGGCGCTAACCTCTTCTGTTTTATTATATTCTTTTTTAAAGGGGCAACAGAACCGAGAGTCATACGTAGCAAACCTGCAGCACTATCAACCATTTACTCTGCATTTATTTGACAGCTTTATTACTTTGCAAACTTTATTACTTTGCTTCACATTATTAAAACAGTAACTAATAAAACAAAGTATGATTTTAATATATATTATATATATATAGATTATCTACCCAGCAGTATATAAAGTAGTTAAAACTAGCCCCACTTTTACCATTTGCAACCTTAGACATGATTAAACATTAAACAACACAATATCATGTATATGTTATTCTGGAATGGGCCATTCTGCATAATAAGTACTTTAACTTTTGGTGCTTTAAATATATTTTTATGCTAATACTGTCTGGTGATGTTTTGAATGCAGGACTTTTTTCTATGCTTCATTATACTGCTACTTTTACTTAATTAAAAGATTCAAATGCTTCTTCAACCATTAATTATCACAACACAACAGCAGTTACCATTGTTGGGCTTCAATATATTAGAGTTATAAGGTCATAAATCTTTTGTATCACTTCAACCTTTTGGAAAGGCAAGACATAAATACATATTCAGCTTTATCTTTCCTCATACCTCAATATATATCAAACATGTCATTACATTCAGTTTGAAATATGTGTCCCCATGGCTCTAGCTGGAGTAAAGCCTCTCAGTGGCAGAAAACTATTGTTGGCATTCATACATTACAGAGTCAGTGAAACCATCAGATGGCTCAGAAGCACTAAAGAGACCAAAGAAACAACAAAAGGCTGTCGACTCCAAATGAACATTAAGTGAAAACAGCCAAATTAACTTTTACCAGAGATCAACCCCTCACCATCTGCAATGGATTCAATTTCGAAGGACAAATGTGCGCACACACACAAACACAAAGACTTGAGTGGCTCATTGCACTCAAAGCATCACAAAGGTGTACTGTGGTAAAAGATAAAAAGAACAAGATGTAGGCTAATGTTTATTCATGAGGAGTTTGTGGGCAGCAGCATATTTATGAACTTCAGAGAGCTGAAAACAGAAATTATTCTAACCTCTTATTATTCATAATTATGATTCAAATGACTATTAGTCTTCAAATCCGGTTAAGTCAGGTTGTTTTATCTGAGTAAAATATATGCAAATACATTTAGTTCAGCAACTGTAAAATAATGTTTGAAAAGAAATAACAAAATAATTTACAATATGGAATATGATTTTCATCACCAGGTGTGCCGTTGTCCTGAAATTGACCAAATGTTAGCAGTCAAAAATATAACTGAATACATCACTGTAAGTTAAATAATTAAAATGGAGTGTAAAAAGAAATATAAAGCTTTACACTTTTCTTCAGCAAGTGGGTTTATTTTGTTCCTACACAACCAAAGCCTTATTAATTTAACTAACAATATTAACAATATTATTCATTTTGTCTGATAGCTTTTTACTACATTTTGTCAGTTTCAGTGCTCCATTGTGAAGCAGGTGGAGCATTCTGAATTTTTGAGATTGTACCAACAAATACATTTTAAATGTGTGTTTTGGGTTTTGTAAAAACAAAATTATCCCACCACTCTATGTGAGATGGCCTGGTTAATAGCGTAAATGTGCGGAGGCCTTTGAGATTACAGGCTGAGAATCATGAAGGCATGGTCTTGCATTTCTGTGTCTACTTTCTGTGAGTTTGTATTTTGCCTTGTCTTATTATTATTACTTTTTGTAAGATTGGTTTAGTTTCATTTTCTTTCAGTAAATTCGTGCTTAATGCTGTTTTTCTTTTATTTGTTTGTGATTGTGGGAAATAAACCAAATAACATCTGAAGCTATTCAAGCACACACATTTACACTTGTGAGGACTACCAGGAAGAGAACTGTTTGGGTATTTCATTAAAAACTTCTCTCAGTATGTAAGATGTTTCTTTTTCACATTCGCTCTTACACAGTGGTGACGTCATTTTTGGAATTACGTAATTTATCTGAAATCTTTAAAAAGATTTTATGCTACTAATTGCATGTGGATTCAACATTTTTGAAAGTGGTGCCACAGCAGAATACAATGGTGTTCATGATAAGATATTGCTCAGGTGTATTTGGACAGTAAATTCTGTCCTGAAATAAAACCCCTCTAGGATACTTGAATTTTCCAACTAAGCCTACTTGGCTGACTCTACCAAGCACAAACAACAGCTGCTCCTCCTTCTCGGAGAGATTTGTAGTCTAGTGGGATATACCTTGGCTCGGTACTCTAACACAGTAGGATAATTCAATAACATTTGATGCAGTTAAGAGAACACCCACCACTAAGCTGTGCAATTAATAAATGTGCACCACCTATAATTACTGCCATATATGTGTAAACTGGGGTTAAACCATAAGGGTTGCGGTTCATAAATGCCACCTACATTTATCACTCCCACTAAAAACCATTTCATCTCTTTTCCAGGCTTGCGCATTTAGAGTTGGACGCATTACAATACCAAACTTGGAAAACAGCTGGGAGATAAAAACAGATGTGAGACAGCAAGAGAGAGGCAGAGGCAGAGGTGGGAGAGAGATGTATTACATCTGTGCAGCAGACTGGCATTTTATCAAGAACTCCTGGTCCATCACATCATAGACTATTAATACAAAGAGGCTAAAATCTCTGGCCCTAATTTAAATGTCAGAGGCAGGTCTGGCATAGAGCTTTGGAGAGAGCCTGTGAGATACCTTTACATAGAGGTTGTTTTCAGACAGTATGTAACTAGATGAAATAATAATGAGTACATGACATTTTGATCTCACTTGAATTCTGACGACTCTTAAGAGTGCTGTAAAAGTCTGAGTTGGAGAGTTGGTTTTAAATATTAAGCTTCTTACACACTTTCTGGAGGGAGTACAAGTCCTTTGGGAATGATTGACATGGTTTATATTAAAACTGTAAAACCACATTAATGACATTTTTTAATTTCTTTTCCGTTTACATTGTGGATTATGGGCGGATCTAGATGCATTAATACAGAATACAAATATTACAATCAAGCCTGGAATTTTGTAATTTTAGGGGCATGGCCACTTGGCCTGCAATGGAGCATTTTTTTGAGGGTACAAAGGCCTTTTTACTCAACAGTGTAAGTGTAAAAACCTAATTATTTATCAAATCAAGTGGGACAGACTTGACAGGAGAGGGCAGAGAGCCAGGGCTAGGGATGGGTATCAGTATCATTAGGATTTTGCGAAAAAACATTTGCTGAATGCAGCTTCTCAGTTTAGAGGATTAGATGCTTTTCTTTGTCGTACTTGATAGTAAAATTAATATCTTTGGTTTGTGGACCGTTGGTAAGACAGAAAAAGACATTTGAAGACGTAATCTTGGGCTGTGGGAAATTACCACGGCATTTTTTTCCCAAAATAATTGGCAGATAAATCAATAATGATATTATTTGTTTGTTGCAGCCCTACAGTGCTGTATCTTCATATTTTTGCTTATAAAAAGTCCCTGTTCCCAGTGGGAATCTCTCTGGTATGTTTCCTGTTTGGTTTTAACATCACTTTAATGATTTACTTCTTACTTATCTAAAGCGTACTTGCAATAATAGTATGCAAGGTATTTACAACACTGGCAAATTAAAATAATTTAATAGTGGTTGTAAACATAAATCACAGGAACTTGTTTCTGGTGGAGTCGATTTCTGTGTATGGAGCAAATTCATCCCAGACTAAATCTACCACAAACTCCTGTTAACATCCCAACTCTATATTCTACTGTAACTCCTGCAGTATTAACCTGTCACAGTTGCAGATTGACATTGGTCATTTTGGATTGGTTTGCTTCAACAAGGGGGTGTGGTAACTCGCCCCGGTCTGAGTGCAGACACCAGAGGAGGGTACAGATATGGACGCATGAGAGTGGCGTGCTGGAGATAAATGCAAGGAGCTGCTTTTCATTGGGACCATGATGGGAAATTAATTATAATCCTCATCCCAAGCATTTTGGTTTAGTTTCTGTCTGTATCTATTTGTTAATCTAAATGAACTGAAACTGACTTTGAGCTCAGAAGGGAATTCCACTGATTTCACACATCAAAGTTTGTTTACAGGTGTCGTGTCAAGGGTGCAGCGGGAACTGCACAAAATCAGATAAATTGCCTCAAGTAATGTCCTTTGAGGCAGTGTTGTTTGAGGTTGAAGATTACAAGTTTGAACATGAAAAAAAAAAAAAAATCCTTATTTTTGAGTGCCAACCAGGGCATTCAGGTATGTCGGGGCCTGTTTTCAGCTGGTACTTCACAGCCATGAAGCTTAATGGTAATTACATCCTCCTGGGCACAAAACAAGCTTGCCTAAATCCTGTTGAAGATAGAATTACTTACCAAGGCTGAGAAGGTTGATAAACTGCTTCACTGCTTCACTCAGACCAAATGTCCCTCACTCTGAATGAGATAAATGGTCCAGGTGTGAATGTGCTGTAAACAGATGTAGGTGGAATGATCAGTTGTGAGTTTTTACAGAACAAAAAGTAATTCCCCTTAAAGTGACTTGCCTTGTGACTAAATTTCTAGTCTTGTGAGGCTAGTGTCAGTCGACAAATTAGGTTTAGTCTTTGATGGATCTCACTGTATTACTGTTGAGTCTAGATGAAGTCCATGATCTTTAATTCTGACACCAAAATGTGGAATATATTCTCAAAGATTCCCACTGCAACCAGAGTTGGTCCTTCGTGGTGAAATTAAATACAATATTTAGACAGATCGTGTTCTCTAAAAATAATTTACCAGTCATTTTAGATTAAATCAAAATAATAATCACAAAGCACTCTCTTAAAACAGCTTACAAGACAGAGCTGTTAGGAGTGGAGAAGAAGATTTTTATAGATTTGAGTTGTTTTGTAAGCAGAGGACAAAATGGCTGCAAAAGTGAAGGCGACAGAAAACAAGAAAGTCAATAAAATATTACAGATTACATTGTGCAGGGATTTAGTCCGTGGTGTCAATTGTAAACATTTACAGTTATGCATTTACTACTGTTTCACAGCCTTTATTTAATCCTTACCAAGTGTGCAAATATCGTAAGTCAACAAAACAGCATTAGTAGATGTTGACTCTTGATGTTGAAAGCAAGAAACCTTGATCCATAATCACAAACTCTCAATGTCAAATTTATCAAAAGTGACAATTTTCAACTTTGAAAGTATCTGTAAATAATAATGTGGACAAAAGGGAATGTCAGAGCTTGTAATGAATCAATCATTAAATAGAGTGCACCCGATCTATTTCAGGCAAGTTCATGTTGCCACAGGCTAAGCAAAATAGTTGAGGCCCCAACTACGTTTTCCAGCTACTCCTGGGGGATCCCGAGGCGTTCCTAAGCCATATGAGATATAATATCTAGCCAGTGTATTCTGGGTCTCCAAAGGAAGTTTCCAAGAAGGCCTGCTGATCAGATGTCTGAACCACCTCAACCAGCTCCCTCTGAGCAGTGGCCGATTGTATCCATAATCTCATCCTTTCAGTTACTACCCAAAGCTTCTGGCCATAGGTGAGGGTTGACTGGTAAATTGAAAGCTTTGCCTTCCAGCTCCCTCCCCACCACAGTGATCCGGTACAATGTACTGCTGACATTGCACCAATCCCACCACTACACACTGTTTTTGTTCAATCTCACCACTCTCATCATTGTTGTTTCCTGCCAGAGCAGGCGGCTGTTTTCAGCAAAAGCTCTGTAAACACTCCTCCCTGAAGAGCAGGAAAAGGCAGACAGACAAAGTCACTGACTAACTGTTGAACAAAAAAGAGCATTTAGCAGTTAAACGGCCAAATATTTCTCTGAAGGGGACACCAAACTCCATAACACAAACAGAAATGTCACCACTGGATGTTTCAAGTGTTTAGGTAGTTTTTTTTAATGGACTCTTTCTCCTCAACCTCTAGAAACCGAGACTTCATCATTACTATGTTGAAGTATGGTTAGACCCCACAGATGTTAAAGTCACGGTGTATGAGGCGAAAATGTCCAACTTACAAAAAAGACGCTGTGATAGAACGCACAGCACCATCCTTGCCACCTTATATTCGACCCCCAGACACAGACATGAATGGGTTGAAAACAACATAGTCTGCACCAATTTTCATTAAGAATGTCTAATTTTTCTACAACCAAAAACTTAACTTTAAAGTGGCTTTGAAATGTGACCATTGGTATTCACTCTACTGCCATCAATTTTCATTCTGCCACTGTCGAGTTTTGTTCTGGTTCCAGTGTGTGTAGACTGTAAAGCAGTGAGCCTGCAGGGCAATCGACATATGAAAATAGGTTTTTCTCTATGAATAACCAACAAATCCAACAGCGAATACTGATAACAACAGAGAAACCATGTTGTATTAAAATATATTACAATTCTTAAGTTCACTTGAGGTTGTTTTGTGCTTCATAACTATTTGCATAAATCAAACTTGTGACCTTCTGGTTACAGAAAACCACCTGCTCGAAAAGTCTCTCGGTCCGATAGTATCTGTTCGTCCTGTGTGAGCTTTTATTTGATCTATTTTTCTGTAATCTAGGGACATGATAATAGCTTTTGTTAATCATCCACTCAGCTGGGAAAAGTAGTGTCTGTAGTGCAGTGACAAACAACAAGAGGAGGAGTGGGAGGGAGAAAATCATGTATAAGGAATGCAGGACATGCTGCACCGATGCTGTGATAATGAGCCTCCACGGTAGGCTACACGAGAGTTATGACAAAGAGTAACACACAGTCCAGTCCCATTGTGGCACATGGTGCAGCACTACTCTTGGGAACAGTAGGTACTATATAAGCTAAAGGAGAGGAGTAAAGGCCAGAGCAGTCTACCTTCACTGCCTCCTTACTCACATTATACCGCTTTATCTTTGTTAATGTTTGTTCTCTCTTGTTTTGATCTTTATCTTTATTGAGGGGCCTGTAAATCTCTATATGACAACGTGTTTATTCTTTAAACCTCTTTATAAGTTGAAATGTAATTTGAATTCTCTTCACTTTCCGTGTAAGAAAAATATTGACTATAATGATACTGCAGCTATTGTGCATATTTCTTTTTTCCATTTATGGAAACAGCATCTAAGCGTTATTCCTCTGGGTGGGTGTTTCCCTGGCAGCATTTGACTGTCATCGGACAAGGTTTTTTCCCTGGTTCAACAAGCCAGCAAACAGTAGTGCTGGATATGTACCACCGATGTAAGACATCTGTCCCCAACATTAAACGTTAGGGTTTCACTGATACTGTACTCCACTCTGAAGATGGGAGCTAGTTAGTCTTGCTTGCCAACATTACCACTGATTTCCACTAGACCTTGTGTCAACACCTGCTGAGTCATGTGCAGCTCCCACACAGTGTTTGTTCTGCATTATACAAAGGAGCGGGTCTAAGCTGTCTCTGTGTCATGGGTCCAGTTGTGGTGACAGCAAATGACCAGACAGTCAAGCCTTCAGCACTCCAAACGTCACCCCGGGATCCGACACAGAGCAAAGTACAGAGTCATGGAAAAAAACACGCAGAAACATAAATCAAATGTAGGGCTATTAGGCCAGCCTCTAGCTGGTTAACCAACTGTGTGGACATTGGAACTGTCAGTCCTGACATTGACCGTTGAACCAAAAATGTACAACTCTCTGGAGAGCATGAATGTAGCAGACAAATAGATAAAACGGAGATCTTCTTCTGTTTGATCATCTAAATTTTGACCAAATATATGCACAAGAACAAACACCAAGGATATATATGATTTCTTATAAAAGTTCATTTTCACATTCAATTTTTTTAGCTGATGCTTTTATCCAAAGCGACATAAATAAGTGCATCCACTCATGTGGATACAACCCCATAATTGCAAGCATCATGGAAAGAATTTATAAAATAAGTAGAAGTGCTTCAAGTGCAATTAGAAAGCAATACGAGATATAGAAAGAGTTTTTTCTTCTTCTTTTCATCTAGGGCCAAGATGCAGTCTGAACAGATTCGTTTTCAGTTTGTGACGGAAACTTCAGAGTTTCTGCTGTCCAGATGTCAATGGGGAGTTCGTCCCACCATTGTGGCGCTGGGACAGCAAACAGTGACTATTTTGTTGACAGCGTGCAAGATTAGTTGGAAAGAGACCCCCCTCGGGGTGCTTGCTTTTGCATCACTGTCTTTCAGCCAACCGCAGGGTGATTCTGTCAGCACGTACTGAGCTAGACAACCACGGAGCTGGAGGGGTCGGCCGAGCCTGCCGAGCGGTGAGGGGACAGAGAGAGTCCAGAGTAGAGGACAAAGTAGTGTTCGCCGTAGAGTCAGATGAGGGGAGAGCTGGTAGGGCCGATGAGGCAAAAAGGAAGCAAAGGCTGCAGTTGATAGGGACAGTATGTGTAGAAGAGAGGGGTTTGACAGTTTGAGAGAGGGGGAGAGAGCAGGATATGAAGAGATGGACAGAGACGTGAAGAACAGTTACAGAGCGGTCAGTGGTAGAGCAGTTTCTGGTGAATATAATGTCAAGTTGGTGACCGGCTTTGTGAGTGTGTAAAAATATGTCCATTGTGAGTCCAACAATGTTATATGAGTGCAATGCTAAATCAGTGGAGTGCCTTTTTAAATATAACTTGTCACAACAGTAAGTGAACAGTCAGACCAATTATCAGCCCTTCAGTATGTAACTCAAAGGATGCTGCTTGTCATTTAACCATGGGACTATTTGGGGATGGATTATCATATGGAAAAATGATATGCTTCATGCAGTGAATGTGGTTAAATTCAAGACCCTCCAAATTGCATTTTTGGGCAATTGAGAGAATAAGTACTGAGCTGATACAGGGTCATTAGATCAGATGGGACATTATTTCTTTGTGTAGCACCAAAACCTTCAAAAATAAGAACATCCTGATCCCTTTTCTCCTCTCTGTCCATTCACTCCCTCCGCTCCTTTCTCTCCCTCATACAGTTCATCACATACACACACACTGCTTCTCTATTTCCTCCTGCCTCACACTTATTTTCACCACCTGCTTTCATGCACACTGGCACTCATTTAATTTGTCCCCCCTTCATTCTCGCTCTATTTCCTGGTGGTCATACTCAAAAAGTAAGTTTGATGTAAACTTCAAGCCATTCTAAAATGTGTGGCACTTTCAGAGATGCTGACGGTCTACGGGGACGTGCAAATCACACAGACATGTCCTCAAATACAGCATAATCACCCGGTTATTTAACCAAACCACATCTGCATTTGGTGTCATCAAAAAAGCTACGTTTTATGTGACAGCTATTATCAACAGAGCTATAAAGCTTTACAAACTGACTGTGACTGTATCGGCATCAACTGCTCTGTCAGACAAAACTAAGGTAAAGAAGTGACTTAGTTCTGGAGCGACCGTGGTAAAAACTGAGGGACTGTTGTGGATCTAATTTATGGATAGGGGAGTTAAGGGATCAATCCTTTTTTTTGCTCATTTGAGATTAAAATGTGTTTTTGTTGGGGGGAGTAGAAATACGCATTTCATTTATTGGACAAAATGACACTTAACATCCATGCAGCAACTATGTTTCCCCTCCAAATGTATTTGGTAAAACAAATGAAGTATATGAACGTAATTTCCAGGAGACAGAGTGGTTGATTATTCTCATCTCTAAAAATCAGCTTTACAATGTAGTTGCCCCTTTTGTGAGAATATCTGCTATATATTATTTCTGAATAGGCAAAAACAAAACACTCCTCCACATTCACCACTTTATATGCTGTTGAATACAGCTCCATTTGAGGGCCTAATCACTAAACTTGCAGTGTATCCTCGGTTAAGTCTATAATTCACAACTATATCCACTGAGTTGAATATTACAGCAGTGGGGAGTGGACGTAGAGTTCCAGGACAAAACACCAGAAAATGTCTTTTCTGCATCAAGCTGCTCCTTGTTACTGGTGACCTGTTGAGGAAGCTACAGTTTCCCCTGTTTCTGTATGAAAAAAGCCATGATGAGTTTTACATGAAGTCAGTTTTACTGGAAAAAATACTTATGTGAAGGGGCTGTGTGCAGGACAGTCCCATTTCAAAGCTAATATACAATATAACCCCCTGCTTGATCATAATTGTGTGATCATGATTTACCACTTTGTAAATCTCTGGAAGGAAAGCATCATAACGCACGAGACAACCGACAACCAAAAGAAGAATAAGCACAGCCACAACAAGCATAATTAGCAATTCAAATACCCAAAAGAGAGAAATGACAGGAGCCTAAGAGCAGAAATTAGCAGCAAAACAACAGAATGACATTGCCCAGACAGATAGTCGCAGAATGTGAAAAACACAGCATTAACACAAGTTAACTACAAGTAGGAAATACTTAGCTTGGTAAAGTGGAGCAAACTAACCCTTTGATTGAACAGCAGATGAATAGAGTTACAGGGAGTGCAGTGCAAACATGATTTTGTTCCTCCACAATGCCTTCTGAAAGTGACTGTTGGCAGCTGAAATTACTTATGAAAAGTGTTTGCAACATTGAGAAGAACAGAACAGAACAAAAGCCCAGGTGAGGTCGGCCGCCTTGCATTGAATTCACGTTGCAGCAAACATGTCATGTGTGTTGATTGGATTTTGATTTGTGTCGTGCATAAATAAAATGCCCAGCCCAAAACAGGCTTACAAGACACCATTATTTAGGAATAGAAAAAGAAGAAACCAGATTTTAGTTGTGCACTCCAGTTATCTGTCTGATCAAACTGGCAGGCTTATTTCCAATGAGGAATATTTTCTAAGGGCTTAAATAAAATTTATACGATTCATTTTTTCCTAAGGAAATCTTGTTAGACCCAATAAGGAAAATGTCCTGAGATCTGATGCAGCTGGAAGCAGGCCAGTGAACAATAAAGAACATTTGCGGTGCAGAAAACGCCCATGCACAATCAATCTAAATAAAAAATCTATGAGAACAAACTAGTGCAGTTCTTCATCCTCAACTGTAGTTTAATCAGATTATTATTGCTTTTATCAGACCAAACAGACATAAAAATGGCTCCTGTGTTCTCATCTGCGTTTGTCCATGTTCAGGTATACGTACGCCTTCCTGTCTCTGCTGTCTTTCTTGTTTATCTTTGTTTGTTTATCTCTTGGACCGAACTGCTCCATCTGAATGACATAAGCTGCTGTCTCGGTTGCCTCAGAGCATTATCTGAATGCCACTGGAGCCCTCTTTGGCCCCAGCTTCGTGCCTACAAAAAGAGGAAGTGCCAAGAAAAGCTGATAACAGCGCCTCGATATCGTGCGGGACAGCCAAGAGAGCAGACGGGCCAGCAGACTGAAATACTTTAGAGGTGACACCAACACTGACTGATGAGTGCTCTGTTTGCATCGAAATGTGCTTCACTCCCTTCTGTCTTCTCTCATATCTGTAAATATCAGCGAAACAACAGAAAAGCCCACATCGTTTGAAACTGGGCCATCTGATCTGAAAGACTGTCGATAAGAGTACACAACAGGACCACCTGTTCTTTTCATGGAATAGACTGAACTGGTGATGGCAGGTCGTTGGTTTAATAACATATAAGGAACAGCCCATCTTTTAATACTCTCCTGATTTTGTATTATATCAGTCTCTATGGTTCAGTGCATTCCTGGAGTTCTATGATCTCAATTGTTCTCATTATGTCTTTTGAAAGCCTCGTGGCTTAGCATTTCAGGTGTGGGTGTTTTTTTGTGGTTTGCAAGGGAAATATAAAAATAGTGAAAAGATTCAACGAGCCCTGCAGCCACAGACACACAATACAAGTAGAGCGGTGTAGTTCCGTATTGCAGCAGAGTATTTAAAATGAAACAATGTTTAATTGCTGCTCTCAGTCGACAAGCCCCAATAACAAGTAAGAAGTGAAGATGACTGCAGTACAAGCCTGGGAAAGTACAACCGAGGCAGGATCTGCTGATGTCTGTGGGTCATAGACTTGAGCCAGACTCTAAAAAAAAACTAATAAAATAACAACCCATTGGATATAGTGTATAGTGTATATAATTCTTTATTGGGAAATTAAGGTTCTACCATTTTCTACCTATCATAATATAAAGATTACCTGCAGAGAGCAATTAATATGCACATTCATCAGTAGTTTGCTGGCAGGACTGACACCAGGAAGCGCTCTAACTGGGCTAATCCATTTATGCCTGCAGTTAGGCAGTAACTCCCAGCATAACACACTGCCTCAAGATGAGAATTACATCATGAGCGAAAATTACTTTAAAATATTACCTTTTTATATGGTGCCAGAAAAAGTAACCCGTTTCTTTAATAAAAAAATATGAGCAGCAGCTGTGCCTTGCAGTTATAAAAGTGAGATGGCAAGTGAGTGGTTAACTGGTACCAGTAAATCAGTGGGCTAATATCTGTGAGGGGATCTGTGTGTGCTTTGAGAGCAATAAATCATTTCTCTGGTATGCATCAAAGCGTTCAGCGCAGTAAAAAAAACATAGTTTGAAACAAGCTTCTTTCACATTGTTGTTCGTAAGCGTTACAAATGTGTTCTCATCTGCTTTGAAGCAGCTTTAACACTTAATTAATCATTTGTATGGATTGCTAAGACCCTTCTCACTTCTGTTACCAAACTAAGTCAAATAAGGTACTCTGATTGGCTTTGGTTATAATGAAGAAAGACAGCTCCCTCTTGAAATTGTGAGACAAATCCTCATTACAGTAAGGTTGCTGTTTTTTTTACCATAACAAGAAAATGCATCAGGCTGCAGCCTGGTTGAAAGAAGCAAACAAAAGCTGTGTGATTAGAGCCTTTATAAGTGATGATCATTGGTGTCTTGGAAAAAACATGAGCAGAGCATAAAAAATATCTGTCAGCCAATGGTAATAAAATTAAATTTACAAGTTGCTTTGAGAATACAAATGATACAATCAGGCACAGTGCTTTGAAAGGGACAAGTCAGGCTTTGCACACCCATTGTTCGTCTAGACCATCCTTCAACGGCAAGGATCAAATTTAATATGAAGATAACAAGACGTAGCCTACTGTTTGTTAATATGACCATATTTGACATGGTCAGTTAGCTAAGCCACTGTCCTGAAAAGCGACTATTCAATCATAGCCTTGCAACCATAACCAGCAATACTCTGTATTTAATAAATGTGCATCAAGGGCATATGTAAGAACCTTTTACAGGGTTTCCCTTATTAAAAGGGACAGCTGCAGACACTAAATCTGCTGTAAATGATGACTGCTTCTGTCTGTATCTGTGCGATATCAAGGATCCATTGAAATGACCAAATGTTTTAGAGTTTTTAAGGCAAGCAACAACAACTAAGGGTTAGGGTTAGGGTTAAGTTAGAGAGCAACATTGTCTCTCTGGTTAAA
The DNA here is from genome assembly GCA_031216445.1 of Lateolabrax maculatus. NCBI lineage: Eukaryota > Metazoa > Chordata > Actinopteri > Acropomatiformes > Lateolabracidae > Lateolabrax > Lateolabrax maculatus. The sequence goes on along the minus strand of CM062197.1, from coordinate 11,506,269 downwards.
TATATGCAATTTAAAGATAGTAGCTCACATTTTTTCACATTAATTATTCTTTATTTAGAGTTTTTTAGTTATGGTCATCAGGTAGCAGATTAAAAAAAAAGAAAGAAAGAAAACTCTCTGGAGTTAAAAGTTTTACTTCTATTGCAAAACAGAACTATGAAAACAAAACGGCTTCATTTTTCAGCCCCAGATGTTGGCGCTTGATTACAGTGGACGCTCATGCAGACAATACACTGTGGAGGCTTTAAAAATACTCAAGCCTACACACCCTGAGGCTCCTTCTTTCCTTGTAAGAACATTTGTAATTTGCATTTTCGCTAAGTCTTACAAAGCAGGATGACTGTGATGAAAGACAAAAAACCTATTTAAAGAGGACTTATAAAATCACTTTACCAGAGCTCTCTACTCAACATATTGTTGTGTAAAGTTTGTTAGTGCCAAAAGCAGGACTCCGATACAGAGCTGCAGTTTGAACAACAGTTTATTACGATGGAAGAGGCCGGCAGAGATTGTTGGCTGGCAGGATGCTGGGTGAGACGGAGATTTTTCCAGGTGGAGGCAGAGACAGCTTGAGCTGGTAGTTTGAAGACTGGCTGTGTGGACACTGACGACACGGAAAACAAAGGAAAGGTAAACCCGGGACACAAGGTGAACTGAATTCAAACTGACACAGATAATCAACCAACTTGGTGTTGTGGTCGTAATGTTAGTACCACATAGGCTGAACAATCTGGCGAAGAGCATATATATATATATATATATATATATATGGGTATATATATACGCTGCAGGAGCTTGATGAGTGGTGTGCAGGTTGACTGGCAGCAGGCAGGAACCAGAGCATCACGCCCAGACAGACAGACAGACAGACAGACGGGAGAGAGAGAGCGAACAAGGGACCAACAAGACAAACAGCAGACACACTGGGAATAAAGGCGAGGCACAGCCGAACCATGACACATGCGACGAAAACAGAAAAGATTGAACCGCTGATGAAAATTGCAACAAGCTTAGTAAATATTCCCCAGCGTGTGTGCTTATGATGTGTATGTTTGAGAGAAAAAATGCACATTACATTTTTAATATCTGTCTAAAAATGGAAAATGTTGCCAGATGGTGGCAGGTGTAGAGGCTCAACAAAACGTTCAGGATTCAACCTCTGGGACTCAGTTTTGGCAGCTTTGATTAACTGCGTCCATTGTCTCTCAATTTAAAAAGTACAACAAAAGATTTATTTAGAAATGTGCTGAAAGCTAAAGGAACAGGAAGGCCATGACACAGCTATGACTATATCCTCCCCGATTTCTAAGAAGCTTGAGACGGGCTTATAAGAACCTTCGGTGTTTACTAAACAAGGCTGATTCACTGTTCATTGATGGAAATTGGAAGGAAGAGAGAAGCACTGGAGGGAGGGTTCACAAACTCGAGTGATGCTGATGCAGCTTGCCTACTGTCTTGTTTGTCGCGGGGGTGTGTCAATGGGAGAGAAAGCACTGCATTAAGGATGGCGGTGTGTGCGAATGTGTCAGTGAATGAAAGGGCAAAAGGAACAGGAACAGAGTGATCCATTTTTGTGATGATTGTAATGTTACATTCACACATCAAAGAGCGAAGGAACGATATAGGCTGTGCGACATCCCCTCCTGCATCCTGATGTGAAATTCAAGATTTGTGATTAAGAATTGAAAAATGTACTTGAGAGTGCCAGAAAGCAGGCTGATTAGCCAAAAAGGTGCATCAATCCTGTCTGGCTTTTAAGTATTGTTTGAAGAATTTTATCTCCCTTCACACTGAAGCACATTTAAGTGACAAATCATATCAATAGCAATTAAACAGAGCAGGGTAACAATTCAAGCGACAATTCCCTGGTTTTATGACAGTGATGCTTTTATTCCTGCTGCAAGAATACATGCTGAATATATATTTATCACAACCGTTATCTGCCTAACATCATACAAAGCCTTGAAGATAAACTCTGCCTGTAGGCAGTCAATACCCCTGTTGCTATGGTAACTAGTGTCACCGTGACATGATACTAAGCACTTCACAACTTATGGGATTCTGGCCTCAACGAGAGTAACAATTCTGGAAAAATGACACACAGGCTGAGGCAGAGGGTGGAAAAAAAGTCCAAAAAAAGAGTCCCTAGTAATATCAGCAATGAGTAGGTCTGTCATGATTTGTCAAAAACCACGATTTGAGTTTCGATTTTAAGGCAACGATTCAATGCTATTTTAGATGTAAACATTGGCTATACCATTGTTAGACTATCGAGTCTTGACTTGTAAAGAACAGATCATTGCTTGTATGCCCTGACTACTGTCATTTACATTTTCAAATTGGAAACCTGGCTCAGCCGACTTGCATGCTACAGCTGATAGACAACAACTGGTGCACTATTGATGTGTCCTTAATGAACGAGTGGGCTCTAAGAGCTTCTTAAAGACAACAATTTGTGTCAGCACAGCACAAAAAAAAAGATTCAATTTAATTGCAATTATGATGTTTTGAGATTAAATCAGTTTTTTGAGAGAATCTTTGCCACAATAGCAGCAAAATTTTGTTTACTTCAACTTGGTGACTAACATTCATTAAGTACACTATACATACTATGTTTCTGTGTGTGTGTGTGTGTGTGTGCGCGCGTGTGTCCTACAACAGCATGTGATTCTCTTGTCAGTCTGTTATAAGGTGAAAGAAAACCCAAATGTTTTGTTCAACTTTATATATTTTTTATTTTGGAATTATTCATAAAAAGTCTTATTTAATTTAAGGAAATAACAGGTTTCGAGGAAGCACACAAACATTTATATATTCACAAAAACAGCTGCAAAATGACATTTTAATGCGGGCTTGCCAGCTGTGGTTTTAATTACTCTTACACACATCCACACTGGCTAACACACACATAGAAAAAGCAAACTTGTAAAAACGTGTAAACAAATTTGCATGCACAATTTTGTTCCAGAGATACTAAAAAATTGCCTGTAACTTAACTCTTGGCAAGAAAAATAATAAGCATATTTGAAAAATGTCAAACTATTCTTGTAAAATTGTATCTGTCTGAAGGTGAAATGAACACAAAATATTTCTTAAGTCTGATATCTCTGATATCTCTGACTGAAATCAAGACTTGTAAATTCTATGAGAAATGACTCCTTCTTGAATTGTCTGTATTCTTGGCATATTTTAGCCTTCTTGGTATTGTAACCTGATTTTTTATTTTTATTTTTTTTTATTTTATTGTATCTGTTGCTTGATTGTGTATCACTTTTTCTGCAGCTTTTTATGCTGCTGTCAAGTCCAGGTCTCCTTTGCAGGGACTTACCTGGCTAAATAAATAAAATAAACACTGAGTGTGTCTTCACCAATACAGCGCATTTTAACCTTTCTCACTGTAACACTTAGTTAACCAAAAGAGAAATAAATTAACATTATAACATAATCTTTCTTAAATAAATTAAACATCTTGGTTCATGGTTTTGTTCAAATTTGGTTTGGGGGTAAAGTGACAGCAGTGACTCTCAGACACCCACTTTCACAATAAACATGGTAAACATGGCTAAAAACCCTCTTAAAAACTGACCTCTTTAATATTACACACAGTCATTTGATTTAATGTTGATATCAAAAATACTGATCAATGCAGGTATTAAGGCTTGTAAGAAGAAACGTTTCAGGGCAGGTTTGCCACGTCTCCCTATAGCTGCTAGGGTCTTAAGCTCTATGCAGTTAGATTCAATATTTGTCTACAGTACGGTGCAGTATACATACTGTGTACACTCAGTGTTTCTACAGTTCATCTTGTGGGTGTGTGTCCTGCAGCCAGTGTTTGTAGACGGCCACAGGATCTATGTTCCAGTGCTTGTGGAAGGAGATGGCTTGCTGCGAGGAGATCAGTGTCTCCGAGTAGTCATCGGGTCGGGCCTAAAATATCAAGAACAAGTGATTTGGAACATCTGACGCTGTGTAAATCTGAATGTTGCTTAAATCTGGCTCCCATCAAAGGCAGCAGAGACACAAAGACACAGACTGGGTGAAAATTCATAGGAATGACACTACAGCATGATATCCATCATCATGTTCCAAAATCTGAATGTTAACTTCAGATCTTCTACTCCCAGACAGACCCTCCTGATTCCCTTTGCAGTACAACAGCTTTCATAAATGTTACTGTTCTAGCCAATCAGATACAAATTGCACCCTCACCTGCATGCATTAATTACCCTACCTGGTGGAACAGTGGACTGTGTGTGATGGGAACACCCAGGAAAGTGAAGCACCTGCCCAGCACCATGTCATCAGGTGCATCATCACTGTAGCAGCCACAACCACTGGATACAAGCCTGGACGCCGCCACCCTACTGAGCACCATGCTGCACACGCACAGCACACAGAAAACAGACAGGGACACAATATTTACTCGCCTGCGTGCAATTGTTTGACCAACAGTTTTTTGTTTTTAATCACGTGCAATAAAAGCTTTCCAGAATTTTTTGTATTTCAAAAAAGCAGTGTTCTTTGAATATTGGGGTGAATATATTCTCAACTTTGTGGTTTACGAACAGCCGCGAACAGCTGCTCACGAACATGCTTTGAGTGTCAATACTAAGCGACAACCTCCAGGTCTTAAAAGTGAAGCCAATGCGGAAGTGCTTTAAACCTGCAGCAGCAGGGAGCAACTCCATTGGTTGCAAAAAGTGGTTCGACTGTATAGAAGTCTATGAGAAAATGACCCTACTTCTCACTGGATTTATTACCTCAGTAAACACTTTTCTAATGAGTTTATGGGCGACTGCCAATCAGGATAGAGGCAGCGCTACCCTCTCGTCCAAATAACGTCACTTCTGGTTCCAAAAAACCAAGATGGCCAAACTTCCGGCTTCAAAACGTCCGTTTACTGTGGCTACGTCCACTTCATTTATACAGTCTATGGTCATTACAAGCTGCACTTCCACCATTGATTTTCATCATTAATATGATGTGTAGCCAAGAACTGTCCACTCTAATCATTGTTGTTTCCGGCTGCGACAGGCTGCTGTTTCAGTAAAAAAGCTCTAAAGACTGCATACGGACATGGTTAAAATTTTCTGCAACATTGTTAAAACCTTGTATATTAGCTTCACTCCCCTTTTACCATAATTCTGTGTTTAGACACACAGTGAAATCGACTATTGAACTAACTTACGGGTAACATCTGTACAGTTGGTACATCGGCTGTTTGGGGTGAATAAACACAAATGGCCCAAAGGTCAAATAAGCTCGGCCTTCTGTCAGAACACACCGTACCACCAACAGCACAACCACATTGCCTTCACCCCGCAGCCTCACCCTCCTCCTCCTGTGGTGTAGCTGTATCCGTTCTGAACCAAGCCGTAGCCGTACCGCTCCCCCAGGCTCACTGCTTCATTCGGGTCATAGCAACGCAGCAGCCGCCGCAACCTGGGTAAACTGTGCACGGACAATAACATGAGACCAACAGACAGGAGTGATCACATACCACAGACTGTACGAATACACACAAAACAAGATCCTACATCAACTATCTGCTCAGAGACTTCACAGGGTTTCTAAGGGGATCAAAACCGTTATGAAGGTCTACTCTGAAGGTCACACACAACCATTGTCCACTCCCACAGGTGTCTGCACTGATTTTGCCTGATCAAGCTGTTCTCAGGACTGTGTACGCATGTACAGATGAACATTTCTCCAAAAGTCCTTTCAGTTTTGTTGCAGCTACCAGCCAGTCACACCTTGTATAAGTCTAACGGGTTTGTGAACCCGATCAGAATTATAATCGGCCAGCAAGTGAAAACACCTGTGTGGGTGTGTGCCTCAAATTATTAAAAGAGATTTGAAATGTTATGTGTTAAATTACTAAACTTAGCATAGTAGGTGGTAAGACAGAAACTCTTATTCAAGTTACCTGATCAGTGTGTCATCATCAACGATGAGTAGCCAATCAGCCTTTGGCACAGCTTTGCTCAGGAACCGCCTCAAGATGGCAAAAGTCTTCCCACAATGTCCTGCAGGGAGACAAAAAAAACCCCCCAAAAAAACAGGTGGTTTTTGAACCCTAAGATAAGTGGGAAGGTCTCTGTTTGAGTATGTGACAGAGTGATAAACATGCATTTGTATTTATGAAGTGGATTCTTACTCATACTGAAGCAGTACAGTATATATGACAGATATGGTCTGTTTTCTGATTAAAAAAACATTCCTCATTTTATTTAAACTAGCACAGAGATGGTTACAAGTTTGCCATGTGTGGTTCCAAAAATGCGACAATGTGGTGAAATTATTATTCATAGCAGTTTTTTGTTGAATAGCCGCAAGCACAGCGTCTGCCAATATTTTTATATGGTTCTGATCTACAACAATACACAGTGAGATTTAAACTATACCAACTAGTACATACTGCACAAACATGATCTGTATCTATTTCAAAGGCCAGACTAGATATTTTAAAAAACTTTGCAAATACCGATGCTCTAACTGTTTGTTTGTTTTTGCCATGCTAGCAATGTGTCTCAATGAAAGGCAGCTTTGGTCTGTTAGTTGTCATTCTGGTCCAGACTGAAACGTATCAACATTCACAGGATGGATTGCCATGAAATTTTGTACAGATATCCATGACGCCCAGAGGATGAATCCCACTAACTTTGGTGATCCTGACTTTTCATCTAGTGTCACCATGAGGTCAGAAATATAAATTAATTTCATTTTTCTATGAATAAAAATGAGAAGTCTAAGCCGATATACAGCATGTAGGTATCCATAAGAGACAAAAAAAATAAAACAAGGAAGGACAGGGGGATCCACTTTGCTTTTATTCTCCTGAACATAAGGTTCATGTGCTGCTTTAACAAAGTTAATAGTGTAATACTTTCATCAGTCTGTGAACAAAAGCAGTCCCCCTGCTGTGGGAATAGATTCAAAAGTACATTAGAGTTAGTGACACAGACAGATCTGCTCTGTAATCAGGGGTATCTCAGACAAGAATTTGTGTAATACCAAAGATGAAATTGGTGTCTGTGCTTTTCTCACTAAAGCCAGTCATTAGTGCAGTTGCTGCAATTGTTTCTGTCTCTAGAGTCTATTACGAGGAAGTTCAAGCGTCACCTTCTACCTCTTCACTGGGAAGAGGAACAGGGCCACTTCAAATGTACGAGGACAGGAAGTCAAGGCTGTTACACCTCAGTCCTAAAGAGTCTGAAGGACTTTCTATTTCTCTTTAACAATGATCTCACATCAGGAACACCGTAAACATTGTTGCGGACCAGCTCACCTCTCTCGGTATTGGGCACTCCCAGACTGATTGTGGGTATGGAGGCATCAGTGACATCGCTGTAATATTCTATAAACCCAGCATCTTTCTCCCAGGTTGCTTTCACCACTGGCACTGCGAGGAGAAGGAAGAGAGAGGGATAAGAAGAGATCAGGTGGGGGAGAAAAAACATTTGCTTTGAACCATACAGGCACATATTGCTATGAATCACTGCTTGATGGCTGTCAGTTTTAATAATGAACTCTATCTCCTATTCCCTACTGCAAACCCGTAAATGCCAAAGAACTGTGTAATCGAATAATGGAAGACATCTCTTATCTCTGGACAAGACACTGGATAATTACATGCTCACTCATTGCATGCTGATCTTGATAAGATTATCATCTACATTAAAATTACAAAATGATTAACTGACAGTCATAATCACACATAAAACATTTGGATCCACGACAAGTGGGACCATCTACATTAATTTATCTTTAAAAATCCACTAATTAATTGATTGTACAGAGTACACTACTGTGATGGCTTGCTATGCAGTTCTGAATTTAACCTGAATTTTAAAGTAACTGCCAATTCACAGCAAAGTTAACAAGTTGCTTTAAAAGTCTGTAACTACTGGTTTATTTTTACCCTAAAAACGGACACCAATGTTTTGGATAATTACACAAACTGTTGCAATTTCAGAAGACAGCCTAGATGAGGTTGTGAATTTAAACAGGTAGTTTTAACCCGACAGGTTAACCAGGACTGAACGACCAGACTGTTAAGTGGCAGTAACCGTTACAAATAAAAACACGGAAGTAAAAGTTTTGCAGCTAAATGTCCTGTAATTTCCATTTAATTACCATTTAATTTCCATTTATTCTGTGAAAAACTTAAACAGAAAGAGTTCATTTCAGAGCTCACATGAAGCTTTACAGATTGATTACAATTTTACACAAAAATGACATCACAGATAATCTATAATTGAATATAATATTTTTGAATGTATTAAAATGTTTTTGTCCATCAAAATCTTGTTGGCATTAACACACACTCACCTCGCTCCGTGTGGTATTTTTGGCAAGTTTTCACAGCAACAAATACATCTTTCTTTGACACTGGATCTCCCTAGAAAAAAGAGAGGAAGAAAAACAACGTCTCTTTGAATTCAAAAATAGGGATGTGTCGTAGTTATAAAAGTGCACTGGTGAACACAAACACTGTGTTGGGTGCAATATGTTCAGAATGTAATGGACTTCGGATGAAATGGAAGATGGAAATTTGAGTCAGGATGGCACAAACATGAGGCAAAATGAGGCACACTGGGTCCTAACAGTATTATCATGTGGCAAAAACAAATCACAGTCCATATGTTAGTGCTCCACTTAGAGTTTCTGGCCAGACATGTCAATACTTATATCTCTTTTACACTCAATTCCCATTTCAGGTGTCGCTTCTTATTCCAGGAAATTACCAACAGTAATTAGGATATTAATACTTATTTATAGCTGTTTTCTTGATCTGCAACCCTTGCAGAATATTCATTGTAAACACTAGAAAGTCCCTTATGATTGATAACAGTCATTGCTGTAAGCTCTTTATAAGAATAACTTATATTTAATTTATATTTTTCACTTGGTTACTTCTGGGTCTTCTCTATAATTATAGTTATATATATTATTATATTAAAATTCTATACCACATGACCATGCTGAAAAGGAAAATACAAACACATTCTTGTAAGCCATTTCCATGTTTTGCTTATTACTTAAAAATCATTTAACATTTCCGAAGTAGATACAATTTCCTCATGGGTTTCCTAAAATATAGCCATTATTTTCTGTAATGTGAAAATAATGACAATCAATCCCAAGATATTTAAAACTACTGAAAATGTCTACAGGGAATCCAGTCCTGTGTGCTGCTGGATAAAATAAGATGTTTGGTTTTAACTACATTTATTTCAAGCAAACTCTACTCACACCACTGCTGAAGAGAAATTACATGATTAAGACATCAAAATCTTTGTCCTGGACTGGAGGTAAATAAAGCAGAATTGAATGTACAAAATAGGAGCCTCATGAGAGTAGTTTTAGTTTCCATCAATACCAGCTGACATTGTATTTAGTCATATCATAATTAAAATCCCATTCTGGCATAAGAAAGAGTATGTGCTCCAGATATGAAGTCTACTGAACTTTGTAATCCCTGTGAAAATTTGGTTTAATTGTGTGAGAAGTCCATCGTATGCTAAGCAAATTTTGTCTCTATATTTTCAGATGTGTAGAGATTAAGATTGTATAGAGCCAGTCCTGTCTCTCCGATGTAGGTTGTTTTGTGTATCACCTTACTTCTTACTTTTGTGTTGTTTATTCTGAAATTATCATGGTAACCAAGCTGTGCCTCCCCCTCAGTCCTTGTGTCTCTGCTGTTTACCCCCTTCCTTGTGTTTCTTGTTGGTCCCCTGTTTGTTTCTGTGTTTCTGTGTGTGTGTGTGTGTGTGTGTGTGTGTGTGTGTGTGCGTGTGTGTGTGTGTCCTGGCGTGGCACTCCCTTTCCTTCCTGCGGCCAATCTACCTGCACGCCTGCGGCCCGTCCACTCAGCAAGCTCCTGCGGTACTTATGCCCCGGCTCTATACACCAGTCAGTTCACCAACTCTGTGTTTACCTGTGTCTCAGGTTCATCATCCGCCTGTGGCCTCTTGTCTGCCAGCCTACACCTCAGCTCTATCTCTGCCTGCCCCGCTCCACCGTTATCCAGCTCTCCAAACAGCCCAAAAAAGCTGCATTTGAACTAGTGTGACCCTACAGAAAAGGGCTTTAGTGCTCATTTGTGTTTGCTTTGTTCCAACTCAACAAACAAATACTCCAGTGATCCTTCATCCCACTCGGTACGGTCGGCTGTCTGCTTTGTTTCCGTTTAGCCTTCAGACTGACTCTGCCCACTCATCCTTGCATTTGTATTCCTGTACAATAGGCCTTGGCAGTGGCAACATAAGCAATGAGCTCACTGTTCGACATTAAACTGAGCTGGACAGCTGAGTTTTAAATGATCTGATTTGAGGTGATGGATTATAAAGGCAACCATGAGAGATACATATTTAATCCAAGTCAGTAACACCTGTTACGACAATGGTAACTGTGTTTACGTACTAAATACTGAATGTTTCTTTGGGTTGTAAAATTTGTTCAAAGTTATATTCTGTCTGTAATTATCACCAAAAATGTTCAGTTACTGATTTACAAAAAAAAAGTCAAAGCAGCAGGTGGTATCAATACCACATACAATGGCCATAACAGGCACTTTTATCCCCATAAATAAACAACTTGAATTTCACCCCAATATAGAAATTTAAGTAATTTAAAAAAGGGTTGTACATACACAGGTGGGCAAGTAGGTTGTAAATGTCGTAGCACAGTTGTCTCTTGTTTCCGTACAAAACTCTGGAACTGCTGTCAGCTTTGGACCATTTCCTTCCTCCCAGATATACAACGCAATCTAGAAAAACAGAGACAGACATGGAGAAGAATTGTGGGCCTTATGGAGTAACAGCTGAAACAGTGATTTGCAATTTATTCTAATATAATTTGTCTGGTAATGTAGATAAGTACAACAGCTCACTAGGGGGCCTCAAACAGTAAATATGTTTAATTTCCTTTCAGCTCTGGACATCTTAATAACTCTCTCTCTCTCTCTCACACACACACACACACACACACACACACACAGACTTAAAGTCATATACACTTACTTGCATGACAAACTATTTATTCTTTATTACCCATAAGTCATTGTGTAATTTCAATTTTAAGGAGTAACATTATGAATTCATGTCCTAGTCAGTGTGTATTCCATCTCCCCACACAAACAAGTACGCACATACTAAGACCCATTTAGAAGTACATCTTTTGCATTAATAATATAATAAAAGATGTATAGCTGCGTCCGTAGAAAGCTGCAGAGGTACAGTCAGAGAGCTTTTCAGCAGAATATTAGTTCAATCCCTGGAGGAATACCATCACAGTCTATCATTGTTATATGTTTAAGCATTTCACGTCAGCAGGCATCCTGAATGATCAGGATCACCGACTCAACAATTTTCACAGCAGTTGTTAAGACACAAAGTACAACTGAACCAATAACTATCTCATTATAGTGAAGGGCAGGAGATGACACAAAGATTCACAAAGCTCCTGGAAATAGTTTCAAAGTACCTCATGTTTTAAGTCAATGGTAAAATCTGACTTCAGGTGCTCGTGTAGGATCCGCTCACCAAGTCTGAAACACATGACAGTGAAAGATGTTGAAAGAAGAGAAACAGCAGAATAGAAGTGGGAACTCTCCTACAGTTACATATGAGAATATACATCAGTGAGTTATGGAAGTCCTGGGTCATTGGTTTGGTTCAGCAATCCTCTTTCGTGTTTATACCCAATACTTCAAAATGTATGTGTGTTTTCTGTGGATTTATGGCCTACAAAATTATTGTTAGTCACTGGAAAATAGCCAAAGCTCAAGATTTAAAAGATTGGGCAAATGCAATGGCAGAGATTGCATCCTACGAGTCAATTGCTCAGTAGATTAACAGGTACTTCTGAAGATGGGACTTCCTCCTGGGACCTTTTATGGGCCTATTTAAAAATCGATGCAGTGCCTTTTTAGATCAGTTCAATGTCATAAAAAGAAAGGAGAGAAAGCTATCGGTGACATACATTCATGCCTACACACCTCTGGAGCAGCGGCATGCTGAGAGCCCAGCCTGCTGCAGGGTCGGGGTAACTAAAGGAACCGGGGTCTTCAGAGAAGGCATAGTGGTGGATGATAGAGGCCTCGTTGTCATTGAGACGCTTACCCAAAAACCATTCCTGTCAGTTGCAAAAAAGGGGAACAGGGCAGAATGAGATGAAAGGAAATCTGCTCAGTTATTTTCTTGGCGTTGCTTGTTTAATATGGGGGCTAATGACTGTATAATATACTGTAGTGTATATAGTCAGCATTGTGTTTGGGGAGATGTTTGCATGTCGGGGTGTGTGAGTCTCACCTCCTGGACATGATATCTGTGGAGGACATGCAGCAGAGCAGGCAGTGTGACTCTGGTTTCCTCCTCTATGAAGACAAACCAGGCTGCTGATTGGCCATAGTTGGCGGAGAGACTGGAAAGATCCACAAGAAGCCATTAACTTTTTGCCTTCATGTTCCCCCATAGGAACCATTAAAGCTAAAAGAAATTAAATTGTGTTGAACCTGATTTAATTAAATTGTTTATCATCTCCACATGTGTGTTCAACACTCACTGAGGAAGTGCAGGCAGGATACTCCAATCTCCTTCAAACTCTGACAGCTCATGGAGAAGAAGAACAACTGGAACTCCCTGTTTACCATGCAGGGTAAAAAGTAATTATTTAAATTTAAAGTAATTACATTCTACAAAATATCCTTCAATTAATTCACCAACATCCTACAGTCACATAAGTACAAATTCTCTCTCTCTCTCTCTCTCTCTCTCTCTCTCTGTGCAAATGAAGAGAAGTTAAAATAAGTAAACACTTAGGTCAACCTGGTATTTTGTGCACAATAGAAAACAACTCACTCCTAAACCTAAAATATCTATTTATGCAGTCATAAATTCAACTTTCTGGTTTGTAAATACACTTCATAAGAGGTGTAAACTTGTCTGTCAGTCATGGCCAACACTCAACAAACATTGCATGGGTGTGATTAGATGAAAGTGTTACATCACACTGAAAAACGAACATGTATTTGAGACCTTTTTTACTTTACTGTATTTCAAGAAGATCTCACATCCATTTAAAAAATGAAGAATTGTTTCCTTTGAGTAACAAACAACTTATCCCAAGACAATGAAAGACAACAAAGGTCCGGCTGGATGATGGTGCAAATTTTTCACCACTAGAGGGGTGTGAGGGATGCTTGATGGAACAGCTAAAAGGCCAAACCACACAAGGACTCTAAACTCTAGTGACACCTTGAAAGAAATGATACATGCTGCACTGAAGCTGACGGACGAACTGTGGAAAAACACCTGGACGTGCTGGTGGGTGGCGAGGCCTTGATCAGCAACGTGTCGAGTAAGAACATCTGCACATCCTGCTGTGCGTGCGGTTTGGAGTTTTATACGGTTTCAATTCTAGTTTTGACATGACAGGCTCAAAACGAGGGTAAAACAAGGGGAAGAAGTTGATTCAGAAGCTGCTGTTTTACATATCCCTCCACTCATACAAAAGAACTCACAAAATCTCCTCCATGCAGCTATTCATAGCACTGACACAGTTGTAAGGATTGGTGCAAGTATCAAAATAGGTTTGAAATGAAAGTGTCTGCTTATTTCTTGTGTAGGCAGAGATCAAATCTCTCATTCATGTTACATCCATGTTTAACTGAAGTGCCAAAGGTCAACCGAAAGCAATGTTGATAGTCTGAGTGATTTATGATAATGAGGAAGCTACTCTAGGGTGCAGAGGAGTTGAAACAGCAGCATAATGTCAATATAATAGGTCATTCCTGCATACATTAATCCCTGCAAGAACGGGCGACTGGGGAATGCAGGCCACACATCATTTAGCTGAGTGCTTACTGAGAGGGAGAGGTGCTGCTGGCAGAAAACATGGCATATTTCCAACATCAGCCTGCTAACATCCTCACAGTGACAGTTTACCATGTTAGTATGCTAAGATTTGCTGATTAGCACTAAACACACAAAATGTCATCAGGTTTGCAGGCATTATTGGACAAACTAAAATGTTGACTGGCTGAGTACTATAGATGAAAAGTTGGAGCATCGCTAAAGTTATTACAATTCAAGCTGAGGGGGACATGAATGTCTGTACCAAATGTCATGATAATCCATCCAATAGTTATTGAGACATTTCACTAAAAAAACAACAATATCAACTTCATAATGGAGCAAAAGTAAAAGTCAGAGGATCAGTATTATCCTCCGGGGACCATGAATGTCTGTGCAAATTTTGTTGGCAGCCAGACACTGACATTACCATCCCTCAAGCATGCAATCCCCAAAGTATGAATACTTTATTTCCTCACAGACAACCACACATTGAAAATTAACATGCAAACACACGTCTTCTTGGGTCCATTTCAGATTCTGAGGGTGTAATGTTTTTTTTTCTATATTACCATCTGCTGTAAGTGTTGTGGTGACAAGTGGGTGAAAACAGCTGAGAGAGCAGCGGCCAAATGAAGTTGGATGGTAAGGCTGAAAAGACGCAACCTTGGCACTGACGTCTTGGAGTAAAAGGCTGTAATTACAGGCAATACTTAGAAATACCCATGTGAAACGGCTGTAACAACATGTTTATCTCTGCCTATAAATATTAAGCCTGGATGTTGAAAAAAATGCGGATATTATAATTATTATTATTGTTATTCTTATGTAAACAAAGGACTAAAACTAAAGCCAAGATGCTGCAACTCATATTTTAGTGACACCCTGACACAGCTGTGATTTACAGTATGACAAACTGTAAAGTGTCACCTAATAAACAATAGAGAAGGCATATGTAAGTCAGACAACAACCTGTCAGTGTGTCAGAGTTTAATCTCTGCCTCCAGTCTAAATTAACACCTGGTTATACGTCAGTCAAAAAATGCATGACGCACAACCTGCCCTCATTCAAAACAGCTTGCAACAATCAAGATCAATCTAGCTGTGATAAACATTAAACATAGAAAAAGCTTTCCCTTGCTGCACTCATCCACCTCATTTAGACAACACACACACACAGATCACAACCTGACAGCACAAGCATACATGCAGAGATGATTGTCCACCTACACGTCCAAATGTGGTATTTATGAAACTGGCCGTACTCACATGAGCACTTTCAGGAGCTCCAGTTGCTATTTCACAGCATGTAGGTCTGATTTTATACTGATTTTCTTATTTGACACAACCTCTTAATTCCCATAAAGATGTATTCTTTCATTCAATTGAGAGAAAGCTGTTTCTGTGAATACTTTTTATGAATGAGTGCAACAGCGGACATATTTTTTCAATATGCATCCAACTTCCAATATTGTGTTCCAAGAGACAGTGAAGTCAGGACTTTCTCAATCAAAAACAAAACTCTGCATTTATATACATTAATACTTATTTAGCAAATAACACAATATGAAGAAATTGATTATCGTGTTAATAATCTAACAAAAGAATGAGAAATGCTGTATTATTAAACTGCTGTATTATTAATGCACTACTTAAAATCCAATTTAGTTTCATTGATCTGATACTTGATTATTGATCCTACTGTATTTAAATCTATACTGAAAGATCACTGTACATTACTGCTTTATCTTTCATTGATCTTCCGATCTGAATGCTGAGAGTAAATCAAAATATATACTCAATTTTAACAAGAAAACCTGTGGAGGATTTGGCAGTACTTTTTCATCCCTGAGAAGTGTCTGCAGACGTCCTCTCAGGCTGCAAAGTGTGTGTTGTTTAAAAGGAGGAGTTAGAAGCTTTATATGAAGAAATAACAATTAGCCAAGGTGTCGTTTCATGGCTGTATCAGTGTTTCATGCACACAGCATGCAGGAGGAAAGCTTATATAAGATATTTCCACTAAAGTTATGGTGATGATATCAATAAGCTATTTGGGATATAACTAGAAATCTTAAATGAGTTGAAGAACGATAGTCACCATCTGAAGTGAAAACCATCTGTGGAGTCCCTATATAATGTTTGTATGCTAATCAAATTCATGTTTAATTGTCTCCATTTTCTCTAATGTTCCATGGAACATTAGAGAACATTAAACATTCAATCAGAAAGTTGTACTGGCAAGTTTATATATTTAGAACCAGTTTAATTTGTCATTTCTGTGTTTTGTTATTTGCAATCTTTCAAACTCACCAGTATTCTTCCATTTCACAGCTCAGCTTATATAATAATTGAACTTTTTATGATTGACATGAATGTGGTTAACGTGAACATTAGAAAGAATCGCACTAACATGGGAACATTTGATTGTATTTATGCTGAATCTATCGTGTCACGAACTTTGTCGTGTGTAGCAGCTGCCTGTGCTGGTCACAAGCTGGTCTCTTGTATTCTGTTATACTGTATTACTGTTGCTGTCTTACGCTTCTCTGACATATTCTGCCAGAGTGCTTACAGCTGCCATGCATGAACAGTCATTTAACAAGCTATGAATGACAAAGTGGAGTTTATTGATGGACAGCTCCCAAATTTTTGTGTATATCTAATAACCATGGAGCTAAACTGATGTGTCTCGACATTCTCACGAACTGCGTTTTTTCTTTGTGTCTCTCAGGGAGAAATTGGTGCGTAAACCCCCTCACACCGCCACCACCAACACATGGCTTCAAAAACATGTCAAATTCAATCACTGCTCCCACTGTGTAACTGACGAATCATTCACTGACGTGTTCGTAAACAAAGCGTATCTGAGATTTTGATCTGAGGTTTTTCCAGCTGCTACACCAGATCTGCTGCTTACAGGCTGTGGTGTGATTGCAGGGGTCTCCTCCCTAAAGAAAGATGACACGGACTCAGAGAGAGGTCAAGAGAGTTCAGTAAATGCAATTCAGACCACTCAGTACCATCGAACAAAACATTTTCACTATAAAATCATTGACTATGAAAACAACCACCTGCTTCTTGCCTTGACTGAAGCCTGATAAAAACAAATCATATCTGAAACATTCACAATGGTCTGAGAGCTTTTTTATTTTGAATATGTTACTGTAGAAATAATTCCACAGAGCCCCTGCTGACTGCCTTCTTCCTTTCTTTCTATCAGGGAGGGTTTGTTGCAATGAAAATAAGTTTGGAGGAAAAAACAAACACTGCATGACAGTCTCTTTATTTCACAGCACTCGTTCTCATCAAAGCAAAACGATTCTGTGTCTCTACTGCAGGCTGCCATGTCCATATGTCTGTCTTCTCATTTCACCAAGGTATATAACAAATTAGTATTCACAGATACCCTGCAGGCGCATATTATTAAACAACTACTGTGTCAGAGCGGAGAGTTTGGTTCCTCTCAGTCCAGGTAAGGAAGCTCTATGGCAAGGAGGACACCTATTGGTGCCAGTGTGATACCACAGCAAAGCATAACTCCAAGTCAAACCCCAAAAGTTACTGACACGCATCAACATCCTGTTATAGCCAGCACACCACATTGCTAAACAATAGGCCATCCACTGCCTGCCAGATGTTACCTGTCCCAGTTCAGCTGCCTGGTGCAGAATCTCCACCTTCCTCTGAACACCTTGACGGGCGTGGTAGGAGTTCCTCTGACTCTGGATCACGAACACCAGCTCCTCCAATCCTGGTTAAACACGCACAGAAAAAGGTAGGGCTCGAGCGAGATAAATCAGGAAAGCAAAGACGCATGATGATGCAAAGAGACAGGGAGGTTAATTATTTCCTTCTACTTGCAATAATTAAAGTAAATTTCCATGCATGTCAACTGTTTCATTGAGTCAATATAATCACAAACTATTAAGTCCTAGTCCTCCTCCATCCCTCAAATGTATTTATTGTAATGAAAAATCTCAAAGATTTTGGGGTCTGGGTTGAGCTTTTCAGTCACACTGGGCATGTTTGCACTAAAAGTATTTCAAGCTGCATACAAAGTGCTGGCATGGATGAAATCAAAGCTCATTAATATGCACCCTTTAACTGATTCGCTTTCCTAAATGGTGTGTCACTACAGACAAAATATCAGAGCATCTGCGGTGAAATCCGTCACTCACCATGGGAGCTGTGTGCGGTGCGCTCCTGACGGTCTGCTGCCTGCGGGGAGCCGGAGGGATTCTCGTTAAATCTGACACATACTGCTAAGCCACACACTGAAGCATTATCACAGCAAGAATCAGCACTTACATGAGCACGACCAGTGTCTTTGTCTCCAGCAGAGGGACCTTGAAGCGGCGAGAAAAGAAGCAACAGTGTTACCATATCATTCAAATGCTTTAACAAGTTGTGCTGACATGAGTAGCCAATTAGTCACAATTGATTACATTTTAAAGTCATATACGAAGCGCAAATACTTTTATATTATTGAAAATTGTTAAAGATCCTTGGATTTTTAGACTGTTTGTCAGAAAAAAAAAGTTAACTGAACCGCAGCCACAAACTGTTCTGCCTGCTGTCCTCTGGCAGATGGCACCGCAGCATCCGGTCCCACACCACCAGGCTCAGGGATCGCTTCATCCCACAACCGTAAGACCATTGAACTCTTAACCTCAGGAGCGTGTCACTGAACACTTTACTTCTGCACTGATACACATAACATTTGTTTACATATCCATATATATATTTATTACTACTGCCTACTTACTACAAGCTGTTAAGCACCACAACCATAAATATATTTTCTACCAGAGTATTATCTTATATTCTATCATATATATATATATTATTCCTGTATTTGAACTGCACTAGTTTATTTATGTCTAAGATTCTAAGTTTTAGTCTATGTGTTATTTCTTAGACTCTTATTCTATTTTTTCTTATTTTTACTTTGACTTGAGTGTTTCTCCTCAACATATTGTTTGATCATTGTTGGAGGGAGGCTGGGATTCAAAGCTTTGCTGTAAATACTGTGCATATGACAAATAAAGAACTTGAATATGTCATCTTGAGCTCTGGGAAATTTGGATGAATATTTTCTGGCACTCATACACTAAACTAATAAAGAAATCAATAACAGAAATAACTGTTAGTTGAAGCAGAAGTAAAGTCATTTCTACACCAACAGCTCTTATCACCATCTGAAAAAGATGCAACTCTTTGAATCCAGACTTTGAAACCAGGACAGCTGTAGTTATCCTCCTAAGTCTAATAAAATGTTAATTTTGGCATCAAAATGCACCAAAATCTAATCAGATCTTCTACACTGTTGGCAATAATATCCTTCAGTAGTATAGTACTGTACTGCAGTACTGTTCTGGTAAGTTTCCATCATGACTTGTTGAGAAACTGTGTCCAAAATATTTGTAAACACACAGACAACTAGTCTGGGAGCACTATCCCACAGTTTTTGTGTCATTATTTGTCTGGAAATCAATACATCAATACATCAATACATTTATTTGAGACAGGCTTGAAGTAAATGAGGCTTTAATTGATGGGCAGTTATCTTCCTCACTCAGACATCAACACAAACACTTTTCATACCTGATTTGGAAAGAAAGCACTTGCTGTGCTGTTATTAGTTTCCAACTGGATCAACATGAAGGCTCGTCTGGAGATGCTGATTTTCACCTAATCTAACCACCAGATCTGCTTCTAAATATTGCAAGATTGAGGCAAAAAAATGGGCCATGCAGTTGCTGAATCATCATGCGTTTTGTATGTAAAATGCCTTGTTTGAACAGTTGGGGTTAAACAGTTTTTTAAACAAGGTCCTGCTGTTGGACAGAACGGATAGAGCTGCTATACCAGGAAAAAAAAAAAAACTCACTAATCTATTGAAAAACTTAATTTCCTTATGGTGTCACTAACTGCTGTGGTACATGTGCGACTCTGAATATCTCATGCAGGTAAAAAATCCAACATATTTCCGCACACATCAGCCAAAATCCTGATTTACACCTGCGCTCCTTCTGCTGCTCCTGCATATAAAAGGCGACACAGACGCCTTGCTGCACTCGGCTTGCGCGTTTTACCAGAAAAACTGAAGCTGCAGTTTAGGAAAAAAAGGCGACAACAACGGGACCACGTGACCCGCCTCTACTCCGCGGACCCCGCACGCGAGCACCTGCGTTTGTTTGTTTGTTTGTGTCAAGCTACTCGGAATGACGTCACCACTTCCGGTTTCGAAATTCAAACTAAAACGACTCGCAACGCATGTGATGTTTTGCAGCAGAGCGAGTAACCACCCCGACACTGGCGAATACCTCGGCTGGGGTCACGCGTCGTTAGAGACATATTCTGATGCATTTTCCAAAACAATAATGTACTCCTGTGTACTTGTTGTGCCACATTGATAACTTTACTCTGAAGGCCACACGGAAGCCACTTCCGGTGTTTCCGAGCCAGCCCGTTAGCGGCCGAGCTAACGCGGTGTCCGTGTCCGCGGGGCTCGGGCGCTCACTCACCGAGCCAGAGGAGCAGCGCAGCGAGCAGTCTGCAGCCGCTCACGGCGTCGCGACGTGACATGGTCCCCGGTGGCTGCGGGTTTTCCTCTCCACCGTCTTTTCACGGCGAAGTGGAGAAACTGGCTCGCTGCATTCCTGCACTGGCAGAACTCTTGTTGCTGTGTGTGTGTGTGTGTGTGTGTGTGAGACTGTAGCAGCTGCAGCGACCTCTGGTGGACACCAGAATAACACCGTGTCCTTGTCTCTGTGACATAGATAAAAACACACAGGAGACTCTGATTATCATGTGTTTACGTGGACCATAATTTACACAAGTTTCTTTATGCTTCCACCACATTTCAAACAGAAATATTGTCTTTATTCGTCATATGCAACAATTCCAGTGAAGCAGTAGAATATAATAGTCTGGTTGCAGGTGTAGAGTAATGGTAAAATGAATAAACTGTAATGTAAAATAAATATACTATGTGTGCTGTGCGGGTATAAACAGTTGTAATGAATAAGTATACGATGATGTGAACAGGTAGTGTAAAGGTAAAGTGTGTCAGTTTAAAGTAAAGTGTCCTACACTACAGGTCTCTGACAGCTAGTTAACTGGAAGGTAATGATTCTACGTACAAATAGGATTATATTGAACTGATAAACCCTTAATTCAGTAAAACGGTGTCAGAAGAAATCCCAGTGCAGTCGACCTGTAACACTAATCATTCACTGTACCTACAAAATCTAAATTATACTTTGTAGTTTGAGTACAGTGTTAACATGTACATATCATCAGTGTCAAATATAAATTTAAAGCACACTGTCATATCCACCTACCTCATGTATATAAAGTAACCTGTTACATTAATAATATCATACTTATTCCAGCATCTTTGCACTCTGGACTAATGTCTTCTTGTTTACAGGTGTTTTTTATATACCTTTTATATATATATGTTTATCTGTACACAGTAGTTTGTGTACATGTTTATGTTTACCTTTGTTCAGCTTTTTTTTTTACCTTGTTTTTAGCTGAATGTTTATTCTGTCTATTGATGCCTAGTTGTATGAGATTTCAATCTTATCTTTCATGGGAATTTACACAACTAGATAATGATAATCAGCCTACGTGCCTTCAGGCTTAAGTAACCTCCCTGTTCTGATCCGAGACCAGCTAAGAATCTGAAGAGCCTTCAAATCTCTATCTGCCCTCAACAGGTAGTCAGAGGTTACTTACACAGGACATAGGTAATACAGACATGAAGATAAATTGAACTTTATGAGTTTACAAAGGTTGTTTTTATGAAGAAGGAGAAGATATCGCTTTAGATTGTACACTCGTTTGTGATAGTATCTCTGCCTGGCATGTGCACTACCGAGCAAACCATCATCATTTATTGTTGTCAACCTCAACAGGTATTGTTTACAGTCTTATATGAGGGAGAGGTATTCATAAAAGGAGGCTGAAAGCATGTTTTCTGTGTAGGCCATGCAGACTGGTGGCGACGTCCAGAACAAATGAGTCACAAACAGTCTCCTGACCACAGAGTCTAAACATGGACCTCTTGGCCACAAAAATTAAACAGGCTGGTTCTGCTGTGAAACCACAGTTGTGAGTGTCCACATTTTTTGTGGGGATGAAGTGAACTGAACAGAAAAGTAATCCAAATATGACAGCTGTATTTTATAGCAGCTTGAAAGTGTACATGTAGAGGGACACTCTAACACAATGGGTAAATTGTCACTTTATCAAACAGTTATAGACGGCAGTAAAACCAGAGCTATATGTGATCTAGGAATCTGTTTTCTATTCTGTCTGGTATGTAATTTGCTGAAGAAAGTCATTGTATATTCATGTATTCAACTAGAGGAAAACAAGGTCTGGGCAAACCTTGTGTATGAATAAAACCTCAGATCAGAAATCACATTAATGGTGTCTCTCAGGTGACTCATAAGTTTCAAATGAGGAGGCTGTACTTTTCCTTCTCAGTTCAGGAGTTTGCCTGCTGTTATTTCCAAGTACAAGGCCAAATTCTCCTTTCAAATGTTTTCCTATAAAGTCGTACATTCCAGCGTCATTAGTCTTTTTGTCTCAACAAAACATTTTTTTCCATTTGTTTGACTATCTTATTTATTATTTGTAGCCTATATTAATTGTTTTAATATTATTAATAGTTTATAATTAAAATGTACTTATTTGCATTCTTAACCTAATTATGTATGCATGTAATTGTGTAAGGAAGAGCAAACCAGGCCTGACAGGAACTTTGAGCAGCTGTCAGCAGCATAAAGTCCTGAAGTATCTTCAGGAGAGCTGTGGCCTGTCAAGTATAATGATACAGGAAGTAAATACAATTGCCTTCAGAATAAAAGCAGTGGTTGAAGAACGACATTAAGAGGAAACATTAAATATCTGAGCCATCACCCATATGTGTTTTTATTCATAAACCAAATCAATTAAGTAGATGATGTGTTACATCTTGAAAGCATAATTATCTTTGAATTTAGAAAACATTTCCACTACCAGGCTCTTTATCTTCACTTTTGTGATTTGTTATTGTTACTGTTATTTTCTCAGTCAATCAATTGTTTGGTTATCAGTGCAACAGTTAAAAATCCTAAAAATATTCAGTTTACCGTGAATTAAATTGTCTTTCAATTGACTGATCTACTTCCAAAAGATGAATTAACTACTCACATCATATCAGGACTATTTCATGCATTTTACATCCACAATGACTTACATCAGACAAACGCAGCACGTGTTTCTACTTGATAAATCACCTCAAGATAAACCAACGAAACACAACCACGTAAACTATTCCTAGTGCGGGGACCGGAAGTCTCACCGTGTACACGCACGTAACTTGACAGTGGCCGGACTTTATTTAAAGCTGCGGACTCGAGTCGGGCGGAACAAACAGCGGCAGCCACGACGATAAACAAAGGGTCCCTCAGCAGGATGAGAGTGACGGAAGTAGAAGAGTTCCTGAGAAACCCCCCGGCCGGTTTCTCCGTGGAGGCTCTCGGCCCGGGGTACCGGGTCCACAGCGACCCGGAGAAGAGCCTGCTGCTGCTGGATGACTTTGACTCCTGCAGAGGGAAAGTAGTTTTCCAGAACTCGCTGGGAAGGTGAGGAAAAAACACACAGACAGAAACACACATGTAACCTATTGCACACAGCAGCCTATACAAAAATAAATAAATAAATAATAATAATCAAAAGGTGATTTGTTTATCACAACAGGAAAGTTAAAATGCAAAATCTATGGGAGTACACCAGCGTGAGAAAGAGTCTGCTGTCCAAGAGGATCTACCTGCTGGTGTCTGCCTGCCAAGGGAAGCTTTCAGCGGCCAGCAGAAAGGCAGCCAGTAAAGCCGGAGGTAACTTACACTGTCCCCTCATGTGACCACAGGGCTGCAGCCTGACTTAGCTGCATTCAAATAATTACACGGTTAAAAAAAAAAAAAAAAAAAAAAAAAAAAGATCCTCAAATGCACCACTGGCACCCAAGTGTGTAGGCTGCCCTACAGCTCAGAGTGCAGTCGTGCAGCGTGGTGGCATGGGTGACTCATGCTGGCTTCCAAACTTGGTACTTTTTGCAATGGGTGGGGTAGAGAAAATTAAAATGGCAGCAGATGACGACATGTTATGCTGCACTCTCTCTCCTTTCGGTCCGCTTCCCTGTTTTCCTTTATGAATCATTTTATCTTTGTCCCTCAGTGCTGCAGCAGTACGTGGTGTCCATCGACGGCAACGATCCTTTCATCAGGTGGCAGATGGAGAGAGGCCTGGACTGGACCATCTCCTCTGTTGTGGGGGAAAGCTACACGGTGGATGTAAGCAGGTCTTTGTGGTTACTCTTATGGTTGTTGAGTACATTCCAGGGGTTATTGTATTTTTGGATTATTTGTCGATTGAGTGACTTTGCCTCATATCAGATCGACCTGACTGAACTACTGGAGAGCTGGGCAGCAAAAAACATCCACACCGTAACTGACGAGCTAATACGAGTCAAACCTGTGTGGATTGACGCCTCTTTCATCCTCAAATACCATTCTGATGCCCTCTTTGACTTTCCACACTGGTTTGGCTTCAGCAAAAGAACATTTAAGGTCAGTGCCTCGTATTCTTGTTATTGCAAGTTAATAGCAATCTTAACATTTTCTGTATTTGTCAGTGTGGCACTAATCTAACTCTTCCGCTCTTCTCATATCTGTTACCATTAAAGCTGAGACTGACATGAGCCAGCAGTGGATGAAGAGAAAGGCAAAATCGAGTTAATCCGCTCAGTGTTTGATGGGAGTCTGCTGCTGGGTCTTCTTCCACAAGAAAGTTTCTTGATCAACAAATGGCTGTGCCTGCTGGGTGAAGGACCAGCCGATACCTCTTGGGACTTATAAACGCTGTTGGGTCCAGATATTTCTTCTGTTCAGTGGGTAGAGACCACTGACAAGGACTGACAAGGAAATTATAAATGCCATGAACATTATTTAGGCTCTTTATTATTATTATTATTATTATTATTATTATTATTATTATTATTATTAAGGTGTTTGTTTGCTTGATATAGAACTGATGTAGGAGGGGTTGAATTGATCAGCTGTGCTGCTGCAGAATCAAAGATGTGTAGACTTTTGTACTAAAGAATCAACATTTGTTTATGAGACGTCTTTATTTTTTACTAAACTCAAAAACAATAAAAGCTCTTTAAAAAAAAAAACAGTACAAAGTTTGAATTCTGTATAATGCAGTTCTCATCAGTTAAAAGATAAAGGTGGAGAAGTGTTGTTGCCATTAGGTCATACACTGAACTAAGGGATGAGGAGAAGAGCAGATGCAGCGTTGGTGATGGTTTCCACATATTCTCCATAGTCGCTGCCATAGTAGCGCATCAGCAGGTGGCTGAAGATGCCCACAATGCACATCAGGACCAGGAAGAAGATGATGCGTTTTCCAAACAGGTAGCCTGGGGTGCTTCAATGAAATTTGAAGAATATTAGTTTCAGTAAGTAGGTAGTATTAGTTAGACTATGCTGCTCAACACACACAGAACACACTGAAGGTCTCTTGTGTTCATTTACCTTTGAGAGGTTTGTCCCATGTATCCAACAAAGTACTTCTGTCTGACTACAAGATAGATGATCCCAGCAAAGGCAGCCGGAGCTGATGACAGAAACAGAAATAAAAACTGAGTGCTGTATATCATCTCTATATGGTTCCATAACACACTATGTGGCCTAAAGTATATGGACGCCCTTGTGTACTTTTAGTCTGGGGCTGTGTTTCATGGTTTGGGCTAGGCCCCTTTTTCCCAGTTATGGAAGTCTTAATGATACAGCATACAAATATATTTCAGACAATGCTCTGCTTCTATTATGTGATCATGTGACCCACACAGAATGTAGTCTTATTTGTGTTTGTGTGTTTATCTTATCTTGATGATTAGTTGTGAGTAAACTGTGCAGTGTAGCCCACAAAACTAGCATGTACATTTTGACTGACTTCCTGGAAAATCCACCTCCTGCTTTAGACAGTCTAGAAACTGTTAAAGACTCCCTGTAAGTTGTTTGGTAGTGTGTTGTATGTGTTATTTTATTGTGTTTTGACATGGTTACCAGTAAAACTCTCATGCAGTGATCAGTTTGCATTCCTTTGCTAGTAGAAAATTAACTTAAAGTTGGCATCGAAAGGTGGATTAAACATTTATTTACATAAGTTCAAAGGTCCGCTGCTGATAAACTGTAGTGTATAAAAGGTTAACAGTACTAAAAAAATATGAAAAAATAAAATATGAATTTTGCATGGAAATATGTAGATTAAATGTACAGTATTATTCTGTCAATTGTATTAGCCCATTCCGAGTTAATTATGTATTGGGCTTAAAGGGATAGTTCTGAATTTTTGAAGTGCTGTTGTATGAGGTACACTACCCATCTTCGGCGCGCCCTTAGTTTGGAGAAACAGGCAGCTGTACCCCGACCACATTTAAACTCACATTGATTTTTTTAGCTGGGCCTTTTTTTTAAAGAGGTTAAAATACGTTTTGCTGATGAACCTGTCCACAGCAGTACATTGCTTAGCATCCGTTCCCTAAAGCTGTGTACTTCTCCAAATTACGGGGTGCGCTGACCACCATCTAGCCTGCTGTATGTAATACACTGACTATGAATAAGTACCCTATACAACCCCACTTAAAATAGGAACTATCCCTTTAAGAGGGTTTAAATAGTTGTTAAAAGTTGCAGATGAAATACAATGAAACAGTGAATTTGAACACGAATATATTATGTCAATAAATTCTTATAAGAGCAACCTGTCTAATAACAGGAAATGCTTGTCTCATCATTTCTCCTGTAAATCAAAACATTTGTGGGCCTATTTGATTGCTTGCCCTGCCATGTGGGTTGGGAAGGGGCCTTTTTCTGTTGTGGCTGAGTGTGGGAGGAAATCCCTGCAGCCAGGTTTCAAAATTTTGTGAAAATCATTCTCTGAAGAGAGGAGACTGTTAAAGCGGCATGTTAACACCCATGGCTTTGGAATGAGATGTTTAACAATCACATACTGTATGGTTGTAATGTTCTATGTACCTTTGGCCATATAATGTAAATGTTACTAATATGACTATAGGTGCTGTTCTGGATTTGCTGCTTCTCAAACGTAGGTGAAGAAGTAATCTACTTCTATTAGTTTACTCTGTGTGGGTTGTACAGCACAAAACAGTGACATGACCCATTTACAGCAACTGATTAATAATTACCTTGACTGAGACAAAGACCGGCACACCACATCACTGCTAGGAAAGTGGGATAAGCATCCATGCAGTTTCGGCTGGAAGAAGTGCAAACAAGAAGTGCCATTAGCACATTTAAAGGAAGTCACCTGCAATAAGAAACTATGAAGCAATCTGCAATCTGTCACAGACAGTGTGGTGACTGGTACTGAGCAGATTTCCTACGGCTGTTTGGAAATGGTTTAATGCTGAAGAGCAGAGGCAGCTGTGAAAAAAAAACAACCTAGGGATAAAACAGAGCATGAGCTACAAAACCCAGTGCGGCTTTCTGAGTGTTGGAGGAACAAAGTTGGAATGGGAAGCCAGGAAAAACTGAGCCCACTCTCAGAGTCAGCATGAAGTGGCTGTTGCAATAAATTGCAATAATCAGTACAGTATGTTGCACAAAGTCGTGTCCCTCAAGCCTTTTCCAATCAGACTCGTGTCAGGGGAGTAACCCAAAAAACACCATACTTCAGAACAGTGGTCCTCAACCTGTTGGTCAAGGGCCTACAAGGGGTCCCAAGATAAAAGCTGAAGGGGTCACAAGCTGATTTCTTACACAAAACTCTTGATACCTCTAAAACGCCAAATCTCCCAACTCATGTCCACACTAAGGCCATAACCTGGGTCACATGTAGACTTTGCTTCATTTCATGGGTTCACAATAAATCACTGGTTTAGATGATTTCTGGTACAATGTCCAAAACTTTCCCAACTTCATATCACTTACTATCACATATATTGTATTCTAAACGCAATTAAATGCATTACTCTGAACTGGAAATGTAAAAAAGTGTAATGAATGACAGATATTACAAAGGCGGGTCATTTTTCAACTGTCACCAACTGTTTGCATCACATGTTAGATTTCTTTTTGAAATCCTTTCATTACCTACAAGACAGGATGTGGCTCAGATATTTCCTTTTAAAAACAGGAAGTGCATTATTGCACATGGACTCATTGAGTGACTAAGCTTTAGCCTCGTTGTCAAAACATCTAAGTGATAAAGTGTGTACAGCATGAAGCATTATTATCTGATGTGCTGCAACTTCTTATTCTGTTATAGATAACAGAATTTGGTAACTATTTTTTCTAATTAACCGATTAATAGCATTAAAAATGTCTGAAAAGGTGTTGAAAATCACAATTTAAAGCAGTTTTCATCAATCAATTAACAAAATAATTAAAAACTTATTGAGTAATTGTTGAAATGAGGAATCGGAGTAGTCAGGTAAATCTACTCTTGAGTTTGCCAATGTTTATGTGCCAAGTGGTTTTGTAATAAGTGAAAACATTTTTTTAACACTTGGTTGATTGAAATTTGAAACAGTTTGAAATGTCCGCAGTCCACAGATTCCAAATAACTCAATTAACTTAAACAGGACACTACAAATGATGATGAGTCACCTTACTGAGATGATGGAAGAATAAATGGTTATTGTAAATGGGTAATGTCGATTTCCCAGCAAGGATTCAAATGAGCTACACCAGCTGTTTTCCACTATCTGGGAGTGTTCAGGCAAATGAGGACTGCCTGTCAATGGGAGTAATCATTGGGGGAAATGTAAAACCAAACGGAAAGTTTTTGAGGGCTATAGTAGGAAACAAAAATAGCATAAATTAATTTATTGTTTCACCGTCTTACATTAGATTATCAGAGGAACTGAATATTGAGGAAATTTCACTTACTTGGCACAAGAAACTCGTTCAAAAGCAGATGTGTGGGCATTTTTACCGTTGCCTTCCTTCTCTACCTTCTGGGCAAAGAATGCTTAAAACACAAAGATCATTTATGTCATCACAACATCATTTTACTCAATTTCTTTAGAGTTTAAAAAACTACGATTGGCTGTTATTTGTAACAAAAGATGCTTCTTGCTTTCTCTCACCGTTCTGAAGTACGCTGATGAGGGTGACGATGACCAGGAGGTAAATGTTTTCCACCACTTTGATGGAGTGCATGGTGACTGTGCGAGCTGTCGGAGCAGGTGGATGGAGAGGCTGAGGGAGACGTCCAGAAGTGTGTCTGCACAGCCAGTTGCTGAGCATAGACCTGATCTGACCCCCTTATCTCATCATGTACTGCCCCTTCCCACCTCCATCCCACACGCACACTTGTTTGTTGCTTCCCCTTTATGCAAATTATGCTCTGGCTTTACACAAAGAGGGGCAAATAAGCTGCCTGCTATTTCCTCTGTGTGTGTGACATGCACATACAAATGAAAATAACATCATTGTGATTGTATATTTGGCATTCTTTGATGGGTCTTTATAGAATATTTCAAAGATATAGAAAGAAATCAGTTAACATTATTTATATGACAGGACGTACTAGACAAGTTCAAATATCAATAGGTCTTTTACACAGCAGACATTTTGACACAGCAGACTGGCTTATTCTGACTTGGCCTACCTACAGTCAAACAGCACCTGCATGTGCTTTTGAATGGTAATGCAGCTTGGTCTCTGCTTTTCTTTTTGTATGGCTTTATGGTAATTCCTCCACAATTTAATCAAATTTCATGTTGTACACATAGGAAGCTGTATAAAATGATATTTTCTTATTGAAGGAATGAATATCCTTAAAGCCACAACCCTGTCCCCAAACTGTTACAGTGTTCAGGTATAATCAATTAGGAATTTGGAACATTTTGTAAAGATATTATAAAGTGATTAATCAAATAGGCCAGTTATCTATGAAATAAATAAAGGAAAAGGGCAATTAAATAAATAAATAGTTTATCAGTTTAGTCAGTTTTATTAAAATGCAATGGAAATGTCTTTCATAAATTTATGATGGTCTTTAATTTGATAAATGGATTCATTAATCATAATTAAACACTGTAAAAGTCTATGGGAATTACTTTGGCATACTTACAAATAAAAATGAGGAGAAATACTGTGGCTAACCGAGGAGCCTTTGTACAGTATTTAAGGCACTCGGACATCCAGCAACAAGGCAAACTTTATTTATTATTATCAAAGAGGGAAACGTAAGCTCAAACTCTGAGTCTATCCATTGCTACATAAAACTACACACAACTTAGAGAACAACAAACAAAAATGTACTATGAGACTCTCTGCAAGCGTGTCCCATATGGTCTAGCGGTTAGGATTCCTGGTTTTCACCCAGGCGGCCCGGGTTCGACTCCCGGTATGGGAACTACTCTTTTAACCCCTGAACTCATCTGATGTAGCCAACGTAATTTAAATATATCTGTAACTTTTTCTATATGCGTAACAAACAATTAGTAGCTCGATGTATCACACTGGTGGCCACGTTCATATTAGGGCCACTAGATGGCTCGTACACGCCTGCATAGAAAGATTGGACTAATTTATATATTTTGTTGTATATTATACTATAGGCTTCTCATTATTTATTATATATTATTCTATACAATATCATATTATATTTGATATGATATATTGCTGTGCTGTAGTTAAACTATATTACATTTCACCAAACTGTCTTAAATACATTATCATTATATATTCGTCTGGAGTTCTCTGTTGACATATACTACACTTGCTGACTGCTGCTATTCATCACACCACTGTCACTTTACCTCATAACTTTGTCTTTAATTGCTCCCGTATAGTTTCTATTTTTACATGTATTCTTATTTTAGTCTTATATACACCTCTATTTTTTTTATAAACTTCCTCCATTTATTTGTACTTATATCTACCATTTTCCTGCCGCAACAACCAATATTCCCCTCTCAATAGGGGCTTATCTTATTAGTTTATCTATGAGGGCAGTATGGATTACCTTCACAAGATTATATCATTTTTACAGGTACAATACATAATCAGGAACAGTTTTGCACTGGAGCCAAAAAAAGGTGGTTCCATCTCCACCTTTTAACTTTTAAGAATTGTTAAAAATGTGTAAGATGGAAAATTGTGACCCACAAATAACCAGGTACTTGAATTACTTTCAACATGTATTCACAGGGACTTTAATATTTGAAAAATAATACTGAAAATCTAAGTATTTTTAAACATCAGCACAACCTTTTCCTTAAATTTCATAATAATTCTGACATTTTAATAAAGCATTTATTAAATGACAAAGAAAAAGGGCAAACAGCTTTGACTGTAAACATGATGGCTTCATACAACCCAGAAATATACAATATGTACACTACAATCTGTCAAACTCGCAGAAAAAGTTCTATCCATGATTCAACACACTGTATCCAAGACTTAACATACATACAAACTTAAATAACTTCTGAATTAATAGCAACATAAATACACAAAGATTTAACACATTTTGATCTTGCAAATTGCGTCTTCATGTGCAACAGGATGCCTGGGACTGTAGATTGTTAAAACCAGTCAATTTTGCATACATTTCATGACACCAAGCCAGGGTTCATGTTATCTGTGCTTGGAGTTTGCAGACAACAGCTTAAACAAAATATTCAAGTGCACTGAGTGCCTCCGTCTCCATCTCAGTCGGTCTCTCAGCCACAGCCTGTGAGAGGAAGTCATCCAGGAAGTTTTCAGTGTTGGGCTCGTTCAGGCCAGTGTTCATTTGTGACGCTGCGCCAACAGCATTGACCCCATTGTCCCACTGGTTTACCCCATCTTGCCCATTGGCAAGCATCTCGAGGAAGCCGGTGCTGTCCGGTGAAAGGTTGCTGGCCGTCGTTGCTGGTGAGAGCAGATCTGAGAGGAAGTCGTCGCAGATGGAGCCCTCATAGGTGCTGGAGGTAACCGTGTTGGGGGAGCACAAGGCAGTGCTGTCCGGCCGGAGGATGCCCGCCCCCTGATGACCCAACTTTTTATTCAGCTCAGCGAGCCTCTTCTTCTTTGCCTTCAGTTTCTTCATCAGCTTGTACCTGAGGGCTTCAGTGTTGTTGAGACCCGGAGGAACCTTCGAGGACTGGCTGCTGTGTTTCTTTGAGGAGGATATTTCAGGGAGCCTCTTTGCTACAGGTACAGGAAGCGATGACACCACTGTGGTGTTTGTTAGTGACTCCTTGTGGTTAGAAGTTATAGTTTGAAAGGGCTTTGATAGGCCATTGAGAAGAGCAGGGGGTGGGAACGGACTCGGGGTGTTTGAGCTCTTGGCACCGAATGCACCGTACATTTCTGCAGCTTTTAGTGGGAGACCGTCACTCTCCTCTGTCTTGAGCTGTGGTTTAGGGAGGAGCCCTCCAGTAATGTGCTGTCTTCTCACCAAGTTTGGGGTAGAGTGAGTGGGCGGGGTGGGCTTTACTTGTGTGACGGATGTGGGGGGAAGTTTAGCAATCGACTTGTGAACTTGGTGTAGTGGGTGTTTGCTGAGCAGGAAGGACCAGCGGGCATTCTGATCTAGTGTTGGCGGCATTGTGGGACTTTTCTGACTATTGGGCTGGGGCGGGGTGTCGGTGGAAGACACGGGGGACGCTTGCTGTGTAGTTTCAACAGGTGGTGGGTTACCCTGAGCAGGAGCAGCCACGGGTTTGTCACCGATTACTTTGGTGGGCTCAGAAGGTGCAGGTGGTGAAATGTGTGGAGCTGCTTTGGACAAGGCGGCCTTTTTAACCGTTTGTCTGCTGGCGGGTTTGCCTCTGCCAGTTCCTCTCACTCCCCCGCGTCCTCTCCTGGCACCAGGCACAAATGTAGGATCGCTGGACGAGCCCTCCTCGGACTCGGATGAGTTGGAGGTGGTGCGGAGCTCAGCGTCGGGGCTGTGAGACATTTCACTACCCATTACAGCGGAGGAGCTATCCGGCGTAGAGTCAAGTATTTCATTACTGTTGGGAACACTCAAGTCCAGAGTTTTTCCATTGTCATTTGAAGGCTGCATTTCTGCATCAGCTTTTAATTCCACCAGTGTGAGTGTAATGATGTCATTATGGGTGAGGCCCTCAAAGGTGTCGAGCAGTGTTGTGGAACCTATCGATGTATCGACGCCGGCTGTAACCGTCGTGTCCATGACGATGCTGCTGTCTTCGGACACTGACAGTGCACAGACGATGTCCGTGTCGTTGTGAGACATGAGAAGAGACTGATCAGGAGTGCACGCCAACAGTTCATCTGCTATTGAGTCTTTGTCACTTAGACTGGGGTTCATCTCATTTTTAGATGGGGGAGATTCAGCAAATGTGCTGGAGGGAGAACAGGCACGAGGCTCTTTATCCTCCTCCACCTCCCAGAAGACAACGTGCATCTCCCGAGCCGGGACCGGGAGCTTTTGATGGGTCTTACACTGTGGGTGTTTCAAGTCGTCATACTCCCGCCATGATCCTGTAAAGAAAAGGAACGAAAACACAAGGTTACAACAAAAAACACAGCGTGTGCAGCACAGATGTTGTGTGTTATGATTAGATTCTGATGTGGAACTACAAAGCCATGGATGATCAATTATCGATTCACCCATAATGATCACCTACTTTTTAATTTATTTGAGAAATGCATAGTAATAATACCAACTTTCTTTAACAAAGAAAATGCCTCACTGAGACTAATAATCTCTTAGGAGCATCTTAACCAAGACAGCAGACGCACATACAAAAAAACATGAAAATTGCAGTTACATAATGCAGACTAATAATAAAATAGACAAACTGTGGAAAGAAATCAAATATTGGTAAAACCTTAGCTGACAACCACAAATTATTTATAAATGACAATGAAACAGGCCCTGAATGGAGTCTTCTGTACTTTAACACTGCATGAATTGTCCAGCAGAATGTGCTGTTGGCAAATTACAATGTAGAGCAATAAAAAATATCAACCTTCATGTGACTCAACTATGAGCTCAAGCGTGGTTTCACACCCAATGCAAATGTAGCTCACCAAATAAAGAGAAGCAAAAACAGTTCTCTGACATCTGACTTAAGTTATTCATGTAAAAATACTGCAACAAATCCTCTCAGGACGTAGGAAGAAAGTAACTCATTAAATATATTTTAAAATTGCTCTCTTGCCATTGCGAGCTAACCGATTGACCATTTTAGCAGAGGTAGCGGTAAAGATATTGTTTGCAGGTCATTTCAGTGAAAAAAGGTAATAAACCCATAATAAAAGCAGTCTTATAATACCTACCATCAGAATTACAAATCCAGGTGACAAAGTGCTTAAGTTGATGGTTGAACTGTATGACAGTGGTGACGGAGTAGCGTTTCCCCTTGAAGTTGAAGGTGTAGATTCGGACATCATTGTCAGGGAGCCCCTCTACAAAGTGCAGCTCAAACACTGGTGGCACGCTAAACAACACACAAAGCAAGAAATTTAAACGTAAATCTGTAACTCTGCGGACAGTTTAAGGGTTGAGTAATAATGAATTGCTAAATTTAATTCGCCACGGCGAACACCGACGGTCTATTTGAGACGGGGTGCTTTGGCTCAACATCTGTAGGCAGACAATTAAAGTTAATTAGTTAATGTGTGGTGTAGATTTGGAGGCACTGTGTCCTGTAGAGACGTTTTTTGTTATTCCGCTAACCTGCAGATTCTGGCTGGACTTGGCAATAAACCTTGTTTGTATCTTTATATGACAACTGTTGTGATCTGGAGACTATCCAATCCTTTGTTGATATTAATAAATTATTCCCTGTGCGTCAGAAAAACTATGTTATAATTATTTTCTAAGCGTAGGCGTAATTACTTTGCAAATGGTGGTCTGACTTGAAGCAAATTCGGACTAAAACCACCCTACTAAAACACAGGGGTCTTAATTTTCCAGTTGTACAGTTTGGTATATACACACACACACACACACACACACACACACACAGGTAAAGACAGTGATCTAACATCAATAATGAAATAATGAATTCCAAAACACGTTAAAAGTTAAATTTTTACCTCTCCAGCATCATAGTCCTCCTCTGATTCTTCTTGCAGCACACATTACACGGGGCCAAGTGGGCTGCATGAAGTGGGTGCCAATCAGGCAAGAGGTTTGTGAAGGTGGGGAGAGTTTTCATAACCCTGAAAAGTACAGCATGAAATACATTTAGGACTTTCATCAAAGATGAGAAAATTGAGCATGCCAATCAGGGAATAATGTTATTTTCCTTACAGTGTGGTGAAAGTTCACAATATGAATAAATATTACTTGTTGTATCTGGGATAGACATGTAATGACCACACGTTGAACTTGTATTATGTATTTGAATTAGTTATGGTATTTGTGATGACACTTAGTACAGAGCTTGCAGGAATAAGTGGTTTAGTAAGCATTTAATAATGTGGTGTGGTCAACTGTTCCTAATAGACAGAATTTAAATGTTATCTGCTTTTCCTTCCTTTAAAGACTAGAAATCCACCTCTGAAACCATCTGTCTCAGCCAATCAACCAACTCAATGCTGAAATGTTTAGCCCCTTAATCAATTGGTCGATTAACAGAAAGTAAAGGTAAATTATATTGATCGTTTAACAAGTAAACATTCTCTTGTTTCAGGTTCTTCAATCCGAGGATTTTCTTTTCTCTCTTTTTTTTTTAAATTATGTTTCTGAATTTAGTATCTTTTTGGGGAGCTTTTTGAAGACGTTACCTTGAGCTCTAGAAACTGTAATGGGCATTTTTCATTATTGTCTGGCATTTTATGGACTCAATGAATAGACGTAAAAAAAAAAATTGACAGAAGAATGAATTATGTGTATAATTCGTTAGCTGCAGCCTCCACACCACCACAACAGCTTAAGGTTTCTAAGTTTGTACTGTACAGCCATTATAGAACCACAGTTGACTTGTGGCAGCATAACTTTATATCATATTACCAACACATGACCATGTGTCGTTACCCTGAGGAGAATATTTCTACAACAAGAAAAAAAAAAACACTAGAGTGCAAGGCTTCTTCCTGCTGTTCTGTACAGGTTCCACTGGATGTACTGGACACGTTTTTCTCTCCATCAAACATGTCGCTAATTACCAAACCAAATGAACTGAGAGTTTGAAGCCATTACTAGAGATCCATCAACAATCCACTGTTCAGTCACTTGTGGATAAATGAGCCAAATGTGCTTAGGACGTTAAAGAAAAAAAAGCCTCCTATTACAAGGAATTTATACCAACTTGTCTTTAATGACTCATTACTTTATGTATTTCCTTTTTCTCTCTCTCCAAACAAACCTGAGGCAGAGTGGGACCTCATCTAACTGCTATAGTGAGCGCTGTATTTTGTCATGTATTTCACCACCTACCTTTCTTTGGTGGCAGTTTTGCATTCACTGCACTTGAACTCCCAGTGAAAGGTTGACTGGAAGAGGGGCTCCACCCAAGAGTCCATCGTCAGCAGAAGCGGCATGGCAAATACCGGAGTTTCCCGCTGACCTGAAAAGCAGACAAACATGCAGCAGTTAGAGCATCGTCACAGGTGCGGTTGCTGGCACACACTGTAGTCACGCTTCCAGGTAATTGTTAAGAATTTAATCTGTGGGGGAGATATGGGCTACATTTTAGAGGTCACACGTGTTTGCGCAAAATGAATGATATGTCCCCCGCACTATCCTCTGCCCATCTCTTTGTAGTTTCAGTATTCAAAGAGTGAGAACCAACAACCACTACACAAGCCTTCCCGCTTTCATATAACATTAAGATTGTAAGATTTGGCTGCAACAAGCCAAGCTAAATTCAAGGTTTGCATGTCCAAACCTGTCACTTTCTCTTATTATCAGATGATAGTGGTTGCTTTGAAATTCCAAGATTACCTCTTGCTTCGGATACTAAACAGGGATTCCAAATAGCTAAAGCACAATACCTCAAGGTAGAAAAACAAAAACCTTTAAAAAAAAAAAAAGGTAATTAAGCGCTTTAGCTGCTTGAAAATCTTTGGCGCTCCATTTACGTTGTGTATAAGCTATGTGATTACATTTTGGAGAAGCAACTTGCCAAAACAAGACCGACTACTCCATTAAATACCTCCCTTTTGTTTACCGTAATCTGTCTGGCAACAAAGGTGGCATTAGGCTATATGAAATCTAATATTCATGAACAAAAGGCTTGAGGGTCCATGGGAGCGTTGTGTTGTGTTTGAAAAGAATTTGCTCAGACATCTCTCCCTTGCTCACAGTAGCGTGGTGCAATTTGCATATTGTTCCTGATCTTACAATCGTTTCATATCAGGGCTGGTGGCTTCAGAAATACAGTTAAAAAAATGTTTCTCTTTATATTAACTTCTTTACATTTATCAACTTCTCTACAACTGTGTGGGACGGTCTGTTTTTTGCTTGTCCCACCTCAAAGGTAAAGTACATATTCAGGAAACTGAATCAAAAATACCTCAATCAAGTTTCCTCTCTTGCCTTTCTCGTCGTATATTATTAAAAAAATATTCTGAATAGGACAGTGCACGTTTGACACATATCCATTCAGAATGCACAACAGTGAAAACAGGCAGGGCCACTGCAGGTTCATAAAATGTTGATTAATGCGAAAACCTGCACCTACAGTTTGAAATTCTTGAATTGAATTTAGGTGCTGTGGGTCAATGGAAATAAACACTAAGAATGTCCAAAATTACTTTAATTTTTCATTCTGAATTCATTTTAGTCTGACTGATGCAGGGTATGTCATATATTTCTGAGCTTTTATCCCCCTATGAGCAAGGACGCAGACGGAGGGCTAGGCTGAAAACCAGAGGAGACAGGAACTTTGCTGTCAGAGCCCCGACACTTTGGAACAATCTGCCAGAGGACATCATGCTTGCAGAGTCAGTTCCCTGTTTTGTGTCACTCATTTTTATTTTTTTTTTAAAAAAGCTTTTACTGTGTGATTTATCTATTTACTTAATTTATTATTTAGAGTGTTTTATATTTACTGTTGTGAAGCACTCCGTTACCTGTATTGAAAAGTGCTACACAAATAAAGCTATTGTTGTTGTTAAAAATAATAATAATAATAATAATAATAATAATAATAATATAAGTCTTCTGTGACTGAGCTTACCCAGTTTGCAATGCAGCTTGGGCTGCAGTAGTTTGAAGATTGACATCCTGAGACACTGTAGGTCTGCATTGGCCCTTTGCAGCACATGATTTGGCACCCTCACAACGCCATCTAGACAGAAATAACTTCAGATAAGTGAACCGCACATAAAGGCATTGCATAATATATAAAAATTAAAACAAAATTCACCAGTAAATTAACTCAAAATGCTTCTTATACAATGGAATCTGTACATTTCCATTGAAACCAGTACTATATTTCAGATGGAAGTAAGAAATATGTGCTAGTCCAAAATATTTTCATTTCATGCAAATGTGTCACACTTAAAGGGTCAGTTCAACGAAAGGAAAAGAGAAACCCACTATATTTTCTCAGTTAACCCCTGTGGTATTTAGCAATGCAGATGGTTTCAGTTCAATGAGCCCAGGTTTTGATATGTTTTTCAAATGTAAGATTTCAATGTTTTTAACAGCATAAACAGAATTCCTCTCACCTCCATTATATTGAGATGGCAGAAGAAATCTCAGGGATGGATCTCACAAGGGGCCTATTCTTCAAACGTGGTTAAACTAATCCAGACTTTCATGACTCTCAGCTAATTTGGTTCTTTGAAAGTAGTTTGAGGATTGGTTTGTTGATTCTGGATGAAGTTATCCGTGCTCTTATTTTGAAATACAGTCTAAATGAGTAGAACTGGAACCCACGATCAGCAATCATTTCGACTGGCTGAGTGCTGATCATGTGATTGCAGTTATAAAGTGGGTGTGTTCGGAGGCTTCCCAGCAAGCACTGGGACAACAGTCATGAACAGAAGTTCCATGTTACGTGTGTTCCTGCTTTATTGTTACTAGTGTTATTTTGTTGTTTTCTACATCGTGCTCCACAATGTTCCCACTTTTTCCACACTTCTATAGCTGCCATCTTATTTGAGTGAACGTGGTGAGACAGTGAGTGCAGTGTTCAAGATATAAGCCTGTTTAATTGGATGGCCAAATTTCAACAAAAAGTGTTTGGTACTCAAAATAATTTACCTGTAGTTAATAAACCTACTCCAATTTGATTTAATTATTTTAATCCATGTGAATATAGTTGTATTTATGATGCAACTTGCCCATATCACAGATTCTACTGTTCAAAAAGACAAAATACCATCGTAATGTCACAGTCAAATGGTGTGTTTTCTGGTCTTTAACAGTGAGAAAGTTTAAATTGAGTTCCTGTATTTCTTTTTACGGCTGGTTCTTTTTTTAAGGGTCCTAATCTATTTTGTTGTGTATTTTGGGTATATAACTCTTCAATGTGAAAATCACAAATATTATAATACGTAAATTCATAATAACACCACCAGGGCACCTTCTCATCTAAAACCATCATCCTTCTAAGAAAAGTCATTTGTATCATCACTCTATGGTTTACCCTGAAACGTCTCTGTTAAAATTCAGCTAACTGTTAATAAGCTTGCACTTTCACAGGTTTGGGCTTCAGAACTTGTCGCTCAGGCTTGTGTCGAATCATCAACTGTCAAATCAAGTGAACCCAGCTATCCACATATGAAGAACAGGGCCCTGGGCAACTCAAACCAAAACAATCTGCACAGCTAGATACCACAAGAGATACAGAAAGTGAGAAAATATAGGTAAAGCAGCCTTTTAAGTGAGATTAGTAGTTTAGGATTAGTGTATTTTTACAAACAAAAACAATATGAAAAAGAGGAAATTAAATGTTACTAACTTTATGTTGATTGTAGATGCAATACCACAAAATAAAAATACCATACACTCATAAATCTGTTGAAATTACATTACATTACATTCACGGGTATACTGTAGATTTATCTGTTTAACTTACCTCTGCCGGTCTGTTGATGGACTTGGATGGTCCCACAAATGTCTTCATATCCTCTCATCAGCCGCCAGATAGACGACTGCTGAGGCTCATCTTTAGGTGTACATTTCCTCAGGCTCTTGCAGTTTACCAAAGCAACGAGCAGCGAGTCCAGCCAACACAAGTTGCTGCTGTTACTCCAGAAAAGCTGATCCGGAACAGGTACAAGCTCCTCTGACTCGGTTATCTTGGTAGAGGTCAAATCCTCCGTTCCTGACTTAATGCCTCCTATGTCCTTACATGTTGTGATGTCTGCAGGCAGTGAATCCTGGTGTCCAGCTGAGGCCGAGCATGTAGGAGGAACTAAACCATCTGGACAAGTGGCATTCTCTGGTTCCTCGTCCAGAACATCATCCTCATCTTGTAGTGAATTGCATCCTGTTGTCTCCACGAGTGGGGAGCCGCTGTGGTACCCATTTACATTTCCACCGTCTGTCGTGGGTGCTGCATGTTGGCCATTACTGACAATGTTTATAGCACCTTGCTCTGCTCGGCTGGCAAGTGAGTCAGCAACACGCCGTGGCCCAGGACAGTCAAGTTCACTTGGTCGCAGACGTTTATGTGCGGGTTTGATCAACTCTTCCTCTTCCAGTGCCAAGGCGTTTTTTCTTTTGCTCCCAACAGTGGGCTGCACGGGATCCAAGCTGGCCAAAACATCCTCCAAAGACCGGCTGACCAGAGGGAAAAGGCACTATGTGGGAATGGATACGGAAAGGTTAACATGGCAAATAGCAAAAGAGACATGTAACATGGCTGTTAAGTTGGAGGTGTCTCTGTGTGTGTGTGTGTGAGAGTTACCTCTGGGTTTGTGCAGAGGGTGATTGACTCCTGGAGGTTGATGCGGTACGAGCGCAGAGTATAGGTCAAGCCCTTTGAAGTACACCAGGGACAAATATCCAGTGAAGCAGCTCTTTCCTGAACCTTAAAACAAACAAGGTGGTATTAATAAAGAGACACAGAGCTCCACATACAAAGGATAAGTTGTTTCACTAATTCACATGTAAACCTAAGATATCAAACGGTTTTAAAGAACATGCACAGCTGGACAAAACTTACATATCATTTTGACTTTGTTTTTTTTAAACCAACTTCACTGCCATATTTCAGAGTCTCTGTCAGCTGCATTCATTATTGTTCCAATCACATTCAAGTACTTTTCTGTATACATGCATGCATTAGAGTAACACAAGAAAATTAGGAAGGTTTTACTTGATTTACCTTGCAGAAGTGGAGCATACGAGTAAGTACTGCTGAAAGTAACTATCAGGTTTCAATGTTTGCTTCTTTTTTTATTTGGGCTCAGATTTCTGCACATCAATATCAGTGTGAGTGACAGTTTAGTAAGGAACTATCAGTAGGTGTCAAGTACATGAAACTTACCTTTTGTTTCTCTCAAATAGAAACACTTATAATAAAAACATATTCCATGTAGTACAGAGTTTCTCATATAATTCCACAAATCATTATACGCTTAAATCCTACCAAAAACTTTCGCCTTTTACTACCAAAGATTTCCATTTGTGTGTTGTTTTTTTTTCTGTTAAATTTGGATTGGTACTGCCCAGGCACAGTATTTTTCAAATGTAATTCAGCTTTGCGCAAGTGACAACATTGAGAGGAAAACATGAGCTCTACTGACTTTTCCCAAATACCCCACCAGTGGTGAGGCCAAAGCCCCCAAACCAGTGTCTTCACCAGTCATTGGCAAACCACTGCTGCTCTTCTGGTCCATAGCTTTCCGGTGCCATTCGAAAAATATTACCATGTCACTGCAACCTGGCTCACCTCCGAAAGAGCTGAGGAGGAAAAATAAAGCACCCCGTGGGGCATGTTACTGAATGCCTACAAGTTATGAAGATACATGGAAGTGAAATCCACTTCAGAGTTGGACCACAAGGTGATATAGTGAGACAAGGGAAATTTGTCAAGCGAGATGTTTCTACATTGTTAATACAGTGATAAATATCCTTTTAATATCTCTGGTTATATTGCAGGCAATGTTGCAAAACAATAAGCAATATTGGTTTTACAGAATGTTTGCATCCATGTAATAAAAGACCGTAATCTGCCGGTTATTTCATTTACTGTATCAGTAAAAGTTCATTTAGAAAGAGCTAATCATATGAATTCCTGAGAAAAAAAATATATACATTATAAAATCATGTATATGATGATACAAGATTTTACTGGCACTGTCCACCCCTACTCCACATTTGTCTACAGTTTAGGTCCAAATGTATCTTAAGAGGTAATAAGATTACAAGGAGTATGTGTTGACTTACATTAACAGTTTTTGCCAATATCAATAATATGACAGTAAACAAACCAGGTCCGAAGCAGTTCACCTGTTCCTGTTGACAAAACTGGCCTAAAGGCAGATGTGTGCAGGCGCGCACACACACACGTGCGATCCAGCCACAGTATCTCTGCCACCTGTGCTGAAGCACAGCAGTCTAAGCATTTAACCATTAAAAAAAAAAAAAAAGGTTCGTAATACAGAAGAAAACGCTTTTGTGTTAGGATTAGCGTTACATGATTTATAGTGAAACACTGGCGCGCAAGGTCTGAATGTATAAACAGTAAATGTGATGAACACTCAGTGAAGCATCTCATCACGCTCAACTTTAACTCCACTTAGGAATAAAAATTATGTACGAAGATGCACAAAGCCTATTCCCATTAGCCAGCCGACTCGTTAAGGCTATAAAGACTAACTGTGAAACCGGTCAGACTTTCTGTCGAGATAAACCACGTTAACTAACGATCCCCATAAACTACTGAACTCGCAGCCACCTGGCGGCGAGCATGCTAGCGCCTTAGCCCGAAGCCGGTAATTCTCCTCAGTCGCTCCACAGTTTTATTTTCTGTTTCCGTGAATAAAAAATATACGTACCGACATCACATTCAAATTCTATTTGATAACGCGAGCTGATCGGGGACACCCATCCGCACAGGGAAGGTTTAATGAATCACTGCCCGCGGAGAGAGTCCATGTGCATCCCTCTTGCCCGTTCGTGCCAGAAACGTTCTTTTTCCGCTCGCCGGCGGTGGTGCAGCGGCCTTTGTCTTCCCCCAACACCCCCCCTGAGGAACAAAGGTTCCGCCGGCCCCCGCTCGGCAGTTCAGGTGAACTGCAGCAGCCTGGGCTCAAAGTTATTGTTCGTGGTGCTTTGGGTGGCACTGCCCAGTGAACCAGCACTAGTCGATGCGAGTACATGAACATGGTCGTGTTTAACGATGAGTTTAATCACGTTGTTTCTTAGCATTATAATTATTATTTATTTGTACTAGGCCAAAACAATTGTGGTTATATATATATATATATATATATATATATATATATATATATATATATATAATGGTTATTATGTTTTGCTTATTATTATATTATATTAGAATGGAAATATAAACCTTGGATACCATGTTTTTAAAAGTGAAATACATAAACTGCTTAGAAGTAGGCTATAAATATAAGATTTTCAACCTTTATTATTATCATTACTATTGTTAGTAGTAGCCTATGTTTGTTAGATTATAATTTACCCCATTTTAATAATGGCATTTCCCATTACAAGGCCTGACAGTTGTTTTAAACTGGTTTAGTCTGAGTTAATCAGAACCAGCAGAACGGATATATTTCAAACTGATGAACAGAAGAACAAGCAAACTTTCAGATTTGTGAAGATGTAATTGATTGATTGTCAAAATTGAAACTTTCTAGCCTAATTTTCTATTCTGATATTTCAGATAGGCTACACTTGCATAAGCAAGTCACCTGAGATACTTCTATTTTTTTTTTAATAAGGATGAATATTATTAATTTATTTGTTTTTGTACACCTACTGTATGTGACTTTTTGAGAAGGGGTGTGGTGTTGGTTGGATGGGGGTGGGACGGGGGATACATATGTCCCTCAGTCTGCTTCTTTAATACAGCCCAGCAATCGCACCTCCTGCTCTTGTAACCCCCAACCCACCCACACACACACACTCACACAGACACACGCTCACAACTCACAGACGTGCACGCACATATCTCCCTCCACCCAATCCCGCCTCTTACATGTGCCCTCCTCCCTTAAGCCCCTCCTGAATCTTCTGCTCTCCTGTCCTCTATTTTCCTCTTGATGACAAAATGA
Source organism: Lateolabrax maculatus (assembly GCA_031216445.1). Lineage (NCBI taxonomy): Eukaryota > Metazoa > Chordata > Actinopteri > Acropomatiformes > Lateolabracidae > Lateolabrax > Lateolabrax maculatus. Next base: position 11,462,207 of record CM062197.1, on the reverse strand, counting down.
ATTTGCATATTTTTCCCAGGGAGCACTCATTAGAATGCATAAACCGGCCGCCTCCTCGCCTCATGAGCAGGCTATAGCTTTCTGCTGTGGCATATCCTGATGCAAAATGAGACACAGACTGGCAGCATCACAGGCAGACATGTGGCCTGAGTCTGGGTTGTGATTGGCATTTGGAATCAGTTCACCCTTCCCATTTTTAATTCAAGGATAAGAATAAACTCTGTGTCAGCCATTTTTCTTTGTTTCTATATCAGCTGCTAAGTAGAAGCAAATTTATTAGATACCCATTTCCTCATAAACTGCATATAGACATAATTAATCATATATTAAGCGCATATAATCATAATATTGTCTTCAGTGGGCATATGACTACATTTTGCAAATCCTAATGAACATGGACATGTATTTATTTTAGCACCCCACACCCCACCATCATATTTAAACACACAGGCAAGCCTTTAGAGTCAGATAATTGCATTACCTCTACTTTGGGCAACGCAAGTCATCTTGAGGAGGGCCCCTTTCACAGTCTGGAATCATTGTCCCAGTTTTGTCTATGGTGGCCCCAGAGCTCAGGTCATAGTGTCAAAAAAATCCCTATTGTACCTACTACAAATTTGAATCTAAATAGAAACATATGTATGCACAATTTTGTAATAATACGCAAGTTATAACCCTTAATTATGTTCAATTATACTAGTGAACAGCGGACTTAGTGTCTGTATATGTTGCAGGTCAGAAGCTATCATAAAGACAAAAACAATAATTGAATAAATACTAATCTTTGCCTGAGAGTGGCCCTACAGCAAGGACACAGGGTCATCAAACTCATTACAGTAGGTTTCTTTGAATAGCATGAATGTGCACAAATGTCATGCCTACGTAACCTTTGTTTTCAAGATATGTTGTTGATCAGACAAACACACAATACACAATCACATGACGTCTGGACATTTCTTGACAGAGCTAATGAGCCGAACTCTTCAACTGTATAACAGCAGCAGAACAAACTGGGCATTACAGTGTTGTTGAACTTGTATCAGACACATATGGGAGGACAAAAGGGTGGAAAAACCTCAGGTGATATGATATATTTTACATTTTGTATGGCAATCTGTATGAAATTATTATTATAATTATTATATTAGTAATAGGAAGATATTGTTGGTATAAATAAAATCTAATTTATTAATCTGAACAAACACAACTTGCAATTTCATTTCAAAAAAATGTATGAGCTGCTTTAAAAGCGGTGATCTGTTTATATTATATGGCTGGCAACAGTGGGTGGCATTAATATGAATGGATACCTCACTGTTGTCTTTTTCCAATTTAGGTATATTATTTTAATAAACAATGTGTCTGGGGTTGGAAGTGAAAGGCCCACTGCTATCATACAGACCTGTTATATCTAAGGGACTTGCAATTAGCCGAAAAAAGTTTGAATACATCATTGCAAAACAACAGGCCTACAAGCAATTCTTCAGTCTCATTGTAAAAAAAAACACTTCCTGTAGACCTTAATTATTGCCAAACTCCTTCCTTGTAACTATAAGCTGCTTTATCAGTTAACTTTAACTTAAACTGAACAGTAGCTCTTTGATCTCCCTGGGTATGTGTTTTAATTGGGGATGAGCGCTCTATCATCTTTCAATCAGCCTCTGTATTATGAAGCCTATAAAAAATTAGGCAAAAAAAAAAAAAAAAATTGGGCTGGGAAAAATAAAAACAACTTATCTGGAGGCCTAGTATACATATTTAATGCATTTATCATAATTTGATGTTTGTTGCTACATTAGTGTCTTAATAGGGACTACAGGCTCATAGGTAAACAGCTATAGCACTGAATGAGCGCTTGAAAAAGTTATAAGTGTGTATAATTTTTAGACAGTGTAAGAAAACACTGTGTGGTATAGCGAGCGCGGTGGCTTTTTTTTTTAATAAAGGGCTTAAAATGAAAATCCCAGTTTCCACGGGCGGACCATTAATTGCATTGTTACTGCGTGATCATTACAACTCCCAAGGACCAAATCCCCCTTTAAAAGGTCACATCCAGCGCGCAACTACCCGGCTCGGGGCGCGTCCCACCCCCCCGGCATCCCCGCATGCATTTTTTGCCAAAGTCACAATTTGCAAATACGCTCGCGTGTATCGACGGCGAACGGACAACGGAGGCGGCTGGCGAGGCGGCGGGCGGCCCGTCCGGCGCGATCGGGCCCCCCTCGGGTACCCGCGGCCGCCCTCGCCCGCCCGGGCTCCGAGCGCCCCGCGCGTCGTCTCATTCACTTGGGCGCTCGCCTTACTGTACACTGCGCTCGACGTAGTGAATTCAATACTATGGCAAAACACACTACACTACTACCAGCTCCAGCATGCTCGCACCCGAATGTTTTCGTATCCACGCGCCTCGGAAAACTTGCGTGACGTTTCACAAAAGGCGGCCAACGGGAGGCCGTCTTCTATTAGGACAATGAAAAGCCCCCGACCAATCGGGGCCGCGCCAGCCCGGGCGCCGGCCAATGGCGTGCGAGCCCCGCCGAGAGTAATGTTAGAGAGCCGAAGACTGAAGACACTGCGTATCGCCCGTGCTCCCTCACACACACACAGCCATTGCAGAGCATTGAGAATCCAGCGATAGTCCCTAGGTAAGTATCACGGCACGGCAATGTGAAGTGTTCTTCGGCGGCGGAATTGACGGTAACATGTGCGGATGTGTCACTCGCGTGTCCGCCGGGCTCGAATGCGAAAAGGCGGAGGCGCTTGCCGACGATTTTAATGCGGGGAACCGTCAAAAAAAAAAACAACAAAATAATAATAATAAAAAAAAAAATAGCCGGCGAGCAGGTACCGTTACGTTTGCCCTGCCTGGGAGTGTGGGGCAGACGCTCAGTAGATGCAGGAGGGGGGAAAAAAAAAAAAAAAAAAAAAAAAAAAAAAAGAATATTAACCTTGACTCAATTCGACGGAAACAGCTCATTCCGTTCCATACGAATAATTTTGTATATTGCTGTCGTGTCGTTCGCACAAAATGGAGTCGAATCGAACGTTGGTTATCGCGTAAAAATTCTGGAATGTCCGGCGGAGAAACACGGTCGGCGACAATGGTAGAAGAGACTCACCGTTAGCTAGCCACTGGCGTTGCAGTGCACTGCGAAGCTGTGAACGCCTGTCACGGGAAGAGTGCGGCTCTCGCTGCGAGCGTGGAAATTTCGAAAAAAACCCGAGAAAAAGAACGAGGGGCTCGAAACCGACACGGACGTGTGTTTGTTTCGCTCCGGGCCGGCGGCGAAGACGGCGAAAAAATTCCCTCACGATCTGCGCTTTACTGTAATGGCTGACTGTATTCGCATAGGAAGGCACGGCGGCGAGGCGAATGGGAAGCCAGCGACAAGAGGCGCAGTTGGGCTCAACTTTTTCTAACCGGGTTTTCTCGAGAAACAAACCGGCAACTATAAAATGTGACGACGGCAAAAGAACATTCAACCTTCCGCGGTTCCAACGGTGCCCTTGCGGGATTTTTCCGACGCCGCCGAGGGGTGGAAATCGGGCGTCGAAGCCGAGTGGTCGCCGCGGTCGCTCTGCCCTCTATTGCGTGCAGTGCAATGGCTGTGCGCTGACACAAAGAGAAGGAGCCATATTCTCCATGTTAGTGGATGAAGACGAGCGGCCATTAGGAGCTCATAGAAACCAAGTCAGTAGCACAGCCCGCTCATAGACACAGTGCAGACCCAATGTATTACTATACAAACCGGCTAGTGCAATAGGAATCAATCGGGGAAATATTTTGTCAAGATCGCCGGCTTCTCGGGCGTATTTGTCGCGTTGCAAAGCGAACTGGGAGGCGGGAGGAGACATTTGAGGGGGACTTTCTTTCATGAAGAAGGCATTCTCACAAAATGGAAGAAGAAATATTGCCGTCGTTGTTGACCTCCTTTTCCTCAACGAAAGCCTATGCGCCATTACTACTTCGGTCGACGCAGCTTAACTGGGAGTTACAGTAGCCTTTTAATAGGAAAATGTGACGGAAATTTTATCAGTTTTCAAGATATTAGATGTAGGTGCAGAATTATATCCAGAATAAGAGGAAAGGAAGACTAACAGGACAGGAGTGTTAAATCACAACGAATTGCAGTTTGGAGTGTTTTAATTTCAATAAATACGTCTTTATCTGTAATTTGTGTCCTTTTTGTGTCAAAGTTATTTTGTTTTGTGAAAACAAAAAATGAATGAAGTGGGGGGTTTCCTGAAGGCCTAGTCTTATTGCAGATGATGTTTGAGGGTTTTTATTTCCCCCAAAAATACGAGTTATAGCCCCACAGAGGGTTAAGGTTTACGTTATGCAGTTGCACTTCTGGGAACTTTTGCAGTTTCATGTGAAATTGATGCGAATGGGAAAGTGCGTCGCTGCAAGGTAAACATATATACATTTAAGGGATGTTTTATGCGATTTCCTTCTTGAATCCGTAGCGACGTGTTTATCCAGTTTTGAATGGGAGTTGACCACGGGCCACTGAGTTTTATATAAAGGCCACAGTACAGATTGCACCAGTAAATAAAGTCTTTTTTTTTTTTTTATCGCATTAGCTGCGTCGGTGCAGGATGGTTTTATGTTGGAGGACCGAGTGAACGGCTCCTAACTTAGAGCAGTTTGACAGCAGCGAGGGCGGGTCACTCAAGTAGAGCTATTAATACTAGTGGTCAATGGAGAGAGAGAAAGACGTGCCCATTGTATAGTGCGAGGAGCATGGTAGGTGAGTAACATATCTTACCTGCCATACATATTTTAATTAATAAGTTATTAAAAAAAATAAAAAAAATTAAAAAAAATTAAAACAAAGAAACAGGATTAACAAAACCATTTTTTATTATTATTTAAAAAATTTTTTTTTTTAAGTATGATCATAAAGCTCTTGCTGAGCAGAATTTGTGTTTTTATCACAACGATGAAATTAATATAATTTTAAATTTTCAAGTTGCACAGCTAATGTATACATGATACCTTTTTGTTTTTAGACACCGCCATCAGGATGGGGAAAGATCCAACCAAACCGAGGGGCAAGATGTCCTCCTATGCCTATTTTGTCCAGACGTGCCGGGAGGAGCACAAGAAGAAGCACCCTGAGGCTTCGGTTAACTTTTCCGAGTTCTCCAAGAAGTGCTCTGAGCGATGGAAGGTAGGAGAAAATGGATGGATGACGACGATCTTGGTGTTCGTCAAGATAATTGATTACCTTGATCAGTTACCCTCAGATGCCAACATTTGTGCAGTAACTAAGATAATGCAGCACCCTCCCAAACCTAGGGAATCTAAGGAAAAAGGAATTCTTATGTCAAAGGGTGTTGCCCCAGACGGTACAATCAGCGAGTTACCTCTGTTTTCAGACAATGTCTGCCAAGGAGAAGGGCAAATTTGAGGACCTGGCCAGGCAGGACAAGGCGCGCTATGAGAGGGAGATGATGAGCTACGTTCCAGTCAGGGGAGGCAAGAAGAAGAAGTACAAGGACCCCAATGCCCCCAAGAGACCCCCGTAAGTACTGCAAGTCAACACTTATTGATTGTATAGCCTCTTGCAATAGAAAAGGTCTTTCTGCAATTAAACAAATCAGAATCACGGGCAGCTGACTCATGCTGTTGTGTAGGTGACAAGCTCATTCTTTTTCTTTCTCTTTTTTCCCCCCAGATCTGCCTTCTTCATCTTTTGCTCGGAGTTCCGCCCTAAGGTGAAAGGCGAGAGCCCTGGCCTGTCCATTGGAGATGTTGCCAAGAGGCTGGGTGAGATGTGGAACGGCACCGCTTCAGAGGACAAGCAGCCCTACGAGAAGAAGGCCGCTAAACTGAAGGAGAAGTACGAGAAGGTAAAGAAATGGTGATCTGTTGCAGGGATGCATATTTTTACAGATAATATTTCATGTGCTGCCCTCGCTTGTGAGATTTAATCACAAATTCATTTTTGGGGTCTCAATATTAGTTAAATGTATATTTTTCACTCCTCCATCGCAGGATGTGGCAGCATATCGTGCTAAGGGCAAAACAGGAGCTAGTGCACCAGGAAAAGCTCCGGCCAAGGCAGAGAAGAAGGAAGATGACGATGATGATGATGACGAAGATGACGAGGAGGAGGAAGATTATGATGATGATGACGACGAGTAAATGGCGAGCGGCATATATAGTGGCCATTTTCTTGTTTATAAAGCATTTAACCCCCTTGTACACACTTCACTTACTGAAAGAAAATACGTTAGTATCCAAGGGGTAAAAAAAACCAACAAAAAAGGCTGTGTATATCAGTTGTTTTTATGCTGTACAGTTTTTTTCTCCTTTTTGTATAGTTAACACTACACAAGTGTCGTGTCTGTATCTTTCTGCCAGTCTTATTTTTTCAGTGATAGTTCCTAGACCACTATCCTGCCTGTTGCAGCGTAAAGGGGTGGGCTTACAGTATTTACCCTAGCTAGAGGTGCACAGCACATAAAAAAAAAGTTCTGATTTACATCTGAGTGTTTATTCCTTTTTTTCCTTTTCCTGTGTGTTTTTATTTTAAATGACATGTTATCAAAATTGACGTATCACAGTTACTGATCTTTATGTACCACTGTAATAGCAAAAATAAGAAAAGAACGCCTTGTTTATTGTTGAAATTTAAATTGCTTCTGATGTCAATAAACATTTTTTTTAATAAATCTGTATTGTGTTGGGGGGGGGTCTTAAGTATCAAGAATTTTCCTGCAGGTTTCTTTCCCCCAAGATTTTTGATGAGAGCAGACAATACACAATTCCTCTGACAAAAATTGTCTTGTCTGGAATAGTAGTAGTAAGATAAAAAAAAGTAGGACAAACAGCAGGTCTATCAAACTGGAACAGCAACACTAACAAGATCAATGCGACTGACAGAGAAGCCACAGTCTTGTGTGTTCATTTCATTGCCGTCCACTCGGCAAAGTAAAGCAGAGTTGACACTGTGATGCTGGGAGACAATTAAATAGAGCAAAGGAACATCTAATGACCCAGGCCTCGATAAGCCATTCCTGTGACTCATCACCCAAACTGTTTATGCATGGTGTGTATTTTAGCCTCCTGTGGTTGCATGCAAACGAGCTGTATACTGAAGCCCTGCTCTGGTGGAGGTGCACTCAAAGTTGTAGCATTGCTGTCTGCTCTGCAGGCCAACATGCATCACTGCCTGTCCCTGTTTTATTTAGATACAGCTGCTTCAGCTCTCACGTACTCTCTAGGTCCCATCCAGGGTGAAAAAAAAAAAAAAAAAAAAAGACCATTTATATAAGAAGGATTATGTGCTTTGAAAAACCCAGTGACATAAGAATATTGCTTGTGTGTACAAACCACTGCAATCCAAACCTAATAGGCACACACACACACACATACTGTACATTGTGGTGTCAACAACACAGTTTCCCCCCCGTGGGAGAGGGCTTATTCAGACGGGGGCTGCCAACTGTCGGCCTGAGCGCACACAAGTATTCATAGAAAATGAGCTGAGCGACGCAAACATGTCGCTGATCCGTGGTGCAGATGACACGGGCGCATCTCCTCGGCGCCCTGCGCTGCACTGACGCCGGCCTCGGCCTGCACAAGGAGCCTCGGAAAACCAACCGAGCGGGCGGACACTGGGGGTGTGTGTGTGTGTGTGTGTGTGTGTGTGGGGGGGGGGCAGCTGCAGCTGACCTCTGCACTGCTCTGATAAGCCCCGGCTTCAGTCCCTGAAGGTGACCCGGCCTCCCTCTACCCCCCGATCGCTCCTCGCACCCACGGATGAAGGCAGCCACGGTGACATCTTTCTTTCTAAAACCCTGAGTATCAGTGTCAGGATGTGCTGTCTACATCTGCCGTTGTTCCTGGAAAAAAAAAAAAAAAAAAAAAAAAAAACTTCAGGCAACAACATGCAACCGCCGAACATGCGGCAGCTGCAGATCTGGCCGCTCACTCTCGTTTCCCCGTGTTTTCTGTGCGCAGTGTTGCGCTGTGGCCCGCTGACAGCTGACGGCGGACTGAGGGGGGGGGGGGGGGCGGCTGAAATGAATCGGCCCACAGCTGGGTCCTGCTGGGTGGGGGGGTGGTGGTGCAGGAAATGGACAAAACTCCGCTGAAACAGTCGGAGCGCCTCGTGGCCCGCAGTCAGCTGTTGATCACTCTGTCTGTGCGGGCCTGTGCGGGCCAGAAGTGCGCATGCAGTTTTAGCAGGCTTTTTCGTAGCGGCACAGCGCCGCCGCCGGCTCCAGAGCCCGTTAATCCCAGCCACCTGGTGTCCACTGGGCCCTCCGCCTGCCGTCGGTGGTCTCGGGGCGACACCTACTGGTCGCGATGCTGCAGCTGCATCAAAACTGGTGCTGGAAATCCACCATCAGAGAGGTGTTTGCAAGATGAAGCCAATTTTCAATCCGTATTTAACTTAATTCATATCTTAAATAACTAAAAAAAAACAAAAAAACATCTAGTAAGATTGAGATATTCTACTGAAGTAAGTATATGATTGTGATTATTAGATTATTCTTGATACATTAATGTGTAATCAGTATTTTAATGTTGTAGCAGGTGGAGGTGGAGCTTGATATACTGTTGGGTAGTTTAATTTGTAAAAATGTATCAGATTTTATACATTTATCAAACCTTTGAATGTAATAATGATAGCTGTCACATACATGCAGCGGAGTAAAAAGTACAATATTCCACTTTGAAATGTAGTGTAATAGAGGTATAAAGTAGCATATACAAGTACTCAAGTAAAGAAGATGTACCTCAAATTGTAAGTGTAAGTGTGCACAAATGTGAAAATACAAATTATTTCAAGTAAAACAGAAAACAAACGCTGTGTTTAGTGTATTTATGCACATTAAACATGAGCTTTTCATTAAGTGTATCACTACAGATAAGACAGACAAAGCCACAGCAGGTAGGGAAAGTGTTGTTGGTTCAAGATTAATGTTGATACTTAAAAACATTTGCTGTCCTAGAAATTGAGAAGCTGCATACTGGAGAAACCTGTTTCAACAGGATTTATCATTGGTCATGACTCCTTAGACGTCCCACCCGCATTGTATCACCACCTGGATGTAAATGTGAACTTTACAGTTGAGGCAAAGCCATAACTTTATTTATCCTGAGTTATTAAAGGTGGTGTGTTTTCACTGTCCATGCTTTAGTGGGTGTTAGTTTTATTTTCGTCAACAGAGCAATGCATTCACTGTCCCCTCCTCCACCACCAGCAACATTCTCAAAAGCCAGGAAGGTGACTTTTATAGTAAACACCATTCATGCAATTCATTTGTGGCGTCTTTCATATCTAACCAGTGCTTGATGAAGATATCTTTGTAAGTTATTGAATCAAAGGAAAATGCAGTTTAATATTTAACTTGTTTCATTAAACTGAAGATGAGTCTGGTGCTGAACCTACATCAAATGCAACTTTCTCAATGTTAAACGCAGAATTATCATACGTGTCCTGCATTATTGTACGTACAGGTGGCTTGTTTTCGTCTGCTATATGTCATTAAATTAAACCATAGTTGTTGTTTTTTTTTTTTTGGTTGGTGTCAGTCCTGGACATCTGCCAAGCACCTATTTAGTTATCAGTAAGAAACCAGGAAGGGAGAAAATCTCCATCCCCTGCATATCGGCATGCACTGGCCAGAGGCATTTGCTGTAATTTTTACCAATACTGAAAGAAAAATAATTATATTCCTTGTTCCTGGTATAGATACTTGCCACACATTTGTGTGGAATCAATACTGTATTTTCTGAATAAAGGAACTGAGATTAATGACAAAGGTTATTGTTTCCCACTACAAATATATTGCATGACAGTTAAGTTATCATTTATTAACAATTATAATATTGCTTAGGGTGCCACTAACTCAGACCATAACAAGATAATCAGTTCCTAATAAAGACCCATACTTGATGATAGTAATTTCTACTCTACAGCAAATCTGTGGAAGACAACTACTTATCTCAAAAGGTATTTTGCACAGCCGGGAGCCTGCAGCCAGCATGAGAAGCACATCGTAACCCTGTACCTATCGAGTTTGTGTTCACTGAAGTGAGCATATCAAGGCTCTGCAGAAGACTGGCAGAATGGTTTGATTTATTGCTTTTTTTCTGGATAGGAGAAGAGACGCCCTATAGGATTGTAATTCAGTGAGCTGTTTGCTTTCTCTTTATCTTTTCTCTTTTCTTTGGCAAGTCCTTGTTATAACATCGTCTGTTTTATTTCCTTATATGTGTGCATACATGTGTATAGGACCATTGTATAAAAAATCCACATTTTCCATATTAACTCTATATTTTTAGTGTGTGAAATTTTTGAAATTGAGTTTTTCATGTAGAGAACAGGCCCAGCTAGAAAAGGCTTTTCAGATTCAAAAATGATCAATTTATTCCATACCAAAAAAGTGTGTGAAACATATTTTTTTACCCAATATGACAGAATACACTACTGTGCCCCCGTTTTGCTTAACTACAGTGGACTTTTTAAGTTTTCCATGTTCTGTTTCTATATGTCTTGCGATTCATTCTGTTTCCTGTTTTATTTTGAAGTAGTCTTCCCTTGTCCTGTTTCTAGTTATCTTCACTTCCTGCCCTTGTGTTTCCTGCTTTTGTAATTGTCTACCCCACCCTGATTTGTTTCACCTGGTCTTGTTTGCCCTGCCCTTTTGTTTCCTTCATTTCCCCAGTACCTGCCTACCCCAGCTGCATCTTGTTCTTGTGTTTAGTTGTCTGTATGCATATATGTTGCTGTGTTTCCGTTGTTCATTGTCTGGTCCTCGTCTTATGTGGTTGGTATTTGTCCATGTGGTTTTCCTGTCTTTGTATCCTGGATTTGTACCCTTTTTGGATTTTTTATAAGTACCTTATTTAATAAATCCTTTTTGACTGCCATCCAGTGTCTGCGCTTGGGTCCTTTTCCCTGTGTGCCTTGTTCCTCATGCGCCAACCGTGACTCTTGCACTTGTGTATATTTGAGCACAAATGAGTAAACTAGACCCAAGAGCTGAACATGTGACACAGCTCAGGATGTGATTCACTGGATGAAGTGTACACTTGCATGGTGTCATCGATGCAGATGTTAAATATAGCTGAGGTCTGTGTGTGTACGTGCGTTTGTCAACAGTATATCCACTTAAAGAAGCATTTCAGTCATACTACTGTGTGCTTCTAAATATCAACGTGAGGGACCAATCAGATGCATCTTCTCAGTACCAGCCTACCTCTGCACCAATCATGTGAGGGCTGGTTCTCTCAGGCCTGGAGCATGAGCTGAGCTGTCCTGTCTGAGCTTGACTGGCTTAGCAGAGCGACAGCAGCTTTCATTTGAAATAGACGTGCATGGGGAACGTATTCTATGGGATGTACAGGTCGAAATGCTCTGAACGAAGTAGCCTTTTAAAGATGGTTCTGCACCATAATTTCACACAAGCTGTGTAATGTCATAAACCTCTTCCTCCACTGGGTGATGCTATTGCAAAGAACAAGGATACCTCATGTTTACATGCACCCAAATTACCATATTCACAGCCCGTCTGTGATTTTCTGCAACCTACATGATAGAGGAATAACAAATATTTATAAAACATTTAATACTTAAATTACAACTAATGTATGTATGTTTTTGTCCCCAGTTTGTATAAACTTCATAATTTAAAATAACGGTTTGGGTATATCCACAGGACATTAAATAAAACTAAAAAGAATCAAGTGAATAAATGAAGATTTTTCCAAGTGGGAGACAAGACTGTTGGTACTGATTCAGCTGTCATCATCGGGGAGATAAATAACTTGCCTGTGTGCATATATGCTTGTCTGTATATGTGAAAGATGGTGGCTGAGCATGTGTTTATATGTTGTGTTTTTAAGTGGACAAAGTGTTGCAAACGCTTGAGTAGGCGGCTACACAACTGTTGAGTTCTTGTGAAACGAGGTTGGTCATACTGCACTCATGGTTGTTTCTCATGAGTCATCTTACGCCTCTTTTATGTGTGTGTGCCTGTGTCTTTTGGATGAGACAGTATTGGCAGTCAATATAGAAGTTATGTGGTTGTGTTTCTGTGTGTTCATATGAACTATGTGTACAAACTGTATGCTGACTTGTAGCCGGTATACAGTTGAAAGAAGTGTGCAGTGTGTTGATGCAGAGAAATGAAGACAGACGTAGGCAGTACGACAAAAAGTGACAAACCCCACGTGGAACAACACTAACCAAGAAGTGTCTTGTGTTGAAGTAAAGTCAGATAAAATAAAGAGATTGATGGAAAAATCCAGCCTAAAACAGAACTGACATACAGGTGAGTAATAAATTAAAGGCCAAGACCACATAAGCACCATTCCACCCAAAGATACTCCTTTATTTGATGTTTTGACGATGATGGTTGAGAGCACTGTCCAATGCGTTGCTCCAAAAGCTGCTAGAAGTGTTAAATTAGGTTGAAATGTGGTGACTGAAGGCCACAGCAAATGATTCACATAATCTTTATACCCCCAGTAATCAAACCATCCAGTGATCCCTCGTGCCACTTGGATGGAGCATTGCCATGTTCAAAGACAGCACTCCCATCAGGCTTATAGGGGAACAGGGTAAACATTATACCTGCTAAACATCCGCATGTTTGCATTTAGATCAGTCTATGATGGTACAACCTCACAGAGCCACAGGCATGGCTGTAGACTCTTAGTCTTATAAAAAGCAATTAATAATTGAATGAGCAAGACAATGGAGGATAAACTGCTGTTTTAAATAAATATTTAAGCACTACAAGGCACAAACAATGAGCTTACACAGGTGTACAAGCTCATTCTTTATGACTAAATATATTCAGTACGTGGCTCTGACTTGGGATCCAGATACCGTATCTTTTAATCAAGTTGTTCAGAAAAGTAAATAGGACTGGCCTGGACCAAAGACATTCAAGTTGACTAATATTCATGGGATTTATTTGATCAACACATTTATTTAAAAAAGCACTCTCCAAAAGAGAAAGGGTACAAGAAAAGTACAGTTAGACCAGGTAGTTAAACCATTTACAGCACAGTATTAACTACCAGGAGGATAGTACATCACTGCATTGGTTGAACAGTAAGAATGAAACAAGATTCAAAATACAGTGAACCTGCAATAATTACATTTTTTGATATCAACACTTCTGAATTACAACATATATTTGTAACAAACCCACAGAGAATAAATGGAATTCAGCCATCATTAATTGTATTATTTACACCTGTGCGTTTCCTATTGTGACATAAAATGTTTGTCTTTGTCTTTGTAAATCTTTGTTGAAAAAGGTCTGTATTGCTTTTTTTTTACATATTAGCCTTAACAACTTTATAAGCTGGTGACATCTGTAGGCTTGATTTGATGTTCTTCTGCCCCCTGGTGGCTATAAATTTATTACTGCAGCTTTAAAGAGTAAGGCTCTGTCCTGACACAGCCCTCCGTGGAAAAATGGAGTTCCCTCATTCATTTCAATGGAGCCAATCTTTTGAGCGATTGTGCTGACACAGGGGGCCCCAGCAAAAAAATAAAAAATAACGCAGGGATGTCCTGATGTCCTGGCTGAACTTTTGCCGCAACGCAATCCTACATCATCCGGCAAGGATGTGCGCATTTCTGGTAGATTATTGGGCAATGTCAGCAGTGTATTTATGTTACTTACTTTATGATCATTGCAATGAAAGATACAATGATTGCCACAGTGATAACTCTCCAGAATCGTAAAATCCTGTCTCATTCTGAATCTATTACTCAAACCAACCTGGATCATATTTGATTGTGTCATCAATACATGAAACAACAAGCTCCTACCAACGCGAACCCATTACATTTCTTTTTAACACAGCAATGTTTTCAGTCTAACCTCATACTGTACCAGGCTAAAAAGCAGTGTTTCACTGCCCTCTCTGAAAGTTTGAAAGTCTGTTGTACCTCTGAACACACCCATCATCTGTTAAGTTGCTCTTTAAAGATGCAGAAACTGTGTTGTAGCACCCCAGGGAAACCCAACTTTCCTCCCAGCTCACTGATGATGTTTTGAAACTTAACTCAGTTCACAGTTTAGTCTTAAAACCTCCAAAGTGAGCTGGGAGAAAGATTGAGGATTTAGGCACTTTCACAAAATCAATGTGAAGGCCCACTTTGAAAGGGGTGTTATATGTGCCAGTGGGTAACTCTCATAAACAAATGTCTTCTATGTCGGATTAGGACGCAGATTTTTGCCACATTCATTAATGGAATGGTTATCAGCTAAAATCATCATACTGATTAAAATTTACAGCTTGATTGGATTAGTAAAAAGCCATTATTATTACAGTGCACCCATATTAGGACACACTGGCAGCACAGTTCCACTATAGGGGTGAATACAGCATGAAAACACATCTGTGATAATGAAATCCTAGAGTGCCATTTCAATACATATACATTTTGTGAATATTATATATGACATAATATACTTTGTAAAATATTATAATTTACAATTTTGTTGATTTTGTTGATTTATCAAAGAGGTGTCTGCTGAACTCCCTTACTTGGTTGCAATCTGCTGACTGAAGAGAGGTGTTGGCATGCAGGCACAGCATCAAACAGTGTGCGCCCTTTGCCGAGTAATATTCCAGGTTGTTCCTTTAACTGTTTTCCAGCTGCTTGACTGTTCTGACTATTTCCTTTTTTTCCTCCATTTTCTTCATGTATCATGAGGAAGCGATCATTTAATTTGGGATCTCTTTCGCTCGCAGTAATTTCATTATTGCAACTTAAAAGAATAGTTCCTCTGGAAAACCCCCTAAATCACTCACATAATTTAAGGCCATCGCTACCTAATCAACTTTGTGTGTGTGAGTGTGTTAGTGCACACACAGACACATCCTGTCTTGACTTTAAGCCAGTGAATTTCAGCTGATGGAAACCAAAGCAGGAAGTGAGGCACCGACAACAGAGGGAACACACACTGACTGAGACAGAAAGTACTTGCATCAAATGTTTAAAGCTACACCCTAAACCACAGGTTCATATTCGCTGTGCATGTAAATGGACTGAATTTGACTTGCACTATCCTGCATTTTATTTTCTTGTCACCATTGGTGAGTCAGGCTTGGATTTGTGTAGGCCTCTCTCTTTCTCTGTCCGTGTTTTTCTTTTTAGATGTGTGAACACTAGGTGGTGATGAATGTGCCGTGTTCTGTCTGTGGAAAAACAAAACCAAACAACAACACGGCGCTCGCCCCAGATGACTCACAGCGCCTCATCCTGGAACAAACATCGATCTAGTGACCACCAGAAAAACAATGTCTACTTGAGGGACTGAGCCCAGCAAAAATAACATGTAATCCTATTATTTGCTTAGTAGAATTACACGTGCTCATTGCATGAAGACTGAATGAAGCAGATTACTTATTTTTGTGACTGTGAGCCCTTTGGTTGTATCACAAAGTAATGTGACCAAAGGATAACCATGGAAGAGAAACAGCCACAATCTATGCTGTCTCACAATCCTCTTGTTTTTGTTCTGAGCTCTACAGGGAAGGCCGCAGCTCATCTAAATACAGCTATTTTGTGGCATAATGACTGCCTGACATCCACATAGTAGCTATAATACCAGTCGTGCACTTCTGATAACACAGCCTCACCCTCTACTTTATACCTGCCTAGTCACTGTGAGAGAGGAGGAATGCAAAAAGGAAGAGCAGAAGAGGGCGAGGCGAAAAAGGAAATGGAGGTTGACTCAGGTACGCGGAGGTTGGCGCTGCCTGTGGTTTGCTCTAAAAATGTGCATGTGTGTCAGTGGGTGTGTGTGTGTGTGTGTGTGTCTGTCTATGTGTGTCAGTGTCTGACTATAACTACTGGAGTGAAAAGGGTTGAGACAGAATCTCAAATATATCCACCGTGATTTTGTCATGTGCAGCATCAGGAAGGTAGGGTGATAAAACTGACTGCAAAAAAAGGTTATACAGAGTCACAGTGACAACTAGGTTTTTCTTTTACAGTTTTCTTTTTATGATATCATTTTACAAGTTTAGTACCTTCCTGGTGTCATATGCCTCGTCTTATATAAGAGAAAACTCCTGCGCAATAGCTAAAATACTAAAATACATGTGCATAGCAAGTTAAGAGAATCACTGTCTCTAAAGAGTCTGAGAATATGTAGCCATGCTCATTGGCTCATTGTGGAGAAAAACAAATCGTAAGATGGATTAAAGCTGAGATCCAAATATTTCCTTTCCTTAGCAGTGGTGAGATAAATGCATACATTGGTCAGAGGGTGGTGTCAGAGTAAAGGTCTTTGGTAACCTCATCAGAGAACCATCATACATGCAGGGTACATCATCTGGGAACCACGAATGTCTGTATGAGATTTTGTGCCAATCCATCTGGTAGATGTTATGTTGAAATGTTATTCATAGGCATGGTTAAGGCCCATGTGTGAATGTAAACAGGGTGAACAAGCAAAAGGTTGTAAAGAGCCTGCTGATGTAGACTGAACAGAACCTCCCTGGGACATAATGTATTCACACAAACACAGAGACACCTACAATGTTAAATAACCCCCACTCACAGGTAAACAAGAGGAGAACAGATAAGCATCTTCATTCCCAGAGGCAGGTGTATATAGATACAAAATACAAGCATGTACTTTATTCCCCTTCTGTGGCAGACAGATGGCAAAAACGTGAGATGATGACAAATTGTTTTCACAGCAGAGGAGAGGAGGCTTATAGACGAGTGTGCGAGTGCTGCCTCTCTCCTTGCATATAGCCCAACAAACCACCAACTGCACTTGAAAGTGATTCATAACACAGACAATCAAATGCAGTAACTTGAAATTTAGCGTCAGATTTAGCGTCCAGCAAAAGGCCTATCAGAGGGATCTCAGGACAAATCCCTGTGTATATTTACCACAGAGTGTGTTAGACAGGTGGGCAGATTAGAAGAGCACCCACCCCTTCCTGATCCCCTCAACAACAGTTCGTTGTAGATAAGCTCGGGCTCCGGCTGTCTCTGGGTAAATCTGAGCCAAATCCAACTTGGTTTAGACTATCGCTTTTGAGAGGGACCTGATCCTGAGTAATAAAGACAGCTCTCTGAGGGATGGCGACATTGTACCAGAGCTGTCAGTCACAGAAAAGAATGGGTTCATGAGAGCTGTTCATGACAATGGTAATTTCATGACAACCCATCCAGTAGTTGTCGAGACATTTCAATCAAAACGACAAACGCCAACCTCATGGTGGTGCAAGAGGAAAAGTCAGGGGCTCACCACGGTCATCATGGATATCTGTACCAAATTTCATGGCAAGAGAAAAGAAAAACAGTAGAAAAGAGAAAAAACAGCCATATACACAGACAAATATACAGTACAATAAATCTACATGTTATCAATCAGACAATTTTCCTCAGTCAAACAAAAAGAGAAGAAATAGTCCCTGAAAACTGTTTACAGAATTGTTGAGTACCACAAGCAAAATTTCATTGACTTCCATTGTATTGTGGTAAAGTTTCAGAGATGATATTGGACACATAAAACCCAAACTATCTGCATGGTTGTATACCACAAAAGGAAAGTGAGTTTTTGCTTATTATTTGGGTGACTCTTACCCTTTCAGAGTAAGACTGCTAGTGTTCCTGTCATTGATCTCTCTCTCTCTCTGACAGGGACTAATGGGCACGAGGGAGACCGCTGATGGGCAGGAAAGGGACACAAACGACACGGTGTGGTTATAGCGGGGGAAATACTTCCTCACACCTCCTCTGGGAGAACTGAACTGAATTGTCATCTCAGTCAGGGGTTGTGGAGCGTCACCGTGGGCGTAGTGTTGCGTCGGTGGCTCCCAGAACCAACCTTTGTGCCACAGTCTGAGCTCAAAGTCTGCCTCAGGATCTCAGAATAGCTGATGGCCCACGGTGCATGTTAATAATCTGTGGGAAACATGGTGAGGCAAAGCAGTGGGACGTTTGAGTACTGCTATGCTGAGCGTCAGTGTTTATATATGGAGCAGTGGTAACCACCAAGTGCGTTGTGCATGCCGCCCTTCAAAGCCAAAAAGCACCAACTGTTTTGTAGTGACACTGGAAACAGAAATAGATCAAAGTTTATCTTCTTCCCTGAGAGTCTGCAAGTAGATAGAATATACTGCTTAAACTCTGGTCACGTCCTTTGACCTTTCAAACCCAGAAAAATTGTTAATGCCGTTTCCTTTTCATGACCGGTAATCTCCATATGTATGTGTTTCACGTTTACAATATGTCTGTGTGTGGTCTGAGCGAGACAGCAGGTGCTCAGATGGAAATCTAAATGAGAACAGAGTCAAGAGGCTTAGAGGATTACAGAGTTGTATTTTCTTTACACAAAATGTAGCATTTATATTTGATCAGCAGACCTTAAAGAGAGGACCTAAGGGACTGTAAAGGTGACCGTGTGGTTCATATTACACAGACCTGCACTGTCGAAGTACAGGCAAGTGCTGAGGAAGGAAACACAGGCTGCATAGACACACACACTCTCTGCACACATACACACACTTGTATATATTTGATCTAGATACATACATATGAGATGGCCAGCGAGTCAGATAATGATACACAAGCATTTATAGTCAAATGTGAAGTCACGCTGGACATCTACAGCAGAATCATTGGAAACACTGACTTTGTCCAGTCTCATGTAGTGATGTACTGTTACGTCCCTGAACTCTAAATATCTGGATACAGTTTTAACATAACTAAAATAATCTAAAACTTTTACTATAGTAAACATAAAATAAAGTGTTAGACCCTTGCATTCAACATTAAGTTTTCATTGAGTTAGATTGTTGGATGGCCAGACAGCCTTGGAAGTAGCACTATATTTTTAAGGTTTCAGTTGTATAATTGGCTGGACATTGTACCTGGATTATTTTTTGACAGGACATTCTTTATAAAATTGACCACAATGGCTGAAAAGATGAGTCTAATCTATAAATACATGCATTTCATTTTCACATTCACGTCACCTATTCGAGTACTAGCGGTCAGTGAACATTATGTGTGATAGAATTGTGCTGTAGCTTGTGTCACTTTAAGTTGTATTTCATAGGTTTTATATAGTTATACTGATGTCGATGGATTGACAGACTGATTAATTGGGTGTACGTGTATTTTTTAATGTATGCACACAGAAAAAGACAAGACACAATCTCCCCTCTCTATAAACTTGTATGTGTGGTGTATAAATAGCATAAGAACAAAATAGAAGTATGTGAGTCTTAACTTTACTGCTGAAACGATTAACTGAGTAGTTGTTCAACATGAAATTAATTGTTAATTAATTAGTTAACAACAATTTTGTTAACCAATTCATAATTTCTGTCATTTATCAAGCTTCTCAAATGTGACAATCTGCTCTTTTTAAATATTCTCTGGCATTTTATAATTTTATATATTGAACAATTATCAATCAGTTAGAAAAATAATCAGGAGATGACCTGATGATGACAATAATCATTAGTTGCTGCCCTACCTGGCTCACTAGCTGAAAATCATACACTGACCTTAATTTTTAAAACACAGCCACACATTCACACCTCACTGTGTTTGTGCAGGCATGCTTACGCTTTTGTGTGAGTGCGTGTGTGTGTGTGTGTGTGTGTGTGTCAGACTCACTACCCCCTCTCCACTCTCTCTTTATGGTGGGGAGATTAGGTAGTTAATCCTGTAGATCTCAGAGAAAAAGCCACTCTTGATGCCACAATGGATTTCACTCAGTCCACCAGAGAGAGGACAGACCTGCTGCCGATACGCATCTTGACCTCTGACGGAAACAGGGCCCACACACACACACACGCACACACACACACACACACACAGGCGCACACAAGGCAGAGCACTTCACCAAGGACAGGATATTATATTACATATGTATTAGATGCATGCTATAAATAACCCCCAAGACCACAGTCAACTAATAAGCTGTCACGTCTTTTTCAAACTCCTTATGATAATATACTGTATATAACATACTGTATGTAATACTTACTACATATGTTGTATAACCACTATTTTACCCCCAAAATCTCTTGTGCTGCTCAAAAAGGCCATTATTGAATCGTTTCAACCCTGTAAGACATTCTTCACTCTCCATGACAGCAAATGCAATCCTTGTTACTGATTGGCTAATTTATTGATTAAGTCATTACAGAGGGATGAGCAGTCTTGTCACCTTGTCTCATCCTCTAAATCTCTGATCACTGCTGATGGACCAACTGTCACCATGCATGACTGCAAATATAACTTTCAACAGTTCCGTTTTGAGTACCAGGCTACTGTGATGCGATAAGACTCAGGTCGAAAAAGACATTAAATCCAGCTCTACCAGTGCTGTTCTGCAGCTGACCCTGACCTTTGACCTCCCCAGAGTGACAGGCAGAAAAACAGTTTTCCCTCTGGGATCAATAAAGTAACCTATCATGTTCTTAACTGCTAGAAAAGGTTTGATTGAGCTGCTCAGACTTTTCTACAACAGCAAAACAGACACTAAAAGCTTCATTCTTGTGTAGAACATAAACATTAATGGCAGTCTGTCAGAGATTAAATATGATGAATGTCCTATTTCCTTCATTCTCCCGGCAAAGCTGTACTCTCTCCCACACATGCTCCCACTACTCCCAGCAACTCTCTTCCCTCTTCCACCCCCAGTCTGGGGACTGCCGCCATGTTCTTAAAGGGGCTGCATTAAGCAGCACGTTGAGAAACATTAAACCCGGATATAAAGTAATTTCGACTTCAAAATAAAACATAAACGCTAGACGAAGCTAAATGAAACCTCTAAATAAACATAAAAGACTATGCCATTTATCATAGTGTATTAAACATTTTGGAATAAATTTGAATAATTTTAATTTCCTTTAAATGTATTATCTCACAATTTTCATGTCATGGATAGTTGATGCTCGCAAATTCTTTCTAGGCTAGATATCACCCAATAATTTAACAAAATAAGCCAAAGTTCTCAAGTGCATCCATTTTTTTGTGTTGTTTCTAATGTACAAGAACACTTCCTGAATAAAACACAGTCTAAAATAAACAAAACTATGATTTAAATTTAGAAGTTATTTAATATTAAGTAGTCTAAATAAGAACACGGCCATTACTAAGCATCATGTGCCGGTTTTTAGATGAAAATCTTTGCTGGACACAGTTTGCTTGGTACATAAACGTATAGACCTTTTCACAGTACGACAAGCACCAGTGTAAACAATAATATTAATGATAGATGAATTTCATTTAGCATGCTTCAGATTCAGGGTCCTGGTATTGTTCATGCTGGTTCACTGTCACACTGTCATGGCTTATCAATGTTATCGATTAAATTACCCAACATTACATGAACCTTAACTAACCACCTTTTGAGGATGAGGAGCTGAGTGAATGCAACCCCATCGATTCTTAATGACTTTTTCTCCTGTGTTTTTTCTCCCTTTTCTCCACATATACCTGTTATAATCAGTCAATTATACATAGAAAAGGATGTAATTTCTAATAAGAGGGTGACATTATATGTTTGTCTGCCCACTTTAACAGTTTTTTAAAAAAAATTTCCTTACTAAAATCTCTTTAACAGTGTCATCTGACTGTCTGGCTCATCTGAATGTGCTTTTAATTTAAAAAAAACAAAAATGTATTTTAATCAATGTTTTTATTTACAGTTGACGTCCACCTATAAAGACACCAATCAAAGATAAGGAAACAGAGCAGGGCCGTAGCCATGCAGTCAACATTGATGGGTACCAAATCTGCCGGGGCCGTCTGGAGCTCTTTGTAGCAAAGGTGGAAACACTACACCCTAAAGCATCATGTCCTTATTGAGGAAACTAAAGAGGGCTACATATCAATTACATATTTGAGATTCTATAACCCTTGTGTTGTCCTCTGGGTCGAGGTGATGTATCATATGTTTGTGTCATCCTTTTCCTTTATTCTGTTTCTTACTCTGTTCCTATTGTCAAGAAACAAACTAAAAACAAAAGATAACCGCTTCAAGAATCACAAATGTCATGCATAACAACATTTACATACACAGAAGGACATTTTCGGCCAACGGGTCACCTTGACCCAGAGGACAACACAAGGGATAATGGAGAGCATGAAAACCATTTCCACCACAGCGCACCATTCGCTGGGGTTGAGTTGGAGGGGTTTTATTTTGAAAAAAAAAACGCAACCGGAAGTCCCGCGCCTGCTTCCCGCCCGCCGCTTGCCGTCCGTCCCCGAGGCAGGATGACAGCTGAGCGGCTCGTAGAGACCCAGCAGCGCCGTCCGGAGCACATTAACACCGCTCACCAGTAACTCCGCCGTCCGCAAAGACCAGCGGCGACACGGCTCACCGTGTGGCGCATTTTTTTCTTTTTGGAGGTGTGTGTGTTGGGGGGGGGGGTGAGTCCACGCCGGCGGAAGGTGTCTCGAGTTTATCGGCGGTTCACCGCTAACCTTGCGGATATTGTTCGCTCTTTTTCTCACCGAGAGAGAGAGAGAGAGAGAGAGAAAAGCTCCGTGTCCGGATGCGCCAGCGGTGTTTGGTTTTTTTCGCATGGCGTAGGCAGCTTCTTGTAAAGCAGGGCACTCTCGGTGTGTGGCGGGTCGGAGGAGGCCCCGCGGGTCGGCAGCTTGTCCCGGTAACGTTAACCGCGCTCCGCCGCTTCTCCGTGCGTGCGTGTGTGTGTGTGTGTGTGTGTGGGGGGGAAATGACCAGCGGCATGATTGTGCAATAGAGAGGAAGACAGCGTTGTTAACACGTCTCGGCTGCCTCCGCGTTGAGACTGTGGAGAGAGAGAGAGAGAGAACAAGTCGCCACCAGGAATACATCGTGTTTTCTTTCTTTCTTTCTTTTTTTTTTTTTGTTGTTGTTGTTGCGCGACCTGCTCGAAACCCCAGCGGCGCGACGCGGTCTGAAGAGTTTCGCGAGAGAAAGAAAAAAAAAATTACGAGCGGAGACGACGAGAGGAAGTATCGGTGTCCTTGTGTTGTGTCTGTGCGTGAACCCCTCCGAGGACCGGGAAAACCTTCAGGATGACGGGCAGCACCCCGGCGGACATGGTGAGAGAGCGGACTGTCTTTTTTCACAGTAACCATTTACATCCATTTATTCCCGCAGGGTTTTCACCCCCCCCCCCCCAAAACAAATAACCGGATCAGAGCTGCGTTGGAGGGTGTTACTTCTGGTGTCTACTTCTGGTTTAAGTTGATTTCTTCACAGTGTTGAGAAGTGTATAGACCCAGTTTGACAGTGGTTGTGAGCTGCACATCCCCGTGGTTCCCACGTTATTGGTTGTGTGGATCTCCACCTTGAGAAGGAAAGTGTGGCACTTTAACTTGGCTGATATGGTCCTTATCAGTGTTTGCACGTTTTACTTCCTTAACTATAACTCATGTATGCCTTCGCACGGAGTTTTACATTTTATGATGTATTTTCCCTGTAGCTCCAGGCAGCCATTGGCTCCCATTGATTTCACCATAGTGTGAAACTCTATTGGCACACTCTTTAAACTTCTTTATGTTCTGTAATCTATCACCGTGAACGTAAAGTCTGCATTCATTTTTTTGTGTGTCACAAACATTAGCTGGTTCCAGCTTTAGAAATGTGATGATTTGCTGCTTTTCTCTGTTTATATAAATGTTCATTTAATACATTTGGGTTTCCGACTGTTTGTCAGACAAAACAAACAGTTTGAAGTTGTCCACTTGAACTCTGGGAAATTATAATGGGCTCCTTTTCAGTTTTTTTTATAGACTGAACAAGTAAATGAAAAAATAATAGATAATTTAAGATATTGGAAATAATAGTTTGTTGCAGCCTTAATAGCTGGAAACAGACTGGAGTTTAGGAGAAGGCAAGGTGTTCTCCTACTGTTTTTGAGTGCACAGTGACAGGTAATTGCATTTGCTACTACCACCCCATTATGTCATACTTGCTGATGTAGTGGTACTTTAAAAGGAGGCTAAACTATGACCTGTGGTCAACATCAGGTGACTTTGTCAGCTTACCCCCACCCTCTCAAGACACTATCCTCTTATGACTTATTTACATGTTTTACACAAGCTTACTGCCTGTGGTGTGTATTATAAACTCTAATCATAAAAAATTATGTCAGCCTCTCGTGGGTAAGCTATTCCTTAAAATTAAAAGACGTATAAAATGTGTTTAGTTGGGTTTACCCAGTCTTAGACATAAAGTTTCACCTCTGTTTGGCAGTTTTACATCTGTCATCTTTGCT
Organism: Lateolabrax maculatus; assembly: GCA_031216445.1. Lineage (NCBI taxonomy): Eukaryota > Metazoa > Chordata > Actinopteri > Acropomatiformes > Lateolabracidae > Lateolabrax > Lateolabrax maculatus. Next base: position 11,437,957 of record CM062197.1, on the reverse strand, counting down.
GCTAGTGCGTGGTGGCTCTAAGAATACTTCAAGGTCTATGTATAGAAAGGATAAACCACGTAATGTGCCCCTCCACGCAGAGACCAGCCGTCCCAGCTGCGCCTGTACTCGTGCACGTCCAAGTTCAGCTGATCCCCTGAACAGCAGGTCCATTATGTTGTCAGGATGTTGGGATCATGCTGTGAGGAAGTTAGAGGTGAGCCGGCCTCTATGTATATGTGCTCTAGTCAAAGCTAAAGCATCTAAGTATAGCACATCGCAAATAATTTCCATGGATTAGGGGCATAATCGTGAGCTGAATCTTTCATTTTCTGACCTGGTATGACCAGTAGCTAAATCCTAAAGAACGTTCATAGAAGGTCTTGTGTAATGTCACCACCTGTGTGGCTTTATGATGTTTTATATGAGCTTCAGTTGCAGTATTTTGAGTCAGTTTACAATTAACATTCCTCCTAATAGTGTATTTCTTGTGTAGTACAACGGTAGCATAAGATTATCATTCAGCCAGAGAACTTTGGTTCTAGCCCCCAGCCGTCCTGCTGAAGTGTCTTTAAGCAACCCACTGAATCCCTGCCAGCTGGTTTAAAGCTCAGCTGCTCTGAGAATTTCCCTGTGGGGGAAGTATCACATTATCATTTATCGCCAGTGTCGGGCATAAAGTTCATTCCTCCAACGGTAAAGTAATAATATTTTTTGAACTGCCAGCTCTCAAGCATTGTTTTAAATTGGTTTTATTCCTGCCAGAGCTGCTGTCTTCGGGCTCATATCATTAACATGCCTGCAGCAGAAACAGAAAGGTCAAATTCTACACACAAGTAAGACGTTTCAGGATTTCTGCCAGTGTAAATCTTTAGACCAATTGCTTCCCTTTGCGGCTGAGCTCAATCTATACATCAAACTAGCTCCTTGTGCTCCCCAAGGAATTTTGGGGAAATATCAGCTATCTGCATTTAACTCATCCTGTGGGGTTGAAATCAGCAGCAGATGTGGATCCCCCCAACCCCCCCAGTCTCTCTCAGTCTGTGGAAGGAGCAAGTGAGTGTGTATGTGCACACACTTATAAAGGTTGTATAGAGTAGGAGTGAGAGTAGGAGGAGAGGAGATTGCTGGTGCCAAACATTGTGGGTGAATGAATCTGAGAGAAAGAATAGGATAAGGAATAGTCATGCCTCTTGAGAATGGAGGATGGGATTTCCTTTCCCCGGTCTTCGAAAGGAGAAAAAGAGGAGCGGTTGAGGGTTAGGAAGAGTGGGTGAAGGAAGGATGGGGATGGGGCAAATTGCCTCGCTCCAGGCAGACCTCAGAAGTGCTGACAGGGTCGAAATGGTCCCTATGGCAACAGTGGGACGCTTGGATCTGAGGTCTGGATGCCCTTGTGAGTGTGTGCGAGTGTGTGGAGGGACTGGGTCAGGATGCACTGCAGGTATGTGTATGTGTGCGTGCGTTTGAGCGGACAAGAGAGAGTAGCACCGAAGCAGGAGAAGAATAAAGCACATTAGTTCAGATAAGCCCCGCTGAATAAATACACTCCAGAAAAAACTGAGAGTCCCATGGAGCAGAGTGAATTTCAAACACCACTTCTTTGGGATATGTCCCAGCACAGCAGACAAAACAGGGAGACCTAAGTACACACACACACACACACACACACACACACACACACACACACACAGCCTCCGTCCCCTCGGGCATTGGGAACTTGTGACCGACATTTTTTACTATTTTTATAGACTATTAACTAATTGCCGATTAATTACAGATTAATTGATGATGAAAATAATCTTAGTTACAGCTCGAGTTGGGAAACCCTTCAGAGCTTTGATCAAGAAGGGAGACAAAAATTGCGACAAACAGGGATGAAATCAGAGCAGCTATACAAAGCTGTTAGAAGTAGAATGACAGAAATAGCAACTCTTAAATTAGCATATTTCTGTGGTCAAAGTAACAAATGTTAAATGAACTGCTCCTAGCAACCTGCTGCTGCGTCCATATCGAGTGAAAATCATACGACACGACGGGTGTGGCAGTCACTACTGATTGGTTAGACCAAAATAACCCCAGAATGAAATGTTAACAGGCCAATAATCGCTTTAGTTAATTAGGAATACCTCTCTAATTGGCAAAAGTCTGAGTTATAAATGTAAGTAAGTCATTAATAAAGATGAATGATCTAACTTTCTAAATGCACTTACTCATATAATGTACATGCACTTTACTTCTTTTTTACTTCTACTCCACTATATTCCTGAGACAAATATTGTACTTTTTTCTATATTACATTTGTTTGACATCAGAAGTTACTGGTTATTTTAGAGATTAAGATCTTCCATACAAATTGCAAGACTAGTTTATAAAATATGATGCATTGTTCAATGCACAAAATCTGCTTATCAAACACTTTTTAGTCCTTAATCAAGGTTTTATTTTCTTTCCTAGCTGTTTTTATAAGTATTTCATAAAATAAAGTTTTATCTTTCTTAATTCTTATGCAGCAAGTACATTTTGCTTATTTAGTACTTGTTTACTTTCATGTTATTAAGATTAAGAATGCTGTACTTTTACTTGTAATATGAGTATTTGTATAGTGTGGTATTACTATTTTTATTTAAGTAAAGACTTTGAATACTTCTTCGAACACTCTGCTGGAGGAGTATAAATAGAGATTTTCCACAACCTGGTTACCCCAAAGTTGTTCTGTATAACTTATGTATAAAACATTAACGAATATTTGATTAACTATTAGATATTATTATTTGATTAAGTCATTAGTTACAACTTGTAGTGGCTTCTCCTCCTGGTCGGAAGTGCTTGCTAAGGGCCCCTGAGATGATATGAAGAAATAAACACTGTTACCACACGTACACACTCATACACACTCAAACAGTGTTTTTGCAGTGGTGAGTATGTGCTAATTTATGTTGGAGGTGGCAATCACGTTCGCAGAACATATTAACCCTTCAATCGTCAGATGAAACCGTTCATCTGTAGTAATCAATAGGTTTGTATTGAATGGAACTTTGAAATTTGAATAGAATTTTTCACTTAAAACAACATTTAACAATTTAGAAAAACGTCTTGCCCACCATAAGGTCTTATTGACAAGTGCATAGGAGTCTTGACCGAGAAGGAACCAAAGAATCACTTGTACTCACTTTATTAAGAATATTCATCAGTCCCCAGACCTTCTTCATTCATTTATTTGGTCAAACAGCGCCTGCACCATATGAGCTCTTCAGGTCAATGAGGGAAACGCTGCTGGTGTCCCTTGATGGAAACATTGTTCCTAAAGTTAGTACAAGTAGCAATCAGTGTGTGGGCTTTGGTTCCTTCACTTGTTACAATAATTATTTTGAGTTAGTAGGTTGTTATTTAGGACTGCAACTAAAGAGTATTTTAAAAATATCAGAAAATCGTAAAAAAAAAAAAAAAAAAAGCCTGTTACAAAATGTCTTGTTTTGTCTGACAAACAGTCTGAAACCCAAACATATTCAGTTGCTATTGTAAAAGATAAAAAAAGCATAAATTCACATTTGAGAAGCTATAACCAGTGAATTTTTGTCATTTTTGCTTAAAACAGTGGCTTAAACAACTAGTCATTAAAGTTGTTGCTGATTAATTTTCTGTCAGTTGAATAATTGATTAATCATTTCAACTCCATTGTTATTCATAATTTTCTGATTGTTTTAATTGTGCCTCTGTGACTCTTGTCTGTTAAAACAAGGACCACATTGGAAAGCATAAATACACTTAATAAGTGTCTCAATTTATCTATTTATGAACAAAATACCTATTCAGAGTAGTTGGTTTTTGTGTTACTGTATCATTATGTGCCTAAAAGCTAGTCACCTCTGCTTCTCAGAGTGTGGCCAATGTAATTGGCCACATTACATTGGCTCTTTGAAAGCAGTTTATAGTTCATTCGCACATTGTTTAGAGTCCCCGTGGGGCACACAGAAACACACACACACAAAGGAGTCAAAGGTTAGGGTTGGAGGTCAGCGGTGTGTTGGTCGTGGATGAAAGGACAATGGGTAGGGAATCCTTGCTCTCCCTGTCCCTCTTCCCACTCGAGCTTAGCTCAGCACTTGTGACACAGAGTAGCCAGAGTCAGAGAGAGGTCCGCAGGCGTTCTTCGGCCTCGGGCAGCAGAATGTTTGATTGACACATTCAGAAGGAGAAAGAGCCCCATTGAATCCTGACGGATGGAAGAAGCATGTCAGCGAATATGGGTGCGTTGCCGATGCCATGTGTCGCGGGTCTGAGTCACAGATCAGGATTATGTCATCCCGCCTGGGTGCAAGAGTTGATATATTGACTCTGACATTGTCACATGTAGCCTTGGAGCGCCACTAAAAGTTCTGACAGCAGTTCTGAAGGTGCAGTAGTCATGCTCCTTTCATATAAATTTCAAGCATTACAGTAAATTGATGACTCAAAGTTAAAACACTGAAAGATCAGCAGCTAAAATATCTGTTCTACTTAAGATGAATAATTACTGATAATACTGTACACTGAGTTGGTAAATAATAGAGAAATGTATCAGTCTCTGTAAGAAGGATTGTTTTGCATTTCATAGTTTTATTGACAATTGCTAGTATCAGCAAAGCTTTTGTCAATGTGTATGTCCAACAGTCCTCTTTGACTGTGTAGGGTTAATTCAATTGTATCGATGTACCAACAGGAAGTCCTATTTAGAACATCCATTGATTGCTTGTGTAACTGTGTGTTTGCTCATGTTTGTGTGTTCTTCAGTGTGGCATGTGTTTGTGCATGTGCATACTATGTGATGATATCAATAACGACACCATGCTGCACATTGTAGTGCCACTAACTTGTCGACACTCTTCCCTTTTTCCCATCTTTCATGTCTGTTCCAGCTCATCTGTTATTTGTAATTTGCTGTATAGCTGCATGTTTCATATTCATAGCTCTTGTTGGTGAAAAATGTAAATATAACCTTTCTTGTAGCGTGACAGCTATGAATTGTTGATTTTCTGAACCTGCTAAATGCACAAACATGCAGTTTATGTTCTATTTGCATGAGGGTCGTATTCATAGTAGACCTAGGCTAATATACTGTGTGTATATATATATATATATATATATATATATATGTATACGGCTTAACCTGGTTTCTTTTGCTGTTTCTGTCATTATACACCACTCCCAACACTCCAAATAGCTGAACTTGCTGGATGGTTTGAAGTTAGCTCAAAGCAAAAACAATAAACATGAACAAAGTCACAAAATACATGTTTCCCTGTAGTCTGGAGCCTAACTCCCTGCTCCCAGACAGTAACATCCACTATCAAACAGCTCATTTAAACTTGGGTTATTGGATTCATGTCGATGTCTCAACTAACCTATTACCATAACTTGGATAGTTGCTGTGGGTAGCCAAGTTAAATCTGGAGTTAAAAGGTTTTGTTGACTGTACTGCTTATGATGATTTAGGCTAGAGACACAAAAAGCAAACTTTAATAACCACCGAGATTAAATCTTCAGGATGAAGCTAGGTATTTCAATTTCACCACTCACCAGGCTCCAAAATGAGACCGTATCTCTTTTGTAGTCTGTTTGCATTTTGATCAGCCCAGCTAGAAGGCTGAATAGTTCTGTGAGTAACCCAGTGGGTTTCTAAGAAAGAAAGTCAGTGTGTACGTGTTGGGATAAGGGCTTATTCTGCTGGAAAATCCACCTCTTTTCAGCAGTCAATGTTGGCAGGTATGGCTTAGCTCAGGCTGGGGAATGTGTTGAACTACTTCACCGTTTTGGGGGCTCCCGGGGTTCCAGTTCAAGAGGAAACTTCTGGTCTACACTATTGATTCTGGTCCTGATCTCTCTTGACAGTGAATAGGCACTTGTTGTATGCTGCATAATGTGACATGATAGTGACATAATGCACACCAAATTCATGGTGCTGACTACAGATTCCTGAGCATAGATCTCTTGCAAAACACCAGTAGTGTCTACAGTGCATGCTGGACATTGAACACCCCAGGACCGAAGTAAAGTGAGGACACTTCAGCTTTTATGCCAAGTGTTACAGAGTCAGAGCATGACATAAATGAGTGGGTGTGAGTGTGAGTAATATGCGAGCACTCAGATGGCACTAACATGACAAAGTCCTAACTAGACTCTGTATGCCTGAAGACACTTTTGAAGTCTGTGTGTGCGTGTACTTTGTCCACGTATTTATACATGCACACATTTGCATAGAGAAACCAGCTAAAGCACAACCTGTTCTTCCTGTTAAGTGTGACGTGTTTGCTTTTGGCTTTGCAGGTTGAGTAACACCCACTCCAGTTAACTTTTGCTCCAGAGAACAGCACAAACTAGAACTGCACCTAAAGGCCATTGTTTGCATGTAATGGTGTTGTGCCACTACCAAATGGCACTGTGCCATGATGCTGTTAAAAGCCTTCTCCACAAGGGCAGGAGTATAATTCTAGTGGACAAATACCAAGCCCAAATACAATTTTCTTTTTGCTTGAAATAAGTGTTGTTTGTTTGCGAAAGTGGAACTTAAATCCCCATAGAACAGTGGGCTGACTGAATTGAGACAGTACAAGAAGGAAGAGAAAGTTGAGTTGAGAAAGGGTCACAGAGTGATACGTAGAGAGGAAGATGAGCCATTGAGCCAAACAAAAGCTATTCTACTCAGACATTTCTTCCAATCAGTAGTGTGAATTAATGTGAATCATTAATGCAAACTACAAGTCGCCCAGTTAGTAGCTTATGTGTTCCTTTTACATAATACGTTTTTAATGTAAAATTCTGCACAAATAATGTGCTCAGTCAATGTGCTCAGTGCCATACCGTATTGATTTCAGTTTTACACCAGGCATTAATTGCATTGACAAACTCAGGGATCTTGATACAGTCTCTTGTTTTAATGTTATTTGCAATGAAGTGATGTTACAGGAGGGGAACTTTCCTGCAATTTTCCTACATATAACTTTAATAGATGTAAAACAAAAGCACTCAAGGGATAAAAACACTGTATTTCCCTAAAAGTGTTGAGTAGAAAGAAAGTATATGTGTGTTTGCGCATGTGTGTGTAGGGGATGGGTGGGGGGTGGGGGGGGTGGTATTTGACTAGCTCAATAAAAGAATCCTTTCAGCTGCACTGGAAACAATTTCCAGCTGAGGGGACATTTATATTAAAGCTTTGCCTTGCCAGCAAAGACTGTTTGCGTGTGTTACTGAGTGTGTGCGTCAGAGCAGCCAGCAAGCAAGAATGAACTGTCCCTCTTCCTGATACATTTTGGGACAGGCTGCCATTTCTAAATCAGTGCTTAAATCTGTCCTGATATTCGAACGTCCTGTGCCAGCGCAGTCAGACAGACAATACGTACTGAGGGAATTAGAGGGGGTCAGCGTTGAGACTCTTCGGGTCCCAGACAGGGCAGACACGAGCCACATGCAGTCATCCAAAGGTCAATTCTCATTGACTGGCTGTCCCGGCAGGATCAGCTGGCCTCCTGTCCCCACATACATGCCTGAAACTCAGACTTTTACCATGTTGTGGCTGTTAGTTATAGAATTTGATGCTTTCAAAATGTAAATTCTCTGACAAGCTTTTGTTCTTGAACCCAACTCAGCACTTAGACTAAGACCACAGCGGTGTATTTGACGGTCCTAATGTTATTGTAGCTAATAGGGTCTGTCACTAAGGATTGTCTCATAATCAAATAATCTGTACATTTTTGTGGTTAATCTTTCAAATGTCAGACGAATAAAATAATCTCTACAAGTTTTAAACACCGGGCAACAGTTGAATCATCAGTACAAACGATTAACAACTTCTGAAGTAACGTCGAGGATTTTCAAACTGGAATACGGAATGGGGAGAAACAGGAGAACCAGCAAGTCCTCAAACTATCGCAACCCTTTTAACGGACTCGTTGTTGCCAGGTAACCAGTTCAGAGTTCATCCGCATCTGTGTCATATATACCGAGCACTAACTAAACTAGAGCCTTGATCCTCCGCTGATGACGTGAGCCAGCTTCAACATTGAGGCTTTTAAGGTTTTTGCCACTTTGTGAACAGTCTGTGTCGACGCCAATAATCCTGCTTGTTTTTCATTTTCATCTGAACTTTTTTTTGTTTATCTCAGCCACTTTAAATCTTTTTCTACAACTTCAGTATAAATACATCTTTGGTGGACTAAACTTACAAAGACAAGCTCCTGTGTATTTATTGTACACTGGATAGTGATTCTGATCCCAATGCTGTTTTTGTTCAGTGGTATGTAACATTACATTGATCATGTACATAGCCTAGTATTTAAGTTGGTGAGCTGTTATGGCAAGAGTGAAATTGGTAGGAAATGTTTTTGGCTTGTTGGTGAAAGGTTGTTATGATGTGAGAGGAAACCGCAACTGGGAGATGGAAGCAGGAAACACAGAAACACATCTGCCTTTTTTTTTTTTTTCATCTCTTCTGATTTTGTCACACAAACACACAGAGAGAGATATGTTGGTAGGAAATAGACTAGTTGATGAAGAATAGAGAGGCTGAAGACACGGAAGAGTTAAAGATAGAGCTCGAAGAGGAGACAGCCAGAGGGAGAGTGTGTGTGTGTGTGTGTGTGTGTGTGCGCGCACGAATGATAGAGGGAAAGAGGGATCATGGAGAAAGGGTATATTTGGCCTTCATACTGTCTTGCACAAGTTTGTCATTGCATGCTGGATGCTATGGAGCATTATGACTATGACTATCTCTAATGGTCCCAGCAGGGGTTGTGTGTGATTCATGTGTGTTTATACGCATGTTCTTATCTGAATGAGCTGGCAGTAATGAAGCATTGGACCTTGGACTAAAATGATTCAGGGCTTTTCATCCCCCCCCCTTAGTTTCTTATAATGAGGAAACTTTGGTTGATCTTGTGTGAAGCAGCAGAACTTTGACTTACACAGAGGACATCAGATATTGACCTATAGTTTAATTACACATTTCTGTGAAGTGGCTTCTCTGCGCCAGAGATCATTTGGCTAAATATACGGTTATGAATGAAACGGCAGCGTTCACTTACTCTTAAATCAGTATCCTAGGCTAGCGGGTTTGAAAGCTCGGATGTTTGTGGGTGAGTAAGGCTGGCACGTTTACGCTAAGTTTAGCTGACATCCATTTAGCTCGGCACAGAATAGCTCAGTCATCTGATTTTGGTCCAGTCACAGTTCACAGAGTGGTTTAAGGCTCGCCAGAACCATTAAGGCTCAGAGAGGGCAGGTACAGTAATCCTGTTTCATTTTTTTATCTAAAGGTCACAGTGTTGAGTAAACAGGGCTATTTCTGTGAAGCCAAAGTATGCTTGATTCTCAGAACCTTTAAGCTGCCTCTGCACACACCTTGTTGTGAACCTGTCCTCTCAGGTGAATATATAAGAAGCTTATTCTTTATTATACTATTTAGCAGGGATGTAAACATCTTTATTATGATCATGTAACAGGCAGTACAACAAACAGCACCCCTCATCTGCTTATGTCATCTTTATCCATATTTTCTTCTGCCTTGGCGTGGAACAGTGTTTGTCAAAGATCTTGATTGGGTCCCCAGCCGCCACCCCTCCCATCCCCTCCCCCTCCTCCTCCTCCTGCTTGTCGCTGCCCTGTTCCTTCCTGTTGTTGCTTGTGTAACCGATTGCCTCCACTGTCTCCCCACTGAGGCTGCCTTTTTCCTGTTGTGCACAACACAAACATAACCAGTGGCTCAGATCTCTAACCAGACTATAATGAAAAACATAACAACAAAGAAAACCCCTATAGATGCCTATCTTACATACTGAAAACACAGATAGTCACACACTACATTTTTGTTATGTTTTGATAATTTTTTCAATTAATTTTACTTGCCAGCACAGACCAGTAGAACTGGGTCATCCTGTGGGCTTCATAGTCCGAGGTGGATTGTCTATTGAATTAACTGGTAATTGGTAATTATTGAGGCCATAGTTTGTGTTGTTATAGATAAATAGTAGTTATACCTACAATTAAATCTAATACAAGACCACCACAAACAGCCTAAAAAATTATCTTAGTTTTGAATATATATACCTCTCTAGCTAAATCTTTACTAAAAATTGCAAATTCTTTTGCCAAAGATATTATTTATTGTGGGGTAGTTACATTGCATTGCACTATATGATATAGGACGGTACGGTATTGTGCCCATCCCCCTGAAATCACTAAAAGAGGGTTTTAAAATGTCCAAACTTCCCAATTTTTTATTGTCTAGCTTTAAGAGGTTCAGTGCTTTGTGTATTATTATTGCGATTGTGTGTGCTTTATATCTCTTTTTGTAATTGTGAACTGCCAGGGGCCTGTAGATGGAAAACACTGAAGTACAATATATTTGATAAGTCTTGCGTTTAGTATTACCGATGTTTACTTAAAGATTTTATAAATTGCTCTCATTGCATGTAAACCTGCATCTATTCCTGTCACTGCATGCTGCTTCATTCCTGATTAGGTTTAGAAAATTCAGTGTGTGTGTGTGTGTGTGTGGTAGTAATACCCCTGGTTGTTTCTGTCCAGTGCCATCTGGTAAATTCCAGCACAGAGGGCATTTTAGCTTGCCAGCAGTCTCTATTTGTGTGCCTCTCTCTCTCTCTCACACACACACTCACATGTAGACATACAATTTCTCTTCTACACACACATGGCATCACGTGAGTTGTGACTGCAGGGCAGTACGCTTTTCTGTGGGAGAAAAGAAAATGCAGCGTTGGATGTAACTGCTGTCTCCCAGCCATTTCTCCTCTCTGACTTTCTCACTCTGATGTTGATTCACTCATTCTCTGTTCTCTCTCACATGTTACATCAGTTTCTCCTTTAAATTTCTGCTACGCCTTTATAGTATCTGAGAAAAGGGACAACGATAGTAATAAAAAAAGGAATGAGTTTTGGAACCACTGTGTGAAGCAAGTAAAAAAGTAAAAACCATGTACAAAAACAACAACTTGTCAGGATTTGAGTAACAGACTTCACACATAGACCTCCTTTAATTTCAAGCTGCAAACACTGGTATGTTGAGCTGAGTTACATTTATCTGTCTCCATCAAAACCCTTATCACTAAATATCTGCATATACAAAGAGGAAAGCCGGCACATTTCTGTTCATTTTAGAGCTGAAACTAATCATTATTTTTCATAATTGATAAATCTGTTGCTCATTCTTTTGATTAATAATTGTATTAATAGCATGTCAGAAAATAATGAAAAACGTCCATCACAATTATCCAGAGCACAAGCTGCCATCTCCAGATTGCTCATTTTGTCTGACAAAATCCACAAATATTCAGCATAAAAAAGCAGAATAAAGCAACCAATACTCACATTTTAGAAGACATTTAGTAATCAACCTTTTTTGCGTAGTAAACGGCTTAACTTATTAATAAACTACAAAAATTGATTTAAATTAATTGACTTTAATTAATGACTAATCATTTCAGCCTTACTGCATTTTGCCAGAAGACTTATTTTTTTTATTTCATCGGGGTCCAGCTGTGAATGTAAAAATCCATGAAATCTGAAAAAAATAGATGTCCATGTCCTAAACTTTAATTTTAGATGCACACATGAAAAACAGAGAAAAACTTGTGCTTAGAAAGGACAACCTTTCCAAGGTTACAAATCCAGCTAATCCTGACTGCAGGGCATCGACTACACACCGCTGGGGAGACCACCTAGGACAGAGGATGGGGGTGGGTGTGTAGAGAAAGGGGGGAGTAATGGGGGAGACAGGGGAAGGCAGAGGTCACCACAGAGTATGTAGTTCTCTTGGGAGGTGGAGAGGGGGAGAACAGCATGAGGATGCTTTACATGACTCCAGGGCTTTCACATAGCGGGGGGTCAGGAAAACACCGGGGGGAGGAAGTCACATTGGTGAGACACCCTGTGAAGGAGAGTGGGTCGGTCGGTCGGTCGGGGGTGGGGGGGAGACAGGGCCACTGGTAGGACGAAGGAGGTAAAAGACAGGAGGTCCTTTCAACAAAGCCATCACCAGGGATCATCAACCGTCTGTGTGGTCCCTTCACACCAGCAGCATGACGACATGTGGCATGTTGGCCTTTGGGTTTGTGTTTTTGCGGTTAGCAGGTTTTTTCCAGAGCCTGAACAGAAAGAATATAGACGAGAAAGGTTGGACTCAAATAATGTCTATTTTGGGAAACAGATCTGTACAGAAATTAAGAAATTCAGCTAATTCAAACTAACAAAGCTGTGTACAGATCCAGCTCCAGTAGTAGAGCTTACATGTTTTCTTTCTGTCACAGCTTCGTGTTGTATTTTTAGAATTTCACTTGAAACTCAAAGGAACAAAGAATTTGCCCCGATGGCCTGCAAAGCTGAATACGTTATAAAGCAAAAATAAAAGTTGAATTAACTTTGATAGTTGTTTGATTAAATCAAGACCGTGATATCTTTATGAAATTGTCCAAAACTAAAGTTTTTTATGAACATCTACCTTGAAATAATACTGTATTATTAACCTTTTTTGCTGAACAGGTTTCAGGTGATCTTCTTGTTTCCTGAAGTAGTTCATGATTTCTTTCTGCTTCCCAGCCAACCATCAGTTACACCCCCATTTGCCACATAGACACAAAAGCAGATAGAGAAGACCTGACGTAACTATTCATTGTGTTCATAAATTAGAGTAGGGTACATATTTGATACAGAGGACATCATGTCACTTAAAGTTGGGTTCACATCAGAAGTAAAAGTATTTAGAGGACACAATATTCCATTGTACACATGGAAAGTGACAGAAATAGTTGTGTTAAGAATGAAAAAAGAGAACTGAAGGGACAAGTTCGAACTCAGCATACTTTCTCACCTCCACACAGCTGGCCAATCGCTGCGTGGAATGGGTGTCCGTGTCGGATTGTCTGTGTTGGAAAGTTACAGAAATTCTGGTAAAGGTGTGAGAGGATATCCGAAGCTATTCGACTTCCCGACAAACAGATCTGATGAAGCACACTTTAGATACCGTCCATATAACCTCCGGAGCTGTCATGAGCTTTCGCACAGTTTGTATCTGGAGATGCAGGCTTATGCTATTAACTTATAAAACACCTCAAACCAGAGCATGTGGGTTTAAATCCCCATGTTGGCAAACGTCTGTCTTGCTGCCTCCTTATCAGACCCAGAGGTGCTTTCTCTTGCTAACCTTCCGACTTCTTGGTCAACCAGGGAAAACATAATTTCACTACCTGCTCAACCATTGATGACAACCACGGACACATTTTTATTTCACTGTTTGGCACCTTGTTAGCCCATTCTCTATCTCATCCTTTTCCTTGTGTTTAATTGGGAGAGAGGGACAGACAGTCTAGACGCTGACTGAGGGATGAGAGGAGAATTGATTGAAGCATACAAGAGCAATTTCATGTCTCGGCCCACAGCTTCAAAAGCAGAGCCTCCGCAGCACCCCCCTCCAGGCATTAAGAGTGAGCACGCAAATGTTTGTGTGTTCATGTATCTGCAATATGCGTGTGAATGTGTGTAAAACACCAAATGATGGTGGATGACCAAACAAATTAAGTGGATTTCATTGCCTTGTTCACCTTCACGCTTCTTCTTCTTGCTGCTTCTCTCTGGCCCTTGTTGCTCCATCTTTGAGTCCTCTTGGAGTCTCTCTCCGTTTCCTCTTGCACTCTCTCAATTCCTCCCTCGGTCCCTTGGGCTTGCCTGCAAAAGTGTCAGCGTTTCCTCTGTGCTCCTATAGCATCAGACCTCGTCATCACTATCATGGCGCCTGTACAGCATCTGCACTTTGGTGGCAATGCGTGATAGAAGACTCGACAAATATCTGTTGTCTTTTCCTCTCCTCAATGTTAAATATCTCTTTCTGTTGGTCACTTCCACATGTTTTTTGTTTTCTATAAGTTTCTTTTGTGTTTTTCATGTCACTCTGTGTGACTAATTTATGTTTCATTTCTCTCTCTGAGAGTATTTATTGGAGTTTTGTTTTCCCTGATGAGATGAGGACAGTTGGGTCTCTGGAAATATTAAAAATCGTCATCGTTTTCTGCTAAGTGACATTCTTTTTCACTTCCCCATGTTTCCATCGCTCGCTCGTTTTCTCTGGTAATTTTGTGCCCTTACTGCTTGTGTTGACTCTGTAAAGATGTGGAAAAGCTCAAGATGTGGCAGCATGTGTGTATGTTTGTGTGTCTTGGTGAATGGTGGCTCGCGGCGTGCTGACTCATGCCTGTGGATAGTTTTTAGACCACCTGGGCATACTGTACCTTCAACCACTGTGTTCTGTTTTTAAACCTCAGAGCAGCAGGCAGGTGTCTGTGGTAGAGGTAGGCTATACTTTTGATAATTGTGTGGAGGAGGCGGTCCTCTCAAAGTCATGTGTCCCCAAGGATGCCAAAGAAAAATACCTAAACTTGAAAGACTTTAACTGATATTTTTGGCCACTTGAAAATTACACTGAGGAGAGCTGTGAGAGTGAACCAGAAAAGTAAAGATGTGGGCCGGACAGCTAAACAATTGACTGAAAATCCATATGAAACCTCATAAAGACAAAGGAGCTACAGACTCGGGTGATAATTCTCTCTACAGTTATTACTAACAAGCGACCACTTTCATATTGTTTTCACATTGTCATTTGATACGTTGTTGTTATAAAAAAAAATTCATTATAGCCAATTTAAGTATTTGTGAGGTCCTGCAGGCTCTGCACTATGCAATGAAATTCTTGTTCTCTCTGACTGCCATTCATGAAAATGGCTTAAGAGTGAAAACCTGGAATAGGCCATATATAATAAAAAAAACTAAAGAAAGAATAGTAAAACTAGTTTACAGTTTAGATGTATATAAAAATGACAGTAATACAAATTCTATATCTGCACTATTAATAGTAATATTTAAAGAAGGCCCTGCTGACTTGATTTGGGCTGAATAGTGGAAATATCACAAAATACTCATGCACCAGAGGTTGTATCATGCACTATTTATGTGGTGGAAGATTGTTGTGATGTAAAATGCCAGAGCACTGAAATTAATCAGATGTTCATATCTTTAAACATCTAAAAGTCAAACCTGTTTAGTCTGTCTTAAAACAGCATTAACATAGTATTAATGATGGTGTTACAGCTGTGAATCAGAAAATTCCCTCACATCCAGTGTTCATGTTCTGTGGAGCAGACTGGACAATTTTCCATTTTAATGGCTTCATAACTGGTGTTTTAATGGCTTCATAACTGGTGGATATGTAGCTTGCATGGTTTTCCTGTTGTTCTGGTTTTACTGTGAAAAAGGGAAGTGACATTGAAACAAGCTCAACCAAAGTAGTGAAAGCTCACAATTTGCATGTTAAATTATTTGGCCCTGGGGTTTTGAACAGCCATTTTGAAGTGTGAAGAAGCAAGACAGAGTTGAGGGAGAGGCGGGAGGCAGCAGTACCCTGTAAACCCGCGTCAGCCTCTTGTGACAGCTCTGATCACAGAGAGGAAGCGATAGGAGGAACGTGTGATCAAAGGCACCTACCTGGCGTCTGTCAGGAGAGAGAAATGCTGCCCCAGGTGTGTGTGCGAGTTAAGTGAGGCGAGTTTTCAGTGAAGACACCAGGACGGGAGATGACAGCATAAAAGGGGGCTCTACCTGTTTCTGGAGAGAGGAGAAGCAGCTGATGGATTAAAGGGTTATCTGTTTGTATACGGAAGAAGGTAGTGATGAAGAAAGAGGGCAGAGGGCAGAGAGCTGTCAGATATAGTGCCAGCTGGAGCACAGGAAACAGCTCATTATGCCTGTGACGGGAAGGAGAGGGAGCGAAAAGAGGAGCAGAGTGGATTCTGTGATGAGGACGTCAGCATATCAAAGGATCGGTGTTTTTGAATGACAGTACAAAAACACAAGCTTGGAGTGAGATGGGAGGTATGATGGGGCAACTAAGTAATGAGACATATGACTGATAGTAGTGAGAGCAACGGAAGGAGAAGGGAGTGTTGTTGGCCATTTTCTCCTCGATCCATAACTGCAAGCCCAACACTTAAGGTCAGTTAAAGTTTGAAAAAACAGACATTGAAATACAACAATCAATGTCAAATAATGAATTTTCCCTACAATTATAGCGTAGATTATATATTTTTAGTCTTTGCACAGGAGCTGCAAGTGGAGGGTTTCTTTGCTTTGTGCAATTAAACTGCCACAGGATGTTTGATGCGATTGTGAAAGACAGAAACCTTAATTTAACAACACTGTTGGAACTGTAATGTAGCCATTAGCCGCCTCTGCCACAGGAAGTTAGCAGGATGCACCAGAAAGTGCATCTGATATAGGTCTGTGGTGTTGGCTCTTACAATCTCTCTTACAGTAAATAGTCTCTTTAATGATTAATAGAGTCCAACAGGAAGGGTCTGTGTTTTATGTCCACTGAACAAGCTGCGCACTTTATACACAAACAGGGACGGAAAATAAAAAACTACTAGGATTTGATCCTAGGTCAGCAGATCCCACACCAGGTGTGTGGCTTCAAAAGTTGTCGGAGTTAACAACCTAAATATTACAAGCTCATTATTAAGTTTCTGCTTTACAGACACTAAACCTGCAATAACTGATTCTTTGGAAACTTGGGGTCAAACAAGCTGTGAACACAACACTGACACACTGCATGATCACCTTTTAAGTTCATATGGCGAACTCTGTTTTTGGTCTGTACCAACTCCTGAGGGAATACCTGTCTCTTTAGCTTCTGAATGCTATACTATGTTCACCAGCTAGTTGCTAACTGTGTCTGTTTGCCGCTTGGTGCTGAGTAGTTAGTGTACAGTAGGTATTGAAAGCTTTTTCATTGAAAACAGCTTCACACTGCAGCCAAAAACCAATGGGCTGGGATTTGGGTAATAAGTCTCTGTCTCTGTAGGTTCATCATTACGAGCTACCCTTTCACATTGTCACATCGTTTTCACATTTGATCGGTTGTTATTCTAAAATCCACTTGAAAAATAAACATTTGTCAGCACATGACAGGAAATATCTTTTTACACTGAAGCAATGCCAAAGCAAGTGGGGACAGTGGGGCTTTTAGGTAGTCAGTACAGCATTTTCTACTGGTGGCTTTGCTGAATGTATGGATTTGTTAAACCTCCATAAACCCAAATATGTAAAGGTACTAAAATTAATAGTAATAACAACTTAAAGGATGTTCCCTAAGCTTCATTCTGTCTTATTATAATTGAATTATTATTATCAGCCTCTGAGTACAAAAGTAAAATTCCTGGTTATGATGTTGTAGAGTTAAATGGTTGCTGTCAATATGATGCTTTGAGATAAGGCCATATTAGTGTACTGCTGAGATTATTCAGGCTGCTACGCCTGAATGAATGCAGCAGAAACACTTATTAACAGAATTATTTGCAATTTCTTTAACAGACACAAAAAACAACATCCTATTTGCTGTTGAAGAAAAGACCAGTTATTTGCTTGTTAGACACATGATAACACTTCAATCACTCTCAGATTAAAGCTGATATTTCACGCTTCAGTCATGTCGAGGCAACCGTAGTAGCTACAGCAGGAAAAGGAATTGTGAAACGCTACTATTGAAAGTGTTTTACCTGATGCAGGGTACTAAGTTACTGTAGCTGATCAAGTTATAAATGTTTCATTTTAAATGCACTGAAGCATGAGCAGAAAATCTATTCAACCATAAATATGCATGTGATATTAAATATACACAGAACTGCACAATTCTGAACACCAGCTCCTCGTAGAAATTAATATTGTAATGACAACTTAAAAAACGCCTCTTCTGCGTTACCAGAAGTACCAAAGTAATTGTAATCACACTAAAGACCAGCTTGTGTTGTCATAATATTATGGTGCATTATTATTGTGTGCACTGATTGCTTGAGCACTGTCTGAGAGGGCTTCCACATAGTGTACATGCATGAGAATACAAAAAAAATGGGACAAAGCAGCACAGATGACTAACTAGCTCCCTGGTTACCACAAGTGTTGGCATGGCAACCAGCAGAGCATGACTGTAGGCATAATCAGCAGTGCTGGAATAAATCTTGACCAGTCAGATTTCTTGGCTGGCGCTTTTGTTTTGCTTGTGTAACAGCAAAAAAGACAATTTGTCTCAAGATAAAAAATGAAGAGAACAGAAACTTTGCCCCCTCTCTGTCAGGCACCTGAGAAGATTCTCACTCTGCCTCTTTCCATTTGTTTGACCTGGCATGTGGTCTATATACAGTATAGGCTACATATAAACCTGAGGAATACCTCACTTGTTGTCATACTTTATTTCACAGTTTATATATTTCTTGATTTTACTTCAACGTTATATCTTTCACCTGTTCTCTCTCTATTTCATGGAAACAACAGATACCTAAGGTTTTGCATATGATGCAAGTTTTATAGTACAAGCTGTTGGTAAAATAGGTCAAAATAAACCACGCCACACTGGTCTTTACAGATAAGTGCCCTATAAAGATAATAATTAAGTTAATAATAAACAAACGTCAGCTGGGTCAAGGTCCCAGGTAGATCTATACTACAGTGAAAAGGTCTGTTGCATTCTTTACCAGATTATAGTGAGGCAGATGTTTGTGCTATGCACATACAGTTATGTGTCTTCACATCAAATCTATATTTGGATAGCATTCAATTTCATCCTAACTTTGCTCTAAAATATTAAAATTGGAAAAACCTGACATAAAAGGGCATAAGTTGATGTGACGGCACATAAATAAATCATAATTGGTCCATAAGCATGGGTAGGGTAATCCACAAGTTTCTAAAGTGTCATGAAAGTAATTCTGAAATAAGACAAATGTTTTTTTTTTTTAAGATTCTGTCCTCTGCATTTAATGTGACGTATTTCTGCTCCGTCCTGAAAATAGCCAGCTGGTAGTTTTTTTTTTGTATCAAACTATCATCAGCCGCTTTTGTGTAACTCTGTCAGTGTATGTGTGCACATAAAAGAAGACACTCACACAAACAAAAAACTCAATAATATGGAATATTGTATTAAATATGTTGAACTCAAAGTTGGGCTGAGGTTTCTTTTCTTGTGAGCTCGCTCGCTGTTGTAACATATATGGAATGTGAAGCTGCAGCTTCTAATTCATGCTTTCAGCTTTGCCGTTCCATCATGTAGAGTGATTCTCTAAAAAAAAAAAAAAAAAAACCTTTTCAATGTGTTGTTAATTAAAGAAAACAATGGCTCCATGAAATAATTTGTGTACTAATGGGGGCTAATAATTGCAGTAACTCATCATACATTTGCAAAATCTTGTAAAGGTCTTTTATTTACTCGGTTCTGACAAATTAAAAAAGTGGGACGAGTGTCTTTCAGCCTGTTCTTTTTCTTCTTTTTCTCGGTTTCTTCACAGTTTGACCAATAAGCCACAACATAGCCTATTATGTCTCCCATTTTGTGGCTCTTAACATTCATTTAAATTTGTTGACAGCCAGAAAGCTGTGCCAGAAAGAAAAGTGCCTACAAGTAATTATCAGTAAATCAGCGACTGATCATGTGGGATTTGTACTCTCAAAGTGCTGTGCAGCTACATTCTTGAGTTTACAGTTGAGTTTTTTCAGATTTAATGGGCAAGTCGAAGCAGGCTGGCTGCTGGATCCAGCTGGCTTCTTTTTAAACAGACCCCAGTCAGGCTAATCACCCACCTCCTCTCCTAAATTCATTCATACAGTTAGGAATCCAAGCTGACAGCAGCGGCTAACCTTACTGCGTAGACTACCTATAAAGGTAGCCTAATATATTCCCACAGGAAGGTTTCCCACTCTATAATTTGTTGACTGCTGCAGAGGGTCTAAAGAGCAGCAATACTCTTTAATGTACTTATAAACACAAACACACACACACACACACACAATTGCCTTGAGAAAGAGTTGAGAGCGGTACTCAGGGAGGAATAATTATAGATGGCATTGAATTTCCTGCACTCCACCGTGTGCAAACAGTGTTTAGCCAGGAGAGTTTGCTTACTTCACATGTTTACACCATGGCACTACTTGGCAGCGGGGTCACATTATTGTAGTGTGTCTGAACGTCTAGTCTGCCGTGGAGGCTTGACTGTTTCTTTTATTTGATTTTTTTTTGCAGAAGTAGCCAGGGATAGAAGAATCTGAACATTTCCACATTCTGATAACAGAACTTACAAATACTTTCACACACTCAACTTGGGGAAGTGTAATACTCTATGTTAATCTCTCTCTATGTTGCTTCTTCCAGTTCTCCACATACTCTGCAAACTGGTGAAGCCTTCAAACAGCTGATTTGTGTCTTCCTGAGCTCAGAGTGAGACTGGCTGTAGGCTACGATGTGCTGTGTTTGTATGCATAAGTAACTGCTTGTTGGCCTGCAGGTATGTGTATGTACATGTATATGTATATTTATGCATGAATGCACAAAGCACTGCTCTCCTCATACCTGGAGCTGTTGTATTCATTACATAGAATAGATGGTAATTGAATCTACTTCCCTGAGCTGGCTGTGAAACCTCATTACCAGGTGCTCTGCAGAAGAGAGTCCAGGGAGAAGGCGTCGCGACCCTCAGGGAGAGGATAAAGAGCAAGAGAGACCTTGACTCAGTTGAAATCAGAATAAACTGTGACATGAGGAAAAAGAAGAAAAGTGGACACCAAAGCTCACCTGTAGAGATAGAGATGGGTGATAAATTAAAGAAAAAGGCTATATAAATTGTCTTAGTAAGGTGTTACGCCACCATAAGCCACCAGAACAGCTTCAGTGTTACTTTGTATTGATCTGAGGTTTGAACACGTCTTTGAAAATATACAACCTAATATTGTGTTTTGATGATGCTGGTGAAGACCGCTGGCTTGTATGTTGTTCCAAAATCTCCTGTAGGTGTTCATTTCCATCATTTATATATATATTTCTACTTAGGTTCGTCTTTTAGGCAGAAAATAGAGCGTCAGAAAGGTATCTGCAAGAAAAGAGAAAGTAAAGCAGGATGGAGAGGGGGGAGGGACGCAAATAAAGAGATTTGAAGTTGTACAGGTTGACAATAAGTGGGGAACAGCTGAAAGGTTTACCTTATTTAATTGAAGCTAGCTCAGTGCCTTTTGTCATTCTGGCCTTGTACATTCCTTCACCGTACACTGTGCACAGCGACAGATTGGGGGGGGGAGACAGAGTGAAACAGTCAGAGCGAGGGAGGGGGTGCAGAGATTGCTGCAAGGAGAGGAAGACAATGTGATGTGACAGTGGGAAATGGGCAGGAGGGACGGGGGGGGAGTAAAGCTATCTTGTAGGTGTTATCAGGTTAAGCCACCCACCTCTGGCTGTCGCCATGGTGACACCATGGTAACAACCAGGTGTTCAACCAGGAAGGAGCGAGACCTTGCTTATGTAAAGGGGCTTTCTCTGCGTTCTTCTTCCTCATTATTTCTATCTTCAGCTGTCTCATTCAGAAACATTCTCCGATATCGTTTGTCTTAAGCGTGTATGTATATAAAAAAAACAGTCAGATGATGTAATAACTTACATTTCCTATTTACCAGCGTTCTGCAAATTCCTGCTTTGTGATCTGTATCTCATTGGTATAGTTGAAACTGTCCCTTGTGAATAACTGCAGGAAACCGCAGTTTATTGTTGCTGTTGCCATTCATTTCCATTTGTAAAGGAAGTGCACACATATGTAGGAGTATCCATGTGACCATTCATGTCCGACTCTTCTTCTGGCTGCATGTATTTGCATACAGTGTGTTATTATGGCCCAGAGGATTCTGCATTTACATGAAAAAACAAAAGCAGAAGCTCAAAAGTATCAAGTTTATGTGATCTCTTAGAAGCAGCTTTACCCGTGTATATGAACTGTATGTTTGTGGGGTCAATGTTGAGGTCAGTGTACACATGTATGTGTTGTTTTGTATATGTATATGTGTGTGTGTGTGTGTGTGTGTGTGTGTGTGTATGTTTCTGTATGGCTCTTCCATTCTAAAACCTATAAGCTGATTTGATAACGTGCTTACAGAGATCTCTGATTCAATCCATTGGTGTTAGCTCTGTTACATCACAGCAGCCGTGTGTGTGTGTGTGTGTGTGTGTGTGTGTGTGTGTGTGTACTTGTACATCTATCTTTGTGTGGACCAATTTGAGCTTTAGACCTTGGGAGTGAGGACAATTTGGCCGGTCCTCACTTTCAGACAGACCTTCAAAGGGCTGTTTGCTGGTTCTGACTTGTTTTTAAGGTTCAGGTTAGAATTCGGTGTAGGTTAAGGTTTAGGGTAAGGGTACGTGTTAGGCATTTAGTTTTGATGGTTAAGGTTAGTGTAAAGGGGAATGCATTATGTTAGTGAGTCTCCTCCTCCTCTCTGTGTGTGTCTCGTTCAGCAGAGTGGGGTGTGGTGTAGAGGGCTAACAGACACTCAGCACATGGAAACACACTTGGAACAATAACACACACGTGCTTGTGTGCACTGCAGGCCAGACACACAAACGCGGTAAGCAAAGGCAAACACACACTACAGTCCTTTGCTCCGGCTCTTAAAGGCATACTGTACCACTGCTAAACACACATTTTGCCAGTTAAGAGATAACTTCTGATCTGCATCCTAATGCACTGAAATTGATATGCAAAAAAATGGTTGTAAATACAAAACTGTGTCTTTATTTGATTGATGAGAGACAAAGACGTGGTGATTAGCAACACACATCTGTGCCTCTCCTCTTTTGTGTGATTATTTCAAGCAAAGTCACGCTAATCAGATGCAAACAACAAATTTGCCTCTCTCTCTCCTTTGTATGTTGGCATGTTTAAAAAGACAGTGTAATTTTAGACTAGGTAGCACAGTGAGTAAAGGTTGGGACGCACAGTATGACTGTTGAGCCAATTGTTGTTTTTGTCCCAAAATAATTGGAATATTGGAATAATTCGGACAGAGTCAGATGGCATTTGTAATTGTTTGATCTTTGATCAAGTCACTGCTCATGGTTCATTCACAGTATCTTAAAAAAGTTTGGTCACTGTGTTATGAGTGAGAATAATCCAGTTCAACTGGTTTCAGTACAGCCACAGCTAAAGGGAAGTTCACTCACTTCAGCTCTCTGATGAGTTTACAGTCCTTATTTCCCTTGTCTTACAATACACCATCTCATTTAAAATGAGTATTTTTTTCAAGTTTTTAGGTTTCCGTAATCTCAATAATATTAAAGTGTGTTCCCAGCCTAACATCATGCAGTAGACTCCATAATGACAATTCCCTGCCTGCTGCTCAGTAGCTGATCTGAACTCCATGTAAAGAGAATACAGGAAACAAGAGTGAACAAGAGCCTCACGCTATGAGTCATTTATTATTATACTTGGCTTTCACCACAGAGAACTGGGATAAACTAGTAGAGGGCAGGTTGCACAATTTTAACAGCCTTTAGTATTTAGTATAGTAGCTAATCGTTCATGTTTTACACAGAGAGAGCCAAGTTTGGTTGTGTTAAAATCACAAAGATATTCACAGTCTCATTCATAAAAAATAACTAAATTTACTTTATGCCAGCAAACCAGAGGGTTTTAATAGTTTAGTCGTATCCAGGAAATTAAAATGTAATTGGAAAATGCAGTTGGTCTTGAGCTCTGAGTATAAACGGAAACAAAACAGTTAGTTGACAAAATGTGGCTCTAAATTGCAGTTAAATTATTATTATTTTTGCCTCATGAAGAATATCATAATAAAATAAAGTATATGTGTAACAGTGATACATGGGGTTCTCCAGACAAAGGAACAAGACAAAGCAATACATCTGGTTTGTGAGTGGTAAAGATGAGAAGGTAACAAACTGCCAGAAAGAATTGTGAACCAAAGACAAAGAAACAGAGAGTTAGAGGGGTGAGAGAAACATGAAGAGGAAGTTGGAGAGACAGATGGGAGTTGATCCTGCGGAAAAATGCTACTCAGGGTCCTCATATCCTTCTCCTGTTTCCTATTAAATTACTTAACTTGAACCTGTTTGCTTCCGGATGTGACTGTGTTTAATGTGACATATGGGACAGTTGTTCGTGTTATGTTCCTTTCAATGTGTCTGGTTATGTTTTTCATATACAGTTCCAGCGTACCAATTTTGTTTTTATCTGTGTTGCAGATTAACCTGCGGCTTATTTTAGTCAGCGGAAAGACGAAAGAATTCCTCTTCTCTCCCAATGACTCGGCAGCAGACATTGCCAAACATGTTTATGACAACTGGCCGATGGGTAAGTAGCTCCATTCAGATACCCCAATGATTGTTACTGGCAATGGCTGATAAAGAGTAGCAGTAGTTATACCCAGTGGCTGCAGAAGTTTGTGTAAGAAGTAAATACAGGTTACTCAGACATTGACTTCATTTGAGACTCCTCTCACTATTATTTCTACTTCTAGAAAAAAGGTCAGGCCGCATATACCTGACACGGTCTAACACACACACACAGTGGCATCACACATCTACAAATTCATTGTCACGCTATTTAAATATTCCAAATCTCCTGATTCAACTATCAACTGCCACTAATTAATATTTCTCACGTTAACAGCGACTCAAATGACTGTGTGTAATGTGAATGGGATGGCGGTACAGTGATGAACTCACAGGGAACTAGAGTATCACCCAACTCTGAAGCTCTGAAGCCTTTTTTATCTGATTGTTTTGACGTAAGGACATGGCTCGTTTTGGAGCTGCTTCCAGAGTCTGTTCTTCTGCCTCATAGTGGCCAGTGATGGGAGAACGATTGAGATATTTTACTTGAATAAAGTAGCAAAAACCACAATATAAAAATACAGGCTACAGGTGTAATAGAATTACACACGAAAGGAATTTGCCTTAGGGTTTGTGGTGCATAATGGTCAAAATATACAATATGCAAAAGTCAAGAATCATAAATAAATAAATAAATAAATAAAATGTTCAGATGTACCTCACACCTGACTGACATATCTTATTACAATGTTGTTTAGACTAGCTTACATAACTACATGCCATCCTTATGAATGAAGAGTTGAGTTGTATGATTTAAATGTGAGTTTAGGTGAGAGATCTAAGCACGTCTGCCGCACAATAACTGCTAAATGTAAACATTTACCAGATTTTGGTGTGTGGGGTTTGGGTATACTCACTGGAGTATTTGCTATTTTCCCACGTTCTGCACAACTATAATATAGACTCATTTTGTGTTATTTTGTAATAAATCACATTTTTGCATAAGCACAGCT
The DNA here is from genome assembly GCA_031216445.1 of Lateolabrax maculatus. Classification (NCBI taxonomy): domain Eukaryota; kingdom Metazoa; phylum Chordata; class Actinopteri; order Acropomatiformes; family Lateolabracidae; genus Lateolabrax; species Lateolabrax maculatus. The sequence goes on along the minus strand of CM062197.1, from coordinate 11,412,775 downwards.
GCAGTGTGTTTGCATTAGCCGTAATTGCTAACGATTTAGCTGCTAATGCACTTGGAAACTAGTTGATCTGACTCATCGTGGCCGGCTGTATTTTTCTTCAACAAAGATGAAGGCAGCTGAGGAGCTATAGTGTGTATCCAGAGAGCCGAGATCACATTCGAACCCACTGCTAATTACTTACATGTAGGTCTATATAACAGTGTGGGATTGGGGCAATCTTTGGTGTAGGGTAATTAGAGTGCACTCCTCCTTTCAGCCTGATTATCATTGCATACAGGAATGTGGGATTGCAGTACAGCCACCTCCTCTCTGTAATACACCCGCTCCCTAACTGCTGCTACACCAGTGTTAGAATTCATTTAATAGTGCCGACCTTAGACCACCTTCAAATCTGAACAGACTGTAGCTTTTTCCCACGGTGCTGTGAATGTAGTCCAGTTTCGGAGAAGCCCACAGTGCATAAAAAACGATAAATTATACTGATGGACTCTCCTTGACGAGGAGTTTTTCTTTCAGTCCTGTCAGTTTTGGAAGCATCCTGTGTTTCTCCCAGACAACAGATCTGAACCCTGTAAGACCGAGAGCAGGCACTCAGTCAGCACCAACACCCTCCGCTTAGCTGGAGTCAAACATCTGGCGGCCAGACTCTGCTGCCGTGCAACTCCTCCCGCTGTTTTCTCTCTTATTTAATGCCTTCACTTTTGTCTTCAGCTCTTCCCAAGCCACACCTTGTGTTCTTTTGCTTTGAGTCTTTCTCACATTCTGTATGGCATCCCACAAGGCCCACATATTATACATTCAGCATATAATAATCTAAAATAAAGGCCCTAAATGTCTTAAAATATCTTCAGTGTGGTTGTTGGTGGTCTTTTTCTTTCACCATGCAATGACTGTGTACAGTAAATTATATTGATGCCAACGAGTGTTAACACAGTAGTTTAAAATTCAAAGCTTTTCATTATATCTGCTCTGCTGAACTTAGTCAGAGCCCCATAACAATTAAATTCCTTGTGTCTCTTTCTAAATCGCTAATCTAGAATCTCCTTCATTAACAATGTTCAGTCAGAAACTGACTTTGTTTATAGTGGCTTTTAAGGCAAATTAAATTCCAGGTAACAATAAAAGGGTTATGAATCTTGTTTTTGACCCTGCATGTTGTCAGGTTACAGATGATATATTATACAATAATGATGACGATAATGTTTTAATCGAAAGAGGTCAAATAATGTGAAAATTTAGACAAAAAGAATAATTTCGAGAACATACTTAAGACAGAAAACAAAGAAGAGATAAGCAAGATAGGGAAAATATACGAAGCTTGTCATCTGTCTTTCCCGATGTTGATTCTTCTCTTTGACTCTCTCTTTCCATCTGTCTCTGCCATTTTTCTTTCAGACTGGGAGGAAGAGCAGGTCAGCAGTCCTAACATCCTGCGGCTGATCTACCAGGGCCGTTTTCTACACGGCAACGTAACACTAGGAGGTGAGAAAACACAGAAAGTACACCTCCCCAAAAAAAAAACCTCTGTGTGCTCATAGATGTGCACACAAAATCGCAGCAGTGTGTTGCTGGAAAGTTCTGTGCTGTTCTCATCCCTTTCCTGAGCTGCAGAACAGAGGTACCTCAGTGCTCTGGACAAGCCTGCTTTGATGGAGAGAGGGAGGAGAGAGGAAATACAGAAAAAGAGGGGAAAGAGACTGGTCAGGAAAGGGGCAAGACTGGCCTTAGAGTAGACCTCAAGCAGCACAATGAAGAGACCGAAAGGGAGGGGGACATGAAAATGAATACCATAAGTGAAGAGAAGTCTTCTTTTGAAGCAGCCCACTTTACTTCTCCCTGGCTTTTAGGCTTTTTAGTCTACTTAACCCAGTTTTGATTTGACTGGTGTTTTGTGTGTTTAATGGGGTTATGGCCGTCCCTAACCCTTTTACTCTCATCCCATTACTGCCATCTATCTGATAATTCCCTTATCGTTGGTTTAACATGTTTGCACTCTGACACAGAATCCTCTTAAAGTCGAGCCAAAACTCCCAGTGGTTTTGAAATGCAAACATAGACGCCACACACATGAGTGCACACATTACATGATTGATAAGCAGTAAAGGATATACGATATTACCTACAACTTGGTGAGTGATTGCTAAGGTGTTTTTTAAACCCTTGCAGATTTTATGTAGTTTTTTTCATAAAACATTACATTACATTAGGATTAGTGCTACGTGTTCTATTACAAAGCATGCAGTAGTTAGAGAAGCATTCTACCTATCTTGCTGGCAGTTCATTTTGTTGTAAAAATAAATATTGCAATATTGACGAGGATATTTTCTGATACATGTGAAATCACTAATCTTTAAAGCAATTACTGTTTTCCAGTTTATTCATTACATGAGATCAAACTCTTCCTGTGTGTAAAATGAAAGATCAAAATCAATGATTTTGACAACATAAATAACATATGATCATGTCATCACAATATTCAGCAATAGTTTATTATTCCATGAAGCAGTTTAATTGTAGTTTATAGCTTTTGCTGTTGAAGATGTTACTGACGGTGAATGACTAAAGACAGATAGACTGTAACTCACTGAATAACCTTTACATCCTCTCTCTAACTTCCTCTGTCTGTCTCTCTCACTTCTCCCCCACTAGCTCTCAAACTGCCCTTGGGGAAGACCACAGTGATGCATTTAGTTGCCAGAGAGACTTTGCCTGAGCCAAATTCCCAAGGTAACCAGCTCTCCCTCTCCCTTCTTTCCTTTCACTAGGCCTTTCAGACGCTGAACAACTTTAAACGTTCTGCTCCCAGCCATTATTTATCTCTACACATGGCTTCTGTTTTAGGAACAGCCACTGGTGCAAATAATTGGCTCCCTTAAGTGTATCCCCAAGATACAACATATTGTGTAGAATATACAGCTAATACAAATCATATTAGGTGACAGCTCTCCCTTTTGTGTCTGTGTAGTATAAGGTGATTGTATGTAGAGAAATATTATTATTGACTGTCTTCAATTTGCATTCAGGGTGAAATAAGCCCACGGTAAGGTAAGGTCGAATAAATAATCACCTCAGTTTACTCCAGACAACAATTACAAGGTAAAGCTCAGTTATTAAGCGAAAAAAAAAGATGACCATGTTAGTAGGTGTCACTGACAATGGATGGTTAAAATAGAAACACAGCTCTTAATTCTGAGATTGCCTGGAGGTTCAGAGTTAGACATTCAGCCTTTGTTTTGATGAAAGTTAGACTAGCCTTGCTTCAGGTAACGGTGAGGCATGAAACAAAGTCCAGGAAGTCCAGCTTGAGTTACAGGCTTAGCAAACAGAAAAAATGCTCACGTTACAAAGTGATATACTAGGAATGTGTTCTTGCATGTGTTTGATCCAACAAAGCATCTGTTGCACGACCAAAAGTTGAGCGCTAGGTTTTCAGCTTTCTTGCCAGATGACCCTGCGTTGTTTTGCTGGAGCCCTGCATTTTATCACGCAGCGCTAAACAGCGTACCATACAATATATTCGTGAGAACTGGCCATGGATCACATTTATTGCAGTTGATTTTAAGTAAAATGTTTTGAAATTACATCTCACCATATATATTTAGCTGGGAACCTCTCTGTGTAGGATCAGCGTTTCTCTTGATGATGATTTTGTGTGTGTGTGTGTGTGTGTGTGTGTGTGTGTGTGTGTGTGTGTCTGTGTGTTTTTGTCCTCAGGTCAGAGGAATAGAGAGAAGACCGGGGAGAGTAACTGCTGTGTCATTCTGTAAATACACACTTCCGCCGCCAGCCCTCCATCCTTCTCATCCGTTCTCACCCTCAACATCCTGGACCTAATGATCTTGTCCCCTGTCCTGGAGCCTGTCCACAATGCGGATATGCATACAGACAAACACACACACAGACACTCTTCTCTTTCTCTTTTTTTCCCCTCTCTCACACACTCACACATACATAGAAAGACAGCAGGCTCAGGCTGATCCAGGACACAGAGTTGGGAGCAGGAAATTGATTAACAATAGAGTTGTACCCTTCGTTGTACTTGATTTGTCATAACTGAAAATTAGAAGAGAAGAAAAATTTGAGTAAGGAAGTGGATTTGCATGTATTGTTTTTTTCTTTTCTTCTTAATGCTCACCTTTTTAAGCCTTCTGCCGTACACATGCACACACACACACACACACACACACATACGATAGACATACACACCTTGTCTCGCCATCCTTAGCTGGTCTGTTAAAAGTAACTGGCTCCTCATTCTAGCTGGTTGTCATAGTAATGCAGTGCCCAAGTTTGTGTGTGTGTGGCCTTGTTTTCTCATAGAGACCCCTGAGAGTTTTAACCACTAACTCCCCAACACACCAACACACACACACACACACACACACACACACACACACACACACACACACACACACCAACATACCAACACACACTATGACACCGTGTCTACACATCCAACCATATGTGCTTGTGTGATCTCCCTCGGTGCAGCAGACGAAGCTTAGACGTGCCTGATCAGAGAACTCAAACCAGGACACACACACATACAATACACACACACCTGTGTCCTTTTTACTGCCCTCCTCTGCATGTGCCCTTAAAGGTCACAAGAGAGAAATTATTCCGTTTTTGTCTGCAGAGCGCTGTACAGGCTGAACACATCGTACTCTTTCAGTCGTCATATTTTAGCCAAACAAAGCCTATCTAACAAACAAATAAACAAACAACCAGTGTTGGTGGTCTTGGTTTGGTTATTTGTTTGTCCATGACATTTGTGACTGTGTTTTGACAGTCCATGCATATTACTGACCGACCAGTGTTGTGATTAATAAAATGTCGGGTCAGTTTTCTTCCCTCCCTGATGCACCATCCCTCTCTCCAAGGAAAGGCTCGTTGTGCTCCTTTTTTAACAGTGTTGTGAAGGATCTCTCTTGACAATTGCTGTCCAAGCAGGGAAATTAACTAATTTGTCTTAATTCGCTTCTTACTCTCTCTTTAATTCTCTCTCTGCATTAAGTCCATTTTGCACAACTGAAGCATGTGCTCCTTCATCAGATTAATAAAAATGTATAAAAAGTTTTATTGTTTTATTTTATATTTTTCCAATGGAAGTAATGTTCCAAACTAAGGTAACGTGTAGAATATATTTAATATGAATCTTATATAGAACATGATGACTCTAGATCTTGTTGATATACAGTATATTGGTGTTTAGTCTATGATTGTGTATATGGTTAGCTTCTAGCCAGTTCACGGTCACTCGCTGACAATGTCTTGTGCTTAACAGCAGCAAAACCTCCCTAATCATCGACAGACTGTATTTCTATTTTCTTTCTTCTGTGCTCTTTTATTATTTTTTTCATTTGTTTATAATTTAATGTAATCCTTTCTCTTTGTGGTTTTCTGCTTTAAAGAATCGCTTTGTAACAGCACTAGGTCTTAAAAGAATATTGTTTATATTGATCAGGGTTCAAATCTGTACAGAGATAAACGTTTTCAAACCAATTGTAAATAGCACTAATGCTCCCTCTCCCCCCTCCAAACTTCAAAATGGAATACATCTGTAAACTAAATAAAGGTTATTGAAGTGCACTGCCTTTGTCATGACTTATCGCACATCAATAGAAAACTCTCGAGTATCCCTTGATTTTGAGCGCCTACTGTCGTCACTCAGCGATGATTCGTCGCGTGTCACCCGGCTGTCAACAAGAGTTTCAAAAGATGTTCAACTGACAACGTCGTGGAAGTGAATTGTGAAGTATTTCTGCTGAAATTATTCATGATCGTCATGAAACTGTCAGCAGATAGGTTAGAAAAGAAGTTTTTTAAAGTTAAGATTAAGGCTGTTTAACTGTACACACAGGTAAAACATTAACAGTAATGCAGCTGAAAAAATGTCATTTGAAATTATGAAGTCTTTAGATTCTTTTCTTAAAGTACCAATAGCAAAATGTTAAAGTACTCCATTACAATTATAAGTCCTGCACTGAAAATACTACTAAAGTAAAAGTAAAAAAGTATTGTCAGCAAAATGTAAAAAAAATGACTGATATTATATATGACAAGATTGTTAATATTGTTGCATTAATGCATAAGCAGCATTTTAACTACTTTATTTACAGTTAGGTAGTGTAGGCCAGTGGTTCCTGACCTAGGGGTCAGGTCCCTCCAAAGGGTCATAGGATAAATCTGAGGGGTTGTGAGATAATTCATGAGAAGAAAGAATAAAAGTTCTGATATACATATCTCATTTGAGACTATTCTAATCTTTGCCTTTTTGTCGAATATTGATAATTTGGACTTCAAAGGGTCATTTAAATGAAACCATCTGAGAAGTTTAGAGAGAGAAAAGTTATTAATAACTATAGCTGTCTGATAAATGTGGCTTTGGGCCCTTCCTATTAAGCAGTGCCAGGTTGGTGCCCTTGTCACATTTCATTTAAACAACTTCTTAAAGCCAAGAGGATAAATTATCCAATAATTTCCAGAGAAAAGTCCAGAATATTAACACAAATGTGTGTAGCTAAACTTACTTTTTTATTATTTCCTGCCCCATTAATCATCTCACAACCACCCAGATTTATTTTATGACCCATAGGAGGGGGCTAGACCCTTAGGTTGGGAACCACTCAATTTATCTAACTGTACATAGAAGTTGCTAAAAAATAACTCAGTAAAATGTTTAGGACTTTAACTTCTGTATTTTTAAATTGTTGTATAGTGCTGATGCATCTGATATACAGTCGTCGTAGTAGTATTTTGTAGTATAAAGTAGCATAAACTGAAAATACTCACTTAAAGTGCAAGCAACTCAAGAGTGTACCTAAGTAACACTTGAGTAAATTTCATTCAGCACTGTGTGTAGTAATGTCTTTTTTTGTGAGTTGACAGTCAACAGATTCAGTTTATTTCAACTCACACGGAAGCGAATCAGAGGAAGACGAAGAGACTGCCTACTTTCCGCTCAGTCAGAATTCAAGCTGATAAAGTCTTAATGTTAGAAAGTGTACAATTACATTCCATAATTTCTTTGTGACAACCATGTGATGCTGTTAAGTGACTTGTCCAGTTTGCGCAACAGTCAGTAGGCCAAAGTGCAACAGGAACAAGTACAGTTCAGCCTGCCAATCTGAGGGTGCCGTTTTTCAAACGAGTTTCGCCGCACGTACTTTGCTAATGACACATTAAACAAACAAAAGATGTTGCGTTACCGTGGGGACAGTTTGAAGTTAAAAAAGAAAAGATTCTTGAGTCTTTGAATGTTGCTAAGTTTGTGACATGACACCGCAGTGTGAGGGGCCATGTAATGATTTGCCAAGAAGTCGTTTTATTAAAAGACGATGACTGCGCTTCTGTTGCCTTCTGTGTCGTTTTTTTCCCCTCTCCTCCTCCCTGTTTTCATCCCTCCCTCCTCTCCTCCGCTCCTCCTTGCAGTCATGCTGTGTCCACACACACTGACTGTAATGTGGGCCAGACATTCAACATGAATACAACTATTCTTCTGTTATTCACACACACACACACACACACACACACCCACACCCACCCACCCACACACACACACACACACACACACACACAGTAGTACCACTCAGAACGGCACATTCTGTTTGTGTGACATTAAACCACACAGTATTGCTGCTGCCTGGCCTCCGAACAATACACCAGTCTCTTTATACGGACAAATTATTTTTTCAAAGGTAGTACTAGTGTCTAGTGAGTCTGCATGAGTAAACATTTTGCAGTGTCATTTAAATTCATGTGACATTTACAACAGAGTAATTTAGGTATACAACTAGATGGTAAAAATCAATAAAACTGATATGATTTCATGCCTCTGATGCTAACAATTCAAATCAACTCACATGAGCTTTATTGGCACAAAGGATCAGAAATCTATATTGCCAAAGCTGTGCAGAAAAGTATTATTATTAACACTGGTCAATTAAACATCTAAATAGAATAACAGGGTGTAAAATGAATAGGACAGGCAGTGTGGGCATGCATGGAGAACCCCTTTCATAAAGCTACATACTCAATACTCATGTTTGGATGGATTATGTAGGCAAAGATATAATTATGGGGTAACACTCAACAAACATTAGTCTAACAGCTTGGCAACTTTCTTTGCTCAGTTTATGACCTACAACAGTGAGGTTTGAGGATGTTGCCATCTTCTGGCAAAATACTTGTATAACAACCACACAGTAGAAGGTGCTTCGGATAAAATCTTCCACCAAGTGGCATATGTTATGCAAGTCTTTTTTAGTTTTAGTTGGGTTGAAAGTAAACACCTAAATGATCTACTATTTAAGCTACTTGATATTATTATGATAGCTTTCATGATAGCTTAAGAAGACATCTGTGATGCTGTTTATTTTAAATATAATATCTAATGTATATTCTATCTATCTCATGTTTTGGAGTCGTGCTGTGTTTGCTTCAGTTGTGACTGTATACAACTCAGTCAAATCACTGCACTCCAAATATGTTTGTGTTTAACTTACAAAGTCTTTATTCAGGAGCCTTCATACAACCCTGCAATATCAAAGGTGTACAGTTGTCAGTTTCTTCATCCCTGTGCCAAATTCCACATGTTTCTCTCTAAATAATATCCTTAATATTTGGATTAACTGAATAGGAATAATGTGAATGTATAATTCTTTTAAAAACATAAAGTTTGAGTTTGATAACTGAGACTCCAGCACTTGGGCCTTTCAGTCCTTCCATAAACACATGAGGTTCTGTCACCATAATATTAATTATATTTCACCATTCAGTAATGCAAAGTCAAACAGCTATGGCATTTTTGTGTCTTGATAACAAAAATTAATGGATATGGATTAGTATTATTATCAACAAACCATTATACTTGTAGCATGTGATACACTTCTGCAGGAAAAAGAGATATTCTTTGAAATCATTTGTCTTCACCCCTTTCCTCCAAATAGCTGGCATCTTTACCCTTTGTTTATTGTGTACAATATTTATAAATCTATTTACAGGAAGATGGAAATATCTTCTGTTCCTTACAGCATGTCCCAACACAGTAGCCATATTTTGCTTCAAAATTGTGACTCAGGCAATAAAATTACAAAAAACTACTGGACTTATAGGAAATCGTGTTATTTTTAAAAAAATTTATGGCATTTGTTTACATTTTAAACACAAGAAATTCAGTAAATGCAGAATGGCTTTATACTGTGTTTTGGAATTGAAGCACTACTGGTACACATACAGACAGTGAAAGCAAGACAATATTTATTAGGAGGGTACACATTCTTATGCCTCAGTGTTCCCACTAAAACATTTTTTTTTGCATAATCAATTTATTTAACCTCTTTCTATATCTATCTCTATATGGACTCATAAATTACTATGCAAGCATTTATTAACAACAAAACATGGATCACTTATCACTTGTGTAACTTGGTGACAGCTACAATGTGGCCGTGCTTCATGGGCGTAATGCCTTTTTGTCTCTGGACCCAGCGTGTGAATATTTGCTTGATCTCCTTGGTTCTCAGACAGTAGATGAACGGGTTGATCAGAGGAGGGAAAAGACTGTAGAAGAGGGTGGTGGCTATACGCTTGTCAGGGGTCATTGTCAGGTTAGGAAAGAAAGGTGTAGAGTAGACAAAGAAACGTGGTATGTAGTAGATAGAAATGATACAGCCTTGCGTAGCACAGGTAGAGAAGGTCTTCATTCTGCCCTGTGGAGAACAGCAGTTTAAGATTAAAAGGAGTTATGGATAATAAAATATAAATACAGCAAATGTGTCAAATTACTAGTACAAAGTACAGAGCAAAAGACAAAATGCTATAATCTTGGCAATATCTGTAACCTTGGGGGAGTGAATTTGTAATTTTTAACTATGAAAGTATCTGGTTTAATCTGACAAACGTACAGTTTGTAAAAATACACAATAATCATAGGATAAACAGAGGTGAACCTCACCTGTGCACTGGCCATGCGCAATACTGAGATGATGATAGAAATGTAAGAGAAGATGATAAAGGCTAGAGGAACATAAAGAATAAACATCGCTGCGGCAAAAGCAGCGCTGTATTGTTGGCTGGGGTCCCCACACACTAGAAGTTTAAGAGACATGCCGTCACAGAAGGCATGTATTATTTTGTTAGGCCCACAAAACGGCATCACTGTAAAGCTGATGGTGCTGATGCCAGGGAAGATGTGCGCCACCACCCAGCATAAGAGCGTGAGGCCTGTCATGGTTTGGTTTGTCATCGCCATCGGGTATCTGAGGTGGGAAAGATAGATAGGAGTAATAAGAGTGAGGAGGAAAGAAAAAAGGCTTAGTGATGAGACTAATCAAACTGCTTTTTTTCTCTTTTACCTCAGAGGAAAACAGATGGCCAGATATCGGTCCAGGGCCATGGTCAGTAAAATCAGGGAGTTCAGTGAGCCAAAATAGTGGATCATGTGCTCTTGGAAGAGACAAGTGTGAAAGCCAAGACTCCCATCATTCAACCAGTAGCGAGCAATTAATTTGGGTAAAGCCACTGTGGTAAAACCTATAAGAAAAAGAGAGAAAGTGAAAAGAAAAAAAGGAAAGCAAATCACAGTGGAAACCCGATCTTGTGTGACTGTTTTTCTATATTTTCTTTAACTATTTCATGGTAAAAGAAGACCACATACATGCAATTTTTTTTCATTCTGGTGATTTCTTTCAATTTTTTTTCAATTATTGATTATTTGATTGTTTCTAGAAATCAAAAGATCAAAAAGGCAGCTGTTGTTGAGATACTGAGTCCTGCTTGTCTCCACTGTTGCCTCTGCTGTACTCATGGTCAACAACAGTAATGTAAAATCACTGAGACCATCAGTGTTTATTTAACTGTTTCAAATAGCCAAGAACTAATATTTTTTTATGAAAGCAGTGTAACATCTAATACACTCAATAATGAGAGAAGATGTATAACAGGCAACATAAATGATAACATGTTTACCAATGTCTGAGAAAGCCAGGCTGACCATGATGATGTACATGGGCTTCTGGAGACTGTGCTCCAAAGCGAATACCACCACCAGCAGAAAGTTGCCCACCACTGTGGTCACATAGAGGAAGAAGAAGAACCACGCCACTAGGTCAAAATACTCCGGCTGGAGACTTGGGAAGCCGACAATAACAAACTCTGACACACGTGTGTAGTTCTCATCCACCTGAAACATACTGAAAGCAGATTATACAACCAGTACAGGGATTGTTTTTATAATGTGTTATAAACTGAGAAGAGTTTGAGATGCATATCAGTGCTTACCTCACTGGATGGCCTTGACAGTGTGACAAACACAAGCAGCAGCCTCTCAGTTTTTATAAAGATTAGGTAGGAAGGGCCAAATATGTTGATACAACTTTGTCCCAATAGAGGCAAAGAAAGTACAACTTGCTCAGGTTGTAACATTTCTGTAACAATTTAATCATAGTAAGACATGTTAATGCCTAGAATTTCTCATTTTGAAACTGAATCCCAATGATTTTCTGACTCTGGATGCAAAACTTAACTTATGACTGACACAAAGTCAGCATGTATTAATAAACGCAATATTGATGTACCAATTTCATTACAATTCCCATGGTACCATAAACCATGTAACATTATGGTATGGTAGTTGCATTTATTGCTTTCATTTGCAAAACAAAAGCAGCCTGCACCTCCGTCAGCTGACCTCCAAACTTCATCCAGGCCTGCTTGTCACCAGCCTGTGCTCTCAACTTTGTGCAGGAAATATTGGATCACAAATGCCAATTCTGCCTGTTGAAAGACTGTGTGGTCTGTCGACGACGGTATCGGGGACAGCGAAGTGAACAGAAAATAGCTGAAAGAAGAAAAACAGACTTGACTCCTCTCACCAGTGTAAGAGTGGACTACTTTGTGCCCACTGAGGTCAAGAGAGGGCATGCTATAATCAAAAGGTATGGAGTAATTTTTACGTGCATGGCTAGCAGAGCTGTACATTTGGAGATTGCCTACTGTCTGAGTACGGACTCCTGCATTAATGCTACCAGAAGGTTTGTTTGTCGCAGAGGCCAAGTGTGTCGTTTGAGGTCAGACAATGGCACAAGTTTTGTTGGAACAGAGCAAGAGCTAAGAGAGGCCTTAGCTGCCATAGTCATAGCAAGATTCAAAGTACTCTCCTGCCAAAAAGGCATTGATTGGTTGATTGACCCTGGAATTTCAACCCCCCTGCTGTATCACATCACGGCGGCGTCTAGGAGCGACTCATCAGAATGGTCAGTAAGGTCTTGTTTTCTGTGCTTCAGCAACAATCTTTAGACGAGGAAAACCTTCATACAATCCTGTGTGAAGTAGAGGCCATTCTCAATGACCACCCCATGACCAAGGTTTCTGATGACGTCAACGACTTGGAAGCTCTTACTCCAAATCGTATCCTTTTGCTCAACGGGAAACCTATTCTTGCCCAGCACTTTTTCAAGAAAACAATCTTTATATCAGGACATGGGAGTACTTGCCGCTATTGCAGGAACGACAAACGTGGAAAAACCCTCAAGAAGTGATTCCGTTAAGTTTGTTCACCCAAAAGATTTATTTTTCTGAATAAAACGTTTGTGAACAGCCCATCACTAGAAGTCATCACGCACACTCGCCATAAATTCTCCATAGATGGCTGGCATTTTTACACTTTGCTTCTGTTTCTCTTTTGTGCATTAATTGTAAAATTTACCTTCTGTTGTTGTGAAAGGCTGTATCTGATATATCTGCAGCTTCTCTCTATATGTGTGTTTTGATTTACAAGAGGATGGAAATATCATCTCTTACAATATGACCCAACACAGCCACCATATTTTGCTACAAAATTATAACTTAGGCAATACGGTGTCCAAAAACTCTAAACACTTACAAGTTCTTTCTACTGCATTGCATATCTTAACAATTCATTTTGCAAATATAGGACTTATAGATAATCACATTGTTTGTATTGTGGCATTTGTTTACATTTTAAACACAATAAATTGACACAGCTAAATTACAATGACTTTATATTTTGGACTTAAAGCACTATTGGTAGACATGCAGGCAGAGTGAAAGCAGGAGAATATTTTGTAGTAGAGTACACAGACTTATGCCTCAGTTTTCCCACTAAAACAGTATTTTTTACACACATTACTATGCAAGCATTTATTAACAACAAAACAAGGTCATGGATCACTTGTCAGTGTGACTTGGTGACAGCTACAATGTGGCCGTGCTTCATGGGCGTAATGCCTTTTTGTCTCTGGACCCAGCGTGTGAATATTTGCTTGATCTCCTTGGTTCTCAGACAGTAGATGAACGGGTTGATCAGTGGAGGGAAAAGACTGTAGAAGAGGGTGGTGGCTATACGCTTGTCAGGGGTCATTGTCAGGTTAGAAATGAAAGGTGTAACGTAGACAAAGAAACGTGGTATGTAATAGAGAGAAATGATACAGCTTTGGGTAGCACAGGTAGAGAAGGTCTTCATTCTGCCCTGTGGAGAACAGCAGCTCAGGGTTAAAATGGATATGGATAACAAAATAAAAAGACAGAAAATGTGTCTAATTTAGAAAAGAAGTACTCGCAGAGCAAAAGACAAAATCTTGGCAATATCTGTAACCTTGGGGGAGTTAAGTATAGATAGTTTGGGGAGTGAATTTGTAATCTTAATTGTGAAAGTATCTGGTTTAATCTGACAAACATCCAATATGTAAAAATACACAATAATCGTAGGATAAACAGAGGTGAACCTCACCTGTGCACTGGCCATGTGCAATACTGAGATGATGATAGAAATGTAAGAGAAGATGATAAAGGCTAAAGGAACATAAAGAACAAACATCGCTGCAGCAAAGGCGGCGCTGTAGTGTCGGCTGGTGTCCCCACACACTAAAGACGTAAGAGACAAAGTGTCACAGAAGACTTGTACTATTTTGTTGGGCCCACAAAATGGCATGACTGTAAAGCTGATGGTGGTGATGCCAGGGAAGATGTGCGCCACCACCCAGCAGAAGAGCGTGAGGCCTGTCATGGTTTGGTTTGTCATCACCATCGGGTATCTGAGGGGAGAAAGGAAGGTAGAAAGAGAAAGAATGATGGATAGGAGAGACTGAGGAGGGTAAAAAAGAGAATAATTTGTTTTTAGTCTCCCTCCATGGCTTAGAGGTGAGACTAATCAAAGTGCTTTTTTTGAGCTTTTTTTGAGCGTTTACCTGAGCGGAAAACAGATGGCCAGATACCGGTCAATGGCCATGGTCAGTAAAATCAGGGAGTTCAATGAGCCGAAGTAGTGGATCATGTGCTGTTGGAAGAGACAAGTGTGAAAGCCAAGACTCCCATCATTCAACCAGTAGCGAGCAATTAATTTGGGTAAAGCCACTGTGGTAAAACCTATAAGAAAAAGAGAGAAAGCAAAAAGAAAAAAAGGAAAGCAAATCACAGTGGAAAACCCGATCTTGTGTGACTGTTCATGGTAAAAGAAGACCACATACATACAATTTTTTTCATGTATGTTTTTCTATGATGTCATGTCACACTTAAGATTAGATTAGATTCAACTTTATTGTTATTACACAGGTACAAGTACAGAGCAATTAAATGCAGTTTAGCATCTAACCAGAAGTGCAATAAGTATTAAGTACTGATATACAGATAATAAATTAGTGTTTAACAGATAATAAATTAGCATTTAATTAAAAAAAAAAAATGGAACTGTTATATATAAGTGAAAATAAACCGATTGAGTGGTTGAGGTAGTATGTACATATTATACAGGTAGAGTTGTGCATTAAATGTAAGTAGACTATAAGCAGGAACTATAAACATAATTTACAAAAAGGAAATGGGCATATGATAAAGTAGGTGATACAAATACAGATTGAGTGAACACTGGATAGTGTATAATAATAAACAGTAGCTGCTTAATGTTACTAGACTAGTGCAATATTCAGTACATAGTTTTCAGTGCAAACAGATGTCTTAAAGTGTTGAGTGCATAAAAGTCCAGTAGTGGACTGCATTGATGCATTAATTTAAACTTAAGGGTGGACAGATTCATTCTGCTCAGCATACACTCCACAGCCTGAAATCCTTAATACCAGTTACTCAAAACAAAACTGGGTCCTCGTTTGATTTTTACACCAATATTTGGTTCATTCTGGTGAATTCTTTCAACTTTTTTTCAATATTCATTATTTGATTGTTTCTAGAAATCAAAAGATCAAAAAGGCAGCTGTTGTTGAGATACTGAGTCCTGTTTGTCTCCACTGTTGCCTCTGCTGTACTCATGGTCAACAACAGTAATGTAAAATCACTGAGACCATCAGTGTTTATTTAACTGTTTCAAATAGCCAAGAACTAATATTTTTTTTTTATGAAAGCAGTGTAACATCTAATAGACTCAATAATGACAGAAGATGTATAACAGGCAACACAAATTATACCATATTTACCAATGTCTGAGAAAGCCAGGCTGACCATGATGATGTACATGGGCTTCTGGAGACTGTGCTCCAAAGCGAATACCACCACCAGCAGAAAGTTGCCCACCACTGTGGTCACATAGAGGAAGAAGAAGAACCACGCCACTAGGTCAAAATACTCCGGCTGGAGACTTGGGAAGCCGACAATAACAAACTCTGACACACCTGTGTTGTTCTCATCCACCTGAAACATACTGAAAACAGATTATACAACCAGTACAGGGATTGTGTTTGCAATGTGTTATAAACTGAGAAGAGTTTGAGATGCATATCAGTGCTTACCTCACTGGATGGCTTTGACAGTGTGACAAACACAAGCAGCAGCCTCTCAGTTTTTATAAAGATTTTGTGACAGGTAGGAAGGGCCAAATATGTTGATACAACTTTGTCCCAGTAGAGGCAAAAAAAAGTACAACTCGCTCAGGTTGTAACATTTCTGTAACAATTGAATGAAGTAAGATAAGATAATGCCTAAAATTTCTCATTTTAAAACTGACACAAAGTCAGCATGTTACAATAAACACAATATTTATGTACCAATTTCATTACAATTCCCATGGTACCATAAACCATGTAACATTATGGTATGGTAGTAGCATTTATTGCTTTCATTTGCAAATCAAAAGCAGCTTGCACCTCCGTCAGCTGACCTCCAAACTTCATTCAGGCCAGCTTGTCACCAGCCTGTACCCCACCTGCCTGCCCTGATCCTGTATCCCCAATGCCCTGTTCAAGCCTTCAGTGGACCAGTTGAGGAGTCACCCTGATGTCTGGTGGTCACCATTTGAAGGGACAAGCTTTGTCATTTTGAAGTGGTACCTCTGTGGGGTCCCCAGAAGTAGACGCCATGGAGCCATTGGTTCCTCGTTCACACTTACTGGATATAGTCCGTTTGGTTCAGGGGTGCAGAAGGCGGGACGTTATGCAAAAAGTCGCTGCAGTTTTTATTCAGCGTTTTTAAGACTTTCACCGAAATAAACCGGCTTTTATTTTACAAGAAATCAGAGGAAGTCCTCTCTCCCATTCACGCTAGCGATTGCAGCTTTAAGATGGCTGCGTTTATCCAGCGCCGGCCGCATTTATAAAATACATGGCTTTCTTATTGTTTGCTGGTGCCTTCTGAAATACATAGTTGTTAGTGATTGTTAAGGGGCCCTGTGCTGAAAGACATGGGTTGACTGGTAAATAATCTTTGTCAGACTAGTAGTATGACTGGCACCCCGGCTCTTAGACAAACCACTAAAATACGTCATAAGCACACGTCGACAGTAATCAATAGAAAAAATAATCTGCAATTATTTTGGTAATCACCTAATCATTTAAAATATTTTTCAAGCAGATATGCCAAACTGTCACTAGTTCCAGCTTCAATTAGTTGTGAAGATGTCTGTCTTTGTTTGGCTTGAGATTTGACAAAATAAAATGTATGCAGTGTGATGAACGCACAGGTCCAACAAATGGCATTAATTACGGTTCTGTTCCACTGAAGTGTCAGAATGTATTGTACCAGAATGCACAATAACAGGATTCGGGAGCTGGGACACCTAAACTGATATAAGTCATAATTTAAGTTATTGCCTATACTTTTTTCTCCATAAATAGCTGGCATTTTTACACTTTGCTTTTGTTTCTCTTTTATGCATTAATTGTAAAATCTACCTTCTGTTGTTGTGAAAGGCTGTATCTGATATATCTGCAGCTTCTCTCTATATGTGTGTTTTGATTTACAAGAGGATGGAAATATCATCTCTTACAATATGACCCAACACAGCCGCCATATTTTGCTACAAAATTATAACTTAGGCAATATGGTGTCCAAAAACTCTAAACACTTACAAGTTCTTCCTACTGCATTGCATATCTTAACAATTCATTTTGCAACTATAGGACTTATAGATAATCACGTTGTTTGTACTGTGGCATTTGTTTACATTTTAAACACAATAAATTGACACGGCTAAATTACAATGACTTTATATTTTGGACTTAAAGAACTATTGGTAGACATGCAGGCAGAGTGAAAGCAGGAGAATATTTTGTAGAAGGGTACACAGACTTATGCCTCAGTTTTCCCACTGAAACAGTATTTTTTTGTATAATCAAAATGTCTATTTATCCTCTTTACATATCTATTACCATATACACACATTATTATGCAAGCATTTATTAACAACAAAACAAGGTCATGGATCACTTGTCAGTGTGACTTGGTGACAGCTACAATGTGGCCGTGCTTCATGGGCGTAATGCCTTTTTGTCTCTGGACCCAGCGTGTGAATATTTGCTTGATCTCCTTGGTTCTCAGACAGTAGATGAATGGGTTGATCAGTGGAGGGAAAAGACTGTAGAAGAGGGTGGTGGCTATACGCTTGTCAGGGGTCATTGTCAGGTTAGAAATGAAAGGTGTAACGTAGACAAAGAAACGTGGTATGTAGTAGATAGAAATGATACAGCCTTGGGTAGCACAGGTAGAGAAGGTCTTCATTCTGCCCTGTGGAGAACAGCAGTTTAAGATTAAAAGGAGTTATGGATAATAAAAAAAATACAGCAAACGTGTCAAATTACTAGTACAAAGTACAGAGCAAAAGACAAAATGCTATAATCTTGGCAATATCTGTAACCTTGGGCGAGTGAATTTGTAATTTTAACTATGAAAGTATTTGGTTTAATCTGACAAATGTACAGTTTGTAAAAATACATCATAATCATAGGATAAACAGAGGTGAACCTCACCTGTGCACTGGCCATGCGCAATACTGAGATGATGATAGAAATGTAAGAGAAGATGATAAAGGCTAAAGGAACATAAAGAACAAACATTGCTGCGGCAAAGGCGGCACTGTAGTGTCGGCTGGTGTCCCCACACACTAAAGACGTAAGAGACAAAGTGTCACAGAAGACTTGTATTATTTTGTTGGGCCCACAAAACGGCATGACTGTAAAGTTGATGGTGCTGATGCCAGGGAAGATGTGCGCCACCACCCAGCAGAAGAGCGTGACGCCTGTCATGGTTTGGTTTGTCATCGCCATCGGGTATCTGAGGTGTGAAAGGAAGGTAGAAAGATGGATACGAGTGATAAGAGTGAGGAGGAAAGAAAAAAGGCCAATAATTAGTTTTTAGTCTTCCTCCATGGCTTAGTGATGAGACTAATCAAACTGCTTTTTTTCTCTTTTACCTCAGAGGAAAACAGATGGCCAGATATCGGTCCAGGGCCATGGTCAGTAAAATCAAAGAGTTCAGGGAGCCAAAATAGTGGATCATGTGCTCTTGGAAGAGACAAGTGTGAAAGCCAAGACTCCCATCATTCAACCAGTAGCGAGCAATTAATTTGGGTAAAGCCACTGTGGTAAAACCTATAAGAAAAAGAGAGAAAGTGAAAAGAAAAAAAGGAAAGCAAATCACAGTGGAAAACCCGATCTTGTGTGACTGTTTTTCTATGTTTTTTTCAATTATTGATTATTTGATTGTTTCTAGAAATCAAAAGATCAAAAAGGCAGCTGTTGTTGAGATACTGAGTCCTGCTTGTCTCCACTGTTGCCTCTGCTGTACTCATGGTCAACAACAGTAATGTAAAATCACTGAGACCATCAGTGTTTATTTAACTGTTTCAAATAGCCAAGAACTAATTTTTTTTATTTTTATGAAAGCAGTGTAACATCTAATACACTCAATAATGAGAGAAGATGTATAACAGGTAACATAAATGATACCATGTTTACCAATGTCTGAGAAAGCCAGGCTGACCATGATGATGTACATGGGCTTCTGGAGACTGTGCTCCAAAGCGAATACCACCACCAGCAGAAGGTTGCCCACCACTGTGGTCACATAGAGGAAGAAGAAGAAGCACGCCACTAGGTCAAAATACTCCGGCTGGAGACTTGGGAAGCCGACAATAACAAACTCTGACACACGTGTGTAGTTCTCATCCACCTGAAACATACTGAAAACAGATTATACAACCAGTACAGGGATTGTGTTTGCAATGTGTTATAAACTGAGAAGAGTTTGAGATGCATATCAGTGCTTACCTCACTGGATGGCTTTGACAGTGTGACAAACACAAGCAGCAGCCTCTCAGTTTTTATAAAGATTTTGTGACAGGTAGGAAGGGCCAAATATGTTGATAAAACTTTGTCCCAGTAGAGGCAAAAAAAGTACAACTCGCTCAGGTTGTAACATTTCTGTAACAATTGAATCATAGTAAGACATGTTAATGCCTAAAATTTCTCATTTTAAAACTGACACAAAGTAAGCATGTTACAATAAACACAATATTGATGTACCAATTTCATTACAATTCCCATGGTACCATAACCCTATAACATTATGGTATGGTAGTAGCATTTATTGCTTTCATTTGCAAATCAAAAGCAGCTTGCACCTCCGTCAGCTGACCTCCAAACTTCATTCAGTCCTGCTTGTCACCAGCCTGTACCCCACCTGCCTGCCCTGATCCTGTATCCCCAATGCCCTGTTCAAGCCTTCAGTGGACCAGTTGAGGAGTCACCCTGATGTCTGGTGGTCACCATTTGAAGGGACAAGCTTTGTCATTTTGAAGTGGTACCTCTGTGGGGTCCCCAGAAGTAGACGCCATGGAGCCATTGGTTCCTCGTTCACACTTACTGGATATAGTCCGTTTGGTTCAGGGGTGCAGAAGGCGGGACGTTATGCAAAAAGTCGCTGCAGTTTTTATTCAGCGTTTTTAAGACTTTCACCGAAATAAACCGGCTTTTATTTTACAAGAAATCAGAGGAAGTCCTCTCTCCACATAATTATAACCTATTTTCAGATTTGTTTCACCAGAACCAAATGTTTTTTGTTGACATCTGGACTCATTCATTGGCAGTTGAGCTTTGTGTTTTATATTGAGCGCTGACTGTATAATACACTGTGGGGACTTCAAATTCTTGTGTGTTCTGGGTTTCTTATTGTTTGCTGGTGCCTTCTGAAATACATAGTTGTTAGTGATTGTTAAGGGGCCCTGTGCTGAAAGACATGGGTTGACTGGTAAATAATCTTTGTCAGACTAGTAGTATGACTGGCACCCCGGCTCTTAGACAAACCACTAAAATACGTCATAAGCACACGTCGACAGTAATCAATAGAAAAAAATAATCTGCAATTATTTTGGTAATCACCTAATCATTTAAAATATTTTTCAAGCAGATATGCCAAACTGTCACTAGTTCCAGCTTCAATTAGTTGTGAAGATGTCTGTCTTTGTTTGGCTTGAGATTTGACAAAATAAAATGTATGCAGTGTGATGAACGCACAGGTCCAACAAATGGCATTAATTACGGTTCTGTTCCACTGAAGTGTCAGAATGTATTGTACCAGAATGCACAATAACAGGATTCGGGAGCTGGGACACCTAAACTGATATAAGTCATAATTTAAGTTATTGCCTATACTTTTTTCTCCATAGATAGCTGGCATTTTTACACTTTGCTTTTGTTTCTCTTTTATGCATTAATTGTAAAATCTACCTTCTGTTGTTGTGAAAGGCTGTATCTGATATATCTGCAGCTTCTCTCTATATGTGTGTTTTGATTTATAAGAGGATGGAAATATCATCTCTTACAATATGACCCAACACAGCCGCCATATTTTGCTACAAAATTATAACTTAGGCAATACGGTGTCCAAAAACTCTAAACACTTACAAGTTCTTCCTACTGCATTGCATATCTTAACAATTCATTTTGCAACTATAGGACTTATAGATAATCATGTTGTTTGTACTGTGGCATTTGTTTACATTTTAAACACAATAAATTGACACGGCTAAATTACAATGACTTTATATTTTGGACTTAAAGAACTATTGGTAGACATGCAGGCAGAGTGAAAGCAGGAGAATATTTTGTAGAAGGGTACACAGACTTATGCCTCAGTTTTCCCACTGAAACAGTATTTTTTGTATAATCAAAATGTCTATTTATCCTCTTTACATATCTATTACCATATACACACATTACTATGCAAGCATTTATTAACAACAAAACAAGGTCATGGATCACTTGTCAGTGTGACTTGGTGACAGCTACAATGTGGCCGTGCTTCATGGGCGTAATGCCTTTTTGTCTCTGGACCCAGCGTGTGAATATTTGCTTGATCTCCTTGGTTCTCAGACAGTAGATGAACGGGTTGATCAGTGGAGGGAAAAGACTGTAGAAGAGGGTGGTGGCTATACGCTTGTCAGGGGTCATTGTCAGGTTAGGAAAGAAAGGTGTAGCGTAGACAAAGAAACGTGGTATGTAGTAGATAGAAATGATACAGCCTTGCGTAGCACAGGTGGAGAATGTCTTCATTCTGCCCTGTGGAGAACAGCAGTTTAAGATTAAAAGGAGTTATGGATAATAAAAAAATACAGGAAACGTGTCAAATTATTAGTACAAAGTACAGAGCAAAAGACAAAATGCTATAATCTTGGCAATATCTGTAACCTTGGGGGAGTGAATTTGTAATCTTAATTATGAAAGTATTTGGTTTAATCTGACAAATGTACAGTTTGTAAAAATACACAATAATCATAGGATAAACAGAGGTGAACCTCACCTGTGCACTGGCCATGCGCAATACTGAGATGATGATAGAAATGTAAGAGAAGATGATAAAGGCTAGAGGAACATAAAGAACAAACATCGCTGCGGCAAAGGCGGCGCTGAATTGTCGGCTGGGGTCCCCACACACTAGAGGTGTAAGAGACATGGTGTCACAGAAGGCATGTATTATTTTGTTAGGCCCACAAAACGGCATGACTGTAAAGTTGATGGTGCTGATGCCAGGGAAGATGTGCGCCACCACCCAGCAGAAGAGCGTGAGGCCTGTCATGGTTTGGTTTGTCATCGCCATCGGGTATCTGAGGGGAGAAAGGAAGGTAGAAAGATGGATATGAGTGATAAGAGTGAGGAGGAAAGAAAAAAGGCCAATAATTAGTTGCTAGTCTTCCTCCATGGCTTAGTGATGAGACTAATCAAACTGCTTTTTTTCTCTTTTACCTCAGAGGAAAACAGATGGCCAGATATCGGTCCAGGGCCATGGTCAGTAAAATCAGCGAGTTCAGTGAGCCAAAATAGTGGATCATGTGCTCTTGGAAGAGACAAGTGTGAAAGCCAAGACTCCCATCATTCAACCAGTAGCGAGCAATTAATTTGGGTAAAGCCACTGTGGTAAAACCTATAAGAAAAAGAGAGTAAGCAAAAAGAAAAAAAGGAAAGCAAATCACATTGGAAAACCCGATCTTGTGTGACTAATTTTCTGTATTTTTTTCAATTATTGATTATTTGATTGTTTCTAGAAATCAAAAGATCAAAAAGGCAGCTGTTGTTGAGATACTGAGTCCTGCTTGTCTCCACTGTTGCCTCTGCTGTACTCATGGTCAACAACAGTAATGCACAATCACTGAGACCATCAATGTTTATTTAACTGTTTCAAATAGCCAAGAACTAATTTTTTTTATTTTTATGAAAGCAGTGTAACATCTAATACACTCAATAATGAGAGAAGATGTATAACAGGCAACATAAATGATAACATGTTTACCAATGTCTGAGAAAGCCAGGCTGACCATGATGATGTACATGGGCTTCTGGAGACTGTGCTCCAAAGCGAATACCACCACCAGCAGAAGGTTGCCCACCACTGTGGTCACATAGAGGAAGAAGAAGAACCACGCCACTAGGTCAAAATACTCCGGCTGGAGACTTGGGAAGCCGACAATAACAAACTCTGACACACGTGTGTAGTTCTCATCCACCTGAAACATACTGAAAGCAGATTATACAACCAGTACAGGGATTGTGTTTGCAATGTGTTATAAACTGAGAAGAGTTTGAGATGCATATCAGTGCTTACCTCACTGGATGGCTTTGACAGTGTGACAAACACAAGCAGCAGCCTCTCAGTTTTTATAAAGATTTTGTGACAGGTAGGAAGGGCCAAATATGTTGATAAAACTTTGTCCCAGTAGAGGCAACAAAAGTACAACTCGCTCAGGTTGTAACATTTCCGTACCAATTGAATGAAGTAAGATATGTTAATGCCTAGAATTTCTCATTTTAAAACTGAATCCCAATGATTTTCTTACTCTGGATGCAAAACTTAACTTATGACACAAAGTCAGCATGTTACAATAAACACAATATTGATGTACCAATTTCATTACAATTCCCATGGTACCATAACCATGTAACATTATGGTATGGTAGTAGCAGTTAATGCTTTCATTTGCAAATCAAAAGCAGCCTGCACCTCCGTCAGCTGACCTCCAAACTTCATTCAGGCCTGCTTGTCACCAGCCTGTACCCCACCTGCCTGCCCTGATCCTGTATCCCCAATGCCCTGTTCAAGTCTTCAATGGACCAGTTGAGGAGTCACCCTGCTGTCTGATGGTCACCATTTGAAGGGACAAGCTTTGCCATTTTGAAGTGGTACCTCTGTGGGGTCCCCAGAAGTAGACGCCATGGAGCCATTGGTTTTTTCAGCAGCCCAGCTCCTCAGCCTCTCAGCCGACCAGCGTCACAGAACCTCCACTGCCCAACACCCATAGACTGTATAAAATAGACTGTATACAACAAATGGACATAGCCACCGTGATGTCCCCCATTGGTTTGTGGACTACTGTTTTAAGCTTCGAGTTTGGAATTTTTGCTGTGGCCATCATGGCTTTTTGTGGCAAGTGGAGTCTCAGCTATAGAGACAAAAAACATTTTTTGTACCAGGCTGTAAACATGTTTTTTTTTCTGCTGTGAAGTTGGGCAGTTTAACATGGGGGTATATAGGGATTGTTTTGCTTTTGGAGTCAGTCTCAAGTGGCTATTTGAGGAACATGCACTGTTACTGTTCAAAGAAAAGACAAAGGTGTACTATTATATCAAGTTCAGTATGCCTGTGTTGTCCCACAATGTAAAATTATAAGAATATTTGGAGACTAACTTTGGAGGTTTTAGGTATTTGAAGACTTTTAAGTACTTATTGATTTGTTAGGAGAGTGTTGCATTATGTTTTGAAGTCTTACTGTTGCTAGGCTAGGCATTTATACTTTTTCTTAAGTGTTTTTTTTGCTGGCAAATGATAAGTGTGTTTTGCCGGGGAGAAAGTACTGTGAATTCATGAACGGAAATTGTAATGACTATTTAATTCATTTAAGTGGATGACTTTCTGAAATCTTTGCCTACAGAGGAAGAAGCAATGCATTTAGTAATGGACCTTACTGACAAATGCCCAAAAGGGGGGATTTCAGCTGTTAAAGTGAACGAGCAACAGTCAGACTGTATTGTCATCCATCCCCAAGGCAAAGAGGTCCAAAACAACAAGGCAACTGCACCTGGAACAAGACACCCTGCCTGTGGAGAGGGCACTTGGACTGAATTAGTGCGCTGAAAGCGCACTAATTATATGTGTGTTTTGATTTACAAGATAATGGAAATATCATCTCTTACAATATGACCCAACACAGCCGCCATATTTTGCTACAAAATTATAACTTAGGCAATACGGTGTCCAAAAACTCTAAACACTTACAAGTTCTTTCTACTGCATTGCATATCTTAACAATTCATTTTGCAACTATAGGACTTATAGATAATCACATTGTTTGTATTGTGGCATTTGTTTACATTTTAAACACAATAAATTGACACGGCTAAATTACAATGACTTTATATTTTGGACTTAAAGAACTATTGGTACACATGCAGGCAGAGTGAAAGCAGGAGAATATTTTGTAGAAGGGTACACAGACTTATGCCTCAGTTTTCCCACTGAAACAGTATTTTTTTGTATAATCAAAATGTCAATTTATCCTCTTTCCTTGTCTATTACCATATACACACATTACTATGCAAGTATTTATTAACAACAAAGTTCACAGATCATTATCAGTGTGACTTGGTGACAGCAACAATTTGGCCGTGCTTCATGGGCGTAATGCCTTTTTGTCTCTGGACCCAGCGTGTGAATATTTGCTTGATCTCCTTGGTTCTCAGACAGTAGATGAACGGGTTGATCAGTGGAGGGAAAAGACTGTAGAAGAGGGTGGTGGCTATACGCTTGTCAGGGGTCATTGTCAGGTTAGGAAAGAAAGGTGTAATGTAGACAAAGAAACGTGGTATGTAGTAGATAGAAATGATACAGCTTTGGGTAGCACAGGTAGAGAAGGTCTTCATTCTGCCCTGTGGAGAACAGCAGCTCAGAGTTAAAATGGATATGGATAACTAAATAAAAAGACAGAAAATGTGTCTAATTTAGAAAAGAAGTACTCGCAGAGCAAAAGACAAAATGCTATAATCTTGGCAATATCTGTAACCTTGGGGGAGTTAAGTATAGATAGTCTGGGGCATGAATTTGTAATCTTAACTATGAAAGTATCTGGTTTAATCTGACAAACATCCAATATGTAAAAATATACCATAATCATAGGATAAACAGAGGTGAACCTCACCTGTGCACTGGCCATGTGCAATACTGAGATGATGATAGAAATGTAAGAGAAGATGATAAAGGCTAAAGGAACATAAAGAACAAACATCGCTGCGGCAAAGGCGGCGCTGTAGAGTCGGCTGGTGTCCCCACACACTAAAGACGTAAGAGACAAAGTGTCACAGAAGACTTGTATTATTTTGTTAGGCCCACAAAACGGCATGACTGTAAAGTTGATGGTGCTGATGCCAGGGAAGATGTGCGCCACCACCCAGCAGAAGAGCGTGAGGCCTGTCATGGTTCTGTCATCGCCATCGGGTATCTGAGGGGAGAAAGGAAGGTAGAAAGAGAAAGAATGATGGATAGGAGAGACTGAGGAGGGAAAAAAAGAACATTTGTTTTTAGTCTTCCTCCATGGCTTAGAGGTGAGACTAATCAAAGTGCTTTTTGAGCGTTTACTTGAGTGGAAAACAGATGGCCAGATACCGGTCAATGGCCATGGTCAGTAAAATCAGGGAGTTCAATGAGCCAAAATAGTGGATCATGTGCCTTTGGAAGAAGCAAGTATGTAAGGCAAGACTCCCATCATTCAACCAGTAGCGAGCAATTAGTTTGGGTAAAGCCACTGTGGTAAAACCTATAAGAAAAATAGAGAAAGTGAAAAATTAAAAGAGAAAAGACAAGGCAAAGCAGATCATGTGTGATCATCTGTTTTTCTATAATTTCTTTAACTATTTCATGGTAAAAGACCTCATACAGTACATGCATATATTTTTTTAACAGTTTCAAATAGCCTGGTAATGACTGTTAGGAATAATACTTTTAATGCAAGCAGTGTAACACCTAATACACCCAATAATTTGAGAAGATGTATGTCAGGCAACACAAATTATACCATAGTTACCAATGTCTGAGAAAGCCAGGCTGACCATGATGATGTACATGGGCTTCTGGAGACTGTGCTCCAAAGCGAATACCACCACCAGCAGAAAGTTGCCCACCACTGTGGTCACATAGAGGAAGAAGAAGAACCACGCCACTAGGTCAAAATACTCCGGCTGGAGACTTGGGAAGCCGACAATAACAAACTCTGACACACGTGTGTAGTTCTCATCCACCTGAAACATACTGAAAGCAGATTATACAACCAGTACAGGGATTGTGTTTGCAATGTGTTATAAACTGAGAAGAGTTTGAGATGCATATCAGTGCTTACCTCACTGGATGGCCTTGACAGTGTGACAAACACAAGCAGCAGCCTCTCAGTTTTTATAAAGATTTTGTGACAGGTAGGAAGGGCCGATATGTATAAGAAAAAATAGCACACTCAGGTTGTCCGAGTAACCTTTCCATAACCATTGTATCATGATAAGATATAATAAAGCATGATATATATATATATATATATATATATATATATATATATATATATAGTCTGTTTGTGTGGCACTGGGTGTTTAAGAAGACAGGGAAGTATTACCCCCATTTTGTTTTTGTTTTTAATTCAGTGAAAACTAAGGTGTCAAAAACATAATACTATTGATTCATTATTTACTATGGAAGCCCATTTGCACCACTGTGATGAAAAAAATAACGACACTGTAAGTCATGATTATGAGATACTAAGTCATACTGATGACATCACAGTGGCGCAAATGGGCTTCCATATTTGCCTGTATTATTCAGTCAGGAGGTATTTTACTGGGATGTGTGGTTGTTTCATTCCTGCTACGCCCAGCATTGTCAGCAGAGGGCGCTGTAGGCATTACACTCGGGCATCAGTAGTTGATGCCAGCAGAGCAGAAGGAAGCCGTCAGTGCGTGATGAGTGAGTTCAGGTGTACGCGGGAAAGACCTCACCTGTATTTTCACATTTCAACAGTTAAACTGACTATAAACAGAACTCTGGAAATAGACAATATGAGTACACTTGAGTAAAGCCTTAGTATAGTAACTGTTACATGCAGAGGCACTTAATTTGATTGTTATCGTAATGAATCTTGTGTTGTTAAAATGGCGGCGCTGATCAAAATACTGAGCTAAAAGACACAGTCCGGCTCCATGTGAGTTAAAGTCAGTTATATGTGTCGAGCAGGCTGTAGAGATAATAACTACATGTACTGGTATGTTAATTTTAATCGCTGCTCGCTTACTAATGTTAGCCTATGTTGGTCCCACCAAAGGTCACTGGGTCAGATACACGTGTTTTAAGGTCTGAAGTTTTCAAAATAAGAGTTCATACAATATTCACTGTGGATGTTTTTATTGTAATTTCTGTGACTTTACTGAGTAAGAGAGTTGCATTGAGTGATGCTGTTAAGAGTTAACTGAGAGTAAAGTTAACTAAGCACTCCCAGAGGAAAACCTGTGAAAAGAGAATTCAGATTGGTATAGAAAGGATTGTTTGTTTGTGGAATTTGGTATGTGTTGTCGATGGCAGTGAAATGTTTATTATTGGTGAAATGTGTTATATTTTGACATGCTGTAAAAGAATAAGGCAGTAAGTAGAAAGTAGCTAATGCCAGTAGAGTAGAAGGAAGCTGATCAGTACGTGATGAGTGAGTTTACACGGGAAAGAGAGCGCCTCTGACCTAACCTGTATTTTCATATTTCAATAGAAGGTAGCCCCAAGGGTCATAAAACATGAACATTTCACAAAAGACAACAACATTTCACAAAAGCTTTGAGGAGGCCAACAAGAGGAAGATGGCAAAGTATGCCAAGCTGGTGGAGCAATGCTGCAGCAGTGGGTGGCGCCCGAGGTGCGAGCCCATTGGGGTGGGATGTTGAGGGTTTGCAAGCCAGTCCCTCTGCAGGGCCTACAATTTGCTAGGTATCATGTGGGCAAGCAGGTGAAGGGCCATTAAGTCTGTCACCAAGGCAGCCGAAATGGATTGATCAACCCCGGCTGAGTCACATGGGCGAGGGTAACATCACTGATGATGTGTGCAGTGGTGAAGTCTGACCTAAGGCTTCTCCCCAGCCCTGATGAAGGCGATGATCTTTTTTGCTGGGCTGCAGGGGCTGATCCCTATTGCAGATGGTGTCAGCTATAGGCTTTAGGAAGACTTGGTTGTGGCACCAGTGGTAGCACCCCTCACTCAGGGCTTTTGAACAGATGGATGGGGATGTGTTCTTGGCCTTTCTTCAGACACTGGGGGCAAGCTGTTGACTCCACCTTCCTCCAGTAGAACTAATTAGACCGGCCTGGTAGAACGTCCTAGACAGCCTGTATCACAGTCTGCCTCTCTGTCCCCCTCTCCAGCCACATTCCCACCTCAAACTACTGCCATTTTCTTCCTGTCCACCATGGTAGCCACCAGCATACACCCCGTCCTGCATCTTGGCCTGTATCCCAGCCTGCATCTCTGCCTGCATCTCAGCCTGCACCTCAGCCCACATCTTGGCCTGCTCGAAGCAGCCTGCATTCCAGTTGAGTGGGCTCAGGTTTGTGAACCCGCCAACTGCCTGCCCTGAGCCGGCTATCTCACCCTTTCCCTTCAAGAGACTCACCTGAGACACCTGAGTTCAATGAGCATTCTAGGGACAGGTTGAGGAGGCGCCCTGATGTCCAGCTGTCACTTTTTGGATGTTTTTAGGGGGTATCATGGAGTCCCCAAAAGAAGATAAGGATCTTATTAAAGATAAGATTAAATTATAAAGAAAACTAAAGTGAGTGCAAGGAGGGTTACCGCCATTTAAATCAGCTGTGTTGCAGCAGGTGCAGCCATCACATCCAGCAAAAAACAACAACTGATAAATGCGCTGAATGCTAACTGTGTGGCACCAGGATCATTTTTTTATCAGTAGTTTGTGAGACCAAACCAGAGCGGCAAGGAGAGTAATAATAATAGTATACAAGTAATGTCAGAAATCTATACATCTTCCCAGCAGATTAGTTGTCGTCTGATGTTTAGTTTGAGGGGGTTGAGGTGCCTGATTAGTTGCAAAAAGGGTCAACAAAAGGTCAACTTTATTGAAACTGTCCAAGAACAAACCATTGAAGGGCTTCTGTGTTTACGCTCAGTGTGTGAGAACCCTCATTGTGATCGATCTGTGCAGCATGAGCACAGAAGTCGTATGTTTTGGCAGTGCAGAAAGACAGATTTAAACGTGCAATGTGAGTTAGCCAACATACAAGATTAACTAAAACATAAATACCAATTTACACAAATACCACCAGCTCAGTGCAAAGCACTAACAAATATAGATAAACAAAACAATACAATTTAACATAGCTAGATGTGGAAGTCAAACCAGAGCACAGAGGTGGTTATTAATAAATTCAAAATTAAATCTTGTGTTGCTTTAGGGCCTGATACATGCTGCAGTGTGAGGGGAGCACAGGCGCTGAAAGCTTTGTAGCGATAATGCCTGTTGCCCTCGCTTCCCCTCTGTGCGTCAATTGTTTCTTTTATTTCTGTTTGATACTCTGATGGGTAATGACTGGAACTTATGACAACATTGATGTGCTCTTAGGACGTATTTTATGTTAATTTATGCATTTTGTTATTGTGAAAGATCTATTGCTTTCCCTCTCCCTCTGGGGTAAATTCCAGTCTTTGAAAAGGTTTTCCTCTCAGGCCGCTTGGACCACTTCACGTTAAAAGTCGTTTGTCCTGCGGGCAAAGTTTTTATTCGTGTAAATATGACTTGCTGTGAACAAGATATACACGGCACAAGCCTGCCAAAATTTGATAAGAAACTTTCTTTTACAGTACTATTTCTTTTTAAGTTAATTGATGTCCTTTGACACACATTGTTCAGGGCCCTGTGCCAACAAGGCAGAGCTTTCATTTAAATGCTCACCACTGAGTCACAATGTCCCATTTAATTACTCTACACAAGTTAGAATATTATTATTCTATTATTTTCTGTATTTCCACTTTATCATGGTTGAACAGACTGAACCAAGATAATGAATAATATACAGCTCAATCAAAGACCAGCTATGTCAGAGTCAGAATGCATAGTATAAGGATAATCCCTATAGTGGAACCAAAAGTTCTTGAATAATAATAAGTTATGCCATTTGTGTGATAAATATTTTTGTATGTGTCTGTACGGAGGAGAGGGAGCCTGAACCCTCTCAGGATCAATTAGTCAGTTTGGTCATAACAGGTTAAAGCAAGACTGTTGCCCTCTGGGAAACAGCCTAGTATGAGGAGAAAAACAGATCAGCTCTCTCCTGAGGGCAAATGAGAAGGTACTGTGGCCTTGTGGAGGGATTCCCCTGGGTCAGCCTGCAGGAGGGTCGACAGACCTGTTTGTAATGGAGGAAAGTAAGATCAAGTTAACTTTACAATCCATGATGGTCGTTATAGCTCTCTTTACTTGTGAAAGTACTTATGCAACCTCGGTCTAAAGATAGGGATTGCATCTCAAGGAAAATGTCATGTGCAAACAACTCCTAATACCACGACTACTGCTATAATATCTACTAGTACTGATACTACAGCTACTATGTCAACATGAGTACTTCTACTACTAGTATTATTACTATTACTCTGACTGCAACTTATAGTAATACTACTACTGTGAGTTTGACTACTACAACTATTACTGCAATTACAGCTAGAAATAATACTGCTACATCGTATTACTTATAAGTCCAATACATACAATGCATCATCAGCCAGCAATACTACTGTACTTATACTGTGCAGAAATGCTTACATTGATGAATTGATTGACCGACAAAAACTTAACCAAAGCAATTTTGATTAACTGATTAATTGTTTTAAGTAATTTCTAAAATAATGTCTAGCATTTGTAAGTTCCAGGTGGAGGGGTGTGCATTTGCAACTTTCCTTTATCTG
Source organism: Lateolabrax maculatus (assembly GCA_031216445.1). Taxonomy (NCBI): domain Eukaryota; kingdom Metazoa; phylum Chordata; class Actinopteri; order Acropomatiformes; family Lateolabracidae; genus Lateolabrax; species Lateolabrax maculatus. The sequence continues at coordinate 11,381,052 of CM062197.1, read as the reverse complement.
ATATATTCATGAAATTGATCACTGGTTTTCTGACATCTTGTGGAAGAAACAATCAACAGTGATTGAAAGAATTAACTGAAAGATAAAGACTCCCTAAAGACGCTAATTTGTGAGCTTTTGTGAGAATAGTGTAATGAACCTTTCCCTGCAGGCCTGAGGTAGGGGATACATCCCGTCATTTTGTCCTTTGTTATTTACTTTCAGAGGAGATCTCTATGGGAGAATGTAAAAACCTGCAATATACCTAGGGAGCTAATTTCATTAGTTTGGCAACTAGACTTTAATAGTAAATCCCCATGGATAATACTGTAATAGTTTAAGTTTAGAGGTCTCGTGGATCTGGAGCTTCAGTAGTCTCATGAATAGGTTCTGATATTGTTTTAGACACTGAGCCAAGTGAAATTAATAAGAATTAGTAATGTATGTATCCCATGAAAGTGGAATGTGCTTTCTCTGAGGCAGGAGTTAGGGTTTAGCCCATTGCCCTCTTGCTTTCACCTGATCACAGAGTGCAGTTGTATTGCATATAAAAATATTATGTCAGAGTTTTTGCATGAGGACAAAAGTACATATTTAGAGTTCAATTAAATCACATTGAAGGTATAACAGAGTTATATTTTTGATTTATTTATTTTTGCCACTTCTTTATCGACCCATAAAAATGTATCCACAAAAATAAATATGCAACTCAAAATGTATTGTTTTCGTAGAATATTAAAAGTGATCGAAACCCTTTGGCCGGCTGCAGCCTTTCTGTGTGGAGTTTGCATGTTCTCCCCGTACCTGCGTGGGTTCAACAGAGCTGTCAACAAGTGAATTATGTGAACCAAGCTTTCTGATAAATTTTCTTGTTTCACCAAATGGCAGCTACATACATACTGTGCTTGTTCCTTTTACAAAAATCCAGGTCATGGAAAGTTTCTAATTTAATGATGCAATGTAATTCTTTCCATCTTACCTAACATAACCCCCTCGCTCTCTATACTGTTCCCTGTAGTTTGCGACAAAGTGTTTACCTAACTGGATATGTCATCATCCTGAATGAGCAGTGTCGACAAACAACTCATTAACAGACTAATTAGGCAGAGTTGTTTCAGCTTTCAACAAGGGAGTAAAGCATAGTTCACTTGTAAACTTCTTACTTATGAAAATTGCATCAAACAATCTGAATTTAAGTACAAAGCAGCAAAACAAAGTTTGGGTTCCTTCTGCCTTTATTGACATACAGTATTTATTATGTGAACAGCTGCATGAATAGATGCACGAACAGTCTATTTCCTGTTGATATGGAGCTTATTCTGTAAAAATGTAAGTTCTGAGCAGGATTTTATCCTTTTCTTTCGAACCCAAAAGTCATGACTACAAGTAAGGGAACACTGAATGATTGAAGTAAAACCTTTCTTTCAATAAAGGTGAACTCTAGACAACTCTAGATGTGTTTGTGCATGCTGTACACTATCCAGAAGCTGCACTGTACACTTGCAACACAGATGTCTTTCATCCCGCCAACATAAGAATATTAACAAACTACAAGACTCGAATTTGGCATCTGTGAACCACTTCAGAATTGAATGGGATAAGAATCTACATTTTTAGGTAGGAATGCAGTAGGAATGAATGGCTTGGAGTTAATGCAAAAGACAGAGTGGAGAAGTGGGAAAATAAGGACTATTGCTTTGTTGGTTTAGTCTTTTTATGGGATTTGTTGACAATAAAAAGAATATAGAACAATACCAGCCTTCTTACATTATACATTATAACCAATACATATGTGGCAGGGTTATGGCTATGTGTTTGGACTGGGTCAGACAACCTAACCTATTAGATCCTCAAAAATATAAGATGGTTACCCATCCATTTCAAGGGTTTTGGCATCCCTATAATTGAACTTAGTGTGTTCATTAATCACTGTATCCTCTCAGAACATATGTATGTATGTGTGTGTGTGTGTGTGTGTGTGTGTGTGTGTGTGTATTTATATACTGTATAAACATTCAAAACAGGAAGTTAATTGAATGATCACCCACTTAAGGACAATAAAAATTAAATACAAATAGATACTCTCGTCCAATAGAAAGCTGTGAAGAGGATCCTATGAATAGATGCAATACGTACATTGAACTGAATTTTTTTTTTCTGATGCAATAGACTCAAAGGAGGTTGACCTTGATATGAAAGGACTGTAAAACAGTTAAAGCTTGTCAGAGGGTCATCATCAGACAGAGCGAGAGAAAAGGGCTTACCTCCTTCTATCAAAAAGAACACAGTGCTGACATACAGTGCTGTTCTCTACATTGAACACTACTTTGGACAGTAAAAGCTTGACAAAAAATTTTCAATGGACTTTTTCAACTCAGCTCTTGGGAAGAACATAACTTTTTTGCGTCCTCCATATTTCATAATAAGTGGATTTATTGGCATACCTAATATCAAGTATTACTATGTCTTTCTCTTTATTGTTTATATTGTTTCCGTGTTGGGAAACACAGCTGTGATGGCCGTAATATACTTGGATCATAATCTGCGAGCTCCAAAATATATTGCAGTTTTTAATTTAGCATTGGTTGACTTGTTTGGTAACTCTGCTCTGGTGCCGAAAGTTCTTGACATCTTTATGTTTAACAATAACTACATCTCCTACAACGACTGCTTGGCATTCCTTTTTTTCTGCTTCACCTGCCTTTCGATGCAGGCTCTTAATCTGGTCGCACTCTCCTATGACAGACTGATTGCCATCATCTACCCACTGCACTATCAAGTGAAGGTGACCCACAGGTTCATGCTGTCTTTGATTGCCTCTTTCTGGGTCTTTGTCATTATTATTGTACTTATTGCAGTTGGTCTTCTCACAAGACTTTCTTTCTGTAAGTCTGTGGTTATTAGCAGCTACTTCTGTGACCATGGCCCTTTATTCCGGCTTGCCTGCAATGACATAACTCCCAGCTTAGTCATTGGTAATTTGTTACCAGTTCTCATTCTTTGGCTTCCTCTGATATTCATCTTGTTTAGTTACCTATATATTGGATATGCATTGTCTAAAGTAGCTACAGTTCAGGGAAGAGTGAAGGCCTTTAAAACCTGCACAGCTCATCTTTCATTAGTGGCAATGTATTTCCTTCCAATATTAATCACGTATAATATGGTTGCAAAAATCCATCCAAATGCCAGGATCATAAACCTATCTCTGACCACAGTCTTTCCTCCCATGTTGAACCCAATCATTTATGTTTTTCAGACACAAGAAATCAAAGAGTCATTGAAAAAAATTTTAAAAAATAGGAAGGTAACCAAAATTGCAATGATGAAAGTGATCATAAAATGACCATTTGTGTGTGTTTTGGGTTATGTACAATTCTGTCCTCCCAAGATATTCCATATGCAAACCTATGCCCTTGCACTACAGTAAAATTGGTAAAATCAATGAGTAAATACTAAATACTTTTGTAACACCCCACAAATGTTTCAACATGAAGTTGATCCATAAAAAATACATTATAATAATTAACCTTGAAATCAAGTTACAATTTTTAAAAGAACACTGAAATAAAAAGATAAAAATGTAAAATTAGCACAATACGGTAATAACTAGAGTCTACAATACGACAAATATACAACATACCTACAGTAAGATTAGTTTTCTGGTAATTTTTTTAATTTGTGTTTATGTGTTGTGTAACGCAATACTGCAAACAAGTGGTTGTGATCAAACAGTTTGTGTCTCTGCATATGTTGTCTTGGAGTAGAGCTTACTGTATATCAGAAAATGTATATTGTTTTCATTTCCATCTTTTGGTGCAAAATATAAAAAATACAAAGATGCAGATTTTTTATTTATTTCTAAAATCAGTGATTAAACATGTATTGTAATCAAAGGTATTGTTTTTCTGCCTCTTAATTGTCATGGATACCTCATAGTTACGAGACCTGTCTTGTTTTCTTGTGTTTTCTTAATCTACTCTGTTTTCTAACTCAAAACGACTTCAAATTAAACTTCTCTTGCCATTCAGGGACATTTTTTTCTTGAAGAATTTTAATGTGAAACAGCTAGAGGAAGCCTAGATTCTAAGAGCTGACCTGCTCAGTTTGTGACCGTATGCTTGAATTTCAAGATTTTGCAAGATGAACAAAGCAAACTTTCCCAAATGTTTTGACATGTTTGTCTAGAGTGAGGTTGTTATCATCAACGATTGAGTTTTGATTTCGGCTTTTTCAATCTTGAGGTTATGTGTCTTTTTAGTATGTAGATGCAGCATGCTTTGATGCATATTATTATGGTTCAGTCAGGACCACTTTGTCAAAGAAACTTAATCTACATGTAGTAAGATATATTTGCAGTGCCTGCCCTACCATGTGCATACGTACTACAGGCTATAGCAGCTTCAATAGGGTGCCCTATATGAGGTTGCCAATAGATGCATAGAAAGGAATCAGCTGATACATCAACTGATGCAGCTGGGATTGTGAGCTGAGCTTGACTCCTTGACAGTCAGCCCAGCATGCTCACGTTAGCTCAGAAGTGTGTCAAATTCTGTTTTAAAATCAAGGAGAACCAGAATGGAAAAGTTCACAGCATCAGCTGATAAAAGTGGATTATTACTGTGATGGTCCTTAAAATCTGACTGAACTCTCTTCACTCTCATACCATTCATAGCCACTTGAACCAAAACAGTAAAGTTTCAGGCCAACATGAGTACTTCTACTACTGGTATTATTACTATTACTCTGACTGCAACTTTTGGTAATACTACTACTGTGAGTTTGACTACTACAACTATTACTGCAACTACGGCTAGAAATAATACTGCTACAACTTATTACTTATAAGTCCAATACATACAATGCATCATCAGCCAGCAATACTACTGTACTTATACTGTGCAGAAATGCTTAAGTTTATAAATTGGTTGACCGACAGAAACTTAATCAACAGCAATTTTGATTAACTAATTAATTGTTTTAAGTAATTTCTAAAATAATGTCTAGCATTTGTAAGTTCCAGGTGGAGGGGTGTGCATTTGCAACTTTCTTTTATCTGATATATTCATGAAATTGATCACTGGTTTTCTGACATCTTGTGGAAGAAACAATCAACAGTGATTGAAAGAATTAACTGAAAGATAAAGACTCCCTAAAGACGCTAATTTGTGAGCTTTTGTGAGAATAGTATAATGAACCTTTCCCTGCAGGCCTGAGGTAGGGGATACATCCCGTCATTTTGTCCTTTGTTATTTACTTTCAGAGGAGATCTCTATGGGAGAATGTAAAAACCTGCAATATACCTGGGGAGTTAATTTCATTAATTTGGCGACTAGACTTTAATAGTAAATCCCCATGGATAATACTGTAATAGTTTAAGTTTAGAGGTCTCGTGGCCCTGGAGCTTCAGTAGTCTCATGAGTAGGTTCTGATACTGTTTTAGACACTGAGCCAAGTGAAATTAATAAGAATTAGTCACTTGTGTATCCCATGAAAGTGGAATGTGCTTTCTCTGAGGCAGGAGTTAGGGTTTAGCCCATTGCCCTCTTGCTTTCACCTGATCACAGAGTGCAGTTGTATTGCATATAAAAATATTATGTCAGAGTTTTTGCATAAGGACAAAAGTACATATTTAGAGTTCAATTAAATCACATTGAAGGTATAACAGAGTTATATTTTTGATTTATTAATTTTTGCCACTTCTTTATCGGCCCATAAAAATGTATCCACAAAAATAAATATGCAACTCAAAATGTATTGTTTTCGTAGAATATTAAAAGTGATTGAAACCCTTTGGCCGGCTGCAGCCTTTCTGTGTGGAGTTTGCATGTTCTCCCCGTACCTGCGTGGGTTCAACAGAGCTGTCAACAAGTGAATTATGTGAACCAAGCTTTCTGATAAATTTTCTTGTTTCACCAAATGGCAGCTACATACATACTGTTCTTGTTCCTTTTAGAAAAATCCAGGTCATGGAAAGTTTCTAATTTAATGATGCAATGTAATTCTTTCCATCTTACCTAACATAACCCCCTCGCTCTCTATACTGTTCCCTGTAGTTTGCGACAAAGTGTTTACCTAACTGTATATGTCATCATCCTGAATGAACAGTGTCGACAAACAACTCATTAACAGCCTCATTAGGCAGAGTTGTTTCAGCTTTCAACAAGGGAGTAAAGAATAGTTCACTTGTAAACTTCTTACTTATGAAAATTGCATCAAACAATCTGAATTTAAGTACAAAGCAGCAAAACAAAGTTTGGGTTCCTTCTGCCTTTATTGACATACAGTATTTATTATGTGAACAGCTGCATGAATAGATGCACGAACAGTCTATTTCCTGTTGATATGGAGCTTATTCTGTAAAAATGTAAGTTCTGAGTAGGATTTTATCCTTTTCTTTCGAACCCAAAAGTCATGACTACAAGTAAGGGAACACTGAATGATTGAAGTAAAACCTTTCTTTCAATAAAGGTGAACTCTAGACAACTCTAGATGTGTTTGTGCATGCTGTACACTATCCAGAAGCTGCACTGTACACTTGCAACACAGATGTCTTTCATCCCGCCAACATAAGATTATTAACAAGCTACAAGACTCAAATTTTGCATCTGTGAACCACTTCAGAATTGAATGGGATAAGAATCTACATTTTTAGGTAGGAATGCAGTAGGAATGAATGTCTTGGGGTTAATGCAAAAGACAGGGTGGGGAAGTGGGAAAATAAGGACCATTGCTTTGCTGGTTTAGTCTTTTATGGGATTTGTTGACAATAAAAAGAATATAGAACAATACCAGCCTTCTTACATTATACATTATAACCAATACATATGTGGCAGGGTTATGGCTATGTGTTTGGACTGGGTCAGACAACCTAACCTATTAGATCCTCAAAAATATAAGATGGTTACCCATCCATTTCAAGGGTTTTGGCATCCATATAATTGAACTTAGTGTGTTCATTAATCACTGTATCCTCTCAGAACATATGTGTGTGTGTGTGTGTGTGTGTGTGTGTGTGTGTGTGTATTTATATACTGTATAAACATTCAAAACAGGAAGTTAATTGAATGATCACCCACTTAAAGACAATAAAAATTAAATACAAATAGATACTCTCGTCCAATAGAAAGCTGTGAAGAGGATCCTATGAATAGATGCAATACGTACATTGAACTGAATTTTTTTTTCTGATGCAATAGACTCAAAGGAGGTTGACCTTGACATGAAAGGACTGTAAAACAGTTAAAGCTTGTCAGAGGGTCATCATCAGACAGAGCGAGAGAAAAGGGCTTACCTCCTTCTATCAAAAAGAACACAGTGCTGACATACAGTGCTGTTCTCTACATTGAACACTGCTTCGGACAGTAAAAGCTTGACAAAAAATTTACAATGGACTTTTTCAACTCAGCTCTTGGGAAGAACATAACTTTTTTGCGTCCTGCATATTTCATAATAAGTGGATTTATTGGCATACCTAATATCAAGTATTACTATGTCTTTCTCTTTATTGTTTATATTGTTTCCGTGTTGGGAAACACAGCTGTGATGGCCGTAATATACTTGGATCATAATCTGAGAGCTCCAAAATATATTGCAGTTTTTAATTTAGCATTGGTCGACTTGTTTGGTAATTCTGCTCTGGTGCCGAAAGTCCTTGACATCTTTATGTTTAACAAAAACTACATCTCCTACAACGACTGCTTGGCATTCCTTTTTTTCTGCTTCATCTGCCTTTCGATGCAGGCTCTTAATCTGGTCGCACTCTCCTATGACAGACTGATTGCCATCATCTACCCACTGCACTATCAAGTGAAGGTGACCCACAGGTTCATGCTGTCTTTGATTGCCTCTTTCTGGGTCTTTGTCATTATTATTGTACTTATTGCAGTTGGTCTTCTCACAAGACTTTCCTTCTGTAAGTCTGTGGTTATTAACAGCTACTTCTGTGACCATGGCCCTTTATACCGGCTTGCCTGCAATGACATAACTCCCAACTCAGTCATTGGTAAATTGTTACCAGTTTTCATTCTTTGGCTTCCTCTGATATTCATCTTGTTGAGTTACCTATATATTGGCTATGCATTGTCTAAAGTAGCTACAGTTCAGGGAAGAGTGAAGGCCTTTAAAACCTGCACAGCTCATCTTTCATTAGTGGCAATGTATTTCCTTCCAATATTAATCACATATACTATGGCTGCAAAAATCCATCCAAATGCCAGGATCATAAACCTATCTCTGACCACAGTCTTTCCTCCCACGTTGAACCCAATCATTTATGTTTTTCAGACACAAGAAATCAAAGAGTCTATGAAAAAAATTTTAAAAATCAGGAAGGAATCCAAAATTGCAGTGAAGAAAGTGATCATAAAATGACCATTTGTGTATGTTTTGGGTTATGTACAATTCTGTCCTCCCAAGATATTCCATATGCAAACCTATGCCCTTGCACTACAGTAAAATTGGTAAAATCAATGAGTAAATACTAAATACTTTTGTAACACCCCACAAATGTTTCAACATGAAGTTGATCCATAAAAAATACATTATAATAATTAACCTTGAAATCAAGTTACAATTTTTAAAAGAACACTGAAATAAAAAGATAAAAATGTAAAATTAGCACAATACGGTAATAACTAGAGTCTACAATACGACAAATATACAACACACCTACAGTAAGATTAGTTTTCTGGTAATTTCTTAAATTTGTGTTTATGTGTTGTGTAACACAATACTGCAAACAAGTGGTTGTGATCAAACAGTTTGTGTCTCTGCATATGTTGTCTTGGAGTAGAGCTTACTGTATATCAGAAAATGTATATTGTTTTCATTTCCATCTTTTGGTGCAAAATATAAAACACACAAAGATCCAGATTTTTTATTTATTTCTAAAATCAGTGATTAAACATGTATTGAAATCAAAGGTATTGTTTTTCTGCTTCTTAATTGTCATGGATACCTCATAGTTACGAGACCTGTCTTGTTTTCTTGTGTTTTCTTAATCTACTCTGTTTTCTAACTGAAAACGACTTCAAATTAAACTTCTCTTGCCATTCAGGGACATTTTTTTTCTTGAAGAATTTTAATGTGAAACAGCTAGAGGAAGCCTAGATTCTAGGAGCTGACCTGCTCAGTTTGTGACCGTATGCTTGAATTTCAAGATTTTGCAAGATGAACAAAGCAAACTTTCCCAAATGTTTTGACATGTTTGTCTAGAGTGAGGTTGTTATCATCAACGATTGAGGTCTGACTTCGGCTTTTTAAATCAATCTTGAGGTTATGTGTCTTTTTAGTATGTAGATGCAGCATGCTTTGATGCATATTATTATGGTTCAGTCAGGACCACTTTGTCAAAGAAACTTGATCTACATGTAGTAAGATATATTTGCAGTGCCTGCCCTACCATGTGCATACGTACTACAGGCTATAGCAGCTTCAATAGGGTGCCCTGTATGAGGTTGCCAATAGATGCATAGAAAGGAATCAGCTGATACATCAACTGATGCAGCTGGGATTGTTAGCTGAGCTTGACTCCTTGACAGTCAGCTCAGCATGCTCACGTTAGCTCAGAAATGTGTCAAATTCTGTTTTAAAATCAAGGAGAACCAGAATGGAAAAGTTCACAGCATCAGCTGATAAAAGTGGATTATTACTGTGATGGTCCTTAATATCTGACTGAACTCTCTTCACTCTCAAACCATTCATAGCCACTTGAACCAAAACAGTAAAGTTTCAGGCCAACATGAGTACTCCTACTACTAGTATTATTACTATTACTCTGACTGCAGGGATTGCATCTCAAGGAAAATGTCATGTGCAAACAACTCCTAATACCACGACTACTGCTATAACATCTACTAGTACTGATACTACAGCTACTATTGCAATTATGACAACTGTCAACATGAGTACTTCTACTACTAGTATTATTACTATTACTCTGACTGCAACTTATAGTAATACTAGTACTGTGAGTTTGACTACTACAACTATTACTGCAACTACGGCTAGAAATAATACTGCTACAACTTATTACTTATAAGTCCAATACATACAATGCATCATCAGCCAGCAATACTACTATACTTATACTGTGCCGAAATGCTTAAGTTTATAAATTGGTTGACCGACAGAAACTTAATCAACAGCAATTTTGATTAACTGATTAATTGTTTTAAGTAATTTCTAAAATAATGTCTAGCATTTGTAAGTTCCAGGTGGAGGGGTGTGCATTTGCAACTTTCCTTTATCTGATATATTCATGAAATTGATCACTGGTTTTCTGACATCTTGTGGAAGAAACAATCAACAGTGATTGAAAGAATTAACTGAAAGATAAAGACTCCCTAAAGACGCTAATTTGTGAGCTTTTGTGAGAATAGTGTAATGAACCTTTCCCTGCAGGCCTGAGGTAGGGGATACATCCCGTCATTTTGTCCTTTGTTATTTACTTTCAGAGGAGATCTCTATGGGAGAATGTAAAAACCTGCAATATACCTAGGGAGCTAATTTCATTAGTTTGGCAACTAGACTTTAATAGTAAATCCCCATGGATAATACTGTAATAGTTTAAGTTTAGAGGTCTCGTGGATCTGGAGCTTCAGTAGTCTCATGAGTAGGTTCTGATATTGTTTTAGACACTGAGCCAAGTGAAATTAATAAGAATTAGTAATGTATGTATCCCATGAAAGTGGAATGTGCTTTCTCTGAGGCAGGAGTTAGGGTTTAGTCCATTGCCCTCTTGCTTTCACCTGATCACAGAGTGCAGTTGTATTGCATATAAAAATATTATGTCAGAGTTTTTGCATAAGGACAAAAGTACATATTTAGAGTTCAATTAAATCACATTGAAGGTATAACAGAGTTATATTTTTGATTTATTCATTTTTTGCCACTTCCTTATCGACCCATAAAAATGTACCCACAATAAAAAAAATATGCAACTCAAAATGTATTGTTTTCGTAGAATATTAAAAGTGATTGAAACCCTTTGGCCGGCTGCAGCCTTTCTGTGTGGAGTTTGCATGTTCTCCCCGTACCTGCGTGGGTTCAACAGAGCTGTCAACAAGTGAATTATGTGAACCAAGCTTTCTGATAAATTTTGTTTCACCAAATGGCAGCTACATACATACTGTGCTTGTTCCTTTTAGAAAAATCCAGGTCATGGAAAGTTTCTAATTTAATGATGCAATGTAACTCTTTCCATCTTACCTAACATAACCCCTCGCTCTCTATACTGTTCCCTGTAGTTTGGGAAAAAGTGTTTACCTAACTGGATATGTCATCATCCTGAATGAGCAGTGTCGACAAACAACTCATTAACAGACTAATTAGGCAGAGTTGTTTCAGCTTTCAACAAGGGAGTAAAGAATAGTTCACTTGTAAACTTCTTACTTATGAAAATTGCATCAAACAATCTGAATTTAAGTACAAAGCAGCAAAACAAAGTTTGGGTTCCTTCTGCCTTTATTGACATACAGTATTTATTATGTGAACAGCTGCATGAATAGATGCATGAACAGTCTATTTCCTGTTGATATGGAGCTTATTCTGTAAAAATGTAAGTTCTGAGCAGGATTTTATCCTTTTCTTTCGAACCCAAAAGTCATGACTACAAGTAAGGGAACACTGAATGATTGAACTAAAACATTTCTTTCAATAAAGGTGAACTCTAGACAACTCTAGATGTGTTTGTTCATGCTGTACACTATCCAGAAGCTGCACTGTACACTTGCAACACAGATGTCTTTCATCCCGCCAACATAAGAATATTAACAAACTACAAGACTCGAATTTTGCATCTGTGAACCACTTCAGAATTGAATAGGATAAGAATCTACATTTTTAGGTAGTAATGCAGTAGGAATGAATGGCTTGGGGTTAATGCAAAAGACAGGGTGGGGAAGTGGGAAAATAAGGACCATTGCTTTGTTGGTTTAGTCTTTTTATGGGATTTGTTGACAATAAAAAGAACATAGAACAATACCAGCCTTCTTACATTATACATTATAACCAATACATATGTGGCAGGGTTATGGCTATGTGTTTGGACTGGGTCAGACAACCTAACCTATTAGATCCTCAAAAATATAAGATGGTTACCCATCCATTTCAAGGGTTTTGGCATCCCTATAATTGAACTTAGTGTGTTCATTAATCACTGTATCCTCTCAGAACATATGTATGTGTGTGTGTGTGTGTGTGTGTGTGTATTTATATACTGTATAAACATTCAAAACAGGAAGTTAATTGAATGATCACCCACTTAAAGACAATAAAAATGAAATACAAATAGATGCTCTCGTCCTTCACTAGCTGTGAAGAGGATCCTATGAATAGATGCAATACGTACATTGAACTGAATTTTTTTTTCTGATGCAATAGACTCAAGGGACCTTGACCTTGATATGAAAGGACTGTAAAACAGTTAAAGCTTGTCAGAGGGTCATCATCAGACAGAGCGAGAGAAAAGGGCTTACCTTCTTCTATCAAAAAGAACACAGTGCTGACATACAGTGCTGTTCTCTACATTGAACACTGCTTTGGACAGTAAAAGCTTGACAAAAAATTTACAATGGACTTTTTCAACTCAGCTCTTGGGAAGAACATAACTTTTTTGCGTCCTGCATATTTCATAATAAGTGGATTTATTGGCATACCTAATATCAAATATTACTATGGCTTTCTCTTTATTGTTTATATTGTTTCCGTGTTGGGAAACACAGCTGTGATGGCCGTAATATACTTGGATCATAATCTGAGAGCTCCAAAATATATTGCAGTTTTTAATTTAGCATTGGTCGACTTGTTTGGTAACTCTGCTCTGGTGCCGAAAGTCCTTGACATCTTTATGTTTAACAATAACTACATCTCCTACAACGACTGCTTGGCATTCCTTTTTTTCTGCTTCATCTGCCTTTCGATGCAGGCTCTTAATCTGGTCGCACTCTCCTATGACAGACTGATTGCCATCATCTACCCACTGCACTATCAAGTGAAGGTGACCCACAGGTTCATGCTGTCTTTGATTGCCTCTTTCTGGATGTTTGTCATTATTATTGTACTTATTGCAGTTGGTCTTCTCACAAGACTTTCCTTCTGTAAGTCTGTGGTTATTAACAGCTACTTCTGTGACCATGGCCCTTTATTCCGGCTTGCCTGCAATGACATAACTCCCAGCTTTGTCATTTCTAATTTGTTACCAGTTCTCATTCTTTGGCTTCCTCTGATATTCATCTTGTTTAGTTACCTATATATTGGATATGCATTGTCTAAAGTAGCTACAGTTCAGGGAAGAGTGAAGGCCTTTAAAACCTGCACAGCTCATCTTTCATTAGTGGCAATGTATTTCCTTCCAATATTAATCACATATACTATGGCTGCAAAAATCCATCCAAATGCCAGGATCATAAACCTATCTCTGACCACGGTCTTTCCTCCCACATTGAACCCAATCATTTATGTTTTTCAGACACAAGAAATCAAAGAGTCATTGAAAAAAATTTTAAAAATTAGGAAGGTATCCAAAATTGCAGTGAAGAAAGTGATCATAAAATGACCATTTTTGTGTGTTATGGGTTATGTACAATTCTGTCCTCCCAAGATATTCCATATGCAAACCTATGCCCTTGCACTACAGTAAAATTGGTAAAATCAATGAGTAAATACTAGATACTTTTGTAACACCCCACAAATGTTTCAACATGAAGTTGATCCATATAAAATACATTATAATAATTAACCTTGAAATCAAGTTACAATTTTTAAAATAACACTGAAATAAAAAGATAAAAATTTAAAAGATAGCACATTACAGTAATAACTAGAGTCTACAATACGACAAATATACAACACACCTACAGTAAGATTAGTTTTCTGGTAATTTCTTTAATTTGTGTTTATGTGTTGTGTAACACAATACTGCAAACAAGTGGTTGTGATCAAACAGTTTGTGTCTCTGCATATGTTGTCTTGGAGTAGAGCTTACTGTATATCAGAAAATGTATATTGTTTTCATTTCCATCTTTTGGTGCAAAATATAAAACTTACAAAGATGCAGATTTTTTATTTATTTCTAAAATCAGTGATTAAACATGTATTGGAATCAAAGGTATTGTTTTTCTGCTTCTTAATTGTCATGGATACCTCATAGTTACGAGACCTGTCTTGTTTTCTTGTGTTTTCTTAATCTACTCTGTTTTCTAACTGAAAACGACTTCAAATTAAACTTCTCTTGCCATTCAGGGACATTTTTTTCTTGAAGAATTTTAATGTGAAACAGCTAGAGGAAGCCTAGATTCTAGGAGCTGACCTGCTCAGTTTGTGACCGTATGCTTGAATTTCAAGATTTTGCAAGATGAACAAAGCAAACTTTCCCAAATGTTTTGACATGTTTGTCTAGAGTGAGGTTGTTATCATCAACGATTGAGGTCTGATTTCGGCTTTTTAATCAATCTTGAGGTTATGTGTCTTTTTAGTATGTAGATGCAACATGCTTTGATGCATATTATTATGGTTCAGTCAGGACCACTTTGTCAAAGAAACTTAATCTACATGTAGTAAGATATATTTGCAGTGCCTGCCCTACCATGTGCATACGTACTACAGGCTATAGCAGCTTCAATAGGGTGCCCTATATGAGGTTGCCAATAGATGCATAGAAAGGAATCAGCTGATACATCAACTGATGCAGCTGGGATTGTTAGCTGAGCTTGACTCCTTGACAGTCAGCTCAGCATGCTCACGTTAGCTCAGAAATGTGTCAAATTCTGTTTTAAAATCAAGGAGAACCAGAATGGAAAAGTTCACAGCATCAGCTGATAAAAGTGGATTATTACTGTGATGGTCCTTAATATCTGACTGAACTCTCTTCACTCTCAAACCATTCATAGCCACTTGAACCAAAACAGTAAAGTTTCAGGCCAACATGAGTACTCCTACTACTAGTATTATTACTATTACTCTGACTGCAGGGATTGCATCTCAAGGAAAATGTCATGTGCAAACAACTCCTAATACCACGACTACTGCTATAACATCTACTAGTACTGATACTACAGCTACTATTGCAATTATGACAACTGTCAACATGAGTACTTCTACTACTAGTATTATTACTATTACTCTGACTGCAACTTATAGTAATACTAGTACTGTGAGTTTGACTACTACAACTATTACTGCAACTACGGCTAGAAATAATACTGCTACAACTTATTACTTATAAGTCCAATACATACAATGCATCATCAGCCAGCAATACTACTATACTTATACTGTGCCGAAATGCTTAAGTTTATAAATTGGTTGACCGACAGAAACTTAATCAACAGCAATTTTGATTAACTAATTAATTGTTTTAAGTAATTTCTAAAATAATTTCTAGCATTTGTAAGTTCCAGGTGGAGGGGTGTGCATTTGCAACTTTCTTTTATCTGATATATTCATGAAATTGATCACTGGTTTTCTGACATCTTGTGGAAGAAACAATCAACAGTGATTGAAAGAATTAACTGAAAGATAAAGACTCCCTAAAGACGCTAATTTGTGAGCTTTTGTGAGAATAGTGTAATGAACCTTTCCCTGCAGGCCTGAGGTAGGGGATACATCCCGTCATTTTGTCCTTTGTTATTTACTTTCAGAGGAGATCTCTATGGGAGAATGTAAAAACCTGCAATATACCTAGGGAGCTAATTTCATTAGTTTGGCAACTAGACTTTAATAGTAAATCCCCATGGATAATACTGTAATAGTTTAAGTTTAGAGGTCTTGTGGATCTGGAGCTTCAGTAGTCTCATGAGTAGGTTCTGATATTGTTTTAGACACTGAGCCAAGTGAAATTAATAAGAATTAGTAATGTATGTATCCCATGAAAGTGGAATGTGCTTTCTCTGAGGCAGGAGTTAGGGTTTAGTCCATTGCCCTCTTGCTTTCACCTGATCACAGAGTGCAGTTGTATTGCATATAAAAATATTATGTCAGAGTTTTTGCATAAGGACAAAAGTACATATTTAGAGTTCAATTAAATCACATTGAAGGTATAACAGAGTTATATTTTTGATTTATTATTTTTGCCACTTCCTTATCGACCCATAAAAATGTATCCACAAAAATAAATATGCAACTCAAAATGTATTGTTTTTGTAGAATATTAAAAGTGATTGAAACCCTTTGGCCGGCTGCAGCCTTTCTGTGTGGAGTTTGCATGTTCTCCCCGTACCTGCGTGGGTTCAACAGAGCTGTCAACAAGTGAATTATGTGAACCAAGCTTTCTGATAAATTTTGTTTCACCAAATGGCAGCTACATACATACTGTGCTTGTTCCTTTTAGAAAAATCCAGGTCATGGAAAGTTTCTAATTTAATGATGCAATGTAACTCTTTCCATCTTACCTAACATAACCCCTCGCTCTCTATACTGTTCCCTGTAGTTTGGGAAAAAGTGTTTACCTAACTGGATATGTCATCATCCTGAATGAGCAGTGTCGACAAACAACTCATTAACAGACTAATTAGGCAGAGTTGTTTCAGCTTTCAACAAGGGAGTAAAGAATAGTTCACTTGTAAACTTCTTACTTATGAAAATTGCATCAAACAATCTGAATTTAGGTACAAATCAGCAAAACAAAGTTTGGGTTCCTTCTGCCTTTATTGACATACAGTATTTATTATGTGAACAGCTGCATGAATAGATGCATGAACAGTCTATTTCCTGTTGATATGGAGCTTATTCTGTAAAAATGTAAGTTCTGAGCAGGATTTTATCCTTTTCTTTCAAACCCAAAAGTCATGACTACAAGTAAGGGAACACTGAATGATTGAACTAAAACCTTTCTTTCAATAAAGGTGAACTCTAGACAACTATAGATATGTTTGTGCATGCTGTACACTATCCAGAAGCTGCACTGTACACTTGCAACACAGATGTCTTTCATCCCGCCAACATAAGAATATTAACAAACTACAAGACTCGAATTTTGCATCTGTGAACCACTTCAGAATTGAATAGGATAAGAATCTACATTTTTAGGTAGTAATGCAGTAGGAATGAATGGCTTGGGGTTAATGCAAAAGACAGGGTGGGGAAGTGGGAAAATAAGGACCATTGCTTTGTTGGTTTAGTCTTTTTATGGGATTTGTTGACAATAAAAAGAACATAGAACAATACCAGCCTTCTTACATTATACATTATAACCAATACATATGTGGCAGGGTTATGGCTATGTGTTTGGACTGGGTCAGACAACCTAACCTATTAGATCCTCAAAAATATAAGATGGTTACCCATCCATTTCAAGGGTTTTGGCATCCCTATAATTGAACTTAGTGTGTTCATTAATCACTGTATCCTCTCAGAACATATGTATGTGTGTGTGTGTGTGTGTGTGTGTGTATTTATATACTGTATAAACATTCAAAACAGGAAGTTAATTGAATGATCACCCACTTAAAGACAATAAAAATGAAATACAAATAGATGCTCTCGTCCTTCACTAGCTGTGAAGAGGATCCTATGAATAGATGCAATACGTACATTGAACTGAATTTTTTTTTCTGATGCAATAGACTCAAGGGACCTTGACCTTGATATGAAAGGACTGTAAAACAGTTAAAGCTTGTCAGAGGGTCATCATCAGACAGAGCGAGAGAAAAGGGCTTACCTTCTCCTATCAAAAAGAACACAGTGCTGACATACAGTGCTGTTCTCTACATTGAACACTGCTTTGGACAGTAAAAGCTTGACAAAAAATTTACAATGGACTTTTTCAACTCAGCTCTTGGGAAGAACATAACTTTTTTGCGTCCTGCATATTTCATAATAAGTGGATTTATTGGCATACCTAATATCAAATATTACTATGGCTTTCTCTTTATTGTTTATATTGTTTCCGTGTTGGGAAACACAGCTGTGATGGCCGTAATATACTTGGATCATAATCTGAGAGCTCCAAAATATATTGCAGTTTTTAATTTAGCATTGGTCGACTTGTTTGGTAATTCTGCTCTGGTGCCGAAAGTCCTTGACATCTTTATGTTTAACAATAACTACATCTCCTACAACGACTGCTTGGCATTCCTTTTTTTCTGCTTCACCTGCCTTTCGATGCAGGCTCTTAATCTGGTCGCACTCTCCTATGACAGACTGATTGCCATCATCTACCCACTGCACTATCAAGTGAAGGTGACCCACAGGTTCATGCTGTCTTTGATAGCTTTTTTCTGGCTCTATGCAGTTACCATTACACTCATTGCAGTTGGTCTTCTCACAAGACTTTCTTTCTGTAAGTCTGTAGTTATTAACAGCTACTTCTGTGACCATGGCCCTTTATTCCGGCTTGCCTGCAATGACATAACTCCCAGCTTTGTCATTTCTAATTTGTCACCAGTTTTCATTCTTTGGCTTCCTCTGATATTCATCTTGTTTAGTTACCTATATATTGGATATGCATTGTCTAAAGTAGCTACAGTTCAGGGAAGAGTGAAGGCCTTTAAAACCTGCACAGCTCATCTTTCATTAGTGGCAATGTATTTCCTTCCAATATTAATCACATATACTATGGCTGCAAAAATCCATCCAAATGCCAGGATCATAAACCTATCTCTGACCACGTTCTTTCCTCCCATGTTGAACCCAATCATTTATGTTTTTCAGACACAAGAAATCAAAGAGTCATTGAAAAAATTTTTAAAAATTAGGAAGGTAACCAAAATTGCAGTGAAGAAAGTGATCATAAAATGACCATTTGTGTGTGTTTTGGGTTATGTACAATTCTGTCCTCCCAAGATATTCCATATGCAAACCTATGCCCTTGCACTACAGTAAAATTGGTAAAAATCAATGAGTAAATACTAGATACTTTTGTAACACCCCACAAATGTTTCAACATGAAGTTGATCCATATAAAATACATTATAATAATTAACCTTGAAATCAAGTTACAATTTTAAAAGAACACTGAAATAAAAAGATAAAAATTTAAAAGATAGCACATTACGTTAATAACTAGAGTCTACAATACGACAAATATACAACACACCTACAGTAAGATTAGTTTTCTGGTAATTTCTTTAATTTGTGTTTATGTGTTGTGTAACACAATACTGCAAACAAGTGGTTGTGATCAAACAGTTTGTGTCTCTGCATATGTTGTCTTGGAGTAGAGCTTACTGTATATCAGAAAATGTATATTGTTTTCATTTCCATCTTTTGGTGCAAAATATAAAACTTACAAAGATGCAGATTTTTTATTTATTTCTAAAATCAGTGATTAAACATGTATTGGAATCAAAGGTATTGTTTTTCTGCTTCTTAATTGTCATGGATACCTCATAGTTACGAGACCTGTCTTGTTTTCTTGTGTTTTCTTAATCTACTCTGTTTTCTAACTGAAAACGACTTCAAATTAAACTTCTCTTGCCATTCAGGGACATTTTTTTTCTTGAAGAATTTTAATGTGAAACAGCTAGAGGAAGCCTAGATTCTAGGAGCTGACCTGCTCAGTTTGTGACCGTATGCTTGAATTTCAAGATTTTGCAAGATGAACAAAGCAAACTTTCCCAAATGTTTTGACATGTTTGTCTAGAGTGAGGTTGTTATCATCAACGATTGAGTTTTGATTTCGGCTTTTTCAATCTTGAGGTTATGTGTCTTTTTAGTATGTAGATGCAGCATGCTTTGATGCATATTATTATGGTTCAGTCAGGACCACTTTGTCAAAGAAACTTGATCTACATGTAGTAAGATATATTTGCAGTGCCTGCCCTACCATGTGCATACGTACTACAGGCTATAGCAGCTTAAATAGGGTGCCCTGTATGAGGTTGCCAATAGATGCATAGAAAGGAATCAGCTGATACATCAACTGATGCAGCTGTGATGGTCCTTAAAATCTAACTGAAGTCTCTCCACTCTCATACCATTCATAGCCGCGTGAACGAAAACAGTAAAGTCTCAGGCCAGACAGCTAAACAATGAGCTTAAACTTACAATAAAGCACCATAAATCTGTGTATCTGCAGATTCTGATGACAATTCTCTGTAAGTTCATCACTATGAGTGACTCCATTTCACTTTCTCATTTGATACATTGTTATTAAAATAAAAATGTTATATAAAAATATTGATATCACAGTCACTTGAAAACTTTAAACCAATTAAATGGTTACTCACTCTAATTTGTAGTAATATGGATATCAAGCTGGGCTCTTAACAATTTATCAAATTTGTTTAGATATCTGAATAAGAAGTATCTGGCCACTACATTGGGTCATTGATCCACGTGGGCTTAAATCAATCTTGATTATCAAAGTATCGTGAACGCTAAGGTTTAGGCAAGGTTGCAAAATAACTATTAGACATGTTTATCAAAGACAGGTTTGTTTAATATAAAAGTAATACATAATTTCTTGTAAAAATTGTAATCCAGACACACATACAATTTTACTGACTTTTAAAAAATCTGAAGTTTTTTATCATTCTAAAAGAGGTGCGGCCATGACGTTGTGGTACCTATATAGTGATCTGATCTGGTGAACAGACAGCTCATTGGACAGAAATGTGGAGGTGGCTTGCTTCTTTTTGTAGTGACTCCAGTCAAACCAGTTAAAGCTTGAAACAGGTCTGTCATCAGAGAGAGAGAGAAGAGCTCATCTATATAACACAGTGCAGATGCTGATGCTGATGCACGGAAGAGGAGACTACTCTACATAAATCACTGCACTGTGGACAGTTTTACCATGGAGTTATTCAACTCAGCGCTTGGGAGGAACATCACTTTTGTGCATCCTGCATATTTCATAATAAGTGGTTTATCTGGCATCCCAAATATCAATTGCTACTATGTCTTTCTCTTTTTTGTGTTTATTGTTTCCGTGTTGGGAAACACAATTGTGATGGCTGTAATATACTTGGATCATAATCTAAGAGCTCCAAAATATATTGCAGTTTTTAATTTAGCATTCGTGGACCTATTTGGTAACTCTGCTCTGGTGCCGAAGCTTCTTGACATTTTTCTGTTTAACCATAACTACATCTCCTACAACAACTGCTTGGCATTCCTTTTTTTCTGCTACACCTGCCTTTCAATGCAGTCATTTAATCTGGTCGCACTCTCCTATGACAGACTGATTGCCATCATCTTTCCACTGCACTATCAAGTGAAGGTGACCCACAGGTTCATGCTGTCTTTGATTGCCTCTTTCTGGGTCTTTATTATAATTGCTGTACTTATTGCAGTTGGCCTTATTACGAGACTTTCTTTCTGTAAATCTGTGGTTATTAACAGCTACTTCTGTGACCATGGCCAGATATATCGGCTTGCCTGTAATGACCATTTCCCCAATTATGTCGTTAGTTGTTTGTACCCAGTTTTTATTTTTTGGCTTCCACTCGTTTTTATTTTGTTAAGTTATCTTTATATTGGCTGTACTTTAGCTAAAGTGGCCACAGTTCAAGAAGGACTCAAGGCCTTTAAAACTTGCATAGGTCATCTCTCATTAGTAGCAATCTATTTCACCCCACTGTTAATCACATTTACCTTAATGGAAAAAATACATCCAAATGCCAGGATCATAAACCTGTCTCTGACCTCCGTCTTTCCTCCCATGTTGAACCCAATTATTTATGTTCTGCAGACACAAGAAATTAAAGAATCTGTGAAAAGGTTATTAAGAATCAGAGGCAAATCCAAAATAACAATAAAAAAATTTGTAACGATTTGACAATTTGTATATGCTATACACGGTCTCTTTTGATGTTTTATTTGCAGTAAATTGGCCATTGTTAATGTGAGAATTGTCCTTTCTAACATCACATAAATACTTATAAATTCATTAT
Source organism: Lateolabrax maculatus (assembly GCA_031216445.1). Lineage (NCBI taxonomy): Eukaryota > Metazoa > Chordata > Actinopteri > Acropomatiformes > Lateolabracidae > Lateolabrax > Lateolabrax maculatus. The sequence continues at coordinate 11,359,243 of CM062197.1, read as the reverse complement.
AAGTAATTAAATAATAATTAAATGAACAATCTATTAAACTAAGTAGATATGTTGTAACAAATCTTGAAATTGAACAATCCTTTTAAAGGTAACACCACACAATAACTACAAACTCCTTACAGTGTATGAGACTATAGTTTCTGTCTATGTGATAAGCTGCATCCAATAAGTAATTTCAAAGAAGGCAATTCATATGTTCTCATAGGAATGTTTAAAGACATACAACAAACCTATTAAGATAAATGTTTTACTAGTTGTCAAGATAATCCAACTAAATCTGTCCTCTACATAGTTTTTAAAAGTAATAGTTGAAGAAGAAAGAAAAATTAAATAATTAGTATCTGAAAAATCTCAGTGAATATAATCCTGACTTATTTTTGTCTTATTGTGCTGGCAGTTCTTTAAAAGCAAAATGTCTGATTTGTTCTTTGTGCCATTTTATTTTTATTTTTGAAAAGGGTTATTGAATATAAAAGCAGCATACACTGAAATTGTTCTCTACAGAGAAACATGATTTTGTGAGCAGATATAAGTTTGAAGCAAAAGCAAAGCCTTAAAAAGAAATATGTTTGTTTTCTTTAAATCAATAATCAGCAAGTTATTGTGATCAAAAAGATTGTGTTTCTATGCATGTACACTTACTGTTTATTTTGTGTAAATTTTCATATCTTTGGTGAAAAATCTAAACCATATAAAGAAGCTGAATCAATGATAACTTATTGTTATTGTCATAAATCCTTTGTTGTTACTCTGCATACCAGCTTGCCTGTAATGACCAATTGATTGTCAGTAGCATGACAGCATAAGCAATCAACCACACAACTGTCAACTCCTCTGTCCAAGTGAGCACAACCCACTTCACACATGAGAGAGAAATACTCAAATTGTGGCAGAAAGGTTTGTGTCCATCTAGGACCCCATTGCTCAAAATATGAACCTGATTCAGAAAATATAGGCTTTTGGGGCTTTTAAGGATTATAACTTTAAGGAATAAAAACTAATATTGTTTAATAATTCTTAAAGAGAAAAAACAATACTTGGTTTATGCCAGGTATTATATGATGGTTGAAAAATGATGGAACTTTACTGTTAACATATATAATGTGTTTTCCTAGTCAACATACATTTGAAAAATATTGCTTAATTTATTAAAGATGATATTTAAGACGGACATATTATTAAAACTGATGATGTTGAAATTGTCTTTAAAACTTTTTAATATGGAGAACTCTGTCCAGGTGGTTGTCGCCAATTTAATAAAACAGCAGTTTCTGAGTGCTGGCGCCTCAGTTGAACTGTGATAACTGGTCACAATAATCACACTTCATGATCATTGTTTTTTATTTGTCTGTCATCATACTCAGGCATGGTACAAAACAGTTGTACCTAAAATTAAAACAGCCTTAAGTTACAGTGGGTGAAGAGTAGAGGAGAAATGGCGCATTTAAAAAGCACAATACACCTAATGATACCTTAAATAACTACATCACGTGTGTTAGTTGCGTAAGTCGCCTGAACCATGATCTTTTCCTAAACCTAACCATTAGTTTTGTTGCCTAAACCTAACCAAACTGTGACTGTTTCAAAACGTAAACCACGCGTTTACTGTTACCATGATACAGAAAAGGCTGGTACAGCCTTCATATGTGGTTTGGGGAGTCATTGGTAAATTACTTATTTTGATGTTTAGGTGGATGTGTTGGTCCAGTCCTATAGAGGCTGCTGAAAACACTCATGTCGTTTTGGGAGTCATTGGACGTAGACCTATTCTGTAATTTTTTGGTATGAGGTTGTGTTTACAGTGTGCTATAACTAGACAGTTAAAGCTCACCATTGGTTTATCATCAGAGAGAGAGGGAGAAAAGCCTTCCTCAATCCCATTGGATTGAAAACGTTTCTTTTTCTGATGCTTACATACAATAGACTCAAGGGAAATTGACGTTATTTGACATTAACACAGAGAGGACTGTAAACAGTTAAAGCTTGTCAGAGGGTCATCATCAGACAGCGAGAGAAAAGGGCTTACCTCCTTCTATCAAAAAGAACACAGTGCTGACATACAGTGCTGTTCTCTACATTGAACACTGCTTTGGACAGTAAAAGCTTGACAAAAAATTTACAATGGACTTTTTCAACTCAGCTCTTGGGAAGAACATAACTTTTTTGCGTCCTGCATATTTCATAATAAGTGGATTTATTGGCATACCTAATATCAAGTATTACTATGTCTTTCTCTTTATTGTTTATATTGTTTCCGTGTTGGGAAACACAGCTGTGATGGCCGTAATATACTTGGATCATAATCTGAGAGCTCCAAAATATATTGCAGTTTTTAATTTAGCATTGGTCGACTTGTTTGGTAATTCTGCTCTGGTGCCGAAAGTTCTTGACATCTTTCTGTTTAACAATAACTACATCTCCTACAACGACTGCTTGGCATTCCTTTTTTTCTGCTTCACCTGCCTTTCGATGCAGGCTCTTAATCTGGTCGCACTCTCCTATGACAGACTGATTGCCATCATCTACCCACTGCACTATCAAGTGAAGGTGACCCACAGGTTCATGCTGTCTTTGATAGCTTTTTTCTGGCTCTATGCAGTTACCATTACACTCATTGCAGTTGGTCTTCTCACAAGACTTTCTTTCTGTAAATCTGTGGTTATTAACAGCTACTTCTGTGACCATGGCCCAGTATACCGGCTTGGCTGCAATGATGTTACACCCAGCCGTGCAATTGCTGGTGTGTCACCGATTCTTATTCTTTGGCTTCCTCTAATATTCATCTTGGCAAGCTACTGCAGTATTGCCTGTGCTTTGTCAAAAATTTCCACAACTCAGGAAAGAAAAAAGGCCTTTAAAACCTGCACAGGTCACCTTTCATTAGTGGCAATATATTTCCTTCCTATCATATTTGTATATTGCTTTGGGGGAACAATACATCCAAATGCCAGGATCATAAACCTGTCTCTGACCACTGTCATCCCTCCCATGTTGAACCCAATCATTTATGTTTTTCAGACACAAGAAATCAAAGAGTCTATGAAAAAGTTGTTTAAAATCAGAGGGCAATCTAAAATTGCAACAAAACATTAAAACATATTTAGCCTATATGGTAACATCCATTTTGAAATAGCCTACATTTAGTTATTGAGAGTAATTGTACATTTTGCATCAGCAACACAAACAAAAGTAGTATTGAGTTATCTTCTTTTTTATTCTTTTGTATGCTCAATATGAATTAATTGCAGAATAATTATATTCATGATTATTGCTTTTAAGGAACAATAACAATTTAAATTAACCAGCAATACTACAAGATACACAATAAACCATAACTAGATACTGAGATACTAGTGAATTATAATTTGACATTAACATACTGTATGTTTATCATTTTTCATTGTTCTTGTGTTGAGTAGGATGTTATGTGAAAGTTATTGGAAGGGAAAACCTTATTTTCATGAGAGCAAATCATTGTGTGATGTGTGCATTAAAATTTTAATCGTGAAATTAAAATGAAAATGTATTGCATGTCATGCAGGGTGCTGCAGCCTACAAACAGCCAACACAGCTTACACTTTTTTTAATGTGATAATAATGAAATAATTTAACTTTGTCATTGAAAATCAAAAACACATACAAATGTAGTTATGAACTTATAAAATAAATGTATTGTGACCAAAGAGTTTTTGTCATTTGTTATTATAATGGGGTATCTCCTTAACATAATTATATTTATATTTATTCACACAGCAGTTTCTTCTGTTCTTTTCCGTTGTAGTTTGATGCTCATGCATATGTGATGGTAAGGCACTACTAAAGTAGAATCTCAAAGATTTTCTCTTCTCAAGATATTAAATCTACTGTTATTTTCTGATAACTGAACAAACTCATGGTAGCGTTTATACAATCTGAATTGAAAGAAAGAAGATTCAAACTATTTATTTCTTGTGTTTCAAAATTTGCAATAGGCCACGTAAGACCTTTTTTCAGTGTCCCCTTTGTTTGACTGCATAACATTCAACATTTATATCTAGTGCCTCTTTTCCACTGCGTTGCCTTGACTCTACTCTGCTCAACCTTACTCACTTTCGATACCAGGTACCTCGTTTTCCTCTGCAGATGGTAGGCTACCGTGTCTGCAATTGCCCCCCTTCACTTTTCCAGCAGTTGGGAAACAACAACACGGGAGCTTTACTGTGGACTTGAGAAGCTGCTGCCTTTATTCACTGACAAACTAATTTACCCCGTACAGTTACTGCTAAACTGACAACTTACTGCCAACCTTTTCCTCTGCTCCTCTCGCTCTCTCACTTGCTCAACTACACACTTGCACACGCCTTACCTGCCCGATTCCTTGAAGGAGCTACATAACTCTTAGAACAGAGGATATCAAAGGGATGGTGTTCTTGATACGTCTGAACTTCTTTTAAAATCTGGGTTGAGCAAATAAAAAATTCTAGTCGCTCTTTTAAATAGCTCTTGGCTATTTAAAAATTAAGACTTCCGGATAGATAACACAACCTATATGAATATATTGAAGTCCGTCAGGTATGAACGCCCAAAGCTAGTTAACTGATGAATATTTCTCTCTCTATTAAAATATGCCCAGGCTTCCATTTGAAAACATTTAATTTAATTAATAAAAACAGGAAGCAGCCGAGGGTGCGGACAGGGTGAGGAGGCACACCTTCTGGGGCTAAGCTGTGCTTCGGCCTCATCAGAAGTACCAGGATGCTTGCTCCAAGAAGAGGCACCCTGCAGCCACGCCTCAACATGCACCGGCGGTGGCACCATCTCCTCCTCTGTACTGGCAATGATGGGGCGCGAGGATCATACATCTCGATGTGGCTGAATCAAGCAAACACAACAGCCCTTTTCAGGGCCAACCACTTTTTTCTAGAGAGTGGTTTCCTATCTGCCAACTATGGTCCCACAGAACATTTTATGGCTGCTGTTAACCATGGCAGTGCCGTTGCCTCCCCGCCTAATTACACTTTGTATTTATGGGGTTGTGAACTGTTGTATGTTATCTGCTTGTGGACCTTGGTGTCACAGTGGGCATTGACTACATCAGCTAAGGATGCCGGACCAGAGAGGGGCAGAGGGGACAGCGTTACAGAGCAAAATTATTATTTCAAAGATTTTAAAAGCAATATGGGAGGCAAGATCAAAGACTTTAACAAAGGATATTTTATTCAATCAAATTAAGCCAAAATAAAAGTGCAAAATAAAAGATTGAAACATGGGGTGTGGAAATCAGTAAAGTCAGAAGAGTGTGATGTGCATGAGTGAAGATGGTGGGTACGAGTGTTATAAGGTGCATGATGAAACATAAAGTTAAACTGAAGCAACAGAACCAAACCAGAATGGCCTCCACAGGGGTTTCAGTTCACGTTAATCAAAGTCCTGCAGAGCCAACATAGATAGGTTAGTTCCAGAGCAAACCCCAAGATGACACCAGAGGTCGTTACAAGTTGCTACCTTCCTAATGTGCTCTGTACACTACTGATGATAACTGTACTGATAGATCTGAACTATCGGCAGGAGATCTGGCAGGGCATCAGTGAAGATGGGTGACTGAGGTTCCATGGCACTGGGTGTGATGGAAATCTTAGAGCTGGTTCACTCTAACAAGAAGTTTCAGGAGACCAGGATGTCTTACACAGGAATATTTATTGAAGCTCGATCGAGGAGAAAAGGGAAACACCACGTGTGAATCACAGCGTACTGCTACCCAAATCTGAAGATGGTGTCCTGAAGCTCAGTATTTAACCCTCCCCAGAACTGATTAGTTCCGCTATATCCAGATAGGGTTATTCCTACCTCAGTCTGTCATGTGTGATGACTCTATTGGATATCAGATCCAGACAGGGAAAGACGTAAACCATTGCTTTAGAAGCAACAGCATAGCCTCTCTACCGTATCTGTTATCCAGCGTCAACAACCAGGCACCAGCCTGTTGTGTCTAACCCTGAAAACAGAAGATATCTAGCAGACCTTGGTCTACCAGATGCCAGAGCCAACTCGGCCTTGTCTGGCACACAGAGTGAGACAGGCGAACAGAGACAGACAGTTGACCTGACCTGTGAAGCACTGTCTTAAGTTACCTTTAACCTACAAGAGGGAAGTTTAACATACAAGAAGGAAAATTCCTTCACACTGGGCAGCTGAGACTCTGTGGCATCGGGCAGCTGAGAGACCCAGTAGTGGGACCATGCCTTATATCTTAGAGTAAGTAGTGAGTTTTAATAAGTGCTAGTAATATATTGCCCCCACCCCATCATAATTTTCTTAATTATTTTCGATTTTGTAATTTCTTCAGTGATCATTTTGTGTCTTAATAGCATCGCCTATGACCAGAACATCTACAAACCCCTTTAAGAGATACATCTTTTCTACTACAGAATAAAAAAGCAGTGCTTAAAATGTGTCTTAATGAAAATCTTTTAATATCATTACCTTATCACTATAATGATTCTACTAAAAAAAAACTGATGGAATTATGTCCTGGTGACAAAAGTTAACTGAGTCTGTTGCATTCGGAAAACAATGACATAAACCAGAGACAGCTCAATGACACATGTGACACAGCTGTTTGTGTTTCTACTGTCTCACAGTGACAGAGGAAAAGTATAAATGACAGGTCTCTCACAGTGAAACTCACTTTAGTGAACCGCACACTTGGCACTAGGGTGAGTTTGATCTTTTTATTGTTTTTATCAAACAATTAGATAATGTCAGTCTTTATTATATATTCTGTTATTTTGTCTTTTTACAGATAGGGAAACAGATATTCGTAATGAACCCAGAAGAGAAAGCTGCCACCATATATAATGCCACATTTGTTCGCCCTGCAAAATTCTATCTCAGTGGGTTTTCCAACATCCCTCATGTTAAGTATTACTATGTGTTCCTGTGTTTTGTCTATATCATGACTGTTCTAGGGAATGGCCTACTTCTCTTAGTTATTTACCTGGTCGAGGCTCTCCATACTCCTAAATACATGATTGTGTTTAACCTGGCTTTGACAGATTTGTGTGGCAGCACTGCTCTCATCCCAAAAGTCTTAGACACATTTTTGTTTGACAGGAGATACATTGTTTATGAGGCTTGCTTAAGTTATATGTTCTTTATTTTTTTCTTTTTATCTGTGCAGTCATGGACACTTGTCACAATGGCATATGACAGATTTATAGCAATTTGCTTCCCTTTAAGGTACCACAGTATTATGACAAAACCAGCTATTGCTGTAATTCTGCTGCTTGTGTGGGGTTCTTTATTATGTATCATAACATTTATTGTTGGGCTTATTGATCGCCTCTCCTTCTGTGGATCTGTCGTGGTAAATAGCTTTTTCTGTGATCATGCCCCAGTATATCGTCTGGCCTGTAATGACACGTCTTTAAATAACATAATGGCATATGTTGCTTTCATTATTGTCCTCTGTCTTCCTCTTGTATTAATAGCACTGACATATCTTTGCATTTCCATAGCGCTGAGCAGGATTGCATCAGGACAGGAACGACTCAAAGCATTCAAAACCTGTTCTTCTCACTTGATTCTTGTGGCTATTTTCTTCCTACCTATAGTGGGCACCAACATAGCATCTGTGGCCTCCTACATCCATCCTAATGCCAGGATCATAAACTCCTCTTTGACACACACCATACCAGCTTTGATCAATCCTATTGTGTATTCTTTGAAGACAGAAGAAGTGCTGAACTCGATCCAGAAGCTTTGCAAAAGAAATAGGATTAGCAACAAAACCTTGTCCAAAAAGGTGAACTCTTTATCCCTGCTCTATTGACACATTAATGAGTTTTTACTACTAACCTCGTACTTATACGCACTTAATTTTTCTTTTAAAAATGGTTATTTTGTGGTATCTTGTCATTTACTGTATTTTGTTATATAAAAAGACCAGATAAAATGGTTGCATTATCTATAACTAGCAATACTGTATCTCTCAGCGGAAATGAAGTCAGACATTTCAATATGTTGTGAATAGTTATTGTGACTGTACACTGCTTAAAATAAAAATTATTTGGAACAAAGATACAGCTCATCATTGTGTTTGCGTCTATTTTAAAATGTTCGAATTTACACGTAATTTCATGATGTGTCAATAGGTTGGAGCTGTCATACAAAGATATTTGGTTAGTTTACATATACATTAGTATCTCGGTTTTGAACCTTATGTTGATTTTGATTGGAGCTACAGTGATTAGTCATTTAATCGACTAGTAGAGATGGAAAAAGTACTAGAATATTGTACTCAAGTAAAAGTAGTTACTTTAAAAAAGATGTACTCAAGTAAAAATACTTATGAAAAGATGTATGGGGTTAATATATGAAGTTACTGTTAAATAAAATAATCAATTCAGCAACACTACTTGGACTACATTACTACAGTAAGGAGAGCAAATGTAATTTGCAACTTCCACCCTGTCGACTAGTCTAATTTTTTCATTGCTTTGGTGTTGAGTTGGATGGTACAATATAGTTATTTACAGGAGGAAAGCATTTTTATTCAAGCAAATCATTGTGTGATATGTGCATTTGAATTTTAGTTGTGAAAAGGTACATTAATTTAAAGGGTAAAAATTTTAAAAGAAAACATGAAATTATATCATTAGAAATCAGAACCAAATACAGATATATATAATATAATAATGAGGGAAAGTAGAAACAAGTGAGTGTCTGTTGTTGGTGGAGAAAAACACTTAAGGGGCTTGGGAAAGTGGAAATGTGGCTGGAGAGGAGAAACAGAGAAGTGGATTGTGACAGATAGGGTACCCCTTTAACATAAATAAGTTAGTAGTACGTGCTGATTAGTTGATTTGGTCGTGGTTGGGTTTTGTTTTGTTTGGTAGGTGTTTCGATTTTGGGAGATGCACCATATTTTGCAGCAAGTGGGTAGAAGCATTTGTCCTCTGCTTGGACTGTTATTTGTTGTGGTCTGAAGGGGATGTAGGCGCTGCCACCTCAGGGCGCAGTGTTTTGGAGTTTTCCCTGTTAGGCTTTAGTGGCTTTACCCTTCTAGATTGCATCATGTGCTAGATTAGATTGCGTGGTGGGTGGGTCAGTCGTCTTCGGACAATTGTCTCAGGAGCACTTCCGTGGGAATTTGTGTGGTTGTCTAGTTGGGAAAAACTCCTTGGGGCTAGTTGAGCTGTTAACACTTTGATGGGTCCATTATTTTCCTCATGTGGTATGTGCCTGTGCTCTTCTCAGTTCCTTTGTGCATCCCTGTTGTTGTTGTTGTTGTTGTTGTTGTTATGGCCTCAAACTTAATGAATACTCCATCATGGGGGTTGTGAAATAAATGCTCCAAAGAACAGCTGTTGAAAATAGCTGTATGTTTTGGGGTTGTTGTTGGTGTCTGCAAACGTAAGGCTGACATTAAGGTTGTTTTGGCAATGGGTTTGGTAATTAAAGCAGTTTTGGTTGAGGAGCCTAGCTCGGGTTCAGGTCCAATTGGGACTCTTGGTAGAACTGCTGGGCTTACTTTTGAGCAGCAGAGGGAGTGGTAAGCAAGAAAGGGTGGGACAAGAATATGCAACTGAAGCGGGAAAAAAAGACACTGAAAAATTAAAAATACATTTTCAGCAGCAAATGTTGGATTTGGTAAAAGAGGGTTTACTTGCGGGAGATGTTTTGCTGGGGTAAGAGGCTGTGTCTGTGGCAGTTGGATCAGTGAAAGTTTAATATCAGCAGTAGTTTGCATCTGGTGCCTGTATTTAATGAGAAAGATCCTGACACATTTTACTTTCTTTACGAACACGTGGCTGATGATTATAATAGGGCTTAAAAATAATTTTTTTTTAAAAATCAACTCTGTATTTCACAGGTAAGGTTTCAGGTGACTCAGAACAGGACCAATGTGTTGTCTTTTATTTGTTCCAGTTAAAAGTGTAGCAGCTGCGTTTTGAACCATTTTGAGTCGAGAAAGGGTAGAATGGGTCTACCCCATATACAGGGAATTACAATTGTCAAGCTGAGAGGTGATTAAAGCATGGATGGTCCTTGTGCAGTAGAAATGGCTTTAATGTTACCTGGCCTACCCACTCTCTCACCTGTTTCCACTTTTCCCCATCAACCCTGCAATGCTTCATGCCTTTTCTTTCTAAACTATATTAATCTGTTAACTGAAACCTAAAAACCTGTAACCTGCCGGTTTTGACATTGTGCCTGATTATTGGACTTTGGATTCCTGCCTGCTCTTTTTTGGACTCATTACTCTGTGAAATGGGTTCCTGCACTTCCTGACAGGCAGACCACAGGCAGTGAGGGTGGGCAGCCAAATCTCACCCACCATCACCCTCAGCATGGGAGCACCGCAAGGCTGTGTTCTGAGGCACAACACAGCTGTTGTTAGCCTGATCATCAATCGGGGCCTGCTGGGAGGAGGTGGAGAACCCGACAATGTCCTGTCAGGACAACTGCCTCTCACTGAACTGTCATCAAAACCAAGGAGCTGATTGTAGATTTTAGGAAACAGCAGGAGAGGAGCTACACCCTCCTCAAGATCGACTTGACCACAGTGGAGGAACCACTTCAAGTACTTCAGGGTCCACATCACCTAGGACCTGACGTGGTCTGAGAGTAGCCACTTCTCTCAGGCCATCTGAACACTGACGTGGACATGGCCAGGGTCAATAACCTCCACCCTTCTTCTACATCTCTCAATATTTGCACTAATTTCATACTTAATATTTCATATTGAGTAAAACTTGGAAGAGTCTATAATTCTGTTAGTCTTGCACCATGTAGTTCTTTGTAACTGCACTTTACTGTTAGAGGATGAGTTCACATTCTTTTCTGTTTCACATACCAATAGAATAATTGTGTTTTGTAACTTTTTACTATTAACTTCTTGCTAATAAGTACTGTAGATTTTGTAAAAATGGCTCTATTATGATATATTTATTTACCGTATTTTGCTAAATAAGAAAAACAAAGGAATTTTTTTTTATTATTATTATATTGCATTAGCCATATGGTAAAATCAAAATAAAATCGGGGCTTTCCATATAAGTGAATAGTTGTTGTGACTGTACACTTGCAAAACTTGTACTTAGTGATTAGTGATTACAGTTGTAACATATACATCAAAAGAGAGGCAGGATGGCGTGCTGTGTCACAGTGTCCACGTTTATGTCACTATGATCAACTATATATCTAACTAGTAAGGTTGAGCTAATTATAGGTACCTTTTTTATTAAAAAGGATGTAAAATGACACTAAACCCTAAAATCAGAGATTCCATCTAGATATCTCCTTGTAGCGTGTTGTAATGTTTTTAATTTTTCACAGTTGAATTTCAAAACATCAACAGTGAGCTGTATATAAATTTTAGGGTGTTGGAGCTACACTGGATGTTAAAAATAAACTGCCTGTACCTTTTTAAAGTCCAATAAAATAAAATCTGTCAAATTGCTTCACAAAGTAAACACATACTCTTGAACTGGGCACAAACATTGTTTTGATATAAAAAAGACAAAAGTAGCAAATCCTCACATTGGAGGATTTTAGAATAATGTTCTGCGTCAGCTAAGCGAATAATAGACTAGTGGTTTCAGATACTTGTATAATGAGGAAAAGAACAGTAATGTAGAAGCTTAAAGCCTCTCAGTGTTATCTTCTGAGCAGGCCATGTAGCCTAGTGTCATGGTGCAACTTGAAAAGTATTGAGAGATTTGGGAAACTGCAAAGTGTGTGAAGTGTTACACCTGTGAAAGGAGGTGGCATCTTTGTGTCACAAATGGTCCTCCTCTTCCACACTTTTTACCGAAACACATTCACTCTCTATAACCCTTTTAGTTTGTAAAATATTTACATCACTTCTTCAAACAATCTTTTTTGTAAAGGACGATTAAGTCACTTTTAAGGAAGTCAATTTTAAAGCTGTGTACCGCACTGTGTAGAGATGTTTGCGGTCATTCTTCTGTGTAAACAATTATATTGTTATAGGTGGTTTATAAAGTTGCATTGTTACAACTTTGTAATTACAGTGACTAAGAAAAAACAGTATTTAATGTAATTTAATGATCAGCAATGTCTGACCCAGTCCTAATCCATTTAATAAAGTCAATATTGGCCTTATGTAATCCAGTTTAATCACCACATTTTACCTGTGGTTTTAATGGAGAATATATTGTATTGTATTTCTTTGTCTTATTTCAATGTATTTTATGATGTGTGTTATTTAATCTTATTTTGAGTCATATTAATTAAATGTATTGATCAGTGGCTATTGCGATTTCAAATTTGTCAAATGCAGTAGTAGACCAGTAGTGCTGTCACAGATTAATGACTGTCATTCGTGCTACAGCTGCACTATACACATTAACCCACTAGAGGTCAGGCACTCCCCTTATTACTATTCTGTGGTCTGTGTCCTCCATTATGGACAGGTTAAAGTACAGTGTAATGTATAGTTTTACTGTATCTAAATGTAATATGTTATATTTTTATAAGACTATAGGATAAATAAGATATCATTAAGAACATACATGTTTAAAAGATCTGAGTTATCTACTGTAGTACATTATGTCACGCTATTCTCAATAACATACTGTTAATAGAGTAAGCTTTTATCCCTTTCCTGTAGGCATATTAACAAAGTCATTTGGCAATACCAAACTTAAATGAAATTCATTTGATGCATGGATAGCAGGGTTTTACTGTATTTTCAATAAACGTCATTTTCACCTAAAACAAACATCTCACTACTCTTTCGAACAGGGACACATATGATCTTATGAAATTAAATATATATATGAGTATGTGTGTCTTTGTGTGTGTGTGTGTTTGCATGAAAAAAAAATACAAATGTATGATATCCATACATTTTTGTCACATTATGCTCTTCTGACAGATCATAAAATACTGTGGTTCCACGTGGGTTCAGTGAAACTTGTTGGAATATAAGTTTTTTTTTTACAACTGTACATTTTACATTCTCAGGTTATTTTTGTGGGTTTATGGTTGTTAGATATGTATTTATCTGGTTTTATTTTCTGTTTTCTGTTGATTGTCAGAGCCCACTGCTGTATTTAGTTTCTATTCTTTTTTTTTTTTTGTTAAAACAATCAGTTGCAAATGTGGTTACATGAACCCCTAAAATAACTGTGTCCTGTGTGGCATTTAATTCCACAGGCTACAGTACCAAGGTCTGCCATTTTAGCAATTGCCTTCTTAAAAGTGTAACAGTCACTGACTTCTATTCACATATTAAACTCAGGTTATCTTGGTTTACCATTCCTTGTTGGCCTTATCAAACTGAGTCTTTATGTGTCTTCCGTGTACAGTGAAACATCTGTGAACAGAGGTAATGATACCTCAAATGTTCTCCCTTCCCCATGGTCCAAGTCAGGGTTTTATGTAGCTGCTTACACAGTAATTATATCAATAATAATAATAATACATTTTATTTATAGAGCGCTTTTCAAAGTACTCAAAGACACTTTAAAAACATTAAAATCATAAAATGCTAACACATTAAAAACATAGTACACACAACATTCATCACACATTAAAAGCAGTTCTGGTCAGGTGAAATTTTGATTTGTGAATCACTTACTCACTTACATCAGTGGGAAAAGAAACCTTTTCACCTTAACCACGTCAAGCATGTCCTCACCACACTGTGTGGAGATGTGTGTTCAGTTGCACTGAGGAGGTATGCTGCTGTTCTTTCTGTGTATTATGGAGAATCACCATGCAGTCTTTGAAAGTGCAGACCTGAAATTGTAGCTTGGCTGGTTCCAACTCTTTTCAGATGAGATAATTTTATTTTTTTCCTCAAAAAAGAAAACATCTGACGCTGATTTGCTACAGCCATCTAAGTTTGATGAGGTAAGGATTTCATACTTGAAAAGATTTTGAGCATACATGCCTTAAAAGTGGAGACATTTGCATTAAATCTCAAAAGGTAAAAAAATAAAACTGCAAAACAGTAATTAGATTATATTTTAGGTTTGACCTTCTGTGAAAGCCCCCTTTACCAACAGACCATTTTATTTAGAAATACTGGAAATGACAAAAAAATTACAAAAGACAGAGAATACATTCTTAGAAGTTAGAAGCAGAAATGTTGTGTGGTAATTAAAAATGTTCTGACCAGTGCCGGCTCTCCTGAAATAAGACCTATTTTCTGCAAAATCAGGCATTAAAGAAATAGTCCCTCCTCTTGGCTTTTTTTTTTAAATCTCCCTACACACACATTGAAGGCCTACATTTTCCTTTAATTTTAACAACTCTCCAAGGTTTGCTCTTACATTGGTCTGTGCCAATTCTATTTTTTCTGACCAGTGCCAGGGCTCTGATTTTGATCTCTTTGGTTTTCAAGGAGTATACAATAGGATTGATGCAGGGTGGGATGCAAGAGGCCAGCGACAGACTCAGGACACGCTGGTCTGGGTCAATGAGACGCAGATAAAACCCGATAGTAAAGATAGTAATGAGAGGAATGTAAAATACAGCAACAAGGATGAGATGCTCAACACAAGTGGCCAAAGCTTTCACTCGACTGTCCAGTGATTTCATCCTGAACACGGTCACCAGGATGCTGACATAAGATAGAAAAATAAATGTAAAGGGTCCAACAAGGAGCAAGAAAGTAAGCAAAGAGGCCACAGACCACTGCATTGTGTAATCATTACAGGCGAGTCTAAACACAGGCGCGTAGTCACAGAAATAGCTGAACACTCGGACAGAATTGCAAAAGGACAGTCGAGTCATTATACCTGTTGAAAAGGCAATGATTCCCAGAGCAAAAGACCAAGTCAGCCCAACAATAAAAGACATGCTCCGCAGTGTGTTGATTGAGTTGTGACGCAGAGGGAAACATATTGCAATCAACCTGTCATAGGCAAGTATAGCAAGTGCATATGACTCCAAAGTCCCAAAAGCATAGTAGACAAACATTTGTAGCAAACATAAGTTAAATGGAATGAAATTATCCTTAATCAGAAATATTTTTATCATGCTTGGAATAGTGCATGTGTTAAGGAATAAATCAATTACTGCGAGGTTGACCACAGCCAAAAATTTTGGAGTGTGTAAACAGTGATTAAAAGTAATTATGTAGATCACCAAACAATTGAACAGCACTGTAACCACATAAACAAACGCTAGAAAGATGAAGTAGACACTGATGAAAGGAAATGTCTCAAATCCGATTATATAGAAGCCTGGAGGATGAATGATGACAGAGTTGTTAAAAACAGTCCTCAGTAAAGACATAGTTGAACTCCACAGGCTGCGTGTTGGAGGATGGCCTCTGGTCCACGGTGCATAAAAGCTCTGCAGTCTGACAAAGAGGGACATCTTATCACATTCTGCACAGGGACCTTTAAATGATCCACATGCATCACATTCATGCTGTTATAATGAGTACAGCTGAACCTAACAGTGTTTAAAATACATCAACAATAAGTTCAAACATGTTTAACTGTGCTAAATGTCAGTGGATGAAGCTTACCTGATTACCTGGATCAGCACTAACTCTGTGTGACTCCAAAAGCAGCATCCAGGTGGCTGCATGTGTGACCCTTGGACAGTGGGAGATATACTTTCCTCATCAATCTCCAGGGATAACGTTTCCTACTGATACTGAGAAAGTTTTGATGAAATTAATTGGATCCATGGAGAGCAGGGCTGTTCTGTAGCTTATTTTGAAGTATGATTTAATGAGTTTGATTATCTCACGACTCCATCTAAAGGCTGGGGTACTGTACATGGTCACTTGTACCCTCCACCAAATGCCATAACCTTAACTCATGTAACTTACTCAAACTGAAGAATTGACGGATAAATAAGCAGGTTTAATTCCTGAGTTTACCTGAAACACTCAGACTGTTTCTTTTTAAAGTCAGACTCTTTTTCCTGATCAAACCCCTGTGATCCAGTTAACTTTGTTCATCCAAAGTGCTACAGAGTTCAGTCCACAAGCACTATATTGGCCCAATCTGATGAGAATGACCTCTATGACCTCTTGTGACTAGATGAAGAAATCAGGACCATCTTCTGCTGTAAATGTTATTTAATTATCATTATTGTGTAATCATGTTGTTTATTTAGATGTACAAAGATGTTCTTACTTTCCCAACACATTTATGAAATACAAAACAACATAAAACTGTCAGAACTTACCAAACATTTTATAAACTTTGAATGCACAAAGTAAATAATATGTTGACTCGTCTATTGCATAATGTTCCCTGAGGATGCATTTATCTTTAAACAGGCCATGGTGAGTCAAAACAAAATGGTTCTAATGAGCCCAATTTGTGATGCCATCAGCAGAGGATTTTAGTTAATGACCTTGACTTTAACAAACAAACCTTTTCACTGTTTGAACTTCCAACTCCCAGTTGCACCTATTAAGAATTAAAACAATTAGAAATTGAGGGAAACGTGTAAGTGTGTGGTACTGTTTTTGTTCATTCAAAGTACACTTACTTTTCAAGGGCAGCAAGAGAAGGGCCACTAGTCACAGACGTTCCACTGTGCCACCTTCTTTCTTAAAGATCTTACAATCACTATACACTGTTTAAACTCAAGATATCATTGGTTACCACTGGCTTTGTCAGGCTCCTTTTGTATTTGCGACTAAATTGTGAAAGCTAGTCTTAAATTGACACTTTTCATGTGATTAAAATTCTTATTTGTAGTCTTTTGTTCAACAGGGTGTGCAACCGAATCATGCACAGTTGTAAAATCTCTCACTGATGAGAGTATTTACAGCTCATTCATTTGATTATGTTTCATGTTCACAGTAAAGCGTTCATTTTTGCATTGCAGCTCACAGTGGTTTAATAAATACAATTTCAGAGCTTCTACATTTTGGTATTCTAAAACACTACTTTTACTTTAGCAGTTTAGCGGTTTTTAGTGTGATAGTTTCTTTAAACCTGGTCTGTGAGGTCACTGGGCCATGTGGCACATGCCAATATTTATATGGCACTTTAGCTGGGGTTTACTGATACTAAAATAAAGTCAGTGAATCTGAAGTTTAAAAGTATGGTCATTTTTTTCCTTGTATTTAAATCCACCCTCCTAAAATTAAATGAGCCTCCCACAAGGTCTGTTATCTGCTTGTATTGGCCTGAAAGGCAGAATTACTGCAGTTGTAAACTTAGTGTCCATGGTTATCTCCTGAGCAGGCCATCTAGCCAGCAGGGACGGTGTCTGTTCTTTCTGTGAATTGTGGAAAGTCACCATGCAGTCATTCCTGATGTCCAGTCATGCACTCCAGTGTAGCTCAGCACAACCAAACAGTCAACAGCTCCTTTCCAATAAAATTACATTTTATTTGTCCATTAAAAGCACACATTTGTTTCTCTGGATTCCCAAAACACTACAGCTAGAATTGCTGTGGTGAAGCCACATAAATGTGATAAATCAACAATACATTCTCTGAAAAGACATAAAGCACACAGGGATGAAAAGTTCACACATTTAATGAAGGAAATCTTTAAATAAAGTGATGGATAGTTTCTTTAAACATGTCAGCCTACTGTGAAAGGCCTAGATCATAGAAAGATGGAAGGTACATTACTAAAGTTTGAAAGTGCAGTGTTGGGATGAATAAACATTACACGTGTATTACACATGACTGCACATATCTGAGGCCAGGATACAACCCTTTATGGGAAGTTTGCTTCTGAGATCAGATCCTTAATTGTACATCATCATTTGGTCTGCAAGTGGTCCTTATGCATGATGCATTGATCTGATTCTAGCCCTACACGCTCCACCAGAGTGATCATTCAGTGGCTTGTTTGAATCAGTGAAACATCTCATCAGCTGAACATAACATTACTGAGCAGTTAAAGTAGCTTTACATTTGAGAAATTAAGTTTTGAAAGTGAATTGTTATAATTAAATCTCATCACAATGTCCCAATTTTTCCACACCTACAGTACATCTTAGAAGGCTCACAAAATACAATAGATCACATATTGGAACACAAACCCACAGACACGATAAGCATTTTATCTGTTGGGATTCATTGATAGTCTCGCTAACAAGAGGATAGTTTTCCTGTGGTGCAACAAGTGTGTAAACTATCACTGATGAACACAATAATTAAAGATTTTATTTACATTTATATCATATTTGCCCAGAATGATCATGATATACATAATGAATTTAATGCCTGTAAAAACTCAGATATGTAGAAAAACAAAGGATACATTTTTTTCAACACCTAGGGAACACAATCTCAGTAGATGTTACATAAAGATGGAAAAATGAAGTTGTCTAACTGTACTTACATTACATATAAGGCCTTGAGTGATCAACTGACTCACTACAGCCATAACGATGGGAATGCATTAATATATTACACATAATGCATCTTTAATTAAATCACATTCAAATTAAATTGTGTGGTTTGCAGTACCCTGTTCATAGCCTACTTGACACGTGACGACCTCATGGTTGAACCCAACTGTTGACCCATTTGATTTGGGATGACAGACATTATTAAGGTAGCACACAGTTCAGGCTCTTCACTCACTGTACAGACATATTGGTCCTAAATTTTTTGATGTGTTTTAGTAACCCTCCAAGGATTGCTTTTTTTTGGTTTGTTTGTTGTGTGCCAAATTTTGTTTTTTCTGACCAGTGCCAGGGCTCTGATTTTGATCTCTTTGGTTTTCAAGGAGTATACAATAGGATTGATGCAGGGTGGGATGCAAGAGGCCAGCGACAGACTCAGGACACGCTGGTCTGGATGAATAGCTCTAAGATAAAACCCGATAGTAAAGATAGTAATGAGAGGAATGTAAAATACAGCAACAAGGATGAGATGCTCAGCACAAGTAGCCAACGCTTTCACTCGACTGTCCAATGATTTCATCCTGAATACGGTCACCAGGATGCTGACATAAGTAAGAAAAATAAAAGCAAAGGGCCCCACAAGGATGAAAACACTGGAAAAAGAAGCTGCAGACCACTGCATTGTGTAATCATTACAGGCGAGTCTAAACACAGGCGCATAGTCACAGAAATAGCTGAACACTTTGACAGAATTGCAAAAAGACAGTCGAGTCATTATACCTGTTGTATATGCTGTTACTCCCAGAGCAAAAGACCAAGTCAGCCCAACAATAAAAGACATGCTCCGCAGTGTGTTGATTGAGTTGTGACGCAGAGGGAAACATATTGCAATCAACCTGTCATAGGCAAGTATAGCAAGTGCATATGACTCCAAAGTCCCAAAAGCATAGTAGACAAACATTTGTAGCAAACATAAGTTAAATGAAATGAAATTATCCTTAATGAGGAATATTTTTATCATGCTTGGAATAGTGCAAGTGTTAAGGAATAAATCAATTACTGCGAGGTTGACCACAGCCAAAAATTTTGGAGTGTGTAAACAGTGATTAAAAGTAATTATGTAGATCACCAAACCATTGAACAGCACTGTAACCACATAAACAAATGCTAGAAAGATGAAGTAGACACTGATGAAAGGAAATGTCTCAAATCCGATTATATAGAAGCCTGGAGGATGAATGATGACAGAGTTGTTAAAAACAGTCCTCAGTAAAGACATAGTTGAACTCCACAGGCTGCGTGTTGGAGGATGGCCTCTGGTCCACGGTGCATAAAAGCTCTGCAGTCTGACAAAGAGGGACATCTTATCACATTCTGCACAGGGACCTTTAAATGATCCACATGCATCACATTCATGCTGTTATAATGAGTACAGCTGAACCTAACAGTGTTTAAAATACATCAACAGTAAGTTCAAGCATGTTTAACTGTGCTAAATGTCAGTGGATGAAGCTTACCTGATTACCTGGATCAGCACTAACTCTGTGTGACTCCAAAAGCAGCATCCAGGTGGCTGCATGTGTGACCCTTGGACAGCGGGAAATATACTTTCCTCATCGATCTCCAGAGATAAAGTTTCTGACTGATACTGAGAAAGTTTTAATGAAATTAATTGGATCCATGGAGAGCAGGGCTGTTCTGTAGCTTATTTTGAAGTATGATTTAATGAGTTTGATTATCTCACGACTCCATCTAAAGGCTGGGGTACTGTACATGGTCACTTGTACCCTCCACCAAATGCCATAACCTTAACTCATGTAACTTACTCAAACTGAAGAATTGACGGATAAATAAACAGGTTTAATTCCTGAGTTTACCTGAAACACTCAAACTGTTTCTTTTTAAAGTCAGACTCTTTTTCCTGATTCCTGACCAAACATTTTATAAACTTTGAATGCAAGTAAATAATATGTTGACTCGTCTATTGCATAATGTTCCCTGAGGATGCATTTATCTTTAAACAGGCCATGGTGAGTCAAAACAAAATGGTTCTAATGAGCCCAATTTGTGATGCCATCAGCAGAGGATTTTAGTTAATGACCTTGACTTTAACAAACAAACCTTTTCACTGTTTGAATTTCAGACTAACTAATCCCAGTTGCACCTATTAAGAATTAAAACAATTAGAAATTGAGGGAAACGTGTAAGTGTGTGGTACTGTTTTTGTTCATTCAAAGTACACTTACTTTTCAAGGGCAGCAAGAGAAGGGCCACTAGTCACAGACGTTCCACTGTGCCACCTTCTTTCTTAAAGATCTTACAATCACTATACACGGTTTAAACTCAAGATATCATTGGTTACCACTGGCTTTGTCCGGATCAAAATGCATCCCCCTTGTTAACCTGCCATCCCCACCTCCGTCCCCTAGTAGCAGAGAGAGTGCAGTTTGACTCTCCACTCAAATATCATCCGTTTACCTTTGTTTAATTACGTTGCAAGTCTAAGTTGTAACATCCTTTACATATTTTAAAACATTATAGGCCTTTTTAAAAGGTCTTCAACATAGGTTGTGGTGTCCTCTGGACATGTGAGGAACTTTGTATCATAACACATCTCAGACAACATTTTTAGCTGTTTAGTTTTTGGTGTCCTATGTTATTAAAAACCAATCCATCACTGAGCCATTTATGTCATGTACAGAGCACTTCCACTGAAATATTATATATATAGATATATATATATATAGTGGGACATTTTACATGTGAAAAATTAACTTTTTCTCTCTGGTGGACGAACCACATGGTAAATACACTGTTTCTTAATAAAAGTCCATGTCAGGATTTTTTTTGTAGTTGCTCATACTTGTTTATTTTCATTACAAATAATTAAGTTACAGACTTTCTACCTCATGCATGTCACGCAAATGTGTGTGTGCGTGTGTGATTGTGTGCGTGCGTGAGAGAGAGTTCAGCTGGGCGCAGAATCAGTGGAGGTTGGCCGTTGCTTCATCAGCTGTTCTTTCCGAGCGTTTTGAAAATTCATCATGCAGTTTTTGAAAGTCTGGACCTGGCTCTGGCACACTCGCCAGTCCTGGTGTTCAGCCATGCACTCCTGCACGGCATAATGTAGCTCAGCACAGCCGGTGCGGGATATCATCCGCTCAACGGGGTCATCCTCATCCTCGTCTTTACGGCTGCGGTCATGGGGTGAAGGGGATGCCATCCTGTTTCTATGCCCGGTGCTGACTCAGTGGGTCTGCTGGGGACAACACATGATGTTATTAAGAAACAAATGTTAATACAATTTTAGGAACAGACACAGAACATCCTGGCTGTTTTATCAGCAATTCTATGTTACATTTTGGTATATTTTCTCATAACGCACTTTGTAACTATAGATCAGAAAATACTTTTGTGAAAAAGTATTTGTTGTTTTATCAACAATTATATAGTTTGTGCAGTATAAAACATCTTTATGCAGCTACAGTGGTGGAATGTAAGTACATTTACTCAAGGATTGTACAGTACTGTATATGCAAGTAAAATTTTAAGGCACTTGTACTTTGAGTATTTCCATTTTATGCAAAGTTACTTTGTGGGGAAGAAAGTACATACTCCAATACACTTGACTGCTATATAGTTTATCACAGTTCCTTTACAGACTAAGATTTTACATGCAAAGCATATTAATATTAATATAGCATATTAATAACCCAATATCAGTGGTAGAAAGTAACCAAGTACTGTACTTGTAACATTTTTGGATTTCCATTTTCATTTTATACTTTCATTCCACTCCAGTTCAGATGGAAACATTGTACTTTTTTACTCCACTACATTTATCTGAAAACTTGAGTTACTAGTTACTTTGCAGATTCAGATTGATAATACACAATGTAATCAACACATAAATTATGATGTATTATTACAGGTTAAGATAAGACTTTACTGATCCCCTGGGGACATTCACAAGCTTAACAGCAAAATATAGTAAGAGCCATTTTCTTATTGTTTTGTTTTGTTTAACCTCCCACCACTTGGGGGCGTATTGCTGCTGTCAATTAGACAGAAGTTAATATAATGAGGAGGGTTACCTGACACAGGTGTTGCTGACTGGGAAGAAGCAAACCGCTTTTGATAAAAAATTAATAATGATATCTTGTGTCTATGATTTAGGAAATATACTTATGACAGAGAAAGTGATTGTGCTCTGTTTGTTTTGGATCCCTGCCGCTTGTAAGTAATAAATCCCCTTTGGTTTGAAAACTGGACATTTCATCATTTGTGCGTTTGTCTCAACAAACCTTCAGCGACCGTGGTGTCCTTTTTCTGATAGGCCCCCAGGTCACTACACTCAGTCAAACTACCCCCAGCTGGAACATTAAACTGATGTAGACATTAATGCATCAATAATTATAATACAATAATATATTACACATTATTCTGAAATCTAACATATATTCTAAATGACGAGTACATTATGCTTTTGGTACTTCCAAGAACATTTTGAAGCTTATACTGTTGTAATTTTACTTAGGTAACATTTTGAATGCAGGACTTTAACTTGTAACAGAGTACTTTGACGTTTCTTTTATTGCAACTTGCCACTTTTATTGTACATTTATATTTGGTACTTTGACATTAAGTAGTCCTCCACTTTGCTGATAACACCTCTGTACTTTTACTTGAGTGCGACTTTGAAAGCGGGACTTTAACCTGCAATGGATTGATTTTTAAATCGCTGTGTTGCCACGAACACTCGTCTTTATTTTCTTCGAGGTAACACACACGTCCACGTTACTCTCCCTCTCCTTACCCGTTTATGTCCGTGGAGGCGCTGGGGTTAAGTTTCCATAACCTGCATTAGTCCGGACTTTTCATAACCAGACACACGGTCAACGCTCTCGGTGTTACATGGAGGACACATTTGAGCGGAGGACCAATGTGCAGCCGCCAAATACTTCCGTCGATGCGTAACTCGGTTCCGCTCCGTAGCCAGAATACAGCTGACTCTGACGTCATTGGTGTGAATGCTGAAAGCCAATATTATTCTTCAGACTGCTTTTTTTGCGAGTCTTCTCCTTCCACATTATTCAACGTAGAAACTTCATTCAAATATCAAAACGTTCTGCTCAATTAGGACATTATTGCTTCTATTTAACTTTTTTATAACATTCATACTTTCCGAAATATTCAACGTTTTCCAGGAATTTTGCTCCATTCAAATGAATGGGCGGAATGTTCAAAATTTCCACATTTTCCCACTTTTTCATGCCTATTCAACTCTTCTCTACTCATTCATACTTTCAGCTAGAAACTCCATTCAAACTTGTAAAAGTTCCATATCTTTCGCACATTCAAGGTATTATTCAACATTCAAATCCCATTAATACTTTGGAAAATATTCAACTTTGTTTAAAACTTAATTATAATGAAAGTCAATGAGAAAAACATTCAAAACCACTCATCTTCAAAGTCTTCCAAATCCTTCATACTTTCACTTAGAAACGTCATTCCAACATTAAAACGTTCACACCACTTTGGACTTTCTGGCATAAATTCAACTCTTCCAGATCATTCATACTTTTTACACAACCTCATTTCAAAAATCATGAAAATTTCAGCCCTTCTGACATTTTTACATGAGTGTGTGTGTGGTGGAATGTTCAAAGCTAGAGTGGGGAGGAGATTGAAAATCAACTCAAAAATTTCTACTCAAATTGCTCCCAGTACCACAATTTTCACTCCTCATACGTGATTTTACATCAGAACGTAGGAAAATTAGTTACAGTTGCAGAAATGCGGCTAAGGTAGCAATCGGACCTAAACTTCAGTCTGACCAAGGACTGAGACGGCAGTTAACAGCAGTTGGTGGATGTGACAAACATACACACACACACACACACACACACACACACACACACACACACACACACACACACAGAGGATTTTTACATTTTTAGACTTTTTAAAGCATTTTTCAAGTCTAATCTGCTCATTCATACTTTCAGGTGTAAACTCTATTCAAACTTTTTATCTTTTATCTTTTATCTGCCATTCATAATATTTAGACCATTTCCCACTTTTCTTACTAATTCATACTCCCTCCAGCTACTTCAACCAAATTCAATCCAGCAGTCCAGTTTAGCATCAGCCTTTTAACAAACATTCAACTATTCCACATCTTTCACCTTACATCTTTGTTGTTTTGTTGTCGTTTTTGTTGTTTATAGTGTCGGTTTGTTGTCGTTATTTGTCGTTATTTGTTGTTTAGTGTCCTTTTTTGTTGTTTTTTGTCAATTTTTGACATTTTTTGTTGTGTATTTGTTGCTTATTGTGTCGTTTTTGTTGTTTTTTTGTTGTTTTCTGTAGTTTTTGTTGTTTATAGTGTCATTTGTTGTTGTTTTTGTTGTTTAGTGTCGTTTTTTGTCTTTTATTTCATTGTTTTTTGTCATTTTTGTTGTTTATAGTGTCATTTTTTTTTTTTTGTGTTTTTGTTGATTTTGTCATTTTTTGTCGTTTTTGTTGCTTATTGTGTTGTTTTTGTTGTTTTTTTGTTGTTTTCTGTAGTTTTTGTTGTTTATAGTGTCATTTGTTGTTGTTTTTGTTGTTTAGTGTCGTTTTTTGTCTTTTATTTCATTGTTTTTTGTCATTTTTGTTGTTTATAGTGTCATTTTTTGTTGTTTTTTTTGTTGTGTTTTTGTTGATTTTGTCCTTTTTTGTCATTTTTGTTGTTTATACTGTTGTTTATAGTGTCGTTTTTGTTGTGTTTTTGTCGTTTTAGTGGTTTATAGTAAAGTTTTTGTTGTTTTTGTCGTCGTTTTTGTTGTTTATAGTGTCGTTTTTTGTCGTTTTTGTTTTTTCTGTCTTTGTTTAAAGTGACGTTTCTTGTCATGTTTCTGTTGTTTTTGTCGTGTTTTTGTTGTTTTTGTGTTTTTTTTGTCGTCTTTGTTGTTTAGAGTGTTGTTTTTTGTTCTCTGTGTTGTTTTTTTGTCGTTTCTGTTGTTTTTTTGTAGTTTTTTGTTGTTTATAGTGTCATTTTTTTGTTGTTTATAGTGTCGTTTTTATTGTTGTTTTTTGTCGTTTTTGTTGTTGTTTTTTGTCGTTTTTGTTGTTGTTTTAGTTCCTTTAGTGTCGTTTTGTTGTTGTTTTTGTTTTTTGTTGTTTTTGTCGTTTTTGTTGTTGTTTTTGTCATTTTTGTTCCTTTATAGTGTCATTTTTGTTGTTGTTTTTGTCGTTTTTGTTGTTTTTGTTCCTTATAGTGTCATTTTTGTTGTTGTTTTCGTCATTTTTGTCGTTTTTTGTCGTTTTTTGTCATTTTTGTTCCTTACAGTGTCATTTTTGTTGTTGTTTTTGTCGGTTTTTGTTTATAATGTTGTTTCTTTTCATGCTTTTGTTGTTTTTTTGGTCGTTTTTTGGTCGTTTTTTGTTTATAGTGTCGTTTTTTGTCATGTTTTTGTTGTTTTTGTCGTTTTTGTTCCTTATAGTGACGTTTTTGTTGTTGTTTTTGTCGTTTTTGTTGTTTATAGTGTCGTTTTTGGGTTTTTTTCTCGTTTTCTGTCGTTTTTGTTGTTGTTTTTGTCGTTTTTGTTCCTTATAGTGTCCTTTTTGTTATTGTTTGTCGTTTTTGTTGTTGTTTTTGTTGTTTTTGTTGTTGTTTTTGTCATTTTTGTTCCTTATAGTGACGTTTTTGTTGTTGTTTTTGTCGTTTTTGTTGTTTATAGTGTCGTTTTTGTTGTTTTTTCTCGTTTTTTCTCGTTTTCTGTCGTTTTTGTTGTTGTTTTTGTTGTTTATAGTGTCGTTTTTGTTGTTTTTTCTCGTTTTCTGTCGTTTTTGTTGTTGTTTTTGTCTTTTTTGTTCCTTATAGTGTCGTTTTTGTTATTGTTTGTCGTTTTTGTTGTTGTTTTTGTTGTTTTTGTTGTTGTTTTTGTCATTTTTGTTCCTTATAGTGTCGTTTTTGTAGTTTTTTGTTGTTTATAGTGTCGTTTTTGTTGTTGTTTTTGTCGTTTTTGTTGTTGTTTTTGTTGTTTATAGTGTCGTTTTGTCGTTTTTTGTCGTTTTTGTTGTTTTTTTGTCGTTTTTGTTCCTTATAGTGTCGTTTTTGTTGTTTATAGTGTCGTTTTTGTTGTTTTTTCTCGTTTTCTTTAGTTTTTGTTGTTTTTTTGTCATTTTTAATTCCTTATAGTGTTGTTGTTTTTGTCGTTTTTGTTGTTGTTTTTGTTTCTTATAGTGTCGTTTTTGTTATTTTTTGTCATTTTTGTCGTTTTTGTTGTTGTTTTTGTCCCTTATAGTGTCGTTTTTGTTATTTTTTGTCGTTTTTGTTGTTGTTTTTGTCGTTTTTGTTCCTTATAGTGTCGTTTTTGTTCCTTATAGTGTCGTTTTTGTCATTATCTTTGTCATTTTTGTTGCTTATTGTGTCGTTTTTGTTGTTTTTTGTCATCTTTGTTGTTGTTTTTGTCATTTTTGTTGTTGTTTTTATTCCTTATAGACTCGTTTTTTTTTTTCTGTCGTTTTGTTGTTTTTTTGTCGTGTTTGTTGTTGTTTTTGTTGTTGTTTTTGTCGTTTTTGTTCCTTATAGTGTCGTTTTTGTTGTTTTTTGTCGTTTTTGTAATTTTTGTTGTTGTTTTTGTTCCTTATAGTGTCGTTTTTGACGTTGTTTTTGTCGTTTTTGTTCCTTATAGTGTCGTTTTTGTTGTTTATAGTGTCGTTTCTGTTGTTGTTTTTGTCGTTTTTGTTGTTTATAGTGTCGTTTTTGTTATTTATAGTGTCGTTTTTGTTGTTTTTTTGGTCGTTTTTTGGTCGTTTTTGTTTATAGTGTCGTTTTTTGTCATGTTTTTGTTGTTTTTTTGGTCATTTTTCGGTCGTTTTTTGTTTATAGTTTCGTTTTTTGTCATGTTTTTGTTGTTTTTGTTGTTTTTGTTCGTTTTTGTTGTTGTTTTTGTTCCTTATAGTGTCATTTTTGTTGTTGTTTTTGTCGTTTTTTGGGTCATTTTTTGTTTATAGTGTCGTTTTTTGTCGTTTTTGTTTTTTGTCATTTTTGTTGTTTTTGTTCGTTTTTGTCGTTTTTTGTCATTTTTGTTCCTTATAGTGTCATTTTTGTTGTTGTTTTTGTCGGTTTTTGTTGTTTTTTGGTCGTTTTTTTGTTGTTTTTTGTTGTTTTTTGTTGTTTTTTTCATTTTTTGTCGTTTTTGTTGTTGTTTTTCTTGTTTTTCTTGTTTTTTTGGTCGTTTTTGTTCTTTATAGTGTTGTTTTTTGTCGTTTTTGTTTTTTTGTCGTTTTATGGTTGTTTTTTTCATTTTTTGTCGTTTTTGTTGTTGTTTTTGTCATTTTTGTTTCTTATAGTGTCATTTTTGTTGTTGTTTTTGTCGTTTTTCTTGTTTTTTTGGTCGTTTTTGTTCTTTATAGTGTTGTTTTTTGTTTTTCTTTGTTGTTTTTTGTTGTTTTTTTGGCCGTTTTTTGGTCGTTTTTTGTTTATAGTATCATTTTTGTCGTTTTTGTTGTTGTTTTTGTCATTTTTGTTCCTTATAGTGCCTTTTTGTTGTTGTTTTTGTCTTTGTTGTTTTTGTCGTTTCTTGTCGTTTTTGTTGTTTTTTGTCATTTTTGTTGTTTTTGTTCATTTTTGTTGTTGTTGTTTTTTATCGTTTTTGTTGTTGTTTTTGTCGTTTTTGTTGTTTTTGTTCCTTATAGTGTCGTTTTGTTGTTGTTTTTGTTGGTTTTTGTTGTTTTTTTTGGTCGTTTTTTTGTCGTTTTTTGTTTATAGTGTCGTTTTTTGTCATGTTTTTGTTTGCTGAAGGCATTCACAACATATGTTATTCTACATGCATTCTAAAAATGTATTATTATTATTCTTCAGACTGCTTTTTTTGCGAGCTTTCTCCTTCCACATTTTTCAACGCAGAAACTTCTCTCAAACATCAAAACCTTCAGCTCAATCAGGACATTATTGCTTGTATTAAACTTTTTCATAACATTCATACTTTCCGAAATATTCAACGTTTTCCAGGAATTTTGCTCCATTCAAATGAATGGGCGGAATGTTCAAAATTTCCACATTTTCCCACTTTTTCATGCCTATTCAACTCTTCTCTACTCATTCAAACTTGTAAAAGTTCCACATCTTTTGTACATTCAAGTTATTATTCAATATTCAAATCCCATTAATACTTTTTTCAAAATATTCAACTTTGTTTAAAACTTAGTTATAATGAAAGTCAATGAGAAAAACATTCAAAACCACTCATCCTCAAAGGTAGGTAGAGTGGAGAGGAGATTGACCTAAACTTTTGGCTCTACGATCCCCTAAGTGACAGGTGTACCGGCCAAGAGCTGCATATACTGCAATGTTAACTGAGACCATAAAGTTGAGACTGAGGGGAAAAGTGCTGTGGCCATCACCATGGCAACCACTGACTGCAGCCTGTGACACACAGCTGATTGGTGCAGTTTGACACAAACACACAGACACACACAGGATTTTGACATTTTTAGACATTTTCAAGCATTTTTTAAGTCTAGTCTGACCAAGGACTGAGACGGCAGTTAACAGCAGTTGGTGGATATGACAAACAGACACACACACACACACACACACACACACACAGACAGACACAGGAGTTTGCCATTTTTTGACTTTTTCAAGCAATATGAGTAATGAGCTAGATATCTTACTGTCATGTTAACCTTCATAAAATAACCAGTCTGACCAAGGACTGAGACAGCAGTTAACAGCAGTTGGTGGATGTGACAAAGACACAAACACACACACACCCACACACACACACACACACACACACACAGGATTTTTGCATTTTTTTACTTTTTGAAGCATTTTTCATGTCTAATCTCCTAATTCATACTTTCATGTGTAAACCAGAAAATCTTGTAGATATTTCATATATTCTCAGTTTTATTCAACTTTTAACTGCTATTCATAATATTTAGACCTTTTCCCACTCTTCTTAGTAATTCATACTCCCTCCAGCTGCTTCAAGCTAGTTCAAGCCAGCAATCCAGTTTAGCGCCAGCCCTTCAACATTTAACTATTCCACATCTTTCCTACATTTTTGATATTATTCAACTGACTTTTATTAAACTTTAGCAATTCTGTTTAGCGACAGCCTTTCAACAAACATTCAACTATTCCACATTTTTTATATATTGTTGATATTATTATTCCACTTTTTGTGCTCAACTTCAGCAATCCAGTTTAGCGTCAGCCTTTCAGCAGTCAGCATTCACATCGCAATTTCTTCAGAAATTGCCTTTTCTAGTTTAGTCAACAAATTGTAGCCCACCTATCAATGAATCTAGGGTAGCAATGGGAACATTTTGCTCACAGATATCCTGGAGTGCATTTTCAAGTCGTCCAAATGCTGTGAGGACCATGAAGGGCCACCTGAGTCTCTCACTTAAACATTAAAGCCACTTTAGGGGAGGTCACATTTATAATTTTGTGGTCCATAACCCCTCGCTTATTGAAAGCTCAATGTGTTGTATGATGTTCTACAATGCACACCTGTATACCGAAGCCTATAGAATGCTACAAATACTTGTAGCCTGTTACAAAAACGTTGTTCAAGTAGGCCTATTTGAAAGTACTTTTTTATGACATCAGAATGATTTCAAAGCTTATTTTGTAATGTTTCAGTTGTTAACAAAATAACTAAACAAACACAACAAAACATGTATTATCTCAGGTACCATGAAGACCAATGTGCTTTATAATGTGACAAATGGAGATTGATTAGAAGTGGGCTTATTGATTAATAAACTTTAAATGAAAAAGTGACTGTAGCCTGACTGTTTTTAAATGGGGGGTAATTTAGGCAAATTTCTTGTTTGATTGGGTTCCTTTAAGGAGCAAACTGAGCCAGTAAAATTATAGAGAATTTTTTTTCAGACAAACAACAGATTGTTCACACATGCAGGAAATCTTCCCAAAAAAAGAAAGAAAGAAAAGACTGTTGTAGTCCTAATTTGTTTTTATTTTAAACATTTACATTTTAAACATTTACATTTGAAAATGTAAATATTATGCTTAACATGAACAGGTAAAACAATTAAAAAAGTAGACTATTCTAATTCCTACATTCTTTAAGGAGACAGGGCTGCATAGTGACACCACATGATATCAGGTAGCAGGACACATGGAACCACAAACTGGTGGAAGATGAATCATTCAGTTTTGAAACTACAACACATCATCAGCTACTCTGAAAGCATCCCCAATGATGCATTAATCTAACTTTTATAGGTGCCTCATTTTTCAGTCTTGACATTTTAGAGAGTTTAACACAAAGCTGCAGACACAATTGAATGCACTCTAATTGTCCCATCATAGGGAATAACCTTGAGAAAAATGACCATCACCGGTGAGAGGATAATTTAAAGATTTTGTCAGGGTTTATAGTGAAATCCCATGACCCCAGAATTATCCCTTGGAGGGTGTTTTTACTATTTTTGTCATTTAAACAAACAAAATAAAAATTCTGAACAAACTTTTAAGCCTTCTTTCATGCAAACACAACACCTGTACAATAAAGGTGTCAAATTATAAATCATATTGGGTTGAACACCTTATTAAAAAATAAAAAATAAAAATAAATTAAAAAATGGAATTACGGTCAGGGTATTGACTTTTGACCAACTACACAAACGTTTAGAGTCTGAATTTTTGCAGCATTTCATTAACCCTCCAAGGTTTGCTCTTATGTTGGTGTGTTTGTTGTGTGCTGATTTTATTTTTTCTGACCAGTGCCAGGGCTCTGATTTTGATCTCTTTGGTTTTCAAGGAGTATACAATAGGATTGATGCAGGGTGGGATGCAAGAGGCCAGCGACAGACTCAGGACACGCTGATCTGGATGAATAGCTCTAAGATAAAACCCAATAGCAAAGATAGTAATGATAGGAACGTAAAATACAGCAACAAGGATGAGATGCTCAGCACAAGTAGCCAAAGCTTTCACTCGACTGTCCAATGATTTCATCCTGAACACAGTCACCAGGATGCTGAAATAAGATAGAAAAATAAAAGCAAAGGGTCCCACAAGGATGAAAACACTGCAAAAAGAAGCTGCAGACCACTGCATTGTGTAATCATTACAGGCGAGTCTAAACACAGGCGAATAGTCACAGAAATAGCTGAACACTTTGACAGAATTGCAAAAAGACAGTCGAGTCATTATACCTGTTGTATATGCTGTTACTCCCAGAGCAAAAGACCAAGTCAGCCCAACAATAAAAGACATGCTCCGCAGTGTGTTGATTGAGTTGTGACGCAGAGGGAAACATATTGCAATCAACCTGTCATAGGCAAGTATAGCAAGTGCATATGACTCCAAAGATATAACAACATAGTAGACAAACATTTGCAGCAAACATAAGTTAAATGGAATGAAATTATCCTTAATCAGAAATACTTTTATCATGCTTGGAATAGTGCATGTGTTAAGGAATAAATCAATTACTGCGAGGTTGACCACAGCCAAAAATTTTGGAGTGTGTAAACAGTGATTAAAAGTAATTATGTAGATCACCAAACAATTGAACAGCACTGTAACCACATAAACAAACGCTAGAAAGATGAAGTAGACACTGATGAAAGGAAATGTCTCAAATCCGATTATATAGAAGCCTGGAGGATGAATGATGACAGAGTTGTTAAAAACAGTCCTCAGTAAAGACATAGTTGAACTCCACAGGCTGCGTGTTGGAGGATGGCCTCTGGTCCACGGTGCATAAAAGCTCTCCAGTCTAAAAAAACAGGGAGATCTTGTCATTATGTACATTATACCATGGACTTCATGCCATTCTGGTAAAACATATTCAAACAAGCAGTATTTATACAGTACATTCTCTCTAAGTAAAACTCTGCATTAATGTCAGTCAATGAAGCTTACCTGATTTTCTGTTAGGATCCTGACTCTAAAAGCAGCACGAAGATGACTGCCTTTCTGACTTGTGGACAGTGACAAATATACTCTCCTGAGTGACCCCCAGAGATCAGGAGGCAATGTTCAACTGATACTAATGAAGTCACTGTGCATTACCCTATCAATGAAGTTAATTTGATCCTTGGTAGAGTAGGGCTATAAGTTATTTATTTTGATTAATAACTAAATTATACTCACTGCTAAAGTGTCTAGCTTTGTTGCTGATTGTCTAAGTCTTTTGTATTGGTAGTAGATGGTGATAGGTAGTAGTTTGCAGTTATTGCCCCCTAGATTAAGAATGTAGGTTGGATAATACAAATTGAATCGTTATTAACAAAATTCTAGTGAGAATAGATTTCAAATACTAATAACTGTTTTATATATATATATATAATGACTCAACCGTTCCACTGTTAATATGTATAACATTAGATAAAATTCTTAAAAACCAAATCTTTAATCAAAATTTGCACCAGTTCATAGAATTAGACAGCATTTTTAAAAAATAATGTAATAATATTGTCACTGTACAATGCCACTGAAAGTCAGTTAATGATAATTATCTGCCTGAATTATTTCCCAACCCTATTTGTACCCATAGTTAGTGTCTCAGTGTCAAAGTCCAGTAAGTACTATTCTACCCACAATGACCTCCATGACTTCTAGTGAACAGACAGCAGACAGCAGAGTTTCACGTTTAAAAGAATTCAGGATCATCCACAGTGTACCTTATCACTGGTAAATTTGAATTGTTTGTTTTCAGGAAATGTAGAGGAGGAAGGAGAGATTTGTACAGAAACATTACAGAATCTGATTTCTGTAGATGTATAAAAAAAGAACACTTTCATGAAACGCTTTATGAAAAGCTTTATACAAGTGTTGGGTATCTGTAAATAATATTTTAAAGAGTATGGTTTAGACCAACTCTATGTGAAAAGTGTCTTGAGAGAACTTTATAATGATTTGGTGCTTTACAAATAAAATTGACTTGACTTGACTTGACAAGACACTTTGTGAACTGTATTTGAACAAAGTGAATAAACAGTTTCAAACAAACGTAATGACTCATCTATTGCATAATGTTCCCTAAAGATTAATTTATCATTAAATAGGCCATGGTGAACAAAAACAAAATTATTGTAATGGGCCACAGTTTGTGATGCCACCACCAGAGAATTTTGGTTAATGACCTTGACTTTAACAAACAAACTATTTACTGTTTAAACTTCCAACTAATTAATCTCAGTTGCACCAATTACAAATAAAAAAACAATTAAAAATGGAGGTAAATGGGTGTGGGTGTACATTCAGTCATTTCATTCAAATTACACTTGCTTTCAAAGAGCCACAAGAGAAATGCCAGAGGTCTTTCCCTTGATACTCCACCAGGTGTCCTCTGACTACCTTCTGTTTAATCGAATGAGATGTTTAAGCTTTAACCAACTAGTTCTATTTCGTTTAATAAATTGTAGTCCTTCTTAAAGGACATACTGACAATAACTTCCAGTCTGACTTTAAACTCAATTTACTATTGACTATTGCACATTCAGGCAAATCCCCTCTTGTGACTAAAACTTTAGAGTTCTACATTTAAATTTCAGATTTCAGTAAATATTTTATTTTTAATTATTTGATTTAGTTTAACAGGGTTCTCATTTGAATCACTGATAGATCTGCAGTAAAAGCTAGCTCACTGAACAACTTGCATACTGTATGTTGATCATGGTAAGCTTGGATGTTTTGGTTTAAGATTTTCTAAGCTGTATAAACTTGTTAAAACTGGTTTTCTGCACTCACTGGGTCACTTCATAATAAGGGACATACAAAATCAGGTACAATATTCAATTCTCCCACTGCCCATATTTTCTTTGAGCACTGCATGTTACCAATTTCACATCTTCTGTGCTTTTTCGCTTTCTCACTTTTTGCATGTGTTTCTGCCTCTGGAGCTGTAGAGTCTGGATCTGTTATTACAGGCCGTCTACTGCCCCTATGTTCTTGCTCCACACTCACTGCTGCGGCTATCATTGTTAGTCTTATTATTATGTTGTCCCTCCTCTTGCTCTCTCTCCCCTCTCCCCCTCTCTTTTACCCTTTCAACCCAACTGTGTTGAGGCAGATGACCGCCCACCCAGAGCCCAGTTATGTTGGAGGTTTCTACATGTTTCTACCCAGTGGTGAGGAGTTTTTCCTCACCACTGTTGCCAAGTGCTTGCTCATGGTGGGAATTGTTTTTTAAAGAGTATGGTCTAGATCTACTCTATGTAAAAAGTGTCT
The DNA here is from genome assembly GCA_031216445.1 of Lateolabrax maculatus. Lineage (NCBI taxonomy): Eukaryota > Metazoa > Chordata > Actinopteri > Acropomatiformes > Lateolabracidae > Lateolabrax > Lateolabrax maculatus. Next base: position 11,324,739 of record CM062197.1, on the reverse strand, counting down.
TGAGATAACTTTTGTTATGATTTGGTGCTATATAAATAGAATTGACACAAAATGTTCCAGTTGAAGCTGTTGATAGAAGTCTGATTGTAATTTAACTTTTGTATACATTTTTAAAATTTATAAAAAAGGTTAAATATTCACCCTATGAAATGATATAATGTAATGACTGCCTATCTGAACCCAACAAGTTAATTACCTCTACATACCTCTTTCTCTCCTGCATGTCTCCTGCAGAATCTTTTTAAAAACAGCACACTGATTTTAACACAATAATGAGACCTTCTGTTTTATCAGATAGTTTATGAAGGATATAAATGTGAGATACAGTAAAATAAACTCAAGGAGTGTTTCAGATTGAGTGTTTAACAGGGCCAGAGGAGTCAAATGTACACTATCATACAATTACATTCAAATACAACAAGTATATTTCATGTATAAATAATTCAGCGATATATGGTTACAGGAGAATCAGGACATGTATTTTATTCACTTGTTTGATTTGGTGAGTGTTTAAATAATGGCAGAATATCAAATCAAAATTAAGTAATCAAGAATAAATAATAACATTGCATGTATGGAAACCTGCCTGCAGTTAAATGCTGATAAATGCTGACAAAAAAATCCCTTCTTTCTCTTGACTGGTGACTGATAAAATAATTTGTCTCCCCATACACAATAATGACTGCTCCGTAACTTGCACAGTCTGAGATATTAAAATGTGATAGTCTGCCTGATTTTGCCGGGGTCTGAGTGTTAGCTTTTTCTTTGCTGTGTGTTAAAACGTTCAGCATATTAAAAAAAAGAAAAGAAAGTTGTCAAGGGCTTGTTTTCATTCTATGGACCAGTGCCAGGGCTCTGGTTTTAATGTCTTTGGTTTTCCAAGAATATACAATAGGATTGATGCACGGTGGGAGGCAAGAGGCCAGTGACAGACTCAGCACACGCTGGTCAGGGTCAATGGCTCGCACATAAAGCCCAACTAAGAAAATGCTGAATAAAGGAATGTAAAATACAGCAACAAGGATTAGGTGCTCAATGCAGGTGGCGAGAGCTTTCATCTTACTGCTTACTGATTTCATCCTGAACACAGTGAGCAGGATACTGGCATAGGACAGAACAATAAAAGTAAAGGGGCCCATAAGATTCACCATACTAGAAGCTGAAGCCAAAGACCACTGCAATGTGTAATCATTACAGGCAAGTCTAAACACAGGCGCATAGTCACAGAAATAGCTGTACACTCTGACAGAATTGCAAAAAGACAGTCGAGTCATAATTGACGTGCTGTATGCTACTCTTCCCAGATTGTAAACCCAAGTCACGGCTACAATACAAGACATGATCGGCACTGTGTTGAATAAGTTCTGACGCAGAGGGAAACATATGGCAATCATCCTGTCATAGGCAAGTATAGCGAGTGCATATGACTCCATAGATGTAACAGCATAGTAGAAATACATTTGTAATAGACATAGGTTGAATGGAACAAAGTTGTCCTTAAAGAGAAATATCTTAACCATGCTGGGAATAATGCTTGTGTTTAAGATCACATCAATTACTGCGAGGTTGGCAACAGCCAGAAATTTTGGAGTATGTAAGGAGTGCTCACGAGCAATTATGTAGATCAATAAAATATTGAAAACCAGTGAAACCACATAGACAAACACTAGAAAGATGATGTAGACACTGATGTAAGGAAATGTCTCAAACCCAATGATATAGAAGCCTGGAGGATGAATGATAACAGAGTCATTTAAAACAGTCCTGAGAAAAGACATAGTTTAACTACACAGGCTGCGTGTTGGAGGATGGCCTTCTGCGTAAAAGCTCTCCAGTCTGAAAAAAAGGAAAACTATACATCTTATTACACCTTACTCTTTCCGATCACATACACACATAAACTTCTGCATTTGGCATTTATGTTATTGAAATCATATTTTCTAATCCTGAGTGATGAATATTATATATTATTATCATTAAGTCAAACACACAACAGTATACAGTGTACTCACCTTTTCTGTTGATGATTGTTTTACACAATGTGACCTCATATGATGCTGACTCTAAGAGCATCCATCGAATGTCTGCATGTCCGATCTGTGCACAGTGAAAAATATACCCTCTTTATTCATCTCCAGAGATAACGGTCTTCTAATTAAAAAAACTGCATTAACAATAAAGTAATGAGCAGTGTACTATTCAGAATGTCAAAGTTTTTTCCATGGAGAGTAGTGTGTTGTCTTCCAACTCATCTTGCAGACAAAACAAACATGTAATTATTGTTTAGTGATTCTTTGCACATCAGTCTTTATCTCAAAAGCAGTAAAACATGCACCGTATAATAAATAAAACGGATTTAAACAAACTTTTATTTCCATCAGACAACATTAATCACTCAGATTGTTGTAGTCTGTGAAGAGACCGATTGGAGAATGATACCAGGTTCTCACATTTTTTTATTCATTAGATTATGCCTTTTAATACCTTATTAGAATTAACAAACAAATCGAATCATGATATAGTTGTTGGTTTGTTGCCGATATGCTTTTAGGACCAAAGACTGAGACTTGATTTTACTGTCCTTGCTAGGAGGCCCAGTGAAGTCAGCGGAGTCAAAAGTAGATTTACCCTTGATGTAACTCATCATGATTTTAGGTATTTTTTTAATTTTACCTGTAAATATCTAAACTTTTGTTACCACTCGTCTTATGCTCACACAAACCCTCTATCATAACTTCTTCTTCTGATATACATCTATGTATCATCTACATCTCTGTACCTCAACATAGAAACTAATAGATTGACAGTTGGTGTCCATTTGAGGCACCTAAAGGGATTTTTAAGTTAGACACCTGGTCAGACACCTCAATACCAGTCAGGTCTCACAATTGTCCTAATGTCAACCAGAGTGCTGGTCTAAACCTTATTGACCTAAATGACTAGAAAGAAGAATTTCTAGTGGGTAGGCTGAAGTGTGTTTGAGAGATCCCCTTGATGAGGCAGGAGTCAAATTTTTTAATGCAGAGCAGTTTGATTTTATATTTTATCTCTTTCTGTGTCTATTTGTGTGGTTTAAGTTCTGCACAGAGAGGTCTGGGGTCAAAGAAAGAACAAAGGGAGGCAGCATATATAACTTCTTGTTAACATTGTTAGACATACACCACCTTAGATGATGGGTCAGAAAGAGTTATTATTCTACCTGCAGATTCTTAACGCCTTGACCTTAAGTGCGACCCCGAGGTTTTCCAAACCCTCCGACAGGATGTTCTGCAATGTAAGGAGCCACAGTAACCTCCCTTATGTCACCAGCGGGAGACCTGTCAACAAGATATTAGGTAAAGAATACGTTCACTGCTAATAAACTAAGTTTGATGGAGCATTCCTGTCCAACTGCTGCACTACACCTAAGTTACCCTCACCTCAAGGGTTGACCTTTGCCTCAGCTCAACAACGAGTCTTGGAAGGGCTTTGCATGGCCTTCAGGGCTGAACCCTCACAAGGGCAACTTCTGCACTTGAGGATCAAACAGCTGATAAGATGTATCATAGGATGTCTGAGAAGTCAGACTATCTATGACACATCTATGGATCTGTAAAACATACTTCAGCCTTCCCACTTGCTTGTTTAGATATTTAATTTAAAGTTGTTAAAAAGACTCTGTAGAAATTGCATAATGTAAAAAAAGTCTTTATATGATTTGAAGTGAGTGAAAAACAAAACAAAAGTTAGTACTCTCTGAGGGTGCATTTATCATCAAGCAGAACGTAATAACCCCAGACAAAAGGACTCTCTGCTGCACCTGACACCTTAGAGTCTTTCTAATGAACCCAGTTTGAGATTTCATCATCCGAGAACGCAGGTTAATGACCCCCTTCGTAACAAACAAACCTTTTAGTGTTTAAACCTTTGCCTAATTAATCTCACATGCATCTATTAGCAGTTCTTGCATTCTCACATTTGGAGGCAAATGGATGGGAAACTGGGGCCCCCGTGCACTGCCAGCTTTACCCCAAGAGTACGTCCTCTGAAATAACAAGTTAAGTTTCTTTAGACTATAAAGGCATACTTCATTTCATTTTGTAGAGGCTAAATAAAATCTTGAAACACAATAGATTGCAAAACTGTGATTTTACTGACATGCATCCGTTCCATAGGCATCCTTAGTTTCAACCATCAACAATACAATATTAATTGACTGTTAAGTAATGGGAAACATATAGAACTCGATGGTTGGCACACACACAGTCAGACAAGGCTATTCTCACACAAAAAAAATCTTAAAACAACTTTTACACCAATTAAATTTTGAGTATTTGAAGCGACTTAACAAAATGTAATGACATTGACAATGAATAGTATTCCCTTGAGAGGGCTTTAATCACCAAATAGGACACAGTGACCCCGGACAAAAGGATTCTCTTCTTCTTTTTCTTCTTCTTCTTTTTCCTCCTGGGAACCCTGCTAATGAGCCCTATTTGTGATGTCATTACCAAAGGATGCTGGTTAATGATCGCCTGCCTGTAACAAACAAACCTTTTACTGTTCAGACTTAAGCCTAATTAATCTCATCTGCATCTGTTAGGAGGTTTTGCACTCTCGCCTTAATTGTCTAATAGTCACCTCCTCTCTTAAGGGCTGTAGAAGAAAGGCTTGTAATCTCAGTCCCTACACACCATCGATGCCCTTGCTGTATATGCCTTTTTATAATTAGTAGGCTAAGTCTGACAAACAATAGGTGCCATTAAACTTTTGATTGTGTTCATAGTTACTTGCTGCGTTGGCACCGGACACAAACGATGTACTGCAGAATCATCAAAATGAACGCAATTCATTCGAGACTGGGCTGATAGCTCACAAGACATCTATAGGTCCCTCGTGTGCAGCAGCAGATAACTCAAACGGGTCCTAAAAAATCTGAAAAATGCTGCTAGTAATGATGGTCTGGGTAACCACAATTAATTAATTTAATCAAGGTGGTAATAAGCTTTCAGAAATGTCCCTATAAAACAGCAATATGGTTTTGAAATGGTAAAACTATAGGAGGTACCAGCATTGATGTAATACCAACTATTTAATGTGACTTCAAGGATACAGGTCATGTCCAGATGTTTGTGTAGTCACCATGAGAGTTTACGTATGAATATCAGGAACAATCCAGGTGGGTTGGTAAGTTTGTGAGGGCTAATAATGCAGCGACCTCTCTTTTTTTCACCCATTGTGGTCACTTACGAAAACAGCATCCTGTCATAAAAATATTCCAGGTACAGTGTGCAGTGATTTCAAAGCAATCTGGAAGTCCAACAATGTAATAAATGCTTGAAAACATCTTTTCCAGACCATCCTGAAAAGGTGGGATGAATGTTAAAGAATTGGAGACTTTGAAAATAGGAAAAGTTTGTGATAAAGCCCAGCAAAGACCCCAGCATAATCCATGAGAGCAGATAAAACCGGTCTTCAATTCATTGTGCAATCCAGTTTACAAACTGTGCAAATATTTACTATCAGATGCAAAGTCAGAAAAACACAATAAAAAGTTATAATCTAAGGAACGGGTATGTTCTCAATACTACAATGGGTGTTTTACATCTGTCGTTAAAAACAAATTGTCACAAGAAAACGTTGGGATTTTTCATATCAATAGGTCAAATTATGTGCTAGTACCCACGAGGAATCAGCTCAACTATTAAACCAACACTTAAACTATACTAAGTGAAGGAATTGTGCTAAAGACTGACATAACATGAGAAGTCTGGGTACACATTCTTTTTAATTATTTACAAAGGGATCTAACTTTAAACTTTCATATTATGAGGGTTTAAAGGAAGTATGGCTATTACGGATGAAGTGTCAGGTTTTTATTCTAAATGTAATATCTTTTTGAAATATTTGCACCCCCCACATTTTTAATGAATGAGTGAAGAGATTAATTAGGCAAAACAGCAGAGGGTTTGTTTGTTTACAGGAAAGATCATTAAGCGTCATTCCCTGGTGATGCCAGCATAAGTGGGACTCATTAGAGAGACCCTTAGGAGTTAAAGAGACACAATCCTTTTGTCCCAGGTCATCATGTCCTCTTTGATGATAAAATGAATGTTAATTGTAAATTCCAAGGGGAAACTCATGAAAGTGTCAGACTACCCGACAAGACTAAATATAAGTACATCTCAAGATGAGGCAATAAATAATAATATCATTAATGGCTGCTATGCATCTGTACTGTATGTTCAAGTCAATCCCTGTTTGAATAGTACACTGACCTTGGCTAACTTGTAATGCAATAAAACCATGACAAACCCTGTCTGAATGATTTGCAACAGGAGAAAACTTATGAGCCTGCAGTGGGCTTTGATTTATGTAGGTTATTGGATAAAAAATAGATGCCGGACTACAGGCGCCTGATAAGGCAGGGCCAAGAAACCCTCTTTGAATTGATATGGGCAGAGAGGACAACTCCAACACTGGATTTGGAGTGGTTTCAAAAAGAAAGTCATGTACTCATTGTCAAAATATGATGTTTTATCCCATATCACCATCTTTGCATGTGTTAAAGTTTTATGCGAGTATAACATTTTATCAAACTTCTCCTGCTGTTAACTTTCAGCACCTATGATTTATGGCTGCACATAAACTGCCTGACATTTTTAATCCTGACGTTGATTTATGATTTTTTTAACTCCAAGGTAATGGATATAAAATGAGCACTTGTGTTATGCATGAAATTGATGTGTGTAACTTTAGATATAATTAACTTTATTTGTGAACATGACAGTCAACACAGGTGGCTTTGTTCACTCCACCACACTCTTTACCCACCATTCTACACTAACTCTAAAAGCAACACTTGCAATTCTGCCTTTATGGTGTTTATAGTGTGGTGACAGCTATTCTTTGTCTGATAATAATTTATGTATATATAGATAGACTTAATTTCAATATTAACAACATTTAATTCAAAACTTCACATTTATTCACAACTTCAAGTGAAATGTATATAAATGTATTTTTCCCCTGCACTCCTGACACCTGCTATACAACTTAAACTTTTTTAGACTTTTTTAGAGTTTTTTGTTTATGAGAAACATGATATGATGAAAATCCCCATAGTACTGCCTAATTCTTCCTTGATTATCAGACAGGTGCGTTCAGAAAAGACAACGCTCTTCTAATTCTTTGACTCCACAAACCCTCCCAATGAGACTAATTTATGATGTCATCATTAGAGCACACTGGTTAATGATTTTGCATGTAACAAACAAAACTTTTTAATCTCATTTGCCACTATTACAAAGCATTGCACTCATAATTCAATCTCCCAATTTAAATCTTTTCTTAAATAATGAGTAATGTTTCTCTAATTGATAAGTTAGGCAAAAACCCATGACAACAGAAACACTATATGTTAGAACTACAGTAACAGTAATAGTGCAGGTGTAAGTCAATACAAGGTAGCTGACAGCATTGCTACTAATCTGGAGGAAAAGTACTGTACAGATAATACATGTAGAGTACAACACGTGGTGTGACCACACCTTTTGTACATTTTTAATATATGCTACTGGAATTTTATGAAAACACCACTGTTTTATCATCATTGGTGATTGGGCTTGTCTCAAAAGAATCACATGATACCAGATTTGATTTATTTGCAGACACGTTCAGCAGAGTCCTGTCAATCTTAAAAAAATTTGTAACAAGGAACCATTATCATATCACACCGTTTGTTCTAATAATACGAATATCACAGTCTACTGGCTCAGTTAATGCTTGGTAAGAGGACTCAACAGTGCCATAATAAAGCCACAGCCTTTATTTATTGTATTTTTATTTTTTATTATTTATTTAAATGATCATCACCATTTTAGGCAACCTTAAAACTGGAATAAGTGAACAGGCCATGAACCAGGCAGTTCATGGCATGATGACAGATTAAAAGTAACAATCAAGGTTGCTTGGCACTCACCTAGACGTTGAAATTAAAACACACGCCAGTTGACTTTGCTCAGCTGCATTGTAGCCAAATGGCCACACAAGGGCAGTAGTCGACAGTTTAAAGATTTTAATGGTACAGGCCAATAAGGTTACAAAAAGTTAGTGTGCACTATAGTGACATAATATGGTTGTACTTTCTGAAGAAAGTTAACTACAGCTCACAGAACACATTTGGAGCTGTATTTATCAGTTTAGCATGAGAGGATGCACAGCACATCCATGAGTGCTCAGTGTTCTGTTAATATAAACATAATGTGTATAGTCTTGGGTGGATTTGGCTGTCAGGGATGGTATGTGAGTGTGTGTGTGAGGAATTCTCAAATACAAATATAATGTTGGCTTGAGACTGTACTGAGAGGAAAGAGCTCTTTGAATGCTCAGAAAGTGACAGGCCGGTTGTCAGACGAGATGCTGATTTCTCTGAAGTAACGGGCCAATGTTATGACCGCTCAGAGGATCGGCAGCTTCTCTTGAGTGAAGGACAGCATGAAATATTCAAACTGCTGGGGCTGCATTTTTTTCCCAGCCATTTGAATGAGAAGCTTCCCATCACATATTCATACTGCTCAAACAGCTGGCAGCTAATTAGCAGAGCTGCAGTAAATGGTGGTGTGATTAGTGGGCATGAGATTTAATGAGCACTAAAGATTTAGCAATTAAAATGAATACTTGTTATACAGCATTTGAATGCTTTCTTACCATTTTTTACAATAGCTTCAGTGATGAAAAAAAACAACAACAATGTATTGAAATATATCTGTGTGGTTTTGCTGTAATTTAAAAGAAGCCACAGTGGTGTGCTTTGTCCAATTTTGTCAAATGTACCACAGAAAAATGAGTAAGAAGTAAGAATTATAGAGCTATTTGCCTGATCTATAGAGTATAATCCTTTTTAGAAACACAAGCATAATTGGTATTTTTTGACATCAGCAAAATGGACATTGGATAGTGTCTTGGGGTCACTGTATAATAAGGGACACATATTCATAAAATAATGACAGTGGTGTATCCTAACTTTTCCAAAATAAGGTTCATAGTAAATATTAATAAACATCTGCATGCCAAAAGTCTTCTACCTTTGCTAATGGTTTCGAAATATCGTACAGGTTTCAAACTGAGTCACAAAAAGTGCATGTTAATCTGTCACTGTTTTTAAAATTTAAATAGGTCTACAATAACTTAGACATCTAATTATTCATTTAGATATTGATGGAGTGATATCTGGCTATATTTCCTACTTGTCCTTGAGAGGACAGCCCAGCCAGTAAAAGATTAATTAATACCTCTTAGCAGAGAGGCAGCTGTCTGGGGTATTGAGCGGCATAGACAACAACTTGCTGTGGTTAAGGTTTTTATGAAATGACAGGACCTTAAGGTTATCAGAAAGCTTATCTGTGATGCACAGAGAAGCACCCATGATTGGCCTTAGTAAGAGTTTTGGGCTCTCGGTTCTCTGAGAGTCACATTTTGATAACTGCCATGATGCCTGGATTATACTGTATTTTGTGCACAGCGTCACCTTTTCGATCATTCTGGGATGTGAAGGATGTTTGCAATTCTTGTTAACCGAATTATCAAATCCAAAATGAGCACAGGTGCCCTTGCTGGGAAGAACTTGATCGAAATGAATGTGTGAAATCTGAGAAATTACGGTTTGTCCTACAGTGAGAGATAAAGGTCAGAACGCTCTCTCTGAATCTTTTTCACAAGCTCATTCTATACACTGATATTTCTTCATAGAAATTAACAGGCAAGTCAATGGATTTAATTAGTGTATAGATCTGAGACCCAGCTTGTTAAGAGAGAATCTGTTGTCCTGGTCAAAGGCCAATCGACCAGCCATCCTGTTTATCCAGAATAAATCAAAACCCAGGCTGTCCTCTTTAAAACCTGATGTGGTCCTGATCGGACCTTTGAGCTTCAAGGCCAGACAGAAGTTCATTGGTTCCCATGGTTTGAATTACACTGCAGAATCGCCAGAAATTGGGAAATAGTGGATTGATGCATTATTTCATAATTATCTCCCTTATTAAGATGTATGTTATTTGATCTTGTACAATACTTTTATGATAATCCCTGCTGGACTACTGTGTGGAAGCTTTGGATTTATGAAGTAGTTAATCAAAATAATATGACAAAATGTGAAATGTATAGAATTCCCTGAGAGTGCATTTATACTCAAATTGGACATGGTGACCCCAAACAAAAGGATTCCCTCCTGCTTCTTTGACTCCTGGAGTCTTTCTAATGAGCTCCATTTATGATGACATTACCACTGAATGCTGGTTAATGACCTTGCCAGTAACAAACAAACCTTTTACTGTTCAAATTTAAGCTTAATTAATCTCATAAGAACTTGTTAGGAGCCCCAAGCCTGCACTCTAACAATTAAAACTGGAAAGAAATTTGTGAGGCACAGTAATAATGAGTCATTAAGGTTGGTCTTGAAAGCTGCCACTTAATTTAAAGTAAACATGGTAATTGTCAAATGGCCAACCCTTTTCTTACACATATTAAGAGCTGTGTGCGTTTCAACAGTTTTTTCTTTTTTGATAACTCTTCCTGAACTTTTTTTTTTCTAATTAACAGAACATCAATTTCAACTGTTTATTAATCTGTGTTTAATTTCAACACAAAGCAGCCGTATAAAAACTTTGCCTTAAGAAAATACAGTCTAAAATGAACAAAGTTAATATTTTACGTTGGGAAATATCTAATCAAAGAATAACTAAATAAGACAAAGAATCTGACCAGATATTCAATGACAAATTTTGGTACTCAACATTTTTTCGATACTAAAGCTAGACCTGTCAGCCAGACTGTATATTTACCAAAATTAGCTTATTGCAGATTGGTGATATCCGTTTTGGTATATGTGTCTGCCAATAAGTCCAGAAAAGCCAAACTGGGTTTGAAGTAATTCACCATTCACCATTACATATTTCGCTCACTATGTACAAAAATATTTCTGACAATATTTTAAAACCAAATATTGATATTAGTACCGGCTTAAAAAACATCAGTTGGGCTACACCAGAGACACATCTTTGTAGGTACCCAAAAAGTTTGATTTCAAGCACTAAGTGTTAGAAAATCAACACTTTGTATATATGAAGCAAACCCATCTGCAAAAATGCATTGCTTACTTTTCAAATTTGTTTTAATCATTCTTAATAATTAGATTATCAAGGAAAGGTACATTTAATTTCCAGTCCTCTTAGACCCTGCTCCATAACTCTGCAAGTACTACTGTAGGTAGTGTAATACCCAGCACAGAGGAGAAATAAAAAGCAGTGTCAAACGATTCAGTCTTTGTGCACCATGAAATGTCCTCCATTGACCCCTTTTCTCTGCTGGAGCTGTTAACACTGAATCAGACCTGCAATACATTTCTGATTGCTGAGACAATGTTTTAAAGTAAAAGCATGTACTTGAAGTTTCACTGGCTGGTTTTGTGCAGGACAGCAGCAAAAGGATAGCAGAAGAATATAGTAAGAGAAGGGAAATAGAAAATCACATTTGCTTCCAGTTCACTTCACTCCATGCAAATGAAGACATTAGCACACAGTTCCCTTCCAGTGGAAAAGTCATTTTAAAATGTTCTCAGCTCACACAGTATTACATATAATTTTACAAATACAATTGTACTCAGAAACATTAACAATCTTCTACTACTGGACATCAGAGACTCAAACAGTGTTTAACCAGACAGATTTGACCCCTGACCCCTTCCTGCCCACAGCAACACCTCTCCTTCTCCTTTCCTCCATTGCTAAACACTTTCCCTTATCTTCAGACAGCAGCCGAGGCACATCCAGCGATCGAGAATAAAACTAGCAGACTCTTTTCCATATATCACATCATGAACTTCTCACATTCTGCTCCCAAGGACAGAAACATTTACTTAAATTTGGTTTTATGTGACTGCACCCATAATGGCTTCACAGAAACTTCTTGTCTGCAACACCTAGGGATGCATGTGTAAAGATAACCATCCCGTTCAGTCAGTGGTTGCTGGGCTGTGAGACATCAGACACTCAGATAACACATTGTGGTGAAAGTGTTCCTATGAAGGACAGATGGAGGCCATTTAAAAAGTGGCCTGAATTTCTGATGCTCAAATATGATATAGCTCTCTGATAGTAGCAGCTGTTTAACAACAAAGATAATATTTCATTTTAGACATCTCCCTTAGTTTGCAGTTGGGATTTGGCCTCCCAGACATTCATATATAGAGCAAGACGATGAGTCATCGCTTTGCATAAGGCAAGGACATTCGGTGCCTGGACTAAAGAACTCTAATGAATCTTTTCTCTACTTCCCTTTTCTTTATCTTTCTTTTTGCGTCCCTCCTTTCTGCTGGGCTCAGCTTAAACCCTGTCCCTGCGTCCTTACAAAGTCACTCAACTGGATAAAGTCATTTACCTGGATGAAGAGGAGCGAGAGAGGGGAATAGACAGAGAGAGGGAGGGTGGGCCATGGAGGGCAGAGAGGAAGTCTTTGACAAATATTGTATTTGTAAGGAGAATGTAGCAGAATGGAAGAAGAACAAAGAAATTGAGCAATGCCAAGTGAAGTGCACAGAGAGTGCAGAGTTGAAGCCTGAAGACTTTGAAAAGACAAGTCCAGTTTTGTCTTTTTGACTAACAACAGAACATTGTGTTGTTTCTATCTTTTTATTGACGTCCCCGCAAAATAGAAAGAGCTGATGGTTGAAGAGAGAAATACCAGACATGGGAAAGAGAGGGAATATGGCAGCAAAGGCAGGTTGAACATTGTTAAAATAACAAAGGAAAGATCATTAAATATCAGTTACATACAGTCCTGTACATTTAATTGAACATATGATGCAAAATTACTTAAAAGATTATTTATTCGATAACATTAAAATTGTGATAAACACCGTGACAAAGACTGACGTGTGTATGGTGTGTTTGGTGTGTTTGAGGTCAGATATTTCCAGATAATAAGTACAGTACATGACCATTAATCAATCCTTAAAACAGCATATAAGTTAAGAGCCTCTCCTTTTGTTTCATTCTTTCTCTGTCTCTATGAGATAAACATGATCATCTCTATGTTTGGGGTTTTCTGCCCAATTAACCTATTTGATGGCAGTACTTGTACTCAGGTAATTCTCAGATGACCAAAAAGTTATGTGTTCAATAAAGTGTCCCTAAATTTTAAGATTAACCAAAAACATTTTTTTGATGGAGTCACATTAAAGTACGTGCCACATTCTGGACATTTGTAAGTAGTTGCATATCACCGCACAACATTAGACTGTTTAAATTCAAGCCTAGAGGCTTAATTTTCAGCCACACTAGTGGGTAGACTGAAATATCTCTATGCCATGAAACTTTTAACAGACATTCATGGTCCCCAGATGATCACCTGACATTTTTGTCCAATACTTTGTTTTATGACAAAATACCTGCAGAACTAATACCATTCCCACCAGCCTCAACATTTTTACTGTGAGTATGTTAGAAGCTTGAGGTATTAAGTTTATGCTCCAATGTGTCTAAACACAGTCTTACAGAGCCGCAAGGCAAAGCTGTAGACTCTTATTAACTAAGAAATCCATGCACACAAATGCATATGCACACATACACTCCTCTGAGTTAGTGTTTCAGTTGTTTAATTTGTTCATTTATTGATGAATGTCTTTTCTGTGTAGCTCCTAAAGCTCTTGGAACTGTATGGAGCCCTCAGAATCATTTATGAATATACACTAAGTGTATGATGTCCAAAGGAGTCAAGTCAACATACTTTTACCGTTGAACACTCCTTTCCAGATGATTAGTTGTACCTCTTCAGCCTCCATATACAACATGACAGTGTATGGTACACTGCCATGTCACCTGACATAACAAGTGACAATGTCCCACATTTTGATGTCACTGTTATGTGAACACTGCTGACACAGTGAAATACTCTCATCAAGATAGTACAAATTGGAAGTGAAAATGACATAACACCAGCAGTATCTATCTATCTATCTATCTATCTATCTATCTATCTATCTATCTATTTATTCACTTGTTTATTGAATATTCTTAATCCTATAAATATCTTACATTTTAAAGTGTTAAATGAAAAGAACAGAAATGCCTATTTATAGCCTTCTGTTTCAGAAGTATGTATATATTTATTTATTTGATCTGTGTGGATGAAATTGACACAACTGTACATAAAGTCTACTGTAGATCATTCATTTCTCACCTCACTGTCTTAAATCTGGTGCATTAAACACGTTTATCAAGATTTAGTGAAAGCAGATAAAATCACACTGATTCCGGACAGAGTTTTTAGCCACTTGTTCCAAAGCACGCACACATTAATTATATAAGAAGAGAGGCAAACAATTACTTGTTAATGAAACAAATAATCATCCGTAAAATCCCTGATGGTTTAAACATGTTTGTTGTTTTCACTTTCATCTATTTCTTGCCTAACATGCTTTAGTTGTTACACATTTAAATCAATATGCCCACACACACATTCCTACTCTTCCAGATTTTCATGTTTGACCTTGGTTACAAAATCCCTGTGATCTTAATGTAGACCATTAGTTAAGAGGGTTGATGAGCTCTGGGCAATAGAGATACTGACTTCACAGGTCGATCATCATTCTCCACGGTTTATAGTCACGGTGCTGATGAGATTAACACATTAACATATCTCGCCATGCAGACCTCTGCCAGCCTTGTACTTTTTGGGGCGTTAAAAAGAAGCCGATGACATAGTCCAGACCTTTTCTGGTAAGCCCAGAGGTGGTGACATCTTAATGTAGTTGCACATCCTCAAAATTTCACATGGGATAGATGCACTCACCCACACCTGCCTCTAGCAGTTGTACAAAACACAACAGGGAAACAGTTCCTCTGTTTAATGTCCGGCACAGTGCTGCATGAAGTCAACATTTCCTGACAGCGATGATAAAATGTACAGATGTAAAGAACACTGCTAACCCTCACCCTTTGCAATATGCACTCCCTCAGTAGATTACAAACAGGAACACCTTTTTTCCCTGCAGGGTTTCCCTCAGTGTTTGCAGCAGTTTGCGAGGGCTGCAGTTCTCAGTAATCGCATTGATTCACCGTTTAATTCCAGCTTTTCCAATCAGAAAGGCTATACCTTTACCGGTTATTTGTCACTTGGTTAATAAGATAAATAATACTAAGTTAGTCTGACAAGCTGCTGTAGACTGCATCAATTGACATGATGCATTAAAAGCCTTCCTGTCTTGAGGAGATACTTATATACAATATGTACAATACTGTTCAGAAGAAAGAATTCAGTGGTCCAAGATGTCTTTGGCTCCCTGCATACCCCACTGTGAGAGAGATACCACTTGAAATACCGCACTGGAAATTCATGAAACTGGCTTAAACTTTTTGATTTTGATTGTGACAGGGGCACTGCCCGGGGAATCATCCACGTCTTTTTAAATAAAGTGCCTTCCCTCCCGACACTTTGACTCCACTGCGGGTCACACGGCCACGTTGGCCAGCCTCGGGTCCGAGTCCTGCTCGTAGCGGTAGTGGTAGACCTCCATCTGGTCCCGGCACGCCTCCCTGATGTTGTTGAGCCACCGTTTGATGCCTCCCCGGTTGAGGTAGAGCACCATGAGAAACACCACCCCGATCAGGGCCAACACTATACCGAGGAACACGTAGGACACCGCCTCAAGGTTCTCGTTCATGCAGTCCAGGTCCTCTCCCCGGAGCTTCTCCACGGGAACCCCCCGCCTGGCCTCCGGCTCGCTGCACAGGAGATGCCCCGCATCCGGGCACTGGGACGAGTTCTTCAACCAGTAGTAGAAGGGCTCCAGCTCGCAGTCGCATCGGAAAGGGTTGGACGACAGGTAGACGCGTGTGCGCCTTTGCTGGTACAAGTTGGTCACGTTCTCCCCCCCGATGCTCTCTATGGAGTTATTCACCAGCACCAGCGCGTGGAGGTTGTGGATATCTAATCTCAGCAGGGGCATGCACTTCAGCCCGTTCCCCGCCAGCTCCAGCCTGCGGAGGTTGCGCAAACCTGGCGTGTTCAGCGCGTTGGAGAGCTGCGCCGCGGCCCGGGGCAAAAGGGAGTGATTTAGGTAGAGGGAGCGCAACTCCAGCAGCCCGTGAAAAGCCCTGGCTGAGATAGACTCCAGCTGATTGTGGCTCAGATCCAGCAAGTGCAGCCGGGGGAGTCCCAGGAAGGCGTAAGGTTCAACAGCCTGTATCCCGTTGTAGGACAGCGAGAGGGCCGTCATCTCCGGCATTTCCAGCGTGCCGTTGACCATGAACGCGCCGCGCTGCAAAGTTGAGATGTTTCTCCCCCTGAGGATCAGGGTGGACGTCCACGCCGGCACGTCCCCCGGCACCTCGGTGTCCTCCCCGTCGCGGCAGGTCACTGTCCCCGAGTCCCTGGCGCAGACGCAGGACGGCGGGCAAACCTCGGCCGTCCCGACGGGCGAGAACAGCAAACACACCGCCGCCGCGTAACACAAACGCCACCGGTTCCAGATGGAGGAGAGACACTTTGAGCCGTGGGCACCGCAAATCCTCCACATCTTCCAGCCTCGTTCGGTCTCAGAGCGGGTCTGCGCCGACGTGTCTTGCAAAGGAGGTGACCGACTACAGTCCTCTCAGACATTTAAAGTCGAGTCAGTCCGGCGCCGGTTACTTTGAATAATCAGGAGAAAGAGAGAGACAGAGAGAGATAAAAGAAGAAGAAGAAGAAGAAGAAGAAGAAGAAGAAGCTCTTTCCACAGTCAGCTCGGTGCTCTGTGTTTCTGTGTGGATATTTACGCATCGGGACAGCGGGCCACAGCCGTGCAGTGCGGAGCTGCTGATCTGCGCTCCCTTGGTGGTATTTCTGACGCCTGTCACTGAGAGAGAGAGAGAGAGAGAGAGAGAGAGAGAGAGAGGGAGGGAGAGAGAGAGAGAGATGCACAAGACAATACTCCAAAGTCGTCCTTATTTATAGTTACTGTTTTTGAAACAGAAGAGGCCATTTGATACAGATGTATCCGAAAAGTGTATATGATATATATGAAAGTTGGAGAGTAAAATCATTTTAATGTTCACTTTCTTACATTTCATTCTGCTCATTAGGAAAAAAAAAACAAACAAAAAAAAAACCTCCACACCCAGTTCTCACAATGAGCTCGTTCATCACGACCAGATGGTTGTAGTATAAATTGACTCCAAGAGAGTTGGTTGTTTCCGTTCCACATCATGTTTCCATTATTGCAGCCTTAATTTACGGCAGCTTGTGTTCGTTGCGAATCAGTTCCTGTAATATGTGCGGGCAGTGGAGCCTGTTTAACGAGACCTTGGTCAGTTTCCCCTCCGATTGATCCCTTTTCCAAAGAAAGAAAACTCGCTTTCGGAGAGTTGGTCACGCTCTCCACGTCTACAGTACAGAGTTGGCAAACAAATCAATAAGCTTGAATACATAAACTGCTTCCAACCCAGAGATTTGCATTGGCATGTGGTGCTGCACTGACATGGGACCCATCTGTCCTTACTTAACCAGAAACAAGGAGATGAAACAACAACCTGAAGGTAATGAGGGGAAAACAAAAAACTGTAGTCTGATTTAGCAATATGATGGCTTGATTGCATTTTTTATGTGAAGGGGAACCATTGACAATATTTTGACTATTCCACCAACCAATATAATTCTGTGGAACAAAGTGGTTACTGAAGGACACACAAATTAGCTAGAGATATAGAGGATGTATCAGTTTAATAAAGTATGTTAGTGGTCGGCAAGAAAGAAAGCGATAAAGAGGAAGAAACTCTGCTCAGGGTAGAGGTTCAGCACTACGGACAGCTCCACAGAGCACCAGAGGAAGGTACGATGTTCTGTGTTCAGAAGAAAGCAAGAAAAGAAAACCCCACAAATAGAAAGATGAAAGGACAGGAAGAAGAAAAGAGGAATAAGCTTCAGTTTTTTTTTTCAACTGACAACAAATACGACATCAACTGAGGAAGGAAAAGAAATGAAGAAGGGGACAGGAAAGAAGTCGGAGACGAGGGGTTCAGCACCATGGATAGCTCCAAATGGCAGAGCAGGGCAGTTAGTTCTGAGTGCAGAAAGAAAGAAGGAAATTAAATAAAGAAGCGGGGAGGAAGAAATTCTGTTTAACACAAAAAAAAGAGAGATTCAGGACCATATATAGCACAGAGGAGTAAAGCACTACTTGAAATCGTTAATCAAGAAAACAAAGGCCAAATGCTTCTTAATTGTACCCATCTCTCATTGTCAGGTGTGGTCCTGTTTATAAAAGACTTTGGATACAATAATAAGTTTCAGGGTGACCTGACCACAATCAGCAGACCAAGTTTAAATCAAACCATTTGGGGTTTACTTAATTGGAGCCGATGCAGAGTAACAGCAAGCTGTCATTAGTCATTGCACATCCTTACTGACACCTAGTCACAGTCGCAATGAGCACAACTATAGAACTGTTCTTCTATTTCACTCGTTCTCTCTACGTGTGTGTTTACTAAGTGAGTGAGAGCACACACTTAGACAAAGAGCATCAGACCAGTGTGTTTCTGCTCTGTCCTGATAAAGCAAAAGTTGTATCTGCAATCTGCAAGTGCTAGCCTTTTCAGTTTTCTACAAGCTTATGATGAAATCTCTCTGAACTGCACAGAAGAAGAAAATTACAATGTATAATAGTAACTGGATTATTTAAATGATTGTTAAACATCATCTCCATGAATACTTTGCTTGCTTGTACCGCTATATAGCCAGCCTATATGCTAGTCTCACAGGGCCAGCTGTATATACGCAGGTATACTATGCAGCAAAGTATGTAGATCTCCCAAACATTACACCCAAATGCATTTGTTTAACATCTCTTTCTTAAACTATGGGTATTAATCTGCTGCTATAACAGCCTCCATGCTTTTGGTTTCTAGTTTTCCACAAGATTTTGGAACCTGGCTGCAGGGATTTGCACCCATTAAAGCCACAGAAGCCCTGGTGAGGTTGGGAACTGATGTTGGACAATGACCTCTCTAGGTGTCATTTCATCCTGAAGGTGTTGGATGAGGTAGAGGCCAGGGCACTATGCAGGCCAGACAAGTTCTTTCACACCAATCTGGGAAAAACACAGGAACACTTCCCTTAATTGGAATTTAATTGGGGCCCAAACCATGAAAAACCTTCCAGACCAAAAGTACACAAAATTATCTGGACAAGAGTTTCCACAAACATTTGACACTAAAGTGTATATACAGTAAAGCAATTCTTGTCTCAAAGTTACAGAATCACAACTGACATCATAAAGGAATGGGAACAGAAATTAAAGTGGTATCGGTCATCTCTTCTAACATTTCTGACAAGGACAATAGGAACCATAGAAGACATTTAGGCCTAGTGTTTGTTTGTATTTAACAGGGGCCATGGCACCGGGGAGTCTTGAGCTGATTGGAGTTTGCTGTCATGCTCAGTAGCACTAAATCTGGAACGGATGGACAGAAATGGCTATCGTGGGACGTAAATATAGACACTGGGAGAGGGAGAGAATGAAAAACTGTGACAGAGAGACAACAAGTCCGAAAGAGATAGAGAATGATGGAGAACAGCCTTACTGCTGGAGCTCCTGATAAGCACGAAGGGCCATAATAATGTCAGGTTGTTTTGCCTATTAAGGCATATGGGATAGTATTTCTTCCTCCAAACAAACAAGGACATCTGCTCAGTCCTTCTCTTCTCCTCTCAGGACCTGCTCCACAGGTGTCTGCTCTATCTGCCAGTGCAGGGAGCTGATTTAGTGGTGGCTGCTATTCACAGGCTGTTGCTGGGATATTGTTATGGTGCCCTCCCCGTGGCCTTCAACTTGACACTGAACCTTGTAATTGATTTACTCAAGGCTGCCCATCCCTATCTCCTGACTACAGTGTGTGTGTGTGTGTGTGTGTGTGTGTGTGTGTGTGTGTGTGTGTGTGAACTTCTGGGTGAGTGACCAGTTACCAGTGGAGTTTTTCCTCATATGCTCAGGTGTGTAGTCGTTTCTGACAGCTCTGGTGCACATGCTAAATTAGCAGCAGCATGCTGTTTCTATGTGTGTATGTATGCATGATCACGTTTAGAATTATATGTCCACTGCAAATTGCTCCTGCATTCCACTCTCTCATTTTTATTTCCTCCTTCATCTTGGCTGCATCATTCGTCATTCATTAACCTTGTTTTAACAGCCAACCTGATTTGTCCTTTATCCCCCCTCCAGTTGGTACAGGGCTGACACATGCTGTACTTCCTTATAATTAAATATGATCTAATATGACTGTACAAACAGTCTTTGAAGACTGAGGGTATCACAATGCACAAAAAACATAAAAACACCTAACGTTTACATGTGTTGGAGTGCGCATTTAACTTTTTAGCCGATCCTCTTGTTGACAGTGAACATAGCAGGGAAGGGTAAACAAGCTGTTATGGATAAAGTGGGGATGGACACTATGCCATTAACAACTGCTCATAGTGCTTATGATTTCAGTGTCAAGAAATGTTCACGTAATTCAAGTAATGTTTGAGGCAGTCATTTGAGGTGCACTCCAATTACACTGCATTATATTGTGAGGCATAAAAAAATGTGTCTTTCAAATTCCTTTATTCAACTTCTCCCATATTCAATCTGCATCCACAATGGCATTCTGCAATCATCTCTTTAACCACTATGACAAACTGTTTTCTCCTTCCCACAGTTTGCAGTATTACATCTTCAATGGATTCTGCCCTTCTTCTTACCACTGACAGATCAACAATGTTCATTTATGTTTTTTGCATGAAAAGGACTTTAAGCTGAGGACTAACTTTAAATAAAGTGAAAATGTCCTTCCTTTCTGCAGAGACTCAAAGAAATAACTCTGTTTGCTATGAAAGTGACTCAAGGACCTTTGAATGTGCAGGATCATTACTGGTTAGAGGCACACACACACACACACTTGTGCTGCTGCTGTCCATTAGATAGGTGCATGGGGACGTACTGTGGTACACCAGGGTGCTCATGGGTAACAGTGTTTTCATCTCACAATCTTCCTTAATCTTTCTCCTTGCACTGTGTGTATGTATGTTGGATAGTGTCCATCACTTGAAAAACCAACAAGGGTGAGAAGTTGAAGGATCCCTCCACCCCCAACACACACACACACACACACACACACACACACAGCATGGGGTCTATTACTAAAACTCTTCAGAGAAGAGGAGCGTGGGTGTGCTGTGCTCGTAGGCAGGAGTAGATCAGGGTTCATCTATCTCCCCTCCAGATAAACTACTGCAAAATACCTCAGAGTTGAAAAGGCCAGTAAAGATAGTAACACATCACCCACCTCACTCTTGCTATCTCTATCTCCCTCCCATTCCAAATGCAGTCTGTACCCTTATTTGTCAGGTCCACCTGTCCTGTCTCTCAATCTGCCCGTCTGTCTATCCGCGGACCTGCTCCTTAAACAGTACTCCACCACCAGATGAATAAGAGATGAGGGGATGAATGAGGAGAGGAGAGGATGAAGGTGAGGGAGATGTGAAGAAGTCCAGTCGGAGCCCTGTGGGGATGAGGGTGTAAATGGATCTTGAGGAGCTGGTGTCACCTGTCCCAGGACCATTAATTAGTCATTTAGACTTGTAATGGAGTGAGCCGTAGCCAGACAGACACAACTGGCCAAACAAAGCCAAGTCACTCAATCAGGGGAGTTAGCTGTGGCTGCTGATTAAACTATAGAGCAGTCAGAGGAATCACTCAGTCCATGTCATAACATAACTTCTGGTTAAACACATGCAGATGCACTTAAGAGTGGAATATATTCTCTTTGTTGGGTTCTGTGATTTCAGAGACACATGAAGGATTATATGTAGATTAATTATTATATTAATATAACAATGATTTAGAGACATGATCAAATTGTATATGCAATCTCTAAAAAATGTGTAAAAGCATTATGTTCAGACAAAGTTGGCACATAAAAACAAACAAAATAAGATAAAAGAGATCATTAAAAACAAATCCAATCTGGTGGTAACATGATAAAGCTGTATATACAGTAGGCTATACAAGTTCATATCTTTTTCTTGTTCTTTTCTTTATGATATTATTAAGTAATATTATAATAATGTATTTAAATAATATAAATAGATATAATATTCCATTAGCCATCTTAATTGCCTGCATATAATGAAAAGTTAATATTCCATTGCAAGGCTGCAGATGAAGGATGTTTTCAGCCCTTATCGCCACAGTGATGTATAAATTCATAATTTTTTACATTACAGTCTTGACTGATGGTTTGTACGTTTATGTGACCTATCACATTCTCTCAGTGGTAATCCACAGTCCTCAAACTCTTTGGATTTAGTGTCTGCATGTGTTATGATCTGGAAATCAATAGCTGAGGGCAGGGCTAAAGATCACATTCACACATTTTCCTCTCTAAATAGATATGCTGCTCTTTGAATACATTTCGTAAGGACGTCATTGAGCTTCACACGCACAGGTCATACTTTAATTAATTAAAATCCAAGAGGTCATTTTTGCTCTTAAGTATTAGATATGACTTTTGAATAGTGCCTACACCAAAAAGTTTTGATGTTTTACTGAGATACCGGCAAGTTTAATAACATTGATTAAGTATTGATCATATAACAATCAATTGATGTGGATAGGCCACTGACCTGCTAAGAGGACATTTACATACAAAGTGAGTACAAAGAGTCACACAAGAGTTCAATCAGGGGCGATATGAGGTGACACATGTAAACAGATATGACTTTCTGTAAACTTTTAACCCACGAAAGTCCCAATGGCTTTACAGAGTTGGTATTGCACAATGACTCAGTTTATGTCTCTTCCTGGTCCATTATGAACATTAGGTTTCTAACACTCACGTAACAAATAAACGATATGGATACTTGGCTTGCAATGTCTCTATTTAGATTGAATTACAAAACGGTTGATATCTGATGTTCAGGTGACCGCTGTTTGTCCTTCTGCCTGTCACCGATGCCCCCATGGCAGTTAAGACACTGCTGCTGAAGGGTGAAGTGTATCAGTGACACCTTGGAAAGTGAACCAACTGCCTGAGTCAGGGCACGCTGCCAGTCCTGTTAGAAGGGGTTAATCAGTTCCATGTGATCCTGTTTCAGTGCCACTATTTGGATAAAATGTTTTGGAAAAAGTAGAATTACTTCCATTTGCTATTAGATAATAGCATTATAAATACTGTACTATATGTTCTCTTTCTTTCTTTGTTACAAAATGTGCTCAGTCACTCATTTCATGTTAAAAACTCAGTGGTCCCATATAATAGATGAGCAAAAATTAAATTTGTATTTTAGATACATACATACATACATACATTTTATTTAGATACATAATACAATGCTGATATTCAACTTGCAACCACATGGCCTTATGGTGTCAGTAAAAAGTCTGTCTACTTTGTTTAAGTATAAAGTAGACTGGGGTCAGAATGAACATTGGTCAGGGGCAGGTTGAGGATTTGGGTTTGGTTAAAGTCAGGAGTTAGAGTTTCCATAGAGGTCATCAGATACATGTGACTGACAATGTGTTGAAATGTACCTCATTGTTAAATACCAACACTTAAATATATTAAATTAAAAGGCCAAATAAAAGACTCGAACAACCTTTTTTTTTTTTTTTTTTTTTTAGAACAGAGTCATACATGTACATTTCCATGCTGATTCTGGCCTTGCCAGCCTGACATCCCTCAACCTCGCTGTCAGGCTGTCCTGAAGGGGCAAAGCAAGAGATGATATTTATGTTTGGCAGTCCAAGGCAATCAGAGTAGTAGTACTCTCCATCCATCAGCAACTAGACTGCTCATCACTTCTACCCACAGTCAGGGTGAACTTTCCAGGGCAAACCACTGCTGTTCTGCTCTGTACTGAGGACAGCAGGACACTGTGAAGATGGATGACCAGCGAACAGAGCCTAGAGCTCTCCCCTCTCATTTATTCAATAATTTACGTATTTGTAGCTGACCGTTTCCATTCAATCCTACTTTGTACTTTTTACTCCACTACATTTCACAGCTGTAGTTACTTGTAACTTTTCATTAAAAACCTTTTTGACTTGTAACTCCTTACCAAAAAACAGTGTCTGGTTAGGGCCCTTGTCACATGACCTGATGAAAAGTTAAAGGATCACCATAATTATTACAAATCATTCTGAGGTCCTGGGTCATGAATGTGTGTAAGAAATGTAATCATCTCATGACCTCTCAGATTTATTTTGTGTGTGTGACATACACCTGTGACATTCACCTAGGATAGGAACCATGGGATTAAACAACCTAACTATAATTAAAGTAGTTACAAACATCTCGAACAGCAAAATGCTGCTTATACAGTGATGCATCAGTATTCATAATCTATTAATGTCATATATTATCATATATCAGGAGGACAAGCCAGCATTATCCCTGCTGATGTGTCCTTGAACACGACACCAAATCCCTACCTGCTCTGCTGCTGATCCTGCACTCTTTCTTGTGAAGGAGAAAGTGAAGGAAATTTCACTAAACAGAGAGCTATAGAGGATCAAATTACACATTACAAGGAAGGATAACTGATGAAGGAGAAGCATGAGCAGTCATAGAGAGAAATGTCTTCATCATCCATCCACATTTCACCACGGTGCTGAAAATACTCGTGCCATTACGGCTGAGAACAGAGTGGGACATTTGCAAGGAAAAGGAGGCATGGATAGATGGACAAGGAGGAGGAAGAAATTATCTCACATTTATTATGGTGGAGCTTATTAAAAAGGGGAGGTCATTATTTTCATCTGGAGAGTAGAAAGAGAGAGAGAGACCTATTCTTAGCTTTTACCCCAATGGATCAACAAGATAGATCTACAGTTTTATGTGAGCCTGTTTTAGAACTTCAAGCCCGACTCTGCCAAACTACTACTACATCAAACACACACAAAAGAGAAAAAAAATGTCCTGCTTATATTATCATTGGTTTGTCAGATGAATATACTGATATAGCAGTTATGAAAAGTGTTTGCAGTGAGTTGCAGACCTTTTAGTCTTCAGTTAACATATTTAGTACCCCAGGCGGCAGAGGGGAATGCTTATACCCCAGAATATAAACTAAGTAAATAAATTTCCCCAAGGGCAACTTTCTTCTCAATATTTTTTATATGCTTTTTGAGGTTCGAAGTATGTCACCTGGGTTATTGCTCCCTGGAGGTGGATGAATAATGTCAGCAATATTCAACTTTCATATCTGGGAACACTATAACGAGACAGCAGACACTAGTCAGCGGATCGGAGAAAGTATTCCTCCATAGAGTTTGTCAACAACTCTGCTGATTGTGGAAGGACATGTGAAGATAATGAAACTGAATTTATGCAAAAACAAGACTAAGAGTCTACAGCCATGCCACTGGCTCTGTGAGGCTGCACAGTGGTGCTTTGAGCTGAATGCTAACTTCAGCATACTAATCACATGCATGATCCTAACATGCTCACAATGACAATGCCAACATGCTGATGCTAAGCAGGTATAATCATTACAATCACCATCTTTCAACCTCTTAGCATGTTAACATTTGGTAATTAGCACTAAGAAAAAGTACAGCTGAGGCAGATGGGACCGTCATTAGGTTTGACATTTTTGACCGTTGAATAGTTGAAATTTTGACCTGATGAAAAATGAAAGGATCACCATAGTTATTTCAGACCATCCATGAATGTGTCTAAGAAATTTAAAGGTAATCCAAACCTAAAAAAATGTAGGCATTTTACTTTTAACCTCAAGGGGAACCTCATGGTGGCACTAGAGACACAGTCAGGGGATCATCAAAGTAGGTTGGATTCATTCTTTGGAGACCATAAATATCCGCAGACAAATTTCATGTCAATCCATTAAACAGTTGTTAAGACTTTTTTCAGTCGGGACCAAAGTGGTGAACTGAACCACTGACCGCCGTCCCCAGAGTCATGCCACAACAGTACCATGACTAAATAACCAGAAGATTGGAGTGCCAATCAAACCCTAACCTTGTATGATTCGAGCTGCTTAGTCATAGGTATGTGACTGTGTTCCAGCAAGGTGAACTCTTTTAGGAGAGTGATTGCCAGTGGGTCTGCCGGCCCAGCTAACCCTCACCTTGTCCAGTAGTGCACACACCTTCATGCACATGTGCCAAATTTAGCAAGCCCCTCTCCTCGCAGCTGAAATTACACCAGCCCTCAAACACAAAGATAGTGATTCTCATTCAACCCACAAGCCTTTTCACTCTCTTTCTAATAATAAACTGGATGTTGAAATTGCAAAAACTAATAAATGTTTCTATTTAGCTCTAACAGAAATTGAGAACAACCGAGTCTTTCCAAAATGTTTTAAATACATCACTGTACTTAACATTCAGTCTTGAGTGACTATTATTTACTGTCAGACATTTCCATAATAGTCAGTAATAACCTTGCCTGTGTGAGAGAGTGATGGGGGTTTTATTTTTACATGAGCAGCAGCCACATTACCATCGTCTGCATCATGTATCAGATGTCCTCTGCCGTGGAGAGAGGGGCTGAAAGATAGAGCATCGATGAAACTGACTAAAGAGGCAAATCCACTTAAAGGCAGATGCCGACATAGGAGAGTTTGAGGGGGTCGGAGCTCTCAGAGTGCCGAGTGAGGGGCTCATGTAACTATCAGGATGGGAGGAAGGCGACAAGAGGGGATTTTTTTGTACGTTAAATGTGAACATGAGACCCTCCATAGGGGTCTGCATGGGAGAATCTGAAGTGCAGGTTGATGGATAAGTGGTGAAAGGGAGGTCAGTGGGATTGTTACTGTGTAAGTACCAAAATTAAATGAAATTATGATCACAAACAACAATAACAGCAACCCAAAAATATTAAAGCTTGATAGCATTGCTCACCTTTTGGTTCTATTTCGGGGTTGTCTTTTGGGTTGTGTTTCTGAGCTTGGCTTTTGCAAGGCAGGTTTGGCATCTGCTCTTCTATCTGTTAGATTAACTGACAGGACTGCCAGCAACAGTAAAACTCCAAAGCGAAAAAACACAGAAAGGCAAGTTAGCAACAAGGAATCCCTCAATGTCAAGTCAAGTCAATTTTATTTGTATAGCGCCAAATCATAACAAAAGTTATCTCAAGACACTTTTTGCTTAGAGTAGGTCTAGACTGTACTGTTTAAAATAGTATTTACAGAGACCCAACAATTCCCACCATGAGCAAGCGCTTGGTGTCAGTGGCGGGGAAAACTCCCTTTTAACAGGTAGAAACCTCGAGCAGAACTGGGCTCTGGGTGGGCGGCCATCTGCATCGACCCAGTTGGGTTGAAAGGGTAAGAAAGAGTGGGAGAGGGGACACAACATAGTAATCAGACTAATAACAATAACTGCAGCAGTGAGTGTGGAACAGGAACATGGGGACAGTAGACGGCCTGTAATAACAGATCCAGACTTTACAGCTCCAGAGACAGAAATACCTGCTTAAAGTGAGAAGGCAAAAAAGCACAAAAACTACGAGGAAGATGTGGAGTTAGTAACATGCGTTAATGGGATAAGAATGCGTACGGATGGTGAGGGAGAGGAAGAGAGAGGAGCTCAGTGCCTCATGGGCCTATAGCAGCATAACTAAGGGATGGTTCAGGACTCACCTGAGCCAGCCCTAACTATAATCTTTATCAAAGAGGAACATTTTTAGCATATTCTTGAATGAGGAGAGACTGTCTGCCTCCCGAACCCAAACTGGGAGCTGGGTACACAGGAGAGGAGCTTTGTAACTGAAGGCTCTGGCTCCTGTTCTACTTTTAGAGACTGTAGGAACCTGTGAAAACAATTGTATGGTGTCTCCTGAGGCTCTGGAGGAGCTTTTGCCAATTCAGAGAAAATAACCCCAGTGATGTCATCAGGTCTATCATGTCTTGGCGTTAGAGGCTGTACATTTTTGCTGTGTTAGACACTGGGAGCGCAGAGTTTGAAACGTGGGCTTTTACCGGAATTGTAGGATGCATGTAGTTTCGTTTAAAATCCATTGTGGGTTTGGACTTCCAGGTTTTTTTGCCTCTCAAAAATGTAGCTCTTTTTGATATTTTGCACTTGTAATAGTTTCAGGTTACATTATTGTAGTTTGTGAAGTTCTGAAAGAGGCAGTTTGTGATGATTCTGATGATTTTACAAAACGAGAACTGCTGATATTACAAGGTGCTTAAAATGTGCGTCAGGTTCATACTTCACAGTCAGTGTGTTGGTCTTTTCTTTCACTTTACCATTCCAGCCACACCTTCACACTGAAGGTCAGAGTTCATTGTTATGGTTACAGCTGTGTGTATAATTCATGCAATGGTGGTTGTACTGATGACCAGCGGCTTACAGGAGCCAACTCAGCTGTTAGTAACTCTGTCGGTCTGTGTTACAGATATTGACGCAGGCCTTGTTACAAAATACACACGCAACAGCTTTTTGTTTGTGGTCTGGCCAATTTTGATTGCATTATGTATAGCAAGACATCTGATAAGCCCGAGATCACAGCCACTGGAAATGGCCTCAAATGGCACTGGACAGTCAAATAGGGAAACTGTGATCTGATACTGGGGCAGCAAGGAGATGTCTGCAGGCTTATTCATGCTGGCTATGTTTCTCTTTCTCGTGCTCCTTTTCCTTTCCTACTTCACAATATTTTGTTTGCTAGTTGGTTTTCCTTTAGGACACAAGTTCACATTTTCTCCGAGCTCCTGACTTATACTGAAGCTTACAAAAATGGTAGAACAAGCAAACAGAAATAACTCAGAAAACATGCATGAACTGTTTGTGTGATTTTACATGTTCACAATGAACAATTGGAACCTGAGTTGGCTGATGATATATTTTGTGGCAAGAAGACCACTGAAATCATATCAGTAGTCTTTCATCAGTGTGTTTAGAGAGGAATCTTACTGGATTTCAAAATTCAAATACTGTAGCTTTATTATCTCGAGGATTACTGTGACAACTGTGTTATCACCAGCTCTATATTAGGGGATGTTAAGCTACTTTAGTGAACATCTCTTATTGTGGGCTGTATCACTTTATGTCTCTGTAAGCAATGTTATCTCTGGCTCTGCATTTGCAGATGTTAAGCTGCATCAGTGACTTTCCCACTGTAAGAAGACATTATCTGACATGTCATGTTAACATTATGTTAATATACAATAGCTCATTAGAGGACAAACTGTACAAAAAGGGAAGTACTGAGGATCTTCCTGGAGATATTTGAGCAGGGAGTGGAATTACTATATCAAGTTCATTTGAATTTAAAAATTAATTGTTTGTGAAGTGGCTACAGACTGCACATCAGCATGATTCAGTCAGTTAATTCTCTCTGAGAGAAAGTTTTCTGTGATAGAAAATACAACTTGGAGTTACTTTGACTTAATATTATAGCATCCTGAAATATGTTTTATATATTTTGTATGGCTTAGTTTGTCAACAAAAAAAACAAAAGAAAAACAACAAAAAAACATTGATTGATTAAACATTTAACAAGTGGTTTAATACATTATATTAGTTTGGACATCTACTGTATGGAAAAACAAAATAAAATGAAAATACAATATAAATAATAACACAACATAAAACAATCTTGGGCCATAGATTATTGATTGATTGTGGAGATACAGGTTTAAATTTGCAGCACTGATTGTCTCTTAGATTATATATATATTTTTAAATACTTTTTGTGTTCTTAAGAAGGTAGTGTCAATCTTTTGGCTAATCTCATCTTGTGTTGAAATGATTAGGCCATTGATTAATCGATAAATACTAATGAACTATTTTGATAATCAATTCATTTTTTAAATAATTTTATAAGGAAAAATGTGATGGTTCCAGGTTCCCAAATGTGTTTTACATTAAAGTAAATTTAATATTTTGGGGTTTTGAACTGTTGGGTTTCACTGTTTTCTGATGTTTTATACACCAAACGATAAATAAATCAGCAGATTGGAGGATGAAAATATTTGAGTTTCCTCCCTTATCTCAGTTGAAAGTCCCACTGGAATAATCCCTTTGATAGTCTTATTGTTTTGACTCAGAGTTGACCCAGGTTTAGTTCCAGCAGTCCACGAATGGTTTTACTTTATTTGGTCGTGGACCTGCAGCTACCTCGTCACTGCAATAATCAGCGGGAACCTACCCTGTGGAGCCGTTTGAGTCCACCTTTACATGACTCCTCAGATGATTTCACCAGCTGCCTCTCTGTGGGGTTTTTTTTTTTTTTTTTTTGCCTTGACCTTGACTTTCTGTAAGTACATATCCATGTCTGTCAGATTGGCTGCCCTCCAGATACTGGTGACGTCTAACTGTCAGATGCCTCAGGAGTTCCAGCTGTGATCGAGATTTTATTGTCTTTGCTCAAGAGGAGCTGCCCCTCATCTCTGAAACCAATGAACCTCTAAAGCAGCACTTAGAGTGAGCTGACCCCTTATTTTCTAGATGATAATTTGGCATACTAGCATTTATTCCTCATCCAACAATTACATAAATGTTACTAATTGATTACAAGTTTAGAGAAGGACAATCAAAAATAAAAACCTTAACATAATGCTTTAATAGGGCTAGCTTATAAATAATTTTAAGTTGAAGGTAAAGGTCTTGGAGGACATGGGGTGGGAACTGCAGGTTCAAGAACTACATCCTGCTTTCCGGCCATCCAAGCATGAAATTGAATTTGTCAGTGGATAACTGCTGCCACCTAAAGGTCAGAGGGCTTCCTATACGTGTATGTAGTAGCTTAGGGTATTTGCAGATTTTATAGACTGATTAACCTGCTACAGTGTAAACCATTTTTGACCACAATGTTAAAAAACAGCACACATTTATTTCAGCTTCATTTAGAGAAGTACATGTAACCTGGGAGTACCCAGTGGATACATTGCCTCACACCGCAGGACCACCACTGAAGCATGAAATTGAAGTTATTGATGGATACATTCTGACACCAAGAGGTCAGAGAGCCACAATCAACTGCATGTATACCTGTGGCCATTTGGTAGCTGCGCAGACCTGCATGTTGCTTCTAAAACAGTATACTTATATACTGTATTTTAATATAAACTACCTGTTACATACACACACACAGACACACACACAGACACACACACAGACACACACACACACACACACACACACACACACAACTGCTTATAAACAGTAATATATCAATTTCCTAATCAATACAAAAGCACACAAAAATCAAAAAATGTCAGATTTTAATCAGTTTTCAGAGTTTAAAACTGTAATAATACATAATAAGGTTTTCACTCTTGTGTATGTGTAAGACTACCCTCGTAGACAGTCCTCCATAGCTTGCAGCTCCTGTAGTTCATGGCAGTGAGGGCCACAGTGAAGGCAGAGGAGTTGTCTGACCTTGGGTATGACAGAGAGGGCCGGGCCTCTGGCACCACTAGGAGAAGAAGAGAAGAAAGGCACAGAGGTCTTTTTTCTACTAATAATGTTGGTCAAAATATTAAAATAGTAGGACTTATTAGTACAGTTAGTATTATTGCATGCCGCAAGAAATTTCCTCACTGTCTGTACAACTTACCCATTGAAGTGTAGCTGGGCTAATTTGAAGAGTTGTTGGCCCAGTTCAATACTGTCTTCTCCGTACTGGGAGCCAATAGCTACGGCACTTCGCTCCAGATGGGAGGCTGCATTATTCCAGTCACCTACAGGAACAGCGGAAAAGAAACAAAGCACTAAGAGGCCTATAATGACTAAGATGAAATTAAACATGATACTACGAAGCATTTTAGCTGATTATAACCATGTGTCATTACTGTGCTTGTTTGGTGGCTGTTAGTATGTTGGTTACAGTACAGTATATGCCTGTTACTGAGAAACCACTACTATCAATGGTACATTGGTATAAAAAGTGAATCAGTTCTTCCTTAACCCTTTACTGGCTGTATTTTGATGAAAAAGTTGAAAAACTAGATACTGGACTGATTGTACCATCTTTAGCCCACGGTTGAAGCATGTTAAGTCTAATAAAATCCCCAAAGTGCACTGGGTTTCAGAACCAGACCTTTTTCAGGTGGCAGTTTTCTTATGTTTGTAAACTAGTCAGCAATGGTTTGTCGGACACCCCAAGGAGAGAATCCCTACTGTTTGGCAGAAATGCACATTTTCCATTAATGGACAGACCTTTGGGTGGAATTGTTAGTGGGGTGTATTAACCACATATGCAAATACTGCATTATTATTATTCTCACCCATTGTAGCACATGCTCTGGCCATGGCGTCTGCCAGCTCCCCCTGTAGGGGGTGTGTCTCTGCCAGGATCAGTCCACACTGACACTGGGTCCTTCTCAACAGTCTCAGAGCCTCATCTGAGGGAGAGCAGAGCACGAGAATAACATGGAGATGTAACAGACACCTCCTGAACAAATGAAAATGATGCATTACTGTATCAGCCCACTATATCACAACCACCTGGCTTCTCTCTCTCCATGAGGTCCACAGCCTTCTTCAGGTCGACTCTGACCTCCTGCAGCCTGTGGCTGACTTCCACTGAAGACATGCAGTGATCACAGGATGAACATTTAAATCCTATTCCTCTGTCCTGACTGCTTTTCTGAAAATCATAAAAAAAGTGTCTCAAAAGTCAACAGTAGTAAAGTAAATCTCAAAAGAGGAATTCATCAGTAAGTAGTACAATTAATCATGTATAACTGTGAAAAAAAAAATATCCACAAAAACACTAATGATCACCTACTTTGAGAGATCCTTTGCACTTGCCACATAGGAGTCCAGACTTGTATGGACTGTTTCCAGCACCTGACCACTGCTGTCTACCCTCTGTACCCTCCTCTTCATCCTCCTGCTGTTGCAGAGTGCAGGCCTCACACTGACACAGGAAGTAGTACTGTTTCTGCAGGAGACGCTGGCGTTCTGGGGTTGCCATCCTACTGCTGTGAGGACCTGAGGGACAGAGGATAGGGTTTGATGATAGTTATAACTCACAAGATAAAAAGTATTAGTACACAAAACTACACATTTTCTTACCATAGCAGTGCAGGATCTCTTGTCCAGGAGTGATGACTTTGGCTGCTCTGACAGTTGCAGTAACTCCACGGACTGCGCTTCTGTATTCATCTATAGTCACACCAAAGTCTGCAGGCAGATCTGACCCACAGGGATCAGCACTGGTTCCAGTGCTGAACACCAGGCTGGTGTTGGGACAGCAGGAGTGATTCAAAAGGCTAAGAGTTGGGAATATTGCCGTAGCAATGCGGATTTCCCTGCTGGACAGCACTGCCGAGTTTGCTGCTCCTGTGGGACACAAGAACCGGAAAGTAAAGGTCATTGTACAACTCAGGAACATTCATGCAATTACTGAAGCAGAAATAATTCTTCTACGATGGATTGTACCACAATATAAGCATGGATACAATTACAGTGGGGCTGAATCAACTAGTCAGTCACCAGAAAATGTATCAACAACAATTTAGATAAAAGTAATTTTTGAGCAAAAGAATGCCCAAAATGTTTTGGTCCTAACTTCTCAAATGTCAGTGTTTGTGCTTTGAATTTTGGACTCTTAATTGGACACAATACACAATTTGAGTATGTCAACTTGGGCTATGGGAACTTGAGACGGCCATTTCTCACTATTTTCTGATATTTTATAAACAATACTTGTTTGAGATTTTGCTGTGCCATCACATCTGGACCAAAAAAAGTACTTTAATGTCTGTGGAATCATCTTTAGTTATGTAATCAGGCTTTGTCCTGCTGATTCACTGAAGCTCTGCATTGATGCAACACATAAGATTAAAAGAGGGAAAACAACTGCCCTCATGTTTCTGCTTTTGAGAGAAAGTTATGAGTTTTTTTATTGCAACAAAACTCATTTTGAAGCAAGGTGTTTACACTTGTGCAATCTGTATGAGCGTCACCTGTATCATGCAACATGACGATTGCCTGGGCGTTACACCTCAGCTGGAGGATGTGCCTCAGAACTGCACTTCCCAGCAGCCACAGCTCCGAGCTCCAACCTGCGATACGTTCCTCCTCGTCTGGTGATTGGCTGTTTGCCGCTGAAGGTCTAAACAGGTCCCAAGATGCAGGTGGAGGACCTGCCCTGCTGAGCTTTAGGTAGAGTGTTGCTGCGGTAACCGCACACAGAAAACGCATCTCGAGGCTGTGGAGATTCAGGTGGTGCAGTAGGTGAAACACGCTCAGGTAAGAGTCACCGTAGTATGAAGTGTGACATGGGTCGGACTCACTGTGCTCTCTGTTTAGACAGCTTGGCTCTGACTTTGTGTGCTTGTCTCCAATTGGATCCCTGGCCATTTGGACTTGCTTTAACCCCGCCTTCAGTGCTACCCTCAGAGCGAGCTGTGACATCACACCCATCACCATCACATCTGCTCCCAGTGGACACTCCCAGCGGTGATGTTCTTCCCACGCGTCTCGCTGGCAAGAAGTTGAACAGTATCTGCTGTAGCTACACCCCTCACACGGCACGGGACACAGTGTTTCAGTTAAACACCTGTGACAGCGCCGGTGCTCCGTTCCAAACAGCACTCCTCTCTCTTTGTCCTGACCTCCTCCCTTCCCTTCGACCTCCTCCATCCCTGGTATAAGAACACAGCTGTATGGCCTGTCATTAAGAATCACCTCCCCAGCAGCTATTCTCTCTGCAGCCACCAGGTGTCGACCTTTCTCCGGGCTGAAGCCAGCAGCAGCTTGAGGACAAATCCCAAATGTGAGAGTTCCAGCAGATGACCTTTTTACTCTGTCTGGACCTTTATGATTCTTTGAGGCAGGATTATCCTCTTTTGCCTTTTGCCCTACAGAGAGGTGGTTTAGGCACTGTGTGCGACGGTCCTCTAGTTTGTGTAAAAGATGAGAGGGATAGCCAGTCTTTAGAGCTTCGTCAATGTCATCAAGGGATTCCTGAGTAAAAAAAGAAACACTGGAGTCTGAGCCTACAACAAAATCCAAGATTATGAGCAAAACATATAGATGACTTTAATAACTTATTTGATTTAGTATTTTAGCTTTGAAATGTTGTATGGATCTAAACCTGAACCAGGAGATGCTGACCTGAGAAGACTGAGGAATAATAAAGTCACTTCTCAGACAATAAGTGATCTTTGTGGCATAAGGAGCTTCATCACTAGACTTTAAAAGGCCACTGCATAACTGATTATCCTGCACATTTCAGATTTAATCTATAGAGTAATTAGGCCCTACACAAGCAGTAACAACAACACATAAAATACTTTTGAATGTGTCTGACTTGCTTTATTAGAGTATAAGAAATTAATTAGTGGAACAAGGTTGAGTTAATTAGCCAATCATGAGGCCAATAGGCTTCAGTTAAATGAGGAATTAGAGAAAATGAATCCCTGCTTCCAGAAGTACATCTACAATAATCTTTCAATGATATTTCATATTTCAAAAAGTTTCCGCAGTGAAAACGGGCTTCATGATAGGGATACACATGGCCTAAATAGCTAAATATCTGTCCCCCAATCATATTACCAGGGTGGTAGTGAAGAAAGCACTTCCAATGTCAATGGTACATGTTAAAAGGTCAATTTAAATGATAAAAGTTTTCCCATAAATCCTGAGACATTATTATAAAACCACACATTTATGTTCTCTTGCAAATCATCTGGTATTTGTGTGGACTTAAAGCTTAAACAGCATGTTAGCAAGTGAGGATACTGTTTACATATATTTAAAAAAATATAATAATTATTCCTTGCAGGACTCTGCAGTCACATGTGGTTCAAACTGATCACACAATGACACCATCTGTTAAACATCTACAGGCCCTTTTTCAGTCAACAAATAAGAAGCAGAACTGGTTTAAACAGGTTTTTAATGATACCACAAGTACAACACTACCTCATTATTTAATTGTTGAAGATGATGCCAACTCACCTGGTAGTGCTGCAGATGGTAGAGCGCAGCAGAGCGGTTGGCATAGCACAGAGACAGCTGCTCCGAAATTTGGGGAGCACAACATATGCCCTGTCATGACAGGAGACAGAGAAGCTGGATGTTGATGCATGTTAATTAGGACTGGGAGGCATGCCATGGTTAAGGCATGCTGCTATATAATCCCAAATGAAATTTTACACTACTTTTCTCAGTAAACACTAAAAACCAACAGAAAAGGTCTGATGAAAAAATCATACGTAATCAAAAGCTTGCTTGCATTTTGAATGAAATAGTGGACATAATCCAATGTGTCACTGAAGTTTATATTTTCTGGCTCATATTGATAAATAGAATATTATTGTCCCATCACCTGTGAGTAGTGCAGAGCGGCTGCAGTGTAGTCTCTGGTCTTGAAGCTAGAGTTGCCTCTCTCCCTGCATTTGGCTGCTAGCTCTGTGTCCTTCTGTACAGAGTATCCTGCAGAGATTGACTGCACGAAGTCCAGATCATCTTGGCTTTAAAACAGAAATGGAGACAATTACAGACAACAGAGAAACTTTTTTTCTCTATGATCAGCGACTAAAAGAGTGGCTCTGTGCTCAAAATGATCCCCAGTAGCAGGGAAGTTGGGATTTATTTTTATAGCCCTTTAAAAGTTCCATGCAAACCTCGATTCACTTTAGCCAGGTGAATATATTCTTTGCAAAAGTGAGACATGAGAAGAAAAATAGGTTCAGGTGGTCCAATCAGAAACTAGACAATTTCCCCTATGCAAGTTTTAAATAGTTCATCGCCCAAAGACCTTTTCTTACATAATAAACTGTGACTGATCAGATGGAGGGCTGATACCCACATGCACTGAACTACAGAAGTAAGATAGCTACTCACGTTGTCAGAGCCAGGGTACATTTAAAAACATCATCTATTTCAAGCAGGGATGTAAAATGATCCTTTAGCTCGGGGTCGAGTCCGGTCCATTTCTGGGCAACATGATCTTGCCACTGGACGCACGGAAGGTCCATCATGAACTAAAACTGAACCACATGGACACCGCAGGGGAGTTTGGGGTTTGTTTTGAGTCCGTTTCACGCCCGCTCGCATCAGTCAGAGAGACAACCACTGTCAAGCTAGAGTGGATAAAAACGCAGTTTCCGATTGCAACCTTCAAATAAAACCCACACCGTCTAAACCCATTGCTGTCAAAGGAAAATCCAGTAGGACTGTAGGCTAATAAAACCCGTTGGATTATCTCTATAATGCATTGTCATGAAGCTTGAAACAAGACTGTTTTTTCTCAGGTCGTGAAAAAGCTAAATGTTTGGCGATGCTCTACTTCATTGCGATTATTACTCACATTGCTGTGAATGAGTATCCTAATTTTTAATCCAGAATAGTTTGTTCAAGCCCCATTTATTTTACGTTTTTAGCCTTAGTTACTTTTCACATTTTACGTTATCAATCCGGTGTCTTTACATTTCTAGTTGCAATAAAACGTAAATCTAGAGGTTTATTTTGAAGGCATAAATGTTCCATATCCGGTGTGGTCAGCGTGGCGTCGACGCACTGACGTAGCTCTTTGCAGTACCGGAAGTATCGTTCGCGTCGCTTCTCTCTCGCGATAAGTCATGACGTTACCTTTAACTCGGCTACGGCTGACGAGAGCTGCAGTTTGCTGGTTTTGAGAGCCACAATACATCCGCGGAACCACTTTACCCAAGAGACATGAGTGTAAAACTCACGAAGGGGGCAGTTGAAGTAGGCATAAACATTAATATAGCTGAAATACTTTTTTTTTTCTGTCTTGAGGCTGGTGTTTAGCAGTATAACGTCAGCGCGACTAGCTGCAGCTACTAGCCCTGTGAGCTAATGTGATTTAGTGTCACAGCTGCAGCTACAGTACCATTAAAAGATCAAAGAATAAATAATAGTACGTTTGTGTGTTTATTTGGTCAAATAAATGCAGGCTTGCTTCATGTCTTCAAACTCTGGTGCGGAGAATGCATTAGTTAAGTGGTTTGGCCAATTCTTCCTAAATATTTTGGGTCCAGAAAGTTGATGTAAACAACAGGAAAGTCTGATAAAGTCCTAGCTCTGTTTATGCGGTTATACTTTTCTGCTAGGGGCGTTACAAAATAATTGTCACTTCGTTAATCTCCAATTAGTGTATGACTGTGACTTTGCATTGACAGCATGGTAATGTGATGGGACAGGATGGGGTCAGGCAGCAGATACTCACAAGTCCATGTGTGTTTCTGTCTAGGCCCTGTTCAACGGCTCAGAGGTGCACAATCCCGTGCTGCAGGTGCTGGTGAGTGAATTTAAGTCCACTTGACCAACCTATTCAGCTATATTGTATTACAAACGCCACCATAGAAGTGTGTGATATGGACACAATATTCTATCACAGTATGTGTAACTTAATATAAGGATATTGATGTATATTGGGATGTAGTAAATTTTGATTGATAAACCAGTTATGGATAAAATAAGTTGTTAGGAGTCCCCCTTAAATCGTCATGTTTTAAGGCATCAAAAAAAATCTGTGTAGAATAAAATGTTCCGTCTCATATGTGTTTTTCACATTCTTGCCCCCTCCATTAAAAAAATCAAGAATCTATGAATATGGAAATATGTTGGATACAAGATGTCTCCTACTTTAGTCTGTTTAGTCTCAGTGTATGTGCATCGTGGAGGGTTCAAGTTTCCACGTCACACTCGTGTCAAACTCATGATTTAGGATGAGCACAGAGAACCTTTTGTCCATGAGCAGATGAATGTGAAAACCAACTCTGTGTTGTTTTGCTTCTAAAATCTTCCTTCCCTCTGTGCTTGTCAGAACCTCCGTCAGATCATTAACAGCTCTGGCCCACCCAGGTTCAGGCTCATGATGAGTGATGGTCAGCACACTTTGTCTAGTGAGTATCTTGCAGCAACCAGAGAACTTTCAGATTGTGGGTGCGGTTAGCTGAGGTACACATGGTCTCTTGTCTTTTGGCAGCAGGATTACAGACACACATGTTAAATTCAACAAGAGTAATATAAGGGATTATAAAGTATTAAAGTTCTAAAGGAAATTTGCAACTCAGAAGATAATCAAGTGATAAATAAATGTGTTGAATCATGTTTTTCTGAGATGTACTTGAATATATTTGGGTATGTATTTGTTTGTGTGTGTGTGTAGGCTTCCTGCTGGCCACACAGTTAAACAGCCTGCCAGAAGACAACCTGCTGGTACCTTACTGTGTGTGTAAGTTGAAGAAGACCACCACCAACACATTGTCAGATGGCAGGTATGTGTTGTCCTTTTTCTTTCCTTTCTTCATTCCTTCCTCTCACTCCCTTTTTTTAAAATTTGTCTGCTATATATAATCTCATTTGGCATTATTAGGGGCCGAGTAGCTCACAGCTGCCGGTCTCTCTTGTATTTGCCAATGTTATTCTTTTTCTTCCTAAAAAGGAAGGAATCCTATGCCAAACTTCCCCTCATTGGCATTGTGGAGTAATAGTCCTGATGGTGGCATTATATATAACACTTTGAAAAATCATATCAAATCAAGTCAGTCATGCTATCACTTTGCAACTTTCACCAAAATGGTTTCTCACTTGGCAGGTAGCTCAACAAGATCATTACTTGCCTTTGGTGTCTAAGGTTGTGAGTTTCAAAACCTGAGTGATGCAGAATAAACATCTTACACCTACCCAGGCATAGTTCTCAATTGTCTTCCTCCTAGTTTTCTTTGGCTTCTTCTTCCCCTTAAAATGCCTGGTCCAAACTCACTGCAGCAGCTATAATTTTTACCATGTGTTCCAGGCATGTGGTGGTTGTGGTGGATATGGAGATATTGCAATCAGCCGAGGAAACTGGAGGGAAGATTGGAAATCCTACTCCATATAATACAGATGGTATGGTTATTTTAAAATGAGCCTGCATTGAGTTAGAAACAGCAATAAACAGCATCTGCAGGTCCCTTATGGTGTTTGTTGAACTTGCAGGTAACACGTCATCTCCACAGAAGTCGGCCTCAAGTACCTCTGTCCCAGCATCCCCTCCATCTGCTGCAGTGCCTGGACCTTCCTATAAGAACAACAACAGCAGTGAGTGTCATGTTAAAGATTTTGTACTGTATAAATAATTATCTTGTCCTCTCAGTCATTAGACATAAATGCTGCCACAATTTTGACAACAATTAGAGCCATGAAATTGATAAATGTACTGTTTTATTGAGTCTCCTTTGGCTGCTTTGTGCTAGAAGTTACTGGGTTAGCCCACTGCTCAGCGGTTTGAGCTCTGCTGCAGTAGCACAGTATACACCCACTGAGCCAAAGAACGAGTGAGCCACTGCTCAGCGACAGACTCTCGTTCAGTGAGAGTCATAGCATAGCCTACCCCCTGGTAGGCTATGCTTGTGCTATTTTACTCGTCATGAAAGATGCTCCAGTTTCACGTGCTGATTCGCTAGTCATCTCAGGCGTAAAAACAGGGTCAAAATTTGTGCTTGCAACTCGTAGCTTGTAACTTCTGTGTCGCATACACAGATAGGAAATTTGGGTTTCCTTCTCTCAGACTTTGTGAAACCTCGCTGTTGAAAATATTCCTGCATTTTAATTATTCATACACAAAATATTTCTACAGCTACAAAAACGTTTTACACGTGCAAATTATATCTGTGTGCACAAAAAATTTTCACACATGCACAAAAATATTTTTACAGTTGCAGAACACACATTCACAAAGCTTTTTTTTTCTTTTTTACCAATTTAAAATCATTTCCCAAACTCAAAATATTTATGACCCTTATTTGATTCCACATGGAAGCAACATCAGCACACGAACTGTATTTCAGGTGCCTCATTACATGTGTTTCCATGACTGAGCAGCTGCACTCAAGCCTCACATTACCATGTGCAATGCCAAGTGTCTGCTTGAAGCAGTGGAAACGTGTTCTTTGGACTGATGAATCATGCTTCGCTATCTGGCAGTCTGATGGACGAATCTGGGTTTGGCGGATGTCAGGGGAACGCTACTTACCGGAATGCATAGGGCCTGTTGTAAAGTTTGGTGGAGGAGGGATAATGGTCTGGGCCTGTTTTTCAGGGCTGGGCCCTTTAGTTCCAGTGAAGGATTTTCAAAAAGCTACAGGATAGAAAGTCATTTTCGCCAAATGGGCTCTTTCAACTTTGTGGCAACAGTTTGGAAAGTCCCTTTGCTGTTCCAACATGACTGTGCCCCTGTGAGCAAAGTGAGATCTTTAAAGACATGGTTAGACGAGTTTGGTGTTGAGGGACTCAATTGTCCTTTACAGAGTCCTGACCTCAACCCCACTGAACACCTTTGGGAGGAATTAGAACACCGATTGCGAGCCAGGACTTCTTGTCCAACATCAGTGCCTGAGCTTACAAATGCTCTTTTCAAATTCCCATAAAACACACCCCAAAATCTTGTGGAAATCATTCCCAAAAGAGTGGTGACTGTTATAGCCCCAAAGTAGGGTCTAACTCCATATGAATGCCCCTGGTTTTAGAATGGGATGTCCAACAAACTCATATAGATGTTATGGTCAGGTGTCCACTGACTTTTGGCCATATAGTGTATGTGGACGCTTTCCCAAGCCAGTGCGTGCAAGGTAACGATGTCTGAATAAATCATTAATAAACATAAGAAAACAATGCACGGAGAGGCCTTCAAGCTCTCTGTTCATGGATATTACATGTCATATAGATTAATACCATTTATTTGCTGAGCAGATTACAGTCATTAAATACCTCACTAATATAAACAAGTTTTAATTTCTTCATTTAGCAAAGTTGGATGTACTGAGCATTAGAGGTTTGCTCAACCTCAATATGGTTTTGTCAATTAGAAGTCACAGAATTTATTTGTTATTCTGCAGTCATGCAGAAGTGGAGAGAAATGTAGTACTTACGGAGGACCAAACCATATTTATGAATAATAATATGAAGTCAGGGAAGTGATTAGGGATCATTTTCAAGTAATAACTGATTCAACATCATTTTGGACTTGAAAGAATTTGCTTCACAGTTATGTGATGAATCATTGTTTTTTAACTTTAAGCAACCATCTGCTTCTCAGAGTTCATTCTTTAGTCTCAGATCTCAACATAATAACAACCTAATGTTTTGTTGATTATTTACACCATTATTACAAGGTGTAATACACTGTGGTAAGAATTGAACGGTAGTTTCAGAATAACAGAACATTTTGAGAGTTGGTTGGATTGGTGTTAGTTTTGCCCCAGTTTTTATTGAAAAAATTT
The DNA here is from genome assembly GCA_031216445.1 of Lateolabrax maculatus. NCBI lineage: Eukaryota > Metazoa > Chordata > Actinopteri > Acropomatiformes > Lateolabracidae > Lateolabrax > Lateolabrax maculatus. The sequence goes on along the minus strand of CM062197.1, from coordinate 11,282,529 downwards.
AAATAATTTGATAAAGCCTCATCTCACCAACAGAGGGAGCCATGTACCCTTTGAAGGGTGCTGATGAATGATTTGCAGTCCTCACTGTTTTTTCTTCTCAATACTGTTGCTCTGCAGCCATCACTTGGGACCAACAGAGTCTTTGTTGGTCGGTTTTCAGTCTTATTTCTCTGACCACTCTTTAACCAGCACACAATGGACTGAAAAGTAAATCCTTGTTCCCATTCTTTTGATATTTATACCACTTCAGTTTTCAAAAGCTGTAGACTGACCATGGGTTAAGAACTAGACAAAATGCGATCATGAGGCACAAGGTGGGTTTCAACTAGTTGAAGGTAGCCACAGGAAGTGCCAAATTAATGGAAGACTGCAGTTCCTTCAGTTTAAGTGGCCTATTTTCATATCACATTGTGCACTACACTTATCACATTTACTGCTCAGCTATCAGAGCAGAAAATTGTATTGCCCACTGGCCACTGTGTCTGGTGGAAGTCCATAACTCTCATCTTTCACTGTTTTACCACCAACCAGATTTTTATAACAGAATAGAACCCCCAAATGATGGTTGGTTTTCTGCCAAAATGGCTGGTGCCATGTATCATGCCTAAAGTAGCCTGTGATTTATTGCATCTTATTTTATTAGCTTAGCCATTGTTTCACTCAGTTGTTTTATACCACTAACTGCTCTCAGCATCGACATTGATTTTGTTATGTGGTAGAAACATACCCAATAGTCTTCCTCAGTGGAGGATGTAGGCATGTGGGTGGATAATGAGTGCTTGGTATATGTTGTGTGTTTGTGCGTGTGTAGGTGTGTGTCTGTATGTGTGAGTTGTGACTGAGGGAGCGTGTGTGGGCCGATGGCTCCTCCAGTTCATGGCTTCATGAATATTGTGTTGTGGACTGAATCCCCTTGTAGCGATGCACAGACGGAGGGAGAGAGAAAAAGTCAACTAATTTGACACAGCAAAGATGAGGCTCTGCATTAAGTAGTTCATCAGACTCTTTCCTCATTGTATCCTTTGAATCATGTTACCTCAGAGATCCCGCCAGATACAGAAAACCTGCTGCTCTATTTAATTGTCCTCTTGATGAAATGGTCCTGCATTCCTCTTTAGAGCCAAAAACAAGCCTTTTTTTTAATAAAGTCTCAAAGTATTTTCTCGTACTGAATGTGGCCAAGTGTTTGATTACTTTTCAATACTCTCGTAAATTGAGTTTTCAGTAAGTTGATGAATTTGTGTGCATTCACACGATTGCTAAATGCCACAAATGAAGTGTTTCCAATGAGCTGTGGGCAATGTAATGACTATGGAGGCTGCTTTTTTATTAGAGGGTTTCAAGCTTCTGTGAAGACATCACAGTCCTTGAGAAACACACTGAATTCCTTGGTGCTTCCATTTGGGTAATGTAGCTCCTTGCTTCCTTCACTTGCCTTTCTTCCTTGTGTCTTAGCTCCTCCCAGCTGGGATTTGAATGCTAGGTAGAGACGCAAAGACGGGCGAATTGTATTTACGGGACATCCTTGTTCACTCCAACAACATTTTCACGAGACGGCTACTACTCATGATGCACAGTATCTCAGCTGTCCCATAATCTGTAGAAATAACTACATGGGAGTTTTAAACAGCTCCAATAGCAATTATAGATCAATTGCTGCGTCAGAGCAACACCAATAGACAAATAAATGGTTTATTACTGAAAGAATAGAACAGACAAGAGGGAGCAATAAAACTAAATCAATAATTGGTCTGTGAAAGGCTGCAGGTACATAAGTTTGCCCTGTTCAGGCTCAGGCTGGATATTACAGGATTAATAATAACCATAACTATGCAGTTGTTTATTTTTCCTGAATAAGCCAAGATACACTTAGAGCAGAAAAGAAAAGTATTTGACTGATGAAGCAAATGCATTTTTTTGTGATTCATTCGTGATTCAGATTAAAAACACATCTAATAATTTATTTTTTGTTGCCGTTGGTGCTGGTGTTATTTGTTTCTACTGGTTGTTTGCTCAATCTACAGTATTGCAATTATGCAATAATATTAAATACTGCTGCTTCTACACCAATCGGTCACATCGGTCTGCTCCTTTACTTTCCAATCAGATCAGCTGAACAATCACTAATCCGATTCCAATTGAAATGGTGTTGCTGTCTTGTAAAAAGTGTCCACATATGATACACATGTGGTTCCTCTCTGCTCTGTCCCCGCTCCTCATCTTTGATGATACAGAAGAGAAGTCATGAGCTGAATGGAAAGCACCCCCTATCAGCTCCAGGCATTCTGTTCTGTTGTGAACCCTGACCTCTCACATCCTCTCACATCCTTGGAGTGGGAGAACATTTTTTCAAAGTTTCAAGAAATAATTTCACATGTTTCAAGCATTAATATTAGTTGATCTTGTAGGCTCAGTCAGTCACAATTGACATTGTATTCTCTTGATTAAAAAAAAAATCAACATTTGTGTTACAATATTAATATTCTGAAATACTATTTTTAAACATTCAGCAGTAGCCGTAGAGTCAAAGGTCATGACATAGTAGTCAGGGACAGTTCTGTGTTTCTATTTAAATATTCATCAGCAGCTATCCTTGAAATAGACTACGTTCAAACTGCTTCGCAGATGATATTTAAATTCCAAAAAGAGATCTGCACTCGCTGAAGTGCAGTTAAAAAAAATATTCATTATTCATCACTAACCATTCTCTTCAGCTTTCCTTTGTCCTCTCTCTCTCTCTCCCTCTCTCTCTCCTCTCTCTCTCTCTCTCTCTCTCTCTCTCTCTCTCTCTCTCTCTCTCTCTGTGTGTATGAATATTGATGTTAATTACCCCTCGCCTGAAAATAGCTGTTCAATCTGTGATTTCCCCAAGGAATCCCCCCCCCCCCCCCCCCCCCCGCAGAGGAGGGTATCATAGAGGTGAGTGTCTGTTGTACTTTAAGTCAGGGGAGTGGTCTCTGTGGACATCTTTTCATCCCTGATAGTTCTTCCCTCAAATTCTTTTGCTTGATATGGCAGATCATTCATGCCAAAATCAGCCATTGCATAACATATAGTTTGACAACAACTAACTATCTAGTGTGACGCCCCTCTCACTGTCTTGGTGGATGTCCTGCCCAACTTCAGCAGATGATTGACAGTAGAGGGCCGTCAGCTGATTAAGCTCAGCTGGGCCCTTAGACTATATAAACTGGCCCATGTGTTCACTCTGTCTCTCCCTTCCTACACAGCTGACAGCCAGTCAGCATCACTGCACTTTTGGTTTGCACCTTCAACACCTCAAGAGCACATCAACCACACATACGTGCACATTTTGAATTGCGGACCTTGCTGATGGACACCCTCCATTGTTCATTTGTGTTAACCTTGGTTTACTTAATTACTCTTTAGTTAGTTAGTTGTTTTAAGTAAGTTTCTTGAGTGGCCTCACTCTTTCTCACATTCCCTGAGCCAGTCTGTGACACAGGCCTGAATCACTGCTGATGGGGCTGATGCTACTTTTTGTGGGGGAGGTGAGATAACACCTTGTGATTCTGTGGGCTGGTCCGAACTGTTCCAAGTTTTCTCTGGCATTTAAACATAGAAGCTGAACAGTTGTTTTAGAAACAAAAGGAACTTAATTCTTAACTTTTTTGGTAGTTGTGTGTTATTTGTATGTGACATTTTATGTGAGGTCTGAGTTGAATAAGTGCACAACTAATCTGGATAGAAATAATGTTTAGTATAGTAATTCAATTCAACATAGGACAGCATACTGTGTTATTAAAAAAATCTCTTCATGTTCACGCTTCAGGTCATCTAATAAAATTCAACCTTTAGTGGCCTAAGTACATATATATAATTTTCTGTGAAGTGTTACACAATATGACAATATATTATAATTTAGTATGAGAAACATCTGTGACAACCTATAACCTTAGGCTCCCTCAGTCATCTATGCTTTGATATACTGTACTGTCTATTGAAACTTATCATGTTATGTTATCATAAGCACAATGCCTACAAAATGTTGTCTTTCACTCAAATATAAAAAAAAATAAAATGGTCATGATGTATGAATGTGTTTGAGACTACTTTTTACAGATTTTGTCTGCTGTCTTGGCCACAAGACTGATATTCTGATAACAAATCCTAATTATTTTTTCTTATGACTGAAAGGCATAAGTACAGTAATTATGAAATTAATAATTGATTGGCAGCAACGAAGAAAAACTCAGTTTCATTCATTGGCACAAACTGATGTTAACAGGGAATTTAGTAACTCAACGGAGATATCTGTGGGGAGAATTTAACTTTCTCTGGCATTTTATCATTTTGGCAGCTGCTCACATGATCAAATAACAGTACTACCAGTAGTTAGTGTATACTAGTTTATAACTGCGGAAATATTTTTTCTGGGTGTTTAAATTTCTTCTGCCTAATGGCAAACTGGTAGGTTCTATACCAGTTATGTATCAGTATCAGCAATATTACATCAACTGCTGTTATTTATAACTTTGGCATGTACTTTGAGGTAATGCAATCCACAATGTGTGGAACTTCTAGACAGTCAATAGGGAGAAATTTGAAAAGTACATTTTTGGCCATAATTGTGTATAAATGAACATAATTCACCCAGACATTAATTTAAAGTGGGACTCTTTACACACTAAAGTGTGTTCACAGGTCTTGAAAAGCCCTATTGCATATGTGAAAAAAGTTGGATAAAGCCTTTTGTGGCATCGGTTGGGCCTGAAGACTACGACTGTAGTCCGCTCTTTATCTCAGCTTCAGGCTATATTAGCCTCTACTAGAATAACAAACCTGAATCTATGACCAAACTGTCACCAGCTGAGTTACATTGTGGGTAAAGCAGTTTTTGTAGCCAGGTTTTGACAAGGAAGAAGAAGGGAATAAAAAAACAATATTTCTGGTTCCGCTGTGTTTTTTTTTACTGCCCATCGTGAGTCCAACAATGTTATAGGAGAGATAGCAAAGAGCAGCAAATCCTGTTGGGTATTTTTCCTCCATCAATGACTTGAGTGATAAATCAGTTACCAAAATCGTTGTAATTTTTTCTGTTGACTAATCGATTCATTTATTAATCTTTCAGCGTTATTAAATTGCCATATTGTTAATTCGGGAGTACTCCAGTAATTATCTCACTTTGTTTCCCAGAAGCCGTTTATCCTCCCCGAGGCAGGGGAACAGGCTTTGTGGGAAAGTCACCTATGAAGACTTCACCTATGAAGTTTTCACCCATGAATGCTTCACCCACGAAGGCTTCACCCACAAAGTTTTCACCCATGAAGGCTTCACCCATGAAGGCTTCACCCATGAAGTTTTCACCCATGAAGGCTACCAGCACTTCTCCTGGTTCTTCAACAAATTTGATGCCTATTGCTAACCTCAACCCCTACCAAAGCAAGTAAGTATAAGTGTGTGTTTTTTCTTTTTTCTTTTTTTTTTTGCATGTGCCTGCTTTCATACATATATTGTATCCGTCAGATAAATGAAACACACCTTAGATTCTGTAGTTGATAGTTCTGAAGCACTGAACCTGACCTGCATGTATTTCTTTCCAAATTCAAGGCAAAGTCTATACTGTATAGATTTATGCTTTCACTTTGTTCCCCCCTTCTGCTCATTCATCAGCTAAACTATTTCCTTGCATGCTGTGACTCTATTTCCCTGTTTCCTGCCATATAATAATAGCACTTTGGTGCATGTTTGGAAATTTGTGTCTGTGTTTATGCATGCACGTGTGAGTGTTTTTTTTTGTTTCAGTTCATGTAGCTTTGTGGATGTATTAGTCATTCCCATCTGCATGGAAATTAAATTAAATGACCGATCTTGCCTCAGAAACTGACACTTTAACGGCAGGTACTGCTGGGTCTTTATGGTCTGCTGCTGAGGTTTTGATTCTGTTATTTGGCCTGGTGGGGATTTGGCCAACCTCGTTTTTTCCCCTTCCTTTCCTCTCAGAATTTCTTTACCTCCTCCAGGGTTCCATTTTACCTCTGTTTTTTCCCCTCTCGCTTCTTATAGTTTCATTTGGCTTAAGTGTCTGTCTCTGACCTTAAAATTGGCCACAAAAAGACAAGAGAACAGTATAGCAAGATGTAGTATACCAGATTAGAGTAAGGGTACCCTGTCAACTCTCTCTCCATGTTTGGGCTCTGATAACGTAGCCCTGTTTGAAATTGCAAGCTGTAAAGATAACTGTGCCTCTAGGTGTTGTAATAAACTGATGACTGTTCTAACTTTGAAGTTGGGGAGTACCTACAGAGAGTAAAACAGATGACTTCAGCAGCTGTTCTTCTATGTATGTTTCCGTGAAATGAAAAAAGTGTGGATGTGTGCCCGTTCGTCTGTGTGAGACACAAAGTGTTACATACAGTAGATTATATGGGGATGCTATATACATGCACATGGTATTTAATGGCCGTTTGCATGGCTTTTTCATCCCATTCTCCTGGTGTTAAGTAATAGCATCTAGAGCAGACTATAATTGGCTTTTGGCTGCCATAAACCTTGGTGTAGCAGTCTTATCCATATTGAGCAGGGAATGGGGTTCACTCTGGGCCAGCAGCTGCTCTCATGATAGGGGATTTAATTGCAGGCAAAGTTATGGTATGAATATCCTCCACTGCACAATTATCAACGCAGTCAAAAAGCTCACTGCTGCATAAACTGCCGAGCTTGGCTGGCTGTTGTTAAAAACAGAACAAGAAGCACATTTTAAATGCATCCAGGAGTTGGCAGATGTACAACACCTAGTTCACTCTTTGAATAGGAAGTTGCTGGAATGCTTTTTTTTTCCTTTTCTTTCATGGAACTTTAAAAAGACTGTTAAGACACTCATCAATTTTCTTGGGATTTGTTCTTTTGCACAGTTGTGTTTCACATTGGTGACTGATGTGAGCTGGGTTGGGATGCTCATTAACAAGAAAGGAAGCTTAAAGTGTCTCTGCAGCATTTGCTGTTTGTTCTGACCTTTAGACTGCAACTCCTTTAGTTAAGTTTCAAATAGCTGTTGGTCAAAGAGAACTTTTTTGTATTTTTTTTTTTAACAAAGGATTAATATTAAGTATCTGTATCACATAAAATAAATGTGTTGATAGAAATGGAAGCAAACATGATGGAAAGCATTCATGTATTTTTTTCAAGTCAAACATTTGCAAAGCTTTGATTTTGGTCAGTGTGCTATTGATCATGTTTTAATTTAGGTATTTTTAAGTTTCAAGTATTGGAATTTTTTTCCCCCCAAAATCACTCACAGCATATTGTCTAATTAAGTTAGTTTTGTTGTCATATACTTTGTAATTGCTCATTCAAGCATATTAAAAGCGTCACCCCTTTTTATATCTGTAGGTGGACTATCAGAGCCAGAGTCACCAACAAGTCCAGTATCCGCACCTGGAGTAACTCTAAAGGAGAGGGAAAGCTCTTCTCCTTTGAGATAGTGGATGAGAGTGTGAGTAGAATATCTGTTTCTTATGCACATGCATGTAAACACATGTCACACATGGCTGTCTTTCATTTCATCCATGAAACAAAATGTTGTTTAACGGAAATGTGCTGGTCAACAGGGAGAAATCAAGATCACAGCCTTCAACAAGGAAGCGGACAGGTTTTTCTCTCTAGTGGAGCAAGGCAAGGTGAGCAGATCCCACTCACCCATATCTATCCTCACTTGAAGTGATAAGAGCTTCTTGGAAAAGTTAACTTAAAAATGTTAACTTTGTACATATTACACTTCACCAATAGCTTAGAATGCTTCAAAGAGCTTCCAAACATGTTCGTCATTTAATTTTGAAGAAGTTGACTGAATATCCACTTGACAACAGTAAGACAATATCTAAAGGCTATAAAAGATTCACAAACTACTTGTAAGCCTCAGTCTCAGGTATCCATTTCGTATGCACATAACGCCTCAAACAAATGTATCATTGGTAAAATAGTGCCTGATAAACCTTTCTGCAAAATCCTTTCATGCCTGCAGGACTTGTGGCCAATGAATGAGCTGGAGGCAAGTATTAGAGGATTCTGTAGAAGGAATTTCTTAAGTCATATTTTACTGATATATATATGTTTGAGACATATTGAGCATTTGGGTGGATATATGAGGCAGAGAGTATGCTGCTGAGAACAGTGTGGGAACTTGTCAAATCTGATGTGTTGATGTTGCTTTGCCGTTGTTGAGGTGTCTGGTTATCTTGTTTGATTCAGAAATGACTGTCTTGCAGGCTGTGTTCTCCATGGAGAATGCCTGTATAAAGTTTCTCTTCTGGCATAAGTAATTTACGCAGATTATTAAATGATAGGGTAGGATTATTTTAAGTCTACCTTCATATAACACTTGCATGCCATATGTATGTTGGGAGAGTCATGGATCATTGTAATCACTCCTCTCCATACTGATAGTGAAGCAATCCATTCATAGCAACTACATTGGAGGAAATGGGGAGAAAAGCAGTCATTGATGCTGGCTAACATTTGGCCAAAACGAATGTAAGGCTTCTGCAGTCTGAGTTATCCTAATTAAGTCGGTATCTTCGTCCTGGTATTCGTATGGTTTATTGCCAGTGTTGTGTCCTGGCAGTGTAACTGTGCCCTAGTTCAAGACCTGGGGTCAGCAAGCATCTGCTTTACCATCCTTTAGTCAGAAATGTATTGCCTACCAGCTCCAGCTCGTGTTACATAACTGGCACTGACCTCTGACCTTACTAGAGGGCTGCAAATCAAACAAGTTTATACAAGAATGAAAGTATATACAGTAAGATCCTTAAAACAATCATAATATTAAGTTATTATTATTATTATTATTGTTATTATTATTATTATTATTATTATTCATAATTCTTTATTAAAACTTATGAGGACACAGATCAAATGCGACCATGAATCTTTTGAGTCCATTTTTTCCACATTCAAAGTCATATGAGTATATAACGCATTCAAGTGGTTAAACTAATAAAAAGGGAGACACAGACCCGATTGGCACCGATTTTACAGCTGATTGCGATCAACAAGTTAACTTAATTTAAAAGTTGTAGAAAACTGCGTTTTACCTAATGTAACATTTGTAGCCTTCTCCCTCCCCTGTGACTGTCCGTGATGCATATAATCCATCCTCCGTGCCAAGAAAGTTGGTAAAACAGCCTTCATATAGGTTTTCTGTTACTCTTCTTTTGCGGATTGAAACTGTAAGGCTACTCATTATTTAATCTCAAAAGTCACTTGCTGTCACAGTGACAGATGATAAACGTGATATTAGGCTGTAACCTATATTTATTATAGAGCATATTTGCTTTCTCATCCTGATGTTACAATGCTGCAAGTTACAACACACACACACACACACACACACAGACGCACACATATACACACACACAGCACTTCCATCATGATCAGAGCTGTCCGATCACAGCTGGATTTTGGATCCACTCGGGTATAACACATAATGTCAAACAGATCTGGGAGCCGCGGCAGTAGAATGGGACCCGGACCTTATTGACCGTATAAAATGTGTATCTGAACCCATGATGACAGACAGCAAGAGATATCAACATTTACTTTCCTAGAAAGAGAGATTAGCACCAGTTTCAGGGACCACCTGAAAGGATAATCAACATACTATTGTTTGTGCTAGAGGAAACCTTTGTCTTATCAGTGTGTTGTTTGTGCAAAAATGGGTGGTCCTCGGTGTGTACACCCACAACATGCCCTTTGCATGTTCCTGTATACCAGTGCAATTACAGACAGGTAGAGCATATGTTAAAGCTCTTGCTCAACTCAGACTGGCCCACAGAGCTTAATAACTCAATTAACCCCGGCCATCATTTCGCTAGTCACACCGGCTCAGGTATCAGCCACTGGCAGTGACTCTCAACACAGCCCCAGATCCAATTTGTGCCCTCTGCCCTCCAAAGATAAATAAAGGAATGAATCCGTCTTCACTTCGTGATCTGAGTATTGACAGAACAGTGAGTGGGTGTGACTGGCTCTGAGCGGCCAGAATGCTTATCACATTAGTTTCATGCTCCTATCTCTGTGTGGGGTAAATCAGAGAGAGAGGGAGGAAGGAAAGGAAAGAGAGAAAGCATATGTCATAGAGACAAATTCAGACGCAGAGAGAGAGGGGATATTGTAGAGTTGGGAGAGCAAATGAAGAAGTGTGCTTCGCATATTGAGTTTAAATTGTGCGGTTTAGCAGACTCGCTCTCAGCTGCTTCTTATTTTCTGGTGAATTAGAGAAGTGATGGGGCTGATATGATGCCACATCTTAGTTGGACCTGAAGGTTTTTCCATTCTTATTAAGAGGTTTTGGTGGAACAGAATCTGTATTGTAAAAATCATTTTCCTTGCAGGATCAATAAAGTGGTTGCCCAATTGATCAGTCATAGTTGCTTCAAATTCACAGGTCTAATTAGGGCTAATTTTATAATGTCAGCACATCTTGCTCACCCATTCTCTGTAGGTGTACTACATCACCAAGGCTACACTGAAGGTGGCCAACAAGCAGTACACCACACTGAAGAATGACTACGAGATGACCCTCCATGCTCATTCATCCATTGTGCCATGTGATGACAGTCAGGGCATCCCCTCATTACACTGTGACTTTGTGACCATCGCAGAGCTGGAGAACAGAGACAAGGACGACATCATTGGTAAGAAAAGAAAGTTCATAATGCATCCTTATTTGTAAATTTTTACCCTTTCACCGATAAAACAAGAACTTAACAGTGAGTGAGCAGGAAGAGCATTAGTGCCAAGGACAGTTGAGAAAAAGGCGAAGGCAGGAGACATGGCTGCTCTGGTTTTTCAGCCTCACAAAGCTGGTTTACCTATAACAAGCTCAATTTTTTGCAATCAAGAATGTGTCAAACTAATCAGCAATCTGTGGTGAGGTCTCAGATAATGACATGACTCATTCCCTCTCCAAACTTTGTGAACAACCACTGAAACAAGGTGAAAAGGATAGAAAATGAAGTGTGATTTAGAAAAATATTACATATACATACTTCTTGTTAAAAAAAAATTCAAATATAGATTTTTGTGGATAGATAAGGAGAGATTTTACTAATGCTGCCCCCAACCAAAGATTTTCATGTTTATGTTTATAATATTAATTTAATTATTTTTGGGTTCCAGGGCTGAGAAAGAATGTTATAAGTAACATTGTTAACGCTGTTCTACACTACAGAGAAATACAGAACCGTAATAATGAGACTTTAGGTTTTGACCTAATTTTGACAAGGCGCAGCACCCAAATGGAGTCTGAGTTTTTTTTTTCTGCGACCCAACGACCAATAAAAAAATTGGTAAGACTGTTCTCATCGACTAACGTTTGGTCACTTTCTGGGGGGGGGCAGCCCTAGATTTGACCAGTCAGAGGGACATTAGACGAGAGAATATTATAGTTTATAGTAGGTGATGTTATACTGGAGTGCAACAGAAAAACATACTCCACCGCAATCTGAATAAAGACCCTGAGGGAGGATTTTCCAACAACTACTAAGTTTGTGTGCCGAAATTTGCCAGTAAAATCATAAAATCTATCATAAAAACCTCTCAGTAAATTGGCAGCCATCGTGATAATGATAATATGGTGACCAGAATATTAATTTTGAATGAAGTTGGTCTTGCTAATAAATATTTTATTTTATTCAATTTCAATATCCTATTTAAACTCCAAATTCAGATTAAGGCATTATGATATCAGGTCAAATTAGTGTTTTTCCCCTGTGGAGAGAGTCAGACTATCTGTACATGACTCGTATTAGTTGCTGCCAGTATTCATTTGGGTTATCAGCTGGATTGTCTCTAACTGCTCAGTCATCCCAGATAATTACAGGTTATAGATATAGATGGTAAAAAACTGAGCTAATAGATAGGCATGTGCTAGTTGGGTATGTGCCAGTCAGTCATGTACCAGATGTACTGGAAGAATACATTAAGACAGGGTCAGAGGGAAGGTTAATTTAGGTATATTGTAAAGAGGAAAGATAAAATAGGATAATGCTCATTCCATTGTTTTTATGAAGGTGAGCAGCGTTGGCTGCCCTTTGTGCCTAACAGGAATGTCTTATCTCTGTGACAGGTAAATTGGGACGGTCCAAGTGTAGATTGGGGTTGAAATAAGTCATTCAGCCCTTGACAGGCTGCTCAATAATATTAGTTAGATGATACACAGCTATGACAATGATGTTTCTGTAACTGTGGCATTGATGTCATTTTTAAAGCTGCTTTTGGTGTGTGTGCAGAAGGGTGAGGACATAACATTGCATGTTACAGTTTTTGGCCCAGTCAGTTCTTTTCAACATTTAAACTCACATCAATTGTTTTTGTTATTTATGAAGAAGGCTGGGAGTCATTTAAAAGTTTTAAATACTAGTGTGAATTAGATACCTGAGTTTCAGTACCGATACCCCAACATATGTTTTTCCACCAAACCCTTTGTTTCATTTAACAACAGGCTTAATTGTCAAATGTTAAATTATGTCTAAATGGAAGAAGCCACACAAGAACATAAACTTAATTACGACAGTTTAAAAATTTGGCACATATTTTGATGTAAACCAAGAACCATCTGATCACAGAGTAAATAATACTTAATAATAATAATAATAATAATAATAATACTTGGTGAGCACATTTCAGTCTGTACCAAATAAGTAACACCTTTTGACAATGTGCTATACAGGAGTTAAAAGTAGCTACCATGGATAAGTAATTTGAACCTCTGTGTTTGTTGCATTTTCACCACGACCATCAGCACTGGTGTGTGTGATATCTTGTACTTGTGATCACACAGCCAGATTTGATTTTTGTACTGTGCAATAATGGAGTGCCGTACTGCATAGAGTCAGTAGAGCATATAGCAACTGCTGGATGGCAGCAAAAGCAGGACTATTATTTATTTTGTGTTGGACACGCCATATTAGAGAACAGATTAATGGTTATAAAGAAGTGTAAACAACATGCTGTAACCTACTCAGTGGAAGATTCATGTAGGGTTACATTAGTGTAAACTATGAGCAATGCAAGCCAGCACAGCAACGCTCTACACGGTTTAGAGTTGCACCGAGCAGTTTACCTGGAGGAGTGTGTTTGTGTTGCAGAGGGGCAGTGTTACATGTCCCGTGTGTCATCTGTTGTTTCTCCATTTACTCCCTCTCCATTCCCTCTCTCCCTGCTCCTTTTGTTAAGTAGGGGATTATAACATGGTAATGAGAACTGTCAGCCTGTTCCTGTGGTGATAATGGAGTTCAGAGGTGGATGACATCGTCTCAATCATAATGGAATTAAGAAGGGCTGCGAGAGCACAGACAGAGCAAGGGAGGAACGGGGGTGGGGGAGTTTAGAAAAAAGGTTAGCAGAGGTAGCAGACAGGAGAATGAAGTTCAGAGAATGACTGTTTGCTAAATCTATATTATAATATTGTCGAGTCATTTTATTTAATACATGGACACATGATGCCATAAGATGATCGACAGAAAATGAACCAACACCATTATGATCATTTTTAAGTAAGTGTCCTGTGGAGTTTTTTTTTACCACTAATAGTGCCATGGAGCAATGTTTTTACGAGTGGATCTGTGTTTTATTTGTATCGTGCCAACAATACACACAATGCAATACACATACATGTATCTCCTGCCTGTTTTAGGCTATTCCACTGATCAACAAATGATCACAATAACGTGCAAAGAATCAGTAGCAATGCACCAACAAAGACAAGGAAGAAGAAGACTGTGATCTTAAACATTAATGTAAGCAATGCACAATTTAAAAATTTAGAAAATTGCTTTAACATTTTTTTATTAGTAAGGAAATATATTCATCATATTAGTCAGGTTCCAAGGTGAGTGACAGTGAATGTAAACATTACTCTGTTTGTTTACAAGAAAACTCCCGGGAGGGCACCTTGAGTTATTCATCAAGTAGAAGTGATGAACGTCTGCTGCTTACAGCTTTACCTGCTTTTCTGTTATTTCATATGAATATATGAATATGAATGAAAAAAAGAGGGACTTATAAGTCATCAGTGCTCATCTTCTGATGACCATTTGTCAAATATTTATTTTTTTTACATTTTTATAGGGTGAAAGTTCATTTCATTGAATCAAGATTGTACACACAGTCCATATTACCCTATTGTGAAGAAAAGCTGGTTCACTCAAGACAGAAGTTTCAGGAGACCCAGATGTCTTAAGCAGGAATATTTACTGAAACTTGATCGAGGAGAAATGGGGGAAAACAACATGTGAGACACAGCTTGCTGCTACCCAGATCTGAAGATGGTGTCCTGAAACACAGTATTTAACCCTTCCCAGAACTGTTAAGTTTTGCTACATCCAAATAAGTTTATTTCTAACTCAGCCTGGCATGTGTAAGGATTCTGTTGATATCGGATCTAAACAAGGAACTACGCACACCTTAGTGTACCTAGCATCAGAATAGTTTGAGATGCATTAATCCTGTCTTTTTTACAATATATCTTGATTTAATCTGTATTTCCTTCCTTTGTTTTCAGTAACCTTGTGACAGTCCTATTTGTTGTACAATAAGCGCTTTATAAATTAATTTGATTTGTTTGATTTAGTGTGTAATATTAGTCATGGTAGGCCAGGTTCCTCACCTCACAGTGACTGCTCTTCAGTGCAGTAATCCTGAATGAAGTTTTTAGGCCTTGAGCATGACAGGAAACATGAATGAGGAATGAGTGTGTTTGTTGTGATTTTGAGTGTGGGCCTGGGTGTTAGCCAGTGTGTTATGACATTTATGTAAGTCTGCTATGACTTGGCAACATCAGAGGGGTGTCAACTCTCTGCTGTGTTGCATCTTTACTGCTTATGATGATGTGATACCACCTCATATTATGTAGCTTATATCCAGGAGACATTTATACACTTTACACCATGTAGAGACATTTCAAAAGGCTCTCTTCAGCTAACTTACTATTGCTTCCTTTTTCTTACCTCATTGTAAGCATATTTGTCTACCTGTATTGATGAGCTATCAATAGATAGAGATGTGAAATTACTCTCTCTTTCTTTAGATGTAATTGGAGTATGTAAGAGTGTAGAGGATGTGTCCCGTATCACCACTAAGACGAGCAGAGAAGTCTCCAAGAGGGCCCTCAACCTAATAGACACAACTGGCAAAGTGGTGACAGTCACATTGTGGGGAGAGGAGGTAATAACTATCATCTATCTCTCTCTTCCTCCCCTTTCTCTATCCTTGCTCTCTCTCTCCATCCAGGGATGAATTTGCGGTTTAACATAAAAACATGGAGAGCAGGCTATCATTAATTGTGTGTTTATGAAGGTGCCCATCCGTGTATGTGCCTATGCATCCGTGTCAGTGCGTGCCTGTGTGCACATAACATATCTCTGTGTTTGCTCTTGCATACAGAGCTGTTTGATTAGGTTTTCTGGGCTGTAAAATTTGGATCGGTCAAATCATTCCCGTGACCTTCAGGAGTGTTTTGGACCAGAGTCCCTGATTTGAGACGGAAGGCTAAATAACTCTCGAATGTGCATGAAATGGCACTATTCTTCTCTAAGCTCATTCAATCTGCAAGAGCTAATCCCTCCTCTTTGCCAAAATCCAAAAATGACTTTCAAATTAACTTGTAGGTTGTCCAATTATAAAAGCAAACTATACCACATATTACTTTCTGGTCTCCCCAAGCTGCAGAGACAGAGACTGAACATACAAGAGACAATACACAACTGTTTTTGTTGTCTCTTGTTCTCCATCTTTCTCTCCTCAATTACTGTCTTTGACACAGTTTTTTCTTTCGTCAGGCGGAGAAGTTTGACGGCTCTGGGCAGCCTGTGGTCGCCATCAAAGGAGCTCGCTTGTCTGATTTCGGGGGCAGATCTCTCTCTGCTTTGTTCAGTTCAACAGTCATGGTCAACCCAGACATACCGGAGGCCTTTAGACTGAGGGCATGGTGAGTCACACTGATGTGCACGTGTACACCAAAGCTCACAAACAGAATTGTCATAAGCACCACACACGGTATTAATAAACCATGTAAATCATTCTACAATTAGAGAGATAGTATCTTCTTGTTGATGAATTGCATAATATATGTAAAATAACCTATAACAAATATTAAACAAAGTGCATACTCAAACATTCTCTCTCTCACACACACACACACACACACACACACACACACACTGAGATAACAAACATAAGTGCAAGCCCTGATGAACACATTTCAGGATACATGGTGGCATGTATCTCCTCAGTCCCAGTGGGACTCTAGACAGGATGTAGACAGGATTGGATGGAGGGAATAACAAAAAGCAGAACACGGATATTTCTGGATTCCAGCTCTGAACTGCTACTTTACGTGCACATAAAGATGGGGACACGGTGAGCTGCTTCAAACTGGATTCTTATTAGCAGTTCCTGTGGAGGGATTTTAAATTATGACTCATTCACTCATTAAGGCTGTTCCCAAGTCTGGCCACCGCTGAAATATAAATGCGTTTTTTCTATTTTTTTTTTTCTGTGTGTGTACATATGAATGCTTCAGTGTGCATATGATCGCTTGTGTATTACACTGAAATCTATTTTTAGGCATAAAATTGCGTCAAACAGAGTGCTCATAGCTTCAAAGATGACAAGTAGGCTAGCTACTCCAACACTGTTACTGTTATACCATATGATTTCTGTTTACCTGTGTGTGTGTGTGTGTGTGTGTGTGTCCTTTATATGTAATATTGTGTGTTTTTCCTTTTCCTTCCTTTTCTCTCTGTTGCCATTTTCTACTGACTTGTAAAGTGTACAGAGGCCATTTGTGTGTGTGTGTGTGTGTGTGTGTGTGTGTGTGTGTGTGTGTGTGTGTGAATTGAGGTTAGGTTAGGGTTTGGCATGAACTGGTTATGGTTAAGGGCTAGGGTTAGGCTGTCCAAAATGAATGGAAGTCAATGCAATGTCCTAACAAGGATAGCTGCGCAAACTTGTGTGTGTGTGTGTTAGAGAGGGAGAGAGAGGGGAGGGGCAGGCTCCATTGCTCCAGCTTTAATCTTAGTCTTATTAGTCTCTGGTCAATACACCATCTCATCCTGACATTCAAAGGGCTAAATAACTAAAAAACGGCGCCCCTCCTTCCTTTCATTCCTCCTTCCATTCTTCTCTAATCCCTGGCTTTTCCCCCTGATCTCTGCTGCTGTTTGGTGTCTCTCCAGTTTTACATGCTGACAGCTGTGAACGCATGACAATTTATGTTATTCAAGCAGCAGACACACTGTTTTCTACTCCTTTTTACATCTAGGTCTGTGCTTTACAAAGACAAAGAGTGTCTGTCTGACTCTAGTTCCTGTGGCGATGTGGTGCTTTGTGGGATTGTTTTGACCAGGCTTCCTTGCATAATTGAAGGAATCTGATGAATTTGGATGATGCCTTGATTAGATTTCTCTGCTTGGCTAGAATACAGAGCAGGAGTCACACTGATGCATTAAGATTTTAAAGGGAATATTAAAAAGGTAGATAAAAGAAAAGACAGAGTCGGTAGACAACAGAGTAAGTTTTGTTTTTCTTTTTTCCTCAGTGTCCAGTGTATATGGACAGAAATGTATGTATATATGAAAAGCTGATGGATGTATGAATGCATTCATCCATGATAGACAACCAAATGTCAGATAAAATAGATTGCAAGATGCAGATGCAGTGGCTGTAAATCAGTTAAGGGATTAAGGGGGTAATTTAATCATGGGTAAAGATGGTTTCTTTTAAATGATAGCAGATACGGTGCAGTGTGTAGTATCTCCTTCACAGGGAAGTCTGTTAAAGTAACAAACAAACACACACGTACACCCTCTTTTTGACAAAGTGATATATAAACTCCTAAACACTCCTTTACACGTTTACAGATGAGTAATATTGATGGTGTGTCTTTAATTACCTCAGTATCCAGGGATCGTTTGGTCGCATTCTCCAACACACTCTGTGTTTTTCATTTGAACAAACCCTCATTTCTTTTTTTTTTCTTCTTTGTTTCGATTTCCCTACACACTAAATAATTCATGTAATGCTGTTTTTCACTGTGTTTGTTTCAGTTTGCAAGCATGTTTGCGCATACATTTATTTGAACATATGTGCTGTGTGTTTTGATGTCTACACTGTAGGTATGACCAGGAAGGCTATGCACTCGACAGTCAATCCCTGACAGAGACATGGTCAGTGGGGAATGGAGCAAAAATTAACTGGAAAACCCTCAGCGACGTTAAGAATGAACACATGGGACAAGGAGAGAAGGTGCAGTGCATAAATACATACATACATACATACATACATACATACATACATACATACATACATACATACATACACACACACACACACACACACACACACACGTGTTTGTACAGCTATACTTGTGAAGATATTCATTGACATAATGCATTCCCTAGCCCCTTATCCTAACCTTGACCATCAAAACTAAATGCCTAACCCCAACCCTTACCCTAAACGTAATTCTAACCTGAACCTTAAAACCAAGTCCTAACCCTTAAACAGTCCTTTGAATGTGTCTCAGAAAGTGAAGACCGGCCAAAATGTCCTCACTTTCACGACATTTTGGACATCACTGGGCCTTCATCTAAAAACAAAAGAGGCCGATATTAAACGAACAACAAGAGACCCAAAAGTGACTCTTTAAAGGGTTGGTCCACCCAAATTACAATAAATATCAGAGACGAAAATCTAAAAACCGGGGCAGATGAAACACAAATGTTTTGGTTAATTGAATAAGCTTTTTATCTGTAAAATGTAAGAAAACCGTAGGTGACTTCTGAAGTGTCACCTTTAGAAGTTTATTTTTGGCCAACAAACTGTTTAAAAACCATATATTACATATTCTGTTCAGACTGATATGGAACAAGGGGGTGTTGGAATCTTTTGCTTGGAAACTGTTGCAGTTTTGTGATGAATTTTACGATTCAGCTCCACAATGAAACTAAATCTGCTAAATCAGATTACTTTTTATTCATAGAGTTGAAACTCATACTTTATTTATACACTATGAATGGACCTAGTCTTAAAATAAGTAATAACTTGAAGACTAAGTAAGTGGTGGAAATTGCAGTCAATGAAGACTAAACTAAGGTTTTATGTCTTTATGTCACTGTATGTATTGCATTTTCATCGGCTTTGGGTGTAGATTGATTTAGACATGATCCATGATTCAGTGCAGTCCACAATAAAGGGCCAGAATGAGAAACACAAGTGACAATAATAATTTTACTCAAAATGCTTTTATATGGCTGTGTAAGTTAAGTTTTTACTTTTGAGTTTTACATTAGTTTACTCGCTCACATTTGAGTCACAAAACAGGGGATGTACAGCAGATCAGGGGATGTACAGGAGATCAGGTGGAAATGAAGACACAAGGTGTGCAACTGCAAAAAGTAAATTGTAATTTGTGTTGCAGTTTTAGTTAGATCTCTGAGTCGGTTCTTTATGAAAACTTTGGCAGGAAGCAGATTGATATGTGAGTCAGAAAATCCTTCCCCCACTTGGGCAGCTGGTTACAGTTACAGACTGAAAGAAATCCCTGCAGATGATGTAACATCAGCATAGCTACAGTACGGCAGAATTTGATAGCAGGAAATCTTTCACTGTTGTAAGACAAGAACAGTAAACACTGTTTTGGTGTCAGTCCCTGAGAATCAAAGAGTCAGAGCATCACTGTTTTGCACCAAAGTTTTGCAGTCACACAGGGACAAATCCATCATGTTGACGGACTTTGACATCAAGAGCGTGACTCGCATTTTCTTGACTTCTTTCACTTACCTGCTCTTACTACACTATCATTATGGCTTTTTGCTTCTCTGGCCACACATGCAGAATAAGCCACAGCTGAATTCAACTCAATCACTTGTTTACAGGGGATGGTCAAAACTATTTTGGAAAATGTAGGAAGTCACAAAATAGAAATTGACATAAGGCATTCAAAAAAACAACCACCGCTTATAAGCATTACAGGGTCATAATACATTGAGTTAAATTGTGTTGATTTTTTTGTTTTTGTTAGCCATATAGATATTACACGGCCTCTTATTATATTATTATATATCTTGACAGCTTCTCAGTCTCATTTGAATATAAGCACTTAGACAAACACAAATCCACAGTCAGCCTTATATTCATTGAAAATAGACCAGCTCTAGGGTGTCCCTCTCTATGACTTCATGGATTAGTGTCATGGTTCTTTTGTCTTAGCTGTGGATGGCTGATTGTGAGGCTGACATCCTATCAGTACTGATTGAACTGCTGTACACT
Organism: Lateolabrax maculatus; assembly: GCA_031216445.1. NCBI lineage: Eukaryota > Metazoa > Chordata > Actinopteri > Acropomatiformes > Lateolabracidae > Lateolabrax > Lateolabrax maculatus. Next base: position 11,262,237 of record CM062197.1, on the reverse strand, counting down.
GTTGAAGGAGCATGTGAGAACTCTCAAATTGAGCCATGTGCCATTTTAAGAAGTGTCATTACACAGAATAATCATGCTTTCAACTAAAAGTACAGTGCATGTAAGTGTGAGGTGCCACTCAAACTTTCTGTCTATCTAATTAATTAAGTTTATCTTCCTCATCCCTCACTTTTAATTAGGAGCCACTTACGAGTCGCTTCAAGATCAGTTTCATTTCTAATAAAACTTTCAAATTATGTGTTGGAGGTGGAGAAAGCCTAAAGGGCAAAACATTACCTGAAGGAATATAGTGCGGACGGAGAACGTGGGAGAGTGAGGGATGGGTAGAAAATCCAGGCAGAGTCACTTAAACTTCATGTCACTTACAAACTTGCATTGAAAGATGGAAAGGAACAAGGCCACAGGGGGAAAAAGTAAAAAAAGAGTGAAGAGTGTCATGACGAAAAGAGAGAAAAGTGACAAAGGGTATTGAGAAAAGGATACGGATAGCAACGGTTAACTGACAGATAGAAAGGTGAGAATGTGTAAATAATTCAAGCCCAGATTTTTTTCTCTCTTTTTTAGTTGTTTTTTTTTCCATTCCTGTATTCTCTTTGTCGTCTCCACTTTTCTCTCTCTGCCCTGTGTACCCCCAAACGTTTCTGTAATTGAACAGCTTTAAGGAGGTTGTCTATCACATACTCCGAGACTGCAGCTTTGGTAATAATAATGGAATCCAAATCATTAGCTTATAGTTTGAAGGAACCTAATTTTATATTCTACCTGTTTGTCTCCATGTATGTGCGTGACTGTGATTCTTTGTGTGTGTGTGTGTGTGTGTGTGTGTGTGTGTGTGTGTGTGTGTTGTACAAGCCATTTCTAATTAATGTAGCAGTGTGTTTGTGTATGTGTTGGGGTTTTGGGACAAGCATTAAAGTTGGCATGTGCGGCCACGTCAATTATGTGAAGTAGATTTTCACTTGGTTGCCCTTCCACATACAAATTTTAATTGCATTTAGGTGCCAGAAGGTGACACAGGGATTTGGTGTGATAAGAATAAAAACTATTTTCAGAATGTTGAGGATGTGTGTGTGTGTCTGTATGTGTATGAATCTTTAGGTAAGTCTTTGCACATATTTTTGTGTGTGTGTGTGTGTCTGTGAGCGTCTTTTTGTATCTGTTTTTGTGTGCAGCGTTAGTAATGCTGCTCCTCTAGGTTCTCCTCAGTGTGCTTAAGGTTAAGACTTTGCCCAAGGCTTCTGTGTACACACTGGAATACAGAGGGGCAGAAAAAAACACAGAAGCAGAAGGGGAGAGATGATGACAAATGCAGGGGGGTTTATACAGAGTGGTCTAGTTATGATGAAATCGCTATTGTCCAGATCCTGCTGACCGCTGTCTTCACATTCTCTGTCTCTCTCCTCAACAAGCCCCAAAAGAAGCATCCTGTCTTTCCTGTCACATGCACCCTCTTACCACCTTCCCCACCCATCGCCTTCCCACCTCTCCAGCCTTCCAGCACTTCAATCTGCCCAACTCCGCAAAATGTGATGAGGCAGGCATGCGGGCGGAAACATGGGAGTGGAGTGTTGAGGGGGAGAGGGCTGTTGCTAACGGGAGAAATTCTCCTAATTAAAGAAACCTTCTTAGTAAGTGTTTAGGAGGGGTTCTTGCCGTGTGGCATGGGTTCTGGGTAGATGGATGGGTGGACAGATTATGAGGCTGTGAGTCAGTGTTCGCTAGCGGGAAGAAAATGTCAGAGAGCTCTAAGTCTGACTGACGGTATCTGTAGAGGTCGTGGGGACACAGGACAGCATCAGCCATCTTTCAAGGGATGCAGAGAGCACAATGGCCTTTTCACATGCAATGCTCTCACTGAACACTTTACAGAAAGTGTGGGTTGTATAACGAAGGAACAGCATTGCTCGGTCGGTGTGTGTGGATTTGGCCAGCATCCTAGAGAGTCTTTGATAGACTCATTTAGGCCAACATTAGTAATGAGTCTGGCCCAGCTCTAGCTTGTAGTTGTTGTTTAGAATGCATTTTAAAGCATTTCATTTTAGATTCTGGCTGTAATTCCAACATCTTGTTTAAGGCCTGCTCTCTCGGTAGAAGAAATACCCTCTGGTGAAGCTAGGAAAAAGGATTTTTTACTGTGGCTTCGTACTCGCGCATGTACGTTGTATTTATTGCTTTGTGCTTGCACATGTGTTTGTTTATATCCATGTGTGTACGTGTGTGCCTCTTCCCGAAGAGGCACAGTTCATCTGCTGTGCACATTCTTTATATTTATGGAAATTGAATGCGGTGCTTCTCCACAGGATGAGAGAATAGCATTTTTCTCCCCAGAATTAGCATTTCTTTCCTTTTTAGCTGTTGATTTTAGCAGTGGGAGTTCTGCCGCTTAAGGTGCTAATATCTGTTTAAATTACCACAACATTGCTGCATTTTAATTTGATTCTATTTGACTGTGTATAGTTTAATTTAAACTTTTAATTTAAATTCATAACTGAAAGAAGTTTGGCTCTTTGTATCTGTATTGCAAATGTGTAAATTTGGGTCTTTGCATATAACCTTGCATGTTAGTCATGTGTACGTGTCTGTATGCGTGCATTTGTGTGTGTGCACGTGCGTGTGTGTGCACGTAATTGTAGCACAACTATGTATTAGAGAGGGAGACAGAGATTCGTCTCATCTCACATCTATTATGCATAGAATTCTCAAACTCCCTCTGCTCTCTTTTTAAACTCTTCCAAGATTGTTTGGAAGTCAAATAGAGATGTGTAAACAGCATGCATCTACCAGCTGGACTGACTTGTTGGCAACTGTTTTACTGATGATGCCAAGTTTGATCTGATTTTATTTTTATTTTATTTAATGTTTTTCTTTGCACCCTAAGCAGCTTATTCACAGTCTTAAAACTGTTGAAGGATGTCCTGCCTGCAAGAGAAGGAGCACTCTTGCTCTTCTTCGTCTGTCCCTTTTTTTTTCTCACTTCAGTTTGATGGGCTTGAGTTTCATGACATTTGCTATGTGCTGCAAAGTTCTGATTTAAAAATACCAATAATTATAATATAAGAAAAATGCCAAAAGAATACTCATACAGTTTGGATGACAACAGAGCAAAGGTTTGATGAGTGAATGTTTCTAATGTTTTTGTGACTGTATCCCAGAGCTGTAATGGGACTGATATGACAGCGTTGTCATGGGCCATTCCTGCACACTTTCTATACTGATGGTAGCCTTATCTTGTTCACAGTACACATCACCTGAAGCTGGTCATGATGGTCAGGAACGAATGAACATGACCCGTACAGGTCTTACAATCCATGACCTTACTGTCGATCATTGTGGTTGGAACTTTAACATTTATCAAACTAGACAAATGTTTTCAGTTATAGGCAGTTTTTACTGATGTTTCTTGGCTCACTGAAAACATGTTGTAGTTTTCGGTGGGCCGGAGAGTTCCCCTTTGAGCTAATCTGCTGTTGTACCCCAACAGTAAAAAGTTTGAAGCATCGTGTATTCTGAAATTGGTCATCATACCAGACCACTGACTCTTGTACTGTGCACTAGTGATTACTCATTGTGTTCTTACGGCCTGAGCCACCTGGCATCTTGTTCATCTACCAAGATGCAGCCTCCTACATAACAAACACTTTGATGAGATGTCTTGTTCCAGTCCATTCATTGTACACCTTTAGGATTGCTGCTTTTGAAAAGCTTAGCGACAGTCTTTGCAATGCTCAGACTTGTTCTCCTGGCACATATAAGAATATATTTTTAAAGTAAAAGGGCAAGATTTAATTTTTTTGACCATCCAGGCTGAAAATGAGACAAAGGTGGCACCTCAACCAGGACCTACTAATTCTTTATTTATTTTTAAAAGAAAATGTGCTCAATGAGAGATTGTTTCAGTGTAAACAGTCAAAGGGCTCTGTCTTCATGAATATTACAATTTGCTAATAAGGATTATTAGTAATTAAATATATGTTGAGTGCACGAGTGGAGAAGTCACACTCACACATGCGTCTGGTTTTATTATTTACAGTATATAAGTCAGGTGGCCTTACACATACAGCCTTAAATGAGAAGTCTTTTTATGACTGTACAGTGGTACAGCCTTGAACTATTCATGCATTTATGTTTTTTTCACATTCGAATTCCAACTGAAAATGTTTTGGTAACCGTTTTACTCAAGTCTAGGACTACAAAAAAGAATGAGATGAGTATGTTCTGAAATGTTAATGAAAATGGCAACTTCAAGATAGGCACAAGGACAGCTACAGTTATCTTCATGTTTTTAACATTTGCCAATACTACAAGCAACCAAACACTTTCAAAGGAGTAAGTGGCCAGTTAAACAGGGAAACTAGATGATCCATAACACTGGTACCCTGACTCTTCCTCTATTATCAGTTATTCCATTCTGCAGCAGTTATCCTGTATTCTGTCAATTTACCACATTTTTAGTGATTTATGATTATGCTTTTCAGGGCCAGTGTTAATTAGCTGCTTAATCATACTGTTACATTGTTTCTTCAGCTTCAGTGGGAGGGATTTCACTGTTCCAGTTCCAGTTGCAAAAGTGATACATTTAATGCAAAGCTCTTGAAATACATTCTGTCAGGATTTGGTAAAGGTGGCATGACATTTGACCAGACAGCCACCTTCACATTCTCTACGCATGGGCAACCAGGTTTCACTGAGCTTACTGCCATTTGTTTTTTTACTTACAAACATTTTCTATAATTGAATGGTAGTGTTTAAGGTTAATTTGGTTGGAAGATTTTTCCAGTGATGATTTGCAGGTAAAATTTCTCCTCAGCACAATATTGTGTTAGGGGACGGCACCTGCAAATTACCTGCAACCTCTTAGATGTTCAAATTGCAGCAGTTTGATGTGATTTGTTAGTTTTTATTTATCGTGAAGCTTCATCCCCATAATTAGATTTCTTCCTCTCCCATTTTTCTTTTCTATTCTCAGGCGGACTATTTCAGTTGCGTGGCGACAGTGCTGTACATTCGTAAGGAGAATTGTCTGTACCAGGCCTGTCCATCTGCAGACTGCAACAAGAAGGTTATAGACCAACAGAATGGACTGTACCGCTGCGAAAAGTGTAACAGGGAGTTCCCGAACTTCAAATACAGATTCCTACTTTCTGTAAGTGCAAAGTGCATACAGTGCACATCATTAATGCTTGTTGGTCACACATGCCTGACTTTGAGGAATATTGCAACTTCTGTGATCACACATACACACATGAATAATCTCTCGCCCCTTCATCATCTCTGTCCGTCTGACTCTCAGGCCAACTTAGCAGACTTCGGGGATAACCAGTGGGTGACATGCTTCCAGGAGACAGCTGAGGTCCTGTTAGGTCACAGTGCAGAAACACTGGGACAGCTCAGAGACACAGTGAGAGACACACACACGGATATACTACCAAACACAGTTCTCCTTAGACTAGTTTGTTCACATCTGACAATAAAATTCCTTATACAATTTTTCCAGGAGGTCTAACTTCAACAGACTACTTCCTGTAAACCACTAGCCCTGACTTTCTTTTTACCTTGTTTTGTGTCTGTGTGTTTGTTTGTGTTCCTGAGGACGAGGCTGCATTTGATGAAGTCTTTCAGAAAACCAACTTCACCACTCACATCTTTAAAAACAGAGCCAAGCTGGAGACTTACAACGTAAGTAGCTATAAACGGGAACACAATGGAATTTAATACAATACAATGCAATTTAGTTTCCCAGGGGAAAAAAAGCAGAATATAATGACATACGATGGTGCTGCTCATTGTCCTGGAAGCTGTGAGAATTTTTTTCAGTGATCTCGGCCTTGCAGGAATACTCAACCCTGATTGGCTAGTGCATGTCTGTTTGAAACAGCTGTCTTATCGCTGTTCTGAACAAATACACCAGCAGGCATTTTATTTCTCCCACATACTAATAATGGTTCTGGAAAAATGGGCTTTCAAATAACCAGGATTGCAAACAAGTGGCATTGTTGTAAAAACAGTAAATAGTCTCATTTAAGGTCAATTTCACAATCAAACCAAAAAGTAGGAGCCAGCTACAGTAAATAGACCTAAGCTGTGGTTTTGTGTGTGTTAAAGTGTGTCTTTCATATGACAGTGACCACATTTCAGTTATGAAATTGTAATTGGAAATTGCCACAATCAATATTTGTCAAGCTGTCACAAATCTGTTTTTGTCACATCCAAGTAGTTCTTTCTTTGTCAAGTTGTTGACAAATAAAGTATGGTGGTTACAACCTGATGAGATGGCAAAACTTAAAGTGTTAACAGGTTTAGCATTTTGATTGGCACAGAGTATTTACTGATCAGCAGTAACCTTTAGGATGACCTGGTTAACAGGCAGAGGTATTAGGAATGCTCTCCAAATAGTGAATAGCATAAAGGTGTACAAATGGCTTGCTTGATTTAAAAAATCACAGTCAATACTACAAAGAAAAAGTGAACATTGACTGTTTTATGTTACGCACCCCTGATGTTAAGGTGTTTTACATTGTGGTGTGTTTTAATTAATCGGCTGCATGCCATCCGTGAATATGTAACAACCAGTCGTCGTCACCTGAACTGCAGTCTCAAGCATGTAAAGCCACAAAACCAGATACTCAAAATGCAATTTAATAACAACACAACATCACTGACACAACATGAATCTAAAATCATTTCAATTAGTATCACAGTGACAAGGGAGTTGTTATGTAGCCAGTGCACTTTGGATAACAGAAAACAAATACAGCTGTGGATTCATTTCTCTTAATTAGGCACTAATTAGTATTTAGCTATTGTCTGTCTAAGCCTAATTAGCTTAATTATTCAGAGGCTAATTTGCTACTTGGGGCACATACCGAGAGTCTGAGTGGAATGATTGAGATGTAGGATGAGCTCTGAGCGCTCTCTGTCCTGACCTCCAGGAAACCTACAAGGAACGCTATGCAGAGTTCAGAAGCTATTATTCTCTTGTCTGAAATTATGTCAAAACTTTTCAGTGCACAAATGCATAGTTTCTGTAGCTGCAGTCTGATTTGGCATACAGTGATATATTTTACATTTAAAGGGGAGTTTTACAGTAAAGAGGAATCTTCACTTACCAAGGGAAATGAGCTTGACTTTCTGTTTACAGACTTACTTACCACTAGCAAATGCTTGAAGCCACAATTTTCATTACAGGCCACAATACAGAGGTGTTGGTCAGAACAAACAACATACTGAGGACTTTGCCTTAATTACAGCCTAACTAGTAGCGGAGCTCAAAATACAGTTTGTCCTCAGGGCTGCAGTACAGGAAGAGTCATAGGATCATTCACAACAAATGGTTCATTGCCTTTGGAGCACAAACTTTCTCTGTAAATCATCCTGGCAACAAATGTAAATCTAAAATAGAAAAGATGTCAACAGTGTTATAGCGGCTGTTTCAAGTAATCTGTATTGAGCAGAATTCTCACATTCAAAACAACTAACTGAGTTGTCACTTTGTTCTCTGAGCATGAACGCAGGTTCAAAATATGACCAGCTTTACAATAACTACACCAAATCAGTTTGCCCTAACAAGGCACAATGAGCAGTTGTCATTAAATCTTATATTTTGCAGCGCATGCCTGTATTTGAGCCAGAGAGAGTGAGACAGATGCATTCATTTATCGATGTCTAACAATACACCCACCCAAATCTACAGCTATAATGGTAAAAATATGTAATGTGTTCTAGTTGTCTGATTAATTTAACAGTAATAACTGTGGGAGCCATTGCTAGAGTTAAGTGTATGTAGGACACCGAATTGCTCCAGTAGGTGTGCTTTGGATCATTTACAGTATAGGTAGGAAGACCATTAACGAAAAGCAATAAATATTTCATCAAAGGCAAAGAAGCAGAAGTTATACTGGTTTATTTTCACTAGACACTACTAAGCGATGCTACAGCGAGCGCGTCAATTATTATTATCTATGCAGCCCGACAGTCGCTTATATTTGAGCGTTAGCTGCTACAATAACTTAATCACTTCCAGTTCATTTGAAAAAACATCATTTGTTAATCACACATCAAAGGTGATACTGTACCTACGTAAAATAAATAAGTTTAGATTGAAGTTGGATTAGATTGCTGAACTGTATATTTCTGGGAAATGATGTCAAGACTACCATACTGTTACAAAATCAGACTCTAAGTTTCTTGTACCTTTTTAATTCATTTATTATTAATCGTCACATTTTTGTGGTCTTGTTGGACGGGGCATTAATTGATCTAAAGCCCAACAGGAACAATGTATAATTGATCGTTTCAGTATTCCACAGAAGAGCTAATGATCTATGTGCAGATGCATATTCAACACAGGGCTTATCGGTGTATTCAAAATTTATTTTCAGTGGGTGTTTATTTGTCAAGTTTACTATTTTATGATTAAAAAAGATGAGCACAGAACGGAGAGAGTCTGTGATTCAATTGTTCAGTGCATCTTTCTACCTCAGCCTCTGCTCTTTCCCCACACACTTGTGTGACACAAGACAAAACGATCAGACATCTACCACAGTGTTTTCATAAAAATAGAACGATGTAATGAAATGTCAGAGCTTAACAAGATTAATGAAGTTACAAAATGTGTGCTTTGTCATTTTTCATAACAAGTACACAGAGAAAGAACAACCGTGATTAGGATCATATTTTAAAGTTGCTCTTCGAACTTCCCTTGCATATAAATTCAAGTTTGTATTATTTTAGGGCAGAGCAGAGATGATAAACTACCAATTGTTAGACTTAACAAGCTCAATGCACTCAAATCCCCCAAAGTTTTTTTCTGCCATGAACTATAAATATTAAACCACACAAACCTATACAGTAGCTGCACAGTTGGACATTTCAGTGGTGCAGCAGGCTTTGTTATCTAGATTTTCAGATAACATTTTTGAAAACTTTACTATCTGGATGTGTGGCACTACAGTTTATGACATATTTGTTCAAAGTTAAATCAATTTGATATAAATATCTGTTTTCATACTCTATTCCTGATATCGTGATATAATACATTAGACATTATTGATCACCAGAAGGGAAATCCAAGGTTACAACGGTACAAGAAACAGTTAAAAGACGTAGGAAACCGATAAAGTGCTATTTAAATAAAAATTAAACAAATGAAAGAAATGACATTGAAAAGCTAAAAACATTACAATACTTAGGCCATATACGTGATTTATGCATAGTTTATCCCACGGATATGCAAGTCAGTCTCTCCTGGAAGACACAGGTTGGGGCTAGGAATTTAGTTTTGATTGTTTAGTTTAGGGTAAGGGGCTGGCGAATGCATTATGTCAATGAGAGTCCTCACAATTACAGAAGTGTGTGTGTGTGTGTGTGTGTGTGTTTGTGTGTGTGTGTGTGTGTGTGTGTGTGTGTGTGTGTGTGTGTGTGTGTGTGGACCTTTTGTCTGCTGGAGGGCTTCGAACGTGTGTGTGCATATATCTGTGTTTATACTTGAGTGCAAGTGCATCTGTCTGAAGTGAATCAATTGATTTTGTCTCAAAGAATAGATTGGTGTCAGAGGCAAATATAATGTGTTTTCCTGCTTTATGTTAACAGACAGGCCATTAAGAACCAAACACACTTTTAATACACTCACTTTACATCATCAACAAACCACACTCTTAACAGGCCTTGCAAACATCACATATAGGTATTTTTGCTTTCCCTGAGCATGTGAAAAAAAGGGATTAAGGAGATTTTTCGATGGCTGAAAGTGAATACTTCCTGTGTAGATGATACATACAGATATTCCAAGAAGCTGCCATTCAAAGCCAGAATTGTATATTTACATATAATCTGCGTACTAAGGAGAGAACCATGAATGTCTGTTAAAGGTTTGTGGCAGTCCATCCTGTAGATGTTGAGATATTTTACTGGATAAGTGAAAACCTTGACCCAATGATGGCCCTAGATGAAAAGTGAATCACCGAACTCAGTAGGATTCATCATACCGTCAGTCCAGCACAATATGTCATGGCAATCCATCCAGTGCTTGTTGAGATATTTCAGTTTGGACTAAAGTGGTGGGCCGACAGACAGACACTGCTAACCAAAAAGCCACACCACTAGCGTGTCTAGAAGCCGAAGGTGCATTTGTAAATTTTATACAATTTTCATTCACATTGAACCCGTCTGTGTATTGTATTATATTATGTACAGCTTCATTATCCAAACTTCTCTGAAGGGATCCTCAGTTTTATGTAATTGTATTGTTTAGTACAGTACAGTATCTCATTAATTCTCTGTAAGGTTGGGGCATTAGTAAGAGAGTGTGTTGCATGTGTGTGAAGATGTGTGTCTACATATTTTGTCAGCGTGTCAGCAATCTAGAAGTTGTGTTGTTTAATTCCTCAGGGAAGAACCCCTGCTCACCCCACCATCTGAAATTGAGTTAGAGAATAGGGGTGAATGTTAGGCCACTGAGTAATTGTTTTCTCCAAATGTGATTGGAATATTAGTGTACGCACATAAAATTAATAAGCCTTATTTCACACAGTACCCCGCCCTTTAAAGACCATTATTTTTAAATAAGTTGTCAGCTGTTGTCAAGTGGGACCTTTGTCTCGACGGCCCCCTGTATTGTTTAATTTCCCTGCTATCCTCAGGTAGATGCAAATTGAAACGACTAATAGAGGTGTTGAATCACATATGAGATAATGGGCAAATGTTAAATCCTTGATGCTGTTTATGCCGGCTGAATTGTTAATTAATTAATTGTCCCTGGATTAATGTCCTATAGTGACTGTGATTATTATGGAAATGAGTTTTTGGCGTTGTGTCTTCATGAGAAACCACTGCATTATTTGATTATATTTAATGTGAAATATATCTCACTGAAGGATGGTCGTTACCACAAATGGTTGAAAATGAATGACACTGAATTGTGTGGCCTTAGCTCTCTCATGGGAAATCTGCATGCGTATATAATTATTAATTTCCACAAGGCTTCCTATTTATAATTTTTATCCCCCCATAAATTGCATTCACCACAGGAGGTGTTCACAGTTCCCAAGTTAGAAACTTGGACCTAAGTCGGGCCAGGTCCAAATTGCTGTAAGTCTCGGCTCTGTAATTCTATTACTCTAGTCAATTTAAATGGACTTTTTTGCCAGATTTGATCATGTGGTGTGTCGTAATCACTGCAAGAGAAAAATATTATGTAGAGTGTACCATGAAATGCAGGGAAAAACCACATGTATTGTTACTCGTTTCAACCACAGTCAGTCTGTAATTGGTGGCCAGTGTTGGTGTTCTCTCTTCATTTGGATTTTTTTTTCATGTCAGATTGTATCTAATTGGCCTTGAGTCTGACATTTTTTGTCTTGTTGAGAAATCCTTGAATTCATCATCTGTATCTACATCATCTGTAGCCTACAGCAGCGGTTGCCTTGATGACAAGAGATGGGTGCTGCAAGATTTCTTTGTTCCACTTCTGTTAACTACATTGATGTTACATTCTCTAAAACAAAGCAATTAATAAAAAATATCAAAATCAACACGTTAAAAACCCTGTTAAATATGCAGCTATGTCAGAGCTAATGACATGATGGCTCACTCTTGCTGGTGGTCATAGTAGCACACTTGTGAATTTCCAAGTGTCAAAAGTAGCAACCATCAGAGGAAGCGGAAGATTTGCCGGGCAAAAGACCTGAAATTAATCTGTACAGTGAAATCTACTTGGCTTAAAGCTGTTAGCACAGATTTTGGCTGCTTTTAGGAGTTTTTAAAGTGCATTCAGTGTTGTATTGTCAATCTGTGTGAGCTGGCTTTGTCATCCCCGGTCAATGTGTGTCAAAGTTTTAATCATTTTGGGACAAGTGATCTTCAGAAGGCACCAAAGACCAGACTTAAAGTTCAGTATTGCACCAGAACCAACTTCCACCATTGGACAACAGACTTTACACAGATCTAGGCTTGCATTTTGGTTACTATTTAAATCCATTCACTTACCAATCGCTTATAACATTTGTTAATTCTTGAATTATGCTGATCATGGATGTTAGAAATGTCTTTTTACCAGATTTTGCTACATGTAACTAATTTTTCTTCCTTCCTCAGGATGAGAGTCGAGTGAAGGTAACTGTAATGGAAGTTCACCCTGTCGACCACAGGGAATACAGCCGGAGACTCCTCAGTAACATCCGCAGATTGGCCAGATGAACTTGGTCCCAGTCATTCAAACGGCTGCCTGGTGATTAAACGTGTCTTCAACTGGTCTCAGACTGGTGTCCGGCTTTTTCCACCAGCATGATAGCAGCATATCTGACTGAGGCAGGAGAGGGGCGACCAGCGATTCATCTGATTAAATGGCAGCCAAACAAAAGACTGATATTTAGTTGCTCACTTCCTTCGACAGGCCATTTCCCAACAAAGGAACTGTGATGGAAATGACTTTTACCTTTTAATTTAATGACATTTTAACATAGAGTCCTGACTGTTTGATTACATATAATTGTGTTTTAGGCCGGCTTAGATTTTTTCTTTATTTCATGTATCATATACATACTAAGGTCGCAGCATTTTCTTGTGTTTTATACAAGTGATTCATCTCTTTGGTCTCAAGTCTGTGTTGGTGATGTTCATTGTTAGCTGAGTCAGACATGGATGAGATGAGATTTATTTTATTTTCATTTTCTCGTTTTAAAAATGAAGGTGTGGCAAAAGTGCATAGGAAATGCACGTGTTGGCAGTTGGTTTAACTTTAGTAATTATAACTTTATTTTATATAGCACCTTTCAAGTGACCCAAGGACACTTTACACATAGTGTGGCAGACAAAGCAATTGTACTTGCATGGTCTACGGCTTGTTAAAATGATTCTTTGCTTGAGTTGAAAAACAAAAAATCAAGGGTTTGGTTTGCTTTCTGGTCTTCCAAAAATGTCAAAAAAAGAGTGATTAAAAGAATGTTAAGATAAAAATAGTGTGTGTCTTAATCACTGTTGTTTTAACAGGATATCTGTTGGGCAAGTTTCTTAAAAACTGTTATGCTTACACATTACTCATTGGAAAAGTAATTACATTGCTCTGCTAATTACTGAGCAACAAAAGTAACACATTTCTACTTGTTAATTCACTTTCATGACTCAGCTGTCAGCTCCATCAAAGGTGCCTTTAAATTGCTTGAAATCCTTGCTACCCACATGTCGCATCTTTTTGTATTCAACACATAGAATAACATAGTAATTCTTGTCCCTACTGGTTTTCCATCATACCTACCTTTCTCAGCCAGTATGACCAAAACCGGTACTAAATTGCATTGTAAGTGGTATTAAAAAGTTTCTTAGAAACTCTTAAGTTTATCTTGGTGAACCCTGTAGAAACCTCAATTTAAGAATTATTCGTATTTCACTGGTAAATCAGGCCTTTTAAAGCTCTCAGATGAACCACACATAGCTGTTGTTCATTGAACTGGGAAATCACATTCAAAGTAAATGTGTATCAACATTTCAAACTCCTTTATGTTCACAGTGAGTATACATTCAGACACTGGAAAGCAAGGACAGTGCTTCAGTCACGTGCCTCTCTACTAAGGTGTGGCTCAAGGGCATGACACTGATTTATGTTGGCAGCAAGCCGCCTGCTCCCCTCACTCCGAGCACTGTCAGTACCAGTTCCTGCCTACTACCTGCCATGCTGTGTGTGGAGGTTTGGGAGATTAAAACACGTTGAGCTTTTCATCCTGGTGTCACCTTTCCCTTAACTTTTTCTATTATCTCTGTCTTCCTTTTTTTTTGCTTTTGTTTTTGAGGCCGTAGTCTCTTATCTCTTTCTGATGTCAACACAATCTGTCTCGATGCACTGAACGTTTTGGCCTGTAATTTAATAACACAGACTGCATTTTGAATCCAAAGTGAGAAGTATAAAAGGAGTTACAGTAAGTGAATGATTAAAGGTTGCCTTTTGATTCACGTGTCACACGGAAAATGGTCCTACACAATTTAAACTACTAACAGTTCAGGTGACTCAACTACTTTTGAGGTTCACTTTACTCTAATTTGCTGGCATAAGCAGGTGCGGAGTGTAACTCTGTTCTGTTCCACAAATCTAAAAAGGAGTCGCTGAGATCAAAAAGTCATTTCTAATTTAAAGCCTGCAGGTGATTGAGACTTAAGATGGAGACATGTCACTGTGCAGTCCTAGCCAGCCCCAAGGCATTATGGGACAGAAGAGGACATAGTGAAGAGATTAAGAGAAATACATTTTTTTGTATTATCCTTGGAGAACTTTATCTGAATGTGACGTGCTTAGCAGTAGTGAACTGAATTGCTGGTAAGGTTGTCATATCTTCTTTCTGGGAATGTGGGACCTTCAGCCTGGTGAATATGCAGTTTGTCTCTATCTGCAGAAAGTGTGTGAGGCTACAAGGACAGCAAATGGAAATGAGCTGCGGTTATCACCGAGGTCGTGGCCCTGATCACAGTCTATCTGACCGCAGTCTTATCTTAAAACACACTGTAGTTCAGTCAAGCCCTCCTGTGTGTGAGTTTGTGTGTGAGACTGAGCGAAAGAGACCAACATTCCCGAGAAGTAGTACATGAAATGCCGACATAGTGTTACACCAAGACCTGGAACCATCAGCTTACAAACATTTACACTGGAGACACAGGCCTCTGACAGATGTATTGTAGGCGTAACAGTGGAATAATGCCTTTCCTAGAGAGCTGCAGGAGTCCTAAAACACAATGATTAGTTAGCATTTTTGCACTTCCAGTTCCCTCGTCCTGAAGTCAATAGGTTTTTGGTTAGATGCCTGAGATATAAGGTATGTGGTTAACACAAGCTTAAGAGATTTTCACGTTTTTTTTTCCGGGTTTTCACACGGCTTAAAAAAGGCGTAGGTAAGTAGCTGCAAATTGTCCCGCCAGGAGAGTGAGGAAGCTGCCAGTCAAGCATTGTCTGTACACGCTCACTCGGTCTTGAGAAGAGATCTAATCTGAAAGCGTGTAGATAATCCACCTGAAGCTGTTTGGTAACTGCCCAAAATGCCGGAAGAAATCAGTTTGACACTTCAGCAGTTTCCATGTAGTTACAACAATAACAGTTTAACTAGCTGGTTAACAACTAACCCTAAACAAACACATGGATTATTCATATTTATGAATTACAAGCGAGACAAACGTTTTTTCTGTCTTTGGCTTAATTCTTGCCGTTCCCACACCCAGATCAACTGATGAACTGATTATAGACCAGATAAATGCTACCAACAGCTCAGTGCACCTATTGTATGATTATCATGTGTTCAAATCACAAGATGCTTTTCCCTGTCACTTAAGCGTACCTTCAGCTGCCGGAAGAAAACACTGCAGAGGCTACTTCCACAGACAGCTTCCTGATGTAGTTACACTCTGAAGGAGTATCCCACTGTGATAGTAATTTAGCTTAGGGAAATTATGCACATCCTTATGATTGCATAAAAATAGTTTTGGATTAGCTCACCAAGATCTTTGTCCTAATTTGATTTCTGTATTATCCAAGTATGTGTAAGCACTATGAAATCAGCTGAAGAAATCCACTTCATGGATGTTATAGATGCTATAGTGGTCTATTCAGCCATGTTCTCATTATGTTTGTGTCAATCTAATCTATCGTCTATTGTCGTAATGTTGGCAATTAATTTCTTGTCATTGCTAAAAAAGAGCTCAGTCTTCTAAAATACACACAGGAAATTAGAGTTTGAACTGTTCTCCGTCACTGCAAAATACCTGGATTTTGAGTGGCAGTTTGAGTGTCCATGTGATCATTCCCCTCATGTGTTCTCATAATTTATTTTGCCCCGGCTGACTTACACATGGATCTTAAGCAATCATCATTAGAGAAATTATTCCTCGGGTCTCCCCACACCCACACCACTGTTACTGTGAGGAAAATAACTTCTTAAAACCACATGTGGGTTACTCTCGGATACTTCTCATTGGAAGATTGGAACGTTATACAGTCAAGATACTGTATATACTCTTAAACCTGCAACAGTTTTGTGGCCTCTTGGGGGCAGTAGAAACAATTTGTGAACGCAACATTGACATTTCATCCCTTTTAAGTTGATTTGTTGAAATTTTTAAATTAAATTAGTGTCATGTTTCTGGCCACCTGATGAATGTTAAACCAATATTCACTTTCTTTTAGCTCTATTTTCTTCCAACTCCTGAGGGACATCTCTGGCTCTTTGGCTGCTAAATGTGCTCACTATCTAGTTGCTGATTGCGTCTGAGCAGGTAGTGTGCATTTGGGATTTAAGAGCTTTTTCACCGAAAACTGTTGGCTTTGGCCGAAAATCAGACTATGAGAGCGGTGAGAGTGAACCAAAACAGTTAAGTTGTAGGCCGGACAGCTAAACAATGAGCTGAAACTGGCTATAAAACTCTGTGAAGCCAATCTCTGTAGGTTCATCACTACAAGTTTGTTTTCATGTTACTATTTGATACATTGTTACTATAAAAGTACAATTACAGCCTCTTTAGAACCACAAAGCATACAAATACTGAAGTGAATTTACAAAGCACAGACACAAAAGTGTGTTTTTGTAATGTCAAGGTCAATAATCAACATATTGATTATGTTCAAGTCTTGACTAGAAAGTGTACAAATTTGAATCGGCTGAGGAGTCTATAGTGAGAAACTAAAGGCTGTGAAAGCAAAGTCTGACATCTAAAAAGAGTTGAGGGGATTGTTTCTTTGTCTGAACCAAAAATGAATGGTAGCGAAATACAATCTCATCATTGTTTTTTTTATTTATATATATATATTTTGTTTTTATATCTGAAAAGACTCAAACAAATATGTGAACATAAAAGTGCTCCAGGGGGTCGGATTCAAGTTTGTGAAAAACTGAATTCAGCCAGCGCACAGCTTCCTATCGACTATCTACATGTTGTGCTTTGATGTGCATAACTTAAAAATTCTTGTTTAATCCACAACATGCATCCACTGACAGGAAGGAGAAATTGTGTTTTCCCCAAAGCTCTGCGAGGACTGTGCTCGTCGGTTTGCCAACTTCATCTCTGCTGGTCTAACAGAACATTTTTGACTGCCTGTTTCTGCTCAAGGATTTCACAGTGTTATCAAGGACATTTCACTCTCACAAGGGTATTTATAGGCTCTGGATTTGTGTGTGAGTGTATGTGCTGGTGCATGAATGTATGCATGATCTCAGTTATTCCAGTTAAAAGGGGCTCCGGAGGCAGCAGCACAGGTATTCTGCAGAATTCTCCAGTCTTTCATGTTACATGTTCATAGCAGGGAGCTGTAGGTGCAGGTTTTCTCGCTCTAACTTTCCTCTCTTGCAGGAGAACATTTTTTTTTACTTAGCCCTCCCATCTTGCTTCCTTCCATTTTTTACATAAATTACCCAATCCCCCTTCAACACCCTACTCCTTCCATTATTCTCCTCATCTGTCTTTCCCTGTCCACCTACAGTATCTGTTGTTTTTCATTCTGTTTCCACCGGCATCATCATTTCTCTTTGAGCTCCTCATCGATTTCTTTCTCCACTCCGCTATGTCTCTCATCTTATCCTGTCTTTGTTTCTTTCCTACCCACCACCAGTTAAATAAACCTTTCCTGTTGTCCTCTCTTGCTCCATCATAAACAGATTTGGCCTGAGGGCATTTATGTATGTTTCTGTCTGTTCCACTTGGAGAGCCAGAGGCCTTGCTGACACCAAGGCCAGCATGCACTGTGCATGCAATGTGCCTGTACTTATGCCTATACTTATGCATGATAACTCTTCAGAGATGGAAAGATTTTAAATTGCCAGTGCAAGACAGTTTATAGAGATGTGAACAGCATAAATCGAGGCACATGATGGATAAGTGGCAAAATAATTGGATGCAGGAATGTTTTAGGCGCACACATTATTGGTCTATCCCAGTAGGTACAGTACAACTGGCACATTCAATTTACATTGGCATGTTTATATGGCATGCATACCTAATAGGGGGATGATTAAATTAAAGAGCACGGAATGGAAGTTTACATTGACATCATAAGATACATCAAGCATTATTATTGATAAAAGGCTGAACATTCACCACAGATACAAATCTATGTATGTTTTTCTGTGATGTTGACTTAGGTATAGTATTCTTTAAAACAGTTATGTGTACAATTTTTATGTGATTTTTGCATCTTTCTGATGACATGATATCTTGTCTGTGGAAAAATTACTCATATATACCAGTATAGTCAATATTGTTCTTTTCAAAAGTTTAACTGCTGGACACGAGATGTCTATTCTTAGTATATGGGCACTGGAGGTTACACTAATACTCGTGTAGGTTGCACAACAGATGAATGTGAAAACTCTGCACATACATCATTTTGTCCAGTGAAAGTCACGCATCCAAGTGACAATAAGCAAAACAATTTTCGATTGGAAGGGACTTTAAAAATGCCAACATGCACATTAAAATCATTCCCTAACAGTAACCAAGTGTTTAACTATTGTAACCATGACGATGAAGATCCCCCTACCTTAACTATAGTCATTTTAACCCAAACCACAATGTTTATCTAAAATGTTTTCTCTAGAATTGTCTAACCCTAGTGTTGTAACATCAGAAAATGGTTTTATTTTGACGGTGATGACGTTTTATAGTGGCATCAGATGAGAAAACGCTTACATGTGTCATTCTGGAGGGCATGGACCAAGTTTAATTTGACATATTTGCATTTTACCAACACAATCCCTCACAGTGTCACAGTTAGCACATGGTAAAATGCAATAATTTCTTTCATACTCATCTCATTGCCTGAGTCATGCACTGTATTGGTGCATACAGTATTTGATAGTGTGTTTATAGAATTTAATTGGGACATGGTGACTACTTCCTCTTTGGTAAATTATTTCCCAAAATGCCTTTCAGCACCCTTCAGAGAAAGGATGAGAACTTGTTGCACTTAAGATGTCGGTGAAGAGAGCAATGGCAATATCGAGAGAACAGGAGAATAATAAATTTAAGAGAAACCGAATGAGAAAAATGTGTGAATAGTAGGCATTACTCAAAACACTGTATTATATTTTAGTCTATTGTGACTGCTGTCGACGGACAAATTGGTGTCTCAGGGCTCTGTTCCAAAGAATCAATGGTGCAGAGTGCAGCACTCAAGTTGTGGCAGCTGACTTTTGGATATTTTATTGCTGAAGGCATGTGGCACAATTGAAGTGCAGTTGGAAACAGGATGTGATTATGAGAAATATATTATCAGGATGTGGTACTTGCTCCCGTCAGTCATCATCAATCAAATTAGCTTTTTTTCTTTCTTTTCTAAAGGACTGGTCTCTGCTTCATGGAGCTGTGATACAGAGAAAAGTCGGGAGTGGATTCACTACAAAAGCTTCTCTCACAAGGAAACTGATGTACTTGTGTGGGAGGTTCAGGACTGCTGTGAGTGAATATGTTGCACCTTAAATTGAATTAGCAGATACATTAATGCACTGTAGGACAACAGTTATTAGTTTTTCTTTTTGAGATGCATCAACCAGCCAGGATGTTCATCATCCAAAGTCCGCATTTAAAGTCACACTGTGACAGATGGATGTGAGAAAGAGTATAGAGTCCAGTATGTTGGATGACACATCACTGCCAGACTAGCCTAGCCTGGCATCACCAGACTAATTCGCAAATGCTTATTCGTCTGGAACCTCTCGGTTCATTTTTGACTTCCAAGGGGTGTTACCAATGGGCGGACACAACCAATCAGAGCAATGAAACGCCATCCTGTTGAACGCTTTAGTCGGCCGTGGAACGTTCTGCATCGGCGGCAAAAATCTTGGTTATTTACGATGGCTCAACGCTCCTCTCTGTCAGTCATCATATTAAACCTGCCTCATATGAGATAAATGGTTCTGATTGGCTGATCAAAATGATTTAAAAGAAAGAATTATTGAAAATCATAACTTAAACAATTTGATAAAATTATTATTTTTCCAGAAACAGTGTCAGTGTTACTACACATTGTCAACAGTTTTCATAGGGTCTACTTTTTATTTTTTCAAAGCTGTGAGCACCGCAAATAATACAATGATAACCTTTATTTAATCAGGTAAATCCCATTGGGATCTCATTTTCAAGGGAGGTCAGACTAAATGAAAACGAGACCAAGTCTACAGCCATGCTGCCGTAGCAGCTCTGTGAAACTGTTCTAAAGTACATTAGTGCTTTGAGCTAAATGCTAAAGAAAGTATCTCCATTGTATTAATGTCAAGACACATATCAAAAAATGAGGAAATAATACCAAACTGTCAACAGAGTAAGGAAATGTTTTCTCTTTTTTGTAATAATTTGGATGAACCATAACTGACTAGACGTAACAGTGTCGTTCCTCACCTGTCCACCAGGCTCCCTCGGAGTTTTCATATCTCTGCACACCTCATTACCCATTAGTTACATGTATACATATATAGCTGACATTTCGCCTGCTGGCTTTTGTCAGATTGTCCAGGCTGCCTTGTCTGTTTTTTTGGCCACCCACTCACCCGCCCGTGCACCACAACCTACCTAGATACCTACCTACCTGTTTTCTGCATGTATGTTTCCACTGTCTGTTTTGTTATAGATTTTGCTGAAGTCCTCAGTCTCCAACCTGCTTTCTGTATTTGGGTCCTGCTAGCAAAAGCAGTCCATAAAATCCAAAAACTTGGTGGATGCTTGGTGCAAGGCATTGATATACGAAAAAAATAGTTAGTTAGTATGTTTATTAATTTGTCAATGCTGTACCCATACAGTGGCTGTCTTCAGTCAGTCCACGTGATGCCCGCTCTGCATGCACCTGTAGTGTCTTTAGGATAAGCCACTAGATAACTGTCTTAAACCTCTATCTTCATAACCTCTAATCTGATCCCAGAGAGATGGCTGTGATAAGTCCCCCCTTGTTTGTTTTGCTTATCTGCAGGATTAGATACACCTACTGCAATGGTTCTACTTTTGCATTACCAGGTAGAGAGAGGAAGAGAGGTGCAGGCTTTTACAATGCAATCTGTACAGATGGCTGTGATTTAGCTAGTCATACATTCATGAATAAACTGATGGTTTTCCACCTTCACATTGCCTTGCATGTTGAGGTTTAAACTCATTTGTTCTCTTTTGATGGTAAAACACATAAAGTTACAGTCACATGGAAATGTTGCATGTACTGCTTGCTAAATCAAACATGAAACATGTAGTGTAGCCTCTTCTGTTTTTTTTTTATAAAGGATGAATTTATTTAAAGCTTCTCTTGTCAGTATTTTCATATTGATAATGGATCAAATAATTATGTGTCATGTAAAAGGAGTCATAGTAATGAACGCATCTTTCAGCTCATCGTTCAATGTTAAATCCTGCAACTTTATTGTTGTTGGTTTGGTTTTAATCGCTTTTGTCAACGTCATAGCAGTAAAAAAATCTCTGATAAACCCACTGTACACTACCTGTCCAGCACCAACGGCAGAGAGACAAAGTTGGCGATAAGCTGGTGAACACAGTGGAACATTTGGCAGCTAAAGAGCCAGATATTTACCTCAGGAGTTATCAGAGACCAAATAGAGCTAAAAGGAGAGGTACTATCCATGAGCATGTTGCTCAGCCCCCAAATGGCCAGAAAACGTAATCTATACATGTCAAGTCAGGAACAAAGGATTATACAAAAAAAATATATATATATACAACAATGGCATGCAAGAAAAAGCAACATTCCCTATGAATAAAAAAAAAAACAATGGAGCAATGAAAAGAAAACAGTAATGACAAGTGAACTTGAAGATTGTATTAACACTGTATTGCCAAAATCTTAAATATTTAATTGGAAAAATCATAAGGATCATCATAACGACACACAGGAGCAGCCTAAAGCCATCTGTTCATATTCAAAATAATAAATACTGAGACATTGCCTTCTTGGTTTGTGAAAGTTCATTATTGACATTGACCTGAAAAAAAATCTTGCATGCAGAGCTTTCAACTGCATCTCATGGTCTCAACTCTTTGAACAAAATATCAGTGGATGGTGTTTTCAATTGTGAAATGAAATTGAAAGTTCAACATACAATTGCGGTTCAGTATTTGCTAATTCTGATTAAATTAACCAAATCAGATGTATATGATGGAAGATTGTCTAAAAAGAACATAATGTGAGAGAATCCAAATACCAGGACACTGTCTTCACATCCACATACTCTACATGCGTGTGCAGACATCCCTGTGAACTGCATTTGTTTTTGTTTGTTGTGTTTAAGGAGAGGTTGGCCAAACAATCAAAGGAAATTATAGTGATATATACAACACATGGATAATTCTCATTATGCTAGCATGTGTTTTGTAATGATTTGTTTAGGAATTGCATTATATCCTGCTATGGAATCAGAGTCAGCAGATGTGGTGATGTTTATGTCTACAGCTTGGCTTGCTCCTCTCCATGTTTCCAGCTGAGAGCTAAGTGGAGACACGGCTAATTACCCAGTTTACACCACAAACGTAATTACACCCCTTTGGGAAGCTACAGTACACGTTGAGTGTGCAGTACGTACTGAATTTGAGGAAGAGGGTTGGAGGGTGTGCAGACGTGTGTGTGTGTGTGTGTGTGTGTGTGTGTGTGTGTGGATTCAACACAGGTACAACTAAGAAGTGTTATTGGGAGGATCTTCTTGAAGCTTACAGGGCAGGTTAATATTTAATTAAGCATTCAAACACCCTTTAAATGTTAATGTTCCAGCAGGATTAATAGAAGAAAATAAGAGAGACATTTGAAAAGGCGAACATAACAGGACATGGCTGTCTTGCTATTGAGCTTTCAATACCTGGTATCTGACTAAGAATAAAACAATGCAGCTTGAAGCTCATAAATCTCTCTCCCAGAGGGACGTGGCTAATCACAGACACACCACATGTCTGAAGCCAGATTATCAGTGCAGGAGGTAGTGAGCAACAATGCGGCAGACCACATTCCTAAACACACAACCTCACAACCTGATTTCTGAAAACCTTATATTAAATTAGATTTTAAAGAAAAAAAGGAAGAAGCTTATATTAAATGGGGGATTGGAGAGTAGAGGCTGTCAGAGAGGAGTTAATGCGTAAAAATGATCTTTTCTTCCTTGTTCTATTATATCAACTTGCTCAAAGACATTCTTTGTCATAAATGTTACCCACATATTTAATCACACACACACACACACACACACACACACACACACACACACACACACACACACACAGAGCCATCTGCTAATCAATCACTCTCTCAAAATGCTGAAGTCTTCTTAAAGAAAAAAAAACCTACCACCAAATCACATAAGGTGTAAAATTGGTCCTTTGTGTTTGAGGGTGCCGAACTGCAACGGCAGCTTTTAAGTCATATAACAGAGGAGAGGAGAGCAATATTTAGTTGTCCCTGTTGGGAAATTTGCTCTGGAGTTCATGTTGCGACATTAGAAAAACAGTCACAGCACCCGTGTGACAGACTTAACCAACATATTATTTCAAAAAAAGTTCACACTAATTTATTACACAACCAGCACAATAGAGAGAAAGCAAAAGACAGATGAGAGGGTTGATCCTGTCACAGTACAAATTTCTGTTTCTTTCTGCACTACCTGCTTCTTTTCTAAAAGAAAAAAATTGATGTTTACCTCTCCATCTTCCTAACTCTCCTAGTATTGTTAAACCAAATGAAAAATGCAGCTTTGTTGAAGGACAACCTTATAAAGTATCATAATTTTACCAAATTTTAACTACATGGCAAGTGTAAAGGCACTTTAAAGGTAAAGGCTGAGGAACACGGTGGCATGCACGCTGCAATGTGTCCTCAAATCATGGTATGATCCACAGTTCTGCAGACTACACAGAGCGGTAATACCCATTGAGAGCAAGTGGTCTTGATTCACTATAAAAGGTATCAATGTATGTATGAATGTGTCAAATTGTAGGTTTAAAACACTCAAAAATGCTAGTACAGTAAGTGTTTGAAACATGTTTGCAAGGCATTAACAATACACACAGTGCATTTCGATAAGATACATGTTGAAAAGCGTGTTTATTTACAATTAACTTTTTTACTTTTACTTTTTAGTTTCACTTCTGTATATTTTCATGGCACTTTTAAGAATTACTGATCACATAGACGGACTTTGAAGCTTAAAGATGTATACGTTTTGTGTGATAGTTTCCCTGACTGACAGACACCACCATGGAAGTTGCTGTTTCTTTTTAGATTTTCTGTCTGATAAGCAGTAAAGCCAAGCTATAAACTTCAAAATGCCCATCTGGAAACCTATGTGAGTGACAGATTCAATGCTCTTCCGGAGCAATCTTCTCATGCCACACCCCAGCCTACACGCACACATCCAGCTCCGTTTCAACATGAAATCAGTAACACTAAGAGACAGCGTGGTTATATGCTTACACAAGATGGCTTTAAATCACTCATGTTGGCTAGTCTGTTGTAGGCTTGATCCTTAGCTCAATGAAATGTCTGTAACTTATTACGTACATTACACCTACACAATCCTTGTTTAATGCATTTTAGTGATAGTTTGTTGATTAATTATCTTAGTACAATAAAGTAATAAGAATATTAGGGTTAAACACAGGAGTTCAACCCTAAACTCCAGTGTCTTGTATCTAGCACTGTTCTCACTTTTAATATTTAGGTTAGGGTTTCTTGTAATAACTAAATGCAACAATGCATGAGCCCTCCATTTAGCCCATGAGCAAGGCACATGGCACAATTTGGAGAAAGATAAGCATGAAAATGTGACTGAGCAGCCCAGCGTGTATAGAAACAAGCTGTAGCACTGTGATATCCCCTCTCAGAAAAATGCATTTAGCCTCCTGCTTCTTAGCCACACACTTAATTTTGTGAGCTTTTCACACATCATCAATGGAGCCTCGTAGTTTAAGCAGGCACAGGTCATTTTATAGTCACATGTTGCATACAGTACTTCCTCCAGTCATGTATGTCCATGACTAATCTCTCTCCATAGGCCATATAAACATTTGGTACTCATTTAAACTGCGTACAACAACGCTGAGGTCTGCATCCTCGCAACCTGCTTTTAGAAATGTAACCCCAGCCTCCTTCTTTATCAGCATATGCAGGAAGTTGTGAATTTTGAATGTTTCTTTTAATGTGTTCATGTTTATCAAATGTTGTGCATCAGAGGCTCTGCCGTGGGGCAGTGTCAAAGTCTGTGTCAAGCTTCCTCAGATTTGTTCCAGAGCATCAGAAGTTCTGAGCCACACCGCCAAACTAAAATGCATATGGTGGCGATAAATAGTTAAAACCTTGGCGTGAATGAATAACTGAAATGTTTATTTATCGTCTCTCAGATATTTCAATGCTTGAAGTTTTACAGACTTGATTTTGGTAGCAAGCATCCACATTCATCAAGGCTCAATCAGGTCAAAAAGTGGCAAAATAAAACTCGCAAGCAAATCCTTATTTGTTCTTCTATAAAATGAGGTATCAAAATATATACGAAAAACAAGTGTAGATTTGGGTG
This sequence comes from Lateolabrax maculatus, assembly GCA_031216445.1. Classification (NCBI taxonomy): domain Eukaryota; kingdom Metazoa; phylum Chordata; class Actinopteri; order Acropomatiformes; family Lateolabracidae; genus Lateolabrax; species Lateolabrax maculatus. Next base: position 11,236,729 of record CM062197.1, on the reverse strand, counting down.
TGCTTTAAAATGGGTATCTACCCTTTAACAGTACCAACCTTCTTATTCTTCAGCAAGTGGCATCTTTTTTATTCCTTTTTTTAAAATGTAGCCTTCTTTGTAATAACCAAGATCCTCGCTGGTCGCTTTGTCTACAGTCTAATTAGAATCGCTCACTCTTTTGCCTTGCCATTTATCGTGAACCTTCTGCTAATGAGATGGGCTTAACCAGGCATTCCATTTCACTTACAAACCAATGAAATGTTGAGATCATTCACCAGGAGTGTTCATCTTGAAAAAAACGGATTTCTTGCTTTAAATACAGCCGTTCTCTCTGCACCCGCTTAAGAGTCACAGTAGATTACTTTAATACAAAGGACTTTTCTTGCAGCATGCTTCTGGAGCACAGACATAATTGGAGGAAGGTTATCATACTGTGGAAAGCAAGCTGAATGAGGTGTTTCGCAGAGGAATAATAACATATTTCATTACGGATAGTCTTGTAGTGAGGGTGTTCGGAGGAATAGTGACTTATTGTGTTGTCTTAAGACTTCGGGGGGGACATTGTTCACAAAGGATATTATTCGTTCTTCATATCCCTTAGACCACAGTTCTGAAGACAAGACAGCGAGAGAGCAAGAGCAGAGGAAATACATAATATATGTCGTGTGCTGCATTCAGGAGCAGGCTCATACAGTGCGTAAGGTGATAATTGTTCAATGTGGCTGCTAAATGATGAGCTAATTTATGGTTCTGTTATGTTTCCAAATACACTGACTCAAAAGCAACATGTTGTGAGTAGGCTGCTTCAATCAGTGACACACCTCCTTCTGATAAGTGTGCATTTGTATGATACAGCGAGGTAAGGAATGAGAAACACACAGCAGTGTATACTGTATTCGCAGTCAAAGGAAGAAGTGCAGCACTGCATTTGTTTTTGCTTCATAATTCTGTATTTGTATGCAAGACATGTGTCAACTATCAAGTTTTAATGTTCATATACTTTCAGAAATGTGAAACCCCCAATTTGTAAGTGCCCACACAGGAATGGAATAGTAATTTAATAATTCAAATCTAAAATGAATTGATTCATGATCTTAATAGCAGTCAACGCCTAAGTTTGCATCCTCTGTGGAGGAAGTTGTAAAGCATTTGGACATTTTTGGATAGTCCAGTGCTGATACTTCACTTAACATCAAGTGATTATGAAGAGTCCACTGAGCTGCAGGTGATACTCAGAGCAGTTGAGTTATTCAGTGTCTGGGTTACAATTGATCCTTGGGTTGAGTATGCCATTAGAATAAGTGTTAGGGCCGGGATAAAAAGTGGAGTCAGGTGTAGGGTTTTCGTATTCTAAAGCCAAGCAGTAAATGCAGTAGGTACATTTGTACATCTGCTGTGTGACATTACCAGCATTTGTTTGGTGCTGTTAATGCATATACACTGAAATATAACTAAACCATAATTTCTGGTTTAAAGCGACTAGACAAAAGCTTACTTATTCTGTACTGAAGTTTTGATTCACTTATGAATGAATTAACACAATTTTTGTTATTGTGTAATGCTTACATCGATGCCCAGCCCGCATGTGCCAATAAGACACCATACATTTGTAAAAGCCAGGACCAGAGTGCTGTGTAAACAACAGAGAAAGTCCAAAAAGTATGTTCCACAATCAAATCTTCGGACCATCAACATTCATAAATCACTGACAGAAACTATATAGTACTGGAGAAATCAGAATAATACTAATTAAATAATCCATCTTGCCTTCTTTTCTGGGCTTTGAGCGGAACTCAGCAAACTTAAACACGTAAAATTAAACATCCGTTTCAATTTTTGCTCATCTGCACACCAGAATATTTCAGGGGTTTTGTCGAGCCATTTCATGGAACATTAACTCTCTTAAATCATCATAATTTGTACAGTACAAAAGAAAATGGGACTCACTCTCCACTTCCACCCAAATCACACAACTCACATGGTCGGTTTTCCTCAATATTTTTTAATCAACCAACCTAAATGGCCAGACGCAGAATACCAGCTCTCAGTTGTGTGTCCTTTGGGTCAGGGATTAAACCTAATTTCATACTGACCATACTCCTCATTTTTCTGTGTTCCCTGCAAAAAACACAAATTGATTGAGGAGGAAACTGTTATATATTATAGTACCATATTTATATCCATCCGAAGTATGGAAAATAGCACCTATGAACTAGTTTTCTCAAAGGCCTATTTACATGCAAGGCACTTTGCTCTCTTCTTGCTATTACAGTATTTTCCTCACCCTTGACCTGCTCCTCTGGATTCAAGGCTGCTGGGTAGGGGATTGGGCCACTATGTTCATATGGTAGTATATTGTGATAGGCATTTCAGTGTAATGGGGTCACTTGTCAAAGATCATACGTTAAGACTGAGGAAATGTGAGACATTCTTATTTTTATACTGCGTTATTGTATTATGTTTGACTTTTGTTTCAGATGTCAAGCTGAATCCCTCCCATTATCCAGAGAGCTTCCCGCCTTTCTTCCCTCAGATGACATCCACCCTGCATCATCTTGTTTTCCTCGCGCAGCTTCAACACCTCCACAGGACATACCTCACACATCCATGCCTCCATTGCTTATGTTGCTGATCTCACACCTTAATGTTTATTTTGTGTTAACTTTAATTTTCATAAATTACGTTTATTTAAGTAAATCTCTTGCGTAGAGTCTCTCCGATTGTGACACTTTACTATCCAAAAAAGGATATTAACTTGGTCAGAGGTACAAGAAAATGCACAGACAATACAAAACACAATTACTGTGCAGTGTAAGATAGTAATGAATAGTCCCAAATGTAATTTAACAGGAAAAGTTTTAAGATTTGATTTAAAAGAACAGAGTTTTCTGGGATCTTATTCCAGATATGTGGTGTAATCAAAATCAAATACTGCTCAGTTTAGTTTTGATTGTATTTGAAATGTATTTTGAAAAAAAATCTTTGATTTTAAAATGCAGACAGGAAGCCAGTTTACAGATCTGAGAACTGGAGTGATGTGGTCCTCTCTCTTTATATTAGTGAGGAATATAGCAGCAGCGTTCTGACTCAGCTGCAGTTGTCTGATTACACTTTTAAAGAGACCTGTTATACCATTACAGTAGTTAAGACTACTGAACAAAAAAAGAATGGAAGTTTTTCTGAATCCTGCTGAAACATAACTCCTTTAATTCTCGATATATTCTCAAGGTGATAAAGGGCTGATGTTTTTGTCTTAATGTGGCTTCAGAGCCACAGTTTAGTTGCATTCCATCTGTGAAATACTGTATGTTACAATGTGTACTATGTTAGCCATGATATTTTATATACAGTATAGTAAGATATTTGATTTCTGTGGGACTTACAAAAATAATTTAGGGTAAAACTGACTTACAGGACTCATTAGGTTACCCACTTTATAGTCAAAAGAACAATAGTTAAGAGATTCTTTATGTGTGTGTGTGTGCATGTGTGTGTGTGTGTGTGTGTGTGTGTGTGTGTGTGTGTGTTAACATTCATAACATAAAGGGGTTAAACCACCAGGCAGAACTGGGACGCACATACAATGTAGGTTATCATTTATGAGGGAACAGAACTATCTGTCTGGGACATACACACACATTGTCTCTGGTGAATTTATATTTATGTGTGTGTGTGTATAACCTAAAGAGTAATACCTGAGAGGTATATTTATATGTGTCTTTGCGTGTGTTTGTGTGTGTGCCTGCTACCCAGAAGTCCTAAGAGAGAACATGAGCAAAAGTTCCCCGGCCTGTGGAGTAAGTTAGTTGTCATCAGTAAATGGCTGCCTGTGTGGTACTGGGCCACTGGGCAGGCAGAAATAACGAGGACTGAAGACGGAGCCAGATGGAGCTTTGCTTCACACAGCATGCCTCTGCTCAACTTTCTAATGGACAGTGTTTTGTTATGGGAGAAAAAACTTGGGTCAGTTTTCTGTCAGTTGACCCTCATGCCAAAAATAGAGGAATCTTTATTAGTGTTGAAAATGCTGATCTGAAAATACTGAAGGCCTGCACAAGAGTTACAAAACATGCACATGGTTCAGCAGTCAGCAAATGGGAACAGTCTGGAACCTTATCAGATCAGCATTATTTTAATCTCAGCAGATAAAATGATATTGTGGTTAGTGATTAAATAAAATAACATAGTAAAATCATACAACCAAAAGTAAAAAGGCTGAATGGGCCATACATTAGAATATATGTCAGCCTGTTGTACTGTATTAACAGTCCTTTAAAAAAATTATTGCAATTCAACTGACAAATGTTAAATGGTCATGACTAGACAGCATTGTTTTGACAGAACTTAGTGCTAAGTGAAAATCTTCACGAGTACGTGGGCATTTGTGGATATTTGGTCTTGTTTCTGGAGCATGGACATGTGTGTTTGCAGAACAAATGGTTTAGTGAAGTGTGCAAGCATGGCCAGCTGTATTTATCTGCTGTAACAGCCCCCCCCCCCCCCAATCTGGTATCACCAGAGCACATTGTCTGAGTCACCCAAGTATGTGTTTGCATGTGTGTGTGTGTGTGTGTATATGTTACTTAAGCTCAAACTCATTGTGAATTGTAAGAAATTGTACAAAAAGCAAATGGACTGTGTTTCTCTGAGCTCCCGTTAAAATTTTGAACACCAGCCATGCAGCAGTCACATAGCATGAAGTGATTGTGGAGAAGCTGGATGTGGTTATTGGATGCTGTAATATGTTGCCTGCAGTGAGGCTAAATATTACATCAGGCCAAAGTGCTTAAACAACAAGGACTGTTTGTGAGAACAACTATTTTTACTCAGAAAAGAAACATTTGTCATACAATCCTGGGCAGAGCAAGCAGAAAAGTCAGGCATAATAAGCATAGGCAGAATTTGACAAAGTTTGACAAGCCTATATCATACATAGGTTTGCGTAGGGTATTTTTCTTTCACACACGAGCACAAACAAGTGCACTGGCAACAATAGTTAAAGTTAAAGTCTGTTAAAAGTGGAATATCAATTTGTTTATATTATTCTGTTAGGCTTTCATTTTCCACGTACCCTTTAAAAATATTTAGTGTACACATGAATAATAATAATAATAATTTTGTGTAAAATTGAAAAAAAAAGACAGCATTCTTTCTAACCAAATATTCCAGCCAGGGATACCTGTAATAATAAATGGGAAATTATCGATTTCTTTTTGCAATAATTTTTGTGGGGAATTTGGATAAAGCAGGCTGCTTGGGACTGCAGTGTTTTTCGCCAAGATCATCATAACCCACTGACGGCCCTGGCTCTGGTGTGGGGTTAGCTGGGCTATCTATTCACTGAATGCAGAAAAGAGAGGGAAGTTGCATCTAACATTGCACGCCAGAACGTGCCATGTCACATGACTGCTCAAAAATGTACTTATTATTTTATTGGACCTATTCTAGACTCAAGACGCAAAGTCTGGGTATAGTTAAAAGCCTTTATTTAATAGGGCATATTAATGGTTTACAATGCATACCAGTTCTACTTCACAGGAGGAAATCATAAACCATATCATGGAGGAAATAATAAAAACGGACTGATTACATCTAGTACTCAGTTAACATTAGTCCAACACATAATGAAAAAACACAAATAACTATCACAATGATATCAATTTATCATAAAAATATAATAATAAAAAACTTTTTTTTTCTCACCTTAGTCTAAATCAGTGACTCGCATACAGTAAGTGCCCAAACACGCAGCCCAGCAGCTTACTCAACATCTGTTTGCATGACCCTGCAGAGGTAATAAATCAAGAGATTTTTCAAGGGATACAGGGCAAGAGCACATAAGAGTTAGAGCACACAAGAGAGCACAAATCATAGAAGATACGTTCATCTTGTTGTTGCCTGTTTTGAGACTTTTTAAAACCAACCCAGTCACTTCATTCAGTCTGTGTACAGATTACACCACTTTTCAATTTCAAATTGCCTGCAGCGCATATGCCAAAGTCCAAATGTGCAAATCCTTAACATTAACTGACGTGGAGAGCAGATGCCATGCATCACCTTGAACGTGCCGAATGGCGGACATTCCTTTTATTCTCAGTGGTAAAAGAAATATTTTAAAATAGTTTACTAAAGCCCTTACTTGCAGGCTATGGTTGCTATAACAACCCATATCCTGCTACTATCACTGAAACGACATAGTTTGCATGTTTAACATTTGTCAACACAAACACAAGTGTCCTTGAGAACTTAACAATACGATAGGTAAATGTTAAGGTCATCAGTTCTCTTTTGATTCCAAGAAATAAAGTCGATTTTTGATATTGGAAGGCTACAGAAGCACATTTTGTTGTGGGCAGACTTAGCCCAGTCCATTTTTCATTATAACAGTCCAAATTTAATTTCAAGTTTTGTATCCCATTTCAAAACAGTGATTATTCCATTCAGTAAATAGATTTTAAAATTTCAATTGAATTTTAATACTACTACTAACTAACTACTTGGCTGTAGTTATTACTACTAATAGCCTCCAAACCTGTAGTAATAGCCTTCCCTAGACTGTCAGCAGTATTGTAATTAAGGTGAATCAGTAGAATCTGAAGGTGATTCAAGTCAACAAACAACCAAATAACCAAACAAAAGCTGAATTTTATATGTATTATATGTCAAAACTACAAAGGATACACATATTTTGAGCAATCAGTAACAAACACTGACATGTAAGTTCAAATTACATGGGGTAAAAGGTTTGTGTGACTCACTATTCATCTCAGTATTTATTGATTAAGCCAGATGAAACCTATCAGTTAGCCAAACTTCAGGCATGCATGAAGGACATAAGTTATCAAGCTCCTCTCCTGTGGAACCAGCTTCCAGTTTGGGTTCAGCAGGCAGACACCTTCTCTTCATTTAAGAGTATGCTAAAAACATTCTTCTTTCTTAGGGCTGGCTCAGGTGAGCCCTGAACCATCCCTTTTGTTATGCTGCTATAGGCCTAGACTGCCGGGTATTTCCCATGATGCACTGAGCTCCTCTCTCTTCCTCTCCCTCTCCACCTGTACTCATTCTTATCCCATTAATGCATGTTACTAACTCCACATCTTCCCCATAGTTTTTGGCTTTTTGCTTTTTCCCCTTCTCTCTTTCTGCAGGTGTTTCTGCCTCTGGAGCTGTAGAGTCTGGATCTGTTATTACAGGCCGTCTACTGCCCCCATGTCCCTGCTCCACACTCACTGCTGCAGTTATTATTATTAGTCTGATTATTATGTTGTGTCTCCTCCTGCTCTCCTGTTAAAAGGGAGTTTTTCCACGCCACAGTTGCCAAGTGCTTGTTCATGATGGGAATTGTTGAGTCTCTGTAAATAATATTTTAAAGAGTATGGTCTTGACCTAGTTTATGTGAAAAGTGTCTTGAGATAACTTTTGTTATAATTTGGCACTATACAAATAAAATGTACTTGACTTGGCTATGCAAATTTCAGAAGTTTTTCACTTAAGTTTGTATCTTTTTTTTTATTTTAATTTTTAGAAAAGGCCAAAACTAGTGAATTGTATTTTATCAAAAAGAATTACTTTGGCCATATCTTTTAGCCCTCGCTGCCACCTATGGAGCGATTAACAGCAGAACTACAGGTTAGAAATTCACCATGAGACTATGAGACAATGCTGCAAGATTATAACCGAACACATGACTGCATCATTCTTGCTCAAAATCTTTCATGTTAATGTTAACAATGTTGGAAAAGGGAACATCTAATAGTAGTTTTGTTTGTTTTGGTCAACCACTGAACTATATGCAGTATATAGCAACTTAATAGAGCTTTCTATTGAGGCCATCATACGAAAACATTGAAGCAACTTTGTCACAACAGAACATAGAAAAAATCTCACATAGTCACAAGGAGGAGAGGAGGTGATTTACTTGACAGGAATGGAGGACGTGATGGATTTCGGAAAGCTGCTGTAGAGGAAAAGAAGGGGGGAATCCACACAGAGCTATGAAGAGGGAGTGACAGGGTGACATGGATGGGTGTTGCACCCTCCTCCATTTCTATTGGTCTTAAAGTGATGAAAGTGTCAGTGGCGAAGACAGTTATCTAAGAGGCACAGGACGAGGGAGAAAAAACAGTGGGAGAAGATGAAATGAGGAGGGGAAAGGAACGAGGGAGAGACAGGGAGAAACAGAGCTGAAAGAGAAGGAGAAACCGTGAGGATGAGGTAAGAGTGTGAGGGTGGGAGGAAAGAGAGGAACAGCAGGAGGTATAAACACTTTGAATGTGAATCATAGGCATCTGGCAGGGGGGGGGGGGGGGGGGGGGGGACTGAGATGTGAGACATAAGGAGAGGTGACAGTGTTAGAGAGTGGGTGAGTGAGACAAAAGTAGGCAGAATGATGGAGAAAATGAGAAGCAGAGAGGGTTTGAGGGAGGGAAGAAAACACAGCAAGTAAGACAGGGATGATGAGCAGAGAAAGAGGGGCAAATAGAGTGTAATACATGTTAAATCAGCATGTTTATCCTTATGTCCTTCTTCGTGGCTTTCTTATTTATTTGGTTAGAGCTTGTAAGGGTGATGGGTTTTTCCTGCTCAGATGTGTCTGAGTGTGTGCGTGAGTGTCTTTGCAGGCGGGAGGGAGGAAAGAGAGTGAAATGTGACAAATCTTGTCAACTCGCTGTCCTCCCACATAATCTGCTGACAGCTTTTCTGTCCAGTAAAAAAAAAGAAAAAAAGAAAAAGATTTCAATTCCATCATTTTTCTTCAGATATTAATGGGCTCTTGGACGGGGGGGGGGGGGGGGGGGGGGTCTGAGAAAAGCTTTAGAGAGAAACAGTGAGTGACAATGAGTACTGAATCGCTTTCTTCTGGGAGTTTTTAGCAGAGTATATGCAATTCACAGCTTCATGAACCAGCAAAGTTATGGATGGACACCCCCCTCCCCCCCCCGGAGAATTCATTCTGTAGGATTCAGTCAGTCTTTTGCATACAATAAAGAAAGTTGGAGCATTTTATGACAGCTGTGCATGAGTCACATTTAAACTCATACAAGCCCTGTTGCCTATGTTTTAGGAGCAAAAATGGCAGGGGAGCTTAAACTACAAGGGGTTCCCTGCAGGCTCTGCTTCTGATAACGTGCCTGTTTGAACTCGGGTTGAATTCAGGTTCAGCTTCATTATAAAAACTTTGTCAAAAAAGTCTAATTTTGTAAAACTAATATCCTGGAGTTTGTTTCCAAACCATTATGACCTGATCCAATGATTTTTTGTGTGCAGCTGTCTGTGTTAGGAGTCCTCCAAATTAAGTGACAAAATAAGTAATTTTGTTATAAATTTTAAACATCATGAATCATTCTTAAAAACAACTTATGACTGCGTGACAAAATAATCTCAACTCATGATCCACTTGATCTCAACTCAATGGGACTGAGTTTTGTCACGTGTACCCATCCCAAGGTGAAAAATGAACTGCCATGTCAAGATTTCTCTAACTGTTTAACAATCTCTTCCAACCCTTCGTGGGATATATTTGGATAGCATTTGCCTCCTTAATTGCTAGAAGGCTTATTAATCCTTTGCTAGAGACACTATGCATTTCCTAAAATGGGACAAAACAACAATTTATTAGGATCTCTATCTTTCTAGGTTGGGATGTTTTTCTATTATTACTGTTGTTATTGTTGTTGTTGTTATTATGTATTTTTGTGGTACTATGGACTACATCTGATATTATGTATGCATGCAACTTTGATAAATAAAAATTAAACAAATAAGATTCATATGAACCAGTTCTCAATTCCCACCCCTATTTTTAAGAGCTGACTGCATCTAACTCTCTCAGTAAAAGCTATTTTCTAAAGGAATAGAAAAAGAAGAGAAGCATCACTAATGACTGCAGATGTTGCACGCAAAGTTGGTTGTACACAGGAAATATTGAGATATAGAGTATGTATGCTGTACATATATGTGTGTTGGAGCCAGTGATGATCTCTTGGATTAGATCTATTATGCTTGCTTACATCCACTAGTCCCTGAACTACTTTCTGCTGGTCTGCAAGTAAGCTGCCCACCGAACAAAATTCTTATCTGTAATGATGATAAATACCGTGGCAACCATCCCTTTAAAGTATTTGTCAATAAATACCATGGCAACATGTTGTCAGTAGTATTCCTGCCTTGAGGAGTTACATGAATACTACATCAGGCCCAGTCCCTAAGGACACACTGAGCAGTCTTGTGACTTGGAATTGACGATAACCAAATAAACACTGCATTCTTTGTTGTAAGCAGCCCCCTGCTACACACATGCACCTGCACACACTCACACACTCACACACACACACACACACACACACACACACACACACACACAGTTTAAGGTGTTTGGGACACACAAAGCTTAGGCAGGCTCATAAAAACAGATTAAACCATGATGGATCAGAGAATCTGCAGCAGAAGTCAGATAAACAGGGTGAGGTTATGAAGAGGAGAAGAATATAAGGATGAGAATGACAAGAAGCTCTTTTGTTTCTCTTCTATTTAGTCCTGCTCCCACCCTGCTTTCTCCCTCCTCCTGACTGTTTTGCCTGCCATTATGTGAACACTAAAAACGTCCATTCACACACACAAAAAAGCTCAAGGCACAAGCCACCTACACTTAAGGCATTGTTCTCTCTCTCTCTCCCTCTCCTGCTCGCTCTCTATGTGGCTTTAATTTTCCATATGCTTAGGCTTTAATTAATAAATGAAATAGAGAAGCCCCTAATTGAAAGCATTCCTGAGAATATCAACTACTACTCCTGAGGACTGCTCCATTTTCTCCCCCTCAGCAACAACTCCAAGTCCAACCAAGCCTCACACTCCTCGTGATTCAACATCACATACATTCACATCAGTTATATTTGATATAAACTGCACTGGATAATCTTAAAATACTATGGTACACATTCTTCAAATTTCACAGTATTTCTGAAATAAGACTTTCCTTGTTGAATGAATTTGTTCAGAATGAATACTTGCTCAGATATCTGTGCAAGCACACAGGTATTAAAAGTGTCACTCATATTAGAAAGGGCTGTAGTTAAGTCTCCTTATGGTCTCATACTTTGCTTTGACACTCTACTCAGTTATTAGTCACTAGACTACAGACACAAACTGTGTGATATGATGAAATCTCTGCTTCAGGAGCCACAGACACCGCAAAAAAATTCATGATGTAACATATGCATGAAAACATGTTTTGGCCCAGCTATGTAAGTAACCTTAAAACCAGTTTGTGAAGCAGCCGATCAAAATGGAGCGGTGCAGAGTTGAAACCTGCTCTCCGGGCTAAGAGGATTACAGCTGAACATCATCCAGCGTCAGCGGCCAGACGAAAGTCATTCTTGACTTTAAGAAGGACGACAGTCTCAGTATTGTGTGCTCTGAGGCCTGATTGGCCCTATTGTACTTCAGCCTATACTGCACTTTGAGATACTCACAACACACGCACTGTTAACAGCTGTGCCAGAGCTGCTGCACTGGCTGGGAATGTAAACTTATATTGTCCTTCTGTTCATTCCAGTTCATGATAGAGTTGATGGCAGTGGTTTGGTACAGTGTTGAACCTTGCACTCACAACTAGGAGGTTTAGCGGTGAACATCGCCCGGTGTCTGCTGACTACAGATTCATAATCATTCATAACTTTCCGAGGAGTAGACTGAGTGCAATGTACTCTTGTCAGCCATATGGTGCTTTCACTTTCTGCAACCAGATGATCACAAACATCTCTTCTGTTCTCAATGTGCTGGTGCTTCACTGGGATACTTACTTCATAGAATGAAGTATGCCTCCTAGTTCAGGTAGGACTGAACTGTTACAATTACGATTGGAAACTACCTTACCAGCACTGTGATAAATTGCAGTTATTATTTACTAACTAAAGGCCTGGTGGTCTACATAAATAGATAGAAATAGATGGATACTTAATTTATTCCCCCATGGGGAAAGTCAGGTGTCCAGTGGCTCACAAATCTGTATTAGCATATAAATGTAGATAAGAGACAGTACACAATAGAAGAAGGTAATACTGTAGTGCAGCATGCACAGGGTTAAAAACAAAACAATACTTAAAAGCAAAGAGTCATATAAATAAATAAAAAGATGAATAAAAGGTGCCAATAAAAAGTACCACATAGTCATTGAAGGATTATTGGAGAGTCCAGTTTGTGAGGGAGAGAGACAGACTTAGTACTATGCCTAATGCAAAAATAATCCATACAATGGAGCTGAATATTTGTTTGCTTAAAATTCAAATTTGGCTCGCATTCAGTGAGATATCACTTCAGTAACAGTGTCGGAAAGCAGCTAAGTTCATTTACTCAAGTAGGCTACTCCTTAAATATACAATATATATAAGGTATATATATTATAAGGTACATAATGTATAAGGTACCTGTTGAGTATTTCTATTTGTTCTACTTTATACTCATACTTCACAACAGGGAAATATTTATTTTTACTCCACCACATTTAGCTATAGTATCTAGATCAAAATCTTACAAACTCTGTTGAGTTTACAAAATAAGATGCGTTTTTATAGAATAAAACTATAACAAGCCTAAAACAATGACAGGATGTATTTAAGAGTTAAACAGAGACAGATACTGGACATTTACACAAAACAAGGAAAGGAGTCACCACTTTGTGTTTTGTTTTTAATCGCAAAAAGACACAGTCCGATCTTTTCAAACATCAAAATAACACATAGTGGTGTGTGTTCCTTTGTTAAACTCTATCTCTGACCGAGCACCCCCAGCTAGATTCAGATTCAGCAACGTCATGTTTTGTTTTGGAGTTGGGCCAACTTGTTGAATTAGGCTAAAATCATAAACTACATAACTGTACACACATGGACATGAAGTCTGTGGCTGATGTTAGTGACCTACAGTCATTTCAGCCAGTGACACGGACAACAGCTTGTCCAGATGTTAATGTAGGTAACAGATGTGCGCTGCTACGCGCCGTTGCAGTCTGCTTAAAACAGCCACGTGCAAACTCACCTGACAACAGTGTGATCGTGTCACCCCGGGGTGTCTTCATGCTGCAGCTGCGACCCCCTCCTTGAACGTTCATATCCATATCAGCTATTAACCTCGAGCACTGCTGAGATTCACAAAGGCAAGTGCCCTATGCTCCTGAGTAGATGGATCTGTTTAGTCTGTGTTTGTGTGCTTGGCAATATGGCTGCCGGTTATTTTATTGTTGTCCCAGAGCTGTGTGATGTGTTGATTTGATTGTGACTAACGTGGTTTTATTCACAAATTCGACCTTATTACAGATCCATCCATGCTGGGGTGTATGTGGGCCAATAAGTAATGAGAAACTGAAACCTGGAATTGTCAAAGATTTGTTTGGGATCATTTCAATACAGTGTCTTCATAACATAGTTAGTCCCCCAGAGAGCCTGACAAGTTTAACCCTGTACCATGACCTGCTCAGTGCATATCTTGGTCTCCGTTCTTTCATAACCTAATTTAAGGGATCCACGTATGTTATTTGTTTATGCTGGAAAAATGTTGTTATTTGATATTTTAAATTGTCAAATATCAATATCAGCATATGCCTCAATAATCCAGTAGGCCTATTGGTGGCCTGTAATGTGTGATATCTTCGTGTCTGCTTGCTGCTGCCATCTATCTCATTAATTAGTTTGTTGTTGTGGCTTATTTTTTCTTTTCATTTGGTTATTTTTGGCTGGTGCATTACGATGCTTTCATATTTACTAGTGGTGAAAATGATGTTTGAGTATTATGAATGTTATGGGCTAAACTGTTTTTACAACATATGTTTCACTATAGGCGTTTTGCTGTTGTTTAGGGGACTTTCTTTTCAAGTACAAACTTGGGTTTCTAATGTATGTGTGTGTGGTGTTATATACTGTATTGTGTAAAGTGTTAACTTGCAAACAGCACATTCAGATTTCTTGAGATGCTTTTTGTCACAATAGGTACTAACATTTTCTCCACACACTTCATATTCAGCAAAACATCAGATAAATAGTTTACCACAACCTCAGTGTGTTTATGTGACATCTTGCTTTGCTTGTTCTTCATAACATAATGACATCTTAACTGCTCCTGTTCAATGGTTTATGCTGGTGCTGAAGCTGCACTCATTGTCAACCTTAGGCTTGTATCCATGTAGTGATCATGTCCTCTGCTGCTCATCATTGTCTGATCCAAGCCATGGATTTGTGATTTTTAAAATGACAAAGTGATTAATTACTGTATGTGCAGCGAATGTGTCTTAACTTGTTGCTGCAAATCAGGTGGATTACTGGATTTAGATTTATCCATATCAGTACACTAAATCATTCATTTTCTGCACTATCTGGAGTTGCTTTTTGGGCTCTGTATCTAATGTGGTTGTGGAGGAATTTTGTCATCAGTGTGATCTCTGCTGAGCTGAGCTTGTGGAGAAGGATGAGATCAGAGAGTAGATGTCAAACATCAACCTTGTACATATTCTGTATTTGCATGAATCCAGTCTGTGTGAGTTGTCTGACTGTATATTGTGTGTTGTATGTGTGATACCCATGTGTATTCATGTCCATCTTGTAATGCGTTTAGCACCATTTAAAAAAAGGGTAGCTCTTCTCAAAAGTAAGGGGAAACATATTTTTATGTGTCTGCTGATGTATAGCTTTTCCCAAAAAAACTGTATTTTTAGCTTGCCACAAAGTTGTCCTCAAAGTAAAAATAAAAATAAGACAGTTCTTTTTCCAAAATCTGAGTGTAAAAAAACTGCTATTGCATCTCATAGGCAGTACTGACATGGATGCATAAATTACAGTAACACCTACTAGAGGAGCTGCTCAGTTATCCAGGTGATCAATCAAGCCTTTCTCAGACAATATCAAATGACGAGATTCTCACTCTGAGTAAGCAGGGAAGATGACATAAACCCCCAAAACTGAACTTACCCAAGCAAAATTCTTTGTGCATCCACTGCACTTGCCAAGTGCCATGGTTTGATAGGAATGTGAGCTCAGAAGCTGGGGCATAGTGACAAGATCAAGCATCAAGACAAGCTTTTTATCAATGTAGGGGGTGAACATAAGTATCTTTAAAAACTAAAAAGAGAATAACTCACTGTCAAAAAGTTGCAAATAATTAATATAGAAGGACTTATGGTGTAGGAATTAAGTTGGGACAGCATCTAGATGACAGGTAGAGGACTAAAAGTGAGATGCTGTCTCCTCTAGGAATGGTTTCAACCCACCCAGCACAGCAGAGCACTCAGAAATAATAGATAGGACCCCATTAGCGGGGAAGCTCTGGGTGATGTTCATAACTTTTCTTTTCTTTTTTTAAGGAAAAAAGTAGGGAAAAAATACAGAAAGTCTTTTTCATATTTCTCAGGGAAGATTTCTACTGGGAGGAGCTTAGAATTTATGCCATCACATTGAACAGCATCAGCATGTTACTGTATTGTTATTGTGAGTATATTAGGATGGTGATGTTAGTATATAGCTCAACGCACAGAGATGCTGGTTGTCTTGTTCATTTATGTTTGGTTCAAAATACATTTTGGCCGGCCTATTTCTGTGTTTCGCTCTCCACATTATTCATTATTTAGGCCCACCAATGCTTTCTAAGCTCCTCCCCTATTAAGTCATGGCTGGTCAGTGCTGTTCAGCTCTCAGCATGGTGACAATATTGCCTGACTTCTACGACTTCACTTCAGATGTGCTTGAATTAATTCAGACATCTGTTTCAAGAATGTTTGGTTGAGGGAACGGTGCATTAAAAATGTAGTTAGAAACACAAATATTGTTTCTGAGACAACACAGTGCAGATACAGAGACTTCACTTTAAAACATTCATCCAGGATGATGAAACATTTAATAAAGCTGCAGCAAGACTCTAAAACTGATGAAAACACACAGACACATCCTTGATTCCCCATGCATACACAACAGACGATGAAGACATCAGCTGCAAATTCAAATGTCATTGCTCATTTATTTGGTGTAATTCTGCTGCTAAAAGGTTGAAAATGTCTCCAACTGTGGCTGACTGTTTCCCTTTCTGTTCATATGCGTATGAACTTTTGTTACCCTTTACAACTGTGATATTTGGATTTGTCAAGTGACAATAATATGTAGACATATTGAATGCAGGAACCACTCAGTATGGCAGATTGAGACTAAGGTGGAAGAAAAGGACCCATCGATAAATGTAAAAATGCTAGTGAATGTCATGAAAGTTGTGATTTGATCTAGCAGGTTATAGGCTTGTGGTTTCATGGCTTCACGTCCTCGCTGTCTCCATTGCGGTTCAAAACTTTGACCTTCTTCCTAATTAGAATCAGATATCTGCCTATTATGAGAGTAATGTAGCCTTATGGAGTTATGGCAGCGAAAAGACGGCTGGTGTTAAATGGTGCTTACAGAAAGGTACTGTAAGGCATGTGAGCTGGTGCGTGAGAAATGCCATCCACTTGGATGGTGATGGAAACGAAAATCAAATCACGTAAAGGGAATATTCTGCTCGCATTCTTGTTGAGAAGGAGTGAATGCAAGACACATGGTGTGTGCATCTGGTTGGTGGAAACATCATGCATTTGCATTTCACTAAAGGTGTCTCCCATCTTTTCAGTTTTTTTTCCGCTTGTTTCACAAAATCTACTGCTGTTCTTTCTAGCAGTGCTTGATTTCTTTCTTTTTTTCACTCTCCCTCGCTCTTTTCAGCTTTTTCTTTTGCTGAGTCTCAACTCTTCAGGGATTCACACAGAGAAATCAATTTTGCTTGGCCTCTTTGCCTTTGGAAGGGAACATAGGCAATATATAAATATTCACATGCGGCTATTTCAGATCCTCAGCTTAGGGACTGAACTAGTGGATGAGCTGTTCTTCTGTTTGATCATGAAGCCTGTATACAAGCGTCTCTATGGATGATTCCTCCCTTTCCCTGTGCGTCCCTCTTTCCAAAACTCTTTCCTCACTCCCTTGTTTTCTCCATTAATTCCTTCCTTCCTTATCGTCTCACATTCCTCTGATCATCCTTAGCAGCATCTTTATATCTTTTGATTTCTTTTGCCTCCCATCACCTTCCCCTCTCAACTTTATTCCGTTTCTCCTTTATGTTCCCTCAGCTCTCTTCCTTTTTCATGCATTCCTTTCATCCCTCTTTCCTTCTGTCATTTATCATTAGTTGTTCCCTTTCTTTGTTCTCTACATCCTTCCTTCCCTTATTATTTTGGCTTTTTGTTTACCTACCGTCCTCACTTATTATCTTATCCTCTTTGTCCTTAACTTTTTCCTCATAAGCATAATTTCCTACTATTTCCTTAACCTATTTCTTAATTTCTTCTAATTCTTTTTTCTTCCCTTTATCATTTCATTCCTTTATCCCTCTTCCTCCTAATGAAATCCTTCCCCCCTTCATCATTCTCTTTACTGTTGTGTGTATGTATGTATATGGACTAGTTGTGGCTACGTATACCTTTTTTTAATTTCAGTCCCTTCATAATTAATTAATTAATTTATGTGCCTGTACCCCTGTCATCTCTGTGAAACTGATTCATATTTTATATTCTCGCTGAACCCATTGAAGCTCTGTGCTCTCGTCTAAACGGTGCTCTTCATCGCATGCACTGTCTCGACACGGATGCACGCAAGTAAACCGCAGGCCCAGGCTTGGCTTGGAGACTACAACCCGGAGCCGATGCAGCCACCCATATTATGCCCACTTCCTCTCCCCTGGCTGCCGGTCTGCTCGGTACTGATAACTACTTTCTTTCGCAGATATCTCCACCCTCTGCCTTTAAATCCTCGTGCTCTGCTCATTCTTTCCCCCTCCCTCCCAATTGTCAGCTTTGTTTTACAAACCGAGCAGTGATACTGTCTCTCAGAGGCACACCTCTTCCCTCCCCCCCTGCCCTGGCCGGCTGTCAGGCTGGATCTGCCGTGACAGTGGGCACGCTCGGTGCACCGGTGGACACTTCCATGTAGTAGAGCAAACGCACACAGACACAGAACAATTCAGTGCCGCGTGCGAGCACACATGCAGAAACCTGAACAATGTGCAAACAATCAAAATAGACGTAAGCGCACGCTAGCTCTCCATTTGACCCGACCTTGACCTGACACACGACACCTCCCTTGCAACCTCACATCTAATACAGCTCGACAGGTGTGTGTGTTTGGGAGTTTGTGTGTGTGTGTGTGTGTGTGTTCTTGTGCTTACAGTCGTTCTGATGCATATTTCATATGAGGCTGCTGAGTGTCGAAACTAGGACATGAAGGAGGCCAAAACATACCCTGGTTAAATGTGGGTGTGTTTCTCTCCCAGCAGCAGATGGATTTGTGTACTTATTCCATTACCTTTTCCCACTTTTTAACCATTTTTCCACTCCTTTCACTGCCTTATCATTCAGCCTCAGGGCTCATTCTGGAGGTCCGTCTATTAGCCACACTCAAACACATATGCACAAAGACAGAAAAGGGAGGCAAACAAAAACAGACCACCTCAGCCATTTGAGGACACTTTCTGTTTAATGTTATTTATAAACAGCTTTTGAGTCTGGCATTGTTTGATAACCACATACAAAACATTTGGGTTGCACAAATGAAGAGAGGAGAGGAAAAGAATAAGGAGATAGAGGGGTGGAAGGAGGGAGCATCGAGGGTAGAAGAGAAAGGAGCAGAGAAGGTGGAGAGGGAGGGAGAGAATAAGCAGACAGACGGGGGGGGAGGAGGGAAAGACACAGGGATGAATAGGAGGATGGAGGATCGAAAAGAATAGAGGAGCAGAGGGGGGACAGTGCAGTGTACCGTTTATCTTGAATGAGTCAGCAAAACAACAAAAAAAAAAGACAGAAGTGAAAAAAATGAAATAATGATAATAATCATATTAAATAAAAAATAAAGTTCCAGCCCCTAGCTCCCTGTTTATTTTTTAGGGAACTACCGAGACACAACAGAGAGCTTTTTTACTTTTTTACTTTTTTTTTTTTTTTTTTTTACAAAAAAAGTCATCCTCACAGGAATAAACAGACACAATTTACATCACCTCTGGGTTCACAGCAGCACAAACAAGTTCACCAGTAGGGGTCTCTAATCCTACATGTCAGGAGAATGACACCAGTGACGGGCTTCTGTTCTCCCCCAACATTTAGATAGATAGACAAGTAAAGGCGGGGCTCAGCAGGAAATGCACACAAGCAGGGGGACAAATGTGGCCCCCGCTCTCGGATTCCCGTCCGAACGGCGCATTTTTAGGTTGCCAGCAAACCAAACAAATAATCTTTTGTGCTTTTTCGTCAGCATGTCATGATTTTAGCTTTTTAGGTAGGTCATCCTTTGCATACAAGGGCAGCTCCTTTTTTAAAATAAAACTCTTAACTTTGTAATGCCGTAAGAAATAAAGAGACTTGTAGCATCACTGGCTAGTTAAGGTACCCGGATGGCCCGTGAGTCTCTGTACAGGTTCCACCTATTGTAATCGAGCACTTTGAGACTCTGAAACAGGTCTTAAGTCCAAACCTAGACAGCATCTGTGGTGCTCTGCTCAGGGATTTGAAAGCCCTGGGCCGACAGGGGTTAGTAGTTTGCGGTGTGATAGGAAGGCTGTGAAGGTGATAGGGCTTTTTTAGGGGTGTGTGTGCCGTGTCCCATAGTCCTCTCTGTCCTTGTTGTTTCCTGAAGAAGAATCCCGAGCCTCAGAAAACTCTCTTCTCAGACATAGCAGCATTAAAAATCTTCCACTCTCCAATCAGGGCTTACGGATTGTCAAGTCCATCTGTTTTTAAGCTCACTAAACACACCAGAGAGGACAAAAAAAAAAAAACAGATTCAGTAGCAGTTTGTCAGTCCCTTTGCCCTGTGATGATCATCACAGATTCTGAACTGCTTTTTTTTCCAGTTCCAGCAATTGATTAGACCACTGCAGGAGATATATTGCAATGTTGTGGTGGTCATCAGTACTCCTCCCTGACTGTAGGGCCTTTTTTTTCCCAGCATTTGAAACCCTCCTGTGACTATTTGGAAGGAGTCATCTCTGCTTGTAGGTTATATTTGTTTCCATGAGCCTCCAAAGCATTACTAAGGAAAGTGCATTACAGTTTCTGGGAGTAAGAAGTTTCGTGAGCCAGGCTCGCCTCAGCTTTTCCTTGGCCCTGCATGAGTTGATTCTTTCAGGTTTGTTGAGGCCTCTGTTTCGTAGCCAGTGAGGTCGAAGAGTGAATGAAACCATCCCATACCTCCATGGTTTGTCCTCATTTGCCACTGGCTCTCATTAGGCACTCTTGCTATCTAGTGTCGTTCTACCCGCATGGCTTTAGTGGGGGGTTTTCTTAGTGGACACACACTCATACAAATATTAACACAAAAACCCATTCACGCACTTGCTCATTTACACTGACTGTGACTGGTTGGCTTTTATAATGATAGGTTAATTCTGAATGGCTTTTAAGTTAATGGGTTGCAAGGTCACGGACAATGGAAACCTTTTAACAGGTCTAGTTTGAAGAATTGTCAGTTATATAGATGTGTCACAACTCCAGTGGTGTTTTTTAGAGTTTGGACAAATGGAACACAGATGTGCATTAAAGTGGGTTCATCTTGCTTTGGGAAATGTAAGTAAAACAACTATATTGGGATACATATAGTGATTATACTTATTACTGCTAAAACCATGACTCATTTTACTGCCAGTTGTGTCTGCAGTATTTTGTTTTGGGGTCTTAAGGTGCTGTTGAGAGAGCAGTGTGACAGTTATGAATGACTGTGCCTTTGTCTCAGCATGAGTGACAGATGGAGGGCGCTGAGAGAGCACTATTGTTTCAAGAGGGCTACACATAGAGATTGAGCCTTGAACTGTTTTGATCCTTATTGCGCGTTCTCCTTGCTTATATTTGAATAAATCATTAGCTTGTTATTTTATGTGGCTGTACAGTTTTTATAAGTACATAAATTCAGTGAAGCAATCGATGCCACAGAGACAAATGTAAAGTTTTCCTGTTGTTTCCCTTGGTGACATCATCAAAGCAATGGGCTAAATTGTTTTCCCTGACTTCCATGTTTTGATTATGACTCGTAAAGATTCCTGCCTTAATACCGCAGGGACACTTCGACAGTAGATATTTGATCATGTTCTTTATACACAGACATGTACACACACAGTTATGCACACATGCCTCGTTTAAAGAGCCATGGCAGGGTGGTTCAAGAGAATGAATCATAAGGTTGCATCACCAGCACAAAAATGTCCACTTCCTGTCTCAGCGTAGGATCACAGAGATGAGTGACAGCAGCAGAGCTGATGATAAACAGAGAATGTAATCTGCAAGTTGTGACCCTGCTTTATTTGCTCTCTGGACCCCACTCGGTGGGCCGACAGAAGTCCTGGGGATGCACTTGTTCTTCCTCCTTGCAGATGCAGACAGGTCATATTTACCCCCATCTGGAGTATAGTCTTTCTCACCATCCTCCTGTAATACCTGCACCTCATTAAGCCCCCCTTTTGCCTTGCGGCCTCGGCGGGTACAGTTTCTGCGGCCCCCCTTAGGGGGCCGTGGCAGGGGTGAGGGTGAAGGCAGGCTGTACTGGTCCCCGTGGGGCAAGTACGGCCGCTGATGGTGGTTGTGATGGTTTCTGTGACGATTCAGGTGGTTCAAAGACTCTCCATGCTCCATCTCCCCACCCGGGGTGCCATGTGCATGACCCTCGCCTGACAAGCAACTGGGCAGCTCCTCTTTCTTCAGCGTTTTCAGGTCCTTCCCTGTCAGCTCTGGTGGTGAAACACACATCAGAGAGGATGTGGAGCCTCTGAACCTCCGCAGCCAATCCCAGAGTGAAAGGGCCTTGCAGTCGCACTCCCAGGGGTTGTCGTTAAGTCGTAGGTACTCCAGGGCCGGCAGTAGAGTCAAGCAGGCACCAGATAGCTCAGTAAGGGAGTTATTAAACAGGTACAGGGTGGTGAGGCGCCGCAAGTCATGGAAAGCCTGGCGGTCAACCCACTGGATTCGATTCTGGTGGAGAAGCAGGCGGTCTAAGACCCCCAGACCACGGAAAGTGTTCTGGCGCAGGCTCCATAGTCGATTGCCATGCAGAAAGAGATGACTGAGGTTCAGTAGGTCGATGAACAGATCGTCTTCCAAGAACTCCAACTGGTTGTCCTGCCAGGTTGTAGAGCAAGGACAAGGTAAAAAGAAAAGCTTAAAATGGAGTGCAGTGCATTGCATTGAAGATAACTTTAAGCAATTTCACATTCACGCTGTACACTATTGTGACATTGATTTCAGCAATAATATGCCTTTGTATGGTTTTTAGCTCAGTTATGACATCTCACAAGAATACAACGTCTTACTATAAAAAATACATTAACTAAGCACAGTAAATGCAGCAAATAGCTGGACTATGCAAGGAATTCAAAGTTGGTATTAGGTGCAGGATGGGTGGATAGTCAGTGATCTGTACAACTTCCAGAGGGCAATAGCTAGAAAAATGATGAGCAGTGTAAGAGGGGTCAGAAATTATTCTTTTTGCCCTTTGAATGGTGCATTTGGGGTTGAAGACTCGGTTAAGGGAAGGGGACAATGATCATGGGTTATCTACTCACAGCTAGCTGTGGTTTCCTGTATGTTTGACAAGCTGTTGTACCAAACTGTTATAAAATGTTGTAAAATATTCAAGCTTTAACCTTTACCCCACTCACACAATGTCAATATTAAGTGATTTTCCCGTCAATAATATGGACAGGAGATCATTTCTATATAGCAGAAGGTTGTAATTAATGATATCATATACTCCATCCATGATTTCAATTACTGTACTGTTTTCCTACAGTGGTTGACCACAGAAGCTGTACTGTACTGTAGTATTTTCCCTTCACTCAGGGTAACCGCTAGCATTTGATCAGTGTCCAATTCATAGGCAGTAAGTGCTGAGCCAGGCTGATGGACAGATAACACCATAATGTGATTGTGGCTGCAGATGCAATATACAGGAGAGATAAAAAGAGACTGTTATCCATGTACCTGTAGGTAGAGATACTGAAGATTATGGAGGCCCGCAAAGATCCCCGGAGGCAGGCTGATCAGGCCACAATGGTATAGGTGCAGGGCGTGTAGCCGACCCAGACCCAGGAAAGTGTCTGAAGCAACCGCCTTCAGGTGCCGGTTATCCCCAAGGTCGAGCTCCTCCAGGCGGTCAAAACCGTGGAAGGTGGACGGCTGTATGTAGGAGATGTTGTTCGAGTAAAGCCACAACATGGTGGTAGTGGGTGAGAAGTGGCCGCGAAGCAGCCGCTGGATCTTGTTGTTCTGCAGGAAGACGCGCTCGCTCTGGGCGGGGATGCCCTCGGGCACGGCATGGAAATTGTGAGCCTGGCAGGAGACGGTGCTAGGTGAAGTGTAGCAGATGCAGTGGCGAGGGCAGGGCAACGAGAGATCCAGGCCACACAGCACCAAGAGTAACTCCACCCCGCCATAACCTGAGGGAGGAGAGGAGGATGAAAATTAAACAAAGATACAAAGAGATGGAGGGAAAGAGAGCGTGAGAGAAAGACAAGCCGAATTAATTGAATTCATACAGCAGAGCTCCTGTTATCAGACACATCTTAAATGAAAAACTCATTGCTCTCAGTTTACAAGGACAACAATAGGCATGGTTCAGTGCAGACAAATTACAACGCTGACACAAATCTCTTACAAACACACACGTACGCACTCAAACATTCATGTATTGTTTCCTGAGTCCATTCTCCTCACATACTTTTCAATCATTCCCAAACTGTTTACCCTTAACCTTAACCTTGCCTTCCCTTCAATGTTATCCCCACCTTAAACTGATTCAAAACCCAAAATTTAAACTTGGGAAAATGTTTTTAAAAACCTTGAAATATGTAATACCCAGAGGCCCGCTTACCAAATACCGCTCAGATATACAAACACTTTTTGGAGCCGAGTGTGTGCGGTCTTGTGTTTTTTATTGAGCTGTAGTATGATTGTCACAGAGGTACGCACATTTTTATTTATGTGTTCCTTGGGCCAATCTTGATGGTACGGCGCACAGACACACACAGCATCTTATCGCACACCACACAGTGTTATATCCTTTGGTTATCCTGTAAAGGCGACAGAAAATCGATGCTTCTTCTGCTTACAAGTGAACACGCACCACGCCTGTAATACATTCCCACAATAAGGGAAAGCGAGAAAAAGGGATAGAGGGAGAGACAGGAGGAGGAGGATGAAGTGGGAATCATCTGCAGCATGCCTGTGAAGTGGATATTACTTTTTGTTTTCAAATTCCCCTCGTCCTTTTCTTATTCATTTATTTATTTATTTGATATTTTCTCCCCTGCCTTGAATCATTCCAGTGTTTGATATATATTTCAGGGCCGGAGAGTGAAAAGAGGGTAAGTGTGGATCCAGGAGTAAATTCCGATCGGACAGAGGGAGATCCGATACAATATGAACATCATGTGCTCACATGTTTCCACCTCGTGTGTGTGTGTGTTTGTGTGTTTGCGTCAGTGACATGGACGTGGACAGATGTGATGGACAGATGTCAGGTTGGCCAGGACACTGCTGCTCTTGAAAGAACAACATGTTCTGAAAGGAGGGGCAGTATTATCTAGTGTGGTACACATATGCCTGTATAGCTCTGTACACTAACCATGTACCCACAGGTACCATAATGTGATTGTGTGTGTTGTGTCTTTCTATATATTTTACATTTTATCTGAAACATGTCTGGTGTGTTTGACAAGGCTGACCTTTTCATCAAAAAAAAAAAAAAACAAACAAAAACATAGCACACAACAGCTGTCGTCACGGCAGCCCATCATCAGTCCTGTGACACATGCTTGTATTAACAGACCCACTGTTGGATGGTTGAATAATACATTCTATTATGATCAGTTCACATGTATTATTGATGCTTGTGCTGAAGAGTTCTTTACAGCGTTGCACATGTGCAACCCTCTCCCACCCTAGTTTAATTTTTCTCTCTCTTCCCCTATTGCATTCCTTTAACTGTTAACTGGTTCACATAGATTTTTCTTCTCACACTCGCCCCATAGGTTTGATTGGTCAAGCGTTATTGTTATAAGCTGTAACATACAGTGTTTTTGCAGTCCCTCGGGGTATCAGAGTGATTTTATCTCTCTGTTCTTTCCTCCTCCTCTCTACTCCTCTGCGTTATCTGTCCATCTGTGTTGCCCTTTGCTTCATGCTTCTCTGCGTCCTTTCTCCAAAAACGTTTACACTTCCCTTCCTCCACAGCTTTATCCTCATGCGCTGCTCTGCCCCGCCTGCTGTGTCTGTTAATTAGGTATAAAGCTGCTATTTGCTACTTTGTGTATGTGACTGTATGAAAATGTGTACCATGCATGTCTATATGTATCTGTGACTTTATGTCTTTGTGTCTTGGTTTGTAATTCTTAGTGAGATTCCTTACTGAGCTGCATTTATTGGCTTTAATAGAAGATCATCTTATCCTTTTGCCTCAAGTTTTATAAGATGCTTTGAGCTTATAGATGTTATTATAAATATGGACATGACAGTGACATTCAGCTATTCATTGTGTATCTTAAGGTCTTCATGTTTTGGTACGCTTTACATGCAACTAGAAAAAAAACCTTAAATGAGAGTTAAGCATCAAACCTCAACTGCATTGCAACTGACAATTGTCATTTTTCAGCTGTCAGTGTAAATTTATAATGATAAACTCACCAGTGGTGTGTTCCCACCGGTCAAATCATTTTTTTTTTACATTCAAATGTCTTCAGTACAAGTCTGCTTGACACGTACTTGTAACAGTGCTTCTAGCGTTAGTTTGCATTTCCAATTGCTTTTGCTTCCTCATTGCCCTCTGTTTACCCCTGCAGTCTTTTAATTTTTTATTTTATTTTCTTCATCTCTTTATATCTGACTCCTTTCATCACCCCCTTTGCTGCTTTCATTCTTTCCAATTATATCCCTTATCTTTCTGCTATTCATTCTTTCATTTATTCAATATAATGTGTACATGTGTTTTTGATAGTAAGGCGAAAACATAGAAAAAAAGGTGTGCACTTCAATGTTTCAGTAGTATAAGCATGCATAACCTGTTCTCAAAACCCGTGAGGGAAAATCTCCAATCCTGCATGGACAACAAATTTTTGATACCTTGTTTTCCAATGTTAAAAACATTCAAACGTCTTTACTCCAAGTCAGCACATCCTTGGAATTACTACTGTAGATTTTCAACTGTCTTCAGCTCCACAGCACTGGCGCAGCCTGGAATACATAAATAGACAACTAATTGCAAATCAGCAATTAGCTGAGGCATCAAGCTGGCATAAAGCCAAGCTTCAAACCTGTAACAACTCCCAGTAAGGAGCGTTAAGGTACATAAAAATCAGTTTCACCGGTAATTCTTCATGATGCATTTCCCCATGTACTGCAGTTAAATAGGAAAATGAATCGGGGCGAGTTTCCATTAAAGTAATTCGTGCCTGGTGTGAATCTGGTGAAGGGGTGGAATGTTTTAAAGCTCATTTGATACCTAACACCTTCTTAAGATTGAAATATTTTTAGTCAATTTTGTCAACCAAGTGCACTGTTGAACAAAGATGGAGAACAGTATGTGGGCTGCCACTTAATTGTCTTATGTTCACTTGTGCTAAATCATTTAAAAATTGTATTATTAATTGTATTGACCGTGAGGAAAACTGAAATGGGAGAAATGAAAGAAAATAAATGTTTTCTCTTCTGCTCATGTCACATGAATAAAATGCCTGTACAATAATGTTAGACAATCACAGTGAACTTCACAGTCACTACATATGTATATCAATACATACAGTACATGTGGACACCAGAACATTACAACCACACAGCATGTAACTGTTGATGATTTCACTCAAAAACCGTGGGCATTTATTTGTCACTATGGGGCGCCCCCGGAGTTCACGGTCTAAGACGTTGACTGTTAACACAATGTCTGTGGTTTGAGTCCAGCCAGGGACATTTTGTTGCATCTCTCTCTCCCTCATTTTCTCTCGTCTCTTCCCTGTCCGTCATGAAGGCTTAAAATGCCCTAAGAAATACTTTAAAAAAAATAATCTGCTGCCATAGTATAACAGCCTCCACTCTTATGGAAAAGCTTTTCACAGAACTTTTGAACTTGGCTGCAGGGATTTGCATTTGTAAGATCAGACACTGATGTTGAGTGATAAAGCCTGGCTTGCAGTCGACGTTCCAGTTAATCTCAAAGGTGTTGGATCGGGTTGATACCAGAGGTCAGGGCTCCGTGCAGGCCTGGACCTCACAGCAAACTGGGAAAACCATTTCTTTATTGACTGGGCTTTGCACATGGCGGTATTGTCATGTTGATACAGAAAAGCACCTTCCACTAACAGTTTTTTTTTTTTTTAACAACAAATTGTAACTGCAAAAA
Source organism: Lateolabrax maculatus (assembly GCA_031216445.1). Taxonomy (NCBI): domain Eukaryota; kingdom Metazoa; phylum Chordata; class Actinopteri; order Acropomatiformes; family Lateolabracidae; genus Lateolabrax; species Lateolabrax maculatus. Next base: position 11,209,325 of record CM062197.1, on the reverse strand, counting down.
AAATAATAAAATATGATTAGTGTTCCCCACAGTGCCGTGAATTGTTGGTTTCCAACTGATGATGTTGGTACTGTTATTTCATTGGTCCAATATCGGTGTGGGTTTGAACTAAAAATAGTTCACTAATATCACTACATGTGACTACAAATTGGGTCCTCCCAAATGTTGTAAAGGGACGAAGCGGTAATGGTACATACTCTGCGATGTGTTGGACATATTTGTTTTCCACAAATGTGACCAAAAATGGTTTTATCCTCTTTTGAAAAACGGAATATTATGCACAATATCTGCATCTGTCATTATAGCATATCATTAAGGTCAACTTAAAATATCTGCACTGTATTCTACAGCATTAAGGGTCTCACCCAAACCATGAAACTGTCCACCACACCACACAGTCAAAGATGTTTTGCTGCTAAAATTCCAGCTTGTTTGAATCATAATCACATGGCTGATGATGTCCTTTTGTCCTCTGGGTTAGTATACACACATGGCTTTCACTTTATACCAGTAATTGTCCATTTCAGCAAGCGATGCCTTTTTAATCAAATCTCTCTCTCTCTCTCTCTCTTTCTCTCTCTCCCTCCTTCTCCCTCCCTCCTTCTCCCTCTCCCTCTCATATTGCTCCCCCTGTCTCTGCGTCTGTTTCCCGCTGGTTGTTTGTCTAAATTCTCATCTTAGCCTCCCCGGTTAGTTATTTGCTGAAAGCTTCATCAAGCACAGCCAGGGTTCAATTACAAGAGCCATCTCCCTCTTCTGTCTCTCTCCCATCCCTCCACACTAGTCATAATGTGCACACACATGCAGAAAAACACATAGGCACATACACATGCTGCTTGTCTGTGGAGGTTGGATGGTGCCAATTTAAGGATTACCAGGAGAAGGATCAGTCTACCATTAGTCGCCGCCAGACAGTGTGGAGTTTTGAAGTGGATGGATTGGGACAGAGACCGAAGGTGACATTAAGGAGAGTGCATGGAAGGAACGTCTACCAGTGGCGGCATAACTGATGTGTATATCAGATATTCCCATATAAATATACACCTGCTAAGTATGTTTGAACGTGATACGTCGGTTTAATACCGTGTGACCGACGTCGTCTCAATGTAAGTAGCCTTAAAACGCGCATACTAAGTATGCTGAACTAGGTACGACACCTTGATATTATCATTATTGATATGAATAATGTTGACTTTACTATTGATTGTGTTTTATTATTATGATATTATTTTAGTGTTTATATTGTTGATATTACTGTTATTATTATTCATATTCTAATATACATTTTGCAAGTCAGTGGACTAACTTGCGTAATCTTCGCGGGTCTCTAGACCACGATGGAAATGCAAACAAAAGGCAGAAAGTTACTTGAAAAATAGTTCCTGGGAATAAAAGTTTCTGGTACTTTGGGTGGAAACGCAGCTATAGTAAACATCACAAAACAACATACAAGTATTTTAGCATGTAATACATAGTTTTTGATCAAAGTATTTTGCATTACACATTTCGTGTGGGTTCAGTGAGTTATGTGTAAGAGCAAATAGACCTCTTCCCACAATGTAACATTTATAGACATTTGTATATAGAAAGTATTTTTGTCAATATACTTTACTAACAAATATGAAAAATTGTGTAGTTAGTTGTGAGGTAAGAAATCATTTTTAAATGCCCATGCTAAGAAAATGTGTTTTTAGAGATTAGAAAAGTCATTAATTTGAAAGCTCACGTTGTAATTGCATAATAAGACATTTTATACCACCATAATCTGCAATGTCCTATGTGACAATGTATATATCAGATGCGACACTAGCAACGCATTAAGGTGGTGACGCACTTATCGATGGCGTTCGAGTCACATGGCGACGGCGAACAAACCGCCTCTCCTCACGTAAATGTCACACGACAGTCTCCTTCGAAAGGTAATTTGTGGCACTATCCACCCGCCATACTTGTCAGGCTATCAACACAACTGCCTCCCAACTACAACTTGGCATCTGGAGGAGACACCTGCCACTCATTCCGGGAAACACAAGGAGAAAGTCACAGAGCGGGGAATGTAAGAGAGGGAGGGAAAAGGCGAGGAAGAGGGGAGGAATGTGCAATATCACACTCAAAGGGAATGAGGAGCTCTTAAAACATGAAAGCAGAAGCAAGGGGAGAGAGGCACAGCATGCTGGTGTGGGAGGGAAAGAGAGCAGAGCGTGTGAGACTGTAGCTAAAAAAGGATGATGGGGATGACAGGGATCTACTGCAAAGCGTAGACCATTATATAGGGAGGTGTGTTAATGTCTGTCTGCTCTGCACAAAACACAACTGTGACTTCCGATAAATTGCCAACTAATTCTATGACCTTCTGTGGGGTGAGTCAGATGAACACTTGCAAATTGATTACACGTAACACACATGCATACTCACATGAAGACAAAACGTTAAGTCCCACTGAAACACGTGTTCTTTGCGTCCAGGTGCGCACACACATACACGTGCATGCAGCAGGCGCATACACCCACATACTGACACAGATAATCAACCCTAATTAAGCAGCAGTGCCAGGATTTAACCAGGAAAAAAAAAAAAAAAAAATAAGCAAGAGCAAAACTGAGAGTGAAAAGGGAGAGAAATAAGAATCGAATTTACAAAAATGGCGAGGAGGCAGAGAGCGCAGGAGGGACGACGGCTATCTCAGACACTCAATATAGATGCTGCTCCTCTCTTGTTGGTGGTTGATTTAGCTTAGCATAATCCCAAAGATCATTTAGCGTTGCTCATTCAAATGGTGATAAATCTCTGGCAGAGTTAATGAGAGATTTAAATGGCATCATTGCCTCAAAGACACAGCTGAAATATCTCTGCACTATATAATCCTCCCCTCTCATGTAATATAGTACATAACCATTACATCCATCTTCATATTGGAGACAAATTGGGTCAATATTGCCGGCTCTGCACCACTGATCCTCTGTAGCCTAGGAATTACTATTTTGTAGTCTTGAAAGTTTCTTTTTATTTGAAGTCCCACTTCCGTAACCCCCAAACAAAAAAATTCCAACAAAGCTTACGAGCAAATCACTGGCTGACTGGGCAGAGTAGTAACTATTGATTTTTGTTGAAACAGAGGTGATAGTAGCTACACCCCTGTCTTGAACCTTGATGCTGTTTGACTGGTGGCAGGGCATCGTAGAAGTTGGGATAGTAATGCCTTTGGGACATGGCTTAAAGAACAAAATGTTGCAGACCCAAAAAGAGTTCATGCATCCAAATATATCTGCATTCTTTGTTTCAGTTTCTATGTTTTGCCCATGTCTTCTTCATTGTGCAATTTGGGACAAGCCTCAGAAATTTTCTCATTTACTACAAATCGTGTATATTAGAGTTGAAACAATTAATCGGTTAGTCCTTCGACAGAGATTAATCAGCAACAGTTATGATAATTGCTTAATTGCTTAAGTAATGTTTTAAACAAAAATGTTCCAGATAAACTTGAATACCTTTTGGGTTTTGGACTGCTGGTCAGAAAAAAAAAAAGACATTTTATTGACCAAACAATTGATAAGATTGGTTGATTAATAAAATGTACTCGTAGCCCTAATGGCCATTTTTAAAGCACACCAAAGTTTTTGTTTAAATGGGACTCTCCAGGCAGCCAGTGGTTTTCATTCACTACACCATGAAAATGAACTTGCAGGGACTTTGAAATCTTGGCTATTAGAGTGTCCTTGTCCTTGAAGCTGAGTTTCTTGCCAAACATAAACAACCAAACTGATGTGATCCTTTTTTACAACCACCGTGTCTGATCACCAGTTGTCTTCTAGGTTTTGTTTTGTGAAAACATAATTACCTAATGCAAGGATTTTCAAGAACACTGAAGTGTCCAACACAAAATGCCCTTGCTTGTGAATATGCAGTGTCAAATAAATGGCAATGAGGTGCTCACTTTGATGGACTAGCAAGTTGATGCCCACAACATGTTTATCAGCGGCTGCTTGGAAAGGATGGAAACTTACAGTACAGTATTCTTTGGAAAATAGCAATTGATAATGTACCCGTTACTGCAAATACACCAGTCCTTTTGGTTTGGTATTATAATAGGAAACTGCAGACTCTTTAAGCCCAGGATTTCCAGGACAGCAGTGCTGTCTACCTTTGTCCAGCAGGGAAGAAAAGTGCTTCAAGTTGAAAGAAAAATCCATGTCCATTATCATGAAGCACCGCAACCGGTTCCTCGCCTGTTTAACAAATCCGAGAAGGCCTGCTTGAAAGCTGTTTTTCAAGGTATCTAGATATCTTATAATTAGCGTCAGCCCTGTTTGGTCTTTTCTCCACTGTCTAACACTCTCAGAGGTCTGATTCTCTGCTGCGCCCCGCTCTGCCCCCTTCGCCCCTGGTCCGGCGTTGTGACATCTGTTTAGCACACAAGATTCTGGGCCATTAAAAAATACACACACTCTACTCTGATCAGAGCAAGTGCCTATGTGTCTCTGTGTACATTTGTGTGTGTGTGTGTGAGTGTGTGACAGTGAGGCAGAGACACAGAGAGAGAGAGAGAGAGAGAAAATGCAAAAATAACCTCTACCCTCTTTGCATGCAGTAATTGGGTCATTTGAAAGGCTAAGCTTATCTCAACACTAATCAAGCTCTAATTATACTCCGAAAAACTTTGCCCACCCCTCCCTCCCATATACACACACACACTCTCCACATGCATAATCAGATGATGCAGGTCACAGCTTTCCCTATTTAACTCCTGCCTATTAGTTGAGGAAAGATGTGAGCGGGAGTACAGTGCTGCTGCTGCTGCTGCTGCTCTCCGTATCGTCCTGCCTCACTGAAACCACGACGATAACACAGGCCGACATGGTGACATGTGTCAACGGGAAACAGGGGTTACATTCAGACCTGGTTGAGAGGGTGTGGCCCCTTCTACTCAGGCATTGAAGACTAATGCATTCAGGCACGCAAGGACACAGGAGGCAGACACCCACACACTCCTTAATCGACACAGAAACACAATGTACCTGGGGAGCATTATTTTGATCATAAAATAGATGGAAACTGGAAAATCAGACCTCGACACAAAATCCAGGTGAACATATTGAATTTAAGAATACCATTTGCAGCGCAATGAACTGTATTTTAACAGCCTATTTCTGAATTATTTCGAAGGTGCGCTGGTGCACGCTCAGTTGATCATTTGCCTTATCTCACCGTTTTTCTCTTCACTTTCTACTACCAGAAGTATTATCTGAGTATCTGAGCTGCTAGTATTGAAAGAAAACCTTGTTTACTGTAAATTGTGGTGATCACAATCCTCTAAGAGCAGAAAACACAATGTTCGGTACATTGGAACATAAAATCTGAGTTAAGTATTTTGTAGAAAACAGCAAAAAAAAAAAAAAAAGTGATAACGATGAGCATACACACAAACACACAGATGTATACCCCCGCAGGAGCAAATACACACCAGTCACAGAAATTTCACAGCTGACTGACCCTGATCTGGCAGAAGGCATCTGTGTGTGCAGTTGTTGTGTGTGCGTGTGTGTGTGTGTGTGTGTGTGTGTGCATCCACACGTGCTGGGTGCCCTCCTGTGTCTTGCCATCACTGGATCTGGAACGCTTTTTGGCAGATATCCTCAGTGGAGAGCGGCGAGAAATGAGCCTGTCCAACAAGCCAATGCGAAGAGGAAGGGAAAGTGCAGCATGGGGGCGAGCTGGTTCTTCTCTTGATAGCTGTTTGTCCAATTCCCCCAGCATGAGGAAAATCTCTCTTCCTGTTCTTGTGACTAAATAATTCCCTGCTCTCTACTCTACACTGCAGGTATGAATCACCCTTTGTCACCCTCCTCCGCTCTCCTCCCTGTTGTTCGTTTAGTTTCCCATCTGTCTCTATTACAAAGACTGTTAAAAGTACATCAGGACTTATTATTGCATAAATCTTTCATAGCAATGAATGTCTGGGCGCTTGCACCTTGTTTCCTCAGTATTTGTTTTTGAGGCTCTCAGAGCGAGAAATTTCGGTCATGCTCTGGGATTACACTTGTAAATCAGACACGCATAGATTCAAGAGAAGAGAGAAGCAAAGAGGAAGAAGGCAAACGAGATGAAGGGTTACAAATCCAAACATCCAGACTGACAAGTGAAGTGAGCGATTTCAGCGCAGTGACATGTCCAAAGGATCATCTGTCACCGGGCTGTTTTATCGGATAACACGCTGTTACTGCACACTTGCCTTTGACTGAGCCAATCGCAGGCAGGCATTGGCCATTTTTCAGACTGATTGGCCAAAACAAGAAGGGGAGATCCGCATCAGGTCTCTCATTAAAAGGGCTCCCCGTGGAGAATGATTTTAAGCTCTATAGAACTGTCAGCGCTTGATGCGATCAGTTTCGTTCCTAAACGAGTTATCCAGCGGCTGACAAATGTGAGACCTACAGCAACAAAATGATTAATGACTTGAGAGCACAACTACATATACAGTAAACAGCGCCGGAATGAAATTGCTGAATCAAACCCCTCCGTCGAAATCCAGAGTGTCAAACTGAACTGTTTCTAATAGCTTTCAACTGACAGCAATTCAACCGTTCTCACAACACCATTAGCATGATATTAAGGTAGCAAAGTGCTACACTTCCCCTTCGGCCTGCTTTTTCTTGTTGACATTTCTTACACCGCGCCGCTGGTGGAAAATACACTCAGGTGGAATGACAGAGAAATAGCGGAGGGGAGACATCAGTCAGGAAATATCAGAAGGGCAGCGGAAGGGAGAGGAAGGATGTATGACGGGAGAACAGGAGGAGGTGTCACAGCTTTTCTCCATCAGCTAAAGAGAGATGGATGAAGCGAGAAGAGCATGTCGGTTAAACTCCCCCAATCAGTCATCGGATCTGGCTAATCTGAAGGTTGCTGGTTAGACTCCACCATCAGTCATGGTGTTTGGCTTCTGTGAAGGTTAGACTCATCTGGGAATGTCTCATCCTGCTCTTCTTCTGCTTTCCAGTTTACAATGCTGTGGTTCCTCTGTGGTACTGTGCCACGAATTACCTCCCGAAAGAGACCGTCGTGTGACATTTGCGTCAGAGGAGAAGATTTGTACGCAGTCGCCGTGTGACTCAAACGTCGTCAAATACGTCGCCAACTAAATGCGTTGTTAGTGTCACATCTGATATATACACCGTCACAAGGGACATCGCAGATTATACATTGTCAATGGTGGTTTAAAATGTCTTATAATGCAATTTCAAAGTCAGCTTTCTAATTAATAACCTTTATAATCTCTATAAAAAAGTTTTGTTAACATGGGCATTCAAACATGATTTCTTACCTCACAACTTCCACAGTTGGAACAACAAGTTCAAACGTACTTAGTAGGCGTGTTTTAAGGCGACGTACCTGGAGGCGGTTTTAAATTGAAATACCAAGTTCAAACGTATATAGTAGTCATATATTTATATGTTTTGAATTTCTAATATACGCCACGTTCCTTCCAAGCACTCGCCATAACATCTCAGAAGGTCTCTCGTTACAGTCCCAATCAATCTTATTCAAAACTCCACACGGTTTTGTGGTGAAGGGTAGACTTGTCCTTCTCCTGGTAATCCTTAAATTGGCACTATGCACCCGCCCTAGTGGTACTTATAAAGTTTCTCAAGTATCTCTTGATTTTGATTATGAACCTGTTTGCCCTCCCATTTTGGTCTGGCGCCTCTCCCATTCAGACTGATTTCGGTGGTACAGGTATGTGGCGCGCCAATCAGAACCGCTTATGTAATATGAGGCAGGTTTAATATGATGACTGACAGAGAGGAACGCCTTTCAGGCATCTTTGTAAACAACCAAGATGGCTGCCACCAACACTGATGCGGTGGTTCCCCGGCTGGCTACAGAGTCAGTATTAAACAGTCTTGACAGTAAATTCTCTCAAAAAGAATAACAAACAACTGCATTTAGACTTTATGCTGATAAGAAATATGCATTTGCCATACTTCTGACAGGACGTACTGTACGACAGGATGTTGTTTTCATCGCTCTGATCGGCTGTGTCCGCCCGTTGATAGCGCCCCTTGGAAATCGAAAATGGACTGAGAGGTTCATGGTGATGCCAGGCTAGTGATGACTCAGTCACAGCATGAAATTGTCTCTAAACATACCAGAACATTCACAGAAACCTTTCAGACCACTCGTGCAGTACAATCATCTTCTCTGCTGTTGACCTATATGCTCACTGTGTTCCAAACAATCCTCACTTTGTCATTAAATCACTAAATATACTACTTGACTTTGGAGCTTCAAGGAGGCAATACAGAAATAGGGATTTTGAGTATGTTATGGAGTGTTCATGTTTGATAATGTTGTAAGAAAAGATTTAAACCTGTTGCAGAAATTGCAGTAACTGATTTTTGTTGTATGCATACATGCATGCAAGTGCTGTGGATGATTTTTATTTTGTTTGGCCTACTTATCCAATCATCAGCTTGATTGGGGGACTTTTCGGGGGTGTTACTGCTAATCTGAACTGTGACTTTCTGAAATGTTACTCCCTTAAAGAAGAAAGATAAAAATAGCCAAACACTGCAGAACAATGGCATTGATATGTTTAGAAACCTGATATTTCTAAAAATAAATGAACTTGTGTGATGCACTCCGTAAATACCTCCTCTGTAGAACAGTATGAGACAGATTAAAAGAATAACGACAGTAGTGCTTTATATACATTTGACACTCTTTCTGTAGTATAAATATAGGTTTACATGAACAGTATTGAGAGAGGGCTTTAAAGTGGACATTGTTGTTAGTGCTTCAATCAACTAACGCAATGATTATTTTCTCAATTTAATTGATTAAAAAAATATCAATTGTAGTGTCTATGAATGTCTATGTCCTGTGTTTTTTACCCCTTTCAGTTTCTTTTCACTCTCAGGTTCTTACTTTTTCTGACCTTGTGACCACATTTTTATGCTCCCTTGTTTACTGTGTCTCTCTACTTTTTATTCATCTTCTTTAGTTGAATGTAGTAGCTTTCAATTCAGTGCCACTATTTATTTTGGTAGAAAGTAGTGTGAATGAAAACAGTTCACACATAGGTCTGTGGATCATCCAGGGTAACTGGGACAGTGTTTCTGGAAAGACATGTCACTTGAGGTTTTCAGGTGTCATTTTTCTGTGCTTTGAACGTCACAAAACGAAATTCAATTCACCTCCATTGTATTGGTGTGGCGGCTGAGGTTTCAGAGTGAGTATATCAAAGCCTTGCGAATAACACTACCGGCTGGCTAAACAACCACAAGGGACAAATGAGAAAATATTTTGTCTGATTTGGGTGAAACAAGTCTTTGAGGTAGATTCGGTAGGTAGGTTAGAATTGGGTACTGACTGGGTTCGGGTCTACCAGGTCCAATCCAATTTATCCACGTATTGAATGCTACCTAAGATGCTAAAATTAGGGCAAGACATTTCTCTCGAACCTTCCTTGTTCTTCTCTTTATTCCGTTAGTATTTCCGTCTCTTTTTATACACACACACACACACACCCCCACACACACACACAAACACACAAGGGTTCTTCAGCACATCTTCGTGATTCAGGATTTTGAATTAAACTAAAACATTTTATTCCAGACACTGTCTCCCTCACCTGGGGCAAGTAACGAAGAGAGAAGCGTACCCACGGTGCAGTGTGTCCTTGATCTTTTTTCAACACAGGACAGCTCTCATCACAACTCCATAAATGTTTTTATTCTCTTCCTCAAGGCCACACACGCCGTACACAAACACACCTCCAAAAGCACACATGTGAGCACCCACTTCTAAACACAGACACACATGAGCAGACCCAAACTTAAGTACCCACATCACCACACTATACCCACATTTATATGCCGAGGAGCATGCATGAAGGCACACAGCTTTGCTTCCACACACTTGTAATTCTTGCATAGTTTCTCAAACGCATGCATCCCACACACATATATATTGTACATCACACCAAAACTCACACACAAGTGCACACACCAGCTGGAAATTAATTATGAACGCATATCCCCGACTCCATCCACCTTCTCAACTCACTATATCCATCCGCTCAATCCACCTTCACCTTGGCTACATAATCCCTTCAATTTCTCACCCATTTTGTACCACCTTCCTCTGACCCCTCACTTCACTCTGTTTTGAATCCTCTATTCCTTGTCCTTCTCTTCCTCCTCCTCATCTTCCTCCACGTCCCAAATGTGTCTTTGTACCTAAATTAGGGTTGTGTGTGAGATTTCTGGTGTATGTGTGTATCTGAATGTACATGAACAACATGAACAAGATGTCTACAGGTGAAAAAGTTGTGGGTTCACTTCACTAGTGTATTAAGTTTGTTAGTATGTCTGAATCTCTTCTTTTTTTTCTGCATCCCTTTTCAAAACGGCACATCACAGCCTCATTTGGTTAACGCTCTGTACCCTCCTGCTTTCCATGATCACCTATATTAAAGAACTGAATATGTTGTATATGTATGTATGTCCTGAAACTGAGAAAAAAAGGGTTTAAATTCAGCCGTCTTGTGGACATAGATGATAATAATTTGAGGGGTTTGGTTTATTATGTTAAACAAAATCATGCTTATATTTCTCAGATCAGAATCAGAATTGGGTTTATTGCCATGTAGGTTTTCACATACAAGGAATTTGCTGTGGTGTATTGGTGCGTAACAAGTACAGAAAAGTAATGCAAAATTCAGCATAAGCATAAATATGAGTAGTATTAAAGAACTAGTGCTATGTAGTAGTAAATATAATGTACGTAGGATATAAGGAAAAATACATTTCTTTTGGACTCAGGTATGGTATTAACTATACCTATTCCTACTGAGAAGAATGAGTGTGTGTATGTTTGTGCTGGTTGACATTGTCCCTCCAACTAGCAGAGGGCTGGTGAGCAATGTCAGTAACAAAAGTCTGCATATGTGTATATGTGTGCTTAAGCATTTCACAAATGCCACTTTCTACTGCCAGCTTATGGCAGCTCTTAAGAAACACACACACACACACACACACACACACACACACACAGAAAGATAGATGGTTGTTACAATTGTTCTCTGCTGCAGGGTTTTTGCATGATGGTAGTGTCTCACTGCACTGAGGTAAGTATGCCAGCACCATCCCTTTCTAACCCCTAATATACACACACAATTTCTCTCTCTCTCTCTCTCTCTCTCTCTCTCTTTGTCTGTCTCTCCTTCAATTAGAGCCCATATGCTAGAAGGCCCCCAGCTCTCCATGTGCCCCTTTGAAGTGAAGTAGATTAAAAAAACAAACGTTTGGAAAACCATAAATGAGCATTTGCAGAGCTGAGAATAAGGGAACACACACACACATACACACACACACACACACACACAATTCCCGGAAAAACATTTATTAACATGCATTGACTTACAGTATCACGGGCACAGAAACACACATATCTCAGATGATACATGAATAAATTCATCAGTGTGCATCAAAATACATAAATACAAACACAAGCACAGAGTCACCATATTAATATTTAATTCAGTATTCCATATGACCTCTGCCTGTTTCATAAGTGTATAGTGTGACGCATGTGTTGAGAGATGGGTAGAAATAGAAAGAAATACTAAAAGTGAAATTGTGAAAAGTGGATTGCTGAATGTCCTCTCAAAAAACTCTAACTTATGCTGCTTTCAGGAAAAAGCATTCCCTGTTGAATGTAGAGCAGGTTTGGGAAATTGGATTTTGAAGCCATTTTGTCCACTTCTTTAACTCCATAGATTTCTCTGCTCAATGTATTCGCTGCACAGGGATTTGTTACCTGTAGCGCAGTGCATTATCTGTCTCTCTCTGGTTGGCCCTTACAAAACATACACAGCGATTACACTCTGACTTTGCAAAATGTGCGTAACACTACAGATACACTCAGATACGCACACACACTGTCTCACTCACACACACACACACACACACACACACACACACACACACCAACTTCCTGCTGTGTTCAGCTGGTATTTACATCCCATCCCATAAGGCCTAGGGATTGCCCTCACAACATTTAACAACTAAGTAATTAACAGCGATGCTTCTCAGCTGGGAGGGTGAGACAAACCACAGACACACACAGGCACACACACAAACCAACATAAATATGCACAAGCAGATAAGCCCAGACAAATTATTTAGAGAAAATGATGCTTAAACTGAAATATTACAAAAACACACAATGTAACCTCAAAACTTTCCATGGTTTTAGCCATAACTCCTATTAGTAATAGGTTAGATGCTAAATCTAAAACTCCAGTAGTTGGTTGAAAACTGTCTCCAGCTGATGTTTCGACGTTTTCAGCTGACTCCTTTCAAAACTTGTAAAAGGGGTCTTAAGTATGCCCGTAAGGGCTGCATACATGATATAATGCTTAGAGACCAGATGAGGTTAAAGCTACATGACCAAGGTAAAAAGGCAGCCAGCTGATGATCCATGTACTGTACAAGACATGTAGAAGACAATGTTGTTGTTATACTGCAGGGTGGAGCTAGTTAGTCCTGTTATACAATAGCATTATAAATAAAAATGTAACGAAAATGTTACTCATTCTAATTTAACCCGTAGATGGTTTAAAAGCGTACTATAGAAAACCAAACCAACAAGCACAGTGGCTAGATTTACTTTGGGAATAACTGATATGTCTGGCAAGCGTGACACTATTTAACATGAGTTTGGCTGGAGTTGTTGCAGTGTAAACCTCCCCAAACTAAGTAAATAGAACTTTAATTTCTGATATACTGACCTTTACTTCCACTGAGAAAAATACCTGTTCAGGTCTGAAACATTCCAAACGCAACCTGTAACCCCACATAATAACATGCCCCTTGCCTTTGGAAATAACACTAGGTTGCTACTATTGATAATAAGTGAATGGTCAATTGCTGAGACTTTAGAACACGGCAACACCTCTAAAATGTTTGTTTTACAGAGGCCAGTCAGACATTCGGGACTTATCTGATTGCTGTGTGTTTTTTGCCCTGTCGGACTTGTTTGTGGTGACGTCGCCAGGTTTCAGCAAATACTTTGGTGAGAAGAGCATTGTCATAACCAAATTACGAAATGATTCGCAATAAACCAGAACTGTCCTTTAAACTCCCGCTGGAAACAAAAAATGTTGACAAAGAACAGACCTGAAAATGTTACACTAAACTGCCACAAAGCAAACCTTTTGCATTTGTGAAAAGAGACCGGGATGCCACCCCCGCAACTCCAAATTCAAGAGCAACTTTTCTGCAACGTCTCCTGTGATAAGAAAAAATCTGACAGCACTTCGGGAGCAGCGAGGAGAGTGTTTTCTCTTGTTTCTCCTTTGGTCTCCTGAGGTTAAACTATTTGTTTTGGGGGGCTTTAGTGGTGTCTAGTCCTACGGCCATTATGTAACAACTTTAGCAGTGTCAAGAAGGTGAGAAGGGAGCAGTGGGAAAGGCTCAGTGCATGCGTGGGCAAGATGTGTCTGCATGCATGTGTCATGTGTCGGAGCATATGTAGGCATGATCCTTTGTGTGTGTGTGTGTGTGTGTGTCAATGATCCTCGAATGGAGTTCTGCTTTCTGTTCTTCCATGTAATGAACTGCAGTCACCTGTCTGCTAAGGTGTAAATCACACCCTAATTAGACTGCTAGAAGGAAAACTACCTGACAGAATCGAAATCCAGAGAGAGAGGATTTGGGGAACTCCGCATATACTCAAACTGCCACCGTAGAGCACTGAATCACACCCGCCTGTTGACAGGACTGCCTTCTCCTCACTGACTACATTTGCATGCACACCAGAAACCATTACTGTGAGAAATCAGTCGCAGGCGAGTAATCAGATAACGTGTTTACGTGTGTACTCTCATTACTGCAAAAAAAAGGTATATATGTCGTAATCTGGTCAGTAATCAGCTTTCTTCCCTACCAACCTACTGCACTGCTGCCAAAGCAATACTTAACCTGTCCAGGCTCTTTCTCATGCAAATGGGGAACTTTCAGAATCCTCTTAAATAGTTAACATGGCCATTAAAATCAGGTTTCAGCAACAAAAAAAAAAAAAATCTGTTTAAATCAGGTTTAATCCAGTTTCTCATGATCACTTGTTAAAAAATTTGGTTTAAATTATGTTTTAAAAATCAGAGTCTCATTGTACTTGGCCTCTTTTGCTGTTATGCTGAACTCTGTTGATCTGCTGAGGCTGACAGTGAGGTGCCACATTTGATACTTACATATATTGTTAATATAAGACATGATAGAAACTAATTCTTGCCTAAATATTGTAGATGTTTTTTGCTTGTGTGATGATTAAATGTCATATCTAAAGAAAAAAGTCAATTCCTGCACACACTTATCACCTCTGCATTAATAATGTTGATTGATTAAATGTCATGTATCTGCCTTGGCCAGCTGAGCTTGTAGGCAGTTCTTTTGTTGGCTGTTTGCTGGACATTTAAATGTTAGTTTACTGTGTTATTAAAAAGAAGCTTTCAATGTTGCATTGTCTTCTAATGCATTAGCATAGCGTAGGTTTAGATGCAGACATCCTTCACATCCTTGGCCAATACAATTATACTTCAACCTAAACATAATTACTTCCATTAAACACACACTGCATATGTTATATATTTAAATAATACCTTTAATACCTGTAAAATGTAAATTCTTGCCATAATGCGAGAGAAGTAATCATAGGTCTTTATGTGACATTACAGTAGGTTGGTATTGTACAAATCTCTTTCACTCTTTCACTCTCTACGAATCTTGATGTGGTGCACAAGTGCTGTGCACTGCTTTTTCAAATAAACCTCTTAAACATCACTGAGTCAGTCAACGTAAAGCCAAGGTCTTAAAGTTTCCAAAGCAACTGTACTTTAACCCAGGCGGAAGTTTGGGATAATTGCTATAGAAATTAATGCTCAAAACATCCAGAGTATTTCCATTAGCTGTGATATCTGCTGCTGTGTGTGAGTGTAGAATATAACTGAAGAGAAGTTTTGGAACAAGCAGATATAAAATATATGTGACATTTTGGGACAATTTAAAGGGAAAATCAGCGTTTGCAGGGATAAGTTCTGTGCAATAAGACAATCAGAAAAATCACTGAAAAGTAATTTTAAAAAGGTGGGTTTTAAAAAGAAAATACTGTTTGTTCCAAAGCGTAAGAGGCAAGGCTTAGCACTTGTCGTGATCATCATCTGACATGTAGAGTCAAATACATTTTATTGTTCAGACAGATCTACTGTTGGAGCAGTGAAGTTTTCTTCTTGGCTTCAGCCCGTGTTCAATTTGTATGAAGTTTGTTCTTTTGTTGTGTGCTGTTTCTCTCTGCGATCATAGTCTAATGTCTTTGTGTGTTGTGGGAAGTGCACAGCGCTACACTTTACTGTACGCGGCAGAGCTGCCCTTATGGAAATCCTAAAATACTGCATAGTGGGTTTTCTGCCTAGAGACAGACACAGACACACAGAAAGATTGAGTAAGAGAGTAAAGATGAAAGAGTGAGAACAGCACAGCACAAGGCGGGTTGGGCCTGAATGAATAATAGGCGATCTATAATGGATGACAAGTTGACCAAGTTCTTTCTCTCTCCGTCTTTCTCTTTGTCCCTCTCTTTTCCCTCCCCCTGCTCTTTTCACTTTCTCCTCTTTTTCTCTGTGCTTCTCTCTCACTGTGACACCATGTCACCGCTTTGAGGCACATGTTCTGGAAGAAGACGGCAACTGCCATCCTCCCCTGAGCCTCTTAGTTGCCTTTGGAAGAGAGCCGCTTTACTTTACGGGCTTCTCAAATCTCCTGCAGACGTTCTCTCTTCTCTCTACATCTCAAAAAAGTCCGATTAGAGGACAAGGGATGTAAAACAGGGAGAGAGGAATGAGGAAGAAGGAGGGTTTGAGAGATTTTCACAAGAATATTAAACAGGAAACTGTGTAAATGGGGAGAGATACTCTGGGGTGCAACATTTGGCACCTGTTAATGCTCTATTGCACTTTGCGCTCTCCCAGTTTGCAGAGCAATGTCATTATCCACCCAAAGAATGGATAAATTGATGCATTTAAAACACACAGTGAATCATTCAATGGGTGAGAGCTTTAACGCCATTGTAAAAAATCACTTATTGGGGCCTCCACTCTGTGCAATGGTGAAACAACGACAACATGAGTGTCTGAAGGGAGAATATGTCAAGTTGTACCAAATATTTCTACAGCTTATTTCTTAATTCATTCATTGTCAGTCATAAACATTTGCACCTGTTACGAGAAAGCAGCGCGGCATGATTTGCCACGTTTGGAAGCAAGCAGGATGTAGAATAGTGCAGCTCCTTGTTGTTTTGTCTACAGCAGCTGTGTTGGTTGTCCATAAGCTCCTAAGCTGCCTTCCCTACCGCGCCACTCCCAGTGTTGCACAGACCTCCCGTGGTGTTACTCTGGTAAGTTTATTGTACACATCAAAACAGAGCGCAACGCGTATTAGAACATGGAGAGAGCTGGAAATAATAGCCGGGCAAACATCTACAGCATCTCTCTGCTTTGTGTGTCGGTATTTCAGACTGAATCCACCTTGTTGTTGAGACAGAGACAGGAAAGAGGCAGCCACAGCTTGAAAAGCCTCTGTCATTAATGGCAGAGCTGAACAAACATGCATATTCTGTTAGGGGCCAGTTCTGTGACGAGTTAACACAATGACGAAAGGAAAAGATTAGATACAGGAGATGATAAGAAAAACATGTGTGAAAGGAGCGTAAAAAAAAAAACAACTGAGGTGATTTTATTTTTCCACATCACAACAGTTGTGCAGGAGTCAGCTGGGATGTCATGTAGCACTGTGGGACCTTGCTCAGTTTTTCCATCGCTCCATCTCAGTCCTAAACAGTTTTTTCCAGCTCACACTTTCACTTTTGATGAAGGCAATACCAATTTTACAGTGAAAAACAAAGATTAGAAATTGGTATTGCTTTATTGTTATTGCTATTTTGGTTTAGTTTGATCTAACCTCATCCATCTTTCAGCTGTTAACCACATCAAGAGTCTCTCTCTCTCAGTACAGCAAACGCCTGCGAGGACATCAACTGAAATATTCAACACAGCTCGCATCAATCCACACTCAGCATACAAGCAGTACATTGTTAGCAACATAAACTCACTCAAAACAATGTTGATGTTGTCTCCACTGTACTGCGCTCACTTCCCATCACTAATTGGCATTCTTCATGGTTTACGAGGTCAAAATATGATTTTAAATGAATTTGACTTTTTTTTTTTTTCCACTTACTGCGCTGTGACTGGATAAGCTGAGACCAGGACACTGCAACAAACATAAAATAATACCCATTTGACACATGAGGCACACTGAAGCTAAATATACTCCAGTGAAAGCACACGCATCCTTTAGT
Organism: Lateolabrax maculatus; assembly: GCA_031216445.1. Classification (NCBI taxonomy): domain Eukaryota; kingdom Metazoa; phylum Chordata; class Actinopteri; order Acropomatiformes; family Lateolabracidae; genus Lateolabrax; species Lateolabrax maculatus. The sequence goes on along the minus strand of CM062197.1, from coordinate 11,191,910 downwards.
GAAATATAAACAAAAAATCGAGGCACTTGTCACAGCTGGAGACTATTGCCTGTAGAAAAAATAATTGGTTATTGGTTTTGTTTTGCACTCGTATGCAATGACAACTGAAAGTGTGGTTTATCATGCCAAACACATAAAAATATAATTTTTAACAATTTAATACTTTGCATGGTTTCTAAAGACTGACAGGGTATTTCCAAAATCTGTTTAGAAATGGGAGAGTAGGGGTTTTATTTCCATTGTATATTTCTCCATTTACTGTTGCCATACCCCAAAGATGTCTCTCTGTGTAAAATCCTGCACACCATTAAGTTAAAACCAAATCCCTGGCCTACAGATATTTTGTTTTATACTGTAGTACGCCCACCGCTATCCGTGCATAGCCTTATAGGAAAATTGCTTTAAAAATACCAGCTAGACCCCTAATTAGCTCAGTATTTTTTTGATGTCTGAAGTTTTCCTCAAGCGACGCAATCACATGCAGAACGGGAATCTAAAAAGATGACCTTTGGTGACCCAAAAGAATCTTACACATGACTCAGCAGAGATGTTAGCAGCATTCTAAAAACTAAAAATCAAGCAGATACATGCACTTACACAAACAGGAGCACAGATATTAACACTCATTTACACATTACACACCGGATATTTCTCTTTTTAGTTACTCATATGTCTGCCTTTGTTGGCACCAGAAGTGGAACGCCGAGTCATAGCAAGATGTTGGGCTTAAGCAGCAGTGTCAGTATATTCCTACATAAAGTAAAAGATTCAAGCATACAATTACAGGTCTACTGAGTTCACAAGAGTGTGTGTGTGTGTGTGTGGACGCACTGCTGTTTGACTGACAGCTGAGGTAATTATAGATCCACAGTGGCTGTAACCCCCACACAACCTTTCAGGCTGAGTCCTCGCACCCCGGCACTGTTGAACCCCAGCAGGCTAATGCCAAAACGTACTCTTCCTCTGCTGAAAATATACCTACTAAATGACCGGGGGAGGAGAGACGGAAGGAGAAAGAGAGAGAAGATAAACAAAAGACAGAAGGCGCACAAGTTGGCCGAGACTGAACTGACCGACCTGAGGGAAAAAAAGTGATCAAAAGAGAAAAGAGGAGATGAAGATGACCAGGAAGAAAAATTATTTAGGCCAGTGTAAAGAGGAGGGAGGGGAAGAGTGAGGGGTGGGTTGCAAAGTGCTGGTGGATAAGGGTGACAGCCACCATGCTTTGCTGTGCTAACAGGCACAGGACCAAAATAAACCCGCAAGACCGTGCATAGGTGAGAAGAGGCAACAATTTTTAATAGAGAGCGAGGAAGAAAAAAAGAGGCGATGAGGTAAAGAAAGAGGGAGGCTGATGGGAAGGAGAAAATAATGATTATATGAGCAAGGGGAAAGTCAGTGTGGTAGAAAACAAGGCATGGGGAAGATATAAAAAAGACAAAGGAGAAAGTGCACAGGACTGGGTTGCACCGACTACAAGTAAAAGTTTGTGTGTAAAGTCTTATCTAAGGTCTTAGTAGCTTCTAGATAGTTTTAAACTAGTGATTTACTACATCAGGTAGCACCATTAAAACTTAGAGCTGCTCTCAAATCAATATTTGTACATTCATTATGGATGAAATGACTGTGAAATGTGCAAGGGGTCGTTTGACGCACCCACAGAGAATTATCACCCGGTTCTGCAGTTCCTCTCAGCCCTCCTGAGCGTTAAACATCGTTCAGCTCATTGTCTGGACCACTACTTGTTTTGGTTCACTCTCACAGCTCTCATCAATGCTATTTTCACCAGCAGCAGGCAGCTGTTCCCAGTGAAAAAGCTCTGATAAACCAACCAGGCGCTACCTGCTCATCACCAACAGCCAGACAGATAAAGTTAGTGACAGGTTACCTGGTGAACATTGTGGTGCATTTGGCTGCTAAAGAGCCAGATATTTCCCCCAGGAGTCGGTGGAGACCAAAAACAGAGCAAAAAGGAGAGTGAATATTGAACTTACATTTGCCAGGTGGACACAAACATGACTTCAAATGAATTCTAATGTTGCTTTGTGTTGGATGGATGTATAAATAGGCAAGTTCACCAACTTTATAATAATGATAATATGTCAATGTGTTGACAGGTTGCTGCTCTGCACCCAAGTGGCTAAAGAAGTTGATTAATACAGGTTTAAAGAATGTCTTGACTAGGAGCCTAAATATATTATTAATGTGTAGATAATTTGCTCAGAAGCACCTTCAGCATTGTCCAATCAAAAGCAATCAACCGTGTCAACAGGAGGTCTCATGAGCTATACCAAAACAACCTCCAAAATAACAGTTGTAGGTACCTAGGTGATATATTCAATGTACCTGATTTACCTTTGTAAATGTAAGTATTACTTTGTCTTATTTATATACACAGAAAACTGTATGTGGTCCAGAGTTAGTAGTATTCATGCTGTTTAGAGATCGGGAAATGTCCAATTACCCAACCTAGCGACCTTTTTTGGTCATTTAATCTATTGTTACTGGAATAATGTTTGTAATTTCAGGTGTATTGTGTTTTTTTTCCCTGTTTGTGTGTTCCGAACCCTGTTTAATGTAATGGTACATAAGTCTCCACTTAGTAAAGTCACTATAACTAGGCTTAAGTTTACATTCATGAACAGCTGGTACAACTGGCTCCAGATGTAGATGTCCTTCTCTTGTTCTTTCTATATATTTTTCCCCTTACCCTACCCACCTCCCCACCTCACCTCACATCTCTCTCTCTCTATCTTTCTCTCTCTCACTCTCTCTCTCTCTCTTCCTGTTCCAGGTCCTTACAAGTTTGATGAAATATTCATTTTTTCCTGATGTAGCCCTGCTCTCTTTTCCTCCCCTTTCCTCCGCCTCTTCCCCCCTGCCTCGTCTGTCATTAAAATCCAAATCACAGTTATCTGCTTCCTCATCTTGAACCCATCTGTGCATCCCCTCCTCTTCCATAACTCTTTCAATCATTCCCTCTCTTCACCTCTGTCTGATGTCGCTTGGCCTTCTCCTGTCATCTTTTTATCTAGCTATGCTAAAATAATCTGTAATCTGTGGGTTTAGTCTGTGCAATGACTGTACTGGCAATGTAGTCATGAAAAATATCACAGAGCAGGGGATTATATATGTTAATGTGATGTATAGTAACAGAACAGCTCAGAGGAGCTCTGTTAGTTAGCTATCTGATATACAGTGGAGTGAAACATGCTCTGCTAAGCCTCATAGGACTCCAGTGATAGATGATGAGTAGAAAAAATTCAATGGAGTAATTTATCTGGGTGTAGAAATAATTTATCACTTCACTTTTAATATATTTCTTTTTCCAAGTTGCTGATCTACTGTATATACTCTTTGTGCCTAAAATTAGTGAGTCACGATTCAGCTGAAATGAGGCACGTGCATTTCATCATTGGATTTGACATATTAAGGTCAGATTTTGATTATGTTTTAGGATGTGAGTTTATGGTCCTACACAGTTGAATTCTGTTTGCTTTGGTTCTGCTCTGCTCATTTTCCAGCTATTTAATGCTGTGTCTGTAACTTCTGCTAAGCAAACATTTATACATTTATAAACCAGTGCCAAATATTTTTCAATCTAGAAAGCACTCAGAGAATGCATACCGCTGCTAAGGCTGTACAGTCCTCTGCAGACACAGTTATAGACAGTTATGGGATAGTAAAAATGTTCAAAAATACTTTGTAAGTTTTTGGTTCAGATCTGAAACAAGCTGCAGTGTTTCAAAATGATAACTATCAAAAAAACAACCTTGAGTGATATCATATAGTGATGACATGAGCATATTGTCTTATTGTTTTACACAATTTTGTTTACATTAAGGACTATAAGCAAAGGAAATAGTTAAGGGAATATATGACATATATATATATATATATATATATATATATATATATATATATATGAATATGGAATTTTTGGGAAATAGGAAAAATTTAATTTCTTGCCGAGAGTTAGATGATAAGATTGATACCACTCTCAATGTCTGTAAAGTAAATATCAAGATACCACCGCCAGTTAGTTTAGTGTAGGACAAAGACTGGAAACGGGTAAACAGTTTGGCTCTGTCCAAAGGTAAAAAAATATCTGCCTGCCAGCACCTCTAAAGCTCACTAATTAACACATCGTATCTTGTTTGTTTATTCCGTACAAAAAGGTTGTGACTTAATGCCTGGAGTTTTGTCGTCACCGTGAGGTAAAGCAGAGACTTCGAAAATGTTTAGCTATTCTTTATAAACTTCAAAACAATATTGCAGGCTCCTCTCCATCACCAGATAACTCCTTTAGGGGAAATCATCACAGGAAATGTTCTGTATTAAGGTGTCACCATACAAAGCTGTGACAGTGGTAACAGCTTCCATACTGTGCCCAACACGACTGCAGACACTGTTTAATAATGAACAATAATACTGGAAGAAGGGCAGAGATTGACTGTTCACCGACAGGGACTTTTTGGGGGAGGAAATAAAGATCATGAGATAAATCTTTGAAACAGACATTTCATGCCTCCATGTGCTTTTGGTGTACTTTGGGTTTTTGCAATTCCACCAAAAGAATAACAACATTATTGTGAAATGATCTGAGCGGCTATATAATGTCTTGACTGGTGTATTTGCTGTGCCGAGGGGTAGCGTCAAAGGTACATTTTTCCTTCTTGTAGGAAATAAAATGGAATGAGCAAGATGCCTAACATGCTGACATGATGGACCTGATGCACACAGCCTCCATCTCTGCTTCACATAATTACTTTGGGGAATAGAGTGCAGATATAGACTCCATTTCAATTATTTAGATTCAATATCATAACATTGGAGTGTTGGGTGAAAAGAGGAGCGAAATTAGCCTTTGTGTTTGAGTCTGCATGCATGCATATTTGTATTCCTAAATGCACAAACGTGTGGGTACTTACATGCATCTCTACGAGTGTCTGAAATAGAGACACCACAGCCTTGTGTCTGCATGGCACAGAGACTGTACGACAAAGTTCTCCGGGCCAATCAAAATCTCCATTGAGGGAGTTTGTCCAATCAAGGAAGAGGTGGAATATGAGGTGGAGGAAAAAAAGCACTAAGAGGAGGCAAGAAACGACAGACAGCGGGCAGATATTTTGTGCTCTAAAGACACGAGGCATAACGCTAAAATATTCTGTTTTTTTCATTGAAGCATATATAATATTTTAATCCAAAGAACTGTACCCACAATTTATCTCCAATAACTTGGGATAATAATTATAATCTTCAGTTGCCCGTTAGTCCTTTCATGCTGCTAACTCTTTATTGTAATTGGCTGTTTCCATGTTGATTGCAATGTTTGTATTGAACCGTCTGCACTTATTTTCCTGCCTGTCCGTGTTGTAGGAGTTTTAGATGTGTGACTGTGCAATATAATGAGTAAATAAACCATCAACACCACAGAGAATAGCAAAGTTTTCTAATTCACATTCTCAGCGGAGAACATAAGACATTCCACGTTCTCCCTGATAAATAAATGTATTGATTTGTTGATGGGAAGTCAGCTTTTCATCCTGACAGCAGAGCACACAGTGTTCTTGTGTGACGTGAGGTGATGTTTGTCTCTCTAGCTGACAGTCCACAATAGAAACACTATACATGTGTGACTTTAAATAACACCAGGTCTCCCTCTCTCTCTCTGTCACACACACACATGCATTGAAGCAGAACTGCTGACAACAGTCTCTGGATTATCTCTGAGCTTCTCCATCCCTCTTTGCGATTCACACAACCATCGCCGTCTCTCTCTGTCCATTTCTCTATTCTCTTTGTCTCACTGCTTATTTGGCATACGGCCTCCCACATTCATGTTTTGACTTAATGTTTTTGAACATATTATGCATGTGTGTGATACAGGATGGACTTCCTGGTTTTTAACCAGGTAGTGTCTACTTTTCAAATACTTGTCACACCATTGGAATGATTATAATCCCCATCTACATACAACCACACATACAGAAAGCCATATATGCCCTTATTATGTATGTTTGAGCGTAAAAACAAATAAATAAAGATGATGGAAAATAAGCAAAGGAAAGTCAGTCATCTGATTTTCATAACTTGACTTGGAGTGAGTCCGAGTGTGATGAGAATATCGTCGCTCATGCACTGGCAGCAAAGCTGAAATATGTGTGTCATTGCCATGACTGTCAGGTGCATTAGTCATATTGTTGACTAGGGGCTGGGGCTGCACTGGAAAAGCCAAACCACTGCAACCAGTGGTTAATGAGGTGTGTTCAGCACACTGGCAACTCTAACCATTATCTAGCAGGCAGGGGAACAAAGCCACAGGAGGCTATTGATTATCTATTTGACATGCTGCTGAAGCCGGGAGGGCAGATAGAAAAGGGTGGACAAGGACAAAAAAGAAAAAATGCAGAGAGGCACTTTGACGAATGGATGGAGACAGACAGACAGAGAGACAAACAGAAATCAAACACATCAGGCATAAGCTTTGATAAAAATTAGTGCTTGTTTGTGTTCAGGAAAATCAGACACAAGGGAGACATGAAAAATGGACACTCTTGCAAGATTACTGTAATTTCCCCCTCTTGTAATGATTAGTTTGAAGCAGGGTTTACTTTTATTGTGACAAGATTTGCACAGTTCCTTGATGGTTATAACATCAAGGTAATATTAAACGGGATTGTGCTGGATGATGAGCACTTTAGAAAGAATAGGCAGCCAATTTTCTGCAGTGTTCATATACTGTAAAGACTGTATCCTCAATGGCACACCAGCTCAGGGAGTCTGAGTAAAGCTAGCCCACATTAGTCCAAGAGCCACATCCCCAAACTACAGTGTGGATCATTGTTGCAATAAATGGCCAAAACAAAGGCCACCAAAAGAGGAGTATGCTTTCTGGTAACTCCAAAGTTATCTTCTTTACATGTTGTGTCTTCTCAGCTGCCAGCTACCCACTGGTAAGCCTACATTCAGGAATCACATGGCCTTTTGGGGATACTGTTTGAACCCTTCAGCTTCACTGTGAGGACAGGACTGCTGGAGTGCTGGCTGCAGTATCTGGGCTGTTGATGGTCATTAAAAAATCTCCTGTAGCCTGTAGTCTGGCTTCTTGTTAAACCACATGTACAAAGATGTGGGTTGATGGAGCTGGGCTGAGCAACAGAGTAATGTAATGAATAGTGTAACTAATAACTTCTGCTGTTGAGTAATTTGTAATGCGAGTACTTTATTATTGAGTACGTTTACATTACTATACTCACAGAGTGCTCAAGTAAAGCTGCTCTGGGGCAAAATGTACAAAAGTGAATCTGTTCCTGATTGGTCCTTGGTGTGAATGTGTGGATCTCTGTAACATTCCCCTCCTCTGCAACTTTCCTGCTGACTGATGATGCTAAAAAAAAAAGATGCTGGATGAATGTTTGAGGCTGCAGTCAAAAATGTTGTCTCATAAACATTTTTTTTCCCAATGTTGTTAGCTTGGGAGGAGACTGACAGACACAGTCCTCGCCCACAGATGATTATTAATACAGCAGTGTTCAGTTTGCTGGCTATTGGCACAAATCAAGGGAGTTCATAAAATGGTAATGATCAAAGCCAACCTCGGTGCGGATGTAAGAATATGTAAAAAGAGCATCACTCCAAAGTCTGCATAACAACTATAATGATCACACAGATGTGTCATTTCAAGGCTAACATTACTCATAGAATGTGATTTTGTTCTTAAGTAGGACATTACCAATAGCTCTTGTGTGTGCGTGTGCGTGTATATGTGTGTGTGTGTGTGTGTGTGTGTGTGTGTGTGTATCTCTGTCCCACAGCTGGAAACCAGAAAATCAAGACTTTAGTCTGTGATGTTATGCTGATTTACATCCTGGTGCTGCTGGTTCACAGTTAATCAGGGACTAAATTTGAGGATTCGTGATTGTTTGAATATCATATTCAAATAATTTAATGTGCATCATAATAATTGGTGTTGAAACAGGGCCATCAGCTCTGAAAATAGAGATGAAATTCCATTTTGCTATGTGCATACAAATAAGACAGTTCTTACACAGCTGTAGTAAAAGACAGCTTTAACATGTGACTTAGAGGTGAGAGAATTATATTTTCATAACACTGAATAAACAAAGGAGAGACAAGAGTAGTAACAGGTGTTTGTTGTGCCTTTTAACTGGCACAATAGGAAGTAAGGGTGTGGTGGGTTCACATATCTCCCTTCATGAACAAAATTTAAAAATTTGAGTGTTTAGCGGTGCCCTGTGGAGTTTTTGACTAGTGGCACCATGGAGCAGTGTTTTGGTGAGCACGTGCCAGTTTTTTTCGTGAGCATATGGACAAGGACACTGTGACGCGACACAAATTCATGTGAGATGCAGAGGGCCGTCATGCAAATGTGTTGCGCATGCAAGCTCTATAATATCCCCCAGTTTCAGGCTATTTTACTGCTCGACAATGTATGAGACAAATCTTAAGAACTGGCTTGATGCTGGCAACAGTCAAGCTCCTATTTAATCTTTATCAAACATTTTATCAACATATTTTCAGTGGTGCAGCAGTTGCAGAACTAGTTGATTTGACATTCCATCCAGTGTCAAGATAAAAAGTAGGCTACTGTCAGGTAAGAGGGTATGTCTTTTGCTGAAATATCTTCCAGCATGGGTCTGACGGCCAAACTTGGTTGACTTTATATACCCACATTTTTAGCCTAAACTTGCCCTCTACTGTTCCTAAGCATCTGTACTGTAGCACTGACCATTCTCTTAGTTGTTTTTATTTGGGAGGGATGGATTTAGAATCTTTGACTACTTCTAGCTCTTGTGCTTTTGTGGCTGACCAGAGGTGTGTGGTCGGTAAGAGCAGGTTTTAACTTGTTGCTCACACTGGCAGGAGGTGGCGGAGAGTGGGTAGTAGACGTCTGTTCTTGTCTGATAACACTTTTGCGGACGTGTCGCCAATACTGCATGGACCGGTACATGTTTACAAGCAGGTCGCAGGTAATTGCTGATCTATCTGAGATCAAATCCACACACAATGTTCGTACAATGTACAAAATTTTTAAAATCATCAATCATTATTCCTTTCATTGTGATTTCCTAAAAGCTATGATTCATTGCAGCATGCAATGCTATAATATAATTGTTGCCCATTTGTGGGGGGAGCTCAGGTGTCTTTTAGGGGAAGAAGCATTCACACAGTTACCGTCCGTAGTTTACCATCTGCATTTCAGAGTTTAATTTCTGGATTTCATTACATTTTACCAGACTGTGCTGTTTTGGAGGTGTTGGATGTTGTGTTTCTGTGAAGGGGGGGGGGGTGGGGGGGGGGGTGGGGGGCATTAGTGGAAAGGTCAGTTGGTTGCCATTACTAAAACTGTTGTGTTTTTGCCCAACACAGCACAATGTGACACACCATCCATTCCCTCTCAGAATAACTGCTCCCTCAGCGATGAAGTCCCTCCCTAAAGTCTTCTTCACACAGACCCTCCATTATCAAAGTCATCGGCTAAAGACCGACATCAATATATACAATTGACCGGTTATGTCAAAGAGTACATGTGTTACTTCGGGGTCAAAGGATCATCTTGATGTTAAATGGTCAGTCTTCAAGTCATTCAGGTGTGGAGGTCAGTGCTTATATCCACGTGTGTATGTGTGAGTGTATGTGTCTCTAGGCTCATGTGAATGTTAGTGTGCAGGGATCTGTAAAAAGGCGTCAAATAACTGGCTTCATGTTTCATTTCCCATAAGGCTTTTCTCTGGCTTAGCCAAGGTCAGAGGTTATCGAGGATAGAGAAAAATAGGATTTAGTATGGGATGTTTTCTACCTCTAGCAAGGTAGAGACAGAAATTAGAGCAGGATTAAAACATAGAACGTAGTGAGAGCAGTCCTCAGAAGTGCAGATTATAACACACAAATGTAAAACTAAATGAAGCCATCATAAAAGTAGAAAAAATGATATGGAACCTTGCCAAGGATGCCAAAGGATTCAAGAAGTAAATAATCTTATGTTGCTGCTGTGCTTCATATACACAGATTGAAAAACAATTCTCACATTTATACAAATGTATAAACACCTTGATTTTCTCACTATTCTGTCAGAGCTCTATCATTTAACCGTGAGGTGGAAATTCACCCACAATAGCATCAAAAGCTTGCCACATCATGCGAGTGCAGCGTGTTCTCTGACCTTTGACCTTGCACTAGCTGCGGGCCCACCACACAAGAACATGCATACTGTTATTTGTAAGGTGATTTATGTTCTGCTGTGAGAACGAAAAGTAAATAAAAACTTTGATAAAGCCATAAGCCTTAAATACACAAGGATATATTAGTTGACGCATGTGGGTATTAGTGAAGTAAGATTAACTGCTATGATGAAATATTAGATAATGCTTAATAAATAAGCCTTTCTGCCTGCCAACATTGAAAGTCCCCCATATGAAGAAGCAGCTGTGAAAAAACCGTCATGGAAAAATGTCCTGCATGCTTTGAAGGAACAAATCTATTTTAGAGATCAGGCTGTTAGTTGGCGATAGTAAAGGTCGAAACTAACAATTTGTCAAAGAACAGGAGATGTTTCTACACACACTTGCAAGGTCCCTTAATGAAGTGTGGCATTGGTTACTGGATGGTCATGCAGCAAGGGGGTGAGAGATGAAGAGAGACAGGAGAAGGTTGAGAACGAAAAGCAGAAGAGCCATAAGCAATGGAGGGAGGAAAGTCTGAATAATGATGAGGAAAAAGAAGAGAAAGGACAGAAAAATGTAGAGAAAATGCAAGCTGGAGAGCGGGACATATATTAAACATGATGTCAAGTAGGTCAGCTTCAGGGTGTCATACCCGGTGTGCAGGAGTCACATTAACACAACCTTAGAGTAGACTCTTCATGTGTGTACATGTTGGTGGCATAATGCCTTGAGAAAACGTGCTAGAATGAGAATTAAAGTCATTACACATTATGTGCTGAGGTGTAAAATATACATACAGTACCTGCATAATCAAAAGTTTTAACCCACATCCAGTGACTTGGAACGAGAATATGATAATTGCCATCGCTGTGGGGATTTAAGAAACATGTTGTTTTGCAAGTCAACATTTCTTCATTTAAGGCAGCACAAGCCTAAAAGGTTGGCAACCACTGCATAAGAGCACAAGTTGACAATGCAAGTGTGGAACAGCTGAGCTGATGAAGCTAACAGTGTCAGACAGGAACCGGCAGTGATGTGACTCATCCATACCGAGCATCAAAATCCATTGCTGAACTATGACTGGTCCTGACTGTACATCACACAAATGAACAACAGGAACAAACACAGATATATATGCAGACTGACTCCTGTGGGTCAAACATGAAGTGAGATGCATATGGACCAAAGCAGTGGAGCATGTGCATATATGCACAAATACAATTACAGTATGCCTTCATTTCCACACAGCTGTCCACTTACTATACTTACAGTACTTACTATAGAACTGCAGTGCTGCAGGCAGATGCATGAATATTGACAAGGGAAAATGCTAGTGTAAGTTATAATTATAGAAACATGAGAATAAGAGTGGGAATATCAATATGGAAATAATCATAGGAAACAATGCAAATATATCATTGTATAAGAGTAAAGTTACAGAATTGCTGCACTCAGGCTCAAGACAGGCTTTAGGGAAATTAATTCAAGGCAGGCTTGAACCAGAATAAGTATGTTTTTATAAAGGAAAAAGCTCTTGATTCCCAGAAGAACATTTGCATACTGTTTTAAGCTGAAAGACAGCATCTGTACAGCTGGAAGTTAAGGCATACAGGCAGTTGGAAGAATCAAAGCGTTGACTCTTGCATTATGCAACAGTACATGTTCTGAACAATGATAATTCTATAATATCCCTTTCTTAACAATTCTCTGGTCTGTCTCTCTTACAGCACTCACTTCAAAAAGCACATACTCCGGCTTTACTCGCTAGTGTCACTTTACTGTCACACAGTCAAGTAGCAGGATCATTCTTTATAAAATATTAAAATTTTTATCATGGTGTGCAGTGGATGATTACAAAAAAAAATATTTCAGAAACTGATTTTGTCTGGTTTGTGACATGGCCTTTTGGTTTGAATCCCCTCACGAGGAATATCTTGGCTGGGAAAGTGAATTGGTAATTACTGAATGAATAATGCTCTTTCCTCGCCTTTGTGCATTCATCCCACAGAAAAGCAAGTTTTTTCATGCAGTATCAACCTATAGCCACTAGACCATTGTTTGTCTGACATAGTGTGAGTTTTTAAACCTATATCTTCGGTGAATGGAACAAACGTGCAGCAGCTCATCAGGCAACCATTTAACATGAGAATTTTTGAAATTTTGAGAAAAATAATGTCCGAAAATTGGCAAATTTTCCAATTCAATAGTAAGCAACATGAATCATCCTTTTGACTTGAGTTGTTTGGAAGCAAAAAATGTGTGTAAGAATCTTAAATTAGGCCCCTGGATCTTTTGAGAGTTTTTTACTCCAGCTACACTGAAAAGCATATTGTATCTACCACTATTCCCAAACTGGGGTAAGTGTACCTCCAGGAGTTTTGGAGCTCTCCAGAGGGGCACAAGAGGAGATTCTAAATTTGGCATCAAATTATTAACGATGAACCTCATTAACTTTGAGAGCCTTCTGCTTATCATTGCCTACAAATGTGAGCACTTGAATCCTTAAAAAATGTTTTGTTCATACAGTGTTGAAAATGTGTACAATTTTGTGTTTTCTCTCCTAGATGGTCTCCAGTCTTTAGGATTTTTAAAATGTATATTTTAAACACGTTACTTTTTACTTTTGTACGGTATGTCCACTCTATTTTTGTTCTGCACCTACTGTGTCAATCATATTTTGTAGCTATCTTTCAGTATATCACCCAGCTCAGATTGTACTTTGAAGATGAATGCATTGCTGGCTCTCATTCTGTCATACGGTGATGGTATTTTATCAAGGAGTCCAAATGAGAAGTCGTGAACAAATCTTAAAATCTTGTTGCAACATTGTACATTAGCTTACTCTTTGATCTGCACTGTTTCTGTGTGTGCCCAAGGCAACCGAAGGATGCAAAGCAGCAGGCAAACAGAAAATCAGTCAGGCACAGCAAAGAGATTCGATATTCCTGAATTTCATCTGCTAGTAGTCCGTCCAGTGACAGTGTAGAGTAATCGTCATGCAGCTTGTCCGTTCCATCTCTTCTCACATGGACATGTACGTTGTCTGGTTCCAGGCCAGACTAAGTAACTTGGAGTTTACAGCAACAATTCCTGCAAACTGTATCCAAACCACAGTGTGTCCTGTCAAAGCAAGATTGAACCCCTCCCTTCTCACTCATTGAAAGCTGCTGTAGATGAAAGTGTGGTACATAAAAGCACCTGCTTCAACATTGTCAATCAGTTTGACCCAAGAAAAATCATTCAATCTGGAAACCAAAGCTGAAAAGATACCGATCAAATATGGTATTACTGAAAACTATTCAATATCAATCAATCAATAACATGATGCTTTCAGCATTGACACCAATAACCTAAAATGCACTCAGAGATCACGTCACTTATGTTAATCATCCCTCAAATGGATGTCACACCTCAGAGCATCATTCCTGTCAATTAAATTGTAGGTGACATTGACCGTTTTTTGACTGTCTGGATTTAAAATACAGTTTCTACTTCTCATTTTATGTAGTTATGGCTGAAAAGCTATTGTGTAATAGAAGAAATCAATGATTTGTTCAGCTGCCATCTGTGTTCAGTAGTTTCCATTTTCCCACTTGGAATAATGTCACTCTCTAGTTCATCCTGTGATTGTTAAGATATTCTGTCAGAGATAGTCTAATTGTCCAGACATTACATAATACATCAAAAATAGAAAGAAACAGAACTTACATTTTAAAAAATGATATAGAAGATTCAGTTGAGTTAAATGTCTTCAGCTAAGCAGTTGGATTTAGATTAACTCTATTCAACAGTAATTTCCAGATCACAAAATTGAATCAACTGTTCTTTCCTCGTAAGTTGTATCAGTCCACCAAGTTTAATGGAAATCCAATTAAAAGTTGTTTAAGAAAACTAATTGTTTAGACTAAATAAAAGCCACATTGCTGCTTCTACAACTACTTGGGCTAGTAATCCTCCTCCTCCTTCATGTCATAATAATAATACGTGATTTTTCATTTACGTAGCACTTTTTATAACAGATATTAGTTAAAACTGAATACATTGACAGGTTAGATAAAGTTACAGTAAACAAATTTTAAAATGTTGTTTAAAGTAAAACATAATCATAGATAATTGAAAAAGATGAAATCAGCAGGGAAATTGAATAGGAAACAAATTGACAGCTCTGAAGAGGATCTAGATGATTGAATGAATATGAAAATAAAGTGAATCATATGCTATGGTCTTCACTGTCAGCAGACCTCAACCCAGTTAAACACCAATGTGTTAGACAGCATTTTTGTACATTAAAGCTGATCTGGCAGCTCCAAGTCCTCATAATGAAAAACAATAATAACCTATATGTTGTTTATCCATGCCCTCTAGAACGACACGTTTAAGCATTTCCTGATCTGATCTGATTTGTCTGTTCCAAAACTGTTCCAAATCAAATCAAAATAAATCAGTTTTATGATGTGACAGCGTGTATGGTTATGGTACAAAAACAACTATCAAGGTTTGGGTTAAAATAGGTGCTTTGTTAAGGTTAGGAGACCACCATTGTGTGTTCACACATCTGGCCCCAGACCTCTGGTGTTGAAGGCAACCACAACAGTAAATCCCTCTCCTCAGCCTCAATACTGTCTTTGTTGCAGTGTGTGAACGTGACACTATTTCCTACACTGGAACTGAACGCTCTTGCTGTATTGTGTTTTAGCATAATTCACAGTAATTATTTGGTCCAGTTGAGAAAAAAATAAAAATAAATAACACATAATATAGTCAGTCCACATGACTGGGATTATAGGTCTCAGCAGAAAGCTTAAAGAAAGCCAGGGAGGAGTATTAAACTGCTACCATATAAAGAATCTCGCTAAGACCTCAATACTAAATTGATTTGTGTTTGATTTTCCATCCAGCTGTACATTTCAAAGGCGTTCAGGCTATTTTACTTGCCTAAGGTACGGATCTGCTGCTTTTGTGAGCTGCTTAGTATCATGCACTATTATTAAATAAAACGGAGTCTGGGGTTCGAATATCAAAGGTTCAGTTTTCTTTTGATTTTCTTTGTGAGAAATCTGTCTCTGCGTGACGGAAATCGATCAAATACACCCTTCATTAATCTTACACTCACTTGTGTGAGAAAAAACAATTTAAAGAAGAAAAAAAAACTGTTTCCCCCCCCCCCGCTCACTGCCTCTCTGGGCTCCCAGGAGTGGTGCTCAGTGGGCAGCCTGTGCTAACACACGCATATGCACTGACCGTATACGCCTGCAAACACACATACACACCCTGGTGCACACTCACATAAACACGGGGACACACACACACACAGAGCGGGTAATCTGTTTGATTGAAAGAGCTTTCAGACGGGTAATTAAATTTCCCAATGATCCGCTGCGGTGGCTACACACGAATCCGGCTTTCAGAGGTGAGCAGACGACCGAGACCCACAGCAATAACACCCAGCTACTGCCACACAGAGGAAGAGAGAGAGAGATATATATAAATAGAGAGAGAGAGAGAGAGAGAGAGAGAGAGAGTGAGGGGGGGGTTATATTTCATGTTGACAAGGACAAGATAAACACAGGGGCCTTTAACGACCATTAGTTCAACCCTAACCTTCATCTTCAGCACTCCTGCCATCCCAGTGTAATCCAAAAACAAGCACACACTGGCACACACACACACACACACACACACACACACGCATACTCTTATCAGTGCTACCTGCCACCAGTAATGACAGTAATGCCAAAGACAGTCTAAACTATAAATAAAACATTTTATAATACCACTTCTGAAGATAAAACACACACACAAGATGACACCTCCAACAATACACATGGGTAACCCAGGTGAAGCTGCAGGTACATAAGGCTCATCAGATTTTTACAGAAAAATAACCAGATTATTTTTTAATTTGCATAATGGTTTAAGGTTTCCAGATTTTCTACCATTGTGTCTGTACAGAGACCAAAAACAAAACATATCCTCACCAACTGTTTCTTGCACCTTAAACAACAGCTGGATCAATAAACTGTCATTAAGAAATGGATCCTATAGCTCCTTGTAAAATGTTCTGTCGCTTTCTTAAAGAAATTTTTAAAAAGTGTAAAACTGTGTATCCAAAAACGTTGAAATATTCCTTTAAACTGGTTTTTACCTGGATTTCATGGCTGCCCTTGAATGAAAAATATTGTGTTTTCTGCTGTAGGGAAGACATTGTTCACCATTGTTTACATGGAGTTCGGTCTTCTTCACAGCTCACAACATGCTTCAGAAAATTATGAGAAAAAGGGAAATAAGCTGCTGATTGTGCACCAGAATGACTCAAAGTAATTTAAACTAAACAGTTAAACTCCTATCCAATTTCCCTACTGATAATTTGTTTTGAAAAATAAAATGCAAAAATAATGAGCCCACAATTAGTTCATCAATGATCGCAACTATGGTTTGGGGGAGGGGGGGGGGTGTCACTTGTTGTTATTCTGCTTTTCCCCTAGCAGGTGGCTGGTTTCATTTACAGTATTCATCCTTCCAGGTGAAAATAAATGAGAAGCGTTATTAGGAGAACATGTTGTCTGTTCAAAGCAAATGGAGGCCGTGAAACACAATAATAGCCGCCCGTCGGGCTAAATGTAGCGCATCGGCAGCAATGAGAAGAACAGAGGTTATAAAAGCACTCGTGTGATTTGATCACCAATTGGCATGGCAACCAGCCCCGGCCAAGCAGCCTAAATTAATTGAGGTCTCCCATGTGAGACAAAGGCCAAGCTAATCGAGCTGCTCAGACTCAGTCTGTTAAGCTCAAAAGACAATAACAGCAGGTTCGACACATTTGGGGATCCGTCATCTAACATGAATTAACACTGGAGCTTCAGTAACTCGTGTTGTTGTGCAGTTTTGGGTGTGAGAGTTTTTTCATTCTTTTGGGGGAAATCTCTTCACTTTTCAATGTCTCTTCTGCACAGAAAGGTCAGAGTGGAGCATTCTCAACAAAGCAGGATCCTTGGAGCTTGTATAGATGTTGCTCAAGGACACTTCAATAGGTGTACGTGAGTATGTGTGTGCACGTGCGTGCGTGGGAGAAGTAGAGGGAGTGAATTTGTATATATCGTTTGGACGATTTTACTATAAGTTGTCAGTTTGCCTGAAGTTTACAAAGGGTAGGTGACGTGTGAGGACAACACACACACACACACACACACAGACTAGCAATGCATCACTGCTTTTTCTTTCTTTTTTTATACGCAGTTTACTCAAATCTGCTGATGACAACAGCTCACGTCTTCAGCTTCCTCGCCCATCTGGACAATATGTGCTCAGTGTCCAACTGAAAGTGTGTTTGCCTGTGTGTGTGTGTGTGTGTCTGTGTGTGTGTGTGTGTGTGCGTGACGACGAAAGGTAGAGAGGAAAAAATTGAATAAAATGAAAGAAAGCACGGAGAGAACAAGCGAAAGGGGGCTTGGAGGGGTGGAGAGAGGGATGTGTCTTGTTCTTTCTTGTTCCGTCTCTCTTTTTTTTTTCCCTTCCACTATAATTAGACAGGTCTGTGTGAGCGGCATAGCAAGCAGAATGATAGAGGAGCCACAGGGAGGTGGGGGGGGAAGGAATTAGTCAGGGAAGAAATGATGAAGCCAAATACTAGAACAGTGCAGGGTGATTAGATTAGATCAGATCGAAAAAGAAAGGTGGTCAAATAAACAGTGTCGAGGGGCTCAGATGAGACAAACGTAAACGTGATATGATACTGCAGATGTGATGCACATTCCCTCCCCTGTTTGTAATTGTGGATGCACAAAGGTAGCATGATAATCGAACAATCACAGGAGGACACAGAGTGCTGAGGCTCAGCCACTACAGCTACTCCATCGGTGGTGTTTATCTGATATCTGATTTTAACTGTAATGTGAAATTGGGACACGATAGAGAGACTGGGACAAGAGAAACACGGTAGCTGAAGGGGTGGGGGGGGGGGGGGGTTGAGATGGTGAGAGAAAGAGTGAAGTGAAGTGGAGGTGGGACTTGGAGCAATTCACAAGCTTGTTAAAATACGACTAATTACCAGATGGCCTTGCAATATAATGAGTGTACCGGAGAGCTAAGAGCTGAGGGGCGACAGTGGGACAGTTATAATAGCAGGACAGCAGGAGAGCGGCGAGAGAAAAGGAATGATAGGAGAGAAAGATAAAAAGGAAGGACCTCACAAACGGGGGTCAATGAGATACAGTGTTTATGTAAACAGAGGCACTGTCACATAAACAAAAGTGGGAGAGCCTATAATTGTGAATATGAGATAAGAAGATGCACACTGTGCGGCAGAGAGGAAAACAGAAGCGGGACTATAATAACAGCGGGAAAACTGATCAAGTTGATCATTGTCTAAACTAAGGCTACAGCTAATGATACATCTTATTATGATTAATCTCTTTATCATTATTTTGATTCACAAATTAATCATTTAGTCCATAAACATCGTCAGAAAATAGTGAACAGTAAAGTACAGCTAAGGTGGAATGTCATTGTTTTTGCAGGAATTTGGTCATAAACGGAAGTATTGGGCAAAATAAAATCTGACCTCACGATTGCATTACAGAAAAAGTCAATGGATCATCAAAGTCAATAGAATTCATCATCGGGGGAACATGAATGTGTTTCATGGCAAACCATTAAATACTAGATATTTAGTTTGGATCAAAGTGCCGGACCAACTGACCGACATTGCCATCCCTAGAGCCGTGCAAACAAATACCCATTTTAAGTTCCTGGAGCCAACAGGCCAAAACTCAAAGATATTTCATTTACAATTATGTAAATCAGATGAAAGGCGCAAATCCTCAAATTTGAGATGCTAAACTAGCAAATAAATCACTGAAACTATTACTCTACAATCAAAATGTATTCACTTTCTGTCAACTAATTGAATAATCAGCTAATCATTTTCATTTGATCACTTTGGTGATAAATCTAGGGCACACCAAAGTAAACATAAATCATCTGAAACTATTTGTGACTAGAACTTAGAAAGTGCACAGCAAACACAAGCATGAGATGACTGTTGTGTAATTTCTCTGCTTTATTGGGGAATAGTTTCTGCTCCATGAGGCGTGCACACTAACCACTGAAGATACAGATCCACGGGATAGAAATAGACTTAAAAAGGTCAGCGCTTACAGCAGCATTGACAGTACTAAATGCAGTGTCCTTGTGGAGCATGACAGCAATAGAGAGGAGTCTGCAGTACCTTGTTGGAAGCAAAATGGTTCAAATAACTAGTTTATCAAGTACTGTGTGTGTTAACTGAGGTGTTAGAGGAATGTTTTTCAGATGAAAAATATTTGAATCAAGCCAGTCTTTCAGTCTACAGTGGAGTGAGACAAAAAAAAAGGGGGACTGGGTGTTGACATGAAACAAATGTCACAGACCAGACATGAAACCAGGCCATCACTGGTACATGGTAACTGTTGTGCCAACTGAGCCACCAGGATGCCCCGAGGACTCCATGTGTGACAGTTTTTACAATGAGGAAAATTTGAATGGGAAAAAAATCTACGCTGTAATTCACTTTACATGCACATGTAGAACAGTCGCTGCAAATTTCATTAAAACGCTTGGAGATTTGTTCACTAGCTCAAGGATGTTACTTTTTATATGATGTACTAACTGATGGAGCTACTGTACAGTAGTTAATGGATACATTGTGCCTAAAGCAATTTAAATAAATCAGTGAATTTGTAGTCAGTTTCACATTAGCAGAGATGTAGAGCCAATATGAGCCATGTCTGGTAACTCTCATTTTACAGCATCATTTGATTTCATATGAGCATTTCTATAGACCTATGTGTTCATGCTATATCTCACTACACACATACTGTGCGTAAAGATCCCTGCAGACATGTTTTAATGTTGTTGTTCTTTTTAAATATATTTTTTATCTAACACACGAGCCATGCTTACAGATTTTTTCAATTATTTTTTTCAAAGAATCTTGAATATTCAAATATTATTCAATTCAAAAGTACATGTGCACTGGAGGCTTCAAGTTCTCACATCACACCTGTGTAAGTTGCACATTGGACCATGATTGGCTGCCAAACTAGTTGTGATGTCACAAAATCTTGCTTGTGCATATACATGTGAGCAGGTGACTCTGAAAACTGCCTTCTAGTGTCGAACTCAGCACATACATAGTTCTGCACAGTGAAGCTTACACATCCAAGTGGAAAACCAATAAGAACATTTTTGAGTGGAGGCTTTTCAATAAAATAGAAAATATTGTCGAAACAATAAATTTCAATGTGTAACATTCACAAATACACAAGGGCCACATGCTTTAATGGAAGGACGAGGAAAAACAGCAGAGGGCTGTAGTTCGTTGTTGTACATCGCTGACCTGAGTGAGTACGAAGCAAAACTGTTTGAAAAGAGAACATGTTGCTTCACATTTGTTTAAAAATAATAATAATTCACGATGCATGTTAATAACTGGCTTGACAAAAAGAGCTAGTTACAAAAAACACATGATTCATAAGCAACATTCTGCTGCCATGTTGATGAGTAATTATGGTTCTGCTTTTATAAGAAGAATATGAATAATGAATTCTGGATTTATGGTGCATGCAGTCAGCATCGTGCCCAAAGACAATGTTATGCATATACACCTGTACCAAAGCACTGTTGACTGTGGACAGAGGTTTAGAGTCACAGATTTAAGGGAGCATGCTCACATATGGAGCACAGTGGTCTCTGTCTGCAGAGTAAATTTATAACTCACACAGAAATCATTATCCCACCAGATTCACCCAGAAGAGTGATTCAGACTGAACTAATTGCTGATGAATCACCCGTTATTAGAGGAGATGAGAATGTGCAAATGTATCAGCTGAGAAATACATTTTTTTAAATTATATCACAAACCATGACTGTGTGACAAATGTTGTGCATGGAGGTGTCCGAGAACCTCTACTTTTAACATTCTGTGGCATGCATGATTTCAAAAGCCCATCAGCATGTACAGGCTACTTCTTTTTCACTGTTCAATCATCCAACTCAGCAGGGGATGCTGTAAACAAAATGGAACAGTGCTTTGTACTTTGTAATCATCTCTGTCACAAAGAGTTTGTATTCAGTGAGGATTTTGCCACACTGGGAAGCAGATCAACACTTAAGTAGAATCTATAGGACGTTCTCCAACTGTTTGGCATGCTGCACCATAAAGACAGGATCAAGGGAGCTCATGCGTCTGACAGCAGCCCACATCAGAGCAGCTCCCTCAATCAACTTTTCACTGATGGTGGCAGTGGAGAAGCACTCTGCTGGTTTTCCTGGTGATTTTATGATGCTGTATCTATAGCTTACTTTTATGCAAAAACCATCTTTTATGGCTTTATTACACTGTTTTGTGAAGGAGGTCCAACTTCACAGTTTTTTTTATGTGTGAGTGTTTTTCATCCTCTAATCGAATGCCCCTTCTATGTGCTCCAGTTCCTTTACCTAAAAGGTTACCACTGGGGCATCTATCTGAAATTTCAGAAATGTTTTAGCTGCACTGCAACAAAGGAAAAAAAACTGTGGCTCTGCCTCAAAGGGATTTCTACTTGGGGGGCCTGCTGTCATGCCACTCATGTGCATGAGCAGCAGTGGCCCTTTCCACAGCACTGTAGGATGCTGATGAGGTGGCTGAATGAGGGCACTTTGACATCTTCTGCTTTGCAAGTTTTATCTTTCTCTGGCTGTGAATGTATTCCTGCATTTTACAGCTGCAAAACTTTGAAGAAAATTTGAAAGGAAATAGAATGTGCAAAAAACATGGTGTCTCATAGAAAAGTTGCCAAGTGGCTCTGAGGGCTTCCACTGTCTCTGGTTGTTTGAACGGTCTTAAAGTGTTGCTCTCATCCATTTGAACGGACTTATGTGCTTTTAGAATATCTTTTAAAAAACTTAGATACAAGATACAAATTGGAGCATTTGAAGTTGGACATTTCAATTTTCACAAATAGTTTAGTTTCATTGCTAAGGTTTATTACAAATCTACAAGTTCTGAATCCAGGTAAAGCACAACAACCTTTCCTTCTTTAACACTCCAGCACTGTAAAACCATCTTTTCAGACAGTGTCACTTTGTTTAAATCTTCTTCAAAAGATATGACATTGCTCTTTGACAACCTTGTATAGCTGAGTGCCTATCCTCTGAAGTAAGATGACAGACAAAAACATGAAAGGGAAGGAGTTTTTATTGCACAACATGAATATAACTTTGCAAGTTCAGTGTCTGGAAACATTTGCTCATGAATGTTAGACAAGTCTGAGCATGAGGTGAATAAGAAGTTTGATATATAAAGTGTTGATGACCCAGAGAATGTCTGCTTCATGCACTGCTTGGCCTGAGAAGAAAACCCCAAACTTGAACTACTGTACAGCAGCTGCACTGTGATGTGGAGTGGATACATCTTCCATTTGTCTTCCAAAACTAGTATTTTCATAGTTTACTTTCTTTTCCCTACACTGGTCGCGTTTAATGTTGAGCTTCAATTTTTCCAGCAGATGAATTTCTCTTTGTTTGATGTAAAGGTCGTTTTGAAATTTTCTGAGACCCTGAGATGGGTTTGGCCTTGTACATAACCCTTGAGTGCTGAAAGATCTATCATCATCATTATCAACATCAAAGACTTTTCCCACAATGTTTGCAATATGCTCTTTTTGTATCTAGAAACCTCATTCATCTAAACTGCAAATCTTTGTTCCATTATTTGGATTCATAATATTGTTAGTGCACACTCAGAAAGCCATGTACTTAAAAAATAATAAAGCTGTAGTGTTGTTGCTTCCTCTTATTTCAGTTGTTTTTATTATGTGGCCCTTCAAACTACGGTTTATGGACATCGGGATTTTATCAACACTGCACAATGAGCTAATATTTCATCTTTTACATTTAATATCATTGATTTGAGTGTATGGAGGTCAAGTAAAACTGCGTGTCAACTCAGTTAAAGCTTTAACGAACCAGTGCAGAGAATTAAGATATTTATGAGCTCTAAATGTTTTAGCGTTTTTCAGCAGAACTGTCTTAATTGCTAGCACCTCCCACACTTCACACAACAAACCACTGTCAAACACAGCTGCAGCGCTATTCTTTGTGCCGAAACCTTTTTTTTCCTTAATAGACAAAGGATCATACATAAAGTGTTTACCACGACTCAATTTCAAGTACATTTGACTCATTGTCCATCATTGGTGAATAACATATTGAAAACAGCAAGCAGTTGTTAGTTGCTAAATGAGATCAGTTTGTGTGCTTTGTTTAATTCTGAAAGTGGATAAGGTGAATCTGTAAAAGTGTGAAGAGGCAGATGCAGTCATGGTATTTTTTTATAGCTGTGATGGAACAACATGTTCAACAGCTTTCAGAAATGGCTGTGTGTTTACTTAGGATGCAGGTTGCTTGAGGCTATGCGTGACAGCAAAAGTTTGGGATGGAGGGAATTCGCCAGTCACATCAAGGCTGAATTTTC
Source organism: Lateolabrax maculatus (assembly GCA_031216445.1). Lineage (NCBI taxonomy): Eukaryota > Metazoa > Chordata > Actinopteri > Acropomatiformes > Lateolabracidae > Lateolabrax > Lateolabrax maculatus. The sequence goes on along the minus strand of CM062197.1, from coordinate 11,168,231 downwards.
TATTTCTTTGCAGCTTCTTCTGAACGGTGCAGGGAGAAGGGCCGTGACTCAGGTGGTTGAGGTCACGACTGTATTGGGCATCCTCTCACGTTCACCGCAACCAGTCTGGCATGGTCAGTGGCTGAGATCTCACAGATTTGAGCACAGGAGAGGTTTGTCACAGAGGTGAAAACTGACAGGGGTGGAGAAGATGAAGGAGAAAAGCATTTGGCTGCAGGAACTGTGTCTGTTTTGGTGTGGAGGAAATCTTGACACAAGTTACATTTGTCAGTAGTAATAGGAGAGGACTTCCAGAGTGTGATTCAGTGATGTACAAAAATGGGTAGAGCAGCCACAACTGACAGGATCCTGGTATATTTCTCAAGTCACAGTGGTTATGTAGCTGTGCACTGAATGCGCAACACATTAGGGATGGTAGCTGTTTTCATCAAGTACACTGATGAGGTGAATCCAGGCAAAAGCCATTATCTGTTATGGAGGTCCCTTATTAAATATCAATCACAAAGTTAAACAGAACATGCAAACATGCTGATAAACAGAAGCAGATGGGTTACAGTAAAAAGCTCATGATAATTAAAATGTGACTGCAGCTCAAAATCAGGAGGATGTCCCTGATGTTTTGTACTTTAAGTGTAGTTGTTACTCAGTGGGTAAAAACTGTAAGAATCATTTAAAATTGAGATTTCTGACTAAAATTAACTCTGATTGTACCTGACTGCACACTGTCATCTCTCCTTTAATTGCTTTGTTTTCAACCTTGAAATGGGCTGTGGTGCTGCAGACCTGCTCAGCCTATTGTAATAAATTTTAATCTATGAATATTTGTCTCCTTTCAAGCCGCACAACACACCTGTGTACATGCATATTCTATGCCCATGCAGACTTCACACATTTCCTTGTGTCTCTGCAGGCTACTTACAAATGAACGTGCTGCGGTGCTGTGATGTATTGCCACAGCTGTCTTATCATTTCCAGTTTGGACAGATTTTTATTGCCACTACCTCTCATAGTTTCTCAGTGGCTGACGGGCTGGTGTACTTGAGTGTGTCTGATTGTGGCGCGGGAGCACGTATGTGACAAAAGTAGGGAGAGGTAAAAAGCAAATTATTTTTTGATGGGAAGGCCTTTATTTCAAACAAGACTGAAATTTGCATATAGTGATAGCAATGAAATCTCCTGTAAAACTGCTGTAATAATTGGCATCTTTTCATCTGGGACACAGTTGGAGAGGAAGAGCTTGCGCGTGTCTATGTGTGTGTGCATGTATGTGTAGAGATGAACATATGTGTGGCTGCGCTTGTCTGTGTATCTCTATATTAGTCCACTGGGCCTGTTTTGAATAAATGCCTTTCTCCTGTGGCCCTGTGAAAGGAGATGTGGTGTGGGACAATAAAGGAGGATTAGATTGTGTGTGTATGTGTGTGTGCGCGCGCGTGTGTGTGTGTGTGTGTGTTTTGCTGTTGTCTGAGGCATATGGGAAAAAGATTTAATGTGAACCTCAAGGCGATGGAGGCTAAAAGATGATGAGAAAGCATCTCACACAAAGGCATTAAATAGCCAATATAACTGTATTGGAGAAGTTTTGTATTTAAACAGGGACATGTGAAATAAATGTGAGTCCATTCTGTTCTATTACAAAAAATACATTCGATTTTAACACCGGGATACTTGTGTTTATAAACCGAGAGATTATTGTGAGATTATGTTCCTGGGGTGTTGATCCCCGCAAATTGGATCAGACTCTGATGAATATGACAGCTGAACAATATTCGCTGGGGGTTTGAATGTTACGCCTCTTGCTGCTTGTGTCTTTATGGGATTACAGGCATGATGTCACGTCACATGGATAACTTTTTCATTCAAAACGCCTAAAGACCTAGCACAGATCACCTTTGCATGTAAATATTATCATTTGGTTTAACCTCACCAGATGTGCGGTGTTTAAACCGACGGGTAAAATCACATAAGTAGTCAGTCACGGAAAAGTATGCTGAAATGGCTTTCAACTGCTTTCCTCTGAGTAGCAACATCTCTAAATACGGCATCTCAGAAAGTCATGGCAAACTATGAAAAGTTTCCGAAAATGCTGTTTGACCCAGGTCTGTGTGTACACAAGGGTATTTAATTTAGTCACTTCAGCCCACTCCTATTTCTGCTGTCTGCCTGTGCTTCTTTCACCCCCTTTCCTCCTTTTTCCCCCTCAACATGTCTGTCACATTTCAGACATTTCTACATCTTCAATCTACGAAGCCTCCAATGTGAGGCAGAGGGGCTGAAATAGAAGAGTATGAAATATAAAACAGAGTTATGTAAGGAGGATTGCAGAAAGTTGAGCTGAGTTAAACATCTATGTACAAGAAAACACACTCTGTCAGGCACACAAATACACATAGTGTTCTCAACCAAACACACTGAGGTCTAACAAACATATTGAATTCATTTCTTTCTTTATAAAACATTTGCAAAGTCGATTTTTTGATGATTTTGAAACGTTCATTGTTAACATACATGCTTACATTCTAGCAGTCTTCTTCTTGCCTGCCTTTGCCGGCACGTTGCTGTGTTTCCTGGCATGTTACTGCCAGCTGAAGACAATGCAGAAGTGTCTTAAACCTGTATTCTCTCTAATGGCCAGCAGGGAGCGACTCCACTGGTTGCAAAAAGAAGTCTGATTTTATAGAAGTCTATGAGAAAATGAAAACTACTTTCACTTGACTTATTGCTTCAGTAAACATTCTTTAAATTAGTTTATGGTCTCAATCGCTAATTTCAAGTCTTCCCCAGTACAGCATGATGTTTATTTTGTAAATAATGGTCACATTTATATTAAAATATACGATAAAGCGGGGTATGCTTTAGGGTGGGGCTACTTTGTGATTGACAAGTCGCTTCAATCAGGATAGAGGCAGCGCTACCCCCTTGTCCAAATAATGTCACTTCTTGTTCCAAAAAAACACGATATACAGTCTATGGGTATCCCACAGATCGACAGGTGGAGTTATGTGAAACTGCTGGCAAGAACGTGTATCATCTCAGCTGTGTGTGTACGTGTGTGTGTGTGTGTGTGTGTGTGTGTGTGTGTGTGTGTGTGTGCTCAAGGCATACAAAATGGAGACCCACATCTAAGAAATATTGTTCCATAGCACTAGTGGTCAAAAAATCCACCTTTAAGGTCACATTGATGCAAAAATCATGGAAATCCAACATTGACACACTGCTTCAAATTATGAGACGAATCCAGTATTTTGAATTGAACTGAATAAAGCATAGTCATGCTCACTGATTATACCCAAAAGATATATAATACAACAGGTTAGAATCATTTCCATCATACCATGCAGTCAAATCTGTATCAAAACACTTATTTCCTATAAACAGAGAGAAACAGGAGTGTATTTTCTCTTTATCCTGCTCCTCAGTCCTTATTACAGAACATAAGCCCCACAGACTCTGTCTAACTCTGTATACTCTGGCACTGGACAGTGTTATGAAACCTCATCTCTGTAATCAACAGTACGTCCTCTTTGACCTCCATAGGTCTGTGTGTGTGTGTGTGTGTCTGAGTGTGTGTGTGCTTGTCTGTGAGTGTGTATTTGAGAGCATGTGTGTCTTTGGGGTAGGGTAAGGGACTTTTAAAAGATGTTTCTCTTGAATTAATTTGATCCCCTCATGCTGCGAACGAATTCTGCCTTTTTTTCTAAGACTAGACCAAGACCCCAAATTGAATCTTCTAAACATAACCATGACATTACTACGTTATACAATACTTGCTGTAGTTTAAACTACACAACTGCTCACCTTGGTTTTGCTGCATCTCTCCCTTAACTTAAAGTTTTGAGTGCAGGCCTCACAGACGCTTCTTATTTTTGTGAGCACGTTGCTATTTTAGTGTTGCTACTTACACCTATGTTGAGAATCTGAATATTTTTCCACAATTTTTTTTTTTTTTTATCATTTTTTTCATTTGAGCAAGGAATCAGCAGCAGGTAAAAAAAGAAGGGTGCAGGGTGAGTGGGATGAGGTGGGTAGAGAAAAATAAAACGTCTACAAAGTCAAATCAACTGGGAAAAAGAATACTGTTGCTGAGCTACTTTATATGCAGCCAGCCAACTGCCTGTTAAAATGATGTAAACAAATTTTGTAATGCTACACTACTCTGAAAACGCTTTAGATATGACTACATAGATGAAATACAGTATCTGTGAGCCACCGCTGTAGCCGATCACATTCTCTCAAAAGAAACCTCTAGACAAACTACAGCTCTACATTGAAGTCTGCTTGCTTTTACATGGTTATTTATGGTTTTCCTCCATGTTAACTAGGTAGACTCTCCACAGTTATAGCTTAAATAATGGGAAAATTTCTCAGTCCCATTGCAACATTGCTGTCAGGGATGCTGTGCAAAAACATCAAAGCCACCGCAGCCCCATTTTCTTTTTACACCTCATCAATTCTGCTCCAAATTCCTCTTTTCTCTCTTCTCTCGCTGTGGTTTTTAATTCACCGTCTACTTAGCCCCTGTGACAAAGATTACTAGACTTGAATTTGATCTCGCTGCACTCACAGTACAAGTAGTACGATGTGCACAATGGTCAAATAGCTAAGCCAGAGTTACCTTTTATTCCATACATACAGACAAAAGTAGTAATGTGCATATCATCATGTACCGAGGTGCTCATTTCCATTGGAACAACAGCACATTTGTAAGAGTGAAATCAGAGATTAATTTACATCTGTGCTTTAGTGGATTTTACTATTGTCCCTCAAAAAATGATATAATTTAGCTAATCAGACGAGTGTGTGTGTGATAGACTTCCCTGACCAAATAGAGTTTTTTACTGTTTGATACACATCTCGTCAGTGTGTATGAAGGCATGAGATAAATGCAGCAGGATCATGAACTGTCGCCCAAATCACACATCAGAATCAGTGGTAAATCGAACTGCTGTAGAAGCAATCCTCTGTTGCACTGATGACCTGTTCAGTGTGTATCTCTTTCTTCTGCCCAGTGCATGCTGGGGATGTATGTGTGCATGTCTATATGAAAATCTGTAGGCGAGAAAGCCATAGCACGACAACCAAACAACATATTTTTCTAAAGCTACCATATGTAAACAAGACTTCGCACAAATGAGACTCTCACATTAACAGGTTTTTGTTTTATTTTTGTATCTAATTTACTTTCAAGCAGTAAAAGCAAAAGGCAATACAAATAAATTATTAACAATTCTTCAGCACTTTTAAGTTCCATAAAAATCCCTTATGTGTAATGTGACTGTATTACACTTTGACTCACACTTTGTTACTGATGAATCATCAGCACTTGTATGTTATTTTTAACATACTTTTTTAATCCTTTGGCAAAGGATGGAGGTGTCTGTCAGTTCATCTTCCAAGCCAATACTGCTCCACAAGATGATAACACAACTGGCCATATTGATATCAAATTTAATGTGGATAAAATGCGGCATCCATGACTAGGTATCAAAACAATTACAGATTTGTATTATTTAATCAAATTTGTTACTCACTGTAATGTTCCCAAGAAGTTCAATCTTGATGGTGGCCCATTCTCAACCCGTAAACCTTTTACAGATCAGAATTTAATTCTATTAAATCGTTTGTTCAGTTCAGTTGCACAGTACCCAGACAATGGGTTTCCTCTTGTGTCACCCTCATGTCAACTATGTACACAGGGTATCAAAACCAGACCCTCAGAGTGACATGAAATTTGCTGAGGACCACCTTCAAAATAGCAACATGGCTCCAAAGAAAGTCTAATGCCTGGTTCAGACTACATGATATCAAATGGATTATAGCCGGGGTCGGGGAAGACAATGGACGTCAGGCACGACAATCGCCCGTGGGTAATAGCACACAGCCAATAGCACTTCCTCCCCGATTACATCACACATGTTTTCCTCGGCCAAATCACGTGAAAAATGTATGACTATAATTGCCTGACACAGTGAATTAAACAGACAATCAATCTGATTGGCAGATTACCAAGAAAATTGCTGCGCACATTCATGGTATCATAGGGATGAAAGTTGTTAGATTTTAATGACCTATCCTCAAGCACCACTCAAAACGTTTACCAACCTCTTAGCAAAAAGGCTCAACTTTTGAAACCTGGGAGCTTGTGAAATCATGTTGGTCGTTCTAACACTTTTGCATCCTGGAGAATTACTTTTTAGACTTTAAGCGTCATTATTGTAATTGTGGAATTCAAAGTAGCCATTATACTGTATGTAATAACTGAAACGATTTATAAAATGTAAATGCATCTATTAAGGGAAATGAGTAAATAAATAAATAAATTTCCTGTGGCTCCCTATTGCTTTTCCACTTACTTAAAAGGTTTTGCTAAGCCAAGGCTACATGAATAGCCCTGCACATATGAGTGAGCCCATTAACTTTGTATTTCTTGCATTTTCTTTGATGTCCTTCTCTTGCAGTCTTTGCAGAGACTAGCCTTCAATCCCTGCTATACTTCAAGCTTCCTCTTTGCTCCCTCTTGATCCTCCTTCTCACGGTAGTGTTGCCCTGTCCTACCCAAACAAGCTCCTAATGAGGCCAAACCTCCGTTTTCACACAGACACACGTACACACATCCATGTGCAGACATACTCATGCATGCGCGCTCACACCCGATCAGTTCTCAGGGTGGTGTTGCGGACCCTTGTGGCTTTGGTGCAAAATCTCCTCTCCATCTGTCAATGTTTTACACATCTCCCTCTCTCCCTCTTCGTCCCCCTCTGTCTACTGCTCCCTTCATTTCCACCTCTGGAAAGTGGGACAGCGACACATATCACAAGTAGAAGTGACACAGATAAGATGGACACCGTGACATAGCGTAGAGGACCCATGCCCTGCACCTATACCCTTGTTTTAATTCCTCTCTCTACGGTATTTTCCAGTGGTCTGCTCTTCCCGGTCTGGGAGCAGCAGATGTTATGAAGTTAAGCTGTAATCGTTCTGCTTTAGCTGTAGGCGACAGCTGCGCTTATATATTCTAAAACACCAGCATCTACTCCACTGTACCATCTCCGTCTCTGCTGGAAGAGTGATAGTTATTGGACCGAGCTTATATTACTGCAAAAATCCACTCTCTGCTCCAATACACTCTCAACTTTAACGTTGTTCATCTGCATCGATCTCTTTCTGTTGGCTTGATGAGTCTCTTTCTTTTTCATCTATTCAAATCATTCCTTCTTTGTTCAACACCATCAATCTGACTTTATGCATAGTCTCTCTACGTAGTCGTCTTCCCATATTTCAGTCTTTTGCCTCTGTGTCTCATCTCCATCTGGGGTTCTGTCACCCTTTCTTAATTGGTCTGTCCATAATGCATAATGCCACTCCGTAGACAGGCATAGTGCCTCTCTAGCTTCCTGTTAGATAAAGAAGAATTGATTGGTTTATCCCAGATACTGTGGTGACAAAGTCAATGAACATTCTTAGTAGAATGAACTTCATTCAATATGGCCAATTCTCTGTTCTCTGTGTGTGTGTGTGTGTGTGTAAGAGAAAGAGACTGAGACAGACTCTCTGCAGTGGAGTTTGAAAGACTAAAAATAAAGCATTACTTTTTTGGGTCCAGCTTGTTCTATAATAGAAACCAGCACAGTGAACTTCTCTTTCCTGAGAATACTTTTGCACATTTAATATTTACTATAATGATGCTCTTACATTGAGTGCTTAGCAATTAGCACTACAGGAGACTAAGCTTCTATTTATGCATCACTAGCTGCACAAGAAACCAAAGATGAAACTATTTCATTGTGTTGACTGTAGTAAGCACACGTGGCTCATCAAAACATCAATTTCATGGTTTCTATAGGAGAATACTGTTATGTGACCTGTTATTGATCCACCCAGTCTGAACTGTTTATCTCTTCTCTCTCTCTCTATAGTGTTCAAATTAGCTCCCAATCAGGACTCCTGTGTTTTTCATCATAACCTACTAACTTTTTATAAAACACTTTCACTTCCCATGTCCTTCAAAATCTAATGAATAAGATCTAAATTCTAAAAATAACCTAAATTAAAACTTTGTGGGGCCATCTTTGTGCATGTTTTTAGTTGTATAATGTTGCCTTGAATTTAGGATTTTGACCTTATTGTACATTTGCACCCACTGTCAATCACTCTGGGCATTTAAATTGTTAAGCCAGCACAAGGGGCAGGTCAAAGCATCTATATAAAATCTAATTAAATAGGTAGTTGTAGTATAGGTGGACGTTAAGAATAAACTATGTATTATAGAGCTGAGACAATTGGTCAATTTGTTGATAGTCGATTGTTAGAAAATAAATTGGTAACTATTATAATAAGCCATTAATCTATCCCTAACCCTAATTTATTTATTAAGGAAAAATGTTTGCAAATTTGCTCACCCCTTCTCCAATATAAGGATCTTCAGTTTTTCAGTTTTGTATCACAGCAAACTGCATATCTTTGGATTTTGGACTGCTGATCAGACAAGAAATTTGAAGAGCCTTTGTAACCTTTGACTCTGGAAAAGTGATGGGCATGTTTTTGCCTTTTCACAAACTAAAAAAATTAATCGATTAATTGAGAAAATAATCAGAAGAATAATCAATAATTTAAAAAAAATTGTTGCAGCCCTAATATACTATATTACTTGTATTGGCGGGATGGTTTGCAGTGTTTATAATACAGAGATTTTACGGTTCTGGACCTGTGGGCTGGTGTCTAATATCCACTAAGCAGTGATGGCTGACCACACCTATGCAAGCTGTGGCTACATTATGTTACAGAAACAGTCTGCTGTGCTAGTATTAATGATGAAATTGGCGTCTTTCCCTTTATACAACCCATTTTGTCCTGTATAATTGGTGAATGTTGGTCAAAATGGCAGTTCTAGTGGGAAGCTCTTGCCCTTTGACTGTAAAGTATTGAGCTGTAATGGAAATACTACAATGTGACGTTACTTAATCTATAAGTCATTTATCTGTGAAAGGTGTTGTTATTGGTGATGCACTGTGCATTGTCAATACCAGTGTAGCTCTAATTATGTGGAGAAGTATTCAAACATGTGCCATTGACTTATGATTTATTACAGCTGAAGAGGAGAGACTCTGTGAAGACACACACTCACCATAAGCATTTTGCTTGTGTTCATAAAGAATGCTTTGTTGATACAGTAACATAATAAAAACATCTGTGTCATATGTCCCCCAAAATGTACTAAATGCCCTGAAAACTCTCTATAACATTAAATATTCATGACTAAATCAGCAACAATTAAAGTTAAAGTTGTCATGCGTTATCCTTTATTAAGAGTTTAGCACTCGCTCTCATCAGAATTTGATTCAAATGTTGTTAAACTCTGATTGGTGGATGGAAGTATGTGTGTTAGAGACGTACCTTTTTTCAACTGAGCCCCAACCGCTTTAAACCAGTGAGCAAACCCAGGACACCAAGACAAATACAGAAATCTGTCATGTGAGATCACAAAAACTTATCACATTACTGTGTTGATATAGAACTACCTCATAGTAAGAAGCTGATTGAGAGGGTGAGGCTTAGGGTTTCTCAAGAACAACGGTTGCATTAGGTGCTGTACATGTGTGGTGTCTGTCTGTGCGTGCTTGTGTGGGCACACACACACATCTTTGTGGGCCGCACGTGCTTGTGCTTTGGATATCAGTGGCTCATTTAGAAATAAACTGATGCCCACAGTCAGATAAGAAGCTTATTGTGTAGTGAGACCATCTCATAATTAAAACAGCGTATAAATAATCTCTAGAGAACATGTTTCATTAATGTAATGTAACCGGTGCACTTACTCCAACATTTGTGTATGACACGTAACAGTGCCTACGTCATCATGTGATAATATCTCTTTCGGGCTATAAAAACAACCGCCTGAGTACGTAATCTGATAATCCATCCATAAAACATCACAAGTGCATCTAGAAGTAATAGTGCTGATATGTCTGCCAAGGACGCTGGCATTAAAATGACATAGCTGATATCCAAGAAAAGAGAAACAACCTGCAACACAACTTTGTCCCCCAAAATGAATTTATTTGTTTCTGCCCCTGTGGAGAAGCGTTCAATTAAAAATGCAGGTCTGAGTGGAAGGCAACAGTAGTGCATGAATCAGCTTGTATGAAGCGGGATTGATAAACAATAAGCTGTCAGGATGATAAAATATGCCTTTAAAGTAAAGAAAGGTAAGGTTGGGACAAATGGGACAGAACTCACAAACACAACCACACGTACACACACACACACACTCTACACACACACCTTGGGAAGTGATGAGACAGCTCTACTTTTGAATTGAAGCTGCCCATCTTTGGTCAGGCCATAAAATTCCCCTCAGAATCACAGGTCTGAACCATAAAATTCCCCGTGATAAAGGGAATATATGACAGCCCCCCTCCTCTCTGACTCTCCCTCCATCTCCTCTCTCTCTCTCTCTCTCTCTCTCTCTCTCTCTCTCTCTCTTTCTGTGGATGGCCCATCCCCTTTGATGTGAGTAGAGCAAGGGCTTAACTCTGCTCTGGCCTGGCTGACTGACTCCGATTCTAGAAGGTATTAACATGCTAACGCTTTAAGGTAAGCCTGTGCTCTGTCGCCTATGGACCACAGGTGGCTCCTGGGTTAACACGGAGGGATTGTAGTAGGAAGGAGAAATTTGGATGCATGGTGTGTGGTGGGGGTGTAAAAAAAGGGGGAAAAAACAATGATGCGACAGAGAGTTTGTATGTTTACAGTTTTAGTATCTATACTACACATTTCATCCAATCTACCTTTGCTGAAGTGTCCTTGTAATTATTAAAACATGAGCGTCCAAACAACTGGCAGCAGTAGGAGGGGATTGAGGAAGTGGATTACATGTTATTACCCTCTTTTCTGGTGACATCTCAGGACGATTAAGGAGGAATTAAGTCCCTCCGTCTCTGATTCCACCATTTTAACAACACAATACTTTATTTATCCATCATCCTCCTTCTCTTCTTACCGTGGAAACATATGTAATCTATTTAGCACACTGATGACATAAACATGAGACATAATTGGTTATTGCATCCGGCTAATACAGACAAAAATATGGCATCTTTAGAAGCAGGCTCAACTCCCACACGTTGTACATAAAGCAGCACATGTGACTACATGAAAAACCTCTTCCATGAACGTGTCTGGGGAAATGCTTGTGAAATGACATTTGGAGAAGATGTAACTGTCTTGATCTGTTGCCGAACGGAGCGTGTAAGGTCCCTCAGACTAGCAGAGGAGACAGATGGGAAGAGACGGGGCAGGTAGGATCAGGCAGAGGGGAATGCAGACCAAAACACATCGTGAGAGGTAGGCCGGAACCCTGGCACTCTGTATTAGTGTCATATTTATAATGGTTTCATTTTTTTTTTTTACAATTATGATAGGATACAAAAATCTATTATTCAATTGGATTACATTTTTCATGTTTTATTTCATCGTTCATTTGTTTTGTTCTCCACACAAAGCCGCTTTTTTCACTCCTGTTTCATAATAGTGAATAAAAACAGATTAGTCTTCTGTTTTCAGACTCAAAAAACGGGTTCGTGTTTACCCATTATTAGCCACAGAAATCCATCTTTTTTTTCTTGCAACCCTCATGGCTTCAGGTAACTTTCCATGAAAATAAATTGAACTGGACTTTTCAGCACTTAAGCAGTTCGTGGGAGTTGTCCATATCAATTAGTTTTTTGCAAGTTCTGAGTCAATGAATGTGTCTGTGAGTCTGTTCAATACAAACCTGATACACTCCAGGATTGCATGTGTTCAGATCAATGGCCGCTGACTTATTAGGTCGGGCAAAAGACTCATTTTAACTTATGGGACATATTTATCTTGGCAATAAAATATGTTTATGTTAATAGCCAAGTTTAATATTCATCTATCAGTGATTTCCCTTTCAGCGTCAGTCAGTGTGAAGATAAAGCATTACCTGTCTTTACAATATAATATAATATTTACAAATGTACTCATCGCGGTTGCCCTAAATCTTGAGCAGTTCAGCACGAATCTGCCCTGGGGACGGATAATTTGCTCTGAGAGTCATCGCCTGACATGATGTTAGTCACACACGCTCAGAGAGAGGGGAGATATAGAAAGGCATTAGAGGAAGATGATAGGTAGTTAAGTAGGTAGGTCAGTAGGTAGCAGAGAGAGAAAGACAGAGGTGCACAACAATGATATTTGTTTTATTTAAAAGGTCAACTGAATCATCTGTTCATCAGTTTAATGATTGTGGCATTTGGTTTAGTTCATTAAGAGATGTTAACTGCAGTCAGACCTCAATGTCTGGTGTTTGTACCTGAGCAAGTGCTGTCAGAAGTTACTGCTAAATATAGCATACTGCATTTTGTGTGGTTGCATACTGTTCTTCCTATTACAAGACTGATTGCAGCGTTATTGATCTGGCCGGCCGAGAAATCGACCTAAAACATGTTTGACATCATCTTCTCCTCCATCCCGCTCCATCTCTTTCACACTATGCCCTCCATCCTTTTCATCATTCTACAGTGTCGGCCGTTTTCCTTCACCTCGGCTCCTTTCCTTTACAGATCACTCTCTCACCCTTCCTCTACTCTTGTTATCACTCTCGCTGCCATCAGTCTTTTCTCAACACCCACCTTCCGCCCCACCCTCATCAGTCAAGACTTTTCCTCGTCTGACTTCTTGCTCCACTTTTATTTGTGCCTTACACCTATGTGTTTTTTTCCTCATACATCCATTCATTCTTCTTTGCATCCCGTGTTTCTCAAATCCATTACCTTTTTCTTCCCTGCTTAAGCAGTTGCATCCCCCTGCACCCCCCTCCTCCTCCTTCACCACAAGTCTCCTCCATTGTTTTTTTTCACTTCCTGCAGTTTCCTTCTCTCCCCCCCCCCCCCCTTCCCTCCCTTCCCTCCCAGGGTGATTAAGTGATGGTTGGGCTGGCACAGCTGGTGTAGTTGGGCAGGCAGCCCATCTTCATGACAGCTGTGCTGCAGTGTAGCCAGATCCTTATTGGGGCAGTAGCACTGTTGTAATCATAACAACAACATGGGTCATTCAGGCTTTTTAGAATTCACTGTATTATTAGGCAGGCATCTGTTGTGTTATGATTATTTCTTAGGTCATTATATCACCAAATAACAGGTGCACGCAAAGGTGTAAAAATTCTGTCCTGTGAAGCTCATGAGCATGGATGAGCACGGATGTTGCTGTCCCGCCCCTTTCATCCTCTGTCTCACTTTCCTGCCTTCGCTATTTCACACATCCTCATGGTGTTACAGCATTTGCTTCACACTGCTTCTGCAAGCGCACCTTTCATTAACTCACACCTGCATAACCACATGAGTGTCTCCTGTTGCGTGAGTGTGGGCTGACATTAACTCACGAGCCAGTGGTGCCATCTGTTAAAATGCACATGTGGGGGAAGAAATGGTCTCAAAAGTCGGTGTTCTCTGGCCCGCCGTGGTTCACCGGGAGGTCACACACACCAGGCGGACAGTTGACTTATGAGTGAGCAAAAACCTCTGAGGTAAGCACCTTTCTCAAAGCAGTAATTGAATTGTGCCAAGGTGATGGCGCTACAACTCAGTTATGAGCTTGGTGAGCTGTGCTAAACTCACTATTAGTCACAAGCTGTTGTCTACTTGGCGGGAGTTTTTCCTCTTCTCTGTGCACTTGTGCATCATCAGTTTTAGGTCATGCTGACAGCTTAAGAAGATTAATGCAGTATTGGTTAAAGGGGGAGAGGGAGTTTGGAGGGTGCACTGTGGATGTCTTCACCCTTCCTCCCCCTCACCACTGTAACACTCTGTTCAACTGTGAGACAAGTACACATTGGCCTCTGCTTTGTAGTATTCTCTAACAGACCCTAACCCTCAACATTAACTGTGCTGACACCCTCCGACACAGATGCTGCAGGGACAAGTCTCCCATAAACACCACTTACATGGGACACCAGTACACCCATAAACCAGCTCTACCAACAATGGCTATACCATCTTGACACTTTTATTTAAAGCTCACTATATTTAATGTTGTCTCCCTCAGCACAAACCGTAGCTCTGGGTGCACATTCTGGTCCATTCTTATGATATCAACCTTCAATAATCTCTCCATGATTCAAAGGCAAATGTACTTTGCAATTGTTAACATGCCATAAATGAGATGTTTCGTTCCCAGACACGATCCACCATTTGAATGATTACTGACATAAAATCAAAGCTCGCTACATAAAAGGAAAACTCACTATGGATTATTACAGCCACTACCTTGAGCCCATCATGTATAAATCATTTCTAATTTGCTGAACATGAGGCAGACGGTGTCAGGGTTGGGTTAATGTTTTGAATTTATCCCCTTGATATGTTAAAAATATCCTCGTTCCTAACACATTTTTACCATTTTAATAATGCTATTAACAATATACATTATATAGTACCTCATTTATTGTATTTTGTATCCAGCTACAAAAATAGCATTTCCAGGCTTGACTTCAATATGGCAAGGAATAAAACAGCTAAAAACTAAATATGTAAAAGCCCATCTGAAATATTCTGACTCACTCATTCTTGAAAAGAGCGTCAGCGATGCCTAAAATATAAATGCAATGTCATGAAAATGACTGTGGGTTTGTGCAGCGATTTATAATATTGATGCTGATTTACTTGAATATTAGAGTGAGTACACATTTATGACCTTTTCCGCTCTGTAAAAGTTTGTTTCTGATTACTTTTTTAGTTGTGTTCCAGAAAATCTCCACACTATATCCAATAAAAGGGCGTCCTGGGATTCATCTGTACAGTGTTCCCAGCTGAGCATCTGATTGTTATGTAAGACTAAGTGTGACACACACACACACACACACACACACACACTCTCTCTCTCATACACACACACACAAGTGCCTCTGTGTTATAATGAGACTCCGACTGAAGACACAAACAAGCTGTGGCAGCAGACAAACAACACTTTCTCACACGTCCCTCATCTCCTGCTCTCACATCACTCCATCCTTACTTCCTCTCGTCACTCTAAACCATGAAACACGAACTCCCACAAAATAGAAGCAGCTTCTAATTTCAGCCATTTCATGCGTCATTGTCTTTGTGTGGCGTGCTGGTACACCTATGCGTGGGCTTTGCAATGTGAAGGCTTTTTTTGGCTTTCCCCTATTTGTTCTATGGCTAATTTAGGAAATTTGTCAGGACTTGGATTTAACATCAGTAAAAATGGTTCAGGATGAACCTACTGGTGGGTCCTGGAAAATGTCTGTGTTTGTGTGTGGACGTTTCTCTGTGTGTGCCTGTGTGTGTTGGGAGTGTTGGGAGTCTGCTGTACAACCTATATCTCCCAAAAAAGCACAGATGAATGTATACAAGGGACAGAGGTAGAGCTGAAAGTAATGACTATTTTTTAATAGATTTTATAAATGATTTATTGATTAATAATTTAGTTGATAAAACATCAGAAAACTGTCACACAAAAAAAACTGGAACAAGAAAATATTTGTAATTTTTGCTTAGTAAATCACTCAAACAATTATTCAGTTGTCAAAGTTGTTGTTTGCTTATTTTCTGTCAATCGACAAATCGATATTTCGGCTGATTGTTTCAGCACTGGACAGAGGCGCCGAATAAAAGCAATGCAAAGACAAGAAGATTAGATGAAAGACTAACTACACTCAGTTGCCAGTTTACCAGGTACACCTAGCTAAAACTAACACAGTCTACTACAACAGACCTGCAATAAATCCTACCTTCATGAAGGTTATAATGTCAAGTTTTTGTTTAAACTGTTTTGGAGAAGTGTTGTTCCAACGCTTTTTTTGCCTTGATTGTAACTTCAAAGTTAAAATTGGTAATAAACTATAAAGCAGGTGCATTTATATTTAAATTATATGGAGTATATCTCCTTTTAAAAAATTAAAATGTGCTCAATAAAGACAACAATAGAAAACCTTTCGTCTGTTTTCACCTGGTCCGTCTGCTTGTGAGGACAGTTCAGGTGGTCTTATATTTTGTGCACTTGTATTATGTGTGTATCATTTTAACAGAGCTCTAACTCGAAGTGTAAGCACCAGTCAGAGGCAGATGGGCTCGTTAATGCAGTGATGTAGTTATGTAAGACCTGCTACTGCTGCCGCTCCTGTCTGTCTATACTGCAGTACGGAGGGAGAGGGAGAAAATGTAAAAGAGAGGCTTGTGAGTACGTTGGTGTGTGTCTCCGCATGTGTCTGTTTGAGCGATTATGTATGTGCAGACACACACGCATTTTCTGGTGTGTGTGTGTGTGTGTGTGTGTGTGTGTGTAAGAACACTGTGGGACAGATGGGGATTGATGTGGTAAATCAGGAGGAATTGACTTGTTGTCCTGGGTTTGATGAACTATTCTCCCTCTTTAACCCATCTCCTTCAATTCCCCACATGCTGGGTAACAGCCAATACAGGCTCTAAACACTTTACTGCGCAGGGGTGGCGGAAACGGTGAGAGAGACAGAAAAGCAGCGAGCCTCAGGAGCCAAGGGAACAAATAAAGAAGAAAGGTTGTAAGCCAGTCTCTGTACATGCATATTAATATACCACTACATTTTGGGATTCTCAGGTGGCCCATTTGTGATTTGTTGCAGGGGGTAGACAAACTAATGTAAATAATAAATGAAAAATGACTTTTAACTATGAAGTAACTGAAGTGCAAACACTGCTTCATTGTGAATGAATCATGTTGAGGTTGAATGTCAGTGTCAAGCATTCGTTAACAAAAAAGAGCACCGGGGATCAGAATTTTGATGTGAGCACTTTAAATGCCAAATCCTCACAATAGGGCTCTACGCAGGCAAAATCATCTGTAGTCCAAACTGCAACTTCACTGGTCAACACTGTTAGATGATTTTAACAACACTAGGCAAACGCACAGACCAACGAGTTCTAAACTGAGCGACAAAATACATGGTTTGTCATTGCCTTCCGGCAAAGACTCATTTATACAACACACAGTTTAAAAAATCAACAACTATCGCAAAGTCTTGAAATAACGTTAACTCATGTTTTTGTTCTAACAGCGTTACCGAGGACGAGGTGCTCGTCGGCTGCGCTTCGGCGACCCAAGGCTGGACTAACGTCGTTGACCCGGTGGAGCCGCGAATCTCTTCCTCATCATCTGTGTTACTCACTGTTTGGCCAGCTAGCTATGGTTGTTAGGTAACATTGGCTGGTGATAGTTGGAAGGGTCGAGTGTTGAAAGTCACTTCATGCATAGTGAGGATAAAGAACACTGACCCGATGTTTTCCTAGCGCGTTCACGTTTTAACCAACAGATGTCGCTGGTGAGCTTCCAACCGAGCTGCCCACTGTAACTGTAGTTCAAAAAACATCTTAAAAATACATCCAGAAAAAAAAATGGGAGTTTGTAAATTCTCCTAACTGGCATGCAAACTTTTTGACCTGACCTTTCTGATGGCCACTTCATAGTTGAATTTTTCACACGCAGTGTTTCTGTTATTTTGTCTACCCCCTGTAAACACCAGGGTGAAGCTCAGATCTTGACTGAGATACCACGACACATAGCAGCCCATAGCATGCCCGCTACAGTATATTAGCCAGTTTATGGAGGTAGGTGAAATACCATATGCTATTCACTGATTTTGCAGTTTCTACAAGTTGTGTTTCCATGGAAATACCCCCACACCCAACAATATTTTATTTATTATGACCAGGGTTGTTTGTAATCAAGAGAAGAAGATGGATATCAAGAGAGCTTATCTAGAATAAAACCTGGAATAGGAGCTGGTGGCTACAATACAGTACATGCATGCAAACATGAGAATGTGAGTTGTGCATATCTGAAATACTGGCATGTGGAATAAAAAATAATAAAAAGAGGAGATAAAAAGTGGATAGAGTCAGCGTGAAGAAGTGGAAGAGAAACGGAGTGAAAGGATGGACTGAGCTGTGTGATCTGCCGTGAGGAAAGCAGCAAGCCCATACTGCTGAGAGCGGTGGACCCCAAACGCCTTATCGGAAACCAAAACAGCTATCAATTATTCAACAGGTACAGAGCGAACCAGCTACAGAGGAGAAGACACGGGAGGAGAGGAGATTTGAGGGGAGAGGGGGGATAGAGGAGATATATCCTGCATGGGAGTTAGACACAAAGGATTTTTTATTTTTTTTGTCAATGTTTTTCCGTAACATGCTATGTGGTGCGCGTTCATCGACAAAGCAGCCATCACTTTTTGACAAACGCATCAGCAACAATGAACAAATATGAGACTTTAAGCCCAGTGTCAGTTATTATGTGCAAGTTGATAATGATGGCTTTAGTTTGAAAGAATAATTCACCATTTTGGGATATACGCTTCATTTCTTTCTTTCTGAGAATGAGGGGAAAATATCAATATCAATCTGACGGTGCATTAACTGCGCAGCTGGCCTTGTTCTATCCAGTGAAAAAACTGCAACCGCTAAAGCTCACTACTTGACACACGTAACTCCCCATACAGTCACAAATTGCCACATTTTTATATTCCTAAATATGTTCAGATTAAACAAACAAGTAGCCATGTTTGTGAACATTACCCAGGATAGATGTTTCCTCCAACTTTAATCCTAAACTAAGCTACTCTAGCTTTGTGTTTAACGCAAAAATATGAGATTGATATCCATCTTCTCCTCTCTTGCCAGCATAATAACATGAATAATAGTGGCTCATTCACTTCAGGCAGCAAACAACGATGCTGCTGCAAGCGATGGGTTTGTCCAACCGTCTCTCCCTCTGGAGAGAGGAAAATACCAAAGTTCCTGGGCTAGAGAGGGAGAAACTGAAAATCATCCTGAAACACAAACACACAAATACACACTATCAACTCCCATCAGCTCAGTTTCTGCTCGCCACTGGCTCTCTCTCTGCGCGTATTCCCTTTATCCTCCAGGTGAAGTCTGTTTGCAAATAATTGCTCATTTTCTTCCGGTGTCCATCTTTCTGTCTCTGTCTCTCACTTTCTCTCTGCCTTTCCTCTTTTTACACGCATACGCATCTGCTTGGTATACAGTATAACTCCTCTAGTCCTCCAGCTCTGACATTTACACTAACGATTCCTGAGGCTCACGCACAAACCCACACACACACACACACACACACACACACACACACTCAGTTCTTGCTAGGTGCTATCACACACATTTGTGTCCCTTTCATCCAAAACCTTTCTCACACCCATGCATCTCACTTTCTGTCTCATTTTAACACACACACACACACACACACATACAGCGTATGACCAACTAGCCCTGGCTGTTGCTAAATGAACCTGCGATCAGAGGCCTCCACAGGGCCCCTGTTATAGAGTAATGTCTCATTTGATTGGGCATTCTATTCGCACAGGACCTCCCTGCTGTGTGTGCAGCCGGCCCTCAAGGTGAACCACAGAGATTCATAAGCAAATTAATGCACCATATTTACCACTAATTCAGGAATAACTTTACTGGAGCTGCAATTACACATGTTGTATGAATCTAATTAGAGGGAATTGAGGCATAAACCATTTCTTTGTTCATTTCGCTGTGATAGCCTTGTGTTTTTCACCACTTTTTTTTGGTTTGAACAATGTTAAATGGTGCAGAGTAATGTTTCCTTTGTTATGTCTGGCTCCATTAACTTGTATTGTTACCTAGTGAAAAATATTGAAAGTGCAAAACAAAATGTTTGTACATAAAGACAAATGTGTGGTAAAAAAGTTGGAATAAAACACCAAAGGGCCGTTGTGAAATGTCATTTCATGCTCTGTACAGAATCATTTGTAGCACTTGGTGTTTGTTTATTTAGCATCAAAACAATTCCTGCTCATTCAGTGTTTCCTTTATTTATTTTTTTGCACTGTGTTTGTGAGGGTTCACCAGTTTAGAAGCTCGGAGCTGTGAAACATCAGTCCCTGTAATTATTTTAACGCATTTCAACACGGTGTATTGATTGTAAATGCTTAGCACGTTCCAGAAAATTGTTGTGCAACTTAATGATAAAATAGAATTCAGCAGGCAGACCACACTGAGCTCCGGATACAGCAGAAGAAAGAAGGTGTCTGTGAGTGACCTTGAGGCAGGAGGAGCGGTCGCAAAGGTCATTGATATGCACAGCCATCGCACGGACACTCACAGTGTGTGGCGGTGTGTGTGGTGATGCGTTTCATCCTGTTCTCCACTGTGACTTGCATTAGAGATGTAATTGATTATCATGTGAATTCCATTCCAGTCGTCAAATCCCAAGACGGTTTGGTCCTCTAATAGCGACAGAATCCACACGAATCACCACATTTCCTATATTGTGTCCCTCTGCCTAATCTGTAAAATCTGTCCACTGCCTCAGGATGGCCGTACTGCAAGAGCAAATTTGGATCAATCTCAGCACTCAATTATCCCACCATTTGGTGCTTCACGACCCGAATAAACATCTTGTCACTAATCCATATGTTATTATCATCCATCAAGGCTATCATAGATGCAAGTAAACACACACACACACATACACACACAGCAACATGAAACAGCAACAGCAGCTTCTAATTGTTCGACTGTAGACTTGACAATGGCCTGCAGGCAAAATGTATGTCTGCCAACGCAACTGTCAGCGCAGAGAGAGAAAGTTAGGATGTGACATTAGTCTTTGTCACGATGCCATCAGATACACTGTGTGATACTATGTTTATAACCGTGTCTAGTAAATGAAATTCATCCCACGAGAAAGCGGTCTTGAAGATGGCATGTTATTTCATCCTAATTAGCATGAATGGCTTACATACAGGTCAACATTTCTGCATGGACACACAGTATGTACGGAAAATGTTTGGGTTGAATCAGGACAAACTTCGCATTCGTTTAGGCTCAAGTTAAGCAGCAACTCCATAATACTGCTGTAAAGTTTCATAATCAGGCCAGACTTTATTCACATTTGGGCCCAGAGAAAGCCATTGGCCCTCGAGCGAGGTTGAGGCTATAGTCTGAATGAACAGTGACTTGCAATTTTACCATCATATATTGATATTGATCAGTGAAATTCAGTATGGAGCTGAAGTTAGTTATATATTATCATGGCTGAAGGTAATATCACAGAACATTTCATTACTTCAGATACTGAAATTTTTTGTGGATTACAGTATATTCTTTGGTGGGACTGAGAGCGAAAGCCAGAGGATGAAATCATATTAAGAAGTAAAGATAAGAAGGGGAAAAAAAAGAGACAGTGTCGTGCCTTTAGAAGTTCAAGTTCACAACTCAAGAAGTAGGAGTTGTACTTATTCATAAGTGTTAACACACTTCATGACATTATTCCTTAAATGCCACTCAACGTAAATGATGCTGTCTTCTATATAAATTAAACTTGTGTGTCTTAATATGACACTACATACTGCTATGTAGTTTAGATTAACAAATACTCTCAGGAGTCTCTGCAGAATGCCTCAAAATTATTCCATCAATTCTTTATTTATTTTGAAATAGTATGCCATAATAGGATGAGATGATGTAGCCTTGTTTGAAAGTAGAATAATGGGGCTGCAGCAGAGTATTATGGTGCAATGCCATTTTTCCAATATTTTAAAGAATACCCTGTCAATTGAAATGCTTTTAAAAGAAAGTCATTTTTATTGAACAATTACAGTTGATTTGTTTGTCTGATCCACCACTGTCAGGACTCTAAAGCTTCATCTTCATCATACTCTTAAATTTATCCACGTCTCCGCTTGTCAGTGTTTTTGCACTTGTTTTGTGTTTTCTAAATTAAATCATGGGTTTACTAATGCTTTTTGAGTGTAATTGTGTTTTAGATGGTTTAATGAAATCTGCAAATTATCTAAGAGGAAATAAATAGATGAGCAGTGCTTAAGTTTGGCAGACTCTGTATCAGAATGATCTTGGGCTTTATTAGTTAATCATCTCCTTGCTTGTAGTCGCATGTTGCAAGACAATAGAAAAGTGTAAATTAATCATTAATGAATATTAATAATAGAATATGTTGTTGTCTGTAACTCGATAAAAAACGCAGAAAATGGAAACTAAAAACAAAGAGTTGATGAATTGATTAATCTGTTGGTGGAAATCCAGCAAGCTGGTTCCAGCTTCTTAAATGTGAGGGTTTATTTATTTATTTGGTTTATTTGACAGTAACAATGGACAGTCAATGACTGTCCTGGAGTTAGTTATATAGCCTGTGATGGTTTTCTTGGTCATATATGATAGTGAACTGAATATCTTTGGGTTTTGGACTTTTGGTAGGGTAAAAAAAAGCAATTAAAAGATTACGGCTTTGGCTTTAGGAAATTACATTTTATAGACAAATTGATTAATCGAGAACATAATCGCAAAATTAATCAACAATAAAAATAATTGTTAGTTGCAGGCCTAGCTGCAAAAAAGCAACTCTGAATGTGCACACTTTCAAAGACTGTGACAGAGCCTGTCATCCCTAATAAAAGAGCTTTTCTTTTCATAGCTAATTTTAAGGTTTGGCATATTTTCTGTTCACAAAGCGTCAGCGCGTACGTGACTGTGAAAAAACTGTAGATGAAACAAGAGACAACTGAAGAGTTGGAGACAGAGGCAAAGTCAAGTAAGGGAAACAAATCCAGCTTCAAACAAGCTGGGAAACAAAGCTTCGGCAGCCACCCAAACCAGCCAGCTAGTAGCCAATCAGCCTGCCAGGCCTCTCTCCTCTCAGACTGAGGCTGGCAGCGGGAACTGGCCAAGCAGAGAGATGGAGAAAGAACGAGAGAGACAGACAAAGAGAGAAAGACAGAGGGAGTTTTCATTACACAAAAACACTTATCCTCCTTCTCCCCCCTCTCTCTCTCTCTCTCTCTCTCTCTCTCTTGTTTTATCCCACCTCGGAGAGCTACTGTGGGTGAAGGTGAGAGACATAGATAACTGTATCTTAGGCAGACTGCACAATTACTCTGAATTTTATTATTGTTTCTGACAGCCACATATTTGTAGGAGGAGATACAAAGCGACGCATCAGCCATCACCACTGTGTGTCGTGTGTGTGTCCTGTGTGTCGTGTGTGTGTGTGTGTGTGTGTGTGTGTGTGAGAGTGGGTGGGTGGGTGGGTGCTATCCATCTGAAATTACAGGAAGATTAAAATTAAAGCTTGTCTCCCTCTAGCCAGCAAGCTCTCTGTCTCTTTCTTTTGCTCTGTCACACACACACACACACACACACACACACACACACACAAGGACAGCACTAATCAGCCCTCTGTCAAGCCCATTAGGTCCCACCCTTAATGAGGAGATCGCCCAGCTTGTGCCCTCGCTCGGGCCAACCGAGTGAGCTAATAGATAATGATGTGCATGGATGTGGGCGCGTCGGTCCCCCCTCCTCGGCGTTGGGCTGCACCGAAATGACAAACGACGGACTTCCGGTGTCTCTATCAAACAATGTTTTCTTCTGTTATGTTGTCAGGGTTCAGTCAGCCGCGCGCCGCGCTCATCACAGAACAGTACGCTGACAATCCGCCTTTCACTGGAGCCTCACTGTATTTTATTTTGGGGGCTTGGGGGGGGGGGTTTGGCAGATTAGTCACCACAAACACTTTTCTTGAAAATGTCTGTGTGTGGTGTGTGTGTGTGTGTGTGTGTGTGTGTGGTGTGTGTGTGTGTGTGTGTGTGTGTGGAGTGTGTGTGGAGTGTGTGGAGTGTGTGTGTGTGGAGTGTGTGGAGTGTGTGTGTGTGTGTGGAGTGTGTGTGTGTGTGTGTGTGTACTTTCATATCTGGCATTATATTTTCACTTATGACTGCACAAGTCCTGTTTGTTTTTTTGTTTGTTTGTTTGTTTGATTGACGGGACCTCAGTCCTTGCCGCGCGCACGTGCGCACGTCCGTGGGCGCGCGCGGACGCACGGGGAGGAGGCTGGCGGGAGCTCCGCACGCGCAAGGTCACCGAGGCAAAACTTAACGGCTCCTCGGGCCGAACTGTGTCGCGTGCCAGCCCGGTAGTAAACGGCGCGGTTGTCGGGCGCGCGCTGTTATCCTCCTGCCGGCTGTTCCTCCAGGGGAGAGCCCCCCCCCCCCGAGCGCACGCGGAAGTCAAAGTGCCCCGTTGTTGTCGCCGTGCTGTCAATGGGACCACGCGCGCGCCCGAGCCATAAGAGCGCGCGCGCGAAAAAGGAAAAAAAAAAAAGTGAAACTTTTTCCGAACAAAAAAAAATTAAAAAAGCACAGTCGTCAACCCCCCCCCCCCAGACTCACGCTCGCGCGCTGTCCTTTTTCTATTCCTTCAGCACGCGGCGCCGGCGCGCGCAGCCACGGCACCAGTCGTCCTCGTGCAGGTAAGTCCCACAAACTGCAGTGCGGCAGCGGTTCGCTATTTTAAGAATAATTTTCACATGAAGTGGATAAATATTTGATTCCCTTTTTCCCCGTTCCCCGGCTGCCACCGCGGGATGAACGAGGGGTCGGCGAGTCGTCAGAGCGGCACGGAGCGGCTCCCTTCAGACGACGTTTAAATACAGCCGTAAGAAAATAAAAAATAAAAAAAAAACTACAAATTAAAAACTCCCAAGAATTCAGACCAACTCACAGACTCACACGCATCGACACCAGTAAAAAAAAAAAAAAAAAAAAAAAACGCGCTCCACACCACCAGCAACAAAAACAAGTGAATTCCTCTTTCTCTTACCTCGCCTGAACATGTTGGCAGCGGCTGTTTGGACCGTCTAGTGTCTGTGCGGGAGTCGCATCCTTGTCAGGGTCCAGTCCTCTGCTGCCGGTCACTGAATTGTTATTTTGATTCCCTTTGACCGCCGGCAGACTCGCTCTTGTCTCCTCGGTGGCTGTTTTCTCAAGTGAAGACGGTTGGAGGAGGAGGAGGAGGAGGAGAAGGAGGTGGTGGAGGTGGAGGAGGAGGATGAAGGGGGTCGGTGGATGTTTTATATATAATAAAAAAAAAAAAAAAAATTAAGGACGAAAATAGAAGAAGGTCCGCCAGCGGTAGAAGCGAAGTTTTCTGAAAGAGGTTGTTGTGAAAGAGGGAGGTGGAGAAAAACAAAACAAACAAAAAAAAAAAACACGTCTCGTCCCGTCCCAACACGCTCAGGTGTGTTTCAGTGATATCTCAACTCGCCGCCATCTGGTGTTTATGGATCAGTAACATTCATTTTGACTTTACTTGATGCCCGACTTTAAGGGGAAATATGCCGCCAGGAGCGGATTGAACGCGGCCCCCAGAAAAAAAAAAAAGCCAACCAAAAAAAAAAAAATAAAAAATCAGAGGAAAGTTCCGTAGTGTGTCCGTCCTCTCCCTGCTGCCAGGCTGCGGGTCAGGTGGAGTCTGAAATGTGCTTCGTCGGTGCCGTCTGCTGTCTCCGTTACCGGAGAGCTCCGAGGCAGCCGCTTCAATCCCCCTCCCTCTGCGAGATGTGACTGATGAAAGGCAGAACAGCTCTCTCTCCCTCCCTCTCTCCCTCTCTCTCTCTCTCCCTCCCTCTCTCCCTCCCTCCCTCTTCAGATTTTATGCTTTATTGGCATGACAGGCAAGACGCCTTATATGTTGATGAAGCAGATAGGTTCTCATTTTTAAAAAAAAAAAACCCTCCTGAATCAGTTCTTGCACCCCCTCACTCTTCCACTCCTGCCCGAGCCTGCTCCGCTCCTTTATCTCCCCCAATTCAATTTAATCTCAACAATTCCGCATGCTTTACAAGGGTGTGAGTGCTGCACAAACAGTATTGCCAAAGCTTCAATTACAATGCAATTACTGCCTTTCTCCTCCTCTGATCCCGCTTCTCGTCTCCGTCTTGCTTTTTTTTCCGCTTGTTTGCTCCCAACCCTCTGGCTCACCTTCTCTCAAATTCAAAATTTGCTTTATTGGCATGGCACGAGTTAAATAAAACATGCTGCCCAAAGTTTACAGTGCAACACAACACAACAAATGGTTTTGCACATTCCAAGATGGTATACCAAAATAAATTGTTGCAGAGGAATCACTACTAAAAAAAGAAGAAATTAAGTAATAAAAATCAAAACAAGGAATTTTTATGGAAATCAGAATAAAACTGTGCGTCGTTCAGTAACTAAGCACATTTACTCAACTTCTGCACTTAAATACAGTTTTGATGTAGCGTACTTCACCTTCTATTAATGCTACTCTATACTTTACTTCACCACATTTCACAGGGAAATATTGTACTTTTTACTCCACAATCTATTGTGTTGTTCAGTTTCTGGTCGCCCAGATGGTATTTTCGCTGCTACTCTGTAGTGTTTGTTCAGTGCTCAATAGCATTGAGGTTTACTTTGAGTATTTGCAGTAGATGTCCAATGGCTGATATACTTTCATCTGCTCTTTTATCTTTGGCTGTAACTTGGTTGGTCCAGATTGCGTGAGCTTGTGCTCTCTCTGTCCTTCCCATTTTTCATACCTAGTTTTAAATACAATGAACTTTACTTTGAAACTGCCAAACTCAAATTTAAACGATGGTGACTCCTTCTATCAGTGAAGTTTTCGACATATGAAAGTTTTGCATTGCATTTTGATTTGGTATTATTCTCTTCAAATTTTAGTGGTATTTTTGTGAAGAATTTGGTCCCTTTCTGTATCTTATTTGCTACAGTGAAGCAGAAAATGTTTGTCTGTCATCTCATATTGAGGGCAGAACTGACACATCCTGCCTCCTCTCCGCTGCCAGGTTTATCTATGTGTCGTCCAGCCTTTATGCTCTCCGTCTGCCTGCTCTCTCTCACTTTGTGTTTGTCTCTGTTGTTGAGTGGTTTTATTGTGTTTAAATTGTGACGATAAAGGTTTTAGAATACAGAATCTTTTCTTTCGCCCTCTGTTTTTTCAGGTTCCCTTCCTCTGTTTCTACAGGATTCAAAACGGTTCTGATACGAGCATTAACATTTTAACTGCACACAAACAATTAGAAAATGAATTGTAACTGTAGAGTACAAAATGGAAATTTAAGTAAAAGTGTAAGTTTAGTTAAAAAGAGTGTGTGATGTGACTGTTTAGTGCATGTGCAGGGTTATGTTGGGCTAGTTGTGCTCATTGATTGAGTTTAGATGTGGAAGTATCTTTTTTCTTTGGGATGTCCATCAAGTCTTCTTGCCCACCTCTTATTAAGATGTGCATTGTCTTTTCTCAGAATGAATGCTGACAAGAAACATGAAAGTAAAAAAGCAAAACAAAATTTATATATATATAAAAAGCACAATGAGACACCAATATTGGTGTAGGATGTGTACATTTTATACACTTGTCTGCCCAGTCGTGGGGTTTAGGACTAAAAGAGACACACCTCTGTGATTCTCTTTGAGTCATACTGTGTGTTCAGCACAGTCTGAAGTGAACAGCGAGGGCTGAAAGAAAATCTCCCTGGTGGTCACCATATATGATGAAACTGTCCACTCTACAGATAGCATCCATCTCTTCGATGCCAAAAAAGCAATCTCCAAGTCTCTTATATTTGGTCAAACACACATACAAAACACTCGCCAACAATCACAGTTAGTTATCAGTGTTACAAACAGGGAAGGCTTTCTTTGGATATACAGCACAGGAAACTAGGCCCTCGACTTCAACACAAGAGAAAGAGAGTACTGCCTGTAAGTGCCTGTATGTAAATAATTTAGACAAAGAATACATGATCAGTAAAAGGTAATAGTAATTATTTAGTAATTATAAACTGAAAACCCAACGTTGACATATTGTCTCTGGGCAGCTACGTTAGGCTTCTGCTGTGGCTGCTAACAAAGTGACTCCCTCGACATTACACACACATTTTTTGATCCATTGTTAATATAAAAACATCGATTAGTGCAGCTCTAAAGCACAATTTGCAGGCGCAGCATGCAGGTCTAAGCTAAAAACCAGCCGCAGTTTACATTTAATGTGGGAAACCAATAAAAGATACTCACCTGTCAGACTGAGGCTTGATCCCCAGTCACTGTGGTCTCTCTGGCTCCTCATCAAGCTAACAAGCGAGGAGAACATGCCATGTAAGCTGATGTTACAACAGGAATAGCAATTATGATGTCTGGATTCATATCCTCTGTTATCTCTGCCATTTCTTCTGTTGTCAGGTAAACCAGTTTAAACTTTTCCATAATACAAGATTGGAATGAAACTCCCGCCTTTGCTCATCTGTCCTAACAGAAAAGCCATTGAGTTAGTGATATTCCTGGAACCAGACTATTCTGAGGAGATGCCAGTATTATCTCAAGCTAAATAAGCTTCAGCAGCTGTACTATTGTTCCTGTGCTATGAATGTAATTTGTTGATTTCCTTAAAGGCTATGCACACCCACACCACAGTTGCTTTCAGTTGCCCTGGCTGATCAGACCTGTAGTCCTCTAGTCAGGTGGAGGTTGGGTGAAGCTCAAAGATCAAATAAGGATTATTATAGCTCAGCTGGGAATTAAGTGATGCCTGTCAACTATTTGTAGTAACAAGAATGATAACGGTGTTGTCCCACCCTAACAGGTGCAACAAAACTAACAAGAGAGTGAGGGAGATGTCAGTCAACCTCATTCCCACACAGTCTTGAGAAGGGAGCTAATCATGATGTAAAAATAAACACAGTGCTTGCATCAGTCCCTACCCTCAGAGTTAATTTAACTTGGACATCGTTCTGAATAGCTGTCCTAGAGCCAACTCAGCTCTAAATGGATAAACAACTCTCCAATCAACAAAACATAATTGTTACAGTAAAAAATTCTGTTTTGGAGCACAATAGTTTGTCGTTTAATGAAACAGCCATTACATTTGGGGGAAAATTAATCTCAAATCCAGGTCAAGAGACCCTCAGCTTTTGATATTTTTGAGTTTGAAATATCACATAAACAAGCATTTATTCGTGTACAAGAAAAGGAATATATATAATTTTCATCTAGTGTTGCAGTCAATTCTCCAGTGCTCCAGTCAATTCTCAACCCTCATTAAGCCCGAGCTCTGTTTATTTTATAGCTCTCATGATTTGTTGTTTCTTTGGACATTTTAAATTTAAAACTATTGTAAATGGTGGGTCAAAGCATCTGATTAATGTGTGAAGAGTATTATAAGCACTCTTGTGTAAAATATGGACCTATGTAAAGCAAACCTCCACATGATACATTTATTTTGATTACTCTACAGTGAGACAAATGTGTGTATTGATTGTATAAGTGGCCTAATAAAATATGTTCTGTATTCCTTTATGATTATAATACATCTCTGGAATAATTTTCAGCATTATAAGGCCATAAAATATGTAAAATCCAACTCTCATGTGTCCAAGTTATAATGTTAATGTTACAAGTTCAGCAGCTCATCAGGAGCAAATAGGGAAAAGTAAAGTGATTTGTATGGGTACTGAATACTTGGCTTAATACATCAATTTTATACTTCAAAGTAATGGGCTTTGGGGCCCTATTAGAATAACTGTGCATATTTTTATGAAATTAAGATGGTGACAGATTTGAAGAGTTACTTGAGTATTGCAATATCTAATGTCTGATATTTAGTCTTCAGTAGTCACAGTTTAGTAGTATTGATACTTAATAAATTGACTCAAGTGATGTCATTTCAGTCAGCATCAGTTGGAGCTGAAGACTACAAGTTTGAAAATGAAAGAAATCTGGACGTGTTGAGTTCGAAAGACCTCTGCAGCCTGCTTCTCATGTCTGCTTGGGGCTCGCGGCCTGAGGTTAGATGAGCCTCTACTGAACCTCTTACCGAACTGTTGGCGGTCAAGTTGCATTGTGAGTAATGTAGGCGCCTGATATTGACAATGAAGAAGAGTACGTGGAATAATAATAATAATAACATTTCTAGTTCTGCTGCATTGATTCAAGTCCTTTTTTTTTGCAGATTTGTCCAATGTGCCATCTCAATAATATAGAAAAGTCTGTTGTCTATTGCGCATTTTACTGGGAGCAACACATAAATTGTTTAGTAAGATAAAAATGATGCTCAAACACTGAGTGGCTATTCTCATATACACTGATATTAGTCATTAATTTGGCAGATGCAGGAAAAAGTCCTTAATCAGCATAATAATTGGGGTTGTACAAAAGTTGTTTCATTCATTTGTTATTTGTGCACAATTTGTGTGAAATTTTGAGCACATGTTGTAGATATAATGTTATGAATAAATGTTTTTTGTTTTGGTTTTGTATACGTGACACTTGATGTATTTTTGACATTTGACGTACAGCAGTGTCAAATGTTTGGCATGACATGAAAATAGAAACTCACTAATGGACAGACTGTCTACATGGTCTGTGGAAAAGTACCGATTTTGCAAGTGAGAGCTTGTTAAAGTCTCCCTCCACTCAAAAATGCATTTTGTTTATTGTTACATTTATTTTTGTTTATTATTCACTCGATGTTTGACATTAACTGTGCAGAAAGTATGTGCAGGGTTTGACAGTAGAACGGTGTTTTCACATTCATCCGCTGCAGAGGGGAAAATGACTCTGCGTGCTCATCTGAAATTTAACAGCTGAACACGCACAAGCATGATTTTGTAACAAAACTAGTTTTGAAGCCAATCATGGTCCTTTATGCAACTTACGCAAGAGTCATAGACTTGAGGCCTCCAGTGCACTTAGAGTATATGTTTCAGTGGAGTAGGAGACATCTTGTATCCAGTAGTTGAACTCTTGAAATTAACTATATTTGCATATTCATTGATTCTGTTTTTTTTTTAGCAATGGAGAAGGAATAGAAGGAATGTGCTTTTAACAATGTTTAACCATATCAGACACTAAAGGAACCCCCCAAGCAGGGACTTTTGGGTCGGTAAAATAATGTCCCTGGGACTTAATGTAGACCGTGGACCCTATCGTGGAAAGTTCTATCAAAGGTTCCTAGTCCCTGGGAAAAGTTCCTTTGATGGATATGCAACTTAATTGTTATTCAAAGCATAGTATTTTAAAATGTTTTAAAACATGTCTGGAGGGATCTTTAAACATCTACTTCTTGGTACCTGACAACTGAGCATCAGCCAGTAAAAAAAAGTTCTTCTCATATAAAAACAAACAGATCATCTCATCCATTTATTCATATCATGAACACATCCTGTCGACTGCTATTTTCTATCAAAATAAAATCTGCAGTTATGCATCTCCAAATCAGGTCTGACTCCTGTGTGTGAAATCTTCTGGCCAAATGTGGTCTTTTTTCTGGTTTTGATGTCAACACCGGTCACCCACCATCTGTCCACCCAGTAACTAATTTGCCAAATGTTTAGTATTATCTACTTACCGGTAACTCTGGCAGGTAACCAACCATTGTTTGGGGATTGTATTCCATGATTAAAACTGGTTGGTGGGTAAAACAATCAAAATCTTGAGTAAATACCAGGAAATATCAAACTCTATGACACATCCTGATCATACAGTGCTTTTGATATATTCTCTGCAGAAGAAATGTCTTGCTCATGAACCACACCAGTTTCTTGTATTTATAGAGTACGCTATTACAGACGTCAAAGGGGTCATTTGTTAATTTGACATTGTGTGCCCTGCTCAGTACATTTTTTTTTCCAACATGTTATCTGAGTCCAGACTCTGTTCTGGATTTGTTTAATTGCAACCATTTTTCCCTTTGCCCTCCCATATGTCTGTCCAGCATCCCTGCATCACTGCTATAAATGATTTGCTTCCCATCTTGTTATCTGCTCTTGTGAGGCTAATTTCTGTCTTGACCAGATGAGCTTAGCCTATTTTCAGTGAATGTTGTGTTCCTCTCACCTAAGCTCAATGTATGCACCACAGAGACATTAATAACTCCTCTCTGTCTCGCTCTCTTGCTCACCTTGCAAGGATAGGTCACTCGCGGAGATGATGGACAGGTGATCTGTGCTGGGCTGCTGTGACCTCTACAACCTTTTAGCGACCTTTGACGACCTTCTGACCAGCCGATTAGTGTCCACCCCGTCCCTCTCTGATTAGCCTGAAAATTGGAGCTATTTGGACGACCTTTTCAGCTGAAAGGTCCACTCCCTGCTCTGCTTTCCCTCTTCATACACTTGCACTTCTTTTCCACCACCTTCATTTGCAGCAGTGCTCAACCACACACACACACACACACTCACAGACACACAAAATCTAACACTCAACCTGAAGCAGCTCATTCCCCTCTCCCTTTTTTGCTTCTGAAGGGTAACATGATGAGGCTTATCGACCACCATGTTGTTAACCACAGCAAATTTGTAGTTGCGTTCTCCTATATTTGTCTGTGTCCTCACTATGGATTCCAGCCAGAGCATGTTCTACAATTACTCTTCAGTTCCTGTAGATGCTCTCACTTCATACTAATCCTTTACTCCGCTTTATTTTTTTGGTATGTTTTTCCTTGTTTCTTTGATATTGCTGACTGTGAAAACCACAATTCCAGCGACATTATAAAACTAGTAATTCCAGCAGCCGCAAAAAGGCAGTGAGTCACTTTGTGAGGCATAGTGACTCACTGCAAGACGGGGAAACAGACCTTTTTTATCAAACAGATGAAAAGAAAGGGTGGCCAGGAGATATTAAAAGACCACCAACAGAGCTCACAATGCAACTTTGTCCTCTGCAGTCAATCGACAACTCAGTTGGACTTAATTTCAGGTGGAACAATGCAACAGCTGCAGATGGAAATGTTCAATAGATTATATAAAGCGGTTACTAAAGGTATAGCTACATTGTAAACTGACAGCAGTGCCTGCCCACACACTGCATTTGTTCCTCTGAGACTTACCCCAAATGAAGCAGTTATTTTATCTCCCCAATCCATATCTTTCACTTGTCCTATCGTTTATCTTTCTCTCCCTGTTGTATTTTATCGCTGTCCATCTTGTTTTACAGGATTTGGGGAAATGAGATACAGGGAGAGCAAGAGAGCGAGAGGAAGACAAAGTGGAGTGTTTACTGTGGAGCTTCCCAGCACTATACGTCTGTTGCTCCCTGTGGGAGAACCCGTTGGCCTTCACCTTGAGGTGTGCACAAACAGACCAACATGCTCCTGCTCACACTCTGAGACATGCACAAGTGATTTAAGTGACAATAGAAGACACATGGGGGCATACTCATTGTAAACCTAAATCTAAAAGGGCTATAAATGTCAATTATTATTTATTTAATTAACATTGATTTGTTCCTTAAAGTGAGTGTAATCGATATTTGTATAATAACCATGTATCAAATGACAATGTAAAAGGGGTTGTTTGTAGTGATGAACCTATGGAGAATTATCACCAGATTCTGCAGTTCTCCTCGGCTTTACAGAGCTTTATAGAGAGTTTCAGCTTATTGTAAGGCTGCACGGCCTGCAACTTTACCATTCCGGTTCACTCTTGCTGCTCTAATAGTGTCGTTTTCAGAGAAAAAGCTCTAAAAACCCACTGCGCACTACTCGCTCAGCACCAATCAGCAGGCAGACACAGTTGGCGACTAGCTGGTGAACATGGCAAAGCATTTACCAGCTTAAGAGCCAGATATTTCCCTCAGGAGTCGGTAGAGAACAAAAACTGAGCTAAAGGAGAGTGAATATTGGATTTACATTCACCAGATGACCAGAAGCACAACTCCAAATGAATGATAATGTTGCTCCGTAACTACTGACTATGTAAATAAGCAACTGTTTGCTAACAAGTTCGCCATTTCAACTTCAAAGGTGAGGATATGAAAGTGCAGGGTTCCCAGCTTGTTTCTGCTGCCCTCAAGTTTAACTGTATGTGTTTAATTTTATAAAGTCACCTGAGATTTCTGACTTAATATTTTAAAAGGATAAATGATATCCTCTGCCATCAGTAATATTCCATATAAAGTCCTTTACTTTCCCTCCTGGATCAGTAGAGTTTAATTTATTTCATTCATTCACTGAATGTTACCATCATCTAAAGGATAAGGCTGGCATGATTGTAGTTTTCTTATTGTCAGCAAATCACTTGAACTGACCAAAAATAACAATGCGGTTGTTTGTATCTCTCAGTGCTTCCCTGCCCTGTTTATGGCAAGTCCATTCGTTCCTACTGGACAGTTAGTCTTTAAAAATGGTTCACAAATATATATATTTATATACATTTCAAAAATGGTTAAATACTTTCCTAAAACAGCTTTTTTTTTTCACTTAGACAGGCTTAAATGCTGCATTTCTTGGGGACCATTTCCAGCTGTAAATGAATACACATTCAGAACACTCACAACATTTTCCAGCAGCATGTTTATTGTAATGAAGGAACATGTAATCCAGTGCTACATTGTGAGATACTAATGTGTTTTTAATGTCACAGAGAAATCAGCTTTTATTTGGCTTTTGCTGCACAGACAATACTTGTTAGTGGGATAATTGTTGACTTTGATCTTCCTATTGGATTTGCTGACAATGAGAAAAACTGGAATTTCACCATTCTTATCATTTGAGTATTTTTATTAAGAGCTTCCTTTTATAAATACAAATTTGATAAATATTATCTCCTATCCATGTTTGGAAATGTTCATGTGTTTTGTGGCAATTTCCGAAGCTTCAGAAGCTCATGCAGACTAATTTTGAGTGTAAGTTTGTAATATCACCAGTTTTCCTTTTTTCTGTGTACATTTTTCTGTGTACATGCTGTCTATATTTTTTCCAGCCTTTCACTGCTTGCAGGGCAGCCATCTCACCATTAAAGAGGAAGCTGAAAAAATGACTGCTCAGCGACGCAATTATCGTACTGATATGAAAACTGCAAGAAAACATTTGTAAGCTGAGTACATCACCCACCACAGAGTCCAGCGTTTATTTTGCCAAGCGACCACTCTGCCCCTTGCTGCTCCACACATTTATTCCACTCATAAACAGCAAAATATCACAGACCAGAGCAAACAACTATAATTCACATAACTCCCATCTCCCTCCAGTAATTAGCCTCCCCCACCATTTCCTGCTCTGCAAGTACTTAATATTACCAGAATGCAGTGCTGTCTCACAAATTGTTTTAAGCAGCGCATCCCATCCTTAACATTTAGCGTTTTTAAATGTAAAACTTCCTACATAATAAGATAATAGTCTTGACTCAAACATGTTAGCAATAATAAGCTTCATGCATAATTCAAAAGCGGAGACATATACAGTAGAAATAATGTTTAATTGAATACCACAGGGAAATTACAAGCCAACACTAAAACAAAACACATAACCTCCCTGGTAACCTCTTCGTTTTGTTAAGATTTAGTAAAATTTAGGATTTAGCTGAAAGACCTGATACACTTATGAACTGCTGCTTTTGATAAACACCAATATACATAAATTACTTTTTTTTAAGAGAATAATAAAAATGTATTCCCAAAATGTGCACCAAATAGCTTATGTTTGGTACAAGAACTAGCAAATCAAATTTACATATTACCTTGTGAATTTTAAACTAAAATTAAATCTCCCCTGCTTTGTTTGGTGCTTTGTTCCAGCAAAATCATTAAAGATCTGATGATACACAAAGTAAGATGGAGCTATTCATGAGAAAGATCTGAAGCAATATGAACACAAGCATGATGTTCTTTTCAGACGTTAAAAGAATAGTTTTTTGGAAATAAAAAAGTTTTTTGGAAATAAAATTCAAATACTTTTGGTCCAGTCCATTCTCACTTTTCCTGGTCCTGCCCTTTTTGCATAAATACTGGAGGGGAGCAAGATGGACTACGAAAAGAGAGAAAACGTAAAGGTGGTGCTGAAATTGACATCATTACCTGTCAATCATCTCAGCACTAGTGGGCTTGGAGGCAGCGGAGGGGAGAGAGAGCAGCCCACTGAGCCCGGCGAAACCAGCTCAACTGTTTTGTTGTTGCTGCAACATTTTGCAGCTGAAGTAGTAAGACAGAAGACAACAAGGATAAGATAAGCAATGTGTGGGTAGCCGGCTGTTTAGCTTTATCTGGTGCCTTTTGTCAAAAAAAATTGAAAAATGATAAACTGCAGTATTGTCGAATTGGAATTAATATTATATTATTATATGAAAATATATTAATATACTAACATTATATTAACATTGTACTTTTTATGTTATGTTATAATATTATAAATATATACTAATTTATGCTGATTACTCATCCAGGATGAGGATAGCAAAAGTGTTAAAATGACGTTTTTACGGGGATTGTGTGCTGGAGTGTTTCTTGGTGAGTTGAGGACTTTCTAATCTTCAGACAGGGTTAGGTTAACAGTTTCTCCCTGCTGTGTGCAATGTGTTTTTGGTGTCATGTCCTGCCTCCTGCACGCTCTACCCAGGTGCCACCCCTCGCCTAAACCCAACAGAGTATTTCCAGTAGGTGAGACTGCATCTGACACCGACTGTCTCCTGTTGTGTGCTACACATGTGAAAGGGCTACTCCGGATGTCTAGACCTGATTCTCCGGACATTGTTCATATGAGAAAATGGCTTGAGAGACACTGCTAAGCACAAGTCGACCCTGTAAAGAGGAGAAAAATAAATAGTCATTTTTGGTAGTATTTTGGGAAAAAGACACATTTCTGGCAATTAATTGATACGTGAGAGGATAATATTAAATAGGGTTGAAGTAAGAAAGAGTGGCAGTGAGAGGTACAGTGGTGAGAGAAGTGTGGGGACTACATTTCAGGAGTAATTAGGTATATGAAGACTCTGAGGAATAGAGAGGAGTGCTGAATGAGCTTACATGCTGTCTTTGGCCTTCTCTTTTTGTCAGTTGTATTGACCCAGTGGCACCGGCACCAGATCTGTATCACATTTAATGTAATCAACACTGTGTTTTCTGACCGGAGTGCACTGTGAATACAGATGGATACCAAAAGCACTCCTC
The DNA here is from genome assembly GCA_031216445.1 of Lateolabrax maculatus. NCBI lineage: Eukaryota > Metazoa > Chordata > Actinopteri > Acropomatiformes > Lateolabracidae > Lateolabrax > Lateolabrax maculatus. The sequence continues at coordinate 11,131,456 of CM062197.1, read as the reverse complement.
CTAGTGGGGTCCCAGAGATGAGACTAGCAGTTAAAACCTCCAGTAGCGAAACTACACCTTCCTGGCTGAGGAGCAAGTTCTTACTGTTCTCTCTCCTCATTGTCGTCACGTACTTTTTCTTATTTTTTAGTGAACTGCAGTGTCTCTCATGAAAGTATAAATTCATGCGATTCTAGTTGAGGCCGGGGCACGAGCCTGTGGGTAGCATTGTTTGTCACAAATTCAAACTTTTGACTCATGACTTTCTGCCCAAAAAATGGCATTGGACTCTTTTTTAAAGTAGGTTCAAGCAGAGCTGATTTTAAGTCTTTGGGGGAAGTCCATTTCAAGTCTTAAGTAATTTGACACAGGTCCCAATGCAAGTCACAACTCTTTATATGCAAAGAATAAGCATTTTCATTTTTCTGAGTTTTTACCAGGTAAAAAAACCTGAATGTTTTTGCTTTGAAGTCTCAAACAAAGTCTTGAGAGTCCATTCTCAGTTAAGTCTCCTAAGTGTACTTAAGTACTTCAGTGTCTTTTTCTGAATTGTCTTTTGAATAGATTTTTTCTTCAGCCACTTAAGGGCACAGCACCAAGCTGTAAAAACAACACTGACATAATTTCGTCACTGCAAAAAGGTGTTATGGGCAAATTGTGTTTAATGGCTGTAAGTGCAGTATTCACTCTTTTTTTTTTACTTGGTGCTGAGCAGATACAGTGGGTTTCTGGAGCTTTTTTCCTAAAAACTGCTAGAAATTAGGTCAATCGGAGTAGGGAGAGTGAACCAAAATTCTAAAGCTGTATGCTGAAAAACCAGAACTATGAGCTGCAAGACACTAACACCTCTAATAGAGTTGAGGGGAGCTTCAGAGTGAGATGATACTTCAACCTTGGGTTCATCTCTACAAGCAATCCCTTTCATTTTACACATAGTAATTTTTTTCCATTGTTAATACAAATATATTGATTAGTGCAGCTTTGACTACAAGACAAGTCTCAAGTCCTCATTCTTCTGACTTAATTTTGACTCAAAATCTCAGGTGTACAATGTTCTATTCTATTCCCAAAAACAGGAAGTGTGGGATAAAATCAGCATACAATATTGATTGGGATACTCTGAATGTATGATAGCAGGTCCTAGATGCTTTGTAATCCATGACGTATGGCATTCTTCTATCCAAAGGTACTTGTAAACACACATATCACTTCTGCCGACTGCACGCCACCTCTTCTGATAAAATGTTATTGTACCAATGAATGATAATCTTTGACAACATTGGTCGGCTCATACATCTTTCATGAATGCAGGCAGCTCATCAATATCAACACCTACTTTGTAGCCAAACCAAGACAGCTGGGTCAGCTAATTCATCTGTGTGACTGGAAGCCAAGGCAAGTGAAAAAAGAAACATGTAGCTTATTCACAAAAGCTTAATTTTTGTAGCTGAAAGCTCAAATTTCCTCTATTTAGCTAAAATGTAGCTCTGTCTCTTCTTTCCTTTCTTCCCCTCTGCCAGTTTCAACCTGTCTCAATATGTTTTCTACACTGTTGGATAAAGTGAAAATTATTCATGAAAAGCGAGTCAGCGACATCTCTATTGTATGCAGTCATATAACGCATGGCTACTCCAAACTTTCCTGCAACAGCCACTCTGGACTCTCATAGAACCAGAATACAATACAGAAAATACTAGTGAACAATACAGTGAACATTCCTGTTGTCGACAGCCAAAAAAAAAACACATAAGAAAACTTTCCTCTTACCACAGGAATCAGAGATGATATAAATAATGTCCTTAACAATCTTCTTCCTCAAATGAATAAAACATATCAAAGCTTTTGACTCATTTCCAAAGGGAATCAGCACTGGTTACTGAGGTTGTACTGGAATAAATCAACGTGTTTTACAGTGATGTATGATTAAGCAACTATGTCAGTTATTATTTGATTTTATGGTAACCGTGGCAGTGGTTCCATATGAACCAATATGAAACCACTGCCACAGTTACCAACCGAAAATGTCTTTTTAGCATTGTCCCTGGTAAATTTTCTGTTGTACTATGTATTTTTATTCAAGGACCCTTAATTGCAATGAGTATTTTTACAGTGTGGTATCTCTACTTTTACACAGTGTAGCATCAGAATACCTCTTCCAACACTTGCTTTAACAGACACCCTTACTCAACATGTGCTGTGCATCACTGGTATTAACGCTGAAAGAAAGAAATAGGAATATGCTCTATGCAACGCTCTCGTTCTCTCTTTTGTTTTATAACCATCTAACCCAATCTGATAGCAACTAATGAGTGTGATTACTTTGGATGCTGCTAATAGCTGTAGCTAATCCCCCCTCTGCCCCCTTTCATTTCATCTCATTCCGCTCCTCCTGCATCACTCAGCTTTCTGACTTTGCATGCCATTATTACTAGATATGTGGCCCCTGAATTCCCCCCTCCTCATCACCTATAATCCATCACTAATGACAGGACACAATGTTGTAAATGTTCTACTTGAAGTGGAATTAGTTGCTGTGCGTGTGTGTGTGTGTGTGTGTGTGTGTGTGTGTGTGTGTGTTAATGTTGTGCCGTAAAAGGGAGTAAAGCACATGAACCACACCTGAGTGGGAGTCAGACTGGCGGACCTGTAAATGACAATTTGTCCCGCCGCCACAGCACAAAAAGTGACGTTTCACTTTGTGGGAACTTTCTCACCTTTTCATCAAACTTTAGGAGAAGCCCGTCTTTCTTTTCATGATTTGCTTTCACTTCCTCTCTCTTAATTTCAAACAAGTAAAATGGGTCTAGGACACATTGAAATCTCATTACCTGCATTTCCTGGTACAAGTTTTAGATGAGGTTTTCAAAATGAAGGTTAAAAGGTGGTGCTGACTAGAGGTCCCCAGAGCAGCCCGTGTAAATGAGTTGCTGTAGAGTTATGTACACTAAAAATTTAAATGTTCTGCCAAAGTGAAAGATCGATTAATCTCATGGTTCTTGGTAGTCTCATTAATTGAGAGCAGTAGGAGACTCCCATCTGTGTATATCGATACCAATATTTCTTTCTGAAATAAAATCTATAATATTTTGTGTTAATTAAAATCTTGGAAATGCCACAAGCTTTTGTGGTGCAACTTACTTGAAGCTCATAAGTAATGAGAGTAATGTATCAACCCTATAGCAAACCAGTGGGTATATAGTACCTAAACATGTTGGTATGTATGTGTGTGCATGTTGGTGGAACATGAATGAATGTGATAAGGGCGTGAGAGCGGGGAAGCAGAGCAATACTTCAAAGAGGAAAAGCATAGAGAGTCACATTGAGAAACCTTCTCTCAAGGTTATCAGTCTTCCCTTTCTCTCTGTGCATGTTGCGCTGTGATAAGGTTCATTAAAGCCACATGAGGAGCAATGGATACAGTACATGTATACACAAATGTACCGATGCATATAAAGCAGAAACTGAACCTGCACCTATTGCACAGGCTGAACTTTCTAAAGCGGGAAATCCCACAGAGAAGAGTTGCAGCTCTCACTCACAAATGGAAAAAAAAAAAGTCTCCAACTGAGACACTCAAAATTGTTTCCATTCCCTTTCTATGTCTGCCCTATAAAGTGTCTCGTTCTCAAATGCAAAAGGACACTGAGTCGTGTCATCACTGCAAAAACCTATTAAGAAGACTCCCACCTTTACGGTATAGGAGAAGAGTGAAGACATCACATGAATTTAAATATCCCAGTGTGTTATTGCTTAATTTGTGAGAGAAAGCCTGAGTGTATATACCCACGAGGACATACACAAATGGTAAATGCATACAGAAGTGGTGTGTAGGTGCAGATTGTAGATCAAAGGAGCAGCATGTGTTTTACTAAATGTCCACTTGTTGTATTGGTATAGCTTCATTCCTGGTTTTGGCTTATACATAGTTTGGCCCTTTGCATGACTTGTTTGTCTTAGACACACACATACACACTCTTTAAACCTCCTTACTTTGCTCGCCTCTTGCTCCCATTTCTGTGATTTGCAGCAGGAATATTTTAATATTTCTGTTCCTCATAAATCACTGTGACAAGGAAGGGCCACATTACACCCGAGTATAGGAACTCCCCACTTTCTTTCTTCTTCCTTACCTTTTTATCGCACTGCCTCTTATTTGCACTCACTTTCTCTCCGCCTCCCTCAGGGATCGACACATGGCTCCTCATCAGTGCGGGAGACCGTCAACAGCAGCCTTGTCCCCTGGGTGTGTTTTTTAACTCTCCCTAATTGGCATGTGCATCACGACAACAGTGGGCCTGTGTGCGCTTTCCCGGCAACAAAAGACCTTTAGTAAACCTAACTAGCACAGCCTATATGTGACACCTATCTAAAACTAGTGTCACATCCTTAAGGATAAACAATAGAAAAAAGAAAACAATAACAAAGATACTGAGAGGGGACAGAGGGACTGAAAACACTCTAATTTGGGAGCTGCCTGAAGCAGGTCCAGAGACCACACCTATTAAACAGTTGGTGTGATCCCTGCCTAGCTACCAAGTCCCAGCTGGGTTCTTTGATAACATGCAGTTGCTCACAAGACTCTGGGCACCTGCAGGATACAGATGTCTGGTCAGTGAAGTCTATGTGGAAAGTGACATTGATATGCCACTCAGTGGATGATTTTCTCCACAGCACCTTAAAGGACCACCATACCAGTGTTTCTGCACGTTTGAGCCAATAAACAAAACCGTGCACTTCTGACAGTATTCAAAATTATACCAGCTGCTATTCCTGCCTTCTAGCCATTGGTTTCCATGCATTTCACTACAACACAAATGCCAACTTGCAAAGACTTGAAACTTGCTTGATACAGCCGGTGATCAGTCGGTGAACTAGGGGGCAAACGCACTCCAAAACAAGCTGACAGACACAGCTTTAACATGGTATCGCCTTATAAAAGTGGTTATGGCCAGCATGGTGTAGCCAGCAGTTTCACATTCAGCAGATATGAAGCAATATTATCATCACATTTGACTTTTTTTTTTTCTGGCTACCTGACAAATGTTCACTCTTCTTTTAGCTCCAGTGAAGGATACACCGACGCCTTAGAACATCTAATTTGTTAAATGTTTTATTGGATTTCTTTGCCCACTAGCCACCAAATTTTTCTGACTGCCATTTGGTGCCTGTAGAAACTTTGAGAGCTGGTGGACTGAACCATACAGTAAATGTGCCATAAAACTAAAGGAATGTGCCAAAAGAGGCTTAAATGCACTGTAAAGCCACCATGTATGGTGATCATACTCTGTGGGTTTGTCATTACAAACTACCCCTTTTACATATTTTTAATATTTTAATGAACAAGTCCTCCAAATTATTAAAATATTCAGGACGGCATTATTTGTCAATGCCTTCTAAAACCATTACAGGTTCAGGCACAAACTCAACTTGGTTTGGGAAAGATCGTGGTTTGGGTTAAAATAAGTAATTTGTAAGATTTGGAAAAAACATCTTGGTTTGAGCTAAAATTACTACTTTGGTAAGGTTAAGAGACCTCTGTCGTCATGGTGACAATAATAATCACATGGTTAAGGTTAGGGAGTGATCGTTGTTACGGTTAAAAGAAAATGGATTATTGGTTGGACACAGAAAACTCACTCTTTCAACTGCTCCCTGTTAAGGGTCGCCACAGTAGATATCTGATTTTTTATAATCCGCATGTTTGATTTGGCATAGTTTTTTTACGCTGGATCTTCTGACAGCATGTAGCTCGAGAAAACTTACAGGTGCATCACCATATGATGATATCTTTGACTAAAGTAAAGGTGGTTAAATGTTCACTGTGAAGATGGGTAACCTATGTCAAGCAGGATTTAAATATCTGTAAGTTGAATAGTATACAGTAGCAGAATGAACAGATGTCGGTGGCTGTCTGGAAGTTAGAATCAGCAAAAGTTGCCTGGTGAATGCACATCAAAGTCAAAGTGTCAGATACAGCCTTATGTACATATATATATATATACATCCTACACCTGGTGGTAATCCACAATCACTGTCATCATTAACAAGTTACAAGGATATGCCTGAGTTCATCCCAATCACTGAACATCAGAAACAGTTAAGCTAATACGTCAACATTTCTATCCATATATTTTTTTTGACACCAAGCGATGCAACATAAAGACTTTACCTTTCAAAGTATGTCCCATAAATGTTCAGGTGTAACATTAACCCAGCTTAAAGAAGACAAGGCTAAACTAAATTGACACATGGGCCTGTATTCATTTAGCCATTAGAAACTATGTATAGAGGCCCAAGCCAAACAACTGCATAATATAGACACATAATATTTGAATGCAGGAGCCTTACTTTTAGTGGAGTATTTTCACAATGTGGAATTGTGTATATGTTAAATGTGGCTATTTGTACTTAAGCGAAGGATTTCAATACTTCATCAACCACTGCTTTATACAGCGAGAGTTCTGATTAACTATTTATGTGAGAAAGATTGAGGAACATAAATCTGGAAATGTATGGGTTGCTTTAGAGAATGGCTTACAGTTAAGTAAAATATATGTGGTTTGTAGTAAATAGGCTGTAACGTAAAATCACGAATATGGTCTTTCATTGTGACATCTGAGAATCTACAAGTGGGATTTTTTTAACACAGAGTTGTTGAAGGTAAAACTCTGCGAGTTGTTAAGGAGCTCTGATAGGGTTCCAAGAAAATTTGAGAAAGTACAATATGTAACAACTTCTGTGCCTCTCCTGTGAGCCTCCATTAAGTTTCCCCATTTGCTCAAGGCAACTGAAATACCAGAAGACCTCTCGCCAGGAGTTAGACAGGTATGTCTTCTCCATTGTCTCTCTGAGAGCACTGATACAGTACATTTCTGTTCATGTCTTCAATCTTCATCTTCAGAGTCCACCGTGTCTCCTCTTCTCCCTCCCTCTGGACCCTCATCCTGCTGCAGCCTCCTCTGTTATGAACTGAAAATTCTCTACACACCCCGAATGCCCTAATATACAATTCTGCACAAGTTCAGGGTCATTTGTCTCTCTGAATGTTGGGCCTTTGTCCAAAGACAACAGATACACCTTTTTCTAGAAGATCAGCAACACTGTGCTCCAGTCATTGCTTTATGCTGACAGTGGAATGGGACTGGGTTAATGTTTTATAACGTATGCGGTGGCTGAACTTCAATTATTTGATCTTGAAATATCTGCAACATAAGATTAAATAATTGAGCAGCATGTGAAGCGGATGATGGTGTGAGGGTAGAGATTGGGATTTCCCATGTTCAGTGTTTGATTCCCATGTGTCTGATCATAAAATTTAATTTCTGGCAGCGACACGGTTTATCCCCCCTTCTAGACTTTTATCAATTTGATCTCTTTGATCTATTTCTTAATGAAAGCCTGCAGCCATAAGCATCAGGACCACTTGCAATCCACTGAAGTTCTTCAAGCTCTGCAGCAGGCAATTGACTGTGAATTTGAACACTGATGCACCAGTGCATCATTTTGAAAATACACCAGAAAATAGTGTCTTTAGTGGCTTTCTACAATTATACACTCTTCACTCTTGATAAAGAGATTTTATCCGTCCCACACATGAGAAAGAATCATTTGAGGACAAAGCATGTTTGTCTCTTTTTCTGATTCTCTTTAAGAATATGTTGAATTATTTTCTGTCTGTCTTAATACAATATTTACAGTACACACACACACACACACACACACACACACACGTGTGTGTGTGTATATATATATATATATATATATATATATATATATATATATATATATATATATACATGCATACATACACATACACACACATAAATACATACTGGCCATGACAAAATAATTTACACTTAAATTGATTCCAATTTAAAAGTAATGTAAAGTCCAAAGGTGACATACTCTGCAAAAATGTATTCTAAAGTTCAGCACTGGTGGTAGAAGTAGAACCTTTACTCAATAAAACAGTGTAAAAATACACTGTACAAGTAAAAGTATTTCAAATTCTTAAGTAAACTTAAGTAAAAGTACAGTAATATTATCAGTAAAATGTACTGGTAGCATGCATTGTAACAGTATCACAAGAAAAAATCCTCATTATACAGATGAATGGCCCCTGTGAATTTTATTTTTAGTCATATGACATCACAAGGAGTCTCTCCTGTACGAGTCAATCAGAATCATACTCAGTGCCTAAAATAAATACTACAAGCTCTCAGATTTCAAGGCTGCTAAGAAGAAGCAGTCCGTGAGTCAATGGATAAACTCATCTGTAGGCCTATCAGCAAGGTGTAAGCCTGCTTCGTCAGAGCACTGAACACATCATCTAAGGAAAGGGTGAGAGGCTTTGTAACAGACTGTTCTGTGACTCAGTGGAGCTGAGAGTAACATCAAATATACCAGAAATGTTATTGGAAGGGACTATAGATCCACTCCAGTCCGTCTATCTGCCACACACGTTTATCTCACATACAACTGTTCAGAAATTTATCCTTGAAATTATGAAACTGCACCAATTAGCGTAAGTGGGGCACTACAATAACTGTTTGCTCACACTTTACCAAAACAATAGTTTCACACTGATGAAACTGTCGCTCATTTGTGTCCCGCTTGGTATCCCGTACACCAGCAATTTAACAAAATGTGATTTCATGGATGAGAACATGTGAAACAAAACAAGTGGATAAAAACGTGTCAGCAAACAGGATTCTACATCAAACCACAAACACATAATAACAGATGAAACGTATTAAATGCCACGGGAGATGAAGTGATGGAAAGATGGCTGTACGGTGGAAGCATGAACTGTCCCTGTATTAGGAAGCCGTCGAACATTTTCAGTTACAGAAAGATGACACGTCTCAAGGCTTCTGCTGGCTCACCTGTCACCTGTGTCCCACGCTGTGATAGCATCTGTCAGCTGTCAACAATACAATAACAAAACAGCCTTTTATCACACTGTTTTAACACTGCGCTAGTCTAGATGAGAATCATAGTGGTGCCTCCCTGAATAGAAGGTAAACACTTGAAGATAAACATTTGGAATGAGCATAAACATACTTTTCTTTGAGGGCATTCACATTGTGTATGGCCTACATTGCCGACCCCAGTGAGGATCCGGAGCAGACAGGACATTCGTCATACTCTTCTCTGTCCTCCTTAATGTGCACACAGACTTCGCAGATCGCATGGCAGAATGACAGGGTCTCTAATAATGTCTCTGCAGAGGACAGCAGCACATATGCACATATCACCCACTGGAGAACACAACCTGCAGACCATTATGACCTCTCTGAATACAACTGCACCCCTCCTATTTTGGTTCTTGGCTCTGGCTGTGAAGCTTGACCTGCGTGTCCTCATGACGAGTGCCTGCAGCAGCAGATCCTGCTGTACCATCAGCTGCAGGCTGTGCAGTGAGAACAAATATAGGATTATCTTATTACAGGTATTGTTATTCTCAATCTGTAGGGTGGATCTGTGTTATTAATAAATGGTTTCATTTTTAAGTGTTTTCTGAATTTTGTAATTACAATATTATGCATGACTCCACTCTTGATCATTATTCTGTGCAATTACTTACTGTGGATTTGTTTTCTCCTATGCTCGTACACACTGGCCGGTTCAGTTTGCTGGGAGTATTTTGCTGCCGTGGAGGTGTGTGATCGGCTACAGTACATCCTGAACTCATAGTGCACCACTGCCCCCCTGTGGACTGCAGTAAAACATGAAGGGAGACCTAATTTCACCCCACAGATATAACTGGTAATTTCAAAGAATGTGACAGTGATCCAAATCCTTTACACAATCCAACTTTTATGGGTTTGTTTTGTCTTTAGCCACTCAAAAATAACTATTTATGTTTTATATATAATAACATTTAATTTAATAATTTAATAAAAGAATAATAATAATAATATAATTTTTCTTAAACTCAATGTATTGTGTCAAAACTGAACAGATATAAATCACATATATTACTTCATCTTTATCTGTGTGTTTTAGAATATTCAAAGTGACCACATTGATTTGATTTACATGTTGAGGGTAGCACAATTTAACAATTGATGTATTTCTTTACTCAGAACTGATATCAAAATAGAATAAATCAAACTCAAAGAAATTCATGAAAAAGTGATCCAGACTTATTTAAGAAATATGCAGTTATCAATTATGTCACAAGTTGACTTCTTGTTTCATTTATACAGGATCTTGATACACATTATAGTCTCTGTTATATTTATAGACTTCATGCACATTATAATATGTTCATTATGTTACCATTGTAACTAAAGGTTGTAAAATATATCATGCTAGAATTAAGATAATTAACATTATGGCAGTGCTTCATGATGAAATGCTCATTTTGATATGTTGTTGGTTATTTGTTGCTGAGTTTTGAATAACAGGAAATGTCTGTGTGTGGAACTGGGGCAGCCAGGGAGTAATATGTTGCAGAAGCCAATTCTGGAAGGAATTAAAAAATAAAAAATGAAATGGGGACAGGGAATCAGTTTGTCTACACCAGCAAAGGTGTCCTCTCTCTCTCTCTCTCTCTCTTCCTCCCCGGGGGATCGACACATGGCTCCTCACCAGTGCTGGAGAACATCAACAGCAGCCTTGTCCCTTGGGTGTGTGTTTTTTTTTCACTCTCCCCAATTAGCATGTGCGTCATAGCAAGGCAACACGTGCGCTTTCTCAGCAACAAAAGACCTTTACTTAACCAAATTGGCAGAGCCTGTATATGAGACCACTCCAAAAACTAGAGCATCATCATCAAAGAAAACAATCGCTTGTTGACGGAGACCCTGAGAGGAGACGGAAGCAGTGGAAACAGTCTCTCTGAATCAGAAGCTTGCCTCCCCTTGATGCCGCACCTACGAAACAGTCGGTGTCCTCCCTGCTCAATTACAAACCCAGCTGGGTAAACCCTGACCCAGAGCTATTTCATAACACACAAATACTCTCAAGACATCACAAGACTAGGTGTGCTCAGGAGCCACATGGACTGGTTTTTTTAAATATTTTAATTTTATATGTCAAAGATGAGTTAACAGAAAATGACAAATACTACGTAAAAAACAACAACATTGTGTTTATCTTGGATGCCCAGGGATTTTAGGGAAAAGGTTGACAATGTAATAATGCATCCATACAGGGCAAACATGATTTAAGATTTCATTTTTATTAAAAAAAATTTCCATTGTCCATTTTCCATTTTTGAGCACTAGACTTTAAAGGCTGTCCCTGCTTTGGGCCATTCCCAAACCTGGCGGAGGACTGGACAAATTCCTGCATATCACTCTGAAGTTAGAATATGGTGTTTGGGATATTGCTTACATATTTTTGTCAAAAGAGAATCTGAATCAAAGATGATGTCTGTACTTTTTTTATTTATTTATTTTTTGGAGTCCCTTGGGAGAACTGTGCTGCCACTGAAGTTGAAAGAGAGTCTGATAAGTGAGTTCCTGTGGCCTAGAATTAGCATTTCACTTTTATCAGGGCTGAAAATAAAGTTCTTTTTTGTGTTGTTGCAGAGAGATGAAAGATTTAGGTAAGATTTCATGATTTTTACAGTAGCTTGTTGTGATGGAGAAGTCACAACAAGAGACATTCTCATCTGTGTCTTTAGGGGTCAGCCTCCCACCCGTTAGCAATGAGTCCCTCTTTCTGCCCCAGAACTGCAAGCAAACACTGTATCCATTAGTAGAGCCTCAGTCAGAAATGCATCTGCTATAAATGTGAGAAGGTAGAAATAAGACTTGTTTGTTTGCTTTCAATATTTTCCCATTTCTCTTAAACATATGGTTAAGATTATTAGTGTCACCGATTGGTGTGGTTTGGCTCCAATAATTGATTGTGAACCCTTACCCTGTGTCTTACTGTAAGTCCTGGGTTAATACATACAGGTGAGAAACAAAGTTGCTCTGGCTAACTCTGGGCTTTCTGTAGCCTGGATTACTGAAGGCTAGGAAATACACGTACCAAAAACCTTATAATGGCTTCAACTGCACTGCATACAGCTCTACCATGCATTCACTGAAAAATGTCTATGCTATAAAATGAGATGTGAATGACATATAATGGACATGCAAGATTATATTTCCCAGTGAGTGAAAACACTCTTCGATCATCTTGTGCATACTTCAAACCAAATGAACACAACACAAGAATGAAGCATGTCATGTAGCTGGTGTGAATGGTTGCAGCATCATCAGTATGAGCCATATGTTTAGCAGGCTGTTAATCAGAGCTGCTGCTGAAGGAAAGCAGAGCAGACAGGCTGTGATGTACAAGAAAAAAAGTTTCATGTGAAGGGCTGTCAAAACTTCTGATACTCTGAGGCGCTACAGTGACTGCAGTATCATCTGATGAGAAATGACTGATGATGTACTCTGATCAAATATTACTGTAATAAATGTCTAATTTTCCTATACTTAATACTTGTGACTGAACTACACAAAATGATAAATGATAAACACTAGGCTACCTCTGTAGTGACAAGTCCAACTCAGAGAGACTAAGAAAAAGCTTCTTTCCTCAGGCCATCTGTGTGGTGAACCTTGACCTCTGTATATCCTCAGCCTCGTCTAGCACACTGTTCCCCTGTTAATCCTTTTCACCGCCCTGCATATTTGCATTGTAATTATTATTGATTGCACACTAGTATTTTAGCACAGGCTTAAAAGTAAGCCACCCTGCATTTCACTACACATATTGTTTGTGTATTCAACATATAAAACCTTTGAAGCCTTGAATCAAAGCAGGCCTACAGAACTAACTGAAAATAACTGATGCTATTTCATCGTATAGAAATCAAACTGTACATCAGCTAATCATATCAGCTTTTTTTTTGTTTTTGTGTTTTTTTCTGTATATCAGAGATTTTGGTCAAGCTCATGGAAGCTACGTCAAGGGAATCAGATTTACTTCTTAATAAACGTATAAATTAAAGTATGTAAATGTTGACTCAATCAGCGTGTAGCAACTACAAATTAGAAGTTATGTTTATTTAATTTGTATTTACTTTATATTCTCCTTTAAATGTATTTCACACTGGTGCATTAAGAGAAGCATTACAGTCATGTTTACCTAAGGGTTTTACTTTGAAAATACCAAGCGGAAATACTTTTCATTTCTTCCGGCTGACGTCACATCCGGGGTTATGCAGCTGTCTCTGAAATTTGCTGAACTTTCGGTATTTTAACGTCTGAATAACTCTCTCGTCCGTCCGGCCAACGACTTGTTGTTTTTATGTATTCACGTTGAAATCCTCCGAGCTCTTTCTCGATACCAACTTCTCTGGAAGGCGTCGGTTTACGTCAAAAGCCGGGCTGCTCGTCGCCATGGCTCCGCTCCGGGTGCTGTGCGTCCACGGTTACCGGCAGAACGGCGGCTCGTTCCGGGAGAAGACCGGAGCTCTGCGGAAGCTGCTGAAGAAGCAGGTGGAGCTGGTTTACCTGAGCGCCCCGCACAGCGTGCAGCAGCCCGGCGGCGGAGGTGGGTCGCCCTGTTAGCGAAAGTAAAGAGGCGGACATGAAGAAGCATGCTTTCACTCTGCACACTGCTTAGACTTTATTCTGCGGTGACTTATGCAGGAAACTCCGGCATATGCTTAATAAGTGCACGAACGTAGCTATGATTGTTTTAACAAAGTTCTTTTAATTGAATAATCTTTCAAATATGATACTACTACAGTGCGCTTTAATCACCTGTTTTACACTATGTACATGGTCTTGATGCAAATATCAGTTTTTTGATATTATAAATACCTCAGCTACAACTACCATTATGTGTCCTGACATGAGTAAGTCACATTAAAGAGGGAAAATAGCAATTTCGGCTCAGTTGATCAACTTCAGGATATCTTGTAATATAAAGTAGTCTGATATAATTTAGCGTCAACAGCAGCCATACTTTTGTGACCTTAACAAAGAGTTTGTGGTAACAGCTTTGTCAAAATGATTCATTCAATTAATATTAATTTCCACCTTATCTTAAATCATCTGTGATCTGAAAATAATTCCTGCTTGTATGCAAACCGTTTTTAATACCAGCTTGTGCAAATTTCAGAGTTCATGTAGTTGTCAGATTGAAACAGGAACTACATTCGTACTGATTTAAATAAATAAAAAAATTAAGAATACCGAATATAAAAAATGTTGACCTATTTTCATGCACTAACATGAATGTTGTAATACAATAAATATTAACATATATGAGGATTTAGATTTAAAATAATTTAACACAGTAGAATAACCACTTTCTTCTTCTGTCCTTTCAGAGGCTCCTGAGAAGGAGAATGGTTCAGGTCCCGGACCTGGAGGCGACGAGGACCCCAAGGGTTGGTGGTTTTCTGACACCCAGGCTCGGAGCTTCAGCGCTCAGCAGCCCTGTGAGGAAAGCCTGGGGCTCGACGAGAGCATAACGGTTGTGAGAGAAGCTGTGAGGGTCCAGGGACCGTTTGACGGCATCCTTGGCTTTAGTCAGGGAGCAGCTTTCGTGGCCATGCTGTGCTCTCTTCAGGAGCAAAAACTGGAGCCAGAGTTCAGCTTCCGCTTTGCCATCCTTGTCGCTGGTTTCCGCAGCGCATGTAAGGAACACCAGAAATTCTACAGCGCTCCCCTCCAGATCCCCTCCCTGCATGTGTTCGGACTGGAGGACCGAGTCATCCCCGACAACATGAGCAGGGAGCTCCTCCCCTCCTTCCAGGACCCTCAGCACCTGACGCATCCTGGTGGCCATTTTGTTCCTGCTGCATCTGCTCACAGACAATCCTACCAGGACTTTCTCAAGAGGTTCCAGTGAGAAACGGCATAGAAACTCAGTCAGGTGTTAAATAAGCAAAGAGCTACAATCAATGAATAAGACTCAAGCTTAAATATGGTCATAACATAATTGATTCAAGAGGCACTTTGGGTAAAGGTGCCACATTCAGAGTCATGACCTTTGTGCTCAGGAAGCTGTTTGTTTTTCCTGTGACCTGATCCATCCAAAGCAGGACAATGACTACTGTCCTTCTCAGGGAAGATGTCCTATAACAGACAATAAATGAAGTGACAATTGTTTTTTAATGTATTTTCGTCTCTTTTTGGTGAGCTGTGCAATATCTATAGATACAAGTGTAAACAATATCATACATGAGTGTTATTAATTACACGCTGTCTGTTGTGAAAAGGACAACTGTAAACCAAACTTTTTAACGCTTGCATCTTCTCCCACATGGACATGGGAATTAATAATTAAGTAACCCATTGTGATCATGAAGTTATTAGCATTCAAATGGTATATGGATTTCTGAAATACTGTGGAATTCTGTGTTATAATAAGAATAGTTTGAGATAATTGAATAAAGGCCGTATGCTTCCAATAAAAACATTTGTCAAACCTCAGCACACATGGCTAGGTGCCGCCCAAAGTTGATGTAGGTTTGCCTGTTTAGGAAAGTTCCAAAATTCATCTACGAGCCGACCAGCACTTTGTTTGAAGTGTTTGAGGCCTTTAGATGGGTTAGCTGATGGGAACAATCAAGGAATTTGTTAAATTTGTTTGGGAACTAGATGAACATCAGGAAATATTGACTCATTTTACAGGTATTTTCCATTTTCCCCCGCAGTAATCTTATTAGTAAAAGCTAAAAAGTGTTTTCCCCTTTATTAAAACAACACTACGCCAGGAGAGGACGGACGTTTTTAGGTTCTGGGAATACTTCGCCATGACTGTGGAAAGTTATGACAAGTATTTTATATCAGAGCTGCAGTGGAAACCTTGATTTAATGAGTTTTGAGTAATATTTTGCATAACACAGCTCTGCAAACTTTGCCTTACCTGTGTAGTATTGTGACAGCTGTATAAAACCTCACACTGTAACAAATAGTTACTAAAGAAAGGCACGAAAAAATGCTCTAACGATTCATCATCATGTGAGTCACATTCACCCGTATTGAATTTGCCTTGGAGCGTATGGGATTATCAGCTAATAAAGACTTGCTCTGCCTTCCAGAGGCGATGGACCTCAATGATTGGTTTAGGTGTCTCCAGAAGGTGTATCCTCATGCGCGGGTTATATAGACAGGTTTTTGCACACACTGAAATGCGCAGGGTTCAAGGACATGTTGTTCCTTTGAAGCATGTGCTCGTCAGACTGCACTCATTCGATTGTTTCCAGATGTGTGCTCTCTCCTCTACCTCTCTCCCCTTCCTTTTCGCTTTCATCTCCCACCGGCCTCCACCGCGCCTCGAATCTCCTCAACATCCTCCTCCCTTCCACATCCTGTGTGTCATCAGGTTTGGGCTCAACATACCCTATCACATGTCTGCTGCATTTATGACATGGGAGGAATAGTTTTGTTCCTCTGGATATCTCAAAATTCACCCTTGCGTGCTGTTGTAGGTTGTTTTTTTTGCGTTGGTGACGTGAAATTCCACGGCGAAACAGTTTATATTCAGCATCAACTTCCTCTCTTGTAAACACACTAACTTTCTCAATCAATCCGTCTTAATGTTTATAACATGTCACCTGTTTCAACAGTGCACACTGAAACACACACACACACACATATATCACGGCTATGTGGTCCCCTTTTTCACCAGCATAGCCTTCATCTTCATTCTCTCCTGTGCTCCCCTGTGGCCCTTGTGTCCCTCCAAGACCTCACAGCAGACACACACACACACACACTCACACACATGGTTTTGATAACAAGTAGAGACGAACGGAGAGAGTGAGTGAGCGAGGGAAACAGTAAAAGAAAAACACAGAGGGTCGCTCTTGCCAGTAAGTTTTACAACAGAGCCGTGACTCTCTTCTCAGGAATCCGTTCCCCCTGTTGCACAACAACCGGGAAATAATGGAATGAGAGACAGAGACAGATGAGGGTGGAGTTACCCTCCCTCCCTCTCTGCCTCCCCCTTCTCCCTCTCCCACTCTGCCTCTCTCTCTGGCTGTTGCGGTTAAAAGGGAGAGTAAGGGCATATTTAAGTTTTCGCCACGATTAAAGGATCACTTTTTCCCTCTTCCCCCCGAGGAGTATGGGGAATGGAGCAGGGGGCAGAGGGGTGTGTCAGAGCACAGATGGGCTCTATTTTGATTGCGGAGCGTTTGTTGTTAAGGGAGACGGAAGGAGGGGAGGGGCCACGTGGTGCGTGTGTATATATAAGACGTGCACTTAAACTCCAAAGAGCCTGGTCATCCCATGGCCCAGGCTCGTCCAGACACTGGCAAAGTTGACCAACTCTGCCTGCAGCTTCCACTACTGGCAGCCATCGCTGGAATAATCCGTGTTTACAAGACATTCAGCAGAGGACTTGAGATTTTATTACCTGGCCTACAACTTTTGGATTTACATGCATTTTTTTTGCAACCACTCAACAGCATTTGAAGTTTTTTCATCATCGTAATCTACAATGTTCTGATCCCTACAAAGAAGATGCTGACAGAAGAGGGATAGTTTGGATTTCTAACCTAATTTTTCACATTTCCGTGAAAAGACAAATATTGAATTGATATTGATATCAATTTAAGTCTAGTATGTTTGCATGTGTGTCAATGTGTGTGTTAAATTGGAAAGCTAGTGCGAGTGGATGTGATGTAACATCATGTTGGATGTTTTCCAGAGGTATGGCCAGTATCACATGGGATTTAACCATGCCTCTCTGCTTCCTGTGTGTGTGTGTGTTGTGTGTATGTGTGTGTGTGTGGTGGTGGTGGGGGGGGGGGGGGGGGGGGTTGCATTAAGAAAAAGTAAAAAAGTGAGTAACCTGATGATGTGAGAGCTGGTTGGATGTGCAGTGTGTTTGACGTGGATGTTGACATGAAAGAGGGAACAGAGTGAGTATATTTAGAGTTGTCAGTCGAATTGCTATTTAAAGAACAGAAATGGCAGGGAAAGTCAGTTGATGTCAGCTAACGGCATGAAACTACACAGTGAAGAAATCTATACTGCAGTATTAGTGTGATATCTAGGCCCAAACAACAGGCAATGGGTGTTTACGTGTGTGTATCTGTGTGTGGGTGTGTGGCTGCATATTTTTTTCCTCCATATGGGTGTGATTTGGTCATTTGTTATTCCATGCTTGCATACTCACACACTTCTGGTTTTCTTCTACTTTGTGGCTTTCTTGTTTGTGTGGACAAAGTGTACCATGGCTAGGGCCAAAACTTCTGGTCTGGCTTTTGCCCTCATCCAGTCATCATACGTAGCATTCTCTCTATCTATCCCTCTCACTGATTTATGCATTTGACATATTGTCATTTATGTGTTTAATGGCTGGATTATCCAGTCACAGATTTGATCTCCTGAAACACTCAACCTGTTCAGCGTGCGTGTATCTGGTTCAAACTGTCACTTTAAAGCAGATGTAAAATATGTTCAGGGGTTGTGCAGATTGTTGACTGGGGAGGTACAGAGGTGAACTGAGGACACAGCCGAGGCCATCTGAAGTTAGGGCAGCGGCCGTTTGATGTATGATGTCATTTGCAGTCTGCTTGTGTGCTTTACTGGACTGTTTTAGAGGCCGTGGCTGGGCCCTGGCAAGGAGAGCTGTGGTTTGGCTGTCCTTATAGGTGCCTAACTGACACTACTGGGGTAAATATTAGTCATACTGACTATGGAGGAGGACTGTGGTAGAGTCTGGGTGAGAGAGAGAGAGAGAGAGAGAGAGAGAGAGAGAGAAAGAGAGGAAGAGAGAGGGAGAGAGGCATGTCTTGGCTCACATATTCAAAAAATGTGAACACTGTTACACAATCTTGTTTGGTTTAAGAGAAAAAGGGACATTACAATAATGCCACCAAGAGCATTTGCTGTGCTTGTGTAGCTCAGTGATATTTCTAATGGAATACTATGCAGAATAAAGAAAACATTGTCTAAGAGTGATGACGAATACTGATTTGATATGAAAGGTTTATAGGTTTCATCATTTAAAATAATTATATATAAATGCATTACGAGCCACGTCTGTGCTATAATAAATAATCAAATTGACGAGATTGTGAAATCCAAAGCAACGATAAACAATAGACCTCTACAGTGGTTAATCACCTGAGCGTCACTTTACTTCTCAGCCCTGAACAGTAAGAGTTTATGTGCTGTTGTTTATCTGTCAGCACATGAGCTTTTACGGTGCAGGGAGGCAGAGGATAAACAACTGTTCATCCAACTTCCCTTTCTTTTTCTATAACTTTTCTTTTCTTTTGTGCTCTTTTCTTCATAACACAAAAAATATGCTGCCATTTTAAAAGATCTTGGACAAGAAAATGCGTGGCAGAAATATGATGGCCGAGGGTTAGTGAAGAGTAAGAGAGTGAGTAAGTTTTTGTTTTAGATTGGTAGTAGTAACCCAGATATGTGCCTCATATGATTGCACTATTCATTTTAGTGATTAAATTGCCAATATTCCAAATTAAGCAAAGCAAATAAGCAAATTTGCAGATTTTTGAGAGAAACTAATGTCACTGTGGTGCAGCAATGCTCTATCTAATACTGACAACATGCACCCTGATTTTCTCAGTTCTCCATTTTTTCAGCCTTTTTAACTAACTTTAAAAAAGTTAGTAAAGTTAGGATATCTGAGACTTTGTACAGCTGCCGCACATAATTTGAATGAGAAATCTACCTCTCTGTCATGCTGGAATCTAAAATGGCTCAGATAGTATTTGTGTTGTTTTAATCAACTTCTCTACTCAGACCTTAAATAACACCACCATCTGTCACATCAGTTACAAATTGTAAAAACTGAACACGTGTTCAGTGGAACATTAACAGGCAGCTACCTTAGCAAGTATCCACATAACACTGGCAAATGTTTTGAATTTTTATTAAATCAGCCACATGTTTTGCTCCAAAACGTTTCAGCTTGGAAAAAGTTTACATGTTATAAGCAGACGACAGAGACAAATCCTGACCTGTAGAGGGCAGAATAACTCTGGATGTTAGGGAGTAGGGCCTTGGGAAGAGTGGACCAAGAACTAGTCCATTCTTTGTGTGTGTGTGTTTGTTGTGAACATACCGTCTGTGTGTATCTGTATGTGTGCATGCATACTTGTGGGTTAGCCCACCTGTGTAGGACCCAGTGTGAGGTTTGTGTCTGCCTGCATGTAACAGTGCTGCCTACTGGGAATTCCTGGCTGTGCTTCTTTGAAGTGAGGCTGCTCTTGTCTGATAAACAGAGAGAGAAGCAGGTGTTGGAGCTGGCTGACTCATCCGTTCAGCATGTGCTCTTTGCATTCATTACTGTACTCAATCATCAAACAAAAAGAAAGACATTATACCTAATAAAGTACAAGTGAAAAACCCTATGTGTCATTGTGTACTTGATTGTTAAAGTTTGTTTGGTATGTCAGATAGATTGTGTTATGTGTCTTATTGTCATATCACATGGAATTACATTACCGTATACAAAATTTGAAAAAAAATACAGTAACTTTGGTATCTTATGAAGGGACTCACAGACATTTGCAGCCACGAAGAAGTCAAACTGACAATTCTGCTGATCCACACAGCAGTGTACATGCATGAGTGAATGACCTCTGACCTACTTCCTAAATAAGAAGAGAATTTCGACAGATGAATTAAATGCTTTAACTTTTTTTCTTTCTTTTAACATGTCACCTGCCCCTAACGACCATGGCTGTAGACTGTTACCGTGGTGCTGTTGCTAGAGTAACAATCTAAAGCCACGGTCACCATGGAGACAGCAGGGTGGAGGAGGAGCTGGAGTTGGCATGGTAACTGGAAACCGCAAGGTCTCATTGGTTTGAGCTTGGATATTACGCACTTACATGGTGTAGGACTCCCCCAATGCAAGCCCACACAGGTTTCCTTTCTGAGCCGGAGAAAAGAGACAGGAGAGAGACAGAGAGCGAAATCTCTAACATACATTGTGCTGTGTGTACATACAGTTTTAAAAGTACTGAATAGTATTCCCATGGTGTTTTTTCCCCTCTAAGTTAACATCACTATGGCATGGCCTCTGCCTGTCCATGGTGTCTTCAGTGTGGTGTTTGGTGCATTACCAGGCTTCAGTAGCCATGACTGTAGACTGTTACTGTACTGTGACACTCTATAAGCAGTAAGCAGTCTAAAGCCAAGGTGCTGATGCTCTGGCCAAGTTAGGAGGATGGGGAAGAGATGGTAAGAAGGACAAACCCTCTCCTTGTAGAAACCTGCATCAGCAAAAAGAGGAGAGGATATACATATAACATTACTGGAGTCAAACCTGACACAATTCCCAAGAGGTGGGTGCTGATCAATACAGTCTTTGTTGACCAGGGGCATCCCAGTGACCTACATAGTTATCATCATCAAGACAATACTGCTACTACCTTAACCATCGTGGTAACACTTTTTTCGGTTAGGGTGTAGTTGCACCTCTGCATCGTTATTTGTGATCCTGTGCAGTTACCTTAAAACAACAACATGTTGCTGACTAAAGCTTGAAGTGAAGACAAGCTTTTACTGCTATGTTCTAAACTGGGGTAAAACGTAAAACAATCGGTGGAGGGGTTTTGTTAATCTTTTGAAACATTAAAAAATGTCTAATCTGGCAGTTCTGTACTATTTTGAAGTGGTAGCAATGCAATGATTCTCAACCCTGGTCTCTTACCATTACTCAGGGACTGATTTACTCCTGTGGTGACTTGGTAATATAACTCTGTAGCTGGCAGGACAGAAAAACAACAGGACCAAGACCGAGAAACAATTTATTAATAACACCAAGGTGGCAACAACTGCAAAATTTATTTTTTCTAGCGATGATACGATTATTTACCCATATGTCCAGAAATTTTACTGCTTCTTTATCAACCAACCAAGTGATCAATGAATCATGTAAGCATTCTACTGATCAGTCAATCAATCAGTCAAGCAAAGGTAAAAACTGTAAACAAATTATGAAATGTCTACAAATACTCTCCATCATCCAGCTTATATTTTTATCTAAAAGCCAAGAAAACTTTACAAACATTTATTTTAAAAACTTTTGGCAAGACTGGCATCAGGCATCATCCACCCACTGTTATCCTGTCTCTGACCTACTTAGTGTTTGTATGCAAGTGTGTGTGACACAGAGGGAAAACGCGTAGTGAGTGATGCAGAGAGACAACAAGAGAGGAGAGCGAGATCTAGTAAACCGTGTTCGACTGTTTTGATATCATGAAACAGTCCGTCACCAATCTCAAGGAAATTAAGAGCTTTTTAAGAATGTCCCCCAACTGTACACCAATGATTTAATCAGAGTGGGAATATGTTGAATTTTTGGATGATTACTGCATTGGCTACCATACCTGCAAGCATCCTTAAACAAGTAATTTCTGAATACGAATTTTAGAATATTGACCACTAAGTAATTTACTAAAACTTAAAACAACTTGAAAACTTAAAACCAACTTTCTCATCCTCAACACCCTTAAGCTACTGTGTTTTTGGCCCTTTAACTTGGATAAGCACCTGATTAGTTTTACTGATTATGAGACTTATCGCTATTCAGTGACTCATTGGTCAGAGGGACATTTCAATGCTATGCAATCACGGGACAGCATGCTAAAGACGACTAACACCATTCAATCTGTAAGAGCTATGAAAAATGACATGCAGCAACACCGAATCAAATATGTCGAGCAAGAAAAATCTTAATCGAAAGCCTTCAGTTTTTACCTTTTCAAAGGATATTTCACTCACAGAAGTGATTTCCTTTCTCATTAGCTCACAGAATAGTTTTGAGACAAGAGCATATCTTGTTTGACTACATTAGTTTCTTTGCACGAACAAAGCGTCGCTTGTCAACGACGGCGTCCCCGCAACAGGTCCGCGTCCTTCTCTGCTTCAGCACCGCGGACAGCGCCGCGTCGCTGTCCGCGGTGCTGAAGCAGAGAAGGACAGACGTCCCACAACTCTCCGAACGCTGCTGCGCGTTCAGTGAAATGTTGAATCTGTGGAACTGGAACTCTCGACATCTCCCGGGTTCCACAACTCCGCCGCCGTGTCGCGCGGCGGCCGCAGTGTCCGCTCCCGCCGGTCAGCTGACCCGGCGCCGTCACGCGCCTCCGTGCTCCGCCAGTCGTCACGTGCCCGGGGGGGGGGGGGGGGGGGTACGGGCGCGTGACGTCACGCGGCGGGCCAACCAATCGCCCCTCGCGCCGCTCCGCCGCCCCGGCTTATCGAAAGGGCGCGTGGGCAGCGGCTCGCTCGGGCTCGGTTGCCATGGCGCCGGGGAGAAACCGCGTGGACCGGCGCGGGCTCGGCCCGACGAGCGCGCGGAATCCCTCCGATCACGAGCGAGTGAGCCGCGAGCTCTGTGTCTCCTGAGGCTACACACCGCAGAGTCCACGCTGCTTTCACTGAGTCAGGCATTAGGCTGCGCACCACACTGACGGAAACAAGACTGTTTAAATGATTGTTCTGGTGTCAAACCCAGTATCCTAACAGCTGTTTAATCTACTCTTATCTCTACATGATCTATTGTAATATTATATTATTATTATTATTATTATAACGTGTCACAGTATATCAGCCGGCTCTGCTTTACATCATTAACATTGTGTAATGGCAGTCAGTGCCACAGTACAGCCGCAACAACGAGTTGTGAATGAACAGGGGCTTTCATTGACTCGTCCGCCCGCTCCTCCCGCGCGTCTTCCGTGCATGAGCCCCCCCCACATTGCGGATTCACGCCCCCGCGCGACAGAGGATCACTCCGCAGTGTGCGCGTGCGCGCGGCGCCTCCACGAGGGTTACAGCGGGTGACTGCGTATCCTCTGCAAAGTGCGCAAGAGTGACGCAGGGCTGACCTCACCGGCTGACGACGTCACAGCAGTGAGACTGGAAAAAAAAAAAAAAAAAAAAAAAAAAGTTAAAGGAAACGCCGGCCGGAAGTGCATGACGGGGGAGAGAGGAGGAGGAGGGGGGGGCGAAGAGTGTACCGCCACACCGGAAGAAAGTGATGGCTATAATGTCATCACTATCACCGGAAACCTCCCGGTGCCACGCGCTCCTGAGAATGTAGGGGTGGGAGTGAGGAACACACACACCCACCCACCCACACACACACACACACACACACACACATCGGGGCACGGGAGATGTGTGTGTGCGCCTCCGTGTCTGTGCACGTGTCAGTGTACATCGCACGCCGGCGTTTCGCTCACATCAGGTGGAACAACACCGGAGGAGCCGGGGCCGGTTCAGCTCTGAACCCGCTGCAACCGGTGAGACAGGTGAACACAAATAACAAACACACATGGTGATTCATAAATATATATATATATATATATATATATATATATATATTTGCACTGTGCGCAATCGGAACAGAGTGACAGAAAAGACACATTTCCAGGGCGATTTTTGTATTTTCTGAGATATCTGAGTTTTTCTTTTTTTCTCTCTCTCTCAGGGTGAATCGCTGCCCACATGGGAGACAAAATGAGTCACACTGCAGCAACTTCCCGAGAGTCGAGATGTCAGCGCCAGTCGAGGCAGACTGTGGGGGGCTTCTTCGGGGGACGGGCCCGTCTGATTCTCCCCTCTCTTTTCTAGGCTGCACTTAACCCACACCGGATCCCTCGACACACAAAATCTGGTCTGCAAAAAAAAAAAAAAAAACAGGAATTGAACTTACCTCGGTCAGAGTTCCCCCCCCCCCCCCCGGGGGGTGGCTCCTCGCTGTGGAGAAACGCGTCTGTCCTGTCTCTGAACTCGCCCGTCTTCGTCGGCGTGAAGCCGTCGCGCCACGCTGTCTCCGCGCACGGACGCGGTCGTCCCCTCTCCTCCAAAGTCTCTTCCCATACAGACCGGGCTCTCCCATCAACCGTAGGCTTTTTATAGAGATCCCGTAGTAACTAGTAGAGGGATCGGAGAGGGGAGGGGAGGGGGGAGGAGGGAGGGGGAGAGCTCATTCAAAGATTCACCTACACATGTACGTGCGTATCCCACGTCATTGGACGGAGTGCAGCTATTTATAAAGGGGAGGGGGGGGGGGGGGGGGGGCAGTGTAGCCTGATTCACCGTGCAGGTCTTTAAAAAGGAGGATGGAAATAGCGTGTTTGTTGTATATGTGCTCGCTACACCGTGATGTCAAATATTAAAAGCTGTAGCGAGAAGATTCCCGTAATATAAAGTCTCTGAGGTACTCGTTAGTGAGTTGTAGCTTATTTCCAACCCCCCAGTATTCCTATAATAGCCCATTTATTGCATAATTGTCTGCTGTTAAATATCGCATAGGATGCATTTAGATTCTCGTTGTCTATTTTTCGGGCGAGATGACTCGCAAGACATGCTGTAATTACTCCTGTCAGAGGGTTTATCTGTTGCTTCGGTGTTAATAATACGCTCAAGTTCAGGTGGATGCTTCGAGGCATCAGCGACTATTATTTTGCGTTTAAAATCAACCGGGTGGTGCAAAAACAATCGCACAGTTCCAGTTCTCTCTCTCGATGCAGTCTATTTATTCGGAGAGTATTTAATGAGACTAATCGTTTCGAAAAAAAAAAAAAAAAAACTGCTGAAAACGAGCATCTGAGGCTGACACGAATATGTCGAATATGTTAAAAAATTGTTTACCAGGTGATCGCGGGGATGAGCAAATCGTGATGTTTAAATTAGGCGATGATTCACTGCCTGCTTAGAGTGACTGAAAGTGTTTGCTGCAGTGCACTGATAAAAAATATATATATATATATATATATATATATATATATATATATATATATATATATATATATGTAATTTTATAAATAAAAAGAAATATCCAACCCAGACTCCACATATCTGTAGCGTCAGGAGAAGGCTGACAGGAGTCCTGCGTAAATCCATCCCGACTCTACTGAACTCGCAACACATTCGGGGAGATTTGGGGGGAGACCCTCGTGCGTAAAGAAGTGTGTCAGACAAGCGTAGGCGGGCGCAGTGAGAGACTCCTGTAAAGTAGACGCACTTTGGACACTTTGGCGTAAAGTGCCCGTTTGTTGTTTTGTTTTTTTTAAGACGTTCTCTTGAGCTGAGAATCCACAGTCACGCCGCACAGGAGTGGAAGTTGAGGGAAAACTCAAATGCCCTTGCAAACGCTGGAGGGTAGGACAGGTGTGAATTATCATCAGTCTAGGCACAACCAACTCCACCTCCACAGGCCTCCCTTTGATTTCCCTCTTGACCACTGTGGATTTCAAAAGAAAAAGTATCATAAATTATAATTCAACTCTTAAAAGTAAAGTCAAAATCAAAGCAATATCCTTTTAAAGCCAGATGTCACATGTGAAGGTACAGGTCTACAGCAGCAAATGTAGAATGCAATCTCTTTTCACTCCAGGTGTAATTTGAAACATTTTAAAATGAATGACCCCTTCATTTCAGTCATAATGTAGTTCATTGCGACGCCCTTGAAGGGGAAGATTCACCCTAAAATCGAATTCACATAGTTTCAGTTTGTTTGAATGGAGACCCTCATTGAACTGAACAGCAGGGAGACAGCCTGTTGTGATGATGTGCGGTTTGAGCTCGCCCTTCCTCAACACTAACCCTTCAGCTCCCTTTTTCTGTTTCTCAAGGTTATTGAGGTGACTCTCATTGGGCCTCAGACTCCCGCTGTGGACAGGCTGCCAGGACTCCATAAACCAAAGAATCCAGAGTATCCTGAGCTTGGAGATTGATTTTACACCTCGAGGAACTCATATCTGTGCTAAAAATTAAATACTCAAGGCTCATTTACTTCGCTTTTCCCAGAGATTTCAACCATATTCCACAGCATTTTTTCAGTGAATAGAACTTGCTCAGGAGTCAAAATCATCGACCAGGTGTCAATGGATGGCTGGGAAAAGATCAAGGAGGCCTTTTTATATCCAACACCAGTGATCATCCTTGAATTGACAGTATGACAGTATACGGTATATGACCCCCATATACCATCACGTGTTACCAAGGGAATCCAACAAGTTCTGTACTCAAGTCACTTGATGACACTTCAGCACGTTACATTCACTGAAGAAGATCATGCACCCTCAGAGGTTTGCCTGGATAGAACGTTATTTTATGTTAAACACCAAGACACATGGGGCATCCCGGTGGCCTAGTGCTGTAGGTGCATAACATATAACTGGTTTGTCACCCTTTTGATTCTCTCCAGACACCTTTGTTGCATGCCATACTTCTCTCTTTCCCATTGTTTCCTGTCTGTATCTTAAAACAGGAAACCTCAAGTTACATAGCCAGCTGTGGATTTCTTCTAACCATGTTGGGGGTTATTTGATTTGATTTTCAATTTAGATTATGGGCAGTTTAGATATTTCACCTGAGAACTGGTTTGAATTGTTACATAACTGACACATGGTTCAATAAGTAATGTTAGGTATCACAATAATAAGTATACAGATATTTGTTTAAATTTGATCTTTTTTTGGAATTTCTGAAATGTGTTGATTTTGTCCAGAATAATGATATATATAATCATATCTCTATGAGATCGATGTTCCTTTGTTTGTATTGATGTTGGAAGTATGACACAATATGAATAGATGTATTGACCGTTGCTCACTCAACCCATGACTTTAAAATCTACATTCATATCCCAAATGGAGGCAGATGTATGCTTTTCACTTAGCAGAATGAAAGTAAAACATCATTGCAGCATGACAAGAATCAGGACAACAAAACACCCACAGAGGCAAGTACAACATTAGATTTCATTCACTCTGTTATTACATTTTGGTCAGAGCATGTGCTCTATTTTTCTTGCTCTTTTAGAGTAAACTCGTCTCAGAAATTATTGCAGAAGAGGAAGAGTGTGAATCTCTCAGCACTGGGCCTCAAAACTGTAGAATCTCCACTGACTGCAACCAAACAGAGATACAAATGTGCTGACGTGTGGTGGAGGGTAAGCATTGTGCAAGTGTGTGTACACAAGCATACACAATCCAATTTCCTCATCCTACCCCCCACATGAATATGCAAGCAGGGGGGAGATGAATGACTGAAATAGTGTGAATGAAGTAGTTCCTCACATACTCCCTCCTTAATATTACACTCCCTCTCATTACTGGCCCTAGAGTGCCATAAACACACACACACACACACACACACACACACACTTACACACATTGTTACAGTATCACGTTGTTCATTGTCTCTTTTCAACTTTTTAAATCTTATCCTGAATTATCATCCGCCCTCAACTCATATCCAACATTCAACTTGCTTATATCTCGAAGCTTGATTGCGAATTAGGATGCAGATTATTTCCTGTTCAAATCTCTTATCTGTCTGTCATGCCCATTTTTTGGCTCTCTTTTTATCTCCTCATCTGTATTCCAAACAGAGAATGCAGTCAGATAAGAGAGAAAGAAAGAAAAAAAAAACCTCATCCCTCCCATACACTCTCTCCTCACAACCGCCTACCTTGCCTTCCCACCTCCCCTTCTCCCATTCTGACTCATACTGAAATCCCAGTGAGCCTCCTCTCTCTCTCTCTCTCCCCCCCCCCACCCCTCCGCTCTCATTTGTGTTTTCTCTCCCTTTGATTGCCAAGCTGGCTCGAACGCAATGAGCAGGGCAAGAGAGAATGAGCAAATGCAAAAGATAGAGAGGGAGAGAGGAGCAGAGGGATGGAGACAGGGAGTGAGAGGAAGAGGAGGAGGAAGACTGTGCAGCCAAACGTGCCCGTAATGAGGATTCTGTCAAAGGAGAGCTGTGGAAGAAGAATGTGTGTGTGTGTGTGTGTGTGTGTGTGTGTGTGTGTGTGTGTGTGTGTGTGTGGTGGCGGTAGGGGTGTGTGTCAGAGTGAGATGGAGGTTTGGAAAGCGTGGGTGGATATTAGTGAAACCCCTCTCGCCCCCACGTCGTTCTCTCCACTGTCTCGGTGCTCGTCTTGCCTACAAGATTTGTGAGATCGCAAACCCACACTCACACACAGCAGCAATTCTACATCCATCCACCCACCCACACACACACACACACACACACACACACACACACACCTAAGCAGAGATATTGTGAACCCATATCTACTCTGAAAAGTTAAATGTGTGTGTGTTAGTGTTTTTAAAGTTGTGTGAGGGAAGAAGGGAAGAAGAAACGTTCATGTAATGGCACATATAATTCCTCAGCGACATGTGTTCCTGAGCCATTAGAGCCAGTTCAATGGCTCCAGCAAAATTGACTTACCTGAGATGGCATGACAAGATTATTACCATGATTTCATTACATTTACAGAGCATCTGTAGCAAAGGATGCCTAGACGGGGCGTCCTTTTGCAAAGTCATATGCCGTCTCTTCTCGTCTGCTGTAACTCCAACAGTGACTCACAAAACTTCACAACATTATGCCAAAGTCATATGCTGAATGTAATTAACATGCACTGCCAGCTGTATGTGTGTGTGTGTGTGTGTGTACAAGCGTGGGCAGTCATTTGTGCATGTGCGCATGTGTTGGAGTGGGGTGTCAGTGTTAGAGTGAGTGAGTGCATCTGTGTTTGCACGAGTACAGATGGGGATCATTGGGATTTTCAGTGCAGATTACCAGGAATATTTCAAGTAGCATATGTGTCTGTATTTATGAGTCAAAGCCCACCACGCCATAATATCATGTAAACTGCACATATATAGCCCAGTGAACATGAGGTAGGTTTTTCCATGTAAGCGTGTCAAAAGCTGTATGTCTCAGCTGTAAAAACAAATGCTTCAAGAGTTAACTCCTTAAAACTCACTGACCTGCCAGTCATGACAGACTCATGCTGTGCAATAATGGAGACATGTATTCAAACACAGTCAGTAACATTACAGTCAAAAGCCTATAGACTAGTTTGTTCCCATATAGGCCTGTCTAACCAGATAGTGGCGCAATTATACTGGAGGCTCCTCTTGATTACAGCAACTTTACAGTGAAGATCCCCCGAAAGTTTTAAAAAGATACCAAACAATGTCAGGTAGAATTTTGGCAGAATGTCCAGCACAAGAAATAGAGGATATTTCTAATTGATGGAAAAGTGCAGCCATTAAAAAAATGTTGAATATTTTACTCAGCTTCAATGAACAGATGGAGCAAGCGAATACAGAAGATATACTGTATTGGATACTGTCAGACAGTGTGGAACGGTATGATTTTTACAACCATGAAGCTGCTGAAGGAGAAATGAGGGGAAAACTGTACATTAAGGGTTTGCAAAGTGGAGTTGTTTGCGAAAACAATGTCAGGGAAATTTCAATATAGTTTTGGTCTTTGATTAACTTCTTTAATAAAACTTTCATTGAATGAGGTCATGAAATGCAGTCAATAGACTCCACTGCTACAATCTGTGTTACCACTCCATGTGCTCCATCTCATATTGTCTTTTCACTCATTTCTCCCCTGTCACTCCCTCTATCTCTTTTGGTGAATAATACATTAAAACCAGTTGAAATGGAAATATTCCAAACATCTAGTGCCAGCAAATATGCGTCACACAAGCCTCTGGCCTCAGTCTCTCTTTCTCTGTGTCTTTCTGTCTGTCTCTCCTACACGCACGCCTTCTTTCATTTCTGTCTCTTACTCTACTTGAGATGTGGATCCCATTTCAGCCGTCTCACTTTCATCTCCATGCCATATTCATTCGCTTTTATTTGTCACCCGTTTTTCAACCCCGGCATTTACATTCTGCTCCATCCTCAACCACAATGTCCCCCTCTTGTCTCCACCTTTCTCTGCTGACTGTATTCCCCCATCTGTCCTCCTCCTCCTCCACTCCAGTCATCTCTAAAAGTCATCTCCTCCCACCTCCCAGTGTCCCAGTGGGGTGAGACAGATAGTCAGAAAGAGAGAGGGAGAGAAAAAAGAAATGGATGGGGGCAGGAGATATCGAGATATGATTGGGCTGGAGAAACCCCCTGGTGTCAGAAATTCACCTGCACCTCTTCCCCCGCTTTTCTCATCTGTATTCACAGTCTCTCCTCCTCCTGTTCTCTCCTCTCGTCCTGCATCATGCCTCCTCACCTCTCTCCCTCGCTTCCTCTTTCTCTCTCTCCCTCACTACCTCCCTGCCTCTCCCTCTCTATCCTTCTGTGTCTCTTATCATCCTGCATTGCTCCACCTGCACTGTGGTGCAGCACTGACAATCAGAACTCTGCACACATACACACTCGCACAGAGGCACACAAGCACGCACACTTACAGAAACTCACACACACACACACACACACACACACACACACACAGGGAGACACACGCCCACCACTTCCGGCAGCCCCCCTCCCTCTCTCACACCTCTCCACTGCAGACACGAAACATTCCACAACCCCTGGTGTGCCAGAGCTTCATCAAGACACTGTTAACACTACATCAAAACAGTATTCTGCATTCACACACAATGTGTCTTATAATAATCTCATAATTGTATTAACAAAATGAAAAACAGATAAAGAGTTAATCATAGGAATAGGAGGATTATGATGATGAACATAATAATGATAATAATCATCATCAACATATCATCTTAATAAGACATTACTTTTTACTTTACATGACATATAAAATTAATCTTTAAAACACAGCATTACACAACAATGATTAAATAAATAAGACAATACCATGAAGGTAAAACCAAACCCTGTGCAATTAAAAACACAGAAAATGTAATAAATAAATAAAAAACATGATCTATTAAATTGTGCAATTAGCCAGATTCTTGTTGGCTGTATTTTTCTCTCTCTGCAGTCTGCCTGCTTTATGACTTGGGGGTATACTGTATAGCCAAGTTATATGAAAGTAACTGTAAGAAGTGATCTACACACACATACGTATCCATAGATATTCCTGATTACTATGCCAAACAAGTGAGCCAAGCACCTTGGATGAATAATTTAGTGACATGATGAAGGAACGTGTGTGGAAAATGAAGAGGTTTGGCTCCAGATGAAGAATCATGTGTGGGAGATTTATAGGGAGGACAAGAGACTCTGGCCCTTTAATTTGGTGTTGCTAGGGAAATGAAGCTGTTTACTCTAGCATCAGCCACACCGATGATGTCTGCATGAACTCTCCATGTACCCCCCCTCATATGCGCATACACGCACACACACACGCACTTCCCAGTCTTTTTGTGTATGTTTCTGTCATTTTTTCTCCAGTCCCACACGTCTTCATGCTATTTGTCAGTTCACATCAAAGGCATGAGCAAAAGAGGAGGGGAAAGACGTGATAAGAAGGACATTGCACTACATTCATATGAATGATCTTGATTGGAAACAAAAGTAGATGGGAGAAAGTTCGTTGTTGGGCCAACCCAAAGGGCTGGACACTGGGACAGTTGAGCTAAAACTGAGAACCAGTAATCAATCCTGACATCTAGTGGATATTGTATGAAACTGAGGGTGTGTATGTATGTAGGATCGCTGTCTTTTTCTTTATGTAATGTTCAGACCTTTAAGCCCCCTTTCCCCAGGCCTCCTATGTAGGTTAAGGCCTAGTAAGAATTACATAACTACACATTTTAGGATGACACAGAAATAGTCAAACTGTAAAAGACAATGTTTATAAAAATTATAAACTTAAAGAATCCCTTCAAAATAGTTAGAAAATAGCCTATTTGGAAAGGTAATACAGGGTGTTACAGTATTACAATACACATAAACACACGTGTATATATATATTTAATTGTCTTTACGTACAGTAGTTAAATGTTTGCTTATCTTTGTTCTGCTTTGTGGTTTATTTGTCTATTTCTGTGTTTGTACGTTGAGTCAAATTCCTTGTACGCATACATGGCCAATAAAGCTGATTCTGATTCTGAATATAGTAGCCTATACAATGGAGAGCATACAAGAGGTTGACATAACACAAAACCAGGTAAAACAACAAAAGAACACAGGTTCGAACAACCTCAAAAAGTTTAAAAGGTTTAAAAGGAAGTAAATATACATATATAAAATAAAAATAAAAAAGAGAGAGGGAGTATATTCTGTGTAACAAGACATTAAATTAGACTAATAAGGTTTTTTGTAGTTCTTTTAGTTTGGCTTAAAATGTGAAATTAGTAGTTATAGTAGTACAGTAGTATAATAGTAAACTATTTAGTTCAGGACTTTTACTTAAGTAAAATCTGAATCTAAAAACGAATTTAATAAACCGAGTTACCGTGCGCACAGTTTATATTGTAAAGGGACATTACACTACATTACCCAACTGCCTTCGCTGAAAACGTCACCCGCCGAACACGTTTTGACCCGGCCGGGCCGCCGTAGTTGTTGTTGTGTTTGTTTTAGTGAAAGCAAAGATGGCGAACGAGCTGGACAGAGTGCGAATCTCAGCTGCGGAACTCCGAGCCGAAGCGTCGACTGCAATCGATATCGCGGACTGTCAGAAAGGTGGGTGGGAGCGAACTACATACGTGGGAGGAATACGATCGTGAAAAAGCCGATAAATTCAAGTGAATAAGAATCCCAAGTTTTCTCGAAGTGACGTGCGGAGCGGCTGAGTTTGTATCCAGCTAATGTTGTTAGCTAGCTGGCGGTCTGCCCGTCCATTCTTCGGTTGCGCGCGGTCTGTTTTAAACGCCCCCTTCAACCGTAACCGCACCGTTTATCTGCGACTCTTGTCACAAAGTAACCAAAATAAAGTTTTTAATATTCCTCGTGCCGTTTCTTATATTTACTTCCTGTAATTTGAGCATATTGTTAAAAAGACCCCGTGCTTAATGTTTAAACGTTTACGAGCGACGAACTCGACTCTGGTCACCGTCACACGTTAGTTAACGTTAGAGAGTTAACGTCAACTAACCGTCACAGTTACGAAGAGAGCAAAATGTTTATTTGAAAACTCAATTTAAAAAGTGCTCAAAACAGTGGAGTGTGTATCTCCTACAACGGGAAGTATTGCATGCTTTTTTTTTTGCACACTTCCCATGTGTAGTTTTTCAAGGTAGTTTGTGTTTGTTAGGATGCTGTGAAAACTTGTTTCATGTGTAAATATTGTGGTGTTCAGTGGGTTGCGTTAGTTTGTTAAACAAAGTCTGTCTCCCTCTTTGACTCAGTTCTGAACATATACAATATTTACTTCTCCATTGACCAAACAAAAAATAACTTCGATTGTTGTATCTTTTAAAGTGTCTGGTGATGTTCTTTACTTTTCTATTGTCAACAAATCCCTTGAAAAGAGCCTAATGTAGCCTGTCCCTCTGTGCAGTAGTCCTCCATTGTTGTCCAGAAACTATTTAAAACACATAAATTGACTCTAATGTACTGGGTGACATGTTCCCTTATTAGGATGAACACGTGGACTGCAATTTATTTAGAGTTAATCCAACATACACTCTTCTGCTGCCATCAATACTTACTATAGCTTCAAATTCATATTAATCACAACTGAAAATACTCTCCAACAAATTAACTTTTTAATCATGTTTAAGTAACATTTTCTACAAACTACAGTGCATAATTGTTTCAGTTAATTACGGAAGCCTTTTTAGAAATTAAAATGTATTTGAGACCCAGGATTTACTTTATCAGTTGGAAGGAACAGGCTTAGGGCTAAGCACCACAGTCAGTGTAGGGAAGTCAGACAGTACAAGTACCCATGTGTTGATGACTGACTTTGTCTTTGAGCATCTTCATTTTTTGTGTCTGTGTGTTTCTCTTTCTGCAGAGGAGCAACAGGAGCATCACGTACACAAGCAGCAAAAGAGGCGTGAAGGAAAGCGGCCGGAACAGCAGCACTACCAGCCGGTAGCTGGGCATGGACAGCGTCACCGTGACAGTGAGGAGGGAGAAACTGGTCAAAGTGATCCCCTCACTGCTGATTCATATGAGCATGACCAACCATCACACAGTGAGAAAACGGGTCTCTCTGAAAAAGATTTAGAGAGACACGGGTGCACAGACGGTGGGACGGGCACCGACAAAAGGGAAGAAGACAGGATGAGAGGTGATGGTAGTAACACTCAGAATTGTAGAAAGGGCAGCCAGTCACAGGCTAAAACAGAAGCAAATCAAGCAAAAGGCTCAAATGAAAATGTCAGAGAACTCCAGGAACCTGCTAGAGCTGCTAAGCAGACAAAGAAAGCCCGCAAACCAGACCGAGAATTTTATCAACCTGGTAGCCGGAGGAACGTTCAGGGAAAAGACTGTGGAGTTGGAAGAGAGCAGGATAAGCCTCCCCCTAGGAAGCATGAGCAGAAAACTGAGCCAGAATCACAGTTGAGTACAGGGGAAAAGGAAGGGAACAAAAAAACATCTATACAGGAGCATGGACGGAAAGACAAAGAAGTAAAAGGCGTACAGGAAAATGTAAAGTTGTCTAAATCCAGTGAGACTAACAGAAAGCAAGGATGCAGAGATGTGGAAAAACCTCAATTACGCTCTGATGCTTCAGTGGAGAAAATTACTAGCAAAGTAGAAAAGCTCAGTGTGAAAGAAAAGGGTAGTGTGGGATGTGAAGGCCAAGATGTTGAAGAGTTAAGTTGCAGGAGAGGGGAAATGATGGAGAAGGAAAAGAGAGGCCAAGGGGGAGGAACAAAAGAAGATGAAGAAAAGGTAGAGAAGAAGAGGGAAAGGGGAAACCGCAGGAGAAGGGGAGGGGAGAAGGAAAAAGAGAGGAATCAGGATTTCAGAAGAGGAGAAGATGAAGTAGGTGGAGGAGGAAAAGGTGACTGGGGGAAAGCTGAGAAGGAAAGAGACAGGAAAGCAACAGAAGCAGACAGGGATAACAAACCAGGTAAGACTGGAGAGAGACACCAAAGCAAAGGAAGAGAGAATCGCAGAGAAAGCAGAAGAGGAGACAACAACAACAACCGGTCCAGAGATGCTGAGAAAGATGCTAAGACGCAAAGAAATGTAGACAGGACTGTGGAAAGAGGTGATGGAAACAAATCCAATGCAAACATCACAACACCAACCTCAAAACGCTATTCCAAATCAGATATTCGGCGTTCACGGAATCGAACTTACAGCAGTAGCTCAGCCAGCAGCGTGACCAGCCACGATGGTCCTGGACAAGGAATGGATGTTGAGAGCACCAAGTGGCCACGGCTGGAGCCTATGCACAATCACAAAGAGGGGATAACTAATAGCGGGCAAGGACGAAGAAGTCATTTACAAAGTTGGACAACCAACGGGGAATCCTCTACAGAAGGGAGTGAGATGAGTGACATAACAGAAGATAGAAGGAGGAGAAGAAGAGGTGGGGAGGAAGAGCTGAGTGCAGAGAGGCGGAGGGAAGAAAGGAACAGACCAAAAGGAAACAAAGGTGGAGGTCGGGGAATCCTAAGGGTTTCTCTGGAAAAACAGTCGGGTAGCTCATCACATAGTGCGGTTGCGCAACAACGCAAGCAAGGCGTGGTCCCTCGTGGTAGAGGTGGGGGTATCCTGGTGCTTCCGGCCCGTACAGACATCTCCAATTCACCTGAGGTTGGCCAAAGGCTTCTTTTTGGTGGAATTAGGGGCGGAGCAGCTTCCAGGAGTAGGGGAGGCAGAGGAGGAGGAGTGAGACGACTCTGGGATCCAAATAACCCCGACCAGAAACCTGCTCTTACCACCACCCAATCCTCACAGCATTCACCTCTCCAGCCTATATATCTTCAGACAGGCACTGGATATGGACAGCTTCACTTTCTGGACACAGACGATGAGGTAGCAGGCAGTCCTCCGGTCCCGCAGGGTGAGCACTTTCGATCCAAGCAGGCTGCTGCCATGGCCTACTACAAATTCCAAAACTCTGACAACCCCTACGGCTACCCCATGCCCACCAGCAACCCCCATAATCCCACCACTGCCACCAGCCAGCGTTATCCTTATCCTTATCATATGGGGCCCTACCAAATGTCTCCCACTAACGGTATGTACCCGGGTCCTGGTGTAGGTCAGTTCTGTGGGACTTACAGGGGAGCAGGTTATTCCCAGCCAGGTGCAGGAGGTGTTTTGACATTGGAAGAGGCGGAGCAACAAGCCAGAGGGGAGCTGGTGAGGCTGCTGAGGGCTGCAGATGCTCATGAGCTCCAGCTCAGTAACCTGCTGTCCAGGGACAGAGTGAGTGCGGATGGACTGGATCGCATGGCCCAGTTCAGGTGAGGAAAGATGTGTTAGTGGCGTGTTTTATGTTTTACTCTTTGGTCTTATACTACTTGTTTGAATCAGTTGGTTCTTGGGACTCATTAATAGTAAACTCAACAAAACTGAGTCAGTTGGCATATTGAAAAATGATGTCTTGTTATGCCCTTGTGTTTTCTAGAGCTGACCTTTTGGGGCTGTATGAGCAGGTCATCCTGACAGACATCGAGTTCTCAGACTCTCAGAATGTGGATCAGGCTTTGTGGAAGAATGTCTTTTACCAGGTCATAGAGCGCTTCCGGCAGCTACTCAAAGACCCTACCTATGACAACGCTCCTCATATCAGGAACATGCTGCTCACGCTGCTTGATGAGGTAAGCAATGTGCGGGGAATTCAGAAGAACAGGGTTTCACAAAATTAGGTTTTTGGAAGGGTGGCAGACTGAAAGTATGTTTATAGCATTGAAGATCTCTGTGCAGGATTCATAATTTTGCTTGTGGATAATAACTAGTACCACTAATATTAGTAATGATAATTAGTATGATTGTATATTAATAGATAATATACACAGTGTATTTGTATGTTGCCTGTGAATCTTTATCTTTATTTATAGTTATAGTGTCCAGAACAATGTTACAGCTTTTAATTTCTTCTCATAATTATTGTCACTCTAATATAAGATTTTGAGTATGAGAAAAGCTTGTAAAGTTTGTATGTGTTTTTTTTGCCTTCTTCATTGTAACTTAACTTGTCCGTTGTGATCATTGTCTGTGTTTTACAGGGAGCACTATTCTTTGATGCGCTGCTTCAGAAGCTGCAGACAGTGTACCAGTTTAAGTTAGAAGATTACATGGATGGCATGGCTATCAGGGCTCGGCCACTGCGCAAAACGGTACAGCAATGTTCTTTTTAGTCTGTGTGTGTTTGTTTGTGCACAAAATGTTTAAAGATTAAGCAAATAAGAAATCTTGAAATTGATTACATACAGCGTATACATATACATATCCAATGTAAATGCCTGCTCTAGGCAATACAAATGCAACTTAAAGCTTTGAAAAAATTTTTTTATTTAAATTTATTGAGCCAGTCAATAATCAAATTACTATATTACTATCAATATAGTTGCTGAGAGCAACTTAGTTGCTTACTACTTGTGAATTGTGTTTACAATTATGTCTTACCTTAACTTCTTATGTATTAATTGTCAAAATTTTTGCTTGTGTTATGTCTTTTTCAGGTAAAGTATGCACTTATCAGTGCTCAGCGCTGCATGATTTGTCAGGGAGACATAGCACGTTACCGGGAACAAGCCAGCGATTCAGCCAACTACGGCAAGGCTCGCAGGTAGGCTGTAATTAAAGTATTCACTAGGTATTCAAGAGCATGGGATCTGTATTGACATTAAAGGTTTGATTTTGACTGAGTCAGGAGGCAACAATGTAAAAATCTGATAACTCTTAAGTCCAAGAACAAGTGGTCAGGACCAGCCTTTTCACTGCTAGACTTTTTACACCTGTTTAATTCCTCAGAGGCAGCTGGTTTTCATTTAGTCCTGATTCTTTTTTTAAAGTCCTGTACAAGTTGCAGTCTATGACGGCTTTGATAACTTTCTCAGTCTTGGACTATGTACCATAATGAAGAAAGTTCCTTTCTAGCTGTAAATGACCAATTATATCAGAACCATTATCATTTTGAAGTAGGAGGAGAACATTTTTAAAGGTCAAATGTTCCACAAAGTTTCTCTGATTGTATCTAATGACTACATGTTTCTATTTTTTCTTAGCTGGTACCTGAAAGCCCAGCAGATTGCCCCCAAAAATGGACGACCATATAACCAGCTGGCCCTGCTGGCAGTCTATACAGTAAGTGATATGTAGCTGAAGAAAGAATGGAAAGTTGAGAGTTAAAATTTTAGCTGAAAAAATTCTTTACAGGTATAATTAGATAAGTAACTGGGTTTGGACTTTTTTGTATTGTATTTATACTGACATGTTCCAAGTGTGTCCTGTAGGACACCTCCCTCCTCTTACTGTCTTCCCACCTCTCTCACTTACAGAAGCGGAAGTTGGATGCTGTGTATTATTACATGCGCAGCTTGGCAGCTTCCAACCCCATCCTGACTGCAAAGGAAAGCCTGATGAGTCTGTTTGAAGAAGCTAAGCGTAAGGTAAGACACACACTTCTGTCTTTTACCTTATTATTATAAATGACCTTATTAGCATAACTTGTCAATATTACTTTAATCTTGTGATTACACTGAGACAGTGCAAGAGCTTCTAATTTCCAGACTTTGCTCTTGTAGGCTGAGCAGCTTGAGCGAAGGAGGAGGCAGGAGCATGAAGGAGGCTCCAGGGGTCCAGCAGTAAGAGGAAAAGGGAGAGGGGAAGACGGAGCACGTGTGGAGATTTGGATTCGCCCCAGTGGACATGCAGCAAACCCAACCTCTCAGAGAGGAGGTAGTGAATCCAGCAGAGACTCTGAACATGATGGAGAGCTTGGCAGTCTCAGTGCTAGTGATGTAAGATCCCTTTCTTTCTTTCGCTCTCTCTCATACACACACAAACATCGAGTCTCAAGTGTCATATGTCTTTACATGTATGCTCTCAAGGAGAGTGTGCATATTTTTTTTAAGGGTACTTTTGATGTGTTTTTTTTATTCTGTTTTCAAATCATTTAGACACTAATGCCCGCAGACGTCTCCCACACTGTTTTCTAGATAGTTTAATTTCCCCTCTCTTCTTTGTAATCTAATTTCCTCTGCTTTCATTTTTTCTTCTCATTCAGTATGAGTATGAGTACGTTCATTTCTTTTGACTCTCATATATTCCCTCTTTTGTGATTTTATTTTTACTTTTTCAGTATTTCTTAGGCCTTCATTTTTCTTCACTAATCTTTTGTTTTCATTGCTGTCCCTGTGTTCAAAGATATTTTTACTCGCCTCTTTTGTTATTTGGCCCTTTTTTTGTTTTGTTTTCGTTTTTGCTTGCCATGATTCACCATCTGTTTATTAAGTGGAACCGGGCTATTTTCTAAAGTACTTGTATGGAGTAATTGGACATCCATCTATCCATTTGTTTACTGCATAATTGTCACAGTGGCATTTGAGCGAAGGGGATGGATTGAATATATTTTCCTGCGCAACTTTTGTCAGTGCCTCCTAAATGACATTGAGGCAGATATAACAGATAGCTGGGAGATATATACCTTCTACAGCAGGTCCTACGTCTTCCTAGTTGCATGCATCCAGTATTCCAAGGGGAGGCATTCAGGTCGCATCTTAACCATATCAGATGGTTCAGTTACAAGTTAGACTCATATGATATAAAATATGATATGATATCCAAACCTCTCCTTGTGCTTTGCCCCTGGACGAGGACATGTGTTTTCATGTCATGTGCTGTGCTGTAGGGTTTGTAGCTAAATAAAACTCTTAATAATAATAGGTTTCTTCTTTTGGCCTTCTCTTTTTTTTCTCCAGCTAAATAAGAGATTCATTCTAAGTTTCCTGCATGCACATGGAAAGCTTTTCACGAAAGTGGGGTGAGTGATCTCTCATATATTCCAGCTCTAAAATTCAGGGACTGAATGAGTTTGAAGGAAAGAGAATATGATCTGAAGTGTTTCTGTCTGTTTTTCTGTATTTTTCTGAATGTCTGTCTATCTGCCTATATAGCATGGAATCCTTCCCTGGCGTGGTGAGCCGAGTTCTGCAGGAGTTCAGGACGCTGCTCCAGCATGGCCCTTCCCTACTGGGCAGCACGCACATGCTGCAGATCATCACCATC
Source organism: Lateolabrax maculatus (assembly GCA_031216445.1). NCBI lineage: Eukaryota > Metazoa > Chordata > Actinopteri > Acropomatiformes > Lateolabracidae > Lateolabrax > Lateolabrax maculatus. The sequence continues at coordinate 11,090,694 of CM062197.1, read as the reverse complement.
AACATGTTCACCATACACAATGTCCACAGCAGAGGTAATGCTGCACACAAACACACACACCATTATTATCATCATCAAACAACAAATATTGCACTCAACTTATGTGCCATGTAACTAGCAAAAGTGGATTTGGTCACGCCCTTAATGTGCTTGCGCCATGCACTTTAGGCCATGCACTATAGATCATTTAAATAAGGCCCATAGAGTGTCGAGTGTTAAGTACTGTTTCAAATCCTTGTCTCTGTTTGCCAGGTGAAGAAGGCGAAGTGCGGTCTGTTTTACAAGAACAAAGCACTGCCCTGGGTCTCGCCATGTTTGCACTACTGGTGCAGCGTTGCACAGAGCTGCTCAGAGATACTCCTGCAGGTACACACACTGTAATCTCTACAGGTATTGGATCAGCTACATTATTCAAAGTTGTGGCTCTACACTCGTCCAATTCAGGTACTTTGAAAATAAGGTCAACATTACTATAAGGGTGTTTTCGTTGATATCAGATGAACAGTTAAAAGACAAGAATTACAGAACAGTCCCAAAACACACCAGTGTATTTAATCAGCTCTGTCTTCCTAGTATCACATACTACTCTTATTTAGAGAATATATTATTGTTTGGCTAAATGGATAAACAGCAGTGACAAATGTCTTTGGAAATTTCTGGATTAGAAAATAATTTTAAAACTATCTGACTGCAAAAAGGGATGAGTTTTGTAACTTCAGTTGGACATGACATCTGGGAATAAGCATAATCCATCTTTATTTGTACAGCTTTGATAACATTTTGGGAATTTTATGTCAGAAATGTCTACCACTTTTTGTGGTATTATTGCTTCTGTTTTCCACATAATGGGAGTTTAAGCTGTTATTGTTTGATTGTGTTGTATTTTAAAAACGTGTCCTCCTTTTCAGAACCAGTCCCCATGGCAGATGGAGAGGAGGAGGGTAAAGGGGAGGAGCTGGAGGGTATGGTGAGGGTCTCTGCCTTCCCATTGGACCTTAGAGAACTACTGCCAAGCATCAAGGTCTGGTCTGACTGGATGTTGGGACACCCAGACCTGTGGAACCCACCACCATGCTGTATAGAGTGAGTACTTTAAACCTGCAATGTATAACTTTTTTTACTACCTGGGTACAGTGGAGACAAATGAGAGCAGTGAGACTTAACTGAAACGGTAAAGCTGCCTGTCAGACACTTAAACTATGAGCTGAAACTCTCTATAAAGCTTCGGAATGCCGAGGGAAGTGCGTAATAATTTTCTGTAGGTTCATGAGGTTCATTTAATGCATTGTTACATTTAACAACATTGATTATACACCTTTTAAATTACTACCTCAGGTTAAATCTGTTGATTCTGCTCATGCTACTGGTATTTCTACTCAAAACGCACTGATCAACTCTCTTCAGACAGTATTTCTTTAAAATACGCATTCCTCACCATCACGTGTGGCTTTTCCTCTCTATCAAGTTGCTGCCCTGATGTGTGGCAGTGCCTGGCTGACCTGTGCAACGTGCTGGCACATGTGGACCATGAGGAAGTGCCGCTGTATAAAGTCGACACTGACGAAATCGAGGGAGATGAGGAGTTGACTGTCCTGCAATTGAAGGAAGACAGGTTACTTGCTGGCTTTGTACCACTGCTGGCTGCACCACAGGAGCCCTGTTACACAGACAGACACACTGACATGGTGAGGGAAAGTAAAGGTGTATTTCATTATATTTTACATGTATCCCTTATTGTACGCTTCCTGTATTCATGCACATATACCTTCATCCTCTTTCCTCAGGCAATAGCAGCAGATTGTAAAAGAGTGACGGTGCTGAAGTACTTTCTGGAGGCTTTATGTGGACAGGAAGAGCCTCTGTTGGCCTTCAAGGGAGGCAAATATGTCTCTGTGGCAACTTCTCCTCCACTTAACCATTCAATGGATACAAGGAGCAGGCAGGATTCAGAGAAAGAGGTGACTGTTTTTCTCTTACTTTCCCTCTTAATAACTTTTCCTCATCACATTGCTTATTCTGTTCTTTTTTTTTTAATCTCTGAATGCATTTCCTTCTTTGAAAAAAAAAATGGATCTACACAAAATACATTTTGATTGCAGTTCAGCAGAGGCTGTTAACAGTAGTGGAAACCAAATTCTTATCCTTATCTGTGTCTGGTTGGCAGGCTGATGATGTCATAGTCGAGGCAGAGTCGTCCATCTCTGCATCAGAAGGAGAGGAGGACGCCGAAGTGGCAGGAGACAGTGAGAATGACATCAGACAGCTGAAGGCGCGACGCCACGTCCTCACCAATAAACTGGCACAGCAACAGAAGCGCCGGGATAAAATACAGGTAAAATGGGCATATACGTACGTACCTAATGACAAATGTTTGAATCTGGAAATAAATTGTAATGATTGTGGGCATTTGTCTATATGTCTGACATTTTATAGGTTGAATAATCAAAAATTCAAGGATCAAAAATCAATGAGGAGAAACGATGGTTATTTTCAGCCTTAAACGAAAACCAAAATGGCCTGTTCAGTTGCTAATGGGTTTACATCATAATGCACTTCCTAATAACAGGTTACTGTATAGAATTGCAAGAAGCAAAAGTTACACTTTTGATTAATTATTCAGGTCCTGCATTGTGTGAATGACAAAAGCATTTCAGGTGATGCCGAAAGAACTTATTTTATTTCTGGCCATGGTTGTGTCTTAAGACAGTACAGTAAATATCAATTGAATGGGGCAGGTGTATATAGTTATACGATATTTTGGCAGAGTTGAATTTCACATCAGATTTAATGTTTGTGTTCCAGGCGGTGTTGCAGACAGGCGGGCAGTTGGAGCTGGAAGTGAGGCCTCTCTTTTTAGTTCCAGATACAAATGGATTCATTGATCACTTGGGAGGGCTGAAGAAACTCATCCAGTGTGGAACATACATAATAGTTGTGCCACTCATCGGTAAGACTGAAAGACGGAAACAAAGAAAAGAGAAAATAAATTAAAGGATGAGTACGCTCTCTAATAACAGGGATGAAGGAGGATTAAAATGTGGTGTTGTGACATGTTTAGAATAATAATGATAAGAGTGCCCCCATGTGTCTGACATTTAGTGTGGAAATGGAATCTTTGTCTATGTATTCTCATTGTATGATGTGTGTTCTCTCTCTCTCTCAGTGATTACAGAGTTAGATGGCTTGGCTAAAGGCCAGGACAACTTTGGTGGAGGAGTGGGGTCAGGAGGGCGAAGCACTGGCAGTCGTGGCAACTATAATGTGAGTGCGGGCCATGTGCGGGCCGTGCAGGAGAAGGCCCGGTTGGCAGTGGCTTTCCTTGAGAAAGGATTCGAAGCCAGGGAGCCGTACCTCAGAGCCCTGACAAGCAGAGGCAGTCAGCTCGAGTCTATTGCCTTCCGCAGTGAAGACACCTCTGGTCAACAGGTAATATCCCAAATAAATGGAGTCCAAAATTTTTTTTCCATTTTATTTTATTGTATTACCTTTTGGTTATTTGGTCTGAAATTGTGCAAAGAAACCAGGCTGTTTCTTTTACTGGGAAGCGGTGGTTGACTGCCGGTGGAACATTACTACTTACATCAAATGTTTGTATTGTTTTTTTAGTGACTTGGGTTTTCCATTTTTCCTCAGGGTAACAATGATGATGTGATTCTGTCCTCCTGTCTCCACTACTGCAAAGACAAGGCAAAAGATTTCATGCCTGATCAGAGAAGTATGTAACATTGACTGTGATTCATTGTCTCTCAGCATCCATATCTCCACACACACAAACACACACTTTGCATTATTTGATATGAATAAAGTGTTCTGAGTTTATCTCTTACTACTCTCCCTCCCTCCCCCCTATACAGATGGGACAGTGAGGCTCCAAAGGCAGGTGGTACTCCTTACAGATGACCGTAACCTGCGCGTCAAAGCTTTGACCCGCAACGTCCCAGTCCGTGACATCCCTGCTTTCCTCAGCTGGGCCAAAGTGGGCTGAACCAGGCTATGCGGGAATAAAAGGAACCCAACTGCTGAAGCCTACTTGCCACTCAGCCAGGAGAGAAGACACACTTAAGCAGAGGAAGAAGAGGAGATGACAGGGGAGAGGAAATGATAAAGAAAGCGAAGAACCACTTCTTATGAAATCCAAGCAAATGTAGTGAGGGCAGGGTGGTTTCAATTAGCTTTTCCCCCTTGTGATGAAGTGTGTGTGTGTGTGTATGTATGTGCTAAGATCAGTGAGCTTCCCCAGACAGAGACAGGGAGACTTAACAAGTCTCAGGAAGGCTGGATTAGAAGCGAGTGAAGAAGTAAAAATGGAGTGATTTGATTTGTGAGTTGTCTGGTCCAGCCTCGAGCCTCTGCTCCTAGTTAGTGAGTGTACTCTGCAAGCCGTGTTGAAATTTGAGGCTAATGATAGAATGAGGCAGAGAGAAGGATAGTGTTTATGGTCATTTAATTGATTAAAGACAGCAGTAATGGAGGCCATAATTGGCACTTCCATACTTCTCTGAGGGCCCAGTCATATAGACTGATTTGGCCTCTACAGCAGAGCAGAGAGAGGAAGGCGGAGAGAAGCACAGCTGGCTGGTCTTTGCCAGTACAGAAAAAAGTGGCTGATGGTAGTGAGTGGTTAATCAAGAACCCTCCAAACAACCTCAGCATCTCCAAGGAATCTCATGCAGGTATGGTATTTCCTGCTAACCCAGGAAGTGCCCGATGCCTGTTTGGTAACTTGGTTGTTCCTCCAGCTTGATGCTAACATTAAGTTTGGATATTGTAAGAACAAATTTTTTTTTTTTTTTCAAAATTTCAACAACAAAAAACATTGGTTATTATTTATTTTCATGTTGTTTTCACTTGTTTTTGAGCTCACGTGTAAGACGTTGTTTCCTTGATGGAGGCCATTTATCCATTTTGAAGACTCTGATAATAAGCATCTGCAACGTTTTCCCATAAACAATGTGAAGCATAGTTTATTGAATCCAGATTTTGTTAACGTTCCTTTTTTTTTTTTTTTTAAATCAGATCTGGGTGCAAATGTATGTAATTATTCATTGCTGTTTTCGAACAGTATAACAAACGTGTGAGATTTCCAGTTCCAGGAAATAATGATAATTTAATAACTTTATGGGATTTTGTCCTTTGAACAAAAACCAACCCATCTAACACTTCAAACAATGTGGAACAAAAATTTCCAAATACTCTTTGACCCAGATTTGCTTTAGACAGCCACGCTGTTAGGAGATGGTTTGGTCCTTGACAGTGACTTTGCAGATACTTTATTATCGAGTACCATTGGTGACTATTTCACTTTATTTTCTTTCTTTTACTCCTATCATATCATATATCAAAAGTTTACCTTTTCATAAAATGTTTTTAATCATCAATACCTGTTTTCCTCTTCAGACGGTGACTGTCTTTTTTTCATGGTCACATATCCACTTTAATCCATTCAGTTAAAATAAAATACATGTGGTGTACCACCATAAATTAAAATTTCCAGCAATTTCCAGCAACACCTCACTGACCCATTGTCAACTAAGGTAGTATTTGTGTTTGCGTTTTTGCTTGCTCTACATTGCTTTGAGAGACAGTTTCAGGAGATTCTGAGTAATGTCAGCGTATGTTTGTGTGCTTTTCAGACTGTCTGGATGCTCAAAATAGATGTAATGTACATCTGTGTTCTTTATGTTACATCCTACACAATTCAACATTCACTCATCATAGTTTGATAATATGGATTTAAAATAATACTGTATGTAGAGGTAGCTACCTTGCTTTCTATTTGTGCTTTACCTTTTCAGCTAGGCTCGTACAACTTCCATCAGCAGTTGATGTTTCTGTATTTGTGTGAGCTTTCAGACAGGTTTATACATTTTTCAGCCCCTCTGTTCTGGTGCTTCTGTAGTGTTCAGTGCAATCTACTGTGTTAAGTGGCATTTCTGCAATGTTCTAGTGTCAGAGCAAATGTAGTAAATGCATTATCAATTGAACACATTACTTTTTCATCTTCCATCATTAAAAATGTTTTAAAGCCATTGTTTGTTTGTTTTTTTAATCATTAATGTGCAAATGAAGAATGGAGTATTGTTACATCAGGCCTCTTTCACAGCAAACATTTCGACTTATTTCACAAAGCCTCAGTTCTATTCGAGTGTCTTAGTAAGCCACGGCAGTGTGGCAATGAACCAGCATGCACAATACCAGGACCCTGAAAGTGAAGCTGTAAAATAGAATTCAGCCATCATTAACTTTATTATTCACAGCATGTTTCTGTGACCTGTTGAAATGTCTGCTGTGAAGAAGGCTGATACTTGTGTTACACAAAAAAAGACATTCTTAATATTCATATTCACTTTTTCTTATACCTTTTAGTAGAAATGTAGAGAGCCAGATCATCAAAACATTTTCACTATCTAGAATCACTGGATATGTCATGGTCTTATTTGTTTGTGTATATTTACATCACTAAATGAAACATTGGATTCTGACACAAGTTGGACAGAGTTTAAATACTTTTAAGAAATTAATTACTGAACACTGATTTAGTACATGCAAATGTTGACATAATAAAATGTAATAGAATTCATTAATAAAAATTATTGCCAGCAACAACAAAATACATACCACACATAACCAAACCAAAACCTTTACATGTGTGCCCTCATGTGGTAGTTGAAGATGACACAGGTGGGAGTGATAGAACTGGAGCCAGTATTCGAGTTTTGGGTTTAGCACGTCAGTACTGGCAATGTCTTGATAAACTGATGAAATGTGTAGGTCAACTGTACTGTAATGACCAAGGTGAAAAAAAAAAAAAAAAAAAACTAAAGTTCAGTGACCATGATTATTATCTAGACATGCCTCAAAAGACTGACTTGTTCTGGTTCAGTCCTGATAGTCTATTCTTAGTGCTGATATATGTTAATATTTAAAACTTCCAGCGTTAATGAAGATCCACAGAGTCAGTCTGAGCACGCTAAGCACCAACAGCATAAGATCAGTGCTTGGAGGCTTCCTAATATTCACTGTTATATGTTTGATATAACTCAGTCTTCCATGACAAGCAGCAACTGATGCTTCTTAAACATTTTTTACACATGCAGACAAACACTATCATCACAAACATGTTAATTTCTTATTTGAATAAATATCTACGGTTATATGGGGATTCATGTATTTAAATCATATTTGTATTTATGTGTGTGTGTGTGTGTGTGTGTGTGTGTGTGTGTGTGTGTCGGGGACAGAAAGTTCTGCAGCCTATCCATCCATATCATTTGCTTCAGTATACTCCTGCGCCTGGATACAGACCACACAGGCAGGACCCGATTCCCATCATCATGACAACAGGGCTACCAGGTAACCAATCAAAGCCCTCTGAGCCCCTTTCTGTAAGCTGATTGGTCTCCCAGCCTGCAGCCTGTTGTGGAATGCCCATCTTTAACCTCTCTGCTGCCATGCACATTGCTTACAGCCTGAATTTTTCTCCTGAGTGTGTGAATCCTGAGATATTTCACACAAGAACTCCGACGTCTTAATGAAATGCATTTCTGTGACCACAGAATAAACAGAGGCTTCATCCTGAACATCCGTCGACGGGATTAAAAAGTGGCAGTTTCAGAAATAGAAACATCTGTAGCACATCGATGGAGCGTATAGCTGTTGAACCCCCCCCCCCCCCCCCTTGAAATTATGAATGGCATCATCTGGCATCTGCACTTGTCCAGTTTGCCATGTAATACCAAGTCATATCACTGCAGGTCACGGACTATGAGGGGTCGTACACATCACACGCTTTCACAGGTTTCACTGAGAACAAAGCTGACAGGTCTATCAGAGGCTCTAATCATGGTGTTGTAATTATATTCACAATACTATGTTTTGTAAATATAGTATTGTAATAAAGCTGATTCTGATTCTACATATATATATATATATATCAGTACATTACAGCTCTTATCATCATACCAGGGCCCAGGACTGGTGAACTGTAGGTTACATTGTGGTCCTGTTGGACCTTCACCATCTTCCCTGACATCATTTTTTTTTTTTTTTTTTGACATTGTGAGTTAACGACGTGCTATTTATAGAAGAGGCCAGATTAAGACTGAAACTGTTAATCAGGTTAGGAGCTCAGTGACTGAAAGTGCATAAGGCCAAACACACACACACACACACACACCTGCTATAAAAGGGACCAGGCCTCATGTGTTGTTGACAGTCATTATGTGTATGTCTTTGTCCATCCAGACAACACACACACACACACACACACACACACACACACACACCTGTGCTTGCAGTTGCTGGATGGCACATCAGTACCAGACTCTGACATTAGAGAGGGGGCCACGTTTAACCCTGCAGGGTGCAGCTGGCCGGCGTCAACACGACCCTCGGAAAGCTGTCACACGTGTCCTCCTGACCGCGCCGCTCCTCCGGCTCCTCGACTCCTTACACGACGGCAGGGAGCTGCTGATTCTCCTCGCCGCCATTTTTAGGGAACTGCCCGTCGGAGGCAGAGAGAGAGAGAGAGAGAGAGAGAGAGAGAAACTTTGCTAGCTGCTGCCTGGTCGTCCAAGCAGCAGCCTGACAGTTGACAGGTTTCCAGTCGGCTCGCCTCGCGTTGATGCAAACCGCCCGGTGTACGTGACAACAACAACAACAACAAAACAACAACAACGACAACAACAACGGCGGTGCTGGAAGCGAACAGTTTCTCCGGCTGGACGTGAAGTCGCCGTGAGCGTCTCTGCCGGGGAGCGGAGCGGTCGCTTTAGCACCGCTAACCCCGTTAGCTCCGCGAGTCCTCTCTCCGGTTCCCGAGGACTCCTCCGCGCTACCTCCTCGTCTGTGGTTTATTTATTTATTTTATTTTATATTTTTTTTACCGGCGGACGCTCACGTCCTCCGCCGTGTTCACGGGGACCGGATTAACCCGCCGCCCTCAGCCCAGCGCTCCTCAACCTGCGAGGATTCATTTGGACCAGGTGAGTCGGGCGCTACCTTTTTTTTTTTTTTTTTTGTAGCTCCGTGCTAACACCACGGAGGGCATGTTTGTTGTGCAGCGAGGACGAGTTTGATCTCGGCCCCGGTTAACCAGCGAGTTAACCAGCCAGGTAACCTGAGAGTTAACCTCGCTGGACGCCAGATCACCAAAAAGTTGCTGTCACAACTTCTGCTGAGATCTGTCGCAGCGACGGATCTCGGTCTGCCTTCATCGGGGCAACTTCGGTCACCCCGTTGCTCGCAGAGGGGTGGTGTTTTTGTTGTTGTTGCTTTGAACGCCACAGTGACACATCAGCAGGTAACACCGGGGAGCAGGGAGCTGGGGAGCGGGGTTGTCTAACGCAGGTTTGGTTCGTCGGAAATAAATAAAAACAGATCGCTTCCCCCCCGTCAAGCGTTAGCTGGCCACGTTAGCTTGCTAATCCGCTTTATGCAACCGCCGTTGCAGGCGGCGCCACTCCCTCGGCTCTGTTTGTGTCCGCTGGTTTCTCTACGTGAGGTGAAGCTCGGCTTTGGAAGGTGGTTGTCTGTGTTTTTTTGTTGTTTTTTTTTTGTGTGTGTGTGTGGAAGTTTTGCTATTTTTTTTTAAACGTCCAGAGTCCGCGTCCTGTGTGAGCGGCTGGCTGTGTGATGGTAGGTGACATTGGTCGAGCCTCTCTGCGAGGCACGCAACGCTATGTCCCGACATGGTGTTTACAAGCTGCGTCGGTCAGGGGAGTGTGGCAGATCGCTGTGATTGTCGTGTTATCGGAGGCAGAGCTCGCATCCATCCGTCGCCGGGGGATGTTTTCAGTTCGCCGAGGCCGATTCGCATTCCTCTGTTTGCTGTTTTGATATTGCGTAACAGTGGCTATCAGTCAGCAGGCTGCTCCGCTGCTGGGCTTATCTGTGACTCCGCTGCTTAACTTGTGCATGACACAGTGGATCGGCTGCACGGTGGATTTAACGTAGCACTTTGAATATGGCCAAATCACGCACAACTTCAGCGCCGTGACACTTAACCGGGACGTTGCGCTCCGTTGGAGTGATTTGTCAGATTTGACGTCCGAGGGTTGGAGGGCTAATGTACCCAAACACCTACACATGCTCCATGTTTTCTGTGCCTTGTGTACCGGCTGTGTTTGTGGAAATGAGCACTGCAGTATGAGCAGTCCACCTCTCTTTGTTGGTGTCTTTAGACCGCGGTGAACGGACTGTCCATGTTGTGAATGCAGCCTATGGATCTGAAAGGCAGGTACGACTTGTCCTCTGTTACTGTTATCACAGATTTCTGCAAGGCTGCTTGTCCTTTTGCCTTCCTGTGTGCTCATCTGCACACCTGCCCTGTGTTGGTTCGTGTTTCTAAATGTTTGTCAGAACAGTGCATTCACAGGCTGGAACTGATCCCCTTCTTTACTTTCAAGGACTTGCTGCTCGCTGATGACGAGAGGAATGCAGCTGTTATTGACTGTGAACATCTCGATGCAGGAGCTGCCTTTGCAAAGTATTGTTGTTTTTTGTTGTTTTGTTTTGTGTGTCAGTGTTATAACAAGGGGTGCTGAATATGGACGCACTGCATAATGGATTTAAGTGTCTCCCAGGAAAAATGGATTAGACACTGGAGCAAAGCCTGCCCAGCTCGCTAAAGTCTACATGCAAGTCGGTCAGTGACAGTCAGCTACTGCAGAACAAGTGCTGGTTCCACAATGTGATCCTCTGCAGTAATGCCACCATAACTTTATTTGTTAGTGATTTGAAATATGCAATGTACCTAAAATTACTGTAATGCTGCAGTGATTTTGTTATTTTGAATCAATTTTCTTTTTTTAGCTGGCAAAACTAATAGCTAATCAAATGACAGTGATCCTCAAGTTTTAACTTTGTTGACTAATCTGACTGACAGTGGCATCTTCAGTAATAAATAAAGTAATAATAATAAGTTGTAGTCCTATTCCTAGAAGGAGTTCTTAAGCATCTGCTCAAGGTCTTTGATTGAGGCTGGCTAGTAAACAGCTGGAAACCAATAGCATTTAATGAGTAGGCACAACCCAAAAATATTGATGTGATGGTCACATACCTTGCAAACAATACAAATTATCCACAATAGTGAATTAAATTATAGGATGCACATTAACGTTGCAATTACCTGATCTTCATATTGTTCAGTCTCAAATGTTATACGTTTTTGAAGATTTGTAGCCTGGCATCGCCAGACTTATTCGCAAATGCGTATTAGTCTGGAACCTCTCAGTTCATTTTTGATTTCCACGGGGCGTTATCGACTGGCGGAGACAACCAATAAGAGCAACAAAACGCCATCCTGTCAGATGGTGCGCCCTGTCAGAAGTTCGGCAAACATATTTCTTATCAACATAAAGTTTAAGTGCAGTTGTTTGTTTTTCTTTTAGAGAAAATTTACCGTCCAGTCCATTTAATACTGCCGCTGTAGCTGGCCGTTGAACGCTCCATATCGGCAGCCGCCATCTTGGATATTTACAAAGATGCTTCAATGGCACTCCTCTCTGTCAGCCATCATATTAAACCCGCCTCATACTAGATAAACACTTGTGATTGGCTCGCCTCATACCAGTGCCAAGTATATCAGTTTGAATGGGCGAGGGGCCTGACATATCTGCCAGAGCAAATAAAACATGAGCTTGCAGATTTTGTGGTTCCCAGGTTAAAAGATTTAAGCTTTAAACAGTTAAAATGTTTCGGTCTCAAATCTCAAGTTACTCCTGCATACAGTAGTGCTTCACTAGCCAGGTTTCCATTAAAATATAAGAAGAGGGTGCATCAAGATGACGTAAATAAAAGTGCACCGGTTGAACATCAAATAGTGAAAAACAGTGTGGGATAACTCAATGGAAATATGACATTTCTGTTAGTTTAATGTAGTTTAGATCTGTGTCGAGCAATGAGGAGGCTGTAGCCATGTTTTAGAGCGAAAACCTTTTCTAATGCATTACTTCAAAATGCGCATAAAAATACATTGATGAAAACACCGCTACTGAGACGACTTGGGTGTTTGGGGGCCTGCATTGTAGGTGCCACAGGGGCATTGTCTTCTTTTTATCTCTCTCTGGTTCAGAGGATACTTGTTATGTTGGTGATGTTCATCATGACATTTATCCCGACAGTGTAAGTGGAGCTCTGTGAATGAAATAAGACGGGTCAAATCCTCTTAGTGTTTGGTCACTCCATTCCTCTCTTCTGTCACCATCATCTCTGTTCCACCACAAATCGGGATGTGTTGTTGTTGTCATTCGGTAGCTAGAGAGCTTTCACTTCCTCCACTCAGTAAAAGCCACAATCTGTAATCAGTCTGGGAAGCAGGAGCATGGGCACCACAGTACAAGAAGTATTTCATGTGGACCAGTTACATCTGGCTGATGCACGTCTATTTGATAAGATGTATCAGCTCAGTGCATTCATACTTTGAATTATTTAGCAATATAGGATTTGGCCTCTTGCTGAAGGATGTGTATGTATATGTATATGTGAGTGTATGAGAGCGAGAGAGTGTGAGAGAAAGAGAAACAAAGCAAATCCAAATGACTACTGAAGTCCCACAGTTCTGTACAAACTGTAGCTTTAAAACTGTAAGGTTGAAGCTTTGCTGAGTTCAATGCCATGTACGTGTTTTTTCTGCATTTTGATAAACCAGCAGACCGCAGGGTTGCTCGTCTGTAGCTGACCCTGTGCAGCGAAGAGAATTTCACTATCAGGATCAATAAAGTATTTGATTATTTATCATCCCTCTCCATTTCTCTTTCAGCCTCTCTGTGACACCCCTTCAGCTTTGTGTATTGGTTGCCTCTTCATTAGGCTTCTTGGTGATTTTACAGTGCAGAGAAAATCAATTCACACAATACAGCAAGGGAGAATCTATTTTCTCGAGCAGTAAAGCAAAACAACTTTTGGTACATTTGTTGAACACACTGTTCTTTGTGTTAACGTGTGTGCATGCACGTTTTGACGTCCAGTCCATCTCTTCCAGATTCGGTCTTGTGACATGCTGTTCAGTGCTCTGTTTCATTGTGTGTGTGCATATGTGTGTCTGTGTCTGTGTGTGACCTGATTGTGCTTTTGTTTTAATTCCTGCACACTATATTACCTAGTCTATTAGAAATGTACACACAGTCCAACAAGTCAAGTGTAGTTTAATTCTTCTTAGAGTAAATAAAGTGCCCAGGGAGTCCATACTATAATATATATTATTTTACTTTCCAAGAGTATTTGACTATTTTTACCCTCATGCTGGGCCATAAAAACATCAAGCCAATAAAAACATCACAAATTCGAAACAACTCTTCGCTTCCTGTCCTATCATCAAGTAAAACTGCTGTTCTTCTTTTAACTGATTTTCGATTGGTCAAGCTTTTGAGTTATCCCTCCCTGCCTGTGTTTGTGCCTTTTTTTTTTTTTAAATAAATCAGTCTCAATAGGAAATCAAAAGAAGCAACCAAGATGCTCTTAAACAGTTTTCTTGTTCATTAGTAAGCATGGGCATCTCTTAGAACATGACCTTTTTATGATGCTACAAAGGGCCACAGGGCCATCAATGGATTGTTTATACCGGTGTAACTCATTCAAATATTCATAATATTAATTGGTTAGAAAAACAGTGACAATAGGCCAACATTGTCTTGAAGGGCTACGTTTACTTCTTTATGGTACCAGGGAGTTGTCTGTTAGAATTTTACTTGATGGAGGTCTGAGGACTGAATTGTCGTAAATAATGTGATCGACAGGGATTCTTTCATGGTTCTTTTATAATGCAGTGCTTGCTGGGTCGTTACAGTCATTACAGGGGCAACACATGACCAGGGGAACATTTTTGAAGTGAAAGTTAAGTTAAATATACCCTTTGCAAACACAGGTGTAAATAATTACATTATTAATTTCTGCATTGCATTGCAAAAATAGCTGGAGCTGAGCCACCGTTTGTATTATTACTGCTTCTGCTATGACAGGTTAAAATGTTGGCTGTGAAAAAGATATATATATATATACATATATATCTTTTTTTGTATGTAGAAATTAATCATTTAGAATACAGCTGTGATTTTACTTTGTCAACACTTTTCTAACCCTCTCTGCCTTTCACACAAAAATGACCAAAACCTCAACCAATTGTACATTTACCATTAAGTCTCTCTCGCTCTCTCTCACACACACAGGCACACACACACACACACACACACACACACACACACACACACACACACACACACACACACAGGGACACAGAGGGTTCTGTTAAATATATTGAATGTCAAATGTTTCTTAACTTTTATAGCTTAAAGTTTGCTTATGTTGTTGACTTGTATTGCAGTTCTTTTCTAATAATACTGCAAGCAGTTTGACAGATTTAGACAAAATGTGAAGAACCCTTTGTTCACTAGAATCCAACCTAAAAAAGGCCATCTCTGTTCATGTTACTTAGTTCGTTCCCAGTAGCTGTTTTTTAGCTTCACACCAGTAAGTTGTACATGCGTGTGTTGTCCTTGAGGACTGTGTTTCTTGGTGTAACAGTTTGACTTGTTTTTTTTTTTCTCTCTGTCAGCTGGATAGCTTTTTCAGCAGGACAAAACCTTGTGACATTCAGCCAGCAGTGTGGTTTTGGTACAGCAGGCTATCCTGATAACTACAGTCGGCTAGGTTAGCGGGGCTGCCGATCCAAAGATAAACCCGAAAGAGGACACGAGCAGTTTCCACACTGAGCTTGTCTGTAATTATATATGTGTGGTGTTTGGGTGGTTCGCCCATTTCAGATTGGGGTAAAATTTGGTTGGAAAAGGTGGAGTAATTCTTTAAAGCTGCACGTTGCTGGTAGAAAAAATGTGTCTTAAATTGATTTTCTTTGTTTGATTTCGTATAAATTGGCCATATTGTGAGGCCTTTGAACCCAAACTACCACAGTGAAGCTGCTCCGTAACCAATTGGTTACACTGGGAAGCTTCCAAGCGTGAATGTGCATATACGTGTATGATAAACCACACATTGAGCATACACGTAAGGCATGTTTGACATCAAACCATAATTTCATATAAGACAAAAGGGAGTTTGTTAAGCAGCTGGATGCTGTGTGTAATAAAAGGTCAGAGTGTATATTCACAGAACCAAGGATACTGTGGGTCTACAATTATCTGTCTGTCACTTATAAACGTTAGACAGTAAAAGTCACGTTGAAATGTTTTCAGTAGTTATTCTAACTTAAAAAAGATGATGGAACAAAACAGTAAGGTCAAAACCCTTTTAAACAAAACACTAACAACATACAGCACATGTTAATGATATCAGTGTTACTTATACAATATAGTACATAGGGCGTTGACAAATACTGCTAATGTTTCTTAAACCCAACATAACAACCTATCTGTATAACTGTCTTTGTTTTTAGTGTTTCTACAGTATATCCTAAGGACAGACCTTTTAGAAGTTAGAAACACTTATTTTTAGCTATGTGAACTTGCACCAGTGATAAAATTCTCTCTCTCTCTCACACACACACACACACACACACACACACACACACACACACACACACACACAGAGTATAATTTGCAGTATAAGGTACAAAATACACAATATGCATACAAATACACTCCCATATGAGTATGTGATAAAAAACTGTACATGTGCACACACACAATATGCATTCTTCATGCATGTTACATGGATAAACTAGAGCTAAATTGAAGCATTCAGTTTAGAGTACACAGTAAAGTCTGACCCCAGGTCCTCTAATTGATCATCTAGTGCAGCTCACCCCTCATTACTGTAGGCCACTTCATAGCAGAGGACATGAAATCAATCCTTGAGCTGGGATATTTGCATTGCCCAGTCATTCCAGTAGCTTACAGATCGGCAATAATTGCTGAAGCAGTCTGAACTGATGCACTTGTGAAGACTCTGCAATTAGTAGATTATATTAGGGTCAGCACTTGACCAGTGGCTGAAATCCCTGTTTTTAAAATACTTAAAAAGCACCTGACCTTTTGCGTAAAAAAAAAAACTTGTGTGCGCTTTTTAGCCAGTGTGGTGTTGAATGCCACCAAGTGAATCATCAGTTTGTCAGGTTGTCTGGAGCCCTGCCCATGTCTGGTACCGATTGTTAAACATATCAGTGGGATAGAGATAGGCCACTTATGTGTAAGTCATTCGGAGGGATGATAGCTGGGAATTGGTTGTATAATGAACAAGTAACATAGGATATTGGTACAGGACTTAACATGTATTATTTTCCTCTTTGCAAAATAAAAATCCTCTCTTGCACAAAACAAAGTGAATTCAGTCATTATGTAGAGTAATATATATTTTTTCAAATGTTTGCCAAATTTTGTGGACGAACGCATGAAATCACTGAAGTAAAAAATTACAGGCTGGCTCTAGTCCGGCCAAAGTAGAGTTGTTATGGAGCCCAGCTGCCTTTTTCCATGCTATGTATCACAGCATTTTATTTTTGTCTCATGTTGTAGTGTATCTTTGGTGTGTGTTGATGTTGTTGTTGGAATGGCTTAGTCCACCATGTAGATGTGGATTTGTGTCGCAAGATCAAAGTTGTGCTGGGATTTCCCTCTCTCCTTTCAAAGTTGGGTCATTGAGTTTTTTCACCGGTGTCTTCAAACTCACATTAGCAGAGCAAGTAGACTCTTCTTCATACTGTGCGGGGTGAGTGTGTTTTATCTTGTCCGTGCTAACGCCGCTGTCTTTCTCTCTCTGTCTTTCGTTCACCCCTTCTGTCCATGTAGGTGCCCATGTGCTGGTTCCTTAGGCCATCCATTACTGCAGATGAATCTTCAGCTGCTTTGGCGTAGCTCAGCACCCAGATAGTCCCATCCCCTTTGCGTGGGTGATAAGGGACTACGTTAACCAGGATGCCCTCCTCTGTAAGGGCAGGGAGCCTGAAGGATCCTGATGTGGCTGAGCTTTTCTTCAAAGAAGACCCAGAGAAGCTTTTCTCTGACCTCCGAGAGATTGGCCATGGCAGCTTTGGCGCTGTCTACTTTGTACGGAATCTATGTCTTTACACTGACTCATACACTTGAACTTGACAGGACTTATAGATGTTAATCAGGGATATGATCGTTAAATATAGGAATAGTGTCAGTTCTCAGTCAACTTTATTGAGTAAATAGAGATTCTACACAGTCCCGTAGTGGAGTTGAAGTGATCAATTTTGTGATCTAAATTTGTCTTTCTATTTTATTAGCTGCTGTATTCCTTTCTGTGAATAATATAGTAACTCAAGGCCAATTAAAGTTAGCAACCAAATGAAATACAGCTTATATTTTATCTTCAATACATCAGTGATCTTATAATGTGCCAGAGTTTGTCTCACAATTATAAAAAGTATAAAAAGTGAAGCTATTTGATCCTCAATAAAGAACAGAAACAATTTAAATAAAGTTATTTTTAGCAGCCCATGATGGGGTTTAGTAGCACCAAGGTATAGCAGAGTCATGAGACTTTAGTTCTTGAACGCTGTACACAGTGTGGTTAAAGTACAAGATGTCTTGAAAAACCACATCCTTGATGACAGAAAATGTACAGAGAGCTTTATGTAATGCTTGAAATGTGTTCTAACTATGAATGTTACTGACAATTTGTTTTTCCCAGGCACGGGATATGCGCACAAATGAGGTGGTGGCAATTAAAAAGATGTCCTATAGTGGCAAACAGTCTAATGAGGTGAGACATGATTGATTATATTTATATAATAGTTGAGACCTTGACCATAAAGATTTTCACCCAGTACAGGAAGTAGTCAATGTCGAATCATTCACCATTAACTCTTTATGCTTGTGCTCATGGTCTGGTCACAATGTGAAACATGGCTTATTTAGCAGTAGTTTGGCCTGGTTTACCAATATAGAGGATGAAGAAACAGGCCTCGGGCTGGGCAATTTAGAGAACCAAGAAGTGTTTACTCAGCAGCAGACTATTGTGGTAAAAAGGGAGCCATCATTTTTTGCATGATTGTTGTACAATTCTGATTTAAAATCACCTTAAAGTCTAAACAATGTCACCCCTGTGTGCTCACTTTCACTGTTGTCCTCCCAGATACAGTTCACTCTGCTCATGATTTCAGATTAGCTATAATCAGATTATACATAATCTGTGAAGAGAACCACCTTACCCTTATTTCCACTGAAAGACACACACACACACACACACACACACACACATACAGTCACCTCTCGTGCAGAAAGCCAAGCAATGCATTGCCTGTTTTATTTAAAGTCCCTACTTTCCCCAACAGAAATGGCAGGACATTATAAAAGAGGTGAAGTTTCTCCAGAGGATCCAGCACCCCAACAGTATAGAATACAAAGGTTGTTACCTCCGTGAGCACACAGCATGGGTAAGTCACCTCTTTACATGTACAGAATTGGAAGATTATCTCTTTCTGCACTTGGAAATGGCCTATATGTGTCTATACTTTTGTTATTCTTGACTTTATCTCTTCTTTCTAGCTGGTGATGGAGTACTGTCTCGGCTCAGCCTCTGATCTGCTAGAAGGTGAGTAGGTGTTTTTTCTGTGTTTAAAAACAGGGTTGACCCTTCCACAAGAGATGAGCTGTAGGACTTGATATCTGAGCTCACAGAAAATAAACGTGATCAAACTGTTTTTCCTCCTTCAGTTCATAAAAAACCTTTACAAGAAGTAGAGATTGCTGCCATTACACATGGTGCTCTGCAGGGGCTTGCCTACCTTCATTCCCACAATATGATCCACAGGTGAGTGATTTTAACATTTAAAAGAAGCTTCTGTAAACACTACATTCCCCACATCTCTCACATATATGCTTTTCTTTTTCTCAGGGATGTAAAGGCTGGTAACATTCTGCTGACTGAGCCTGGGCAGGTCAAACTGGCAGACTTTGGCTCTGCCTCCATTGCCTCACCTGCCAATTCGTTTGTGGGAACACCATATTGGTAAGTGAAAACTGAAAGAAATTAAACTATTATCAGTGTATGTGTTCAGTGTTGATGCTTCAATGCTGAACAAAATGTTGCCTTTATAAACAGTCACTTATTGAGCTTAAAGAAGCATTGATTCATGAAATGGTTTTGTCTGTAGAAAGTATTTGCATATTCACCCACGAGTAAAAAGCTGCCTGCTCATGTATTCAAATGCTTTGCTGCTGTGATTCCCAGGATTCAGACATTAACTTCAGGATGGTGCACCATGATTTTTTGGGGTTAGGGGTTTTTGGTGTTATTTATGCTGCTGAGAAAGTACTTACATGAGTCATAAAAAACACCGTTATTTAATTCCACTAAATAAAGTGACAGTGCCTTTTGGTTTTGAGATTCATAGTAAAACAAAGGTGCTGTTTTCCTTTTTCTTTTCTACATTTTAACAGATGAGTGCAACTGAGTATCCATGAAAGTCATCTATCTTTTTTAAATTACTTTTAACCTCCTTTTTTATTTGTCCTTTTCTTTTTCCCACTTTCACACTTTCTCCTCCACTTCCAGGATGGCCCCAGAGGTGATTCTGGCTATGGACGAGGGCCAATATGATGGGAAGGTGGATATCTGGTCCTTAGGGATCACCTGTATAGAATTAGGTAGGTGTCAGTATGTGTGTATTGTGCCTATTAACATGTAACTGCAGCAGAAATCATTTTTCTGTATTATCAGGTCTTTGGATACCAATGCCAATAACTACATTTCCTTAAGTAATGTTGCCTGACTAAGACTTGTTTGATAGATTTGGTTTGATATAAGATTTGGTTAAATCAGTAATGTTCATGAACTCAGCAGTAAACACATATATTTTCAGTGATGATCTGTTGAGAAGGCAAACATTTTTTATCTGAACCTTTAACCCTAAACTCTAATTAATAATTAGTAATTAAATAAATACGAATACATACTGAGTGTGGTCATTTCTGTTCCAGCGGAGAGGAAGCCTCCCTTGTTTAACATGAATGCAATGAGTGCCTTATACCACATAGCGCAGAATGAGAGCCCCACACTGCAATCCAGTGAATGGTGAGGCCACACAAACGCACACAAATTTTTTAAAAGGCTATCTTTTTGTGTCTGTTTTGACCCTCTATCTTGTCATCTTTGTTCCAGGACGGATTACTTTAGAACATTTATCGATTCTTGCCTTCAGAAAATCCCCCAGGACAGACCACACTCTGACGACATGCTGGGTGTAAGTGCACGCACATACTGTACACTACGACACTGAAACAGAGAGCAGGGTCAGTGTGTTAAGATAGGAGATTGACAAAGCCCTCTGGTGATAAATCTCCGTCTGATGTTTGCACTCTGTTTTGTCCCCCATAAGCTCCTATTTTGATTGACTAATCCTCTGCTTCCGGATTCTCACACACACACACACACACACACACAACCAGAACAAACACACTTAGAGTTTGGTTTTGTAGAAAGAAACACAGATGTAATTACTGTAGAGATGTGACTTCTGCATCCTTCGTTAAGTAACTGAGCAGCTGTCACTTAGCCCACTAATGGACTCACTATTGCTAATGGAAGTTGTCCTCAGGGTATGGAAGCACTGCCCACTGTGTCTTTCTTTTTTAAATGTCAAGTTTCAAAACCGTACTTGTTCTTAAACAAATACGTTTTACAATGTTTTTTTTTTTTTTAACTACTTCTCATTGTTATCTTCTTCAAATGGACAAAAAGCTAATCGTAAAATTAAATTCCTGTGTTTGTCAGCCAGGGTTTTATTCTGATAGTTTGTTATATCTATGTCAATTTTTTATACATATTCCAGTGAGAAACGGCAGTTCTAGTAGCAGTAATACTGCTAGCCCAGACTACACAAAATTAGTTCTTGCAGTAAATGTGATGTGACCTGTGAGCATGGCGACGCGGGTTGAAAGCACACAAGCTCACATAATGTTAGAATTAGAGAAACAAAAAAGTAACGTCAGAATGTACCAGATCAAGTATACCAAACACTAGATACAGTATATACCAGGTGTGTTGCATTCACTTATTGTAAACCTCATTATGAAAATAGACTCTGTACACTTGTTTTTTTTTCCTCAGGAAAATTATATGTGATGCATTCTGTATCTAAAGCCAAAGCATTCATCATAGAGCCCAGCACATCTTAGCAATGTTAAATAAACAACCATAAAAACAAAGTAACAGAGTGAGCTGTGTTTCTGCAGTGTCAGTGCAAAACCACAAACCACCTCTTTATATGATTTTAGATTTAGATAGAAATTAGATTGCTGAAGCTAATGGCTAATTCAGCACTCTGAGCACCATTTGTGCACAAAAACAACGTCACATGTTGTTCTCCTCAGAAGCTCTTAGTCATTCCAACATTGTTTTCTACTTCCCCACATCAGTGTGTATCTCACAGTGACGTCACTTAGAAACCGGTCAATTAAAAATGAATATTTCAGAAACACTTTTAGAACTGTTTGATTGTGTTTTTCTTCTTCTTCTTCTGTGAATTCTCTATTCATGATGTTCTGTCTTTTCTGTCCTGTCACCCTCCACCTCCAGCATGCGTTTCTGCAGCGTGAACGTCCAGACTCTGTGCTGATGGATCTCATTCAGAGGACCAAGGATGCAGTGCGAGAGCTGGACAACCTGCAGTACCGCAAGATGAAGAAGATCCTCCTTCAGGAGGCCCACAACGGACCCACAGCAGAAGCCCAGGATGGAGATGAGGTAAGTGGTTGTTTGTATTTAACTTACAAACTAAAACAACTGTATTTTTTGTGGGGGGTGTTGAGCGCAGAAATACATTTGCCACTTTCATGGCATTCCACCGTGCAGAGAAAATAACCAAGCATGCATCGGTTTGTATGCATGTCTGTCTGTGTCTCTTGGTCTTTCTCCTGTTTCCTCTCTGGCTCTTTCTCTCTCCCTTGCTGTCTCTCTCTGTGTTCTTTCCACTCTGTCTCCAGGAGCTGGAGCCGGGCGGAGGTCGGACAGGAACGGTGAACAGTGTCGGCAGTAATCAGTCCATCCCCAGCATGTCCATCAGCGCCAGCTCCCAGAGCAGCTCGGTCAACAGTCTGAACGAAGCGGCCCAGGACAGCCGCAGCGAGCTGGACCTAATGGAGGGGGACCACACAGTCATGTCCAACAGCTCCGTCATACATCTCAAACCAGTGGGTTGAGTGACACAGATAGGATTATTTTCATTATGAATAAAAGGGGCACACAGAATTTACACATGAAGATCAGTTGATCAGTAATGTCTTCTGTAATCCTGCATTTCAAATTGAGGACGTCAGGTTTGAAAGACGTGGACCATTCAAGGAAGGTCTAATGAAAGATGCTATTGAGTTGCATTATGGGAAATATAAGATCCAGTGGTTTTGGAATTGACCCATACTATGGACTAAAAGTCAGGATATAATTGTGACCATTCTATTTTCAATCTGTCTCTTGCAAATACGACAAATTTATGGAAGTCCAGTTCTTAATTGCTGGAGTGCCACTTTAATTGAATTTATTCAAAAAGTTGTTTTTGATTCTCTTTCTCACTTTATCCCCAAACCTTCTCATACATGTAATGCTTCCTTGTGTGTATGAGAACCATTAAATACTGTAACAAAATAATCAGTTAATTCCCCTGCCTTATATCTCCAGGAAGAAGAGGAGAGTTTCCCTGGGGAGCAGGCAGCCACCAGTGAACCTGAGCCTCAGCCAACACCAGCTCAGGTCCCGAGGAAGCACTACCGCAACAGAGAGCACTTTGCCACCATACGCACAGCATCACTTGTAAGAACAATCTTGCCTACTGCTCCATGCATCTGTCTTACTCATTTACACTTATTGATTTCATTTATCAGTGGATGTGTCACAGAAATATCCAGATATTTTGTGCTTTGTTTGACAAAAGGACTGTGAAATAACTGACTGTGACACATTTTTGGTCCATGTGTACGGTATATATATATATTCGCCCTGTGCTGATTCTCTCCTGCGTCCACATCTTGCAGGTGACCCGTGAGATGCAGGAACATGAGCAGGACTCAGAGCTGCGTGAGCAGATGTCGGGATACAAACGCATGAGGCGGCAACATCAGAAGCACCTTATGGCCCTGGAGAACAAGTTAAAAGGGGAGATGGATGAGCACAGGCTGAGGCTGGACAAAGAGCTGGAGAGTCAGAGGAACAATTTCAGCCAGGAGATGGAGAAGCTGCTAAAGAAACACCAGGCAGCCCTAGACAAAGACGTATGTAGTTGAAGAAAAATTCCTACAAACACAAAATATTAATTCTGATACTGTATATACTTTGTCTGTTCTGAAATATTCAGCTATTACTGTTTTTTTATTTTTTATTTACTGGGGTAAAGCACGTTATGTTAACTATGCATGTTTCATTTAGCTGAAGACATTTACCAACGACGAGAAGAAGTTCCAGCAGCACATCCAGGTGCAGCAGAAGAAGGAGCTCAGCAGCTTCCTGGAGTCACAGAAGCGGGAGTATAAACTACGCAAGGAACAGCTCAAAGAGGTAACACGCTAAAGTGTGTTACAGTTTCTTAAAGCCCAGGGTGGTGTCATCTGAGGTCTTGTTTTGCCCGACAAGCAGTCCAAAAGATAAAGATAAGACAAAGATATTTGGTATATTATCACATAAGTCAACCAGAGAATTTCTGGCATATTTGCTTGAAAAATGTATTACCAAATTGGTCGCCAATTAATTTTCTGTCAATTGTAATTGTTTCACCTCTTGTCAATATAATCACTGACACCAAACATCTGTCCAGCACATGCTCAGGAAGGCTGAGCTTGAAGCATCTTAGTGTTTAATTGGACTGTTGATATTTATTTGATAACAGCAAACATACAATAACAAAAACATGCTCACCTTACCCATTTTTGTATTTATAAACATCAGTATACTAAATGCTGACAAACTGTAATATCCATAAAGGCCAGTAATGACAATGCCCTGACATGCTGAAATGAAACTAAATAACACCTGTGTGGCAGGAACTGAGCGAGAACCAGTCGACTCCCAAGAAAGAGAAGCAGGAGTGGCTGTCCAAGCAGAAGGAGAATATCCAGCACTTCCAGGTTGGGACCTCTCAGACAATCTGTACATTTGCCAAGACTGAGCGATGATTTTACACAGACCTGACTTGCTTTACTGGCCAAGTACTGACCCTGCTTAGCTTCCAAAACCAATGTCCAAAAAACTTTATCTCCCAAGTCTTCTCTTTTCAGTTGTATTGAAGTGTGAGGTATACATTACAGTAAATCGTTGTAAAACCAAGTGGTGTCCATTCCCAGGCGGAGGAGGAGGCCAACCTGCTGAGGAGACAGAGGCAGTACCTGGAGCTAGAGTGTCGGAGGTTCAAACGCAGGATCCTCATTGCCAGACACAATGTGGAGCAGGATCTGGCCAGAGAGGTATAAGTCACACAGAGAGAACCAGCCGCCACCACCCAGCTCTAACCATTTGTCTGGTTTTATTTATATGACCGCTGTCACCCAACAATTTCGGCTCTTTTTCAGGAGTTGAACAAACGGCAGACACAGAAGGACCTGGAGCACGCCATGCTGCTCAGGCATCATGAGTCTATGCAGGAGCTGGAGTTCAGGCACCTGGGGACGATCCAGAAGGCGCGGGCAGAGCTGATCCGGACGCAGCACCAGACGGAGCTCACCAACCAGCTAGAATACAATAAGAGGAGGGAGAGGGAGCTGAGGCGCAAGCATGTCATGGAGGTCCGACAGCAGCCCAAGAGCCTCAAGGTACATAGACTCATGGATGCAGTTCTGTAACTGACCCTGCTACAAACCACACACACAAACTCACACAACACTTATAACAGCTTCATTTCTTTTCCCTCTGACTTCTTTAGTCTAAGGAGCTTCAGATTAAGAAGCAGTTCCAGGAGACTTGTAAAACCCAGACCAGGCAGTACAAGGCCCTCAGGAACCATCTGCTGGAGACCACGCCCAAGTCTGATCACAAGGCCGTGCTCAAGAGGCTGAAGGAGGAGCAGACCAGGAAGCTGGCCATCCTGGCCGAGCAGTACGACCACTCCATCAACGAAATGCTCTCTACACAGGCTGTACGTACCTGAAGAGAAGGCCTAAAAAGTTAATGAAACATAAATGCAAAAATGTCCTTATTTAGTCACATAGTTTCAAATTCACTTTTGTTTAAGAATGGCCTTGAGTTAAAATTCTCAGCACCAGTACCAGTACAATACTCGATACCATAACATACACTGTCAGTACATCACATTAAGGAACGTAAAAATGTTCCACAAAATCATTTTAGAAAAAATAAAGCTTAACTTCTCAAAGTCATAAATGTTTAGTTTTGTCTTAACACAAAACAGTTTTACAAGAACATAATAAAATAGTGTTTAAAGTTAGCAAAATTATTATTTAAATCTGTAAATATCTCATTTAAGAACATGTAAACAAGATTAAGAATCCAACCAAGCATTTGATGACAACTTGCGACTTTTGATGCACTGTGCAAGGGACCAGTTTGAGCCATATGTACGGTACTGTAAGTATTTGTCCTGTCTTGCTCCAACACGTCCCAAAGTAAAGTATTTGAATTTAACTGAATAAGTCCTTGAGTAAATTAGGGAAAGCCAGTTTTCTATTTTTTTTTTTTTATGTAAAATGTTTCCATCTGTTTTATTTGTTGTCATTAAGTCCCACATGAATGCTGTCAAATTAGTATATGATTATTCATTGAGTTATTGGGTCCAATTTCAATCAGTTATGACAGATGAAAATCAGTTATTATGTGTTTATGGATTCCTGAAAGATGTCCATGAAAAAAAAATACTGTATGTCACAGACATTGGGCAAAAATCAAACATCATGGTGTTACAAAGAAAGATGTTTTATCTTTCTCTCTTTATGTCTTTCTTTTTCTTTCACTTACCTGCCCTCAGCTGCGGTTAGACGAGGCTCAAGAGGGGGAGTGTCAGGTTCTAAGGATGCAGCTGCAGCAGGAGCTGGAGCTGCTCAACGCGTACCAGAGCAAGATCAAGATGCAAACAGACGCTCAGCACGACAAGGAGAGGCGGGAGCTGGAGCAGAGGGTCTCTCTGCGGAGGGCTCTGCTGGAGCAGAAAGTAAGAGAGGCCCTGGACTTTGTGTTGTGTTGAGTAGTGTCAGGATGTGTGTCAATTCATTCACATACTGTGTCTCATGTACTGTGTTAAAGGCCATTCAGGTCTTCCTAAGTTTCCTTAGTCCTTTTCCCTTGAGTATGTTGTACATGTTTTTGTTGATGTTCTGTTTAACAGTTCTCGATTTGTTTTTTAATTATTATACTTTTATTATATTGGGGAATAACATTGTTCTTTATATTTCTCAAAATTATAAAGAACCTAGTTGAGTGGTTTATTTTTGTTCCTTCAACCAAGAACTTAAGAATCATTTGTCATTTCAAAGCCGACTAAAGGCAGAATTTGTTTTGTGCACTTGTCATGTTTTTTGCACTCATTTGTCCGCTCTGTTTATCTCCCCAGATTGAGGAGGAAATGCTTGCCCTGCAGAACGAGCGCCTGGAGCGAATTCGCTCACTGCTGGAGCGCCAGGCCCGAGAGATTGAAGCTTTTGACTCTGAGTCCATGCGGCTGGGCTTCAGCAACATGGTGCTCACTAACCTAGCTCCCGATTCCCAGGGAGGCTGGGGGGGAGGAGGTGGAGGAGGCCAGGGGGCTCAGGGGGGAGGCCACTGGCCCGGAGGAGGTGGAGGAGGCGGCCACCATAGTCATCACCACCAGGGGGGCTCCAGCTCGCAGCAGCCCTGGGGTCACCCCATGCTGGCTGGGGGCCCGCCGCCCTGGAGCCTCCACCACCCCGGAGGAGGGAGTCAGAGGGGAAGCGGGGGAGGTGCGGGAGGGGTGAGGAACAGCCCGCAGGCTATGAGGAGGACGTCATCAGGGGGGAGGAATGAACAGGGCATGAGCAGGAGCGCCAGCATCACCTCTCAGATCTCCAATGGATCCCACCTGTCGTACACCTAGAACACACACACACACACACACACACACACACACACACTCACACGCACACAATATTTGTCTTAAAGTTAAATTCTTGTGCACCGAGGTAACACTGTACACACACACACACACACACCATGCATGCACCACACATGCTTCACATACAATTGTTGTTATTCCCCACAGTACGTCTGACACACTTGACAGTATTGAGACTGGGTTTACGTCAGCCCAGTTCCTCTCCCATCACCACTGCTCTCTTACATCAGTGAACTGCTAGCAGCAGTCTGTGGAAACCCAAAAGTCTTGAAACTAATCCAAGATGGCTGAGGGCCATATACAGTATGCCACAGTGCAATAGTGTCATTTTTACTGTAGCTTAAAATGCTATTTTATGTGTTTGCCATGTTAGTCTCTGTTGCCATAGAACCAAATTAGTGTTTTCATATTATCTACCATGGAGTTTATTATTTTTCAGAGTTATTTGCAGTATGTTGTTTTATACATATGCGGGGTAAGGCTGATGCTTTTAGGTTGTGGTAGCACAATAAAGGTGGATTTTGGGAAAATTGCATTCAGTGTGCAATTTTTAGAATAACATTTAAAAATGTGTCCTAGTGCAAATTCCTTCAAACCACTCAACTAAATATGTAAGCACAGACATCTTACTGATAGAAAGTATAATGAGATTATTGTTTATGTGCAGTTACAGACAAATGAGATTGCAAGTCGTCATGTAGGGGTCTGACTGCAGATTGATGACGGACATTTTCAGAACATGTTGGACAGGTCTAAAAGGAAAATGAAAAGAGAAAGAGAAGGAAGGTTGCTGTAAGTGAGTACCAGTGGTCTCTGACTTTATAGTATAGCACAGGGACGGCTTGTCATGGATAGCTAAAAGTATGCAATATTTAATTCCAGCCTAAGAGGAAATCTAACCAGTGAAATCAACTGCTGCAGTGTTATTGAAATGAAAAAAAAGCATACTCTTCGGGTTCTTAGTCCTTGAAGTTAGGAGTTATTGTGTACTGTGAGCAGAGCTGCAAAGATGCCAAAGGTAAGGGTGCGGAGTCAGATTTGTCATTATAATTATCCATGCCAACATACTGCGATGTATTTAATGAGATTGTGCCAGAGATTTCAGTGGAAGTTCAGTTAATACTATGTGGCCAAGTAGATGCATACGTTACTGGATTGGAGGAGTTTTTCGTGCGTGCTCAGCCTTATTGGCTCGGCTCTTGGGTTTCCACAGGCCTCTGCCCTTCACTCACACCTGCCCGGTGGATGGCCAGTCTGAGGTATACTGTAGCCTTATTAGTCCGCAGCCCTCGTGACAGGGATGGGTTTTCAGCAGCACCTAACCGCCTACTGAGATAGTTTCAAAACCCGGTGTTCCCTCTCGCTTGTTTGCAGTAATTCCCTGGACTGTTGGTCGGTGAAAGCGATGCACTACGCAGTAAACAAAGTTCTCTGACAAGCTGAACTATGCCTCGAGAACACAGGTAGAGCTTCACCACGGGGGGGTTGTGACTTGATAATGACTTTGGCACAGGCCTTCACCCACACTAAATGTTAATCTGACATATTTACCCAACCACACACACACATACATAAAATAGTTATTGTTTTTTATTCCCAGTCAAACAGTATGTCCCTTTGCACACTTGGCTGATGAATGCATGTACAGGGGTACATTTAGTAATTAATGGGATGGGGACATAGAGGTATAAAAAAAAATCTGAATTCTTAAAAAAATAGGGCACTTAAATGAGCAACACACTCAGTGGCATTTGTGTCGGTTGAACCGCTGTATGTTTCATGTAGAGTTACAGTGAATGAACAGGGAGCGTGAAAGAGGAGCTTCACCTCTGCTGGTTGGTGACTGCTGAATGTCTCAATGGGTTGATGGGTGGTGATGCTGGGATCTCCGCTGCTATGCCCCTGCAACCTTCCCCGGTCTGACACCCCGCTCTGTCTCACCCCTGGTCACCCCTGGTGACCCCCCCGAAGTCATGTTCTGACCACCGATCTCCCCGCTCCCCTCCACCTCTGTTTCCTACCCTCCTGAGCCTGGTGTGGTTTTCACCTCCTCCCTGATCTTTTTTGGGAAGAGTTCTTTAACTGAAAGAAAAGAAGAGAAAAAAATATATATGTATTATTATATAAATCTATAAAAAGAAGGGTTATTGAGAAATAGAGATAAAGGTGGAAGTCTTATTGTGAAATGCAGATATTATGCATTATATGATTTTCAGAGGTGGAATGTACAGGAAACCTGTTAATATTGTATATTTTGAATTTGAAAATAGTGAAATCTAATTGACAAATCAAAGACAAATTAACATGTTGTAATGCGGACGCAGTGATGTGGTTTTAGACCAGCGGTATTCAAATGAACACTCGATTTACAGCCGCTGGGTTTTCACTGTCTTACTTGCATCTGCGAGTTCTGAAATGAGTTACAGATATTCTGTTGTGAATGATAACAACACAACTGTAGGTCAGATTGTCTTGAGTAAATGGCAACATTTTGTTTAATGCTGAATGAGGATGATTTTGCACATAATTTGAAATCTAGTTTGTCGTAGCCTTTGCTTTAGCAATGGCTATATTTTACTGAAATTATGGTGTTACCCACTATAGAAGACTCAACCTGTCTATTTAGGTTTTTCATGGTTTTTAGAAGACTCTCACGCTTAAAGTCAAGGTTGTAATAACATAAAAAAAAAAAGAGAGAATTGTCTTTCGAGGACCTATTAAATTTGAAAAACAGCTGAATAGTAAAATATTTGGCTGCAAAAACAATATTTAGTGTACTCCACAACCTGAAATAATCTCCAAATTCTTGCACAAGACAGTGAAAATATATCTGTAGTCCATCTACAAAGGGTTACTCTTAAATATTGTGGGGTCCACTGATAGTATTTGGACTTTTATTTCTGATTTATCGAACACACGCCCTCTTTTGTTGTGGTTATACACAAAGCAATTTCACACTGCACTTAAGTATTTGCCTTTTTTTAAATCTTATCACCCTGCCCTGTTGTTTTTCTTGGCTCAGTTCTGAAAACAGAAACAAAAACAGAATGTGGTGCTCCCACTTCTCTCTTCAGCCAGTATGCCATTGTCCCCATCGTCTTTTATCAACCCATTCTCCAGTTCTATAGTGTTTTATTTCCTTTTATGCCGGAAAGGGTCATTTTATTTCCAGGATGATGTCTACAAAGGGCCAAATGAGTGGCAGATTTTTTTTTAGACCATCCCTTATGTTTACTAGAACTCCCAGGTGTTTTGTGAGGCAGTCGGGGCAGAGTCTAGCTTTAGACCTTGGTCACTCTGAACTGGATCAGTTGCACTGATTGCACAAGTGATTGACCAGATTAAAAGAGTCTACTGTGATCCCCCTCAGCTGCCATTGGCTGAAAGTAGGCGGGAGGCAGGGTTACGTCTCTGTACAGTCTGTTTATCAGTATTCCCTTTATCTCTCCTGTCATTTGGTGGATCTTGCTGTTTTATTCTCCGTAGTCCAGAGACCTGTATTAAACTGTATTAAATTGTATAGATTGTGCAAAAAGCTGAATGTCGCATAGCAGAAGAGAAAAGCTATTCCTTACAGATGACAAAGTGATTTAAAATGTATAAAAGAAATTCAGAAACAAAGTTTAGGGGATAAATGTAATATTTTGTTTGTAATTACTATTTTTTGTTGGAAGAGGGCTACTGGATAAAGAATCATCTGTAATAAAGTAATTTTAATATTTTTTTTGTCCCATGGTGTTTTTGTGTGTGAGGAGCATGACAAAGTTCAAGTATTTTAAGCTTAAAAAAAATACCCTTAACTTCATCATAAATATTGGAATTCTTCATACTGTTTGTCATAGATGCCTCAGGTATTGTAATACAATTTTTAATTAATATAGTACTACAAAAACGGTTGTTTGTTTAACCTGTTTTGTAGACTCGCAAGGGATTTCCTTAAAGCAGACAGCAGCTACTTTGCCTGAAAAACTTGTTGCTTTAATAAGTAACATGTTCAAATAAATCCTGGCGAATACAAAACAGCGGTCCTTTTTCCTTGGAAGCCCTGCTCTGAGAACATGTCGTCCTTGTGTGTCTACCGAAGGTCATGTGTCCACTTGGCTCAGTAAAGAAAACATTTTAACATTTTTTTTTTTCAGTACTCAAAAAATGTTAGCTGTCCGCTCCACTGAAGGACCGTCCCTTCATCATCTTCAAACTCAAACTACAGATGTAACTTGAGGAAAAACAAGGGAAAACTATTGTCCAAAGTCAATGAAATTTCTCTCTGCAGATCTCGTCCTTCACTTCCTCCTCAGCGTGTGTAGGACCTCTTCCAGGTGAAGTTCCCTTCCTCTGCATCCACAGGACTCTGTTCAGGCGCCTGCCGTCTCGGCCTCCTCAGCATGGTGGCTCTCCTCCTGCGAGTGGGAGCCGTGTTGCTGGTCCTGCTCCTCTGCCCAGCCTGACTGTGTTCCCCTAGTGGGCCACCGCATCTTGCCCCATCCCTCTCCTCCCCTTTCAGGAAATCAGCCACTACTCTGAAGTACTCCAGAACTGCGATATGACTCCAGTTACCTTCCTCCACCTCCTCATTTCCGGTCACACCTCCCTCCTCCTCCTCTTCTCGGCCCTCCGGAGTGAATCCACAGTGCCCTCCTCTGTCGGTCAATGCCAGGAGGAAATAAGGATTGCTCTGGAAAAGGGTGAGGGGCAAGGTGGAGGCGGGTGGGAGGAGAGGGTCGTCGCGGCTACAGATGCAGAGCACAGGGACCGCCACCTCATCTGCATCTCTCAGTGGTTCGTTCCTCTCCCAGTAGGTGTCCCAGTCCTTGGCTGGGTTAGCCCTCTCGCCCAGTGCCCAGGCCACCGAGGGTGCCAGGCCCCGCGGGGAATGAGATCCAGAGCTCAGTCCAGAATTTAGAGAACTTTTTGGAGGTCCGGAGGCCCTCTGCTGAAGCTGGGCTGAAGAGCAGGAAAGAGTTTCCTCAAAGTCTCTGAGGGAGGAACAGCTGAAGGCCCGATCCACATCCAGGATTTCTCTGAAGGAACTTGCATATCTTACGACCATGCCAAGTGGAGAAAAAAAAAAAAAAAAAAAAAGCCAACGTTTTAATGACCCTGTCCATATTGCATTCCTGTTATAACTAATTTTAATGCATTTGCATCTGTCTTTAATTTCTCTCACCTGCTGAGCTGCAGTTTCCGTTGAAACAAAACCCCCCAGCGATAAATGGGAGGCATGGCTGTTTCAAACCACAGTTGGCCCAGAAGCACAGGTGAGATGGCTGCAGCTGCTGTCAGGTATGAACTTGATCCACTCTCCCCCAAGTAGGAAAGAAGAATCCCTGAGCCTGACCCCTCACTCACTGCGACCAGCACAGAGGACGGGTGACGGCTGTGGACGTAAGCCACCGCCTGCAATGGAAAGATATCGTCACTGCCACGTTCTGATTTTTTTTTTTTTTTAAAGATTGTTTTGAGCTGAGATGATGACATCTCTATGACTAGTCCAAACTGTAGTTGAGGTCAAGGAAAATATTCAGGACACAACTATAATGGTCTCGCGACAGCCAATATCAAAACCAACCACATATGTTGTATGAAATGTTAACACATAAAGCTAAATAGTAACTTTAAGTTTGATAAGTAGGCCTGCTATGGCATGTTTATGACAGGTGATGCTGTCTGGGTTATTGTCAAACATAAAAAAGACATCTCAAACAATGTCAACTTTGCATTAAAAAAATGTCATAATTGATCTAATGACACTTAATGACAACAGTCATGAACATTCATAAAGACCCCTTCATGTTCTTGATAGGTGTCATCTCAGTATTACGTACACCACCTCGAACAAAGTGTTTCCAGAGGAGTGTACACCTGCCGTCTGGTGAAAATCGCAGTGACACATTTCTGTCTACCTGCTCAAGATCAGCTGGGTCTCCGAACTCGGTCAGTCGCACTGTGGTCAGCGGGCATCCCGCCGTGCCTCGAGCGTGAAACACCACCACGTAAAAGCCCTGGCGCAGGGCCTGGTGGCACAGCGCCTCTAGGTGGGGGGTCATCCCTCCCCAGGACTGAGGGACGAGGAGGAGGACGGGAGGCGCTGCGGTGAAGCAGCCTAGCGCCTTTCCCCCTGACTGATGCTCCTTGCTCCCCTCCCACCGCTTCCTCCCGACCGCCTCAGCCTGTCTCGCTCCCACAGCCCAGTCCAGAGCTACAACTCCCCCGTCCCTCAGTAACAGATGGTCTCTGGTGAACTGTAACGTGTCTCCGGGGTGTCCACATAGCAGGCTGGACAGTGTCTGGAGGTGGGGGTCTCCCCCGGGCCAGGAGGCCAGTCTGGGACTGGCCAGAGAGCCAGAGTGCCGGAGCAGATATTTAGCCAGCGCAGTGGGTTTGCAGATGAGCCTGGGACCATCTGAGGACTGACCTGACTGAGGCAAAATATCTGACTCTGGTGATCCTGCCGCCTGGGTCCATGTTCTTTTATTCGTGTGCAGTGGCAGCCTCAGGATCAGGCAAATAATGACCCAGAGTCTCCAGCCTGCAGCCTTGACGGCCAGCCTCGTCCAGCAACGTACCCGGGGCCAGCGGAGAGCCAGAGACAGCAGCAGAAGTAACAGGGATGGGAGCGAGCAGAGCAAACAATCCCACACAAATGATGTCATTGGCAAATACAGGAGATTGTAGTTTAACATAAAATCCAATGTTTTCATGGGGAGGTTTTGCGGTTCCCTCAGTAACATCTGACCCCCATATTTTACAACCCCCCTGCCTTGTTGCCTCACGTACCAGTGTGAAAGTCTAGCCTGACAAACTGACTGATGTTCCAGATAGTCGTCTTTTTCCTCCAGTTTGTTAAAAAGACTGGAGAACAAAAAACACCAAAAAGAGAGAACTGGGGAAAAGACTTGGTCGTGTAAATTGTTTTTTCTCAGCTCCTGCTGCTCGACCTCCCCCTGCCCTTTCTCCTCCCTCCATAAATCATTTACTGCAAGCGCAAGCTCAGATAGAAACTGAGCAAACACAGGCCACGTGCATCTGACCCATTAATGTTAACTTGATAATACATTAGTCTTTGACTTTGTTCCATGCTGTTAAAAACATTTTTTTTTAGATTGTTACAGCAGTCCTTTGATGGTTTTATTCTTGCTCTAACTATATAAAAACCAAGAGAAATACACAAGGACAGATGAATAGAACTGTACAATCACATTCAGGGGAACAGGGCCATGTTTTATCAGCATCATCCCACCTGTAAACTGAACTTTGTGTTGTGATCTTTGTGAATATTATTTATTGTTCATTTCGAAAGTTTAACTTTTGCAAAAGTCCATTCTCAGTTTATGTGCGCTGGAGGCGCAAATTAAACTTGTGTAAGTTGCATATTTAACCACGACACCTTGCAGTTGGGATGTCACAAATCTTAAACTCAAATTTAAAGTGAGAACAGAGAAACTCTTGGCAGCTGAATGTGGAGGCAGACTACTGCTGTCAAACTCGGCACATTCATCCTTCTGCACATCCATAATTTCTTTAAATAGTGACTTTAAAGGAGCAATAAATCTTAACCAGCCAATTTGCATCTGCATGTTATCTGCCTGCAATGTTTGATATGATCAGTGCCCTTGTGTGTTTTTATCAAGTGGTTCAGATAATATTTTCCATTTGGTTTGTGCACATGTACACTCAGAACATTCTTTGTGTGGGAGAAACCGATTCATAAAAGCGATACTGGTTTTTTGTTTGTCTTTTTACCCTCAGCCCCTATCAATACCAGTATCTACTCGCTTTTATAAATCAGTTTCACCCACACACATTCTGAGTATGCAAGTGTACAAACCAAAAAGAAAACAAAGTATTTGCAGATGAGCTGATAATACTGACTGTATTATCCGAACCACCTGATAAATGTGTGATTTAAAACAACAGTTGGGACACTTCAGAGGTTTAAACATCTTCAGATGTAGTAGCCGAGTACCTGCAAAGGTCAGGGTATCCGAGTAAAAGGTCAAGAATTCTGGCTACATCTGGTTGGAATAATACTGTAAGTTGTGTCTGATATGGTTTTTCCACAAAAAAATCAATTGCCTTATAAAAAAATAGCTTCCAGTTGTGATGTCTCAAATCAGGCTGATACACACATGTACGTTTTAAACTCGGATTTAAAGTGAGCACAGAGAAACTTCCCCCTTCAGCAGATGAATGTTTAGACAGACTTCTAGTGCCAAACTCTGCACATACATCATTCTGCACAGTGAGGCTCAAACATCTAACTGATGTAACAATAAACAAAACCCATTTTTGAGTTTTGAACAGAACATGAGACCGAAGCTCCAGCTACCTTTCTCTGCATTTGAATAAGACCATTTAAAATTCTTCATTTCTAAACATGTTGTCAGTCGTGAAGATGCTTGAGTGACTGGACTGAGTGGAATGTGAGTATTGTCCTCTACCAGTCCTTTTATTGTATTGTAGCACATAATTCACATACTGTTCATCATCTATTATCAGGTACTTTAACTGCAAAAACAGGTTTCTCACGCAACCTGCAATCACGAGGAATGAAAATGAATCAGAACACAGCAGAATGTGTGACTAGCCAGAAAGGGGAATAATGATCTCTACCTGTAACTTTGTTATCAGGTTTCTCAAACAATCATCATTGGAAATGAAAATGAAAGAATTCAAACAGACAAAGGCAAGCAATTATGATGCGATGCAACAGGTTCAACACACTAAATAATGACTCCACCCTGGACATGGAGCATTATAAACGAAGTTGCAACAACAGGTAATAATCCACAAGACGACATGAAGACATAAGGTACAGTATAGTCATATCTGATTAAAAAAATGTAATTTGACTTAAGGCTGTATTTTTTACATGAATCAGCATCTATATTCATGTTGTGACACTGTGTTGTGACCACATTACACAAGGTAAAATTATTTACAAATATACATTTTCTTCGTTTAGTTCCAAGACAACTTAGCCACTGTTTTAATGTTTTGTTTCCAGGTCTTTTATTTCTGAGGATGTAAGAATGTATACTATATTGATAAATGTTCTGAATGTTTAGAAAATATCAATGACTACCCTTTAGTTGTCCTTTAGCATTAAATTCAGTGTCAGTTGACCAGAACACAAAAGGCCAAATCCATTTTTATGGATTTTATGTTATGAAGTAAGGAGAGCTACAAGTACCTGTAACTACAAAGTTTTGCGTTCATGTGAAATAATTTGTTGTTATGCAAATGTTTGTCAACTAGAAGAACAAATTAGATGTTTGGTAACTAACCAAAATTATTTCATTTTTCCCACAGTTTATCAGACAGGTTGTGCAGTGATGTCTTGGTTGGCTGTGTTGTGTCTCCTGCTCCTGCCCGCTGGAGCTCTGGGGTTTGGTATATTTGAAGGAGACTCTTTCACTCACCATGAGATCACTAGGAGAGCCATCTTAAATGTCACCGTGCAGATTTGCCGCACTCTGGCCCTGGCTGAGGGGACAGACTTCACTTTTCCTGTAAGGATTCAATTGAACCAAATTATATTGACTTTTATTTCAAATGACCAGTGCCTGTACCAGTGCCTGACACTGCAATAAAAGTGTGTGTGTGCGTGTGTGTGTGTGTGTGTGTGTGTGTGTGTGTGTGTGTGTAGCCACAGCCGTTTACTGCTGAGTCCGTTGCCGTTGCCTGTCAAGCATCAAAATCATCCAAGAGCTTCTGCAAAGCCATCAAACTAATCCAACAAAAGAATAGGAAAGTAGACATTCGTCATTTCTTCAGCCCACACTATCACTTTGACAATGAGCGTTTCTCCGAGGGAAGGAAAATCATCACAGAAGGATTATCAGCAGTGAAGGCCAGCAACAAGCGACAGAACTTTGAGGCGGCAAGAGAAAAACTTGGAGAAATCTTACACCCTTTACAGGTACTTTGTAGAATTTGTTTGGTTTCCATTACAGTTTCTTACACAAATGTTACACTTTAAAACTAAAACTCACTCAAGTTCAGCAAGCAGCACAAGCATGTATTTCCATAGGCCAGTTTGCAAATTTATTTCATTTTACAACAGCCTGTTAAAGGAGACAACTTCTAAATGGCTTAGGGAAGTTTTGAAAATGTGTGTTTTTTTGGGGTTGTTATAAGATCGGTGCTGCTATAAACATGTCTTAAATATTGAACTTGTCTTCCTTTTTAAATATCAGGATTTCTACAGTCATAGTAACTGGGTGGAGATGAAAAACAACCTCCCAAACTCCAATCTGATCCGATCAGACACTAGCATTGGTAACATAGCAGGTAAAGAGATCATGTAATGTCAGTGTGTGTTTGAGTGTGTCACTAACGCTAACCCCGAAACAAAAGAAACGGAGATGAGGGAAGATATGACGTGATTAGAGAGCTCATTTTACAAAACACTGACAAAATGTTTTGACTTTCCCACAGCTGAAGGTAGAGCAACCTGTCGCAACTGTGTTGGAAACGACTGCACAAACAACATTTTGGAGGATATCCTACAGGAAAAGATACTAACCTCAGGATATTTTGATATTAAACCTTTTTTCTCCACCAAACCAAAAGGTAAATGACCTGCCTACCTAAAGAATTGTATAATTCACAGTACAAAAAGCCATTTATGAAATTGTTGTTATTCATTGTGGAAATTCATGTTCGTCATTAGAAGGCCGAAATGGACAGTTCATATGTCACAGATCTATAACTAAATGAACCCAATAATAGCACCTGTGTGATCATCTCCATATGTGAAGAAATGACAGCTGTGGGCAACAGTGGCTGCCAAGTTTGCTGCTGAAATACTCAGAAATACTAAATTTCGGCCATTTTCAGATTATCATTGCAATGTCCTGGCAACATGGTATGCAAATCGTTGGGAAAACTACATGACCATATGTGTGTATTCAGTGTTTTGGAAATGTCAAAATGTTCCATGTTTAACATCTATATTGTTGATGTTGTTGCACAAATTGTGAACCAATAATATACTAGCTGTGTCTTATTTCCATATATACTAATAGTAGGTTCGGCCTACCTCTTGATGATGTGTCAACACTATGTTCACTAACTTGTTTACATGGCTCCAAAGTGGCCAAAAAAAATCAGTTATTGCAGGTTTAAATAAAAGTACAGAAATATTAGCATCAAAATATACTTAAAGCACCAACAGTAAAAGTACTCATTATGCACAATAATTTGTATTATATTATTGGATTATGATTATTGATACATTAATGTATACATCACTTTAATGATGCAGCTGGTAAAGGTGGGACTCATTTTTATTACTTTATATGCTACTGTGTAGATTGTGTGTTTCCCCTTCGGGTTCAATAAATGTATAACCTATAACAATAAAGCATAATTTATTTGTTGATTTATATTTTGTATTATTAACATGAATCTTCAAAGTAAATTTGTCAGATAAATGTAGTACAGTAAAAAGTACAATATTCCCCTCTGAAATGTAGGGGCGTAAACGTATAAAATAACTTAGTTAAATATTTAGGTAAAATACAAGTACCTCAAAATTGTAATTAAGTACAATACTTGGGAAAATGTATTTAGTTACTTTCCACCACTGTTATCACAGTACTGTTACTGTATATTGTTTGTGGCCGTACTGACAGTAAGCATACAAGAAATCAACATACTTCACTGTTTTGTACTGGACCAAAGTGGTAGAATGAAAGAAAGACCGACAGTGACCGACTAGAGCCATGCTGCTAGAGTGGCTAAAAACACACAGTGAAGAGAAGAAGAGGGATTGTGTAAAGCTGAAACATTTTGTCCTTGTTCTGTTTGTAATGCTGAACAGGAAAATGCAGCCATGGAGGTTTATTTGATCAGACAAGTAGGATCGAGCCTAAAGGTGGGATCAACAAAGACAAGTTCGACTCAAGTCATGGACATCTACATACTGCAGCGGCAAATATGGCGATAGCTGCAACCAGTGAGCTACTACAGGACATTCGAGGGGCTGCTGGTGACAGACCGTTCCTACAGTATGAAACCCATTCTGCATGTTTACGTTTTGTACTGTAAGGAGGCAAAGGCAAAGGGTTTTATCTTTTTGTCTTATCTGTCTCTCCAACCCTCAGGATGATGGGAATCTCCAAAGGATCCAGTAAAGCTCTTTGTTTTGTGATCGACACTACAGGAAGCATGAGCGATGACATTGCAGCAGTGAAGGCCGTCACTTCCTTTATAATCAACAGCAAAGTGGGAACAGACGAAGAGCCCTCAGTTTACATTCTTGTTCCTTTCAATGATCCAGGTGGGATCTTCATGCCCCAGACTAGACTTTACGATACTTGTTTTCTGACTGTGTTCTTGTTGTTGGATGGTTATGATTGTTCAGATAACAATCAACAAGTTTCTCCTGTCTTCACCTGAACCCCAGATTTTGGACCACTGACAAAAACTACAGACCCAAAAGCCTTCAAGAATGCCATTGATTCGCTATTACCTCAAGGTGGAGGAGATCTTGAGGAAATGAGTCTTTCAGGGCTTCAGGTGCTGTGATGTCTTTGAGACAACATCATAGTCAAATAAATCTGTCTCTGCAAAACCTGATAATATGAAAAAAAGTAAAACTGCCGTATCATTGCTGTCCTCTCTTGCTCGTATAGCTGGCTTTAACTGGTGCTCCTCCTAATTCTGAGATCTTCCTCTTCACGGATGCACCTGCAAAAGACATACACCTGAAAAGCACAGTGACCGCACTCATAGAGCGTAGCAAGACAGTGGTGAGTAGCTTCTCTGTTTTTCTTTTTTAACCCTGTTAAAAAAACAACGTGGTGTAGAAAATTATGGAAAATGTAACAAAAAAAAAAACAAAAGCAAGAAATTAAAAACTCACAATGTAAAAACCTGGTTGAACTGTATCAGGAGACTGAGTGAGACTATACTTTGAGGAACAAACCTCAAATTATCAATCACCTTCTTTTTTTTTTTTTTTCAGGTGAACTTCTTCATTACTAACATACTGAGGGTCCGGCGTCGAAGACAGAGTGGTAATGACACACAACAACAATACAGTCGGATGGCAACATCAGATACCCAGCTGTACAGAGACCTGGCTCAGGCCTCAGGAGGTCAGGCTATTGAAGTCCCGAAGACTGAGCTCCCAGAGGCCACCAGCATCATAACAGAGTCCTCCAGCGCCCCTGTGGTATAAGCAAAATGTGTTCACTGGCCATTACCAACTACTTTTCTAAATTGAAAAAAAAAAAATTCAGTTGTGTCACCAGTTTCATTTAACCTCCTAGGTGACCCTTCTGCAGGCAGTCAGGAGTCCAGGAAACGCCGAAAATTTCACCTTCTCAGTTGACGAGTCGGTAACGAACCTCACAATTTACATCACTGGGAGCTTCGTCAACTTTATTCTCATCAGTCCCTCAGGTGATACTCTTTTGCAGAACATTTCAAAGGTGTTATTTGTATTATTTTAGCAGTTATCAAGCAGTCATTTACAAATTACAAATTAAAACACAGTAATTGTAAGGGGAAATAGTGTGTTAATGTAGTGTGTATTGGCATAGAAAAAGTATTTTAAAGCCACTTTGTGTAAGATGTAAAAATGATTTACTTTGGCCCCATCTGGTGGTAACATATAATCAGTGTCATATAAGTATGACAGTATGCTTCATTTCATGGTATGGCTTTGCTTTCAGGTGTATTACAGCAAAGCACCAACACGACGGGATCACTGATCACTGCATCCCTGTCCGTGGGAAATTTCCAGACTCTGCAACTTAAAACACAACTGGGATTGTGGGAAATTAAAATGTCGTCAACAAATCCCTACACTCTGAAAGTTGTAGGTGAGAACTTCATGATTATGTGGTTGAATCATGAATACTTATTCAACAACAATAAGTCTCTCTGGAGACAATGTTGCAGGTACTCAGAATAATCCACAGGCTTTGCTTCAACAGTTTTAACTAGAACTACTTTCTGCAGAAGGAATAGTACAGGATCTGCTGTTTTGTGGAAGCTCCTGCTTACTTTTGTAATTCTGGCCTTTAAACAAAATGATGGTGATAAATATGCTTCAAAAGAATGGTAAAAGTAATGTATATTTACTTGGGATCGTGCTAATCCTATGTTTTGCATGTGGCCCCTTTGGTTGATTTTCTTTTTTTGTAACTTTTTTACTTGCAGGTCAGAGTCCCATCGATTTCCTGTTTGACTTTTTGGAGGTATCGCGTGGCCCATTAGGAGGATTAGATGTTGTAGAAAATCGTCCCAGAGCTGGTAAAGGAAACAGGATTTTGTGATATGCTAAAGTAATTTGATTTACTTCAGCATATTTCAGTAGGTTTTTCTCTCCTTCTGAAGGTGTTAATGGTAGCCTGATGG
Organism: Lateolabrax maculatus; assembly: GCA_031216445.1. Taxonomy (NCBI): domain Eukaryota; kingdom Metazoa; phylum Chordata; class Actinopteri; order Acropomatiformes; family Lateolabracidae; genus Lateolabrax; species Lateolabrax maculatus. The sequence goes on along the minus strand of CM062197.1, from coordinate 11,049,338 downwards.
TAACGGTTACCGGGAGTGACTCCACCACGGTGACAGAAGTCAGTCTGGTTGAATCGTCGGGGTCGGGAGAGGTTAATGGCAGCGTGGAGGCTCAGGGTGGAGGAGACTTCTTAGTTCGGTTTGACAGGATACCTTCAAAGCAGTTTGTGGTGCTCGTGAAGGGGCAGAAGGTCAATGGTTCCTCAAAAATGTCTTCCATGATCTTCCAAAGGCAGTCACCCACCAGCATCACAGCTTCAACTCTGACTGTTACCGCGGTGAGTAAATTGCATCCATCTAAAAACCTATGATAAGACTGCTAAGATACTCTTCAATGCCACAGTCTTATCTAACCGATGCTGACAGCTTTCCTTCCATTCTTAGGCTGATTCAGATAACATCTTAGTGCCAGGAACACCACTTTCAGTTCCCTTCTCTGTGATGACGGATGGTGCAGGAGGAAACGTCAGCATCCAAGCTACCAGTGACAAAGGTTTTGCTTCAACGTTCCCGTCCAGTTTACTCCTGGAAACTGGAGTAACCGCTAACGGTACAGTGAACCTCACAGCTCCTCTGAACACCCCGTCTGGTACTAAGGTCACCCTGACCATTGAGGCCGAGGCTCCGGGAAGCGCAGACACCAACTATGTTGTGCTGTCTTTCACTGTCTATAGCACGGTAACTCTCCTGTTGCGAAAGAAAATCACTTTTCAATAAATGTTAAGGCATAATCATTCTAGCTCATTCAATCCCTTCGTCATTGTGCTTATTGGTTGGATGTAAAACCGGCTGACTTTAAACTTCTTCTCCTCATAGGTCACCGATTTCACCCCGCCACGGTGTCAGCTGCCCAACCTGCAGTCGAACTGCTCTGACAACTGCAGCTTGTCGACGTGGGAGCTCTCTGCTGAGGTGACTGATGGAGCTGAAGGGACGGGCATCGACCGCGTTAGCCTCAGGCAAGGCAACGGTGCACTGTCAACCAGTCTGGCCGCTGGCAACGAGAACATAACGCTGGTGTCCTACAATGCGTCCTGCTGTTCGCCTGATGTGGAGCTACTAGCTGTGGATCAGGTGGGTAACGTGGGCTCCTGTTTCTACAGCGCCCGGACAACAGCCACCACCAGCTCACAAGCTGGGAACGTCCCTACCAACAACCCACAGCCTCCAACAGCAGCAGCTGTCGTGTCTATGTCTACCAGAGCTGTTCAGTCTGTTCTCCTTTGCCTTAGCGTCACAATCCTAGGGATCAAGTTGCCATTTGAAATGGGGATCCACTGAGTATTTACATGTTGGTGTGAGGAACAGTAGCATTTTAAAATGTTCTTTTGGCTTTGGAAAACCAAATACATACTGTATACCCTCGGTTGCCAGTTTATTAGGTTAACGTATCTAAAACTAATGCAGTCCTGAACAACAGATCTGCAATAACTCCCGTGAATTAGTTTGCTAGAGCTGAAGGTGATGTTATCAAAGTGCTTGTTTTGTATGACCAACACTCCAAAACATAAAGATATGCAATAAAGACCACAAAACATTGAAACATATCATAAAACATTACTTGTACCCTGGACAGTGCCATGGTCAAACTGAATATACTGTACCATTACCCTTATTATGCCACATTCGTTTTTTTGTGAAGGAACGTTCTATTGTTTAGTTTTTATTGAAACCATTTTAGAGAAGTATAATTAAACTTTATGGCTATTTTGAAGGCTGTAGTTTGTTCTGTGGATGAATTGTATTTCTGTTTCTAATATTTGGTCAACCTTCATTGTTATAAATGGATTTAGCTGGATGAACTTTAAACTGGCAACTGAAAAGTGGCAACTGAGTTTACAGTATGTACAACTGAGTGATTAATACAACTGCAAAACTAATCTTAAAACCTTTACGCTATGCAATATTAACTACATTAACTACCTGTAGTGTATTTATACAGGGTGCTTGATACCATTGTACAACTTTAAAAGCTGAATGGTTTTGTGTTTAGGTCATAGGCCATGGGAACATGTTAATTTTGATGCTTCAGTCCAGGATCATTCATTCATATTTTGAGTATTACTGCTGATATTAAGTTGTGGGATGGTATTGATGATTGAATGATTACATTTATTTGATCATTTAAAACAATATATACATCTGAGGCTTGCATATTACACAGATGATTAAAAAGCATATATAAAGGATGACACAATAAAGCTAAAAAAAAGTTATGTCCACTGTGGTCCTTCTGGGAGAAAGGTGACTTAGCAGTGTCAGATTACATTACATCATCAGCTGATAATAGCTATATCAGATAGTTTGTGTAGTACCTGTAGGTCCAGCATCAATCTGAAGAATGCAGCAACAGTTGTTTATTCACACTATGTAAATTAAACATCAGTGATTGTTATCACCAAAATGTGTCATAAAAATGAAAGAAAACCACATGTAGAAAAAGGAAACAAACAGTAGTCCAACCATAAGCAGTTCCATTGCTTTATATGGGTGGAGCAATGAACAACATTCAGTCCTTCCTGAACTTGTAAAATCATTAAGACTTCCTCTAATGGAGCAAGAATGAGCATCCCTGACTCATATAATGTAGGAAAGATACTTCAGTACATCACCATAAACAATCCTTGCACTATGTAAGCCAAGCAAGAACACAAGACCTATTTGTATTCAACTAGTTTAATGAGATGTTTCAATGTAGTGCATTTCCCTGTGCATACAGTCACATTACAAAACCTTACAAATTATGTCAAAAACACAACCCGCATCTCAGGAAAAACCGACAAGTATCACATGTCATTCAAAAGTTTCAGAGTTGTGAAATCATTCAGTGTGGCTCTTGGGATGTCCACCACTTTAGTCCATACTGAAATATCTCTACAACTATTGATTGTTTGTACAGACGTTTATGTTCCCCAGAGAATTAATCTTACTGACTTTGGTGATACCCTAATGTTTCCTGGTCAAGGTTTTCACTAGTCCAGTGAAATATATCGACATCTACTGTTGGCAAAAAATGTCATGGTTCCCAGAGGATTAAGCCTAATGACTTAGACTCCCTTGACTTTTCCTCACCACCATGAGGTTGACATCTATGGTTTTAGGGTAGTGAAATGTCTCAACAGCTATTGGTTGTATTGCCATGAAATTTGTACTTTCATGTTGATGAATTGTAATAACTTTGGTGACCCTATGATTTCTCCTTTAGCGCCACCATCCAAATTTTTAAAAATTTAAAAATCTGCAGAACTAATTCTAATCCGCCTAAACTGTACTTTGTGCTAATTAACAAATGTCAACATGGTCACATGCTAAACTTAAGTGATGAACATGACATACCTGTCAACCTATTTGAATATTTACCCAGAAATCTCCCATAAATCCCGGTGGGCCACCTCATTGGTGGACCGGTGGACCGTCAAAAAAATCACGTAAAATAACGTATTTACCACCTGTCCGGCCCTCTCTGTCTCTTTACCGTCCCTTATTTTCAAATCCCAATGTTGACAGGTATGACATGGTAAACATTACACCTGCATCAGCATGTCATTGTAGCATTTAAATGAAGTACAGCTTCTCAGAGCCACTAGCATGGATGTAGACCTACAGTCTCGTTTGACTGATAACGACCTGGCTCAGGAGGTAGAGCGGTCGTCCAGTAATCGAGGGATTCCTGGTTTCAATCCTCCTCCAGTGAAAGTGTCGAAGTGTCCTTGACTGCTCCTGATGAGCAGCTGGCACCTTGCATGGACGCCTCTGCCAGCTGTGTGTGAACGTTGGCATGTGTTGTAAAGTTCTTTGAGTGGTCAAGTAGACTAGAAAAGCGCTATATAAATGCACTCCATTTACCATAACAACACCAAACAGGGGATGACCTTAAAAACTGAACTATGGTTTAAACTCTTCTCCTCTTTTTGTCCTTATCGGTCACAACAGCACAGCACTTAAGCTAAATGCACCTGACCTGCAGTCCTAAAAGTAGGTTATGCTAGTAATTCAAGGTGTACTAATTGAATACCTTCTTTTTTCTCTATAGTTAGTAACAAATTACAGAGTTATTTTTAGAAATCTTCAGTGGTGCAGGACGTATTCGGCAGTCGCTGACTAATTTTTTAATTAATGAATCAACTAATTGATTAAATGACTAAACTTAATTTTTATATATTATTGGGTAGTTTTAATTATTTTATTTTTTACAATGCATCATGTTTTAAAGGTTTTTTTTTTATGTTTTGTATGTAAAATCTTCATTTGTATAGTAACTATAGCTTTCATCTTTGTAGTGGAGTAAAAAGTCAAATATTGCCCTCTGAAATGAAGTGGAGTAGAAGTGTCATGGACAACTTCTTCCCCTAATAGGTGACCGATTTCACTGAGCCGGTGTGTCAGCTGCTCAGCCTGCAGTCCAAGTGTTCTGACAACTGCAGCATATTATCCACGTGGAAGCTCTCTGTCGGTGACTGATGCGGCTGAAGGGACGGGTGTCGACGGTGTTAGCCTCAAAAATGCCAACGGGACCATGAACACAAGCCTGGTCACTGGCAACGAGAACATAACGCTGGTGTCCTACAGTGCGTCTTGCTGCTCCCCTGATATGGAGCTGCCGGTTGGGTCGGGTGGGTGATGTAGGCTCCTGTTTCTACACTCTCTGGGAAAGTTCACCAGCTGCTATCTCTATGTCCACCAAGGTCACTCAGTCGCCCCTTCTTTGCCTAAGCATGGTGGGATTAGGGCTCTACATACTGACAGAACTGGGCATCCAGTGACTGCATGTCAAAGTTGCCAATAGTTAAAGCTGCATTTATCCATATTTTTTATAGAATTGTAACCTGACCCAGGTTTGTTCAGTGTGTGTGTGTGTGTGTGTGTAGCTTCAGGCTTGGGCTCAGATTATTTTCAAATGTAATTTAAAAATAAAAATCTCCCTCTCTCTCTGACAGCAGGAAGATAAACGAAATAAAGAAAAAACTTACAAAAGGGGAGCTTTTTAAAATTCTCAATGATTCGGGCAAGGCCATTGAATTGTGGAAAAACTGAGAGTAGGAGTTGTGTTAGAAAGTTGGATTTACTTTTTTCTTAGGGTCAGAAAGACCATCGCAATTGTGCCATCTTGCCGATAAAAGGCAAAGTTGATTTACTAACTGGGAAGGCAGCTCATTTATAATTTTGAGATGCCATAGTATTACATGTTTGTAACACTACTCGGCAGTATAGGCGAGCTCAGTCGGGTAGGGTCTAACAGGCGTGGGTCTTGGTGCAGGTTAGTGCAGAACTCATTTATTATTACTGCTGTTATGAATGTATTTTGTCGGCTAAAAGAAGGAGCCTGATGCATTGTGTGGCTGCTGTCAAGTGAATGTATTTCTTTATGTTTATGAGCCAACCTAAATCCTAAAATAGACGGATACACAGATTGGGATAGTTAAAGACCAGCTGGCCACTGTGTATCCTCTCACATGTGAAGGGTATCCAGCACCTCTAGGTGGGAGGTGAGCATTTCACATATAATTCACAAATAAACTCTGAAATGTTATTACAACAGACAGAAGAGACAAACATTTTTAAAAAACACTGCTTTTATTGTTGTCATAATGTGTCTAATGTATAATCCATTACAGAACACAAAGCGTTTTGCTTTTAACATTTTGCTACAAGTTCAACAATTTTTCCCCTGTTTCCTTTATCACTATTTACATTTTGAAAAGTTTTCAGAGAGACTTATTTTAAATAAACTGGACAGTGATCGTCTGATACTGAAGGCGAGGCAAATACATGTGTTGAGATGTGTGCTTGCTTGGTGTGCATCTCCTATGGTGATATGTGTGTGTTTAGTCGTGGTATGTTTATTACCTTGTAGTTTGGGGAGTTTGTAGATGTTATTTAACAAAACCAAAAAAATGCATTCAAGGCAGAAAGTCTTTTTCTTGCACTTGATTTTTACTTTTGAATACTTGTCCTTTTCTGGAAGTATTATTAAAAAAAAGTGATAACAGTGTTGACCTTTTTTAGGACCTTTAACCCAACTTACACATGTCCCTCTAACCCACAGCCCCCTCACTCCACTTTTGCACTCTTGTCATTCTTTACAAATCACTGTAAAAGGTGTTCATATATTAAAATATCTTTGCCATAGCATTAAAGTTACATTATGTTAAAAACTGGAATGTGGATTATGCAGAATCAACCACAAAACAGTTTCAGAAGTTAAAGATGTAATTTGTTCAAATTTGTTGGACTGTCAATTCGTATTTACATTGTCCACATTCATATTCTTAGACAATGGTACCTTTAAAGTGGCGACACCGTTGAGTATTTAGGAGAGTGGTTCCTTGTGAATGTAAGGGAAATGTGTTCCTATAGTAATAGTGATTCTGAATTCAGACCAGTTCTTCAGAAGGTGTGTTTCATGCACGTCAGGCAGTGCCATTGGTGTACTGGGAAAGCTTATTCTCCAAATCACAGATTCTCTTCTCCTGAGACAGAACTGTGGCCTTCAGATTTTGAATCTCCTCCAACAGCCTCTCAAGCAACTGAGGCTGGAAAGGAGAAGAGGGGAGATAAAAGGGAAACGAAGAAGAAAGGAAAAATGACAGTCACAGGAAGTGGAAAATTAAAGATAAAGAAAAATAGAGGAAAAATAGGTCAAGGACAGTAAGCAACTAGGAAAAATAAACCAAAAGCAAGAAGGGAGCTTTGGAAAAAAAGTTGTGGGTACAAATAGAAAAGAGATAAACAGAAACATGTTAAAAGGAGCAAAAGATGGTTTTAGGAGTAACGGTACATTCAGATTATGGGCTGCAAAGCTAAAGAAAGGGCATTCTTTTTTTAGTATTGAAAATGTCCGACTTACTGGCAGATTGTTTGTGTCCAGAGTGGACATGCTGCGTCGGGTGGTGGGTCTGGAGTCCAGCACGTTTTTCTTTGCCACTTTGAGCTCTCGGCTCTTAGGCGGCACATAGCCCTCCCTCATGGACACCAGAATTGGATCTTCGTCGCGCCCCTCCATCCACTCTTCAGCCTCCATGGCAGGCTCAGGCCCTGCAGTGTCCGGGTACAGGTCGTCCTGGAAGAGGTCCGACTGTACAAGAGAGTTGGAGAGGTGTTTTTTTCTTTTCAGGGTTAATCATTTAATGTCCGGTGGTGGGAGAAGTAGTCAGATCTTTTACTTAAGTATAAGAAGAAATACCACACTATAAAATTGACAGGAGCAGTATGTTGCAGCTGGTCAAAGTGGCGCTCATTTGAATGGCTTTTGGTAGTTTAACAAGTAACTATAGTTTTGAAAAAAAATTGCCGGAGTGAAAAGTACAATATTTCCCTCTGAAATGTAATGGAATTGAAGAATGAAGCAGCATAAAATGAAAATACTCTTCTCACGAGTTACCTTCCACCACTGTGGAAGTCAAAAGTTTGTAGAGTATGATCAGTGGGTCAGTTGGGCTTACTTTTCTGGGCACTGTCATTGTGATGGGCTCACACTTCTTGTCAAGGAGCTTGAATAACCTAAGAGGAGAAGGAACCCATCAGTTGTGCTTTTACACATTTGTGTATCAGTTTAAGTAGATGATCTCATCACTCTGAAATTATGTAACATTGCATTATATTATATGGACTTGTCAGTTAGGCATCAGTGCATCAATCCCAAAACTGGATTTTGAGCTTCATAAATACCCTCAACAGCATCTGTTGCCTTTACATCCCATCGAACACATACAGTCTCATTTTATGACACAATGCTGCAGAGCTGTAATGTTTTCCATAATTTATTGCATTATCCGTATCTCACCTAGCGATCTCACATTTGGTGACGTCCACACCTCTCTTGGGCATGAAGCCCATCCCTCTCTGGGGCTCCTTACTGCTGAAGGTGCTGAGGTAGTGGACGTATGGCGGCTCCTCTGTGATCTCAAAGTAACGGATACTGCTGTCCCCCTACACACACACACACACACACACAGAAAACTCATATTACACAGGACATTTACAATTAAAGGGGACAACACTTCCAACCCAAAAGGTCTCTATACCTTTCCACAGAGGTAGACCATGTTTGCATCTGCGTCATAAAACGGTAACATCACTCCATTACTTGTGTCCAACTCCAACAATGCAATAGGCTCCTCAAAGTTTGTCTGTGGAGAGTAAAAACAATGAAGAGAGCCTTTGTTGTGTACATACATGTGAGTGCATTTATATTTCTGCAACTATTGATTTGCAAGAACAGCATGTTCAATTTGAATTGTTCGTTACCGGGTCCCACAGTCCGAGCTCTCTCTGGCTCATCCTGGTGAATCCTGTGGTGAAGATGTTTCCGTCTCTGGTGAATATAGCTCTCATTGGCCGGATTCCCTCATGTGGAGCCAGACGTTCCTGTTGGTCAGCGGAGGGACTGATATTACTACAAGAGCTAGTTCCTTCTTCATCTTGGTTTTGTGTCTCACTGTGTCCAAACGTCCTGTGCTTCTACTAAACTACACATTTATAAAATTTATAAAATCAAACATTTCTCCACTACCTGCTACATTATTCTGCTGCCAGTTTTCAACTTATTAGCCATTTGTACGTGTGAATGTCAATGGTAAACAGTAGTGCTGGCACTGTGGCACACCTGTGATATTACTGATTTGTTTAAACATAACCACTAATAGTTAATCTGATGACTGTAAAATCAGCGCTTTGTTTTCTGTATTAAAGAAATCGTTCAACATTTTGGGAAATATGCTTATTTGCTCTCTGGCCTAGAGTTAGATGAGAAGATCAATACCACTCTCATACATTTGTTCAATATGAAGTTATAGCCAGCAGCTGTAACCAGCAGTGGTGTTATTGGATTAGAACTAATGATATCGTGAGGCATATATTTATTAGTATTTTACTCACTCACCGCAACCACCTCCCTCTTGCGGGGGTCACAGACACGCAGACGTCTGTCCTTACAGGTGGTGCAAAACAAGCTGCCGTTTCGGTTCCAGCTGATGCTGTAGATGAGATCTGGGTGGTCGTCCATGGTGATGAGGGGCTCGCCTGTCCCCACGTTCCAGATTATAATCAGGTTATCACTGCCTGGGGGCAGAGCAAAATATGGACATCTGAATGTTGTGTAAGCAGAGAAAGGGATGGAATAACTCTTCTTTTTCTTTTACACACATTCATCACTGTTACATAAAGTCAAAAGATTATAAGACATTCAAGGAATGTGTGTGTGTGTGTGTGTGTGTGTGTGTGTGTGTGTGTGTGTGTGTGTGTGTCCTACCCGCAGTGAGTAGTATGTTGCGTGCGGTAGGGTGCCAGGTGACGATGCCGACACGTTTGGAGTGTCCCTCCAGGACCACAACGGGATCGCTGAGGGGGCGGGTCAGTGAATGATCTGGGATCTGCCACACCTGGAGAGGAGGGATCAAGGAGAATCAGAGCAGCCCGTGTTACTCAGTGTAATCTGAAATTAGTGTATTACAAATTGTCGTAAATTGGTTGTCCACTTGAAGTACAATCCATTAAACCCATTTAATGGGAAGTAGGACTGCCTTTTGTTTTGTTTTGTTTTTTACACCTCTAAAAGATTTGTTGAAGTGTGACTGAAAGGCAAATTATACATTAAGTTAAAACTTGTTTTATTTTGTTTTGTGTATTTTGTGAGTGTTAAGTGAGTCAGGAATTTAGACATACTCAGATCAGGAGTCCAAATCCCCTTACGCAATCCAGCCCCTGTAAGGATTTTTTTACTGGCTGCTAAAAAAAAAAATTTGTGTTTATGTTTTAAATTAAAATTATATTAGTTACATATAGTGTAAAAAGTCCCTTTATTTTACTTAGTTTTTTGGTCTGAAAAGGTCTATAATGATAAAGATTTTGTACCAAATACCAGAATCACCCTTTAAAAAGACACTGTGTGTTATTTCTGTGTAACTGCAGAACGCAAACTGCCCCTCCGATAGTAGCTACAACCCTGATCACATGGCTCGCATGTCACAGTACTTTCATATAAAAATTATATTTTAAAAGCATACTGATGTGTCATGACATGAACGGGTGACCTGAACAGGTGACACTTTATGACTATACTTTATATCCTCATAGAGTACATGGGATGGTGCCACAAAAACATTGGTGAAGTCATTTGATTTAGAGTCACTGCCTTACATTACATGGAAGCTACTGAACAAGAACCATGAATTTTCTATGAAAATATAAATATAAAAACAAAATAAGTGTGCTAAAAGAAATTAATCAAGTATCCATTTCTAAGCATAATTTTGACTAATATAGTCAATATATAGTTTTGAAAAAAAAAACGTTGTTTTGTGTATATTTTTTTAGAAGTTTGTTTGTTGAACAGTAACGCCACACCTGCTGGCGACTGGTTGATCCACATATGCTCAAGAAGACACACACAGCTCTGTGCCTGTTGCTCCACGCACACGCACATAAACACACTCTGATGAGCCTTTTCAGATGACACAGTCTCTGTGAACTGAAGACAATTACGTCACAGTTGTGGCCTTTCTGCTCCACAGTGGCAACACTGCCAAGACTTGGACAGCTGTAACTGTCTGTCTGTGTGCTGGACATAAACAAAGCATACACACACACACGCACACACACACACACACACACACACACACACACACACACACACACACAAACACACACACACAAAGGCAAACACACAGCACTCAAACAGCATCCCAGCAGCTGTTGCCATAGGAGAAGCAGCGATTCAATCATTCGATCACACAAAGATTCCTGTGATGCCGTTGTGAACAAATGTGGGCAAATCTGTCTTCAGTGACAACTGTGCTGATGCACAGATACATGCTGAGTCAACAGGCATGTTGTCATAATGCAAACCAAAATATGTAATAATTGACACATGCTGACATACTGCACATTTGTACACACACACACACACACACACACACACACACACACACACGAAGCAATGTAATGTGACTAAAGAGCATATTATCTTTTTTAACTAAACAATTAAGTTGAAAATGTTTAATGTATATTGATTACAGAAACTGGTACATAAGCTTTAATATTGAGTAACAGAGTAACTAATGAGAAACTATAATGTTATCATAAAATATTACATACATATATAACAAATGTTATATTTTCCACTAAGTACAGCTTTATTTCCTAGTTGTGCTCACCTTACGGAAGAAGAAAAGACGTATAGATTAGAGCTGAAACATTGCTATAGTTGATTAATCACTTTGTCTATCTACAACAAAAAAAAGAAATCAGCAACTATTTAGATCAACAATTAACTTGTCATTCAGTTTGACAGATTATATATTAAGTATATTTTCATGCAGTCCAGGCCTCACAGTGACCCCTGCTGACTGAACTCAGTCATGAGCTTCAGAGCCACAAATACCTGCAGTGTATCACAGCCTGTTTTGAAAGAACTACAAGCACTTCTGTTGTCTGTCTTCAGTACAAAACTCAATAACAACAATATTGCATGCTTAAAATGGAACTACAAAGTGTTTTTACAAACCTCCTGCATCTATTCTGCAATGTGTGCATGTATTAAGATTTTAAATATTCATTTCCTACCATATTTAATTTCTGACTAAGTTAAAGGTACTACAGATAAGAAGACAAGGATGTCACGGTGACATGATTTAAACAGATTATTTCCTGTAGGTGTGAGGTGACTGACAGCAGATAGAGCAGAACATAATCAGCACAGACTGATGGTGATTACTTAAACAGCTCTCTACCTCCTGTGTGTACATATCCTGCATGCTCAGCCTCCAGGATTGTCTGATACGTTTTCTGGTCTGATGAAAGGACGCTGAATGCACATTTAACAAGCAAAGTATCATTGAACAAAGAACAGAGAGTCTGGGGAAGATGTCATACCGTAAAAAAACATCCCACTGTGCCAAAAATCTTGTTATTATTCTTATCTAATTATTTCTGCTTTTATCTTGTTGCTGACTTTAAACGCACACATGCACAAACAGGAACAGGTTGGAGCAGCAGGATTAGCAGCTGCGTTACAATGACGAGGCTGGTTGCAGACAGACAACCGATTCTGAGCTGTCAAGGACAAAATATGACAAACAGCCTGATGAAGAGCCAGAGTGGAGGCGGAACAGGTGGGTGTATAGTCAGACAGGTAGACCCACTGATGCCTTCACTGATTCACTGCAGTCATTTAACAGGCAGGCAGACGTGACGAGCTCAGGCCGTGACGACCTCCATGACTGTTGTCTGAGTCACCGAACAACAAACACCTCCACACGCATTTGCAACTTTTCTCTCCCACTCAGAACTTCTCCCCCCCCCCCCCCCCACACACACACAAACACACACACAAACACACACTGTCATTACCATTGCAGTACAGTCCTCTGAGCAGCTGGCCAGGATGTTGTCGTCATGGGGACACCAGTCAATATCGAGGACAGGTCCAGAGTGGCCGATCACCAGTGGGTAGTTCTTATCCACTCGACCTGTCTGCAACACACAGCAGCAGTGACACACAAGGCTGAGTTAGGACTGTGCAGTACAATAGCTTACCATTAACATTCATCTATTTCACAAAACAAAGTGGGAAAAAAAAACAGGAGTAAGGACAGAGCTGCAAGTTGAAAAATGTCAGGAAATAGTAAATCCAGGCTAAAAGTGAAATGCAATTTAGACATCTAAATTTACATTTCACTACCATTTTAATGAGTTTATTTCAGTGTGAAACTGGTAGCTGACAAAACAATCTCACTCTAAGGTCCATTTAGTAGCTGATCCTTGGCTTTTGATTAGATCCCACATCTTCCTCAGCAGATGGAGGTTTTTCTTTTTTATCTTTTTTTAGACTTCTTATGGTGAGATTGTTGTCTCAACCACATTTCAACAGCTTCAGTACAATGCCATACATCTGGGCAAACTCCATCTGCTGATGAAGATCATGTGATGCGATGAAAAAAATTGACTGTGTGGTGAGATTAAACTACGTGTTGAAATAGAGACACTGAAATGCTGTTGAAACAGCCATGGATTTTTTCTGTTAGTGGGTCACGTAGCAAGAAATGACTGCTGGGCCCCCATTGAACTTCCACCTCTTGGCCTCTGTGCATCGAGTTTGTTCCTTCCAAGTTCCTATGAAGTACAGTGTTCACAGCAGACTATACATAGCAGGCTTGCTATTTAGGGGTTTTGCACCGTGTGAGCACTGTATTAACAAAAAAAGTGAAAGTGTTAAAACGTTTTAAACTCTAGTTAAGATCAGGTACTGTAATAATGCAGGACCCACATTAGTAGGTATTATAGTGTGGTGGTTCCCTGTTTTTGTGACCCTGGAGAAGTTGCTCACTTTGGCCAGTTGGTTATCCAGCCATGGAAACATTTTAAGTTCACTATGATAGGAGAGACACAAATGTGAATGTTCTGTTAGGATTGAGTCTAGAAGGGCGTTTAGGTTAGTTCAGGGCGTTGTAATAAGAAAAGTGAGTGAGTGTTAATAGTCTGGCTTTGTGGAACATGAACGTCCAGTGTTTCGTCCGAATGGATCAGGAAGTCAAATCTGTCAGCATGCAACCAAAACCCCCAAAACTTACATTTCAATATGACCCAAACTAATATTATAAAACATGTGATGTCACTTCCGGGTTATTCCATGTTTCCCTGTTTCCTATCGTGTGAACATGTATATCAAATTTGAGATATCACTCCCTCCACACACACACACAACACACACCCCAAGAGAGGTGTATTTATAGCTGAGCGACGAGGCGTTGAAAGGGGAGTTTTTCTTGTGGCCTGTTGGGGACCCAGAGGGGGGAGATGGAGGATGGAGAGCACGTTGGTGTGTATTAATAGCATGTCTGTTCACCATGACTCCAGTATATAATCACATCCATTTCCCTGTGTGGCATTAGTCGGTGTCTTCTTGCTCTTTGTCACTAATTACCACTGCTGACATGCTGTTGAGTATACGTAGTAATGACCTGGTTATACCCATGAAATACCTAAATTAAAAAAAAATCTCAAAAAGTGAAAAATTGTTTATTGAACACTATATAGTCCAATTATGATGCTAAAATAACTCCTATATGGGTGTAAGTTGTTTAAAACATAAACATTCTTTACAGAATTCACTTCTCAGCTCGGGTAATGTTGGACTATGATCGGCTTGCTGAGTGGAGGCATCTCACAGGTCAACTAAATTGCTGTAGACTTGGCTGATCACAGCAGCGTCACTAGTTATTTGGAGAGTTATACCAGAAGTTGTGATCTGCAGCTCACTGGACAGACTTGAGCACGTAATAACTAAAAACTTCAATTCACATTCAACTCAGCAGTTAAATGTATTGTATTGTTTTTTATCATATCACACCACAGATCACTGGACTGGCACACACAAGTCTAGTTTTGTCTTTCTGATGTCCATCGTTTATTTTAAGGCGATGTTGTTATCATCACGAGGCCCCCGACCGCGCTGAAGCATCGCAGCTTTAAGCGTCTGATCTGTCTCGACCTGTTGCTTTTCCTGTCCCTGTATTTCTGTTTCAGCAATTATGTTGTCCTTCCAAAGGTTTCCAAACTAGGGGTTTGGAAACCTTTGGAAAGCTAGGGGCAAATATTATATCCTCTGCTATTAAAACAAACTAAAATCAAGCTGCCTTCGACATCCTTATAAAGGCTGATACCATGACTTGGCACTGATCAGCTTTGAAAAGCAGCTTGTTTTCTGTATTTCTTTGAACTTAAGAAACACATTTACCTTATAAGGATGAGGCCTACGCTCTTCTGTGTATTTCAGATATCTGGGGTCATAGGAGTTGTTTGACCTCAGTACTGTTACTGTTACTTTTTTATTAGGTGGATATGATACATCTCTTCTTGTTGAAACCTAATTTTGGAACTTTGTCAACCTGAAATGGCCACCATGATTGCATTCAACATGGCATTACCTTGCCTGACTTTCATGGGCGGAAGTCAGCTCATGAACACTGAGATACAAAAGGATACGGGCGGTCCCTTTAGAAAAAACAAACAAACAACAAAGCATACTACCTTTACATCTCTCTCTTTTCTTCCTCTTTCCCTGTACAGTTTTCCTTCTCCTATTCTTTCATCTTGTTTTTACTGACTCTTGTGTGACAAAAACATCCTGTTGATAACATGGGAGATGGGCGACACGGGAGAATTATTGAGAGGTCTACGGTTTTCTTTCAACATACTGACAAACACGTCTCCTTCAGTAGTCCTTAGTGATCTTCATCTGTTGCAGTGTGCCAACAGTGAACCAGTAGGACTATGAGTCTACGGTCATGCTAGTGGCTTCATGAGGCTGTACTTTGGCTTTGAGCTAAATGCTCATTTCTGCATAATAACATGCTCACAATGACAATTTTCTAATTAGCACTAAACATAAAGTACAGGCTGATGGCAATATCATTAGTTTTGCAGGTATTTGGGCATAAACCAAAGTGTTGACACAAATTAGATTGAAATGAAATACTATTTTGACTTGATGATGGTGCTAAAGGAAAAGTCAGGTTATCACCAAAGTTATTACAAGTCCTCCGTTGGGGGACATGAATGTCATTTAAAGGCAATACATCCAACAGTTTCGGAGACATTTCATTCAAAACTACAAATGCCAGGGGATCACCAAAGTCAGTAGGCTTCATCTCATGTGGACCATTAATATTTGTACAAAAATGACAAACATCCCGACACACCATCCACAGAGCCATAATTAAATGTTAAAAATGTATAATTTTCTCCTAAACACAGCTTATTACTCTCACAGTTTCATTTACAATCGTATCCACATTTATTCTGCGGCAGAATAAGTTCATATTTGAATTCTGTGATGTTCTCTTCTGACAGGAGGCACATTTTATTTATAATGTAACTTATTGGAGCACCAACTTCCTTGTCTATTGAGCACATGGAGAAATCACTTAAGATTTAAGGTAAAAATAAAAAGTGTAGTGTGGAAAATAAAGGCTACGGTAAATATTAACTTACATATTAAGTACAATGAGCACATGCACTACCAATTCAAGCATGTGGAAATCTAAAAGCATGTTAGGTGTTTCATGCATACATTTTTGCGCACTTTTGGGGTAATCAGTTTTGGGATCATCCCCCCCCCCCCCCCCCCCTCTGCAGCCCAGAATGATTGACCTCACTGACCTTAGAGAGCGGCAGGACCAGAAACGCTCCTCCTCCACTGGATTCAATGATGACCGCCAGGAATTTTGGGTTCACGGCACAGAAGGAGCTGTCCCACGTCACCTTGGAAACACGAATGTCATCGTAACCCTGCTCAGCCTTGACCGCCTGGCCAAAGACGTGGCGAAACTTACTCTGCCGTACGATGCTGCGACTCATGGCTGGGGGATAAAGAGATGTCAGGAGAGGGTCAGAAACATTCAAATTTCAGCGCCATCACTTATGAAACCAAACATAACCTAAACTAAAATCACCAGCAGAGAGTCACATGAACAGTTACAAACTGTATATTCATGCAGGGCCAACGGTGCCATGATTCATTTGATTTCATTTGAATTATTTTGTGATAGTTATACAAGTGATTTCTTTTGAAAAAAAACTGATGTCCCAACAGGACTTTGAGCAAATGAGTTAAATCAGATCTCATCCCTTAAATGCATAAGAAATATCATAGAACAGGCAACCAGACAAATGCTGTGCGAAACCACACAACTGATACGGAAGAGTTATCACAATATTGCACTCTCTGGAATCTGTACAATTCATGCTTTATATCTTGCTCTACAGTATATAGTCTGTTATTGTCTTTGTTATTGAGGCACGTTGTTCGATAGTTTTTATAAATGTTTTCTTGCATAACATTAACTATCCCTTTATATGTTGTTATGAGCAGCTTTCTGCCTAAAGCTTTCTGTCTAAGTCATGCAAGCAAGGACTGAATTTCTCATAATTAGGCAGCTGACCGATGCAGGGTTACTATCCATTCATATTGTGTAACCATAAATACATTTTTAAGGCCCTAAATACCTTTTTTCTTAATCAACTTCTTACCATGGGTGATGGGATCTTACATGAACACACTATTTTATCTGTCAATGGTACAACAGTTTGGGTTATTTCACTTGAGAGATATCTGGGGTTTTTCTTCTGTTTGTTTGTTTTTTGTTAACAGGTTTGAAGTGGGCGGAAAATGTGAAGTCACTTACTTCCGTGCACCGATCTGAACGTAGGAAAATGTAATCAGAATCTAATCAACCTACACCCGCACAGTCCTGATAGGCCGATTAGCTTTTTTAGAGTTTTTGAGTGCTAAACTTTTAATAAAATAATACCAACAGATGTTTTTTAACTTTGATGGTGCTTATTAAGTCATGAATATTTGACGTTGTAAATAAATACTTGGAATTAAAGCCAATTTTTCAGGGGCTTTAAATAACCATGTGCCTTTCTCTGAATAATGAACTCTGTAATTTGTTTTTAGGCTGTTTGTTGACTGACAACTTGCTGTTCTGCGGCTGTCCCAGGCACCAAGCCAGGGAGACGGTAATCCTGCAAAACACAGGAGATATTCTATAACAGTGCCTGCCATCAGTGTAGATATTAATAGTTGATTGTCCCACCAAACACTATGTGACGGCCACACATCAAAGACAAACACTAAGACACAGAGAACAGATAAAAGGCCAGGAGAGAACTTAATATGTGACAGATATAATGTAAAGCATGGCAGTTACATGCAATCCCACCCATGTGACACAATCCCTGTGAGAACACGTAGTTTAAAACTTATCTAACATACACTCCCCTGATTGCACTGGCTTACATAAGGACAAAACTGAAAACCCAAATCTAGAAGTAGGCCTGCATCAGTCCCTGAAGACGTCTGATAAATGCAACAGAGATCTTCCTCTTGTTTAGTGGACGACCATAAACTCAAACTTTCTGGCTCTTCAAAATGAAAAGAAAACCACAAAGAGGCCAGGGTCCAGGTGCTTTTCTGTGAAAAATGTGGCAACTTATCAGGCTCGTGGCAAAGTGAACATAAAGTGACCCAAATCCTGCTGTCATCACAGCTTTAGGTAGGTGATGATGTCTGAGTTTCACACTAGAGTATTTTACATTCAGCCCCAAACTGAACCTAAAGACTGTGGGATACATGATTCAACCAGACTGATGAGAGGACAGAGGCCCTCTCTACTCTCCTGTAAGCTCTCCGCTATCAAGAGATTTACATTCCAGCAACCACTTCAGGCCACCAACTGTTGGGCATTTCAGGGCGAACAAAGTATCACATGTATTTATGTATTTATTTGAATAGTATTTCAATTCTGGGGTTTTCCCCCCTTGGCTGTCAAGATACAGTAGTAATACACAAAAGAAGAAGAAGCAGCTCTTCTGCTGCCTGTTGTTATGACCTCCACAACGTGAATTAAAACGACCTGTGTTTTTTATCATCTCTTTTTCAAGAATTCCACAAAAAAACAAACAAACAAACAAAAAAACAAAAAACTGCCTTATCATCTGATTTGAACATGGAAAAGGCCTGATCATGATCGCTTTCAGGAAAAGGTTTGAAAAACTGAAACACTGAACATAAAAAAAAAAAGAATAAAACAAAGATATCTTAGGGTTTCTAGGAACTGATTACTATCTCAAGAAAGCCACTCTCTCCAAGTTGATTTTCTGCCTAGTTGAAATGAGATAAGGGAGATCTGAGTAAGGCAAATATCATTCAACAATCTAAAAACGTGCATGGCAGAAACATGTGCCGTGATTTAGAATGAATAAATAAATAAAACGTGGAAAAAAACCCCTTTAATCCTGCCTCGGGGTCAGTGAGACGGCGCATGGCGCGGCTCTGGAGAGTCGAGACAGAGCGAAAGAATGACACTGCCACTTTCCTAATATAGACATGACAGACTGCGCTGTCCGGCCTGCTCCCAAATAGTCCCGGAGCGGAGGCGACGCACTCCGCGGCGCTAACCAGCGGACCCGCACATTTACAAACAGCCGCTGCGCACGGCCCACACAAACACACCGAAACACAGGAGCAGAGGAGGTGTGTGTGTGTGTGTGTGTGTGTGTGGAGGGGGGGGGGGTTAGTAATGTACAATGTGCTCCTTAAAGTAGCCCCCCCGCAGCTGCCATGTACGACTCCCGAGACCTGCTCGTCTCGCAGGAGTGGACAGCGCTCAGTCACAATGACTCCGTCTTTTTTCTTTTTTTTTTTTAAAATTATTTCCCGGAGGTGGGGACGCGCTCGCTCCTCTCTAACAGACGGCAGTGCGGTGGAGAAAGCTGACGCACCTCTCACCCCACTGCAGCACCGACACCGACGCACGTCTCAGTGAAAGCGACGGGACGGGACGGGACGGGACGGCTCACCTCGGCTTCCCTGGACAAACTGTCACGGTCTCTCGCTGCGTGTAGCCTGCACCTCCTCCTCCTCCTGTCGGCCGCTCTCCTTCCTCTGAATGATATTCCTGGTGTGTTGCTGGAGTCTGCTCTGCGGACCTGAGGAGAGGAGACGCGCTGGACAACTGCGGGGACGCTCCTCGGCAGGGAAGGAGAGGGAGAGGGGGGGGGGGGGGGGGGGGGGGTACCGGGGCAGGGGGGGGGGTGCCGTCTATTTTGGAACCGGCTCTGTCAGGACAGGGAAACGTGACGCGCGCAGGTTACTGGAGGGGGGGGGGCGTGCGCGTCCCCCGGGGGGTCAGTGGCACAACTGGTGGCCTCTAACAGACGGATTGGGACCTGAAGGACGGTGGGGGGGGGGGGGGGGGGGGGAGCAGGTACATGGACGCACACAGGTGGAAACTCATGCAGCTCAGCTCGGGGGTCACCGTCGCATCCACAGTGCGACCACAGCGCTTCAGGCGCGACTATAACACGGTGCGTAAACGTGCGTAAAGTGGGGCGTAGATGCGCAGTTTTGCCGGTGGTTGAGTCTGAGTGAGAACACCGTTCGTGGAAATGTTTTTAAAGATGCGGTCGCTGAATGCATTTTTATGTCAAAGCAATGACAAGTGATCTACAGTTTAGTCCCCCACTGACTGCAGTTGTCCTGTGCCAAGAGTTTTGAAACACTCAATATAGAGAAATCCATGTGAACAATCACAAAAATATATGTATATATGCAATTCTGCATGTTCAACAGTTTCCAACTCTCATTTTTCTTATTCTTGACATATTATTTTTTAAACTACACCTCTAGCCACTCCAAATGAGGAAAAAAAAAACAGCCTTGTTAATGATTACTGTACTCATTGGAAATCTCTGCTATATACTGGGTGGTGAACTGAAGACCCTCATGACTTCAGTGCCTCTGACTTACCAGTGGTGACAGCAATAAGTTTGACTAACAAGAACACAGAATACCAAAATAACAAACATGTCACCAGCATTTTTTTCCCCACAGGTGTGTTAACGGGACATTTAGATTACAGTATAAAGCTAAACAGCGGTTGTTGCTGTGGTTGTAGGAGATAAGAAGTTAAGATGTGCATGTCACATGACAAACTACTGTATAGATCAGTTCTGAGGGTTTTGCAAACCTCTCCTCTTTCAAACTGAAGTTTCTTTTCCATGTTTGTAGCTCACACAGTTGTAGCCACTTCTTTTGGATATACCTTTGTAGGATATTAAACTTACCACAGACTGAATAACTTTCTTTACTGTAGCTATATTTGGGTTTAATAATTTAAATATATACTAACAATTTACCTACAGGCTTCACCTGCAGTTTTCCACAATCAAGTGTATCAATGTAAACAGTTTTCAATGAAAGAAAAAAAGCACAGGGAAAACTGTTGACAATGCATTCTGTGTATAGTAACTGGGGCATTAACTCTTTACTTTATGTCTCTATGTTTTTAAAGGCCATTTTTCATTGCTGTGGCCGAGCCTTGAACATGACCAAACTAAAAAACTGGAGTACAGTTTTCCCAGTAACAGAGAAAATACTCACCTCATAGAATGGAAAACAATCACAAGGACTGCAGAATAGAGCTGAAATGATTAGGATATTAACTACATTTGAGGTAATTGATTACATTTAATTAGTCACTAATAAATAATTCCAAACATTGCCTGGTTTCATCTATATAAATGTAATGTTTGTATCTACTTCATATCATAATAAACTGTATATCTTCTAGTGTTGAACTGTTGGTCGAACAAATATGCATCAAAAAAGTAAATAAAAAAAGTAAAAAAACTTCACTAGAATGTTAAAAATGTAAAACATACTGTCATCATCTTTTGTTTAAACTATAACTGAATTAACTGTTACTGTACACAGACCCAGAACACTCAATCATTTCCATTGTTTAATGGTCACAGTTGAAGCACATGATATAAAAGACTATTTACACTGACAGTTTAAAATGAAACAAAAACATCAGTTTTTGACAATACACACACATACCCAACAGCCGCTACTACCTAAGCATGCTCCCCAGAAGTAGCAACCACACATTTAAAAAAGCCACATTAAAATTAAAAAAGGGAGTAAAGTGCATGTATGACAGACCTCCCTGTACAGACATTTCTGATAGACTGCAGAGAAGCTTCACTTGCCAGTCACAGGCACACTCCTAAAAATGTATACAAAAGAGATAAAGATCAATTTCAAAATAAAAATGTACACACCCACATGGTAAAGTTGTGCTACACAGTCTCACTCACACAAAAGACATAAACCAGATATAAAAACATGTACAGTTCCTAAAATGTCAACTCACAATATAGACTTTTACATCCCCAAAGAGAACATGGCAGAAATCTCACAAATATACACTCTGCCTTCAACTAATCAATCCCCTACCCTTCCTCCCACACAGTAATACATACAGAAAATGTCTAGTTTGAGTGGCATCAGAACTGCAAGAGGACATAAGAGAGATGAGTTTATTTCAGTTTATCGAGTAGTGAAGTTGAAATTGTTTCTGATTGACATTCCAGGAAACCTGACCTTTGTGCAGGCCAGATTTGGTTCAGACTAACTGAGGTATTGTGTAGTCAAAACAAAAAACACAGCATGCCTCTTCTCTTTGCATTTTGATACAATAAACCGCTGTAAAACTAATCAACCATTTTCAGTTGATGTTCCCGTCACCAGCTCTAGCTACACCTTTCTTTGGGGGGGGGACACTAATCTGTGGGCGTCTGTGGTTCAACCTGAGCTCTTGTGTGTTTAGATGTGCTGCTGCCAGCACAACCCATGTTCAAAATCAGTCTCAAGACAGCAGAATTGACTTGGATTGGTATTATTTGTCCGTACAAAATATTCCTGCTAAATGAAGTTAATCTTTAAATTATTATTTTGAACCAAATCTGCAGGTTCGAGAAGTCTGTTTGAGTGTTGAATTGATGTTGGGCAGATTCATTTACCTGTCAGATTGTACCAGAAGAACAGCTGTATCATTTTCTTGGTAGCTACCCAGCGCAACGGGCCAATATTGATGAAGAGATATAAAAGCACGAGAAGAGGAAAACAGCTACATCCCACCTAACATCAGGTTAGACTCTTCAACCAACCAACAGCAATCAAGTAAATATCAAGTTGATGACGGAGAAACCAGCAGTGATGTAAAGAGTGAATACGAGCAGGCTCAGGCGTGATTGTTTTTGCTGCTTTTTCAATGTCTTCTTAAAAGTGTTTCTTTCAATTTGACTTATGGTTTTAATTTCGATTGATCAGAACCTTCATAGCCTCGTTTCTCACATCACAGATTTCACAGGGGCTCTTGGGAAAAATCGTACAGAAACGACTTAACATATCCTTTAAGGCAAGAGGCATTGGTTTGTTTTGCTGAGTAGATCTAACATATGCACTCAATTTCCATTTCTCACAGGTGTGCATGATCCCTCTCTTGCTCTCTCTCAAACACACACACACACACACACACACACACACACACACACACACACACACACACACACACACACACACACGGTGAGGGTTACATGGTGTGGTAAAGGGTACTAGCAGTTCTTTTCTTAAGCCGCCTCAGGGGGTGAGTCCTTCCATATTGCTGCCTTGCTGTCATAAGTGTCGGCCCAGGCGAATGCAGAGAATCTTGGCCGAAGCCAGGCAGTTGTCCTTCCTGCGGACTCTGATTTGATGGCTGGACAGTTTCCCCAGTTTCGGAAAGCTCAGCGTCAATCCCGAAGACTTCTGGCTGCTGGTCGGCTGAGGAAGGGGAGTTGTGGACCCGCTGCTTCTTAGACTCATCAGTAACTGTGTGGACTGGAGGTTCCGCTGAGGACGGAGCTACGGTGGAGCGGCTGAGCTCCCACTCACTCAGGTCATTGGCGAGCAGCTCCAGACAGCCCAGTTTGGCCAGAGAGGCCGAGCGCTTCATCAGGGATGGAGGGGTCAGTCCTGCCTGGCGAATCCTGGCCTCCACCTCTCTGACCCTCTTCAGGAAACTGCTACCTCGCTGCGGAGTGGTTCCGGCGCAAGGCCACAGGCCAAAAGCCTGGTCCACGCACCGGGTCCTGCCGGCTCCTCCCACGCTCACCTGCTGCAGGAAGGCACCGAGCTCACATAAAGTCTCCCATGTCTCCCTCATGATAATGTCACTATGGGGTCCCTCTGTGGTGCAGTCCCAGTCTGTGCCTGACTCGAGCTCTGTCACACCCTCCAGACACAGGAAGTTCACAGAGGCAAAGGGAGAATGGGCAGAGCGGCGGAAAGGAGAAGAGGTAGAGAGCAATCTATCAGCAGGCTGGAGTTTGTGTCCTTTTGTTCTTACATCATTATTTCTTAGTGCCTCCATCTCGACTACATCTCCAGTCTCCCTTTGAATTGGTCCAACTTTCCCATCAACCGCCAGCTGCTGCTCTTCCTGCACACTGCTAACTACGGACACCTCAGAGCAAACTGATGCATCCTGTGGATTAGCCATTGTAGCCGGATGGGCGCTGGCTGGACGGAGCTGAGAGCTGGAGGAGCTGCCGGAGACGGAAGGTGGAGATGAGGAGAGTGGTGCAGTCTCATGCTCCTGTTTCATTCTTTGCTCCAGCTGTCGGGTGACGCGCCGCACGGACCCCCTCGTCCAATCGCTGTAGAGACGAGCAGGAGCCTCCTCCTCTTCTTTGTTTTTCGCTTCCTCTTCAACATTCTCAGCTTCCTTTTGTGATAAAACATCATCATCCTCTATTTCCTGCTTCGACTTCCTCACCTCCTGGTCCTCTGGGCCATCGGGCTCTGGCTGGCTAAGAGGGCCAAGTGGCGAAGTCTCTGTGTGCTCTGCAGGCTTCAGTCCTGTGACCTGCACAGGGACGGTCATTTCCTACAAAGAAAAGAGTAATAAATGATAATTCAGTTTAAATGCCAAATAGAAGTGTTATCCATAAAGTTATTCGGAAGATATTCAAGTAAAGACGTGACAGACAATCTGCCTGGGGTGTTCTACCTTTATGCAACCAGGTGGCGCCCTTGGACTCAAGAAAACAAAAGCTAAACTATTTACAAAGATCCAATGCTTTAAGACCGAAATTAAGTGCTGTTGGTTCAACACACTTCCAATTACCCAACAATTTGTTATTTTATCAAACAATTATTTTGATAATCAACATTACAGTATATTTAGCATTTTACGCAGGCATAGCCTTAAAAAAATGATCGGGACAACTGCACACTTCCCTCCACTGCAAACACCCAAACTGAGACCTTCCTCAGAGCATGAGAATAGCCTGAGAGATGCTCTGAAGAAAGGCTGCAACCCAAAGTTTAGACAATAATTTGGGTGTTTGCAATGGAAAATAAGTGTGCAGTAGTTCTTGAAAGTTTTGCTACAAAGCAGTAGCTTTACCTTTCTTTTCTCCTCCTCCTCCTTCCCCTCGCTAGCGGAGACCTCCAGAGGCAGTGGTTGTTGTTCCTTGCCACAACTCTTCAGCTGGGGAGACTGCTGCACCGCAGAACAGGCAGTTTTACCATCTTGACTCATTCCCTTGAACTTTTCCCTGGCACTGAAAAAGTTAATGTGATCTGCACTGTGTCCAAACAACACCTCGTTGTCTTGTGGAATGGCACTGGGGTAGCTGATAAGATCACTAGCGGGGGGAGAATGGGCTGCAAAATCGTCCAAAGACAAACCACACATCTGTTGGTCACAGTCTTGTTTATTGACAGGCACTGGTGCAGACAGACACTGGGGTCCAGCCTGTTGTGTGCTTTGCGTTGTCACTGGCTCAAGCCCTGACACTAGAAATGGTTTTATCACCGGCAGAGAGCAGGACAACACCTGTTGTTTTATAACCTCATCCACGCAGGCTGGAGCTGGGGACAGAGCAGGGGAGAGGGGTAGGTGGTGAAAGGATGGAGGCGGGTGAGGCTGGCCCACTAAAACAGTCTGTGCAACAGTCACCATGTCTGTCTTTTGAAGCTCAGGCACCACAGTGGCGGCCCTTGGCTGGGAGAGAGGAGGTGATGAGGGCTGCTCCTCAGAGTCACATAAGCCATTAGAAAGCGGAGGAGATAACGGAGACACACAGCCAGCTGTGGTCTCGGGACAACGGGAGTCTGACTGGCTGATCTGGACTACAGCAGAATGAGAAGGAGCCTCAAGGCTTCGAGCTTCGGCATTGCCTGACGGAGCTGCCACCCCCACAAAGAACGAAGAGCTGAGCTGATTGGAGTGGATGCCGGTATCTGGCTGGCTGGTGGAGTGTGTGGCTTTGCTGGCTGAATTTCCCAGTGATTCCAGCAGTTCTTTCACAGAGGGACCAGATGTGCTCGCCTGGTTGTGGGGGTCGGAGTGACCGAGGCTGTGCGGTTGGGCGTGAGATTTAGACAGTGGCTCGTGGTGCTCAGACAGGTCGCTGTCAGAGTGAGAACGCCACAGTTTGTTGTGCCTCTGCTTGCTGTAAGGAGAAGGAGGCAAAAGGTGAGAATAAACACAGCACAACAAAAAAGGAACTTATTTTCATGTCACTTCTATCCTCTTTTTGCAAACATATATACATAAACATGAACATACATGTAGCCTACAAGAGACCAGAAGGAAAATTAATATCACATTAATTTACAAAAATCCTGAGCACACCTTTAGGCAGTTTAAAGCAGTTAAGGTGTGTTACTTTCTGTTTCATCCTGATGGTTTGATCTCATTAGCCTTAGCAATCACACAGTCCATGTAAGTGTAGTGTCATGCTACGCCCACGAATCCACATGAAACATACTTGTGTGTGTTTTTGTGGGTACCTGGCCAGCAGTATTCCCTGATACTCCTCCAGCTGTCTCATAAAAGAGGGGTTAGGTTTGGTCACAGCTCGACGCTCCTTGACGTAATCAAAGGCCCTTTTCAAATCCCAGCCATGCTCCTTCATGGCGTACGCGATCACTGTGGCTGCAGAGCGACTTATACCCATTTTACAGTGCACCAGGCACTTGGATCCGGCTTTCCTGGAAAAGATGTAAAGAATCAAACACACATGTCAGCATGTCGTTGTCAACAGCTCTGTAAGGCAGATGATCTGATTGAGTCAAGCTTTTCAAAGGGGTACAGACAAAAACTCAACTGAGTACAGACAAAAAAGGCAAAAAGGAAAAAAGAATGCTTTGCCGTAACAAGATGAGCACAGACCATCAGAGAAAAATGGAGAACATGCAGTCATCTGAAACTCACTTGGCTCTAGATATGAACTTGTAGGTCTCATTCCAATAAGCAAGCAGGTCCGTGGCCTCCTCGTCGTAAACACGGATGTTGTGGTACTCAAACACACCAGGGAAGAAGTTATCTATCTCTCTCGTTACATTCAAGATATACTGAACCCTGAGTGAGAATGAGACATGAAAGATGATTAGAAGAAGATGAGAGAGATGACTGGATGTCAAGTTGTTACACTGAGCCTGTTTGGACTGGAGAATAGTTTCATACAAAATATTTAATTTCATTCTAATGTTTAGTACAGTCTTATATAATACTTTATGTTTTTACTGACTTTAATACAGCTTGTACTGTGTAATGGGTTTTGTTGTTTTTGCCCCCTCCTTACCCGCTCTTCTGTAACTCCTCCAAATTGGATGCATTCCACTCAGATCCCTGTAGGAAACAAAATAAATCCTCAGACTAGCTCAGAGTCTTCAACTGAGCTTTTCATAATGCCTAAATCTTGTGGCAGGCATGTCTGACATTTAATGTGCTCTCCAAACCAAACAACGAACAAAGTACCTTAAAATTGGGAGGAATTACACAAGACTATCTCATTTTTGCCAGGTTCCCCAGATGTGGATAAATCATGACGTAAAACCAATGTTCAAGCATTTTACCTAAAAGTGATGATAATCATTCATGTCTAAGAACTGAGAGACTTTCTATTCAGTTCTTCATCCTATGGATTTCAGTGTAATTGGTG
This sequence comes from Lateolabrax maculatus, assembly GCA_031216445.1. Lineage (NCBI taxonomy): Eukaryota > Metazoa > Chordata > Actinopteri > Acropomatiformes > Lateolabracidae > Lateolabrax > Lateolabrax maculatus. The sequence goes on along the minus strand of CM062197.1, from coordinate 11,022,017 downwards.
TCAAACAGAGCAGTGGTTCTGTGTCAACCTACCAAGAAGACGTGATCAAATATCTCCGTAGGACTGTCCATCTGGCCCAGAATGACAATCATCTCATTGTCAATAAACTCCTTGAATTCTCGAAGGTTGCATGTCATGTGCATTTCCAGCTCTGTTCGGATCTACAGAACACATTCAGCCAGAGAATAAAATCATAAAACAGAAAATCTAATCCGAAAATGTAGGCATTACATTTTCTTTTAAGTTAAACACTGATGACAAAATAAAGAACCCAAACATGTAATGTTTTTGTTTCCAAATTTCAATAATCAATGCATCTCTTTGGAGAGTTTTTGAATCAAGCATCTGAAGCACTGGCTCACCTCCTTGCAGGTGACATTCTCAAGGTCTTTCTGCATCATGATCTCCCTCAAACTGGTTTTGATCTGACGCTCTGTCAGTTCTCTTTCTGTCGGTCTGCAGAAACACCATGACAGTGAAATTAGTTATATGAACTAAGTGCAAGTTAATTTCCATATATACAAAGTGTTACTGCAAAAATTGTGTTGGTACTACGCAAATTACAATTAAATATCTAGCAGCAGTGATTTTCATTTCTATAGATAATCTTTCAATATTTGCATGTCAATGTAATCAGGACAAACTATAAATAATCATAATCATAATCATATTGTCTAGAAAAATAATTAAAAATAGGGGGGGAGAAAAATAAAAAGTGAAAAACATATTCCATATGATCTGGATACTTACATATCAGAGAAGAGCACAGGCGAATCAGCACGGTGTGACTGCACATCCTGCATGGCGTTCCACTCGTTGATGCGTACCTGGTCGGAGGACACCCGGCTCTGATAGTAGCTGACCCAGGTGAGGAACAAGCTGCCTGGGAAGTAATTGTGACAACGAGCCACCTCGCATGCTTTATGGAGCGACTGGAGGGCCGACCTGCGAGTGTGTAAGTGAGAGGGAACAATGAAGAGGAGAGAGTTTGAGATCATGACAGACAAAGAAACTTTCAAACAAATGGCAGGGATATGTTTTAGATTCCATGATGAACACTTAAAAGATAAATAAACAAATTTACATAAAAAAATCGCAGATATAGATTTCCATTGTATCAAGTCATATGATCAACGGAGTGTGACTCACCACATGGCCTGCACAGACACGGGTTTGAATACATGCACTCTGTTATCAGTTGACACACTGAAACCCCTGAGAGCAAGGAAAGAGGGAGCACAGAGAAGAGAGGTGAAATATAAAAAAAAAGCCATCTTAGCAGCCTGGTGTTTAGTGTCATTAAAGCATGTTGGAAACTTTCTTACCCATCTCCGTCCAGATGTATCAACGTGTCGCTCCATAAGGGCAAAACCAGCCCTACAGAACATGAGCTGGGAGGGGGAAAAAAAAAAATCAAGTGTCTGTGTTATGACTTTATGCACAGTATCAAAACAGGCAGACATGTACAAGCTTGTGTATGTCACTGTCTCACCTATCCACAGGACTGAAATCCATTCCCAGCACCACGCTCTCCTCCGTGTCCTGACGACCATTGGTTGAGACCACCACCATGTAGCGAGTGATCTGATGGTGGGCGCTCTCCAAACGAACCGCCTGACGCAAGGAAAAACACAGTTGATGCCTTGACAGTTGATTGACAACCTTAGGACTGAGTTTGTGTGTGTGTTTTAGTGTGTACCCACCAGTTTGATGTTGTCCTCTGGTCTGAGGAGAGTGAACATGGTTTGTAGATGCTGCTGGATGTCTCCTGATAAGATGAGAGTAACAAAACACGATCAGAGTCAATAACTTTATTTACCAAAAGAACTTTTGATACAGTCAAACAATCAATTGATGTTGAGGCAGACCTTTTACCTCACCTGCATGTTTGCTGCGTAGCTGTGAGAAGTGAGAGGCAGAAGAACAGGAGGAACCATTTCCTCGAGGTAAGAAGAGAGCAGCTCCTTTAACTGTCAGGAAACTTTCACTGATGCTGGATAGAGAGGAAAGAGAGAAAAAGTATGTGATAACCACCCATAAACAGAAATAAAATTCATCCTGGAAAGGCTTTATAGCTTTAATTGACATTTTACAGTTTCCCTAACAATCAAACACGCTACAATTGGCTCCAACTAAATATTGTCAACAGATTTGCAAATGTTTTGATAATCAATTAATCGTTTCAGTCATTTTTCAAGTAAAAATGCCAAACATTCCCCAGCCTCAGCTTCTCAAATGTGAGGATTTTCTGCCTTACTCTGATAGTAAACTCAATATCTTTTGGTTTTGGACCATTGGTTGGACCAAACAAGCAATATAAAGACATTCCCTTGAGCTCTGGGATCTTGTGATGAGCATTTTTCACTATTTTTAAACAATTCATAGACTAATTCTATGTGTTGTCCTCTTAAATCCGCAGTGGAGACATGTAAAGCTAACACTGTTGCTGGTGTTATCGGATCTTTTTATAACCCAACTGTATGAAGCAGAAGCTTTTGTTCTTCAGCATGAAAACATCTGCTGAATATTGAGTATGAGGGATATTGTCATCTGAAAGTTGAATGTGTTTCAATAATGGTGATTTAATCTTGTGTTTTGTTAGAAAATTCAAACGACATTTGTACTGAACAATAATGGACAGATTTATGTGCTTTTATGAGCTTAAGACACTTGACTGCACAGTTTGAAACAAACAGCAGCTGGTTCCAATAACGTGTGGGCTTAACTGAACAGGACATGTTCGTAACATGACAGAAGGCACAACAAAAAAGAAGACACACTGAATTAAGGAGGGGGAAAAAAAACAAACTGTCCACCCATTTAACCAATTCTCTTTTTCACATGAACCTTGCCCTTTGTCATACAAGCAGACCTACAGGCAATTACAACCTAACTGGCTTTAGCTGAGACTTTAGTACTTTATGGCACATAACTGAACAACTAACTGGAACGAAAGTGGCACCTCAAGCCAAGCTAATTGGCGCTACTGCTCCCCGAACAAAAGAGTTATGTAATAGACTTACGATGCTTAATGCATTCCTTTAATTTTAACATTGCACTGAAGTTTTTGTGAATCATGGCCGAAATTATAGCCAACAACCATTACACCCACAGTTCACCATAGAGTTTTCTGGCCCTGGGATTAAGCTGAAACCAAATGGTGTGTTTTGTAACTATGGAGTGTATGCAGATTCACCACTAACACCAGTGATCCCTGACTGTCCATATTTGCCACTCCATACGGGGGATAACTGATAAATATAGGCCAAGGCTAAGGAAGGAATATCACAGAGAGGAAGTCCCATTCTGTCACTGTCTACTGTGAGGACGAAGGAGGAGAGGGACAGAGGCAAAGGGTTGATCTAGTTGGTTGTTGGAAAAACGGATCCACCTGATTCAATGTTTTTTTCATTTCTTTTTTCATCTTACTCATACTCAGGTTCCCTCATAAATTTAAAAAGTCTCTACAAATTCACATAAAACCTAGTGAAACTCTTCATTTTCAAGAAAAAGCCTCTATGCCCTCCACAGGCCAACAGAGGGATCAACAGCAACAGGACTTGCAACATGGGAAAATGACAAAGCCAGAAAGAAATTGTGAAAAACCCCTACTACCCACTCTATCCACCTTTCATTAAATAAATAAATAACAAAGATAGAAACATTTTGGAAATTGTCCTATACACTGTGACAGCAGAGTTTGCACTCTTTCACCAAGAGTAAATACACACATGACAGATGTCTTTTACAAGACTGAATAATGGGCGAGTGCAGACAAACGACGTCTTGACTTGGTTGATCAAACACATAAATTGCCAATAAATGTCAGCATCATTCCCAGAAATTGTTCTCTGAAGACACTCGGCTGACAGCTTAACCACATCCTCTGATTTAAGAACAATCTGTCTCAGGCACACCGTGTGCCTTCCTGCTGTGGCCCCCTCAAGATGCATTTCAGGCACATCTAAAATGAAAAAACAAAACGTGCGTGGAGGAAAGTGCATGTGAGCAGATGAGTATGGCATCTTGCAGACATTTCACATGGAGAAAAAGGAAGGAAACGTCTTCCTGCAGCCACTGACTCTGCTCCTGTACTGTCATATCCTTCCCATTAAGTCATCATGGGAAAACCACATGCCTCATATCACTGTTACCAAATGTTGGAAAGCTGAGCATATGAGAACATGAACTGTACTGTGTTGTCGAGACAGGATTCTCCAAGTAAGCTTTTAGTCAGAAAAAAAAAACAAAACTGTCCAACCACTCACCAGTGATATTACACAAACTGTATACTGAGTCAGACTCTATCAGCCTAAATTAAGCTGTGAGAATATAACAACCTCAAGATGATACAGCAATTCACAGTTAGATAGTAAACTTACAGCTGATAAATTTCCCCCCGAGAGATCACGGAGTTCTCGGTGAAATGAGGTCTCATCTTCACCCCGCAGCAAGCGCAGAAGCAGCCGGCTGATGAGCTCCGTGGCGCGGTCACAACACCGGGAGGCATCGCAGCTCTGGTGGCGGGGGCAGGGCGCCCAGAAGCGGGGCTGTGGCTACTGAAAGTAGCTGTTGAGGTGTGGAGGGGGTAGTTCTGGTGTAAAGTCTCACTTTGACGTTTTGCTTTTAAAAGGACATGGAGGATTTAGAAAAGTATCCGTCAACGCGATGATAAAAAAAGAGACTGAAAAAAAAAACGCGGTATTATAATATTCATGAACGGCTGAGATATTGACGTGTTTAGCACATGCTGTAGCAGAGCAGGTGCCTCATAACATCTGCTCAGTGGTACTGTTTGATCTGTCTGCAGCAGGCTGCAGTAAATCCTGCCGCTGGGAGGGGGGGGGGAGGAGACACACATGATCCAATAGGCGAAAACAGCGGTCTGTCCATGGCTGTATGGGGGATTATTAGTGCCACAGTGAGAAGGGGGGGGGGGGGAGCATGAGAGCCATCGACAACAACATGACTTTAATGGGGACAACTCTTGTGTAAGAAAATTAACTTTTTTGAAAAGGAGGTTTCCTGGCACGCATAGAATCAGTGAACATGACTACGTTATAGCAGAGTATACAGATCAGTATCATTCCAAAATGTATTAAGACATGAGTTTACAATAGATTTCACTGTAATTCATGAAGCAGTCTGAGTCCCAACTGTCCCTGATCTAGGCATACCTTGGCCACATACCATGCAGCAGGTAGTAGCTGCTCAAAAGGATTCCCCTCCATTATATTTAAAGTACAGTCTATATACCACTGATATATTTAGTCTACCATGTATGTATTACATGGAATATATAGGCGCTTTTAACGAGTTGTATTTCATTCGTAAAGATATTTTGGCATTATTAGGCAGGTTACAGTGGAGAGGCAGGTAGGAAATGGTGAGGGACAGAGAGACCCTTGCCAGGATGGAACTGGGGATGTAGAATTCATATATCCCTATATGGATGCAGCTTCAAAAACAATTATACATTTATATTCACTCATAGTTTTTGCCATGATTTTTTGCATCACTCATGTTCATATTCGAGAAGTGAGCAAATAAAAATGAATAGAAAATGTTAGAGGCTTTTCTGGGGCCATCTTTGAGTTATGACAAGTAGAACTGTAGCTTTATTGCAGTTGACCATATCAGTCACATTACTAATAAGCTCTGTCACAGTTGTTGCCGTGCGCTTTCAGTTCCCCCTTTTCCATCACGACTTGACCACTTGTCAGGAGAGGGTCTTCTGATTATGGCCTAGTGTCATTTTTGTCAATAAGTAGCCCTACTGACGATTTTCTCTCCTCCTATGGTGACAATAGAGTCAGAAACCTGGTAACTTAGCTTCCATGACAACACTTCTCCTGATTAGGCATTAATTACTCCCCATACCCAAAAGGGCATCCTCTGGAGAGTGTGGGCCACACACTGATCACTGATCTGAACCCTGCTGCTGGAGGAAGGGTGATGAAGTTGTGTAACCGAGTCTAGGTCTGTAGCCTTTGGGGGAAATTCTCACCAGAGTCAGCGACACCCAACACCTTAATGTGCTGCTGCTTCCAGCGACAGCACAACAACAACACAACAACAACGGAAAAAGGATTGAGAAATCAAAAAAGGACACATCAGGAGTGAACTGGGGTGAAATTTGACCTTAGACGTGGTTATGCTGCTTGTTGATTCCTCGTGGTTTCAATTTATAGGATAGATTGCAAAACTGAGGGTAAATGCGTGGCCACCACCTGACTGTCAATTCATATCACAGGATAAACAACTGCAGTGGTTCTTTTCTACTGGGTCCATCTGTGGCCGGTTTGATACTGCACAAGTGTGTATGAGCTGTTTTTTTGTACACTTATATGATGTCCCCGAAACCTCCTTGATCAAGCAGCCAGGTGGTGTGATTCAGTAGCAAGATGAAGTGGGTTGATAAACTCAGTGATGTTACAGACTTTGACCTCCTCACTGTGATCTTTACAAGCAAAAAATGGTTTATTCATCAGCCGGCTGAGTCCCAGGTGGTTTACATATCAAAGATGAGGGGATATGTAGACTGGATGGTGTAACAATACTGTCAAGCATTAAGTGGAAAGATTAAAAGGAGACAGAGATATGCAGCAGAAGGTCAAGAGTTTGTGTAGGCATGAATACAGTTTAAAGCAGACGTGGTTACACAAATGAGATTTTAATACTCATCAGGAGGCCTTTATCACTGACTGATAACAGCTGCTTAATCTGACAGTTACCCAAACAACCCCTCAGCTTCCTGTTCAACTCTCTGTGCCCCACCACAGCCTCCTTTCTTGTCACAATGTTGCTTTCTCCTTCTTAAAAAAATCACTTCGATCTACCGATCTTCTTTCTTTAACTGGTCTCATCAATTAAGGAAGGTAGCATCCAGTCCAGTTAAGATCAGTCATGGGACAAAACCCTGTTCCCAGTCTGCCATGGGTAAGGTAGTCCTAGTGGTTCATGGACTCTCAGCAACTCACATGTTTGTGGTGTTGTCTCTCAAGTTCCATCTTACTGTTCTCACATTTGACTACTGAAATTCACACCGTCCAATGCCAAGCAGTGAAGGCCAGTATGGGGTTGTTACATGCAGACAGACACCAGACACTCTTCTGTCGCTCTTATGTCTCCAAGTATACGAACACACAGACAGTCGCCTTAGTGATCACAACATCACATATATAATACAGTCTACCCAAGGCTATTCAGCGGATCTTCAGTACACACACAATTGTTTAACATCCATCCTGTAAGCAGTTGAGTCTTGTATGTATTACACAATGACAGGATGTCAATCTGATTATTTACAGTCTAATCAATCTGCCAGAAAATATATTCAGACCACATTTATTAGATTACAGCAGAGTGAAAAAAGATGTATTGGGGAGTCTTAGAGGCACAAAAATGCAAACTGTAAGGTGAAATGGAAATGTGAAGAAAAAAACCAACGTCCTTTCCATTCAGACAAACAATTCATTCCACTTTCTTTTCATCAGACTTAAGAATTATATTGTTAAAAGACCAGAAATAATCCTCAATTGAAGAGACATAATAAGCTCTTCTCCCCTGATTTCTCCTCTGTAGGTCCTCGAGTGACGCTGCTGCTTTAGCTGATGTCACCGCTCTGCTGATGTCACTGACTGTAATCAGCAGCACTGCAGTAGGCCGTGCTTCTGCAGACAGACACACTGCATCACTAAAACCTTATTCCAGCCTGAATGGATGTAACTACCTGTGTCAGAGATGAGCTCTGCTGCAGCTGCTGACTTCTAAGGCACGACAGGCACAGACGTCAGCGCTTGGGGACATTCATTCAGTCATTCAGCAAACGTTTTTGCCTCTTTGCTAACACACCCGAGACCATCGGGATGTGAATACACTAGACTGCAGCTTGGACTTAAAGATATATTTTATAATATAAGTTCCAACCCTGTGTCCCTGTGTTCATAATGCTATGTATGTGTCAAACTAAATCTTTCTCTTTTCTCTTCCTGTAAAACAAACACACAGCTCTGTAAAGCATTGTATTTGCTAAGCCATGGCCACTTTTGAATGATCCAATCACATCTGTAGGATTTGATTTAGCTAGACATTGTGACTCCCATTTCACACAGCAATACTTTTTCCTTGCCCATGCGTTTTCTGTGGTATGTGGAAATAAAATTTCACACTAGAAAAGTAGTGAGCCACGGACTAGCAGCACCTAGACAGTAACTACTGGTAACCTACAGTAAATTAACCAATCTTAACAACACTCCACCATGCAGAGAAACAGCAGCCCAGTATAATCCAGTATAATATACACAGCTCCTGACTTGTATAAAAGCAATTTGAAGATGTTTAAGACTATTCTGAAGTCAAGACAAGCCCCAGCTTCTCATTAGGAATGCGATACTCATATATTGGTATGTTCTCCAGAAACAATTTAATGACATGTCCGTACAAGTAACAAGGTCATGGTGGTACAAATGTCATAGTTGGGTGGAACAGCATACAGTCAAAGTAACCACCAGAGGACCCCTGATTTCAATTCAAAATGTCACATTTAGCCAAATGTGTATGTCTGTATAAAAGGGGAGCATAAAGGTCAGTGGCCAAGTAATCTTAGGACATCAAAACAAGACACTGAAAATAATATTAGTTTACAAAATACTGTAAATCAAAGTGACATCTGACCAGATACCCTTCTGTGTACACACACACACACACACACACACACACACACACACACAACTCCAGTATGTGAATATAGATTTCACTCCCAGCTGCACAAATACAGAAAGCCCTCTCAGTTAGAAGGCACAGAGCTCCAATGACCAGACAGACACAGAGGCGCTCTAACTTTGGGAGGGGCTACCAATCTGTCCCTGGATCAGCAGTGCAGCTCCCCTGACCCACATACCCCGACTGTATCCAGGCTGTCCATTAGAGGGCAGCCCACTGCCCTCTAATGGACAGCCAGCGAACCACAGTGAATTATCTCATACATGAGAGGATTTCAGGATTTACTTTATTAAAAAGGGACAAATAAAACAAAGGGGGAAGTAAGCGTGTTACTGCCACTAAGTTTCACTGGTATCTAGAACAAATACACACAGTAGGCAGTGGAAGGACATTGCTGTTCTCTGGTGGACTAAAATCAGTTGCAAATGTGGAGTGAAACAGGATAAACCAGATTCCCAACTCCAGTTCCATACCCGAGGCAACAAGGATTGTGTCGCCACAAAAGCAGTAAAATAACACAGAAGCTCTTTGTATTGGTAAAGGAAGAAAGACGTGCAGGGTCAGACACATTTAATGATTAAATGATAATGATCAAGTGCTTCCTACGCACCATTGATGTCTATTTTCTCCCTGGTTCGTCTAGATCAGGGGTCATATCAGGTCAGAGCCCTCTGTTTAGACACTTCACTAGATGTTCTTGTTGTCTCTTTAACCACTCCGCCTGGCACTACATTTCCGGTACAGTGTCACTGCGAGCCACACTCCTGATTTATGACGTCAAAATCCCACCAAACATCATATTTGTGAGGTAACAGGAAGAACTATTTTAGATGATGATGCTTTGTCTGAGACAGAGCAGGTGATGCTGCACGATATCAGTCAATATCTTACCTCCTCGGTTGAGAGCGACGGTCATCCTCCCCACTACCGGACTCCTAAAGAGACAAAATAAGAAAATGACATTTAATAATGTGTTTGTGTAGTACAACATTATTTTGATGTTGATGCATTACAATAATTGCTGATATATATACACAATCTTAACACTCGTTTATTGAAAAATTTTGATTTAGAATCTGTTTTTATTACACAGATAACCGAAGTGCATAGCTCCCCATTTACACCACAATATTATAATGTCAAAATTATATTTTATCAGCACGTGAAAACGTTCCTCTTTTTTTTGCTCTAGTGGGAAATAGCTAATACCGCAACCAGGAATGTTGATAAAGACTGAGAATAGTAAATGTGATTATAAGCATAATTTTGGCCTTACAGTATTCTCTTAATTTCATGATGCTCTGTAAAGGACACTATAACTGGAAAAAATATGGATTAATAAAGCTATCACTATTGTAGCAAAGTCCACCTTTAAAATCAGAGAGATCATAATCACACATTTTTTTATGTTTTAGCAACATAAAATAAGCTTCCACTTGAACCAAACCAGCATCCAACACAGTAGTAGGTACTGCCTGAGCAGAGAGCAGCAGTGCAGAGAGACAGGAGGGAGAGCCGAATTGAGCTTCAACTCAATTTGCACACTCTCCAGGAAAATGACCTCAGTCTGTTTTTAAGGTGTGGCCGGTCAGAGAATAACACATTCACACACAAAAACAAGCGAGGAGATGAGGACGAGAGAATAAGAGAAAAATCCAAATCACTTCTAATCAGCCCATTGTGGAATATGAAGCTTTGCTAAATGAGAGGGTTGAGGATTAGTGGCAGATAAACACCTGGCACTCATTTTGCACTGCCTGGTACTTATCTTGTTTACACTGTATGTAGGTTCAACTAGCCTTAAAAAAACATAACAAAACCATTAACAGCTTCATAAAAGGAAGAAGTGGATTATAGGTCGAATGGGCAACAATGAGACCAAAAGAGGAACTTGTGCAGAGCTGCCTCAATGTGTCTGCTCTGACTGAAGCTGGGTTATATGGTTGAAAAACTGTATTTCTTATTATCTGTGATTGAACAGCAATGTTTGTTGCAGCTGATGCAAACTGTGTGCAATGCATATGTTTGTTTTATTGCAGGTGTGAGCGTAACAAACAAAGTAAGGAACTGGTAAGTTTTGGCTTAGTTATTGTTGAAGCAAAGTAGGGAACGGTCTGGATACCAGAATTCACTGTCGGTCTTGTGACACTGTTGCAGATTCAGTTCAGTGTAATGTCTGTGATGGGGATGTGCTCGTCCTCTCTCAGCCACATTATTCAAAGAAGGTTTCCAGTGTGGGCTCCGAGACTCAGCAGCATAAGAGATATTTAAAACAGATCTTTTGATTTGTTGAACACCTCATGTAAAGTATGTGACGCTGGAAGCAAAAAAGGTTTCTGTATTCACATCCTTCACTTTTATTTCATTTTATTTTTTTACTTTGAACTCTTAAAAAGAAAAAAATACATTCACTGTCTTACTTTGTGTTGCTGCATAGCTATAATTACAACCTGTTTGGCAATTAATGCTGGGTAATAGTGCATTGTTGTCTTTTTGGAGACAATAATATTTAAATATCTTATATTGATTAGTTATATTGAGTTTTGTGGCACCATGGTGAATTACAATTGTAATGAGTAAGTAAGTTTCAAATAAAGACAGAGCACCTGATTGTGTATTTAAAGTTTCAACTGTCCTTTAATGCCATTGTGTCCTACATTTCACCCAACCTTTGTCTGGATGGAAACAACACACTTAGTTTTGCATAAATGAAAATGTGAGGACTTTTCCAAAGCTTATGGAAATGTGCAGCCTGAATATGCCGGCTGGGCAGGGATCTGCAGGACTGGAGACAAGTCTGTGCTGCACTGGGAGTCACAAGTTACAGCATCTAGAAACACCAAGTTAAAAGCCTCTCCCCTAAAGGCAAATGAAAGTGTCAAAGTGTGTGTAGTACAGTATGTGTTTTCCCTACAAACACCCGTATTATGGATCAGCAGGTCCAACGTAAGGTTCAAGTAAAGATGGTGGAGAATGAAACAGCTAGAAGGTGTCTCATGAGACTTTACATAAGACACACACACACACACACACGCACGCACACACATGCATAACATCACATGACAGCAAAACACAGGAAACCAGACTTATGTCTGTGCAATGCGTTATCACTGTATGTGTGTGTGCGGGTTGTAACTTGAAAGCATATTTCTACAAGGAAACACTTCATCCTTCACCACCTCTGCCTGCCTCACCTTGCTAAATTACACATATGCATATCTTCTTCCTCTGCTTTTACAAGTCATACTCTCATCGTGATGAAAGACTCCCTGGCTCACTATCTCATCTCTAACATACATTATCATTCAGAGGATAGAAACTGAGTTGCTTTAACCCTTGCGTTTCTTAATACTGATTACTTAATGTGCCAGTTGAAAAATAATTAGTTTCATCTACTTTTGTATATATTTTGAGTCGTTCTGGATGACAGTCAGAACAAATGATTTTAAATGTTTGTGTACATAACAAAACAGTTATCATTATGCCTACTCACAGAACCTGTTTTGCTCTGAGGCTACAAAAGGTGTGAAGGACAGGGTCCCTTTCAAGGCCACAATACCCAGTGATAGTTTGTGACTGACAAAAAAAATAAAAAATAAAATTGAGTGCAGTTTGTGATTTGGGACACACTTGGGGGTAGAAAGTACATTTTCACACACAAACTCTAATCTTCTACAGGGTCCAACTGGCAAGGAGACAGATGAAACAGTCCTGCCTTATTGTGCTGCATCTTGCACAACCACTCATTTTATTTCGCTGTACAGTTGGGATATAAATCAATGAATCATCAAAGATTTTGCTATGATGTTTATATTCTCTTATGCATTATAGCTATCCCTTGGGTGTTTTAGGAACTTATGGGCAAAGCTGGAAATCAATGAGCAACACTGCTTTATAAAAACTTTGGATTTCATTAGATTTTTGACCTTGATTAGTCAGGTATTTCAGTCGCTTGATAAGCAAAAACAGGCATTGAAGTCTGGTTAGTTCATCCATAGACACTATATCACAATATATATATATAAATAAATGTCGCTATTTAAAATCATCTTGCTTGTCATTCATTATACCCACATAGAAGTTACATACAGCAACACTGTCTAATCAATCAGTGCTGGGAAGTAAAGCACATCAACATTTATCACGTAATATCACACTGACTGCTCCACTCTGACGAAGAAAAGAACAACTTTCTGTCACACAATACACACCGCAGAAGTGACACAGGAAGTGTGTGAACCTGTGTGAAACAGACAGAGAATCACATTTGAATGGGAAACAGACGGTGTGAGCCTGTGTGCGACTTCCTGATTGTCTGGTGGGGTTCCCTGCGTCTGTAGAAAACAAAACAAGACGAGCAGAGAAAAAATAGCAACAGGAAACCCACCTGCTCCTCTGCTTCGCACGGGCACACTCCTGCCTTCACCACACACACACACACACACACACACACACACACTAACACAGAGAGACAGGAAGAGAGAGGCAGACAGGTAGAGAAACACGCACTCAAGGGCCGAGTCTGGGGAGGGGGACAGACAACAGATCGACAGCGAGAAAGACACACGCACGTCCACTGCCTTGTTTACGTACCACGGCAGCACACACAACAATAAGGCAAGAGTAAACACCCGCATTCATGCGTGTCACAAGGCGCCTATTACGAGCGGAAGTGCACTGAATATGTCCCGGTATATGGCTGAACTGCAACTCTGCCGGGTAAAATCATGACACGGACAGTCTGCTGTCACACAGGCGAACAGGGAAGACAAACAACGTTCACCAACCTACCGATGAACGTCGGCGGTTTCTCTCATCTTTGACAGTAACTTAGCAAGCTAACTGGCAGTTGGACCTCTGAACTGGCGGAAATGTGCTTCAGGGAACCGTGTCATAATAAATATTAATAAATAACAAGAGGTGGACACTGTCCCCTGCTCGGACGCTAACGGCGTGATGCTTTCGAGCGACAGTAACGAAACAACGAAGCCTTTTTTTTTTTTTCCGCGCAGGTTTTTACTCACTGATAGTGTAACTGAAAATGATGAGCGGCTGGGTTTCACGCATGCGCAGGAGTACAAAGGCAAGGCACTTTATGACAGTCAGCAGCCGACAAAAAGACAGCGGAAATGAAGCCTCAAATCGCCTTTCCATGGCGAGGAGATTTGGGTTTGGTGGTGTTGGTGGCAGCCGTAGTGGAGGGAGGGAGGGAGGGAGGAGGGGGGTTTCAATAAAGGCGGCTCTTACCGAAACGCAGGGGCTGGAGCTGGTGCTGGGGGTCGGTGAACGCTGCACGGTAACCAGCGCCATTCAGCGACCGGGAAGCGGACACCTGAGAGGAAGCGACAGCGGCGAGACGAGCATAATTGTCTTGAGGTGGAGAGAAACCCCAGCTGAATCCGGGCTGCTGGTCCTCTCGTTTTCTCCTCTCTCTCTCTCTCTCTCTGATCGTAGACTACTTGACTACTCCCCGGCTGTTTCCTCTGTCAGCTCTAGCTGCGCATGCGCAACGTCCCTTCGTTTGTCAACCCCGATTAACCGTGTGTGTGCTGGACGTAAACAAAGCAGTTATGAGTGGTGTGTGTCAGTCAAGCAGTGAGCCCGCTGCTACTGTTTTAGTCATGATTTGTATTAGAATATGAGTAAACATTGACCTCCCTCGTCAGGCAAACTGCCTGTAACAATTACATTTAGAAAATGTAAGTTATATTTGGTGACACTTGAAGTTGCTCGATGGCCCCCTGGATTCATATTCTTCACATATGTTTTATAATCCACACACATCAGTGATTTTGTCCTCATAATTTGTATATACAGTGATTTTGTTGGTCTAATCTGTACATGCAACATCGAAAACGTGATAAAGTTCCCTCTAGGGCGCTCTTACAGTGGAGAAAATATGATGCAGTGCCATATAGGCTACCTTAAATTAATCACAGCTTTCTGCTGGTGCCCTTTTTTATTTCTATTTCTTTGCCGCTGCTCCTCAGTCAGCCTAAATCCCCCACTGTTCAAAATCGCTGCAGCAGAGGTCGAAACATCCTGACCTTTAGTCCCTAGTATTGGTGAGACTCCAAACGCTGGATCCTACATTACCCATGATGCAACTGAAGAGTGTCTTTAGACTTTTTTGTTTTGAAGTACTGTAGTTTTACCTCACCAGGCCTCTAAATATTATTGAAATTAGACCATTTTTCTTAAGTAAAAATCACTCACTGTAGATAATGCCTTAATATGCTTTATTATTCTTAATTGGCATTTATAAGGCAAATTATGTATTTGCATAAATTACACATCCTCACCAACTATTATTATGCAACTTATCAATTTAATGAATAGGAAAAAATGCACTACAGAATTTTCTGGCCGAATATGTATATATATATATATATCTATATAAATAACTATATAATTTTATTTTATTTGTAACTTCCATTTCGTTTTGTAACCCTGTGTTGTAGAATGACAAATAAATTACCTTGATACCTTGGGATACTATGCAGAGATGTGACCAAGTCAGGTTTTCAAGTCACTCTTCACTCACAAGTGCAGTCACAAGTCTCAATGGAGAATACCAAGCTTCAACTGTATCAAGTACTTTTTCCAGCAGTTTTTGAGTGTGAGCTATATCTCACATCACTCGTACCCAGGCCAAGTCAGTTCCTCAGTAACTTTCTTAATCTCTAGGTTAACTGTATCCATATAGTGTGCATCATTTTATTTTCATGTATTGGTTTAGGAGAGTTAGTCTAAATCTGTGGTACTCCAACTGTGGTTCAGAAAAGAAGAGAGGCAGTCAGGAGTCACATGATATTTTGTGTGCATGTATATAAACTTCAGTGAAGTGGGTGCAGCACTGACCCAGGGAAAACGTAAGGTGATATTTCATGACTCTTGAAGTGTAGCCTGCCTGTCTGAACCTGTAGTGTTACACTGTTATCTTCAGTGCCTGAGGGCACAGATCAGGGAACGATAGCTTGTCACAAACCACACACTCAAATTAAAAGTGTGTGTCATCAGCACATGTAGCACAACCCAGATAGCAGCGTGTGCAGGTATGCACAGATGCACAGCAGCATTACCACTTTCATTACAGCTGTCGTACAGCCTGGTTTCTTTCCCCTTTCCTACACATAAATAATACCAGTGTAATCAGACTGAATTGCCAAAAATTACAAATGAAGGCTGCAATTCAGGGGTCTGGAGCCAGGCTAGAACAATATTCGATAATTCAAATATTTCACCGTATTGGCTTGTTCTCATCAGTAGTGTTTTATATTTACATCATTACATAAAGATGGAAAGAATGTGCCTCTTAGTTATTGATATCATTGGTTCAGATCCTTCACATTTTTAACCTTAACTTTACCCTTTATAGTATACATCAATCACTTCATCCATTATTCTGTCAATCTGACAAAAAATGTATCTGTGCATAGTTCATTTTATCATCACTCTATCCATTTATCCATCCATCAGGCTGCTTTGGTCATTCTGTTTGTACCAGAGGGATTAGCAGTTTAGCAGTGAGGCCAGAGATGAGATGAGATGGAGATTACGACAGAGATAATGGTGTTTGGATTTAGAGTCACTCAGAGGAAGCAGTGGGGAATTCAAGCTGCAGCTTTAATCACAGGTGATCCATGTGCTCTCTGATCTGATTTAGGAGAATGACTTACCACAGGTTTAAAACACAGCAGCTGACAGCATTGGAAATAACAAACGACATGAGAAAATAAAACAAAATGAGAGCAGTTTCTTTGCTCTCTCTGGTCATATACAGACGAAGACTGGTTCCCAACCTGAAGGTCATGAGATGAACTTAAGGGATGACGCAGGATGATTACCAGGATAAGAAATGCGGAAATCTAAATTCTGCTACAGAAAAGTATGTGTTTTACTTTAATCTTCTTTTTTTGTTTTGAAATACTGTAGTTTTACCTCATCAGGGCTCTAAATATTATTCAAATTATATTATTTTTCTTAAGGGAAAATCAGTCCTTGATTGATCTGCTCACAACTCATAGATATGCTCCCTGTGATTATGGAGCATATAGACATGTTTGGTATTAAAGGTTACGAGCAAAAATAAAAAAAATAAAAAATAGATAAGATAAAAAGGTTGGGAACCACTGATACCAAATAAAATGTTGCTTTCAAGTGAAAAATGTGTGTATCCGAAATGTAACTATTTTTTGACATTATCATGTGTTTTGAAAAGGATTCATTAACCCACCAGTTGAGCAAATTTTCTCAACTCAGAACCAAGAATTGAGATGGTGAAAATCACGGTCTATATTTTATGTCTTCTATTTATTTGTTAATAGCTAATTTTGTAGAAGACTAAATCATTCAAATTCCAGTGATAAATGGTATCTAGGATTATCATTATAATCATTACTTATTAACAGAGTTTTAAGTTAAGAATACTATTTCAGCCAATTTTATCCAGATCAGAATCAGAATAAGCTTTATTGGCCAAGTGTGCATACACATACAAGGAATTTATCTCTGGTTAATCTTTCTCAATGTACCTACACTGAGTAGACAGATGAAGAGAAGGACAGCAAAGCTGAACAAAGGTAAACATAAACATTTATACTATGTACAGATTTATATATATATATGCACACCGACTTGTACTTCTCTGGATTTATTCAAAAAAGAGCGTTGCATGGATTAATCATGTTATCTGCGAGAGATCGATCAATGAGTGACAACTTGGAGCAATGTCGCCATCTATTGTTGGGCATAATCGTCATTAAAAAATACAGCACCTCCACCATTGTCACGTTTGTACAGCTGGCACAGGGATCTGTGGCAACATGTTTTTATTCATATCACACTAGTTTAGTTTTTCCCTAACAGCCCATGTATTGCATAAAACAGTGATAAATCACCTTTTGTTCTCCAGGGTCACTTGCATCTACTTGCCAGCGGAAGTCCGCACATTCACGACAGACTAACGACCCATATTTATAGGAAATATGACTGCAAAAAAAAAAAAAAAGACAAACATCGGCCATGTGTACGGTGGCTGCACTCACGTGGCAGGATACATGAAACAAATGTACCACATCTGAAGGTTTCATGTGTGAGTTCAGTTTACTAAGATTATTGTGTCGAATCTGCGAGGGCGCGTCACAGTCAGCGGAGCAAGATGGCGCTGCCTACGAAACAGTAAGTGGCAAACATGGAAACCTGAATTACGATTGAATATCGAGCGAGAGCTGTTTCGCTTGGTTGGGGTTATAGTTATGGGCATGATCGGGAGTTTAATTTACCGTGGGAGTCGTGGTGTTTCAGCTCAGGGGCTGTTTGTCCGTTGCTGCTGGTTTACGGTGTGCTAACGTGATGCTAAGCTCGCCTGCAGATCAGCTGGTTAACGCTGATAAACTCGGGTCCTTTTTGCTTGTCTGAAGCTCTAAATGTTCACTCTGACATACCTGCCACATGTCTCCTCTCTCGCCCTCCCAGTGACAGGCTGTCGGGGAGAGTTAGTACAACTTTTATAGCTGACGTTAGTTAGCGTTGGTTTTGGTAGGTTTTAGGCGTTATTTGTTTCTGTTTCCGGTGCAGGACACATTGCACCGTGAAAAGTGTGCTGAACCTTGTGTTTGCAGAGAATAAGCTGTTTTCTTAAAGAAGTTTATGTCTATCTTTTAAGGGTGGCTGGTTTTGCCACTGGAACATGGAAAAGGTATCGGCTAACGTTAGTTAGAGCCTCACTGTGCAGAAATTCAAAGCCAAAATAAAGTATAAAACACTGCACTTTAAGGTTTGCTGTTTATTCAAATGGCTGCTTTGATTGTAGTGTCAGATATGAAGCCTTTGCATTTGTCCCATTAGGGTTAGCACTTTTCCTAAAGAATTACAACTTGTGAAAGTTTGACATGTGAAATGCATGTACAGATGATTTTTGTAGGACAGGGTTTAAGTGTGTCCTGATTGTCTGCAGGTACGGGCTGATCTTGCCACAGAAGAAAGGAGCGTCGAAGACCGCAATCCTGCAGAAACCCTCAGTGTTCGGGGATGACTCAGATGATGAGGTGGGTAAACTCTTTGAATTGTTATAAGCAGAGCAATATAATATGTCTTTTCTAATTGACCAATCACTGTATGTGATCTAAACAGATGCCTGTAAAAGAAAGGAAAAAAGAAAATCCTGTCTTAGTTGGCATTTAGCAGGCTTCTGTCCAAATATACTGAATATGTTTTGTTCCTCAGACCTCAGTTGGGGAGAGTCTGCAGAGAGAGGCTGTCAAAAAGAAGATGATGAAGCAGGTGAGACAATGAATTAAAAGTATTTATTATTGCTATAAACAGTTTTTTTTTTTTTTTTTTTTACAAACACATTACCTCGTGATTTACATTTCTCTGGTCCTTAACTGTCTTTCTCTCTCTCTGTGTAAAGACACGTTTGGAGATGCAGAAGGCCCTGGAAGAGGACAGCACTGTATATGACTACGATGCTGTGTACGATGACATTCAAAACCAGAGACTTGAGAGCAACAAGAAAGTTCTGCGAGGCGCTGACAAAAAGGTAATCTCATTTATGTATACTTGCATTTCTTAACACTGGGATTTCAGATTGCTCTAATAGTTACAAAGATAGTCCAGTCAATCCCACTCAATAAAGGGAGAAATAGCAATAGTAATGTTTGATAGTTTTTATTGGTTGATTAATAATTATAATTATTAATAAGGTAAACCTTCATGGATTTAGTGGTACATAATTTGTCCAAGGTCAAAACCAAAGTTAAGACTGCTTTTGTTAGCATGTACTCTGCTGAAATATGGTGGAGCAAGACACAGATTGAAGACTCTGTTCTCTGGTGCTGCTGTTTTGATGATGTTGAGTTTTGACATCCTTCTGGTGAAGAAAAAGCATGAGCTAGAACTTTCTCATAAACATTAACTTAATTTTTTTTTTTGTCTGTGTCTCTTTTTATTACAGCCAAAGTATATCCACCAGTTAATGAAAGCAGTCGAGGACCGAAAGAAAGAACAAGAACGAAGGGAAGAGAGGAAGATCCAGAAGGAAAGAGAGGCAGAGGGAGAGCAGTTTGCTGATAAAGAGGCTTACGTTACCTCCGCCTACAAGCAAAAACTGCAGGAGCAGAAGGAGGAGCAGGAGAGAGAGAACAGAGAGGCAGTGATGGAAGGTTAGACCGATACTTTACAACTATTTTTAGGCTGCAGGCAGATAAGATTTTGTTGTAATTGATATGGTGAGACTTTGAGCTCCAGACATTTCAAACAACATGTGAATGTAGCTTAAATTGGATTTGCACAAAACAACTTTTTGAAATCCCTAAGCAATCTGGATATTGTGTTTACAAAAAAAAACAAAACATGGAACATAGCATAATGGTCTTTCAAATATCAAATATTTTATTGAAAGCAGAAGTTCAGGAGGGCAACTTAACTCCTTCAATTGTGCCAATGCGTTTGGAGAAATATCTCCTTCCTTAGGGCACACAAAGCATGACTTGAAGGTTGGACTTAAAAATGTTGTGGAAAATAGGTCACTTTATGTGATACAATGTAAATGATTTGTTTGAATTATTTTTGTTTTGTGTAGCTGCTTTGGACGTGAAGAAACAAAAAGACCTGAGCGGCTTCTACCGGCACCTGCTGAATCAGACTGTAGGAGAGGAGGCGATACCAGATCGCTCAGCAAACAAGTCAGTCATAGCTTTACGTTACTTTCTTATCCATAAACACAACAAGCACATACATATATTTTTTTAAACTATTCTGAGCTTTTAATGGTATTTCTCTGTCCCTGCTTCCACAGGACTCAAAACTCGAAGGTTTCAAAAGACACGGAGAGGACTTCACCTGTTCCTTCACCCATGTCCCATGATAATATCCCAAGTTCATGCAGCGACAATGAGGAGGGGCATGAGCAGAAGTCTGGGTTTAGCAAGCCTGCAGCAGGCTCTGCACACTCAAAACGCCAATACAGACAGAGGTCGCCTTCATCAGGGAGCGGAGAGGAGAGGGAGAGGGAGAGGGAGAGAGACCGACATAAGAAGAGCCAGAGAGATCAAGATAGAGACAGAGGGAGGGACAGAGATAGAGACAGAGATAGAGACAGAAACAGGGGAAGGGAAAGGGATGACAGACACGGAGGAAGAAGAGATGACAGGGATAAAAGGAAAGACAGGGACAGAGACAGAGGCAGAGAAGATGACAGAAGCAGAGGCAAGGGGGATACAGAGCGGGAAGACAGGCACGGGAAGAGGGAGAGGAGCCCTAAAGAAAGAGAGAGGGATAAGAACGGGGAAAGAGAGAGGGATAAGAACGGGGAAAGAGAGAGGAAGAGGGATCCAGATGAAGAGAGGCGAAAGGACAAAGATCGTGAAGAAGAGAGGGAGAGGAGGAAGGTACCAGAGAAGGCAGTGAAGAAGGAGGAGATAGATCCAGAAAAGAAGGAAGCAGTCAGAGAACAGGGAAAGGGAAAGGAAGATGAACAGAGACTGGAAGGCGAGGAGAAAGAAGAAACGGAGGAGAAGGCGAACAAGTTTGCAAAGCGCAGCAACGATCAGACTGTGAGTTCGGCAAGAGAGAGGTACATGGCCAGACAGATGGCACGCTCAGCCTGTAAGACCTATATAGAGAGGGAGGAAGACTGAAGACTGAGAGCAGTCGATGCAAACATCCCTGTATTTAACACAACCTTCATCTCAATTTCGAGGATAAGGTTAATGTTATTTTATGTTTTTCTTTGCAAATCCCACAAAGAGACCACAACCAAAAATGAGTTACTTTCTTTTTCTGACAATACTTTCTGACTTTCCTACCCTGTTACCCAAGCTGCTGAAGACTGGTCTCAAGTATAAAGTTTAATTTGAGGCTCAATAATTTCCTAAAACAGCTGGACACTGTAGTTTTTAGCAAATGTTCCCCTCACAGCAGTAAGTAGTAGCGACTATTTTCAGTAATGGATTAATTCATATTTGGTGCACTAGTGAGTATTTACAGCTTTAGAACAGTGTATTTGGAATAGACTCTAAACAAACTACAGTGCCCATGTTCACTGTACTGAAAGAACATGTCACCCAGTGTAAAAGGTGTGGCTTATTGATGTTATTTTAATAACTTTGGACAACACTGGAGGACTTTGGCACAGACTTTGTATCAGGCTTTGGCTACACAGACAATACTTGTTAGGATTCATTCATTGTTGGTTTTAGTCTATTCATTAGATTTGTGGGCAATAAGAAAAATATTGAATATTGCCAACCTCATCCTGTAGCCACAGACTCCACCATACACTGCAGTGGACAGATTTAAACAGCAGAGGGTGCTGATGTTCTTTAGGGACAAGAGAGAGACCTGGACAATACTAGGTTTTTGGACTTGAATAGGCAGATTTTTGATTTATTATTGTGAAATAAGAATGCTGACTTGTAAATATGAGTTTTGACAGAAGAGTCTCTTGTAACATCACATAAAGGAATGAGTGTAGATGTATGTGGAATGTATAGTAAATGTTATCATATTGTTTAATTCGAAAGAAGGGTGAATGTGGAATGATGTGACTCATTGATGTTGTGTTTGATCACTTTTGTTGAAGTTTTGTATCTTTTGATGTAGTCAGTGATGAGTTAATAAAATAATTTCTGGTCCACAATTTCTTCTGTTGCTTCCTGTTTGCTCTGCAGTCATTTGCAGTTTCTCATTAAAATGTGTACAAGAATTAAGATTTCAGCTAAGAATTCATAGGGGAACAACATTTATTCCACAAGGTAATGCGATCACAGAAACGTGTTACTTTTTGCTTTACAGGTTTTGCACAGAAAGACATCCATTCTAATAAAAGCAATGTTTTATTGCAAGATTCTTGTGTCTCCTTTGCTCCTGTGTCTCCTTTGATCTAGTTGTACATGAAGATGTTGGAGGACTGAAACAAAAAAAAAATGGCAGTTTGTAGAATTGTTAGTATCTTTAATTACATTTCTGCACAGAATAGGCCGCACACTGCAGTGGAGGAATGTAACTAAGTGCATTTACTCAAGTAGCCTACTATACTTTACTTTAACCATTTTATGCTACTTTATAGAGCTGCAACACCATAATACAATTCTGCATTATAAGTACTTTTTACTTTTGTTACATACATTTTAATAAAATTTACATCCTTAAGTGACATTTTTAATACAGAACTATTTGTATTGTTATATTGCAGCATTGCTACTTCAGTGGATGATGTGAATATTTCTGCCACCTGTTATCTTTTTGTACGTTGGATATCTTGAGAAAGAAAACAAGAAAGTTGCAGTAAATGGAAATAGACTTGCCTCCTCCCAGGACATGCGGATCACTCCATCTGATGATTTGTCCTTGAAGACCTCTGTTAAGAAAACAAACCACAAATACCATATTTTTAAATGCAACATAAGCTTAAAACACAAGCTCATCAGTGATGTACGTCTAAGACACTATTCTCTTGACAACAGATTTTAGGATCCAAGGTGGATTTAGTTCTACTGCCCCAACAAGTTAAAGCCACATTTCTCAAAACAGGAGTGTGGTTTTGAAAGTGATGCAGTTGGTGGTTGGTTGCCATGTTACTCACCTGACATCTTCTCCAGGCGTAACATGAGAGTGATGAAGCTCTCCATGGAGATGGATGAGAAGCCTGAATAGCGGAACATCATCAGCTTCACCATGCCATCGTTCACATTTATTCCTGGTACAGACACAAACAGGAAAGTTACATTCGAGAATATGAAGCACGTTCCCCTTATTTGCATTGGTATAAGCTTATTATTAAGTTTTAATAAAGTTTTAATAAAGTTTAAATAGATAACTAGTACCTTGAGCCTCAATTGCCTTCTGGAGCTCATTATCAGACAGGGATCCACTCTGATTCAAATCTGAGCGGTTGAAGAGTTTCTGCAAAAAAAAGCCACATTTAGAAACCAAGAGCCCTTTAAACATGTATGTCAGTTTTTTAATTAATAACTGCACATAAGGGTAAATCTATAATATATTATGAATAAAATATATATATTAGATAGAAATAAAAATTAGATAAATGAGTTGAAATATGTCTTCACCATGCCCATATTGGCTGCATTACCCTGTATTCATGAATCTTCTTCCAGAGAGTTGAGAATTCGCTGAAGGTCATTTTCATCCTTTGGTCAGTCTTTGCATGTTAAGGATGTCTCATCAAAAACAGTTAAAAAACAGTTTAACCCCAATTTTACTCCAGAATGTTGTGATTTAATTTTGACTTTCTGTCATGATAATGTAATATGATTTGTAAGATAAGAAAAACAAGGTTAAACATTTACATTTTTCTTTTGAGGATACATCCACCTGAGCCATCAGGCTCATGCAGGTATCCAAACCAAAGCCGTTCAAGGTTCCTGCGATTGGTAGACACAGAGAAACTCAAATTTTTTGTCATGATTCACAACAAATTAATTTTGTGGGACTTTGACTGTTTTGAGTGTGCATGATATAAATCAACTCACCGTGAGGGAAGTTGTCATTCAGGAGCTTCTGGAGCTGTCTGCCATTCAGCTCACCATACTGACATCAGACACAGAAACAACAAAAACTGTGATCGTTTGATATCAGGAAAAAGAAAAACGGACAAGCAGACAGATGAGTGGAGGGAGAAAGGTTTAAAGACAGGTGAAAGCAGAGAAAAATAACACACCTGATCAGCGTATTGTTTGAACAAGGCACGGTTGGGATCCTTGTCAGTGGTCTTGTCATCGTCTTTGTCAGTTGGTATCTAAAGTTGTCAAGTTAATGGATCAGACATCACATTGGCAAACAATACTTGCTCTCTCTAACTTACGGCTTAAGTATGCACGATTTCATACCTCAGGAAGAACTAACTTCTCCTCTTCGTGGTCATGATCATCATCGTCATCTTCATCTTCATCATAGGGCCTGGATGCAGAGGAGAATGTGTTAAAAACCTGTGTGCTACGGCAACTGTCACTTTCTGTTTTATACTGTATCATTTTTTTTTAAGATAACCTTTGTCAAGCTGTTGGAGCCAACATCTAGACTTAAAATTCTCCTGTTTGTCATCTTAATGTGATCATTAGTGTCAAGAGAAAACGTGATGATTATTACTCAAGAATTCAAAGACCTGATCAGACAGTTTAACTTTAGCTGGTTCTTTCATTTTACTTTAATTGCTTATTTAATTGTCAACTGTGGGCAGTACAACTAGCTGTAACACAACATTGACACTTTATTCATCACATAAAGTTGTTGTGGTGAACGTGTTAGCAAACAGCTGTCTATTTACACATCCAGCAGACATGAAGCAACTTCCGCATTGATTTGTGTTTCTGTCCACCTGAAGAATGTAACTCCAATATTCACTTCCCTTTTTGGTCTCCACCAACTCCTGAAAATATCTGGAATAATCCGTAAAATATCCGGCTCTTTAGCTGCTACATGATCCACTAACTTTGTCTGTTCCTGCTGCAACTGGAAATGAGGTTGATGACAGTGGTGAAAGTGAACCAAAAACAAGCTTTTCTACTTCCATGGACATTTTAATAACTTCTCCATAATACTGTCAGGAATAAAAGTCGAAATACAATATATATAATATAATATAATAATTCTTATTCTAATCATAGGTAATGAGAGGTTTATTTTAGTATATTTTATTTAGGCAAAGCTTTTCATTCAACACTGATGCACTGATGAATTTGATATATTCTTCTAAATGAAAAGCAAATGGTCAAAAAAACACAAAGCCTGGAAGTGGTGTATAAAGTCAGAATCAGAGTTCCAGAGATCTATTGTTAAAAGTGCTGCTTTAAATGGTATCACTAATTTTGGCAAAGTCTGGTCAGATATTAAAATGAGCAATCCTTCGTTTGTATAAAAGTCTCCACTGGGACTTACAGCGTCCAAATTTCAAATATCAGTAAGTCCTTACTTGATCTTAACCTCAGCCTTGGAGTAGACAGTGAGAACAAAGTCTGCACTCATGTAAGGCTTCATGGTGGAGGGGATGATCACATACTCTCCAGGCTCCAGACTGTGCTGCTCAATCAGATCCCTTTCATAGGTGTAATTCTGTGATTGCTTCACAGGCCTGCTTCTTCTAAAGAAGGAGGAACCCAGGCGTCCTTCTGGTGTCTGGATTGAAAATTACGCTTATTTTATGCAATGAAATTGCTTGCTGAGCATCAAATTGAATTATTCAGGTTATTCAAATGAGGAAATTTCTTTGTGTGTAAAGGTGGAGTGGGAGATTTTTTCTTACCCCTGGTGGAACCTGTTTGTTTTGAAATGAGAAAATGTCAGTATACAATTTTCAAATCAGTCAAAAGTGCTTGGCACAAACAATACTCAATGACTCAGGTGTCCAGATTTTGCTGTGATTCAAGTTTTTTTATTGTATATCTTTTCATCTTGATGTTTTGATTGTTTTATGAGTTCTTCTGGTTTCCATTACACAGTTTTTTATTTAGTTTGTGTTTCAGAATCGCCACATAGCATTTTGTATTATTCAATCATTAGTTAATATTTAACCAAAATTCAGGATGCAAACCTTAAGGATGGTGAGTCCAATTGGGTAGGATCTTGTCAATTTGCGATACTGCTGCTTAGGTTTCTGCATCAGAGAAAGCAAGATGTTTTTGTCCTGTAACTCCCCCTCATCTATTTCAGTCACCTGGATACGATACTGAGGATTCTTCGCAAAGGTAGCTATAGGTAGTGAGAAACATTGACAATGCAGATGACACTTCAGAGGCAGTGTGGTGAATTTTGCACACGCAAAAAGAAAAAGACACAACAAACACCTTGTCCTTGCAGTTATATTTAAGTGAAGGTAAAAGAATGGATTGGGCTTACCTTCATTTATGTTGCCACCTGCAGAACTTCCTGCTACCCAGCTGCCATCGTAAATCTGGCATTTCCACTGGCAGGTGTTGTCACCATCAATGAAGTTGGGGTTCTCACAGCAGATGAATAACATCACAAAATAGTGACAGAAGTCCTCCAACTCCATCCTGACAGATAAAGGCAGGCACAGCAAAAAAGCCAGAAGAGAAAAAGCCAGATTTTGTTTTTAAGTCAACCACTAGGACAGATATTTTTTTAAAAAAAGACACACCGGAAAAAGTGAAAATTGCAAGCTGGCAAACATGGATGTAAACAGTGTATGTTTCAAATTATTCAAAAAATTGCCATTACAAATGTTTTATGAGGAAAGAAGTACATTCATCAAATTTTTTGGATCTCAAATAGCCTGGCATCGCCAGACAAATTCACAAATGCATATTATGCAAATAAAACATGAGCTCGCAGATTCGTCTGGTTCCCAGGCTGGATCTCAAAGATTGGTAATGAACAAGATTGTGTTTGTTTACAAAAAAAAACCCATGGTACTTTTAATTTAGCTAATTTACCAGAACTCTCCATCGTTGCGGTCAAAGCACTTTTCCCGATTTTCTGGGCTTACTTTATTCCACAATTCTGACCTGAGCATAGGGGGAAAATGATGAATGACAGAATTCAACATATTTAAACTGAAACTGAAACAGATTTGTTCTTGGTTAATTTTCTTCATATAAAAATAATTAGTCCTAGTTGTAGTGCAGTGTAAGCTGTTTTTTCTATTGCTATAACATGCATGTATGGGTGGATGTATGATTAATTCAAGTACTTGTCACTCCACTTTCCGTTCCACTCTTGTCTGCCCCAGGGGTTCATGACTCGCACCAGCTTCACTTTGGATCCGTAATACACGACCTAAAGGTGAAATATAAATCAACAAATGAAATTAGAAATTTGCAATGCTTCTTGTTGAAAATCCTTCTTCCTGCCAGGTCCTGGGGGGGCAGGCCACACCTGAACTGATAACCTTCTCAGGCCCTGCTCAGTCTTTCCCTTTGTCTGCTGCAGCATGTTGGTCTGCATGTGATGCAATGGATATATTATTTTATTAAGTTATGGATATTTGTTATACTTATTGCTGTTTCTTTGTTCAGTGGTGAATTGTTGATTTAATTAAGATTTATTAGAGTACCGTTGTTTACTGATTATTGTATTAATTTGCAATTTAGCTGTTAAATCATCTGCGTCAGTCTACTAATTAAGTAGAAATCCTTTGAAAGGACAAAAAACTGGTGTCTGATGAACGGCTCTCATCTTTGGTCTTCATGCTTTAACTGGTGTGCCAGTGCAGGGGCTCTTTGAATATCCCAGCTACCACAAAGTCAACTTTATATACTTCTAGTATGGTATCTCCAGCCAATACCAAATTATTGCTGACAAACGTTAGCTGGTAATTAAACTCCTCTTACTTTAACATTTCTCCTCAGTTGCCATATATTCACACCATACCTCAGTGACTGCTGTGACAGAGTAGGCATGTGCATCCACCAATCCAGTGTCCGCTACAGTGTTCACCAACGTACCCTGAAACAGACAAAACAGTTAAATCACCACAATGAGTTTGATTTTATTTATTTATTTATTTTCTCTTAAAAAACAAGTTCTTACCCCTTTAGGGGCAGTCCCGCAGCAAATCATTGATTTGCACGCAGTGGCTCTGGTGAGTGACAACCACAGCTCTTTATCATGGCTTGCAGAGTGGACCTCCCTGAGTTTGTAAGTCATGGGCACACCTCCACTGAAATCCTTGCAGGCCTCTGATGGCAACCCACTGTTCATGTCTGCGTATGAACCACAAACTCTGAGGGAGACAGAAAAAAAGATGCATGCAAATGCTTCTTGCGCAGGTGGTTGTCATGGAAACCACTCATCAATTATGAAATTAAGTGTTTAGCTAAGATAGGCTCTTGATTCTGGGGTCTGTGCCACAACTGTTACCTACTAAAGTGTTTTATATGAGGGGGAGTAAGTTGTTCATACTTGGCATATGCTTTCTCCAGCAGTGGAACCCAGAACTCATTTTCACCTTTGGAGTGCACAGACAGTAACTTCTTGTCAAGTGTTGGCAGGTGGTCGTCAATGACAACATCCACCCACTTGCCAAACCTCCAGAACTGGCACAGAAAGGACAAATGAGAAAAATGAGAAAGTCCCCTGATGACCAGAATATTGTGAAAGCATTGTTTTGAACACACTTATATCATTAATTCTTTACCCTGAAGTGAAATATCCCTGCATAGTTCTTGAAGGACTGGTCCATAGGCACAACTTGCACCAACAAGCCTTTCCGGAAAGTCAGTGAGGAAATTGCAGCCAGGAACCAACAGTTACCTGGTAATGAAGAAAACAAATACTTTAAAAACCTTTCTCAAGCACTGCCACATAGTTCACCTAGGCAATTTTTGTGGTCTTTGGCTGTAAACCAGAGATCATTGCTTACCCACACTGCCTTGACCAAAGTCAAACCGTGAGGCTCCTTTTGTACAGAAAATAGGTTCATCATTTCTTCCGTGTGCTGCCAAGATGTCCTGGACAATACAACAAAGGAAATAAATCAGATGTAGACAAGTTTGTAAAAACATATACATAAGAAAAATGCAAACATCACAATGTTAAAATGTGTATATAAAATACAAATATATGAAAACATATTTGAATGTATTTTACTGCTGGTCGAAGCCACTCGACTTGGTCTTCACGCCAGCTGCTGAAATCAGGGAGGTCTCCCAGAGATTGGTTGTCAGGTGGGAAGGTGTTATCCACAAACAGTCTCCTTCTGCCGAGGTATTTGTCTTTCAGCTGTGCATAGTCTTGGTTGTTGAACTTGGCTGGGTTGGAGGGACTCCCCTCACTGCCATCTTGATAACGCAAGTTGATGATAGAGGTGCAATTTCCATTTTCGGTCATGTTGACGAGATGCTTCAGACAGACTCTGATGGACAAAAAGAAAGATAAGATAAGAGAATTCTGAATCTAATTTGAACTGTAAAAGCTGTGTTTCAAAGATTGATGTAGATAATTACCTGTGAAACGGCTGCAACCAACTTCTGCTTCCTTACAAGAGAAGTGACTTGGAGGCATCCAGTATACAGCAGACAGTCCCTGACTTATATACACATGGGTTTACATAAGTATGGAGTCAGACACACCCACACAGCCAGCATAGAAAAGGTCAAATTACAAGGGGTGATGAGGTTTCCCACCAGGAAAACTGGT
Source organism: Lateolabrax maculatus (assembly GCA_031216445.1). Classification (NCBI taxonomy): domain Eukaryota; kingdom Metazoa; phylum Chordata; class Actinopteri; order Acropomatiformes; family Lateolabracidae; genus Lateolabrax; species Lateolabrax maculatus. Next base: position 10,992,176 of record CM062197.1, on the reverse strand, counting down.
TTTCTGGTACAAACCAATAATCCCACTGAAACAACACCTGATATTTTCATTGTGTCCTGTCATGTCTGAACCCATTTCTGCAACCCTTCTGGTCTGATTGGACCCATTTCTCTTGACCCTGTGAAATTCACATAATTTTACATAATTCTGCTGTCTTCCTACTTGTTCTCTGTATTTCATTGTATCTGGTTCCATTGTGTACACTGTAGCACAGAAGGAATGCATAAAAAAAAAGATTAAAACTATTATATTAACAGTGAAAATGTAAGATTTGGCCTCAAATTAAGAGGCAAAGTCTACACTCTTTATTTTAGGGGTTTGACTTTGGCTGTGACTTAAAGATGTTGAAAAATCTAATCAAAGTACATGCATGTTCATGTCAGTTGAGTCAATAAGATTTCAATGTTTATACACGAGTGAGACTTGCCCCTGGCAAAATATGTTCCTGAGAACTGTCAAGTACATAGATAAGAAAAAAAAACAACATGTCACTTGAAGGATAGGTTTTAGAAGCAAGAAGCAAACATGTTTAATTTCGTCTGGCAGATATGTCTGGCCCCCCTCCCATTCAAACTGATTTTCTCGGCACCGGCAGCACCGTTGTGTCGGGTGAACCAATCCGACCGTTTATCTAGTATGATGCAGGTTTAATACGATGACTGACAGAGAAGAGCACCGTTGAGGCATCTTTGTAAATAACCAAGATGACTGCCGCCGATGTGTAGTATTAAAGTATTAAACGGACTGGACGGTAAATTTCCTCTAAAAGAAGAACAAAGAACTGCACTTAAACTTTATGTTGATAAGAAGTATGTCTTTGCCGTACTTCTGACAGGACGTACCGTACGATAGGAGAATGTGAAAAAAGGTTAAAAGAAAAAAAAGAAAAGAAACAATACAGACTGTTTTAGGGACACTTAAAATGCTGTGTACCTGTAAAGTAGGGGTAAGATTGTGTGTGACCGCAAAGTGTTTTAAGCATTACCTTAGTGTTGAATTAACATCTATGACATAAACCTTCATAAATAAGCAATATTAAATATCAGAGCTGCTATAAGGGATTGCATTACAGATACACAAGTGTTACTTTTATGGCGCATATCCCCTTTAGTAACCCCCTCATTGGATCTGTCTAATTGATTACATGCCAAGTGGGACTTTGGTTGTAAAATAGCTACTGAATTGTTGCAGAATTGATGCACTAAACCACATATCACACTCTGATTAAGAAGAAACAATTCAACTAGACAAAGAGCAACATGTGAAGATTTACAGTAAGTACCAGAGTCACTGTATCGTGCACACCTGCTGCAGGAACACTGTGTGCTCTGTCAGCAAGTCCTGACACATGACAATAATTCTCTCAGCATGTTCTTTATTGCTCGATTTTTTTTTTGTTCAAATTTCAGATTTACAGTGTCCCCTGTCCCTATTTTGACAGCTTTCAGTGCAAATCAGTCAACAAAAAAAATGGATTTCTGTATTACTGCATAACTTTTATTGCTTGAATCCTCCCCCAGTCTTATATAAACTGTAGCAGTAAAAATAAAAAGGTAAACAAACCTTCAACACCTGCAAGGAAAATCTAGTGGGGGGTGCTGTACGTGTTTTCCAGGCTATAAATCCATGATAAGGTCTTTAGGATAATGACCAGGTTTGTGATATACAGACAAGTCATGATAAGTAAAAAGAAAATATTGGATCTCAGTTAATGCTCTTTTTTATGCTTCCCTTCAAAGTTGAAATACCAAACGTGTACTGAGAAGCAACAAGGGCTCCTGACATGTCAACACATATGCTGCATGATGTGACAATCTTTGTTGACAGACACTATGGAGTTAAACCTGTCTCTGTAAAGGTTAGGGGTAGGAGTTGCCCTTCGGGATAAATTCTTGCTTAACAACATGCAATCACACTATGCTTAAAACAAGCTCTGACATAAATCCCATTCTGTAGGCAGGAGTAATAAAACTTGTTGAAAGATGTTGAATACTATAAAGAAATATCAGTGCAAGTACAAGCACCTGCATTAATTAAAAAATAAATCAAACTCATGCCAGCTTTATTTCCTAGGTGTGGAGCTTATTTAAATATAGTTGTAACAATTCGCAAGCCAATGACTAAATAATCAATGAAGTTTTTGATAGCAGAAAGGAGGATTGTGTAAGTGATGCAATGTAGGACAGTAGGTGTTTTACAGGAATATGGATAACTTATTGCATATACGCACATTTCTGCAAAGAAAACATGTTGTACGAAGTTACAAAGTAGTCAAGTTAAGCACAAAGTTTCCAAAGACAACAACTCCAACAACTTACATAATCATACTGTATGTGCGTACTCCTGTTCCTTCTGTAAACTTACCTGACCACGTTTTAAATGTGCTTTTCTATGCATTGAAGGTACTTCATAGTTAATTTGTTTGTATAAACCTAAAGCATGATAATCAACACCTGTACATATGTTTAATTTCTCACCTGCAGACACATTAAAGCTTGTTATAACAGCACTCAACTCTCATATCTGTGCTACTGTCAGACCGGTTCAAACTGGTGAAGCTCCCGACTGCGCAAAGTCTTCAGTGCCTGTCACTGACGTTATTGTAACAGGATGTTGTTTTAGCAGGCAGTGCACATGTACTCAAAGAAAGGGAGGACATGGAAACAAAACAGTATAGAATATGTAATATTAGACTGATAACGGTCCTCATCACTTATAATATCCCACAATTCTGACCTGTAACACAAGCCCTGTCTATGTAAACAACAGTATTCTTTTAAAAAATGTTAATAATATAGCTGTGCTCTTAGCTACACTATATATCCAAAAGTATGTGGACACGCCATCTAATTAGTGGGTTCTTCTCCCGCAACCACACCTATTGCTACATACAACATACAACCACATTCTCTACTGACAAATATTTGCAGTGAAATGGGCTGTATTGAGGTATTAAAGTTTGGTGGTTTTGGTTTTTTAAGATTTGGGCTTATTATTATATTTTAATAGTCAAAATAAATCAACTCAAAAAGAAAATCAACTTTAGTCTACCTTGAGAAAAAGCCCAGTGTAGTTATCTTTGAAGGTTTGATCCAGAGGCACCACTTTGCCAATCAACAACTTGCGAAGAGTCAACACTCCAATAGGTGAAAGTAGTTGCCTGCAGTACTTTCCTTTACATTACAATAGTTTGATTAAATTATGGTAACCCTAGTACCTACATTGAAAGGCTTTTTTAGTTAGGCTTTACAGTAAATTAACTATGGTTTCCATAACAATATCTACTTGTTTTAAGTCTTACTTTGAAGTCCCGTCCACAACAAATTACACATCGGTTCACGGTTAAGGCCTCGTAAAAACTGAATAACCCCATACAAAAATGTAGCATTTGCTGACTTTTTCAAAAAAGATTTGCAAATGTCCCTGCATGGATGTGAAATCCTGCAGTTTTCCCAGAGAGTCAAAGTTTGCCGGGAACATTTAATCCTCAAATGTCCTACCCTCATTGAGGAGAGATTCCTTGAAGCTGCTTGTAGTCTTGGGTTTTAAATTTCATGGGATTAGAAGGGCTTTCTCCACCTCCAGCTTCATAGAGGGAGTGAATCATCTCCACACAGGTGGATGTCATGTTGAACAGAAGAGTCTGAAATGAGATAAACAGCAGCTGGTCAACAGCTTTCAGGTAAAACTGAACAAATATCAGAGGAGTAACATCAAGCAAAAGACAAAAGAATAACTAGACAGAATTTACCTGTAAAGAGAGAGCCTGGCAACGGTTTCAAAGTACAAACACAATGTGACAGGATCGGATATGTGAACATTGCTTATACCCATCAACTGCATACCAGATCAAATATGTGTCAGTCTCAGATTTACACTTCAATACAGGTAAAGCCACCGCCCTTTTTCAGATTTGCCAGTAGATGATTCATACCCACAATTTAAAGATCATACGCACACACAGACACATTGAGCGCAAATTATTTGTTAATTATGAGTTTGTTAGTTTGTTTACAAAACTCACAGCATCCTCATATTCTTCTTCTTTCAGCTGCTCCTCACAGCATTTACTCAAGGACTATACTGTAAATTTGAGGAACTTGTCCTTTCTTGAGTATTTCCTTTTCATGGCACTTTATTCTTCTACTCTATTACAATTCAAAGGGAAATATTGTACTTTTTACTCCACTACAATTATTTGACAGCTTAATTATTTAGTTACTTTACAAATTAAGAAAATGTGAAACATGAAAATGTACAAGTTCACCTGAAGTGATTACTTGAATAATCACTTGACAGAAATTTCATTTCTATTTCTAACAATAATTTTTTCATGCAAAAAAAGGCCAAACATTTCATGGTTTCTGCTTCTCCAGTTTTGGATTCTGGATGATTAGACATAGTCAATATTAAACGTATTCTGCATGTTGAGGAGAGAGCCAACCAACAGAGAACATTTGTATTGGCAGCATTTAAAAAAAAAATCTATGAATGAATTTGAAATGCAGCAGCTAATGACTGTAATTCGGGGTGTATAATGCGAGGTAAGGTGGTTCTTAACCCCCACCAATTAAAAACGTACAAACTAGGAGGGTATCCCGCTTATACAATGGCTACTTGCCACCAAGATGCCATTTTTAATCAGGTTTAAAAGGTTTTAATCCAATTTGTTCATTTACTTATATGTGATCAGTTTTGATTTAGCTTTCCTGTTTTAAATATCTTAATATCAAAACTATATTTCCAAAGCCTCAGGGATTCCTGTCATGTGTGTTACTAAGCAGCATCAAGCTAAACAGGAAGGGAGTTAACAAGGCCAAGAACATACTGAACCTATAAGAACAGAGAATAGCATAGTATTCTGCCACATGATGTTAATAAAGCTGTCTTTCCAGCAGAAATAACATTACGATGCTCTCTCTGCCTTTCCTTCTGTCACAAGCACACACGGCTCTCTATACCCAGAGGTCACCACTGCAGCTTATTTATCTTCCTAGCTTCAGATGATTTGGATATACAGATTCTCACAATTCTTTAAAATTAAATTTGCGTCCACAAAGTTGAGGTTGTCGCATCAGTTGTCTGTGTCTTCGTAATAGACCCAAAAATCATCCATCTTCATCCTGAATCAGTGATAGATAGGATTGGAGCTTTCTGACTGATGGTAAACTGCAAAAAGATGCAAGATGTTTGTGGTAATTTTGTTTTTGAATATGGGAATATGCACCATCAAAGAACCATATCCACTGACATAATTAGGGCAATACTTTACACAATGCACAGAGAACAGGATGTACTGGGTTAATAGGAGCCCAGCAGCTTATTTTTGCCCTGAGGCCCCAAAGCAGGTTCATTCAGCCACAATGATAATGTGCACCACACATAATCCTTTAAGGTGTCCATGTTTCAGTTTTACTGCATTCTTTTTTGACAGCTTTACTCAGAGGTGAAATAAAATAAAAGTATCAATATGTACCACACTGTGAAAATACTCCACTACAAGTAAAGGTTCTGAATTCAAAACCTTACTTAGGTGAAAGTAGCATAAGTATTAGCAACAAAATTGAATTAAAATACAAAAAGGAAAAGTAGGTCATTCTATAGAAAAATGGTCCCTGCCAGTGTTTTACTATTAAATATTATGTTTTTGGATTAATATTACTGGTGCAATGGTTAATGTGTATGTTGCAGTTTACTGTTATTGTTTAATGTTTTGCTAATTCAATCTATAGCTAAGCATTATATTCTATAAGATCATTATACAGCATTGCTGTCCTGTGAGAACCAGATATCTCTAAAATGTCAACTTTTCATGAGCTCAGAAAAACAGCCTGGTTTTCACTACACAGGAAGGGTGAAAAATGATAATCTTAAAAGTAACAAGTAACTAAAGCTGTCAGACAAATTTAGTGGAGTAAAAAGTACAATATTTGTCTCTGAGATGTAGTGGAGTAGAAGTATAAAATTGCATAAATTGGAAATACTAGAGTAAAGTACAAGTACGCCTGCCTCGAATTCAGACACTGTGTCCTTCAGACGCTGGTGACGTTCCTCATCGCATAGTTTCCCACAATTATAACCTGTAACCAAAGCAACTTTTTTTTTATTTATACAGAGGTTACAGTACATATACATATCTACAGTCAGATTGGACCAATAACAGAAGGCGAGAGGTAGAATGAAATGTCTAAAAACAGTGCAAAATCCAAATTATCACTCAGTCAAACCACATTATAAGATAATGCAGCCAAACGCAGCAGTAGTAAAACTACTAAGTAAAAAGAGAATTCAATAACCAAGACAATAAATGATATATACACATGAAGATTATCCCTTTCAGAGGGGAAAAAGTACTGAAGCACACAAATTGATTTGCAGCCTTAAATAGTGCACACAAACCTATGTTTAAACACTACTGTGTTTCCACCAGTCAAAATGGACAAAGACAAAAGGCAGGGCGCACTTCTGTGGGGCTTATCAGGCTTACTAATGTTACCATTACTAGCATCTCTGCATGAGAGGCACAAACATGGTAAGCACGGCAGCTGCTGTCACAGCTGGAGGGGGTCAACATGCTCAGTAGACCTCAGAGTCTTGCCTTTTCCGTCATGGTTAGGGAAGGGAAGTTTTGCACAGGATGGTTCTGTTCAGGACATCGTAGTGTGAAGTCCATAAAGGCTTCAGGTGGAAACCTCAAACGGGTATTCAAATAGTGACAGTATTTTTTCAGTCTGCCAAGGAAGTTAACTTGTTGCCAATGTCCAAATCATTTTCCAAATCTCTCCAAAACTTAAAAAGAGAAAGGAGGCAATTTGTATGAAAATTACAGAATTATTGCTATCTGAAAACTAATTTTAGATCAAAAGGATACACTGAGGATTTTTTTAGATTCTTAGTCTAGTGAGTGACAAGCAAAGATTACATTACCATGGAACGAAATATCCCGATGCAGTGACCTTTGAAGCTTTGGTCTAGAGGCAACCACAGAGCACAGTGTAATGTACCATCAGAGATTCAAACTAACCCTTATATCTTGTATAACACAAGGCTTTTACTTGCGCGTAACATAACCTGTATTCATAACAGTTTGCTTCACTTGATTAAGCACCCCTTCACAGGGTCACAGTTCTGGATTTAGAGTTTTGAGAGTAGGTCCGTCTCACAGAATTGACATCGTATTCCTCTTGAAAGTAAAATACAGAGTGGAAAACCAAGGTTTCTCTGACCACTTCAGACCCATCAGAGACAAAACACCACATAGGGAAAGCTCTCATGTGAAATAACCAAAAGCTCTTAAGGTTGTATTTGTGTAGGACCCCATAGCTCAGAATAAGTAGCTGATTGAAAAAATAGATAATAGATAAATAGATTTTAATGTTAGCTATTTATAAACCTTCAGACAGGGGCTTGTTGCACACTTAAAAATAAGCTCTATTGTACTCAAAGTTTTTGTTTACTTTCGGTGCTTCTCACACACTGGTCGTATCCTTGAGGTCTGTTTGAGCTCTTCTTCTCCAGTAAACATTTCGATTGACAAAGTCAATTTTCTTGAAATCAATATCACTACATTTTGGTGAACATAAAAGAGAAAGTTGGAAGGTGCTACAAGTATTTGACAGCATGTTCGAGGTTTAGGACAATATCTATGAATAAACGTAAAATGCACCACTCATTGCTGTAATTAGGGTGGGTATATGGATGGGATATGCCTCCATTCTCTCGTATTTGTGCTTGATTTTTCAAGTGAGTTCAAACCTGTAATTCCCATGTGGTGTTGACCGTTTTTGTTGCATCTTTTCATGAAAACAATTTTATATACAGCACGTCCATCAACCTAATGTGTCTACTGCCATCTACTGGCACTAATTATGTATAAATCATTCAAAATTGTAAATGGTCTGTTAATATTTGTCTGATCACAAATTCATAAATAACAGATGCCTTACGACAGATATGTATTGTATCACTGAATCATTTATTTGTCATTTTGAAGGGCATATAAATGTTTGTAAATACTTAGTTCATCATCAGCTAGAGCATTATAAATCATTTTAATGACTATTATAAATTGCTCCAGCACCCTGACAAGAATGAACTGTTTCTAATCTGTTGTCCCTCAGGTGTCTTTACTCCATCTAGGCCTTGGAGTAGATAGTGATGATGAAGCTTGCGGTCTTGTTGGATTCATATGTGCAGGGAATGATCAGGTACTCTCCCGGCTCCAAACTGTGGAACTCTATCAGTTCTCTCGACTCGCTGAACTCACTGACTTTTAGAGGTGGCTTATCCTGGAGGAGCGAAGATGGAAGTTGCCCTTCGGGTGCCTGCAAAGATTATAAATGGGAGATTTCCTTATATTTATGAATGTATGAATGTAGGATTTACATATGCCCCTTTGATTATTTATTTTAACACAAAAATAACATATACATGATTCTTTGTTTACCTTTGATGGCACCTGTTTAGGATGAAAGATGAGGATATCAGATTAGATACTTACGTAATATCAATAAAACTCAACAAAAAAATAATACTCAACAAAAATGCAACACAATGACCATGAACACAGCTTTATTCACAGATCAGGAATGGACAAGCAAACATGAACACACCACTGACCTTGTAGATGGTAAACCCCATGGCGTGATATTGAACTTTGCTGCGATATTCTTCATCAGGCTTCTGCAGTAGGGACAGTAAGATGTTCTTGTCTCCCTTGTTCTCCCCCTCCACTGCCTTCACTGTGAGACGGTACTGTGGGTTTGTCCAAAACACCTCTGAGGAAAAGTATGAGATGGTTACAACACTTACAGAGATGTGTTATTTTCCTTATTTCCTTTTAAACAAATCAATTAATAATTATGAAAACTCAAACCTCACCTGCTCCACTATCGGAGCCCCCAGCAGATCTTCCAGCCTCCCAGCAGCCTTCTATCAGTGAACAATTCCACTGACAGGCAGTATCACCATCCACAAAGTTGGGGCTGTCGCAGCAGATGTCCATTTCTTGGTAATAGACACAAAAGTCCTCCATCTTCATCCTGAAACAGCGATAAATAAGAATCAAGGTCGGGGCTTTCAGTGATAAACTCAGTAGGGCTTGGGAATATTTCTTGACCTGAGGCACATCAGGTAGGGTCGAGGGTTTTACCAAAGTGACCTGCCACCATGATCAAACCGGCTTACACGGCTCATTTGTTCTAGTCCGTTTAATCACTTGCACAGACCCGTGGGACAGTCTGAGTGGGACAGTGGGGCGTTACTTTTAACCTGTGAGCTAGACGTATTTGAGCAACAAGTTTGTCTGGAAAGTCACACCCGGAGATCTTTAAGAGTGATTTATTTCCTTCTGTTGCTCAACTTTACCCATGATTCTATTCCCAGCGTGCCTGACTGCCTACAGACCACGAAAAGACACATGTGATTGGATTTATGTGATTCAGGAAGCAGCACCGTCTACTGTGCACGATCACTGACCTGCCACTGGTCAAAACATATTCCTAAGCCGATCTCAATAAACTGAAAATAACCCTACGAAAAAGATATATGTAAAAATGCTGCTCTAACAGTGTTAACTTTAGAGATGCTAAGTTAAGTTCAGTTATTGCTTTTTTGACTGCTTTACCAGAATTCTCCATCATTGCACACTTTCAGACACTGCTCCCTGACCTTGTTGCTCACAGTAGTCCACAATGCTGACCTGTAACACAAATCAACATTGCTTATTCAGTGCGTATTCAAGTGCTTTGCAAGGATTGTTACACATAAGGCTGTACCATTAGCTACACGCAAGTACTATCATTATGTATGGTAAGCAGCTTCAGGCGGTCCTTACTTGTCACTCCAGTCTCCGTTCCACTCCTTCTCACCCCACGGGTTCCAGATTCTCACAAGATTCACCTTTTTTCCCTGACTCTCTACCTAATAAATTAATCAGAAACAACAACACTCATTTTATTTCCTCTTTTTTTTCATGAAATGTTTCACAGTTAAGGTTAAACAATCCAAGACAAGGTCACAGTACATATCGACAGACAGAAAAACTAACAGACTAGAATACTAACAGAATAACAAAAGCAGAATAAGGGGAACAATTGCAAAATTCAAGCGATTACTCAAACATTAGTAAAGCAGAGAGTCACAATGCAGCAGTTGTCACCTTAATTTAAAAGGTTTTACACCTGCATATATAGCATCAAAACATTTCTGAAAGGTACAGTGTGAGAGAGCAAAAAGTGAAGAGAGCAATGAAAATGTACATGTTATGACATGATTATTATTACAAAAATACCTGCACGCAATGTTAAAATCTGTCATCATTGACATTCTGTGCACTAATCCGCTAATCATTCCAGCTCAGTTATTTACCACAGGTTAAAATGGAAGAACAAGACAAACCTGCTTGACCCCTGTCACTGCGAAGGCATGACCGTCCACCAGACCAAACTTCTTAAAAATATCTTTTCCTTTCTCCTGAAACAGATGCATTTCACAAGTTTATTGTAGATGATAATTATTTTGAACCTACGTGTTCTAATCCTAATGAAACAAAATTCTGTCTTTTACCCCTGTAAAGGTCCCGCAGCCCATCATAGTTTTGCACTGGATGGCTGAGTTTATGACATCCCACAGGTCAGATCGGCTTTCAGACAGTGTGTAGCTCATGTGCACACCCCCACTGAAGTCCTTGAATGCCTCAGGTGGGTTGCCAGCGATCATGTCTCCGTAAGAACCACAAACTCTGAAGAAAAAACGAAACGGGCACCTTTAAGGGTAGCAGTGTGGATTTTGTGTTTTTGTTAAAAAAAATATGAACATTTCTGTTTCTTTTTTTAAATAAAGGCAGGGCCTTTGCACAGTTAATTGGTTTTGGGTCAGGTTTGGAGATGATTCCAGTAAAAGAATCAGGAGCGGAAAGAGAATCTGCAGTTCAGGGGATTTATTGTAGACTGGGCAGAAGACAATCACATGCCATGCTAGGACACTTAGTAATTGAAGTAAGTGTGTGGTCTACAGAGGAGAAATAACAATACAATAAGATAACAGAAATGTGTGTTAACGTACTTTCAGAGAAATAAAGCTACACACTGTAGCCCCAAATCAAAGGCAAATATAGCCTAACTTTTAACAAACTAAACCGATACCCCCTGTATCAGTGCCAGATTAAGAGCATTCAGACTGCGTAACATATACGTAACACATAAATGATCACATACTTTGCATATGCTTTCTCCAGCAAGGGAGCCCAGAACTCTTTTCCAGATCTGGAGGAAACTGACACAGGTACATTATTGCGTGTCGGCAACAAGTCATCGATAACAACATCCATCCATTTTCCAAATCTCCAAAACTTTAAAAGAGAAATGAGGCATTGTAATTAGTACAAAGTTATACAAATAAGGATCCACTGAGGATTGTTTTGATGTTTAGAGACTGACGAAAAAAGATTATTTTACCCTGAAGTGAAATATCCCGGCATAGTTATCCTTCAAGCTTTGATCTGGAGGCACCACCTGTGCCATCCACGACTTGCAGAGAGTCAACGCTCCAATAGATGAAAGAAACCAGCAATTGCCTGCAGGCGACCACAGAGCACATTACAATATCGTCCAAGAATTACACTTATCCTAATACCTTCATTGGAAAGGATTTTTACCAGGGCTTTACTGTGAATCACATATTGTAAACAAAAATGAGGAATCAAGTTTGCATACCAACATCTCCTTGTTTGAAGTCAAACCTTGAAGTCCCGTCCACAACAAATGCCGCATCAGAGCAAAGGTCCTATTAAAAGTCAAAGACATATGAATATTTTCTTTCTAAAACACCAAATCTATTTTATCATTTTAAACAGTGGGTAAGTTGTCTTACACGTGGTCTGAGCCACTGCACCTCTCCGAGCTGCTCTGATGTGAAATCCTCCAGTTTTCCCAGAGAGTTGAGATTTGCTGGGAACGTTTCATCTTCAAATGTCCTCCCCGCATTGAGGAGAGATTCCTTGAGCTGCTTGTAGTCTTGGCCTTTAAATTTCACGGGGTTAGAAGGGCTTCCTTCACTTCCAGCTTCATAGAGGGAGTGAATCATCTTCACACAGGTGGATGCCATGTTGGAGAGCAGTGGCAGAGGTGTCTGAAAGCGAAAAAGCAACTGCTCAACAGCTTTGAGGCAAAACTGACCATAGCAAATAACAGAAGAGAAACATGCAAATACAGCACTTACCTGTAAAGTTGGATCCTGGCCGCTGCTGCGAAGTATAAACACAGTGTGACTGAAGAAGGAAGTCCTGCAACTAATTTATACACATCGCCTGCATACCAGACATCACATCAATCACAGGTATTTAATGGCTCAGTTCACATTAAGTCAACGCCCATGGCTAGATTTGGCAGAGCATCCTAAGTTAAAGGCATCACATTGCACAACACACATGGATTATAAAGGACATAACACACATTGATCACAAATCATTTGTTTTTGTAACTAGATTGGTTACTTGGTAACTGACAAGATAACTGTGTGGGCAGAGATTAGGAGGGACGCATATTAACAATAAGCCACAATTAGGTAAGGCACGGACGTTAAATTATTTATCCACTTAAGCCTTTCATGTGCACAGAGCCAAACACTGAATGTTTCTGCAACAGATCACAGACCTGTACAGCATCTGAGGTATGTACAGAGACAGAGTATGCTGGCAGAGTCAGGGCCCTGAGTTTTGCGGCATCAGAAATGGAGCAATACTTGGCTCCCATTTGTCAACCTACACTGAGCTGTATTGGGTGCTCAACATATGTAGACTGAGCAAAGATTTGCTGATGTGTTTGTTCTTATGCAACCACTAGGTTTTGTCATGAAGTCTCCACATGATTATGTTGCACTCTTGCACTTAAAAAAAAAAAGTGAGTATATTTACAAAAGTTGTCCTTTTTTCAGACAGGGTTCATTTTCCACAACCTTGACTTAGAAAACAAATCTTTTCTTCCAAGTAAATGCTTGGAAGAAAATCTTTAACAGGTATTACGAGCAGCTCAAATCATGCAGTCTACCCACACTAAACTGTACTGCTTATTTTAGGACTCTTCTCTAAACTGATTCAGTCTGGTACAACCATCTCAGTTTAACTGAGTACCCAATGTCAAGAGGCCATTTAGGAGGTTACCCCATCCTCAAATTCTTTTGATTACAGGCATCTTTGAGGAACTTTACTGTAACATTTTCTGAATTTCACTTCAGTGAGGCACAACTTGCTTTACTAAGTTTGGTGTGTGTAACCTACTTGAAGGTTGGGAGCAATCACTTATAACTGAGTGGCTTCAGTTTTTAGCTCTTACTGTGTACACACAGTACAGTGACATCACCTGTAGATTTGCTTTTATAGATGGGCTTGCTAATGTGTTAATGACAGCTCAAGAAGTTACACCATTGATTCAATCTGTTAAGAAACTTTATTGCAATTATCTCACTTTCACTCTTTATTTACACTTTGTAAAACATATGAACATGTTGACATCCGGCTTCAGAACAGTGTCCATGAGTCCTCTTGCCATCTGAAGAAGAGAGGGAGCCAGATTAGTATTATTCAATGTTGCAATCAACAGTTCCCCACTACAGGGCTCATCCTGATCAGCTCCTCTAAGGGCCAAGGGGATTTGGGCCTTTCTAAATGACAGCAGATATTTGCCAGGTCTAGGTCAAATTACATGATGTCTTACCTCACATAGCTTGCCAGCATACTGAGGCGGAGATGATGCTACCACTTGATCCAAATCTGAAGGACAAGAAAGAGGAATTTAGTCTGCAAATCTCATGCAGGTGTATTGTGTGATGTGGCATTTTAATGTTCAGAAAACCGAGAGTCACCACTAAACAATCTGCCGGTAATTCCAGCTGTTTCAGTTTAGAGTTCATCATAACAAAGGACAACCGCTATTTGAGTATTTACAGCTTGAAAGCTACCTGTCAAATTCACTCGACAGCAGATGCAGGAGCAGACCGGCAGAATCACACCTGTAATAAATCAAATGTGGAAAAATTAGAATAGACAGATACATTTTGAAAACCAATCTTCCTTAAGTATAGCTTTAAGACTCAGAAAAAGTGGATTATAAACAATCGTCAGTTGTCGCATCGGACGGCACTTCCTATTCCAGGTTTTCATCACAGACAAAGCTACTCAGGGAATCATTAAACTCCAAGCAAATAAGCTTTTCTATTAAGTCACCATTGTACAACATGAGACAAAGCACTTGTTTTTATGAGGTTGCAGTAAAGTCTGATGTCTGCTCAAGAATGCAGAACAAGCTTATGCAGTCCAATTGTTAAAATCACAAGAACTACTGATGTCATTGTACAAAAGGTGAGTTTATAAAAAGCTTATGCTATAATTTAAAAGATCAAAATGAACTTACAGGACAAAAGTTGCAGCTCCACCCTGTAAGATCAATCACCTTCAGGGGAATCTTCTTAAGTAACCAGCTCAACCTTGAGAAATGAGAACAAAAATTCAAAATGATGAAAAGCTAGAACTGATAAGTCCATTTGAGACCTGATGTTTTGTTATCTCGTTCAGAAAACCAATGATCACCACTGTACAATCTGCCGGTAATTCCAGCTATTTCAGTTTAAGTTTCATCACAACAGAAGCATCAAGTTGCCATTTTTATGATAGACAAAGCAAATTCACCTGCACAAGAGGAACAGTCTTTTCAGCTGGTTAGTTTGGAGCATAACTGCCCCATCATGGTCACATGGACACTTGGTCATCAACAGCTGTATTTTCCTGGCCTCGACATCCCTTATGGCAGCTCACAAGTTTCTTCAGCTAAAACAGAAAAACAAGGTTGCGATTTGTTAACTTACATTTAGTCAATTTTAAAAGTTAACTGCTTCGTCTAATGTTCAGAAAACCGAGAGTCACCACTGAACAATCTGCCGGTAATTCCAGCTGTTTCAGTTTAGAGTTCATCACTACATTCAAGGAACCATTTACATTTTACACAAGTGCATTAAACTAACCTCAGTCTTGATCATCCATCATCTGGAATGGGCCCACTGTGACTGGTCTTAAAAATGAAAAGAAAAAAACACCAATAAGTAACTTCCATTGACTATTTAACATTGATCACCACAGAGAAGTCAGTTGTTGGCTCAGATCAGTGAGTATGAAACATCGTCAGTTGTCGCATCAGACGGCACTTCCTATTCACAGTTTTCATCACTGACAAGACTTCAGATAGTTGGGTTTATGTCAGTCACTCACCTCTCAGGGACATGAGACCACCCCATGTATCCAATATGGGATTTGTTAAACTCGTGAAAAGACCTTGCAGACTTAAGTCCACCTGGGGAAAGACAAAAACACAAGTTATATTACTACCAGGGAATTCAGGCTGAAAATCAAATCAAAATAAGTATCCTTCAGCATCTTGTTAGTATGACTTATTTCTGAAGTAATTTGAGAGCCCTTAACATTTCTTTCTAGGTTGTAACAGTATTGGTAATTTACTAGATCTAAGAAAGGAACAACAGACATGGCCTTAATTTGACCATATTGTCACTTTAGAAACAGTTCAATATTTTTAGTTAGCTACACACACATCCACTTGATAAGTGAGGGTTAAAGAAAAATGGAGACCCAAAAAACCGCACCAAATCTCACCTTGTCTTTCATCTTGTCCATCTTTCAGTCCTCCCACGTGGCTGCTCGGGGCCCGTCGGCACAACACTATTACACTTCAGCTAGCAGATAAGCTTTTTTCTTACGTTTTAGCTTAAACTACCGCTCAAACCTACGTGTTGAGAGGTTTGTAAAGTGGCCTTGTATTTACTGACCACTCCTTAACAAGCTAAAAAAAAACTGATGCAGGAGACGGAGGAAGCTTCGCAGCCGACAGATGAATTCAAAAGAGGCAGCGATGTCGTTGGCGAAGCTTTTATAGCCTGAGCCGTCGCAGGAATTACGCGTCACTTATTCCGTCGTTGTTCCGGCGCGCTACAAACTGACGTCAGCGCTCTGTCGCCCCCTGTTGGACCGGAGTGTAAACATCATGACCTCATGTTGTGTGTTTCCGGATCATTTACTGTAATACCATGGTCTAAAAATACTCCATTACTATTAAAAGTCCTGAATTCCAAATTTACTTAAAGTATCAAAAGTACTCATAATGAAGAATGGCTCCTTTCATAGTGTTATATTACTATACAATGTTATATTACTCAGTTTTTATTACTGCATGCAAGAACACATTAATGTTGTAGATCGTCGATGTGGAGCCAGTTTGAGATATTTTGTATACTACTTGGTAGTTTAGTATAGTACTGCATTACATCATATGTTTTTTTATAAAAGGTAGGCCTAGCCAGTAAAGTGGAGTAAAAAGTATAAATTAACATAAAATGGAAACACTCAAGTAAAGCACATGTATGTCAAAATTATACTTCAGCACAATACTTGTGTAAATGTAGTTACTTCCAGTAAAAATAATTTTATTTTTAACATTTTTAATGTAACTGGTAATTAACTGAAATTTGGATTCACTTTAAATGACAAGAAGAACTTTACAACCAATGGTGAAAAGTAACTAAGTACACTAACTACTCCACTACATTTCAGAGGGAAATGCTGTACTTTTACTACAATTATTTGGAAGCTAGTTACAAGTTACATTGCAAATTGAGATTACATACAAAATATATGATAAACTAATAAAGAATGTATACACACAGTATATAAAGCAGTTAAAATAGGTCCTCGACCAGTTAAACCTGCTGCTTACACATTACAATATAAATTATAACAGTGCAATAATATTATATTATAAGAGTGTGTTAAATTAAAACAAGAAAGAAATAAATTAAAACCATTCATTAAAAATACAAAATGCAGCTACATTTTATATGCTGTTTCCTAAATGAAGGCGCTGAGTTAGAATACCATACGGCCGCAGGGTGGCGCTGTTTCACAGGTTACTCGCGTGTTTTCTTCACTAATTACACGGAGAGTCCCGTTAATTGCGTGTCTGTCTGTCTGTCTGTCTGAGGGTCGCTTCGTTGCTCTGAGCGTCGTTTTGCTCTGGATTTGTTTTTCTCTGCAGACTTTGGACATCACTTCACATCTCCAGAGCCGGAGCACATTTCTGTCAGCATTTAACCGCTCAGCAGTTTCAGGTAAAGCTCTTAAACTTACTCAAACCCAGAATTCTGTCTTTAGATTGTTGTTTCTCTGTTTTTGCTCCATCCTTTTTACCTTGCATTTCCAAATACATGCTGTTTCTACCACACCTTCCTGAAACCTTGACCTACAAACTGACCAAAGAGAAATGTCACTTTAAAAAAACAAAAAGCTTCTCGGGTTGCAGTGTTGCCATACAACGAGACAATACTTTAATTTGATGTAACCTGTTAGAATCCACTGAATCAAATACATTTCCCTGGGATGTTAATCAGGGGCATTGTGTTGACAGTGGTTCACTGCAAACTATTTGTTTTTATATAGAAAAGCAAAAGATTCTGCTTTACTCACTTACATCCTGCATATTTGAAACCAGCATTTGAGCTTTCTGATATTTTCTGCTTTCCAGGAAAAGTTGGAGGACACTAATTTTGTCTTTTGTGAAAGGAGCGGGGAGAAAAAACAAAGTGTGTGTGTGTCTTCTTAAAGTGAATGAAAAGTGCGTTTACTGTCAGTGAGCGTGGCGGCTTGAAGGCGTGTGATCCACTGCAGCAGCATGTTGCCACCTGTGAAGAAGGACCGGATCATCACTCAGCTCCCAAAGGTTAGTCACACACACACACACACACACACACAGTCACACAGTCACTTACATTCATTTCCTGGAGGCTTACCCTAACCACAAACACTACTTGCCTAAACCTAAATCTTACCCTGACCTTAAACCAAGTCTTCTAAAATTTAAAGTTTTACATTATGGGGACACATTATACACTTGCGTTCTGTCCCCAAAAGGAAGCCGAGTCCCCACAATGTGACTGTGTAAACAGATTTATGTCCCCAGGACATGAGTAATACGTGTCCACACACGCACACACACATGCAATGTAATGCAATTACAGCTAACAGTGTTACAATTGATGATGAGGCTATTAAGAGTCTCAAATGCTGCTCTTTTCTTCTCTGAAAGTGGACAGTTGCAAATTTGCAAAATGCTGTCCTCAGGGACCGTGTAACTCCAGTCTTGGTGAAATTTTGACTCCATTTGAAGGTTCGTAATGCTCCTCTGAGAACTGAGGACCACTCGAATGAAGCCCTATAGATAGATTTTAGAAAGCTATTGTGGTTAAAATGATAGAAAGGCCTGTTTTTCCTGATACTTTGGAAATACAGCGTTTTCTCTGGACAGCAGCAATATAAGAAAGACGGTTTCCTCTTCCCACTTTCTTCACAGTATTTCAGCCCAAATGCAGCTCTGCACACCAAAGATGGCTTCCACCCACAGGTGAAGGCTGTCTGCCAGGTACAGAAGACAGCCACAGTGAGGTAAGACCACGGAAGGATTAATAAGACAATTGATCTGGTGGTCTATTTAAGGCCGGTGAAGTTCGTCTCTTTCCAGCTTCCCTACCCTGTCTGTGGCACAGATATATAGTTTCCGCTTGTAAAAAGGCACAGTAAATTCCTAAATCAGCTGTGCACTGTAGTTTTTTTGCAAAAGTTACTCAAACAGAAGTGATTTGTGTATTTTATGGGGACTATGTTTACCCGCGTAGTAATACACACCTGGTGCACTAGTGAGCAGCAGGACAGTGTATGTGGGACTGACTCTAAATAAAATACAGCGCCCATGTTCATCATAATGAAGGAGCACATCACCCATTGCAGCAGTGAGGCTCATTGATGTGTTTTAGTAGTTTCTGGACAACACTAGGGGTCGATCGCAGAGTAATAAGCTATATATTTCAAAATACTAATATCAGGTCATTGTTTGTCTTTTTGTGGGATTTGTTGACAATAAGAAAAATGTAGAATATCACCAGACTTATCCTTCAAAGGCCTTACAGTTACTCTTCAATACCCCAGCCTCCACCTGCTTTACTTCTGCTCCTGATGCACTGATGAACATTTATAGAAGATAACTCACCAAAGTCACCACTTGCAGTGCTGGATTAAGACTTATAACATGTAAAGAATAAGCAGACAGTACCTCCCACAGATGGCCAGAAAGATTTGGAAAAGAAACCGCTTGTAAGTGCAGAAAGCACACCCTCAATTTATGGAATTCAAACGATAAAGCAAAACTCGACTCAAGTCTTTGCTGAGCGTTTTTTAGGTTGTAAATAGAGCGTAGTAGTGCCTCAATCAAACATTCATACAAAAATGTCCCTTAATTTGTGAGATCAGTGGAGAGTCTGCTTAAATAAAACCAAAACTAATTAAATTATTAAAATGATTCATCTTTAATATGAGCGCAGACCACGGACCATTAAGGGCTTCATGCATTTGGATCAAATTTAAAGTTATTTATTTGAAAATACAAAAGTCTAAAGGGGCGTTGAGGCTTAATATCAAAGGGGTTAATTAGCGTCAACTCCTCCAAGTTATTGATTATGTTGATGTGTATTTGGTGCTGTCAGGCCGTTGTTGTGGAGTCATGCATGACTGTTGACAGTGTCGGCTTTCTGTCGCCAGCTTAAATATCGCCAAGGTCATTGTGGTGGGAGATGTTGCAGTTGGGAAGACGTGTCTGATCAGCAGGTAAGAAGCACTCATGAATAATTGGATAAATTAAAGGATTATGTGGCTGTAACTGAAAACAACAGTAACAATAGCAACTAGCCCTTTATTCCTTGCATCATTCAAGTTTTGCTCAACAAAAACATGGTTATGCCTAATTATGTTTCGATGTTATAGTGCTACAAATGTCTATTGGAAAATAATCATGACATTAATCAGTTACATTTATAAGTTTTAGATCATTACAGGTAAATGTTTATTTTACACTTTGAGCTTAATGCTTTTAAGTGAGTCCCACGTGGAAACACACACAGTCAACCCGTGCACAGAGCTGAGACTCATGTTTTCTTGGGGGAAGAAAACCCTTAAATCATCATTAAGGGTTTAACTAAGTTACTTCCAGGCTGATGCAGGAGTGAGATAAAGAAACTGGAATCAATGTATATACCTTCATTAGATTAAATTATAGGCCTGTGATTATACTTCAAATTTATGACTATATCATTTGTTTTTAATTTTGTTTTCTGGTTGACTGTTGAAAATTGTCAACTTCAGGTACCACAAATGTTTTTAACACTTTAAAGACAAAATGTTGAATCAAATAATAGCTGATATTTGAGAGATTAATCGATAATAAATTTAGTTAATAATAAATGTAGTTACTAAATGATCTCTCTCTCACTGTCCCCTTGTTCCTGTGAGGTTCCGTAAGGGTGCGTTTGATAAGAACTACAAAGCAACCATAGGGGTGGATTTTGAGATGGAGCGTTTTGAGGTGCTTGGCGTTCCCTTCAGTTTACAGCTGTAAGTATGATGTTATACCACAGACACTCGGTTCATAGACTGAGTCCTAAAATAACTGATTCTTACTGGGCTGACTGATCATCGATGCTAAAAAAAGGTCTGTTTATTGATACCCAGCCTTCATTTGATTACATACCAACTATCTATACACACGTCCTCTAGATTTGATAACCTTGTTTAGATTCTAAAGGTGGCCTTAAATGACCAGTTTTTCCTCCACTATGTTGGCTTTGGTTGTTCATGTAAGTAGAGTTAATGGAATTTTCCCAGTGACAGACTGCACGGCACATTTAATGAGCCCAACACAGAAAGTCAGTGAACCTTTAAAGCTGTAATGTGGTTGTATTTGTTCATTGGTAAATTTCGTCTTCTTATACTCTCTTAGTTCTCTTGCCTTTCTTTCCTCTTCTTCCTCTCCTTGTTTCCACCACTTCGGTCCTTTAATGTCTCAACAACTATTGGACGGATGCCATGAAAGTCTGTACAGACACTCATGGAGCCCAGAAGATTAATCCTAAGAACTTTGGTGATCCCTGAACTTTTCCTATAGTGCCTCTAGCGGAGTAATGTTCCACTAATCCAGTGAAATATCTTAATATCTACTAGATGGATTTATACATTCATGCTTCAAACGTCCTACTATGGTTCTATTCTCAACCTCTAAAATTGAAGTCTGAAATCTTTACTGCAAACAACGTGTTAGTTTAAACAACCATCGCGACCGCTGCACATGAAAGCATCCCACAGCTTGTCTCTTTTCATCTGATCCGTTTCAGGTGGGACACAGCCGGCCAGGAGCGCTTCAAATGCATCGCTTCAACATATTACAGAGGAGCACAAGGTGAACTCAGTCTCTACAGTATACTGTAACTCCTGGCTGAAGCAAATGAACAGAGCTGTCTCACACACAAACACCTTCTCATCATGCTCTTTGTTTCACTTGTGTTCAAACTGTTTGTCTCTTCACGTTCCTCCAGCCATTATAGTGGTGTTTGACTTAAGCAGTGTGAGCTCTTTAGCACATGCCAGGTAAGGAATACCTCGTTATGATCTAATTATTATACCATTAAAATGCAGTTTGAAGTCTAATGAGTGTGTGTGTGTGTGTGTGTGTGTGTGTGTGTGTGTGTGTAGGCAGTGGCTGGAGGACGCCATGAAGGAAAATGACCCATCCAGTGTTTTACTGTTCCTTGTCGGTACCAAGAAGGACCTCAGTGTGGGTGAAAGTTATCCAAAATTACTGAACTGGACATTTAGTCAATTCACTGATTGGTCGATCGACAGAACATTTTGATAATTAATTTGACTGTTTGGATTTGCTGCTTGTCTCTGTTGTATATCATTGTGAATTGAATGTCTTTGGATTTGGTCCAACAAAACAAGCAATTTAAAGACATTTTCTTTGTCTCTTTGATTCGTCACTGTTTTCTGACATTTCATAGCCTCAGTGATTCATCAAAGAAAATAATTGATAATGAAAATAATATCTTTAGTGCTGCAAAAAATGTTTTGTACATCAATTAAATATTTTTTGATTAATCGTTTGGTCCATAAAACTTCCTAGAGCCCAAAGTGCCTTCATCAAATGTCTCAGCCTAGTTCTATAGTGACCGATGGCCTGAAGCTTTTTCTTTGCTTCACCACTTTTAACTTCTCTGTTCCTGTTCACTTCTCTCTCTCTGTATTTCACTCCTCAGTCTCCTGATCAGTTGAGTCAGATTGAGCAGGAAGCCATCAGACTCTCTGAGGAAATCAAAGCAGAGTACTGGGCTGTGTCTGCAAAGTCAGGTGGGAGTAAATCACACATTAACGCGAACAAATCCCCATCTCCCTCCACCTGACCCAGCTTTTGATCTTCTGCTTTATCCTCTTTTTGTGTCACTAAACTCTTCGCTCTTTATTGTTCCAGGAGATGGTGTCAGGGATTTCTTCTTCCGTTTGGCCTCTCTGACTTTTGAGGCCAACGTTTTATCTGAGCTCGAGAAAAGTGGGTCGAGGCACGTCGGCGACATCATCAGTGAGTCAGTTTGTTCCATAAAGTCTCATTATAAAGGCAGCATCATCCATCTTTCACACTTTTATACTCGGTCTGTGGCGCTCCAAGTCCATTTGTTCCTATAACAGATGTGAATCTTTTAAAACAGGTCACAAATATACCTCAGTTTATTTTTTAAGTGATGCTAAAAAATGTGCATTACTTAAACAGCAAACTACAAATGTTAACTGTTTACATTTGCTTGGGACTATTTTCAGCTGCAGATTAGTACAATTGAAGTGCTCTGGTGCTGTGGTCGCCAACCGTTTTTTCATGTTAGCCCATAAAATTAAAGGTTCCCTATGGAGTTTTTTATATAAACAAACAAAAGTTCTGTTTACATTCAGTGTTTCTTACCGACACACATTGTGTGGCCTTAAGGTCTAACAAACATGTTGAATGCATTCCTTCCTCATACAACATTTACAAAGTTGAATTTTTAAATATGATATTTAAATATATGATTTTTAGAAATACTGGATCAAAGTATGCAGTTCCCCAGGCTGGGAACCACTGCTCAAATATTTAAGGCATCCCAGGATGTTGTATGTGTGGCTCATTTATGTGTTTTTAATTTAATTTTTAATTTTTAGACAGTGGTGTTCGTTACAGAGTGAGAAATAAGTAGAATACTACCAGAAATGTTTTATTTGTATTTGCGTTCCACACAGGGCTCACAGACAGCACAGAGGCGGATCACAAACCGACCAAAAGGAAGTCCAACTGTTGCTGATGAGGAACGAGTGACCGCCTGCATATACTGCACCGACTACAGAGCAGCACACAATGGCACACTGAGGGGGGGGGGCAATTCAACTGAAGTATGGACTATCATGAACAGACCCCGTAAAAAAAAAAAGCGATGTCATATCAACCAAATAATGTTGTAATTGTGGTGTTCTGCATATGGCCTGAGAGAGAATAACTAATAATCCAAGTTGTTTGTTTGACATAATGACGTCTAAGTTGAGGCTGTAAACAAGAAGTCAGTGAGCAGAATGACCAGCTCCGTGTCCTCTCAGGAATGTTTGTACTGCTGGCCAGGGTTACAACAAGTAAAGCTTTGTGATATTCTCAGTAAACAGCTATCAAAAGAGGAAGATTAATCTCCACTGGATCTCTTATTAAAACTGCTTTTGGTTGATTTTTTTTATAAACACGTCTTAACTGTCTGAAAAAACATTTTTCTCCCGCTGTTGGAGAAAAGTATCAGTACCAGACCTAACGCATTTTTTGGGGGTTTCGCTCACTGGTCTCCTATCATGGGTCTGTGCTGCTAATGCGATGCATACGCCGGCTCCCATGACCACAGTCATACCCACAACGCATCCCTCTCCTCTGACATAAGAGTTCTCATGATCTCCAAAATGGAGGGATTGTTTGCGGGGACACAAACGAGCAGCAAGTTACATCTGAGGTAAATTGGTTTCCTCACTCGGTGAACAGGAGGAAGAAGCGTCTTCGCGAGCCTCGTCTCTCTCGCCTGGTTCCTCCTGTTGAAATAGAACAGCTGGGCAGCGTTAACAGACCGTATGGGTTGGGAAAATTCTTCACATTCTGTTTCCAGTTAATCATATTTCTTGCGTGGAGAAAAAAAATCAAGAATGCAACCACACACACACACACACACACACTCACATGTGTGTCACATGTCCACACTGACTGTTTGTTTCCCAAATCAGCATGAGCAAGACTCAGGGTTTAATATGAACACTTTTATTAAAGGGATCACAGGTAGAAAAGGTCATCAGCAGTGCCAGAGACATCATTTCTCCTCTATCACCAACTACTGCCGAGAACCAATCACAGCCTCGCTGAGAAAGACGCAATATCTTAATCTCGCAAGAAACGTGAAATCAAGTAAGTTTACTCAAAAACCATAATTATTTAAAACAATATGCATATTATGTGACCATGATGACTGCACACTGCAAAATGAAGCACACCATTGAATACCAGCGCTGTTTGATTGTACTGTGGCATAGAGGCACAGCACCAAAAAAAAACTGAATGCATAAGTCAAGAGGGATGCAGAGTGGCCTAAAACTGCCAAACAACGATCACAAAGAGATTCAATGTGTTTTTTTTTAACCACAATATATTCATTCTACTGAAATAGCTTCGTGCAGTTCAGAATATTATACAGAGTTAGGAATATAAACACAGTGGGAAGTCAGTTTTGGTAGTATGTTCTGCTGATAGTGTTACGGTTAGAGAAATTTGAACTCATCCACTGAAACATCTTAATTTTTTTTTTTTTTTTTTTTACTGCTGATACTGTCTGGGACAAAACTACAGCAGCTGTGTAACAAGGAGATCACATTCTACAAAGTTGGCAAACATCACAACTCAATGTCAACAGTGAAATACTCACTGAACCCCAAACATTAAAGAAACAAAGAGATTCCAATTTGAATCAACTTATAAAAACTACCCTCAGACACTGCCACGGATGTTTGCTGGACATAGTGAGGCACTTCCACGTTGCCGGTTAGATATCGTTACTAAAATCAACTCACTTCTTCTGCACTGTCTCGCATTAATGCAGATGAAGTCACCAGAAACAACCAGTTACCTCTAATGTGGCACATTGTTGTCCATGCAGTATTCTCACAGAGGTCAAATAAGAGTCAACAATACATTAGAGGCTATCTACAGGAGCCACAATACAGTCAGCTGATCATAATACAGCGAGTGGTGGAGACGGTCAACTAGGAGTAACTCATGTGTGAGAGAAACTCAAGCTGACACGAAGGTTTGAATGAATGAATTTTTCTTTTTAAAATCAGCCTCATCCCTCACACTCGGCGTGTGTGTTTGTCTGTAGAGTCACAGATGTGTTTGCTTTGACAGATTTAAAGAGCGGAGGCTTAATGTACAAACAGAAGAAAACAGTCTTTATTCATTCTGACGCATTCCATACAAAAAATTAAATTTCCTGATTGGCTTGGCAAATCGATCTTTTGGCAACTGCTCGCAAAACTCCACCAACCGTTAGAGGAAAGGAGAGTTCTGGAAACGGTAGCTGTGCCCCTCTGTCAAAACCATTCATGGACCACCTAAAACCAATCGCAAAAACGAAAATAGTAGGACAGCTTGTCTGACATTGTCTGTGTAGGTCCATATCCTATAATTAACTGCTGTCGGATATTTCAAGTTTTTTTTTTGTCATTGTACTGACTTTCTGCATGACATATACAGTTATTCTGACTATACAAAATACTATGCAGCCAGATAATTTGTCTGTGGGTGAGGAGGTGAAACATTTGGGATGGGATGGGTAGACAGGAGGACAACAGGAAGGAAGGAGCTGAGATGAGCCATGATACCAGACCAGACTGATAAACTGCAGCTACAACGTCGGGAGGTTCCAACTACGGGTCAGCTGGATGAAAGGGCTGATGGGTTGTTGGAGACACAAAATGTGGAGTGAAATCCAGATGAAGAGCAATACAAAGGATGGAGTTGGGTGGGGGTTGGGTGTAGCGACGCCCCTCTCCGTGTCCTATCGGTCCATTTCATCCAGCAGGGGTGTGGCGTCTCCGGCGATCGACATGGGTGTGCTCTCGATCATGGGGCTGGGTGACGGTCGTGGCGTCATCCTCTGGGCTTTCTTCCGCCCTTCCGCTTCTTTCTCCTTCAGCCACTGCTCCGCCATCTTGCCCCAGTCCACTGCAGACGCGTTGCTGCCGCTGGGCCTGCAGGGAGGGAGGACAGAAGAGGAAGTGTTTTAGTCAGAGACAGTGTAGGAAAGACAACACAGACAGAATGGCGGGCTGCTGCTTAGCCTTTAGATGAAGAAGATTGTGGGTTTAGCACCATCTAATGGCAGAGAAAAAAACTCATTCACCAATCGACATTAAATATTTTGACCTGGAGTTGAAGGAAAAATACAGATAAAAGCACTTTTTATATTAAACTTGGCAAATTTAAAATAGCTGAGACTTTAGACTGGTAATTGCTAAGATCACTGCACATGAATAACCAGTTTGACCATTAAAGAAAAAACTATAGTAAATGTAACAGTAGTTTTTTCAGTCTTTTTCAGGAAACACAAGGTTAGATTACGTCAGGTCACCCACACATATTACCCCTGTACTTACTTTGGCTGCTGTTGTGGCGTCCGTCCTCGGGATGAGGTGGAGGATGACGGCGTGCCAGACGAGTGGGCGTGATGGCTGCTGTGATGGCCGTGGTGTGACACATGGCTTCCGTGAGGGTGGGCGTGTGCGTGAGAGTGTGAGGACTGCGGGGTGGAGCCGGGGTACTGCGGCGTGCCCAGGGTCTGCTGGCTCGGTGTGGTGTAGGAGTAGCTGGGCGTCATCATGGGCGTCGCCATGGGCTGCTGAGGCGTGGCAAATACCTGCAGGGGAGGAAGTACATTAATGAATGTGGTTCACCGTGGCTTACTTGAGAAAACGCTAATTATGTTACACATAATGTCTCATGAAATCTAATTAAATCACATTTAGGCATCCCTCTGTGCAGTCAAAAAATAAAGTCAATGTATTTTGTTTTTTAATTTATTGTCAATAGTTATTGACAGTCAACTTAAAACTGCTTTCCAAACGTTTCACAATAAAGAGCTTGTTGGACTGAAAACATACATTTCTCATAAAGATTAATTAAAAACTGTGACCGAGCAATATTAAAGCATGTCTCGTCTTATGTTGAAATTTGGCTTTGTAATTCTGCTCATAATTTCTGGAAAACGGAAAATATTAAACTGCTGACAGGTCCCCAGGTGTTTTCTGAACTGCATTTTCACAAAGTTCCCTTTTAACCATTATCACAAGATCTGATTAATGTGTATCTTGTAACATCGCAAGTGGGCACCTACAGTTTATAAAGACCTTAAATTGATCAGTCTCTAACTCCAACATCTCCAAAACACTTTCCTTTAAAAGAAGTTGTCAACATTAAAAGCTGCACTCACATGATAAGCAGAGGAGCTCCCTCCTCCTCCTCCTGTGCTGCCACCGTAGCCGTACTGGCTAGAGCCCCACTGTGCGGGGGTGGTGTTGGGGTTCTGGCCCTGGCCTGTGACTGCGGCAATGGCACTGAACATCTGAGAGGTCATGTTGCGTGGGAGGGCGTTGACAGCTCGCGTCAAATCTAGGAAGGAAAGAATAAATTAGGAATTGTAAAATTAACTACAACTGCACAAAATGTAGACTTGTGTGTGTGGAAGAAAACCAGACTCACCTGCAATGTTGATATTGGCTGGGGTGGCGTTCAGGGATGCAGGTGTTCTTGTTCGGCTGCTGTTGCTGGGAGTGATGCCTTTGGCAGGGGAGAAAATGTTAGATAATAATCTGCAATATGTTTCAACTGTTGTAATATACACTGTAAACAATAGGTAGAATAGTGCTTCCATACCTGGCACAGGCTCTTGGTAATGGTCCTTAAACCAACGGAAGAGTCCATTCACTGTAGGAAATATCTGTGAACGGTAGCGGAAGCCATCCGGGGTGATGGTCACATACTCAACCCTAGGAACAAAAAACGCAAGAAAACAGGTATGAAAACCTTCTGTAAACATCTAATACAAAATGTCTTGGAAGTGGAGCAGTTGTGTGGGAGAGTGGAAAAGAATGATGTGGTGTTGAGTAATTTGGCATGATAAGTATGACATGACTCAAAGATTCAGATTTGCAAATATGAGCCTCTGTAGTAGCTATGGACATGTCACCATATGTCACCGTGATTCATGAGCAGTTACAGCACTGAATGACATCTTCTGCTATTTCTGCGGTTATAATGTGAGTTTGAGCTGTTTTAAGGAAAAGAAACATTAACAATTATGTTTTAAGTCAGCTTTCCTCTGAAATCAGTCCAAGTTGTTTCATCAGTATGTTCAATCCATGGCATCATTACAGTGATGACAGTGACAGTCAGAAAAACATGGAGAGAAAAAGATAGGAGAGAAAAACATTTCTGCTCACCGTGGTTTTCCACGAGGCTGGTAGCCCAGTATGAATTTCCCTGGCAGATCTTTACATGCCGAAATAAAGTAAGGAATGAAAGTAGGTTTCTCCCTCTTTGTCCTGACCAATAACTCCTCCATTTTCTATCAGAGAGACAATACAACAAAAGTAGATATTAGAGGTGCAACTGGTGGCAAACACAGGCAGTAAAACAAGATGCGTTGCAGAGTTAAGTTTCCCACAGAAAGAATCTAAATATTCAAAAGACTTCAAAATACTTGGCTAAATCAATATGTACCTCTTTATTTCCCCCATGGCACTCCTGGAAGTACTTATGCCCCAGTAGATCCCTGGCAAATGACGCCATTGGCTGAATGTACCGAGCAGTGATTTCATCCAGATCTTCAAATTCCTGCAGAAGATCAAAGAAACTCTTGAGGAACATGCAGCTGCCACAACAACACTGATGTTTCTTTTTATGTAGGATTAATTCTGAAGCACAAGTTCATGCTAAAAGAGGAGGAGAAAAACAACTTACTTCATTATTGATCCACAGAGTGTGACCTAAGCTGAACGCATTCTCTTTGCCTTCTTCCCTCACATCCACATGCTGGTAGATACCATCAGCCACCTGCAAAACATCACAGAGTCACACTGGAACATGTATCAAACAAAATCTTAACATTAAAGTTTAAAGACGGCATTATCTACAAACAAGTGCTCTGATTTACATTAAATATTTACTCATATTGTGTTTTTATTTTATCTACTGTCATATATTACTGCCAAGTATTTCTAAACCTCAATGACACTATGTGAAGCCTTTTTTCCTAATCCATCCATGCAGTTGTATTTTTTTAATTTTACCCTTTATTGCCCAGCTGTAACCCTCTATCGGTTTCTTACCTTCCAGGTGACAGTGAGGTGGTTCTCTCCCTTGCTGCTGGGTCTGATGATCAAGTCTCCTTGGTCCAGGGTCTCCATCATCTTCTCTGCCTGGTTGAAACTGATATTGTGGAAGTTCGGGTGGGCGATCACACGCTTTATATATGCTGGAGAGACAGAGAGAACGCAAAGAATAGACAAAGGGTATAAGGACAGTGATGCAGAAGTAAATACTGATGGGTAAAAAAAAGTACATTATAAGGAAAAATTCCACAAAAGTAGAGAAGTGTACCATTTTATTGCGATTTCGATGTAAACTACATTAATTAACCCCGTCATAATACTAACGTGTTCGCTGTTGTTTCTTTTTGAGCTCCTCCTCCTGTTTTTGGTCTTCGGACTCTGTGTCAAAGTCATAGTAGCTGTCTTTAGGAAGTTTCCACTCATTGGCCTTGTCCATCAAATCGGAGGTGCGGCATGTGAGGTCGACGCTGAATTTCTCAATGTCGATTTTCATGATACGGCAGTGAACTGTCATGCCCACCTGAAGGCGGAGGGGGGGGAACAGGAACAATTTAGTATTACACAGCTGCCACAATAGAAGGAAACAAGACCGAAATAGGCAACAATTAATCATAGATCTATCAGTATTAGGTAGTGTAACTGGCACCACCTGGAAACTCTCAGAAATATTTAAATGTTTGCAGGTGAGATTAATAAAAGAAAAAGAAAAGAAAAGAAAATTGTAAAGCATCAGCACAGCACAACAAAGAATGTCTCACCTTGACCCTCTCCTCAGGGTGTTTGACCACTTTGTCACTGAGGAACTTGGTGGGAATGAACCCTTGGACGCCATTATCTAATCTGGACCGCACCCCAATGGCTTGGCCTGGACATGAACCACTGTCAAAGTGATTCCATACCTAAAGTGGGAACACAAATTAAACAAAATGATGTTTAAATGTTAAATGTTGTCAGGCTGTCAGCTCTTTTCTAACATTAAGCTGTCAAAAGAGGAAAATTCAGGTATCTGGTACCTCGCTGAGTTCAGGGAAGTTGTCCTGCTGGCAAAAGGGACACTGCCAAAGCCCTGTAGCATCGTTACGGATGGCCTGGTCGTAGCTCTCTCCCTGAGGCCGACGGTGAGCGATACCAGTTACTATACTGGTAATGAGCTTACCTGGAAGAAAAGGAGGCAAAACATTAACCACACCAGCCTATGGAGGCTGATGGTTAGGAATTAACCACCTGTTACTGATCTTTGGTGAAGTTTAATTCAAGAGATTAATAAGGGTATTAGTGCAGTGTGTATTACCAATATAAAATGTCTCTGGAGTCTCCTTGGTGAGCAGGTTGAAGACCTCCTCAGTGTTGGGGACTCTGTAGGTAACTCTCAGGTCTTTGTATCTGCAGCTCAGCTCTGCACGGATATCATACAAAGTAATTCCCTTGTTGCCGTAACCCTACAGAGACAAAACAAAGAACAAAACAATGATGACGATGATGAACTTTGGTATAGGTGAATGGATGTGAAACATGGCTTGAGTTTATTTTGGCTTCACGTGGTGTCTGACATGTGTCTTTGTCTGGATTTAATATAATAAGTATTCTGCACTGTAGAAATTTCAGTTTTCAAGCTGTTCAAAAATGTTTCTTTGGCAACAGAATACACAGGATTTTGCTACAGTCAAGGCAAAAACACACACTGACCTGTCTCTCAAGCTCTTCAGCAAAGGCATCCAGGTCCAGATCTTTCAGACGCTCTGGATTTTCCAAGATCTCCTCCAGAGCTCCGGCAGGGTTGGCATCTTCTGCCGACTCATCATACTCGAGGGCGTCCACAGCCATCTTGCGAGCCCACTCGTATGTCTCAGGGTGGACACGAGATCCATCCAAAACCTCGATGTAGGAGTCCGTACTGTGTGCAAGGTTTGTGAGAAGAAAAAACAAAAATTCTGATTTAAAATAACCTCACAACAGGCTAAATGGTAGATAACAGCCGTGTTTAAGAATGTTAGATTGTGTAAAAGACCCCATACAAGGTACCAACCTGTCCCCAAGCGATGCGGTGTCAATCTTGATGAAACCGGCACAGTTGATAAAAACCTTGGGTCCCATGTGACACATTGTGACCAGCTGGGTTCTGTTTTCCAGACGAGTATTGTTCTGCTTCAGAATCTGCACAAATAGACAGCAACGGTTATGGGGTCGGAAGATAAGGTGCTATACTTTCAGATATGAAACAAGAAATGAATGACAGCAGCACAAACTCATACCTTGAGCAGGTGGGAGCCCTTCCTTGGTCCCAGACCACAGACATACTGGACCAGGCTCTGAGTGTGAGGATGGGCGATGGCCTTGTTCACATCCACTCCAACCTCATTAACACGGTTGATGAATTCACAGTAAAGAGCACAGAGCAAATCTTCCTTCACCACATGTTCCTGAGAAAGGGGTAAAGAAAGGGGAAAGAGACTGGTTGATACATATTGTGTGATGCTACAGGAGAATGAAAGGTGGACAAACAAGGAACTTTTATCTTCTGTTACCAAATGTCCAAAAAACAAACAACAAAAACAGAGCAACAAACCCGGAAAATCCCCCAAAATTTAAAATCGTAAGATTACACTAAAATAATAAAATTATTCACAGCAAATTTCGTACAATGTTAAGCAATACATATATAAAGGGAGATAGAACCACACAAACCCACAATTTCTTCAATCTCTCACCTGTAGCGGGTGTAGTTTGAGGCAGAGAATATCATCATCAGAGCTGCAAACCTGAGCATACTCCATCAGAGGATCCTGGATCTTCCTGGCTATTGACACAGCCTGTCGTAGCAAGGGAGGGTAATCCCGAAAATCAACCTGCAGAGAGCAAAGGATTAAAGGAAAATGAGCACAGAGAACAATGGGCCACATATTGTATCCACTAGTTACGTAATTTTCTGTGGTCAACTGCCACAGTTGAACAGTGAAGCCACTGATGTGTTTGTGGTTTGATATGGGTGGTATGGTGAGGTGTTAACTATTTACCTCAGACTTCTTGCTGTTCATATACAGTGTGGCCAATTCATTGTCAACAAGTTCCACTCCCACAGCGGGCAAAGAGGACTCTTGCTCAAGCTCGCTGATAGTCCTCTTGATGTCCTCCATGATCATTTGGGCATCTCTGCAAACATGACATGTTTTTAACATTTCAACCTAAACTCCATTTTAACTTGTAAATGCTGTTAAAAATGTTTACATGTAGCTTTTCCAGCACATACAAAAAGATATCAATTATTTACCTGTTTTCCCCAGCAACAGCTACCACATGAGGTTTCTTGCCAGAAAGAAACTTCTTGAGATTTTCAATATCGTGCGCCTGATGATGACAAGCACAAATGAGTGATCATCTAAAAGATTTGTCCGGTAACATGTTTTCCTAAAACAGAATAGCATCTATCAACTGCACAAAAGCACAATCGTGTTCTCTGCTTGTACCTTCTTCTCTCTCTCATCCTCCCTAAAGGCATTCCTCCTCTTCATGAAGTAGGGCAGACGCAAGAAGTCGACCACCTCTCCTTCCCCATTGATCAGAGCACAGAAAACTGGTGTATCTCTGTTGGAGCAAAGTTTGTAAGACACTTTGTCTGTATATTGTTCTGAATTTCAAATGTGCCACACTTTAAAGTGAGAATCTTACTATTTATACCAAAACGTCTAGCTACTGATAGATCTCAGGGGGAAAAAATACTGTTGGACACATACCTGCTGGGTGCATAGGCTACGCCCAACACCCTAATGCCTTTGCCCTGACTCTCATCCATCAGATCATCGTCTTCCTCAACCTGCTGATCTGGCCTGTAAGGAGCCACCTTAAGCCAGTTATACAACCGCCGACAGCAGGACTACGAGAAGGAAAGGTGAACAACGGAGAGATTATAATGAGTTTTCTGGTTTCGCTCTACAATCTTACAAACATGATGCAAGAGCTTGCTGTGTTGATTTTCTGTACGTAACGCTGATACAATAATGTAATATTACATAAATGGAGACAGATATCTTGCAAATTACCCTGACAATGCTCTCTTTGGCCTCAGCAATCAGTTTGCTTTTGAGCTCCTTGGCCATCTGAGGGTAGAGGAACTGATTGAGAGCTCTCTCTATGGCTAAAGTTCGCTGCCTGTTCCACTCCTGCACCTGGTGACTGAACTCATCCCTGTAGTAGAACTGTTTGATCTCATCAAAGTACGTCTGGTCCCCAGCATATCTGAGGAGAAGCAGAGGGAAGGCACAGAGAGAGAAGCGGAGACAGAAAGATGCGCCTTAATATTACCAGAGTCATATTTCAACAGCCCTGCGCTCTACTGACAAGAATGTGGATAAAAACACAAGCCGCAGCTTAAAATTTAAAGAAATGAAACTCAGGGGACCTATCCTACTTATCAACCCTCCTTTCTTCCAACATCCAGGCTAGGCTTCAATACAGACGCTAAAAATGGCACAACAGTTAGTCACATCAGATCCTGTGCTTAGTAAGAGTCTTAAGGCCAAGGAATGTGCATGAACAACAAAACTGAAAACAATTACAAGATGTTAATGGGTTTGTATATTTATATCATCTGGTTGATTAAGCTTTGGTCTGCCTATAATCATGAATTAACATATATCTGGATTGAGGAGGTTCATCCTATGCAGATCTGGCAGACCAGCGTCATTGAACAGATCATACTCCATTTTAGTTTTTGGTCATCAGTATTGTCACTATGCTTACCCTTTGACCCCTATAAGGTCTATACAGATGTCAATGGTAAGGAGACCCTCCTCCTCTGCCAGGCACATCTTCAAGAACTGATCCCCGTTCAGCTCTTTTACAGGCTTGTTCTTAAGATACTTGAAGGAGTAGGCAAAATGGGCCTCGTCTACCTCCTACAGGAAGTTAGCAAATGGCAAAGCAAGTTAAGAACAAAATGTTCTGTTTAGGATTAGAGGTCTGTGACTTTTTTGGTTTCCAAATGTCTGCAATTAAATGTGTCCATACCTTTTTGCCCTTCTTTGTAGGCTTGATGTTAATCTTGGCCCTCTCCTGAAAGGTCTGTCTGAGAACATGTCTGACCAGAGGTTCACGAGCAATCTGCATGGCCACCATGTACCTTGTTCCTTCCAGTACAGCTTCAGGAGCGGAGAACTGACTGCAAACATAGTCTTTGGCCAGCTCTACAGGTTCAGCAGGGAACTGCTCTGTCTCGTGACGCTGGTAACTGTCTCTCAGATTTTCTCCAAACTGCTCTGGAGTTAACCCAAACTTTTTAGCCAAGCCATCTGCATTAAGGAAGAACCAGAAAAATAAGTTGTAGTGCTACCAAGCTATGAAGAAAAAGGTATAAGGATACTTGAACATGGAGATTGTGGTATGCAAGGTAAAAAAGGGATACTGACCAAGTCCTACGCTTTGACAGATGCTGTACATATCTCTACGAGACGCCAGCTTGAGGTCAGGTCCTTTCTGTTCTTCTTCTTGTTGTTCTACCTCCAATTCCTCTTCTTCACCTAAGAAGGCAGCTCATCAAAATCAGTCATGTAGCAAAGGAAAACACTCCTAACTCAAAAGTTGTTTTAATTAGAAAGTAACAATTCTGCAGTATCCATCCACCATCATCTAATGAAATGGTTAACTGAAAAACATCCATCTTACCATCCTCAGACACTTCTTTGATCTTCTTCAGCCTCTTTTTGTTGGTCTTGGCAGCATTCTGCATCTTGGGGATGTCTCGGCCATAATAGAGCAGAAAGTGGTTGTACACATCGCCCAACTCTTCAAGGGTCTGCACATCTTTCAGCCTATAAACAATGATACAATAGGTTTGCATGGAACAGAGAGATATTGGTGAGGGTAGGTTAATAGCATTGTTTATCCTCAATCACCATGTAAACTTTTTACAATGTTTCCTTGATTAGTGCAGTCATAACCAAATACAGTACATAAGAGATTTTCTTTTTCAGCCCCAGCCCTCCCGTGTTACCGAGACGTACCTCTCCATGTCAGCAGTGTCCAAAGGACGGATGCCGTCAGCCAAAGGTTTGTCAGGGTCAGCCGATATCTGCTCAAACTGGTAGGACTGCATCTTCTGAAAAAGACGGGTCAGGTTCTGCTTCCGGGTCTTCAGTTGAGTCCACTGGTGGGTGAAGAATGAAAATGTATACGTCAAAAAAACAGAAGTGGCATACACATGCCAAGTTGATGTAAGCAAATGATTGATAATAATTTAAAACAATGTTTAATTAATGAAAGAATTCAAACAATGGCTTTCCATTAGTTTGTAATCTATTCATTCTGCAAAACAATACCAACTATACCTTTTCATCCCACTGCCACACCTTCCACAGGTCATTGATGTTTAGCTCTGGCTCCACATATTCTTTTCTGTAGAAAGCTATGAATGGAACCTGGAAAAAACAAAAGAAAAACATGATCAAACTGGTTCTTTACAACAATGTCACATCTTGCATCCCTTTGTAAAGACATGATGTTAATAGCTTTTAGAGAATATTAACCTAAAACAAAGGAAACTGATGAAGGAAATTCATCATATGGGTGAGGTAAGCTCACTGTACCTCAAACTGTTGATTCCTCATGAAGTTGAGGGCTTCTTTGATCTTGGCAATTGTGCTGGGGCCTTTCCTGCTAAAGTTTGTGGTTGTCCCCCGGTCCAGATAATCTGTGCTTTCCTGTTTAGGGCAAAGGAAAAAAAAAACAGAAAAATGACAAGATTTGCATCATGTGACACAAGGGAAAGATGTTAGGAATGCATTTTTCCTGAGTGAGTCTGGCAAAGGTCGTACCTGCATGGAGATAGTAAGAGTGGAGAAGCCATGTCTGAAGATCCATTCTGCTTCCTCTTCCAGCTCATCATCTTCAGCAGGTTTAACAGGAATGGATCGTAACTATAGAACGGACAACAGAGTCAGGAACACAGGCACTCAGAAAGACAATGTCAGTAAAAATAGAATAAATAGGCTTTCGAGGCTTAACTGACTATTCATAAACCCGCCCCCTCCCCTTTTGTCAGTATTCATCAACAGAGAAAAGGCAGTCATTATGAACCTATATGGTCTGAATAAGGATGTAACAACAGTGCATCAACACATTTAACATCAAAATCACTGACAGACAAACACACCTGGAACCTCTCGGGCATGTCTGTAGTACGGATCTCATTGTCTTGATCAGTCATGTGACTACTTTCCAGCTCACTGGGCTCGTAGATCTCAAAGATGCTCTTCCTGCCTTGCCTCCTCTTAGTCTGCTTCTTGGGTCGGTCCCAACCCTCTTCATCCTGGTCCTCTTCCTCCTCCTCACCCTGATCGTAAGCATCTGCGTCAAAGTCAGCAAAGTCAAAGTCGCCACCAAAGATTTCTTGGGCCTCCTGGAGGGCTCTGTGGGAGGATGAACAGTGGAGAGGAGACGACGCAGGTCATTATGTGTTTCACTTCACTCGTGTCTTATAGCAGCTTGTCATTTTGTGCATATATATCCTTGTTTCCTAATATATATTGATATTTTTAATTTTATGGATGAGGGTGATATTTGAGCCCTACTATGTCATTTAATACAGTATAGCAAAGTAAATGGAGGCAAAAACAAGCTTCTTGCCCTACAAATGACTTACGCGTCTGTGTATCCGGAGAACTTCTTGCCCCTCTTTTTGGTGATGGGCTGGCCATCGTCATCCACAATAAAATCGTCAATATCTGTTGGACAAAAGCACAAATTTAAAAACTAATGAATTTACCACATCATTTTGAAATCAAGTAAGGGCCTAAGTTTACATTTATCCATTATTTCTCAGCGTTTTAGATACTCCACGAAACATCTAAAAATCCCTTATTCCTGGCCTACCTGACTCCTCATCCTCTCCTTCTTCGTCGTCATCTGCGTGATGCAGAGGCTCATCGACAGCCTCGCCTTCCTCCAGCTCGCCCTCCGCATCCCCATGGAAGATCTCATCCGCAATCAAGTCCTTCTCGTCATCATCTTCTTCATCATCATCAAGGGTTTTTACACGGTCATATTTCTTCTTCTGTGACACAAGACAGGTGCAGCATCAGCATCGCTGGCTTAAACTTTTTCAAGTGTACAAAAATTATAGAAAAATGCTGGAAGTTGGGCACAATGTGAGAGGCTAAACATTGTACACAGTTACTACAGAGGAAAAAATGATTCTCACCCTCCTCTTCACTTTAACACCCAAATTTTCCTCAATTAGGTCAAGATCAT
This sequence comes from Lateolabrax maculatus, assembly GCA_031216445.1. Classification (NCBI taxonomy): domain Eukaryota; kingdom Metazoa; phylum Chordata; class Actinopteri; order Acropomatiformes; family Lateolabracidae; genus Lateolabrax; species Lateolabrax maculatus. Next base: position 10,954,570 of record CM062197.1, on the reverse strand, counting down.
CATCATCCAGGTAGTCGTCATAATCTGCAAAGAAGAAAAGTCACAGTCAGTTACGTGTGATACATGTGATTATTTGTTGAGGAAATCCAATGTTGAGGTAAAGGGATGGGATAAAATTTTACTAAGATAAATAACAAAATAACTATTTGGCACCTCATTATCACAGTGACTCAGAATCCATATGTTCAGTCTGCATAGCAGGCAATTATTTATTTACTGAGTTCAATGCAGGTAAATGTGGCTGAAAAAAACACATTCACTTTCTTTGATAATGAGAAAGCTTAAAATGAAAAGAAAATTTAAAATGACCCCAAACCTAGTTTAGCATTTCTGTACTGCAGTGTTTTACTTATTGTATGACATATACACAGATACTGATATATCTCTAATGAGCTAATACCGGCCAATATATCAACCTGGATGATTTATTGATCTAGCTCTATGTGACTCATCAAACCCAGAGAAAAATTCATCAATAGCAGAGTGTGGAGACTTCAACAACAGTAAATGTGATGTTTTTGGATTTTTCACTTCCTTCCTATTGTAAATACAAGTATCAATATTACAAGTATTGCCAATTATTGCAGTGATAGAACACTTAAGACAATGACCAGTGCTCATGTTTTCTGTTATTGAGTGGGAATGGGGAGAATATGCATAGAAACAGGCTCAAACAACAAGGAGTGTAAAAGAATTCCAGTGCAGCGTTTTCATCAATTACTTCTTTAAACTAATCACAACCTGCAACAATATGCTGTATAATGGCTGCAACCCTTTAAAAATACTTGATGAACTTACTGCGCTTTTTACGTCGATGCCTTACTTCCTCCTCTGAATCACTCCCCCCTCCACTCGGACTTCTCCTTGGGGCTTCTTCTTCCTCCTCCCCCTCCTCCTCGTCTCCATCATCAATGAGTCCGCGTAAATTTCCTCGCTCATCCTGGTCCTCTGTGTTCTCTTCTTCCTCTTCATCTGTTGAGAAACAACAGATGAGTGGTCCACACATCATACAACCTCACCTCTGAAACAAATACCCCGAAATAAACTGTTAAACTCTCACCATCTTCCTCCATAAACCTCTGGGTCTTTTTAGGCTTTAGGTCTTTCTCTTCAAACTCCTCCTCTGACTCCTCAGCCTCGCTCTCAATGAAGTCTGACATGATGGCTGTTCCTGAGAAGAAGTCCAAGATACTGTTAGTAAACTTTCTCAACAACATCCAAGCATTACTTTGTTCTCCCAGACTAGTCACAAATATAAAAGCCAAACACACAAAGTAACTAATAGATGTTCTTAAACGTTATGCGGTAATCGATATTTCATCCCATAACATCTAGTTTCCTTTGGTTTCCCCTTTACATAGCTTTAATGTTGGAGACACTGTTATTTAACATTGTCTGACAGTATTACATATATATTCTTTATTCGTATTATGGCTTCACCATTCACCCAAACAGAAATAATCTAGATTTCTAGTTTGACCAAAACTTTTCTACCGAATGTCCCGCCTGCCTGTATGATTGTTTACTATATAATATTTAGTTAATATGTTAATTTTGATTATTTGTAGAGAAAACCACACGAAAAAGCCCGGAATTACACACGAAACCACTGTTTTTTAGCACATCGAGTTACAACAAAGCTAGATTTAACTGGTGAGCTCATAATAATAAAAGCCTTAAGGTTACACCGAACGGTGTCGCAATGCGCACACACAACATCGACAAAGACAACCACCAAAACACACACGCTTTCTTTTCATCCTATCGCAGCCAACGTTGTCCAGATGGTATCTCTAAATGAGCTGACGGGCTGTCTGGGGACAAACATTCACGTTGTATCGAGATTTCAAATCAGTAACATTAAATAACGGTTCCATCACAGTAAACTAGCAGCCGACGCTACGTTAGCCAGGCTAGTCGGTTAGCAGGCGAGCGACCGTCTGACAAACCGGCCGGTGTTTCATTTTCACGTCGCTCATTTGAACCACAACGTGTTTAACAATACAATCCACTTACAATAAAATAACCGAACCACCTTCACCGTTGTAGAAGGAGACCGAGGCCTCCGCGCGGGCGTCGCTGTCTCTCGGTAGTTAACGCTTTAGCATGTTAGCTTAGCATTAACCGGGGGCGACCAAGTCCGTTGGCCGAGCGGCGACGTGTGAAGGCCGCAGGTGACGACGGTGAAACCAGACCTACACGTCTCACCGCGGCGGTGTATTCCGTAAATATGCACGGTAATGACGGGTTTGTGTTGTTTTGTGTGTTTCGGGGAGGTTGTACTTGTGAAAATGGCCGAGGACGAGCGGCGTGAAGACAATTCCGGGAGACAGTGAGGGGAACTTCCATCCTCTTCGGGAGCGAGGTGACGCCCCCTGCTGGTTCACCTTGATTCCGCACAAAAACAAAACAACTAAAAAAAAAACTGCACGATATAAAAATTGTTAATATTAGTGGGGATACTATTCTATTAGTATACATTTTAAAACACCTCACAGGAACGCCGGATAGACCAAATATAGACCAAACACCCAGTGAGCTCCGTGCAGTGACCACTCCGGGCCGCTGGGGGCGCTGTTTCCTGCGCTTTATATTGGCCCACAGCAACGCTTTAATGACGTAGCGAAAAGTAATACAAATCTCAGAGAGGCACCAGCGGCTGCCTGGGTTTCTGCTAGGAATGGGTGACTTAAACTGTGCTGTTCTTCCACTCTCTCTGCCGCCGCTTTTGTTTTTGTTATCCTGTGTGTTTGGGCTGACACTCGGTTCGGAGCTGAGTTTTGTGACATGCGGATCAGTCATTAAACTGTTAAATATAAAGCACAATGTGAGACTACACTCGCACGACGTACGCTACGGTTCCGGTGAGTTTTCTCTCATTAAACGATTATTTAGCGTTAATAAACAGTTACATAGTGTGTTTTCTCTAACATCAACTTAATCTGCCTTCAGCCACCTTTGTAACTAAAATTGTATTGTTGGATGAAAATTGGCAGTGGCTGTTTTCTATAAGATTAACCCGTGTCAATTTGACATATAATTCACGCTGACTCCATTATGTGTGCAGTGACAGTGACACAGATAAAAGGTGGGTGACGTGATCTATTGTAGGGGATGTTTACAAATACAAATATTTACTGAGGTCGTGATAAATGAAGACAGCTGACAGATGCTGGTGTTAAACCTGTTTAAAGTCTACAGCAGCAGTTCTGCTGTGGAAGACATGAGTTGGTGTTGGAGATGCTCAGGGAGTCTGATGTTAGACATATGTTGTACCACACTGAGCTGACTTCAGAGTTAACCTGAGCTGTTGGAATTGCTGTTTGCCAACATGAGCCCTTGGGTTCAAAGTCCAACACAACACTCACTAATTTAACTAATTTAACAAAATCCTAATTGGTTGTTGTTCACTTTCCCCAAGTTTGTTCACTTTGAGTATCTCCGCAACGGTCTCCTGCTTACTGTGTGTGTTTACGTGTGTGTGAGACAGGTAGCGGGCAGCAGTCTGTAACAGGGGTGACTGCAGTGGAAGACAGTAACAGCTACTGGAGTGTTCGAGGGACAAGAGACGCCTGGTGCAATCGGGGTACCCCGGTCAAGTGCGGGCAGACGATCCGCCTCACCCACGTCAACACAGGCCGTAACCTCCACAGCCACTACTTCGCCTCCCCACTTTCCTCTAACCAGGTGGGTGGTGTGAGAAGCACAGGGGGAAAGAGGAGAGGTTTGGTGTTGTGTGAAGGATTATCCACGTATGTTTTGACAATTCCAATAAATCACCACTACCACGCCAAGTTGACGTTAAAAAATACCAAGAGGTTGCGTTTCACATTTAGTAAAGCCTAGACAAAAAAATTTTGAGGTAGACCTGAGTTGACAGCAGCTTTTACACTTCAGGAAACTAACAAACTCTGTGGGAAAACAGCCTTGGGTCAGCAAAAACCTCTCCAATCTTGAGGAAGTGTGAAAACACTGGCTACCCAAAGTGTTGCAGGGTGAAAAGATGTGTACCACGAGATTATAGAAATTTGTCAACTGTCAGACATTTCAGTATACAGTTTATGTCGAGGTAGCCATTTCTTTGACATCTCCAGTGTATTTGAGGGTTGTGGACAATGTTGATCAATGAACCGTCCTGCTTTGATAGCACTTTTAGATTTACATGATTGTTGCTTTAAAAAAATGAAATTCCTTGACAGATGGCTACTAAATCCAGCGGATTAGCCAAAACTAGGCATTCCTGTATGGTAATTTATCTGTAGGCAGTTTCTCAACAGAGTTTCTAGAACATGCACTAAATCATGTTTTTTATCACAAATCACAGGACAAAAGAAGATTTGATGCCCCACCATGTCAGAGTAACATGCACTTTAACCTGTCTGGCCTAATCTCTGACTTGTCCACAGGAGGTTAGTGCATTTGGAGACGAAGGGGAAGGGGACCACCTGGACGAGTGGACAGTTCAGTGTGGGGGATCTGTATGGGAGCGCGAGGAGGCCGTCCGCTTCCGTCACAAGGCCACTGATGCACTACTGTCAGTGACAGGGGAGCAGTATGGACGGCCGATCCACGGTCAGAGGGAAGTTCACGCCATGTCGAGCCCCAGCCAGCACAGCCTGTGGAAGGCCATGGAGGGCATCTTTATGAAGCCCAGTGAGAGCCCGGCGGGCAGCCGAGACTACAGTCACACACACACAGAGTTCTGACCTTGACTTTTCTTCTCTGCTTCTGTCACTTCACATTTCTTTCTCACCCTACCACTTTATTCCTACCTCTGTCCCTAATTACAGCTGTACCAGCAGCCTCTCCTGCTTCTCCTCTCGTATTTCTCTCATCTTTTGTGGAGACTGTGCCAAAGTCTGTCATGAATCAGGGTACAATGACTTCATCTTATCAATCCGTACCAACCTCTCTCACATTCATTGTGTTTTAGGAAACACTACTTGAATCCTCAAAGATCCAGCAGCTACACTCAGAGAGCTAACAATATTTGAATAGTATTATAGTTTGCCTTAAAATGTACAAGAAGACATTAAGGTAAACGCTGTTTGACTTTATAAAGACTAATCATTATTACAGTTTGTGACACTTAACATCCAAGAAGAGGTGTTTCTTTCAGCTGTTATTTATTGGTAAATAACTGCAATCAGCAGTAATGCTACAGCACAGAAGTCAGTACATTTAAGTCATCAAGTGAGTCATGTGTTTTGTTGGACTAAAACAACAGTTACACTTGTGCCTTTATCCTTTTTCAAGAAGTAGTAGGTGTTTACATCGTGGAGCCTTTTAAACTTTTGGAAACATAATTGTATTGTGTTTTTATGGTATTTGTAAGCCATATTCTATTTAAACAATGGATACGTTACTACGGTTACTTTTTTTCTCCTTTAAATCAGATTCAGTATTGCGATAAATCATCCCACACTAACTGACATGAGAGAATAAGCAGTTTTGTCCGTGGAGTTGTGTTTTTTTTTATGTACATAATTGAACTGGATGCTGTTTATTCTCATTGTTTGATCAGTTTCCAAGTGCTGGGAGGAAATACAGTGTTTTACATTCATGCTGTCTGTGCATGCATATGTGTTAGATCAACTCTTTGTTCAAGAGGTTCATATGAGCAGCAAACATGCAATGAATACCTCATATTAAAGAGATTTTTTTATGCATACAAGTATCAGTGTGACTTCTTTATGGATTTTTTACTTTTTCATTTTACGGTTGAGATGATCTGTTTACTCCTCACAGGTCGTTTTCTGCATGGTCTCTTGAAATAAATCACTCAGTCATTTCAGTCATCAGTGACTCTCCTGACACTGCATTCACAATTCACAGCACACAACAGTGTAGACAGGCAATGTACGTTTTTTTAAAATATGTACCCCTTTTACTTTATCATTCATACAGTAGATGAGGAAGTTTAAATGACCTTATGAAGTTTAACCCCTGAATTTCATGCACAGAGATGAAAACAGACTAAAGGATTTGCAAGTAAGGCAAACTGTTAATGTCTGCCTGGTCCACTGCACTTAGCAAAATTTCTTGTTTGCCCACTTAATGGCATGTTTTGGTTCATTATCTGGCGGTTAATGGGGTTCGGGTGCATCTGCTGAGGCTGTTCTCACTTGTATTTGACCTGTGCTCCCTAATTATAATGATTTAGAGTGAGTGCAGATGCCAGCGCTGCTCCACAGGGAGCCCTCTTTCTGACACAAGTTGACAAACGTGTAGCTACACCTCTCGCCATCACATTCTGCTTCAAGCTAAATACATTTTTTAAGATGCAGAAGTGAAAGGTCAACGTTTGTGCGCATAACTGTCACACCCGCCAAGGTTAGTCCACTCAAAGCATTTATGTTTGTAGTTCTACACGACCTGCATGTATTGCGTGAGGGTGATGTCAGAGCAGTGAGCTTTCTGCACTTGAAGAGGCTGCTCTTCTGGCTCACAGCTCCTTTATGTGCGCTCTGGTACCTGCATGGGTAAACAGCAGTCAGGGGCCCGTTGTGTTGTCATTCTATTTTTGGGGTTGGTATTTAAAATGACACCGCAACGATGATAACAAGTGACAAGTAAAGCAACAAGCCTACTTTATAATGAGTTTTACAGTTATTAACAGTGAAAATATTTCTGCCCAACAGCTTATCGTGAGCCAAACGTTATGTGTAGTTTAAGAATTTAATTTAAGAATGTTTTACCTTTTTATGTTGCCTGATAGCATTGTTTTGTCAGTAAACATGTTGTTGGTCTTGAGCCAAGGCACAAACATCTTTCACAAGTAAACACAGATGCCTTATATTTCTATCAAAACAAGGTTTTATTGCATAAACATATACTGATATATTTTTTTTAGATTAAACAGATTAAACTTGTTATTTGCATTTTTAAATATCCATTCAGTTGGTGACTATTGCTGTTTTCCTTCTCCTTTTCTAAGCAGCATGCCAAGATTGTATTACATATCTGTGTTTAATTTTATCTCTATACAATCTACAAGGTAAAAACATGTTTTGGTAAAAACAAATCTCAAAAGCAACTGTCAAAAACATGAAAATCATGAACCGATTCCGTTCTGTTACAGATGTACAGTATAATAATGTAAACTTCAAAAGTGTTGATAAAAGGTCTTTCAAAGGAGTTTCCCTTACATAGCCATGCAAGGATGTCTGTATGGCACAATTATTAGAGAATTGTTAAAATAAAGTGGTCTATGCTGGTTTTAAAAGGACCATGATACTAATAGACAAAGACGAAAACATGGTCCATTGGTCAAATGTCAATGTGTCAAATATCGAAGACATAAATTGACTTACGGGGACAAGGGTAGCATACATTATACAGCAGTTTATACCAGATGAGGCAGTGAGAACATTCCATAAAAACCTAATGTGACTAAAACACACAATATATTGAATTCAATGTTAATTTTAACCATCCACAGTGAGGCCTACAGACTCTACCCGAGATGACGTTAAACAGAGATGATGATGATGGTGATGATGATGATGATGTGACCTTGTATTTGCATATTTATGAAAATGCCCTCTCCTGCACTCTGATTTGATTAATAGCTGGTAGAAACTAGAAAAAATGGCTATTACAGTATAAACTGGAAAGTCAAATATGTGACAATAGTACATACATACCTACAGTTAAACCAAGGCTGTGCCACCACAAAGAAAGATTAAATGAATTTCCCTGTCTTTCAAAGACATGAACATCTAAACAATAACATGCATACTGATTTACAGTATAATACATTTTTGCTGTGATACTTGATCTTACCAAGCTATTTTTTTATTTTAAGAGAAAGCCCTCTCCACTTTACACGGTGTCTTTCCCAGACAGCATGTGAACTCGCACGGTTGCACATAAGTATAATTGAAATATCTAGTTTTGTTTTCATCCAGCCCAGCAAGGGACAAGAAAACAAATAATCACTCCATTAATGGGAACGAACCAGCTTCAGATCTAAATGATGTCCAAGGGGAGCACCGTGCAATTTAGGAATCCACATATGTTGCTATTATGGCACATAATGTTGGACACCAACAAGTGTATTTGAGAGATGGCATTTACATAGGACTGGGCGATGTGATTGAAATAAGTGTCACAATATTAATGAAAATATTTTTACGATATCAATTAATATCACAAAGTAATCATGTATACATTAATAGAAATTGTATTAACTCTAATTTTCTTGGAATCCTTTGTTTGGACAACAATATTTTGGAAAATAGAGAATATGAACATGTAATTATGATACCATTTAAATGACAGCAGATAAACAATGGCATTTCTTTATTGCCCAGCCCTACACCCACATAAAAAAAAACATTTTCATCCTGAAATCCAATCTGTGGTGTCATTGGGATGCTCAACCTCGGGACAAGCATGATTGTAAACTCCTACAAGGTCTTTACCAAACTTTTTCATCCCAGGCAGCTTCATAAAATTGTAGTGCTATCGGATATAAAACATAAAACATAGCTTTGACCCCAGAAACTACCACAGGTACAGCAGCAGTCACCTTCAGTCTCTCATCAAATCCTGAGCTGCACACTGGTGTGACAACACAATCGAGGTTGTGGGGAAAAAAAAAAAAATTCTATTCCAATACAGACCGAACTGCCCTTGTGACACTAACAAAACAAGTATCAGAGCTCAAATTCAGTGGTGTTGTTCTTCACTTCTGAACACCTTGTAAACATGGTTGTTCAAGCATTTAGCTGCAGTTCTCATTTTAACCACTAGGATGCAACCTTTTCCAAGGAAACAGTTGTACCAACAGTATATCACAGCTCTACTGTACATCCCTGATTTATCTCACTAGTTTCAACCCCCCATTCATTCTGCTGTTTAGAAGAAAAATACATTAAACAAGCTAAGTAGTACTATATATATATATACAGTGAAATCCATGGGAGTTGGTGTAATGTTTGGTATGGCAGTGTATATACTGGCATGCTTTTGTGTGGTTTATATTTACCTCAGTTGGGCAGTATTACAATGAGATGGTGAGGTGAAACATTTTCTACTAACACGTAACTAAAAATATCAGAACTTATCTCAGCCTCGTCCTGTTATTAACCAAAACCATAGCTCCACTAATATTTGATTTCATGTTTTTTACCTGCACACACTTTACACCTCTCAGGCAGCCTGAACTTACATCCTGTATATGGACAGCACTGTCTTTTACACACCCACACAAATTTCGAGTGATCAATCAATCAATCTATCAATCAATCAACCCATCGATCAGTATTAAGACTACAGAGTAGAGATAGTGGGACAGTGATGCTTCTTAAGTGGTCCCTCACTGAGTATTGAGTTGTGCTCCTTGTAGATACACATAAAGACTTCACAAGCCCAAGATTAATGGCGACTGAGCCGAGGATGTTGACAAAAAGTGTGATGTTTACACACGACTATATGAGATGTGAGGGATTTACTATGCATTTGTATACTGTGCCCAACATTCAGTGCCCACATTCACTCAGTTCACATTCAACGCAACTTCTCTAGGGTAAATATGCAGTTGTCCATAATAACCATTGTTTGTTTTTGAAATTAGGAATGGCTCAAAGCACCTGATAAACATTTTCGGTAATTAGAAAATCAAGATTAAAGGGTGGTCTTGGTCTTGAAAACAGCTAAATAAAACTCACTATTTATTCTCACGATTTATATAAAAACATAATAATTTTCCAGTTCAGGTTCCTTATGACCGGTAAGTCCAGTAACTCTACATGGCGACATCTTCAATGCAAAACAAATATATCTATCTTCATTTAACTCACACTGTCTGCTTCTACAGTTCAAATTAAACTTAGAAAAAAAAAAAAAAAAAAAAAACTCAACTGATTGTTTAGAGAAGTGCTTGGGTTGTGGCTGGTCCAGCTTTGGCTGCAAAGACAAGATGTGAGGTCATGGCTGATCTGTCCACTCCCCATGCTCACAGTGCAATTGGTTACTCCATGCCATTCCGCAGCATCTGATTGGCTGCGATAAGCATGACACTGATGATGAAAGCCATAGCGAAGGCGCAGATCAGGCTTTTCCTGACACACGTCTGCCGATTCTTCTTCTTAGGATGGACTGAGAAGAGTTAAAGAGAGAGGAAATAAGACACAAGAGTATAGTTCTGATAACAGAGCAAGGGGGAAGAGCTAGCCTGGCCAAGCCAGCATCTGTAATGCTCAGTTATAGTTTCATTTTCATATAGTTTCATACATTATTTCTTGCATATTAAATTTGAACAAAAAATGACTTCCTGGAGTTGGATGAAAAAGCAGCTGACATTTCTAGTTGCCATCTTTTGCAGCTTATTTCTGTGACCCAGATCATCAGTGTAAGTGTCTCCAATGTAAAAATGATGATGACATGAGAGGCACAAACTGGTTATAATACTCTCTATGCAGCAAAAACAAAGACAAGAGTTGGTGAGGTGGCTCTTTTGTTCTGCTACCTCTCTGTGTGGGCCTTTTTCCCCCCAAAGACATAATCTCTGGAGATTGAAAGGAAGAACAGTAGAGACAGATGTGTCCTCCAACAGGCCTTACAGCAACAGCCACAACCAAAAGTTTCCTCTCTGTCAGCCCCCATGTCTCAGTTTGTAAGACTCACATACCACATCAATAAATCAAGTCAGGGCTCTGAGTCGTGGATCTAAGAGGAGCTGTGAAAGGCACTTAAGTCCCACCGGACAAGAAGAAGATGGGAAGGAAGCAGGCATGAAAGAGGGAAGTTAAGGATGTGGGAAGTGGGTTAAATTTGGGGAGTCATATGTTTGTTCTTTACAAGAGATGCTCTATACCTTTTTATCCTCTCCCTAACTCCACAGCACCCTTCCCTCCACACCAGAAACTTTGTGAAATAGAGTGCCAGGCCAGCAGTTCCCTGATCCCTTCTTTAGCCTTTTATCTCTTCCTTTACTGTCCCTTCTCCACCAAGTTCCCCCGTTCCCTCCCGGCTGTCTCTTTTTCAGTCTCCCTGAGACTGTAGGCCGACACCCAATGGACTCATTAAGACTTTCCACATTTCTAGCACGTTTGATCTGTCTTTACCTTTGTCCTAGTCTGACTTGTGGATGTTTCACAGCAAAAAGGCAATTTTAGCTCTGTACCATAACTAACTCAGCGTCAAATTTAGGTTTTATTTTCCTCTTCGCCCTTAAGAAACATAACTTGGTCTTTTGTCTCAAGAAAAATGCCTTCTGTGTTTCACTTGGGCACTTAAACATTAGCAACCCATCAACCCTCTTGTCCCTGGCTTTGAAACTCAAAGAAATGTACCTTGAGGTTAATAGATTTTATAATTTAAATATTACATCTGTTTTCTTGAATATATTCCTCAGCATCCTTGACCTTTCTCTCAGGATCACCAGCTTACAGGTGAAACCGCTGTGATGGATATTCATGTTGGTATAGAAGCAGATAAAAAATGAAGGATTTCACCTTGAATTTTGCCAAGCAAGACTTAAAAAGCATTTGTGTGTTTTATAGTGTGTTGGAAGTTTTTTGTATCACATTCAACACTACACTTGCCTTTTCCACTTTTGCAACTGAACAAAGACTTCAAAAAGAGTTTCCTCCTGTCGCTGCGATCTCACTTTTCTTCTTGCCTTCCCACTCCTCAATATTTTCTATTTCCCTCAGCCACATCTCCTATCTTAAAATGTTACTCTATTCTTCTGGCAGATTAAGCGACTGTGTTGACTTGTGGTCACATCAAGTGGGATTTTACAATACAGACCATCATTCCATTCATGTCAAAATGTGTAGTATCAACTGCTGGAGGCAGCAACAGATTTTCCGAATTTGTCTGTTCGTCTACAACTTAGCCTTAAAGGAGCAGTTTGACACTTTGGGAAGTATGCTTATTTGCTTTCTTGCAGAGAGTTAGATTAGAAGATTGATCAAGCTTTAGGGGTGCTTTTAGTCGTATATTTGAACTTTGCAGAGAGCCAGACTGGCTGTTTCCTCCTAGTCTGATAACACTCCATTCATTCAGGCATGTCATGATGCTCATGTTGGCCAATTTCTGGCCGAGAGCGTGGAGAGTATTTTGTTTTGTTTAGCCTTAACCAATCAGTAGCAAGTGACGTATCTGTCCCATGGATGTCATTTTCAGTTGACGCAAAAGTTGTTGAGTAGTTGAGAAGTAAACTTAAGGTTTTTCACACAGATTAAAGACATGTGTCAGTTTAAGAGTATTAAGTTAACTTACTACAACCTGTACAGCTGCGTTTCTTTCACAATTTTTTATTTCATCTATGTGGGAAGATGGCGTCACTATTCTGTATCCTCCCAGCTATTGATCGATTGTCTCCTATAAACAGCAGAAACTGCCGTCAGTGAGCATAACACCAGATCTATTTGAAATACTGAACAAATTAGAGACATGGGTTGTAATTCTGAGGTTTAGAAACAGTCTAGTGTAACCCTATTCCCAGTCTTTATGCTAAGCTAAGCTAATTTGCTCTTGGCTCTAGCTCCATACTTAACACACAGTTATGAAATTGGTAATCAATTTTCTCATCTAATCTTGACAAAAAGGCAATTAAGTGTATTTCCCAAAATGTCAAAAGATTCCTTTAATAGTTTCATTAGGCATACAGTTAGTTATTTGGATTCTTGTTAGGAGAATGTTTTGGTCATGATACGTTTAAGTAGCTCAGCGTCGATTAGGATTACAGAGCAAAATTACTTTTTGTAAGTACAGGTATTTATAACAGCAAAGAACAGCTTACTCACCTCCCTCATACTCAGGGCAGTTCCCTGAGGTTTCATTGAGGCTCTCCTCCTCGGTGATGATGATGTTCTCTATGTCCTTCATTGTCAGGTGGTCCCGGAAGGCGTGGAACAGCACCTGCTTCAGCTCATCCAGGGACAGCTGCTGCATGTCAAACTGCAGGGGCACACGGCGATCAATGCAGAGAAATAAACTGGCTTTATGAGGGTAGATTCGTTTAGAACACAAGAATGAGGTGTGAAATGTATTAGCGGCAAGAAATTATGGCATGTATGAATTTGTGTTTTATTGCCAAAATGTGTTATGCACAGGAACAGTATGTAAGTAGGAAAGCTGTCAGTTGTAATGTAATAGCAGCATGTTATCCTTGCATCACTGGTGCTATTTTTGGGTGCCTGAATCAGTATGCAAAGCTGTGCGTGTGTGCATTGATATAGGTGGATACATTTATGCAAGCATAATTGGTTTAATGGACATATCAATTCAAACTGAAATACCGGCACGTGCACTTGTTGGACTTGTGTTCTCAGTTGGGTTTGCATGTTCATGTTCAAAATGATTTATGAGGCTTTGACCAATCACGGACTTCAAGTCTGAATCTTAGCCTCTGTCCTTTTTCTCTGTCAGCCCTTCCAAAATATCCCATCCTTCCTGTCCCCCCAGCAGATCCCTCCTACAATTCATGGATGCACATGCACACACCACCATCAAACCCACTAGCATCTATGTCTAGATTATTTTACCTCCCTGACAGCCTCAAATACAATCAATTGCTTGGTTTAGCACAACAGATGGACATACTGAGGCAGGCAAGGCAAAGAGGAAGAAAATACGGGGTTGATCGAGAGAGGAAGAGAGATACTGTAGGATGAGAAAATAGGAAAGTATGGTGAGGTCAGAGAAAACTGAGACAAAGTAAGTAGTGGGAGACACAGATGGGGAGGACAGAACTGGCAGACAATGGTGGTAGAGAACTAAAAGAGTGGTGATGGTGAAGAGGGGATGCTCACTTCAGCCAGGGAACAATAATCCTGCTCATGCTTTATTGTCATGTTTGTTACATGCTAAAAACTGTATCTTTCATGCTCAACCCCCTCAGGGGGTTAGGTCAGGTATGGTTTTGTCACTAGTGTAGCAAACATTTAAAATTATACCAAACTGTATTTATGTCAGACTATAACATTGCAACAACATGCATACATACACATGATAAGAAAACACATACACACATTTAAGCACACATGTAATGTATGTACTGAACCTGGAATATTGATATTAATGTGTTTTGCATGTCTAGTTCTGTGTGTATTAATGGAAATGTGCATGTGGACGCATTACACACACGCACAGGAACAAAAACTAACACAAACACACTAAACATAAATAGCAAACCTGGGACATTGCAGTAAATAGAAAAATATTTTTCACACATACACTCTCAAATCACTCATATCTGGTTATTTCTGCCTCTTCCCCCTCACTCACAAACCCACACAAACACAAGCACATACTCTATGATAGAAGAGAATAACCCAAAAAAGCATGGAATCAATATTATTCACAAATTGGCAAACTTAGATGAAACAAAAAAGACCTTTTTCTTTTCTTTCATTTCAGAAATGATGTATGGTTTTATCTATATCTCAAGATCTCCGATTACATATGTGACAATATTTCAAATGTATATGGTCAAACAAAAATACAGATTGGACCTTTAACTGCTCTGACTCATGCAACCTCTTGTGGCACTCCAGGGCTGAGAAACCAGGAGTGGCAGCAGCAGTTGGAGGGCCTGAGCTGCCTGATTTCTGTTCTCCTTCTTGCCAAAGCTTTCTCTGCCTTGAATGGCTGCTGGGAAATGGAGGAACAACTCTTTGGACTGCTGCCGCAGGACAGACAACATGACAGCTCAGAGCAGGAGCACAGAGAATGTACAATGTTCCTGTCTGTCTGTCTGATGGGGGAAAAGCCACAGAGGAGTCGCAACCTGTTTCCAACCAACAGAGTGATTTCTCCACCTGCCCAGTCTCTGAAGGACATCCACACACACACACACACACAGACATACACACACACACACACACACACACACACACACACACACAGTGATGAACAGGGGTTGCAAAGACTGGAGAGTTTGCCTGTCAGAGTATTCTGTTTTTCGATGAATAAACTCAAATATGTGATGTGTGTGTATGTGCGTGCCTGTGAGTGTGCGTGTGACAGGAAAACAGCAGGGGATCGTGAGCAGTGACCGGTGACATACCGAAGGAGCCAGGACACATCAATCAGAAGAACAGGTGCTTAGATGCCGTCCCTCCCATCTAATCCTGCCTGCCCTCATACAGCAAAAGCTTGTTTTGTAAGTCGTCCACCTGCTTTGTCTTCTGACCCTGCTCTAAAAAGTCACCCAGAGTGACAACCTGCAAGCATTGTTGATTGTTTTCTGTACTCCTGTTCTCCTATTTTTCTGTCTAGCAGCAGTACTCTCAGGGTTCAGTGACACTTTCAAGTTTAAGTTAAGTTTTACCAAGGTATTCAAACCAAAAATAAAATAAAAAGAAATACACAAAGATGCACACATGTGCCCTGTATGTACACAAATAAATACACACCCAGAGGACACTTGTTAGTATAAAAATCCAGTTAGGATAAGTTATTTTTAACAAAGAAAGCAAAAGCTACAGCCAACCATAAATTAATAATAGATAGATTAGATCCCCAGAAACAGAATCAGTCACAATTTGAGTGATGTAATGAATTCCTAAAAATATCAACAGATTTCTGTCAATCTGAAGTGAACTGTTCCACAGTCGAGGTGCTGAAACCGAAGCGACCCTGTCTTGCCCACTTTTTAGACACCAGTGTTAAAATATTTGCCATTATGGGACTGCACTTTGGATGAAACCATCCACTACATGGCAGTTATTATATAACAGAAACAGACACACCACCTTTTTTTAAAATTACTCTACATTTGGCATCACTGGTCATCAGTTTGAACACTGCAGCCTGTCTCAACAGATGCAGACAGCACTGTTAAGCCTGTCACTGACTTCATTCTGCTTCTCTCACCCTTCATTTTCGGTCTACGCTTGGTTGTCAAATAAATAAATGAAAACTAAGGTAATGGCAGAAACCTTCTAACAAAAATGTGTAACTTGATATAACACTGACATAACATTTGTAATGTAACCTTTGGCACAACTGAGTGCCGACTGGATGTCTGTGAATGGTTACAGGTGAAGGGTTACTTTGACAACCAGAGACTATGAGTTCACAAGTTAAAAGAGTCTGCCATTTCATTTTCACACTAAGGAATTAAATGGAAATCATTGGCTGTCATCACGAAAATAACTAACGGTGTAGGTTGTTCAAGTGCTTTAAAAGACTTATGTTTATCTGACAAGTGACCTCTTTCGGATGTACAAAAAAATAACTGTTCTGTCTTATTCACAAAGGTGGAAGCAGAGGGATGGTGTTACAGTTTATTACTGCAAAACGTCTCGGGGAGAAGGTCGAGGTGAATGGTTACTTTGCGACCCAGAGACTATGAGTGTGTGTGTCCCATTTCCTACCATCAGTCAATGTTTTTGACAATGGATTATTTTAACCATGACCAAAACCCTTCCCTAATATATAAGGAGTGGTTCAACATCTTGGGAAATGTGCTTTTTCGCTGTCTGGCCTGAGAGTTAAATGAGAAGATCTATACCACTCTCATATCTGTCAGTTCAATATGAAGCTGGAACCATGAGCTAGGTAGTTTAGTTTAACATAAAGACGGGAAACAGGACTGTTGCTTTCACAACATGGGGTTTTGAGTCACTGTGAGGTTGCCCAGGAACCATCGGCGACTCCAAGAAGTCACTGCACCTACACAAGAAACAGTCCTTCAAATAACCCTTCTTATGCTTCGGTTTTTCTACTGATTAAACCATCAATATATATAGTGTTAATTAGTGAACTCGTTGGGTGACGGTGGGTGGACTTTGTTACTGTTGGACTGAGCCAGCCTACCTGTTTCCTCCTGTTTCCAGCCTAAGTTAAGCTAACCAGCTGCTGACAGTGGCTTCATACTTACCGTACAGACATGAGAGTGGTATCAATCTTATGTATATCAAGTGTATGATCCAGCAGCAAAATCCTTAATCCTAACCACCAGAAAGATTTTCAAGGGGTGATAAGTTTCTTTTTAAGAAGGCTTCACATGACTCATGGTAAATTGGGTTAAACATACTTCAGTGGTCCTCGTGGTGGAAATACCTCAGGTGGCAGAGTGGGTTGGGTATTTATCGTAACGTTGATTCAATCCCTGATTTCTCCTGTCTGCATGTTCTGTCAAGTGTCCCGAAAACTGCTCCTGATGTATGTTGCCCCTTAAGACATAAAGAATCTGCCAAATGAATATTATGTAAGATTGGACACTGATAACAACATCTTTCAGTTATTGTAAAATGATAGAAGATTGTGCAGACCTCTCCCCTGCACTCTCTCAGAACTCAATAAACACTGCTTTGATATTGGCAAAAATCTTCGGGCACTGTAGCTTAATTTGTGCTTGGTCAGATCTAATTTACTGACTGTCATCAGAAATGAGGCAACTTGAGTCAGGAGATTTTTAAAGCAGATATCTAAATCTCCCCGAGGTTTGACTCCACGCCATGCTAGAAAATAAACAGAAACACAGAAATGTTTTCCAGATATTTCAACGGTACACTGAATCAAACAAGCAGGAGACAATCACAAGGACACAAAATGTATTCAACACACACACAAATGCACACAGAGGGAAAATGTAATCACACAAAACTTGCCAATTTCAGTCTCCCCAATGAAGCCAATCATTATACATCTTACTGTGCGAGGATATTATCTGAACATACTGAACTGAGTCATTATGGCCCACCATGATGTGCCTTCTTCTCTTACATCCATCTCTTTTCAAAACAATGACTCTCTCTCTCTCTCTCTCTCCGTCTCCCTCTGAGGTCTGTGAAATACAAACAGACACACACCGAACATACACACACGCTGCACTCACAGTCCTCAGAGACACACTTCCTCCCACCATTTCCCTCCTCCTCTTCCTCCTCCTCCCTATTCCTATATTCTTTTGCTCTCTGCTTTCACTGCTCGCTCCCTCTCTCTCCTCCTGTTTCTCTCCTCTTATTTTTCCTTCCTCTTCTTCCTGTTTTCTTTTGGTCTGTGTTTCTCTCTTTGTGGGAGGTGAACGTTTTAAATCACCCCTGAGACGCACACTGTCTACGACCTTCATGAATCACAGTCTCTCGTACCTCTTCTTTCATTTTCTCCCAGTCTCCTCCTTTGTGGTTTTCCTTTATATTCCTGTATCTTTATGTGGGGCATCCCCCCACCACCCTCCCCTTCCCCACATATTGTCCAGCTCGCCTCTCTATTCTCTCATCTCTTTCAGCCTTGCTGGCTGGCACACTGTAGTCCGTCTTGCTCCATCCTTCCTTCATAGATGCAATGCGTCTCATTTATAAAAGGTGTTCTATTTCACACGATTTAGAAAGAAATTATTTTGATGTTAAAATCATTTTTTGCAATAATTTTGTTAGTTTCCTGATGTGTGAATGGCATAGATAATTGTTTTTTTGTTGTTTTGTCAAGTGATTGTGTGACAATGAAATATGGCACAAAGAATGTCTATGTAAATGTGTGTAACCTGAAGCACACACACCTCCTTCATTTCAGTGAGTCACCCTCTAAATGTTTCTCTTCTCATTTGACTCAAGGAAAGCAGAGACCAGCTTCCTGAGAGCTGTCACCCCCCCCCCCCCCCCCCCCCCACACACACACACACACAAAACTGCACTTTTCATTATTGTCGCATGTCTTACCTAAGAGGCAGAGAAAACACTCTGAGAGCTGCAAATTTTTCCTGTCCAGAACAATTTTCAAAAACAAAAGAAGCACGTTCAAAAGCATGTAGCTGAGCTGCAGCTTTAATCACCACTGAACCCAGTTTGGACACTTAAAAGCACACAAGCTGAGACTTTCCCCATGCTGGGGCACATCCCTGAAATCTTTATTATGTTAATACCTTCTGCAAAAATGTGAATGATAAATACACCCATGCACATGCAAACCCCCAAAACATACACATACTCACATAAAATAACACACTTAATTCTCAGCAGGTCTCTTTTCCTTCAAGGCCTTGAGACCAAATAAAAATGTCTCTGTTTTTCTCAGAGAACAGAATAAGCAGGTGGGGGGCCTGAGAGTGTGTGTGTGTGTGTGTGTGTGCATTTTTGCACTTAAGTAGGTGTGTGCCTGTGCAGAGTACTTGCAGAAACTAGGGCTGTGCTTAAGGATGTAAGACTTGTTCTGACAGCTGAAATACAGTCAGAGTGAATAAGAGGAGGCGTAAAAGATGGAACTGATAAAGAATGAGGATTGTGAGTGATGAGAAACAGACTACAGCTGTGACGAGGAAGCTTTGTCTTTCACCTGCCAGAAGATGTTGTCGATGGTGTTGCCCAGGAATCCTTCCCTGTTGTCGGACGACAGCAGTTTGGGCCCCAGTATCGTCATGAACTCCTCAAAGTCCACCTGGCCGTCCCCTTCAGGCAGACACACACACACACACACACAGAGAAAGACCGGGAGACAGACCAAGACAAGAGAAAATCAGATACAGACAGGAAGGCTGACACACCGGAGCTAAATAATGCATTTTATGCTGAAGTTTCTTTGCTTGCCGAAACAAAGAAAAGCACCACGAGGTAGATCAACAGATGGATGTGCCCTCATCCATGACAAACACCCATGCATCATCAGCACTATATCCCCTTTCAAATAAGGTGTGTGCACCTGTGTGAGTACAAGCCTGTGTGTCTCGGTGTGCGAACAACTGTGGCATCGTGTACACGTTGAAACGACAATATAGGGACTATTTCGCGAATTGAAATTCAAAGGACATAACGTGTAAGTGTTTTCATTATGTATTCCACTGCTGCATGTTGTAAGAAATAGCAATCAACAGCCAGTGTCCCATGGAATTAATAGATTTCCACGACAACATGTCTTATAAATTGCATAGACCTATTATATTATATATTTCCAATATTGATATTACCAACAGTTTACAGTGTTATCTAATGTTTTATTCATTGTATGTTAATAAGTAGCATATCAGAAGCATTAGTAGTACTCTGCACAATTCTCAGTGCTGCTGTGTTAGTGTCAGTAGTAGGATAACACTTTGGGTCTCTAATTTCTGAATAATTTCCAAGAAGTTTCCTGGAAGGAACTATGTAATTTGGTACTAATTACTGGGAAAATAGAGACAGTATTAAATTGGTACTCTTGAAATAAATGAATACTAATTAATTGCTGTGTAACCTATAGAGTCTTTTAGTTAATGCACAGCAGGCCAGCTGAACATGCAAAACGTTATCACTTGATTGAATTGGTTTCAGTGGTGATCAGCCCCATAGATATGGGTCAGAAGGGGCCTGGCAGGTATGGTTGATCAACATTATTAATACAAGAAGTCTCCTGATCCGGTCCGACAGAAATCCAGTTTATCGTCAAATGTCAAAAAGTTTTTTCTTAGTGAAAACCAAAAAGAAAATGTGGAAAATGCAATATTTTAAGATTGTTTCGTCATTAAAATGCGTTTTGATTATATTTTTAGCAAGAAATGTGTACTTTATTTCATAATCTCTGGTCAGTGAGCGAATGTGATCTTTAGTTATTACGATGATAAATAACGTTTCTACTGTTGCTATGGGTTGCTAATGAAGCGGCTCCCGCTGAAACCACGTAAGTTGCATGGTGTTTGAATCGTATCGTTAATATTTTGTTAATATTTCTCAACACAAAAATACGAACGTGTCCTTGGTTTATTTCAGGGGTTTTAACAATATGATTTAAACAACATGTAAGTTACGTGTTTCAACGAACTTCCCTAGCAACCACCATAGCAACGGTAGAAAACGTTGCATAATCTTTGTAATAACTAACAAACTAAAGATTATACCTTCACTGACTGGAGATTAAGAAAAGAAAATACATATCTCTCGCTACAGATGTAATCAAAATGCATTTTAATGATGAAACTATCTTAAAATGTTGAAAATATAACGAATGTCCGCCAGTGTTTTCTCACAGAGATAAACTTGGCGTCGGTGATCTGGATTTCTGTCGGACTGGATCAAGAGTCTTCTTGTATTCATAACGTTGATCAACCATACAAATTGATGATAACGGCCTTCTACACCTATATATCTATCTATATTCTTCACCCCATATCTATGGGGCTGATCACCACTGATAAGGCCCATTCAATCGTGTGATAACGTTCGAGGCGGGTGGAAAATACATATATGGAGAATCAATTTTTCAATAATATATACTTTGGTTTAAATGGAGCTGTTCTCTAAGGGAATTATTAGTGCCAAATTATACAGTTGTTTCCAGGAAACCTCTTGGAAATACTAAAGAAATGATTTGGGGAATTGCAGACCTTTAGTATCAGACAACATCAGTTCTCTGTTCTGAAACCTGACTGCAGTTTCTCAAAAATGCAGCTTTAAATTAACATAATATAATCTTATATTTTTAGACTACTTTGCCTAAAACCTGAAGGATAAGAAGATAATGCCAGAGATCAGCGGATTAAGATTTCTGAAGGCAGGATTTTATGACATAAAATTAATTATCAGAATGACTGAGCAGGTTGTCCAACAACTGATAATAACTGACATTCTTAAACTAAATTGTGCCTGTGACGCCTTTGAGTGCTTTATTAGCAACGACATCGAGATGATAGAAGTCATAGGTAGAGGATTGTAGGAGCAATTCTGTCTCTTCGCAGGACAAATGGCAGCGCTGCTCTCAGGTGGTCGGACTGCTCATGGAGGCAAAAGCGAAAAGCTTTTAGCTTTGACCTTTGATATTTACCGCGAGCTGTGGAGTCAAGAGCTGGGAGATAAGAACCAGTTGAAAGATTGACTAGCTTGTTTGTGATGCAGGGACTGCTTAGGAGTAATTGCAATCCTCTGTGAATTGAATTTACAAGCAGAGCTGGAGTTTAAGGATCAGGAGCAGACAGGTTCTCTCTTTATTATCTCCAGGGGAATTTGTTTTTGACAGTAGTCCACCTGCTGCTCTTAAAACAGTTTAGAAACAGTTTTGAGGGAAACATTTTGAAGGAAGCTGTAACTCAAAATCCCACTTTGCGTCAAGTTTTTGCCTCATGTTTTTGCATAATTTAAGAATGTTTTGCATTTAAATCACATTAAAATTCAACCTAGAAATTTTCCTACTGCTTCTTTGGAAGGACAATATTCTTATTCAAGCTCGTACACATCATATTCTATTACAGATACAACTACAAACAAACAGTATACACATGCATATGTTAAACAGCCACACACTTGTCATGTTAGGAAAAGGTTCACTCTGTGTGTTTGCATGTTCTGTGCATGCACCCAAGTGTGTGTCCTTATGTAGTGCCTCACCATCCATGTCCAGTCTCTGCATGATGATGGCCAGCTCCACTTCGCTGGGCATGTAACCCAGAGAGCGCATGGCCATGCCCAGCTCTTGTTTGGAGATGAAACCATTCCCATCACGATCCAAAACACGAAACGCCTCGCGGATCTCTGCGTGGAAACACACAACATATCACTGTGCATTACTGTCCGTCTGTTTTTCCTTTGGGAAATCTCGACACATACATATTTTAATATTATAGATCATTTTGCTCAGTTTTCATTCTGTGAGTTTTTTATGAAATGTATGATATATACAGAAATAATTCTATAGATAAACAGCACATTATGCACATTTATACTTATTTTCTATGTAAGTTAAATGTGTGATTTGATTGTCTTGTTGATGCTGATTATCATTTATTTTCCTTTCATGTTTTGTGTGTATCTTAAAGGTCGGGGGATCATCACAGCTCAGATCAAAATATCTGTTCACCTTAATTTTTTATTGCCATTAAGAGGCCAAGGCTGGGACTGTGTGTGTGTGTGTGTGTGTGTGTGTGTGTGTGTGTGTGTGTGTGTGGTAAAGAGGTGTGCTGTGACTGACTCTTACTGTACAAGTGCACTCATTCTGACATGTAATTTTGTTTTCTTGCCTTGATTGTAAAATCTTTTTTTCAGATTGCCTCCTTGAGATTTTGTGTGTTTGATCTTTGTGTTTCTGTGTGATGTCTTATCATTTCCTTGTCTATGCTGCTTGTTATATTACAGATCTTGTGGTGGTGTGAATAATGACTGTTATCTCTCAGGAGCAAAGATAGGCTTAGCGTGATGTTGTCATGGCGCTGCAAAACCCCTTAGGGAGGAGGTCAAGGAAGATGGCTGGGTCATCAAACTGTGTGACTTTGTATCTTACCTCTATTCAGCATTGGTTACTGAAATCATTCTCTAACCCCAAAAACAGTTCATATTTTTATACCAACTACTTGTATGTTAAAGGGTTCACATAAACTCACAGAGAATCATCACCTGACTCTGCAGTTCCCCTGTTTTCCAGCTTACAAAACCACCTACCTGTCAGCACCGAACGACTGGTGAACATAGTGGAGCATTTCGTAGCTAAAGAGACGGATATTTCCCCTCGGGAAGTGGTACCAAAAAAGAGTGAATGCTGGACTTCAGGTGGCGTCAGGTAACCAGAAACACAACTCGAAATGAATGATGATGTTGCTGCTGGATGTGTAAATAAGAAACTGTTGGCTAACACATTCACCATATCAACTTAACAGGTGATGACGCGTCACTGTTGTGTATTTGGAGGGCAATGGCAAATAACTACTTGTTTAGGTTTAAGGACTTGTTGATGTTAACAAGTTGTAACCATACAAATCGTTTAAAGACTCCCTCAATGATTTAACTGTGTGATTGTGTCTTCAACCTCATAAAATCCCAAAATGTAACAGTGAGCTCTCAGATGGTGTCAGTGAGATGGACTAATCCATGAGATGAAATTAATGATTAACAGATTTTAGCAGATGTGTAGACGGCGCTGAAAGGTGCTTCCCTGGTGCTGATAACAGGCTTTCCCATTAACTGGAAGTGCTACAGCCTTTCTCTCAGGCAAATCAAGGTGAGGGTAATCTCCCGCTCTCCCTCCCTCCCTTCCGCTCCCTCTCCCTCACTCGCTTTCCTTGTCTCTCTTACATCTTTATATACTTATTGTATTTTACAAACCCCGAGGGGCTGGTACCAATCCCTCCACACAGCACAATCACCACCAGCATTGCCAAGAGCATTTCCGACTCTCTCCTCCCACATAAAAGACTTCTTTCTAACTTGAAATTGTAAGTAAACGCACACAGCTCACGAGGCATCTATCAGTTCGTGCATCGCAATTACTCAAACCTCTATGGACCTTCTTACAAAAATACCCTGGTCAATCTCCGGCTAATTGCCTGTCAATCATTTGGCACCGTCTAAACGGAGTTGGAGGGACAGGACAGCAGAGACAGGAAAGACTTTGTAAGTCTTTATTCAACATCTTTTCACAGGCGAGCACTCCATTTTTCTGTGGCTCTCTACACTTCAGGGGTGGGAGAGGGTGTCATTTCAGCTGGCATTCAGCATTTGTGCAAATCTTTACAGGAGAATCACAATCAAGAAGAGTAATGGCCTGCTGCGCTATTGAGTTTAAGTCACAATTTCCCCCAGACTAATCCTTTCCCTAACTTAAACAATGAATTTTACATGAAGTTCATCTCTCTCAGGCTGTGTGTCATTAATATTCTCGTCCTGACATGCTGCTCTTTCTTTCCTCTGTGTAATAAGTCTGTCTCAGATCTGCCTCCTATGCCTGTCTCTGCTCTGTCAGTTGAGTGAGAGCCGAAGTTCAGTCGCAGCCCCCATCTGAGCCTGTAAATATCCCCTACGGCTGATAACTAGACTTGAACACCGTGCCGCTGCCTCCCTTTCTCTCTCGCTAAATAAAGTGAGAATCAGAGGCGAGGAATTGGGAATGCGGGCGAATGTGCGGCCCCCAAAACAAAGTGAGATGTATTTGTATGCAGCTCAGTGAGGAGTATATTTTCAATAGGGTACGAATGAGCTGGTCCGTGATGTATTACTGTGCAACGCCTGTGTGTGCATTGGTGTCTGTGTATGAGCATGCAGCCCTGCCTGTGTATTATGAAGTTAACCCCCCAGGACTGTACATGTTCTCACTGTGATTGATGAAATGCCTCAAAACCAGAGAAAAGGAAAGCGGCAATCCAACACAGGGGTGATTAACTAGCCTTCTATCTACGCTAACAGATGATCCTAGAAGAACCTTCAGCATCTCTCTGAAGTGGGATTAGGAGTTTTCAAATGCTGGCAGCAAATACCACGGATATTTTGTCCACATCAAACAATCCCATTGGTTGCGTTGGATCTGTGGCTGACGGGGCCTAGATAATGCCTCATCATACTGTCTGGAATCTAAAAGTCCAAATTAAATTTATATAATAGCTCTACATAGGTCTAAACTACTTTACCCTTCCCGATGCCCTTGACGAACAAAACACAGACCAAGGCCAGCCAAACTAATGATGGTGAGACCTTTCAGTCACTGTACCATCTCTGCTTTCAGTTCACTAAAACAACTGTTTTAGTGAACAACTGTTTTAGTGAACAACTGTTTTACTGAACTGGGTTGAGTTGTGCACAAGGGACACTGGATTAAAAGATTTATACAACAAAGTACTTTATACCAAAGCTCATTCGAGCAGACTACAATAGGCCACATATATAAACACAAACAAACAGCCTCAGTCAGAAATACATTCATGCGCTCTTGGTCCTCACTCAGTGAAGGGATTAGCTGTTTCTTTCCCACCAAAGCGATCCATGTCAGGAATATATGCACTCTTTGCAGTGTGGAAGTCTTTGTTTTGTGCAGCCAGTTAAATAGCACATGTGAGGTTATTTCACCTCAAGTCAGGACCCAAATGTAATGACAGACAGACCACTTAGGATCCCTCAGCCTGCGGCCAGTCTTGCACAAAAACTGGTACTCACTGAAGACACACAGATTATAGACTGCATGGAAGTAAAACTGTCAATTTAAACCAATTTAAAGGAAAACTGCAGTTTGTTACTACTCCGGTTTTGTCCTCTTAGCTTGGGCCATCAGTAATGATAAATGTGTCCTCAAAACCATTGCTTTGGTGAGGACTTTGGCTGCACTTAAATTTTAAAAAATACGTTCAAAAATCTTAACGTAATCTAACCAAAAACCTTTAAGGCCATGTGTGTTGACAATAAAATAACATACAGTACTTGTGTTTTACTAAGGCTACATTCACTACAGTGGATTTCACTGGATTTTCACTGGAAGTTGATTTATGTTTTTGGTTGCTTACATACACAACACATGGCTTTACTTACTAAAATTGGCAATGGGCAGTTTTACTTTCATACAGTCTATTTTCAGCATCGAAACAGGCCTTTGTAAGTGCTGGGGGCATCAATTTTCATGAAATATGGATTAAAAACGTGCATTACCATACCAATATCAATACATTAGTGTCCTAATTCAGGCCTGGTCATATATATTTTATTTCTGTCAGACACTGCTTCATTCTTCAGTCCTGTAACCAATTTTATTTCCTAAGAACCATAATTGGAAACCAATGCATCCAGTCAAGCTCTGACAAAATGGCTAAATGGAAAAACTTTTCCCCGGGAGGATTGGAGCATTGTAACTGCATTGTTCCAGTAGTGAGACATTAATTGCTAGTACCTCACACTTAACTCTCCACCAAGCGCCTCCTCCCACCCTCTCTCTCGGCACACTCACCTCCCAGCTCCTCTGTGGAGATGCTGGTGAGCTGGAAGGCTTCGCTGCCCTCCGTCAGGGAGCTGCTCAGGTAGTTGTCTGGATAGAGCAGGCCCGCCCGCACATGGTGGAATGGCATCTTCTCCCTGCAGAGCACACACACACACACACACATAGAGTCTAAATAAACCTTGCGTGTGTGTGTGTGTGTGTGGGACTGTGTGTCTATGTGTGTGTTTGTGTCTGTGTGAGTGAGAAAACCACAGGTAAGAAGCATTTGCGTTTCAGAGTGTGCATGTGTATTCAAACTCTGGCTACCATGTGCCCTTTTAAGAAACACAATCTCTTATGGAGGGAACACGGTTCCTTCCACTCTGCTAATGCTTATTTCTGGGAGAAGCTGCTGTCTCTTCGTGGCAAATTCACAGTGACAAATTATGCAATCACATTATAATTCAATGGAGTCACAAAAAAATATTCCACTGTTATTGTTCTGATAAATACCATCAGAGTACAATCAGGAACTCGGTATTATCTAGCAATGATTCTCTCGCTTTCTTTCTTCTGCTCGCTCTTTGTTCAGCCTCCTTAGTCCACAAAGGACAAGCACTAAAGTCCTGTCACTCACTATCGTTTCTTCTCACCCCTGGTCAGATCCTCTGACTCCCTGTCCGCCAGACAATCCCCACTGCAACCCAACATCTCGCCAAGAGACCTCAGGACCTGACAGGGCATCAATCAGCCGCCACGGCCCCTGCCGTTGTATGATCAGAGTGATTCTCTGCTTTGATTCATGAGAGTTGCCTCTCTGAGGGCTTTACCAGTGTAACATTTTGACACTTTAGCAATATGCTTCATGTAAGATTCCTGCCAATAGTACACACTGCACTGAACTGAGTCGAGGTGAGGGCGAGAAAGAAAGTAAGGGAGGGAGGATGAGATAGAGATCCCGAGAGTATTCTGTGAGCGGGCCGCTGCTACACAGGAGAGACAGAGATAGAAGTGGGGATGTCTCCGTCACAGAAAACATGGTCGAAGTTTAAACATCCCCTCTCCTTTCCCCACTGTTAAATTCTTTGTTGATCTTGAAATCAGAGCCAAGGGAAGGAAAGGACACAGACTAAGTGTAAAGACAAAGACAGTGTACAAGGTTAAGAGCCATGGGATAGGTTCAAGTCTGCTCTGCTGATCTGTAGAGGACACCAGGTGTGAAAATAGCTGTGTGTATGTGTGCATGAGACAGAGATAGACAGCAAACAGTGTGTGTACAGTAAGGTGTGTATGTGAGCTTGTGAGCTTTGAGGAAATGCAGTCTTCAGTCCTTCTGGTCCTGGTTCCACTCGTCTCCCACCTGCACATTAAAGGTACTCAAAATGTATCTGTTCTGCAGAGTTTAAGATAAGTTAAGATCATCGTCCAATTACTATCTGGCATTCTCAGAGAGAAAGGTACAGAATCAAATCTTTAAAATGTAATATTTGCTTCATATCCAATCTATCATCGTGCCTTAAAAGAGAGACTATTTACATTTTGAAAGTAAGAAAAAAATGTCCCTCTTACAAATAAAAAGTTGTATTCATAAACATTAAAACACACCACTGCTCAGTTTAATAAACTAGTGGGATTTTGCAGCTACAGCCAACTTGGTCTGGTATGATAGCTTTTGGTGGCTAATGTAGGTAGATAACTGACATTATGTCAGTCTGCTGACTTCCATGATTTCCATAATTATCACTTGTAGTCACAGTGGCCGCTGTCAAGCAGAAATTACATAGTCTGCTATGTATACGTATATGTAATATTGCCACATTCATTTTGAGATTTAATTAGTTGCAATTGGGTGCATAGTGCATCCACGTCTGTAAGTTAAGTTTATGTGTGTACCTGTAGATGTTGTGAACATGTGTGTATATGAGATGTACCATTATTATTTTTTCCCCTTTAGGTGGCAGTGGTTGGGACAGTTAAGCTGATCTGTATCAGTGATCTGTTGAACTTTTGCGAGTGAATATATTTATGGAAAGACTGGACTAAAAAAATAATCACAAAAAAAAAAGAAGAGTCACGATGCAAAACGATGAACATTGAATGGCTGTTTAATAAACCAAAGCAGACTGAAATCCTTAAATTCTTCAACTCCTCAAATTAAACAGGACCCAGCAATTATTTAATCAGTGAACAAATTAATAAGACATATGATATGAAATTAATATGAGAATGTATTTTAACAGTCCATCTGCTCTCACAATTGTTCCCCTGACAGAAACACCCACTCACTCATGGCAAAAACTAGCAGACACGCATACGCATACATCAAACTCAGTCACACATTGATTCTTTCTCTTTTTTTCTACCTCTCTCTCACTCACTCCTTGTTTTTTCTCCCATATATTTTTGGATTGTGGTTTTTCTTTTCGTGAAAACGCAGACTGTTGTCAGAGAGATGGACATGAGAGCTGACAAGGACAAGCTTAAGCAGAAAAAGCCTCCATCTGATAAGCCTCATCGCCTGGCTGAGAGCTGGAAGCGGAGTGTCAGAGAGACAGACAAGCAGATAGGCAGGCAGACAGACAGGTGTCGGGGGGCGTTCGGGGATGAAAGGAGCAAATGAAAGTGGGCTGACTGACAGTGTTTGAACTGTGGGGTCACCTGCACGCCAGGGAACCGAGTTTCAAGTCTGCAGCGTGGTGCTCAGAACGCATTTAAGCTCAGGCAGGAGGGTACAGACTGAGATGAAGGGAAAGGAGCGACCGAGATTGAGCCAACAGCTGGCAATGGGGAGAGAGGAGAATCATGTTTTTTCCTCACCTCCCTCTGTCCCCATGGAGGGCTATGCATTAGCAGAGTGGCAAAGAGCTGAGGGGTCACAACAGTATTTTGCCCAACGGCACGTGCACAACGAAGCCATCACAAGCAGGCAGCCCTGACAAGACAACAGTGTTAACAGAATCAAGCCTTATTTTTCAGATCAAAGAAAACAAGTTGTTATTCTGCCAGCCACCAATTAACCATCCAAAAATGTTAAAACTGTGATTTAACTTCATCCAAGGACTCTCTGATATGCATGAGATCTGTTAGCTGGCCAGGAGGACTTCAACATCAACAAATTATTCCCTTTTTTTTCTTCAAGCCACTAAAACCTCAGTTAGCTCTCCATGTCTTTGGAGATGGGCCCCTGTCGCCTGCCAAAACTAATGAGAGACCACAGATGATCAGATGAGGCACCAGCGTTGGATAAAGGTAAACTGAGACTCTGCCATTTGTCAAAGAGCCCGCAGAGCCAAATGAAATAGGCACCAGGCAAATGTTATGCATCAAGGAAGGACATGTGTTACCTCAACATGCCACCAACAATAAAATGGCTTCTTATTAGATTTGCAGCCAACCCAATAATAAAAATGATAAATGGAATTCAAATAACTTGAAACCGTCTTTGCTCTTCTGTCTCTGCTCAATGTCACACATCCAGTGTCCTACTGAAGTCACCTTGGGCAAAGATAGGCTGCCTCCACACAGCTGTGATCTCTGCTGTCTCTCCCTTACCCATCACGGCTGCACTCTAAAAGCGTTTCCTCAACAGAGGCGCCGGATGGGCTGCCCATCCTTGTGGCCCTGCAGCCGCCTCTCCCGGAGGTCAACTCGGGTCACCCGACACCCCCCCCACCGCCAGCCCAGACTGAGGAGGTGGACGTGTGTGCCCTTGATCCTCCGTCAGGTGGCGGAAGGCGAACGCTCGTCGGACGTGAAAAGACGGGGGAAAGAGTTGGACACCCGCGGCGATCCGCCACGCTGCGCGCCTCGCAACTGGACTCGCACCGCCTGATGCTCACAGCCGCCGCAACGTGCCACCCCCCCCCCACTGCACCGAGAAATGGGGTGTCTGAGAAAAAGTAGAAAAAAAAATAAAAAATCAAATAAAAAAAATAAAACACTGGTGCGCGCTACCCGCCAAAATGCTCGCACCCACACCGCCCGACGCCACGCACGCACTGTAACACGCTCCGTCCCTTCCACAGGCGGGTTTCCCCCAGGGCATCTGATGATGAATGTGCGCGGGGCAGGTGACAGATTTGGCCACCGTGCTTTATGGCTGTGGAGTTTTAGAGCGTCTGGCAATGAGAATGAAAACCAACAGGGGCTTCAGACTGCAGCCAGTCCCCATTTATCAGAACCAATATGTGAGCTGCTGCGGCCCGAGTGAACAGGAGAGCGGCTGATGGAGCCGCGACGCACGATGTATGGCACGCAGCGGGATGGAGTGCCTCACATCCCGCTGCGTGTTGAGACAATTATACTGCAATTACACTTGTAATTGTGCGACGGACCTATAATCACCTAATCACGCCGATCAAGCCCACGTAGCGCGCACTGGGGCGCACACAAACAGCTGGAGGGGCATTTTGTCAGGAGCGGCAGAAAATAGTCGGATTGGCTGAAATGCAAATAGACACAGACATCGTTAGGCTGTCAGGTTGTCAGCCGTCGAAGCAAGCGCAGCTCATCTGGACCGTCGAGGCGCGCACGGGGGTCCGTGCACAGGCGCGCACACACGCGCAGCCACACAGATCACAACAGGTGCAGCCCGGCGATCACCTTCATCACCTTTAACACACAGCAGCCCAGAGGCGACACACTCATTAACCCGCCGGGAGGGGGGGGGGGGGTGTAGCCTACCTGCCTGCCTGCGAAACGGCTGGTCACCCGGTGTGAGGTTCGCCCCGCTCGGTCACAGCACCGATGGGGGAGACGCCGAGGGTGTGCGGAATTGCCAAGATGTGTTCAGTCGGCTCGCATCCGTCCTGTGCTCTTGGGGAGTCCGTCCGACCGCCGGCGATGGACTCATTCAGTCCGCGTGCGGGACCTGCTTCGGGGATTCACCAGGGCGTCATGTGCTCCACACTTTTGAAGACAGTTATTTATAAATATCAACTGGTTAGATGAGGAGGAGGAGGAGGAGGAGGGTGGTGGTGGTGGTGGTGATTGGGATGATGGTGCTGGGAGATTCTGTCCGTTTCAGCTGAAGCCCAGACCCACATGAATGGCCTCCCATCCGTTTTTTTTTTTTTTTTTGGGGGGGGGGTTTGTTTTTTTTGTTTTGTTGTTTCCCCCCCTACATCTCACTTCTCATCGCCATATCTTGAAAAATTTGGGACGAAGCAGTTGGTAGGTGGAGTGCCAAATCTTGGCGCTGTCAAGAAGCTCGCCCAGACGGACGCCACCCAGCCGCCCACGGGTCTGGGTCTGAGGAGCGGGGCTTCTGCTGCTGCCTGTCGCCTCTCGCAACAAAAAAAAAAAAAAAAAAAAAAAAGACGATAAATCACGATTCAAATTCAATCTACTCTGTCGAATCAACGCGGCGCCGAGGAGAGGACGCTGCCTTTGAGCGCAGATCGGTCAGACAGCGGAGGGGACGAGGAGGGATCTCCCGACGCTCCCGGTGCGTTTATCTTGGCTACTCCTGCTGACAGAGTGAACCCATCTGTCGGTCCGGTCCGGTGAGGGAGGGGGGCCACATGGGGCCCGCGGCAGCAGAGGTGAGGCGGTGTGTAGGTGAGCGGGAAAGATGCGAGGCGGCGGCGCGCAGAGCAGCGGGAGCTGCCCTCCTCTCAGGTGTGAGGGAGAGGGAGAGTCAGAGAGAGAGAGAGAGAGAGGGAGAGAGAGAGAGAGTCAGAGAGAGAGAGGGAGAGAGAGAGAGAGAGTCATAGAGAGAGAGAGAGAGAGGGAGAGAGAGAGAGAGTCAGAGAGAGAGAGAGGGAGAAAGAGAGAGAGAGAGGGAGAGAGAGAGAGGGAGAAAGAGAGAGAGAGTCAGAGAGAGAGAGAGTCAGAGAGAGAGAAGAGAGAAGAGAGAGAGGAAGAGAAAGAGAAAGAGAGTCTGACAGAGAGAGGGAGAGAGAGAGAGGAAGAGAGAGGGAGAGAGTCTGACAGAGAGAGGGAGAGAGAAAGAGAGAGAGAGTCCGAGAGAGAAAGAGAGAGAGAGTCAGAGGGGGTGTGAGGTCCGAGCAATTAAGGTTTCAATGGATCAGTGAAGCTACATCTCCCCTGGGGAACTGTGTGTGTGTGTGTGTGTGTGTGTGTGTGTGTGTGTGTGTGTGTGTGTGTGTGTGTGTGTGCCTGCCTGCCTGTGTGTTTTCATTTCACAGCTTTAAGAGTCATTGATGACCAATTATGGTGTTTAGGAAATGACATCAGCCGCAGTACTTAAATGATGCAGTGTGTGTCTTATCCCCCCCTCCACTTTCCTCCCTGCCCCACATCCCAAATCTTCGTCTTCTTCTTCTTCTTCTTGGGCCAGGCTTCAAGATCCAAGGCACCTTCCTGCACACAAATCTCTTTCTTCTGCCACTGTTATTAGACATACTCTCTGTTTTCGCTCTCTGCTTCTGATTAGAAACCCCCACCACTTTCCCATTTACATTCCCTTTACTAATTACATAATAGCCTATGTGAGGTTTCTGTTTTCCCTGCCAGCAGCTCA
Source organism: Lateolabrax maculatus (assembly GCA_031216445.1). Lineage (NCBI taxonomy): Eukaryota > Metazoa > Chordata > Actinopteri > Acropomatiformes > Lateolabracidae > Lateolabrax > Lateolabrax maculatus. Next base: position 10,921,551 of record CM062197.1, on the reverse strand, counting down.
GTTGCAGCCTTGAGGTTGAAAACTGTGTTTCCAGCGCTGCTCCACTGTCATAATTAAAGGTGGTTTCAGCAACTTATTTAAACACCAAATCTACAGCCCCCCCACTGATTGCAATGGGTTAATACATTAAGTGTGCTCCTTGGGGTTTAACAGTGTTATCTGCAACTAGATTGCTTTTTGTCACAAAAGTAAATGTAACACAAGTGAGTCATGAATGTTTCACCCTGGTTCTCTAACAGCATCGTGGGCATGAGCCTGTAACAAAGGGTTTAGACGAAATTTCTATAGGTTCGTGGGGAAATTAAACTAATCTAAGATACAACTCATTAAATTTACCCTTTCATTCTCATAGAAATCATGTTGAAGAGGCGGAAGGTCTCTGAAAACGTGCTCCTCTGAGTTTGCTGGCACTGTCCATGGTGCTGAAGGGCTTTCTTCAAAAGAAGCAGGAAAAATGAAGGTGAAGTGATGCGCCCCATGTCAGCATTTACAAACACCTGCATGTCGGCAATTTTTGCAGTTTAAATTAGATTTGAGTTTGTTCAAAGGCACAAAGGTTGTCTTGAGAGAGAGTTAGAGGCCATTTCTTTTTCATACATCACCCCTAATTCTATAATAAATCCATAAACGTAATTTGATCAATTTACAAATGTCACTGAGAATGGATGCGTGCTTATATCATAACAATATTATAATACTCCAACCCCAAAATAATGCTTGAAGCTAATTTTATGACTTTTGAAATAGCCAAAATATTCTGTCCATTTGTGGACTGAATATGTACAGCTGGGTGACGAATAAAAGGAAAAACCTCAAGTTTATTTGACAGTATTAGATTAATTTTCTTAATGTGTATACATATAGCCATGGATTTATCCATTGAACAACAGCTCAGAAAGTCTCAGAAAGTAACTTTAGGAACTCATACATGTTACACATCTTAATTACTTAATTTCCCTTCGGGGATGAATAAAGTAATCTATCTATCTAACTGGGTATTTTTCTGTACTTGTTGCATGTGAAATATGTCTTAGCCAGTTTATGTTGTAACAATGTTTTAAAACTGCCCCCTTGGTCAGATCTCTCTTGAAAAGGAGCTCTTAATCTCAACAAGAATTTTACCTAAATGAAATTAAAATGAAAAATGGGTGGAAAAAATCAATCCAACTTGAAGGGGGGCATAATATTAATGAATAAGCAGCCACCACATGCCTCCAAAACAGCATGAGTTGAACAGCATTCTCTTAAAAGAAAGTCCCTCATTTGGTGTTTTGATGATGGTGACGTTGGCCCAAAATCTCTCAAAGGTTGAGATCTGGTGGCTGTGAAGGATATAGTTTATGATCAGATCCTAATCAAACCATTCAGTGACTTCAGCACCATTTTTCCTTTAATTTGTCACCCATTAAGCCTCTGAGTCCATCTGCTGTCATAAATGGACACAGCTGTGTGGCGGGTATCTGGCCAGGTGATAATCTAAATCTCGTGGTGAGCTAAGCACAATTTTCTAATGTGTTGAGAAATCCAATTCATTGCTTATTTTCGAAGCAGGGTTGGGTTGGTCATGCACTTCATTATGCTGCAAACATTTGCAATTCATTCACAAGAAAAAAAAACACTCAGTCACATAATAACAAAATGTCAGCAGCTCCTTTTTGTGTTTCCTTCAATACAAAGCTCTCCACTGAGTCAAAGAACTTTACTTATTTTCAGCATCCTGACTCACTGTGTAGTAGCTTCCTGCTGAATGACTGGCTGACTACAGTAACACACTTCACCCAGAGTATAACTTGGACTGTACATTCACAGCTGGATCCTGCCAAGTGACCAGAGAGAATTGACAATTGGAAAAAACCTCAGGCTTCACAAATATAAAGAGAGTCGTGAGAAGAAGTCTAAACCATCAAATAGAGCCACAGGGACACACTAACATGGACTCTGACCTCACCACAAATCAATACAGGGAGTCATGTCGGCAATCAAAAGTGGCTGCCCTATTTTCTCCTGTAATGTTTGCTCTGTCAGACCATTTATTGCTAACTAATAGAGATATGCTTTTATCCTGCCTCCCAAGCTTTAGACCCTACTTAAATGAAACCATGACTAAAACATAGCCCAAAGAGACAGACTTAACACTCTGTTTTTTTAAATTAGATTTTTGACAGTGGAGGGTGCCAAGAAATTATATTTATATATACACATATATATATGAAATGTCTTAAAAAAGCTACATTTGAATCTTGGAGCACTAGATAGATTTGTAGATAGTCTGATGGCTACCAAGACATCCCAAGTCAAATGTATTCAACAAATAAATAAAATAACAGTATTAAATGCTCCAGATAAATAAAGAACAAACATTATGTAGTAGCAGATCAGAAAGTGGAACGGGCTAGAGTGAATTTATACACTAAAAAAGGGTCTCTGTTGAGGTCACACCATAGCAGTCTTTCGAAAAGAACATTAGCATTTCAAAGTTCATGTTCAGATATGGCAATTTATTTTGTCCACCACAGTGAAAGGTGGAGATAATGTGCTGTTTTAATAGCCTCTTTCTGCATGGCATATTTATCAAAATGAAAGGATTATCTTAAAGGGCACATAAGTTAGTGATTTCAGTTGAGTCTTGTGGTGATAAAACTCCAATTGGCGATAATAGGATGAACTGTAACTTCCAGTCTTTATACTGCAGTGTAAAGCTGTAGAAGACACAGTTCTCTACTGTATGTACATCTGCGTTCAAATACTTCTTATATAAATTCTGTCTACTTTGTTAAGTTGCAACTGGCAGAGGAACAGTGCCTTGATCTTGTTTCCTGCTCCCTCATGAAGTGGAAACCTGGCAGCTACGGGAACATGAGAAAGCAGCTTTTGGTTTCAGATCACAACCCTGCTGTATAATACATTCAACATCTCTCCAAATCCAACCTCATTTTCATTAGCATTTAGATATTGTCATCATCCATTCCACTCCACATCCCTGCCACGCTTATTCCAAGTCCTGCAGCAACGATGACCTTCCATGGGGAAAAACAGGAATCTGTCAGCCAGAGTTTTGCGCCGTAGGCATCATTGAAAAATTATATTTAAAATCCCTAAGCAGGTTAATTCATATTCACCATGTACCCAGGACTGTGAAGAGGGGGAAATACTAAAACAATCAGCAAATAAGTGTGATATAGTGCATTTGTGTGCTCATATATCTGCATGTGTGAATAAGTGAATGATTAGTGAATGAACAAGAGACAAAGTGGGAGTGAGAAAGAGACAGAGATCAAGAGAGATCTGTGTTAACTGGTGAATACTTGAACTGGATCAGGCATGCATCTATAATTTGATTGATACATTGCAGCTCAAAGGTCATCCAGCCAACAATAAGCTTGGCCATCCTTCAGCTTGGTCATCACACCAAAATGAATACCTGTGTCCTGTAAAATATACAATACCCTCAAGAGCTCAGGGTAAAACGTAAAGTTCGCCCCAGGAAGGTTACGGCTGCAACGCCACATGAATAATGCAACACTGACTGGATTTAACATCCAGACCTAGTGTGCGCAGACACATGCATGTGAAAGAGAGAGAAATGGGAGGTGGCCATTAGGAGATGTTTAGCTTCACACAATAAAAATGGTATTGACATGATGTAGGCTGTGGAAAATTTGGGCTGTGTGGAAAAATAGAATATACTTTGCATTGTTTTGCCTGAGGCACAAAGGCCAAGGCTAGAGGCATCCTGTCCATGTTTGTGGAGTTATGTGTAAAGGCACTACATTTTCCAAAAATACACATAAATGTGCTGTGATTGCTACATTACCTTGAGAATTATGAGTTGTCATGGGTGTGGAAAATGAGACCAAAGAGAGAGCAAGACAGACAAAAGGCTGTATAAACAGTGGCAAATGTTTTAAATATTTAACAGATATTTCAGTAAATAATATTTGTACTTGCAGGCAAAATTGAATATATTTCTTAAATACATTCATGTTTAACATTTTATCTGTGCTTTTATGCCTCAGATATGATAGTCTGAAAGTAACTAAATATGATAACAATACGTTCCTCTTTACATTATATTCTAATATAATACATATACTCTATGTAGTAAACTAAGATATTTTGGCACAACCATCACATGGCCAGCCATCATTTCCCCCACTTCTTTCCAGCTGTAAAAAGCTCTTCAATATCCTTTGCAGATTAAATTATGGGGAAATGGTCTCCAGCAACACCACACTCAAAAAGCAATTTTAGATTTCATGGCCACATTAGTAAGTGTATAACTATTATATAATATTATATACATTACTAGTATATAAAACACTGTCTCAGTTAGTATATAGTATGAAACTAGGACACACAGAGTGCCTTTAAAAAAGTCAATGAATCTTCACCTGCTCACTGCTTGTAAGCTGTCAGCAATAATAACTAAAGTAAAGTGTGCTTGACAGCCTGTAATGACATTAGCCACAGTAACTTTAACATACGTGTGTCGCCCCTGCTGCCCACAGACCATAAAATTAAGAATTACTGCCAACTCTGGAGAAGTGACAGGCAAACTGAGAAGCTGGTAGAACTGCTAACGAGTTAGCTGTGCACTGCAACTACCCTGATGACCTGCATGCACCTGCTGGAGACATGATGGATGTATCCTCAAAATGTAACACCGCTTCCATTTGGAGATTACTGGGTGACTCATCATCTCCCTTAAATAGATGGCTACACTCAGGAATACACACGCACATAAACACAACACACACACACACACACACACACACACACACACACACACACACACAGACATAAACATTATATTCCAATATATCATCCTGCTACTTGTCAGTCAGTGTTGTTCATTGTGGACATGACTGATCCACAGATCCATCCTTTATGTTCTTTGCAGATTTCATTACCTAATTTAATTTCTTAGTAATATTTTGGTAAATTAGAAGCGCAATTTATCCCAGAGTTTCCTCTAGCATTCAAAAGGAGCTGCTAAACCCTGGAACAATTTAATTTTTAATGGGTTTCAGGGGAAGTTTTAGTGCGACATGATGGTCTAAACGCTATTTTAGAAGGCTCTTTTCTATCTGAGAAATAAAAAAAATGTAGGTGACACATAGAAATCTTGTCATTTTTGGCATAAAAATGCTCAAATATAATGCACAAAATATCAGCGATAGGGCCATTCAATGCATAGATATCAGAATCAGCCTTCAAAAATCCCATATCAGCTGCACCCTAGCAGACATGCACACATACACACACCAACATACACACACAGCATGAATAAATCTCACACCTTGGTAGGTTTAAGCTGTTCTAGTCTGTTTTCTCTTCTGAGCCAGGCAGCTGCCAGTCCATCATCCCTCCAGATACCCGAATTCAGCAGCAGCAGTTTTCTTCTTATCCTTTTTGGTTCCAAATGGTTTGAGTTTGAATCAGCCTGAATTTATATCCAGCACTGTGCACATGCACAGTACGTAGAGGAAGTCAACAAACTAATCAAATCACTGGACATATTTTGTTTGAGTGCCTCTGAACGTATGTGTTCACGTATCCCTGTGTATAACTGTGTGAAAAGCAACCAGGAAGGCGCAAATCTGAACCTGATATAATGTAGGTCATATAAAGATATACAACCCAAGGTAAGAGACATGGCAACGAAAAAAAAAATTCAAAAAGTAACTGAATCAATGAGATGACATAAAATTGAGAGCGCAGCCTGTAGTTTGTCTCTGCCTGAGCAGCATTATGAGCACGTATATGAGAGGGGTTTCTTTCAAAATGCTTCATGGTTGAGTTACTCGTGTGCGCCACACACACAAACACATAGGCAGAAAACAGCACTCTCACTCCTGTAAGCACACACCAAAAAAACAAAAACATCATCCACCTACACACACACAACCGCATGCTGGTAACAGACCCAAATGAGGTTTAATTAAAACACTTTTAATTCATGATATGGTAATTTTACTGGCATCACTGCTGCTCTCTGAGCAAGTCTGAGGGATAACATTAACAGGATTACAAGTTCATTTGCGCTCAAAACTTTAGGAATTACCAAGTAAACAAATAATGCTGAGTGTTTAGATTCTGACACTAAAAAACCCATCAGAGTTGAAAAAAGCATTAAATGCTACTCAGAACAACAAAAAACAAGTTTCATTTACGTTACCTAAATGCACTTTTATTCATTAGGCATATTTTGAAAAGCAACTCAACAATTCTGTACAGAAACATTTGACATTAAACATTTGACATTATCAAATAAATTAGCCAATAAATGAACAGGAAAGTTCAGTATACTGTTATAAAACTCGTTAAATAGAAACATACATTTGTTGCTACAAAATATTTTAAACTCTTCAATTTAAGAGTTTTTTTACAGTAATATTCTCATATGACTGGACCTACAGGGTAAACAAAATTCATAAAGTAACTCCATGCCCAAGGCATCTTATTACAGCAGATACACATCACAGATAATACTGACAAGATTTGACTTTATCTCAGACTTTTGGATCTGTCCTCTGTAGCTTGGAGTAGGTCCTTTGGGTTGAATTTAAATGGGCAATACACTTTTGTCTTCATAGCCAGTGTCTATAGCAGCATGTCAAAACAGTCTGGAGATTATTGCAAGTGAAGACCATTTCCTGCAGCTAATAATTCCCTTGTCAATAATGCATGAAGTCATATAAATCACAATATGTCTGTTTATCTGGCCTCACCAAGGTCATTCCACTCCTTCCTCTCCTTCCTCTTCTCATCTATTTCTCATCCTGCAGCCCTCATTTCTTCTCCACTATACCTATCTGCACATTTCCCCTCATCATCCTTTCAATTCTGCTCTTTCTACTGTCTCCCAACGCTTACTGAGCCATGTAAATAAATGATGACCATCTTGGCATGATTGTAAGTTAGTTTGTTTTCTTTGAGACAAACCCAGGCTGCAAAAATCAAACATTTCTGCTCCGCTGAAGGGCATATCTGTGCATGTGTGCACACTACAGACCCATAAATGCACGCGCGCACACACACACACACACACGCACACATGCGACAGAGCAGCTACGCCCCTGAATCCCTGCTGAGCCATCAGAAGTCACGGCTCTCTAAATTAAATAACATCAAATTAGATTAAACTAAATGAAACATCACTGAGGAGCAGGGGGACCAGGGGATGGAAGGGTTGTGCAGGGATAGTAAGGGGAAGGAGAGGTGGGAACGAGAGGCAGCAAAAGAGTTTACATCGATTCAAAGTGAAATCGAGGTTGTGGAGAGAAAGAGGTGAAGGAGGGAATAGAAAAAGGGGAAGGTGAAGTTAAGGGGAAAGAGTAAATGATGGAGGAGCAAAGAGAAGGGACGAGCAGAGAGAGGTTACAGTAAACAAACACTTGATGACGAGCCAGGAGGACCGTGTGAATGTGTGTGTGTGTGTGTGTGTGTGTGTGTGTGTGTGTGTCCAAATCTGTATAACATCTCCTATCATAAAACTAATCTGGATGGAATATAGTGTGACGGAAACGCACGCCGTTTCATGTGAGCTCGTCAGACTCAGGCGACAGGAATATTCAACTCAGCTGCCATGGGAATTGCCATGGCAACATATTAGCTTTCTGAGTCACATGTTCATAGGACCAAACTCAGAGCTGAAACCAGCGCTTATTTCCATGACAACATTATCAAACATTTTACAGTAAATGTACCAGTCAGACGACCGTTTAAAGAGTGCTGCATGTTAACAAAAGGCTGTTTTGTTCCATTCAAGTTCTGGTGAAGGACCATAACAGACTGTGGAGTGTCACTATTGCAAAGTGGAGAATATTTTGCAACCACAATAGCTCCCTACACTTATTTTGTGAGTAATGCTCTACCTCACTGGCAGTGAAGTGCCCTATAAAGTCTCGCTGCAGCAGGTGAATAGAAGTGCCGTGTTTCTTCAGGTATTAATATCACCCCTGGGAAGGAGCACTAAACTGGAGACGGGGCAGAACGGTCGTGGAGGGGATCTTCATTCGGTGGTGGGCAGTAAATCAACTCTTGCTAGGGGCACAGGAAGGCTGAAACCAGAGATGATTGAGATCCACCTGCCCCAACCCCCCAAACCCCCAAACCCACCCACCATCGGCTGTAACCTGTTCCACTCACCCCAATGTGTTGACCTTTCTTTCCCCCTAAATTTACCTCTTTTCCTTCCACCTTCCACCTTCCTACCTCCCAGCCTTTTCTCTTCCCCTCTGCAAGTCTCCTCACCTTCCTCATCTCCTTCCAGTGCTTCTACCTTAGATTTCATTTAACTCCTTTACTTCACCCCTCCCTCCACCAACCCAATTTTCTCAGTTCATCGTCGACAGTTGCCTTTTCTCATCATCCATGTCTCACTAGATTCCTCCCCCATCTTCTCTTCTCACCTCCTGTTGGCACAATCCCCAGAGAAACGGAAAAGGAGGTCAGCTTTGTCACAACATAGATTCACATTTCATTGCTACAGCGTTGGGGCTGCCAGGATGCAGGATTGATGGTTTGGGGGTTTTCCGCTGGCCCAGAGAGTAGCTGTACAGAGCAGACATTATCTACCGAGAAATGAACACAGAGAAAGCCAGTTAAAAATTAAAGACGAAACAAAAATAAAATATGCTTTGAGATTAGCTACCATGAGAGGGAAAGAGGACCAAGTAGGAACCATTGGATCAGTTTTTGCAGACTACGCCCAAGTGAACCAATTCTGGTCATGCTTACGTCATCTGGGATTTGTCACCCAAACTGGAAAGTCAATAAACAAGTTGTAAAAGAGGTAATTAATAGTTTATCTTACCTCAATTCATGAAATCTTAAAGCAGCATAAAAGATTTTGAGGGAAATGTCTTAAGCTGCTAAATGCTCAGCTGTGCTCACAAGCGAGTGTCTGGTTTTGTATTTCTTATTTGCCGAAAACAGATGGATTAGAGCAATGAGAGTAAATCACAACAGTAACAGGCTTTAATACCAAAACAATTAGCTGTGTCGCTGATAATGCTAAAGTGTCAACTTGTCAATCATGTCCATTCTCTGTGGGTTCTTCACCGAGAGCAACACCTTTTACATTACACATAGTCACTTGACCAGAGGCTGAGGTGGAGTGAACAACCTGGTGGTTCTTGCTTGCTCACTCCATCTCAGCCGCACATCACTGCCTAATTCAAAAATCGTAAAGTAAAAGCACCTCAAATCTTAAATACTCTCAAAAAGTAGCAGATACCATGTCCATATTTTCCTGCTTTGGTCTAACCTCTGAGATGTTTTTTTTAAACCCTTCTTACAGTCATTACTTATTATTCAGTATATGTTGAGTGTTTATGTGTTTCCTGTCATCTATTTTGTTTCATATTTTGTTTCATGTTTACTGACAAACAATGTCTCTTTGAACTGAACTGAATGGAAAGCGACAGAGATAATGAATAGGATGTAGTAAGTGTGTGATTCATTAATACTAATAAAACGTAGATCAGCACCATTCAGCAGGTGTGAGCTCTTTCACACACACACACACACAGTCGCACACAAACTCACACGTACACAAACACACGCGCACGCACACAAACACACACGCACGCACACACACAAACACACACACGCGCACACACACAAACAAACACATACACACACACACACACACACACACTTGCACAAATTCAGGGGATAACTAGGACCAAGTCTAGGGATAAAAAACACAGCAGAATGATGATATTTGCCCTTGTTTGAACTAGAACAGTGGGCAAAGGTCTCCATCTGTGCCCCATAATAAACTTGCCACTCTATCTGTCAATGACGCCTTCATAAACTCACTTTTATTGGTCCCTATCCTATCAAACAAGACACTCGTCAATCGCAGCTACAATAATGTCTGACCAGGAAGTCTGATTATGATAGATGTTTGCTCTGCTCATAGTGAAATTAAGTAAACATAGTACTGTGAATGTCTGGGCTGACATTGAACTTGGCCAGCTCCTGCATGTCACCATCTGTCAACAGCTTGTAAGGTATAAACAAACATACATGTACCATCCCTTCTGCATGTAAACATGCACAGATGCTCATAAACTCTCCTTTTACATGCAACCAAATACACAATGAAATAACAAATTTGAACACTTTGCTCGGTCAGTTCAACTGTTGAAAAAATCAACTTGTGATAAAACACACCTTAAAGCTATAATTAAAATTGGATAGTCTATATGATGCTCTTTATTTATTTATTTTGTTTTTTCAACAAAATAGCAAGTGAATTTAATGCTGCTCGGAAACCAGATGTCAAACCTTCCCATCAGCACATGAAAGAGGAGCAAGCTCATGTAATTACCAATGCTCGACGTCCCACCGCTGCAGTCGGAGACGGACACCTACACATGTACAGGGCGGGGTAGATGTTCAGGGACAAGCTCACCTTGATGTGCTACAGCCAATCACAAGCCAGGATGTCCATCCATCTCATGTGTAGCAGCTTTATAAGAAGTCCTCCAGCTGTCCTCGAGAGTGAACCAGGGAAAACAACAAGCAGAATAGCAGGATAAAAGAAATATAATGTCTGTGTCACATCATCAATGCACTTCACACACTCACATACACGCACACATCAAACGCAGTCATACACCACAGCTGACGTCCATCTGTTATGGGTCTGAATAAACAATTACCTGTAACTCATAGAATGCATTTTTTTCTAATATTGAATCCTTCTGAAAGTCAAACAAAACACAGATTGAAGCATCTAGAAACACCGGTATGAGAAGACTGAATGTCCCAATCGATTTCCTCTGAATATCAGTGTATGCGTGTGTGTGAGATGTGTGTGTGTGTGTGTGTGTGTGTGTGCCCTTGTTTGTGACTTTGACTGTGTGCATGAACATGTCAGTATGCAATGTGTGTCTGTACAGTATTGATTCTGCAGCAGGAGGATCAAAGACGTGGGGAGAAACATTTCTAGTGAACAATTAAAGGCTAGTTTGTGTCACTCAGTAGGTTTACATGCAGCCTCACCCTCTTGCCGAATACCTGAATAACCTCTTTTTCTTTAATATTTATTTGCTCTTTTCAAGTGGGGCAGATGTACAAATAACATGAAAGGCTGCGGTGATGAATGAAATGATGAGGGGGAAGAGTGAGAGGCATCAATCACTTATTCTTTTTAGGGGGCTCAGACTTAAATGGAGCATGTGAGGAAGAAGACACAACAAGGTTTTTCTGCAATTACAATGTTGCTGGTGCTGTGAATGGAAATAATGAGGGTTGTGTCTAAACTCATTTTTTTCATTTCCTCTGTCCTTTGTCTGCTTATTAGCTTCGTCATGAAAGGGAGAGCGTGAGTCCGTGATATAATGGGGTAAGAATTGGGACATGATAAGAGTGTGGATATGATTAGGTTTTGAGTGAAAGAGGTGTTTGGACTATAAAACAAGACCGGGTAAATGTGTTTCTGTGTATAATGTGATTCAGGGCCACATCAGTAGGACGGAGGGATCAAGGGCGTACTTAATATGGAAAGGTGCTCCCCATTAACATGACAGCTAACTGCAGAGTAACAAAATAACAAAATAAGACCTGAACACCTCTCGCTTTAACTCTCTTCATCCTGTAAGTGCAGTACTCTTGTAAGCAAAGAAATATTTTTTTATAATCAACTCTATTTAGCTAGAAAGAGACGTTGTATATGTTATGTTATTGCATTACCAGCAGGTTTATTCCATTCAAATGATTCCCAGCCCAGATTCATATTTATCCAGATTCTTGCCTTAATGAAAGCAGCTGGTAAATCTGAGGTCAAAGGCCTTTTATCAGCAGCTGTTGTAGATGGGGCAACATACTCTCACTTTCCTTGGGGATTTACAATAGCCATACATTTGGCTCTAAAATGTATATGTATATATATATTATACGTATTTTTTTCCTGAAGAAATACAGTTTTTAACCAATATTAAGCTGCTTCCAGTCTGTTTTCCAGTTTCTTCACCTGCACCTTCCTGTCTCCTGATTCAGGGAGAAATTAAGCAGCAGGATGGGACAGAGAGCAGGACCGGCAGCTGCCAGTGGACCTGTCTCGTGGGACGCACTGGGCTTTGGAGAGCTGGTGAGCAGGATGGGAGGCTGGTCTGGAGCCAGTCTCTTTCACTCTTTGATACATGATTCTTTCCACCTCTTACTGTACTGCAGGTGGAGCCCTTCTATTAATCTAATGAGGCTGACATTTGAAAGTCATTATGTGTAAATGTAAAAGGAAATCGATGTAAGCGCCAATCTTTCTTCTTTTCTTGTCGGCCCAACAACTGGAACAGACTTGCCTAAAAACAAATAAAAAAATTATTGATTTTAAATTTATCCTGGTATCCGAAATTGTGTTGTGGTGTTTTCAAATATATTGTTATGGTTTGTAACACACAGTGGAAATACAAGGCAGAACATAGGACCAAAGCCTCATGGGCTCTTGAAAGTTCAGGTTACATAAGCACCAGATTTCATGTTGTTAAAGGGAAATTTTGCAGATTTTCAACCTTATCTCTGTCTATCTAAGTTACGGATATAGTGTGAAAAACGCCTGCTGTTTTTGCCAATGTCCTCTGTGTCCCTGGGGCACAGCTGCAAAATTTGATGTGTACAATGGCGTAGTTGTGGGCAAGGAAGAACTACAGGCGATTTCAGGTTGGATTTCTAGTATCTGCCTCTAAGTAGCCAGGGGGCATGTTCTAGATGCCGCTCAAAAAGACAAAAAATCGGTGTATCGCAAACTAGCTACGTTTTTAAGAGAGAAAATTGCATCCCAAAATACGAGTGCAGGGTATGTTATGGATGAGGATATATTTTATAGTGTTTTGGCTGACGGATATTCAGCCGTATTTATTCAAGGCTAATTATCCGAGTCAGTATAAGGCTGAAGAAGAGCTGCAGGGGGTGTCAGAAACTCCCATGCAATGCATCACGGTACACTTAGACACTGCAGGCACTGCTCCATGAGCAGAACAAACTCTTTCTCGGTCAATATAGACGCACTGAGGAATGTATTGCTACAATACATTTACCATCAACACTGATTGGACGTAAAACGTGGCGAAATCTCCCTTTAAGTTCCTGTAGTGGAAGAGAGCTCGTAGTTACAGTCCTGCATCAGATGTGTGTAGTTGAAAGGTGTGAAAGAGGTTGTGAAGAGGGATTGCTGCATTTGCACTGAAGAGGCTGAAGACCAACGGGGATCACTCTGTGATTCTAAGTTTACTGTTTCAGTCCCTGCACAGAGTCGCTAATTTCTTTAGAAGTCATGAGTCCTGTTAAAGTGCACTTAAGCAAGACACTGAACTCTTTTTAAATTGGACGAGAGCATCTGCAAAATGCCATAAAAGAAAAGGACAGAGGTGCATGTGTAATGGGGGATCTAACATGACTACAGGATATGTTATCCAACTTAAAGTGTTTAACCCACAAATAAGCAAAAACTGGAGGTTTAGACTGAAAGCAGTGAACAGCTTGTCTCAAAATATTCTCTTTTACACATGCAAACAAAAGTCTTAAAACACATGATGCTCTCTCTCTCTCTCTCACACACACACACACACACTCACACACACACCAGAGGCGATGTTCACTAATTACTGACATGAGAATTCTCAAGGGGCCAAGGAAAACAGAGAAGAATCCTGGGACCTGTAGTGCCCTCCAGCATTGTTGGACCTGTGGTTCTCCCACTTAATCACCGTCGCTGCCAAATGGTCACATGATCAGGGAGGAAGTAGGCCATAACAGAGGAGTAGGGGGTCTGCTAGTGTATGCGAGAGGGTTGAGTGTGTGTGTGTGTGTGTGTGTGTGTGTGAGAGTGTGAGAGTGTGTGTGTGTGTGTGTGTGTGTGTGTGTGTGTGTGAGTGTGAGTGAGAGAGAGAGAGAGAGAGAGTGGGAGGGAGAGATAGAAAGAAAGCATAAGAGCTGTATTAGCATACTTCCAGCACAAATTAACACATGTACAGACACACACACACACACACGCACGCACTTTTTATATCTAAATATACATACACAAACAGGGAGAAGCTGCCAAATCTCAGACGATAAGATGAACAGCCTGAGGATTTATGAGGTTGAGCCAAAACACACACACACACACACACACACACACACACACACACACACACACTCAGATACAAACACACACACACACACACTTTCTTGCTCAGTTGTATCTATTGAAATCTCTTAAAGATTAAAAATGGGACCTGGAAGTCATTTTTACCATCTACAATTAGCTTTTATTTGCATATGTGTTTTAAAAGTGTGACATGTAGCTAAGCACTTTTAGAACTTTCCTTCTCAAGTTCTTTTATCAAAAATAAAACCAAGTCTGTTTGAGATGGTGTCCTCTAACTGCACGTACGCAAACAAACATTTTATGGTTTCAAAAAACATGGAAAAATCCTTTGCACAAGTCAGCCTCTGACAACAACAGGGGCCAGAGCTGCAGCTTGTTGTTTTTTTCCCCAACATCTCTCATTCTGCTGTTTGCAGTTTCTTCTGCTGAGTCATCTCCTTCAAATGGTCTTTGTTCATGCCATTGTGTTGTTGAACAATGGAAAGTTTGACACTGTGGTGGCAGAGTTGGAAGTAATGGAGTGGCTCAGATTGGCTCCTCCAGACGACCCCCTAAATGTAATTGGCTCAAGAATATGTGGAACTTAATATTTGCAAGTACAATTTGACAAGTTAAAGACAACAGGATCCCACAGACATTGTAATTAATGTAACTTTAATTGATTTTTGGGCCATTGATTTTTGGGGGATTCTATTGCCTTATAAAATTGACATGGCAAACGTTGCTTATGTACACATCCAGCTGACATGGAGCGACATTATCATTAATTTGAAGTCATGTTTCTGGCTACGTGGGAAACACTTTAAATTATAGGATGTTGGGTAAAAGGAAAAAGTCATTATGTCTTCAATGAAATTTGCAAAAGTGATTGCGAGGAAAATCCTTCATTCTAAAACAATTGAGGCCTGAAACTGTTAAAAAAGAAAAGTTAAACAGAACTTTTATATCCAACTTTTAGTAAAAACTGCTGTAAAGAAAGTTCTAAACGATCCTTATCCTTGTTCTAAATTACAGTGCACACCAAACAAAATGCATTTAAAATAGCATCAGTAACCATACGTTGTTGTGAGTGTTAGAGATGCCTCATTATCTCCTGGTTTGACAGTATTCTGTCCTATTGATCCATCTTCAAATCAACAGTGTCACCTCATGTTGGTGAGCTGCATAACAGATAAAAAAGACTCAACCTTCACATTCAGGATCTGTCCACTCAAATGAGAATCGATCCACTAATATTTATTGAATGCATAACACACACAAACACACACACACACACACACACACACACACACACACACACACACACACACACACACACACACACACACACACACACACACTTAAAGAAGGGAAAAGACATAAAATATTCAACATGCCGCTGGCTAATTTCTAATTTGCCCTGAGGAACTTGATATCAAAGAATGACCTGGATTTCACAGATGCTATAAAGCTTTTAGATAAATCGATTACAGGGAGACCGTAAAAAGAAGAGTACCAACAAATAAGCTCAGACACACATTTAAGATCAATATCTAATTTGACACAGCCGTCACCTTCACTAGATCTGCAGAGCAAAGGAAAACACAGTGTGACCTCCAACTCCAATCACTGAGTAGTGACGGTGACCATATGGCTCGTCTCGTGCGACCAAGACTTTACCCATCCCAAGCTTCTGTAGGATGATTTGTTGTAAATATGCCACTGTAGTGTGAGGGTAGCTCTGATAGCAAGTTATGATGTATCATAAATGTGTTTCCAATGGGAGAGGAGACTGGAACCAGACTATATGATGCCAGCCTGATAACTATGCAAAAATGTTGGGAGCGGAAAATAAAATCTGGCATAACAATTGCTCATTTTATCCTGTGTGTCATAAAGTCATCCCCATGTTTTTATGCGTTTTCAATTTTTTGACATAAAAAAGTTGGCGTAAAAGTTTGTAGAAAAGAAAATTCAACAATGAGACTTAGCAAATAAATTATGACATACATAAATCATTTGCGTTAAATTGCACCCAAGCCTCCACTCCACCAAGAGCCAAAAAATTGCTGCAGTTGTGCGACATTTGGACGGAAATTTGGCAACAATGGAAGACAACCAACGCAGCTTTGGGATGCCTCACGATGCCCTTCTTTCTCAAAGTTAGACAACTTCTACGATAGTTTTGGTTTCACAATGGTGATCCATAGGCACCCAGGTAACTCTTCAGTGCGTAAGTGCAAACATGGTGAAGCCAAAAAGGAATGATGCTGGATTTAATTTCAGTGAATGTGTAACCCTCTGCACATTTGTATGCTACAGGGAAGCCCACCTTTCAGAAACTAGTAACAATGAATTATTCCAGGTTCACTTTAATTATTATAACCATGACTGCATACCTAAACTTTCGAGGTTGGTGCTTTCGGGTAGAACAGATCCCTGGCACCTTACTGATCACCTTGTCAGTGATGTCGCTGTGCTGAGTCACAGCAAGGACTTATGTATCCATGATGGCCTAATCTGACACAGTGACAAATATTGTGTAGTCTGATCTCGGTATTAGTCACACATCAAGGATAACAGAGAAGGGAAAGGGCAAAAGGTTTTTACACTCGCTGATATTACAGTTCATTTGTTAAGATTATGCATCCAAACTGAGGTACTCCTCCGCTGAAGACAAAATGGCACAAATTCATGGATGCCACACGTTTAAAAATGTTTACTTTTCAAAATATTTGAGTTCATTTACACTTACAACTGCTTCTGTGACTGTGATTCTGACCCAGATTCTCCTCATCAATATAACAGAGTCCCTACATGTAACATATACTACTGATTGTGAAAATAACATTAACAAACTAAATCTCATTTGCTCTAATCACGTTGAGTCAACCGAAAACTTTTGGTTATGATATATTTTGGAGCTGAAATAGATGTATATATATATGAAATGGAGATATATCATGTTTTGGAATACAATTTCTCTGTTATTGAATAAAGCCCCACATGGAATGCCTTTATTGCGGAATGATTGGATTTTGTGAGGACGATTGGCTTGATTCAATTTGTGCACAGGTTTGCACAGACGGCTCTGTGTGCTGCAGCACCGGTGGTGTGAGAACCACTAAATGACTGATCAAGAAGAAAGACAATTTTACGATGTAGAGTCTCAGCAAATGAATGCATGTTTGAAGCGTTTGAAGAGGAAAGTTAGGCTTTAATGGGTGTATGTGTGTGTGTGTGTGAGTGAGTGTGTGTGTGCAGTAGCCCAGCTTTTTCCCTCCTCAGTGCTGCATGGATTTGCATCTCATTGACAAATTTTATCAGCTAAAGAAGCTACTCCCTCTGTGAGTTGCACCAAAAGCCTCTATAGTGGTCTGTTTTAACCAAAACAAAAGGCATCTCTTTTTACCCTGTTATTCTCACTGCGTCAAGTCAAATGGAAAAGATAAACATTAAAAGATGAAGTTCTCATATTGCTGCCTGGTTAGTCCCCTCTGAGGCTGCATAGCTGTTGCAGTATAACAAAAGAAATACCCTTATAAAGGTTTGTGTCGACAAAGACAGAAGCATACGGAAATAACACACACAACCCAGTTGCACACATTTAAATCACACTGAAACAAGCCCTGTAGATATAAAACAGTCAGTCTGCATCTGTCATTTGTTCCGTGCAGTCAACTGCTGCCAGATTTTGACAGATTAGAGAAATCCCATCGGCGTAGATGACTGATGTGCGTCATTGACCTTGCCAGGTACAGACAAATGGCACACACAAAAACATACATGCACATACAGTATGAGCATATGCAAACACAGGACACAGGTAGGATCACGTCCCCTCCAATATATGAGCTATGGAAATTTGTCCTTGACCAGACAAGACCAAAATCATTCCCTCAATATTGAATGTTAAACCAATTCAAAAACACACTGGAAGCTCACTGAACTGTGAAGCCACCAGGTTATCATTGTGAGTTTGGTTGAACTGCACACAAGCTTGTGGGCGGCATTGTGTCTGGAACATGGTCCTTATTACTCCAGAAACTATGTTCTATGTTTTACAGAACATCCAACATGTTGCTGCTGGTTAAAGAGTTAATACTGAAAATGCAGGGAAATATTTATTTTTTTTATTTTTACAAAACAAGCTTGTGTACCGACTTTGTGGCAGGTGTGTCGGCATTTAGAACCTTTTTTTTGTTTGTTTTTTATTGTTCCGCTTTCCCCCGGAGCCTATTAGTGCCCTCCAATGTCTGACTGAAGATTTCTCCAGTCAGATGCTGTTGCCTCTGTATGCTGTGGCTTTGTAAAAAAGTGTGCATTGTCTGTGAAATTCAGCTTGACACTGATACATCTGCATGGGTACATAGCTCCATAGGCGCCGCCACCTTTTGTTCAATGACTGTTACCAGTCAGCAACAACAACAACAAAAAAACAGCCAAAGACAGTAACATCACACTGAACACAGGGATACCGCAGTGCATCACGCATATAAGCTTATTTATGTAAGTATTATTATTATTGGGAGCACATTTCATGTGTACATTCATAACTTAACTTGGTGTTCAGTGCACTGTCTGCCTCAGCTGTCACTATGTGGTGCATGCTGAGTGCACACACCTACATGTGCTGTAACTGCAATGCAGACCAGATGAAGGTTAAAATAAAGACACTCTTTTCTATTTATCCTTTTACACAAGTTGACCAATCATGGACTGTCCTTTTCATCCCTCATAATAAACATTACCTAACGTGGCTGGGCTGGACCCTGGACAAGACATTGAATGAGCATCAGAAACGAACACCACCGGCTGTCTGTAAACATCAGACCAAAACCGGTCCGAGCATTGACTGGGAGCAGGTGGACAGCCAGAGAAAACTCAGGACGGCCATTCACAGCTGATGCCAGGCAGCATCTTTAAACAGAGATAGGGTTTAGCATCGCTGCCTCACACACGACCACCTGTTATCAGTTAACCAAAGCCCCTCACTCACATCACATGATGACAACTGACCGAGCTCCAACTGCCGATGAAGACCATGACATGCAGCAAAAGCTAGTAAGTGGACCTTAAGATTTTTCGTTTTGTTTTACATAATTCTGTTTTAATGATTGAAATTTCAAACATACTGACTGCCTGAGGAAGACAACAATGTTTTTGATGTAGTTTGGTAGATGAATGAACATCAGTTAAAATCTTGAGCTGAATTGGTTAAATTGACAGATTTTTTGGGCAAATGTCCCGACTTAACATTTTCAATACTGGATCTACATGTATACATGTACTATATGTACAAAAAAAAAATAAGGGTTTAAAGGAATAGTTCAATATTATGGGAAATAAGATGATTCATTTTAATTCAGAGATTGAGATGAGAGGAGTGATACTACAGCTAGAGACAAAAGATGATTAGCTCAGCGTAGCACAAAGACTGTAAGCAGCGAGCGACACCACCTACCAACACCCCCAAAGCTCACTGATAACACATTATATTTGATCTGTTTAATGTGTACACAAACAGAAATGTAAAAACAAACTACATTTTGGAGAACAACAGCCGGGCACAATCACTTCCTGGAGCCTTGTTGTCAATGAGAGGTTGCCAGGCAACAAGTACTCTAGCCAGAGACACCGCACAGAAGTGGTGGGCGGACGGATAAACGGTTGTTCGTCGAGAAATAGGCTGACGGGGCGATATACTTAACACACAGACATGAGTGGTTTCAGTCTTCTCGTCTAACTTTTGCAAAGAAGGTGAATAAAAAAAAAAATGTGCCAAATTGTGTAACTATTTCTTTAAATTCCTATAAAACAGGACGTAATACGCTGAGCCCAACCGAATCCTACATATGGCTTTTGATCGGAAATCTGAGTACAGTCTAAAAATAGTGCACTACCAGAAGTGAAAACAGTACAAATGTCATCATTGTGGGGAATGATCCCCCAGCATTCTTCACTGGGACTTTGGTTCTTATTTTGAGAATGGGAGAGAGAGGGGTCAGTAAATAGATATGACAAGGTGAAACTGGGATGCCTATAGTAGTTTGGACTGGTTTTCAGTATATTTAAGCTTGCACTAACCAAATGATACACAAACTATAAAACATAGTAGATTAACTCTGACACGTTTGTATGAAATATTGGTCAAATAACCTTAACTCAGCTCCAGTCAATTAGCATCAACTGAATGAGGATAAGACTGCTGAGTCCTTGTCCTATTGTTATTTAAACCCTAAATTGCCAAATTACGGTACAAGTAGGAGTTCAATTGTTATGCCTCCATTTCTTTCGTATTCATTCATTACTTGCCAAGTTCACCTGGGTGATACCAAGCAGGGAATGCAGCTCGCTTTCATCTGCAGTGGAGTAGAGAAGCCATGAAAGGATCAATATCTCTGAAGAAGCAATACAGTGTGCTAGATCCCCTGGTACCTGTGTATAACTTGGCCTCTCCCCAAGATATAATTCTACTGAAAAAATGCCCTAATTCTATTTATATTGAATGTATGGTGTGGTGTGAAAGAAAAGATATTAAAACCTCTTGGTGGTGATTTTACTGGATGACAACCACTGCCACCCGACTGTACCTCCTCCACATGCTTCACACTAATGGAAAGACTGGGGTTTGCATTCTTGCTTTTGCTGAGACGAGGCCTCCAGCATCCAATTATTTCACTTATTTAAATGCCTTCACAGCAAAACCCCTTCAAAGGCCTATTCTCTCCTTCTCTCTGTGTAGGACGTGATTTCACTCCTTTATATCTTAGCACTTCCTCTCCAGTCAGCGCTGCCTAGAATGCAATTCACAGTCTCTAAATGTAGCCCTGCCCCTTCTCTCCTATTACTCTAATCTGTGTGCCAAATGCCATGAGACAGATTGAAGCTAAAACAGACAGGGAGAAACAGTTTCAGGGTTTTCATAGATAAAGAGGTAGAAAACCCATCGCCAGGCAAAATGAACTCGCTGAATGATACTCATTCTCCCAAATCTGATATTCCTGTGGCTGCTGGACATCACGCTGTGATGAGTCCCTGTGAGGGAAACCCTGTCCCTCATCCACTTATCTCCCTCACTCTTCTTTAGTTCTTAGAAAATCCTTTTCTGTGTGTAATCATAATCTCATCCGAGCGGATCTATCATCACCATTGAGACAGTTTATGCGGCGAAAGGCCCTTAAAGTGATTCTGTAACAGGGAAAGTTTCTTTTTTTTTTATTACTGCGGAGCACCCAGTCAGCCTCATTACAGCGTTTCTTCCCCGCACATTGAAAACAAACAACAGTGTGGAGGTACTAAGGCAAGGCCACAGGATATCTGTCTTTTAGGCAGAGCGTTTCCAAACAGCGGGTACATTTCTATTTTATTTTTCTATAGTGTGTTGGACAGTCCATGTACTAACACCGCCAAAGCCGAGAGGTTCATTCACAGCAATCTTTCCATTCTGTATTGTTTTGTTTATTTTGTATATATTACAGTTACATCCCTTCTTACTATCGGCACCCCACTGCGTTATTGTTCATTCTGTCCTGTGTATTGGTTCATGTCAAGAATTTACATACAAAATATATCATCCGCTAATAAAAATTACAATGAATTGTTAAAATGGCCAAAAGTATGTACAGTAAAGTATAGAATTAGCTCCTCCTCAACAAGGTATAACTTTAAAATGATGCTTACACATTAATGTGTCAGTAGTACTTTTACTTTTGATACTTTAGGTACATTTGGCTTATAGTAATTCTGTTTTTTTGCTTAAATAACAGTTTGAATTCAGGTATTTTACTTGTAATGGAGTATTTTTACAATAATTTATTGGCATTTTCACTAAATTAAAGGATCTGAATACTTCTTCAACCACTGGGGCTGACAGTTGTGTTCAACGTCTTTGTGCATTGTTATCACTTTGAAAATACGATAGACAATTTCATGTTCGTCTCATGTAAAGTTTCTATATGAAGGTTTTCATGTGATGACACAGGAGGGAAGTCAGGTTCAGAATCATATTATTTGATACATGGAGTAAATGTACAGACATTTGTCTTTGAGGCAGTGGTGCCGATATATTAGTATTTTCTAATGAATCACAGTGTATCCAATAACAACAGGGTTTGTAACAAATCAAACACACAGCGGCCGATACAACATCCTTACAGTGGGAAGAGAAGGGAGCCACTGAAGGTGCTGAAGTAATTTCCATCGCTAAAAAGAAAATGGCCTAATGGGAGAACCAGGTAAATTTCTTCTCCGGCCATCAGCTCAAAGACAACAGAGTTAGTTAAATACCCATGACCCTCGTCCCTCCATTCCCAATTATACATAATAATTTGGTTGTTCTTGTACACGTATACACCTTTATTATCAGTGTGTTCACCACAAACAGGGGACTGGAAAATGAAAAGAAGTAACAACTGATTTACATGACCACATGTGCTCATGTGACCTGCAGTATGTTACCTGTAGCTGGATTGTAAGCATTGCCAGTGTTGGTGAAGACCTTGGTGTATGTCAGTGTGATGTCTGTGTTGTATGGCCCAACATGTCCTGCACTAGTCAGAGCTGTGTAAAAGGCCACATTTGGTTTTTCTTTGTTAACACAAAAAAGTTACTTTATGTCATTAAATTTAATATGGACTATAAGTAATGTGTGTGTGTTGTGGATGAGTACTTACAGTCATCACCTGCATTGTCTCTCTCCAGCTGGTCGATCTTGGACTTGCTAATGAGAAGTTCACTCTCACTGCTCTCAGTCTGGTCTGCAAGTCTGGAGTTAATGCAATGACAGTGAATTACAGAGCAAAGCAGCCACCAAAATATCAGTGAAATACCGGCATTCTCTTTTTCTAGGTCACCTGTTTTGCTCTCTGTGGCAAACTGTCTAGTTTCCAAAGATTTCAGTTCTGTGGCTTGGACTGAAAAAAAGATAAAAGTTAGATATTAAAAAAAGAAAAAATGTAATGATTACATTTATTTCTATAACAGTTTAAATAACACAATGAGCTAGGCTGCATTTTTCTTTAAATGTACAATTATCCTATTCATACCATACTATGATTTTTAAAGCTACAGTAGGGCTGGACCTTGCACATTTGGTGGCCTAGACAAGCTTCCCCGGTTCCTCTCTCTTGCATTTGATGTAAGTATAGTCGTATACATATTGCGTTGTGGATAATAAAGTTTTCGTAGTCATAATCATGCTGCTTTAGCATGTTCTGACTTTGATGATCACTCACAGATGAATACATTAATGCGAACTGCATTGCCAGGACTAGGGGGGAACTAACTATAGACCGACTGTTAGCATTAGATCTTTGGATCATTTGTCCCATATGTTTGATTTTTTTTCTAATGTCATAATAAAAAAATAAATAAAAATTATAATAATTCTGGGGGCAATTTTGGCATCATCCATAGGGGTCACCTATAGGAAGTACATCCCTGCTTAAAGGACAACATTATCAACAGAAAAGGTCTCCAGGCGAAATTTATTGGCGATATACTCTGCTCCACCTTGAGCTCCACCACCATGTCATTCAGTGCCCTCACCTCCGCCCAGATGTCAGGGGTGGTTTGCTTTGTGGTCTGCTGGGTCGATTCGTCACTGGCATTACTGGCAGAAGTTTTCTGAAAGTTGCTGATCTCAACTTCCTTGCCAAAGCCTCCTCTTGAGCCCTCTGGTGGAAACCAAAACAGGTAATCATACATTCACGTTCTCTAGATAGGCGGTTGAAACCCCCATGTAGCATTTTAATGACTCACATTATGAAGGTTCTGTTTAGATTGCTGACTGTACAGTATTTTATGGTATTATTATTATTATTATTATGGTATATTTTATGTTTTTGGTTACTTGAGATTTTTTTACAGATTAAACATTCATTTTGACATTTCTTTATTTTCTGGTTATCGGAGTAAAACACTAAACAACAAAACTTGAAAATTGAATGAAATGTCTAACATGCATATACATAATTCTTCAAGCCCCATATCCTCCCACTCAAAAGTCAGGCTACCTCATGGTTTGTGCAAAGACTTTGATGTAGAACTGAACTTTCTCAACTAAATACAGTATTTCAGTAAGTCATGTTCATGTCTACCAACAGTTAGAAAAAAAAACGTATTAACTAGCGAATACCTCTCACTGAAGAACTTCAAAGTCTGTGCTAACACTTTGATGTAATACTAGACTCTTATCCCTGGAGGGCAGTATTTCCCTGCTGTGTGAGTAAATCATACAGACTCTGCTGTCACTTCACTTGTGTTTGGTGAAAAAGAAGAGTCATCCTCAATTTACAGAAAGTCCAATAAAATAAATATCTGAAACCGTTGCAGTGGAGTTGTCATGATAGCAGGTGTTTATGTTATCTCTGTACTCAAAAAGGCTGTTGTTGGGATGATGGGAGGGTTGAGCAGGTGGAGGGAGGATGGGAGAGGAAGGGTGAGAGGGGTTAAAGTGGGGAGGTGGGATGTTTGGAGGGGGTTAGTAGGAGGGGACAGGAGAGGATTAGAAGTTAAAGAGAAAATGGGGTGAGAGGGGTTAGAAAGAGAGTGAGGATGTTACTCCTGTCTCTTTTCTTTGGCGCCTCTTCTTTTCTAAATTCTCTGTCTCCTTCCTCTCCTTCTGTTTCTTCCTCCTTTTCTTTCTTTTCCCTCTTCAGTCTCTTTCTCCTTCTTCTCATTTTCTTGTTTGTCTTTCCTCTCCCTCTTCACCCTCTTTTCTGTCTCCTTCTTTGCCTTCCTTTGCTCCTTCTTCATCTTGGCCTTCTATGAGTCAGTTTTTGAGGCGAGCTCCTGAAAAGACAGAGACAGCATACGATCTTACAATACAATAGAAATCTTACAATCCAACAAATTCTTATTCAAATCAAAATGATCAGCGGATGCGGCATACCTGAAGCTCAACATTTTGCTGGCGCAGGAGCTTCATCTCCTCCTCCATCTTGCTCGCCTTGTTGAACCACTCCTCTTCCTTGGCGAGCCGCCTCTCCTCCCTCTCCCTGCTCTGTTTCTGCAGCTCCTGTGCTTCATTAAAGCTCTCCTCCTTTGCTGCCAGCTCACACCTGAGACGATCCTCCAGAGCTTTGCGTTCAGCTTGCCGCTCTGTATCGCTTTGGTGGATCTCCAACTTCATTGTTCTCAGCTTGGCCACTTTTTCCTCTGCCAGTGCCATCGTTTCCTTTCTGACACCGGTGATCACGTCATCCTTTTTCCTGGACGACCTGGCTCGCCCTCTTCTCACAGTCGAGCTGCAGAGTTTTCAGCTCGGCGGCAACCTCCTCCTGTCTAACAACCCACTGGCTTTCCCGCTCTGCATTGATCCGTTTCACAGTTTTGTCGAAGGAAAGTTTCACCTCATTGACCTGGTCTCGCTCTGCCTTCCAGGATATTTCGAGCTTCTCGGTCTCCATCATCTGGAAGTGCAGACTTGCCTGCAGGGAGCGGAAGTCCACCTCTTTTTCTCTCATTTTCCTCTCCATTGCCTTGCGCAATGAGTGTTTCTGACTGCCTCTTGCGGACTCTAAAGCTTTCACCAGGCTTTCCAAGTCATTTCTGGCCATAAACAGAGTTGACAAAAAAAGTGTCCCTTTCATCCAGGAGCTTCTTTTTTTCTTGCTGCCAGCTGAGCTCCTTGGCTGCCATCTCCTCCCTCAGAGGAGCATTTTCTGCAGCCAGCTCCTTGTTTTTGGTTTTGGAGGCCTGAAGGGCTTGTCGCAGGGCACGCGGGACTCTGCTGGGAGTACGCTGTTGGTCTGGACCATGTTGCTGAGTCCTCACAATGCACACAAATATACATTCAGTATTTAGGTAAAACTACTGTCCCATCTAATTTTGGGTAGACTCAACGTCTTAGGCAAAAGATAAAGAAAATTAAAGGAAATGTTAGTTAGCCCAAAAGAATTTCACTGGTGGAAAAATGTTGCTTGTTGGGAAAATCTTACCTTGTCTCTTGAGTTGTCTGTTGTCTCCATGTCGGCTGAACACAGATATCGTGCTGATGCTGGAGTTTTATACAGTAGTGGCTTACTTTCTGTATTAATCGTATCATCTTTGGTTGTAGTAGTATTCTACTTTGGGTAGCTCTGTTTCCACTGAGAGATGACTTTCTGTCGGACGTCAGGTCGTAACTAACCGGAGTCTGTCACAACGCAACAGAACATTCTGTGTGATGTCATGATGGGCTGTATATTGTGTCATAGCCGAGTTCAGGATGTGGCGATGTCACGAGACTGGAGCAATCTGTCCGCATGTGTTACTACGCAGCATGAATATTTCCCATGGGCCAGTTCACCACATCAACTGCATCATCAAAAACACTCGCAGATGTAGCAAAGATAAACTAAGTTATAAAGCCCAAAGAAAGCATATCTGTTTTAATTTCTCACTACCTTTCACTCTTGTAATTTTGTAGACATAGTGTTTAAATCACACCATGTGTTTCTTATTCCTGTATTACTAAGTGCAGTGATCATGTCATTACAGCTACCTGACAAGACAAAATTCACTGGTATTTAATTCCAAATGCTCTTGCCCAGTCTATATTAAGGTACTATTCAGTGGCTGACTCAGACTGTCTGAGGGGACATACAAGTTAAAAGGGCACCAGTGTTTTTTTTTTGGTCACTTTTTTAAGGTGAATTATAATTTGTTAAATTTGATCTCCATCAAATAGTATAAACAGTAAAATCATGTAATTGAAGTTGGAAAATTTGTTTGCTTGATTTGCACAAAACCTGACACTCTGATAGACTGAAGTGTACACTTGTTGTCTCCACTAAATTTAAATTCGTCCTTGTTCTGATTGAAAATATTGCAGAGGAGGATTTTGTTATTCTGTAAAAATAATAGAAACATTATCCAAATTAACATTGGATTGTCTGTACATATTTATATTTGGATGCATATTACAAATTTCCAAGAATGTTCTATTAAAATAACATATTTAGAGGATTGTGTGGCCTTCAGGGGGGTGTTTGGTCTGTAGTTAAGATGACTGCATTTTACTGGCACAATAGAAAGCAAAAATGATTCTATAATCAACTGTGAGACAACTCCTAATGTCTGCACAATCATCAGGCAGAACAGAAGCATTGCTGTATGATCACTGCTGTAATGAAATGACATACAGAAAATAGCTTGAGATTACAAATGATTGACAAAACTTTGTTGTGCATATGAATTTGAAACATGTTAGTCCCCTAAGGTACAACATTGTTTTGAATGTGAAACTATTTTTAAACACTGGACTTTAATTCGGCAGGAAAATCCCATTACAGGAAAATAAACAAACATTAAATTACAATGAAGTCCCCCACAATAATAAACCTAGAGAAAATGCGTATAGTTATGTTATTTAACTATTTATAGGACAAATAAATAAGGTTAAAGATGCAAACTGAAGCACTTAAGCAATGTGTTGATGAAAAAAATAACATTTCCATTTGACACAATAACATTTACACAAGGCCAAGGTTAGCCTTACTCATTTATAACCCAATCATGAGGGCAATAATGAGGATCATTTGTCTCTGTTCAGTCCATAATGAAGTCACTCTAATAGGCCGATCCAAATAAACAAACATGCAGAATCTCTGGCTGAACATTTGGCGTCCAGCCTCTCCCTTTTTGAGGATGAAATGAGCAGTGTGGTAGAAGAGAAAGTTTGCTCAGGTTACCCACTTCTAGATTTGTGAAATGCAGTCCAGCCACTGCTGGCAAAAATCTTTACCATGTGAATTATTATTGGACTTATCCAAGTTAAATGAAAATAGCCTGTTCAAAAAGGTAAACATTAATGGATGCCATCTTGTATATCTCAGGGGGAAAAAACAAAGATATTCTACATGCAGTGATTGTCTCCAACACTAACCCTGAGAAGAACACGAGCTGAGGAAAAACAAAAGAAAATAGGAAAGCCACAAGTCTGCAATTCTGTAAATCAATCAGGGTATAACATCAACCCCAAACTTAAACATAACCCTAATGCTAAGACATATGAGCACAATGATACCAAATAAAACCTTAGTAAGTCAAATCATAATAGTAAAAAATAAAGTTCAAGGCACATCAACAGTCTAAAGTACAAAATATAAAAACTTGAAATGGCAGAGCTCAAGCTCATAACTGTACACTACATTTCTATTAACTACTATGATGAGGCACTAGAAACAATAAAGGCACCTGTGTGCTGTTATCAGTAAAGGCAGTTCATGAACCAAGTAACAGAAACAGCAAGCAAATACAAACAAAAGACCAAAACAAAGATCACATCTTGACACTGTCCCTGCACACACCTGCTCATCAAATTGACTTTCCTGTGAGTTTCAATTATTACTTTTATAAATAATTTTTATGAGCAAGATCACAATATTAATTTTCACATTCCATGTTGTATTTTAGTGTCCGGAGCTACGTTCAACAATAGGTTGGCAAATGTATAATCAGAAATTTCAGCATTTGTGTTTCTTCGATGTACTATTTTGAAAAGCTAAGTTTGAGAAACACTTTGCTGGTTTGAAAGAAAATGACCAAAAGCTTCCATATTTAGTACATCTTAAGGATATCTATAGCATTATAATGAAAAAGATAATTTACCTAATTACATCTGATTCAGGAACTTTTCCAAAAGCTGGTTTGTACCAAATTTTTACTTAATTCCTACCCCAAAATGATGTTAAGGCACGATTCTATATCTGACCATTTTACATTTAAGTATCCCTTAAAACCACAAAAAACATCAGCAAATCAAAACTTGTTCATACATCTATCTTCAAGCACCATATCCTGAATCAGTGTTACACACGTTAATGTGTTCATTATATATAAAAGACATGTGGAAGGTGCTGTTGTGTAGTACAAACTAGCATGACCAAACTAGTGGCTGTGTGTTGTTGAGGATTGATTTAAAGTCTTTCCAAAGCACATAGCCATAGTGTATGTATGTGTCTGTCTCTTACTTTCAGACAGGTACAAAAAAAATTAACCAAACATTTCGAGAAAGCACTGAGTCACAACAGCTGATGCCCTCCTTCCTCATCTTGCAGAACTAGGATCACACTTCTTCAAAGAAGGCCATCTGAGACATGTACGCAGAGTTTCGCTGCAAACAAGAGAAGTATGAGCAGTTTAAGAGGGAAGCAAATGGGGCTGAAATCAGTGTAAAGAAATGTATATGCTCCGCATCTTAAATGTTTCCACCACACAACATTATATTCAAAACAGGCACCCTTTAAACTGTCAGCTGTTTTGGCTTTTTATTTATTTACAGGCCTATGGAAAAGTCACTACATGTCTTAGTTAGGAGGACCTACCATGCTGTATATTGTTATTTTCAGGATAAAGGGGGCTACTCAGAAATGCCATCATTTGGCATGCAAGTGGTTCTATACACATTATATATATATATATATATATATATATATATATATATATATATATATATATGTGTAATATTTTTGGCACTACAGTTCCCATTATGCTTTTGGTAAGGGGAATGGGAAGTCCAATGTTGCCTGTTATTATGAAACGGTAGGCATAGACGCAGGGATCACCGCTGTACATGTATGGGTTATCCACTTTATTAGACATTCTGACAACAGGGTTAGGGTGATCATACGTACGTTGCTGTGAGGTATGTAGACAGGCTCCTGGACGTATCCCCTCGCCTCACTGCGGAGGTTGTAGAGGCCAGCCTGTTGCTGCTGCTCCTCCAGCTTCAGAGACTCGATCTCGGTCTTCAGCTCCTTCAGCTGATCCTGGAGGTGTTTACTCTTCTCCATGTACTCCAGCCTGCATTAATGCATGACAAGATATAATAAACAAGCAGAGCTTAACTATCTCTCTAGAGTATCACTGCTGCGGATTTAAACTCACCTCTCTCTCTCAATCTCCATCGACAGCCTTTTCATGTCAGAGTCCTTGAAGTCGAGGCGCGTAGATGCTGATTCATAAGCAAAGTCGGCTGCTTCAGAAGGAGCAGGGGGAGCAGGCGGAGTGGAGTAGGCTGCTATGAGCTGGAAGAAAGGCAAATGGATGTCGAGTAAGTAGTTACACTCATGAAGGTAAAATGCAAAAACAGAATGCGATATGAAGCTTTAATTAACAGACATTATCAACAAGTCAGATTTGTTTAGTAAATGTCACTACTTTGGCAGCTCTCATTCCGAGCACCAACACAAAAAGGAAACAAACTACTCCAACGAAATCAACCCTAAAATAAAACACTTAAACAGTTTGTGGTCCAGCTTTAATTTTATTTTTTGGTATTTCTCTGGCCACCAGTTTTCTGTAGGACAATGTAAACAATAAGACTCTACAACTCAACTACCTCTGTCAGAGTCACCACCACAGAACTGCACTAAATGTCTCCTTGCACTGTGTACCCTGTACAACACTCCATATACTGGAACATTTAAATTTATTCTATTTTATTCTATTTTATTCTGTTGCATTGTATTGTATTGTATTCTATTGTTGTACTGTATTTTATTGTATTTAAATATACCGGCTGCTACGATGACCTAATTTCCCTTCGGGGATGAATAAAGTAATCTATTTATCTATCTATCTATCATCTATCTATCTATCTAAACATTAGTTGCTTGAACAACAGTATTCCTCTCTAGAAATAACTGGATCACCTAAACATCACAGATTGGTGATTCATTCTATTCATACTGAAGTATCTAATATAAATTACCTTTAAACCACAGCAGGTAATTCATAGCCTTAGTTAATAAAATCACTTCACTGTATTAACCTGGATTTATATTTCAGAGATGTTCAAAAATAACCTTCTAAACAAAAAGAAGAAATACCAAAGGCATCACAAAGAGCACAGTAGCAGCAGTATCATCATCACCGTACAGGGTATGTTGTTTTGGTGATCTCCAGCAGCTTCTGTTTGGCTCTCCGCTCAGCGTCCTTCGCCTCGGTCAGGTCCTGTTTCAGGTGATCTGCCTCCTTCAACCTGGAACCAGAGGTTTGGTTAGTACAAAGCTGATGGAAGATAGTAACAGTGTTACAGTCTTGTGCACTACTGCATATGTGAGAAAAAGGTTGTATAAATCATTTTGTGACTCCAGAGCTGCGCAACTGATAAACTGCCTCAAGTGATGTCACATGCTGAAGACTACAAGTTTGAAAGTGAAATAATTGTGGCGGTGTGGAGTTACCAGACCTCTGTAGCCAGCTCCTCATCTCTGCTTGAGGCTATATTAACTGCTAGTTGCATAACACACTGTAATCTCTGAACAACATTGTTGGTAATGAAGTTTCCAGATCCATCGCAAGTCTGACAATGTTACCGGAGTGCATTGCTAAACTGCTTTTAAAAAAAGTACTCTTTTAATGTACTACCACATGTCCCCTGGACTTGGCTAATCATGGTTGACGCTTGCAGTTTTACAGGAAACAAGGATGCCGTCACGTGATTTGTAGGGAAATAATGAGAAATCAAGAGGAACTTAATGCCACCATTTTACCAGGCAAAATAAAATCAATGTAGTGAAATGATAATTCACTAAAAACAAATGCGACACTAGTCAAGATGATTCCAGACCTCCTCTCGGACTGCTCCACCAGTTTGACAGCCAGCTGCTCGGCCTCCCTCATCTTCTGCTCCATCAGCCTTTTCTCCTCCTTAGTCTTCATGGCGGTGACCTCTAACCTCTGCCTATCCTGCTCAGCTTCAGCAGCCTTGTGGGCCAACAGCTTGGCCTCCTCCTCAGCAATCTGGGCCTTTTCTGCCAGCAGGTCCGCTGTCTCCTCAGATCGCAGCTGGACATAGTGCATAGGAAGATTTAAAAAACATATGTGGAAGAGTTTAGGGCTTTTCATGAGGGAGGGAATCTGGCTCTATAACATCATGCAATCGACAACAGGAAAGCTTGTTGCCCAAACAGGAGTTCACCCAAATGGCTGGAACTTTCAACAATTTCTCTCATGTCAAGGATGAAGCTCTCACCAGTGCCTCATTGGCCAGTCGTGCCTCGTCCTGCAGCTGGAAAAGTCTTCGTTCCATTTCTTCTTTTGCTCTTTCTGCTTCCTCCCTCATCTGTTTTTCCCGTGCCAGGATCTGACGCTCCATCTAGAAACAAGAAACCCAATTAAAGTTAAGACAATCGACAGTAATCAAATACTGTAATCATGACTGTAGTATTCATATGTATGCATAGTGCGGAGCTGAGAGATTGCTGACCTTCTTGCGTGCCTTCTCCTCTTTAGCTTGAGCCTTCATTTGCTGCACTTCAATAGAGTCCACCTTCCTCCTCCTCATAAATAGATCATGGTTACCAATACACAACTGCAGGATCTAGAGACAGAGGCGATACAAACCAGTATTATCTAACTTTCACATTTGTTAATAGTTGAACATATACATGGATAAAGAAGTCAACCAACCAGCTTGTTGACACGCAGCTGAGATGAGTAGAACTTGAAAACATCTTTCTTTTTGTCCAGAGGTTTGATTGTGAACTGCAGAATGGGAAAGGTCAAAAGTTTAGTTATAGCTAGTAACATTTTTTAAGCATTGTTTTGACAGAAAGCACAGATTTGAAGCATTTACAACAGTACAGCTAAATGGTTAAAGTGAAAGAAAAATGAAAACAATAGGGAGGAAAAAGAAACTGTACATCACATTAGGCTTAGACTGAAACCAGCAACTTTTCAGTATATCCTATACTGAAAGGTTGCAGGTTTCACGAACAGCTGTATGCATTGGCATAGCAAATAAAGGAAGCATTTTGACTCA
Source organism: Lateolabrax maculatus (assembly GCA_031216445.1). Lineage (NCBI taxonomy): Eukaryota > Metazoa > Chordata > Actinopteri > Acropomatiformes > Lateolabracidae > Lateolabrax > Lateolabrax maculatus. The sequence continues at coordinate 10,888,711 of CM062197.1, read as the reverse complement.
GGCAGCAGGACAGTGATGAAAGAAAGAAAATAAAAAAGGACAATCAGTTATCACTTGTTTTATTAAAGCATGTTTTTTTTAAACAAAGTCATAATGAATGTGGAATTTCCAGGTGTATTTACCTCCTTTTCGCTGTAAGAGATGTTGCGGATGCCACTCCAAGGAAAGGACTTGTTAGGGTTGAGTTTGCTGTTGGGGCTGTAGATGTGAAGCCCCTGAGCATCCACTCCAAGTAATAAGTCTGTGTCCCTCTTATTTTGCTGTCAATGTGATGTGTAAAACGGAAATTTAAACCAATATGACAGTAATGTATAAGGTTGCATTTTTCAAAATACCATGCTGAATTGGCAGAACATCAAGGCACAGCAGTTTACACTCACAGTAATGGCAAAGTAGCTGACACCGTACATCTCAAGGTCCTGAGCGATTTTTAGGTATTCCATCTCTGCCTCATCCCTGTATGGACAGATAAAGATAAGGAAGACAAGGCATCTTGAACCACGATACATTCAACACACTTCAACAAGAAAATCTGGGACTACATCATGTGTAAAGGTGTTCATTTTTAGAAGCCGTCTTGGGTCAAGACCTACCTGGCGATGCCTCTGTGCTCTGCGTACCAAGCTGTAATCTTCTCCTCCCACATGTCAGCTGTCATTTGGTATTGCATCAAAACCTGGGATACAGACACAGGTAAAACACTATATACACATAAACATTGACTTACTTTTGTCACAATAAAGTGCACCAAACAGACAACTGCTACAAGTGAACAACCCATTAGAACCTGCTTTCGAGGATAGTCAAATCTGCACATACAGTACAAGTAGTACAGTATACTTACTCTTTTGGGCAAAAGCTCATCTTGTGCCAAGAAGCCTGGTTTGTGAAAGTTTGGGTCATAGTCTCCATACTGTGATTGAGATTGAGGGGGAGACAGTGAAAATCGAGGGGAAAAAAAGACAGAAATGTGGACATTATTGTTAACTTGGAGCATGATTACATAAAAAAATAAAATACATATTTTTTGCACCACCATATAGAGCTTCTCTGTATATAAGTTGCCCTGTTTCTTTTTTTGAGAACAAAAATTAACTTTTGTTGGGACTTTTTTTTGTTGTTGAATGTGCCCCATCTGTGCTGTTGTGTCCATATACAGAGAGCTTCTTGCTTTATGCAAATACACTTAAAAATAAAATAAAATGTGTTATTTTATTCTAAAGTGTATTTGCATAAAGCATTAACTTTTGATTTCAGGTGGACTTTAATGGATAAAAGGATTTGACCTTTTACCTTGTATAGCTTTCTTACCTTGGCTTGGACAGCATATGATGCCAACAGAACAGAGGCCTCAGGGGAACAGAATATCTCTTCATCTAATATCTGTTTTTTCACCTATGCAAGAGATTGAGGACATGTAAGAACTTGCACTATACCAAGTAAAAGTTTTTCATTCAGTTTTCTAAAACACAGAAATGAATTGCACCTACACGTAAAAATAAAATCGTAAAAAAGTGTATGTACAAAAAAGATCAGGCCAAAGGTTATTTCACAAGAAATGTTATGTATTGTCTTACCTGTAAGAAGAAGAGGTGCTGAGTAATTTCTTGGACCAGCTCTTCTTCTACTTTTTCTGGGAAGAATTTAGCCAGGAAATGAAATGTTATGGGAGAGTCCTTGGGAACCTCCTGGTCCAAGACCTTGGTGAACAAATGCACAGTTGAAGAAAAGTGCACGATAACATGTTGTTAGACCAGACTCTCACTAAAGCTGGAATGTCATGTATGATCAGGGTGTGCGTAATTACTTACTAGCAACACACTAAACAAAAAGGAAATTAATTGCCTAATTGATCGACATAATAATTCATCAACAATTTAAATAATCAATTAATTGATAAAGTAATTTATCAAGCAAATATGGCAAACATTAGCTCCCAGCCTCTCAGATGTGAGGATTTGCTGTTTTATATCATTGGAAATGATTTCATTATATATTATATCAAAAAATATCATTGTATCTTTGGGTTGTTTGTTGGATAAAACAAGCAATTTGAAGCTGTCACATTGGCTCTGTTCTGACATTTTATAGACTAAACAATTAATTGTTTAATTGAAAAATAATAAACAAATTATCTGATTATGAAAAAATATCGTTAGCTGCAACCCTATAACCCAGATTGGACGCACCCTTTAAATGTTGGGTAACACATACAAATCATCTGCATTTGGAAACCATTTAAACCACACAGTGTCTGACATATTATTCAAGTCATGTGTTGTTTTTGAATCCTCATTAGCCAGTTGACCCTCACATGTTCGCTCCTTTGCTCACCCGTTTCTCTGGTTTCAGCCAGGCGTAGGTGTCCTTTACTGTGTACCTGAGTCCAAAGAACCAGGTCTCCCTCAAACCAACAGTGCGACAGACCAGGTCAAACAGGTCTTTACCTTTCCACTTCACCTGAGAAAAACAGTGTGTGATAAAGAGATCAGGCAGTTAAGATGCTGAAAGCAAATGTGCAACCCAAATATCAGCTAATAACTCATTCTCTCTTGGTACAGAATGTAATATCACTTTAACCTTTATGGTAAAATCTTAATGCGACTGATTCACTGACAGGGTATCGTCAGTATTTTATAGTGGAGATAGGCAACCTTCCCTTACAGAGACCACTTTCACTAAAATCATGAAAAAAGAATAAGGCATAAAAAGGCAGAAGCACTACTTCAGAGAGCAAACGCCATATATTGAATAAATGTGGCCATTGTTTAGAGTCTAAACTTTAGACTGTCATTAGTACCTAAATTGATCACAAGACGAGCTACGTCAGGATCTGGAGTTTACGACATCTGCTAAACAATTTCCTGGGGAAAACCCTGACTGATGCTATTCCGAGGAGTTGTATGACATTTCTCAGTTGGTATCTTAGATGGCAACAATGAACGGTTGTATATGAAGAAACGTGATCTTTTCCCCTTTCTGAGGGTTGCACGGGTGCTGGAACCTCAAAAACAGATACATAAACATCTGAGAAGCCTGCACACCATGATTTATGCAAAAATACTGATTATTTAACGTGAGAGGATGTTTCAGCACATTCTTCTTTATCCATGAACCTGATATGACTAATTTCATGTGAACAAATACACGGTTGAATAAACAAACGCATACATACAATATGTGATTATACATAGCCCTCAACATGGAAATGATACTCATCCATACAGAGATAGAAAAAGCTTCCTTTCAGACTCAAAGGTCGCCTGAATAAATCCATACCTCACAGCTGAACTCCATTTCAGCATCCATGGTGATAACTTTGACTTTAAAAGTCTTTGGCTGCTTCTTCTTTAATCCTAGAATAGACATTTTGAGGGTGTTGCTGTCAAACAAACCTGTGAAAAAGAACAGAACTGTTGAAGAAAACCGCTTCCAGGACACAACATGACATTTTACAAGTGATAATACCGATGCACACAGCAACTAAGATGGCACACTTTAATTTAATTTACAATTTTTTTTTTTTTTTTTTTTTTTTTCTTTTTAACTTTTGGAAAGAATAAAGCCACCGTCCTTGCAGCTGAGTGGATCTGGGAATAAGCTCTCAGGCGACAGATATTTAATGTTTCAAGCGGCTTTACAGAAAAACGCAGAGTTAAATCTTGGTTCAAACACAACATGCAGCTGAAATGTAAACGAGGCCTCATTACCAGCGAGTAAAGTTACAAACTTCTGCCGCCCACCGGGGCTCACAGGGGGCTGGACGCTTCCAGAGACCGACGCTAAGCTAACTTGATGTTACTCAGACAGCGTTAAGCCACGAAAACGGACCAGAACAAGTTGTAGAAAGAGCGGAACTTCTGAGAGGTCTCCATGATGAAATGACCGTGTGACTCTCTGAAGCTGCTAAGAGTCTCGCTTGGAAACAACTTTGCTAAGCAGTCGGTGGCTACGTGCTGTAGCTGGAGGACTTTCCAGAAGATTTTTTTTTTTGTTTTGTGTTTTGACTCCTCGTCTCTCTGCAGGTGGCGACACGAACAGCAGCCTGGGATGAGGCCTGCTGCGCATGTGCACGAATTTGGATTTATGCTGCCTTCAGGGGCGGTGGGAAACGTTTCGGTTTGCAGGATTCTTCCCGGTTCGTGAATGCATCAGCGGGGACTCAGAGTTGGACCGAGTGGGGGACAACTATCTGTCTGACTGCTGGAGATAAAGTAAGTACATAAGCTGTCAAATGAAACAGGCAGGCATGAAGGCAAAAGGCAGAAATGCGCCATGGACGGTTCTTTTCCCTGGCAGTCTTTACTCAGGGAATTGGTGCACCATGAATTTCTGCTGCTTTCGCTTCCTGGTCCATTTTGCCCCAAATAACTACAGTGTGTCTGCAGCACGGCTCTACTGGTGACCCGCTGTGTTTGGGTAATAGCTGAAGTAACTCGGTGTCCGACTGTGAAGAAGAAGAAGAAACTGCAAGAAAAAAAGCGAGGCTACAGCAGGTAACTGTGTCACTACCATGCGTAAGGTTCAGTCACCTGGTTGTAGCAGCATGCTGTATATTAGATAACCAGAGAGGTCAGGCAAGCCCAGGTTCCCAAACAGTGCGATTCAGTGTTTCAGTTAACTTATTGTTATTTACTAACTGGTGCATTAAGCAAAACATACTGAGCTGTACATTTCATTCACACTTTAAACTGACAATAAATAGATAAAGAATGTTTTAATATCTCTTATTAATATCACTTGACTATGTTGTCTCTTGGTTTTTCTTCCTTTGAACAGGTTTGTTTAAAATGTCAGCCGTCACCAACAAATTTGAAAATGTGAAAGCAGTTGTATTATCAGCTCATAAGAGCACCACATCAAGAGAAAAGGTCAACTTCTACAACTCTTGGGCAGATACCTACGATCAGGTGAGATCACTGAAGTAACAAAGTCCAATCATTATGAGGCTCTGTATTTCTGTATTTTATAAAATACAAATGGCTTTTTATTTTCTTTATATCTAGCCAAATGTTGTTCTACAGCATTTCCACCGTATATATAGGGTAGTACGATCAGTTGTTTTTATACACAATTAATGAACATGTTCAATTACCGGTTCATGTTTGTGCTTTAAGCCCCTGTTCTTTCTTAAAACTCATTTGAATAGGATGTGGCTGTTCTGGACTACCGTGCACCAAGTCTGGCAGCCAACAGCATCTCCTCCCATTTCAGTGGCGACCGTGAAGCAGCGGTCATATTGGATGTGGCCTGTGGTACAGGACTGGTGGCCAAACAGGTAAATTCACAAGATAGAGAACAAACTGCTGCATTGATGAGATTCCAACCAACTTCTGTGTTGCTCTCTATTTCAGTTTAAAAGATAAAGTACTCCTAGTGAATGTCTAGAAATTTCTTATGATTCTCTGCTTGCATATTTTAGTTGTTTGACTTTTATTTAATACCTTTCCTTTCGTGGTCTTGCAATTTAGAACAGCACAGACCATATCACTATTTAGTCTCCATGTTCAATTGATTTGACCAGTATGACTGATTAACAATCAAGTTTGTCTTTGTTGTGCAGATGAAGAAACATGGATTTGGACATTTTGTAGGTATTGATGGAAGCGAGGCTATGTTGGACTTGGCCAGAGAGAGCGGATTGTACCAGGACCTTAAGCAGTGCATGCTGGGAGAGGAGCCGCTACCTGTCCAGTGTGGTAATTTCATGGTTCATTATTTCACATGGGTCATTGATCACTTGGATTTAGTTTGTTGTCTGTGTACTCACTCACTCACTGCTTGCTGTTGTTGCCAATTTGTAACGTGTCTTGTAAGTTTTAGTTGTTAAATTGTCAATTGTGCTATTCTAGCTATTATGGCCATTGAATAATATTTATGTGTAGTGTAATTATCAGTAGTAGATGCGGCCTTTAATTTGGAAATGAAACCCTCTTATCTTTTTCACTTCCTCTTGCAGGTTTGTTTGATGTGGTTGTGATTGTTGGAGCATTGAGTGTTGGTCAAGTCCCAGCTGGTCTGGTCAGAGAGTTGTGCAAGTCCACCAAACCAGGTGAGAATATGTTTTTTGATTTGATGCTGTATCAGCTGCAGTTCTGATCTTTGGTTTTAAATCAGTGTTTTCTCACTGTAGTTTTGACAACATCACTGCATTCTTACCTGTTTCCACTAGGTGGCTGCGTTTGCATGACAACCAGAAGTAACAGTGACAATCTTGAATACAAAGCTGCCCTGGACCGTGAGCTGAAGCAGATGGAGGAAGAGGGGCTCTGGACTTGTGTAGAGGTCACTGAGGTGGAAGACTGGGAGAGAGCGGTGTCAGAGCAGGAGGACGGCTACATATCTGGTGTCGTGTACCTCTATAAGAAACTACAACTATAGCACAGTGCATGACCATGTAGATGTGAAATCACATCAGCAAAGGCACAAAACATGTTTCATGTTTGACAATATCCATGCTACATGCATGGATATGTTGCAGTAAAATTGGTATCTGAAAATTGTCACTTCAGATTTCTACAGATATACAATATCTATTGTGGATATGCTTTAAAGTCTTCTTATAGAAAATGAATGAATAAACATGAGAGCTGTGTAATAAATGAAGGTGTATCAATGTCTGTTTCACTTTGTCTTTTGTGCATTGATATCCGCATTAATCAAACAAACAGGCTAGTTACTGAGGATGAATAAGAATCATGCACCTATATATTGGTGGCTAACATATAGGGTTTGGTCGAATGAGAAAATTAAATTCTGATTGTATGACTATTTTAAGGGTAGTCAGAAAAAAAAATCTTTATTAGTGTAATTCATGGTAGTGCACACAGTCTTGCCTAACTGTTTTTATCTCATATGCAGGGCTGAGTTTCTACATACACGCACACAAATGTACACAAAGGTTTAACTTCTGAGCAGATTAGGGGGCGGTTACACCACAAAATTTGGTTCTGATCTGGTACCATGTAATACCAGGGCCAGTATATACTGACACTTCAAATCATTAAAAGTGGCTAATGTACTATCATGTAGGGAGAGCCATCTGTTATGATTTAGGATGTGAATTCATCATAGGCTGAGGTTTCACCTTGGGTCACTTACCTGTATGTATAAGATATTCTCAGGAATCAACAGGATGGCCAAAACTCAACAGAGGGTGAGTATTAAGAAAATGAAGAAGCAGTAACCCTCCTATAATTTTAAAATAGATCAGGATCAAATGGGTATGGCCAACAAAATAGTAAAAACATACAACGTAACAAAGGAACTACGTATATCCTTTAAGGTCAATATAAATGCCAGTCAAAATGTTACAAACAAAGGGCAAGTGATCCGTGTGGCTCGTAAATGAAGAAACAAGGCAGTGCTTTTACTCAGTCTGAGGTATTCTGCGCCACAGGTTTCAACAGGAATGTTTGGCCTTCCTATAAATCATCAATTTTGAATCAAACAAATTAATGGGTCATTATCAGGCTTCTGCAGAGCTTGATGACGAGCTGATCATTCGAACAAAATTCTTCAAGCTGATTGTTTTATTTATACATCTAGATTTACTGTTTGTTTTCAGTTCAAACCAATGCCGTTTTCAGCAGCAGTATATGATATAACTATATGATTCCTCCCCACTACCTGCCTGTCAGACATTTGATGTAGGCTCATTTGATGTTGTTGCTATGTGTGGAGAACTGGGTGTGGATAACGTTATTGAAGTGGAAAACTGGGCAAGAGCAGTGTCAGCAGCAGGGGACTGCTACATATCTGTTTTTTCTGTAACTTTACAAGAAACTGTTGCACAATGCACCACAAAAATGTGACGCTACAGGCTGTATATTAGACCAGCAAATGAAGACAAGAAAATATGCAGGGAGATAAGAAATACTCAAATAACTCACGCCCCACTTCATGTAGGCCTATGTTGTAATTTCCTCTTGACTTTACCCACGTGAAATATTCGAGATATTTGAGGATATGAGAATGGTATCCTGAAATGGTCTCCAGGTTAACCACAAGATGGCAGTGTTTGTGTTCTTGTGAATATTTTTTATTGGCAATCACTGAGCGTAACATACAGACATACAGAAGAAGATACCACTGTACATGACAATTTGAGCCAATTTTGATTCAAAATGTAATAAAATAATAAAATATAAATTTTAAAGGGAGCATTTAAGTGCAGTGAGTCCTTGGGAAGCAATCATTTTTAAGAGTCAGACAACAGACAAACAGTCAGTGTGCATACTAAACAACTATTTTTGAGTGTGCTTTTCTCCCACAGTGCAATGCACAAAGAAAATGGTGGAGCTGCACACACCTGCAAAAAATAAATAAATAAACAATTGTTTAAATGCTTGGGAAACAGAACCAGGAACACCCCAGAAAATGACTATTAATTTTCAGAAAAATGTTTTGTCTTTCTCTTTTTGTCAGCTAATAAGTTTTAATGATACAAGCATAAAGGAGAAAGCTTGGTTTTATACAACAATGACATTAAACATCTGCTGGTATGATAGATAGATAGATAGATAGATAGATAGATAGATAGATAGATAGATAGGTTACATGCTATATTTTACTGAAAACTAATTTCACTAGCCTCAGTTGTGTAGTGATTGAAGTGAAGCAAAACAAACCTGAGTGAAATATAAAAATATTTTTTTTCAAATATTACTTCATTGTTGTTTTATTGTTGTATTGCCTACAATTTTTTGTAATTTTTTTCCTTACTCATGTATTTATGTACTTTTACAGGTTTAAGTCCTGTAGGTGTCTTCATGTAAAACAATTTTGCATTTTGGACAACTTGCAGCATTAGTATATGATAGAAAAACATGATACTGCACATTTGAATAGGCAAAACCAAAACGACACATGTGAGATTAACATGATCACTGAAACTAAGTCTGAGTCCTCTCCAAACACCTGTTCTATAGCCACACTCTCTGTCAAACCAGTTTGTCCTGTGGATTTTAGTAGCCAAGAGGAGGACTGAAAGCGAAGGCGGATGCTGTAAACCTCATGTTGACATGTAAGCATGTTCAATACATTTAGATAAGTAAAAAAACAAAGGCTATGACTTGCTTGATCAAATTACATTAATTTATTGAAAAGTATACATACAAATATCTGTCAGTAATATCTGTCCAAACAAAATAAACACACAATCACATTTCACAGTTGTGACAAAAATTAAAAGCAAAATCTTTGCAAAAACCTCTGTTGACAACAGCAACAGTTTTCAATTATAAGTAATGATGGAAAATAAGCTAAAATATGAAGCGGCTTCAAGCTGATTCATTAATCGTGTTACATTCAGGTTTCTGTATGTCCAGCAGTGACAAAGAAGCTAAAAAGTCTGACATACATTTCCTAAAATTCCTTCGTGTGTTCATTCAGTGCATTTAAACAGCGAGAAAAAGTTGATACCAGTGTCACATTAACATGTCAAACTCGTTAAAATGAAAGCCAACGATGTTCAATTAAAGAAAAACAAGACAACATAGCATACTTCACTTGCAAATGGATTAGTCTCTTACTGTGTTTGGTTTGGTATTGCACATAACATATTAACTTCATGATGTACACAAAGCAGTCACTAAATAAGTAAACTACTAGTTCTAAATAACTTAGTACGTAAAACTTCTGTATTGTGTGTAAACATAAGAACATATGTGTGTTGCATTTGTGTGTGTGCGTGTGTGTGCCCATATTATAGGTATGTTTTCGCTGGATTTGAGGATGTATCCTCATTTTCACTCTTGACTGATAAATTATCTTCCATTTCTGCTTGTTTCAGCTGAGACTTTGTAGATGGCGCCTCACTGTGTTCAGATTTTATTGACTCCGGTCTTTTCATCTGAGACTTTGTTGATGGTGCCCATGATCTTTCTGACTCCAGCCTCGAACCCTGCTCAGGCCCGTCCTCCAAGGGAGGCCTTGTGTACACCTGAGACTTTGTTGATGCTCCCTCGTAGCTTTGAGACCTGGGAAACACCGCTCCGACGGGCTGAGACCTTGCTGGTGGTACTGTGCTGTGCTGAGAACGTGCCTGGTTGGACCCGTTGGAGGAGCGTACCACCAAGTAGCGGACTGAGGGGCTCTTGTCTGTGTCATGTGCTTTGAGGGGGCATGCCGAGCTGATGAACAAACCCCCTCCCAGAACAAGCAGGATGGACGCTCCCCAGCCGATGTACAGACAGGCTCCAATCTCCCTCCGCTGAGCATCTACGGAGGCGCTGTAGAACGTCCTCACCACGGACCCAGCAGCCCACGATGTGGGGATCAAACACAGTAGCCCTGTGGTAATCAGCACTGCCCCTGCTGCTACAGCCACTTTGCCCTTTACACCGCCTCCTTCTTTATCCAGAAAGCGAGTGCACTTCCCTCCAATGAAGGCCAGAATGAGGCCTACACTGCCTGTAGTGATGGCGAGGACGGTGAGAGCCCTGGCAGCCTGCAGGTCTTTGCTGAGAGCAAGGAGAGAATCGTAAGGTTTACACTGGATCTGTCCTGTGCTCTGGACCACACAGGTCATCCAGATGCCCTCCCAGATGGTCTGGGAGGTGACAATGGTGCTGCCCACGAAGGCTGTGACCCGCCACATGGGCAGTATGCAGCTGATGATGACCCCTGCCCAACCGAGGAGACACAGAGTGCTGGCCAGCATCTGCATCCCCGTAGAGGCCATGATATAGCGGTGGGGGGAAGACCTCTGAAGCTGTTTATTCTCTTCTGTGGAGCTTCTTTTGCTTTCACTCCTGGTCTCTCTGGTCACTCTTCTCTTCTTTTGTATCTTTCTGTGAGCTTTTCTTTGTCAGTCTTTCTCAACATGTGATGTTGCTGTTTTCATACACCTCCTCTTTGTATCAAGTGTCTATGCCAGTAACGCAGAGCCCTGTCTGACTATTTCAGTTGTCCGTCCAGCTTCCAGTAGCTTGTATTTGACTCCAGGTGTGTTTCAGTTCAGCCTCAGTTCATTTGTTGACAGCCTACTTTTCCTCTGGCCACCCCTCCTCCTTCGTATCCCCAGCTGCTGTCCTCTCCTCCCCCTCTCTCTCCCTCTCTCTGTCTCTTCTCTGTTTATTTCTCTACCTGAGAGTGTTCTTTCTTTTCTGTCATCTGAATGGCTGCCTGTGCGCTACTGGACAGGTGTAGATGCACCACACCTACTCTACTGGGGAAAGAAAGGGGAGGAGGTTGACAGAAAAACAGAGAGGGGGAGAGAGAAAGGTAGCTATGAAACCATGACATCATCAATCCCCTCCCTCCTTATCTTCACCTGACGAGATTATTTACCAATAAACTTTGGATAAACCAGAAAGAATGATATGCCTCTGGCTGGTAAACTTGTTTATAAAATGCAGCCTCTTTGTCTTCATTCTGTCATACACCATATTTCTGCTGCATTGGATTTATTTAATTTAAAAGTTAATACACGTGGGTGTGTGTGTGTGTGTGTGTGTGTGTGTGTGTTTATACACATCCTCTGGCAATGCATATGTGCATGTGAGTAATGCGTGCATGCAGAATGTATTTGCGTAACAAAAGGAGAATGATGTGACACACAATCTCCTGCGGGAGAACCAGTTTCATTCCTTTTTCATTTCTACTGCACTGAAAAACCTGTTTGAAGCTTGCAAAACCCCTCCCCACACACACATGTTAATCAAGCTCAAAAATACTTTAATCTTGCTGTCCTACTTTTGGTATTCTCTATTCCCATTTTCCCCACTACATAATGACAAAACAAATTTTAATTTTTACGTAATTGTATATTCGTGTTTAAAGTCCACAAGAAATCTCTCTCTTGTGAAAAAGTTTAGAAAACCCGATCAGTCTTGCCATCCTTGTAAAGTTCAGACGGATACTTTTTGTCTCTATTCCTTTTTTTACTATAACATAATAACAAACCAAATTTTCATTTTCACATAATTGTATACTCATGTTTAAAGTACACAAGAAATCTCTCTCTTGTGCAAAAGTTTACAAACCTGATCTCTCTTATGAGATAAAAAGAAGGAATACAACATACACACATTCAAACTCAAAACATACACTCACACACACAGTTGGCTTAGTCTCTCTGTTTATTTAGCAACGTTTCTTTGGCAGGCACATTGTCACACAACCTGTTTGTAAGGATTCTTTCATGTAAACTTGAAAGACCAGATTCAATGTTCAGCAGGTTTTTTCTGGCATTTTTCATCTCTGACAAAATAATCAATCACAAAATCATCATAATAATAATCAATATTCAACTAGTTTGATCAAGAAAGAGTAATCAAAATATCAGGCTTAGACACAAAACGGTAACTACACAGGCAGATTTCACATACATACAGTACAGTAAAGCCATTTTTAACACACATGTTATGAATCTCACAAAGAAAACTTGCTGTGTGAGTATTTGAGACTAATAAACAACATAAACAAAAAATATAAAGGAAAACTATGAAAGTGTCCATAATGATGTAAAATAAAAAAACGTATGTTCACATACAGAGAATCAAAACTGCATTTTTTACAACATATATGATTCTTATGGAAGACAAAAACACTCCTTAGTTACGAACTCATACTGCATAGATTCCTATCACGCTACATTATAGACATTATTATTTTAAATGGTGGTACTCGACTCATCTTCAAGGGACGAACAGAAGGTGAAAGTTTCATCCTAGGTCTGAATCCCGCTTAAAATCTAAACGTAGGCCTTGCTGCTGTCCACAGAGCGAGCCTTGGCATACTTCACATCATAGTCGTTCTCATCTCTTGGGGGACAGGAGCTGCAGAGGAGGGCCCCACCCAGGAACAGAAGCCCTGCGGAGCCCCAGCCAATGTAGAGCGAAGCCCCCAGCTCCCTCCTCTGAGCGTTGGTCATTATGGGGTTGTAGAAATCACGAATGATGGTGTTTGCGGTCCAGCAGACGGGGATAAGCACCAAGAGGCCTGCGATGATGAACATAATTCCAGAAGCAATGGCCACTTTGCTCTTTTCCCTTTCTTCCTCCACAAAGTTGGTGCACTTGCCCCCGACCACGCCGAGAAGGATCCCAAAGACCCCGGCGATGATGGCGATGATGACAAGTGCTCTGGCGGCCTGCAGGTCTTGAGGTAAGGCCAGCAGAGAGTCATAGATTTTGCACTGCATCTGGCCTGTACTCTGAGTCACACAGTTCATCCACAAACCCTCCCAGATTACCTGAGCTGTGACGATGTTGGCGCCAATGAAGGCTGTGACTTTCCAGGTGGGGAGAGCACAGATGACGATGCTCCCCAAAAAGCCGATAATGGCCAGGACCAAACCCAGAATCTGTCTTCCAGCAGACACCATGCTGAGGCTCTGTGTATCTCGTCGAAGAGGTAAGACTGTGTGCTGCTGAGCGCTGCAGTGATTTACCAGTGAGAGAGACAAAGGAGCGGGTAGTGGTTTTTATTGCCCACTCGGAGGAGTAGTTGACAGTGGCTTCCTCACTCACAGCTTTTCTTGTTAAAGGAGTCAGTCAGAGGAGGAGTTTTCCAGCATTGTCTCTAAGCTGAAACTGGTTTGTGAAGAAATCTCACTGACCAGGTTGCTTCTCAACTAGTAGAAAGCACAGCAGAGTTTCGGAGGTGAACACAGAGCCCCCTGTAAGGACAAAATTCCAGAAATACAGCACACAGACAAGTATGTTCCTCATTTAAATACAAGCATGGTTGTTCTGTACATTTAAAAATAAATTTTAAATAATTTACCATGAAGAAAGTATAGGATTTGCTTGGAGGATACCAACTGTGCAAAGAGGGACACTCAAAAAATGTCAGCATGGGTTCAACCTCAGTTTCAGTGTCACTTTCCTCTTTATTTTGATTCATGAAATTACAATTGTCCATGTAACTTTTGAATACAGAACTGAAAATCAACAATTGAATCACTTCTTAAATCCCAAAGTAAAGAAGTTCCTCTTAAGAGATCGCAATTATTACAGTATCACAGAAATATGTGACAGTCATTCACAGTGAATGTAAAGGCACATTTTTATCAGCTTATTCAGCTTTGAAATGTTTCAGAGACAGAACACATCACTTTCAGAGTAATCACATTGTCAATCAATACTAGCAGTACTAGCAGTACTGACACAAATCTGCAATTAGCAGATTTTGCTAATGTTGTGGCACAAAGGGAACCCGTAGTTGACTTTCATTCAGATAAGTCATTGTATTACGGTGAAGTTTCCCTAAACAAAAAAAAGAATATATATAAAAAGGAAGTATTTTAAGGCTCCACTATTCCATTGTGCATCATTTTGTACACATTTCCCCAAAATGTAGCCTAACATCTGGTATATTTCGAAACTTTGGGATCTGCACAGCATGATTTTGCAATCCAGGCCTAGATCCAGATTTAGGCCATACTGTAAAAATATTCACTCTACACTGTTGTGGCACTGCTGGGGACGTCACACACCAGCTTTGGCTTCATCCCCATGCATTAGCCCTTCCCCCTGTCTGGTGTCCCTGATCTGTTTGAGGGATTATGGCCAAAGGTTCCCTGCTCAGATCCTGGTTGTGTCAGTCCAACCCCAACTCTGAGCTTTATTCAAGGAGTTATGATCGTGCACTTGGGCTACATGATTTACCATGCTACTTGGCGAATGGCGATCAAACATCCTCGAGCTATTTGATCTCATGACATCAGACCTCAGAGTGGCCATGCCGGATGAACTGTCGGTGAATTGAGCATTAGTGCTGTAGGAGTAGTAGGCAGGTTTGGATCTTTCCTTCTTCCCACAGACGAAGCAGATCAAAGCACCACCAAGCAGGAGCAGCACAGAGGAGGCCCAGCCTATGTAGATGGAGGAGCCCACCTCTCTCTTCAGGGACGCAGCCACCAAGGGGTCATTGTAGAGTGAGATGGTTGTTGCTGCTGACCAGCTGACTGATACCAGACACAGGATGCCAGCTAGGACACAAAGAGCTCCACCCAGCAGACACGCCTAGAAAAACAAAGGCTTTCAGTGATAAAAAAAAGTACTTTTTACTTGACGGCCTGAGTTCTTGTTTGTAGAAAAAAGATTGAGACCCACATGGTGAAAGCAGGGGAAATTGCTGTCAAACTGTCTTTTTACTAGGAGCAGCCAAAGTCAGAAATGTTTCAAATCCCACAGATAATGGCTTTAATGGGGCACATGCACATATACAAAAGATTTCAAAAGATACACTTATTTTCGTTTCAGTGTTTTTTACTAGTAATTGTCCAATGGCAATATATGTGGCGTTGCAACAAATGTTATTGCAACAGTCACCTACTACTTCATTTTACCATCAAAAACAGAGAAAATTTGTGTGTTTAGGGACTAAACTCTTGAAGTAACTGGAATACCTTATTTAAAAAGGTATGTGCATAGAAAATGGTTCTCAAAAGAAATTAACCAACATAAAAAAGTAGGTACAGTAACATACAGGTTCAATAGCCTACAGTTAATTTCCCCCCTCAGGAGGTTAATCCAGCCCTGATATCCGTAAGTAACATTTTAGGATTAAAAACTGAAATAACTCTTTGCGACAATGTATATTTTTACAGTCTTTCTTTGCAGAGCCCAAAGAACATCCGGTCTACATGATATGAATATAACTTCAGCACCTTTTTTCTGGAGGAAGAAGAGGTCGGAGGCTGTAATGGGTCAGTCGGAGCGCCACTACAGTTGGCTACGCCTCCTCCGAGAAGGGCGACAATGAAGCCCAAGAGTCCAACGAGGATGGAGATCAATGTGAAGGCACGTCCAGCCTGAATGTCAGAGGTCATAGTGATTGACTGGGTGTGTCTCTTGCACTGCATCTGACCTGTTGCCTGAAGGATACAGTGTAACCACAGACCATCCCACACCTGAAGAGACAGAGGGAATCTTCAGCGAGATTTAAAAAACTGGAGAAGATGTTGATTAAGACTTGACGTAGGTGAGGTGATCCATAAAACCTGAATTCCTGTTTTTGTGGTGACAAGCAACTTATATGCTCAGTTGTTGATGCAGAAGTCCAAATTAAATTTAAAGTCTTTTGGTGCTGCATTTTGCAAGTCAAAGTCAGGAAACTGCCCATGTAATGCAGAATTATACTGTTACAAACATGAATTTACATGGCTATCACATTACGTTGTTTTTAATGCCACCAGCAAGTGACTGTGCACCGTACCCACAGGTCTGACCGCAACACTGGTCACTAATTACAGCTTCTTCTGTCAGCCACAACCCACACTCAATAAACTTTCATACCCACTGGCTCCCCCGTGTGGACCCGCTGTATCAGACTTTAAGCACTCCCCTCAAGGGATTACTACTGTGACCAGGTCAAAGCGCTATTATTTTATTACTAGTTTTAATTTGGATTTTTTATTTTTGACAGAAACTTGGTTGAAGGTTGGTGACTATAGTCAGCTGAGTGAATTATGCCCCGCCGAACTACGAGTGTTTGAGCTCTCCCCGGGGTTACTGGTCATGGTGGAAGCCTTGCTGTTGTTTTTAAAAATCAGCACAAATGCAGCTCCATGTATTGTGTGTTGGCATCTATCGACACCCACTTATATACCTCCCCATTAAACCCTCTGAATGCAACAAGCTAGGTGATGTGAGAGACTGGATGTCACAAAATTGTTTGCAGTTGAACTCTGACAAAACAGAGGTGCTTATCATTGGCCCTGAGCGAATCCATAATCAAGTCCAGCCACTGCTTGGTCCCCTTACCTCAAATATTACCTTCGACAGTGAGCTAAGCTTTGGACATAACACAAAAAAAAAAAAATAATAATTGGTGTGATCATGTTTCTACCAGCTCGGGAATATCTGTAAGATCAGAGAAATGTTATCTTTTAGCAATACATTATTCCTGCTTTTATTTCCTCACGACTGGACTACTGTAATGCCTTTACTTGCCTCAGTGCCCGAGATGTAGTTAAACTTCAGACTGTGCAGAACTCTGCAGCCAGACTGCTGACAAACACCAAACGCTCTTCTCACATCACCACAGTTTTCCTCCCTGCACTGGTTACCAATTCCCTTTAGAATCCATTTTAAAATTGTACTCATTACTTACATGGCTTTCCATGGCCAGGCTCCAGAGTACATCAGTGAACCTTTAACTCCTTACTGTCCAAAAAAGCCTCTCAGATGCATTAGGTTAGACCTGCTAGCTGTTCCAGAGTCCAGGTTAAGGTCTAAGGGTGATCGAGCATTCGCTGTACTGACCCCTCAGCCCTGGAAGAGTCTTCCAGTTAGTATTCGATCTGCTCACACTGTTTCCGCTTTTAAATCCGCTTAAGACACCTTTTTACCGACCTGCTTTTTCGCCTGACAATTAATTTTAATTATTTTAAAATTTAGCTCTGCTGTGCAACCACTTGATTTTAAGTTTATTTTAATAGTTTCAACTGTCCTAACATATATGCTTTTGAATGTTTCATCCATAAATGTATCTTATACAGTGTTTTAACTGTATGCTTTTATTTTGCTGTTTTATTTCTTTATATTTTGTATTTGTATTGATCTGCTGTTTATGGAAAGCTATTTGTGTTCCCAGCTTGAAAAGTGCTATACAAAGAAAATAATAATAATCATAATAATAATAATAATAATAATAAAAATATTGATTAATTAATTAATAATATTGACCCTCCATGCTTTGCAGATTCTTACTCCCTCTTTTTGTGAAATTTAAAGTATTTTCGTTGTTAACTTGATACAACATGGTAGATTTTGTGATTGATAAAATTAAGTTCTCTGTGATGTATATCGACTTACCGATTGTGCAGTTACAATATTTGCTCCGACAAAAGATGTCTCACGCCACATTGGCAGTCCACATGTCAAACACACTCCTAAAACACCCATCAGAACCAGTGTCAGACCCCCGATCTGCCTTCCTTGCCCTCCCATTAAAAAAAATGATGCACTTATGCAGCAGGGAACTAAAATCAGCGATACAACAAACAAGCTTAAAAATATCCACTGTTAACTCCAGAAAATATGTTATTCTTTGATATTTCTTGGCAGATCGTCAGAGGAAAAAAAAACAGCATTTCTCTTGTGTATTTTCTGTTGAAATAAAGAGTTAGCTTCTCTCGTCAGCTGTTACATTTTGCTGTTAGGTTAAGTAGTCAGATGACCCAAAGATCAACAGAGATATGCAAATGTGTTCGAGAGAAAGGCAGCTTGTGAGCGGTCTGTAAATATACAGAGCATTCAAACACCTAGAACCAAATCAAGTTTTTCAGGCTTTCATACCTGGTGTAGAGCAGTGAGGTTCTCAAGGAAACATTTTATTCCAATTTGTTTCAGTTGTTTTGGGCATCATACATCTCTGGAGAAAATCTTTCTTTTTATCTAAGCAACTTTTGTAACTTACAATACACTAAAAATGTGCAGTTGTTTTAAAAATGATGAACTTCTGTAGAAAATGTGAATTTATTGGTTTGTCAAAATACGATATGAACATTCGTAGTTTCCTTCATGCCCAACAAATGAACAACTTGGCAAATATTTGGTTCAATGACTCAATACTGAGGAAAAACACATTTTAATTGTTTTCAGTACAATTCAACTTCTTTCACAACTTGTGTTGTGTGATAAAGAGTAACAGCTTTTAATTTGGCTGATTTCTTTGCCTTATTCTGTTTCAGGTTCCAGAAAGTTGTCTCTGAAAGTCCTAAAACAAGTAAAACTATCTTGTTGCAAACAAAAAGAAACATTTTTATGATTAAACATGACACCAGTGGTCTTTAAAAGTCTTCAAAACTTATTAGTCTTTCAGAATTTGTGCTAGACATAACCTACTAAAATACTTCACATAAACTCAGATCATTAAACTTCATTTTTGCAGTAAACATCCTGTAATATCACATTATACAACTACTAGCTCGACCAGACTTCATTTTCCAATTCTTCACTTTAAAAAACAACCATAAACATTGCATACCCTGGTCATGCAATTTACTGTACACTTCAATATTTTACACAAATATGAAACAGATGTCAAAGTGTCGGTATACTGGACTTAACTAAGGTTGAAAAAGTAGCTTTAATCAAAGACTGAAACAAAGAAAGTCCATCACAGTACATTTTCAACTACAGTAATTGATAGATGGCATCGTGTATTCTCTTCCTCTCTCTCTTCTCCTCGTCCTCAACATCTGTAAGTGCTGCACAAAACCCCTCCTCCAATGATGAGCAGAGCTCCAGACGCCCAGCCCACATATATGGAAGCCCCAAGTTCACCTCTCCTCGCATCGGTGGCCAGGGGGTTGTAAAAACCTGTGATGATGCTGTAAGCTGACAAGCTGACAGGAATAATACACAGGAGCCCGGCTACTATAAACACCACACCTCCAGCCAGGCCAACATTAGCTTTGGTCAGCCAGTCGTCACGGAAGAAGTTGGTGCAGCGGGCCCCGACTGCAGTGAGTCCGATGGCCACCACGCTGACGGCGATGGAGACACAGATCAGAGCCCTGGAAGCCTGCAGGTCCTGTGGTAAAGCCAGAACGGAGTCATAGGCCTTACACTGCGAGTGACCCGTGCTCTGGATCACACAATTCATCCATAACCCTTCCCAGAAGACCTGCGCGGTGATGATGTTTGCCCCAACAAAGGCTGTCACCTTCCACATGGGCAGTCCGCAGATAAGGATGGTGCCAAGAAAGCCGATGATTGCCAAACACAAACCAACAAGCTGAGTCCGCATTTTGCCAAAAACCAAATCCCAGGCAGGTATTTAAGTTTGCCACAAAATCAAAGACAGCAACAAAATCCACATTTAGGTGATCTGAAGATCATTTTTAAAGCAAGCTTTCACTGGACTGTAAAAACGGCTGGTTGTGTTTTGCTTCATGGTTTTGAGCTGCAGGTGTGAGAGGGAAGAGCAACAGGGAGGGGAGGGGACTGTGCTACTTTGTGGATCAGATTTCCTGCTTGACCTGATTCCTGCTCGCTATGAATAAGTAGGAGGAG
Organism: Lateolabrax maculatus; assembly: GCA_031216445.1. Classification (NCBI taxonomy): domain Eukaryota; kingdom Metazoa; phylum Chordata; class Actinopteri; order Acropomatiformes; family Lateolabracidae; genus Lateolabrax; species Lateolabrax maculatus. The sequence continues at coordinate 10,868,738 of CM062197.1, read as the reverse complement.
ATGCTGTTAACAAAAAGCGGCCGTGTACGAAAAACAGCTTTGTGAACCAACACAAAAGGCGTTGATCACATATTTTAAATGGACTGAAGTACTTAAGCATTTCCAGTAAAGGCAATATACAAGAGTTCAAGGAAAAAAAAACTTGAGAAGAAATACACGGATACATTTTAAGAAAGAGTAAAGTGTGTCAACAGCTGTTCAATAGATGTTCACCAGTGTGATTAAGTTCAACACCACACACTGATTATAATACTGAAAAGAAACAAGAAGAGTAGAAGATTTTTCCAAGCGTGTCATTCCAGTTTGAGAAATGTACTGCAGATCAGTTCTACTGCCTGTCCCAAACTTCATTGATACTGGAGTGATAAAGGAATAGTTTGAAGCAGCTAACCAGCTTTGTCCAACTTTAACAAACTCCCCCTCCCAGCACGTTTATGGGAGGATATGTGGCAGGGAGTGGTGAAAAGTAACTGAGAACATTTAATCAAGTTATGTACTAAAGTACAATTTGTACTTGTATTTTACATGAATATTTTCATTTTATGGTTCATTATACTTTTATTTCACTCCATACTGTATTTTACTTTTTACACTTAACTATATTAATCTGACAAATTCAGTCACTAGTTACAGATTCAGATTAATAACACAAAATATTAACAATTATGATGTATTATTACAGGTTAATGCATTCACATTAATGCATACAATAATCATAATCCAATAATGTAAATACACATTATTCTGAAAAGGGCCATTCTGCATAATGAAACCTTTTTTTGCAGAGTGTTGTCTTACAAAGTAAGTCATTTTTACTCCTTGGTTTTTGGATGGATTAAACAAATAAGAAATATGTTAAATTAGTGAGTTTTAGAGGTGCTGGTACGCAGATTGTATAACCTTTGGACAGAGCCAGGCTAACTGTTTCCCCCTGTTTCCAGTCATAATGCTAAACTAAGATAAACTAAACTTACTGGCTACTGGCTGAAGCTGCCTATTTAGTGGACAAACAAAATAATGATATTGATCTTTATCTAACTCACTGCAAGAGAGAAAATAAGAGGTTGAACTGGAACAAAAACTCATTCTTAATTTATTTGAAAGTAACATGGACCAAATAAAAATATTAAACCAAAAAAAAAAAAGAAAAAAGTTAAACCAGCTGCTCAGTAAAGTGAGGGTATCCCAGACCCTGTTCTTCATTCATGTTAATTGAGTTAGCTTGTCTTGTTTGATGATCCTGGAGTTCCTCAAAGCCTGCTTGATGTTATTCTACTTCTGTTGTCAGAACAGTCAACAGATAAGACCAAAACCTGCAAAAGTGCAGGTTCACTAACCAAGACTTGTCAACAGTATTGAACTATTGAACAAAGCCATCATTGTTTTTAGTAACACCTGTGGTTTCCCTGCTATGACATGAAAATGTCTGTGGAGAAAAATACTTATATCAGCCCTCAGTGTGAATCACAACTCTTCACTCATGTTGCTTTCATTTCAAAATAAGAGGGTACTGTTGAACATAGTACAATCCAGGATTAACATAAAAAACTCTTACCAAACTGATAGAAAATTTAAGATCATTCTAGTCCTGAAGTGGTTTGATAGAGAAAAAAAAAAAAAAAGAGTATTACTTAGGATATTTGTTTTAAGCGCTGAGCAAGCATCTAATTGTGCATTTTAGGTCAGGATGTACTTATGAACACTATTCCTCTTGACATTTTATTTTGCATAAACGAGTTTAATTTCCTCTTGCCACTAAATTTTTGCAAACTGTTTACCCACATCTTTTACACCAAGTTGCCTTGTCAGATTCAGTAAAGCCAACATGGTCAACTGAACTGAGAAACAGCCTTTTCCACAGAAAATGTCGAAACTTTTAAAAAAAAAAAAAAAAAAAAAACCCCATTTAGCTGCTTTAGCTTCATTGGCTGTGTCAGGAAACTAAATGACTCTGCAAGATAGTTACTGCAGGATGTTGGAATTTGTCCAAGTTTAAGAGTTGATAAAACTTGACCAATTATGTTGAATTAAGCCAACTAAAAATAAAAAATAAAAATATAAGTTTTGTCAACACCAAACCTCCATCTTACAACCTTTGACATAATCACTGGACACAGCAACATGCACGCCCCCCCCACCACACACAAACGAGAACAAAGTGATTGTATGGGAAGTTTAATTTATTAAAATAATCAGTAAAAAAACTTTTATAAAGTTAAAATCATAAAAACATGACTTTTAAGAGTTCAGTCACATTTCCTGGAGCAAGACAGGAAGACTTTCAGACTACTTGCAGTCATTTTAAACATATGCCCCTCCACTGGCTGCTGAGCGTGGAGCAGAATATTTGACAGAGTATCTGCTATCCTTACGCTGCGGACACTGACAGCAGAGAAGTGCCCCTCCAATGAGCAGGAGTCCTGCTGATCCCCAACCGATGAACAGCGACGCTCCGAGCTCCCTCCTCTGTGCGTCGATCATAATGGGGTTGTAGAAATTCCTGATGACCTCGTTAGCGGACCAGGACACGGGGATCAGGCACAGGATACCACCGACGATGAAGAACACCCCCGCAGTGATGGCCACCCTGCTCTTGGCCACCTCGTCTTCAATGCAGTTGGTGCACTTTCCCCCTGCAACAGAGAGCAGGAGTCCCATCAAAGCAACCAAGATGGAGATTATAACCAGGGCCCGGGCTGCCTGCAGGTCACGGGGCAGAGCCAGCATGGAGTCGTACACCTTGCACTGCATTTGCCCAGTGCTCTGCTTCACACAATTCATCCACAGGCCCTCCCAGAAGACTTGTGCCGTCACAATGTTGTTCCCGATGAAAGCAGACACCTTCCACATTGGCAGCGCGCAGATAATGATGTCTCCCAGAAAGCCAATGGTTGCCAGAAACATGCCTAAGATCTGGAGACCTGCAGATGCCATATTTGCCTCACTTTGAGATTCAGCTGATATGAAATACACTGATATATATATATATATATATATATTTTTAGGGGGGGGTGGTTGTCGCCTGCAGCTTTTATACCAACATGGTAGGCCATACTTTTTCCTGATTGGTTGTTCAAAATTGTTCAAACTGAAAACACCTGTGATCATTAAGTCCCAAATTGTCAACCACACACTGGCAGAAGTTTAAAAATAATGATTTAGTGAAGGATTTTTGGTATGACCATCCACATATCAGAGTTTTGCTTCAAATAAAAATGTAATGTGTACCTTTTTTGGAAAGAGTAATGAACCAGTTTTTAAATATTTCCACCAATTCATGTTTTTCATTTATTAATCTGAAATATTCTCAATTGTTTATAATTTTTTTGGGGTTTTTTTACAGTGCATGTGATGATTGAGTGAATTGGCTCATTTGCAAATCTGGCTTTCATCTGACCTATGGGAAGAAAGAAGACATGGAAAGATATTCACCTTTTAAATTTACTGCCTAGGTTTAAATGCTATATGCCTTATGTAACAAAACATAAAATATTTTCCCGTTTTACATTTTGAAGTGCCCATAAAGACCATGCCCATGACATTTTATTGTTGTCTGCTGACCAACTTATCTCCTCTTCTGTTACAAGTGCAGCAATCAAGCTGAGTGATTCCATCCGTGTTAATTAGTCAGTGAGCCTCAGCTGACATGTTGGGTCTGCTTGTTTTTACTCCTGTTGTTCTGAGTTGAACATCCATACTAAAATGAACAAAAAAATATCTAGCAAAACAAACATTTCTAGAGATATTCAAGGGAAAGTAAATATTAGGTTATAATAGAACTTCAAAAGATGGCGCTACAGAGCACTCAAGGCCAAAAACCAGACACCAGAACAGCTTCTTCCCACTGGCCGTCACAACAATAAATGCTGAACTAAGATGGTTGATATGGTAAACGTGCTTAACATCAGCATGTTTGACTCCTGCTTTCCTGCTTGCCTTTCAAAGTAGTTTTCACAAACTGCAGAACATGACAATAATTATACTTAAGATCAACATCATGCCAATTTCTAATCCTATTTGTGTGTTTATTTTCCTCCTGAACATATGTGTATGGATGCCTATAGGGGACTATATTAAAATGATAATGTAAACTTTAAAATGAAAATGTAATTCCACAATAGCATTATAATTTTCTACATACAGTATGAATATGTTGACCATTCTCTGTAGGAGGTCCCAGTCACAGTAAATGATTGACTTCCTAACTGAAGATCCGCCTTGATGAGATGACTAACAGATTGCAATTTCATTTTAATTTTGGCTACTTTTAAGACTGCAAGCAGAAGTCCTCTTCCTCGTTGTCATCATGTGTATGACTTTGAAAATTACATGTCAAACTGCTTTTAAATTTTCATTTCAATATGGTCATAGAACTCCCATACAAGTTTGTGAAAATGAAAATGCAAATTGGGTTTTTACATTTTAATTCAAATTTTTACTCAAATAACATCTTTGTGGAAAATGATAATGCTATTGTGGAATTACATTTTCAAGTTTACATTAATCATGTTAATATAGGCCACTATAGGCTTCCGTAGTGTGGATCTATATTTTAACCAAATAAACTTTTCTACTTTTTCATACTGGCTAAGCTTCTTAGTCTTTTCAACACACCCCCTGGCCAGGAATCACTGCTCTCACATATCAAAAGATTTTTATTGACCCATTGTTGTTTGACATGCATGGTCTGCAAATTACTTTAATGTGGCAAACTTTCATATTTTGAAGGAAGTTAATGTTTGTACATTCCATATAGTTAGATTTTCATGTTTCAAGTTTTCATGAGATCACAAAATGAGACCTTTACTGTTGTAAACTTTTGACTGAACCACACTGTTTGAGCTTCTTTTCTTTTTCAGAACTCTGCTGGGGCACCAAAGGGCCTCTTTGTATGAGAGAAACACCTCTGAACTCAAAGGCAGCATGATGGATGTTTATATCTGAGCAATGAAGCCAAAGCCCACCCAGAGGAGGGGGCTACTCTGGGACATCTGTGGGTCATAAAACTTCCGACAGTAGGAGAGCTTTTAGTTGGCAGCCCAGGGAAGAACTGAGACAGAGCTAGAAAGAGAAGAAGCACCTGCAAACAGTAATGGCATCTTTAGGGCTGCAGATTCTGGGCGTCGGGTTGGCGGTGCTTGGATGGATTGGAAACATACTGATCTGTATGCTGCCCCTGTGGAAGGTGTCTGCTTTCATTGGGAATAACATTGTGGTGGCTCAGACCATCTGGGAAGGACTGTGGATGACCTGTGTGGTGCAGAGCACAGGCCAGATGCAGTGCAAGGTCTACGACTCCCTGCTGGCCTTACCTCCGGACCTCCAGGCAGCTCGGGCTATGGTGGTCATTGCCATCCTGTTCTCTCTGTTTGGCCTACTGCTCTCTGTGGTTGGAGGGAAATGCACCACCTGCGTTGGGGACAAGGTTGCAAAAGCCAGAGTGGCCATCTCCGCGGGTGTTTTCTTCATCCTGAGTGGGGCCCTGTGTCTGGTGACCGTGTCTCTCCCTGCTAATACTATCATAAAGGACTTCTACAACCCCATGGTTCCTGACGCCCAGAGGAGAGAGCTGGGTGCGTGTTTGTACATGGGCTGGGGAGCATCAGGACTACTGCTGATTGGTGGTGCTCTTCTTTGCTGTCAGTGCCCATCAGGAGGAGACCGCTACAATGGAGCAAAGTACTCTGCCCCTAAATCCACAACACCTGGGAAGGAATTTGTCTGAGGTGCTGCATTACGCGAGAAGCAGAACCCTTTGAAAAACACCTGCCTTTACATACAGCACAAACCTGTTGCTTATAAAGTTGTAATTTGCTTTGGGACTAACTATTTTTTAACTAACACACTGTGGCCTATTGTTTATGAAACACACAAGATACTCTAAGGTGTGTGCCATGTTAGGATTGCAGATTAATTCATTTCTTTTTACCTTGTTTTGTGTTGTAATTCCAATATTCATTCAGTCCCAGCCATTCATTCACAGGCTGAGACTATTGTGATGTTTTGCAACATAAGCACTTCAGAAAGACTGCAATGTTTTTGTCATGTGAGATTTATCTTTAAGTTGGACAATGAACAGTATTTTTTGTCAACAATGTTTTACTGGTGAAACATAAAGTACATTTACTTAAGTACTATGCTTCAGTAAAATTTTGAGATACTTCCCTTGAGAGCTATTATTCTATTCCACATTTCAGTGGGAAATATTGCACTTTTGACTTAATATGTATTTGACAGCTATAGTTACTAGTTACTTTAAAGATGAATATTTTACTCACAAAACATGATCAGTTTAAAAAATGATGCATTGTTGTAGATTAAACTGGGGTCTAAGGATAGAGGGTGTTGTATGCTGTATAGTTTGTAAAGCTACTATAATACTGACATTACATGACATTGACGTGGCCATTATGCATAACGAGTAGGCTTACTTTTACATTTGATATATTCAGTGTATTTTGTTGATAATACTTCTGTACTTTTACTTGTTTTAACTATTTTTCACTGGTATAAACTATTTTTATGTTGTGGTACAGCTACTTTTACCCAAGTAAAAGATCTTAATACTACTAACACTTCCACCACTGGCCTGACCTCATCTAAGTGCCCAAAATAGAAACTTACTGGGCGTATTGTTTTTCTTGTCAGACTGGTTTCAACTGAAAATGTCTGTAAACAAAAAGAAAACCATTAACGAGGTTTAGGATATATCAACTTGACAAGACTTGGCATATGTACTCTTACTGGGTGTAACTAAGTGTAAATATCCATTCTTTGGAGAAATAAAACAGTTCCTTAGCAACATGAATCCAAGCATACACAGTGCACTGTTGTCTCTTTCAGTGACGTCCATTTTACTCAGGACAGAAACTGTAAATTACCGTCTTTATACAAGAGCAGTGGATTACAGCATGGCAAACATCTCAACCAGATACAGTAAATTCACAGATGTCTACTCCCCTGAATTCCCGAGTGTCTTACAATGAGTGGTTATTGAGCAGTTCAGTTTAAATATGTCTGCAGGTGCAGAGTTAACATGGAAAAGAAGTCAGTAACAGTATGAGCAAAGAAGCTTTATTTCTGATATTGGAAAGATAATTGGGGGTCCAGCAATGACCATTATGCCATTATAGAGATGAATAAAAAAGAAAAATCACTGATTTCAATTGCACATTTTAAAATATTAAAATGATCTTTTCAACAATCTGCATTCATCCAAATTATTTGGTTTTCATAATTTCTCTGGGCAGCAATCTATACAGTAATCGATATACATGACAGCAATTTAATAAAGACTGTATTCAGATGTATTGCATTACTCCATTCAATCTCACTCTTTATCAAGTAAACGAATCCTAATAATAGGTATTTTGTTCCTAATAAAAATTTTGTTTCAGAGAAATGTTACAGATTTTCAGCCCTTAGATTCACAGTAAGGCATTTATTTGTGAAACAAAAAATCTGAGAAAAATTCCCATGTGAAAACTGACAATTGGCAGTGTGTGTCAACCTTTAGGGACATTTTTTCATCTAAAAAAAAACGCAAGAAAATAAACCTCCAGACATATACCACCACAATATACTTTACCTTGATGTCTTTTGTTACTTTAATGCTCCAAATTGTTTATCGAGTGTCAAAAGTAACTTCAATTCTAGGAGAGTTTTTTTCTACTAATCAGCCAAATACACAGAAGTCTTGCTTTTGTCAGCAACAACATTGTTAAGTGCCATAAGAAACAAATTACTTTGTGCAATTTTTTGGTGAGAACATAAACAAAATTCTATAGAAATCTAGAGACATCTTATGCTGCAGTTCCAGCCAAAACACTCACACATAGTCCACGTTTGAAGATGTGGTTCTTGCAGGGGCGAACTTGGCAGGTATGTAGGGTCTGCCATCTTTTGGGGGGCAGTTGTTGCAGAGTAGGCCCCCTCCCATCAGCAGGAGCCCAGCGGAGCCCCAGCCAATATAAAGTGCAGCCCCGAGCTCCCTCCTCTGAGCCTCGATCAGCAAGGGGTTATAAAAGTCTCTGATCACTGCATGAGCAGACCAGGACACTGGGATCATGATCAGCAAGGCGGCTATTATGAAGATCACTCCCGCCACGATGCAGGCTTTGGCTTTGGCCACTTCATCCGCCATGCAGTTGGTGCACTTCCCTCCAGCCACGGCCATGAGGACACCAAACACCCCGACCATCACAGAGATGACTACCATGGCCCTGGCGGCCTGCAGGTCTTGAGGTAGAGCCAGCATGGAGTCATACACCTTACACTGCATCTGGCCCGTGCTCTGGACCACGCAGTTCATCCACAAGCCTTCCCAGATCACCTGGGCGGTGACAATGTTTGCCCCGACAAAAGCGGTGACCCTCCACATGGGCATAGCGCAGGTGATGATGGAGCCCAGCCAGCCGATGAAGGCCAGCAGCACACCCATGATCTGGAGGCCCTGAGAAGCCATGGTTACACTACTGCAGCCAGGACTCAACTTCTGAACAGGAAACCAGAAGAAACAAAAGGTCACTCTTTCAGAAGTATTCACATCTCGTAGATTATTATATTCTGAATGCATAAAACACAACAGAAGTTATAATTGCTCTCATATACTCCACTCTCACACCTGCTTGATGAAGTGTTTGCTGTGCTCTGATGCTCTGAGGTCCCACTGTGAGAAGATAACTGCCTACCATTGTGGTTTAAACTTTCAGGGTGGAGTTTCTGTGCTCCCAGACAAAAGTGGAAAGCTGAGACCTGATATCCACGACCCTTGTTCTCTCTCCTTGTTCATTGTTCCCACACATACAAGCTTTGTTAACTCAAGCAAGGCTTCAAGACTGGAAACAATGGCTCCAGATCCCACCTGTGCTCACACACACACACACACACACACACACAGACCTACTGACACAGGTCAAGCCTTGAGCAAACACAAACTCTAGACTTCAGAGCTTGGGTCACCGTATACAGCTACAAACAGATCAGGAAGTGGATTTTTATGAGAGAAAAGAAAAAAGAAACAAAAGTTCCTTAATTCAATCTTCATTCAAACAAATAGCTTTTTCATTTACATTAAAATTAAAACTGATCAACCTGACTATCTCAAATGTAGAGTATTGTATTAACTAATAAATAATCAAAGTGAAATATAGTAAAAGATCAAAGCAAAGGGATACGAATATTTCAAAGCACTTTAGTATTTACTCTCTTAACAAATGTAACATTGGTTCTGTGAGTCAATGTAAAGTACAGATACCTTTGCCTGTAGGCTCACAGTTTGAACAAAGACTGGTTTCCAGCCATCAAGCCTCTTTTTTCTGCCACACCTAAACCTGATCTACAAGAAAGTCAGACAATAGATGCTTCTCAAATGCTGTGAGAGTATTTTGTTTTTAAAAAGTATCCTTGTTTTGATCGTAATGCAGTGTTGAATATACATATATGCATCACTAAATGTGTAAACAGTAGAATTATTATATAAAACAGTTAATACAATAATTCATGTAAGAATGATATATTGTTCTGTTTCGTTTTAAGACCACTGAGTGAATCATGTTGAACACAGCTGCTAATTGAATGCATGTGAAAATAAAAAGCAAACACATGTGATCTCAGATTTGTAAACAAAATATTTATTTACAGTATAAGTGACACATCATGAACCAAATAAAAACAACCCACATACAGTATTTTCAAAATAAGACTGTGATTATAGAATATGAAAAGAAAAGAAAAAAAAAACAAATTACTAACATTCATATAAACAACCATACATGTACAAGTAACTGTGTTAACATATAAAACTGAATTTCCTCTTTGGCTGTGGTTCCTTTCTTAAAATGCTTTCATAAGGAGTAAAGATACTTTTTGCTCAAATGACATCCTGAAATTTCCACACTCACAACCTAGTAGCAACAGTCCATCTGCCCCAGTAAACAACGGTTTGTGAAAGTTATTCACTTATCTCTAAATCTGTATCAGACATAGTCTTTCCCAGATGCTGGTGCTGAGGACTCAGATCTGGGAGCTTTGTACTTTGCAGTGTAGGAGCCTTCATCCTTAGAGGGGCAGTTGCAGCAGAGCATCCCCCCTCCAATCAGCATCAAAGCGGCTGCCCCCCACCCGATGTAGAGCGCAGCGCCCAGCTCTCTCTTCTGGGCGCTGACCAGCAGCGGGTTGTAGAAATCTCGGATGATGGTGTGGGCTGTCCAGCAGACAGGGACGAGGCAGAGGATCCCAGCCACAATGAACATAACTCCAGCTGCAATGCCCACCTTGGTCTTGGACGATGGATCCTCCACACAGTTAGTGCATTGTCCCCCTGCTACAGACATCAGGATAGCCAAGACGCCCACCACGATGGCGACGATGGTCAGGGCCCGGGCAGCCTGGAGGTCAGAGCTGAGGGCCAACATGGAGTCGTAGACCTTACACTGCATCTGGCCTGTGCTCTGGACCACGCAGTTCATCCAAATACCCTCCCAGGACGTCTGCGAGGTGACAATGTTGCTGCCAATAAAAGCAGTGACCTTCCACATTGGAATGGCGCACACGATGATGGCACCAATCCAGCCCAGGAGCCCCAGAGCCGCACCAAGCATTTGTAACCCAGCAGACACCATCGTGGACAGCGGATTTATTCTTTGAGTTGTTTCAAATGAAACTTCTTCCTCCTTGTAATCGTGAGTTGAAGTCTGTCTGTATGCTGCAACTTCCTCTTGCAGTGACGTAAGCCTGTTGGTTGTTTGTCTCCTGTGATGGAGGCAAATCGTCTGGTCGTCAGGTGAGTTTGCAAATGGGAGGATTCAGTGGAGAGCAAGTACATATGATCTCCTCTCTGAAAGAGGAGGGGCCATGGAGGAAAACAGCTCATTGTCATCAGTCCCTGCTCTTCAGGTCCACCCCCAAACTCCACAAACCCATAACCTGTTTACCCTCCCCCAATCGTCCATTTAACAAAAGAAAACATGTGAGACTGCTTTGCATGTAGCACCACATCCATGATAAAACACACAATTTTACAAGAATAAAAGCATGTTATTTAGGAAAAGTTGATAGTAAAAGAACTTTTTTTGTTCATCATCCTTCTTCGTTTCCACTCCCCCATCTCCAGTTTCACCTGAAGCAGGAGGGGGGTGGAGTAACGCCTGAGTGAGAGATGACTCAGTCTGTTTTGAATGACAATACTTCTGACTGACCAAATATGGGCTTATGCTCAGTGATTTTGTTGTATTACACCTTCTCAAACTATGGATGACATGCTGTCAAAATAGATGTCCAGAATGTCGTCACTCAACTATACTACAAATAATTATCTTTGTGAAAGACATTCAAAGATGAGAACCACTTGTGGATCGGCTCAGGCAAGATCTTGGTTTCATTCAATGTCAATAAAGTAAAAATGTCACTTTTGATGTTTTCAATATTCAATCAAGACATTGATTTTTCCCTTAAACAAGCCTGACCTAAACATGACCATAAAAATGATAGTCATGCCTAGTTGCTATGAGCAGATATGGGATTGCAAGATTGGATATTGTAAGAAAAACTAATTTAGAATACGTTGTCAGTAAACAGGTTGCAGATATCTTCTGTATGAACATTCTGCGACTTTAAAGGCATGTTTTTATAGTTTTTATGTTATTAAAATAAAATGTTGTCTGGGTGAGATCACATTTCTCTCAAACGTATTTGCTGTTGCATATTCGTTACACAGGTTGCCTCTCTTTGCTAAGAAAACATTATATGGGTCCATAGATTGTGCCCTATAGCTCTCATTAGTACAGTTCCAGGGTATTACTTCCCTGATATCAGACAGAATTGTCAAAACCTTATGCTCCATTTTCCATTTTCATTTTCAGTCTGACATTGCCTCCACTCTAAACATTTTCCGTGGGGGAGGGGGATTCAGTTTTCCCTATCCAATCACTAGAGACAGACGTATCTGCTTGAATCTAACGTCAGCTTAACTAGAGACCACGGGCCAGGAAGTTCTTGAACACATGCAACCATACACACTGCAAGTCTTTCTTACTCCTCTAACTCAACACTGCTACTGCTCCGCATGATCAGTTTGCTTGAGGATGTATTCCTGAAAAACAGCAGCTTTGTCCTTGAAGATAAGACAGGAAGAAGTCACTTTAAACGTTAAATGTGACATAAAGAGAATTTATTAAACAATTTTTATGGTCTGGTTTTGCAGCCTTGATAGAAAATTAAATAATTACTGTAAAAGACATGGGGAGGAAATCATACTGGGAAAAATAAGAAATAATTTGCAGGCAAGATGTAACTATCAATTCTAAATGTGGGGGGGGGGGGGGGGGGGGGGGGGGGGGGGGTACGTGGGGGCTGGATCTGGGTTTGAGATCCGAGATCTGTAGTCACATTTCACATTTATGAACAATTTTCATCTCTAACACCCCTCCAATTTAAAATCTTGATTGCAGTCTGTCTAGTCTTTTTTAAAGAGGTATCCAGTATTTTTTTCTCTTTGAAAAGCAGGATCGTTAATGCACTTCAGTTTAGCTGTAACATTGCAATTAAAACGTTTTAATAAGGAGATACCAAACATGTGAGGCATATGACCTCTGATTTAATGCAGGTCGATCCTCCCACAAGAAATCAGACACACCAAGAGTCCATGAAATGGTGCAAATGCACTGGGGAAATGTGCCTTTAGTCATTTGTTACTTTAAGACACTAAGAAAGTAGAAAAAACGGCTTTGAAAGAAGCTCTGTTATGTTCACTCTGTGTGTGTTCTGTGAATCAGACTGAACACTGATTGTAAGTGTGAACATATAACGTTTTTGTTCAGAGAAGATCACAGGAAAAGAACTTGTCCTTGATATTTATGTGAAATCTGTGAGGGCGGAGTGGGGAATGGCAACAAAGAGGGGTCAGTCTAAGTGCAAGTGCTATGATATACGGTTTATTTGACAGGTCTGGATTTTGCTACTTCTAAATGTTGTAACTCTGACATGAAAGAAAAATGTTGAACTCTCTGAAGTTTGGCTCCTCTGTAGGCTATTCTCTGCTCCATCCAAAGGGAGGCAGCACCTTCTACAAAATATTTCTGTCATTTTACTGTCAGTGTGTGTGTATGAGTGTGTGTTTGGTGGAATAAGCACTCTTTCCCTGTAAGAGTCATCTCTGACTCAGAGGAAGGAAATTGTATCTTTTTTTATGCCTTCAATGCAGCAATAAAACATACAACTTGGGTTTTCTTTGGTCTACTTTAGTCGCTTTCTGTACACAAAGAGAAAGGAGGGTGTCATGGTGGTGATGAAAGTGTGGCCTCACTGTTAACACTTAATTTTACAGGTCTGCAAATTTCATGGTCAGTAGGTGATAATAGGCAATTGAAATATCTTCAAAATTACCCCCAAATTACCCGTACATTTATACCAAAATGTATCAAAAATGATCTTAACATTATTTAATAAATATATTCCACTTTTTCCCTATAAGAGGGTTATAAATAGCAGATAATTTCTTCAATACCTTTTCAGAAAAATTAGTTAGGCTTTATTTCCATGCCCACTGTTTCCTGGTAAGTAAGTAATAATTAGCAAGTATCTTCTTATGAATTTCTTACCCTAACATTTACCCCAAAAAGTTCTAAAAATGACCCCAACATTATTTATTTAAATTCCACTATGAGCTTAGTTATGTTACGGTTTTTCATAATCGCTTACACACTGAAACTGTATGTATGAACCAAACACCCCAATACATTACATTAGCTACCAACACATAGACTATTTTGACCAATTTTTGCAAAACTCGAAATACAAGTCAAGCTAAGTAACATCATGTTTTCACGTAAGCAGCCATTCAATATACAGAACTCAAATCATTACAACTAAACACAGTTAACAAACAGTCCCCAAAGATGCAAACAATACCAAGTTTTACTGTTCAGCCAATCAGATGCGTTAAAGGGCCACAGGGGAGTTGACATGTTTTAGAACGAGGATGCCAACGAGGAGAGAGCTAGAAGAAGACAATTACAATTCTGCACTGATGTGAATATTTAACAGAGACGAGCTCTGTATCTTAAATAAATGATACCACAAATGTTGAGGCATGGCACAACAAACTTTGTGGATAAAAACGGACAGAAAAATTTAAATAGTTTTTGATGTTGGTTAGAATGGTTATTTTTTTCCCTGATTGCCAAAACTTGGGAGAGCAATTTTCAAAAGTCAAAAAATCTTGTTCATTATTGTTCTCTGTGTGATTTGAATAAAATTCTGTGATTTTCAATTTCGTTTTTGTTTTTTTCTTGTTTATGATCATATATCTGTTCATACATTCATGTGACAGCATACATATTCTGATAGTCCAGGCTGTCCTGAAAAAAAAGATGTATATAACTTGATCGTGCATTACAGGTATGGTATGCATTATTATACAAGGAGACCAGGCCAGCCAAAAACAGGACAAAATGGTTTAGACCTGATTAAATTAATATACATAGTTCACTTTGGAGAAAACAAACAGTGGGTGATGAAAGAAGGAAAAGAGAGTGGTGGGTTTCAGTCAAAGTAACTTTATTGTATGTTGATTGACTGTTGTGCTGATGAGTTGAGGTGCGCATCTTCTGTTGTTCAGTGAGCACGAGGAGGCGATCTTCCCTCCGACCTGTCTGTCAGCACATATGAACAGGCTTCCTCTGTAACAGAAAACAGCACAGAGGTGGATTAGGTCAAACCTTAGTGTAATAGCAAAGTGTTGAACACAAAATGTAGGCAGGCAGTCTGGTATATACAGTATATTCATAATGTTTTCATGTGGACACTCACAGCACTTGTAGAGTGTGTTGAGCCTGGCGATGTCAGTGCGACTCATCTGCTTAGCAGTGCCAAAGGACACGTTGGCGTTAGGGATGGGGACCATGGTGGGCTGGTTGTTCTTGGAGAAGGCGGTCCTACGACAGAACACAGAGCAGTTGGACTGAACCACAGTACATCCTGCACACACAACACACATGTATGATGACACACAGCAGGGCTGAAGCGAAGCCAGTTGTTCTCACCTGTGGTACTGCATGACAGAGTTGTAATCGTAGGAAGTGCCCTGGTTGAGGGTAGCAATCTTCCTGAAGTTATGCTCCATTCCTAAAAAAAAAAAAAAAAAATGGTTTTAATTCACTTTGACTCTGGACAGAATGGAGTCCAGCTCCATGGTCATAAATCAGAGTATGGCACACATTAAAGTGTAGATGTGATGATGGCTCTAGATGAAAAGTCAGAGGATCGTCAAAGTCTTAAGGATTCCTCACTCAACAATTTCGGCCTAAAGATTTATTTAAATTTTTTTAAATAATTACTTCTAATGTGTGACAAGGTGTAATCTGGGGTTTTGAATTGTTTTTGTATGGCTACAGGATTACATTATCAAAGTATTTGTTCACAGAGTTTAGCCATGAAATAAAGAATTAAACATGCATAGATTTTTAGAGGAAACAAATCTGTTTGAATGTACTTGTATGTATACTGGGTCCCCTCTCTAATATAGTATTGGGAATAATAAGCAGCTCCATTACCAGACACAACATTTTGCAGCAGGACTCTGATGTGGTTGTCTCTGTCAGAGCGGGTCTGTTCATGGTTGAATCCCAGAGCGTGGAGCAGCTCATGCTGGACGGTGCCATGGTAAAGACATCCTTGACGGGCCAGAGACACCACCTGCTTACCACCACTGCGGCCCACGTACGAGTAGCAGCTGGACGGGATCAGAGATGAGTTGAAGAACACTCAAGTGTGAGAGAAGCTTTCAACTTCAACTGTTCATTAATATCAGTTTCTTACCCATTCTTGGACTCAATGCTCAGCCAGTCGCGGTCGCTGCTTCTGGAGGGCCTGAAGCGGATGCAGGAGAAGGAAGAGAAGGACTCCAGTCCACGGGTGATGATGGACTTCTCCCGGGAGGCTGGCAGGATGGCACCATACAACATTTAGATTTTTACTAACACAGTACCATATATGACAGCTTTACTTTTCTAGGAGTTTGAAAAAAGTCGAGTGGTATTATATTCCAGACAATTATGTATTCACAACAACAGATATAATTTAAGAGTAACAATAAGACAGAAAGTGTTGGGTGATGGGTGATGGGTTATTTGTAGTAGGCTTAATGTTTCTGGGCTGGAGAGTTTCTTACACACTGTTTATAGACTTTTAGGGTCAGTCAGCCCTTAAAGGGTGTAGTGGGTTAAGGTTAAGATGAACTTTTGCTGCTTAGAGGAAATTATTTCCTGTTGACTGAAAGCTCCTTTAAATGCATTGGGTGACTCATGGTTTTTAGTTCATTGGTTTTGTGAATCCTTACTGTGTTGGATTTCACCTTTTGCTGACTGTTGTTTACTGAGTTTACTGTGAACAGTAAGCAGCAAACACACTGTTTGATTGTGGTCTATGAACAGTTGGATCTCTACTCAATCTCACTCTACCTACTGTGTAAAGACTGGGCATGTTTCTGTCTCATACTTACAGAAGTGACTGGCGATGTAATAAGGAATGTAGACCTTCCCATCAGTGTATTTGCCCCACATGCAGCCTCGGCTGGTGCAGGGGTCAGCGTTTTTCTCAGCCTCGCTGTTAATGGCGATGTCTCCTCCGGTCAGGATGGGATCATCCTGGGAACGGACTGAAACACATCATACAGCTACTTAAAAACCTGTTCAACACTGGTCATGAGGAACATGGTCACTGCAGCAGCTCACACTCACCCAGATTACTGTTGGCTCTCTCCAGAAGTTCAGAGACAGAAAGCTCCCCTAAATCCTCCTCTGCTCAGAGACATCAACAACAACACACATTGTATAAAAATACACCAGTCACAGTACTATGCATGTCAATACTATTGCTCTGATTAGTAAAATAGATGACATACCTGCCTGCAGGTTCAGCGTGGGATTAAAGCAGAAAAAAACATATTAGAAATAGATAGAACCACAGGACTAGGGGGGAAAAATTTCACAGATTTTTTTTCAGCCAAATAATCAAATATTGTGTCTGAAAGTGTCATGTTAATAAGAAAAATGTTACAGAAGTTACAAAGAGAACAGGTTAAGAGATACAATTACAGCGTCATTGCAACAACAGTGTTCAGCAGGTAAAAGCAACAGTTTATAGCTGCAACTAAAAGACTGATCTTGTAAACTGAGATAAATTTGCTGTTTCTTTTTTCAGGGATGGTATGTGCCACAAAATATGCTGCTGCAATTTATTAGTGTATAACAACTCAACTTGGATGCAAAAAGAATTTCAATTTAACCTCCTTGAAGCTTCACATGTGGGACAGGAGGTCCTTCATGTTTGTGACTATGACAGTCCAAGTTCATAATTCAGGTTATTTGAATGTTTGAAGACACGCAGTAACGTCTACGCTGTGATATAATGGGTCCTGTGAGTGTCCCACCTCATTGTCTGCCCAACAACAGGCAGACAGGAGCAGCAGAGCCAGAGCGGAGAACCTGAAAACAGACATGCGGGCCATCTCAGCAGACCTACAGGACACAGACAGGAATCAGCATCCACCCAGAGCAAAGATACAGTGTTTGAAACAAAACTCACACAGGTAAACCTGCATGCACTGAAACAAAGTGCACACTTCTCCTTTGCATTGTGAACTCACCTTGAATCTTCTGTGTGGACTGGGGCTTCACTCCAGGCTTTTATATATGTTCAACTGCATATGTAAGCCCAAATATGGATTATCTAAAGTCACAGGCTTATCAGTCACATAATGTACAAACAAAAACACCTCAATACCACTATGTTTGGGAAAATGTGCACTTGTTGCATTCACTGTACTATACAGTCACTGTTGTGTCTGATTTGTTCTGATCATTTTCTCTATTTCCATGGGTTGAGTTCATTTTACACATGTTGCTAAAAAGTGTGATGAGTTACATCAATTGTTCAGTTGATCTAAGCTGTTTTTCTAAATTATAAATTAAGCCATATTTATGTACTTTGAACACAGTATGACACTTGTATTGAAATGCACCTTCTGTCGCTTTGTCCACCTCATATTCAAAAAGAGGATAGACAAAATAGAAAATGCCCTTTACAATCTAAAGCAGTCTATTACAAAAAGATCATACACTGACATTTAGAATCAACTCTTCTTTTCACAAATGTGATATTTATTAAAGGTATTGAATGGGATAGTATAATATTTTACAGGGTGTATTTGTTATTTTGTCCACACTTCTGTGTATCTTTTGAGAATTAAAAAGTGACCTGTCTCAGTAGGTGTGTGTGTAAGTGAACATACTATATGTGCTGAGTCTGGCATTCAGAGCAAGGCCAGGAAAAAGGATTATGAACTCCAGTACAGTATATGCTATATTTCATCACCCGTGTGTGTTTATCAAGCAGCTTCACCTGTTCATGAAGGCCAACGTGAGAATGACAGAAATTGTGAATATTGCTGATCACCTGCGTAGGTTTCCACTGAGTTCTGCTTCCAGATGAATATTTACCCTGTTTTCTCATGAAAAAAAACTGCAAGTCCAAATCTTTTGTGATAGTAAATGTTGGTTCAACACTATTTAATGTCAGAAGATGGGAAGTGGCAAACAGAAACAGGCTGACTTGACGTTAAGAGTGAATATCATTTTTATTCATCATTAATACTCAATCAAGGAGTGGCGAGCGGTATTCATTTAAGTGTAAATTTGTGATAATGTCACTCAACACTATATTTCTCATTAGGACAGAAAAAAAGCTTTCAGATGCATTTCTGGTTTTGCTTGTAGATAAAAAAGTTGCATTCATCTGCCTCGTTTCCTCTTGATTTCCTGTTAGGACAACAGGGAATATGTAAAAAATATTGAATGAATATGCAAAGCCTGTAAAAGCTGCTTGAGTTCTTCATTGTACTGATACAATATTCATGAACATACTTGTTTCTTTTTAGGTCTCTGTTCACTAGTCTGTCCATTTTGAAGATAGTTTGACAGTGTTTATAAGAAATATACTGGAGGTAGATTAATAAGAAGTTATTTAGTGGAGGAGGAGGAGGGGGGGGGGGGGGGGTGGAAGGCCACATGGGTAAAAAGGTCCATCTGGCAGCGCAGCGCTAAAGGCGGTTCATCGGAAAGTTGTCAGCAGGACTCATCTGGTTGGCCCTGAGGAGGCAAACCTATGGTGCAAATACACAGTAGTGATAAGAGATTTAAACTTTACACCTGCCATCATGTAAACAGCCAAGGTCACGTTCAACCAGAATAATCCCGTAGAGCTGAAGGACCACTGAAAGCCGATGTATGGACAGTCTGCAAGCTTAAAGCAAAGGTTAAATACTGTTCCTAGGACACCATCTTCAGATTTGGGTGGCAGTACACAGTGATTGACACGTGTTGTTTCTCTTTTCTCTTTGATCAAGCTTTGATAAATATCTCTAAGACATCCAGGTCTCCTGAACCTTCTTCAGTCATGAGTAAACCAGCTCTCAGATTTCCTACACATGGAGTATCTTCCAACGTTTCAATCCTTCTAGTACAATATTCCCTCCTTATGTTTTCATGGACAGTGTTTCCTTGCTGAGCTCCTATGGAGGGATAGTAAAACAAAGAGTGTAACTTCACTCTAACTCTGACTGCTCAAACCATTCCTCTTCACTATTTACACCTCAGAATTCAATTCTGGTTCCTCCAAATGTTTTCCGAAGACCCCTCCATTTATGGATTCATCAACAAGGACAATGAGGAAGAGTACAGAGGACTGATAGAGAGCTTCATCACATGCTTCAACAACAATCACTGGAAGCTCAATATCAGCAAGACCAATGAGCTGGTGGTGGAATACCAGAGGAACAGGAGGGCTCCTGCCTCAGTTATCATCCAGAGAGAGGAAGTGGACAGGGTGGACTCATACAAGTACCTTTGGGTCCAAATCAATAAAAAACTGGACTGGTCGCACAACACTGACACCCTCTTCTGGAGGGGAGAAAGCAAACGGTTCTTCCTGAAGAGACTCAGAGCCTTCAGTGTGTGCAACAGGCTCCTGAACATGTTTTCTGTAGTAGCCAGTGCACTGTTTGTTGCTGTGGTGTCCAACAACTTAGAGCCCCACTCTTGGGGTATATCAACACTGACCTCCTCTACACTATAATATCCTTGTAAAGAAATGTTGGCCAAATTACAAGGGCCACAGGGAAGTTGATATGTTTTAGAACGAGGATGCCACCAATGAGGAGAGAGCTAGAAGAAGAAGAGGCATAAGGGCAAGAAAGTTGATCTCTAATGAAATCTTACATATAAGGTAAGCAGTTACAATTCTGCACTGATGTGAATATTTAACAGAGACAAGGTCTGTATCTTAAATAAATGATACCACAAATGTTGAGGCATGGCACAACAAACTTTGTGGATAAAAACGGATGGAAAAATTTAAATAGTTTTCATTTGGTTAGAATGGTTATTTTTTTCCTTGATTGCCAAAACTTGGGAGAGCAATTTTCAAAAGCCAAAAAGTCTTGTTGATTATTGTTCTCTGTGTGATTTGAATAAAGTTCTGTGATTTTTTTCTTTTGTGTTCATGGTCATGTAACTGTTCATACATTCATGTGACAGCATACATATTCTGATAGTCCAGGCTGTCCTGAAAAAAAAGATGTATATAACTTGATCGTGCATTACAGGTGTGGTATGCATTATTATACAAGGAGACCAGGCCAGCCAAAAACAGGACAAAATGGTTTACACCTGATTAAATTAATATACATAGTTCACTTTGGAGAAAACAAACAGTGGGTGATGAAAGAAGGAAAAGAGAGTGGTGGGTTTCAGTCAAAGTAACTTTATTGTATGTTGATTGACTGTTGTACTGATGAGTTGAGGTGCGCATCTTCTGTTGTTCAGTGA
Source organism: Lateolabrax maculatus (assembly GCA_031216445.1). NCBI lineage: Eukaryota > Metazoa > Chordata > Actinopteri > Acropomatiformes > Lateolabracidae > Lateolabrax > Lateolabrax maculatus. Next base: position 10,847,856 of record CM062197.1, on the reverse strand, counting down.
GCACGAGGAGGCGATCTTCCCTCCGACCTGTCTGTCAGCACATATGAACAGGCTTCCTCTGTAACAGAAAACAGCACAGAGGTGGATTAGGTCAAACCTTAGTGTAATAGCAAAGTGTTGAACACAAAATGTAGGCAGGCAGTCTGGTATATACAGTATATTCATAATGTTTTCATGTGGACACTCACAGCACTTGTAGAGTGTGTTGAGCCTGGCGATGTCAGTGCGACTCATCTGCTTAGCAGTGCCAAAGGACACGTTGGCGTTAGGGATGGGGACCATGGTGGGCTGGTTGTTCTTGGAGAAGGCGGTCCTACGACAGAACACAGAGCAGTTGAACTGAACCACAGTACATCCTGCACACACAACACACATGTATGATGACACACAGCAGGGCTGAAGTGAAGCCAGTTGTTCTCACCTGTGGTACTGCATGACAGAGTTGTAATCGTAGGAAGTGCCCTGGTTGAGGGTAGCAATCTTCCTGAAGTTGTGCTCCATTCCTAAAAAAAAAAAAAAAAAAATGGTTTTAATTCAATTTGACTCTGGACAGAATGGAGTCCAGCTCCATGGTCATAAATCAGAGTATGGCACACATTAAAGTGTAGATGTGATGATGGCTCTAGATGAAAAGTCAGAGGATCGTCAAAGTCTTAAGGATTCCTCACTCAACAATTTCGGCCTAAAGATTTATTTGAATTTTTTTAAATAATTACTTCTAATGTGTGACAAGGTGTAATCTGGGGTTTTGAATTGTTTTTGTATGGCTACAGGATTACATTATCAAAGTATTTGTTCACAGAGTTTAGCCATGAAATAAAGAATTAAACATGCATAGATTTTTAGAGGAAACAAATCTGTTTGAATGTACTTGTCTGTAGTATACTGGGTCCCCTCTCTAATATAGTATTGGGAATAATAAGCAGCTCCATTACCAGACACAACATTTTGCAGCAGGACTCTGATGTGGTTGTCTCTGTCAGAGCGGGTCTGTTCATGGTTGAATCCCAGAGCGTGGAGCAGCTCATGCTGGACGGTGCCATGGTAAAGACATCCTTGACGGGCCAGAGACACCACCTGCTTACCACCTCTGCGGCCCACGTACGAGTAGCAGCTGGACGGGATCAGAGATGAGTTGAAGAACACTCAAGTGTGAGAGAAGCTTTCAACTTCAATTGTTCATTAATATCAGTTTCTTACCCATTCTTGGACTCAATGCTCAGCCAGTCGCGGTCGCTGCTTCTGGAAGGCCTGAAGCGGATGCAGGAGAAGGAAGAGAAGGACTCCAGTCCACGGGTGATGATGGACTTCTCCCGGGAGGCTGGCAGGATGGCACCATACAACATTTAGATTTTTACTAACACAGTACCATATATGACAGCTTTACTTTTCTAGGAGTTTGAAAAGGAAATGTTACTGAACTGGAGAGTTTCTTACACACTGTTTATAGACTGTTAGGGTCAGTCAGCCCTTAAAGGGTGTAGTGGGATAAGGTTAAGATGAACTTTTGCTGCTTAGAGGAAATTATTTCCTGTTGACTGAAAGCTCCTTTAAATGCATTGGGTGACTCATGGTTTTTAGTTCATTGGTTTTGTGAATCCTTACTGTGTTGGATTTCACCTTTTGCTGACTGTTGTTTTAGTTGTACATCAGTTTGGTTAGTTTTATGTCATGACTCCAGGGGACCTGAGTGCTGCTAATAATGAGTTTAGTGAACAGTAAGCAGCAAACACACTGTTTGATTGTGGTCTATGAACAGTTGGATCTCTACTCAATCTCACTCTACCTACTGTATAAAGACTGGGCATGTTTCTGTCTGATACTTACAGAAGTGACTGGCGATGTAATAAGGAATGTAGACCTTCCCATCAGTGTATTTGCCCCACATGCAGCCTCGGCTGGTGCAGGGGTCAGCGTTTTTCTCAGCCTCGCTGTTAATGGCGATGTCTCCTCCGGTCAGGATGGGATCATCCTGGGAACGGACTGAAACACATCATACAGCTACTTAAAAACCTGTTCAACACTGGTCATGAGGAACATGGTCACTGCAGCAGCTCACACTCACCCAGATTACTGTTGGCTCTCTCCAGAAGTTCAGAGACAGAAAGCTCCCCTAAATCCTCCTCTGCTCAGAGACATCAACAACAACACACATTGTATAAAAATACACCAGTCACAGTACTATGCATGTCAATACTATTGCTCTGATTAGTAAAATAGATGACATACCTGCCTGCAGGTTCAGCGTGGGATTATAGCAGAAAAACACATATTAGAAATAGATAGAACCACATGACTAGAAATTACAGCAAAATTTTTTTCTCAGCCAAATAATCAAATATTGTGTCTGAAAGTGTCATGTTAATAAGAAAAATGTTACAGAAGTTACAAAGAGAACAGGTTAAGAGATACAATTACAGCGTCATTGCAACAACAGTGTTTAGCAGGTAAAAGCAACAGTTAACAGCTGCAACTAAAGGACTGATCTTGTAAATTGAGATAAATTTGCTGATTCTTTGTTTCAGGGATGGTATGTGCCACAAAATATGCTGCTGCCATTTATTATTGTATAAAAACCCAACTTGGATGCAGAAACGAATTCAATTTAACCTCCTTGATGCTTCACATGTGGGACAGGGGGTCCTTCATGTTTGTGACTATGACAGTCCACGTTCATAATTCAGGTTATTTGGATGTTTGAAGACATGCAGTAACGTCTACGCTGTGATATAATGGGTCCTGTGAGTGTCCCACCTCATTGTCTGCCCAACAACAGGCAGACAGGAGCAGCAGAGCCAGAGCGGAGAACCTGAAAACAGACATGCGGGCCATCTCAGCAGACCTACAGGACACAGACAGGAATCAGCATCCACCCAGAGCAAAGATACAGTGTTTGAAACAAAACTCACACAGGTAAACCTGTATGCACTGAAACAAAGGGCACACTTCTCCTTTGCATTGTGAACTCACCTTGAATCTTCTGTGTGGACTGGGGCTTCACTCCAGGCTTTTATACATGTTCAACTGCATATGTAAGCCCAAATATGGATTATCTAAAGTCACAGGCTTATCAGTCACATAATGTACAAACAGAAACACCTCAATACCACTATGTTTGGGAAAATGTGCACTTGTTGCATTCACTGTAGTATACAGTCACTGTTGTGTCTGATTTGTTCTGATCATTTTCTCTATTTCCATGGATTGAGTTCATTTTACACATGTTGCTAAAAAGTGTGATGAGTAACATCAATTGTTCAGTTATCTAAGCTGCTTTTTAAACTATAAATTAAACCCTGTATATGTACTTTGAACTCAGTATGACACTTGCATTGAAATGCACCTTCTGTCGCTTTGTCCACCTCATATTCAAAAAGAGGATAGACAAAATAGAAAATGCCCTTTACAATCTAAAGCAGTCTATTACAAAAAGATCATACACTGACATTTAGAATCAACTCTTCTTTTCACAAATGTGATATTTATTAAAGGTATTGTATGGGATAGTATAATATTTTACAGGGTGTATTTGTTATTTTGTCCACGCTACTGTGTATCTTTTGAGGATTAAAAAGTGACCTGTGAATTTACTATATGTGCTGAGTCTGGCATTCAGAGCAAGGCCAGGAAAAAGGATTATGAACTCCAGTACAGCATGTGCTATATTTCATCACCCGTGTGTATTTATCAAGCAGCTTCACCTGTTCATGAAGGCCAATGTGAGAATGGCAGAAATTGTGAATATTGCTGATCAGCTGCGTAGGTTTCCGCTGAGCTTAAAGCAAAGGTTAAATACTGTTCCTAGGACACCATCTTCAGATTTGGGTGGCAGTACACAGTGATTCACACGTGTTGTTTCTCTTTTCTCTTTGATCAAGCTTTGATAAAAATCTCTAAGACATCCAGGTCTCCTGAACCTTCTTCAGTCATGAGTAAACCAGCTCTCAGATTTCCTTCACATGGAGTATCTCCCAATATTTCAATCCTTCTAGTACAATATTCCCTCCTTATGTTTTCATGGACAGTGTTTCCTTGCTGAGCTGCTATGGAGGGATAGTAAAACAAAGAGTGTAACTTCACTCTAAATCTGACTGCTCAAACCATTCCTCTTCACTATTTACACCTCAGAATTCAATTCTGGTTCCTCCACATGTTTTCCGAAGACCCCTCCACTGTTGGATTCATCAACAAGGACAATGAGGAAGAGTACAGAGGACTGATAGAGAGCATGTATTTGGTAATTATCATCTACTTACCAGGAAACAGTGGACCTGGGTTTAAAGAATTTGTAATCATGGCTATCAATTAAATTCATATTACTTTCCTGGACATGTATTAAAATAATTACCAGTTAAGTATAACCTGCTTATTGGGAAGTAGTGCAATTTAATTATTAAATAATGCTGGGGCTCATTTTCACTAAATTTTGAGGTAAATGTTGGCGGTTATTTCAAAGAAATTTCATATACATTATTTGCTAATCCATGAGATTGGTAACCTGTAAAATGAAGTGTTACCGCATAACCCGATGTTGAAATAGCTTTTAACTGCAGTTTTTAATGTGTCCATAAATTTCTAAGCAGCCATTAAATCCAAGGGAACCTACTAATTTAAAAGAACTCATTACTTAGTGACTGAAAGTCCGCTTATATTGCCAATGACCAGTGACCTACTAAAAGTTGCCAGTGGAAATACCCATCTTTCCTTGAAATGGACTGTTTGAAATACTGATATATGAGTGTGATTTTGACAAAATCAAAAAATATGCAGTTAATCTACCTAAACATTTGCATTTTTGAAATATGTGGTTTAACATGTTTATGAGGCCCGCTCAGGCCAACAGCTTCTATTACATTATACTGCCACTAACTCATCTTGATAGACTGTTTAAGAGCTTGTTATCTTTAATATGGTCAAAGAGGAGGGGTTTCACTTCCTATGGTAGTTATGCATCCTTGTCAACTCTGACCAGTGTGCAATCTTGCCCTTCTGACACATAAAACATTTTCAACATAAAAAACATTACAAAATGTATATTATTTAAACAAAAAATGTAGAGTAAAGTTTGAGAAAACAATGGTCAAGCGTGAAAGTAACGAACTACACAGAATCTTATGACTGAGTGCTGTGTAAATAATGCACCACTCAGTTACCTTTTGTCCCCGACCAAAGATTTTGACTGATGGAAAGAAATATAGTGGGTCAGACCCAAATCACATTCAAATCAATCTCCTGGAGCTGTTTGTATTTGACACACAGAAAGAAAATATGAAAGGTTATGAATAGAAATGACAAATAACACATCCTTATATGTCTACACGCACTGTACTTTTACTTCGGATTTTTACAGCTCTTCCAGCACGACAGTATCAGTACTTCTACTCTGGGAGGATATTTTTACAATTGTCTTCCCTCCTATTTAGGTAATTATGATCAGTGTGTTGGTAGTAGTTGCAGACCCATGCATGCTATCTGAATTTACCTTGGCAAATAACCAAATAGATAAACCTGTTATTCACATAGTATGCCCTCTGAAATACCATCTCCACACACCCAGTTGGATTTGATGGAACATTTGTGTGTTTTCTCTGCAGCTGAAGAGGAGGAAGTGCTCACACTCTCACAAATCCACCAATGCACACAAGGAAACAAACGGGTAATCCTTCAGCTAACTGAAACTCATTTATCAACTCTCGTGAGAGATAGAGTCGTCATGTGAAACTCCCCTAACTGTACACATCTACTTCCGTGAAAAAATATGCGAGGAGTTGTTACAGTACTTATAAGCAAAGAGCTGCTTCAGTAACATGGAAAAAATCTCAATGTTCATTCTTGAATCTAGGCTCCATGGGCTCTAAATATGTTGTGAAGGCAAATATTTGACAACAAAATGAATACACAGCCTGTTTCCAGACTGAATCACCTCCCAGATCTCCTTGTTTGTCTGCAGCTAAAATAAGATCAACACAGATGTACAGGTTGTTGTACACTGATTTACAGAGGTAGAAACTCTTAAATCAGCATATTTATCCAACCAGCACTGCTGAAAATTATGTTAGCAGGATGTCACATCCCTACTGATTGGCTAGGGCAAAATAATCCCAATCAAACTAACATGTAGGCTACATAACGTCAGAATGAATATTGAAGTTTAATAAAATGGCATCTCAATGTGATTATCAGAGTAGTAAATGTCTCAGATATCCAGTCTAAATGATAAGGTTTTTTTATGGTGATGAACTGCCTCCAGAGGGTAGTTATGAGGCAGGCTTCACAGTGCTGAGGGGCCAAACAAGCATGGCTAAAGCAGCTGCATTATGTAACATTAAGAACAGATGATATAAATAATTTGAAAATGGACATAATTCAGAATGTAGTAATTTTATCTCTTATTTTGCAAATTTGTACAATTTCAATCTAATTTTATGTACTTTTATTGTATGTTACATTAACAGCATTACATGGTACTGTGTATATAAAGTATTTTTTAATACTCCCTTTAGCTTTACTTATTACGACATCCTGTTGTTATTTTGAGTGTTTTTTTTAATTTTTTGCTATTTGTAAATTTAAAAATCTTTAAACTCCATTATGTGTATTTCTCACATTAGCATAATCTACTAAGTTTTGTAGCCTATTTTAGCTGATTGTTTTGGTATCTTTGTTCAGTCTGACTCCTGATTTGCCAGCAGTTGTTTAAGAGAAAAAGCTTTGATAAACTCACTGTACACTACCTGCCCAGCACCAAACAGCAGACAGACAAAGTTAACGACGAGCTGGTGGAGATAGTGGAGCATTTGGCAGCTAAAGAGCCAGATATTTTCCTCAGCAGTTGGTGGAAACCAAAAAATAGCTAAAAGAAGATTGAATATTGGACTAAACAAATCAATGAATGCTTTTTCTGTGTGCAAATGAAAGAGTTTAAAATAGTTTGCTGTTATAGTTTTCTAAGACAGATAATATTGGCTTTGTCTTTGTCACTGACCTGGCTGGAGAACGAATTGTAGTAGTGCTGTTGAGCACCGCATCCACAATCTAATATTTCTTGTTCAAGCATGCAAACAAAACATTTGATAGTATTGACAGTCAGGTATGATTTCATTGTTGGTAAATTGTTTGTTTCCTTCCTCAATACCAAGATAATCTCAATTAATTGCTTTTTATCAGGCTTTATCTTATCGCGGTTACTGGGTGAGTGATTTTTTTGTGGACATGTTTGACTAATATTGAAGTATGTGTACACGTATACAAGAAGAAGTGTGTCAAGAGTGTGATAGCGGCACTGTGCTGGAAAATGTGTAGACATACAGCACAGCACATGGACCCTCACTAACTAGGGTCATTTAGACCTGCATTAAATTAAAAAAAGGAGTCTGCTTCATAGAAAAATATTGTGTTCACTCTGCTCTGCCTGATAATTGTGCAACATGCTGTTTTCACCTGGCTCAAGGCTGGCAACAAAAAGGCAGGCAACACACAGATATATCAGTCAAAAAGTAATTTATTTAACTTAATCTAATAAACATATCATAAAGCAAAACACATTTCCATTTCAGCATGACATTTTTTACATTTTACTGTTGTTAGTTTGTCCTATGTTTATTATCCGTGTATACTGGCTGATCAAAGACGACCTAACTTTAAGATTAAGTTCTTTTTGAGTCAAAACCACATACACCGTTCTGCTACCTTTAATACTCACTAGCACACCAAATGTGTATTAATCCGCAGCTGAAAATAGTCTCCAACAAATACTCTTTTTACTCCAGTTAGTGTAATGTTTACTTAAAATTACAGTGCCCAGCTGTTTTAGGAATTGAATGAGCCTTTTTGTTTAAATATATACTATATATCTGTGAGCATTTCTTCTTATTCTTTTTCTTCAGTATGTACCAATGGCTTTTACAGCTGTGTGCCATAAACAAGCACTAAAAAGACAGACGAACACATTGTTGGTTTTGGTCTTTTCATGGAACTCAAGTTTCAGTTTAGTATTTATGTATTTATCATTCTGTTGTTGCTCAAAAGTTCATGCTTACTGTAGTTTGTGTCTATAAAATATATTCTTAGCATTTCTAGTTTGTCATTAACTCAAATTTTATTGTATGATTGCCCATAGACTGTGTGACCCAGTGGAGATGGTACACGTTTCTGCTATAAAAACTGCATTGTGTTTAAATTGAGGCTATAAAAACATGACACATTGCAAACAAACTAAACAAAACTAAAAACAGAAAATATATAACTGAAAACAGATAGAGAAATCCTGCTAAGATGTGCTGAAGTTTACCTTTTCTCTTCCTCTGTCTCTTTCAAACACAATCCTACTCTATTCTAAAACACACACTCTGGATATAGACACGCATCTGTTAGCATACATAGTTGTATATCCGTTACAGTCTTATGTGGTCACCTATCAACCACATAACAAGCTCTGCCTTGGCCACTCATTACCCCCTGATAGCAATAAAGCAAACACACCCGGAGCTACCATGGGCAAAAGGTTAAACCATAAAAATACTATTCACTTGTCTCACACACACACCCAGGTGGTAAATGAGGCCAAGGCCCACGACTAACCTGATTGGCTTGGTTTGGCGAGTGATGTCATCTCTTAGGAGGGCCTGACCAGTTAGTAATAAAACAATATAAAGATAAGGGTCATCGACTCCTTAACGGCAGCAGAACACAAGAAAAACCACATCTGAGCGGGCACGTACACGAAGCAGAGCGCTTGTGGAGGCTGTAACAAATCGTCACTTCTGGATTCAGCAGCGGGTGCAGTAGGTACAGCTTGAGGAGGAGGCCAACCTAGTGGAAAGAAGGGTCGACCAAGAGGAGCAAATATCAAGAAGGCCTTCAGGTATTTGCTGGAAAATAACCGAAGGAAACTGACGCAAGGAAAACAGGAAGAAAGAGAAAATTCAATAAAGAGGAACCAAGAGGGGAGGAAGGACAAATAAAGGAGTTTTTTGATCCAAAGAGGGGACGTCTGTGTGGGTGCACGATGGTGTCTTTTGGCCTTGAACTGGTCGGCGTCATTCTGTCGGTGCTCGGCTGGGTGCTGAGTGTGACCAGCTGCGCCTTGCCGATGTGGAGGGTCTCTGCCTTCATTGGAGCCAATATCGTCACAGCTCAGGTGTACTGGGAGGGCCTGTGGATGAGCTGCGTGTTCCAGAGCACGGGGCAGATGCAGTGTAAGATGTACGACTCCATGCTGGCTCTACCTCCGGATCTGCAGGCCGCCAGGGCGCTCACTATCGTCTCCATCATTGTTGGGGTGGTGGCTCTCCTCATTGCTATGGTGGGAGCAAAGTGCACCAACTGCATCGAGGATGACGGGGTTAAAGCCAGGGTGATGGCCACCTCAGGCGGGGCGTTCATCACCGCAGCTCTGGCCCAGCTGGTGCCCATTTCCTGGTCAGCACACACCATCATAATTGAGTTTTACAGTCCACTCATCCCCTCTGGTCAGAAGATGGAGATTGGGGCGGCGTTGTATCTGGGCTGGGCCGCCGCTGCCCTGCTGCTGATTGGGGGATCCATCCTGTGCTGCAGTTGCCCTCCAAAGGAAAATAAACCAATGAGGTACAGCATACCCCCCCAGAGTCGTATAGCATACTCCGCTGCACCGAGATCCACCGCTCAAAGCTCTTACAACAGGAAGGACTACGTGTGAGGGAAGAGGACAGGACCAAGGAGGGATTAGGAAGAAATGTAACCTTCTTCATACTATTTTCACATATATCCTTCTTAAGTTGCTAAATAATAATTACATTTGTTTAACGGGAACCAACTGTTCACTTCAAAAATGATAAAATAGACATTTTAGGACCATACATGTGTAAATATGTAGTTTTTTGATATTTGTGAGTAATAGATTTGGAAGCTCTCTACAGATGTTTAATGGCGTTTACAATAACCAATAGTCTAAAGCAAGTGGGGGATAAAATCAAATTTAAAAAGATGTGCCCAAATATGTTGCTGTAGGAGAAGACAAAAAATTTGGTCTATGGGGTCAGTTCAACATGGAGACTATGTCCAATATATATTTATTATGTGTGCTTATAACATTAACGTTGTGAATTTTCCCCATTGTGTTGATCAGTGTGTAGATATCAGATATCATACCGTCAAATATTGAAAAGCAAATAGGGACACTGTTGTGACTGTAATGAGTTTTAAATGGCTTATTTTGTTTCCTGGGAGAAAAATGTTTTTCTTACTATTATTACAAAATACAAACATATTATACATCCTAGCAAAATGGAGTTCACTTTGGGCTCCAAAGCAAGGTCAACATAGCGGAGTGGACAGTAAAATGAATGAAGGAAGTTATGTCATGTAACCATTTGGTGATATGTGAGATACATTTCACTGTATATTATGTGTCTATGTTTTGACACTTTCTACAGTGGTTGATGCTTTTATATAACATGTCTTTTGTTGTGTTAACATTGTATGTGTTTGCCATGAATGAAAATAAAATTTGAGTTTCATTATGAGGCAGACTTTGACTGAAGATTTTCACTGTGAAACTTTATATGGGCCTAATTTATCCTGGTTAGATTTAACAATGTGGCAAAACTTGGCATGACAAAAAAAAGTTTTATATGATACAAAGTGATAAGCTTTTGATAGTTGGAAAGTAGAAGAAAGAGAGGAAATTTAAATGACCAAAAATGAACATAAAATCAGAAGATGAACCATAACTTTAAGACAACATGAGCGCAATTGTCAGAAACTAAAGAGATTTAATTTGTATTTGTTATAACCTTCTAGGGTTGTCCTCTTTGATATCATTTTACAACAGCATGAAAAAAGGTGTTGATGTTTTAGAGAGCTTGTGACACCTCCCCATGAACGTCAGAGCTGCATGTGACAGATTCTGTTGAACAGAAATCTGATGTAATGGGAAGGCAGGTGACTCAGTGTCTGAACCACAGATACCAACTTTTTCCTGTTTTGAATAGTCAAATAATGCCTATGTGTTCCAGTAGGTGTGCTCAGGTAGACTAATTCTGCCAGGAACATTATTAAACAACACCTATTTCTGCCTCTATGAAAAACAATGAACATTTTTCAATCGGGGGGGAAAAAGGTTATTTTAGTTTTTTAAACTTCTCTGTGAATATAGGGACTCCACATATGAGAATATGTGTATTATAGCATTGGATTATATATATTATGTCACACATATCAATGTGTAGGTTACATCACTGCTGGTAAAAGCAGATCTGATTTTAAACACTTTATATACTGATGGGTAGCTTGTGATTCAATAAAGTATAATCTTATCTTAACCTATAATAATAATCCATCATAATTTATTAGTTGATTATATATTTTATTATCAATCTTAATCTGCAAAGTAACTAGTCAATAAAGTTATCAAATAAATGTAGTGTAATAACACAATATTTCTTTCTGAAACATAGTGTAGTAGAAGTATAAAGTAGTAGGAAGTGGAAATGCCCAAATAAAGTACAGGTACCTCCAAGTACAGTACTTAAATAAATACACTTATTTACTTTCCACCACTGGTGACACCATAAATTAAACAAACAAGTCTCTCTTAGTTTTGGTGTGTATTCTTCCACTATGATAATTACATCATTTTACATGGAAAATATATATTTAGTAACTGACAAGAAAATCAGCTTGATTTCTGCTAATGCTTCTGCACTTGTTTTGGTAACACAAGCAGCTGGTTAACTCAGGTGTACTGATACAGGTGAAATGCATCAACTGTTGTTATATAAACACAAGAGACTCAGTGATAAAGATGCTCAAGGATAAAACCACAAACAGAGCCTCCCTGTTGTTCAACCTTTAGCTTTGTTTATGTGTGTTGTTGTTTTTCTTTCTTTGTGAGAACTATTTTGGGCTCAACACTGATAATGTGAGGACATTTGTGAGGACATTTTTTGTAACATGTGTTTGTGCGAATGATAAAAACATTGGATCAGCTTATCAGATCCAGTTAGATCAGTTATTTAAACCTATAGGTGAATTATGTATGTGCTATTATCTCTCCACTGCAGCTCAGCAAGGAAACACTCATATGGGCACCAACATGTTGTTTTGAGACAGACTTGAAAAATGGTGAACCTGCCTTTTATTCTTATTAATCACTGCATAACCTAGAGAGTGCATAGCAGGTGCACTGCACATGCAAAAATCATACAGTTAAACTTAAATGCAAAATAAAGTGCTATTTCAAATAATACTGCAAGGCCATCAACCTTCTTTTACACAGTATACTCAACCACATGTTTTTCTCCGGGAATTGTTTGGACAGAGTAAAGAGTTGAACCGATACTGAGAAGATCACACTGTCTGTATGCTAAAGGTGTCTGAGAACTGGCTATTATGTTTTCTCCCGACTCATATTTACTCTGGGTGCAGTTATTCCGGTTTCCAGCTGAGCTTTGGGATTGTTTCCTAACATTGAGTCCTGATTGTTTAAGAAACCCACAGAACTGGAACCAGGAAGTAACAAAAGATCAATAGTATCAGAGGACAGTCTACTTATAGCCTGAGTGTGTGTTTGCACCAGTGTTCATGTTTCTATGCTTACTCACAACAAGCTTTCTAAGTAGCCAGAGGCTCAAGCTACCTCTACTGTGGTTAACTACTGCATGTGCATAGGTCAGCATCTATGTTTTAGTTGTAGTTTATGTAATAGAAGGGACAGTGCAAATTAAAAATAATAAGCCAAAATGTTATTTTTCATCTGTAGTCTCTGGCCAGAGTGTTAAAAAAGCGTCCTAAAATACATCAAAGCAAAAAAAAAGGACACAGAGGTGTTAAAAAAACAGTAAAAGCAGCATAATGACATATATGCATATAGAATGACATTGCGAACAAGTATTGCAATCATGCAGGACATACAGACAGCAGCGGCAAAAAGTGAGTTGAGTGCCGACATGTTAATCATTCATTGTTTGAATTGGTTACTGTAAGATCTGTGTTTAGTTGTCTGATGTGATTTTGAGTTATATTCCTCTCTCTTAAACCTCTGACAGACCAGGCTGATTGGCTAAAGGCACTTTTCCGCAGAGGAATTGTGTAGCAGAGACAACTAATCAGGTTAGTTTGCTCATTGTCAGATGTTAGAAAGTGCGCACCAGAGGGAGAATGTTGTTGCGCATGGCTGCACTTCAACGGGTAGAAGTTCCTTCTTCTAACTTTGTCGCAGAATAACAGCAGTGGTAGCGATCTGTGTGTACTGGGCCGGGATGTTGTTGGATATCTCCAGATAGTAAAAGGCAGATCACACTGGTCAGTGCATCGCTTTGTTGGAGTTTTGAGCCACTTCTGCAATGTTTGTTTAGCCGACTAGGTTAGCACGGGTATATGAAGTCTATAAGAATGGTCTGTCTCCTATATCCGAAGTGTTTGTTGGCAAAGCTGTTTTGCTGGTTTCATGGATCGGTTGCATAATCCTAAATAGCAATTTTGAGAAGATCAGAACGCAACATACATAGCCCAACTGGTTTTAAGAGAGTTGCCAATAACACAGACTTATGTGTTATTGGAGAGCTGCGAGTACACCTCCGCTACCAGCCACCATGACACTCCCTTCAGAACTATTTAGCAGAACTGCATATTTATTGTTTTGTGACTGATATCTATTTAAAACAGAACTTCTCTTCTCCGCTCCATTGAGAGGATCAGTGATTTATCTGGCCTCATTTAATGGCCTTTTTCTTTTGCCAGCTTGGACTCACTCATCACAGTTAAATCTCCCACATCAGGTGGAACACAATTCCTGGAAGAAAACAGGGGAAGTGCTTTTCTGAAGTGTTGATTGTTCTTGGAAGTCGAGAGGCAGCCATCTTACCGGTGACCAACCCCCACCAACCACACACAAACACACACATAGACACACCCTACCAGCATAGCATCCCTCCTCACCTGCCCTGCCTCCAGCTCCCTCCTCCTCTGTATGTGCACAGGTGGTGGTTTTTTTTTTAAATAGACGGCCTCCTGCAGACATCGTCACCGGTGGACTCCTCCTTGTTCCCCTGGGGTATAAAGGATCTCTTGTTTCCGTGGCAGCATCACATAGCTACATCACACCCTCTTGCAGGTGCTCACACTTTTCAAGGGACAACAGAGGGGGAGAGACTTTACTGCAAGCTGAAGGGTTTTGTGTGTTGGAAAATCTGTGGATTTACCATTTAAGTTTTGTTCTGTCATCAGACAAAGAGCCAGCATGTCGATGGGCATGGAGATTGTGGGCATTGCCCTTGGAGTGCTTGGATTTATCATTGCAATAGTTACATGTGCCCTGCCGATGTGGCGGGTGACGGCCTTCATCGGAGCCAACATCATCACGGCTCAGACCATCTGGGAGGGTTTGTGGATGAACTGCGTCACCCAGAGCACGGGCCAGATGCAGTGCAAGGTCTACGACTCGTTGCTGGCCTTGCCTCAGGAGCTGCAGGCGTCCAGAGCCATGACCATCATCTCCATCATACTCGGGGTGTTAGGGGTCATGATCTCCATCGTTGGCGCCAAATGCACCAACTGCATCGATGACGAGCAGTCCAAGGCCAAAGTGATGATCATCTCTGGAATCTTCTTCATCCTCGCTGGCCTTTTGGTCCTCATCCCCGTCTCCTGGACCGCCAGCGTCATCGTCCGGGACTTCTACAACCCCATCTTGACCGATGCACAGAGGAGGGAGATGGGGGCATCGCTCTACATTGGCTGGGGAGCGGCCGCCTTGCTCCTGATTGGTGGGGCAATGCTGTGCAGTAGCTGTCCGCCAAAAGAGAAGCAGTACAAGCCACCCCGGATGGCCTACACCACCCCGCGCAGCACCAGTGCAGGTGGAGGGTACGATAGGAAAGACTATGTTTGAAGTGTCTGACGGATTGATTTGTACAGTAGGATAAAAATCAAAATGTAAAATGATTGTTTTTGTGTGTGTTATTTGTTCCGGTCTAAAACCACAGGGTGAACCCTCCGAAAAGACTCCGAGATGAAGATGTGTGACAAATATTAATATTTCTGCTTTGCTTCTGGCTGACATGTTCCTTTACATAATTTTAAATGCCTTTCCTCAGCTATAATCCAGCAGGTGTGCCTTGTTAAAGAGGCTCTCATTCTCAGTTTTGGAACATGATGAGAGCCTGTTTTCCAGTAAAACATACCTTTATTCTTTTGAAATGTTAAACTTTTGTGTACCATCTAAGTACATGTTGTATTTATACTAAATGTCTGTGGCATAATGTGAATTAGAAAACACCTGCTGCTTGTGTGTGTCGCTCTATCATTAGCTGTCGGACGGTTGGTGTCGTGTTTCGCTGAAACTTTCTGTAAAATGCTGTGTGTCATTTCACAATGACGAGGAAGAGCCACATCTCATTTTACATGGATTTGGTTGTGTGATTGTTCAGTGTGTGAATGTGTGCGTGCCTGTGTGTGTGTGTGGGTGTGTGTGTGTGTGTTTTGCATGTTATATTTGCTTAGGAGAGTTTCTGCTGAGACTGAAACTAAAGATGGATCCATGATATGGCCCTAGGTAACAACTTTATCTTCTTCCTCACTGTTTGAGGACATAGAAGAAACTGTTCTTGTCGGCACACAAAGTCTGACCTGTTCTGTCTCCATGCATGACTTTATTTTATATTTCTGTAATAAAATGTATTTGTAATGTATTTTAATACCACGTATTCCACCGTGTGTCTGTGTTTCATATAGAATTGTATTGTGTCTTAGTTTGAAAAACATGTATATTTCATATGTATCAGAAACAGCAGTCTGTACAGTCCTCTATAAGCCAAACAAAGAGCCAAAGGACCGCTTTAGTGTGTGTGTGTGTGTGTGTGTATGTGTGTGTGACACCCTGAGGGAACATGACTGCGGCTGTTGTAGGATGTTTGTTTCCAGATCAGCAGGATGTGTTTTGTGAGTAGAAATGAAATATTTCACAATTCATCTCCATCTCTTTTGAATAAGATTTTATGTTCAATGTTTAACACAATTTATTACTTTGGTGTTGCTGAAACATTGTTAAAATTTTGATTTATAAAATAAAATGCTTTGTTACATATGTTATAGTAGTGCTTGAATTTCAAATGTGGTGAAGATTTCAATAAAAGTCATATTAAGAATGATGTGAGGTTTTTTTCTTCGTCTTTGCTCAAAAAAGACCCAAAGTTTAACCCATCCCAAAGACACATCTCAAAGCATGTGTTACTAAAACAAACAACTACAGTCGAAAGTCCAAATCAAATAATTTAAAAAAGCTGAAAGTTGGGTTGGGCTTTGGGAGTTGGGTTTCTTTGTTTAGCCTGTGGTACAGCTGAGTTCAATTCATCTATCAGTTTAGCCATGGCTAAACAATGCTTAGGTGTGGCTGGTAACGTACACTTCGTTAGGCTGCAACATACCAATGAAAGATGGAAAAACTTTTGCCTGTTGGCTATATTATGGAGAAAGGTAAGACAAGGGAAGAGAGAACAGGTTCACACATAAAGTCCCAACCGCACTTTTGTTTAACTCACAAGAAGCCTTAAACAAAAGCAGAATTTTCAGTACAGACACAAAAACAGTTTCTCTCGTTCAGGCAACAATCCTGTCTGTACTGGATTATAGTGAGGCTACTCATGAGCATGCTCCACCATCAACTGCTGTTGATGGTGTTGAATGTTTTATATCACACAGAAGCTCTCTGAGATTTTTAACAGGTGATGGCTTCAGGACATGTGGAGTCTCAGTCCTCTTCAAAAGCAGAAAATTAAAATATATTTAATTTATTTATTGCTGGTTTGTTGCCCTGTTCTTGTGTTCGTGAGCAACTGGACTATTAATAGAGTCCAATGATCAGGGTCTCCACATGAAAATATTTTGATGTAAGCTCCAGATGAAAATAATAAATAAGGATCAATATTCAGAACTAAAGCATAATTTTGTTGTGTCTCCGTTGGGTAAGGTAAAACATGTATTAAGCAAACAGATGACACTCAACGACTAAGTAATATTATCCTGTTAATGCAGAGTCAGGAAATCTCAGAGAATCACATGAGGGTTTTGAACCACTGAGTGACATAATTTTACAGCCTTATCTGTAGAAAATGGAACCAAAGGTACTTTATCAGCCTTGAAACGCCCCTGCTATGCAATTCTCTGCCACCGGGTTTGACCCATCAGTCACACACACACACACACACACACAAATACACACCTTGCTGTACCCCTGTAATCTCACAGGGCCACGATCGAGGTGGTTAGTGGAATTTGACCAACACAATACGCTTTCTAATCATCTAATCGCAGCTCAGTTTTTCTTATCTACATAGACAACTGGTGAAAAGTAGGTTTTGGTGTCTCAGAATCGAAGAGAAAGAACTTCTCTCTAGACTCACCAGTGTGCGCTGACACAAGACAATCACACAGGGAGAAATGCATCATAGATACAAACTCCTCTATCCTCAGTATAGTCTCTGTTGATTAAAACACAATAAAGTCACAAATCATGTGATCAACATTTATCAAGCAATAAACCTACACATTTTGGTAAAAGCAAGGCTTTGCTGCTTTTTTTCCATAAATTAAATATCTTTTGGTCATGAGCTATTGGTTGGACAAAACAACTAATGTAAAGATTGAGCTGGAGCTCTTGGGCACTAGCATGTTTCACAATTGTTCTAAAAAGTTGCAGAGTTTCTTGTATGGCAGCAGTGCTCCTGTGCACACGCGATACAAACAAAATGGAGACCCACTTTTAAAAACATTGCTCCATAGCACTGCTACTGGTCAAAAACTCCACAGGGTACCTTTAAGGTACTGTGGCATACATTCAAAATATGAAATATAAAGAAAGAATTAATTTGAATTATTATTACAGAATTAATCATTTTTATCACTGCCTTGGAGTATCTCAATGTGAAGTGAAACAGTGTGCAGCCGGTGCTGATTACTATTACTAAGTGAGCAAAGAGAGAACTAGAGTAGCATGACAGGGCAAAAAAAATAAAAAATAGAAAAGGTCAAAACAGTACTAACAGTAACAGTAGTAACAGGCAGTGCAGAGAATAAAGGCCATTGTTCTTTTGTCTCCACGAATGTCATTGAGCAAATCTTAATGTCAACTTCTGTAGGAACATGTAAAGTTCACAGGTAGCAGAATTCTCACAAACAGGATGATGACAGGACAGCAAAGTCCAACAGGTACCAGATAGAGACCCTAGAAAGTATTACCTCAGGTTATCTCTGATGTTTTAACATGACTGACTGTAAAGTTATGTAAAGCAGATACACTATCTGTTGCAAACACTTAAGCAAGCGTGTCTCAATAAATATGTTTTATTTTAGACACATTATTATTCATTACAAAGCTTAAAGGACTCAGAAGAGGCGTGATTAGGCAGTACTACCACACACAGTGCAACATATGAAATATGACACATAATAAAAACACAAATTTAGTTGTTTTTTTGTTTGTTTGTTTTAAAGGATTCATTATTTTATATTTTACATATTATGTTGCTTTCATGATAGAACATATTTTCTTTCCTCTCCTGTGTACGTGTTTGTAATATAAATTTGCTGGGCTCTGGGCTGCGTTTTATGACTTAATGAGTCTTCAAACTATTTAAATCTGTAAATACAGATAAATTGGACCTGTTGTGAAAGACTAAAATAGCAGAAATATTTTGATATCACCGCCATGTCATGGCAGATAAACAATAAATACAGACTCTGTTTTAATATCAGGAGACTGATAACCAGTGCTGAGAAAGAGCTTTCCGGGAAAGTGTCTGACTTTTTTACTTCTATATTTTTTCTTTTTAAAGAGGTACATGACTACAAAAAAGACACAATATACAAAGAAAAAGTGCCTGTGACTTTAGACTGACTGTAGAAACGTTTATAACCTTTCCAAACAGTATGGGCTAAAACTCATGTTGAGAATGAACAGGATATCAACATTCTGCCATGTACATTATAGTGGAGTCTGACTTAGTATCTAAACATTTCTCTGAAACCCTTGAATACTACCAAATGTGCTCTAAATAATAACATAAAGGTGACACAGACACTGAAACTGTCACAGTGCAGCAGTGAAAGCAGAAGTATCTGAGAAGCAGAAGCTAAGGTATTCAGCAGAAACCTGATTAATGTGGCTGATACCATGAGAGCACATTCTGCATGAAAAATAAGAGCAAATAACATTTTGGATTATGCGTCACTTCAGTGACTTATCTTCACAGAGTTTCTTCATCTGAAACACAATTTATGATTTTATAGTGTAGCTTTATAAAGTATACTCGTCATTAAATACTGTTAAAAGGTTGTGTAAGCTAAGCTCCATTATTATTAAGAAAATATGATGCATATGATGGTAATTATTATAATCATCATAAATCACACATGATTCTTCTACTATTCCTTTCCTTGTATGTTTTTGTCTTCCTCTGTGTACATAGTACATTTTCTTAAAATAGACAATACAGCATGTAGGAAAAAAGAGTTTACCAAAAACTCATCCTTCATTTTTTTGATATTCAAACTAGGCAAGCACTTTACATTTGCTTTCTTTATATAATGAGATGTTTCATCATTCCAGATGTTTTTTTTTTTATAGTACTAGAAAACTAGAACATCTCTTACTTGCATGTAACATATGTGTGTATGTGCAGGCACTTTGAAAAGAGCAGGTTGAAAACAAAGACAAAGAATTTTCTGTGCTTTCTGTAGCATAAAGAAGAGCTGCCGTTAACTTCAGCTCAGCTTCATTACACAGTAAAGAAGTAAGACCACAGTACTCAGGGATACAAGGGCAGAAAAATTCAGTCAAGTGGAAGAACAACCTAAAATTTAAAACTGTCACTGATAATATATGTCCATGTTGATAATGATTTAGTTCCATATTCAGTCTTTAAACTGTATTTTGATTCTTGTTTGTTTGAATAAATTGTAGTTTAAAATGTATATGGATATATTGTATGTACTTAACTATGATATCTTTAATTATTTGAATAAACACTAATTCTGCTATTGGTGCAAATTTCCAACTCGCTACCAATACAATATCCCTTGAAATAATTATTTGAAAGAAATAATAACAAATAATTTCACCACTTAAGACGGTGACGGTTGAAGAATATTGTTGAAAGAAGTGAATTGGCATTAGAAACATTGTGCTGGCAGTTTTTATACTTGGTTTAAGGAAAAGGACTGAAGTTGAGACACAGTGTTCGTTGGAATAAGAAATGCACACTCATCTGCCAGCTCTCTTTTCTTCTCTCACTTGGATCTGTCCCATGTCCTCCCCTGGGCCCCTGTCTCATGCCATCACTATGGTGACGCATCTCAGCGTGCTTTATCCCAGCAGATACGTCTCCCGTAGCAATGAATGTTTGGAGACACAGCCGGGGAGGCCAGGTTCTCCAAGCCCATAGACTGATGGTTTGTTTTTATGTTCCTGTATATGACAGGAGCCACAAACATAACACACACCAAACCAGTGACCAGAGTGATGGTGAGAAAGAGACAGTAGTGAAACAGGGCAACAATCAGAGGAACAGTTTACAGCAATGATTTGTACAGTGTGGGATAAAGAGCACCTGTAAATAACGTTCCTTGTCCCCTAATACCTAGCCTGTAAGACAAGCTGACACAGCAAGTAACACATAATATAATAATATAAAACTTTTATCACTGAACCAAACTATAATAATGAGGTGTTGATAAGCAAATATCATCATTTAACTTTACAGTTCACAAGGCATAACACTGTTTAAAAAAAAATGAAGCATTATAACAGACTAATATACATTAGTAAACTTTCCTGTTGTACTGTGTCTTCTACAAATGTCCCAACAAGACAGTGAATAACCTGATCCTTTACTGTCAGCTGTTTTCATGGAGCAGCAGTGCAGTAAGACAAATATTCTGTTGGGGTGAGAAGGTGCAGCCCACGTTGTAAAACTGTGGTGCTATCTAGTGGCTAAATAAAGCAGTGCTACATTTTAAAATAAGGTTACTTGGTTACTTATTGCATACACTTTAGATAGAAAGTGTGTTTCAGACTACAATCACGTTGACCAGTAACCTGTATTATTTTATATTTAAAATATTAAATATTTTAATAAAAAACAATGGCATTATTTTCAATAACTTTCATTTTATGTGACGCAGTGACTCCAGATCAATACCAGAAATTATTACAACACGATTCACACAGGACACACTACTTATGCGCTTATTCTATTTTATATGAATATTTACAACAATGTGAGGCAGGACTGTAGGGTGATTCAGGTTTACAGAAACTCCGAGGAGCAGTAGGTGGGATAATGCACCTGAAGTTGAAAAAAGAAAAGGAAGGTAGAAGACGTTTTAGAAAAACAGAGCACATGGGAATGGAGTTTAATTTCAAAATGGGGCCAGAGAAAGACATCTGGGAAACAGCTGCAGGTGGACGTTTATCATCAAGTCTTTCATTTTTCACGGTTATAGTGAGGTAAATGTTACACCTGAGCAGTGGGCCTCAGTTACACATTAAAAGCAATTCATCATAACCAACAATGTCCAATTTTGACTTTTTTCATCTCTAAATACTGCTGTCATTACTGCAATGTACAGCAGAGTGTAAACTGTATATGAAATTACTGTGGTTGATTCAAGAAAAGGAGATTGTAGTTGCACTTTAGTTCTTGTATTTTTTTTTCTTATGTTATTGTTTGGGTTTGGGTATTTTTACATGTCATGTCATGGTTAAGAGAAAGCCAACAAGGACCAATGTTGTGCAAAGTAAATTGTACATTTTAAAAATCAATAGATAGCTGCCGTGTCTCTGTATCCTACATTTTGGTATTGATTTAGAGTCACTCCCTCACATTACATGAAGGCTACGGAATAAATGTAATGTAAAAATATGAATAATAAATAAAGGAAGCACTAAAATCCAATATAAAGAGGTGTGTCCTATGTGGCCTGTGTATTAATGATGTCTGGTACTGGTTTGGAGGCACTGGGGCACATTACACTGAAGCTTGAAAACATCGCGGGACCAGCTTTGACAAAAACTGTGTGCAAATCACAGACTGTATAAAAACCCTTCGACTGACGCCAGCTCTGTCGGGTTAAACAAAATATTAACACTCCAGCACTGCGGAAACAAAATGCACGTTCCCGCCTGCGGAGCCTGAGAGACAAACCTGAGGGCCGCGAACACCCCCGCAGGCGCCGTGCGTCCTGCGTCATGACGCACCGTCAGCTGTTGACGGGCTGAAGCTCGCTCCGGTTCAGTCTCGACCTCCGGGACTCCCTTCATGCACGCTCGCCGACCGCCCGGTAACGGAGCGTATGCTGCCATGAGTGCTTTGTGTCGCCTGATCCAGAGGGGGCTGCTGAGCGGCCGGCCGTCGTGTCGCCCGTTCCCCGGGCAGCAGGATGTGTGCGGCGCGGCTGCCGCGGTCCGGACCGCCAGCTCGTCCAGGTACCTCCCCCCCCCCCCCCGTTAGCTCCCGGGCTAGCTGATGCCCTCTGTCCGCCGGCGCTCCGCGGTGCTCTGCCGCCGCCGGGCGGACGCGGCGTCCCGAATGTTTGTCCCTCGAAACCGGCGGCAGCTCGACCGGCGGGAGTCGTCGCCGCGTCGCGTCGCTTCACCGTTTGTCGACCGTTAACGTGACCCGGTTTGAACGCGCCGCAGATGACATTCAGGCGGCCGGTTAGCGGGAGGGCTACCGTGCAGCTGGGGCCATCACCGCGGTTACCGGGAGGATTTCAGACATGGACTCTGTCTCTGTCCTGCTTTGTGTCACGATCAAAGATGTCCTGGGTGTTCGCTGTGCGGTGTTAGAAGCTAGTTAGCAGTTTATTAGTAAGGCTGTTTAACACAACACCGATGTGACGCTAGAAATCCCATCTTCACCACGTTCACACGGCTCAGTTTTTAGTTAAAGCGGGTTTAAAGAGGAATTGTCAACTCAAATGGCTGCACTGTTGTTATACTGAGAGGTTTGTGGTATTTTGTCCACCCCGTTTGTGCTGAGGGCAGGTGGACGTGATATTAGGAGCAGCTCTCAG
The DNA here is from genome assembly GCA_031216445.1 of Lateolabrax maculatus. NCBI lineage: Eukaryota > Metazoa > Chordata > Actinopteri > Acropomatiformes > Lateolabracidae > Lateolabrax > Lateolabrax maculatus. The sequence continues at coordinate 10,824,804 of CM062197.1, read as the reverse complement.
TGTGCAGGTTGTGCTGGACTGCATCAGATGTAGATTTAGGTGTGCATGGTGAATACTGAGGTTATGTGTCTGCACAAGTTAATGCAGTCCAGTATATCATCAGCTAGTACTGAATCTGTTCAGTGTTACATTTGTGTAAGGGCATAAGGAAATATTAGACGCACCTTTAGTGCAACACAGCACATCACAAACCATAGGGCCCAAAAGGTTACAATGTAGAGTTTAGTGCCCAAAGGATTAGTTGATTAATCAGTTAGTTGATTGGCAAAAAATTTGGACAGCAGCTTAATCATTTAAGTAATTTATCAAGCAAATGTGCCAAATGTTTGCTGGTTCCTCCTTCTCAGATGTGAAGATTTTGTTGATTATCTCTGGGTTTTGGATTCGAAACAAAATAAGTAATTTGAGGATGTCGCCCAAGGCCTGAGACTTTGCAATGTGCATTTTTCACAATTTTGTCACATTGTATAGACAGAATACATAAACATAAATAATCAGAAACATTATTATGAAGAAATGTATCAATAATGAAAATGTTTATTAATTAAAACCATTTTCTTGGACTGCCTCAATGAAACCTGATTATTAAAGCTTCAAAAAGACAGTTTTTAATTTACTATGCTGTATAGTTACCTAATATTTTACCAGTAGGTGGAAGCAAAACAAAGCCAATCAAATAAGTCACAAATCACTGAACAATCCTGCAACTGCCTTCTTCTCTTTGAATAATATCCCCTGATATCTGAATGTGACATGGGGCAAATTAGGAAAGCAAGATGCTCTGCAAATTCTTTTTTACTGTGAGCTGAAGCAATTCAATCATCATTTCCACTCCCTGAAAATTTCATCAGTTTGCAGAGGTTTATTACTCAGATTTATCACCACAGACGTAACAGATCAACATGGATGTTTTTTCTTTTCCCCAGCCCAGTCAACTTGACCTATGATGTCTTCGATGGGAAGGGGGAGAGCACTCCCCTGGTGTTTCTCCATGGCCTTTTTGGCAGCAAATCTAATTTCCACTCAATAGCGAAGTCCTTGGTGCAGCGCACAGGCCGAAAGGTAATGCAGTGATGAAGACACCACACCTGTCTGTTGTTACATCAAAAACAATTCATCTTTGTGTGTTTGAGTATGTTCTCAGCAGCCTGACACTAGCCCTCTTACAAAAGCAGGCATGTGAACGTACAATCAACCAGTGTGTTGCCAGTCATTTGATACGACCCCTCAGCGGTCTGTACTGTACTGATAGATAATCTCTTTGTCTAGTTTGAGGAAACTTCACCTTATGTGCACAATGCAGCCTTTGTGTGTGCCGTCACTCGCCTGAGCCGGAGCCTAAATAAATAAATAAATAAAAGGATACAGCTGACATAAAAGTTTTTTGTTTCCGCTCTGTTGGCCTTTTCCCCCCATTCCAAGTGTCCTAACTGTCCTTTGTCCAGTTAGGTGCTGACTGTAGATGCTCGTAACCATGGCAACAGCCCTCACAGCCCATCGTTGACGTACGAAGCGATGACCAATGACTTGAAACACCTCCTCACCCAGCTTCGCATTGAGAAGTGCATCCTCATCGGGCACAGCATGGGAGGGAAAACGGCCATGGCGACCGCCCTGACGCAGGTTAGTGGTCGAGAAATGTGACCATGAGTTTATGCTGCAGTCCCCTCGCTGGATGTCACCTGGCATCTCTCACTGTACATTCCTGTCCTCTCTGAACTTTTTTTCTGGTATTCAAGCCACACCTAGCTGTGCGGTTTCCATTTCCTGCCGATAGATTTACTCCAGTCTATCTGTCTCTGTTTGTAGTCTGGTTTAGTGGAGAGGTTGGTGGTGGTGGACATCAGTCCAGCTCAGACCACCACGCGCACCAACTTCCGCTATTACATCCAGGCCATGCAGGAGGTGAAGATCTCCAGTGACATCCCACGTTCCACCGCCAGGCGAATGGCTGAGGATCAGCTGCGCAAATTGGTCAAGGTCAGGACTCCTTTTTTGATTTCACGCTATTCAGTGTTTGAAATATGTATTTGTCAGCTTTTCTTCAATTAATTAAACTTGGGATGTTAGTTCATCAGGTGTGCACTTGTCACCTCTTGTGATCCATTGGTAATATAAAAATATTGATTATAGCTTCTTTCAAGTCAAACTGTGAACCTATAAATTAATTAAGTTTAAATCAGTGTCTTCATAAACTGTCCTCCCTCCTCCAGGAGCGTTCGGTGCGTCAGTTCCTGCTGACTAACCTGGTGGAGCAGAACGGCCACTATGCCTGGAGGGTCAACTTGGAGGCCATCTCGGCACACCTTGATGACATCATGAGCTTCCCCAGCTTTGACACCATCTATCAGGGACCTACACTGTTTCTTGGTGGAGCCAGTTCTGCTTATATCAGGTATAAAACACCACAGACACACACTGTTTATTTTTCAATGCTTGTCCCTAAAAGGCCTTTCATAAAACATTTTTTATGAAAGGCCTTTGATGTAAATTGTATTGCAAAAAATAAATAAAACAAGCACACTCTAGTAAATATTCAATAGCTACTTAAAAGTAGCCATTATTATTTTAACAAACTTATGTATTATTAGTTATTTTTAGTGTAATTTTTCAAATCTGACTAATTCTGTAGTATTATAGAAATAATCTGTTTCTCTCATCATCAACATTAGGACAAACTAATATATAATGATACGCGTTACCTTGGTTTCAAAGAAACATGAAGTGCACGGTTTTGCGACATTGTCACATATAAATCTCTTCTTTTACATTTATACTGTGACAACTGTAAATGTGTGAATGTGTGCACCGCATCTGTGTTTCAGATGTAATCAACTTTATGTTTACTGTTCATGTTTCCTGTGTTCCGCTTTAAATCCTCACATAATCCCCATTTTATCTGATATTCTCACTCCTTCTTCTTCCTGTCTTCACTCCTGATTCAGCTCGGACGATTACCCAGAAATCCAGAGGCTGTTCCCTAACGCTGACATCCAGTACATCCCAGACGCGAGCCACTGGATCCACGCAGATAAACCCCTAGATTTCATCAGCTCCATCATCTCCTTCCTTCAGTCCTAGCCGCCTCCTGCCTACGCCTCAGAACTTTTTTTTATGCCCAGCACTGCTGAGCTGCCCCTCTCTGAAAATGAAGGTTAGAATTCAGCAGCTTCAGCAAGAGCGAGTGGATCATTAGTGATGCTAGTAGTTGCCACACTGGACCAAACTCACCCTTACAGCAGTCAGTTTTTACCTTCAAACAAGCTTAGTGTAGTGTAGTGTAGTGTAGGTGAACTTTTATTTAATTTAGTCTCTCTGCCAGACAGGTAGTGTTATTAGATTGGCTGGTTTGTAGATGTATTTTCATTGATTTTTAGAGCCATAGGTAGAAAATTGCAATGGAAATGTCTCAAGTTTAACACAACGGGGCTGTTTTGGAGGTGATGTACTAATCCAAAGAAACTCTCATTTGCACAGTGCTTTCTTTATGTTGAAACGTTTATGCCAGTGTCATTGAAAAGTGGCTTTAGGCCAAGTACAATCTGGGACTGCCAATGTGGACCAGCAGTAAAATAGTTGGATATGAAAGTTTTGACAGCACTGGAATGAAACAAACACTGTAAATCTGAGAAGCTCCTCTTGGAGAGAAGTGAATAATGTGCAAAGCAAAAATCGTTTCTTTGCACGAGTGAGTTTGACATCATGTGTCAGGAGGCAGGAGCTCTGCAAAGAGGCTGTAATACAGACTTGATGTGTACAGATGGTTTGTTGTAGAAACTTATTTTAATGTTGATAATAGTGATATATTAAATATTTTGGTCTGGAACTATATTTCTGACATCCTCTCCTCTGTCTCTCTGAGGTACGTCAGAGATGAGGATTTACAGGATGGTTACTTTGTCACAACTCGAGGTCATCGAGAGCGCTGGTTATATTTTTATGCCCTCATAATCTATGAAAACCAAGCTGAAATTCTCAAATGCAGTATTGCCACAATCTGTATCCTGAATATCTCAGGTTACAACTGGATATGCTAGTTATTATATACTTATACTATTCTGTCTGTCTGGCAATAAGCCGTGGTAATGTCGTTGTGTCTTTGTATTTGGTCAGTCCAATCAGTGTTTTGATGAAACCTGTTTTACCGATTTATTATCTGTATCTCACTTATATCTACAACTAAGGCGCAACGCTTTATGGGTATCTCACAAATATATGCTGCAACAATGTATGTTGTTACCTAATCGTTATAGTGTTAATATCATTTCTGTTTCCATGGGTTTGAACAGTACAGTAGTGAAACTGCCATCTGTATGACTAAGCAGGGTGTTGTAAATTTGTATGTGCCTCTTTTGTCAAGAGCTCCTTTTCTCCCATTTCTGTAAAACTTGATATAAAAAAAAAACAACCTTTTATTCAACAGTAATAACTAGCAGACTTTAGATTGGCAGCTGGGTTGCCAGTTCTGTGTGAATTTTCTCACGAGGAAGCTTAACAGACGAGGGTGTATCCCTTCATGGTGTAGATGTTTACTACAATCTGTGTTTTATGTTCGTTTGATGTGAATACAGAAGTCTTAAGAGGCTTTAAATTACCAGAAATAAGTTGCTTTAAATTCTCCTTATTTTGTTGTTTTTATATCGCTCCAGTTAGTGGAGAAGCACCCCCTCGTCCTCCTCAACCACAGGACAGATTTGTCTTGTTGCACAATATGAATAGATTGTTGGGGGTCGACATTTGAATGCAGGGCCGTGCTTCAGCTTCTGTAGTGTTGCAGTGGGACAAGAACATGTCAAAGGGGAACTCGGTGTCAACAATATAGAAAAGTGAATTTATTCAATCACGTTGAAAAGCTGTTTGAAGACTGTAATCATCTGTTCAGGTTTGTATATTGTTTCACTATGAGCATGCCTTTTCTCTTGTCATCAGGTGTAACTTTGCTGTGCTATATACGTCTCAGTTTATTGAACATGTTGCCACAATGGTGGCACTCATCCTAGATAATGCCATATATAAATTAAAGTAGTATACATTCAAATTTTAAATGTGTGCAAGATGCATATAGGAGTGAATTATATATTATTGAAAATGTACAAACTAATATTATACAATAAAATTACAAATCTGCAACAAAGTTTATTCTTTTTTTCTTTTGAATCTTGAAAATCCAACAAGCAAAAGTGCAGACAATGAAGGATCTAAAGTGACGTAGTGACAGTGTCTCACAAAATAAACTTAGCGAGGGATTTGATGGAGCTTTTGCATAAAAATGGCATTTATTTACAACATGACATATAACAATATTCAGGAAATTAAGTGTAAGGTATTATGGTATTAAAAAGTGATATGGCTCATTGCTAATAACAGTTAGTTCTATGTCATACATAAATGATTCTACTCAAAGATCCAAAGCATGTTTTTCCAAGAATACATTAAGGATCTCAGAGATACAGACATGTTTTAGGACAACTCATTACTCTGCTTGGAATAATAACTTGTGTCTGGTATGGTTTTTCCACAAAAGGTTTCAATTACCTTGTTAAAAATTCTTAAAATTACATCTACTCCCAGCTCATCGAAAAATCCAGAAACAATGAATATGTAAATATTGTTCATTTCAACGGTGTAACAGCTGGACAAAAGATGTCACCTAAATTAATGAAAGGTTCATTTTCTGTATGTGCACTAGAGCTGTATGTAATATGTAAGTAACATATTGATATACTTAATACCATGATTGGCTTCCAAACTTCATACAAACACGTGTTAAACTCAGATTTAAGGCGAGCACGGAAAAACATTCCCCCTTCAGCAGGTGAATGTGAAAACATCCTTCTAGTGTCAAACTCTGCACATACATCATTGTGCACAGTGACGCGCACACAACAAAGTGGCAAAATACCATTTTGAGTAGAGGAGGACTTTAAATTGTACTCAGTGCAAAGTCGTCAATCGAGTGATACAACCTGGAAGTGGTCGTCACCCCTGCCCAACTCTGAATCCTGCCCCGCTGCATCCTGGTCTCCTTGGCGACTGCTCTTGCCCATCCTCAGCTTGTCCCTCCAGTTGCGTTGTGTGCCGGAAGGAGGGGGCGTGCTGGGAGTCAGGGCAGGAGAAACCGCAGATTTGGAGATGAAGATTTGGTTTGAGTTGGTTGTGGGAGGAGCCGATGCTCGGGGCTGGAAGTTGGACGGCCGCTGGGTGGGCATTTTGTTGTTCCTCCTCAGGATGCCCATGCGGGAGGACTTCTTCTGGGCCTGCTCTGCCTGCTGCTGATTCTGCAGCTGCTGTTGGAGGATCAGCTGAACGTCCTCCTGAGTCAGGGAAAACAAACAGGCTGTCAGAGCACAAGAAAATACTGACTTTCACTTCAAATCTATAAACAGTGATGATGTGGTTAATGTGTCATATAAGGTTGGTCTGTATTATAATTCAAGTTTAGCCTTTCATTTAGTATCTTTATTTTAAAATAGATAGTGGCTGGGATCATTTTATGTTTGCCATAAATTTGGAAATTGCTAATTCGACTTTGTGATTATAACTTTATTAGTCCACAAATGTATTAAGGTTTATATTAGATTACACCATCAAATTCTTAATGTTTTGCCTTTGTTAGTTAGTAATAGTGTGAAAAAACAAGTTGTACAAACTCAGGGCTGCAGACGTTCTTTAAGGGGAGGGCCCAAAGAAACATGAGAGTCCTACCCCCCCCAGGCAAAACTATAAAATAAACTAGAAATAAAATACCCCAAAGACAAATACATAGAAAATGGAGCTAATCAGGGCTCTGAACATAATGGAACTTTTTAACATTTTTAACACTTCAGTAGGCTACTTGCAGGTAGACTTTTATATTATTTTAGGAGAAGACCGATATACATTTTGTTACAGTGATACGACATTTATTAAACTCTAAATAGCCAACGCTTAACACTTAACAATATTCTATAGATATAGATAGAATATGTAAGACACGCGGCTGCTCTCACCAGTAAACTACACCGCACTTGGAAAGTGCAGTGTAGTTTCAGTTTAAAGCTGCAGGGAGCCAGCCGCTCACCAGATGAACAGATGGGCCTGAGGCCAAAACACCGTGGCAGGATACCAGCTGGCATTAATGCATACACGGCAATGTAATATGTGAGAATTTTAATTGTAGTTTGTTTTGTGTGTGTTTTCTAGCTGAACACATTCTGACCCGTGAAAGTAACGTGTACATAACACTAATTATGTGTGTTTTTGTGTCTGGGTGTGTCTATTCTGTGTCCCTTTGCACTTCTCTGGCTCAATCTCGTGTTTTAATTTTCCCAGTCTTTATTTCTCTCAATATGACTCCATATTTTCATTTATATTTTAGTTATATATTCGGTCAGCGATGACACCCTTTTACACCCTTCTCTCTTCACTTTTTCTGTCTCCATCTACCTTCCAGGCCTCGAGCTCCAGCGACAGCTCCAGACGTTTCTGTACAGCCTCCAGCAGCTGGTTGTTCAGCATCATCATCTCTGTTTTACTCCGCAGCAGCTCGGCCTCCATCGCCTTCTTCCTACACAGCGGAACAGAAAGAATGACACATTCCTTAAAACAGATTCATGTCTTTCAACTTCCTTTTTTTCTCCTTAAATCTTGTTTCATACGTTATTTTAAGGTGGTGAGTGTGTACATCATGTGTGTGAACTCACTTCTCTATGGCCTCATCTCTGTCCCGCAGCGCCTGCTGCAGAATAGCACTGTCTTCAGCTCCTTTTCCTGGTTTGAACTTTTGAATAAACAAGACAGGGAGGCAGGTTATGCTTCGTCACAACTCTTGTTAGTCTCTGCCTTCAATCTCTCTGACTTCACTCTCTCTTATCTGTCTTTTAACAGGATTCTGATCTAATCCCACCAATTCCAGAAAGTCACACTCCTTGTGATACCGGAACGACTCAGATCACTGATACTGTCACTTGTGAACTTGTCGGGCCACATAGCTGAGATTTAACACCTGGGTCGAGGAATCATTGGGGGAGGGGCATCATCAGGAGATCACATGTGCCTCTCACATGATCATTAATATCTCTGTACAGGCCTCTGCCTATTTCAGAGCTTCTAGTATTCAAATACGTTGTTGACAATATAAATTCCTTGCTACATTGTCAGAAATATATTAATGAGTCTTTTATCATTTGCAGGTGAAAGCATCTTTAAATAAGGCAGATCTTGCTACTCGTATCAAGTTATTTCCACCTTTTCTTTATTCCATTAGTATTTGCAAAGCAAACATCCTTCTGGGTAACATGCCCACTAAAATCAACTCACGCTGAGATTGCAGGGATGTGATTAGGGTAAGGAGCTTTATTTGAGTGCAGGTGTCGCCTTTACCTGTTTGGTGTGGGTGATTGCCAGTTTGCGGGCTACATTCTGCAGCTGGGCCAGGGCGGCGTCCAGGTGGTTCTCCCCGCGAGAGGCCTCAGGTTGGCTGGGCTCCGGCTCCGTCAGTGGGTGCAGCAGCCGCAGAACGGACAGAACCTCCTCTGTGACCTGGGATCGAAAATGAACAGAAATAAATCAGAATAACGCTGCAGAGCTCTGCAGATGCCCACTGCGGCCTGGTACTGTGTGGAACCTTTACCCTCGCTCTGTGTAGGCCCCATCCTACTCCATCTCTGTTCTCCTGTAGTTTGTCCACCTGGGCCTTAAGTTTGATGCTTCTTCTCCGAGACAGCTCCACTTCTCTGCGCACTTCTTTAAGCTGCAAACAATAGACATCATATCAGTGCATTTTAACAAGGTGTGTCACCACGTTTTACTGCGTAGATAATTGTAAGCCCGCACGCAGAAAAAAATACCACCTCATGACATTTTTACACAATGTAAATAGAAACTGCTAATCTAGATTCCTGAGTGAAACCGTCAGCAAGAGATCCAGTCTTACCAGCTGAGATGTTATTCAGCACTTAGAAACACTGCAAATATGCACTAATGAATGTATTCAAAGAAGCACACTCAAAGTAATGAAAGCTATTAACAAAAAGTATGAGGCAAAAAACATTTCCCACCAACACTGTTTTCCATCTTCACACTCATAACCACAAATCAAGACCTGTCAACATCAGGCCATAAAGTGCCCTCGTGTAAAATCAAGTTGTTAATGACGTCAAACTCCCTTTGATTACACTTCATTATGATGAGGGACATGATTTCTTGGTGTTCTGGAAAATCTATGCCTTTTATTTTGCTTTTTGTAAATGTTTGGTACACTCTGTTGGGATTGTCTCCTCCACAGATAACAGGTTCTGTGTGACAAACCTGTTTGTAGCAGAATAGATTTAAATCCATGCACTGTAAAAAGATTCCCCTGCCTCTTACAATCTCTCCCATTTTAAAACACACAGACGTACGGTATACAGACTTACCGTGTCAGAGACATGTCCCAGTGTCCGGCGTCTGCCGAGCGGCCTGCCACTCCTGATCAGGTCTGGTAAAGTCCCGTTTATGTAGCTCCTCTGTAAGGAGCTCCCACCTTCACCGGCTGCTGACTCGGAGGAATCACTCGTCCCCCCTGAGGCCAGCTCACCTGGGATATCTTTCTCCTCAGACGGTGAGGTGCTGCTGTCCTCGTCGACCAGCTCCTCCTCGCCCACATCTTTTAAATCTAATTCAGTGATGAGGCACAAGTCGTTCAAGGGCAGCAGATCAGCACAATTTCCTTCTTCGAGGCCGTCAGAGACCAAATCGTCTTCTTCATCTTCACGCCCCTCTGGATCTTCTGCTTCTGTTTTAGTCACAGAGACTTTTGTTTCTGGTTCTGCTGGCAACACCGTTGGTCGGTAAGATGAAGTTTTGTTCCTCAGTGAGCCCAACTGTCTGTCCTCCAGTCGGTTCAGAGAGGAGTAGAGCTGTTCATTGGTGGTGACTCGAGGTCTCAGCCTCTCGTTGAGGGCTGAGAAAGACCGACAGTAGTCCATGATCCGCTCGGTAGAAGTCACAGGCAGCAGCAGAATGATTCAAACCCTCTGAAGACACTGTTAGGTTATATATAAATATCCAAGAGCAAGAGGAAGACAGAAAGACGAGGAGGGAGGATGACAAACAGAATGTCCCCAAACTCGTTTTTCCTGCATGTCTTCACAGGGACATGACATGATGTGATGTCACTGGAGGTTGTGGCTTCATGTGGCCTGTCTGCGGTTTTATTCCTCCTTCTCAGTCGCTACACAAACACATGACGTGCAAACATACCAAAGCGGCAGGGGAACAAAGGGAGGAGGGCGTTTGATCCTTTAATACAATCAGATTATTCAGGCTTGACGCATTATACCTGATTTACACTCTTTTATCAAGCAATTCAAATATACAGAGCAGAGGGCTGGAGATGGTGACCAGAGAAAAGGAGACAATAATAATTTACTGTCAGTGTCAAAGGCAGTTACACAATGAAGGCGAGGGTTGTAACTTAAGGCTTTTTTTCCTCATTTGATAGAATCAAAACCACAGACATCCACCTAGTCATCGATTTATTTTTGGAATAGAAATGCTTTGGGGAAAATACCAGTTAAGCATTTTTGGTGACAAACCTCCCACAGACATGTGCAGAGATGAGTCAGTGACGCATCGACACGTCCTACGTCCTGATTTAAATCTGAATACTTGGCAGTGTCTTCGTGTTGCAGGGACGACAAGGATGTTATTAAGTTATTATTGTTGGGCAGGTGGGAGTTGATTTAAAAGTTGCAGTACTACCACGGAAAAAAACTACACCTCAGTTATCAGTTATCGAACAGCCAACAAAACAACTGCTACCTTGTTTATTTCCTTATTTCAGAGGGAGGCGTTAATTCATTCAGTCACTTTTTAAATTGTCTTGCCACATTTTTCACTTGGCTGTGCACATAATGTCATATAATATAACTAAACTTTAACCATAGTTTTTGTCCTGTTTCAGGAGGAAGTGGTTCACGGTTGTGTTGTGTGCATTTACGGTCTGAAGTGTTTTCCTGAGACAGTGTCCCTCCCTCTTAAGGCTGTGTACTGAACATTTTTTACTGCACACTTCTTTGCAGGAAGTAAGTTGCCGCTTAATAATCTTTTCTCTATTGTCCTCTCCAATTATTTAGATTTTATTCTAAATAGGTCAAACCTAATTAGAGTATTTAGGACACCTTGTCTGTGCCAGCATGTATAGATCGGGTGCTGTTGTATTATCACCCTGCAAAGCAACACACGTCTCAACAAGTCATATTCGGCCTTCAAGACCTTTTCTTATAACAGGACGTCCAAGAGTTGGATGACAAGACTGATACAGATCTCATGTCTGTACACTAAATATGAAGCTACAGTCAGCAGCTGGTTATAAAGTCTAGAAACAGAGGGAAACAGAGAACTTGGCTCTGTCCAAAGGAAACAAAGTCCACTTACCAGTACTGAAGCCAAAGCTCACTAATTAACAGGATGTATCTAGTTCGTTTGCATAAAAACAACAATTATTAACAGATTTTTTTTTTTTGTAACTTCCTGGGTTGCTTGGAAACTGCTTAGAGCCAGAGAGACAGTCCAGCACGTAGTCCGGTTTGGATTGAAGGGTCTGCAAGCATCCAGATGACGAATGTAAATCCCTATAAGCTAGTTATGTTCTGTACAACAGTTTCACATGTGAAGACCAATATAAGAGGATTCATTTCAGGGGAAAAAACTGCAAAGGCTTCAAACATGTACTGCACAGGTGCTCAGTGAAAATGTGGGGATGCTGAGATGCAGTGAAACAGAAAATAAAATTTGTAGTTTCACTGTAGTTTTTGCATAATGTGCATTTTTGAAAAACTACACATTCAATTTCCAATATGCAACACTATCCACATAGCGTACCTTCCAAGAACAAAACTGCCAGCTCTGATTTCCGCCTTGTGTAAATATTTGGCAATGAAAAAATGAAAACACATTTCACTCCACTTGTATAATATCTCTAGGCCAGATAAAAGTAATTGATCATTTCTTAAGAACAGAAATAAGGTTTGGCTCTATACAGGTACTCGATACTTAAACAAAACTGGCATTTTGATAAAACTTCTTATGTGTGATGTTTAACAGAATCAGTCCAGCAAACACTCCGATGGGAAAGTAAACAAAAAGACAAAGACAGGATTAGAGGAGGCTGTGACTAAACCAACGGGCCAATTTACTCTCCAGTCACATAAAAACACTCAACAAAAGACAGATCCCAGCGTGCAGAGGGAAGACTACCAATGCTGACAGTCAAAGAGTGTCCTATTTCTTCCATCCAGTGAAATTAGTCAATAGGATCAACAAGCTTCTTCAATCATGCCTGTAAAACTTTCGGCACGAAATTTCTATTGTTTTGGGGTGTGCACTACTATGTTATGATAAAACAGTAACAAGGAACTTTGTTTTTGTGGAAAATTATTTATTTCTTGAGTGTTACGTATTAGTATGTTTGTGTTTATTCTTTATCAAAATCTTTCTTTTTTCTCCACGGGAGAAATACAGTTTATTTCTACACTCACATCTTCCTGTCACCATCATCATTCATTAGTATTCACTGTTAATCATTAATATTTAAATGGTCCCTTTGTTTTTTTTTGTTCTTTGTTAACCTGAATGTCATCAGATCCATTAACACCTGAATCACTGTTGGTTCAAATGAACATTTGTCCTTCACGTTTTTGACTTTTTGTTTTGCTACAGTTCTGTTTTGTCTTTCTTCTTCCCATCACTGGCAGCACACCTGAATCCCAGGTTATCAGAGGCAGAGTCGGGAGTGTTGCCCATCCTGCACGACACAGAATCAGAACCGCCAGTCAGTCAGGGTTGCTGTACAGTTGTGTGGGCTCAGAGACTGAAAATACAGTGTCTCGTTGGTTTAAACAACTCACCGGGTAGTAATTCGTGCCTTATGATTGGCTGAACCATCCAGCGTGTCGATCCAGGAGGCACCACGCAGCACATACATTGGTTGTGCTGCTGGAAAAGGTGTGGATGTCCACTCCCATGCATTTCCCATCATGTCATAAAGCCCTGCAGGAAGAATTAACTTGTTCTTATGATATTAAGAAGCACACAGCAAGAATGAACCTTTATAATATTTCACACAGGGTTTACCTTTGACCTAACAGAGATATGAGTGGATGAAACTATCACAGCAGAGTACCTCAGAATCTCTTTGGTTTTAATGTTTCTGTAACATCTTTTTCTGTCTAGTGCTTTCAACTAAATACCTTATAAATATATACCTTATCTGTTTTCCATGTAGCACTAATCTCCTATCATCCCATCACTGTTTTAATTACTTTAACTACGGGACAGTTACCATAACTGTTCTGAGGAGGAAACGCTGTGACAGGAGAGATGCCATGGTATCCATCCTCTGCAGTGTCTCTATCTGGAAACGATCCCTAAAAACATACAGAATAACGAATTATTACAAAGCATGCTTTTTACCATTTCACACACTTTCACGTGAAGGTCTTTTCCATGTGCAAGCATTACTATATATATAATAAAAGTCAAACCAAGTCCAATTCTATTTATATAGCCCATTTTCACAAATCACAATTTGCCTCAGGGGGCTTTACAAGCTATACAGCGAATGACACCATTTGTCCTTAGATCAGATAAGGAAAATAAGGTATAGGATAAGGGAATACTGCCAGGTTTTTCTAGAAGTATTTCAGTTAATAGAACAGTCCAATTACCAATACGGTCAAGGCATCATGGTCTATTAAATAACAACAACACACAATTACGTTTAGACAAGTAGGTCTTATAAAGGCCAAATCTGTCAGTGTCAGTTTTTAAAAAACACCATATCAGTGAATCCTTTGTCAAAGCATCCTATGAAGACAATAAACTGCTCTAATGCTGCTGCCATATGCATTATTGTCGTGAGCTGACCTGCCACAAGTTGGTTCTGTTGGCCTGGAACTTGTTTCCCCACGGATAAGCCCGACCTGGAACACAAAGAGGCAGGAAAGAGAAATGAGGACCGCAAACAATTAAATTAAATACCAATAATCAAGCAAGGTGGTCATGAAAACCAGTTCCCCCTATTTCTTCTTTGACTCTCTTCTTACACTTTCATGTGTATCTGAAACACTCCCTATACTGCACTTCAGGGCAAATTCAACCCTTTTCTGAGTGCAAATAAAATTCAGAGGAGGGAGCAGACTGACCAGAAGCATCAGTGTAAATGAAAACACAGTTCTAATCTTCAAACGTTTCAAACTGTCAGAAAGGTACAAAGCTCTACCATAATGGCGGCACATACAGTGTATATTCTATGCTTTCAGTGTATAAACGGTGTACCTTGCAGCCCCCCACGTGCAGCCCACTCCCACTCCTCCTCGGTAGGCAGTCTCTTGCCCTTCCACTGGCAGAAGGCTTGAGCATCATTCCAGCTCACCTGAACCACCGGGAAGTCCAGGCGCTCCCGGATGCCTGAGCCAGGTCCTGCAGGCTGAGCAGCAGAGGGTCAAGGGAGTGAGAGGAAGATGATGATGGCATGCTGCGAAATATACCAAAGATAGGGATTCAAGGGAAAACTCACCTGTCTCCAAAACACCCGTTCTATAGGCAACCACCAAGGAGCGGACTGGCCGGGAAAGATGAGAAAATTAGTCAAAAGTCAAACTTATTCACAAGACAATTGCAATCCATAAAGTCTACTAAGTGTATCGCAACAGTGTACAGTATGTGTAGCAAACAGCCGACTAACAGATCAAAACTGAAAGAAATCAAATAAAAATAATGTAAAACCAATTTCCTTAAGTATAAGAAGCAATAACACAGTAGAAATACTCTTTTACATCCTGCATTCCACAATCTAAAGTAAAAGTATACGTAAGTATTATTGGATTATAATCATTACTAGATGTGTTGCAGTTGGTAAAGGTGGGGATGATTTAATTACTTTATATACTGCAGGGTAGCTTAATGTATAATAATATATGGGATTCTATTTGTCGATAATATTTTGTATTAATAATCTAAATCTGTAAAGCAACTAGTAAAAATAATATTTTCCTCTGAAATGTGATGTAGTAGTAGTTATTGAGTAACATAAAATGAAATTACTAAAGTACAAGTACCTCAACATTTGACTTCAGTACGGTACTTGAGTAATTGAACTTAATTAATGGTCAGTTGAGAACAATTAATCCAGTGTTGTGATTCATTTATGTCTAGATGAAAACTCTAAATCCCAGTACCTCGATTCTCTGTGTGACTTTGCTCTTCAGCTCGTCTGACACAAAGTCTTGAAACACAAAACTCCAACCAAACGTCTCAGCTTCAGTTTTGTACTTCTGCGCTCTCACAAAGTCTCTGTGGGGAACATCAGAAGTCAGAGGTTTTATTATATTCATTTCAATTAATGCTCAAACACATCCAACATCAGGTTCCCAGTTTTATTACCTGAAATCGGCATTTGTGACCGGATATTTGTCCATTTTGAAAGGCTGCAGTTGGACCTCCTTGGTGGGGGACTCCCCATCTCTCCCATCAGCTGCACTGGTTCCCATTAACATCTTTCCTGCTGGTATGTTCAGCGTCTCGTCTGCTGCTGGGTGCGAGCAGGACACTCGACGTTCACGTAATTTATGTCGGAATATGTTCACAAATAAAAGAAATATAATGTAAGATCTTACCCGCCACTGCCAGTAAAAACACCGCAGATAACCAGGAGACTGTTTTAACGCTCATTTTTGACAAGCTGGTTTCAGCATACATTAAAAAATGGAGATATATATTTATACAAATGTAAGTTTAAGAGTTAACTCGCAGCAGAACTTCTCAAACTTCGCTTTAATCGTTACATTTTCGTCTGTCGGACACATTTCACAGTAGCAACGGAAAGGTGTTCAACGATAAATAGGTTCCGTGTAAAATAAACGGTTCCGCTTTATTTTAAAGACACGTGTTTTTCTTTTTATGTATTTTAAGTTGCACTGTACGAGACACAAAGTTGTTCTATATAATGCAAATACAACAGTGCTTCTTGTTTTGTTACTGGAACTTTCTATGTCAGAAAAATATGAAGCAGAAGTCATAATTTGTTTAGGTAAAAGAGTTAAACAAAAAAGATTATCTGCCACTAAAACCCACTGAAGACATTTAGCGTAGAACAAATAACTATAAACTACATAGAGGCATTTTTATATATCAAAGCCTTTCAGAGGATAGTTTAAAAACCTTGATGCCTCATCAACTAAACATGATGACATGAAATAACCTTTTATTAACTTTTGTTTATAGCAAATTTAACATGCCAACTTAATGAAAACTGACATTTCAGCAGTTCATGCGTTTGTATGTTGAATGTGATGTGCAGTGGTAGAAGAAATATTCTAAACCTGTTATGAAGTAGCAGTTGGTACAAATTAGAGAATGTGTCAGTCATAATATGTAAACTTTACATATTTTGCTGGTGGAAATTAAAATAAATTGAACTACCTTATATACTGTTGGGCAGTTAATATATAAACTTATCCCAGGGCTTTTTTTTTTAAAGATTGTTTTGTGATAAAATCTCTACATTAATACACTCTTTCCAGCAGAAAAAAAAAAAAAAAAAAGGATATTTTTTAGGTTGTTTCTCTCTCTGGAGATTAGATCCATGAAATACAAATCGTACAATTACTCTTCAAAGACAAAAACACAACCAAACTTTCAAGAGCCATGAAAACTTTTAATGGGCAGAAACAAAACTGGGTGGCAAAAGTCAGTGCTTTTAACAAAATCTCATAAATAAACCAATCAGAGGGAGGCATTGACAAATCCGTGAAAAATAAACCTTGACTAGGCATAACAATGGTTTCTGACAGATGCTGTGATGGAAGCCGAGGTGTTTACAGCGGGCTGTCCATCAGACTGGGGTGTTTCAGAGCGGGAACACGTTGACTGAACCGCCAGGTAAACAACTATCCCTGTGAGTATGATAACAGCGGCAGCTTCTTCGGTCGACCTTTAACCTTTGAGAGAAGACATTCCAGCTCGCATGATCTCATCCACTAACAAGATGTTGCTGGCGATCACCGTGCTGAAAAGGAAGAAAGACACCCGTTACAGATGGATAATGAGACAATGCTACGGGGGAATTTAAAATATTCCATTGATCTTGCACGGTTTAGAAATGCGTAATCTCACCATGAATGGAGAAGCTGTTTCTTAACACTGTAATTATCCCATACACCTGCTTCTCCTGCCACCATGGGTTCCCCTGAAACACAACAACAGGATTTAAGTAAAAAAAAAAACAAAAAAAAAAACAAGCTTTTGATAGAAGTGCATTATAACACAACTGGGTTTTTGGGGACTTAAAAAAAAAAGTATTACACCACAACACAAACTGCAAAAAAGGGAGCCGAACAATAATGCAAGTAATAGCATCGCAAAGGATACTATATTATATTATATACTTATTTAGGTGAATCCTTTACTACAAACATTTTTGCTCTGTAACTGTTCTGGTTTCTCATAGTTTAGCCTTTTAGTTTATTGCTTTTTGACATAATTCTAACAGTGACCATGTGCTTGATGCTCTGTGTTAAAAAGGCTCAAATTCTCCGTAACAAACAGTTTGACCTAAATTAAACATGAAAATGAAAGCACTTTAAAATAGAGTCTTATATATCACTGACTGCCGCTTTTGAAAAACTAAAATATATTGAGTTATTGTAGATGTCTTTAAATATAGCTTAACACAATCTCTTATTAACGTGGTTCTGACCTGTGCTGAGGTCGACTCCAACTAGCTGACCAGACTCCTTGTACTCCATCTGCAGCTTCAGCAGGGTCTCCTGAGGGTCGTAGCCAGAGTTATGTGCCAAAACCTGCAAAGGAGAGTATTATTAGTATGTATTATTAAAAATCAGAGATCGATGCAGTATGAATGAAAACAGATATTATCAGCAGCAAGATACAGAAGCAAGAGTTTTCTATAACACACAAGGTAAAGAAACACTGAAGGGGGTCAAAATCTCTCACCTTGGGGATGATTAGGAGAGCATCGGCAAATGCTTGGACTCCCAGCTGGGCTCTGCCTTTGACATTGGGCTTGTGTTTTACCAAAGCATCTGCCACAGCCACCTCGAACGCACCTGCGCCGGACACTACACTACCTGAAGAGACAAAGGTGAAGATACTCGATGCTCAGTAAGGCAATTTGTTTAAAACAAAATGAACCACTGGTTGAAAACCAGAGTTTGTACTGATCAGCTGAATACATGTAGGAGAGACAAAAACTCTCTTAATGCAGAGGAAAAGACCAGAGTCACTGTAGCACAGACATGAGACCGGGGAGAGCCATGGTAGCATCCCTGGGTGTTCGCTGTGCAAATGAGACCAACTGATCGCAATTTCAGTTGTTATTTTTACGAAACAATCAGAAATAAGAAAAGTAAAATAAAGAACAAATGATTGGAGCTAGTGCTTTGTGGAAATTGACAAAATCTGGTATACTGACTTTGCTTTTCTAACTGAATTGCAATTTTAGAAAGTGGCAGTGAATGTGTGATAAACCATAAAATTTATTCAAGCAGATTGAATTAAGAGGATAAACTGGGAGGGAAAATGTATAATTGAAAGACATGATAATTTCAAGCCTACTGCCAATCGTGAATTTGATTTAAATTAGCAGCATTGCAAACAAATTGTTAACAGCACCAAAGTGGCAAAACAAAGCCAGATTTGTAATAAACCTTTGCTACAAGTTTGCATCAATAAGTAATATTTCCATAAGACTAGTCAAATATATATATATATATATATATATATATATATATATATATAAATAAATAAATAAAATGTAGGTTCCTTAGTGTCTTACCATCTTCTATGGCGTTCTTGACTGCCCTCAAGCCATCCCTTACAGCATCTTTGATCTGTGTCAGGGTGTGTTTGTTGGGTCCCTTCACCAGCAGGGTGACTGAGCGAGGGTTTCCACACTTCTCGATGAATGTGAACTTCTCCTCTCCCTGAAAACAGGATTGGGGAAAATGAACAACCCTGCCTTGACATTTTAAACATAACTAAATGCAAACAGACTCCAGGCACAAAAACATCTTCTGTTAATTTCATACTGAAAAGAAAAAAAAAAAAAACAAATCCAGATATTAACTCACCAGTGTGTGTTCATAAACCAGCCCAGCATATCCCAAAGACTCGGGTGCAAGGTCATCAACTGAATTCATGGCAATGCCACCGCAAGCCAGGGAAAGCCTGCAGAGGGAACACACTATGTTTAATTCAGTCCTTTACTGTGATTTATGATGGAAAAACATCATACAGCTGGGAGAGCAGTCTCCTAAACTAGAGCAGCTGTGTTGTTTGTGCAGGTACTGCTAATGAAGGTACTGCATCTCTGCCTCTTCTACAGTGGATTTCAACCTCAATACCCCGACAATTTTAGCATCTCCGATAATAACAAAATGGATATAGTGAAGAAAATGACAGATTGTACTGATCATAATAAAGCAGAATGCCCCATATTTTGGCTACATTTAGAGATTGCGACAGTATAAAACGGTCATGCTGTTGCCAAAAATACCAGTGAATTCTATGAACATAATATTCAAACTTTTCTGAACTACTACAAGTTTTAAAAATTAAATTCAAATTACTTCACACCATGTTTTATCAAACCTACCATTGAAAAAAATAACAATTTGTGCAAATGCAGTTATGAGGTAGCAAATTTCCTCGTTGTCAGTCACATAAAAAGTTTCAGTTTTTCGCTTAGCGTTCTGTTACAACCACCACTTAACTGGTCACACTTCAGTGGGTCAACAAGCTAACATTACGATTGCCACAGTAGCTAGAGTTGGACAGAGCCAGACACTACCTGAAGAAACACTTAAAGATACTCTGAAAACACACAATTACAATTGCCTCAGCTCAATAAGGGAAGAACGATGTGTAAAAAAGCTGTGTCACGATTCCTCCAAATCCTTGATTTGATTTCACATGTTTTTGACTTTTGATTTCGATGATCAGAATCAAAAGCTCATTGCAATCAATTTTCAATTTTCAAAAAAATCAAAAGAGTGACACCCCTATTTTAAAACAAAGTGAATCACTAGTTGAAAACAAACTTTGGGGAGTTTGTTCTGATCAGCTGAATACATGTAGGAGAGACAAAAAACTCTCTTAATGCAGAGGAAAAGACCAGAGTCACTGTAGCACAGACATGAGACCAGGGAGAGCCACGGTAGCATCCCTGGGTGTTCGCTGTGCAAAAGAGACTAACTGCACTTTACAAAATGAAGAACGAACAGATAAACAGACCACAATTTTAATTGTTAGTTTATGACAATAAATATCAAGATAAATAGAATAAAGAGAAGTTACTGGAGCTAGTGTGCCCAAAAGGACAGTTTGTGTAAACTTCTAAGCAAATGATTTATCCATACAACATTAAGACCAGGACACTGGGACTTCTTTAACCACTTCCACCTTCCTTCTTGTAAAGTGCAGTACATTCTTTACACCGGTGCTTGCCCCCCCCAAAAACAGAGCTACATTTCCATTGTGCAGAAAAGGCCACTAATATTTGTAACGGGGAAAATATGTTGCTTTCTTACCTCTCCATGTTCCTCCTCTTTGCCCTGCGCAGGGCTACAATGCCTTCCTTGGCAAGGGCATCCAGGGAGAACGGGTCAATGCCCTACACAATACAAAGAACACATTTAACTTCCATTGATCACCATCAATTCAAGAAATAATTCCCTGTCTGTTATCTCAGATTCAATGAAGTAAAGTTTATTCTGATCCGTTGAATACAGGTAAGGGAGGAAGGGACTCTCCTTATGCAGAGGTACAGATCAGATTTACTGTAGCACAGATACAAGAGACCAGGGAGAGCTACGTTAGCATCCTTGGGTGTTCACTGTGCACTTAATAAGATTAGGCCTTTATTTTTACTAACAAATGTTAAGAATCATAAAATTGCTAGAGCATTTATATAAATTAAGCCTTAAATATGTGAATTAACCTGTAACTTGGTGAAAATAATCACTGATAAATTTCTGCTACCTAAAATCTGTTTAAAACAGGTTTGATAGATCAGACATCTGCGTTTACAGCTATTGAAGCCAAGCAAAGAAAACTGATTGAAAGACTGGAGACAAATTCTCATGGGATAATATTGTGTCAGTAGTATTTAATATGTTTAAAGCTTTATTAAGCAGAATTTTTGATATAACATTGTTAATCATGGTTGTTTCTTTAAGCACATTTTGAAATTTAACACTGTAAATTAGCTACTTCCAGTAAGGAGACAAAGAACTACACTGGAAGTGCCCTGCAGTTAAAATAGCAACACTGCATGAGTCCTCTTAAAGCATACCTTCTGGTTAATGACGACGAAACCCTTCTCTCCGTTGGGACACACTTTGTTCTTCAAGGCAATGATCTTCTGCACGCGATCCTCAATGAACTTCCTTTCTGCAGCCACAAGCTTCTCTCTCTCCCCGGCACTCTTGTAGAAGAAGCCAGAGTTGACCTCAGTCTTTTCATACTCCAAAGAGACGTTACAGGT
Organism: Lateolabrax maculatus; assembly: GCA_031216445.1. Taxonomy (NCBI): domain Eukaryota; kingdom Metazoa; phylum Chordata; class Actinopteri; order Acropomatiformes; family Lateolabracidae; genus Lateolabrax; species Lateolabrax maculatus. The sequence goes on along the minus strand of CM062197.1, from coordinate 10,803,278 downwards.
CAGCACGTAAGCATCCTCCACTCTCTTCTTCATGTCTGGGTGTCGGGCACCATGGTCCAACACCAAACCACGGATCAGTCTGAGAAAATGAAAAAAAGAAGCAACCTTAGATGTCTGGGACCCCTGCTCCACTATCAGTAAAGGGATGAATTGGCTCTTGTTCTAAGCCTTCAGTTTTTATTAAGACTCACTGTGTATCGCAGTCGGTCTTGTGCTTCATCTCCATGATTTCCACCATGTACAGGTCAATGGGCTCATTGGGTTTAGCGATGGCCAGCACAGCATCTACTACAGCCTGCAGACAAACGTATCACATCAACCATTGACAAAATGACAGGAAGTTATATTTAGCTTGGAAAAATTAAACGTTTGCACTCCCTAACTATTTGCACCAAGCGGTATCTAATATCCATGCCCAGATGTATAGTGCTAAAAGTCATTAGTCCCTCACCTCAGTGAGCAGGTCTGCCAGCTCTGTGTGGACTTTGGTCCTGAGGGAGGTGCGTGCTACGTTGATGAGGGTCTCTCTGTCCATTTCCCGAGTCACCTTCAGCTCCTCCAGAGCAGCCAAGGCTTTCTCTTTTGCAGCCTCAAAGCCCTCAGCGATGATTCTCGGATGAAGACCCTGCAGCAGGAAACCAAAGGCAATTATGGAAGGAAATATATCTAATTATAAATACTGGATATTGACGTGAGATTCACATGCCAGATTAGGTAAAAATGACTTCTAGTGAACAGTATTGTCGTACATTGTGGGTAATGTATAACCAGGCAGGCCCGTGACTAAAGCGTTTTAACAACAAGCCTCTCTTCTCTTTTACCTCGGACACATAGAGGTCAGCCTGCTTCAGCAGTTCACCAATGATGAGGACGTTGGAGGTGGTTCCGTCTCCCGTGATGTCGTCCTGCGCCGTGGCAACCTTCGCAATGAGTGAAGCTGTCGGGTGCTGAATTTGCTGAGAAGAAACAAGTACAGAGAAGATGTCAGTGGAAGATAAAAGCTGAGTCATCACGGTGGCCGTGCAAAAAAGTATTGGGTATTCTGCAGATTATTCTTTCAGTAAACTGACTGTTTGGTCTATGAACATCCCCCCCCCAAAAAAAAAGTCCAAAACCGAAATGTATTCTTACTACATGTGACAGGAGATGCCCTTTGAGAAGCTAGAACCTGAGAATTAGAGTGTCATTTTTCAAGCAAATTCAGAAAAAAAATGCACAATCATCAAAGTAGTTGTAGATTAATCAATTTATTAAATTACTTATTGCCCCACATAGTCAGGGACATCATGCAGACTCTTATGAATGCAGAAAGTATAATTTGGAGGTGTACTGCAGAAGTAAAGACTAGCAGCACTCAGATATCCATGGTACATGTAATAATGCATTTTAAATCTAAGTGTGTTGGGTTCATGGTGCAAGACACTTGAAGACTGAGGGTGAACAATTAAGCGCTGATAACTTTTCTTATATCAATATATCCTGTAATAAATAAATTGTGGAGTGGAAATCTGAAATTCAGTGTCTTATTTAGTAAATAAGAACAAAATCCAAAGCAAATCTGTCCATGTATTTAATTCAACACTAAACATTTAATTCACATGCCTATTAAGTAGTTATTTATCTCATACATGTAACAGTTTGTTTTTTTTTTGGTTTATGGAAATGTGCAAAACATATTTACACAACCGTAGATGGCATCGACACACATTTGGGGTGTGGTCACTTTTCCTGGAGACGGAGGCAGCACAATAAGGACATGACATTTGGACAGAAAAAGTGTCGTTTCACAGCTCAGCACTTCCTTACCATCTCGTGTAACAAGACGTTGCCATCTTTGGTCAGCTTTATGTCTCCCGCACCAGACACCAGCCTGCGGACCCAAACAGGCAGGGAAGGGGTTAATGTCAACGGAGCAGAGCAAAGGCTGGATCACGACAACCTGCTGCCGGGTTTACAGATACTGTCGGTCAACAAAAGTTAAAGCGTTTGTCCCTCAACGCCATGTCCGGCTCTGCTCGCTGACTGACAGATTTTTTTTTATTTTTATTTTTTAAAACTGCTCGCTACCTGCCCGAACTTACTGAAATAAACACTCGTGTCGCACGCCAATAACTAAACGTCAACTCATCGGAGTCATTCATCCGGTCACAAGTCCCGCTGCTGGTTAACGATAAAGCGACGACGACGTAAACTTTGTGAGCGCTAACGGAGACAGACTGAGGCGGTTTCAGCCTCAACCGCCAACATGCTACCGTTAGCTCGGTGGTCGCCGGAGCCGTTGGTGACGATGACGGTGCAGGGCAACGTGCGCCGCGGAAAACCCCCGTTATCCCGGCAACTACAGGCCTGAATTGTGCTTTAGTACTTTGTGTCAAAGGCGCACACGGTGGAGGTTTCCCTAATGTTCATATAAATGCGGAATGAGGAGGCGGCGGGGGGGTGATTATAGGGCGAGCTGCCGTGACAGTCTGCCGGTTAACGTTAGCTGCTTAGCAACGTTAGCTCGGCACGCGTGCTGCACAAAGGGCTCCGGCGGCACTCACATTTTCATGGTCCCCTTCGGTCCCAGGTTACTTCTCAGCACGTCCTGGAGCCCCCGGGCGGCGCTGATGTTCACCGCCAGCGCGGCCTGGGCCCTGGCCACCTCCGCTTTCGGGTTCAGAGCTTTCACGGCAGCCATGGCGAAGCAGCTAGACCAGCGAAGTAAAAGTAAAAAGTGCCGCCGGTTGGGAGTGCGCACTGCTGGGGCTCGGCCGCTCTCGAAAGGAGGGTCGGCTTCCAGAAGGCTCCAACACGTGTTCTCGTGCTGCCTTTAAGTCACCAGGCCAGACTCGGAGATCCCGCTTTCAAGGAGGCTTCAAGCTGTCTGTTTGTTGGGTTAAAATGAATCGTGAGTGATCCACCCGGTTTTGGGAGACTCAGCAACATTAGTTACATTTAAAGTAAAATAAAATTCGTTCTCTTATTATTAATGTTTATACCCACAATGGTTGATGTATTACTGCTGTTTTCTGGTGCTGCTTTTATTATTTGTTTTATTTTAACTACATCGGGAGAAGCCATGCGAAATTCAATTGTACCCGAATACAATGACAATAAAGTTCGATCATTCATTTGTGCAAGGGCTGAATATTAAATTAAACTCTTGGTGAAACTTATAAACGCCTTAACAGGACACAGGTGCGTAGTTAAAATTTCTCCAATTAGCTTTTTTATTTCTTTTTTTATATTTTCAGGTGGAATAGATTCAGCACCTCCTATTTCATGACAGCAGTGGCGAACCCTAACAAAAGGTAATCACCTCAGTTTTTGTTCTGCAAATAAATCCAAACAAGCATTTATAACGGTGATACAACAGCTGTGATGTCTCTCTTGCATTAGCTTATTGTTGTGTAAGAGTCACAAACGAAGATTTCCAGGACTTCCACTAGGTCCTGGCGAGGCAAACTACCATCTTCATTTATAATCAACTGCAAAAGGAAATTGCTGCAGGAGCTGTTCATGTGCGCACAAGGGATTATAAGATTTCCGACATACACTGAAGGCAGCATAAGTCACACCCTGAAGACGCGCTGACGAGGCAAGTTACGTCACACGCGTCTGATAAGGAAATAAATCCCTTGAGATCATGCTTGAGATGTACAGACCATGGTACAGACATGGATTTGTTATGAACTTCACACTAATTTCAGCCAAGAAAACTTTGCTATAATATACTAAGAGTGCTTTTCTCCCGATTCATACTGCAGCTTCTTATAATATACTCCTGGGTGTAAACTCAGTTGAGCAATGCAGAACCAGCATCAACAAAACGTGATAAAATTATTTTTTTTTAAACATTTTTATTAGAAGTTTAATTCAATATATACAACTAGTCTTAATAAAGCAATGCAATGTGCATTTCCCACATTGAGATATTCCTCCTCTCCTGCTATAAGATGGTTTAGAATACCCCACTTCATTTAGATGCAGGATTGACCATTTCTCTGGCTTGGTCAATAAGCCCACTATGTATATATCTACAATCTGATCATTAAAAAAACTCCATTAATCTCAGTTAGAGCACACAATCATGCGCTTGGCATTCATTGCTTGATACAGGGATAGGCCAAACCAGTCAGTGTACAGCAGTTTGTAGATATTGATCAAAAATTACTTATAATCATTTGAATCATCTTGTCCCCCTCCCCCTCTCCACAGCTGGAAGAGCCAGAAGTGTTGCAAGTTAGAAAAGAATCTGGAGATATGGTCAGTTTAACAGAGGGGATACAAACAGGGAAAATTAGCTAATTCAGCACAAGATCACCCCGACAACTGGACACTCGTGGCGTGTATGTGAACTTCAATTTTTGTGCGTCTTCATAACAGTACCGTTGTGAATCCTTTCATCTGTCTAATCGATTGTGAAACACATTACTGGCACCCACCACACTCAGTTGACTGTACAAAAGCCATGTAAACATAAAGTCACATTTCTGGAGGAGTATATACCTGGTGAACTTTTACTGAATATAAAGCTAGAGTCTGACTGTGGCCCTGTCACTATCTCTGACAATCAGCTTCATTGATTTGTAAACAGCATGCTCCTTTTTGTAAAACTGACCGTCACCTGTAACACTTAACATTTAAAGAAGCTTTTCCAATTCACATTTACATCGAACTGTGAGCTCTGCATGCTGTGTTACATTTGTGAGATACTGGAGGCAGTTACTTTACGTTGATTTGTTATCAGTGCTAGTGCAACAGGGCTTTACATTTTAAGTTTTCTTTTGTAACACATTTTTATGAAAGACCATCAGACATTTCCAGCCTGTGACCAGCACGAGAACTGCTAAATATTTGGTTCACATCTCTTCCTGGTATCTCCACACTCAAAGTTAGTTTCTTTCATCATAAAAGAATAAAACTAGCCATTTAAAATCTGACCCTTTAAATGATAGACAGTGAAGAGGAGGAGTGTGTCAAATCATATTTTGTCTACACACGGCGCATTAATGGATCAGTAACACAGTAACTGCTGTAACAGATACAATTTGGTGATGATGATGATTTTAACCTTATTATCTGAAAGAAGACATTCTAGGCCCACGCAGAAAACGGGAGTAAAGAAACAAAAAAGAAAAGAAACAAACATGTTGAGGTTTCGCCAATATCCCTGGCAGTGCACACTCCGATGGCTGGCTACACTCTCAGATCGGTGTGATAGTTGAAGAGGCTGTTGAGAGGTTCAGCCGGTGTTTGTGGTTACTTCAGGGGCGAAGTCTTCATGGGAATCATTATTCTAGATTCCATGTGCTGAATGAGAGGGACTGTGGGACAGGGAAGAAACAACAGTCTTAGCAACAGGTTTCTGTGTCATGATGTCACACACACACACACACACACACACACACACACACACACACAGATTACTGGGAGGAATTAGGTTACTCAGATAATTGGACGATGTGTTTACATGCACTGTAGTAACCTGGACAAATCAACAAACTATTTGAGTTTTCACCCTTATGACCTTATTTAATTTGGTTAATATTTTATGAAATTGTTGGAGTGTTTAATGGAATTTTGCAGTAAGTCAATAATCAAACTCCCCTATCCCCAATGTTATTTAGGAACCACGGCTTACTTATCTTAAGTGTATTAAAGATACAAGTGATAAGACAGCTTCTGAATCATGAGTGCAGTTTTTCCTTAAAATGTAAATGTGTCTGAATTATTTTGAATAAAAGGATGCATTACTGCGTGTAACAACATTTCCTTTCATCCTGCCTACCCTAATACTTTACTTGTCTGAAATTCTTTTTCATGCACATATGTAAACAAAAATAAAAATAATCACTTACCCTGATACTACAAAAACCCGTTAAAAACACATTATCATCATGATACGATTCCACTCAAAGTTGATATTTGGTAAAATTGTTAAGCGCTATCAGAGAGGTAAAGAGAGTAGAGATAAGACTTACCTGTGTAATAGACAACCTCATCCCAACCGTCACGCTGCCAGGCTGCATTTCTGGTGTTTTCTCTGGACTGAAGGTCTTTGTAAGCTGAAAGAAAAAAAAATATTGTCATTTAATTAGTTACATACAGTTTTTACTGAAATCCATATATAATATATAAAGTCTCCAGTCTTAGTAAAGTACTGAATTCTGAGACTCCATGACCTTAAATGTATGAAATATATTTCCTGAATACTACAACTGATACTTGGTGGAGAAAAAAAAAGTGGACATCAGATGCAACTAGTAAACTGGAAAGTATATATTAAACATATTTGTTTAATTATTTGCAATACAGTGATGCATTTTTAAATGTTCCTGATATTGTAGAATTAAACTTTGGTTTGTACTTTTCTCTAATATGATGCTGCACAGTTAATTAAATTTGGAGACACTGCTCACCCCATAAGTGGTGAACCGTGTACAGACTTCCAATCTGTGAGAAAAAGCCTCCCACCGCCTCCTGGTTCTGCTGGCGAATCTCAATAGCGCGTGCCCTGCAGAGTACGAAGGGGTTATGTTACATGAAAAAAAATAGTTTGTTATTGAAGGGTTGTACAGATGAAACCACCAGCATAAATTTGTAGATTTTAAAGTTCAAATGAAAGTGATATTCAACAATAGCCCAATAGTTTCTTTCAAATCAAAACATCTAATTTTGATGTTTCAGCCTCAGAATTGTTTTAACCCTTCCAGCATGTTTGGTTTTAGTACAACAGGCAAATTTCCCAGTCATTATAAATTTAATCAGATGTATATATATTAAATACAGGGTAAGTAGGTCATTTATGCTTGATATTTACAAATGATGTGTGATATATCTTGTCATGCTTAGGAGTCATGCATAGATTGTGTAGCCAAAAAGTACCGTTGAATCATATTCATCTGCTACAATCTGCAAAACCAATGAAATAGTGAGGAAATTTTAAATGATACATTAAAATAGTAGTGCCACAATTACAATAACATTGAGAAGAAAGCTTATGAGCTTCTCAGATTAACTATCAAAATGAATCCAATTTGATGACTTTCTCATACTACATGTAAAAAAACAAAAACAAAGAAGAAAACAAGAAGAACGAAGGGTGAAAGATTAAAACATTTGTGCCTTACCAGTAATTTCCCCACTCGATCATCGTCCCTGGCTGAAATAAGAATGTGAAGAGGGGAGAGATGTGGAAAATAGGTTGTCTGACTGTTCACTACAGCAACAGAGACAAACATATATTTATGCACAATGAGAGGATGCTGGTGAATTTACTATGTAACAGACAGTTACCCTGAGTTGGTATGATCGGAGCTCGTAGATGTTGGGTCCCGGACGAGGGACCGGCTCGTTCCAGAAACTGAACTCCAGTAGCAGCTGGTTCCTACGAGACAGCAGCATCTTCCCCCTCTCGTTCCTGTAGTCCATAAATTTCTAGAACAACAACAAACGACAGTAACACATTACTATTAAAACTCTGGTCCGATAGCAGGATAGATCAAAACAATAAAGTCAGCTACATTGGTTGCAGCACATCAACTGAGATCAGACCATTTAAATGCATTAACATCTTATACACCTGGAACAACAAAATTGCTTGTTCTCATGAAGAGATATAATAAGAAGAGAAAGAGAACAGCTCCAGTTCCAACACACAAAAATGACCTCTTGTATTATCTAATGTATTTTATTGGATTACATGTTAATATATTCTTCCATTTAGTTTGAATAATTTGGGTTACTATGTGTTTAACGGTTAAAATGTATTTTGGGAATGTGAAATTTGAAGCTGTTATGTTCGGGCTATTTTAAAAACTAATTTACCTCACTAGCCTGCGTTTTTTTGTGATCAATAAAACTTCATTTTAAACTGTTAATGCCCACTTTAATGAGTAACATCAATGTGGGCAAGACACCTGAAATAGTATCATTTATTTACAATTTACAGATATTGTTCTTATTTTAATTCTGGACAATTTTATGTTCTTAATCTATATAAGTAATTTTTGGTGAAACTTCAGACAAACTGACAAACAAAAACACAAATATACAATATGCATGAGACAGGATTGGGTCCATTAACTACACTAACTACACTTACCTTATTTCCAGTATACAATTGCTACAATTTCTGTAAATAAGCTTGAAAGATAATTGCACCACAATAACACCAAACAGCTGGAAAATTATAGCTAAAGATGGTGAAACAAATGGGTGGAAAAATGGTCCGTAGATCTGATTTGAGGGGTGCACTGCCAGAAATGGTGCCAACGGATCAACAACTGGCAGTAATATGAACTAATCCGAGCACCCATTACCTTATTCTCCCTGAGTTTGTTCATGACTTCGGTGAGAGCCGGGTATCCTCCCCGATATCTCCACAGGTGAACTAGAATAAAAAGGAGCAGAAGAGCCAAAAATAATGCAGCTCTCCAGGATATCTAGGTGTCTTTGTATTTCTTTGGGCAAAATATTCTTTATAAATTTCCTGAATCTCTAGTTCATTGCCAAAAATCACATCTTACTGCTACAATTACATCTGTTAAAAATTGAGATGCTGCAGTAAAAAACAGTAGTAATAGTAATTTAGTAAAATTAAAAAAAAGGGAAATGAGATAATGCAAAAGTTCTTCCCATCATGAAGGAAAGCCTTTACTCTGTTACCACAAATGAGATAGTCTCAGCTAAACTTGATCAATAACAAAAACCCCACAACAGCGCAGGGTAATTATATATCGAATCCAGTGAGAGAGATGAAAAGTGCAAAAGAATTATGAAATGATGAAAACTGGATATTGTTTCCCTGTGCACTCGTATGAACATGTTTTATTGCAACCTTTTAGATGATCTTTACTGCAGTTGCTGTTATTACTGTGTTATAACATTAGAGGCAGATTACAACTGAGGAATGATAAATGTCACCACAAGGACACAATGGACAGCAGCCAGGAAAAGTGCAATACAGTCATGGCTATAATTAACTGAAGTATAAAAGCTGTCAAAGCACCGGTTTGTGTCACTGGGGAGGAGAGAAACTGCAGTATTATCATAACTTTCCAAACCCGGAAAAGAAATAAACACAGTTTCAAAAATTCCTCTGTTCCCCATCGGCAGCATACTGAAAGGAGGAATATCCTTTGCAGGTCTCTGAGATACATTTTCAAGGTGACTTATTTCTGACTGTTTCCCATACGTGTTTCAATGCAGTCAAACTTAAAAACTTTATTTAATATAAAAAATATTGTACACATTTTAAGATTGGCCTTGATTCATGTGATTGTCTTATATAGTCCACCTCAGCCAGGATTTCAAATAATTTTGGAAAGTATCTTGTAGGGCTGCAACTTTAATTATCAACTCAGCCTGATTATTTTTTCAACTTTTCCCTGAGCCCAGGGGTACGTCTCTGAGCTGGTTGTTTAGTCACTTTAATGCCCAGAAATATTAAATTCACAATGACACAGAATAAAAAGAAGCAACAAATCCTCCCATTTAAGGAGCTGGAACTATTCAGCATTTTTTTCCTATTAAATGACTTATATGCGTGTGGATTATTGTTGTCACCTGTTGATTGATTAATTGACTGATCCTCTTTTTATTAATGCTTTGTCTCTTAAAAAGGAAGTTCATGTTTTATTAAAATTACCTGATTGAATGGGGTATAAACCAATCAGTCAAATGCCGTTAACTAGCAGGTTTATCACTTGTGTGCAGTAACGTTCGGACGTGGAGCTTAATATGTGCTCTTACCTGCTTGATCCTGCTCCCCGTACCACGTGTTCCAGGTGCCCACAAGCTCACAAGGGTATTCAGGGTCAGCATGAATGGAAGGCAAGACGTCCTCACTAAATCATACACACAGACACACAGAGTTGTGTTAAAGGGCAAAAGATCTGCACTGCACAATAACAGTGCCTTGACAAGGCATCTGAAGAAGTGAATTAAGGAACATGGACTTCTTACCAGAGTTCATTGTAAGCATCAAGACACTCAGGCTTGACATTGTGAACTGCAAGGAAACCACAAAACATGAGTGGTTAATACACCATCTAACAGATTTCATAAGATTATTCTGGGATAAAACAATTTTAAAACTATCTTTAAACAATGCAAATCATGCAGTCAGGTTCATCTTTTATAAATGTACCGCCATAACAATCACAGCAAGTCACAAACAATACATACACTGTATTTTGTACAGATTGTTGTCTTCCTTCTTGGCGAGTAGATGAGAGTGAGCGTCTTTTCTGGGGTCGACTTTTCTAACAAACAGAGACTTGAACCAGCTGTCTTCACGGAAAGCTGAGAGGCTCCTGTGGTGAAACAAAACACTAAAGTTGGATACAACCAGCACTTCTTCTGCTACCCAATGAAGAAATAAGAGACTAACAAAAAAAGTTCAAAAGAAACCTTAAAACATGTCTTACTGTATTAGGGTTATGATAAGTCACTACTATACAAGTGCGTCTGTTGTTTGTGTCTGGGGTCTTTCACTGCCTGATTCTTGTACTCTTTCTTCTTTTGTTAATTTAACATGTCTCTTTAGTTTATTTCTTATATTCTTCTGTATAGAGCTAGATCAGCATATTGGCAGATATATCACTATCGATCGTAGATATCGGACAATTTCTAATAAGAAATTTCAACATCTGTTTGAGGTAATTTAGAAACTGCGTCTCCATTGCATAGTTTGTCCATTATAGGTCTCAGACAAGTTCATTTCACAACTGAAAAAATGTTGTGCTCAGTGGACATGTTGGTCATAATTCTTTAATAAGCCATAAAGTTTGATCATGATGCGTGTTTATGTTTAAGCCTTTCTAATGTGTATACCGATATCAGTCTCAAATATCCAGTATCAGTCGGGCCATACCTCTGTACAGTTTACTTGAAATGTAGAATATAAATAAAACTCTTTGTAAGACTGATGTCAGTGTAAATATACAAGGTGGCACTGTATACTAGTCAATGATGGAGCATACTAACAACTTTGTTGAAAATGTGTTCAGACTATTTAACTGATTGATTGCAAAGAAACTCCAGCTCAGGGTCCAGCAGCAGAGAAGGCTCTAAGCTGCACATACTGCACATAACCAGAGGATTAGCCTGCCCACCTGAGCAGAACTTAGTTTTCTGATAATAAAACTTCATTTAAAAAGCGTCAACAATCACTCCGTGCACTGGCCTCTCTTGACAGTCTGCCAGCGAACGCGACTAACTTATTTCTTTACACAGTCCATCCAAAGCTGTCACACTTCAGCAAAGTTAAAAAAAAAACAAAAAAAAAAACATCTCTGCTTTTCAGCTGTAAATCATTTCCCGTCACAGTTTGTTTCAGGGGGACACACCTTTCACAAACTGCGTCTCCTCACTGAATCAAAACAAGAACTGCTCTGCAGCTGGTCGTGCACAGTGACCTTGAAGTTGAATTCAGTTTGGGACTGACACAAACTCCGCGGCGATTTCATTTTATTTCCACAAAAGGCAACTGGAGGTCTCAAACTATGAGCTGTGAACCGTGAAGTTCACAGGCACGAGTCCGAACACAAGTTTGCTTCCCGGCTTCGTAACTCGGGATTCACTAATTAGCATTTAGCAGAAAGTTAGCAGTTCGGAGCTACCGACGGTTAGCCGTCACCGAGCCTCCGTTAACCGGCTCAACTCCGCCGGACACGGTTTAAAGTGACGTTCACGCGTCTGAACCGGCACGTTCAGTCGGTGGGACTCTGACCTTACGACGACCGTGACCTGCCCGCTCGCCCGGAGCCCCTTATCGGTGTGTCTGAGGCCTCTGCCCGCTCTCTGAAGGACTCGGGTCGCCATCTTCCCCCTGAAAGCTGTTGTCAGTCGGAGGTTGTTTGTCCGCTCGGGCTGATCCCGGTGGAGCTGACGTTACTCTCGGTAACGTAACCTCGTCTTAACTCCACGTACCGGAATCAGTCAACGACGTGTGGTTGATTTCATGACTTTGATTTTCCCCCTGCTCTTCAATAACTTACAGAGTTGACGACACACTTTCTTGCGAGTCTTTAAACATTTCGCCTGACTGAAACATAACTCTGGTATTAACTTTTCTTCGACTTCTAAATATAACTTTCACCGGCCTCAAGATAAAAAGATTAACACTGTTGGACTTCCATACAAACATGCACAATTAAATGAACGGATAAACTACCAGACCATCATATTCATGGAAGAGGACATCCTGTGTTTCTAAATATGAGCAGACCAAGTGAATACATATTCATAATAACAACACCAGGTAAAGAATACACCAGTTACTAATATTGATTAAAATGCTTTTGCATATGTACCCTACATGGACTATAAGGCAATATTTTAAGGTGACATTATAATGTATTTCAAACTGTTCTTTGGTCTGATAGTGAACATAGGGGCACCGTGCATATACATGTTTGTGAATGACACCATGCATCTTCATTGTCATTTTATTGTAAATTCCTCAGAAATGTGTCTTGAATTCACAACTACCTGAGCAGGTAGCAAAGAAAATGTATTATGGCTCTCTACATTAATTGCTTTATACCGATTACTGGTTTGTACATTTATATTTACATGAACACATAATTGCAATTGAGGGACATTACTGCACAAAATAATGTAGTTTTCTATCATGAAGTGGGAGCTTGTGCTGGGGGGGAATCAGCCGCGGAGATGTTGAGCTCCTGCAGTTTTTCTGACAACGTCGTCTCCTCTCCCAGGCTGAGCTGAAGGTCATTCAGAGGCTCCACAAACTCAGTTCCTGCAACGCGTTTTCCTGTCAGGGGGTCAACCACCTGACCGACTTTATACACTATCTCAGCCAGTTCATGCTTCACGTGTTTGGACCTGGCCTCCGGCAGAGCCTTGAGAAGCACGATGTCCCCCACCGTCGACTGCCGCAAAGCATCATGGGCAAAGTATGTCTTCCTCTTGTTGTAGTACTTTGGGGGAAGAAAATACAACATTAGACTTATTAAAGTGCACAGTTAATCATATATATAAACAAGCAACAACTAGTTGTACACAGTGAAGTGGATCCTGTACTACATGTGGCTACAGTATTTATAATTTGTGTCATTTATTACTGTCGCTACATGCCATGGTGGTTGTTGTGTAGAGACACCTATATCTCCTCTCAATCAGCACTCCTTGTTCACTTACAGCCAAACATATATTCATCCTGTTACCCAATATTACTTATAATCTTATTTAATTATTTAGGTAATGTTTTAATACAGTCTCTCAGGTATCATAATGGCACCAGTATTATAAAATGTCAAACAGTACGCAGCCCTAACTTCCTACAATCACTTTGTGTTTTCATGTTAAATAACCAGATGGACTTTCTTTTTTACCACAGTAGGGTATGTAACACCCATGGCACCTGTCCTTCCTGTAGGCATCAGCACTGAATGATGTTAAAAGTTCACCTTGAGCAGGTAAGGGTCCAGCACCAGCCTCGTGACTCTCACTTTGGCAGTTTTATGCATCTTGGTCCCTATTACTCTGCCGATGATCCATTTCGCATGGACTGCTGCATGCTTGACCGACATCCTGGACAGCTTTATTCAACCCTGTAGGACAGAAGACCAGGACAACAATTGTCTCCAGCAATTATCTGACACTTCAGCTGAAGGCTTAGTTCCTCTTTTGTAAACCAAATGTCATATCACAATAACGGCCCTCCATCAGTTTGCATTGTTTGTGCTTACCATAGAAAAACTTTTACATCATCAAGATTCACGTCAATGTGAAACTGAGACTTTCGCATTAATAATTACATTACCGTTATCTATATTCAGATGATAAAAGCAGGATTACATGAGGACACAATCAGGGGCTACACAGTTAGCCTTCCTGCGGCTAACGTTAACTTCACAACCGCATTCATTCAAAAGCAGCAAATACAGGCCGCACCGACTTCCTCTCACAGTGAACCTGATCACCACTGAATGTAGGTTTTAAACAATCAACTCACCGAAACTATTTGATAAGAATAACTTTAGAAGGTCAAAATTTCTTCAGACAGACGGTTCATCCATGCTGCTCAGGGCGGCTTGTTATGATGACGTAAACTACGGCTACTAAAGAGGGACAACGCGTTTTTCTTTTTTTTTACTATTAAGTAAACGCTTTTTTAAAAAAATATTTCTGATTAGCTGCCTTTTTAACTGATAGTGTAATGTGTTGCTAAAGGAATGTAAGCAAATTGACTGGCTTTGTTTTTCATATGTAATTGTTATGAACACATTTCAAATACAATGTATGAGATAAACTGAAAAGCAAAAATTTGTTTTAATATTTTGATTATATTTTTGAATATAAATCATACACTTTTTTTACATTTTACATACATTTTTTATTGACTTATTTTATTATTTCTTTCTCATTTTATTCTATTTTGTATGCATTTATGTTGTTATTGTGTTTTACAACTGTCATACAAAATATATTATGTTTTATATTACCTGTATTGTTTGGTAGTTTGCATTATATACAGTTGGTTTGCAGTGACATTGTTGTTTGTTCTTCCATAAAAACGGAGGGCGTCTGGAGCTGAAAAATTCTCATGTAAAGAAATAATAACAAAGGGTGTTTTACCTGTGAACTTTAAAGCTACAATATACTGAATATACAGCAGGTCAACTTATGTAAACATATTGGGTTGTATGGTCACTGAGAAAAAAAACTGGGATTGTGAAGGTGTCCATGCAGACAGAAACCTCAAGTGATTTTCTCTCAGCAAGAAAACTAAAGGTACACAAAAATAACTCTACTGTAATGCAGTCTTTAAAACCAAATAAACAACATTAATGCTTTCATGCTTTGAAAACCTGGTAGTTATTATTGGACTTACAGTTACAACTTCTTCATCCCTGCAAAAGTTAAAGTGGAGCTGTAGTACCTCAAGAGATGAGAGCAGAGCAGAAGCAAGATGCTGCCGGGCTAACTCCAAAAATACAATTTAAGTTAATGAAATTTTCATTTTGGCCATGAGATGGTAGCAGAGTAACATCACTTCCTAAACATGGAGGGAAAACCTCAAATCACTGAAAGGGAAAGGAAGAGACTTGAATGTTCCTAGTTAAGAAATTGGTTGGCAAAAACTACAAGAGAAGCCTGAAGACAAAATAATCTAAACATTTATTATGGCAACAGGACAGGTGTGATGGATTCTTTCCATGCTGCAGCCTGTGTGATACTGACATTTTTAGCTGCAGATGGTTCTCTTCACTCCACCTGGTGACACAAAGTTTAACTGATGTAAGCAGGACTGCAGATGAGACACAAAGCGAGACATGTAATCCTAAAAGACAAAGGAGGTGACAATCGACAACAGAACAACATCAAAACTCATAATAGTCCAAAAAAACACTTAAAAAGTAAAGCAGGTGAGGGTCCGGTGTCCAGACAGAAGACATGTCTGTGAGAGTAGTACGGCAGCTGAGAGTGTTTACAGTCCTGTCTCGTGATCTCGGGATAACAAAGTTGTTTTCTCAAGACGATATACTGTTGTCAAGTTAATGAGATATTTTTATCATGTTAGCATGCACAGATGCTGTGAGTTGGCTACAGCAGCATCTGATTTGATCGGATTATATCAGATCCAGGAGATCCTGTCATTGATCCTTCAGCGCGTAGGCTAACGAATACAGGCAGACCAGTCATCTTCATTTAACACTAATCGTGTTGCAACTTCACAGAAGAATGTATTTCATTGATCCTGCTGACATTGTTAACTTCGTTAGTACTCAATCACTTTCACTGCACATGCACTTTATAATCCGAGAGGTAGATATTATAACCTGTTTGAGTATATTAAATAAATAAGAGCCTATAGCTATCCTAGCAACTCTTTGAGGCTGTACTTAGGTACATCGGTGCTTAGAGCTAAATGCTAATGTACACAATCTTAATTGAGCTACTAATTAGAAGAAAACAAAGTACAGGTGAGACGGGAATGTCTTTAGTTTTGCAAGTATTTGATCAAAAGCCAAAGTACTGAACAAATTAAAATTTTGATCTAATGTTGGTGATGAATGAATGAATGATGATGGCTAGATTAAAAGTCAGGGGATCACAAAAGTCTGGAGGATTGATCGTCTCAGGATCATGAATGTCTCTATTCATGGCAATCCATCCAATACTACATTTCAGACTGCCATCCAAAAGAGCCAAAAGTATTAGTAGATTCACTGAAACACTTTTCCTTTGAATGAGGAAGACTGATTTAGGTGAAATTAATATCTTGACTTGTTATCTTGAGATGACAATATTCGTAATGAGACAATTATCCTTATAACCTGATGGAAACAATCCAACACTGTCAATCTTCCATTCATTTTTGTGTTTTCTTCTACATTCATTTCTTTATGCCAGACAACTGCAAAAGGACCACACAATTACCAATGACCTATCCAGCCATTTGGCAATGATAGCAGCTCTTCTGGATCTCCACTAAAGCAGATGTAAGTGGACGAAAGGCAGGAGAGATTGACATAGATTCATTCATACCACAACGTTAACAGTCTTGTCCCGGAGTAGAAATTGGCTGTGGCTCAGAACCAACCGCAGGCAGACCAATCTGGTCTTAATCAGAGCCATGTTGTAGTAAAGCACAGGTCTGGGTCTCTGTTTTCCATTTAAGGCATTGCAGTATTGTTATACCTCTGCCAGAATTACAGCATTAGCCAACTTTAGTCTCCTTCATACAAGAACACTGAGACAATTCACGTAGTAACAACTGTTTTCATACTGTTCCCTGTTTAACATGTCGTATGACAGAGAACTTCAGGCTAAACTGATGTTGAGCAGCGTTCCACGGGGTAGAGATGCTGCATACACTGGCTGCAACCACAGCCATCATCATATAACATACGTATAGTCATGGGACTGTAGAATAGAAAGTCTGCTTTATTGCACTCTTAAGATGTAAAAAAGCACAGGATCAGCTCCACTATATGGTTTACCTCTTATCAAATATGTGGGTAAGCCTACAAGTGCAGATCACATGGTATCAATGGCCATATTACAATATTTACCCAAAGATAATCACATACATACCTAATTGCAAATAAAGCCAATGTTTTTATATATGAGAAAGCTGACATGGTCAGTTATCAGCTCTGAATCATGTGAAACCACGGCTGCCGTGACATAAGACAGAGGCCAGATAGCACATGTATGTTTTCTATGATAACATAGTGACCTCTTAATCAGCAAGTTTTATATTTTCAGATTAACATACTAGAATAATGTTGGCCTACATCCTCTTGTGTAAATCTCCAGATATGACATTTCTAAATAGATTAGATTATTTAGCTAGAGTGTTTGTGTATGTAGTCTATTAATGTATTAAAATCGGCCGTTACGACCTGTGCATAGGGTAGTTTTAAAGCTGGGAAAAGCTGACTGATTGTATTGTGGAAATACGGGGAAGATATGTATTTGTTGTTTTCAGAGTTGGTTAAAGTTAGGGCCATGGTTGGGATTAAGTTTGCTTGAAACAAGCTACGTCATATGATGTGTGGTTTGTCCACATCTAAAGGCAAAAGTTTTTATTCCGGTTCCGAATGGCAATAACCGCAGGCGATCTTGTTTTAAGCATACTGAGGCCTTTTAGTGTTGGCCAACAGTGCAGAAGGTGAGATTTGCATGCAGCCTGAAAAGAAGGTGTACCTAGATAACATAGCCTAACATCCAGAAAAACCTGACTGTAGATCAGGATCAAGATCTATGACATTAGATATTGCTGAGGTTTGATTAATACGGGGACATCCACAGCCTGGCACGTATCTGGATGTTTCTTTCCACAAAGAGAAATCAGTAGGCTCATTGGCCTTATCATTTTGTGTTGGAGAAAGGATTGCTTTAGGACTCAATAATTAAATGCGTGAGATATGAACAACCGACTGAACTGAGGCCTTGTTGTCTTAAAAAGAAATATGCACAAAAATCGTTTAATAGATGTAATAAATGCTGGACCTGGTCTGTGAAAACTATAAGGTCAGTCAGTCTCTGCCTCATTCAGCTTCCAGCACAGAGGGTTAAAAGTTGAATGCGAGATAGCACAGCGGTGGCAGCAAGTGAGGAAGGGCGAGGCATGGCGGATAGGAAAAAGTTTGGCAGCTCTAACATTTGTGGTTGACGTGAAAGGGCAGTGAGTCATAGAGTGGCACGCTAATGTGTTTGTTTTCAGAGCGGATTGACTGTAGGGTTAATGAAAGTGTTCCCCTTTTGGGCTGCAGCCAAAACCTAAACAGAAATGGTTATCCTCCAGGCCCTGTCTGTCTCCGAGTATCTGTGCACTTTCTCTCATCTCTTGTTGTCCTCATTGTCTGTTACAGTTTAATGTTGGTTTAACCTCAGTCACTGATGATTTGTCTTTAAGACGACAAGCGGCGGCACGTGGCATGTTGTCTGGACAGAGAGTTCACACGGGTTTCCCAGTTATTTTGCTGGCCATTACGACAAGCTTATTGTGAAACGCTTATTCCAAAGCCCGAAGTCATGACCAAACCATGTCGAGTGCAATATTAGCACAGTATTAATTATACTCTTAACTATTTCTACAACTGACTGACTCCCCCTGAAATTGTTCAGTCTCTTAAGAAGATTAAACTTTTGTGTGGATTTCTTTAAAATATGGCTTGTATTTTAAGATAAGCTAAATCAGCTGTCCAGGACTGTGCCAAGATGTTTTCATCTTTGTACAGTTTAAGCAAGTTGGATACCAAGTTCAACTGTCCCTGTCATTACATTTTAGCCTGGGAACCAGATGAATCTACGAGCCCATGTTTTATTTGCTCTGGCAGATACGCCTGGCCCCCTCCCGTTCATACAGATTTCCACGTCCGTCCTGGAATTGGTCAGGCTAATCACATTTATTTATCTAGTATGGGGTGCGTTTGATACGAAGACTGACAGAGGAGCACCGTTTAGGTATTTTCGCAAACAACCAAGATGGCTGCCGCTGATGTGGAACATTCTGTTCAATCCGCTATCGCGTTCGCATTAAACAAACTGAACTTTCTCTAAAAGATGAACAAAGAACTGCACAAAGCTTTGGTTGATAATAAAGATGTATTTGCAGTTCTTCCAACAGGACGACATTTGTTGCTCTGATTGGTTGTAGGTTTATCCAATTACATCCAGCGGCATTCTGGTCTGTGCCCGTTGATAACGCCCCTTGCAAATCGAGAGGTTCCAGACTAATATGCATTTTTGAATTGGTCTGGTGATCCCAGGTTATTCTGCTTGGCAGAAATAATCATTTCTTTAGTGTTATACATTTTAATCTCCAGCAGGAATATTAAAGAGAAACTCTGATTCCACACATCAAAGTCTGTTTACAGGTTTTGGGGAGTACTACTGCATATGTGAGAAAAGTTGCATAAAGCTTTTTATGGCTCCAGAGGGAGCTGAGTGAAATCTGATTTCATTGCTTCAAGTGATGTCACCTGAGTCAGTGTCGGCTGGTGGCTGAAAACTAAGTGCAATGCTAAGTCGATGGAGTACTCTTATATTGTCGGGTTAATCAAGGTCCTACACTGGGTCCTTGAGTTATTATTTGGATACACTGGGAAGATATAGAAGAGTTAAATGCCTCTAATGTTTCTATCACTAGACACTGGCACAATGTTCCTCCTCACATCCAGTACAGACAGTTAATAAGTCCTCTCTTATGTAGAAATCTCATGAAAGTGGCGCCTGTGCTGTAATTCTCTTGTAAGCTTGGCAACCTGTTGGTTCACATGTATGAGGACTCCTACCTGAGCTAGTATTTGGTTGAGTCGGAGTCACTAAGCACCACTTCCTGACAAGTTTGACCCACCGTCTCAACACATGACATCCTGTCTTTTCCTTGGCCTATACACCACACTTCCGTCATACAGAACATTACAAAGTGCAGTTGCAGTATGTTCTCACTCTCCTGGGATTTGTTGTCACGGCTATTGATAATAATTAAAAGCAACAGGTTGTTCCATATTTTGCATGCGAGTGAATGTGTCACCGTGCTCTGTTTATGCTGGTGTGCACAGGCCTCCGTTTGTGCTCTGACAGACGTGAAGCTATTACATCAACATGGAGTTCTGCATCCTCAGGGAGAGAGGCATAAATCATCTAGTATTTGCCAAAATGAGCCATGTTCTCTGTCTATCGCTCTATTGTAGAATCTGCGATGATTGGAGAGGCTCTGATAGAGCATGTATGTTGAACGTTGTGGATATGAAATGTATACAGTGGATTTAGTGGCCATGTTAATGTAGTTGTACTTGTGTTGACTTCCAGCACTGTAGATCAGTATCCAGTTGGGTTATCACAAATGCTACAAGTTAAAGAATGTTAAATCATGACATGTATTATCTAGCTGCAGGCGACAGTGTATTGGACAGTGGTCGAAGATATATTTAGATCCTTTCCCGTGTTAAGAAACTAATTCAAATAGGGGGGTGTTACAAGTTGTTAGGGTTAGGTTGCTGTTGTTAGTTGGGGCATCTTGGAAGCTTAGGGGTTTAGGGTGTGTTCCTCTCTACTGTCCTCTATGAAAAATAAAGGCAAAGACATTCATTTTTTTTATTCATCATTTTATAGTAGTATTGTTTTTGCTATCTCAAGCCTTACGTCTGCCGCTTTTCACCTGAACTGTGTCTGCATGGTCTAAAGTATCTGAGTCAACTTCACCTGCAGTGACAAACATGTATTTGTCTAACAGCATGAAAAGAGTCAAAAAATGCAAATAGCATGTTTCTCATATAGTACGTTGGCAATGTAAACAAACCAAGGTAGAGTGGAAGGTGTGACACCGAGGCAGCTGAGTTATGTCGTCCTGCATGTAATGGCACCACAGTCGTGTTCAGTGCCATATGTTCGACCAGACACACATTAAACATTGAAGTAGGTCATAGGTAACAATATGGTATCACTTTGGCTAATGTGCTGTAAATTAAACATCCAAGTCGAGAGGGATTCAGAGATATTCCCCGAGCAGTGACATCACCTCATCCTGTCTCCGCTGCCAGCCCCCTGACCTTATACAGTGCGTGTTGTAAGCGAATACTCCCTCTAAATGGAGCGTCAAACAATTGGCCTACTCCAGGTTTCATAATGGGATTCTGTGGGGTTGACGTAGGTGATATCCCTGTCAATACCTGGGCCGAAACGCAGGAGGAGGAGGAGGGCAGAGGATGTGAAGCAGGCATGTTATCGCAAATCCCTCTGCTATTAGATGTCGTGCCGGCAATATGGTTCATATTTACAATTCATAACTTTACAAAGTCTTTCCCCCCAGAAATCTAGGCTACGCCTTTGCATAATACAAACAGTGTGATCTCACAAACATTGACGGACAAAATGTAAGTACAAGCTGTGAACAGAATAGGCTTTAGTCTTCCCATACACACAGTTAAAGAGCAAAATAACAACAAAAAGATCTTAGGAATTACTACAGACTTCAATCAACCTTTCCCTGATACAGTGTTGACAAACATGTAACACTGCAACCTCCACAGAGGCTGAATTTCACTTCTTCACGTCTTTATCAAAATACCGAAATGGAGCTTACCCAAAAGTCTGAACTATTGATATGATGGGCAAAACGTAAAGTTATAAAATAAAAAGGCTGTGACTTGTTTGATACTGTTTTTAAGTCTTTTGACAAGTATTTGTTGAAAGTGATACTATAGGATTTATGTTTTATTAGTTAAAATGTTGTTATATAATGTTTTAGCCATCTCCAGAAGAATGTAGCTTGCTTTTTGTAGCAAGGATCCCACATAAATAAGTGATTAACAGTACAACTCAATAGTTGTTTTTAAACATTTAGAGGTGAAAGATTTTTCAAGTACCCAAACGATTGACATTTAGTAGTGCATGTCTTGTTTAATTTACTGTTAGATCCAAACAATACTGACTTTATTTAAACCTGCAGTAACTGTTTTTTTTTTTTTGTTGCTTTGTTTTTTTGGGCTACTTGGGACCAGTGGAAACAAGGTGTGAACACAACATTGACATATCATCACCTTTTAACCTTTAAACTTTTAACCACCTGGCGAATGTAAGTCTAATATTCACTCTCATTTAGCTCTGTTTTTGTTTTGGACCTCTACCAACTCCTGGAATATCTACACATTGTCACATTGTTATTTGCAACATTATCATTATAATAAAAATCTATAATTTATAGCCGCTTAAATTCATTAAATCAAAACAAAGGGTTTCTGAGGACTGGTTGAAATGGTTTTTTCTTTGTGTTTGTGTAGGAAACCTTTGATCATTAATCGATTATCCTGCAGAAGTGAGTTTGAGAAGTTTCTATTTTGTTTTGGTACATTTTTTGCCGTGAATCGGAGTCACCTTTGGAATCCATTATAACAGTTGTGAATCCAAACTGATCACTGCTTCGTCCTTTGCTAAAGAGCAACATACAAACATTCAGAGCCACCTTTTCTACTGGGATTGGGTATTTTACACTCAAAGGATTCGGGGGAGTCTTCCTTGAAGAGTCACTGGGAATCCCAGCCACATCCATGTGAATCAGTCATTAACCCGACAGAGAAAAAACACGACTGAATTAAACAGCGATGGTGGTAGAACTCCACGGACATTTCCCACAATGCAGTGAGGTCATGGTTTTTGGCACTCAGAGTATGCTGGGACCTCCGCAGATAATTGAGCTCTATCTCTGAACACATGATGAAAAGACAACATCAGGTCTCCACTGGCTTGTCTGTTCTATAAACTCCAGTTGAAAAAAAAACACCCATGGAGTAAATATGGAGCACATTTACAGAGGCAAAAGTTTAAATGTTTTAATCAAGTCCCAACTTCGTGGTTCCTCGTATCAAATCTAGAGCAATCCAGGTTGAACTGAACTTTTGTGTTGATAACTATTGATAATGTGTAGTAATAATTGCATAAATGTTATATATATATTATCACTCTGACAAAGTCTTGTGAAGAAAAGTATATTTTTATATATTTTACTGCAACGGTTTTAGCTAGATGTTACTAATAAAGAAACATCCATTTTCTATACCGCTTATCATTAGAGGGGCGCTGGGGGAGCAATGTCAGCTGGAGCCAATCCCAGAGAGGCGGGGTACACCCTGGACTTGGCGCCAGTCAATCATAGGGAGACACACAGACACATAGAGACAGACAACCATTCACTCTCACATTCACACCTTGAGGAAATTTCAAGTCACCAATAACCCTAACCATGTCCCCCAAACCCTAACCCCATGTCTTTGACTGTGGGAGAGTACCCACAGAGAATACAGCTGAGCCCTCCAAAATTTGAACAGATCATCAGAGCAAATTTTTGAATTCATCCAACAAAGTCAAAAGACCATTTAAGTGTCTCCAGGAAACCAAACGATAAAAGCAATAATAGCAAAGCATCTCCATGGCCACTGTTGCCCATCATCATCGCCGCAAAACAACTTATCCACATACAACACTGTACATCAAACCAGAGTTTCCAGCCAGGGAAGGCTTTCTATCACCACGAATGATTAATGGCACAGCCGACCAGACTGCGCAGATAGTCTATAAAAAGATTATAGTAACTTCATTAGTTTTATTTTCTCTCTTGCTTCTAAGAAATACCCATCAACGCTGCACATAGTTTCAGCATTTAGGTCACAGTTTCAGCTGCCAACATGTCTCAACTCAATATTTATATCACGGCTGCCTGATTGTGCCTGATTCTATGTATGGTCAGGAGGAGAGGACGTATTGCAGGTATGCGCCACAAGCAGAGCTCATAAATCCTGCTGCCAAAGGCTTGAGTGGCAGCTCGGTCCAATTGTCTCATGTCTTGCTCTCCGCTCCCTCTTTTCCTCTTTCCTTCTCTCTCTCTCTCTCTTTCTGCAAAGTGATTAAATTCTCCTGTTGCATTTTGGATGAGAATCAAAGATCAGACACCTTACAGTCATAGCTGTGGCATGCACTGGCAACAAACACGCTCAACACACACAGTTCTGCACAGACATCCGTGTGCAGAAGACAAGTGTGTTTGACAAATGCTCTCAACCTCATGAAGTCCAAAGCTCAACTATCAGGTTGGAAAGAGATAATTGTAATTGCTGCATTAAGTCATCTGACAAGCTATGAATGTAGTCTGCTAAGGACGAATTTAACCCAGTTTTTTAATGACATCATTAGTTACATGACTGCCTTTTTTATTGGCCCCTCTGGGTAAAAGACAAACTTTCTCAACTCTGGACAAATAACATACACTGCATTATAAGTCGTTTGTATTTGACTCCTGATTGTCTGTTGTGTCTACAAGGCAGCTTTGATAATTAATGATATACATTCACTTTTCCAAATTTATAAATGATTTGGTTCTGTGGATCCAGACTGATGCCGACAATAGACTGTATAAAACATGCCGACCAGCCAATTTGGGTTTAATTGTTGAGGATCATTTTAAACACTAACCAATTTGGTGAAACTCCACATTTAAACATATTCCTTATACACTAACAGAGGCACTGATTAGAGGTTTTTACTACAGATTCAAACTGTAATTTTGCTCTCTTCACTCCAAAGTTGCTCTATGTTATATTTGATTCTTTTCTGTCAGGTCAGGTTTTAGAGTTTTAGCAGTCAAGAGTAAAACATCTCTCTTCATTCATGCCATGGTCTCTATAGGCCACTTGATTGTTTTTCTAATATTTCTTAAGCTAATTTCTGTCTTTTTTTATGTTTCCTCTCACGTTGTTTGCAGATGCTTCATAAAACCCTGCTCTGCATAGTCACAGTAATGACCGTAATTACTGTGTTTGCAGTGGTGTAGTCATTGCACAGGTCAGTGGTGTTGTTCTCTCACACACACAAACAGCCACATCCTTTCATGTAGACGCTGTCTGGCTCAAACACAGAGATGTTAATGTTATGGGGCCTGTAAGAGGAGCATCCCAAAAACTAAATTCAGTGGTTGGAGTTGAGACTTTTAAAAACATTTCCATTTCAGCTACTTTCATTGTAATTCAGTTAGTCTATTAGGCCTTTGTGAAAAGTTATACTTATTTATTTCACTCAATTTACCAAATCTACTTATAAAACTCATTGTATATGACCAGTGGAACGGTATGGAAAGACATGGTAACACATGTCAACATGGACAAGCTGCATCAAAAAAGAGCAACAGCAGTCGTCAGTCAGACTTTAAAGGGGTACGGGGATTTCAGGAGGAAGATCAAGTACACTGTAACAGGATAGTTGCTCAATGCCACAAAACAGAATAACCACAATATGTTGTGAGCTTCACACAGTTGGTATGTATGGCAGGGTTCAACATGGATATAAGGCACAGCTTTTGCTAACAGAATAGCTTTTGAGAACTTCTAGCAAAAAATACCAGCAAACACCTAAATAAAAAGAGTTTACCATTCTGACAGCGGCTGATTGCTTGTCCTATTGAATGTGCAGAAACCTTTGAAAAGTTAACGGGTCTGAGGGTGTTTCTTTCCCCCTTCTCTCTTAACATTTCAAGTAAGTTCACTCAAAATACATGCTGGTAACTTTTCAGGCTACATCACAGGAGCTGGTGCAGCTCCACGTGAACAGAACATTCTTCTTTTATAATGTCCCCATATTGAGATGATGATGCCACCATTTGCTACACACAGTTCATTTCAAGATTAATTTCACAGAGATCGGGGTTAAAGTCAGACACCTTCAGACCTTTAACGTCTGCATCGTTTTGTGTGCTGTCCTGTGCATAAATTAATACAATGGTTAATATATGTAGGGATGGCACCGCAGTTGACATGATGGACAAAGTAATCAGTCCAATGAATATGATTTAATCAAAATGTGGCAAAAAGGCACTGCAGTTTGAACTGTAAAGATTAAGGATGCAAGTAAAATGTTACCCAAAGTTATATTTCATGACATTTTCACCTTTTCTTTGTGTCAACACTTAATCACACTCAACTAACTTATAAAAGTAAGCATGCATGGAGGTACACATATTCCCACAGCTCGTTTTTTTAAATAAGTCATGCAGGAATTCCTTTTGTGCGAACACATATCAGCTGCTTCATGTCTGCCAAGATGGCAAGTAGGACTGAACCTGTGGTGGTCCTGCTCCATATTAGCTATGTTACAATCATATAGTATCAGGAATCTCTCACTTCAGTCACATTTGACTAATTTACTCACTTAGCTTATTTCTTTAATGTGTTCCCATCAAAATTAAAGTCTTATTACATCTTTCTCACAGTAGTTAAGACAACAACAAAATAGAAATCGAAACAGGTTTCAGTGCCAACTAAAATGTCTCGACCCAAGTGGGCCGTTGTGCACAAATGATGCATGCGCTGTGCGTGAGTAATGTGTTCAATCTCGGCTCACTGGACACGATATGGTGAGAGACTGTGTGGCTGTGTTACATCACGTGTGATGGACCCACAGGCCCTGCCACCTGTCGACTGCAGCGGTGGCATTTAGACGACATTAATCATGCCGATAAGAAGCTGACACTCGCAGGCCACTTGGTTATTGTACGAATCCACAGAGTCTGCAGTTACAGTCAGAGCAGAATGAACTGTAACACAGGCCTTTGGACAGTGTGAACGTGCAGGATTTGGTCAAGTTACTGTTCAAAGTTGAGGAGATGGTGATGCTTCATTGCACTCACTCTGTTAAAAAATATGCAGGCATATAGTATATTTGTACTATGATACTCAGTCAGTACAGTCTTAGGTCTGCAAGGCATTGTCTCTTTATGCAATATATCTGGTCTAGTTTAAACCAGTTACAGAAAAAACCTCTGTCCAGTTACTGTAAATGCCAAAAATAAAGGCCTGATTGATTCTAGTGATTTCTCTTCTGCTGGTGTGGTAGCTACATGCTATATCTTTCTCGGGTGAAACAGATTGTGTTTCATTGGACATTTTAGTCGTCATCAAATTGTGTTGTTACACAAGCTGTTATGCATTTGCATGTACTATATTATGCATCATGATAGGCTATTGATTGATGACATGCTGTATATACGGTCTATTTCATGTTCCGATGATTGTTGTTCTTATAACCTCAGTGCTGTGAAATTTTGGTGACGTGTATTCCTTGTGGTGAAATAAAACAATGTTTGCTGAAAAAAGCATGTTAACACAAACATCTGGCGGTCTCACATTACCTGAATGCTGGAGGCTGCAGCTAAAGATTAAAGAGTATTATTTTAAATTAGACATTTGACTTTATATACTGTAACGGTGAGCTGGACTTTAATACCATTACATCCATTATCCCAGGTGTGAGTGTTAATGTATATTAATTCTCCCACTATGTCCATGTAGGTTCTGTCAATGTTTTGTAACGTCTGTTGTTAACATAAATCAAGCAGCAGGTCATCATTCACTTTGGAAGTGGTGAGAGCTCCAAGTGGGCTCTTCATCAGACCGGCCAGCATCCATCAGTGTCCCTCTGCTAATGAAACAAATCAAATGTATTCCTGCTGGAACCTCAGGCACCATTTTTTCATCCTCCCTCTTTCATAAAGTGTCCCCACGCCACACGTTTGTTTTCTTTGCCTTCCAACCTGCATGGAAACTCAACTTGTTTTCATTTTTGTTTCTAGTCGAAGTCCTCATTGTCCAATTACAACCAAATCAGGGACTGCAAACAGAACTGGACTTACGTGTTCATTTTCTGGATAGTGTTTTGGTAACCTTGCAGCATGATGGACCACTTTGACCTCTTCATGATATTTTACCTTCCTTGGTATTCGAACCCTGTAAAAACGTTGCAAAAAAAGATTAATATGAGCATCATGAATCATTGTTACACTAGACTTTCCAGCATGAGTAATAACTGGCTATCAGATGTCAGACTCTGTCTCCTTATGCCTGTAAAACGGTGCGTTTGAGGGCAATTTCCTGTAGCTGGTACAATTATGTTCTCACTGCTCATGAACTGCACCACAGTTCACTTGGAAAAAGACCAAGAGCTATGTTTTCAGGTGGTGTGGATACAGATTGATTGGCATCTTTAGCACCTGACCAAATGAAGAGAGCCAAGGGAGAAGCTAATATAAACCATTTCAAACATGCTTGTTGTAAAAATGGCCTTAGACACAAGCACACACATTGTATGCTCACACAACACACACAAACTCGCTGACTGAATGCTGTCATTACAGACCTAAACAAAGCCATGGGATTGCACTCCTCCTCATCTTCACTTCACCAAACTTGTCGTCATCTCTGATACTGTGACCAATCAGAGCAACTGCAGAAAACTCCATTAGACAATGGATGGATGTGAACTGCATCAGTAGAGGTTGCATCGGGTTTTCAGGGTGCACATTCTTAAGTGTAAAACGCTATCTGGTCAGGCAAGAAGTTACAGTAGATGAGCCTGCTGTCTAATTGGCTCCCTTCTGATGATGTCAGCAGGAGAATGAGATGATTTCCGCATCCAAATTGCCTCCATGTGGTTGTCTCGGTCCCGATGTTGTGGTGATGACAGAGACGGACTCATCTTCGGGGTCCTCGGTTGGGTGATCTTCGGTAAATGGGGAGCTGGATGACCTCAGATTGCGTGATGGGGGTTCCTGTTGGTAGTGTTACATTTCAATCAGTTGGGTCTTGATGCCTGCTACGGGCCTGACCTATGCATGACTCTGGATGGATTACAGTCCTGGCACTTGGCTGTATCTCTGCTTTATAAACGTCTGCCACTGAATGTGGTGAAACAGGGAAAAGGGGCAGGAGTTTAAAAAGTAATGGAGGGAGAAGAGTAAGGCAATATGTGACATGCTGTTAGTGTTGAGCACTTGATGGGAGTTTCTCACTAACTACAACATATTTTCAAGGAGAAATAACGAGTTTGTTACAAGTCTAATTTAACTTACTTTTTAGAGGTTTGTTTCTTTAGCCTCCCAACCAAAACCTTGAAGTATCTGAAGTATCTTTCCATGCTAAGCTGCAGTGAAGGGAAAAATAAATCAGAAATGACTGAAACTTATTAAGATGAGATACGATTTCAGAAAAATATATTTTTATCAGTGATTTTCATTATAAATCAGCATAATGTCACACTGTCTGCATGAATTTGCTCACTCCCGTTTTTATGCATTTAGTCTTGCTGGAAAAGAGGTGAATTCTTTTTGTTGAACTACGTGTATATTTTACCAAGAAGGTTTAAGATATCTGTCATTAAAATGTCATTCAGCTTTAGTGCTCAAGATTACAATGATGCAATTCTTTTTTGCAAGAAAGCAGTTTAGTCCTTAGATTATTAGCCAAAAGAAATCATCTTAATTTGTAATGATAAGTTGTCCTGAGCTAAAACATCATATAATACATGTTAAGATTTACTTAGTTTGAACTTAAATTTGATGAAGAAATTGTATAGGGGAAAAGAAACGTTAAAAAGAAGTGGGTGCCAATTTAGCTTTATATTTCACAAGAAGACCAATCACAAAATGTACTGCAAAAAAGCCATAAAATCTGTTTAGTATTTACAGTATTTGTAAAATAATCATTGAACCGGTGCCTCTGCATGTGCAAACACACGTTGTTCTATGTAAGGTTTACATTATGTGTGGTGTGTGTGTCTGTGTGTGTATGTGTCATGTCAGAGGACGTTTGGCATGAAGTGAAGTGTTGACCTCATAATTCCACTTACATCAGTCTGCCTGAAGAAAATGCAACACAAAACATCTGACGGTGAGAGGGACGCACACACATACACACACACACACACACACACACACACGCATCATTCACGTAAGTGAATAAACTTGGCAGGAAGTAAGATCGTCTCGTTTTCATGTCCTGGTATCTGAAATCCTATCTCTGACATCACAGAGAAATTACCTTCTGATTTATGCTGAGTTCACAGCCTCGCTGCGGAGCATGTGTGACTTTGACATTCCTGCACAATCACTTTCTGAATCTCACTTTGGTGAGCTGGTCTGCTGCTGATCCCACAGTCACACACACTACACCAACACACACACTACACCAACACACACACACACACACACACACACACACACACACACACACACTACACCAACACGCACACACAAACCTCTTATGCCTCTCACTCTTCTCTGCATGACCTGCTAACACAGCTTTTTCCTGTATCCCTCATGTCTTTCAGTCTCTTTTTTCCCTCGCTGCACACTGATGGATGTTCCCCTCTGTATGTTACTGTACTGCAGTGTTTATGTAAGGCGCTGCTCTTTTGGTGTTGTTTCAACCCTCCAAGGAAGAGAAGCCTCTCCCCTCCATGCCGAGGGTCGCTATGAGTCATGGGAAGGGGCCTGCTGTTAACAAGCGACATTGTACTGCATAACCCATCTGATGTCACACTCCTCTGCTGCATTTTGTGATATAAAACGTGCGTGATTATGTGCCTTAGTCTATTTGTGTGCACACACACACACTACTAGTATATTCTCTTTTGTCTGTGTGTATCTGTGTGAAAGAAAGAGGAGAAACACTTTTGGGGATTGTAAGTGTTCCCATGCTATCATGATGTAATTCTACCTAAATGACTTAATTAAACCACTTAAGTAAATGCTTACTGTCTTCAGTTTAAATGGTCTGCCACATGTGAGAACTGGAGCATGCCCCCAATTGCTCTTTTTGTGTTTTTCCCTGTTTTCTCCAACATTTTGTCATTGTCAATACCTCCTCGTCAGTCTCTGTCATCGCTGACCCAACTGTTGTCCTGGGCACGGTGTAGGCTATAATGTGCCTCACCTGATACACATGGTAGTCTACAGCCTTAAGCACCACACTGCACGCTTTTCTTGTTAATGGGAAGGACAGGAGTTTCACCAGGAGAGCATAACGCGTGCAGAGATTATTATTATCAGAAAGAGATGCCCTGTAGTGCTGAACAAGCATCCCGAAAACAATAACAAGGACAAACATCTCTTTTCCTCCACTGCTTGAAATGTAACCAGGTCTGTTGCTACTTAGAGAGCATTCATCAGGACACATACCTCCACCAGCGCTATGCAACTGGTGAAATATGTCAGCACCAAATGTAGGATATAAAACAACTTTTTCACATTTTAATTTCACATTGGCTGAAATTGAATCTGAAAATGGACATGTGGCCCCACAAAACTGCACGTTTTAGAAAAACTGGCAAGGCGGTTCTGCCTTAACTGGAGATGAGCTCTCCAGTGTCCAAATGTTGTTTGTTTGGCCTGATCTTAACCCTATACATGAATCCACTGGGAGGGTTATATGTCTTTTTTTAAAGTCACGCTTATAATATCACAATGCCAGGTAAAAGTTTGTTTGTGTTTATCTTGAGGCCAGCCATTCAAAGAGATATCCTGACAGACTAACAGACAGAATGGGGTGAAAAACATCTGACACACAGCAACACAGGAGGACTTAAGAATGGTGAAATTAGTTTGACATCTTAAGTAGTTTCTCATGTCAGCCCTTCTCATGCCGTCCTGCGTTACACAGTCCAACACTTGTAGTCACTCATATTGCAAACAGCTGCTAATGAAGCAGTGGTGAATCAGCTCACTTCCCTTCTACACCAGCAGAGAGACTTGCATCAGCGCTGCCAGTTGCAAAAAAAAAAAAACAAACATTGTTCAAAGAAGAAAAAACAAGACGTAAAAGTGTCTTCACGAAATCTTTGTCGATTTAAGTGGTTTTGACAAATAGTGATTGTACATCATACAAAGCTCTAAATTATCATACACCTGGAAACACTGGCCTGCATTGCCAAACTTTTAAACAAGTCAGTCTCACTGGTGATGCAACAATATTATTATGCCAATTAGGCCACATGCTGTCCCAGTTGGACCCATCATGCACCTGACTACATCCTGCTGTGCAGGGATTCATTATTTCCATGGTAAATTGTTTTTAAGGGGAGTGAGTATGGGTGGGCTTGGGGCCTGTGGATTTGCCATGAGATATGCGGATGTAATTACTTGGCACATAGAAGTAGTGAAAGTCGATCCTGCCCAGAGCCTGATATTCACCAGCACTCCGGCCATTTTATCAAGTCAAACAAGCGCATGTCTGAGTGCGCACGTCTGTCTGTTTTTCTGTCTGTCTGGGTCATGCCTTTTCTGTCTCCCTCTCTGCCTTCACCTCTCTTTTCCTCTCTATCCCTCCTTCACCCAGAGGGGTAAATTGCCAGCAGGAGGGGGCGAGCAACCCTCCAGTGCACACGCGCCCATATATAGGCAGCAGACATTAGGTAAACGCTAGGTAGACGTTAGGTAAACTCAAAACAGTCACTTCTCAGTCGGCTCTGAGCTGGCAAAGACGAAGGCACATGGTACTGCAGGTTGTGTGGATGGATGTGGGAAGTGGCCAGCAGGTGGATGTGAGAGACTGTTTGTAGTGATGACCGTGAAAGTGTGTATGAATCACACTGTTTGCACACATTACCACACTGATGGCCATATTCATTTGAAGAATAACACCTTAACTTTGTTTAAAAAAATGTTGGCAATAGAACTTGCATTTCTGTGCCCATTTTTTTGTTGAGTCGTATTTTTTTCTTATTCCAGTGGACAGCTGGGCAAATGCAGACAACATGATGTCATGTCTACATGGTTCGAATGTAACTACAGTACAATAGAATTTGACTGCAAAAATAATAATAATAATCTATTTAAACATCCCTTCCAGACATTGTGCCTAAATTAAACCAGAGGAGGCTTAAATCCTTTGCAGAAGAAGCAGGAATCAATTCCTCCATCTCAGGTGTACGTGCATATTCTCAGTTTTTTTAACTGGAAAGAGTTTTGCTGTCTTATTCTTACAATGCCATCACTATTGCTGTGTATTCTACATGTGTAACCCTCAACAAAATGCACAAATTCTAGACAAAGCGAGAAAATTTGATCATATTTTAAGTTCACTTCATTGACTCCTATTCATGTTGGATCAGACTTTAAGGTGCTTCTGATGACTTACAAAAGTGTAAATGGGCATTTAGATTGCATTGGGCTGTTCTGTACACACGTCATCTATTGCATGTCTGTCTATCCTTGGAGAGGGATCTCTCCACTGTTGCTTTGCCTGTGGTATTGAAAGCTGAAATATTTTTTTGGTTCGTCACTGTTTCCAACATTGTGCTGTATTATATAAAAGACTGTTATGGCTTTGCTGGTCATTACTCAGTTTTTTGTACAAGACTTGTTTGACTTTGAGGATATGAACGGCTGTTTAGAAAGTCAGCTGCCATTTTCAAAATAGCAAATTTTCTAATGCAATGACACTCTCCCATCCTCCTCGTACAATCATAACTTGAGGATCAGAAGAAGCACAAATGTATCCCAGCATCCATTCACCAGACTTGTATGCCTCTACATTTTGCGTAGAGACCCACACGAAAAAAAAATTAATTCATTCTGAGTGCAACTTTCCACTACAGTTATATCCTTCATGGTGACATAATTACACTAACACCTGCACATGTAAACACAGAGGAACATTAACAAACATATGCACACTGTCCCGACGATGTACAAAATAAATTAATTTTACAGTCAGTGTCAGCTATCCAACTGAGGTAATGATTTGAGATTTTACATCCCTTGCCGGGGTCAATGTATCTTTTAAGTGTTTCTTATTTTAAACTGTTTCAAAAGCTGAGAGCTAGACTGAGGATGACACAGGAGAGGAAAAGTGGTTTATGTAAATACTACAATGCAGGTGCAGGGATTTTTTTGTGGTGTTCCTGTCAAATTTATGGGAAACAAATATAAATTAAACACCAACGTTATGATAACAATGACATATCAGAGCCTGCTCGTGTAGATTATAAACTGTGGTCAGTCACAATTTAAAATCATTGAGAATTAGGTCTCTCTAGTGTCTGACAAATAACCTTGTTGTCTGCAGGTTTTGTACCATGTTTATAAGTCTTGACTTCACATGTGTATTAATGACCACAAGACTGTGGTATATGGCTCCAAGCATATAGTTTTCATTTTTCGATCTTCTGACTTCACTTTTATTATTTCACTGCATAACTATGTAGTTATCAAATCTGAACACAAAGCACACCAGGCCTGAAAACAGAGCAATAAAACTACACTTTAAGACCAATTATGGGTGCTCAGGTAGCACTGCCTCTCTCCTTCTTTCTCTCTAACACACACACATACAAACGTACATACACAGCTAGGCAGTGTAAACACACACTCATGCAGAAATACAAATATACACTACGCTCCTTTTCTAATTGAGCCGTTTTGGACAGAGCTCAGAGCCAAAGGTTTCTACATGACCACATCTCAGAAACATTTGCCACATTCCAGACTGGTGTAACTCACGTCAGCCTCTGCTGCTGGATCAGTCAGTCACTTGTGATAAACTGTTTATCATTTTATGCTACAACTCTGTGGCTGAGGCAGTAGTCATTGGACAAGACTGAAAACTGCATTGCAAGTGGGCTTGATAATGAGATCACCTTTACTGGCCACTTCTAGCCCAGATGCTGTTTGTCTTACACAGGTGGTCATGAGCCTGTGGGGTCATAGGGCTACAGGTGATTATTGACACTCATGTCCTCAATCCAGAGGTCAGTAAAATGATCTTACCTCTTCTCCCAACCTTGGTCTCTCAATGTTTAGGTGCCATTACTGTAGCTCATGTACTTAATCTGTTTCCAGCCCCATTACCTCCAGACAAAGAAAATGTTTCAGAATCTTGCCAGACTCAGACATCGACCCTCAGGAGTTGGGACAGGACCAGCCAGCCCAAACATGGAGAAAACCCCAGCGATACCACTGGTCGAAATAAAAACATTGATTGTTTCCAGGTATGTTGACTGGTGTGTCTCTATGGCAGCTGGGACTCTGCAGCGCAAACGTTGGAGAGCAAAAAAGTCCAGAGGTTACTCACTGGACAGGTGACATCTCTGATGACATCTTTTAAGATGAGCCAAACCTTTCTTATTAAGGCCCTGTATGAGTCATCAGTAAGAGCCTGGCACTGCAATGCTGGGAGAAAGGCACATTACAGTACTTCTTTTCCTTTTTTTCCTGTCCCTCCTATACTTTCTTGTACTTCATCAGTGTTTTCTCCCCTATGATCTGACTTCAGGGTCACAGGGATTCACTTGTTTCAGGTATTCTTTTATTTGACCAGTCTATGAAGAACAGGTTTACATTTCAGGTTTTATTTGACATTGACAGTAACTGATGTGTGGATGCTTGCCAAACTACCTCCACCCCCCTCTGTCCGCACACACACACACACACACACACACGCTACTTATTCAACTATAATGTTTGTGTCTCCATCCATCATCCATATTTATGTTACATGTCAGTCTCACAATATTTATGTTATCATTATGATTTCATTTTTAGTACCATGCAACTCACATATGAAGTTGGCCACTCACATATGAAACATTTAAATCAGCAGTTTACTTGAAGAAAGCCTGAGAGATGAGATGGTTATTTGAAAGAAAATAGACGTTCTTCTAATGTTGTAACTTTTTATGCTCTTTTGTTTTTGTATTATGAGAAAATGCAAAACTAAACCATGCCAGGAGAACATTTATGTTAGTAACGCATATGTTTATTTCATAAATGGATACCAAAGGTTCATGATATATGACTTATTGAGTCACTACAGTTAGTTTTTCCCCTCCACTTAGACTTGGGCTGTTTTTAAATCCACTAGTAACTTCTGGCACAGTTACTTTTTCTTTTTGAGTTGTCTGGAGAGAATGTAAAGCAGGAACCCCCAATTTTTACAATTCACAGACTCTCTTGCCTCTCATACATCTATCTCTCACTCTCTTTCTCTCTCTCAGCCCCCCACCAGCCCCCCCACCCACTCCTCATACTCCCTCTTTTTGGCAGGAGAGAACCAAATAAATGCAGACCAACAGTCATTGGGGGGTTAGAACAACCCATTTGGTTTAATGAGGTGATCCAGTGTGTTTTCTCTCCCTCTCCCCATCTTGCCTTATCTATCTTTCTCTGTGTGTCTCTTAGCCAATTACACAGTGTCCTGTCTTGCATCCTGTCCCCTTTTTTTCTTCTCTCACCCATTTTCCCTCCTTCTTTCTTAAGGCCTTGCTTAGCTTGCTGGGGATAAAACCTGGAGCTTGGGAGAGGAGAGGGACATTTGGGCGCGAGATGGCAAGAGGGATGGTGGCCACGTACCTACATGGAGTCCTTCTCTTGGCTCTGTGGAAACCCTCATTGCAAGGAGGTGAGTCCCCTTTACTGCATGCGTGCGGCGCTCAGCGGTGCAGCACCTGTGGATCAGGTGTCACATAATGTTTATGTAGCCGTGTTGGCTGGAGAGGGATGCATAAACTCAGGTCATCTTTTCTTTACTGGTAGTTTAGTGCATTTTCTATGAGATTTGTGATTTTTGTGAGCTGCAGCAACTATTATAATGGTTATGCTGATGATAATGAAGTTGTCTAAGATTCTAGCAGAAATTGGTTGCTGCAGATTATTGATGATAATGATACAAATTACCAACTACAGAATGTTTCCTAGAATGCACACTGCAAGAGATCTGCAAACATCTGCCAAAAGGTTGAATTTGTTTCAGTGTGGTTTCACTGAAAGGAAGTGACAATATTTTTGCAGTATTATAAGTGGTTCTTACTGACATCATCATTATCATTCCTGCTGTCAGTTTTCATTTTTTTGTAAGCACTGAGCCAAAAGTTCAACTCATATCCAGCCCTGCTGATTGTGGAGAATATTGGAGTGAGTGTTAGACAGACTTTACCTTTCTTGTATCAAAAGAGTACCACGTCTCAGAGTGGAGTGTTTTTTTTCTTAGTAATAAACACAAATTGTCTTTGTTGATATTTATGTTGAATGATTTTAAAACCTTGAAGTAACTTTCCACACACCTTTTTTAAAAAGATGTGCAAAAAGCTATGTAGTATTCAATGTCCAGATGTTTGTCTAGATGAACTTTGACAGCACTTTAGTATGTAAACATGTTAAGTAAGAATGCCAATCCTTAAACAAACCACAGTGTAATAACATTGTTTGTTTTCTGTGATTTCCCAAAGCCCAGGTGTGTTTTTCAGCTCTTCCTCTTCTTGAGGCATGAGTTCTGGAGAACAGGGTGATATTTAAAGCTTTTAATAAGGTGTGTCACCTTATTAAAAGCTTTAATTATAACCATGTGCTCCAGATCCTGTGTCATTGTCTTGTCTGTTTAAGCTTTGAGTTGGCTGATACAAAGAGAGTCCCCTCATCCTCTTCTTTTTTAGAGGAGAGCACGGGTGGTTTAATAAGCTGTTCCAGGCTGTTGTGTAATTTAAATTCATACAAGGTCAGGCTGAACCACTGCACACTACGCAAAGAGTGAGGACACATGTATTAGTTGTTTAGTTTTTGTGTTTTTGGTCTTACTGAAGAGGACTGGTGGAATATTCATGGTAACAGCAATGGTCGAACTGTTACAAACAACAGACTGTGTGATGAAAATAATTAAGTTTTAGATGCAACAATATTAAAAACAGAGACGGTGCACCTTCAACAAGATTAAGAGTCTAAAGTCACCCTAGCAGCTCTGTGAGGCTGTGATGCTCATTGTAAAGAAAACCACTAACTGTTAGATGG
This sequence comes from Lateolabrax maculatus, assembly GCA_031216445.1. Taxonomy (NCBI): domain Eukaryota; kingdom Metazoa; phylum Chordata; class Actinopteri; order Acropomatiformes; family Lateolabracidae; genus Lateolabrax; species Lateolabrax maculatus. The sequence continues at coordinate 10,765,711 of CM062197.1, read as the reverse complement.
ATTAACAAATTTAGATTTGTATTCTGATGGTGGCGATGGATGAAAAGTCACCAAATCGCTGAAATTCACTCATTAAACTCAATCAGTAAAACCACGTCTGTACAAAATTGAACTGCAATTCACCCAACAATTTTTCAGACATTTCTGTCTCATCCTCTGCGAACCATGAATGTCTGCACTACAATTTGTGCCAATACATATAGTTGTTGAGACATTTCACAAGATAGATTTTGAACTTTTGACCTGCTGGTGACGCTAGAAGAAAAGTAAGTGGATCTCCAAAATCAGTAGGGGATAATTAATATCTGTACAAAATTTCATGGAAAGCCATACAATGAAGTTGAGATATTTCAGTCTACACCAAAGTGGCGGACTGACAGACTGACATTGTCATCCCTAGAGCCACACCGCCACAGTGGCTAAAACAATAGTCACAGTATGATATCATGAACAGAGTATTGAAATTAAGCAAACATTGATAATTCAGTAATGAGATATTGATGTCACTGAGTGTATGCATCTCCTGAGTGTACAATCTCTACATGTCAATTGAAAAAAATCTAATCTTTATTTGAATTCACTGCCAAGACCAACTACTGTTTTATGATGTATAGCTGTACCTGTCCAATGGTTCATTTCAATAAAGATTCCTAACAAAACAACAAAAGCTTTTGGGGGAAGAGGTGTCTGTCCTGCAGATCCAGCAGGCAGAGCTGAATGACTGAATAGTTAAGTTATTTACTGTGTGTTGTTAATGTGCTGTACATGGCATTACTGTGAGATCAGTAACTTACATTCTTTAGGAATCCCTACAGACTTTTTCTTTTCACATCTGGACTGTGGGATCTTAAAAAAACCTTTCCTTTTATAGTTGTTCGCTTTCTGTGTTTCTATTTTTGGCTATCGTGATTTGTGAAACAGAACATAGGTGCAGAAAAGTGTGAGAATTATGACCCAAAGACGCATGCCTTTTGGATGAAGGGATGTTTGTTATCGGCCACAGAGAAACTCAAGACACAGAGAACAGGGTTGATAATCGCTATACAAGATAACATATGCTCGCACTGAACGTAACCTCACATACTTTTTTCCCTCTGCTTGTGTGGCATCTAATCCTATTTGTTAAATGTGATCCTTGTTATTAAATTAAATGGGTTTTATTAAGTGCTGGCAAAGAAGAGAAAATTACGCCCCATTAGCCCTAAATTATGACTTATAAATTCCACAAATTCATCTGTCAGGAGTCCAAAACAAAGAAAACTGTTAAAATGTTATGTGTGTACTTTCTTATGGCTCTTACACAAAGAATAATGTAAATTAGTTTTATAATAATATAATACAATTTTATATATATATATATAAAAACAGTGATATCTATACATGACCAGAAAAAATAGTTCTAACTTGAAACCATTACAAAATCATATTGGTTCTGTGTATCAGGTGTATATATACCTGCCGGTGGAGCAGCAGGGGGAGCTGGAGCCGGCATAGGAGCTGGTGCAGGACCTGGAGCTGGATTCGTACCAGGTGGAACTGGAACAGGATTTGGCCCTGGAGGAGCTGGGACTGGATTTCAGCCCGGTGGAGGAGCTGGACCAGGAGGCTTTGGACCAGGAGCTGGTGGAGGTGGAAGTCATTTGTGTTTTTCTGTTCAATCTTACAATCACAGATTATGACTTCAGTTTGCAGTTATGAATATGAGGACTGACATGTTTAACTGTTCAAAAGAACACTCTGAATTATATCACTTCAAGTAACAAACAGGCTTCAGCTGATTTAACCACAAGAAAGAAATCTTGCTGGAAATGTGTGTAGTATGAGTCGCTGCTTTCCCTTTCTGTACCAATATGTGGTTTGCATGCGTAGTGTGTTTGTGTGAGTTTTCTACTCACAAAGTCCTGATGACTATATTCCACAGGGGTCTATGGCGGTCAAGGACCAGGAGGAGTCGGACCGGGAGGTGTCGGACCTGGAGGAGTCGGACCGGGAGGTGTCGGACCGGGAGGGGTCGGACCGGGAGGGGTCGGACCGGGAGGTTTCAGGCCCAGTACCTTCGGCCCAGGCAGTGGTGGACTGGGAGTCGTACCTGGAGGTGTTGGGGCTGGTAAGACAAATAGTGTATGGCTGGTTGACATCTTAGTTATCTATTTAGTAGACTGATCTACACCATCTATAGAGTAGTCTACTGCGCTACTGTTGATTTAATTGTTATGATTGCTTTCTTCTTACAGGTGGAAAGCCTCCAAAAACAGGTAAGACTTTCAGACTTGTTGCTGGAGCACTGATTTAAGATTGTGTTTTGTAGAATCCCCAAGATTAATTTTTTTAGGGTCTAATTAGGACAAAAAGAGGCTTTTCAAAGATTGTAAAGCTTAAATGTCATCAACTATATTCATCTCCAACAATTTATATGTGTGTAGGAACAAATCCACAGATCATTGTGATGGCTCTAACTTCTTAAAACAATGCAGAAGTATATATTATTTTTCTTGGTATCTTATTTGTCTGGAGGCGGGGGCTATGGAGGTCGTGGAGGAGTGACTGGAGCAGGACAGGGAGGACTAATACCAGGTGGAGTTGGTCCAGGTGGTTTTGTACCAGGTGGTGTTGGTCCTGGAGGCTACGGAACTGGACCTGGGGGAGTTGGTCCAGGTGGTTTTGGACCAGGCGGTGTTGGTCCTGGAGGCTATGGAACTGGACCTGGGGGAGTTGGTCCAGGTGGTTTTGGACAAGGTGGCCAAGGCACAGGCATGGATTTGTTTTTGTCTTTTTTTTTTTTTTATAAACATATTTAATGATTAATATTAGATCTTCCATTTCTTGGAAAGATGAAGTAATAAGGTGTTATCTTTCTTGTGCACAGGAGCTGGTGGAAAAGTACAAAATAAAACATCACCCTCATTAAACACACAAACACTCACTGAACAATGGGATAACTATGTCAAAATGTAAAAGTTTCCGTTAAAGTGAGATAATTAATAACTGCTACCACTGCTACACACTTACACCATGTACAATGTCCATAAGCCAGCCTGATCACTCATGACCACCAGATAAATGCAGGTGACTTTTGATACCTAGTCAACTGTTATACAGGAAGAGTCATGTACACAACAACCTTTGAAGATACCATTGTATTGTTAAAATTTTGTAAAAACATATAGTAGACTCATTACCTACAAACAGATTGCTTGTTATGTTTACTTACATCATGTGACGTTCACAATAAGCGGAATTTCCTTGCTCTGCACACATGGATCAGTGGTCAGCCCCTGCACTGTAAATATTGTTCCTCTGGTCAATTCAATGCAGCAGGATAAGGATTGCATACATGTACCATTATTTCATTTCCTCATTACCTCAAGGTTATAAGCTATTGTTGAGGGGCCACCCATTCTCATGCACACATACAGTGATAAAGGCTAATGCATTAGGTCCTTGATAAAGGACGGAAGTCATCACGTCAGTCAGAAAGACTGATTTCCTTTGGAATTTCAGGCCTCTCTGTTTTTCATCCCCTAAATGTGCAAGTTGCCTATAAGGAATGTTGATGATAACATCCAAACGATTCTTAGAGGTTAAGCCTCGGTTTTGTGGAGCCCTTTAAATTCCACCCATTATGCCGGTGGGTAGAAAGTGGGTCAGTGTGAGCTCAGGAAACAGACTCATATGTCACACTTTCCCATTTACCAAAAGTCTGGCCACATTTTTTCATGTACGCTACACAATAATGCTCACAAAGTGTGCTTGTGCGGCCCGGCTCCGCCCTGAAGTATAAGACACAAACATCCTGGTTAACCTGAACAAGCACTGGGAGGCATGCATTTATAAACACTGGACTGTAATTTCAAGCAAAAATCCACAAACCCACTTAGAGCCCAAACTGTACAAACTGTTACATCAACACAGTGACCTAGAACTGCCTATAATTAAGACAACATTTCAGGAAAGAAATAGAAACAAATCAACCAAATGTGCCAAATTGAGTAATCAGAAGTAAGACTGACCTAGTTTAAAATCTTGTATTTCAATATGAAACATCATGTGTACCAGCTCTCTTTTAACAGAGAGTGAATTTGATTTATAGCTCAGTGTGACAACAGGTTTTATTAAAAAGAAAGAGCCCACTTGGTCTCCAAGTGGTTTTTCTCAGTCATCTCCCCACACAGGCTTCAGTTCCCTCTCTGCAGCCTTGTAATTGTTACTGACCCATCTACAGCCAAATCCTATAACAGACTTAGTCTCTTTTGTTAAAGTCAAACATGTACACTTCAAACAAGTGTTCAAAACCTTTCCAGAGAACAAGTTAATCCTTGTGAGGTTTCTCTTGGGCAGCCATTATACATATATAGGATTACAAACGGGTGGAGTTGCAGGGGGACACACTGAATTCATTAATGTATGATGTAGTGTATTGTAGTCACTAGAGCAAGTATAGGAAGTACTAAGTACTGTTTCTCTTTTATCTGCTCATTAGGCCCTGGGGCAGGTGGTGTGGGTGGAGGAGTGCTTGGAGCGGGAGGCCTCGGGACTGGCAGAGGTCAGGGAGCAGGAGGGCTGGGAACTGGAACAGGCTATGTACCTGGAGGTCAGTGGTTTTTATTTGTCTACATCTGTATCTTTACATGACACCTAATTAGGGGTTTAAATGCATTGGTCAGTTTCTATTTCGTCTTATAAGCAACAAGTACATGAATGCATTAATGAATTAATAAGCATTAGTAAGTCGATTTTCAATTGTTTTTGTACTGTGATGCAACTATGAGAATTATTGAACTGATTTAGCCATACCAGTAAGATAATTATCAAGCTACTTTCTGTTTCATGAATAAACAGGGCTAGCTCGTGTGTAACTTTGACACATCACGTTCTCTGTGTTGCCCTGAGACTATATACCATAATTTGTCCATGTGTGTGGCACAAAGCAAAATTAACTGCACCTCTTTTATACCCAAAAATATGACTGAATAATGACTCTCTTCTCCTTAAGTGGTCACACACCTTACATTTTTATTTATCGCTTACCTTGAAGGATGTGTGTGTATTAAACAAACCTCTGTCCTGATCCAGGTGGCTACGGAGGTGGTTATGGACCAGGTGGTGCTGGTCAATACCCAGGAACTGGTGGAACTGGTCCCAAACCTCCTAAAACAGGTATATGCAGTTCACTAATAAACATTACACAGTTTTAATCACTGATATATGACTAACATTTTTTTATTTTTTACCTTTGTTGGGGGTGGAACATCACTTGGAGGAGCAGGTTATGGGCCTGGTGGTGCCGGATTTGGCCCTGGTGGAGCAGGAGTTGGGCCTGGTGGAACGGGATTTGGCCCTGGTGGAGCAGGAGTTGGGCCTGGTGGAACGGGATTTGGCCCTGGCGGAGCAGGAGTTGGGCCCGGTGGAGCTGGATTTGGGCCTGGTGGAACGGGATTTGGGCCTGGGGGTGCAGGGTTTGGACCTGGTGGTGCAGGAGTTGGGCCTGGTGGAACGGGATTTGGGCCTGGTGGTGCAGGGGTGGGGCCTGGTGGAACGGGATTTGGGCCTGGTGGTGCAGGGGTTGGGCCTGGTGGAACGGGATTTGGGCCTGGTGGTGCAGGGGTTGGGCCTGGTGGAACGGGATTTGGGCCTGGGGGTGCAGGGTTTGGACCTGGTGGTGCAGGGTTGGGGCCTGGTGGAACGGGATTTGGGCCTGGTGGTGCAGGGGTTGGGCCTGGTGGAACGGGATTTGGGCCTGGTGGTGCAGGGGTTGGGCCTGGTGGAACGGGATTTGGGCCTGGTGGTGCAGGGGTTGGGCCTGGTGGAACAGGATTTGGACCTGGAGGAGCTGCTGTGCCAGGGGGAGGTAGATAATATATATATTTGCATTATACTATACTGTACACAACATACAGTATGTACTTCTAGGGAAAAGCTTATTTTATGTAATAAATATACATTCTTACCTGTCCTGTAAAGTGTTATTTACTGTTGTTACATTAAGCTTCAAGAATATGATTCTTAAAATTACTAAGAGAATAAAATATGCTGTTTCGCTATTTCAGTCCTGTGTAAAAGTTATGTTTTGTCAACTAAAGTAACTTTTTACATCATGATTCAGGTCCAGTGCTGCCACAGACTGGGGGAGGACCTGGAGGAAAGAGTGGTAGTAAAGCATCAAAACAAGTTCCAGGTAAACTCCAAAAGAAGAAAACGTCATGTTACTAAAGGGTGTACAAAATTAGTTTGTTACTGTTTATCATCAAAGAGAAACACAGAATTTTTGGGGGCAATGTTCTAAATTCACATGTACTGTTACACAGGAGTTGGGGTACCTGGACTCTATCAAGGTGGATTTGTACCAGGCCAAGGTATGTTGTAACACAAGAATTATATAACAAACTTATAAAAACATCCATTAAACAATACAAAAATATATTATTGTGAGTGTGTTTATCTCAGTGTGTTTACAGAAGAAGTTGTAACAGTGTGATTTCTGTCTTCTCATCTTCCCTGCGTAGGTTTTGGAGGCCGTGGTGTTCTTCCTGGAGTGGCCACAGGATCTGGACTTGGGCCTCAGACTGGTGGGTTAACGCGGTCGATGTTAATGAATCTTGAACATCTCATGTTTGTGTGCCACACATGCTTAAAAATATAAACTATTGCCTTATTCCCTGCAGGGGCTGGAGTACTCGGCCAGGGAGGTGTTGGACCTGGAGGAGCAGGCAGTAGGTGTCATAAAGTCCTAAACTGACAAACTGTATTATACACTACAAGCAGATTTTTTTAATGCAATATTTGACCTTTATTAAAAGATTAATTAACAATAATAAATGTTATCCCAGGCTGCAATTCAGTATTTTGCAGGATGAGCATTTCTGTAGTGTATTTCTCACCTTAGATGGTCGTGGACAGCAGTTGCCTGGGGTTTTTCGTGGTTACCCTCTCATATCGCCAAAAACAGGTACACAGAAATCAGAACATGAAATCAATGATAAATGTCAAGGAAAAAATCCCCAAAAATAGAAAATGATTCATTCTTTAAATTACAGGAGCAGGCAAATCGAAGAATCCAGCCAAAGCTGCAGCTAAATACGGTACAGACACAATAGTTGAGATGTCCACCTTGTTCATGTTCAACATATGACAGTTACAATATAATTGCAAAAAGAACTGGCATGAGGCATTAGCATCATCTAATTATTAAATACTCTGTGTTGACATTTTTGTAAACTCATCTGTTTGTTTTATCGACCAGCTGGAGTTGGAGCTGGAGGAGGTGGCCTTGGTCAAGGAGGCAGTTTGGGCGTTGGGGCTGGAAGACTCCCTGGAGGAGGAGCGGGAGTCGCACCTGCATTAGGAGGAGGAGTTGGAACAGGAGGTGGACCTGGAGCTGTACCTGGATTTGGTGGCGGAGTTGGAACAGGAGGTGGACCTGGAGCCGTACCTGGATTTGGTGGCGGAGTTGGAACAGGAGGTGGACCTGGAGCCGTACCTGGATTTGGAACAGGAGGTGGACCCGGAGCCGTACCTGGATTTGGAGGTGGAGTTGGAACAGGAGGTTTAGGTAAATCCAGAGTAGTGCACATTTTTAGGTCTTTTAAGGAGGTCAAAAGGTGCAGGATGTAACCATCAACCAGTTTTTAATATAATATTATTTACCATTCCTGGTAAACCATTCATATTTTTAAAAAATATGTCAACAATGAATATAATTTTACATATTAAAATATTATTTTGAAAGCACAATTCCACAAGTCCTCTTGTTTTTCAGTAACAGTTTACTTGGACATTGTTTTGTGCTATAGGTTATGGTCCTGGCTCAGCCAAAGCACGCAAATATGGTGAGACATAGTTCCATGTTTTTGTAAAATACCAAAATAACATGATGGATATGTAGTGTGTGCATTTAATAACCTCTATTAGCTAATGGCTGAGACACACTCAAAATGACTTTAATCTCTCCAGGCCAGCTGGGTGGTGCAGGCAATGGTGCAACTGGAGGCCTTGGAAGGGGAGGTGGAGGAGCTGGAGTTGGCCTTGGTCCTGGCACAGGAGGGGGGATTGGGACAGGTGGGGCAGGCGGTGGCTATGGTTTTGGTCCAGGCGGTGCAGGCACTGGTGGAACTGGAAGCCTAGGAGGCGGAGGACCGGGAGGAGGAGCTGGCCTCGGCACGGGAGTGGGACCTGCCTCTGGGGTTGGTTTTGGTCCAGGTGGTGCAGGAACTGGCCCTGGAGGAGCGGGTTATGTGCCAGGTAGAACTGGGTATGGGCCAGGTGGTGCAGGAACTGGCCCTGGAGGAGCGGGAACAGGACCCGGAGGTAACTGTGAATCAATAGATTTAGGGTTTCGGAGCATTTTGCCTATAATTATGCAACAGTACTAGCTTAAGATGCAATATACAGTAATTCGACAGATTGTAATGCCAAGACAGCAAAGACAAATCTATAATTACTATATTTGTATTTCAGGGTATGATGCCAGTGCCAAAGCTCGTAAATATGGTAAGAATAGTAATATAACTGCAAAACTGTGTGCAACTATATTATTATTGTAATAATTGTATTTAACAAAGAATATCAACAACAAATAACAAATAAAACATGACTGTTCTCTCGTTGTAGGCATGTTAAGTGGAGCACTTGGAGGTGGAGGTACCGGAGGAGTCAGGCCTGGTGGTGCTGGTACCGGCTATGGACCAGGTGGAGGTGTTGGTCCTGGTGGTGCTGGTACTGGTTATGGACCAGGTGGAGGTGTGGGTCCTGGTGGCGCTGGTACTGGTTATGGACCAGGTGGAGGTGTTGGTCCTGGTGGTGCTGGTACTGGTTATGGACCAGGTGGAGGTGTTGGTCCTGGTGGTGCTGGTACAGGCTATGGACCAGGAGGAGTCAGGCCTGGTGGTGCTGGTACTGGTTATGGACCAGGTGGAGGTGTTGGTCCTGGTGGTGCTGGTACAGGCTATGGACCAGGAGGAGTCAGGCCTGGTGGTGCTGGTACTGGTTATGGACCAGGTGGAGGGGCTGGGCCTGGTGGTGCTGGTACAGGATATGGACCAGGTGGAGGAGTTGGACCAGGTGGTGCTGGTACAGGCTATGGACCAGGTGGAGGAGTTGGACCTGGTGGTGCTGGTACAGGCTATGGACCAGGTGGAGGAGTTGGACCTGGTGGTGCTGGCTATGGACCAGGAGGTAGGATGAACGATTAGGATGAAAGATAAAGATACCGTTAAATAAGGAGGCATGTTTAAATTCAAATAGATCCATTGACTAACATGGTGTTCTTAAAAGATGTTGATGTGTCTGCATTTTGCAGGTTATGCTGGTGCAAAAGCCCGCAAATATGGTAAGAAACAAATTTAAAAATATATATTTGTGCAGATATACCTGTTCATCATCAACTGGTTTTATGGTCTTAAATAAATCTGTGATTTCATGTAATTTTTTTCATCAGACAAAAATAAAAGTAATCAATCGAGTATTGTGGCACTAAGAGCAATCAGGTTAGTTTATATTTTCTGATAAAATGCTGCTCTCTGCAGGTCTGCCTGGAGGTGCTGGAGGTGCCCTGGGTGCAGGAGGACTTGGTGGTGGAGCTGGGCCTAGCTCTGGGCTTGGAGTAGGAGGAGGGGTCCCAGGACGAGGTGTTGGACTAACAACTGGTGGTGGACCTGGAGCAGGACTGGGAACTGGTGTGATACCTGGTTCTGGTGTTGGAACGGGAGGTGGACCGGGTGGCTTTGGACCAGGCAGTGCTGGAGGTATGAACAGAACAGTTAGTTTCATACAGTTCCTCAGCAACTGTATGAAACAAACAGACCCACAAAGATTATTATACATATTTTGCACATGCACATGAATAAACTACTTAATTACAGTAATTAGCTAATTAACTAGTTAACTAATTAGTGACTTATTTGTTACATTCTACACTTGCCTCTTGCTGTTCCTTTTCGTATCTTTAATTCATGAGGTCATTAAGGTAAAAATATGAATTAGTGGGATTTTAACACCAGAATACTGCTGAATGAATTGTGCTCGATGTGTCCACATCAAAATATTATTGTTTTTTAGAACATGTGAGGCCCACATCTTTTAATTATCTGGTATTTCTCTAACAGGATATTCTGTGGGACTAAAGTCTCTCAAATATGGCACAATTTCTAGATTATTTTTGGAATTATAACATCATGTGTAATCATCATCATCAACAATGTTTATAGGAAAAAATACAGTATGCAGTGGACAAAGAAGGGCTCAAAATGTGACATCAACTTATTAGATTAAGTTAAAGCAATAATTTTTTGTTTATTACAAGACACTTCAGAGTTCAAATCAAACACATAAAATCTGTCATGACAGATTAATATATCTTTTTATAAGTAACAACAACTTAACATTTAACATTTTCATGCAAAAAAATAAGAGTGGGTGTTTTTTCTTGAACGACAAACATTTTAAGACAGAATATATTTCAACCCTTTATTAGAGCTAAAATCCTCACCAACTTCCTCCTCCTTAGGGCTTCCTGGTGGGACTGGGCCTGGTGGATATGGGCCTGGTGGATATGGGCCTGGTGGATATGGGCCTGGTGGATATGGGCCTGGTGGATATGGGCCTGGTGGATATGGGCCTGGAGCTGGTCTCGGACCAGGTGGAGGCTATGGTGCAGGACCAGGGGCTGGATATGGAACAGGTTTGGGGAGCAATTTTAATTTTGTCAAAGATCCAATCTGCCAAACTCAACCTAAACTAAATCCTAATTTGCTGGAATCCCTTAACTAAATTATTCCTGTTATTTACAGGCTATGGAGCTGGATCAAAACCTGCTAAATACGGTATCAAAATGTCCCTTTTTTCCCATAAAATTATGATGATGGATACTTCATCCAAATTCTAGGAGAAGCTCATTTATTTTCACATGATCTTGGTGTAGGTCAAGGCGGAACAGGTGCTGGTGGGGTGCTTGGAGGTGGAGCAGGACGAGGTGGTAAGTCTTTTATGTATGATGATATTTCTTGCAAGCTGAGAGCAATACAAATTAATTATATTTTCTGCTTACTGCCATTTTTTTCATTGATACCCTCTTCAAAACCCTCTTGATGGAGTTTCTTATACTCCATTTGTTATCTATCTATTTTATAGGTGGTTATGGACCAGGAGGCTTTGGAACTGGCACTGGAGGTCTAGGTTGGTTTACAGTAGAGTGTTTTTTCAGTGTTTAGATCTGAATCATGTTAAAAGTCTAAATCACATTTAAGTATGAACTTTTCCTTTATTGATCTCTATTGGTGGTTAGTAGGAATTGCAGCAACAGTTCCCTTTCACACCACTTGGCCTGTAAATGAAACAAGTAATCAGGTTATTTACAGAAATTAAATACAAAAGTACAGTTAAACAGTAATATATCAAAATTTTGGAATGAAAACTATTTTGGTAATTTGTTTTGTCACATTTACTTGTTTGTGACATCAGTCCAGTCTGCTATTCTGAAAATGAGATTAGTGAAATCTCAGTAAGGCAAAGTTATTTTTACTAGCAATAGACAGTAGCTCTAATGGTCACCTTTAATTGCTTATTTCATCGTACAAATGTCTTTTTTTAATCACAGTGTTTGTATCACCTGAGTAGCCAAAACTTATTCTACATCCCATTTGTTTTGATCCGCAGGCTATGGTACAGCTGGATCTAAAGCTGCTAAATACGGTACGTGTAGTAGTTTTACAAGACTCTGTGTCAAGCAGAACATTATGTGTTTATTATATAGCTGGTTGAACTAAGGAACAGAGCTGTTTATGAGGATGCCTTTTGAATTTACCATATTATTTCTTTTATAAACTGTAGGACAACCTGGTGGAGTTGTACCTGGGGCAGGAGCAGGGACCGGCACTGCAGGAACAGGAGCAGGGACAGGGACCGGCACTGCAGGAACAGGAGCAGGGACAGGGACCGGCACTGCAGGAACAGGCACAGGCACAGGGACCGGCACTGCAGGAACAGGCACAGGCACAGGGACCGGCACTGCAGGAACAGGCACAGGCACAGGGACCGGCACTGCAGGAACAGGAGCAGGGACTGGGACTGGTGTTTCATTGAATGGCACCAGCACTGGCAGCAGTGCGGAGACAACAGCTGGACCCAGTGGTAAACTTCTGTTTTGAGGATTAGGAATACACATTTTGGTTACAGTCAATTATGAATTATTAATAAGATAACTTATGTCTGATAATCTCTGCTGGATCAGGAGGAGGACTTGGAGAAACGGGAGGCACACAAGCTCCAGGATCCGAAGGTATCTGTACAGTGTCAGCACAAAGCAATTGGTGACAAAAACAAGTTTTTAGTCACATATTACGACGACAAAAGTTTTAATGTAAAATATGCCAAACAAGGGTGGAAAAGACAGTGATGATCGTGAGGATCCATAATAGAGTAAGAACAAATAGAAAAACTAGCTTATCTAAAAAGGATTTTGCCATTGTCTTTGTTGGATTTATTCAGTCCACATACTTATCCACAGCTCCTGAATTTTGCGCCATTTTCCCCTTTTGGGGGATTTTCAGATGTTTTTGTCACACCTCCTGTTCTTTTAGAACTTGATACCACTGTATAATGTGTATAATATGTGATTATTATCTTACTTGATTGTTAATATGACATACCACTTCCCCCCTTTACATACACTACTATTTTCAAGTATCAGATGTTTTAACATTTTGCCCCTATTCCAGGTGATGGTGGTGCTGGCAGTGTGATAGAGGGGTCTGGAAGTTCTGGAGGGGAAGGTGTGTTTAAACTTGTCATTTCTTACATTAAAATCATGCACAGATTTTGTGCATCGATGACAACAATGATCAGAAACAGTCAAATTCAGGTCCAAGGATGTAATAATCTAGCCTGGGAACCAGACAAATCTGCGAGCTCATGTTCATTTGCTCTGGCAGATACTATAATAATAATAATAATAATAATAATAATAATAATAATAATAATAATAATAATATGCATTTGTGAATTAGTCTGGCAATGCCATGCTAGTAATAATCTGATGTTAAAATATTACCTGAAAATTATAAAACGCATTGTCTGTATTTATTTACACATGTTTTTCGAAATTTCACTGTATATCCAGTTAAAAAATACATAAATGTTAAAACAGGAGGTACTGGTGTAGCTGGAAGACCAGTGGGCGCAGGAGGTGATGGAGATGGCCTTAGTGGAACAGGAATCCCCATCATTGGAGCAAAACCAGGTATTTTGGTGATTTATGTTACACATTTAAAAGACAGATTAATGCAAGTTATGGTGTTACGTCAATATGCTACTATTTAATTAAGTCAGTTTTGGAAGTAGCATTAGTGAAAATTTGTCTTTGCTGTCTTAAATCTCTATTTAGTCTTCTAGCTGCTGTCTCAGTTGTGTTGTCTTCCCACTCCGTTTATGTTTTTTTAAATTATCTTTCAAAACAGGACTCAATGGGACAGTTCCAGGTCAGTGTTATTTCATGGCCAGAGCTTCTGCATGTTTGTCTGCAAGCACATTTCTGTCAGAGTGCGCATGTAGCTGTGTCACTATTAAGACTCAGGCCAATAAAGTTATGATATGGTCCTGTATCTTTCTTGCATTCCTTGCCGGATAGTCAGTCGGACATGTCAAAAACCATTATGCAGAGTTCAATTAAATTGGATGGAAAGCAAAGGAACAGTGATTCTTAGATATTAGTGGGGACAGTGCCATCATGTGGCCATTTATAGATCACTTTATGTTTTCACTCATAACTTATGAACTTTGAGGTGTAGAAGAAAACATATTCTGGACTGTATGATTACAGAACCTTTCAACTTAGTTAGCTCAGACACTAGTGGCACAATTTTGCTAAAACTTAATACTTACAGTTCTTAAAAACAGAAAATGTTCTGATGGGGTGTGTATATTTGTAAATCAAAATTGTAAGGCAATTACATCCACATTAAAGCTAAAATTCTGATCACATTTGGAGGGATATTGAACTATGTTTCTAATTGGCCTGCATGTAACATCTACAAGGGATCAACAAATGTACTTGTTTTCTTTGTATTAGGAAATAACAAGACTGACTGAATTGTGTTTTCATATCCTACAGGTTCCACAGGAGCTGACCCTGGTAAGTTGGCTTAAAGTACAATGTGATTTTACTTGGGTGAGATTAATAAAGCTTATTGTACAGTAAAGGATTATAGATTTTTAAAATACCATGGGCATAATTGAAACATACAGTCTGCTTAATATGATACAATGGCATATCACACTATCACAAACGCTTTTAAATTAATCATTTATTTCTCCACTTGAATGCTCTCACAGCTGTCACTGGTTTGCCTATACCTGAGAGTGAGACTCCAGTAGACTTACTATCACAAAACTGGCACCAGAGAACACTGCATAGCAGATTTACACTAGCTAATGACTGAAGTTGGTTACAAACATATCTAAAGTGTATTTAACTTTGAAAGCCTTTTCTGATCGATAGCTGCTCGAGATAATCTGTATTTCTGTCATTACAGTTGGTGGCGGGGCTGTACAACCAAGTGGTACGTAATCTCCATAAACTGTTTGGTAAAGTATATGTATTGTTTTCAGGATTTCTCTTACCAGTATTTTACTCTTGTTTCATACAGCTGGGACAGGTATTGGTAAGTAGGCCTGTGTGGCTCACATACTTCTAAAATATATATCAGATTTTAGTGACGGCTGGACTTCCTGTACTATTAATTGGACCTACTTGAGACTGTCATTCAGGTATGTTTTCTTGGTTTTCTCTCACTCTAAAATTCAGATGGTACTGGACTTCCCCCTGGAGGTGAGATTTTTCCACTACACACATACAGTGAAGAGCACTTCTTCGCCTCATGCCTTCAAACTTGATTCCTCCTTGTGCTTCTAAGATTTTTAATAGTTTCTACATCCTCTCAGCAGAGATCTTGTGGTTTAAATCACAGAACATATTCTCTGACTACCCTTAAATTTCACTGAATAATTTTGCAGGTTCTGGTGGTGATCTCTCAAGTGGGACTCTGCCTGGAGCCAAACCTCTCAAACCCCCAGGTGAATAAAACAAAATCAGATTTACTCTTAAACAATGTACAGCTTAAGTTTCAGGATAATTTACTTATAGTAACATACTGTATGACCTCCAATTATTGGTCAGCCACCTATCAAAATCTATTATACATTCAGAACAGCAGTTAAGTGTTGCCTTTTCCCCCTTTAAGAACCAATTTGTCAAAGCTTACATTAGTTTTAAACCACTCATTATGTTTCAGAGGAGATTATGCCAGTAATATGTAGAATGAAAGGTGACAAAAGTTTAAATAAGTTTGCAAATCACATACTAGGGCCTGCAATAACTAGGATTTTTATTATTTTTGTGTGACTAGCTCCTAGTGGAAGCTAATGGGGATCCAAATAAAGAATAAGGCATACTCACCAGGCTTCTTCCCTGTCATGGTGGTTTGGATAGTAATAATAGAAGTAGTGTTTGTTCTTTGTTCAAGCTTTAATCCTATGCTGAAATACAGGTCCGGTGTCCTTCTGTGCTCTGTCTGCAGGTGTCCCCAGAGGTGACACACCAGGTGAAGGAGATGGTGAGGGAGGTCCTGATGGAGAGAGAGATGGCACAAGAGGCACAGGTGGAGGACCAGGAGTAGTAGGAGGGACTCCTTCCGGTGCAGGAGCAGCAGGAGGTGTTTCAGGTGGCGTAACAGGAGTGGGAAGAGGAGACAGTTCTGCTACTGGAATTGGAGTTGGACCAGGAGGTGAAGCTGGTGGAGTAGGAGGAACACCAAAACCATCCAAAGGTGCCATTTTTGCCATCTGAATGTACATTTATATTTATACATCTACCACGATCCAGTATCCATCACTGGACATGACTAACATACAGTTTGTATAAAAAAAATGGTCATGGAAGATAAAAAATCTCTATTTACTAAAGAAAAAGATCTATTATATCTGTTTATTTTTTTAAATTGTAGCATACAGACCTGATGGGTCTGTAACAGGGGGCGTAAGTGGTGGACCTGGTGGAGTTGGTGGGGTGGCAGGAGGAGGCACTGGGACAGTTGGAGGAGGTCCTGGAGGAGCAGGCTTGGTACCTGGGGCTGGTGGGTCTGGTGGAGTAGGAACAGGAGCCCTTAAACCTGGAAAAAGTGAGCTGCTGGTCTCCGAAATGTTTGTGTATTCATCCCAAACCTACATGCCTATATTACGATGACAAAGATTTCTTATTTATACATTTCACACATTATCCATCACAGGCTACGGTGCTGGTGGAGCTGGAGTTTTACCAGGTGGAGGTATGTTAACTAACACTATCCATGTCATCTAAGTTACAGCAAAAAGATGACTGAATTGTCCTAAAACACTGTATACTCTTATTTCCCCTTCTCAGGCATACGTTACCCAATTGGAGCTGGAGTAGGACAGGGAGCAGGAAAAGCAGGCAAAGGTTCTATAAACTGTCAACTATATTCTCCTCTCTTTAATAGGGTTTTACTTATTATACCTATGGATTCAGAATTGAAAGTTACATTATACATTTAATGTTTTTATCTGTCTATCAGTATATGGGACCCTTGGAGCAGGAGGCCAGGGTAGAATTGGGCCTGGTGGTTATGGAGCTGGTCCTGGTGGCTATGGTACTGGTCCAGGAGGTTATGGTGCAGGACCCGGAGGATATGGGGCTGGCCCAGGTGGCTATGGTACTGGGCCTGGTGGATATGGAGTTGGACCTGGAGGCTATGGAGCCAAGACTGGAAGCAGAGGCACTGGTGGTGGTCCTGGGGGTGCTGGGTCCCTCGGAGTTGGAACCGGTCCTGGAGGTTTAGGTGGAGGTGTGGGAGGAGGAGTAGGAGCAGGCCCTGGTGGAGTCGGTGGTGGACTTGGGGGATATGGTGGTGGTGTGGGTCCTGGTGGTAAGTTGACTTATATGAAAATAAACTAAATGTCAAGTTTCATTTTGATGGAAAGTAACACATCTTATTTAAATAGCATGTAATTGAAAGTAGTACCTGGTAGCTGTTTATTTTAATATGCTCTGTTATCCAGGTTCAAGATACGGCACAGGTCTGGGACTGGGTACCGGCACTGGCAAACCATCAAAACGTATGATAAGAATTAACAGTTATACAGAGTAAACACGCATTTATGCAGAGAATGGAAACTGAACCAATACTTGTTTTTAGGTTATGGAGCAGGAGCTGGTGGTACTGGGGTTGGGCCTGGTGGCTATGGGACTGGAACAGGTGGAGATGGGTCTGGTCCAGGAGGTTTTGGACCTGGTGGCACTGGACCAGGAAGATATGGGGGGACAGGGCAAGGTGGTGCCGGCACAGGAACAGGAGGCTTTGGACCAGGAGGTGCCGGTGCAGGAACTGGTGGTTTTGGACCAGGTGGTGCCGGCGCAGGAACTGGAGGCTTTGGACCAGGAGGTGCCGGCGCAGGAACTGGTGGTTTTGGACCAGGAGGTGCCGGCGCAGGAACTGGAGGCTTTGGACCAGGAGGTGCCGGCACAGGAACTGGTGGTTTTGGACCAGGTGGTATTGGCACAGGAACAGGCAGCTACGGACCTGGTGGAGCAGGGGTCATTCCTGGTGTTTACACTGCTGGAGGTCAAGGACTGGGGAAAAGAAAGCCACCTAAATCAGGTATAATGGTTGTGTATCTTGAATCTAACAACAAAATTTAATAATGTATTACATTTTAATAGATATTCAGGCTGTTAACTCCTTCTGACAGGTTATGGATCATCCTCACTGGGTGGAGCTGGCTATGGGCAAGGTGAGAAAAATCTTTATTCTAATATTTTAACACTTTTAAAATGTGCATGTAAAATATGTGTCTTCATACATGATAAAATACTACATCCACCTAATCATTACAAATATAAACAAGTATTTCATGGTGGTGCTTTGGGGCAATTCTGTTGTTTGAAATGCAATAAAGAACTGGGGTTATTGAAAACATATGACTGTTTTCTAGGTGCAGGGGTTGGACCTGGTGGAACAGGTACTGGACCTGGTAGATATGGGCCTGGTGGTTTTGGTCCTGGGGGGGTTGGACAAGGTAGTGCCGGCACAGGAACTGGTGGCTTTGGACCAGGAGGGGCCGGCGCAGGAACAGGAGGCTTTGGACCAGGAGGGGCCGGCGCAGGAACTGGTGGTTTTGGACCAGGAGGGGCCGGCACAGGAACAGGAGGCTTTGGACCAGGAGGGGCCGGCGCAGGAACTGGTGGTTTTGGACCAGGAGGGGCCGGCACAGGAACAGGAGGCTTTGGACCAGGAGGGGCCGGCGCAGGAACAGGAGGCTTTGGACCAGGAGGTGCCGGTGCAGGAACTGGTGGTTTTGGACCAGGTGGTGTCGGCACAAGACCAGGCAGCTACGGACCTGGTGGAGCAGGGGTCATTCCTGGTGTTTACACTGCTGGAGGTCAAGGACTGGGGACAAGAAAGCCACCTAAATCAGGTATAATGTTCATGTATTTTGAAGCCAAAAACAACATTTAATAATGTATTACAAATATATTCAGGCTGCTAACTCCTTCTGACAGGCTATGGATCATCCTCATTGGGTGGAGCTGGCTATGGGCAAGGTGATGAAAATTCTTTATTCTAATACTTTTACACCATTAAAATGTACATATTGTTTAGTGTCTTTCGCTGTGTCTTTGTATATGATAACATAACACATCCACCTAATCATTACAAATATAAACAAGTCTTTCATGGTGGCACCTTGGGCCAGTTCTGTTGTTTGAAAAATCAATAAAGAACAAGTAGTAAAGAACAATGTAATAAAGAACAAGCAGTGCCACATAGCCGCTCTTATCTTTTTTAATTCCTTTCTTCCAATGTTAAGCATCAATCTGCCAACAGAAATATGCAGAAAAATATCTTAAACCTAAAAACAGGTTGGGGTTATTTAAAGCCTATGACTGTTTTCTAGGTGCAGGGGTTGGACCTGGTGGAACAGGTACTGGACCTAGCAGATATGGGCCTGGTGGTTTTGGACCAGGTGGTGCCGGCACAGGAACAGGTGGTTTTGGACCAGGTGGCGCTGGAACAGGACCAGGAGGTTTCGGGCCAGGTGGTGCTGGCACAGGAACAGGAGGCTTCGGGCCAGGTGGCGCTGGAACAGGACCAGGAGGTTTCGGGCCAGGTGGCGCTGGAACAGGACCAGGAGGTTTCGGGCCAGGTGGTGCTGGAACAGGAACAGGAGGTTTTGGGCCAGGTGGTGCTGGCACAGGAACAGGAGGTGTCGGACCAGGTGGTGCTGGCCAAGGTTTAGGAAAAAGAAAACCATCGAAATCACGTAAGTAATGATTTTACAAGTATTTGACATGACATGACATCTATGAGATACCTGTTTGATTTGATTGTTTTATAAGAAAAGTAACTTGCAGAACACCGTTTGACTGTACCGTTTCTCATCATTTTCTTTCCAGGTTATGGAGGAGCTGGGTATGGATCAGGTAAGGTTTAGGTTAGGATCAGGTATCGTAAATATATTTTGATACATATATGTGGTATATAGTCATTCTTAAATATTTTGATCTGTCTCCCAGCAGGAGGATTGGGAGGAAGTACAGGTGGTGGTCCTGGTGGAGTTGGAGCTGGACCTGGTGGCTATGGCCCAGGGGGATATGGTCCAACTGGAACTGGGACAGGCCCTTTTGGTTATGGGCCTGGAGGTGCTGGGCCTGGTGGTTATGGCCCAGTAGGTGGTGGAACTGGAGGCTATGGCCCAGGAGGTGCTGGGCCTGGTGGTTATGGCCCAGGAGGTGCCGGAACTGGTGGATATGGCCCAGGAGGTGCCGGAACTGGTGGTTATGGCCCAGGAGGTGCTGGAACTGGGCCAGGGGGTGTTAGACCTGGTGGTGTGGGTGGATATGGACCTGGTGGCCAAACACTTGGAAAAAGGAAGCCTTCTAAATCAGGTTACGGCTCATCATTGGGTGGAACTGGCTATGGACCAGGTAAAAATCTCTTCTGATGCATATAAATACTTCATTAAAAGTTTCTGATAATTACTGATACAAGTTCATGTTATCACTGGATATTGGCGATATTGGCGGATAGTGGTATTTTCATTCAAATGTTGTCACCATGGCTCTACTGCTTATTAATTACTGTGTATTATAACTAGGTGATTCTGAAAAAGAAATTACTTAAATGACTTGATAGCCTGATAATGTTTGAGTTGCTGACTAGATCCATATTACATTACATCATTTACAGGTGTATGATGCAATTCAAAGCAACAGAAATTGATTTACAAGGTCTGGTCAGCAAAAACTGCATTAATATGTAGATAGGTCTACTTTTATAAACTGAATTTCCTCCATATTATTATACAATAATTAAGAGTTTGGTCTAGCTTTTGAGAATGTATCTATACTTACCAGGAATTCGCCATTAGCTAGAATGAGTTTAAAGCCTTGTCCCCGTGATAAAACTGGACTATAAACCAGTCTCCATCTTTTTATTAATTTGCTTTTTTTCCTATTTAGTCTTTGCTAAGATAATTGATAGTTGTCCATTATGTTACTTGCCATTCATGCATAGTCTATCTAATTTACTTCAACCACGCCTGTATTCATCAGGTGGAGGAGCTGGAGTGCTTCCTGGTGCAGGAACAGGAGGTGTAATTGGAGGTGCCGGTGAGTCTAAAACTTCATATTCTTCATATTCAATGTGCCTGGTGTCTTTGTAAAAGTGTGATAAAAGTCTGTCAAACATTTAAAAAATCTAAACTAGTAAAGCCTTCTCTTTGCTAACAGTATAGTGTGTGCCATGATTATCTTGAATGTTTTAAAATTTTAAATGCTTGACTGATTTCTGCACCGCTATACTCACTTACGTATCCAGGTAGTGCAGCAGGGGGAACAGGAGGTGCAGGAGGTGCTGCAGGAACAGGCCAGGGAGTAGGAGTAGGAGCAGGCAGCTTATCAGGTCAGTTTAAATGGAGCACTGATATGAAATACAGAACAATAATGTTACATGAACATTTATATGTTTAGATTTGAAAACAAATACAAAGTATGTACCTTGCCAGCCTGCTGGTGAAATCAGTCGGTTCAGAGAAGTGCACTGTTTAAGTGATGCAGGCTGTAATGTGTCTATTGTTCCAGCAGGGGGTGTTGGCCCTGGCCAAGGTGGGGTGGCTGGTGGAGGCTACACAGGCAAGTTAGAAGCACTTTCTAACACTTTAACTCTTTCTTTTTTTTTTGACACTCAGCATACTCTTGTAAACATTTAAAATGATAGAAATGATACACAATAAATTCAAAATACTGATAAACCTTGTAGAAAAAGGGACCAACACACAATTTATGCACACAAAGTAGGAAACAGAAAATGCTTGTGTCAGTCCTTGAATGCTGAATATATGTTTTGGCATATTCTCATACATGTCATTGCTGAGATAACGAATTGGGTGAATGAAACCACTGTAACGATTATCAAAAGTTTATTATGACTGTCTTTCCTGTTATTCTTCTCTAGGATATACGGGGGCCGGGCAAAAATGTAAGAAAACTCAGTGTCCTCAGAGATAAGCATGCTCTAATCAGCTACAGTCTCTTAACACACATTTGTCCAGCATTAAAACGTAGATATACTATACACATACAGGAAGATAATGCTGAAATAACTTTCCTTTTTATTTTCATGTCCTTCAGCCAAGGCACAGAAAGCAGCCAAATATGCAGCCATGCAGGCCTTTCTGGGATCCGGAGGCTACAGAGGTAAAAATCATAAATATTGTATTGTTTGTCAGTAAACCGAATCAATACACTGTTAGTTGACGGTGTCCAGTTGAGTCAACAAAAAATGCAATTATCATTCATGCCCATTGCAGAGCTCATAATCATTCATTCTTCTCATGTAAGTGTTACTTAATGAGTTGAATGAATGTTCTGCTGAGCACTGACTAAAATAATCAGATTACACACTTCCCAGGTTGCACTGTACGAGGATAAAAATCTCCACAAAGCCTTTTTTTTCTCTAATTAAAGTAGAGTTACATGATGGAAGTGTTTTTATATGTTGTGGTTGTTGCCTCTGATGCAAACCATTATGGAAGTTACTATTCACTTCAGGAATAATATCTATACACTTTTAATTCAACAAAGCCATGAGGAGCAGCTTCCAGTGTACTGTGCATGTTGAAGACTTGCTACATACAGTAGTCTTAGTCATAGTCTAGCTACAAATACAGGAACTATGTGGATGTATGGCAAATAAAAAACTGACCGTTCTAACTGAGATAATGTGTCTTACTTATTTTACATTACAACTAATTCTTCAAGACATCAAGGGAACTTGTGTTTTCATGTGGAACTAGTTTAACATGTTTTACAGTGTAATTTTTGCCCATACAATATGCATGTTATGTGTCAATTGAACCATAATTTTTTCTCTGTTCTGGCAGGCGCTGGCTGTCAGGGTAAATACTGTGGCCGAAGGAGGAAGTGAGAGACCAACAGACAGGAAGTGACCTCATTAAAACAACAGTGGTGCTATTGCATGATCCCAGATTGTAAATGTCTTACCTACCATAGAAGCTAAAGCTTCAACACATTCCACGTTACACTTTCATTTGCTTAGATTTTATACAAGAGTCTCTTTCAAAAAGAGCAATGGTTCTCAGCCTGTTAGAGTCGTGACTCCCTAAAAACAAGGCAATGCCTCTGTCGCGGGCTGCTGTGCAGGGTGGTGAAATTTGTCCGTGTCATGTTGCTTTTTGGATAATTCAGCAATTGTGGGGATCACGACTACCAGACTGAGAACCACTGAAATAAAGGATCAAGACTTCTTCTTAAATTGTGTGGTCGTGCTGTACTATAATACAATTTTTGTTTATTGTTGTTACGTTGAACATAATTTGCGTTCCTGTACAAGTATCACTATGAATCCTCTGTGTGAAGACTGATACCAAGGACACCCTCAGGGCAGCTCCTTTAGACCTGTCTGCATGCTGACACAATGTTTGTTTTTTTTATTTTCCAAGGCCACACTTTCATCCAGTTAGACTGGGTTTTCCTTCGGTCTGTAGAATGTAATGTTTTATTAATTCACTGTTTTTAGCTTTTACATCAAAATGCACACTTGGATCATCAGATGGCTGTCATTTTGGGTGAACTGTGAACAAAAGGGACTCTTCGTGGAATTCTTTATGGTGTGGTGTTTTGTCTGGTCATTATCTGATCTCTGAAAAGCAGTCTGTGTTCATTTTAACTGCGCTCAGGTCTCAGCAGTATCAACAAAAGTGGAGGCTGAAGGTCCTCAGCTGTTAACAATCATGAGATCCTTCCACTCCTTTCACCACATTAAAGGCAGCGTTTATAGCTACATAACGCTAATTGGTATTAGTGTAAATGTTTGGTTAACATGCGCATTTTTTCATCATTAGAAGGATGTATTTGTTATGATATTATGTGTGGCTTAGATTTGGCTTTTACATTTGAAGTTGAGGAAAGCATTCAAACTAAATGTGAGACAATATGATAAGAATACATGATAGTGCATTTAAATGACATCTGAAGAGCATTGATTACTGTGTTTTTCTTTTTTTAATGTACCTCCTTTAACACTGTTGGAAAATGTTTCACGTTTGCTAGTATTTTTAACTTATGCTGACAAAAAGCAGAAAAAGCTGTGTACTTTATATTATTAGTCACATTTTACAAATTTAAGTGTATTAATACAGTATTAAAATATTTGAGTTCTTTTGTGTGTGTTTTAACAGTTTTTAAGTCCTTTGTTTTCCACATTGTCTTTGAATGGGTGCTGAATCACAATGCAGTCTGTGATGTAATTTGGATAAAAAGTGTAACTGAGTCAAATCTTGCATTTGAGCTTACGTTTGTGTCTCTATCATGTAGCTCAACATGTGTTTTTAACATCGGTGTTCTTTATGTGCCCTATGAAGAAAAATGATGCACTTTTGTACACTTTCAGACAATGCTCTCTGAAATAAAGAAATTACCAATGACCAATGTTGTGTCATGTTATTATTTTAAAGCAGCAAGGATAATTTACTATGCTGCACATGCATAAAATGTGTAACTGCAAGGCAGGTTTTGGCACGAGGCAAGAGGAGGAAGCTGCACATCGAGAGGCCGGTGGTGGTTTCAACATGTTAATCTTTGAGGCATTCTGATAACCACAGGTTAGTTTCTCCCTGGGCAAACAAAAGAGTTAGAGCAGCAGTCAGGTATTGTCTTCATGGTGAACTATATAGTCTAGTACACTGCAGTGTGTACTAGACTATATAGTTCACAACAATAAATAGCAATTTCTCAATCAAGTCCTAAAACCAACAAGCATAAACAAAACAACCGAGGATGAAAACTAAACCACAGAAGACATATATAACACAGAACAGAACTGATCTTCACCGTGACTGAAACACACATACAACACAAGTTGTCACAGCAGACAAATTAGGACAAAGTTTTATCACTCAGTTCACTGTCAGTTTGGTGATAGAAGCATCGCTCCACACACATACATACCTGTTTCTGTCTTTCAGTTTGCAGCACCTGCACTGTACAATGAACAAATGCATCTGCTGACATGGCATACCATTATTATGAATTATAGCCTGAATATATAAACATAGAGGCTAAACTAATTATAGACAATTTACTAAACAAAAATAACATTAACCCTATAAGAAATTTACAGTGCTGTCTGCACTTTGTTTATTACTACAGTGTCTGAACAGCTGCAGAGTTGCACTCACATGGATAATCTGAGAGTATCCAAACTTCATTCTGAATAGTATAAATGGTTTTCTTCTCCTAAATCTGAGCTGTTCCCCATTCTTGTGCTTTTACTGAATTTCCCCTCTTTGTTCGTTGTGTGTGATGAATAGAGTGCTTTACTGTTGGGTCAGGACAGTGCAATAATTGGGGCATTCATAAAGAGATTAAGCCTGTGCTGGTGGGAACAGAGCTCATTTCAAAACACATAGACTATCAAACCACTTCTGAGAAAAACACACATCTTAACTCAAACAAACACCCATGTAGCTTCACATTTTAGAGTCGGTGAGCTTAACTCTCCTGCACTGTGTGAACTCTCCAGAGGAGTGTAATGTAACCGTATCTTGTAGAGGTCTACATACTAGAAGTAACAGGAGAGGGATAGTGGAGCAGGACTTCTATACTGGGATAGGTCTGTTACTCTGCAGCCAGCAGAGGGAGACCGGCCAGCTGGTATCAGGGGGTCAGAGTGTTTCTTTCACACAGCTACTCTGCACATTAGAGAGGGAACTCATAGGCACAGGAAGCATCTAAGTGCTTGGGCAGAGAGAGTAAAAAAAAAATAAAAAAAAAGAAGACAACGCCTGTTAACAGTCACAGCAGAATATGTGAAGGATCTGCTCATGCGGCTAACAAGCTTCTTCCTTAACTGGGTGGATAGTTTCTGAGTGATTGTTGTCTATCGGTGAACTGACGGGGCAGAATGTCACGACGGGACCAGAGGTTTCGGAGGGGAATGAAAGGACGGTAAGAGTTACTGTCATTAACTGGATGTATGCGTATGTGCAAGGAAGAGTGAAAGAAAAGACAGAAAGAAAATTAAATAGTGAACAAAAGTGAGAGAAAGACCATCCAAGCAAATTGCTCAATATCTGTGATACTTCCTCAAACCTAACTCCACAGTAAGCTGTGCTTTGATATTCTTTCTACTTTCACATCAACCATGGGTAGATGTGAAAGTTTATGAAACTAAAACAAAAACAATATGCAAAGTAATTGCCTCAGCAGGTTTCCAAGCGGTCTATAGTATAATCCATAACTACCGGTTAGTTTTTTTGTTTTTGTTTTCGGATCCTCATTTGTTTTACCCCATCAACAACTGCTCTTCCTCAGCTCTATATCAAACCATACATACCAAATAAACTACAAATGCTCACACTTATACAACATACATAACACTGTTGAGACAATATCCCTGTCCAACACCCAACACAATACAATCAGATCAAAAACAAATGTTTTCTTTAAAGAACTACTGTTTTTTAGAGGAAATCCAGCAGGGCGATACAGACAGAACAGGGAGGAAACCATAGCTGGAGAATACGTCATCAGATTCTTAACATTTGACCTAGGTTACTGTCCTGACATCATAACATGTTTGTTTTATGCTGACCAGGTGTTGGTGTGTCCGCAGCACCACTAGTGACACAGGAACAGATCTTAGATCAGAGAGGAGGTTTATGAATGGCTAAAGATAGGAGTAAGTAAAGCATGAGCCAGATGAAGGGGATACTTTGGGGTGTAGAAAGAGAGAAATGTGAGGAAATGGGCGGCAGTAGGAAACAAGAAAGAGGATGAATTCTCTGGATATGTGTCTGGGCTGATTCCAGGGTTTTTTTTGCAACCAGATGTTCAGATCAGAATCGCGGATGTGAAGCTTGAAGGTTCCACATCCGTTGCCAGCAGCAAAATAACAAAGACAGGAGGTCAAAAATAAACCTGCAGCTGTCTGATGGTTTTATTACTTAATTATTTCCTCAGTAACAAATGACAGGCAGGTCTAATAAACCTCTTACAGTACTTCCTGTAGTGTACTATATCCCCAGCATACATAGTATTTGTGAGGTGTAGAGATTCCTGTTAGTACCTGTATTAACTTTACTCAACTCCTACTAAATATTCATTATCACAGCTATGGTATCTATCAGGTAATAATCATAGATGACCATACTGCTACTCTCTATTAGCAAATTATATAAAAAGTGATCCAGTAAGATACACTGAAAGTATTTGCATTTTTTACTCTGAAAAATCATAAAAGAAGTGACTGGGTGTAGTTTCCACACTAGTATTACTGAAGCAAACTTTGGAAAGCACAATAAAAAAAAAAAAAAAAACACCACAGCAATGACTTAAAATAAGTGTGATCATGCTTATTACCACTTGTGTTGCAAGATTTAAAACTGCACCGGTGACACACGATAAACGATTTTCCTAATGTAATCAAGAAAAGCTTTTAATAAAAAAAAAAATAACATGATTGATCACAGTGAAATGCTGTCATTGAGTGTCTCTTACAATGGAGGAAGCTGAGTTGTTCCCTCCCCAACTACTTCATCCTCAACAGTAAGGCAACCTTTTCGTTCTCTATTGTACGGCGTGGCCTTTACAGTTGGGAGAGAGGAAACATGGAGCTCTACTCTGTCCAGGAAGTCACCTCCCACTCCAATTGTAGTGTCGGAGAGATAAGGAAGCAGGTTTTTATTGTAAATAGGTATTATTCTACGTTCAGTTTAAGCCAGGATGTCACTGAAAGTTTCTGTTTGCAGATTTTAAAGGACTGAAAATGAACATGCTGCACTGCATTTAAGTGTATATTTTTTGTGGCAGCTGTTGTAATGTCTACACTTTGTTTAGTTCTCTTTTGCAAACTTTAAGTGGGTGTGCCCATGGGGAAACTAACATGATGTTACAGTGTTGTAACTTGCTCAATGTTTTCAATATCACGGTGACATCAGCTGTTCAAGATCTATAACGAATCGTTTCAACAACATCCCTGTGGTGAAGATAACTGTATTTCCTCCAGGCATGTGCTGGAGAGGCACCAGCAGCTTTATGTCTCAGCCTCAACTTTGTGACTAATAAAAGCATCAGGCAGGGTCAAAGACATCAAGAGAGGAAAGGAGCTGGGTATCAGTGACATAGGGCACTACTGTGTGTTTAAAACATAGGCTAAACTGAAGACGATAATGTATGGACCCACTGACCTGAAGTGTTCCACCTGATACCGTGTGTGAAGACCTAGCAGGTCAACTCATCAAGTCTCACATGTTCCATCACTGATTAGTCTCACATTACTTTGCTCAAACACACCCCTGAAGGGGTCTATTGTCTTGCAGACTAAATATAAACCTAAATCTGTTTCTGTTTCTGTTTCTCTTGTTTCATGTTTCTGCCATTTAATTGTTTCCCCATCCTTCTCTCTCTCTCCTTACCGCTTCCCTCATTTCTTTAGGTGTTGTGAATGTGGCTGTATACTGTCTCACTGGTACTATGAAAGAGAGGGGCTGCTTTACTGTAAGAAGCACTACTGGGCGCGTTATGGAGAGCACTGCCACGGCTGTAAGGAGACCATCACAACAGGACTCATTATGGTAACATGATAATCACTGAAAATAAGAAAAAAATCTGTCTAATCTTAATCCCTAAAATTAGGGCTGCACAATATGACAAATATAATGGTAATTCAACTTAACAGAATTAATAGGAATTTTTATTATGAAAGACTGAAATTATGCAAATGTTTGATCATTCAAAAGAAGGATTAAAACCTACTACAAAGCAATAAAAAAGACAAATGAATTGTGTTATTTCCATTATACTATCACTCTGACCATTCACGTCTGTGCAGGCCACAAACTTTATTATACATGCACTCTCCGCTCATCTTATTTTGTGATGCTGACTAACATTTCATTATAATTAGTAACAACATCACATTGAAAGACCCAGCAGTACCCTTAGCAGGTAATCCTCCTTTCTGTTTTTCTGCTCACTCGCTACAAACATTTTGTAACTCAGCCAGTAATAAATTGATTGATAGTTGGTGAGCTAGTTCATTTACAAATATCAGACATGTACATTATATAATATTCACAGATAAACGTATGGCAGTAATATAAAAAAAAAGAGAAATACCGAATATCAGCATGATACACCAACTTCGGTGTTCAAACATCCAAAGCCTTCCTGCCTCTTAGATTTCTCCTGAAAGTAAATACTTCTTTTCTTTCAACTTTCAAACCAAAGGATATCCTCTGAAAACATCCTGACACTACAAGCCCTTGATGCAGGAATGCACAGAAAAAACTAATTCAGAGCTGAATTTGGCCCCTATAGTCTGACCCCACCAAATGTCATTTTGTAAAAAACAATATTATTCCCTTGGCCTCTGCATTGTGTTCAACCACACTGCCTCCCTGTATAAACAGGTTGCTGGAGAGCAGAAGTACCACCCTGAATGCTTCACTTGTATGAGCTGTGAATTTCTCATTGGCGACGGAGACACCTACACACTTGTTGAACGTTCCAAACTCTACTGGTAAGTTTGAAGCTGAAAGGAGAAAAAGCAAAAAGCAAGTCCTCTATATTTAACTGCATACAGGAAGCAAACAAAGTTGTGAGCTGAAAAAAGGATCCAATAGATTTCTGATGCTGATGAGTGTCCTTTATTTTATCTCTTGATCTGTCTACTCCGCAGTGGCAACTGTTTCCGTCAGGGTGTAGTAGCAACTATGAGGTCAGCTTCTCCACTCACCAAGAGTACCCACATGGTGGCGCTGGTGTCTTTCCCTCCACATGCAGGTGGCCAACGAGGCCTGACTGTAACCACTGACCTCAATGAAGAGAAAGGGCCTCTTGTCATTGTGACAGGGTGAGTCTCTAAATCTAAGACATGACCAAGTGTGAATTTTGCATTTAATTAGTACTAAACTCTAGCCTGGGAACCAGACGAATCTGTGAGCTCATGTTTCATTTGCTCTGGCAGATACATCTGGCCCCTCTCCCATTTAGACTGAGTTCTGTCCCGATTTAACAGGTTAACCAATCACAAGCGTTTATCTAGTACGAAGCGGGTTTAATACGATGACTGACAGAGACAAGCGCCATTCAGGTATCTTTGTAAATATCCAAGATGGCGCTCCTGATATGGAACGTTCAGCGGCAGTATTAAACGGACTGGATGGTAAATTTTCTCTAAAAGAAGAACAAACAACTGCATTTGATAAAAAATATGTATTTGCCATACATCTACATCCGAAAGGATGCCGTGTCATCGCTCTGATTGGTTGATTGGTTCGCCGCTTGGAAATCAAAAATGAACTGAGAGGTTCCAGACTAATACGCATTTGCGAATTAGTCTGGCGATGCCAGGCTAACTAAACTCCAACTAAACCAAAAAACTGAGCCAACAAGCCCCAGTTCATAATTTGTCCTTCATTTTTCTTGCACCCAGTCACTTATTGCCATTCTCCCTCAGGTTAGACTCAGCTGTCATCAGCCCTGACCTGCTGTCCTCTGTCCACACTGGTGACCGAGTACTTGAAGTCAACGGCATCCCTGTCCGCAACATATCCCCAGATGAGGTAGGCCTCAAACCAGCCGACGATTTAGCAATAATATCGTAACGAAATGAGAAGTAGCTACACTTCCTGGCGTCCACAAAAACAATACTTACAATGTAAGAAAGAAAAACTAATACATCACCAAAGGTCAACACCATATCCTTTCCTCTAGATAAACTGTGTGATCCAGGACACAAGCAGACCACTGCAGCTGACCATTGAACACAACCCACAGTCTCCTGGCGACCCCCTTCACTCAAATAATCACCAGGACGACATCAGCTGTCCTGACCCACGTGTTCACGACAAACTTTCTTCAGCCCACAAACTCCCGAGTCTGGAGGAAGAGCCAAGTCCAGGGGAGGAGAGAGATGAACCAATCAGGATAAGCCTCTCGCCTCCTCAGCACCAAGGACCCATGGGAATGCGATCCAGACACATTCTGTAAGTGCTGACTCTCTGCTTATTTTGATTCATATCTCGTCTTTCTCTCTGTCTAAGTCTTTCTTTTCTTTCTCAGGCGCAGCTGTAGTATAGATAAGTGTCCTCTGTCCCCTGGAGCACTGTCGCTTTTATCTCAAAGGAGAGACATGGTTCGCTCAGAGTCTCTTCGTGTGGATCCTGGAGATCGGACACATCGCATCTTCAGACCTTCAGACCTCATCCATGGAGAGGTGCTTGGCAAGGGCTGCTTTGGTCAGGCTGTCAAGGTACCACAGTTACTTACCATCACTCTGTCTCCTTTCATTATTATGGGTGACTTTCTCAAAACATTTTAAATGACTTATGACCTATGCCTGTCAGTTCTTTGTAAGATTGTATTAATCAGCATTGCAATAAACCTGTTGCTCCCAAGGTAACACATCAGGAGACAGGGGAGGTGATGGTGATGAAAGAGTTAATACGGTTTGACGAAGAGACACAGCTGACTTTCTTAAAGGAGGTAAGCAGTCATCAGAAAAGGAAAAGCCACATAATTAAAGATTTAAGTACCAGGGTTGGCAGTCACTTTATTTAGGAGACTACAGATTAAATCTAAGGGGTCTAAATTAAAGAGGATGGGTGCTCTACTATTGAAGCTCTACTATTGAAGCCCACTTTATGTTGGAAGTTGGAAAGAAAGCTGGATTTTATCAATAATGTTCCCTCGCACAGTTTGAAACCATTCTTATCATCAAAAGGGTTACTAGGTGACTATCTTACCTACGTACTATTTTCATGTTACTACTATGACATGAGGCATTTGTTTAACCACATTTCCTCTCAATTTGTACAGGTGAAGGTGATGCGCTGTCTGGACCATCCCAATGTACTAAAGTTCATTGGATTGTTTTATAAAGACAAACGAATAAACTTTGTCTCTGAATACATCCAGGGGGGAACTCTCAGAGAGACTATCATGAAAATGGTAAGTTAAAATAGGTTTTGATGTTTCTCCATGAGTACTGTCAGAGTACACAGACACATTGTGTTGGTCACAATCTTGTTGTTGTAGGACAAGGATTTTCCCTGGCGTACAAGAGTGGGTTATGCCAAAGACATTGCTTCTGGAATGGTGAGTCTTCCCGCATAATAGTCCAAAAGTAAAAGCCTAATATCCAAAATCATTCCTTAATCTTTCCCTAATGTATATAACATCTCTCCTTTTAAGGCATATCTACACTCCATGAATGTTATCCACCGAGATTTAAACTCACACAACTGCCTAGTCAGAGAGGTAAACAAGTGGTTCCATTACGTACATCAACAAAAAAAGAATAACTCTTTCATTAAACGTTATTAACATTCCTTTCTCTTTCTCTCCTTGTTTAGAACCAGTCTGTGGTGGTGGCAGATTTTGGACTAGCCAGGCTGGTGATGGAGGAGAAGAATCCGATCAAAACATCCCCACTGGAACGGCCTGCCAAGGGGACACTGTCAGAGCTCCGCAGGCCTGACCGGAGGAAGCGGTACACCGTGGTAGGAAACCCCTACTGGATGGCCCCTGAGATGATCCATGGTGAGTACACGACAGAGCAGTTATCTCTAGGGAGGATTGTTCGTTTCCAATCCCGTCTGTACTGAAAGTAGCAGTAAAAGATGACTAACACCTTAAGTAGCCTTGAGTAAATTCTTTAAATTCTGTTTTAAAGTAGACACTCACAAAACACACTTTGTTATACCAACTTATAAAAAAATAAACAAATGGCACTGGCACAGTATTTCTGATTATGAGTAAAGGACCCACACTGGATTTATACTTGGATTAATTCAATGAATGTTGCTTTCCTTTTTTAATAAAATACTTTTCAATGAATGACAATTTGCTGAGAATGTTTTTCTAAAGTGCTGTACACCATGCTGGTTTGATACTCTGAGTAAGGTTTCTAAGCAGTACTGACTAACCTCAACTTGTCGCTTGATACTATAATCGATGCAACATTGTACAATATGCAAAAAAGGAGGAAACCGTGTAGGAGACCTCATATCACCCGAAGGTCTAATAGCAGATCTAATATGAATACACCGAGCACAGGCTCTGTACATCGCCAGCATGAGTCAGTATAAAACAATACAATTGTGGTTTACATTTTCCAATCATTCTTCTGTACCTCTCAGGGAAAACCTATGATGAACGAGTGGACATCTTTTCCTTTGGTATCATGACATGTGAGGTAAGAATATTTAGGGTAAAACAGTCCTGAAAATATTAACTACTTGATTTTTAAGAATTCAAAATATGTGGTGTTGACTGATAAATCTGATCTGAGTTAAATGTTGTGTAAATGTCAAAGAAACCTATATTGTTCATACTTTTGTTACTTATTGTTCAAACTACTTTTTGTCAAGCTATCTATCTCTGACTCTCTTAAGATAATAGGTAGAGTGAGTGCTGACCCCGACTACCTTCCCCGGACAAATGACTTTGGGTTAAATGTAGCCAGTTTCCTGCAGCAGTACCACCCTCCAGAGTGCCCCTCGGCTTTCCTACCACTAGTTGTCCTCTGCTGTGACATGGACGCTGATAAACGGTATGATTGCACAAATCCACCAAAACTGCAAATCTAAATTTTTGTAAAGCAAAATATGAGCTACATGTAAATATTTCTCAGTTAGACTGAGACTAAGTATCTCTCTTTTATATTTTGTTTTAAAACACATTTTAATTATTCATACAGCTTGAAGGTTTTATGCAGGGCTCTTGGGCTGTGTGCTGCCCAAACAGTGAACACCATACTAAGCAATGCATTACACAAACAAAAATAAATACAGTGCAGAATAGCCTACTGAATATTCAGCCAGTGCACTACTGCAGTAGAGCATGTAAGCCTTACAGTCTTATATTTACAACTCTTTGTCTTTCAATTTTCAGTCCTTCCTTTTCAAAGCTGCAGGAGTGGCTGGAGAACCTGCTGATGCACCTTAACATTGGTCTGCCACTGCTCTCTGAGTTAGAGCAGCTCCGCAGAGCCTTCTGGCAGACTCACAACCCCGAGAACCACCCTCACTACCAGGACAAAACCCTTAACTCTCATGAACAAACCCACTGTTCACAGCCACAAAGACAGAGTCCCGACCCCAAGCAATGTTCGGACAATACACATAACCACATAGAGCCTAATCACCTCACTCAGAGCCAAGACCACAAAAATAGCACACCTGACAGCCATTTGGACGGAGAGCAACACACCCAGGACAACCCTGACATGAGGACTGAACACAACTCCCGTTTGAGCAGAGAATGTAATGACCTCTCACAAGACAAGAGCCAGACGTGTTGCAGGTCTACAAGCACCGACTCAGACAATGGGCCTGAAACCTATGAACACAATAACAAATCCCTGCAGGACAACAGCTCGCTGCTGGGCCAGTCTAACAGGCCCAGAAGGATAAGCAAAGTGCTGTGGGACAGAGCTACAGAGGACAGCTCTTTTCTCTGAGTGCTCAACCTGGTGGCCAAGACATGACACATCTACAAAGTCCAGTTTTGAGGGATAAAAACCGCTTCATGAAGACATTTGTGCCTTTTCAAACAACTGGGAGACTACTGAAAAAGTCACAAAGCTGTATGTGGAGGACTAATGCATGGAAAACCTGCAGAGGCATAAAACCAATCAATACAGATTGATATGGGATATTTTACATTTAAAGCAGTAAAGATTTGTATGTAGCTTCATGAAAATTGGCTAGCACATTACATGCGCATCATACTGCTGTTTGAACCAGTATTTATTTATTTCTAGAGCCCGACTGATACTGATTTGATTGATTACATTTCCCCAAAATGTGTCAGTTCACCCTGGTGGACCAACTGTATAATGGCAACATATCTTTGGCATATCTGGACTACAATTTCTCTTATCGGCCAGCATCCATGATGATTTTAGTCATTCTGTGACAAGCTGAGATATGTCTGCGTGCCAGTTTATCAGTTGGGCTCTAGTGTCAACTGTGTCCCAAAGCTGTGAAACACATGGCACTTTATACTTTAAGCTACATTGTATGGGTCAATTATTTATCAGAATACCTTATGTATTTTCTGCTAAAAATGTATAAACAACACACTGAGCTGTGAACTTGTAAAACTACAACTGTAATTAACTCAATAAAGAGGAATATAAATGAATGTGACTAAATTGCAATAACTTTTTTGGCATAAAATGAAACCATTCAACACACTTGAGTAAAATGTACTCTTACTAAGAAAGACAAACATATTTTTGGTATTATACTTCACATTGACTTCAGAGTATAGTTACATTATTAAACTTAAAAGAATACTTAACAGTATGAACCAAGTATCAAACACTCACCTGCTGTCAGCTTGACAGGTGATTCTGGAAAAAACCGAAGCTAATTTATTTTGCAAGAAAAGCCGCTCATCCGAGTCGCACAGCTAATGCTAATGTTCTTCTTTTTTCGAAACAACGGCATTATGTTCTCGCTCAATTTGTAAGGGAACACCATAACATTACATAAAATGGTTAACGACATGTTCGTAGCCTGTCACCTAGCTGCGAATAAGTTGGACTGATTCGGCCGCCATCTTGGATATTAACAAAGATGGCGCGCCTAGATACTCGCCTGTGATTGGCTCGCCTGATAGAGGGGCCAGACAGTAAACAGTAAACAAACATAAAAACGTAGCGACATTAAAACTTTTTAAACTCCAGGCTTCATCATCCACGTCTCAGTTGTTCGTCTATGTGGCCAAAAATGTGACTAAATAAACTGCTCCTCATAGAGCTAACGTTACTTGTTTTAGCCGTTACTACCGTTAACGTTAATTGTTTTTTTTTAGGTTGTCCCGCGCTTCACGTTACCAAGTTAACAAACAGTAACAGCTGAAGTGTCTGTGTCATTTAGATGAATATATATTGTTTTAAAAAAAATACTCAGCATTCAAGCGTACAGCGGAGAAATTGGTTGAGCTGAAAGAGTAGTTTAAAAAGTCTCAATGGACGTGTTTGTTTGCACTTATCGCCGTGAGTCTGAGTGTTGGAGTGTCATTGACCTCGGCACTGTTGCACCCGCCGAAACCTCCACAAGCGGCTCAAAGGTGAGATTTATTGTTCATCAAAAGTGTTTTTTTTTTTTTTAATCGGTTTTACAAGAGAAAAAAGACTTGGAGGATGGAGACTAACTGGGCTGTCGATGAAACGGGGTCGACGTTACATGAGAGGCGCAAACTGTCCTAACTCTGGGGTGACCAAATGTTCACCACATCACTCTTTTTTTGGGGGAAGTTATTATTAATATAATAGGTGTTGTTGTTGTTAACATGCTGCACTAAGTCGTAGCTGTTGGTTGGATCTCAGCCTGCCTGGTTCCCTGCTCCTGTATCCTACTTAAAGCCACGTCAGAGCGGACTGTCTTCACCCGGAGCTCAGTCTAATACATGGACTCACACACACACACACACACACACACATGCAGGACACATGGCTCATCACTTTTCATTAGTTATTGTACAGTTTCCGGTCTTTCGGCGTCACTAACATTGTAGTTTATCCATTTCCGTGTGCTGATCTGGGGGCAGTTTGAGGAGCAGTCAGCATCATGGAGCACATGTCCTCCCCGGTCAGGTTGCGCAGGAATAAACAAGGTACGTGTACAACACTGAACACCTGCAGGGTTGCAGCGCCGATTTATTGACACAACCGATAGTTTAGGCAATATAAATTGCTCAGCCAGTTGAAAAAATACGACAGCAGTCTATAATATTCCTGCAGGAGTTTATATTCATGTATGACACTTGTATTTTTGTATTCATGGTGATGGATTATTTACTGTTTTTTCACCTCACTACTGTTAGACCTCTGTCAGTATAGAGCTGCATATGTGTGTGATATAAACTATGGGAGAAAATGTTGTTATAGTCCATTCTGTGTTTCTACTAGCCATCATTTTCTGTTCTCTTTATCCATCTTATACAACAAGTCTTTCTGCATTTGTATGTTCTTTTTTATGAACTATTCATGTTTTTCCATTCATCCTGTCTGCTCAAAAAAGCTGCAACTTTCTCAGAAAAGGAGGTAGGACAAGTTTGTAGAATAGTGATTGTGTTTATAGCTTGTGTGTGTGTGTTTGTGTGTGTTTAAGAGTTAAACCTCTAACCACCCCCACCCTGTCGGAGCATTAGAAGCTGGGTTAAGCCTGCTGCAAAGCTTTGTGGGTAATGCGAGCTGACAGGTAGAGGGACGCCAGAGGAACCCTGACCAGGCCAGCAGCACTGTGGGCTGTGTTGTTCTGCTGTCTTTAGACCGGGTCGGCTGGTCTTAGCTGCTCATAGTGGCGAGTATGGTCACTCTGTGGGGAAATTACCTGCGAGGTGACCAAAGCAGATGTGGACTGAGGTGTTGGAATAAGAGAGAGGGCACACAAATGCATATTTTCATCCACTTGCTATGTGTACATAAGCTCCACACTGACAGATGCTCCTGAAAAATGATAAAAACTATTACTAAGGTCTAGTTAGTATCTCTAGACCCTAGTATTTACTAATCTCCAACTTCAGACTGTCTGTTGTTCGTCTCCTCACCCTGCCTGGACAGATGGACGAAGGCCCCTGTAATGGTATAATGGGATCACAGGTTAGGGCTAATCAGTGAAGAAAGGGTGTAGTCGGCAACTACAACAGAAGACACACAGTCATCATGCTCTCAGAGAGCCCAGCCAGTTAGTCAGTTAGTGTTTTATACCTGTAGTGTTGCCATAGTGCCATCTATATTATATATATATATAGGGAAGAAAGATCGTTCTTTTTTAGTTTTGATTAAAAGTGAGTTATATTTTTGACACTTCGTCCATATAAAACCATGTGTAACTCTGCTGTCTCCTGTCTTAGTTGTCCAGTCTGTCCATTGAGGACCATGAGGACATGCAGTTTCCTTATGCCATGAGGGATCTGCCTCCCATCTCTCAGCCTGGCGAACAGCACCATACACGGGGCTACCAGGCACCAGTCAACTATGAGGCAGAAGGAGCTGGGACATCAACCAACGGGAGACTCCCCAGCCTTCCTGGGACTCCCCGTATGCCCCGTCCCATCCCCTTCCACCCTGGCTCTCCGCTCGTCCCTCCCAGACCCAATCGTGTGGTAATAAACGCAGAGTTCCAGCCTGTGCCGCTGAGGAGGCAGCTCACCTCTCAGGTGTCTGTGGACTTTCCACTCAGCCCGGCCTCGCGACCACGCAGCCCCTGGGGGCGCTTTGACCCCTACGACTCTCCAGAGGTGTGTTTCTGTGTGCTTTTGTTCTTTTATGAAGTGTCTGCATCTTATTTTCTTAAGTTTTTTGTGATGTAGTTATTTTTGAGTGTTTGGAGATTGAAAGGATAGCAATGGACAAATGAACCAGGCAAAATAACAATATGTGTGTGAATATAATGGTTTTTAATTCCATAGAAGAGATTCTATGGTGAAACAAATACCCTCCCAAATAGAAAACAAAAAGAAAGAAGCAAAACAACAAAACAATCATCACAACATCGGATCAGTCAATCACAAGAAATATTGATGTGTAAGATTGTAATTTCAAAATCTAATCTAAATTCAGAAGAACATGAAAAGCATTCAAAATTAAGAGAGATTACTGGATGCCCTTTACAATTAACTGATACAGGAAAATATTGAAAATGAACTGTCTCTAACAACTAAATTTGGTCAAATAGAGAATGCCAAGTATTAGAAAGAAAATGACATCTGAGTAGCAAAAAAGATTAAATAGGTAATGAAGTTCCTGCAGTTCTCTATTTTATACATTTCCTAACCTTTGTACAAGATTCTGAACTTATACTCTATGTTCTAACACCGAAATTTCCAAAAGGACATGTTACTTTAGTTCCTGCTACATCTCTCAAGTTTGTAAAGATTTCAGGTAAATAAGGTTTTTGCTGCATCAGAGGGGAAATCAGAATGTATCTGTGGAGGTTTGACAGGGTTATTGATCACCCCCAATGAGACTTTACCTGACCTGTAATTGTTTTTGTAACAGAAACACTGTTACATGCTGTACTGTGTTAATACTGTAACATGAAAGCTTTACTCTTTACTAAATAGAGGGCACTGTAGCTCAAGGAGGCAGTGGAGATGGTATGCTTGTATTGAAAATGAAGAAAATTGCAACATCCTGGTGTTTACCGTGATATCTGAACTAATAATTTGAATTCACCTATTAAATCTTTACTTATTAACAATATGCACATACATACATATTATGTTTGAGTTTTCTTTCTGCAGGATCAGGACAAGGAGTATGTGGGTTTTGCCACATTGCCCAACCAGGTTCATAGAAAGACAATGAAGAAAGGTTTCACATTCACTCTTATGGTGGCAGGTAAGTCCTCCCATATGTCTGCTAACTGGGATACTTTTACATGACTGATGGAGGCTGTTATCATGACTGAATGTAACATCTCTCCTATAAGGGGAATTGTATTAGCAGGATTTAAAAAAAAACACACCATCATATACAAACATTAAGAAAGTTTCAGATGATATCATCAGAGAGGATGTCAGTAAACTGACACAACTCTAAGAAATGGACAGACATTACTGCTCTGAATTCTTCATGTATGTGATTAGTGGGATGACAATGTTAAGTCATTTTGTTTTCTGTGGGAAGAATTACTTTCTGTGTTATGTTTTGGGACTACATGTGTTCTGAGCAATACAGACATCACACAGTTGGATGTGATAGTTATTCTGCTTGAAGGATCAAGTTTTGTAGAGTCTCTCTCTCTCTCTGTAGGGGAGTCTGGCCTTGGTAAATCAACATGTATCAACAGTTTGTTCCTCACGGACCTCTACAAAGAGAGGAAGGTTCCTAATGCACAAGGTGAGATTAGTCTTATTGATTTACTTGTGGTCCATGTAAATGAAGTAAGAAAGTAGCTGGAACCAGGCTCTGTCGATGTATGGTTTTTGTTTTTTCGTCTAGAAATATATTACATTATTTTTCTGGTGCAAAATGTGATGCTGCTACTACTTTCTGACCTTGAAGTGTGTGTTTATGTGTTCATGTGCATGTTTGTACACACTGTTAACTTGTTGCCTATGTAGAATTAGTCACTTCGAACATGTATGTGTCTCCAGAACGGATCAGTCAAACAGTCGACATCGTCAAACACACAATTAGCATTGAGGAGAAAGGAATCAAATTGAGGCTGACTATCATAGACACTCCAGGCTTCGGCGATGCCATCAACGAAACGGACAGGTGGGGTGATCAACATGTGCCTGCAGTCTTGTTCTCCTCCTGGGTTGTTTTTTCACTCAGAGAGTTTGTGTGTTTGCATTAGCTGGAAGCCAATAGAAGACTACATCGACCAGCAGTTTGAACAGTACTTTCGAGATGAGAGCGGGCTGAACAGAAGGAACATGCAGGACAACAGAGTCCACTGCTGCCTCTACTTCATCTCTCCGTTTGGCCACGGGTACATTGACAACATGTTTAACTTCTGCACATGAAGATAAACTACTAAGCTAAACAGTAGTTGTGCAACAGGGCCTTTCTTTACTGTATGTGTGCATTAACACACACATACATGTGTGTCTTTCTCCCATCAGTCTTCGACCTCTGGATGTGGCGTGTATGAAGGCCCTGCATGAAAAGGTCAACATAGTTCCCGTAGTGGCCAAAGCTGACAGCCTGACACCAGAAGAGGTCCGCAGAAAGAAGATAAAGGTATGAGATCATCATGAGAACGCCCACACACACACACACACACACATACACACACACCACTGCCCTGAACTGAGATGCATGGGTGAAGCCACAGGTTCGTCTTTTTCGATCAGGCATTCTACGCTTCCAACAGTGCTTTAAGCTAACTGGTCATGTCAGGCATGTTAAGCAGGCATAACGTTTGTGTCTCCCGATGTCTTTAATGCTAACTCAGTACAAAAAGTACAGCTGAAGCTGAAGGAAGTGTAATTCGTAAGTTTAGCCGATATTGGACCTTATGATGGCGCTAGATAAAAAGTGAAAGAGATCTACAAATTTCATGGCAATCTATCTAATGGTTGTTGAGATACTTCTGTCTGGAAAAGAAGTGGTGGACCAACCGCCCAACATTTCCATCCCTAAAAAAGAATTGCCAAATTCGACAGAGGAGAGGCAGAGATATCCTGACTTTTAGTCCCAAATACTCTGGATCCACTTCCCCAAATGCAAATGCTCGATTGAATGTGACTTAGTGACATTTGGAACTTCCAGGAAAAAAGACACAAAATCAGCAACAACACACCTTTGTAATGGTGTTTTCAATAGCAATTTAGTTGTTTTAGTGTTAATGTCACCTCAGTCTTTCTATGGATTCTGGAGATTCCAGGTGTTGAGGTCCTCCAATCTATGTCAACAGAGAAGTTTTATTTTTATTTTTCTCATTGTCCATTTCTCTTTAACGTTCTTGTTTCAATGTTTCCATGCACTCTAGATCAGAGAGGAGATTAAGCAGTTTGGGATCAACATCTACCAGTTTCCCGACTGTGATTCAGATGAGGATGAAGACTTTAAGAAACAGGACCAGATACTCAAGGTTGTTCAGTTGACTCATTCATTTCTCGTGGTGGAAATGTGTCCTCTCATCCACATTAAGTGTTTATTGTTTTTGTTTCTCTCTGCAGGACAGCGTCCCGTTTACAG
This sequence comes from Lateolabrax maculatus, assembly GCA_031216445.1. Taxonomy (NCBI): domain Eukaryota; kingdom Metazoa; phylum Chordata; class Actinopteri; order Acropomatiformes; family Lateolabracidae; genus Lateolabrax; species Lateolabrax maculatus. The sequence goes on along the minus strand of CM062197.1, from coordinate 10,724,456 downwards.
TAATTGGGAGTAATGTTCAGGTGGAGAGTAACGGCCGCAAGTTCAGGGGTCGTGTCTATCCCTGGGGTGTGGTAGAAGGTATTAAACACACACAATAGTTATTTTATAGTTTAGAGTTAGAGTTAGAGTTTTTAGTTAGCTCTTACTGTGGCTTTTGCAATTTTTTACTTGGGTGCTATTTCTATATGTAATTCGAATCACATCACTCAGATAGTGGATAGTTTTGGTTCACTTTTACTTAACAGACTATCAATGAATTTATTATTATATATTTTTAGCACCTTGTTTTTGTGTCAGTTTTATACACTGCTGTTGATTGATCCAGTAACGCGTTGTCGTTGCATCGCCAGTGGAGGACCCAGCTCACTCTGACTTCCTGCTGCTGAGGAACATGCTGATAAGGACCCATATGCAAGACCTCAAAGAGGTTACGCGGGAAACGCACTACGAAAACTACAGAGCCCAGTGCATCCAGAACATGACGCGCATGGTGGTGCAGGAGAGGAACTGCAGGTGAGTGGAGTCAGGATGCACACTGATGCAGTTTGATTGTTTGTTTGATTGGTTGGTTGATTGAACACTGATGTCAGATATGTTCTGGGGTGATTGAGATGGATGTTCACACAGATCGTGTTGTTCTTTGTATGTGTGTGGGTGTGAATATGGGTTTCAGTGTGCGTGAGACATACAGAGAGGTGAGCGAGGCAGATTTTCTTCTCCCACTGGCCGCTGTTGGCACCAAGGAGGAAAGACACAGCTTTAAGAAAGACGAAGAGGTACGTTTATCTTACTTACTTAATCATTTATTCACAGAGTCACAGAGCTCATTTATTTATTCCCCACAGTAGCTGAGGCAGATAAAGGAGGGGCTGTACAGGCCTCAGGAGGATATGCAGAACAACCAGAGAGGTGGCTACTGATTCTCCCATAATTCCCTGGGAGGAAACAAATGAGGAGCGCCCAGGAACACAGCGGAGGCCCTGAAGCCAGTCGATCAAAAAAACAATTTGTATAAAAGGAAATCAGCCATATTGCATTCAGGCCCTTTGTCTGATTGCTGTTCCACAGGACAACTTAAAGTGAGCAAGACTGGAGTCATGGTTCTCAGAGGATGCACGTAAATGGGTCGACACAGTGTTATGGGTAATTTTTGGTCGCCCAAGCTTGCGAAGGAGCCACCACTCCCAAATCTGAACAATGAGTCTTGCAGACCTGAGTGTAAAGCAAGCTGATTGGCACATCCTGTCAGAAGGCCGATTCAAAGCGACAAAAGGTAAAGTGCGGCATGTTTGATGTGTTTGCTTACATGCAGCCAGGAGAAGCATGTTCCAGCCTGAAGCAGTCACAGGCTCACTGTTGTGTTCAAGAGCACTTCAGCAACTCACATTGCCTCACAGGTGGATTGAGTACTTTAATTCAGTTTTTTATTAATGTGTTCCAGGACACCTTGTTGATTAGTAACCTTGATAATAATACTGCCATCTATTGGTCATTGAAGTGGTGTCAACATTGTTGTTTTTCTTTTGTGGGTTTTTTTGCGATTTACCAAATTTTTATTTTTCAATACTGGGGGTTAGATTAAGTATACAGTAAATCATCAGCCTCTACATACATCTGGAATACTGGACATGGATCATTTTAACATAAGTATACAAACATGGTATTCTTGTTTATTCAGAAAAGTTATGACATCCATCAACTGCCCCCCCCCCACAGGGGTCTACAGTGTAGACCATATCTTGGTGATGATGTGAACATTTAAATATAGTCACAGACGTTACTTTACAGTCCGGGTGTCAATTGTATTTCCCTTCGCACCTTTGGTTCAAGCCACAGAGTTCATGAGAGAAGGTGTCTGATAATGAGAGAATCCATTTTTAGCAGCTGTCAGACCTAAAAGTAGAAGTCAACTCGGAGATGTCCTCACATCTATTACTGAATCATCACTAAGAAATAAAACATTAGGTAAACTAGGAACACAGGTTCAGATTACATCAAATAGCACGTGCAGCTCTAGACCAAAAGTATTTAATGTCTGGGCCACATTTTATGTGAATAGGTTCCCAATTCACTATTATTACATGGTGAAACTGGAACGTTTTCCTGGGAGTCAAATAAAATCTATGGATACATTTAATTTGACCATTTGATGGATATAATTTCGGGATGAGAGGGCCACATTTTCCCAAACTCTTCTCCAGTTAATCGACTGATGGCAGTGCTTTAAGTCAACAATCCAGATGTTGGTCACACCCATTAATGGACACGTAAGTTCTTGGAACTTGTTGCAGATATTAGATACAAAGCCCTCACATTTGGGTTTAGTAATTGTATAACTGAGAAGTGGATGTATGGGAAGAGCATTTTTCCACGGACCTCCATGAGCTTGAATAACTGACCTCAGCTGTAAATCTTCAAATGATCTTTGACCTTCATTATTGATAACATGGGAAAAAGAATGGATGCAGCATTTAAGGCAGGAGGGAAAGACCAAAGTTTTACACTCTAAACAAAGTAATTTGTTTCGAAAAATTGGCGTATCAAGGGGGCGAAGAATAAAAGACAATATAACTCTACTTTGTTGTTTACTGTGACAAAGAATTGTGCTTTTTACCCTTAATCAATCCCCATTCCATTTAAATTTTGGAAAGGGGATTGAAGTGTCTTGGAGTGTGGGTAATGGGAGCATGTTAGATATGAAATAAATGTTTTGGATGAACTTTCTTTGTAAGTCCTGGCAAATAGAATTTTGCGCAATATTTTCTAATTGACGATCGTTTTATCAATAGATGAGAAAATATGTACACCAAGATATTTAAATATAGGGACTTTTGGAATTTCTGTTTGCAGTCCTGAATAATCTGATAAATTACATAAGAGTAAAAGTGCACAGTTTTTTAGACGTATTTTATAGCTTGAAAAGGCACTGAATAGTGTAAAATTCTCCATAACCTGCAGGAGATTGCATATTGCATTACCCAGATATTGCAAAATAAAATTACATATATTCCCCACTATAATGGGGGTTATATTGTGGTTTACTGGGACATTGGGTTTAAATATGTAAACTACATTTTTCATGGTTTATTACTTGTGAAACAACTGTTGTTTCTCTTTTTTTTTGTATTTTTAATCTTTGCTGTTTTGTAAGGAAAAGAAAGTCAAAACATAAATAAAAAACGCTTTTGTAACTGCAGTTTATGTCTGTTTATATTTTTACACAAGGCAATTAAAACACAAGAGCAAGATGTGTTGTAAATGTAATAAGATTTATTAAGAATCTTTATTATTTCATCAGCATAATTCTTCATTATTAATATGTTTTATCCATTATCATCATTGTTATCTTAAACAGTGGACAGTTAGATCTAAAAGGCAGCCCAAAGTGTACAGGCGATATATAACTTAAAACTTTCTCCATAGGGAAAACATGTTTTTATATTCATATATAATATCAATGTAGCATGAGGTCCAAGAGCCTGCCCACGTTATACAGTATTGTACATGGTCCCAAAAATAAACAGAAAAAAACAAAACTTTTAAACAAAAGAAACTGAACGGCAATCTACATGCAAAACAAAACAATAAAACAAGCATTTCAAATTTTAAGATACATACACTCATATGCCAAAACGTGCATACAATCACAAATTTACAAAACTTTCATACGTACATACAAATATTACAAAACTCAAATTGAATATTAGACATTATTGTGTTATCAAGAAAACAACTTTTTTTGTTTTTTTACTTTTTCCACTCCATGTCTCAGTCCAACTCACAAAATGGAAAACTTAAAAACATAAAAAAAAAACAAGTAGGACAGTTAATGTTTGTCTCTTCCATTCGCTCAATGTGTTCGTGTTTTGCCAGAGTTGTCACAGTGTTCAGGAAAACTGAGTATAGGCACACACGATAGCACCCAAACAGGCTCATACCATAAATCACCTCTGTGTAAAAAAATAGCTTGCTAGCCACACACACACACACACACACACTCACTCACTCACACTCACACTCGATCATGCACAGGGCAAACTGTACAACCAAAAACAGAGCCATGCTACAGGTACAGTAGGATTAACTATAGTACAGAATATAAAACATATTGAATAGTCACATATACAGACATAACAGACAGAAACAGCAGAAGAGGCGAGGAGCAGATCCACGCAACATTGACTACATACACATACACTGATGGGAGATTTCATGGTGCGACATATATAGGCTGGCAACGAGGCTGTGAAGCCATGAACGTTTTCGAGTATGTGCACATAAACAGACGTGAGCGTACAAACACACAAAAGACGCACAAAGAGAAGTGGGTGTCACAACACGCTTTCCATTTTGAAACGAAAACATCTGGACATTTGCTGGACTGGGACTGAAGATTTCAGCCTGGTGTTCGATATAGTTTGCTGGACAACATCACAATCAAAAAAGGTCACGTCGCTGCCAAATTGTCCCTCGAAAAACTGCAATAAAATGCAAACACTTTTTCGAGTCCATAGTTGTTGTGCTATATCCAAACTTTCCAAGACCGTCCAGTGAGAAAAAATGTATTTCCCCTTGTTTGACAAAAAAAAAAAAAAAAAAATCTTAAATCAAGGTCAACTTACTAGGTTTTCTGGAGTTTTCCACCTCTCACCATCTAGTTGGAGTTTGTCCCGTGACCAAAGTTCCATTCTGTATGTAATATAATGCAGTACAAGAGATAACAGGATAACTTTTTTTTTTTTTTTTTTTTGTCAAACTACTGTTTTTAAGGAACTTTTACACTCAACATGTTTCTCATTGCTTTTCCCAGATTTGTAAAGCCTGTACAGGAAGCTTGTGTTGTGCCCCAAGTGTTGTGTGTGAGTGAGTGACATCGGTATGAGGTCTGGGATGAGGCAGCAGAGGGAGCTGTTGCATTAGAGTGAGGAGGATGAAAACCTGTACTGCCCTACGGTGAGTTAAGGCAACATCACCCGTGACTGCGACAGGAGGAAACCTGTTGTGTGTTTTGAGAGCAGTTGGCGTCGGGCTGCTTGGGATGTCAACATCTTCTCTGCCTTTAAAAGAAAACTCACCGCATACACTTCAGCCATGCGCGACAACTTTCCAACGTAGATTCTTGTTTACCATTATGACTTGTGACTTTACCGCCGTCCAAACAGCCTATAACATGATTGGTCTGATGAACGAGCTTAATAAAAGCCAATGTAACGCACCCGCAAACACCGCAGGGGGTTTCGGAGTGACTGGCTGGTTTCCTCTTTGCCTCAGAAGTCACCAGCGAGTACACAGACTTGACAGGAAACGACCCGTACCCGTACTGAACTAACCAATCTGTAGGTGTAGGACTAGAAGGGATTTCTCACAGTGAAATCATCTTGTCTTGTCAGGTCCATACCTCTGTACACTGCTGCACAGCAGGAATCACATCAACCTGGCAGTCCAAAAGCCTTAAACACTACTGCTATTCTTTCAAAAGCCCTTTGAAGAGAGCTGACATTTCATTCTGACCAAGCAGGTAATCACATCAAAACTGGAGTGCGCCATCTTTACACATTCAACTGACTGCATGAATTACTTTCTCACGCTGTTAGGAAAATCCCATTTTGCTAACTTGTTTTTCAGAGTGCTGAGCTAAAAGTTGTTGCTCTGTTTTAAATCTGTAGCTCGGTGGTTTCCTACAAGGAAATCCAACGTCTGTCAGTCCAACTTACTAACAGTCAAAGGTCATGTTGACTCCGGATATGACTTCTCCACCTCCAGTAAAAACTATTCTACTGTATGTTAAGCAAACCAAGCAATCATTAATTCTTCACCTTTAATCCTGCCCCTCATTACTAGAGTTTCTCTCTATTTAGAGGGACTAAAAAGCCATAAGGGGAAGTGGATGAAGCACTCCACTGCTGAATGGGACACTACTGACTTGCATGCACCAAAAGCTGACCGCACAACAGAAATCCCATAAAAAGACAATGAGGTTGTGTTTTTTTCCTTATTTTTGGCTTTTTTAACTGCAGATATTATTGCACTCTTTTTCTTATTCGCAGTAGTGAGGAACCTTCATTTGGAAAGAAGACGGAGAGGATTAAACAGTCACTTCATGGAGGGGGGCAAAAGCGAAGGAACAAAACAAAACAATAAATGAGGAACTCAGTAAGTGACAATGCTGTAGCTGCATTTAGCAGACTGTGTAATGTGGTCTCCTTCACACTTGATCAAAGCTGTGTGTAATTCATTCAGATGAGATCAGCGAGACCACCGAGCGCCCTCATCCTGCTCTCAAACACATCAGTGACATTATTCCTCCAAAATGTCCCACGTGACATCACGAATATATGAATACAAAACGGGCACATACTGTATCACCGCGGCAACAGCCTAATGACAAACAACTCTCTCTCATGCAGTTTCCCCCGAATGCGTGAATGGATAGTTTAGGTAAATCCTTGATGCCTGAGAGTGAACTGAGCTTATTATGTTAGTGCTTCTGGTTGTAAAGGAAGGAAGGAAGGAAGGAAAGAAGGAAGGAAGGAGAGAAGAAGGCGAGGGAAGGTTCCTGTCTTTGCAGCGCAGACAAATGTCACAGTCTTATTTTCACAAACAATGGCCTGACCCCACTGACTCTGCTTTAAAGTTATTGTTCACAAACTAACAGAGCCGTGACCAAAATATCTCTGGAGATATTCATCACAAGTTGTCCAAAAAAAGCAATTTTTTTGTAAATGTTCATGTGTCTGTCAGTGATTCTCTGCTATTGATTATTTAAAAAAGGAGTGTGAAAACTAATTCAGAATTTCTGAATCTTTCTCTCCTTCTCCTGTCTTCCGTCCATCCCATCGTTTTTTACTCCTTCAGGCCAGTTTGAGCGTACTGACGGGGAAGGTTGGGACCGTCACCATGGTGACAGGGTTGAGGACGGCAGCCTGCCCAACCAGCTGTGGGTGGGGGGCCAGCACTGCTGTGGGTTTTCCTAGCGACGGGCTCCCCTGGCTCATCACGGCTGCGCTGTTCACCTGGCCTCCATTAGTGTTAGCTTGAGGATTCGCCTGGACGTGCGGCAGGGTGTGATGGGTGAAGGTGTGGGTGATGTGGCCCACCATGGTGGGCTGCGAGACAGACACGCCCTGGGGGTACAGGGTCGGGAGGTGGGACTGCAGGTGAGCCACCGGGTGGACGGTGATGTGTCCGATGGGCTGGGCGGCTATCGGCTGGTGAGCGGCGGCGGCGGCCGGTGTCGCCACCATTGGCTGAGGGGTGGAGGAGGTGGGGCCGGGTGACGGGGCGATGTGCGTTAGGTGCTTGTGATTGACAGCCTGGATGACTGAAGGGTGGGAGACGGCGGCGTGAGCGATGACGGTGGGTTGGACCTGCATGGCCGGGGCCTGAATGGGGTGAACCGGCAGCGGGGGGGGCGGGCCCGGAGCCGGGGCAGGGGCGATGGCTTGAGGGAGAGGGGGAGCCGAGGTGGAGGACGTGGTCAGGACTCCGGAGAGAGGCAGGGCGGCGTGCTGGATCGACAGGTGAGGGCCGAGGAGCGGCTGGGCTTGTAAAATGGGAGGCGCTGATTTGGGGAAGGACGTGGGAGCGGGAATGGGAGCGGGGACATCCTCGTCCATGTCCTGCTCAAAGTTGTCCTCTCCTTCTGTAGACCAGAGAGGAAGCTGTTAGTCACCATGATACAATCTGAGACAGTGCCATGTGTGTGTAATGTAAATATGAAGTCCACTGAGAGACAGTCGAGAGGTCAACTGAAATTCAAATTAAATGTAACCACTATTTACTCTCCCCCGCCTCACCTGCTATAAAAAAGATTTATCTGCTGCTGCGCTTCTTGTGACTAGTTCTGTGTGAGAGTATCAGGTAAAAGAAGTGAAATATAATGCGAGTCGCTGCATCTCATCCCTGTACCTGAGGCGGTGGACGTGGAGGCCTGGTCGTCCTCTGGCTGGATGGTCTGTCGGAGGACCCGGTCGATCTCGACGACGTCCATGCACTGGCTGAGCTCGTTCTTCAACTCGGCCAGCCGCTGCTGCGTAGCGATCTTCTCTCTGGCCAAGCGCTCCATCTCATGCTCGTACTCCTTCTCCTTTCGCTTCAGAGTCTTTCAGGGGAGACACAGACAGCAGAGAGGATGAGGATCACCAGTGCATGTGAAAACACTGCACAACAGGTCCAGCTTCTAACGGACAATCACGGTGTAATTAACACAATGGGAATGGTACATAGTTGAAACGGTCTCAAATAAAAGCCTGTATTCGGCTCAGGCTGCAGGTTCTATGAACAGAGGCCAGAAAACAAATGTGGAAAAAATATCTATTACAATAGTTCACATTATCGTGGAAATTGTGCAAACCGTAAAACACCAATTAATAGCCCGGGGTTTAATTTGCTTAAATCAATGAACTCAACCTGCCTATATTTGGGACAGGCCTTTAAATCTTTTTGCACAAAACTCTTCCTCAGCAAAGATGAGACGTACAATGAAATTGTTTATTTAAACCAGTATGAATGTTATTTGTATAAAAATGAGGCTATGGAATAACATTAGGAATCATTCATTTGGTCTAGCTCTGAGAGACAGCGCATCTAGGCCAACCTCAAAGAGAAAATACCTGTAGCCTACTTCTCCTGAGATTTATGACAACTGACAGCTTGAATTTAAGGTCATACTTTTTTCTCTGTGCTATAATGGCACTTGAACATGACCGTTGCTTACTCTCGACAGTTGGCATACCAACACAACAACACCTCTGATCTGTCCGTCAGTGATGAGCCTATTTAGCAAACTGCAGAGGGGTGAAAATATTGTTTATGTCGGTTTAAGTGCGGTCCTCGTTTGACAAATGAAGTTAACAGACAGTGAGCAATGGACTTCACATGAAAATCACAATTTGGATACATTTTTATGAAAAAACATTTTGATTTTTTTGATCGGTGGACCCTTACGGACTGTAGGAAAATAATTAATCCAGGAGTGGACACACATTATTTATGACTGCTGTAAAGGTAGGAGTCACTTCTCTTTTATTTACCATGCCGGTAAATCTGAATGAATTATACTCTAATGTGCTCATGGTTTCCGTTAAATAAACTGAATGATTGAATTGTGGGGAATCTAGCCAATCTGACGATGTGTAGCATTGTCCATATTGACAAGGGTTTTAACATTTATATTTGCATGCACAATCTAAGCATATTAGAAGTAGCTCAAGCAGGCGACCCTGTGGGCTTGAAGAGGTTTCATAAATCCAAAGAACTAACATAAACAGTTTCTTCCCGTCTGCAGCTGGCCTGATTAACAAGGCCCGGGACCCCCCACTGACACGGACCCTTATCCCCTCCCCAGACAGACACTACGCGTTACATTAACACACACTGGTGGACTACAGATCATAATCAAACCGTTGCACATTCATGGACAATATTGTGCACATTCCTGCACCGTTTTATTTTTATTTCATTTTCATCTTAAAAATATATATTGCACATACTTAGTAATATTTTTTCATATTCTGTATTACTGTTTAGTACTAGTACTTTAGTATTTTAATACTACTTTATATTTATGCTTATGTTGACTTTTGCACTACTTCTCTATACTTGTTATGCACCAATACACCAATACATACAGCAAATTCCTTGTATGTGAAAACCTACATGGCAATAAACCCGATTCTGATTCTGGCATCTTATTGTGACATGCTTTCATTTGTCAAAATGTAAAGCCACACCCAACGAGTAAACAAGACTGCGTTTAATTGGTGTTGTACAGTAATATTGATTGCCACAGCGGTATTTCAATCAGTACAACAACAGTCTTTCCATACTCAACCTCTGTTGCTCAGTTTCTCTTTTTAACAACAAAAAAAAATTACTGTCCTCACTCATTTCATTAGTTCTGATCAATACTGCCTTGTTGTTTTTTTCCGTCTGAGTTAAGCTGCTGTTAAAGAAGGTCAAAACGTCCTGCAGACGTTTTCAATAAAAGCCACTGAAGGAAGGAGAGGAATTATTCCCCCTGAATACTGGAAATGTTGTAATGTGAAACAGATGGAGGAAGTGTTTGCTTTAATAGCTAACAGCAGCAGCAGCACATAGCAAACAATAGCACAACATGAAAAAGGGAAACTTCTAAATAAAATAATAAAATACACGTTTAATAACAGGGGAGACCTTAATCTGTTTCTCGTAAATAAAGACCCAGGCCAGTACATGTGAATATACCTACACTATGAAGCTAGAATTAGTTTTAAATATGTACAGTTCAGAGAACTGGCACTGCAACAGAAAAACGGGATTCAGACCAACTTTCTTTCACTGTGGCACAGTCATGGCCACTCCCACATTCATCTCAGCTTGCACAACCCTGAAAAATAATGTTCTCATGCTATCCGAGTTTCAAACACAGGCAGGAAGGCACGCATGCAAATTCAAGCATGTTCACGCTGCTTTCGTTGGCGTCATCGGCTTAAGCCCCTCCCATTTCCTGGATATCAGCTTGTTTTTCGAGAACGAGGTCAGAGTAGGAGTAAAGTTCAAACGCTCTGCTTCCCTTTGTTTTATTTCCACCAATCACTCAGGTTTATCACTATCCCAACAAATTCTGATGTCAGCCTGACCACTACAGTCACGCATGATATGAGTAGTAAGCTGCATGTGTGTTTGTAGATCTACAAATCAAACAGGGGAGAAAAACACAGCAGGAGACACAGAAAGAATGAGAACTTAACTGTGATCTAAAAAGGACGGAGAACAGCTTTTCCAGCCCCACCACGCCGCCTCTGTGACCCAGTTTCTGTGTGGGTCAGCTGACCCATGAACACCAAACAGTTCGACAGGCTAAGGACATTAACACAGATTACTCTGGAGAAATGAGGGGGGGGTGAAGGAGAAGGGAGGCACAGGGGGGAAACGGGTGAGTAAAGGAGGGCAGACGATGGTGTGGGAAAGGAAGGGGCTAAGAGATTATGTTGGTAAACCAGTCAAATGCTGATAAGTTTCAGCTGGTTGCAGCTAGTTAATTACTGGAAACTAAATATCCAGCAGACTTGTTGAATGCTCAACATCAATTCTATAAAAGAGACCTGACAGTTTCCTGTCCTACTGGTGCAACCAAGAAGAAAACAAATAAGGATGGAAATAAAAGGGAGAGAATAAGCACATGACACATGATCCTACTACAGGACACTCACTCCAGTGAGCAAAGCTGTTTACTCTCTGCAGGCATGTGATGGCCTCACACGCCCCCTCTCTCATTCAACACCCTCCCTTCTATGTGCTTCCACCCATGCAGCCTTTTGTCATAATTGAAGAGGTGGTTTTTTGACATGAAAGGAATCAGATGAAATGACGTCCTAATAGTCGTATCATCTGACAACAGAGTTAAACAAAATTGGTGGTTTTGTGTTGATGGCGAGTCTGTCTGAAAAGTTATCTCAGCTGTTTTATGACTTTTATTTAAAACGTCTGACTATTACTTCCATGGCGTGTCTGCTGCACAGAGTCTGCCTACGAGACTACAGGACAAAGCATGAGGCTACTGGTGCACATCCAGCCACACAGCCAACAGATATCCTTTGAAACACAAACATTTCCAAGCTCAAGCTGGCCACACAGGAACTGCAACTGCTTGTGTGTGTGTGTGTGTGCGCCTGTGCATCCACGAACATCACTTTGGGGTCTCTCCATACAAAACCAGACACCACTCGGCCTGCGGCAAATCACCAAGTAAACAGCTGTCACCGATAGCAGTTTCCTTGGCAACCTCATCCGTGAGGATTTGACTGCTTGAGCAGCAGTTCGTAAAAAAACACAAGGAGCTATCTAATTGGGTGAAGCATAAGGGTAATTACATATAAGGAGTGATGTGACTGGACGTTTGCCAGTCAGGTGCTTCAGATCACTCCCAACCCCCTCCTCTTCACTTCCATCCTACACTCCCTCTCCGTCTACTCCCCCATCCATCACTCCCTCGACACCCTTCCCCCCCTTATCCCCCTCCTCCCCTGCTTCATCTACGCCTCCTTTATCCTTCCTCAACGTGCCCTTTTCTAATAAAAAAGGTGAAAATGATTCAAGTGTGATGATTTTTTTCTGGCCTGACAGGCGTTTTTGCCTTAATCACATATGCGCCTGTGTAAATGTGTGATCTTCACAAGGTTGATATGGAGGAGAAGGAATTTCTGACAGGAACGAGTGGAAACGCTTGAAGTCCTCATCATCCATAACCATTGACAAAAGGGCAAATATAACAAGAATTTAAAAAGGTGTAGTCTTTACATCATACGCACATACACACCTTTCTTACACAATCTGCCATGCAGACAAACATGGAGGAGCGACTGACTACAGTGCCCTGACCACCTGCCGCCCGTTGCTATGGTTAACACGTGTTCTGAAACACGAGAGACAGGGGGGGGAGACAGGACGAAACGGACAGAGACGAAGGAAAGAAAACGTTGAGACAGACAGAGGTTAAAAGACAAAGAAAAATCGGATGCAGCTGCTGCACTGTCCGCATCTGCACCTATTCCACTGTACATATAACCATGGAAACACTGCAGCGCAGCACCATTAGTGTACCTTGTACCTGACACAGTCCCCCCTCCCCCTCCCTCTCTGCAGTCTGCGGAGAGCAGATCGGAGTGGGTGAGCTACGGTGACGTCATCAGGCTTGCCCTAGCCATGTGCTCAGATTTCACATGGCTCAGGGAGAGAGACTGAGGTTTACAGGTTTACATGAGGACAGGTACCGAGAGAGGCGAGTCCCTCATCTACAATAAAACCTACCGATTGTATTATAGATCAGAGGAGAAACTAAACAGGAATATGGAACATTTTATACAGAGTAATGGCTGGACATTCAGCTTTAATTTCTAAAAAAGTGAATTTAATGAAATTCAGGTTTGGGAATTGGAAATTGTTACTTTGGTAATTATGAAATAATTAAATATCAGTTACTGACTTTTAGTAGAATCATAGTGTTGATAAACAAATTCTGTTAGAATTTTAACAATTTCTGTCTTTTAAATTAAAAATCCAGGTAAAAAAAATTAACAAAAAAGGCATCTTTGTTTAGGTGTAACACCTTTGTTCAAATGTGATGCAGGAGTGAAACAATTAATTGGGTTTAACATTAGTGTAAGCATTGTGTATGTGATTTTCCATATATTAGCATTCCTATAAATATTGTGATATTGTTTTCAACCATATTGCCATATTATCTGCGTAACAGTGTGGGCTGAAGCTACTGGTAGCTGTGTTGCTACTAGGGCTGTAACTAATGATCATTTGTCCATCCATCCATTTTCTGTACAGTTCATCCTTAGAGGGTCGCAGGGGGGCTGGAGCCAATCCCCGCTGGCATACAGCGAGAGGCGGGGTACACCCTGGACTGGGCGCCAGTCAATCACAGGGCTGACACATAAAGACAGAAAAACCGTTCGCTCTCGCATCCACACCTACAGACAATTTAGAGTCACCAATTAACCTAACCTGCGTGTCTTTGGACTGTGGGAGGAAACCAGAGTATCAAGAGAGAACCCACGCAAGCACAGGCAAAACGTTCAAACTCCACAGAGCCCCAGGTTCAAACCAGGAACCTTCTTGCTGTGAGGCGACAGTGCTTATCACCACACCACCGTGCCAGATTATATATATAATTCATCAATCAATTATTTAGTCCATAAAAAACTGAAGATCGGGAAAATGCCCTAGATAAGTGTCAAAAATCCAAAAATATTCTGTTCTAGTAAATTATTAATTGTTATCAAGTTTGTTGTTGATTAACTTGCAGACTGTTTCAGCACTGGTAGATTATATTAACTGTTGCCATTTGTTTTGTGGCTGGTGAATGGAATGACCCGTCCTGAAACATGAAAACTTGAGTTGTGCAGTATGGATTTCCTCACTGGCAGCTTGGCTCTGCCTCATATCAAAACCATCACCGTCTCCTGTCGAGGACCTCTGTGTCGTGTTCCCTGAAGGCTGGCCCAAGAACTTGCAGCCAGTCTCGTTTTGAACAAGTTCTTCTATGTCACGACCTAATTTAGCTCCTTCGACTGATTCCCCATTGCATATTCCATTGAACTCAATATCATAGAAACCACTGCATCTAGCTTAATTCATTTCTGCCACCGTGCAGAAATCCTCCCTCATTTACTTTTGTAGCTCAGCAATGCAATGTTAGTTCCTTTCATCCGTTCAATCTTTTACACAGCAACATTTCCAGTGGACAGGAATCTCACTAAAATGCTTAAAATGCAAAAAAAAAAAAAAAAGTAAACTCCAAGTGTGTCATTACATTGCATAGACTCCAATCCAATTTATTCTCCATTTTTTTTTAGGCTGATGCACCATTATTTGGCAGATGACAACTCATTCACAAGAGACTCACCAACACAAAATGGCTTAATGGCTGACAAAACAGGCATTGTATATCAGTTACACTGGACCAAAGCCTGTGCTGTTTCCAGAGCTGATGGACAATAAGATGAAAAACAAGAAGCGAGCAGCACCCAAAATATTGTGTCGGACCACACCAGTATGTAAAGGCTTACTGTGCTGGGAAAGCTGAGAAAATGTGTTAAAACTCTACCTGTATGTAACGCAAAGCGCTGCGGAGAACGCTGAGGTTGGAGGTTTTCTTCTCATCAACATTTGGAACGTTCTTCTTCAGCGTCTCAAAACACTCTTTGAGGTGCGCTCGCCTGAAGGGCCAAGAGTCAGAAACGAGAAAGAGTCACACTTTGATAAGGTTGTCATTAGCTTACTGTCTTGGAGAATATTCACCATTTATTAGGAAGTGGATCATTTGCCTGAGAGGTAAACCAAGTGGCTGTCATTTAAAGAGACCTCATAACACCAATTTTACGTGATTGAGAAGGATTTCATGGTTCTGTATACGTTGAGGAAATGCCACGACCTTTGAGCTGTTGAAACTCTTTCATGAAACACTTGACATTTGCGTGCACATTTGTGCATATGTGGTGGTCAAGCTACAAAGAAAACGAAACAAAAAAAAAAACAGGGCTGTTTTCCAAGAAGTTGATATTATTATGTCTCACCTGTTCTTCTCCAGTTTATTATGCGACTCTCTGGTCCCCGCTCTGGAAACACAAAATAAATCATCAAATACAACCATAAACCAATCTACACTTTGATATCAACTTTAACAAATGTTAATTTTATGTCACATACACATGAACTGACCCTCCTGGTCTCCTCTTCCCTTCCATCGCCCTCATGTCCTCCATCGTCACTCCATTATGCCGCGGCTGAGATGTGGGTGAAACCTGATGGGGAACCAGTGCGTGTTGAGATCCAGAGCCATTAGTGCTGATGGAGGCCGGGTACTGAATCTGAACCTGAGGCTGTGGTTGGCTGGGCTTTGTATCAACCAGCTGCTGACTAGTCTCTAACTTCATCTGGGGGGCGCACAACAGGTGAGGCGAGGCCGGCTGCTGCTGCTGCTGCTGCTGCTGCTGCTGCTGCTGCTGCGGGGGGGAGGACGCGATCTTGGCCGGCAGGGAGCTGTTGAGCAACGCCGTCGCCGCCGCCGCAATCTGCGTCGTAAGCGGAAGGGGCGGGACTGAGGGTTTCGCGCTGACAACGGGGACCATTGGGATGACCGCGATGGGGATCTGAGGAGGTGGCAGGGACGGGGGCGGAGGGGCGGGCGGGTGATTTGGCTGTTGACGGTGAGGGTCATCGCCCCAGGCGACGTGGTTGGCTCTGACTGGCTGAGACAACGAGGTCACAAGTTCCACACACCCTGACTCCGCCTCCCTCTTGATGAGCTCCTTCTCTTTGAGCTGTTCTTCCTCTGCAGGGGGGGGGCGAGAAAAGAAGATGCACAAAATGAGTGAGCAATGGAAAAATAATGGACACCACCAAAGAAGTTAGAAGGACAGAGGACACGTGTGGATATAAGAGGAGACAAATGGGAGAGCAGACTGAACAGAACATTGGACAAACTATCCTCTGTTCAGATTTAAGGAAAAAAGAGACTATTCCTGGTCGTACAGTATGTGACACCATTGATGCATATATACATACACACACACACACACACACACACACACACACGTCCAAACTGAATGTAGACAATGCTCCACGTCCAGTTCAGAAATCATTAATAGCTTTTAATTTATCATCACTTCTAAACATCCAACAAATGACTTAAGTTCCCTACAGATAATCTCATCAGTTTCATTGTTGTGCTACGGATCACCTTGTTTGTCTAGTGAACATCTCAACACTACGTGCACACAAACACACACAAAGAATGATGTCATCAGGGACTTAGGTCGCGGAGAGGGGGAAGTAACCACAGAAATTGTGTCTGCGTCTGTTTCCTGACTGGAGAAAACCCCCCTCTGTCTGTCCAGCGATTGGACCGCTCCAGCACCGAGCATGCTTCTACCCCTGGGCGACGCCGGGGCCGTCTGACCAGCGGCGCTGGGCTGTTGTCAAGGACCCACTCTGCTGGATCAACTGCAGCTGGCGCCGTGACAACTTAGTCGTGTCGCCAAAAAAAAAAAAAAAAACAAAGTAAGAAATAAATTCCCACGCCGTGCTCGTGTTGAGGACGCAGAGGCACAGACGCGAGCACATGTGAGTGAGTAGTTACCGCACACTGTAGCGGGCGGACTCAAGGCAATGTGGAAAGCCCTCGGTTACCATGGAAACAGCAACATTAGAAACAGAAGATCCCAGGGATTCCTCAAACCTGCACGAACGCCAACACACAGCCCAGCCATCGCCACCATTATAAAACAAAACAGAAACGCCGCATGCCGACATGCCTGGCTGCGTGTTAAGTAACACTTTCATTTCTTCCCCACATGATACTGCAAACTTCAAATGACGCAATTTCCTTTCACCTAGGGCAACAGTTCACCTCGGAGAAGGCCTGATACTGACAAACAACTCAACTGTTTCTCTGCACTGTTGGAATCATATGTTCTTTTTTTTTTAAATCTGTGGGATTTAACCACAGTCAAATTAAGACACTATTAATAGTGCTACCTCAGAGTAACACTGTTTAATTATTCATGTGTTCACGTCTCTTCGATGTCCCGCTGAGCAGCGGAAGACAGGCACAGAGCTCCCTCTTTGTGTGAGCGTTATTGCTTGGTTTTGAGCAGGACTGGATGAGATTTTATCAGAGCATCTAGAAACCTACTAATCTTTGATAATCTGTTCGTCTTTTCAGTCGTGTTTCAAGAAAAAGGGGCCCATCGTTCTGTGGTTTCAGACGCTCCAGCGTGGGGATTTGTTTCTTTTCTCTGTCATCTACAAAAACCGACTGAATGTTTTGAGCTGCGGTTCATCTGAAGAGTCACCTTGGGCTCTAATAGTGGAAGAATTAGAAAAAAAAACAATCAATTAAATTGAGTAAATTCTGATTTACAAAAGTGGGATCTCCAGTAATGTATAACCGAGGAACAGCCTTAACTGCTTTGGACATGGTTGGACTTTGCATACATCTGCCATATGCCGATTTACATCTACAGTGAAAATATTCTTCATATTACGATCATCATCTCAACCATGTTGCTCAGCCGCAGTACTAAACACTGGTGTCACTCAGCTGCAAAATTCAGCAGCAGTTGTTCGCTAATATGAAACACAGAAAAGGGGTCAATTCCACAGGGAGGCCAAAAAGCAGAAGTAAAAAATACTGTCAGACGGTCACAGGCGCTGATATCAGCAGAGTAAACCAACGTATCCTCAAGCTTTTGTAGTATAATCTGCACGCACACACGCACGCACGCACGCACACACACACACACACAGTCACCACGCTCAAGTGCAGGCAAACGTAAATTACATAACTCCTGCAGTGAGAGGGGCTGGGCTGGGTTTGGGGTAAGCAGGGACGCTGCCCTACTTACCCCCCCCCCCCCCCCCCTCTCTCTGTCTCTGACCCGCCACTGTCAGCAGGCTGGATGGGAAGGGCGGGGACCACGAGTGTGCGTGCGTGCCTGCGTGCACGCGTGTGTGTGCGTAGGTGTGTATTGTGTAGGGAGGGTGTGAGGGGGGGGCAGTGTGCACGTGGTAGTTCTGGGCGGATCCCACCACGCGGTAGGGTAAGTATGCGGGGGGGGGGTTTGATTTGTCTGACACGTCATCAGAGGGCAGAAACACAAAAAGGCAGCACCCCCCCCCCCCCCCCCACCGTCTCCCTTTATGGAGTCGATGATCGTCACAGAAACACGGAGATCACACGATTGTGTCTTTGTGCCCGCGCGCACGCATACAAACATGACAGGGCGAGCGCGTGAGGGCCCGCCCCGGTGTGTGTGTGTGTGTGTGTGTGTCATAAGATAGCTCAGCAATGTCAGGGTGTTATGTAAAGAGCGGCGGCTGCTCGCCACCGCCCTGCCGGGGCTCGACGGACGGACACACAAAAAAAAAAAAAAAACTGGGGCAAATCGATTCTGCAACGACTCGCCCGAAGATTTAAACTCGCTCGCTGCATTTTGGCAGAATTTTTTTTTTTTCCCCACAGATGTATCTGAGCTTTCGGATGCTGGTGTTGTAATAAAGTGAACAGCTACTGACTGCAACACACGGACCGACCCCGGTTACTGACAGGAACTCCTCGGTCATGTCTTCACACACACACACACACACACACACACACACACACACACTCTGTGCGCGTGTACAGTGAGTCACTTCAGTGTTGAAACTGTCACACACACACACACACACACACACACACACACACACCGAGAGCGCGCAAAGTAGTTCGGAAAACAACTTTGACCGTTTCCGCATTAAGCGAAGACGAGCGTCTGCACCGACGCTGCGCCGTGACTCCGGTCCGTTTCCTGCCGTGAACGCAGCGGGACGAACCAAAACTACAACCGCTTCCGTCCGTCACAGGCGGGTCGGTTGAAAAACGCGAGCCCGGTCGTTGATCGTAACGGGATACGGTCTCCCTCTCCCTCTCTCTCTCTCTGTCTCCCCCCGCCGCCTCCCCTCCCTCCCCTCGCCCCAAAGGGCAGTTTAGGATGCAGCGGGCAGTTATTCGGTGTCATGTCGGTGCGGCCCGGTGCACCGATCAACTTACCACGTGTGATCTTCTGATGCTGGGCGAGCCATTCCAGATATCTGGCCGCCTCCAAGAGCGTATCGATGCTCATTGCGCGTAAAACCCTGACGGCAGGCGACCCGGTGGCCCGGGACGGAAGGAGGAAAAAGACCGAGGCGTAGGTAGTGTCCCGGTAGGAAGCGCCGCGTGCACGGTCCACACCCGCGCGCCCGAGCTTCGTGTCCCCGGTGTTTTTCCTCCGGAGGGCGAGCGGGCGATTTTCAGTCCGGCCGAACGGAAAGTAGATCCTCGCATACGTAAAAAACAGGATTGCAACAAGATGGCGATGCGAGCACGGGAATACACACAACAAGGCGAGTCGTGTTCTCGTTAAGGCCCGCCCCCGCCCGGAGTCCCGCCCCGCCCCTGTTACTACAGCCTCCCGCAAAACCCGGCGACCGCATCACACCCCGCCGTCCTGCTCCGCGCTGTCAGCCTAACTCCCCCCTCAAAAAATTACCCCTCCGGAACCACAACACTGTCTTTACAATCAACACAACCTCCCTGTGAAACCCCCCCCCCACCGGGGCTAACCGGGCTCACGGTTGCGACCCGCGGGACCGGAGGGGGAGTCCCGCCGGGGTCGCGGATCCGCTCCGTGTTTTCGCTCCCGCGGCGGACCCGCAGCGCACGGAGAACAATCGGGCGCCGGGGAGCCAATCAGCGCTCAGAACAACAAGGCATGGTGCTGGTCCACATGGGCGCCCGCCCGGCCCGAGCGAGGCTCATTTGCATGGCGAGAGCGTGACTGGCCACCCCGCTGTCTCGGGATCGGGGCTGTCAATCACGCGGCGAGGGGCGGGGGCTCGCCGGCGGTCACCGAGGGGAGGCAGCTGACCGACGTGTTTTATTATTGTTGTCCAGGGTTTTAAGGTTCGCGTCGTAGTCGTTGATACTGAATTCAAAAGTTTTACTGATTCAGTACTCAGCAGGGGTCCGTTTTACAACACATGTATTGCAGTATTACAATTAATATGGCCTGTGGGGGGTAATGACGAGAAAGTAATTTTATTACATTTTGGATATAAATCACAATTTTGTGTATTGGACGCGTGTAGTGAGATTAACATTACTGCACTTCCCTTCTTGCCAGTTTACTGCATCTTTTTTTTTTTTTCATCTCACACACACTGTAGAAATATTTTTGTCTAGCTCTGATATGATGTATTTAAGAACGGCTTCTTATGTTGGATATTGCATGTTGTGACTAAAGTCAGATGTGTGTATGTTATGTGATGATGAAATGTAATATGCGATGTAACAGCAGTGGTCGTATATTCAATATATTTCTCCCTCAGGGGAAAAATAAATCTTATTTTAGTGTTATGATCATTGGTTTACGTTGCAGTGGCGTGTTTGTCTATACACTGTGTACAGAAGCATGTATGTAGTGTACGTATGGCGGCATGGTAACAGTCTTTGATTGGGCACCGCTCAGTCGTATATATCCTCCACCACATCACAGGGTCTGACTGTCTCAGCCAATCAAAACAGCAGCTCATAAGTACATAAGAGCTGTCTTTGCCTCGCCATGCGTACTGCCTACACATACAATCCTACTAACACCATTACTATCTGAAAAAAAAAAAAAAACTGAAACTCATGATGATAAGAAACAAATGCAAGTGACAGGCTGAGACACCATGACAGTGTGCATGACAATACACAATGAATCGGGCAGAAAAGGGGGAGGAGGGAGAGAATAGGGAAGAAAGAGCTGCCGCACATGGTAAGCACATGAGGTGCATGAAAAAAAGTCTGTGGGATGTGGGATGTATGCATATATAGAGGAAAAAAGGGGAGGCGGAGGAGGGGGTGGCTTGGAGAGACAGGGATGGTGGGAGGGATGCGAGGCAGGGACGGGCTGACCCAGTTAGAAGTGCTGCATCACTAGTGGATCTACAGAGCAGAGACAAAGAGGAAGCAATGTAATACAGGAGACTTCAAACAGAGAAAGTGTTCAAAGATCCCCCGTATGTCTGTGACTCCGGGGGAAACATACGGGGGAAAATAAAAACAATACCTTAATTGTTTAGCGTTGTTCAAACTAAAAACTTGTGGAACTTCTTACTTGTATGTGATGAATGTGTAAAAAAAAAGTGCTGTTCAATAGCGGGCAGTTCTGACATTTCTCACACACAAAGTAGGGAGAACCAAAAATGTAATTTACAAACTCAAATTATTTCCATAACCCCAACTGAATTATAACTCTAACCGTATCCATAACCCAAACCCTTAACTAAAATGATCCTCCAAAGAATCCAAATTTAAGCCTAATGTCATAGGAAGTCAAACAGCTTACAGAATGACACTGTGCTGTCAGTTAAAGGTGGCATATATTACCCCCACTAGTCTGTTTCTGTGGTCAATTTGCTTGGATGAAAATTTTAACTTCTTGGATATTTACATATTATCAGATCTTGAATAATTGTTTGTTCTTAACACTTAAAATTACCCTCTGAACCTTAAGTAAGACAAAAAAACGTATTCTGACCCTAACCACAACTCCTATTACAACCCTAGTCCTAGACTTGGAAAACATGACTGAGTCAAACAAAAATGTCCACTTTTTCGTCATGGTTTTTCTTGATCTTACTTTCATTGTGAAGACATAATAAATTAAAAAAAAAAAAAAAAAACAAATTCACATGAATGTTTCTCCTCTGACACAAAGTGTTCAGGTTTAGTATCTTTTCCATGACATCCATGTGACCACTGCTCACTCAGTGCAGGGAAGCGGCTGTTTTTTTCCCTTATAGGGACATAGCAGCTCTCAGTGCATGTTACCACTAGAGGGCGCCACATCTAAACCTCCCCATCTTCCTCCTCAGGCTTTGCAGGGATTAGATTGCTGATCACGTAAACTATAGTGGGACTCACATAAGCTATACTGGTATGACACACAAACCTATATATTATCGCAGACCCTGGAGCTGTCTGTGCCTCGCTCGCACTTGAAACTACCAATATCTGTCTGCATATAATAAAGAAGAATAGCCAGCCTGCTGTATGAAATTGTTTAATCCTCTCTCAGAGAATCAATACTGCAGCTTCTGATGAGCAGGTCTGGTTCATACGCTGACCTTGAAACCTCTCAACACGTCCATATCATGCCAGCTTATCTGAATCAATGCTGGCTTATACCTCTCTGCAGCTCCTTTCACTTTCTCTCCTTGCCATAAATCTGTATCAACAGTTCTGTCAGAGGGAGAGAAATAGGTGACCTCAAAGCAATATAAATGAGAAAGTGAGCTTCTTCTACCCTGTTTTGATGTCTTTAGCTTGCACGAGGGGAGAAAGTGTGTGCAAGGCATGAGAGAGAGTGGTGGCGGGTGGATGTAGGCCAATGTTTCTACTCCAGTGCCTCTGTTGAGAAACATGAGTTTCAGACTGAGACAGGTTTATTATCCTTTCATTAAGTCCCATGAAGTCACTTCACGGTGCATAGGTCCACCATACTGTGTTCCCATTGTCAATGACATTTTACTACATGAACCTTGTGCTGTAATAACTTTCGTTTTTGGCATCCGCGTTTGTCTTTGCACCACTCCACCCTCACAGACCTGCAGGACAGAGCAAGGTGTGGTGCTTGCACGCTTGCCATCCTGGCAACTGTTGCCAGGATACTGCAGAGCACAGAGAACGAGTAATTGCTGTGGGTGAGTGAGCAGGTGTGTGTGTGAGCACAGAAGTAGGCTGGGGTACCGTACATAATTGATAAGGGGGCCTGAACTGTCCCTGCTGCCTCCCGGTGTCTTTGCCTCTCCAGTCTGAGCTTGCAGTGTAAGTAACTGGGCTGTACCTGAGGAATAAATGTCAAAAGTTATTACACTGTATGTTATACAAGTCTTAATACCACCTACTCCCCAACTCCCAAGTCATCTTTTATTGTGCAGGAAAAAAAAAAACAGTAAGTCAAGACAGCTTTTCTTCCTCTGTCTGCATCAAAAACAGTCAGCATCTGACCCGTGCTCAGATATAAATTGCCCAAATACATTAAGAGAACATAGTGTAGCACCAGACCAACATCTGTGCACCAGAGCCAGATAGTTATACATAAATAATATTCGCTGTCTAGAGTAGTAAGTTTTCCAGTTTCTGTCTGGTGACCCATTTCTTTCAGAATGCTTCGCTCAGGTTGCACTTTCCAAATGCCAAGATGTAGTATTATCAATCGTCTCAGCACCACAACTAGAATGTTTTACACAGCGACACTGATTAAGCGGTTACAGCTAAAAGAAAAATAGAAAACAAACCTGCACAGCACAAAGCAGTTGGCTTTGATTGCTGTGTTCACACCTTGCAAGCATAGGTACATGTAATGTATTAAATGTGGGATGAACTGGCAGGTGTGCTGCAGTGTCTGACCTCACTATGAAACTTTGCGGTGGTAAATCCTGTCTGATTCCCTGAAGTTTTCCTTCATCTCATTTTCTTCCCTCAAAGAAAGCACACAAACAGATGACTTATATTTACAGAATTTTATTTCATTATGTTGCAAACAATGACATCCAGATATATTGATACACAACTTTTACTGTGCGTGTATGTGCATTTGTGAGTGTATGTGCATGTGTGTGTAAAGAGAGCAGTGAGACCACAGAAAGCAGAATGAAAATCCCGTGTGAGGGAGCCCTCAATGGGTTAACAAGGCAGAGATAGCGAGCAAGAGGGCACTGGGCGATTCTCTGGGCCAACATACACACACACACAAACCTCATAAAAAGGTGAGCAGACTTTTTCCTCTGTAAAACACACTTTTGATATGGGGCGTGTGCCTGTGCTCTCAGCAGCTTAGGGATCATTAAGGTCCTGTGAGTGTCTACTAGAAAGCAAGTTTGTTAAAAGAGATGAAGTAGTATGAATGAACACAGTGGGTGAGAAGCTTTGCCGCCTCCTCTCTCTCCTCTGACAATCAGAGTAGAGACAGCAGAGAGATTCTCCTGTCATAATATACAAACACACACACACTCACACAATGTATACACACATGTACACGTGCACTCAACCACAGAACCTCAAGTGATTCAACTAGTGAGCTGCATCCTGCTTCATTTTTTTGCTTCAACTTGTTATCATCCTCTACTGGACAGCTTCCACTCATTCTGTCTTTTATGCTAACTTTTTCTCACACTGTCTCGTTCACCATCCACGCAGTGACGGACCGCAACAATGGAGGCATGGAATAAAACAAAACAAAACCTAAACCCCTTCACCAAGGGGTGCGGCCAGTCAGTTAACCAAAATTCACCTGCGCTAGCACACAAGGATATTTACCTTTGACCCGACAGGAAGTCATGACAACAGTATGCAAATTCGGCAAATTTAACAGTATACAATTTTTTTTTTTTGTTTGATTCACCATGCAAGGAATACTTCTTATCTTTTGAGTGTGTTTATGTGTCAGAGATTGCGTGACATTTATTAAGCGTACCCTACATCCAGAATAATTTACATAAAAAGGACAATAGTCATCTTAATAGGGCTGGACCGATGTAGGGGAGGGGGAAGGAGAGGGGAGGGGACGGGTAGGTAAAGCGCCATGGTCAACTATGGTTTGGAGTGCGAGAGGTGAGGGGCTGGGCTGGGTGTCAGGACAGAAGGAGGAGGGCTGAGGTGCAGGTGGGGTGGGGCTTTAGGGCTTTAGGGCTTTTGGAGTTGAGGGGGCAGTGGGAGGGCAAGAGATGGAGGCAGTCTCAGCGGCACTCCCAGACTTTGACTGTCTGGTCGACACTGCCCGTCACCACGTAGGGAGCAGTCTTATGGAAATCTGCAAGAGAGTTAAACATTTGTTCAGGGACACTATGTTAAAGATAACATCAATAACTTAAACAAGTTAGGAATAAGGAATAAAATTAATCTTAGGTGCAAAGTGAGCACTTCAGCTTGGGTTTAGGTTCTGTATTTTTACACATTCAGTGCGGGTTAACATTAAACGTGAGAAGCAGCAGAAGCTTAATCAATT
Source organism: Lateolabrax maculatus (assembly GCA_031216445.1). Taxonomy (NCBI): domain Eukaryota; kingdom Metazoa; phylum Chordata; class Actinopteri; order Acropomatiformes; family Lateolabracidae; genus Lateolabrax; species Lateolabrax maculatus. The sequence goes on along the minus strand of CM062197.1, from coordinate 10,699,389 downwards.
CCATTAATAATTGTGTCTTACCCAGAGAGGTAACAAAGTGTTCATGGGCACACAGGGTCTTCATGCAGCGTTTGTTCTTGTAGTCCCAGATCCTAATGGTTTTGTCATCAGCACAGCTCACTATGAATCTTCCTCCAGGATGAACCAATACCCCACGCACCCAGTTGTCGTGTCCCACCTGAAGAAACAAGACTGATTACCCACCACTCCCCTCATTCATAAGCAGTACAGACCAGTATAATACCATCACTTAGACTACTCACCAGAGTCATAAGGCAGATGCCAATGCTGACATCCCACATCTTAATTGTTTTATCTCTGGATCCAGAGAGAAGGAAGGGCCCAGGTTTTCCACTCTTCTTGCTCTGTAAAACAGATACGGGAAAGTGTAAGAAACAGTGGTTGGCTAAACGAAAGACAACAATGCAATTTATCATTAAAATGAGGCCTTCTTGGGTATGAAATGGCTATTTTTTCTCCAGAGATGGCAATGTCAGTTGGTGTAGACGAATTCCCTGACTTTTTATCAGTCACCAACATCAGATCAAAACCTTAATTCGTCCAATACTTAAATACAAAATACGACATTCCCATCAGCCTCAGCTATACTTTGTGTGTCCTGCTAATTAGCAAATGTTAGCGTGCTAACACATTAAACTAAGATTGTGACGATGGTAAACCTGCTGATCATCAGCATGTTTGCATTGTCATTGAGCTAAATGCCAACATTGGCATGTTGACATGCTCACATAGCATTGGCATGGCTGTTGAATGGACTATTAACATATATGCAGATGTGTAAATGCATGTTTTTAAACATGCTCAAAACCTGAAGATAAACATAAGTGTGGGATTCTTCACAAAACCCTCACTTGACTCACTGAAATAGTGCCCCTTCTGTAACAGCTTTATTAAATAAAAGTGCATTAATGTCTTGTGAGGCAGCCATTGTAGGAAACCCTGCAGCTGAACAAAACATACACAAACATCCTCTGTCAGTAAATGTCAGATCCTGGAGGAGCTGTACATACCTCTGAGCCTGTGGCCTCCAGGATGGTGGGGTGAGCGCTGTCAGGGGCCCAGGCGATACACTCTACCACATGTTCATGCTCCCGCAACTCAGCTTTGCACTCCTTCGAGGCAACCACCCAAACACGCACTGTCTGGTCGTTGGAGCAGCTGGCGATCAACGAACCGTCCTGGTTGGGACGCACCATCCTCACCCACTCCCTGTGCCCTGTAAATGTCTTCACACAGTACCTGTAGATGGAAATACTGTTAGTTAAAAGAGCAGCTTTCTTAGCCTGGCATTACCAGACCAATTGGCAAATGTGTATTAGTCTGGAACCTCTCAGTTAATTTTCTATTTCCAAGGGGGCGTTATCAACAGGTGCAGAACAAAATGCCTCTGGACGCAACTGGATAGACCAACAACCAATAGCAACGAAAAGTCGTCCTGCCGGAAGTACGGCAAACATATTATCAACAAAGCTTCAAGGTGCAGTTGTCTGTTCTTCTTTTAGACAAAACATACCATCCAGTTTGTTTAATACTGACACAATAGCGGATTCAACAGAATGTTCCGCGGCAGCTATCTTGGTTGTTTACGAAGATGCTTTAATGGTGCTCCTCTGTCCATCATCGTATAAAACCTAAAACCTTTTTATTATATAAATGGTTGCGATTGGCCGACACTCAATGTTGGGTGGAAATCTGTATGAATGGGACGGGGTCAGAAGTATCTGGCAGAGCAAATGAAACATGAGCTTTGTCTGGTTCCCAGGCCACAGCTTTTAGTATAAATTAATGGTAAACTAATTCAATATTGTCAGGTAAAAAATAAGATTATAGGAAGGAAGAGTGAAAATACGGAGAGTAAAAACGTGTAAAAGGGGCTCAAGCAACAAAGAGAGCTTGTGGTAGTGAGAGTTGAAAAAAGCCCCCCCACTTACCCAGTGGCCACCTCCCACATCTTCATGGTTTTGTCTCTGGAAGCAGACACTATGTGGTCTCCATTTGGCATGATGGCTACTGACGACACATTATGATCGTGGCCTGGACAACACAGTCAAAAGTTTAGTTGTTCATCTTAATACCTGTACTGTAACGATTTTAATTTCTGTAAATATCTCTTACCATGCATTGTTCGGATGCACTCAAACCCCTGAAAGTCCCAAAGTTTGATGCTCATGTCAGCTGAACATGAAGCCAGTAGTTTTCCCGTCTGGTCAAAGGAGATGTCCTGCACAGAATCTGTGTGGCCCTTCAGGGTTCGCTCAAAGTCTCCTGCCTCATAGTCCCACACCTAAAATTACAGATAGCGAGGTGAGTCAGTGAGGCACAATTATCAAACTGTATACTTTACCTAAAGATCAAATGTGACTGTGGAATTGCTAGTCTAGCAGCCTAACAAAAATTGCTATATTGACATAAGTGATGTCGAGTCATGGGAGGCCAGTGATAGGTCAAGTTTTTGTAGGTGTACAATCAGATGACAAGGGCGTTTTTCACCGCATTCAACAGGCAGGATGGGGTGCAGGTTAGATGATGTGTTTTCACATTAAACTCAAGTTAGTTTTAATGCTGAAAATTGTGCAGGTAGACGTGTAGGTTAAACTGTTTAAACACAGTTTAAATGGTTGAAAATATCCTTACAGCTAAAATCAGGTTACATAAAAGAAACAATCTGCTGACAATGTTTAACAGATTAATCAATAAAAAGGCTGAAAAGGAAGGAAGGGGGAAGGGATGAAAGAGAAAGATTTGCATGTTTCCCAAGGTGCTGCACTCTGGGAGTGTTGCCTCTAACAACACAAGCATCAGCCCATCTCCACATAGATGAGCAGTGACAAAGCAGAAAAAAGAAAACCAAGTGGGGAAGGAAGGGAAGCAGGGAGGGAGGGAGGAGGATAAAGGGTGGAGGGAGGCGGGGGGAGTGTGTTGAAGCAGAAGCACTAAGGATAAAAAGGGAGAACAGCCTCAGATCTGCAGTACAGCTTTGATCTGAAGGGTCAGAGCTGCAGAGGCTGTGTTGTGGTGTGCTGCAACGCACTGATTTTGCTTATAAACGCTGCAGCAGAGACATCAGTGACTATGTTTACATGCACACTAATATTCCACTGTTATTCAGAATACGACAATATTCCAGATTTGGTACGGGTTATGTAAACAGCATAATCCGTTTGGATATTCAGAATTAGACCTTATTCTGAATGTAGCATTCCAATTAAGACATGTGGGATAAGACGATATTATTCAGGTGTTATGAGAATTCTTTGGACATGTATACAGTGCATTCGGGATAAGCGTCTCATTTGGGGTTTTTAGTACAGTTTGCGACACCTGCCTCTTGCCTGTATACGGTCAGCTCTGTGTGTTCTAAAGATGCATGCCCAAAATAAAAGCCCGCATTTCTGGTCGGAAGGAGAAACACACCTACTTTTAAACATTTTGAAAGACTTTGACATCATCAGGTTTTGTCAGCATAGCCGTAGGACGCACGTCATGGCGGCGTTTTACGTTAGTTGGAGTATGCATGGCTGCATGTAAACAGGAATATTAGGGGAATATTCATTTTCATATGAGCCATATAAACAACTTAGTAGGAATATTGTCTTTTTTGGGGAAAAAACGGAATATTCTGTGCATGTAAATGTAGTCACTGTGCTTTAATATTCATGCTAGAGACACATTTTCAAAGCAATGCTCACTTCAGAAAAGACATCTGAAAGATATTACATTATCTAAACATAAGAAAAGCAAAAGGAGGTATGAATGGGGGAAGAATACACATGGGACCTCTTGATGGACAAACTGATTGATAATATATAAAATATAATGTAAACCTTGTTTACACACACACACAAACAAACACACACACCTTGATGGTCGCATCCTCGGAGGCTGTGACCATGACAGAAAAGACAGGGTGGAATATGACACGCGTGACTGGAGCGCGGTGCCCGCTCAGGGCGTATCTCTCTGGGGGACGGGGGATCCACTCTTTGGGGTCTCTCTTCTGACCCACGGGTCCTCCGTGTGTCATCTCCTCCTTTGCCTCATTCAACTTAGATTCCAACTCCATCACCTGAGGCAGAGCCGTGAGTCAAAGGAGCAGAGGAGTCAGAACACTTGATGATCAGCAAATGTTTATTCCAATAAAATAAAAGTATGTAATTATTTTATCTAGACAATGTTTATATTATCACGCTGTCCACCTGGTAGTCTAGATTTCTAAAAATCTGAAATAACGTTTTTTTTTAATACTATTTAGATAGGTGAGGGTGATGTATCGTGCACGTCATAACAACTACAGTGCATACTCACAAGATTAGTCTGCTTTACACATGTGAAATGTACAGCATACATCAAACATCTCAGGCAAATTTAAAAGACACTACCAGCTATTACACAAATATTCCTTACCTTCTTCTGTAATCTGATGACTGAGGTCCACTTCTTTTCCAAAAGCCCTGCATACTTTTTATCTACCTCTTCATTCTATGAAGGAGAAAAGAGAGACACTGAGAAAGGGATCTAAATAACTGTAAGTAAACAGGAATGTACACTATTTTTTGTCATTTGCTTTAACATTTTTGTGCACCCGTCTCTCCTTACCATATCTAATTCTGCCTCTTTCTTGAAGGTGGAATAGGCCTCCTCGTATCCATTGGAACGGAGATAGTCAGCTATAGCCCGGTTTCTGAGAAAAAGTGGAATAAAAATGTATTTTTGAAGGTTTCAGGTGATAACTCCTCACTAATTACAGATAAGGTCCACACAAATGTGAGCATATCCTTACACCTAATTTTAAGTAGTCAGTATTAGTGCACTTTCATTTCATTTGTGCTAAATTAATTACCTGTTCATAAAGTCAAACTGTGGTTGTAATTCATTAAATATTAGTTCCACCTTAACAGAAATGCTGGTTCCTCCTTAAAATGAGGAGACCACACCCTGTTTAACAGATGGGAGCAATGGGATTCAAATTTCATGGTTCCACCTTAAATGTCAGGAAATTTGAGTGCCATAAGAAATTACAATCCTTCAATGAAGAAAACATAAGGACCGAATCACTAGGAAACTGTGTGTTGTGCTGCTATGAAAACCAGAGGGGTGCCACAAAGAGAGAACACTGATCATTGAAGACGAAAGGACAGGGCAACCACAAGCACATGGAAACCTAAAACACACAAATACACACAGACATACGCACACAGTTATATAAATGAGTGGAACAGCTCTTTTATGAGATGAAGGGTGAATATTTCATGAGTAACTGTGCTAAATTTAGGCCGCTGCTTCAGGGCTACTTTGAACGGCTGATAATTGTAACCCTGATATAACTGTCTGTTATAGACTTTGAACATTGGGCCATCAATGGCAGCAGGATTTCCACTAAATGATCCCTATCAAAACCTTTTTGAAACTCTTCAGAACATTAACAGTCCAGATTTTCTTGAATAACAAGGGCTACACCACAATGAGAAAACATAATGTATCTGCTGTCTTGTGCTGTCTGGACATTAACCAGCCATCATTTTGTTAAGTTCTTTCTCTTTCCCCATCCCCCTCACATCTTTGCTCCTGTCATGTGGGTTATGAAATATTCACTAAGTAGCTATCAAGTGAAGCACCTTGAAGCTCACGCCTTCACAGTTCCTCAATGATTGCACATAGTTGTAAAGTAATGCACTTTCTCACAACATCTGCATTAACCTCTTTTGAATGACAGCTGAACATATCCCACTGCCTTCTATCAAGACAGGGAAACACGTGATGTATAGCTGGGCTTTTGGTAAAACTTCGAGGTATTGCTAAAAAGCCTACATGTACACACACTTTCATGCAAGTGTACATCTTCGTGAGCACTACATGTGTGTTCGTCGACATGTCTCTTCTTGTTTTGCATGTAAAATGAGCCGACACACCCACATATTTACATCCAGGCACTCACAGTTCGTCTCTTTGTCTCTGTGACAGCACCATGGTGGCTGCTGTTCTCTCCCTCTTGGGGAGGTGAGGGTGAGGTGATGTGCTGGGGGAGTCTGGCTGGGAAGTATGTGCTGGGGAGGTGTTCGATCCCTCAGTGATGTTCTTTCTTCAGAGACTGGGAGGTGGCAAAAAGAGTGCCACGCAGAGGGAGGTGAGTTGGAATAACTGCTGTCAATCGACTGCCGGGGCTCCACGAACTCACTGGCCCAAATCTCATTCACTAATCAGACGTGCCCATCACCTGATGAAGAGAGAAGGAAGATAGAAGTGGATAAATAAACTGACGCAGCTGATAGCCAGTAAAAAAAATACATATATTCTAGGATTAAAGACAAATTAGTGAGTACAAATCAGTTGACATCTACCTGTATAACTACGTTACATGACAGGTTATTTGAAAAAACTATGAACAAAACAACAAACAAAAGGTTGACAAATTCCATTCTTCTTATGGAGTTTTTTAATCTGCTCTTTCGAGTAAATATAAAATTATACAAAAACTTACAGTTATGTTTAGGTTATAACAAGGATTGCGTGAATGAGGCAGAGAGGCAAGAAAGTAGGAAGTACAACGTTTAATTAAACAATGCTGGGAAGTAGGGAAAGGCCAACTTATGGGCTCCTGTTTATTCATTGATGCATGCATCTTTTGACCCTTTATTGCTGCCACAAAGTTCCTACATTAATTCTACATCAATTTCAATTTCAAAAAAATTCAATGTATGTTTTACAACGTAGGCTGGACTAACAACTCTCTATCCTGTGCACACTTGATCTGAACCTCTGGATGTTGCATAAGCAAAGGATCATTTTTCAGGTAGCAGCCGATTCTGCTCATTTTACCTGCATGACTTTGTACCAATTATCTTATCAAAGATGTAGTCTTTAGGCTCTAAGTGTGCCGGTGGTAAATGCTGGCTTCGAATGTGGGAGTTTAAACCTTTATTTCTTGATTTTAGTTAGATCTGTATTTTGTGACAATACCAACAGAAGAGGACAGATCAACAGCACACGCTGACAAATCGAAAAACTCACCGCTCAGTGATTGTGAAGCTAATAAGAGTGACTATGAGTATTCACTTCCTGAGCTTCAACACTGCTGGCACCTGGGGCCACAATAGCACTAAGCTCCTTAGCGGCTAGACCAGACAACCTAGACTCTGTGTGTGTGTGTTTCTAAGTGATAGAGACCACAAGTCCTCCATACAGCTGACAATGTAAAGAAAGGACTGGACGGTGGCTAACAGGATTAACCCCAGACATGGAGAGAGGACCTTAACAGCAAGCCGCCCTTGCCTGTATTATTGTCTAGAGCATTGCTCTTGTCCGTTTCACCGTCCGTTGCCGGTTGCTGCTTCTAAACACAAAAAACTACTTCAAGAAAATAAATAATTGAATGATTGAAAGATTTATTTCTGCATACATTTCTACTTTACAGATGAACACTTGAGCATTTCCATCAATGAAGGCATGGTGGCCGCAGCAGACAACAAAACATTAAGCCAGGGACATGCCTGAAGTGTCCTAGAAAGAACTCCTTTTTCCTGCCTGTAAACACGATGAGTGCTCTGAGCTGACAGCAGGACAGAGTTAGTGATTTTAGCTGAGCAGCACTCTCAGCGTGGTTCAAAAATAGCCATTTGACCAAACGGACCAACCTTTCAACTATTACGTAACCAAGACAATCTCTGAAGCTTTTGCACCTGCCTGAGACTCCGGAGCTTCACCAGCAACTGTATTTGAGAGAAAGTTTTAAGGAACACATAGATAAAGGGGCACACAAAACAAACAAGTGACAGTATGAGACCTGTTTCCAGTCAGTCAGTCCTGTAAGAGTCCTCCACTTATCGCATTGAAAGGCAAATGTAGTTATCTAGGCTTAGAGCTTAACAGGAACATGGTCAGAGTCATAAATAAAAAAGAACGGTTCAAGGTCCTGTCCATATATCAGGCTTATCGAAAGGAAATAATGTGGAGGGGGTAATCATCTAATCACTCAGTCCATTTCTCCTAAAATTCAATGATTGCTTTGAATAAATTAGCAGACATAAGCAATAGTCTACCAAAGGATGATGAAAGGCAAAATGTTTGCAATGTTATCATAGACTATGCCAGAATAACCTACATATTGTGTCATAGGGCTTCGGTTTTATGACTCAACAATAAAAATAATTGTTGCAGCACTAACTTTGATCTAAAGATACAGTTGAATCATAATCCAGTGAGATCATTTAAATAACATGGCAATTCTGTTCTAGTAAAACCCCAACAACCACCCAGAGCACAGACACCGTCTTGCAGAAAGCAAACCAAGCGTTATTTTGGCCTGTTATCAAGTCAATTAGTGACAGCTGATATAACCTGCTGCTGGTGATGTTTATCAATTTAACCGATGAACTCAATGGTCAGTGCCAACTAAGATGAGAAGTCGCTAACTGAATGTTTTGTACAATGATCTTTTCTACTAAGAAATTAGAAATAACCGCTGCCTTTTCCATCAGATAATAGCGAATCCATGTATATCATGACTGTATTAAAGATAATTATATCAAGTAGGTGTATATTGCTAATCCACCAGTTTTATTTAATGTAGCCTTATTCACAACAGCTCATTGTATTTTCATCAATTTCATCATTTTATGTGACCTAGTTATTTAAATCATGTGGCCCATGATTTATGATTTATCCAATTGCTTGGGATACTCTGTGTCATCAAACAACCTACTGTTTAAACTCTTAATGTGTATAAATTAGAAATGCATCAGCTGATATTAATTAATGGCAGATATACCGGTATCAGCATATATGTCAGCCAATAAATGACAAGAAATTGAAGTACAGAGATGCCAAAGATATGTTTTGAAGCAGTATCACCATTCAATAATTTGTCTAATAAAGTGCAGAAGTTTATTATCATTATCATTCTGGTATAGAGGGAAAAGGCGTTGGTTTGTATTTCTTCAGCCAATCACAAATCACTAAGCCCAGGATGTAGCGACGGTGCCCATGCAAAATAATGCATGGGCAACTTGATTGGGTGGAATATTTGCACGTGGGCAGGCGAGCCCTGGCGTTAAAATGGCTAAATCACATGAAACAGTAAGAGTAGCAGATAGCTGAAGGGGAGGACAATTCCAGCTGAAATAGTCGGCCAATGGCACGCTTACACCAACAGCCGAGTACCTGTGAGTCAGACTCAATTTTAGCCGGCACTGAATGTTGCTTTTACCGGTTAAAATGAAAAAAGGTTGCCACGGCAGGTATCAGCAGTCACTGATTAATGTTAATAGTGTGAGTAACTTGACAGGCAAAAACTAATAATTTTGGCTGTTGTTGGGTTTGTGTGCTCTCTGCAAACCAGTGTCTGTACCTTGCTGAATGTTTGAGGTAAAAGAAGCATCAGTCTCTAAAACCGCTAATTGTTTCTGTAATTCCCGACATATCCAACAGCGATGTGTCTTCCATTTAGCGGAATGCTTCATGTCAATTTCAGCTTTTATATCAGGAATAAATAAGGCGCACCAAACTTAGGCTACAAGTGTTATTTCAATGTGTCAGATACATATTTTAGCAATATTTAGGTAAAGATAAGGATTGGATTGGACTCAGTATCGGCAAATAACCAATATTAAAAGGACTTGATAGGGACATCCCTAGTATAAATCTTCAAAGAAAACCTTCACCTCAAAAACTGAGGTGACCGACTACATACGTCATTATGGTGGCCATTAAGAGCACAGGCAGCATGACGACCCCTTTTAATTTAAGTGTCATTGAAGAAAACTGAGACGTCACTAGGAAATGGAGCAACCTGCCATCTCTCTGCATCGACTCATGATCACAACACAGTCATAACAATTTACAAGCCTCTCCTGCTCTCTCAACAACTGCAAAAGGTAGTACCATTTTTACCACCATACCATATCATCTTGGTTTTAACTGTGAAATGTGTGTAACAAGGTGAACAGATGATGTGACTAAGCTCCCATTAGGCTATAATTTCAGACTGTGACGTCAATTATGCCTGATCTATGTTTCTCAGAGCACTGAAAATGTGTCTTTTCTTCTCTTCACCAACTGAAGAACAGTTATCAATCCTGTTATAAATACAGCATTCTCTATTCTCTATTTAGAAATTAATTTGTAAACGTAATGGTGTGATCCTTATATGACTTGACAATTTGACTATCTACAGGGTGTGATAGATGTGACTGTGAAGACTTACATATCATTATAAACTGAACACGATTGGGTTGTGTGACTGTTCGCAAAAAGAAGGAAGCAAGTGGTACAACATCGCTTTGGACATAAGATAAGATGGACACAGTCTACAACAAATAACATTGTTTTCATTTTCAATTAATCTATTGTTTTTTTTCAATTAATCCATCAGTCTATAAAATGTGCATCACAGATTCCTGACGCCCAACGGGACATCTTCAAATGTCAAAACAGTCCAAAACCCAAATTTAAATTTACAATGATACCAAATAAAACAAAAAAGCAGCCAAATCCTCACACTGGAGAAGATGGAACCAGAGAATCAAAGGATCATTCTTGCTTGATTACTGACTTAAAGAATCAAATTATGGGCACTTGTACATTATATGTTTTAAGAACATATCAATTAAATAATTCAATATACTATGATCATTTCAATAATAGTTTTGTCCCTTGGGTGGGAACACATTTTTTACATCATGATTACAGGTAGAGCCAGAGGGTATACATGTCCTGACTCACTCTTATGAATGAATCATCAAGTCTTAATTATGCTATCAAGTGTGTGTTTTCCTGCAATCTCCATGTTATGGACGGCATTAATTTGTGCTGCATATCAAGCTTTCAGTCATCATGTTTTGTTTGTGTCATGTCGCTGTACAATGCTTATGGTTGACCTTCAGGCCAAAGAAGTCCCTGCTGGCACACACTGAACCACAAGGCAATGTTTGATTACAAATCAAACATTAAGGTCATTTAACTGGCAGCATTTCATTGCATTTTCTCAATCAATGAAGCCTCTCCATAGCAGGATTTACAGTTAGTATATTAGTCTATAGCCCTACAATAAAAACAAGTTCAAAAGTTATTCAACCTTTGTCTAAAACATACTGAATGTATTATCAATGCCAAACAGTCAATATTTAAATGTGACAAGACAGTGACAATATCAAGACATAATACCACTACATCTTTCATTTTCTACTTCATTAAGAAATATTGTACGTTAACAAATCTAGTTCTTCTAATGCAGAGGAGATGAAACATAAGTGGGCTATACATGTAGCAGAATAAAAACCTCACTGCACTTTCAACAACAACTTATCGTATTTAAAAACATAACATAGGTTAAACCTTGGGATGCTGGAGTACTTTGAAAAACTGAGCACATACGGGGTTCATAACCTATTCTACAGGCATGGGCCTTCACATTTAACGCGTTGCAACAGCAGCCACTGGACAATTACTAGGCATTCAATTAGCAAGTAAAATTGAGTTCATGATAGTTTTATACAGTAAAATCTGTACAGCCATGATCATTGTCAGTATTTCGTACTGATCCCTTTATTAGCCTCCACCCTGATTGTGATTCCTCAAACCGTAGATTAACGTAACCTTAAGGGAGCTTGCAGTGTGCACGAAAACCACCCAAATTGCCTTAAAACTGCTCGAAACAGGTCCGACTTCAAAAATCTGGCCCGGGTGACGTCTTTCCGAGCCTCGATGGCCACAAGGGCAAAGTTGCAGCAATGGCTCAGCAACGCCCTTTCCAGCTAACGTTAGCCTAGCGCGATAACGTAGACGTTAACCGGAGCTGTCAGTGTGAGCAGGCTGGATTTACACCAACACAGTCACCACATCAAAACACACACACACACAGGGCGTTGGTCTACGCACACAAGTGGCCGAGCAACAAAGCCACTTGTTGGAAATCAAATAACAGCTGGGCGTTAAACTGTGCAGGGGGAATGGGATGTGTAACCCAAGTTTGATTATAGAGCTACGAGCTGATATTCCCCCCGTACAAAACAACACGGGGTTAACTGTCCTAGTATAACGTTATTAACACAAATTTAAAAAAAGGTTTCCACAACAAATAAGTCAAATGCAATATATCAAATGTGGCAGTTTGTGTGTGCATTTTTTTTCTCGCAACATCAGATGATTTTCGCCCGGCTGTGGAAAACATGGCAGCAGGCTGACAGCCCCTGAGTTAGCCCGGCCGGCTAATGAACCACGTTAGCCGAACTTCCATAAATAGACGGCGGCTCACGTTAGCCCAATGTCTCACAACAAGTGTCTCGATCCTACTCACGCACCGACCGAGAAGCGCAGGACCGGCTACAGGACGACACTCGCCCTCGGCACAGCTGGATAACATCGCCGTTTTGGTTATCTTGCCGTCCGAGTCGCCGAGTCGCTGCTCTTGTGGATGCCAACTTTGCCACTTAGCTTAGCGTAGCGTTCGGCCTCTCTCCGCCATTTTGAGCTCGGGACGGGAGAGCGCAGACACTGCAGGCAATTCGTCGTCAAAAATAACAAGTCTTTTCAAGTGCCAAAACAAAAACACAGGCGCGCGTAGAAACCCACCAACTCACCCGCTGACAGCTGGTCATTCTCGTGTCCCCTCGACTGGTCCGGGCGTGTAGTGGGAAGCCCTGGTTTTGATGTGGCACGGTGACTTTTCACATCACCCGGCTCGCTCGGTCAGATTTTTTCTCCTCTTTGGTACCACCGCATTCGCCCCGGCTAACGGTCGCGACTGGATATCGGCGGCGCGCACGTCGTAGGTGAGCGGGGGCGCGCGGCGTGCACGTCGTTCGCTCTTGGAATTAAAGGGCAAACACACCAAACATGTGAGTTTTATACGTTTTATTATTATTATTTACCGCCGAGGTTTAATTTTAAACATTTTTTTTAGTTGTAAAGGAGTTTTTTTTATTTGTTATGACCAACAGAAGGACAGAGTGTGGTGATGATGTCATCTAGAGACCAACCAAGCTGCTCCATAGATGCTGAATAATGCTGAATAACTGCCAGGAAACTATAACAGAACCTATAATAATTTAACAGATACCACATGGGTTAACAATTGTGTACCATACACTGAAATAGCAGTTATTTGGGGTAATATCTAAAATAAAATTCACTAAACTCACAGTCAAACACTAATTTGGTGCCAGTAGACCAACATTACAACGTGTCATTTGATAACAATACTAGTTCAAAGTGTAATGCATTCATTTCCAGCTTAGGGAGCCATTTAGATACCACTCATTTGACTTGTTCTTGTAGAATGAAGACATAAGATATTCAGATCCTTATTTTTTTCCAACAGTCACCTGGTTATTAATGACAACAATAATGGACTGCTAGCATACATCCAAAACAGTCATAGAGGTTATTTTAATATTCAGGCATAGAGAAATCACCTATCATGTTCTGAAAAATGTTCACGGCACAAGTGTGAAACCCAATGGACACAAAGGGGATTGCAACATGGCAGCACATCATTTAAAAATCTAATAAATTTGGATTTTTAGTACACTGTTGCTATATTTCTTTTTCTCAGTAGAAGGCCTAAACATACTGTGCTTGTCCACTCATCTAGCAGTATAATTGTTCATTTCATTTAGTGTGCAGGGCTTATGCATTTGTCTAACAAAAAGGAGGCGAGTTATACATATTTGTCACCAAAGTTACAGCCTGCAGAGCTTATTCATGGATCCCATATATTTCAACCAGAGCTGCATCATGGCTGCAGGTAGGCCTGCATTAGATGTGGCTCTCTTCAATTTCCAGTCCTCCACAGTCAACAGCAGAACAGAGTCCTCTTCCAAAAGGACAGGGCTGCACCTGTCTGTTACTTTGATATAGTTGTTGTGCAAAGTAGGCTAACATACTTATTAAGACCAGCAATTTTCCTGGCTTTCATTTGCCAGTGTTGCACATTGTCTGAAGATTGAAGATTGGCTGAAAACACAGGTGTTCTGTTGTAACTGTCTATAGCTCAGTGTTGTTGTCTGCTGTTCTTAAGTCTTTTTTCCAGCTCGTCCACTGTAACCTTTTCCTTTCCTTGCAACTCAGTCGTCAGGTCTGCAAATTCTTTTGCACTAGAGAGAGACATAATACATTCAGCATGAGTGAGGAAATAATAATATACATTCACCCTTTATCAGAATAATCATCATATGAGATGAACATTACAACCAGCAGTTATTTTTGATTCAATAACGGGGCCTGTTCCAGTGTTCACCTGAGAGGAATGAGAATGATGCCGCATGTCAGGTTGAGCTGCTGAAGGATTGTGGGAAGGCTCGGTGTGGAAAACTGGAGAAAACACAGATGAAAGAAAGCATCACATACCCAGAAATGCTTGCATGCATGTGTCCATGTACTTACAAAACTATACAAACCTTTGGAGGTGGAATACAGGCATTAGGTGTGTTACTGTAGATATTGTTAATGGCTTTCTGAAGGATCACAGCCTGCTGAGTCAGGCTCTTCAGGTACTCTGAGCTTTCTTTTGTACTGTCGTGGTTCTCACCAACCTTTACATGTGCAACAAAGAAGTATCTCAGTTAAAATAATGAACATATAGAATAAACATAACAGAAGCAAACTTGTTATTAAGCACACCTGGGTCTTATATATTGAATAAGCCTCTTTCTCGTGTTGCAGAGCTGATCGAAACTCTCCTTTACTCTCGTACACAGTAGCGAGCAGATGATGACTGCACAGTAGAAAGACATGGAGAGGCAGAGAGGTTAGGAAAACTTTTATATAAAGGGAATGAAGAAATGGGCAGTGTATGAATAAGATCACAGCAATCTGTATTTCAAACTATTTCCATCATTTTCTCAGAATGTTTCTAATGTGTTGCAATCTGTGTTTTGTCTGCTTCTGAATACAAGAAACAGAGGAACATGACGACAAACTGTCTTACCTGTGTGCATGCTTCAATGATGTGGAACCGTGATATTTTGAGGTCGAAATTAAGGCATTCTGTAGGAACTTCAGTGAAAGCTCATACTCCATCAGTCCATAAAGAACTAGACCCAGCATGCTCTAATGTAGTGGAGCACAACAGGGACATTAACAAGTGATTTCCAACACATGGGTGACATGTAATTATACCTTCTAGTACAAATAAAAGTGACAATATGTAGAAGCCTTGCTTAAATGTTCACAAGTGAGGACTTGTTGCTGAAATACCAAGGGGTTATCAAGTAACTTTCTCAGGGTTTGTACAATAAAAAAAAATATTTTACCTGCTTTATTTTGTAATATTCTGACTTTCTTAACTCACCAGAAAATAAATATAAAAATAGATAGACAACATCTAAATAGATTTATGTGCAAAATAAAGAAATCCAGAAAGCAACACTTTGCAGGTGAATTCTCACTTACATCCAGCAGTGCGATTTGTGGATGGTCTTCTCCAATCACAAGCAGGGTGAGGTACCGAGCGCGATACAGCAGCTGGAGGGAGGTCGAAAGCCGGCCTCCAGCAAAGCAGTATAGTGCCAGGTGAGTCTGAATCAAAGATAGAAGAATATGTCCATGTGAAGGAATAAGTGAAATATTACATTAATGGAGTAAGATATTTGTAAAATTACAAACAGGAATGGAAAATAACATGTTATGGTCCAAAAATTTGCTTGTGGATGGATGAAAATATAAAGGAACTCACATAGTCTTGTATGGTCTGTGGATGGTCTATACCTTGCACTCTCTCACTACTCATAACAGCCTTTTCCTGGTGGCTGAGGGCCTGTGAGACATGAAGAAATGAGGCAAACATTAATTTATGAAAACTCATGGTCTGTTTGTATCATGGCACAGGTCAAAGACCGTATGGTATCATTTAACAAAACTAGAGATGTGACTGATGATTCAGAAGTCTGGAACCAGGCTAACTAACAGTTCACGGTAGAAATTAATTGTAAAGCATATTTACATCTGCATATTCCCCCAGGATGTAGCTGAGGCGTCCCAGTAGACGCAGGCACATGCACACATCCTCATGCAGGACCCCACATACGCTGCTGAACAGAGTCAGGGCCTGGCTAATCAATTCAAAGCCATCTCTCAGAAGCCCTGAAAGCAAACAAAAAACACTACTGATGAGCCTTGAATGTACAAAAAGTCAAAATCTGTGTGAATCAGTGTTAGATGCATGATGAATGATTTTGTACTGTAGCAAGATAGTGATATATATACATACATATATATACACACACACACACACACACAGAGGAAATAATTCTGTGTATTTTTTGAAATTGCATCTAAACAGCAGCAACAAGACGGTGAAGATAATTTGGTCTTCATCTTCACACTACTAACTACATTGAGAATATGACCCCATGAGTTTCATTAAAGGCACAATAACACATTTTAAGCTCTATGACATTTTTGCCAAGTGTGTATCTGGTGATATATGCAAAACAATGTGATACTACTGTGTTTTGATGCTAGTAGGGAATTTTTTTTTTAGTCCATAACACATCCTCCATGGTGCCTGTGTAGGTGGTAAAGATATTATGTCATGCCCAATAGCATGTCAGCGGGGCAGATACTTTTAAGTTAATGGTCAGTCACTTTAAGTCACCATGCAACACTAAATGTAAACATATATACTGCATTTTATGCAGTTGCAAGTGTTTGTATGTGTATCTCACCCTCCTGCACTGCCACCTGTGCGTGTTGCACAAGCTTTGTGGCATCCGTTGCTGTATGTTTGAGATGTTTGACCACAGGGAACATGTTGACAACATCCTCCTCACCGAACACTGGTCTGTGTCGAGACTCAAACACATACTCCCTCAGCTGCACCTAAGTACAGAGAAAAGGTAGTGGCACAAGGGGAACAGCTTCATTTTAAAGCTAAAAGCTTTGCACCTTGGCAGCCCCACATTCTTGATTAGCGCAGCTTTAAGATAGACAGAAATTATTTTAAAGTAAATTTAATGTATTATGAAGAGAAGCTTGGTAGATGTCAGACCTGGATCCCCGTCTTGATGGCAATCTCTCTCAGTAGGGAGATCCTCTGAAGGCTGTGCTTTTCTATTACTTCATCTATACTTTCACTGAACACAAAGAGGATGACAATGTAAATTCCTGTTGCACATATCCAACCACACACACACACACACACACACACACATTCAGAGACAAACACACACCTGTCTATTGTGTAGTGGTAATATTCTCCAGCCTCATTCCTGATCCTGCCCCACAGCTCACTGGGGGTCAGTCTGGCCCACACACTGTCCGTCAACAATGCGACGCGACTTCCGTGGCTCCGTCGACGTCGGCTCCTGCGGCGAGACAGGAGTTCGTCTGAGCAGTAGTCAGGGAAACAGGTGGAGGAACCCAGGAGGCAGTTTAGGAAGTGACTAACAGCAGCGGAGAAGGCTGCAGGTTCCACATCCTGGGAAAAAATGAGACATAGGTTGACATTAGAGGGTTATATATTATATTTTAATATTTTACATGTCAACATTATTTGAGCACTTCACCTGTATATAGGTCCTGAAGATGTGTTTTGCACTTCTGATGATGACTTCACTGATAGAAATTCTCTGTGAGGGAACATTTGATTGATTTGTTATTTGATCAGGAAAACTTCAGCATCCAGACAGTCAATCCTTCACCAGCAAAAGAACGTAAGAGCAAGAGGTAGGCAGCAATGATGACCTTACATACATGTGGTATGGTTAATAATAGCTGTGGTAAGTACCTGTATGTGGCTAAGTCTCTCTCTCTCCTCCATCCTGTCCAGCTCCCTTAGTAGGGTGCCCAGGTATCTCACGTTCACACCCCTCTGGTGTAGTGCTGAGGTCAGGGTCGCTCCATCCATCGGCGCTGCTGTGTGGTCGAGACAGTCCCTCAGCTACCGCACACAAACACACACTCAGACATACGCACACACAGGATTAAAGATTTCATCTTAAATTCGAGCACGTAATACACCGGAACATTGTTGCTCCACACTAGACCCACCACCGCTGGAATCTGATTAGACAGCAGAAAAGCAGCCGCGTCCCATAACAACTGTCTCTGCCTCTGAACCTCCTCAACACACTCAGAGGAGAGACGAACACCTGCAGCAAAGACACACCATTCAATCTTAGTCTGATTTAAAAAAAAACGCTATAAACACTTATCTGTGTGTGCGTGTGCGCACAGGTGTATTTAATACCTGGAGAGCAAGCATCAGGATTGAAGCGAATGTCAAAGCAAGAGTCACTCACTGATCCAACGGCCTTACAAGCTTTCACGATCACATTTCTTTTCTCAAATTCTACAAAAGTAACATATGAATGTATTATTAATTGACGGAGCACAATCATACAATCCTCACTTCTTTCCTTGGCCTCAATCATTAGTTAACAATGAATAATTGAATGTTTTCTCAGGAGGATTCAGATCCTTTACATGAGTAAAAGGAGGAAAACCACACTGTAAGAATAATACATAAATAGTGAAAGTATTGGATTCAAAATCTTCTTTATGTAAAACAAGTATCAGTAAAATGTATTTAAAGCATGAAAGTAAAAGTAGTCATTATGCAGCAGAATACTCCCTGTTAGAAATATATTATTTTCTATCACTGGTTCATTATTATCGATCCAAAAATGTGTAAGCAGCATTTTAATGTTGTAGTTACTTGAGCTGGAACACGTTTTTATGAGTTTTTACACCGATGGGTAGTTTAATCTATAACAATGCCTCCAGTTTAAGAACTTATCTATCTCTATGTAGTGGGTACAGAACATAATGGACCTTGTGATAAGATTGTTTTCCCAAATGTTGTTTCCAAAGTCAAAAACTAACTTGTGATTCTACATATACTACATACATGTCTTGTCACTGTACATCCTTTGCTTGGTTAATTTGTACCCTCTCACTCTATGTTGCCTAATTTCCAATATTTCCGGGTTTATCAATAGGTTTTATCATTTCACTTAATTTAGCTGATTTTATTCACCCATGTCAGAACCGGCTATGGCTGCATCTCCAGTTCTTGGTACACAGACTGGCTCCTCACTCGGCTTGGTGGCTTTATCCTGTTCTTCCAGTTGGATGAGCCCCTGGGAGACCATCTTGACATAAAGTTCATACCTGCAACGGAAAACACAAGACAAAAGGCATAAGATACTTCCTTTCCAAAACTCAGTTTACCCTGCTGGTTTAACAGTTACATGGTGGCTGGATGTGTGTCCAAAGGGGTTCCACATCTCCTCTTCCTCACCTGTGCTGGACGAAGGCCTCTATCAGCTCTGGTCTCAGGCTGGCCAAGCTGTGATTATGTCGCTGTGGGTAACCAAAGCTCTGACACTCCTTCGGCACCTCCATCTTCTCCTCTGTCTCTGAGAACTGGAAGTTAAGGTCCGGGGGGAAGGTCCGGAGGAGGTCCAAGATGTAGGGTCTTCCATCATTACCCAGGATGCCTTTGGTCTCAATGCCAGAGCAAAGCTCCACTGGGCTGTTGCCGTGGTCGAGCACCTGGTGACGTTGGATTCTTAGTGGTTTACTGGTTTTATCCAGAAGCTCCAGAAACCTGGAATAATGTTGAGAAAGTTAAAGGCTGCTTATGACAGGATTGCACTTGATCAATATTTATTGATTTTTGTGTGTGTGTGTTACCTAGGGTGTGTACAAACAGTTTTTCCATAGTCATTGGAGCCGTAGACTACACTCTGCTCCTGATTTTTCTCCAGTATACCAGGAACAATCGTCTGAGCAATAACACGGATACCACGATAATCGACCACAGCCGTCCCAAGTGTGTGAAGCCCTTTTATGTCAACAGATGCATATGCCTGTAGCAGAGCAACATAAGTATTTTTATTTTGATGGCAAAAACACATATTATTTTATGGGTGTATGACTGTTGTTTTTCCATTTAATATCCACATAATTACATCCTAATGGAACTATTGAATGTAATACTGTCCTTTCTAGAACAAAGACACCTTTTAAAGGTGATAGATGAAACAGTAAATGCATCCCAAACACCTCACTACACATGCAGGTATTGCTGTCAGGATCTCTACCTGTGCTCCTCTCAGGTCACAGGTGGCAGCAGCATGAGCAGCAGTGTTGCCCCCTAGTGGGCGGTAGTGCTCAGATATGTCGAACCCCAGGCTGAAGAAGAGGTTGTTCCAGATGAACATCTGCAAATGAGGCGCCTCCCCTGGGTTTAATGGCATGACGTTACCGTCGATGATGGCTACAGCACCTCGTGTTGCAGCGGCGACAAAGTCACTGTTGGTCTGGGTGGAGGGATTAAAATCTTGGTTAGCATAGTTTAATAGCAACATAAACTAATTCCAGAGCAGAAAGAGGAAGTTGTTTCATTAAAAAGCTAAACAGCAGAGAAGAAATACAGGAGGACAAGGGACATTTTATACATCCTGTACTCCTGTCATTGGCTTTAGGGATTTAAACTCATGACCTCTGCCTCTCTGACCATTACTCAGAGAGAGAATTGGAGAGAAGATTTTAAGAAATCTGTGGTCACCTTGAATATGTTCCTCTCTCTGTGCAGACGCTCCTGAAGGGAGTTCCTTGTGAGTTCCCTGCATCCCTGCAGCTCCTCATTCCAGTCCCGACTCTGTGGTCATAACACACAACCTAAATATCAGCATCGTCATCACAATCTGTTAGCCTCAGATGCACCATGAAACCTTTGTTTTTGTGTGTACATGCATATTCCATAAGTTCTGTACTTTACTCCAATGTTATATTTATCTGAATTTCTAAATTTAGCCTGTTTCCCCTATTTCATGTCTGCAACCTGCCCAGCTGTGTGCTCGTCCTGGCCCATGCGACTGGTGTGTGTCTCCTCCGCTCTGACACAGTCCAGGGTGTGGTCTCCTTGACGGGCAATCCAGGTAAACACCTGGAAAGGAGCTGCAATCCGCTCATAAGGATGTTGCTGGACTCTGGTTCACAGCAAGTGACAGAAAACATTTGTCTATTAGTAGTGGTGTGAGGATTTCTGTCTAGTATTACCAAGCCTCATGTAAACTCACATTTAGATGACTGACATCGCTGTATTTTCTCCATACACTGGATTGATATGAACAGTGTTACATGTCACTTGTTTTTGTATTAGCATAAAACTTCCAATTGGATCACAGACAGTTTGCTCACCTCTTCTTCTGCAGGGCACTGAAGTTTTTCCTGAAAGCAGGGCTGACTTGACCCAGCAGCTCGACTAGAGAGTGACAAAGGATTTTGGGAACTGCGGGTTTAGGGTTGAAGTTGAAGGCAGTTGACCTGGAACAGTCAGAGCATTGCACAAGTTGAGTTCAGGTACGTTTCACATTCCTCATCATACATACACTGGGGTCAGTGCTGCTTTAATAAATATTTGCTTAGTTGTGGAATTTTGACAGGTAGAAACATAATATTTAGATACAGTTTATAGTCAAAAAACAAGAGTCTACAATCATGCTAGTCGCATGTATTTAGATATGCACTAAACCCAAAGTACAGCTGAGGCTGATGGGAATGTCATTAGTTTTGCAGGTATTTGGTAATTTACCAAAGTATTGGACTTCAGACACAATTCATCTTGTGGGGGACATGGATGTCTATAAAAAAAGTGCATGGCTCCTGTACTTGTCAAGATTTCAATGTATAAACATTTTAAAGTCATTATAATACCTTGACCTGGAACCATGAACATCTCTACGAAATGTTGTGCCAGTTAAACACTCACTGGTTGAGGTAGAAACCGCGTGTAGAGGATGTAATGTTGAGTTCTTTGTCTTCCATAGTCACGACATTAAGGTACATTAAGTCCCCATGCATCTTCCTGTTTCCTGGAGGAGGGTTCCAGCTGCTCATGGTCAGAACCCGCAGGCACTGTAATGGCTGAAATAATACTTTCATAAAATTCCACTGTTGCTTCACTATAACTAAATAGATGTTAAATTTAATGGTATATATTTAACCAGTCAAATCTGCAACCATGAAAGTTGATCCCTCACCTTCCAGTCATCTCTGAGTGGCTGCAGTGGAGTAAGTGGTCGGTCCTTACATCCAGGGAGGATGTATTCTGGAGGCCTGCAATCAAATGACTCCTTTTCAGCAGCTCGCCTGTATCCCACACTTTCACTATCTGAAGGGATGAGGGTGGAGGTGAAAAGGTTGAAGGATTAGTGACAGAAATGCTCGGACAAAATATAATGTGAGGAGGTAATGAGGGAACTATATTACCCATTTCTCCTCTGGTGTAAAATGTGAGGTAAGATAGTGAGCTGCAGTTCACTCCGTTGTATGCATCTGCCGGGTCAAGGCTCCTCAGAAGATCACGTATATGTCTGAGATGAAGACGAGCATCGCGCACTGAGTAAGAATCTGCAACAAGACCAGAAAAGACGCTTATAAAGTGTTTAATCTTACACAAGTGCATGATGAATGGAAAGCTTTTTAAAGTGAGCGATGCATTAGATTAGTTGATTCGTTTATTAAAGCAAAATTTTCATCACGTTTGTACCGCCTGATGATGTGAGTTTGTGCAGTTTTGAGACGTAAAGAGAGAGCATCTCTCCGACAACTGTAGGTTAATAACAGTTTAAATGAGAGGTCAACTTTTTTCGGACTAAAGGGGCTTAGAAACTTGTAACTGGTCCATGTGAAGTTTTGGATGTGAGGTCACTAAAACTGGACTGCAGTCAGATGCTGACAATGTTGCACTCCAAAGGGAACTACACACTGAATTGTCACAAAAAGACAACTTATAAAGAAGCCAGAAAGGGATGAGGCAGTTACCCTCCACCACCTTGATCAGCCCTCCGTCCTGGATGCCCTGGATGGAGCGCAGCTCTGTGAGGCTGTCGAGCATGGTGCCTCCCACCTGGAGGGAGAAGCATGTGCGATGGCAGGTGATCTCGTGATCCATCAGCACCTGGTGCAGCTCCACCACCAACATCTGGCCTGACACCTGGGAGGGAGAGAGTTGGATAGGAGGGATTCAGAAAAACATGAAGATACAGTGAAGTTTTAGAAAATAATGACAGAAGGGCAGCAGAACCTGAAGCTCAAAACTTTCTGTTCCGGGAGGTTGAATCCTGACAGTAAAGCCTGTCTCTTGGAGATCAACTATGTCACGGATGCTAAGTTCTTTGTTTTTATCAACATCGGACTTCTCTGGGCGATCATCCTCTGGGCTCTCTTCAGTTTGACTTGGCGGTGCTATTGACAACAGAAGAGACAAAATAAGGGCATTGAAGATGAAACTGGCTGTGTGATATGGAGGGTAATTTTAACTTGTGATAAAAATGTATCAGAGTGAAATGATCCTCCATAGTGTGATGATCCACTGTAAGAGCTACAAGTAGAAGCCTTAAGAGCATGTATGAATATCTCAGTACATAGACTAAAACACACAGAGAAAATACAAGCAAAAATAAACACAGTCTAATAAAATGAAACAGCCAGAAACAGCCTGTCAACTGAAAACAAGGTCATTTGCTTCATCTCACCCTGTGGTACAGCTGTCTCCAACTCTAAAACATGCTGCAGACCAGTCTTGTCGTCGTCCTCTTCCCTCTTCGGTGGCTGCAAGTTTTCTTGGCATTGAATAGGTTCTGCATTTAAAAAGAACTGACGTTCTGACTGGTCTGTGTGGTCCTCAGACAGATTTATGTTTTTTTGTGTGCGGATAATGTCATGGTCTGCAATCTGTTCATTATCCCGTTTACTCTGTTGTGTCAGGTCTACATGACACTCAACAGGGTCAAAGTTCTCCACAATTTCAGTGGTGCTGTTTACGTTGTGTTCAGTCAGCATCACTGAGGTGCACTCCGATTCAGTGTTTTGGTCTTTGTCCCTAACATTGTCCTGTGTCTGCAAAGTGAGGCGCTCTGTCCAGCTTGTATTTTCCTGAACAGCAAGTTCTTCCTGTTCAGCTTCCATGTGTATATCTCTGAGGTCCAGTTTGTTTTTCCCAGAGTCTATCCTTTTCTTTTGTTTCTCTGACGGCATTTTAGTAACAATTTGTGAATCTGTTTGTGCCTCCAAGAACATATCCACCTGTTTCAGTATTTTACATTCTTTCAAAACATCAACAACCATCTCATTTGTAGCCCTGGTATTTGTTAGTGAAATGTCTGCTTCTTTCTTCACAGTCTCACTATTACACACAAGTATTTCTGCCTGTGCCTGAACGTCTATATGTGACTCTGTCTGAGTCTGTACCCCCATACCAATCTGTGTCTCCACTTCGGTCTGTGTCTCAACCTCCGAATATCCCCTGTTTTTCCCCCTGTTGCTCCTCTCTTGTCCTTCGTCTCCTGGCTCATCCACCCTCACTCCCTCTTCCTCCTCAGACACCAGCAGACACACCATCGGCTCCACCAGAGTCATTTCCCCTCCCAGGTTGCTGCTCAGGATGATGTCAGGAAACAGGAAGTGCTCTGGTTCGAGGGTTGGGTTTGTCACACCGGTGGAGACAGTTAACAGATCGTCCTCAAAGTCGTCCGGCAGGCTCGGCGACTCGCATTCACTCTCCTCGCTGGATAGCAGAGGTGATCTCTCCGCCTCGCCCCGGGTCGGTGCATCCTTACACTTAAAGTAGTTGGATAGTGAGTGACAGCACTGGACTATGTTTCCCATGGTGCTCTTGAGCTCAAAACAGCAATACAACTGTGCAGGTGGCCTAAGGGAGAAAAGACCATTGTGTTTATACAGGTTCAGTGAGAATAAGCTATTCAGAGAAACTTAAAGTAACCTACGAGTGATTACACATTGCCAAATAAGCAACTGCTTTATTTAGAGGTAAAACTTTACAGAGTTGCGTAAAGGACAACAGAAAGTTTGGGTGGCAAATTTACTGTTTGACTAACCTGGAGGTTTGTTTAAGACCTGTTTGATCTTCTGACCTTGTTGTCTCATAGGGGCAACAATAGTTAGCATTGTCACTGCATTTTCAGATCACAGCAATTGTTCGGTGAGTACAATGTTATCAAAGCCGATATAACTGCCAAATAAAACCCAAGATGTAATAAACTGTAGTTTCCCTAAAACAGCAGCTGAAAATCCGGTTTTGCTGACTGCCAGTGATTTAACTTCTCAGCCCGCTGCAGTTATGTAGAAGTGTACTCCAGGGTTTGGTTTGGTACACTGTGACATCACTGTTAGGTGTGGTTACAGGTGCAATAGAGCATCGCTTGTGACCCAACCCACTGATTGGTGTAGTCAGAAGTGAAACTGGCTCTAAACTTTCACCCAGAGAGGGCAGCAAAATTCTGCTTTTCCGCCTGGTGTTAAGTTACTCTTCGAATCTTAAATGCATGATTGAATTAAGCCGCTAAATATAAACTGCAAAAGGGCTTTGTCACGGTCACATGTGTGTGTCTGTTTCTATGGGATGTGTGAATGCAAGCGGCTAAGAGCCTTAGACAACAGCTGATGACAGGAAGATTATGAAGTGTTCCTGCAGTGGTGTCACCTTACAGTGGAAAGGACTGGAAAACCTCAGAGACTAAATCTCATCAGATGAACTCTGGAATGATGATGGATTTGTGGGAATCCTGGAACACAGATGAAAAGGAAAAACTGAGCAAAATTTTTGCTTAAGAAATGCCACTTAATTACAACTATTAAAACAGCAGCATATCCTAAATAGACAGAATCCTAATTAGAGTTTTCATCAAAGTAACACACATCAAGCTCAAAGAGCACAAGGTGCAGCAGGAAATGTGTGCATATATTTTTTAAACAACATTAGAATAAAACAGCATCAATATCACAGTGGTGTAATCAGTCTATGGGCCCTACCAGCCAGTGTAGAGAGATGGAGAGACTGCCAGTCTGTGTCATCTTCTCCAGACTCCTCTGCTGTTCATCCTGCTGAAATCAGAGAGCTGAGTTTTCCAGGTTTTCCTCTACAGCAGGAGGCTCCCCTGTCCTTGCCGCGTAACCACGTTACAAAAACCGTTTGACAGTGCATGTGTGTGTGTCTCTGCCCTTCATGGGTGGAGAGGAGCCGTGAGAGAGCCTGTAGGCCCTCTAGTCACACACACACACACACATACGCACACACATTCACACACTTAGTACCTATCCAAGTCCAGAAGAGGGCAACCTCTCTTGCCGTTCATGATGTAACTTCCTGTATTCACACCAGTCAAATGCACTCTCTATCAACCTTGAATGTGAGCACGTGCGAAAGGTGTATAAATAGCGGCAGCAGGAGGTCTGGCACCTCTTCACATTTTGCCCCCACTTGTGAAAACTACACACGGCGTGACACAGCACACAAACAGAAAGTCCCGAAAGCAAAAAAAAAACTCTCTGATAATCTGTCCCCCGTTTCTCGTCACACAGTTTCAGACATGAGCTGGAAAGCAGCTCTCTGGTTGCCATGGCAGCGCTGCAGAGAGACATTAACATTCAGAGCACAGTCTCCACGACAACTGTGGGAACATTCCAGAATGGGACTTCTGCTAGGAGACGAGTTTCGTGTGTTACGGCGGCGACAACGTGTGAGTAATACAGTAGTTTGAAAGTTTCATAAAGTCGAATTAGATTTCATTTCATTTGTGCACTGCACCATTTACATTTTCAACTTAGGCCACCACATTTCATCACTGGGAAACTAGTGGCCCACGTTAATAATAATAAAAATGAAAGCTCTCTTTGGCCTTGTGTGTGCTCATTCACCTCCACAAATGTCTGTGTAATTCAGTGGGCTGCCATGGCGTGTTGCATATAAATGTGTATACAAGTAAAGATGCAGATTGCTAAATTTCAGACAGCAGATGACTGTGAGTCATCACAATCTTCCTGCATACCTCTTCACTGTCCACTGAACTCTTCACCGCCTCTTTCATTTAATATTTCATTTGGTCAACTGTAAAAGCCTAAATTCAGTGATACCAAGTGTTACTGTACTATATGACAATTCATGTATTATTTTACAGCTAGACAGAATGTGATTTCTTCCTGTCCTGAACTAAGCTGGCAAATAGTGCCTTCATCAACATTGCATAGTGCATAAATATACATTTGGCACCTTCAGCAATGCAGGCATATCTGACCATATTTAGTCAAGGTTTGGTTGTACTGCCACCCAGTGCAGGACTTTCCATAAAAGCTTATGAGCAGCACACTGTTATTTCCCTGAGTTGCTGAAAATGTTCCAAAATTTTTCTAAAGCCATAAGTGACGTTTTCAAATTTCTCGTTTTGTTTGAACGACAGTCCAAACCCAAACATGTGAAAAACAGAGAACAGAGGTAAATCCTCACATTGGAGAAGCGGGAACCAGCAAATGTCTGGTGTTTTTGCTTTAATAATGACATAAATGATTTATTTATTTATTGCAGATTATGATTCTGAATGACTGACCACCCAATGATTTGACTTATTGTTTCAGATCTTGTACAATTTGAATAATAACTGTAAAAACATCTTCTTTGTAAGAGCCAATGTAAAAAGCAATATGCAATTTTTACTGCAGATATTTGGAATGTCATAGTACCAAAAGCACAGGTGTAAATAATAAAATCAATGATGGCTGAATACCATTTAATTGCTTTACTTTCATAGTCCTGGTATTGTGCATGCGGGTTCACTGTCATGGCTTGCTGGGACACTTGAACGCTCAGCTTTTACTACTGTGACATGTCAAAATATCTGATGTGACCTATTAAAAACCATTTAAACATTGAAAACAGACAACATGACACCAAAAATACTTCTCTGCCATTACTAGGCACATTGCATGAATTTAATAAAGTGCAAATCATACAAAATGCCCCTAAGCCTTGTAGAGAGACTTTCCAAACCTGGAATATGGCTAGTGCAGTGAAAAAGCAGGTTGCCACTTTGAACAGTACCCAGAGGCTAGGCTACTAATTACAGGCAAAAGCCACGATCGACTGTGTTAAAACCAAAAGGAATCCATACGAAACAATCCCACTATTCAGTCTTTTTTGACCCACTAATTTCCTCATTCAGTTAATACGTCTATGTGTAGGTTTGATCACACACTCTTGTGCAACTAACTCTAAATATCTAACTCACTTCCTGAAATCTACAAACAATCACAAGGTTACATCTCTCTCATCTTTAAGCTTTTTCTAGAATAACTGCATCAGATGTTGGATGATCTTGGCCGAGACCTCCTGGAAGACAACTTTATCGTTTTATCTTCATCACAGAGCGGTTTCTCCCTCTCCTGCTCCCATGTCCACCCTCCTGTGTACCCTGCTGTCCTCTATATCCTCCCACTCGTCCTCCAGCCCCTCTCCGTCCTGCGTTCTGATTGGTTGGTTCAAGCGAAGGAGGCGATATCTAAGGGGCACCAGGAAGAGGGCGGGGTCGGGCATGGGATGTGGCCTCTGCGGGGATGTCACTCTCTCCTGCGGGATGCAAGCTCTGACCCTCTCCTCCCTCATGCTGACACGCCTCTTGTGTCTCACTTCTGGTTGGCTAAAAGAGGCTGGAGGAGGCGGGGACAGGAGCCAGTCCTCGCCCTCCCCTTCATCATCTTCATCCTCCTCCTCCTCGTCATCCTCCTCTTCCTCTCCTTCTTCCACCTCCTCCCCTCGGGGTTCCTCCTCTCTCTCCGAAGCAGACTCTGTGCTCTGCTGTTGCTGGAACAGTTTTAAACGTGCGGTGTGGAGCTCGTGGCAGAGGCTCGTCGTGATGACATTTTGGCGTTGCAGCTCACGACTCAGCAGTGTGATCTTGTGGCTGCGGCGTTTCAGCTCCTCCAGGAAACATCGCTCTTCTTCCCTGAGGCTCCTTCCGAGTGCTGACGCTCGTGCCCGGCCAGCCCGCAGCTCCCCACGCGCAGCTACCATCATGCACTGCTGGTCCTCCAGGAGACGCTCTGCAGCCTCACAACGCGCTGCCAATTCTGCTTCCTCTTCTGAGAAACAAACAAAAACACATACAGTCTGGACTAAAGTGTATATATATAACATCTATCTGTCTGTCTAATGAAGCACATATAATGTTTTTCTTGCAGGACACAGAGGCGCACTGATCCAACTTCTTCTCTCCCAATACCGGTTCTGATACCTCAACTCAAGGTATCTTCCAATACTGCGTCACAATACAATACCAATGGTCTCTTTTTAAAATCAGTGTATCTCACTGTGTGCAAGTCATTGTGAATATTTTTTCTGGTCAGGTAACATAATGCTAAAGATGCTGTGGCACTAAAAACTAGTGGCCCTTAACTGAAAGTATGTAACTAATAGTGGAAGCACTTAATTTTATGATGGCATTTACAAAGAAACTGTATTTAATGTAGATAGATTATCTCATGGTCGACACTCGATCCGCTTCATAAAGTCAGTATTTGTGCCGATTTGTACTGATCCAGCATAACGGATAAGTTTATCCCTACTACTAGCAAAATATTAAAATATAGTAATATAAATGAATATAATTACAAATTATGTTTTTACTGAAGCAAATATATCAAAACGTTACTCTCAATTTACTGTAATAATGTTGTATCGTGCCATGTCATTGTATCCCCTTCTATCATGAGGTCCTTGTGAATTCCCAGTCCTCCTCTGCACAGCGCTTTCCTCTCTATAACCATGACATAAAATCTCCCACGTATCATTTTCCCCCTTGTCAGCAAGGAGTTGTAATGTCTTACCTTCTGTGTTTCTGTCAGGAAACCTGGAGTCCAGCTCACAGCTTAGCTCTGCAGCCAAGGGGGGGAGACAGATAGAAAAAGATAAGACACAGTGACAGGCAGGCAGGCAGACGAGTGGTTAAGAGGCAGCAGGTCACCAGTAGACTGACCATGACAGCGCCTCTTCAGGTGTGTGATCTCCAGCTGCAGACCGGTCAGCATGGCCAGGTGCTCCTGCTTCAGGAAGGTGATGCCTCGGTCCACACTGGCCACCTGCTGCTCCAGCCTCCCCGCGTCCATGGCTGAACCCCCACACGACCTGCACACAGATAGCTGCCAGCTGGGTGATTCAGGACGAGGGATTTCCCAGTACAGCACAGTCCCAACCTGAGCTCCGACACAGAGCAGTGCTTGGATATTTAGTGTCAGTTCCATTGCAAACAAATAAAATTGGTTATACTTATCAAAATAGAGTGATAAACCATCTGTTAGTCTGATCATCAGTGAGATTGTATTCTATATTCTACTATAGCGACCTATATTGGTGCTTTTTCTGCAACATTTAAGAGGTTTATTAGGCAATTCTCGAGTAAGCTTATTTGCAAAATGCGTACACTCTTACTCAATCTCACTCAGTTGGATTTCTCGCCCATCCAAGCTTTCTGATTCCTGCACCGTTGGTCACCAGTGCTACCTGTAACCGTGCACGCATCACCGTGGCCGTGGCCTACCGTGATACTGAAGCGGTATCCTGCTCGAGGCGCCTCTCATGGATCCTCGTATCGCCCTGGTATCTCTGTCCTTGATGCAGCAGAGATGCAGTAAAAAAAAACAAAAGACCCGTGCAGAACGGCCCCCTTTTTCCTCGCTGCTTTTTTTTTTTTTATTTATTTTTATTTCCGTGCTCTCAGGGGAGCAGTTTCACCGCCGCAGCAGCAGCAGACCGACGCGTTCCTTGGTGTGAATGAATCCTGCAGCGGCCGGGAGTCGAAATAACCTCCTCATAACCTTCTGGTTGTACGTGCAGCAGTACGGTGCCGCTGCTGTGTTCACAACAAAGCAGGCTGGTATGGGGGGTGATCCGTGCCACGATACAGGGAGAGGAAGAGGAGGAGGAGGAGGAGGGGCTCCACGGAAAATATGGGGACAGCTGTTGCCATTGCCAACGAGAAAGGGAGCACCATCCAAGTACATGCACAGTCCCACGGCCAAGGAAAACTCTCAGGATCTACTCTGAAAAAAACAAGTGTGGACCTAACTAACGTTTATTTTCATTATTGATTAACCTGCCGATTGTTTGATCAATGATTCATTTTTTTCCCCCAGTAAATGTCAGAGAAGTGTTGAACATTACTCACAGCCTCAGGTGATGTCTTCAAATGTCTGGTTTTGACAGACTAACAGTTTTCTATCTATCAACTAATTAATGAATTAGTCAGTGAGTGCAGCTCTAATTCTGTTACATCTTTTTAAAATTTCTCCTGCACTCTGTGTGACATTTATAATCTTTTATATAGGTGTACCTATTATTATTGTTATTTAGACTCAGTTCACCCACTAATGTTTTAGGTTAACAATAAGTCTTTATCAACGTTATTTCTATCAAACTGGTCTAAGTCATATACAGTATGAATAGCATCTCTTATAAATCTTTAATTGTTAATCTGTTTGATATTTATCAGTACATACTGTACTACCTGGACCACTGATAACTCTACACAAACACTACATGAAGGATTGCATCCAAACATTTTCATCAGACTGCTGCTCTTCTTTTCACTAATGGGACAGAAGATGATTTAGAGAGACAGATGAAGAGTGGAGGGGATCAACCATGGCAGCTCATGTGCTCCAGAGTCATGTACTTTTTACAAAAACATGTTGCAGTAAATAAATTAAAACTGTACACATAAGCTATTAATGCCATAATATTGAATTTTAGGTAGACAATGAAGTTCAGGTTTATTTTATTTGTTCTGAGTGGTGCTTTGTGACATACTCGTTACAAGACACCATCGCTATAGTTGTGCAGTGTAATCTGGCTGTCATTGTAAATAATACACAAAAAAATTGTGTTTGATTTGAAAGTACACAGCAGGTAGAATTCAATAGTTTTTTTCATGTTCATCTATTTCCTCTGAAATGGTTGACGAGGCTAAGCCTCTCCTGACTGCCCCCCTGTTTCTCACTCATGCTGGGGAGGGGAACAGACTTGCTCTGCGGACAGGTTTCGTAGTAAGGACAGACTTTTAGATGAGCAGATATAGGAGGGATGTCGGCCATATGCCACGAATCCACTGAGGAGAAGAGGTTACTGAAACTCCACACCTGGAGAGAGAAAGAGAGGAGGAGAGAAAAGGAAAACAGGGATCACACTTAGTATGGGATTAATTATCATCGAACACTACAATGATAGATGCATTGGATGATTTAGTACGTATATCTCACAGGTTTGGCCGTCCACTTGGCTCCTCCATGTGAGTAGGTCTTCTTCTCCCAGCGGAGGGTGACCATCCCTCTCTCATGCAGCAGAGAGGAGCACACCTGCCTCATGAGCTGGGACACCAGGGCCAGCTGGGACAGGGATAGACTGTCCAGGAAACTGGCCATGTGGCACAGCACCTCGTAGGGCAGCGAGCTCAGAGAGTCCTCCCCTCCTCCTGCCCGACCTCCTCTCTTCCTCTGAGCGGTGGAGGAGTCCACTGTGCTCCTGGGCGGCTGGGATGCGTCACCTTCTGAGGCTTCAAGTGTCGGACGCAGGTTGAAACTCCTAAGCTGCTGACTGCAGGGGGAAAAGAATACCAGTGAGGATTTAATTCACTAAGCAAATACAAGCTCAAATGAGTTTCTAAACTCAATCTGTTTGTGTCTAACTTTGTTTGCTTGTGTGTGGTCAAGAATTCTGAGTTAAGCTTTGTTCTACTTTACTGTGTCGTCAAGTGTGGCATGGTCCCGCTTGTGAACAAATGCAACATATACCAGAGCAACACGTCCATTGATGCAGTTTTAAACTATGTTTGTCTCAGTCCGTTTCTTTGAATATTGCTGATTCAAAAGTAGAATTTGCATTTTAATCAAACATCTTAACGTAATTAGTTTCTGACCATCTGGTAAATATTCACTCTCTTATAATTCTGTTTTTGGTCTCTACCAACTCCTGAGGGAAATGGCTCTTTAGCTGCTAAATGCTCCACTATGTCCACCAGCTAA
This sequence comes from Lateolabrax maculatus, assembly GCA_031216445.1. Classification (NCBI taxonomy): domain Eukaryota; kingdom Metazoa; phylum Chordata; class Actinopteri; order Acropomatiformes; family Lateolabracidae; genus Lateolabrax; species Lateolabrax maculatus. The sequence continues at coordinate 10,666,560 of CM062197.1, read as the reverse complement.
TCGCTGACTTTGTCTGCCTGTGGTCTGGTGCTGAGCAGGTAGTGTACAGTGGGTTTTTTCATTGAAGAGAGCGGTGACAGTGAACCAAAACAGTCAAGTTCAGGCTGGACGGCTAAACACAGAGGTGAATCTCGCAATAAAGCTCCATAGAGCTGAGGGGAGCTGCAGATTCAGGTGATAATTCTGCGTGTGTTCATCACTACAACCGGCTCCTTTCACACTGTTATTGTTATTATAAATATAAAGATCATAGCTGCTTTAAAATGTAAAGTTGTGAAAATATTAAAAGAAAAATGGTGCTGAGGAATGTCAGTTGTGCTCACTTGTAGGAGACAGTGGCTTTTTGTGTGGAGGGCTGAAACCTCCTCCACCTGTAGGTGCATCCCAGATACGCTAGGGGGCATCTCTGCTCGAACCATTCACCCAGACACGTCTGGATGTCACTGTGAACGTTCCTGGAAAGGAGACGACGATTAACACAGTCATTAAACACATCTCAGGTGTCCACCCACAGCTCGAGAACCAGTATTCACAGGCACCTGAAATGTGTGGCGAACTCTCTGCGGTGGAAGGTGTGGCCACAGATGTAGGTGAAGACACAGTTGGTTCTGTTGTGCCTGCTGTTCACGCTCCCTGCCTGCAGCTGAAGACGAAGCTTCAGTGGTCTGTCCACCATCACCTCCGCCAGCGTAGTCTTCCCTTTAAACGGAGCCGAGCGGAACAAGTGCGTCTGTGTTCCCATGTCAACAAAGAGCCCATCGGCTGCTTTTGACATGCTGATCTGCATGGAAACCAATTGATCACAATACCTGATTAACTCTTGTTAAATGATGATCATTCACGTTTAGCAGACATTATTGAAATCTGTCATCTCCCACTTTGTGTGCAGCTTATATATTTTTATTTATGCTGTCACAAACATCTGACTGGCCTTGTGACCCATGACCGCCTCCTCAGCGTAGCCCAGCAGGGTGGCTGCTGCCTCGTCACTGAACCAGTCCTCTTCGTTGGCTCCGAGGTCTGAGGTGTCCACGCTGCGATGCTCGGTCTGAGCCCGCGCAGCTGTGTCGTACAGATGAACCCGCCGCCTGTAGTGATAGCTGTCAGGGACCTTATAGGAAGAAATAAATGAGAATATATTTCATTACATTGGAAGCCAGAAGAGTATGGTGAACACATCTTTTGCAGATTATTATTAGGTCAGGTTGACTATAGTGTGTTTTGTTGATGCTTATTTTAAAGCCGCATTGGGCAACTTTGCACATTAGTGTCTGCATTTGTCCGTACAAAGCAACTGTCTTGTTCCTATTTTCAAGGAGTCACAAAACATTTAAAGGCCATGGGGTTCAGCTGAAAAAGGTTGATTACATGTAAACTTCTGTGCAGCAATCAGGACTTTGCCATATTCAAATCAAAGTCTGATGATAGTTTAAAATAGATAATTAAAGCCAAGTTTTCAGGGGCTTTAATGTTGTTGAGTGCAGTTTTATCGGGATGGAGCACTACCTAGCTGCAGTCGTTTGTATTTCATTTTTAAGTATGCGTCAACAGAAGTTTGAATCACTTTGGTCAATGTATATATCTGACTTCAATTTTACAGTAAATAAATGTAGCTTGAAATCATCACCTTGAAAGAGCGCAGGGTCTGGACTGGGATAGGCTCCAGGCTGCCGTAGACAAAATCTTTCTCCCTTGGTGTACAGGCCTGGATTTTTCCGAAGCTGAGCAGCATGCGCCCATGATGCACCACATACATGTTGTACTCCTGAGGGGTGAGCTCCTGCCCCAGACGCTCCAGCACCCCCTCATCCCATGGTGCGTGCCCTGTCTTACCTGTGTCTGCAGTCGCATTATCTTTCCCTGTGTCTTTGTGGTCTTCACATGATTTTTTCACCAGGCTTTCCTGCTTCTGGGTCTTCATTTTGTCACCAGGTTTTGGATTTTGTTTGGGATTGTCTTGGTTTGTCTGAGCGACAGCACAGCCGCCTCTCTCCATGCCGAACATCATCTCACACATGTTGTATTTCTCTATGTTGAGGCCTAAACCTTGCCCTACACATTTGTGTTCAGTCCCCTCAACATTATCCTCGTACAAGCTGCTTTCTGCAGAAAAAGATGATGAGGAAAGAAAAGAGGAAAGAAAAAACAGAATAGAAATATTGTGTAGTTAAAATATAGATACACTTTTAAAGGACAGGTCATTACAACAATATGTAACATTAATGTGCCTATTGGGAGTTTTGTTCCAAGAATACTGTATATAACATTAGTGTTTCAAAATTAAATATGTTTCAAACCTCAATAGCCTAGCTATAGTAGTCTTAAAACCACTGAAAACTTTAACCTTAGTATTTCTCTCAAACATTAAATATTCATGACTAAATAAGCACTTTTTTTTTAAAGCTTACGCTCAAAAACTCAGCTAATCTGCTTCATCAGATCTGTGCAGATGTGGTTTGATCAGATTTGATTGACAGCAACAGCAACAACCCACCAACTGTCACAAGATTCAGAGTCAAATGGTGCTCAATCCTGATTGGTGCACAAAGGTACATGACATCACACTGTTCCTGAGCCCCGCCCACTTAAAAACCAGTAAAAAGAGCTCAGAAAAAAACTGAAATACAGAAATTTCTCCTGTGAAATAACCAAAACTGTTCTAACTTTGGCAGAAAAGTGTATATTAATGTAGGACCACTTCACTGACAGTAAGAAGCTGATTGATAAAAGATTTTCACGTTTCAGGTTTTCAAGACCTTTAAAGTGACTCCTAACTAAGGTGGTTATCTCATGTTGGACCTAAAGCAGCAGCATGAATTACCTTCATTGGTGTCTATGTTTGCAACACCATTGACAAAATATCCCGTTGCGGTCTCCTCTTTCTTTTCATCCTGTATTTCCTCCTCGTCTGCCTCCGTCAGCTCTGGATAAAGGGGCTTCATTTTCAGGCGGCCGTAAAGCTCTGACTGATCGACCAAGGCCATGGCAAGATCCAGAGCCTCCCCCTGCTCCTCATTTTCCTTCATCACGTTCTCCTGCAGAGCTATGTTGCTGTGTGGGTTCGTTTCATCAATTGGCCAGCGGAGCCACTCCATGGAGCAACACACCACGCTGGCCGGACACACCTGCAGGTGAGCTGCCTGCGAGGAGCGGGGCAGGTGGGCCGGGCAGCCGTACTCAGCGTTGAGGCAGGGCACCCTCACATTAGGGCAGAGCAGCAGGTGATCCTCCTCTTTGCACAGGTGGAAGAGAGCTCCACAGTGCAGGCGGCAGGGGGCGACCGCACAGCACACGGAGACCTCCACCCGAGCCCTGCAGCGCCGGCTGTAGCAGGAGTCACAGTGGACGTGCTGACTTACCCTGGAGGCTCGAGAACGATGACTCTGATTGGATGAGAAAGAAAAAGAGAGGAGCCAACTGGGATGAAATGAAAATTAAGGAGAAAGATTTACTACATAGAAATACATCATATTAAACATACATCAAGGATGTATAATGCTTAATCTTTAATTCAACATCAAGATATATGTCTGCCACTCACCATATCTACAGGACTTTGAATCAGAAGTTTTGTAATCCTGCAAAAATAAAAAATAAAATAAAAATAATTGATTCATACTTTAAATGTAACATCAGCCCTAAATAGTGAATCACACAGGCCAATGATCTCCAACCTGTTTGGCTTGTGACCCCCTAAAAAAAAACAGCCATGTTTACTTGTGATCCAGTATCAGATTATTATGACCAAGAGTGAACTCCCCCACCCCCACTACTTCTACTCCACTACATTTCGGAGGGAAATATTACACTTTTTACTCCACTACATTTATCTGACAGCTTTAGTTATTTCACAGACTCAAATTATTAAGAAACAAATATTATCAACAAATACATTATGATGTGTTATTATACATTAAGCTACCCAGCAGTACAGAAAATAACACATTCATTCATCAGTAATCAGAATTCCATAATATAATATATGTATATGTTATTCTGAAATGGTCAGATCTGCACAATGAGTTCTTTTACTTTTGGTTCTTCAAGTATAGTTTGATGCTAATACTTTTGTACTTTTACTTAAGTACGTTTTTGAATGGAGGACTTTTATTTCTACACTGTGGCATTCTACTAAATGCCTAAATGATCCAAGTATGTATTCCACCACTGCTGTTATCTAATGACCCCTCAGATTTATACTGTGACCTTCCAGGGTGGGAACCAATAACAAATGCCACACAACAAATAAGCAGCACAAAGAGACAGTTGGGAAACATTTTACACTGATGCAATAACTTAATTCCTTCATGCACTCTGCGTAAAACAAATGTTGATTGGCTCAAAAGCAATCTTGCATTCAATATACTTATTCCATGTTATTGTGAAATGAAGAGCTGATACCCAAAGTAAATTGTAAACAACAAGAGCCAGTATAGTAGTATTGTTCAGTTAAGTGTCCCGTGACACTGTAAATCTGACAAATCTCAGTATCAAAAGTCAGATAAGCACAGATTTGTTAGATAAACAAAAATTTACATTATCAAAGTATTTCAAGACATTCCCAGTGGGATCAAACCGTATTGGTAAGACAAAAGGACAAAAGGTCTTACCAAGGTGCCACAGCAGACGTGTTGTTTCTTCTCTTTGGTTTTACAACGTTGCTTTGGGTCCTTGTGTTCTTTGAACTGACAGGTTAAAATTAGCCAAGCAGCACCAAGAAGTTTCAGCAGGAGAAATAACTCCCCCCCTCAGCTTCTCACTCAGTGGATTCAAGCCAAACTTTATTCAATACTTTCTATCTCTTCATTCTGGAAAGGAATGAATGTGCCTAAGCACCTGTTTTCCTGCAATAATTCACTGCAATGAAATACACACTGACTATGTTTTGATAAAATCTCCACTAGAGGATACTGTTTGGATATTAAACAAGACTCTGTGTCAATTTGCTCTCTGCAGTTCGAAATCCATTTTACACAGCACCACAATCTGAATCAGCAGGAAGAAGGTGAGAGAGTTCCTGATGTTAGTGGCTGAGGGGGCTGGTAACCCAAACCATGTTTCTGACCACCTGTGTAACATTTCTCAGTCAGTCCTCAGCTCTATTTATAACAAGTACACACATAACACAGACACTAAAGAACAAGTCGGAGTGCAAGGATCGTGCTTCTCTCCTTCCCAGCTCTTACAGCGGTAGGCTGAAGTTTGTAATTCACTGTTCCCATTGACTCTAATGACTCTGCTGGGCTCCTGCCTTTGTGCGTTGACATGCAGTTTTTTAGCTGATTGTACCGTGAGACTTTGAGATTCATATTTGCCTCTCTGCAGGACAGACTTACAGCTTCAGATAAAAGAACTGATGCCAGAGGATCTAAAGCATGGTATGGTTTTATTTTGCAACTGTAAGATGAAATTAAGGTTGTTAAAATCATCTTTTCCCACACTGTTTGACAGTATCGTAAACAGTATATTCTGTTTTGGCTTTTCATTGAAACTATATGACTGAACCATTCCATCAAATTGAAAAATTGTAGATATGTTTTGCATCATTTTAATCAGAAATTCCCCAAATTCAGACATATGTGGTAATTGTAAAAATGTTAGGATCTCCACCACACTGGTTTGGTTTGAACAATGTTTGGCTGCACAGCACAAGTTTGTAATTAGTGACCCACCTGTGGGTTAACAGAGGCTGAAGCCTAATGATGCAACATAACAGCTAATAAATATAACTGACCGTGCAAATATATTTTAAACACAAATGTAATATGGAATTTGTTATGTTACCTTTCTATGATTTCACATAATGCTGATTTAATGACTTTTTTTGATTCTGACAATCAATCTGTTCCCCGATTTTCCTTTTCTTCATCCTTAAACCCAATCAGAGTCATCGTTCTCGAGCCTCCAAGGTAAGTCAGCATGTCCACTGTGACTCCTGCTACAGCCGGCGCTGCAGGGCTCGGGTGGAGGTCTCCGTGTGCTGTGCGGTCGCCCCCTGCCGCCTGCACTGTGGAGCTCTCTTCCACCTGTGCAAAGAGGAGGATCACCTGCTGCTCTGCCCTAATGTGAGGGTGCCCTGCCTCAACGCTGAGTACGGCTGCCCGGTCCACCTGCCCCGCTCCTCGCAGGCAGCTCACCTGCAGGTGTGTCCGGCCAGCGTGGTGTGTTGCTCCATGGAGTGGAACCGCTGGCCGGCCAACGACGCCCATTCTTATTCGAACACAGAGCTGCATGAAAACCTGCTCAGGGAAAGAGAGCAGGGAGGATGTCTGGACCTGGCCTTGGCCCTGAAAGACCAGGACCGCCTGTTTCACTCCCTGAAGATGAAGAATCTGTTCCCAGAGCTAATCCAGAGTGTGGATGAGGAGGAGAAAGAGGACAAGAGGAGGGACAAGGAGAGAAGAAAGGAGAAGCAGAAGCAGAAAAAGGCCGCTCTGGAGAAGGAGGTAGCAGACAAGGCAGCCAGTGGTCAAACTTGGGAGTCTTTTAGCATGTTTGACATCAATTCTCCTGATAAAAATGAAGATGAGGATGAAGATGAGGTTGAGGTTGAGGTTGCATGTGAGCAGGAGCTAACCCAGGAGGAGAGAGAGGTTATAGCCAGAGGCTCTGGAGTGGATGAGGAGCTGTTGGAAAGCTACAACGCCTGGGAGCGCATGTTCAGTATGGAGATCGGTGGCTGCAGGGAGTCTGAAAGGGTAACTGTGGAAGGTAAGGGCCAGGGATTGGCTAAAGGGAGAGGAAAAGGCCTTGGTACACTGACAGAGGAAGATACAGCAGTTACCTGTATGGGTGCCACAGCATCAAACACCAAACAGGTGAGCAGTGCATGCATTGCTTCCTCCACATCCTCCTGTCTCACTGGAAATCTGAAGAAGAAATTTGTGTACGGACATGTGGAGCCGATGAAGATTATCACCGTGCGTACCTTTAAAATCCCAACCAGCTTCTCTGCCAAGCAGGGCCGCATCCGCAACCCTGGTTTCTACAGGAGGGAGAGTCAATCTGTGGATACCAGTGACCTAGGGGTGGCGCTAGAGGAGATGCCAGTGTGGGAGGAAGTTCAGGTGAGAGAGAGATCCATCCTCCTTACAATCTTTTCAATCCATCTCACTTCTTGAAACTTTGGATTCCTTTTTATCATGTTTGTTTGATACCTCCATGACTCTACTTTCACTCTTTATATTTCCTGATAAAAAGGGACCACAAATGTACTTTGATTTGCTCCTCAGGCCACTCTGCTGTGCTCTCTGGAGAGGGAGCAAAGAGGTCACCTCATTGCAGAGAGTGCATGCTCAGATGGCCTGTTACAAGATGAGGGCACACAGACCTACAACTTCCTGTCTGCTCCATTCCGGAGAGACACGTCGCTAGCTGACCTGACTGCTGTAAAACCGCTGGAGCTGCACCTTCAGCTGCAGGTGGAGAGCGTCACCAGCCGACACCACAAGGCCAGCTCCGCCTTCACCTTCCTCTGTGGACACACCTTCCAGCGCAGAGAATATGGCAAACATTATAAGTGGGTTTTCTTTTTGTTTTTTATCAAAATTTCCTCTAGAATCTGTATTTTTAAATTCCCTGCCTGAATGGGAAGCAACAAATTCCATTATAGTCCCAAAATGTTTAGTTTCTTCATAGTTTTAAAATTCAAGTAAGATATGGAACCAAATATCAATTAGATTGTGTGTTTAAACTCATATAGATGAGAGTATATAATAATGAGTATATAAAGTAGAAAAAAGGAAATATTATTTGTAACTTATATTTCTATTAACATAATTTTTACTTTGTTCTATCCTGTAGAAATTCACTGACTCAATCTGATTTGTCCTAATGCACTAAACACCACCTGTCTGGCATTACAGTGAGATAAAAACAAACTCTACAAACTAAAATTGCTCACTGATTTATCACTCCATAGTCCATAGTATGCTCTGTTTTAATGAGAAATAATTGTACTGGGCCAAAGCAACGCACGAAAATTGTTTTAGCAAGTTTTATCACGTGTAATTTTCTAATAATCAATATACTCTCATATACAGGAACATCCACAGTGACATCCAGATGAGTGTGAATGGATGGTTCGAGCAGAGATGCCCTCTGGCATACCTGGGATGCACCTACAGTCAGATGAGGTTTCAGCCCTCCACACATGAAGCCACTGTTTCCTACAAGTGAGATAAAACTAATAGTTGGTGTGAATGCTGAAGGCATTCACAACACATGTTATTCTACATGCATTCTAAAAATGTATTATTATTATTCTTCAGACTGCTTTTTTTGCGAGTCTTCTCCTTCCACATTATGTAACGTAGAAACTTCATTGAAATATCAAAATGTTCAGCTCAATTAGGACATTATTGCTGGTATTCAACTTTTTCATAACATTCATACTTTCCGAAATATTCAACGTTTTCCAGGAATTTTGCTCCATTCAAATGAATGGGCGGAATGTTCAAAATTTCCACATTTTCCCACTTTTCATGCCTATTCAACTCTTCTCTACTCTTGTCGTTTTTTTGTCGTTTTTGTTGTTGTTTTCGTTGTTGTTTTTGTTGTTGTTTTCGTTGTTGTTTTTGTTGTTTTTTGTCGTTTTCGTTCCTTAAAGTGTCGTTTTTGTTGTTGTTTTTGTTGCTGTTTTTGACACTATAAGGAACGAAAACGACAAAAAACAACAACAAAATTACACTATAGGGAACAAAAACGAGAAAAACAACAAAAAACGAGAAAAACAACAACAAAAACGACCAAAAACGACAAAAACGACAAAAACAACAACAAAAACGACAGTATAAGGAACAAAAACGAGAAAAACAACAACAAAAATGACAAAAAAAACAACAAAAACGACCAAAACAACAAAAACGACAAAAAACAACAACAAAAACGACAGTATAAGGAACAAAAATGACAAAAACAAGAACAAAAATGACAAAAAACGACAAAAACAACAACAAAAATGACACTATAAGGAACAAAAACGACAAAAACAACAAAAAACGACCAAAACAACAACAAAAACGACCAAAAACAACAAAAAAGACAAAAAAACAACAACAAAAACGACACTATAAGGAACAAAAACAACAAAAACGACAAAAAACAACAACAAAAACGACCAAAACAACAACAAAAACGACCAAAAACAACAACAAAAATGACACTATAAGGAACAAAAACAACAAAAACGACAAAAAACAACAACAAAAACGACAAAAAACTACAAAAACAACAACAAAAATGACCAAAAACAACAAAAACGACAAAAAACAACAACAAAAATGACACTATAAGGAACAAAAACGACAAAAACAACAACAAAGACGACCAAAAACAACAAAAACGACAAAAACAACAACAAAAATGACAATAAACGACAAAAACGACAAAAAACAACAACAAAAATGACACTATAAGGAACAAAAACGACAAAAACAACAACAAAGACGACCAAAAACAACAAAAACGACAAAAACAACAACAAAAATGACAAAAAACGACAAAAACAACAACAAAAATGACACTATAAGAAACAAAAACGACAAAAACAACAACAAAAACGACCAAAAACAACAAAGACGACAAAAAACAACAACAAAAATGACACTATAAGGAACAAAAACGACAAAAACAACAAAAAATGACAAAAACAACAAAAACGACAAAAAACAACAACAAAAATGACAAAACGACAAAAACAACAACAAAAACGACCAAAAACAACAAAAACGACAAAAAACAACAACAAAAACGACACTATAAGGAACAAAAACGACAAAAACAAGAACAAAAATGACAAAAAACGACAAAAACGACAAAAACAACAACAAAAATGACACTATAAGGAACAAAAACGACAAAAACAACAAAAAACGACCAAAACAACAACAAAAACGACCAAAAACAACAAAAACGACAAAAAACAACAACAAAAACGACACTATAAGGAACAAAAACAACAAAAACGACAAAAAACAACAACAAAAACGACACTATAAGGAACAAAAACGACAAAAACAACAAAAACAACAACAAAAATGACACTTTAAGGAACAAAAATGACAAAAACAACAAAAAACGACAAAAACAACAACAAAAACGACCAAAAACGACAAAAAACAACAACAAAAACAACAGTATAAGGAACAAAAACGACAAAAAACAACATAAAAAGACAAAAAACAACAACAAAAACGACACTATAAGGAACAAAAACGACAAAAACAACAAAAACAACAAAAAACAACAACAAAAACGACAAAAAACAACAACAAAAACGACACTATAAGGAACAAAAACGACAAAAACAACAACATAAATGACAAAAAACGACAAAAACAACAAAAATGACACTATAAGGAACAAAAACGACAAAAACAACAACAAAAACGACCAAAAACGACAAAAACAACAACTAAAATGACACTATAAGGAACAAAAACGACAAAAACAACAACAAAAATGACAAAAAACGACAAAAACAACAACTGAAATGACACTATAAGGAACAAAAACGACAAAAAACAACATAAAAAGACAAAAAACAACAACAAAAACGACACTATAAGGAACAAAAACGACAAAAACGACAAAAAACAACAACAAAAACGACACTATAAGGAACAAAAACGACAAAAACAACAACATAAATGACAAAAAACGACAAAAACAACAAAAATGACACTATAAGGAACAAAAACGACAAAAACAACAAAAACGACAAAAACAACAAAAACGACAAAAACAACAACAAAAACGACCAAAAACGACAAAAAACAACAACAAAAATGACACTATAAGGAACAAAAACGAAAAAAACAACAAAAAACAACAAAAACAACAACAAAAACGACCAAAAACAACAAAAACAACAAAAAACAACAAAAAACAACAACAAAAACGACAGTATAAGGAACAAAAACGAGAAAAACAACAACAAAAATGACAAAAAACGACTAAAACAACAACAAAAACTACCAAAAACAACAACAAAAACGACACTATAAGGAACAAAAACAACAATAAAAATTACAAACAACGACAAAAACAACAACAAAAATGACACTATAAGGAACAAAAACGACAAAAACAACAAAAAACGACCAAAACAACAACAAAAACGACCAAAAACAACAAAAACAACAAAAAACAACAACAAAAACGACAGTATAAGGAACAAAAACGACAAAAACAACAACAAAAACGACAAAAACAACAACAAAAACGACCAAAAACAACTAAAACGACAAAAAACAACAACAAAAACGACACTATAAGGAACAAAAATGACAAAAAACAACAAAAACACACACGTTTTGTTCCTTATAGTGTTGTTTTGTTGTTGTTTTTGTTCTTTTTTGTCGTTTTTGTTGTTTTTGGTCGTTTTGTTGTTGTTTTTGTCATTTTTGTTCCTTATAGTGTTGTTTTGTTGTTGTTTTTGTCGTTTTTGTTCTTTATAGTGTTGTTTTGTTGTTGTTTTGTTGTTTATAGTGTCCTTTTGTGTTTTTCTGTCGTTTTTGTCTTTTTTGTGTTTTTGTTGTTTTTGTGTTTTTTTTTTGTTGTTTATAGTGTTGTTTTTGTCTTTTTTCGTCGTTTTTGTTGTTTTTTGTCATTTTTGTTGTTTTTAGTGTTGTTTTTTGTCATTTTTGTTGTTTTTTCCTCGTTTTTTGTTGTTTGTGTTGTTTTTTTCATTTGTCTTTTATAGTGTCATTTTATGTCGTTTTTGTTGTTTTTTCATTGCTTTTGTTGTTTTTCGTCATATTCATTCAGAATTGTGTTTCTGGCCACTTAGTGAATTTAAGTCCAATATTCACTCTTTTTTTTTAGCTCTGTTTTTGGTCTTTACCAACTCCTCAGGGAAATAACCGACTATTTAGCTGCTAAATGCTCCACTATGTTCACCAGCTATATGTAACTCTGTCTGTCTGCCGTTTGAGGTTTGGGCAAGTAGCGTACTGTGGATTTTTAGAGATTTTTCACTGGAAACAGCTGCTGTGTCTGAATACAATGCTATTAGAGTGGGGAGAGTGAACCAAAACAGTAAAGTTTCAGGCTGGACAGCTAACAATAAGTTTAAATACACTATAATGCTCCGTAGAGCTGAGGAGAACTGAAGAGTCAGTCATAATTCTCAGAAGGTTAATCAGTCAGGCAAACCCTTTCACAAAATGATTTGATCCATTGTTACTATAAAACTATTGATTATAGCAGCTTTAAGCTTCGTTGTCATTTTAAAGGTGCATTTAAGAATCTACCGCTGTAACCGATTTTACACATCAAAGTCTGTTTACAGGGCTTTTCTACAGGGAGCATTACTGCATATGTGAAAAAAGAAACCACAGTTTCATCTTTTTGCTTTCAGCGAGGATCTGGGCTGCTTTAGCTTGCACCCCTACATCCCTGTCTCTCTGGTTGATGCCTCCCAGCCGTCCAGGAGCACAGTGGACTCCTCCACCGCTCAGAGGAAGAGAGGAGGTCGGGCAGGAGGAGGGGAGGACTCTCTGAGCTCGCTGCCCTACGAGGTGCTGTGCCACATGGCCAGTTTCCTGGACAGTCTATCCCTGTCCCAGCTGGCCCTGGTGTCCCAGCTCATGAGGCAGGTGTGCTCCTCTCTGCTGCAGGAGAGAGGGATGGTCACCCTCCGCTGGGAGAAGAAGACCTACTCACATGGAGGAGCCAAGTGGACGGTGAAGCAGAGGGTAAGCTAAGAGCCAGACTGTCTGTCAGGAGAATTAATGAGGAGGGACAGATAAATATATACTGTGTGTGTATATATATATATATATTTGAGCTTTCATCAGCAATGTCATGTAGATTCAATTACCTTCGTTATTAATATACACGAGAAGGTCAAAATTGTAAAAATAAAGTTAGTCTAATTAAAAAAATGGAAATGGCAAAAAGAAATAGTTGCTTAAAAAACACAATGCTAGAGACCTACTGGTGGAAAGTAACTAAGTATATCTACTCAAGTACTGTGCTTAAATACAATTAGGAGGTACTACTACTTTACTTGAGAATTTGAATTTTTCTGCTACTGTATAGTTCAACTCCACTACAGTTATCTGGCAGCTGTAGTTATTAGTTACTTTGCAGTTAAGATTTTACATAAATGAATGTATGATCAGCTTATAAAATATATTGTTAAAAATTAAGCCAGTGGTTCCAAAGCACTATAGCTGTTTTTTGCCAGCTGGACAGTCAAAGGACACTGCTTGGAGAGATTCTAGTGAGTAAATCAAGATGGAATTAAAAAGTAGAGTTTGGAAAAGTGACAAGGAGATGTCTCTCCATCCCCAGTGGAAATTACATCCTTTGAATCAGGCCTGAATATACGGTTATCTCTCTCTTGCCTGTCTCTCTATGTGACTTCAGGTATGGCAGTTCAGCACCTTGTTCTCCGCTGTGGATACTTGGTGCTTCCAAAACGTGCCGTCCATGTCCGAGCATCTAAAAGTGTGTCCCTACTATGAGAGAGAGACCAGGACAGAGAAGATTCACCTGCCGCGTAACAGAGAAGTCCAAACCAACACAAGCTGCAAAGGTCCCACTCTGGTTAACTTGTTCCAGAAGAAGAGGATCCTGATGTAGTGTAAGGCACTGACATGTTACTGAATGCTGCTCTAATCTGTTATTATATAACATGCAGCTAGTTGTATGCTGTCCAATCTCTTCCCTGTAAAAATACCATTAAAAATAAGAAAAACTTGAGTTCTCATATTAATGCTGGATTGCTGATGTAATGCCTTCATAGCAATTATGAGTTAGGCTTTAATCTTAGAGTTCTAACTTTAAAAGCACACCTCTAAATTTATCTTTATTAACAAAACAAAAAAATCTGAATAGCAGTCAAGTTAATTATGTCCAAAATAAATTAGGTAAAGACATTATGGTAATCAGGAAACCACATTTATCTGATGTTTTGATTCAGACAAATGTGTGATTGAATGTCACACTTGGTCAACAGATTTGTTTACTTTATAGAACAGCCTTTTTAATAATTAATAACTTATACAGAGCATCTATAAATTTGAAATACAGTTACTAATTGTCACTGTAGACACTGAATTTAAATGTTCGAAATGACGTGAATAAATACATGAGCGGGTGTATATAATAATGTCCCTTTGACAAATAACTTATATCATAAAACAGAGATGTTTTGAAATTTAACTTACAATATGCTATCAGATGGTCACTGTTGCATTGAAAAAGGATTCAGATGTGTAATTTACCAAATTATCTTGTAGAAAAACACAACTTAGACTTTATATTAGAGCTGAAAGCTGCTCTTTTATGATGTCTAACCCAATGTTCCCAAAACTTATCTGCTTACTTTTGCTTTGTATTATAAGATGAAGACTATGAAAAACACTACGAGCTACAGTGGTTCTCAAGTCCTTAAATCACTGTCACATCATGAGGTAGAAAACTGAAACAACGGAGTCATTTTTGACCAGGAGGAACAGTGTCGGCTCCCTCTAGTGGTTCTTTCTGGTGAGGATGTCTGCTCTGAACAGCCTGTAAAACAGCACAATGTTCATGGTGGAGACGAGACTCAGACCAACTGTCCCCATCATCAGGACGTAGCGAGGCATACGTTCACTGTGAGCTGCCAGCCAGCGGGTCATCCAACCCGTCGTACAGACACGAAACACCAATAACCTGCAGGTATGACAGAAAATCATTGAGAAATTGAGCAACATCTGATAAACCTGAGAAAACAGTCTGCCATATAGGAAATGTCTTCATGAAAAGATGAAAGGCTTTGAATAAACTGTATAGTGAAAGTACTATACTGTAGAGGACAGGTTTTCCTGGAAACTCAGCTTGTTGACTGGCAAAATCACGACAAGAACTATTTACTATTCCTTTAAAGTTATAATGCTTAAGGTATATTCCTTTAAAATAAGGAATATGAATATAAATACCTATACCATTATGAAAACCAACACAAAAGAGGCACCTACGTTGCCAGGTTGAGCCAGCTGGTTATGCTGTAGGTCACAGAGGGGCGAGGGGCTGTATTTTCAGTCCCTGGCCTGTTCCTCCGTCCTGACAGGATTAGGAGCTGTCTGATATGAAGGAAAACGGAGTTGATCTCAATCAGCAAAGACACTACAGACAAGCCAAGATAGAGGCGGGATGTTACAGCCAAGGTGAAGCAGGAGAGCACCTGAGAAAAGAGTTTGAACACAAGAGTCAAAGACACACAAGCAGGCACAGCAGCATGCAGCAAAACGTCATTCACACTCTCAATTTAACAAAATCAAGGTCACTTTTAGTTTCCAATAGTTTTGCAAATGAGGGTCTTAATCAATAACTAAGAAACACTTTCTAAGGGTTTAGAGTATGAAGTAATTGATTTATTAGTGTTAATAATTAATCATAGAAGGACAAGTTGCCAAGTTGTAAAAGGTCCATTTGGCTGATGTATAAAGTCCTCCTGTTGATAAGCTGTTATAAGTAGATTTTGGTCCAGATTTCAAGTAGCCCTTTTCCACAAAGTGAGAGATCTAGATAAAAAAAAAACAAAGCAAGTCATGGAGGATGATATACTGTTTCATAACCTGGCAACCATAAAGTCCTAGGCCTCATTAGAAAAGTTGTACTGAAACATAAAAGACTCCCACACAACACTTGCACCAAGCAGACCTTGAACTATGATGAAATAGTGGAGATCAGGATGAAGAATCCTCTGTGTAAAGATAAATGTTTGACCACATCTCCTGTTAAATCAGCAACTTAAGCTGCACAGAGAGACTCAGCCACTCAGCTATAAGCAAACACTTGCACACAAAGGCACACACTTTGTGCCGCCTCAAAATGTGTCTTATTTTTTTACACTGCTGTGACCCTAAAGTCACGCACACTGAGGCAATGAGCTGGAGGTGAATCGGTTCACGACCTCTGCTGCCTGAGATTAAAGTGTCACAGAGATCAAGGCTGAGCACCATTGAGAGGACAAACAGCAGTGAGATGACTGTGCAGTTTCATTCACTGACCTTGTCATTATCACAACATACAGAGATGTAAGGGTTGGACAAAGTAAGAACACTTCACAATGTTATGACAAATACTCTGGGTATTAAGAGCTGCGTTATTTTGTCCATGTCCTTATCTGCTGCCCCTGTCATCTAAACAATGTGTTTTTGGGTTGGTCAGGTAGTTGAACTGAGATGATTTATTTACGTATATTTGGCAAAGGTTAGACAACACAAAATATTATTTACTGTTGGTGGGAGATGGGCTAAATTCTATAAACTGCTGCAATAGTTGATTCATGCTCATGTTGTTTATTCCTTTCTTTTTTTTACATGCACTGTGTTGTGTGAAATAATGTTTAAAAATTATTACAGAATAAGGCTACAGTTTAAGATAAGATAAATTCCCAGAGGATCTAACTACTGCACACACATATGTACTGTATAGTGGCCCCTTAGAGCTCAGCACAGTTCATCTTAAGAAGACATATGCAAATAGACAAAACACACAAGTAAATAAGGGAAAAAACAAAATATTTCACTTAATACAAAAAAACAAAAAAGGAGTTTCCAGGGGACACTAAGAACTGATGAACAGTTGTATAGTCAAGGCTTATATGGGAATCATGCAGTCATAATGATAAAAAAAAAATGTATGCTGCGTGTGCATTGTAAAAATTGTGAATGTGTTTTCTTGTGTTTTATTTATTTGCAGTGTTTTAGGTGTTTAAGGTGTAAAGTTTATTACTGTAGAGTGGTGAAGGAGCAGCTCCCAGGAAAGTTTAAATGACTGGTTCAAGGCCACGTCCAAGAAGTCATGGATAAAATAACCTGGAGGAGAAAGTACACGAGTCGCATGTAAGCATGCAGCCCATAAAGTAATCTGTCTGCTGATTTTATGTAATCCTTGGTGTAAACCTGGGAATTTTTGTGTGTTACTGTCACCTGTTGACACAGCTACAAGGCTGTGGGAGAGCAAGGAGTGAGAGGAGATCAGGTCCTCCAACATCTGAGGTTGACGGTACAAACTGCACGGCGAGAGAGAGAGAAACCACAGCAAGAGTAAATATGAAAGTAAATTCCAGCACCAAACCTGATTACTGTGTCTTTACGCACCATAAAACAGCCCATGCTCCTGTCAGCGCACTGTGGGCTAAAGAAGTGCTGATATTCCTCCATTTCCAGGCATTCTTGCGCGCCGGCTCTGGTATTGGCAGGAATCTGACGATCGTGTTCAGCAGTTTGAAAGAGCACACAGATCCTCCAGTGACCAGAAGTGTTGACCCCGAATCCATAACGAGACTTCGCCACCGAACCTCGCGCCCTGAGTTCACTTCAAATCCATATTAGCTCCTGCGTTCAGGGCACATTTCAGCGGGGAGAACATCATCTGAAAAAGACACTTTGAGGAAAGAGAGAATGAAAAGCAAACTGCTGAAGTCTCCTTCACATTCAGTTTATCTGTATGCAACCCCTGCCCCCTAACACACATTCCTCCCTTCACTTGAAGTGATAAACTGATCACTGATAACAGGTGAAGGGTCATGGTCATCACCTCAAGACCTCAAGGCCCTTCCCTGGCAAAAAAAAATAAAAAAATAGGTCAACACACACACAGTTTTCTTGCTCCCACAGTATTTTTTTTTCGTTCAATGTTGCATCACCCAGCAGGCAAACATGGCGACAACCCAGAGGCAACTGTGTGTTCATATTCAGGGAAAAAATGGAGTAAACATCAGCCACAGGTGATAACAGGTAGAAAGTGAAGCAATATGATTAACAGTTGGACAAAAAGTCTACAGTCCTGCTGACAATCCACACACTGTTTACTTGCTCCAACTGTATTTTTTTTCAACATTAAACGAGCTTCACATTAAACACAAATCTTAAAACGTATCTTGACAATAACAAACAGGTGTCCTGTCGTTCAGGCCATCGGATACAACCCGAGGAAACAAAGTGCTGATAATCAATGGACTGAATAACCATCAGCAACAGGCGCCAACAAGTGGAAAGTGAAGCAATAAGATAAACAGTGAGCAGCATGCATCAGTGGAAGCTGTTGATTTGTGTGCTTCTCTTGCAAATTTGACTTTTTGCATGTTCAGCTCACCTTCTGTGCTCTACTAGCCTGGCATCGTCAGACTAATTCAAACGCGTATTAGTCTGGAAACTCTCAGTTAACTTTTGATTTCCAAGGGGCGTAATCGACGGCGGAGACAACCAGTCACAGCGATGAAACTCCGTCCGGTCGGACGTTACGTCCTGTCAGAAGTTCGGCAAACACATATTTCTTATAACACTTAAAGTTTAAGGGCAGTTGTTTGTTCTTCTTTTAGAGAAAATTTAAATTCTGCCGGGGAAAACGAGAGCCGCCATCTTGGATATTTACAAAGTTCCCTGAGAGGCGCTCGTCTCTGTCAATCATCGTATTAAACCCGCCTCCTATAGATAAACGCTTGTGATTGGTTCGCCCGTTAAATCGGCAGAGAGCTCAGTCTGAATGGTTGCCAGAGCAAATGTCTGGTTCCCAGGTTAGTGCTCTACAATACTGTCTGGGTAAAGATTGTAATTAACTGTAATAGATTAATTGAAAGTGTGCCGACTGAACAATCTATTTTCTTCAATTAGTACCAAATACTAATGTCCATTGCAGGTAGCCTACACCTTCCTATGTGTTTACATTTTATATATCAGTTGCTTTCAAGAATAATAAACTATGGGACTTGTGAAATCAAGCCTGACCTGAATGAATAAACCAGCCCAATAACAGTGGTAGAAAGTAACTAGGTACCTTCACTCAATTACTGTACTTTTACATTTTCAACTTCATACTTTTGCTCCTCTACATTTATCTGATAAACTTAGTTACTTTCCAGATTTAGATTAACAATACAAAATATAATTAACAAATAATTCATGATGTATTATTAGAGGTTAAGATAAGACTTTCAGCAGTAGGCTGATATCAAGTAATTAAGATTAGCCAGCTGCAACATTAAAGTGAGGAACACTTAATGCATCAATAATTATGATTATTATGAATACTTTTGTACTTTTATTTAAGTAAAATTTTGAATTCATGACTTTTACTTGTAACAGAGTAGTTCTACTCTGTGATATTGCTCCTTTTAAGTAAGAGATCTGAGTAAAGTTAGGCTACTTCTCCCACCACTGCATTCATACTTTCATGTTTTTAACATTGAATAAGTGAATGGTTTTCTTAAATCTTTAGGCTTTGCAGTGATGAATCTTGAACCTGAAACGATGTGTGCATGATAGTACCCTACCTCCTGGTTTTGAAGGCCTAAGTTTTGCTTTGTCGCCTGTCCATTCAATGTCGGCGGTGCTGCCTCGTCAGCCTTTCTCTATACTGCCGCTGTGAAACACAAAAGCCCACCATCGCCTTTCTCTGCAACAATAACGGAGCTGAACATGACCAGTGACATCACCGAAACCGCTCACTCACCGGAGACCCTAAAGTAACTTTTTGGTTGATTTTGCTCGTCTTATCAAACCCAAATCGTCCACTTTTCACAGTTGTCCAGGATCAAGGGATGAGGGTTGGGGATGGACCTGTTGCCGTGGAAACGGACTTCTATCGCATCAGTGAGCTGATGAGCAGAAAACAAAGTGTAAAAAACTTCTTCCAGCGGAGCATCTGACTAACCTTTAATGTTTCTGGTTGGGGTTTGTGTATCTTTGTGGTGTTGCAATTGAATCAGAGACATGTCTGGGACCAAACCACGTGAGTAACCTGATGGATTTTTTTAAAATTTATAGTCAGCAGAGGTCAGATATTTTATCGATCTGTCACTGAATTTCAATAACAGCGGTGCAATCACTGACTGTTTCCTGGGTGTCTGAAATAAAAGTAATGTTCTGTATCCTTAATTAAACTACAACTGTAGAAATTGATTAGGCCTACTTTAAATGGCTTTGTAATGTGTGTGTTCAGCCCGTGGTGAGTTTCCGGACTCTGACCCAGAGGACACATCAGAGGAGCTGACAGAGGTGGTGTGTCTGGAGTCTGACCTGCAGGATGGACAGTAAGGAAGACAAGAGGGGGCTGTTCACAACCTGGCAACCCAAACCTGTTTTCATTCGCACATCAGGACTTATTACTGAGATATGGAATGATTTAAAACCATTAACCAGCAAATGATGATAGCCACACATATATGTAACCCAGCCGGTCAAACAAACACACAAACAAAGTTGACAACATGACAACCTAAAAACTGTTTTAATTTACACATTATTCTTTATTATTGATATTTAAAGCATTTAAAAGATGAGAACCTAATGTACAAGTTTACGAAACAAAGATAGCAGGACATCTTTTTGAATAATGTAAAATAGAAATAAGAATCTCATTTGGGTGTAAAGCAGAATTTGTGTGTGTGTGTGTGTGTGTGTGCGTGTTTGTGTGTGTGTGTGTGGGTGTGTGTGTGTGTTACCTCAGGATGATGGAAGTTGAAGTGGGACATCACAGCGTGCTGTTGACCCACAGCGAGGGCAAATACAGTGCCATCGGTAACCAGTGTACACACTACGGCGCTCCACTCAGCAAAGGTAAAGAGACACTCAAGGTGTGACTTTGTCAACATATATGAAACATATTACTGACAAAAAAGTTTCCCACAATACTGACATGTTTTATCTACATGTACCACCATACTTCATCATTTAGGGAGATAAAAAAGCTTTAATGTAAAGCTATAGGCACACATTATAGTATGAAATATATAGAAAATATGGAAATACAGTATTTATTTTCAAAATGTTTTTCAGTTTAGTAGTTTGTCTTGAACTATTGCTACTTTTCCAAACACTAGCACCATGTGTGACGTGTGTTTGTGTGTATGTGTTCAGGGTTTATTTCAGGACACACAGTGCGCTGCCCCTGGCATGGCGCCTGTTTCAACGTCCATACAGGAGATCTGGAGGAGTATCCCGGCATGGACTGTTTACCCTGCCACAAGGTACAAACCAGACAGACAGACAGACAGTTAGACAGACATTTAGCGTATGAGGACATTTTCTGTCATTTTAATTTGTCTTTTTCTCTTTCAAAGGTCAAAATTCATAACAGCAAAGTGTATGTGTCTGTAAACAAAAAGGTTAGTAAGTTAACTTTTCTTTTTCACTTGATGTCATGGTGCATCCTGTCTCTTCACATCATTGTAAATTTACTCTGCTCAGTGTGGAAATAAGGGCGTATGGTATATGGCTTTGTGAGGGCTAATTTTTTTGTATTTTATTGAAATATTTTTGTGTTTGTATTCAATAATTTCAAGCAGTATTTTTGCACTTAAAGTAGTTCGTCCTTTTAAAACATTTTAGACCATCACCTGCTGTTATAAAGTTTCTGACACTTTGACTCCTCATAGTAGCAAAAGCATGCTCAATATCAGGAGCCTATAACATAAGCAGTTAAATTGAATTTAGCCATTATTCATTTTATTATTTACACCCTTCTGCTTTTCCTACTGTGAAATGCTGAAAGGCCTTGAGTGGAAAAAGGCTATTAGAATGATAAAGATGAAAGTTGTCCCACAAATGCACAAACAATTGTCAATCAAGCACTGTCTGTACACACATAGTCTAAGAAGAGGTCAAATAAGTGAAAACACCTGGATGGGTGGACCATAACTGTGTAGGGGCATTTAAGACTAATATCATCCAATATATTAGTCAATCAATAGTTTATCTCCACAGTTACTAATAAAGTAAATGGGACAAAAATAAAGAACAGAAGACAGTTGTTTAAATAGCAGCAAACTGGAGTGTAAATAAAGTGAATTTCCAGTAATTTAATGTAATTCTCTAATCAATAATATAGAGTAACCTACGTATAGGAATAATGTATCACTGTTCTAACAACACACTGTTTTTATTTGTTTATAATTGCTAATTCCTCCTAATTGATGAGTTTATATGATGGTATGTTATACATGATTCAGACTCTCAGGCAGGAAAAAAGAATAAAGAGTATGGGAGGTGCAGCACCAGGAGTTACTCACACTGTTCTGCTGCTGGGAGGAGGTGAGTGTGGACCACTCTGTATGTCTTTATCCGCACTTGTGTGTGTGTATGTGTGTGTGTGTGTGTGTGTGTGTGTGTGTGTGTGTGTGTGAAAGCTGAAACAATTGGTTTATAAATTGATTTGTAGACTGATGGAAAACTAACCAGCAACTATTTTGATAATAATTGTTTAAATCACTTCTGATGCAAAACTGCTAAATATTCACCGGTTCCAGCTTCTCAAATCTAAAGATTTTTTCTTTGTTTTATATAAGTAATATATGTATAAAATGATATGTAAATTAAATGGTTTTGGACTGTAGGCCAGACAAAACAAGACATTTGAAGAAATTGTAATAGATTAATCAGTAAATTATTGTTTGTTGCTGCCATTACTGCATTTAATCAATAGCACTGATTGTGAAGAACTACTATATTACTTTCAGGCATGTTTACGAGCCCTTCCCTACTTATAAAGTATTTATAGGTTCTGGTTATGGTTCTTTATTGACAGCATAAGCACAAAACTAAAATCTCAACTCCAAACTGGACTAAGTACTAGAAGCCAAGACCACAATATAACTCTAAATATAAACAATGATGGTGCCTGGTATTATAAGTCTGTACATGGTAAGTGCAAGTCTAGGAGAGATTGTATATTGTCTTGTATTGTGTTGATGTGGCGAGGTGCTTCATTGGAACCATTGGTAATAACTACAAAGTGAATCTATAAATACACACAGTTATTTACAGGTATGCAAAATATATGAATTTATGTACAGGTATGTAATAAACAGCTAAGTATACTACATAGATCACATATTGGTTAATAAGAAAAATTAGAATTAAAAAAATCACAGTTTGAAATAATTTGAAAGTGCAAGCTGACCGTGAACATTGTATGAGAAGATGAAAATAGATAAATAAGTATTATAATGTATGTCAGGAGTTCGTCCTAGTATGTCTCAGCGTGTGTGATGGTGTTAACTCTCTGTAAGTGCAGGAGCTGCTTCATTGATCTGTGCTGAGGTTCTACGGCAGGAAAACTTCGGAGGCAGAATCATCATGGCCTCCAAAGATGACCTTTTGCCTTACGACAAAACCCGACTCAGCAAGGTGCTGCAGAGTAAATGACAAGATACGGACAAGAACATTTTTGGGATAATTATGTGTGTATTGGTATATTTGACTACCAATACTTAAACACACACACCCTGCTCTCATCGTGCAGGTAATGAACGTGGAGAGTAACACTATTCTGCTGAGGAGGATGGAGTTTTTCCATCAATACGACATTGAAGTGTGGCTCAGGAAAGAAGTGAGTTGTTTTTCCATCTCCTCTCTACTCACTCAAAGTAAATTTTTCTCTGCACAATAAATAACTTGTCCGGGGACTGACCTGCTAATTAAAAAGCAGACAGATCAGGACCTGAGGATGGATTCATAACGCTTCAGATTTAAAGGCCACGTTGTGAAACTGAGTGGACTCTCGCTGTGTTTACAGGCGCTGTCAGTGGACACAGACAAGAAGACAGTCACATTTGATGATGGTTCAGTCCAGTGCTATGACCAGCTTTTCATCTCAACAGGCTGCAGGTACAGACAAACACACACACAAACACTGAATGTATGTGTGCAAGTATTTCATTTTCAGAACCAAAAACGAAAAGTTTTATCAAAAAAGTTTTGATTGTTTTTGTGTCTATACTTTAATCATGAACACTAATGTTCTTTGCACAGTGATGTTTGATGTAAAAATGGTGATAGTGTTTCAATAAGAAAATAAGAAAATAAAACTAAACTAGCTGTAGACTGTTTATTGCACATTAAGCTTCAATTTCAAACTGAACAACTCCAAGTACGATAAAATGTTTTGTTCTGCCCTTTACAGCACTTATTCCATGTGATGTATGTATTTTTAACATATAATACAGAACACAGACAGTTAAATAAACAAAGTTACTTTAAAGTGTTTTCAGGATCATCTTCAGGTCCACAGACAGCCGACATTAAGGAGCTCTTAACTGTGTGCACGTTCATAGAAACGCTCTTAGAAAACTCTCTTAACTTTGAAGATTGATCGTTATGAGAGCATTTCTCTTGACTGAACAATTATGACCAACAGCAGATGTGATAACAGTGCCATAACCTTGTATAAGGAAAGTGGTCATTGTTGCAGCACCATTACACTGCACTGCATTGCTTATAAACAGAGTCATGGCCTGTTCTTTAGAGCAAAGGGTCTGGATGTGCCGGGCATTAAGCTGGACAACATCAAGATGTTGGAGACACCAGAGGACGCCCGGCAAATACACACAGCCTGTCTGGGCTGCAACGTCGTCCTCGTGGGAACCTCTTTTGTTGGTACCGTATCTGAAAAATATTATTATTATATTATTTACTGACTAGTTACATTTTTGACTCGTCTGATAACCTTTTGCTACTTTATGTCGGATTTGGGGCTCTATGCAGATTTTCATTTGAATATTCTCCCTTTCTGATATTCTGTACTGCAACAACATCACCATTTTTCTTTTTCAGGCATGGAAATAGCATCTTATTTGATAGACAAATCCTCCAGTATCACAGTGGTTGGCAGCAGTGAGCTGCCATACCAGAACACACTGGGTCGTGAAATTGGCAAAGTCACCATGATGGTAAGAAAGAAAGAGAGAGTCCTGTATTATATCCTCACATTACTTATCTATTCAGTTGAGTTCCTTGTAGTTTAAACTCTGTTGTCCCTGCAGATGCTTTCAGAGAAAAATGTGAGATTCTTCATGAATGATATTGTGACAGAGGTCAAGGGTGTGGATGGCAAGGTAAAGTGGAAAAATACTTACAGCAATTTTTTTTTATCGCTCTAAATTCAGACCAGAACATCAGTAAACATTGAGTGAAATTTCTCTTCAGGTCCTCTGTCTCATTGTTCTTTCTTCCATAAGGTGAAGGAGGTTGTGCTTAAAAGTGGAAAAGTTATCCCAGCTGATGTTTTGATTGTTGGTATTGGTAAGTGCAATGCAGACATTTTTAGGTTTTCGACTTATAGACTCTCCAGCCAATATCTTTATAAATTTCTCTGCTCATTCCCTTTATTACTCTTTAATATCTTTATATTATCAATCAGATATTTCCTGTAATGTACAATCGCTTCATATAAAAACAATGAAATGTTCTATGATGACCTGTGGAGAATGCTGGACAGCTTTTATAATAAATTAAAGATATTTATTACTTCAGCTACTATATTAAATGATCATTGTTAGTCTAGTAAAGATAATATTTTTTCAGTTTCACTGCCAGATATGAGAGTTTTCCTGAAACCAACATTGTGACATCAGACCATTAAGGAATAATCTGACGGGAATGTTGAATTTTCATTACATTTCAATTCATGTACAGATTAAAAAATCGAGATAGACTATAACGTGTTAAAATTTCCCCCTGTTCCAGTCTCTGCTCTGAGCTGCACTAACCGGGTGCCGACTGTAGCTTCAAATAACTCTAACACTAGCAGTATTCCTCCAAAAAAAAAAAACTGCTCAACCACTTTTGTCCTCTTTCTTTCTCCCACCAGGCATCAGACCTAACTCAGAGTTCCTGCGGGGCAGTAAAATACAGATGGACTCGAAAAACTTTGTAATAGTCGACAAGGTCAGCTAATAACCTGCTGCTCACCTGATTATCTAGATCTCATTGTGTGCCTTCATTCTCAACATTTTGAGATTTACTTTCCCATTGTTTGGGGTCTCACAGACCCAACTGCTTTATGTGTAAACATAATAATTGCATCGTTACTCAATTTTTCCTTTGAAATTTTCTTCTTCTATTCTGTTGCTTTTCTTCTGACCTTATTAAACCCCAATTTGTAGAAAAAATATAAGCAGTAACCCTTGCCTTTCCCATAAACTCTGCAACGCACTTATTGAAGGTGACAAAATACAGAAATGACCATATATGGTATATTGATTGCCAATAAGTCATTCACTAAAACATTTTTATGGTATGTTATCCTATACTGTAGCGTCACTTATGTTTTGGGTCAATTAGACCACAGAGAGGGACCAACTCCCTTTTAGACCTGAACAAACTGTTCAAATTCAAATAGACTTATTTGAGATAAGATAATGTTTATGAGCAGTTAAATAGGGCACAGGTTTTCCAGGAGCCCAAACATAACATTAGGGTTAATAAACATGTCTTCCTCACATTAATCTGTATATTCTGCACCATTAATCCTTAGTTCTCTGCCTGCATTTCCCTCCTGCAGTACATGCGCACCAACGTCCCTGATGTGTTCTGTGGGGGCGACCTGGCCACCTTCCCCTTGGCAATGGCCAAAAACCAGCTGGTCAACATCGGACACTGGCAGATGGCACAAGCACATGGTATTGTAGTGACAATGCAAATGTAGTCACAGCTTCCAGGGGCCAGTTCCACGAAGACAGACTTTGACTGTGGCCAGGATCTAAATGATATTCAGACTTCAGATAGAAGTTGCTTAGTAAAGGACTATCTTAAGTAGGATTAATTTCCCATGAAAGTAGCAACATCTTTTGCGCTCTGTGGTGTTATGTTTTAACAAACGACTAGACAAAAGTGTAGATATTAGGAGATACAAGCTACGAGTAAATACTACATTAACATTAGCTCATCAGCTGTTATTTTTTTAAATATATTATCTGTTTAACATCTGTGTCTACAATATCTTTTCTGTTTTTTTCTTCCAGTTGAATGTAAATGTTTTTTTAATTGTTTTTAGGGAGGGTAGCAGCTCTGAACATGCTGGCTAAAACAACTGAACTCACCTCAGTTCCTTTCTACTGGACCGTCCTACTGGGTACAACCATCCGATATGCAGGTGGGTGCACTCACACAGACACAAACACACACACGCTCACACACACACACACACACACACACACACACAGTCATGCGTGGCATGTTTGCTTGTCTGTATTTGTTCAATTTGACACAAACCCCATAATGCTGAGTGCAGCCCCACTGAGAGGCCTTCAGAGTCACATGATTGCAGGACTATTATACACAAACCCCGTCCAGTGTAGGAAATCAGTTGAGGGTTATTGTTTGGAGCAATTTCTTTTTCCATTATCATTGTAAGTTATTTTGTATGTTTTTATTTTGATATTTAAGTCAATAACTAACTCACTAACTGGACTATTAATCAAAGCAACAGTGACATGTTTAAAATGCTATGCCAGCCAAACTGTTTATCCTGCTACTCGGTAACTCACTGTGTACAGCGAATCCCACCATGATAGATTTCAGATTTTCACACTTATCACCTTCAAATGTAACCCATGTTTTTATTTGGTTGTGTGCAGGCTATGGGGAGGGATATACTGAGATTGTAATGAAAGGAAAGTTTGAGGACAGGAAGTTCCTGGCATTGTACATCAAGTAAGTTGAGAAAAACAACTGCTGTTGTTAACAAAAAAACATCGGTAATTGTAAAAAATATAATGAATGTTTGTCCAAATATGTATGTTTAAATAATTTTTTTACCTGTAGGAATGATGAGGTCATAGCAGCAGCAAGCCTAAACTATGATCCAGCTGTGTCTGCAGTCGCTGAGAGGCTTGTATCAGGAAAAGTCATCACGAAGAAAGAAGCTGAGTATGTAATATATATTTGTTTTTATGATACTTTCTGTCATAATCAGGATTTCTGGTTTCACAGAGATGTTTAAATTTTGAACATTGAACAAACAAAGGGGAACAAAGTATTGTATAATGTTTATAGAATTAGTTTTAGTGCAGTTGTTTGTTCGTCTTTTAGAGAAAAAATTACCATCCAGTCCGTTTAATACTGACACTACAGACCGCCGTGGAATGTTCCGTATCACCGGCAGCCATCTTGGTTATTTACAGAAATGCCTCAACGGAGCTCATTGCTCATCATATTAAACCCGCCTCATATCAGATAAACGGTTGTGATTGGCTCGCCACATTTTTAATTCCAATGGAAATTTCTCTGAATTGGAGAGGGGCCTGACGTATCTGGTTCCCAGGCTAGACCCAAACTGCCGTAAAAACCCCATTTGAGACGCATATCCCGAATGTGCTGTACATGTCCCAAGAATGCTTCTAAAATCCGAATAATATCGGCACATCCCACATGTCTTAATCGCAAAAATGCTACATTCGGAATAAGGCCTAATTCGGAATATCCAAACGGATTATGCTGTTGACATGACCCGTATCAAATTCTGAATATTGTCATATTTGGAATAATAGTGAAATATTAGTGTGTATTCAAACATAGTCAATGTTGTGCTCACAGCTTCTTTCTGTTGTCCCCAAGTGGCCAAAATACCAGTTATTGCAGAGAGGAACAAACTGGGGCTAACCAAGTGCTTCAAACTCTCTTTTTCCTCACAGATCAGATGACCTGAGCTGGCTGCAGTTGTCCTGATTTACACTTTCCTCCACTCATCCACTCAACACATCATCTGTACAATGTCAACATGAAGCCACAATGTCATTTATCCATCTCTTCATCACCACCGCTCTCACCAAGGACAAAGAGTTTGGAGACCTGGATTAAAATGTTTGATTCAGAAGAGACAGACTTCATCACAATCCACAGTTTATAGACTTTATATTTACAGTGTTGAAGTATTGGATTTAAACTGTACGTCATATAGTCAGTGTTCATGTGAGGGGGACTCCACCATGCAAACAACAGATACCTCAGATGGATGCAGCTTTAGGGTTTTCTTTTTTAAATCTTAATATTTTTTGTTATTTCATTGGATTTTTATTTCATTTTATGGCTTTATGTCTCATGGGGTATTTCAGTAATAGTCCAGAGACATCACATTAAAGATGCCTCAGTATGTTCTCTGCTGTTAATATTTAAAAGGCGTTGTACACTGCCTTTTACTTGGATGGATCTGCTGGAAAAACACAAGTGACCTTAATGCCCAGTGCAGTCGGTATGTGGTTTGGTCAGTGAGTCGGAGGGGGGATTAGGAGAACAGAGGGGGAGTGTTCAGCTCTTTGAAGCAGAGATGCTGAAATGGGCAACGGTAACAAAACACACCAACAGGGAACAATAAGCCTTCGACAAACAGCACACAAAGGCAGTGTGACAAAACCTTGACAAAAGAAATGCTGTGTTTTCCTCTCTTTCCCTCTCTCTCTCTCTCTGCTGGTTTATCACTGTCTTTACCTCACATCTCACTTTCCACCTCCACATTTACTCTTCACTTCACTCTCAGTGCTCTTCCTGTCAATAGCACGCCTCAGCTCATTGTATCCCCGTTTTTTTTAAAGCCAGTACCAGTTATGATATTTTAGGATTGAAGGTGCCAGTGGCTTAAATTTTGTACTGATGTTGTATGTAAAAGATTTAGATTTTTTTTTTTTTTTTTTGCCAAACGTGCACAGGGAAAGTTTAACAATATGTAGATCAGGATCAGCATTTAAACTCAGAGTGCTTCATCTTAATAGGGGTGGGTGATAAAATCTTCTTTCATGGTGTACTGTATAGAATTAAATAACAATAGTGATATATACTGTATATTGTGATGTAATACAATTTCTGGATAATCAATTGATGGAAAAAATAGCCAGACAGGAAACTCCTATTTTTGGCTAATAGAGCAAATTCAATACCTGACAAATCAAGCTTCTTCAACACAACTTCAGATAACAACAATAATTTACTGGTATATATCAGATGATAAGATGTTTTTTGCCTCTTAAAAAAAAAAAAAAAGCTACAAAACTGAATATCAGTCCTCTTGTTAGAAACAGCTTTGTTATCAATACAAAGGGAACCCTGATGCCCAGTGAGAAATAACAGGGATCTACTTGTCATTTCAACTTTTTGTCTTGTTTCACTTTGTTCATGCATAAAAAATATCTCAGGCACAACAGTCCGGTCTCTTTTCCATTAATTGACTCAACAGTGTTGGAGCATCTGATTCACTCAGGGAACATGTGACTTTTCTGCCACCTATCGTCCAGCAGCGGTGGTGTTTTTAAGATTTACATGAGCATGGACAGGAGCAACAAAACACAAATAATCTGTCTTTTTTGTAAATTCTGTTCTATTTGCATTTAATCTGCACACTCTACATTTCAGAGACATCAGCATTGATTCAGTAGACTGCCAGGATAAAAAATACCACTGTGATCTCCTTATCTGTACGGTAATGACATTAAAATTTTACACTGAGAATATTATTAACACACCACTGCCTGCCATACAGTGACAAGTTCAGACTGCAGATATGATTTCAGTCTTATTGAAGATTTATTTGCCTTTTAATTTGCCTTTTATACTAAACCACACAGAGCAACAAGAAATAAATAGAAAGAGAGAGGGGCGTATCCCTGCCTGGATTCAGGACTTTGGACATTAGATCACTGGTCTAACAGATCAGCCAATATGCTGTTTACAGTCGGAGCTTTTAAACTGGATTTCTATTGGATGTGTGCCAGCATAGTAGCATATTGTTACACATTTCACACACACACACACACACACACACACACACACACACTCTACTCTCTGGGTATTTATACAAAAAGAAAAAAAGAAGAAAACTTCTAACCTATGTTTGAAATTCTTACATTGTAAAAAATGTGTTATGTGACCATGTAACCCTCCTCCTCACTGGCCTGTGGACATGCAGATGTGAGGGGGGGGGGGGGGGGTTCAGTGGTATTATCCTGATTGGGTTTCAGTTCTGAAAGATCAACTTTGGGTCATCTCTGGAAGTGTTACGTAATTCAAAAGCACAAAATAAACTGTGCAAATCCTCTATTAACTTTTTAACAGGCCCTCGCCGCCGGGGGAGGTCCTGTCCTCGTCCACTGAAGGTTGTGGCACTAACGATACGTATTTTGTACGTGACAGAGGAAGCATTTATTTTATTGAATTGGCAACATGCTCAGTTTCTCTTTAGTCCAACGTCCTAATGGTGCCCAAGGATATTCACTTGGTGCCTCACGGTGAATCTGTTTTACACTGTGAACAAACGAAGCCTGAGGTTACTAACAGCATAAGGCTCTCACTTTTGCTTCTATAATTCAGTCTTTGCTCAAATGGAGTAACGACACAGTCCCCTGTTGGTCACATCCAGTCAAAGCCTTTTTTCCTCTGCTTTCTTCATGAAAAGTCTGTCTAAATGCACCCTGGGTTTCTTTTAACTGAGCCTCTCCGTGTGCAATGTAACGCTGCCGCCTGTTGGCCCTGTACAGCTCCAGCCTCTTCTCCTCAGCTTGGGGGTCCTCCAGGACCCCCTCCCACCTCAGGCTCTCCGTGGCCCGGGCGCCGGGCTCGGCCCCGTGCCCCTGCGCCGGAGCTCCACTGGCACTGGTTTTGTTTGTCGCCGTCAGCGGGCTCGGCGAGTCCTTGGGGTGTTTTTTGCTCCTCCGCCCGCTGCCAACGAGCCGCTCTCTGTCCTTCTTACTGGCGGCTCTGAGCTTGGGCAGCTGGCCTCGAGGCTGACCCGGAGTCTGAGGGGGCAGCAGGGAGACCGGCAAAGTCTCAGGAGGCAAAGATGCAGCCTGAGGTTTCTCTGTAGGGAGGCAACATAAACATGTAGGCGCATGCACACTGCCAAACAAAGCTGAGGGTTTAGATTACTAAAGACTCCCACTGGAGTTGGAGGTCTTGGTTTACAGTAATGAGCTGTAATAGGCCAGTGTTGGGAAGTGACACTGGGGGCCTATTCTCTAATGACCTATTCAACCCTGTAGGGGATCTTCTACCACCGGCACATGATCCTCATGCTTGTGTTTACATTGTGTACATTCACAGTGACCTTCGTTTGATCTGCTAAAGCGCTACATTAGGGTTCGTTCAAATACTTGTTTCCAGTTCTTGGTTCAGAGAGTGCTCCTTAACTCTGTAGCATGACTAATTATAAATGCATGCTGTGAGGGAGATTTTAGGGCTTTTTCAGGCTTTATTATATGAATACATTCTGTGTTCGTTGGCAACATTTACTCCATCAGGAATAAGTATTTCATGGTCTGCTTGTAGAGCATCTGCTTTTAATAAAGAATGTGGCACAATAATTGAATTTCCTTTACTGTAACAAAGCCTCAAGTCGCAAATCTATTTTTCAATCTTTCATTTTTTGTGAGGGGTTTGCACAAGGATTGCATTTTTCCAGGGGTTTGAGGTGCAGACCATGAAACACAACACAAGTTCTAGTCCAGCTGGGGACCTTTGTTGCATGTAATCCTGTTTTCTGTCAATTCTCTAATAACTGGAAAATAATAAAACTGTGTACAGTATATAATACATTGTTGACCATGATGGTACAGTTAGAAGGCCTGTTAAATGCATTTAAGATACTATAATACATAGTATAATACAACAAAAATAACATTCCTGAATTCAAAATGTTACTTTTATAGACCATTAAAATGTCCTTTTGCAGGCCCTTAAAAGTAAAATCATTCATTTTGAAGAATGGTCCCTTTTTTGATTGCTAATTATTATCATGATTATTAATAAGAATTATACTATTATTGTTGTTGATGCAGTACTTTGTTGACGGTCCAGGTTCGTACTTGGTTTAGCCATGCTGTTGGGTATTTTAAACCTATTCAAGCATTGTGTTGTTTACAGTATGATTTGCATGCATAATCTTAATCTGAACACAAACTACTATCCAAGGGATATTAATTACAATATTTCCCTGAAAGATGAAATGAAAATACTTAAAACAAGTACCATTTAGGACAGGAAATAATGACCATTTTCAATATTGATAATTCTGTCAATTATTTTTTGATCAATCAATGAATCTTTCATTTTTTTAAATGTCAGAAAAAAGTGAAAAATGTTCATCACAAGTTGAAATTGCTTGTTTTCACCGTTCAACAGTTTAAAACACAAACCCTTAATTTTAAAACAATATAAAACAGAGAGCACATCCTCATATTTGAGAAGCTTGAACCACTTAATAAATAAATTACTTAAGTGATTAATTGATTATTAAATTGTGTAGATCAGTTGTGCTAGTAACTGGTACATTTACTCAAGCACTGTTTTTAAGTACAGTCTCATGGTACTTTACTGGAGTAGTTATATTTTATACTGCCTTAGACTTCTGCTTTAGTACATTTCAGATTTTTACTCCACTATATTTACAGTATTTGACGGCTTTAGTTACTGGTTTTAGTGATAAAATTGCACATACAAAACTTATACTGAGTTTATATAATATGATGTGGTACAGATTAGACTACCCAACAGTGAATAAAGAACCATAGTTAAAATTAGCTCCACCTCAAAAAAAAAAAAAAAAAAAAACTATATATACATAATGAGTACTTTTACTTTTGAGTAAAGTACATTTCACTGATAATGCTTTCACAAAAGGCTTCTTCCACCACTAAAAAGTGTATTTACCTGTATTTTGAGTAGGAGTGATGGAGGCAGTGGTTGTTTTTCTTTTCTTCTTTTTCTTCTTTTTCTTGTCAGAGCTCCTGCACGGTTGGAGCAGCTTGCAGTGTTTGTCCTCTGGCATGACTTCAGTGCAGACGAACGGGTCTGTGCGGGCTGAACGAGTTAACCGAGGCCTCTCAGATGAATCCCCTCACTTACTGCAACCATTGCATAGGGAAATTTACAACAACAGTCTTTAAGACGTCTGTGCACTGCACAAAAGAAATGTAAACCAGCTAAATCTAAATACAGAGACCTTGGAAATCTTGGTTTACTCACAGGAAGCGGGGCTGTGCAGCGAGCTGTTGTTGCCCTCCAGTCCCGAAACAAAATCCTTTATTTTTCGTGGTTTAAAATACGTTTGTACATAGCACAGGAAGACAGGAAAAGGTGGAAAACTACCGCACGCTGCATCGCTCCCTCTGTGTGCTGTTTCTGTTCCGGGACCGAGCTTCTCCACAATCACGCGTCTCCATGGAGACAGGACACACCTTCTCCGGGGAGAAACGTGTAGAAAATATTTTAATTAAATTTAATTAAAGACAGACATATTTACAGAAACACTATCGTTTTCTTTACAGTTTTACAAATTCTTTTTAAAAAATGTTTTAGTTTTGTTTTAATAAAACTGCATTATTCTGGTAAGTAAATCCAAGGAGAGCATTCGTATGTTACAAATACAATAATTACAGTAGTGAGATTAAATACCAGATACGTATCAGATGTATACAGTAAAGACATGAGTATACATATGAATACACTATCAGATAGGCTATACAGCCTACAATATGGATAGTAGTATAAACACACTATAAATCACATATAGGTGGACAATAGTATAAATATAAATACACTATCAGATACAGCAGACTATAGACAGTAGTATGAATAAGAATACCCTACCAGATATTTATAGACATCTGCCTTTATAGATTATAGACAGTAACATAAGTGTAGACTATATGTGAGAGAATAGTATATGTAGGTGTATGTACAGTCATATAGCACTAGTGAGCAAGAGGTGTGTGCAATTATGTCTTTAAAAACCAGATTAATCTCTACGGTTATTTTTGATAAGCCACTGGTTGCACACATAACGTTTCCCACTTCTCACCTGCCTCCTAAAGTCATGACCCCGACGTGATTTGAACACGCAACCTTCTGATCTGGAGTCAGACGCGCTACCGTTGCGCCACGAGGTCGGTGGTCCTCTCCATCACCCCAGGGGACCCGGACCTCAACATGACGCAATAGCGGCTTGACAGGCGTGACCCATGGGCCTATAATTAGAACATGGTGTAACCTAATAATATACAAGACAACAATCTGAAAACATTTAAAAAGTGGTGAAAAGTCATTTGATTATTATTATTATAGACACAAACGACATTGTACAGCTATTGAATACTACTAGCACCACTACAATTACTGCATAGAAATAAAAAGCAACAGTATTTTTTTATTTTTATTTCTGCCTCACCAATTGATCACACTGCTTTACTGAGTTGCAGTGTTTTTATTGTAGTAATAAGGTAGATATTCTTATTAGTGGCTGGCTTAGACTGCTATATTTATTTAAATAGTTTTGGACGTAGAATCATATTGCATCCTACTGTATATTTCTACTGAATGTATCCATCATGTCTTCATCTTTTGTAATTTGCAGTTCCTCCTTTGTCTTATTCATTTTCTTTTCTAACAATGTTATGTTTGTTTCCTATACTTTTTGGTTGTCTTGTTAGAGAGTAGCTGCTGTGGGACTGTAAAGCTCTTTGACACTTTATATAAGTATGTAGCCTATATGTGATACTGCTCTATACGATTAAAAGGGATCTTTAGTTTACCTACTTCTTAGACAATTCAACAGACACAGAAGCCCTCTGGTAGATAAGCAATTCCTCTCGTCACAGTGAAATTAAATCTCAACAAGTATGCACACATGATCATCTGATGAAACCAGAGCAGTGTGAGACCTGCTGGACCAAACTATTTTAAGTCTGTGGATACATTTGGGCAATGGTCCTTCAGTCATTGTTGAGTTCTTTGAGCAAGCTGGACAGAAGTAGCTGTCCTTTATAATAAATGATAAAGAACAAGGAAGAAATGATTGTCAGTGCACACTAAAAACATTCAAATACACATAAATTCGATGTAACACTTTATCACTTATTCTCATAAAATGTACTTATGATCTGAAGTAGAAGATCATCTGGAGCCTGTAAAGGTTTAAAGTGAGACTATAACTTACAAAAAAAGAGTTAAGACAATTTTCCTTTAGAAAAGCAGATGTAAACTCATAAGCAATAAAATGTACTATAGCTCAATTTAATACACTCAGACGTTTTGCCGATACAGCCTTACTTGGTCTGGTATGTGCTGCATGAACTGATGTTTTGGCTACCGAGGGGCAAGGGGCAAACAAGCTGTAAACGCAACACTTGACTATTTACACCCACATATATGGAGCAACATTTAGAGTTCTGGCCACCTGATGAATGTAACTCAAACATTCACTGTCCTTTTGGCTCTGTTTTTGGTCTCCACCACCAACTGTGTGTTCACCAGCTAGTCGCTAACTGTGTCTGCCTGCTGTTTGGTGCTGACAGGTAGTGTGCAGGGCTTTTTTAGGGCTTTTTCACTGAAACAACTGCCTGCTGTGACCAAAAATAACACTATGAGAGCAGTGAGAGTGAATCAAAACAGTAAGTACAGTTTCAGGCCAGAAAACCAAGCAAAAAGCAAAAACTTGCTATACCGCTCCGTCGAGCTGAGGACAACGGTAGAGTCAGGTGATAATTCTCTGTGGGTTTGTCACTATGAGCGACCTTTTTCACATATATATATATTTACATAGTAGTCACATGATCAATTGTTAATATAGAAATACCAATTATAGCAGCTTTAAAAGTGATTTAATTATTACAAATGATTGATTTATCTTGTACCGGTGATGGACTGTTTTATCTGTGGCAACTGAAGCAGCCGATTTTTTCGAGTGAAATTAAAAAAGGAAAAAAAATCTGTGTGCTAATGTGTTTTTACTGGTATTCAAAGAACTTAATACTTTATGAAACCGTGTCCTTTTAAATTGCTGCACAGGGATTTCATCTGTCGCCTCTGACAACATCCACAGCACGCAGCCTGGTATTTCCCAGGGAGTTTCTGTCCTATTCCTGTCCGACAGAATCCAGTCCCCCACTACTTCCTCAGTATCACATGCCTGTACACACAGAAACAAACACACACATGCTGAATTTATTAAGTTAATAAAATTGGCCCTCTAAGGCGCAATCGTTTGTAAAGTATTACACACACTGTAGCCTTCTGAATAATTAGTTGGTAACTAAATTTGCTGCTTGGATGCTATGTTCTGTATGCTTTCAAACCATACACCCACCAGTGCTAAGAATAGGCTTGCTCTCACAGCTCAAACAAGTCTGTCCTGCTTCTGCATTTCCCTCACATATCTGAGCTCTTCCAGTAAGAACTACAGGAAGAAAGAGGCTAAGTCATGATGCTGAGTCATAGATGACACATAACATTTTCCACGCAGTAGTGACCAAGTTCACAGTGAAATGGAGCTGAGGTTTTTTTAATTTTCACAAAATCTTTGACCCACAATTCACTATCAAATCTGCAAGGTTATGAGATTGGTTTCATTTTTACATGTTGTGAACCGTGGCCTTGCTCACGTCTTGTTCTGATGAGCTTGCAAGTCACGGAGAGTGGTGGGGGAAGATGTGACTCGCACGCTTTCTCCATCTGGTGCCGACATCATCATTCAAACCGATTTTGAGTTGCAGTAAGTGCACTGGCATCTGCAGCTCAACAGCTTTTGCAAACACGCCAGATAAGAATTTGTTTGGATGGAAATTTCAATCTAATCATGGCGATTGTGTTACAGAAGGGGGTTTAACCTTGCTGGTGTACCTCCAGGCAGCCTACATATGTATAGCTGGTAGTATATACAGTTTTCAGAGAGCTAGTAGATCATCTTACATGGTGAAGTAGGCTATTCTGTGTAAAATATGTTGAGGGACAGATGCAGAGTACAGCATTCTTGGGGTGAATAAGTACTTGAAATTAGTATATGTTCTATAATAATTTTTTCTATAGACATTTAAACCCTAACCAACCAACCACTAACTATTTGACTGGTGAGCTCATAATAAAAGCTTCCCAAATTTGTACACAGCAGACTAAAGTAAAGGGCACATGACGTTTTTTTTTTTTTTTTTTTGAGGCAATAAGTCACTCATACTAAACACTGTGAGTGATTTGATTAATTGTCTTTTTTTATTTTCAGTAGTGTAATGTAATGTTGCCTTTTAGCATTATAATTATGGTCATCATAATGACTTCCACCTCCACAAATGCCTAAAAAAGACATTGTGGCTGAATCAGTAGGCAGTGAAGTTTACAGGTTTCCAGCTGAAAATGAGGAACTCTGGAGTGGTTAACATTTCCACACAAACAGCATCATATCCGGTTGGTAGGAGGTCCCTGTAGTCCTGTTCATATTCAAAATCTGATCACTGTCACAGTCAATCTACCTTTACTCATATATTCTGTGAGAAAAAAAAAAAAGTTGTTGTAAAACAGGCAGAGGAAGACACGAGAATGAGACAGCGGATTTGGTCTCGTGAGGATTTGCTGTGCGTGCTCACTGTGTCAGGTGACAGTGAGGAAGCAGCTTTTCTCAAACTGCAGCAACCTTAAAGCTGCAGAGTGACAAGCCCAGGTTCACAGGAGAGAGAGGCAGAGAAAAGGAGACCGGTCTTACAGCTGTGTAAGTGTCCCTGTGCATCAGTGTTGAAGGAGTAACAAGTTCATCTTGATCTGCTGCTGTCTCCGGAGGCTATTTGCAGACTCATGTGGTGTCTTAGCACAGCACAAGTTTGTGCAATGAGTTGCAGGTTCAAACTGAAACCGTAACAGCTGCTTTGACAGAAAACTCATTCTGGGCCTTTCAAATGTTGACAGTCAGATTTGGAGTTGCATAGAAGCTGCATATGTAATATCTAACACGGATGTCAATTTCAGTAATCTTAATTTAATTTTGTGGTAAACCATTGAAATGTTAATTTGTGACATGCTAAAATATTGTTCCCATGCAAAGAGAGATTATAACTGAACTAGGCAAATTAGTTACACAGCATAATTGATCTTAAGTTTGCTAACATCAGCCACCATAAACTATTATAAATGAGGAAGTTTTATTAGGAAGAATTAGTTATTTCATCTCAGTAGTTAATCCAGCTTTGTTTCTGAAGAGATGTTTGAAGCCTAGATTTATAGTAACTGCTCACCACCATAGTTTGACAGCTGCAAAGGTCAAACAATCCATATTTGGTTAAAGAAGCCTGGAAGGAGCTGTGGAGCGACTCTAGTAGTCTGAGACAGTCAGACACGTAAACTACGGATCTCTTCAAGCACTAATGTCTGCCTGATGGATTCTTGGAGGCAGCATAAAGAGACCATTTCTTGTATATGTAAAGTACACTTAATCCAAAAGATGGGTTTATTTGGGAAACCATTTGCTTCCTCTTAACTTTAACTTCAGAGGTCAAACCAGTGGCTTTGTTATTGAACTGCTGTATTTTAAGTGTAGGAAAGATGTGGGTGTCACGCAACTGTACATCTATATCAGTTTTTTGGCCATGACATGTTTGTCTAATCATGATAATAATGATTAAAAATGTGAATCATGCTTCATGATTGCTAAATTCCTTTTTTAAGATACTTAATAATAAAATCAATAATAATAATAACAAACTTTATATATACAGCACTTTTCAAAGTTACAAAGTGCTTTATAAGGTTGAAACATGATTAAAACAGTTGAGGATTTGCATGAGGCAAATCAAATCAGACAATTACAACAATACAAAAATAAAACGGAATAAAATACAACAATAAATATGAGATTAAAACAATAATAATGAAACAGATAAGACGTGTTGGAAATAAAACAACGTGCCACCATTAACGAAAAGCCTTTTTTTGGACTCGCGCGTGCACGTCAGATCCGCGCAGAGTCTGACGTCCTCCCCTCCCGCTGCTACGTCATCACGCTGCCAGCTGATCGGAGTGGGAAGCCGGTTATGTGTCTGACTTGGGTGTGTGAGAGAGAGAGAGAGAGGGAGGGAGAGAGAGAGAGAGGGAGGACTGGGGCAGGAGTTGTGTAAAAAGGGGCTGAAGTCCTGCGCTGCGTCCTCCACTGCTGCTCGCCGCTGCGCTGAGAAGTAGACCCGCCGCCGGATGCACGAACGCGGCCAGACGGCTTCGTATCGCGGGATGTAAGAAAAAAAAAAAAAAAAAGAATCAACAAATAAACAGACAACGGCACGCCCTGGCGAAGGTCCGGGACTCCGCCGAGCGGCGGGCGAGGCGGCCTGAACTCCGCTGGACCGTCCGGATGGGCCGGCCGGCCGCGCAGGAGCCGGAGCCGGCCGGTGGTCAAGGTGGGGCGTGTTACTGGCTGCGAGGCTTGTCCGTGTGTTCTCTGCTGGCTAAATGCTTCTTCCTGTCAGCCTAGGTTTAGCCCGTGGCGGCTTGGTGACCCAGTTTGCGTGGAAACGGCAACTGGGGAAACCGTCCTTAACGCGACTTTATTCAAGGGGAAATTCAGCCCTGCGCGTCCGATCGCTGGTTTCCTGCACAATTCGGCGTCGTCAGATCCTCGAGGGATTTAGATTTGGTGTTATAGGAGTTCTGGCTGAGGGCCTGGCTGTGTGTCATTTAGATCATATCGTCCAGCCCAGGCCCACTGACACTGGGGAAATTATATGAATTATGGGCACCCTAGAAATCTGGCCACAACCCGCCCCCCCCCAAGCTCATGCAAACATTTAATCAACATTTAGATGATTGGCACAGTGAAATTGTGGGGAAAGGCGTTGTTGAAAGTGCTGCATGGAGTATTTGCACATGCAGTTATTTTACAAAGGCTGATAGCAGCTAAAGGGCTGCATGAAATAGGATTTAAAAAGTCAGGATTGTGTCTAAATGAATACAGAGGGGAGCCAAAAAGCCAGCAGAGGTACACAGACAGCTTGTTATCAGTGCTAAAAGATTTACAGATTTGTTTTTACATTATATTTAAACCTATTGTGTCTCATGGCTGCCACATTTAGAAAATCAGGAAACTCCAGGCCTCTAGAAAATTCATTGAGTCATTTAAAAGCACTCAACTGCCAAATGTTGGATTTCTAGGCTATAGCAGGCTGTAGCAGATGCGAGTTGAGGTCTGCATTTATGTAATCCAAACTTGTCAAAAAGTGTCAGCATTCATAGCCCCTTTTAAAATGTGCTGAGTTCATAATAGGCCAAGGAAGAAGCCTGTGCTCAAGTAGGGGATAGGTGAAAAAATCAGGACGATAACTAGGGCCGAGTCATTCCTCAGAAATGCAGTGACACCAGCAGTCATCTGGCAGATCTTTGCTCAAATGAAAGATAAGTCTATGAACACAGTTTATATTACTGCAGATGTTTGCAGGGATCGGTAACACATTCTTAAAGCAGGTGACGTAACAAAATATTTAGGCCTCTCTGTCCCCCTCTCAAGTCTCCTCAACTTGTACATATACATTTCTTTTATAGTGTTTTACAGTTCTTTAAATCATTTTCAAAAGCAATAATGTATAAGCAGTCTGTCTCTGGAGTGAAAGCTTACTGTAGTGTATGTTACATCGATGGAGCCTGTCTTACATAATTATACAGCCAGAGTTCAGTGCGCCGGTAGGAATGCGCAATAGGCTGTGTCACGAGCTGCATTTGTGCCATTGCAACCCGGAGCGTGACATAAGCCGTCCTGTCAATGAGGATCACATGGGAATGACAGGGTGTCAGTTAAAAAGCAACTCATCATGTGTTGTTCGCCCTGCATCCAGGGGGGAAAAAAAAAAAAAGCAAACACCCCTGTGCTGTTTTATTGCCTACATTTGCAGAAGTGAGGCCATCTTGCTCAACTTGGGTTACACCCTTCATTCCTATTGCGTGCCTTGTCAAGGAAGGATGGGGCAAGAAGGGATGTGTTATGTAGGTTCATTTAGCAGAAAAAAAAAAAATCCAGTTCTTTCAAACAAAATGGCACTGACTGCCTGAGGGCAGGCTTACAGGCCTCATGCAGCACATAACCATCTCCCAGGCTGCCATGATTTCAGAATGGCATTCAGCTGTTCCTCTTAGCAAGTAAAACAACCCTACACTCCTTATTTGTAGTGATCTCAGGGTTAAAGTCAGATAGCCTTTAAAGTCCGGCAAACAGCGAGCAGCAGAGCATAAGAAGAGGCTCCCTGCACTATGATCAGCGTGTTGCCAAAGCCGCCGCCCTTTCCCTGTCTTTGTCCCCGTTCCCAGTCTAAAATGATCAGTCTATATTACAGACTACAATCTGGGGCAGTAAACACTCTCCAGCTGGGCCACACCCACAGCAGAGGAATGTACCTGAATTGATATATGCGATGGACGTATAACATTTAATTATCGCGTGTATCCTCTCACAGAGATTTCCTCACATATTTTCTTGCGTAGTATCGTTGCTGACGGTCAGGCGGATGATTGAGGTTTCTTATCTCGTCGACTCATGTGGCATTCTCACACAATAGCTTGACCCTAAATATGAAAAGGTCAAATGAGCGGGCTCGTAGCACGGAGAGCGCTCTGTCTCCCCGTCGTACGCCCTTTTTCGTTTTTCCATTCCCGCTCTCCATCTTCAACGGAAGCGTGTTCACCTGTTCGCATCTCATCCGTCTTTTATTATTTATCTTTTCTGTAATAAGCAATTTCTGGCTCTCTAGATAAATAATTTCATACCTCGCTCTTGCAGCTACAGTAAGGCTCGATAAGAAAACCTCCTTAAGAGTTAAAAAGTCAATAGTTGCTCCTTGCATTGTACATTCACACCCCTCCTATTTACACACCATCATTCCTATTTCTTTCTGACACGCACATCCTGCCTGTTCAACTCCAGTGTGTCTTTCCTCGTTCTTATCCTCCCTACAGTGGCAGTGAATGCCCGTCTACAGACCCAGATAAGCTCAGT
This sequence comes from Lateolabrax maculatus, assembly GCA_031216445.1. Classification (NCBI taxonomy): domain Eukaryota; kingdom Metazoa; phylum Chordata; class Actinopteri; order Acropomatiformes; family Lateolabracidae; genus Lateolabrax; species Lateolabrax maculatus. Next base: position 10,624,068 of record CM062197.1, on the reverse strand, counting down.
CTTTTGTGTATTATAGTGTGTGTGTTATCTCTTTTTACACTGTTGCTCCATGTATAAAAGCCTGTCTCAAGGCCTTCCACACTGGCTGTCATGTGGCTCCGTCTGACTCCCTCGCTCAGATAAAGCCAAGACAGACAGACAGACAGACAGAAAGAAAGAAGGAGGAAGGAGAGAGGGAGGTATGAAGGAGAGTAAAAAGGAAAGGTGGAGGTGAGGGTGATCCTGGCGGTGAAGCCACGTCCGCCTCGTCCAGAGCAGACCAGATGTAGACGAGGAGATGGGAGGCGGATAGAGGGATGGAAAAGAAGGCGTAGAAGAGACTGTGCGAGCCCACAGCAGCTGGATGGAATTTCTAACATACCAGGCAGGAATGTCAGGAATGCAGGACAGTCTGATCTGACCGAGAGAGAGGGTGGAGAGGACAGACAAGTCAGGAAGACAAAAAAAAAAAAAAAAAAAGGAAGGAGAAGAGCTTAGGGAAAGAGTGGCACAGCAAAAGAGTCGGGGGCTCAACACTGCCAGTCATTGTGAACCTAAAGATACAGAGTCACTGTTAGTGGAGGGACTGGCACGCCATGGAACAAATAACTAATTCATTTTGAGCTTGTGGCAGCCATAGTCAACAGTTATGACTGTCAGTGGTCGTGTGTGTGGCCCCGAGGATTTGTACTGCACGTCCTCCTCCCGGACTTCATTCAGACCAACACTGGCAGGAGCGCCTGTGGGGAGGGGGGTGGTGGTTCACTGCATGAGACCGATGTGCCAAATGACGGCCTTCTTTAGCTGAAGTTTCAGCATTTTTAAGATCTGCTAAAGAACGCTGCAAGAAATTGCGTAAATTCGGTCTTGCTGCCATTTTTATTGGTCATGCAAGTGCTGTTTTCTAAGGATGGCAATGTCGTTCTGTCAGCCTGTAATATCTCCACGACTATTTGACGGCTTGCAATAAAATTTGGTTCACACATTCATCTCTCCCTCAGGATGAGTTGTAATAACTTTCGCGATCCCTTAACTTTTCGTCTAGCGCCATCATCAGGTCAAAACGTTGTCCAACACTTCATTTTATGACCAAATACCTACAAAACTAATGTCATTCCCATCAGCCTCAGCTGTATTTTGTGTTTAGACTAAACTAAGATGGTGAACATCATCAACGACATTATACCAGCTAAACATCAGCATGTTAACACACACCACTGTGTGTTACAGCCTCACAGGGGCGCCATCATGGCTGTAGGTACTGCAACAATTAAAAAATCCTCTGTGGCCCAATTAATGGGCACTTCACTCTTTGTATTATGAATATGAATATTTGTAAAACATTTTAAGTCTAATGGGATGAGACACTAATGAACATGTGCAGTGAACCTGGAAGAGATACCACCACAGACTGCAGACCCCTGAAAGAGAGGAGAGGTGAAGATCCTGCAGACAGAGCAGGAGGGACATAACAGAAACTTTCACTAGAATTACTGGGCGCCATTTTGGAGTCCAGTAATCCGTTACACGGCCTAAGTTTAAATCACTGGTACATTTCTTTTAGTGGTTTAAAAAATAAAGAGTAGTAGATTTGATTATGGATACTTTTTTCAGTGTACATCAGTCACAAGTCAGAACAGGCAGTCTGGGCCTCTGCATGCTGACTCACCCACTTCAATTCGATAAATTTGTCAGGAGGAGGAAGAAAATCCTTTTTCCATGTACAACCTGTGTATTTCACATTATTGATCAAACCTATATGTCTGAGTGGAAAGTCTGTGGTCCTCTCAGGATGATGCTGAAGTAAAATCCGAACTATGTGTGAGACAAAATGATTTCTCCCCGCAGCGGTGTCTGTAAAATTTCCTGTTGAAGTCCTGTTGATCGTGACCCACCCACCCACCCCCCTCTGCTGTCTACAGCCTACGGGACACTCAAATACCTGAGATTATTCTGGTTCTCCTTACAGCAGGAATGTACAGCATGTGTTACTCATCGTCAACTAGAGAAGTGGAGCGTGCCCTCAATATCTCAAGATCACCACAAGATTACATTCTTTGAGGGCACAGACTTGCTTTAGCTCTGCGTGTGTTGGTCTTCAAGTGGTCGGTTTTCAAACTTTCATTATGTTTAACCTCACTATTTGTGATATTCCACATCCAATAGTTGAGACATTTCCCATCCAAACCGCAAATGTCAACATCATGGTGGCGCTGGAGGAAAAGTCATAGGTTCACCAAAGTCAGCAAGCTTCATCCTCCAGGATCCATGGATATCTTTACCAAATGCCATGAATATCTATTTAGGACTTGTTGAGATATTTCAGTATGGACCAGTGTCTAACATATAGTGGCTTTAATTGATAGAAGGTTAATCTTATCTATATTTAACTAAATCAGCATTTATTGACAGAACTGAACACACCCTAAACTCCAATTTAAACTGCTGTTTTAAGTAAGCCAGTTCCTCTATTCTACTAGCTACTAGTAGATACTGCACTCTTTCACATATAACTCAGGCAGACAGTTACCTCTTCAACATGTAGAGAAGATGGATCAGGTGCAGCAGGATTTCTCCCCGGAAAACACCTGAACATTCACTTTATTAATCAACACTTCAAAAACAGACAGTTCTTTGGACTTCTGAAAGGACTCCAAGATCTCTGCTTTCATGTAGAGGCTATGCACTCCTCTTCATCGCCTCTCACTCATGCATGGTAACCACGGTAACTGACAAGAAGTATTTTTTCCATAAGGCTGGTCTGTGATTTTGAGCATCATAATTAAGAGAATATATGAAAATTCCGTGCCGGCACCGTATACGTGCAGAGGCAGAGTTGAGCTGCTGATGCATGTATCCCTCCTGGTAATCTGAAGCATGATCTTGTGTGCATCTCTCCAGTCATTCTTACATTCACCCACTTATTCACAGCTGATCGCACACACTGTGGCTCGAATGCACCCACTTACTGTACGTGTGCGACTGGCTGCAGGCCAACTCATACCCACGCTACCGGAGCCAGGAGTTTAGAGTGGAAGTTAAACAATCTCTTCTTCTCTTTTTGCAGGAATGTATGCACCTAAAGCAGACGAAGGAAAGAGAAGGGGAGTCGTGATTTGTGCCTTAAAGCGGGCTGTCCGTCACTCCGGGATGTCTGGTTCGAACTCTCACGCTCCCTCACCCTTGGACCCAAATGGCTGACACACAGCAGTTCTTCACTGGCAAGCTTTATGTTCCTGTACACATGCTAAAGCTGCCAGCTGAAGAACTGCTCTGGTCAGCCCAGCCCCGGATGACTCAAAAAGAGGAAGCAGGTGGGGGTTGGTGGGAAGAGGACTGAGGAAGGCCGTGTTTCACACGCTCAGGAGTAGGACTAGACTTTAAACATTGTTTTTATTCCTTTGTTAATCACATCTAAGGTATATTTCACTTTAGGCAGTACAGAATGTTTATTTTGTGGTCACACGTGTTGTCTTTTTCACAGAAAAACCTGCTTGAATTTGCTCAATTATGTGTTTTCTTCGTACAATAAAGAACAAAATGTTTTCTCAGACTGGAGGTTTATTGTTGTGGACCAAACTGCAGACTATGGACAATAAAACACATACCAGCACTGAAGGCTCTCTCGTCCAAAAATAACAACACACACACACACAAAGCCCAATATGCAAAAATGTGTCTCACACATCCCTTTTAACATCTCTGGTGATCCCATTAAAGGGGAACAAGAAAGATCAGAGTAAATTAAAATGCTCTTTTGAAGTCAAATGGCCTCAGATATGCAATAACTTCACGGTCTTTGTTCTCTGGTTGGCTAATCACCACATTAACAAGTCAACCAGCTGACATTTAGTCAGAACGGTATAAATCCTGTGAGATTGTTGTTACATATGACACCGGAGGGGAGAGAAAAAAAACAAAAAACATACCTAATGTGTGTTCTTCAGGGGGGAAAAGCATCACTGGCTCAAGGGATTCTTTTACAGACTTTAATGGCACGTTCACTGGCAAAGTCACAAGATTACCAAACTGAGGGAGGTATTGAGACAACTTGCTGAATGTAGAACAATGTTCATAACTGACAAGTATTCACAGCAATGTTTCTTAGTTTATTTATTTGGCTTCAGCAGCAGGTTAAATTATTATTTTATTAATTTAAGCTGAGTTGGTTTAATAAGGGAAACATTTATGGTTCTTATTAATTTATAAAATGGACCAAACATCATACTTGTCAAACTGAATGCTTGTAATTTTTGAGTGGTTCTCCTGATATAAATCTGACTTTAGGGGTACATGTACAGAGCATTCAGCCTTTTCCTTGAGTTTTTTTGCTTTGCACCGCCAAGAAAAATCAAATCAGAAAACTGAAAAGATAACAGTATGAATATTTGTTGTTTACACTGATCATTAGTAAAGATATTTGTGAATTAAAGAAGATAAAACGAAACTGGAGTGTTGCTGCACTATGAAACAATCAACTTCACGGTTTTGATGGAGTTACCGCAAAATCACCACTAGGTGGCGTAATAAGACGAAGGTTAAAACATGGCTGAGGGCATCAGAGAACCTGGTTTCATTTATAGTGAGGAGAATAAAGTCCGTCAGATTGGATTATTGCCACCTGATGTGGATGAAGATGGTATTTAATCTGTTGTGTGTCAGGCTATTAAATCCTCAAAGGATATTTAACAATCAAACCACATTTCCTGACAGAGACTGAGTATATGAGAGCTTCACTGTGTCCCCATCCACCTGTTATTCAATTAACTAGCGGTGATCCAGTTTAGTGCTATACTGACTTTTATTTTAATATGAACAGCTATTTTATAATCTTAGACATGTTCAACATAAACAAAACTTCTCTGACCAAATCACAAATTGATCAAGGGGATGACTACACAGATAAATATAATGTAGGTGATGAGCACTGCTTGATGGGCAGTGGTGGAAAATGATTTCAGATTTGATTTAATTTGAGTGAAACTACATAACTATTGTCAGCAAAATTAAGTATTAAAGTTTTCATCATACAGAATGACCTACTGAGTGTTTTATTATTGGATAATTATTACTGGAGCATTCATCTGCAGAAATATTGTAAATGGTAAAGGTGCAGTTAAATATTCACTACTTTATTCATTATTATTATTATTTATTTATATTAATCTTGTCTTTAATATCATTGGATGAAAAGCAAGATTTAAGAGGCGAGGCCCCGTTTTCTGGGGCACCTTGTGAAACTTGTGAAAACCTTGTGATTAACCGAGACGGACGGTGAGGTTCCCGCTGGAGGCTGGGATATGGCGGAACATGACTTTACCGGTGGATCTGAGCCAGCAGGGCGTGCAAGTGTTGAGAGGCTCGGGCTTCACAGCGTCCACCTTACCACCCCCCCCGCGCTGATCCAGATGAGATGATGCCCCCCGCGCGTAAATGGAAAGCTTTTACGCACCGCGCGCGGTTCATTTCAAAGGGGGGTTTAATTGCCGTTTTTTTTTTTTTTTTTTTTTTTTTGCAGTGTCACACGCCTTGCCTGGTTCATAAGTAGGACTCAGACACTGGGGATGTGCCATGGAGATGTAAGGGATGCGGTAATATCGCACTATATAATAGAGAGAGAAAGGGGGAGGGAGGGGGGGTAAAAGGCAAGGCGTGCGTCCGGACGCTCACCTCCAACTAAACGCGAGAGGGACTCAGACATCAATAACATCTCGCTCATCAATAAGACATTTTGATGGAGTTAGACTGCTTAATTAAATAGGTTGCCTTGGAGGTATTAGGCTCTCTGAATTTATAATATTAAATCTAATGACCCCCAATGGAGAACATCTGAAGGAAGACTCTCCGGCATCTCCATCCACGGGAAAGCGGCTCGGTCGGACAGACAATAAGACTTGAAGATCCCTCTCATCTCTCGGCGATGGCGATCAACACCGACGCTGCCTTCGGGAAAAGCGCCCTGGGCGAGAGGGAAGTTTCCAATCCCACCGACTTCCAGGACACCGAGAAGCTGCTGAGCGCCGCCGCCACCGCCACCACCACCGACCCCGGCGGGCAGAGCAACGTCAAGCCGTCCGACTCCTTCTCCCTCAGCATCAGGGGGAGCGTCCGGTCCCTGGACGCGGACCAGAACGGGCACAGATCACCGCTGAAGTCGGGCTCCATCGGGCAGCTGGCGGCCCCACCCAAGTCCTCGTCCCGGCTCAGCCTGGGCCCGCTGCCCTCCCCGCTGCCGCCCGGCCCCGTGCCCCCGACTTACTTCTGGCTCGCCGTGCTGTCCTGTTTCTGCCCCGCCGTGCCGCTCAATATGTGCGCCCTGTGGTACGCAAACGTGGTGAGTTGCGTTCACTTACAGCCTTGGCTTTCCTCATCGTCACACGGTGTAGGACAGTCAGCCTGTGCCTGGTGCCTGGGTGTGTTATGCTCCAGTCGCAAGCTTAGTCTTTTCCAACACCACAGGTGTTTTGCTTCTACTGTTGTTCCATTTAAACACTTGATTGTTGATCACCTCCTTCCTCTCCCTTTCCCCATTAGTCGAGGTCCGTTCTCCACACAGGAGATATTGAAGGAGCGAGGAAGTATGGGCGTTTGTCTATGCTGCTTAGCTGTCTGGCAATGCTGCTGGGTGTGGCTGTCATCATCTTCATAGTGTTTACAATAGGTAAAGAGACACAAACGCATGAAAGGAGCACATGCTCACAAGGCTCAAGTGTAAAGCTCTGTGTCTTAATCTCTCTTGTCTTTGTCTCTCAGAGACCCAGAACTGAACTGTGGGATGGAAGGAGTCTTCGTTAACACTCATCTGATCTCGAATTTGCACAGAAGATAGAGGAGGAAAGAAGATAATGACGATAAAAGCACAAAATCTGAGTTGAAAACAAGCTGAAGAGACTCCAACATACAACTTACTGCTTTTTCTGCCATGGATGGAAGAAACAAAAAGGAAAGAAATCACAGGCCGTTTCTCTTTTTCTGGCAACACTCATGCCCAGTAACCCCACAAACTCAGGAACAAAGGAAGGAAAATGAAGGCTGCAAACAGTTTTAGTGTCGGATCATCAGAGAGCACATTCTGTGGAGAAAGTTTAAACTCCTCATAGTCCAAACTAGAGGTGCACTGAAGTACACAGCTGTACACACAGACAGTTAGATGGCACCACATTTTGCTTAACAATAAAAAAAAAAAAACTGAAATCATTATATAAGCCCTAAAGACTAAAGAAGGCTACAAAAAACCAACATCATTGTCCTCAATCAACAAACACAAAATAAGATTGGTACGTGATGTGAAGATAAATAAATACACTCTTGTGGTCATCAGTGCACGTCTAGTCTGTAATGCCGCCACTCCCTGCCCTGTTTCTCTTAACATTTGCAACAAAGTACGGACTGACTCTTCTTTCTGTTCTATCTGCACGGGACTTTTTGGCTGTGGGAAGATGTATAAACTGATTTCATACACTGTTTACAAGTTTAAAACTCATGTACATTTATCACAACAACGCCCTACTGCCGTCATTGTGTGAGTTCTTGCTTTGCGTGCTACTATGATAAACTGAACACATTCTTGTTCGGACTCTACTGAACCGCCTGGATCTCTGCACCTCATTAAGTTTACGATATACTGCAAGATAGGAATGGGGTTGTTCTCCCTGTATGCACTGTTCTTGGCACTCTGATGTTGATGTTTATACATTTATACTGTATGACTGGTTTACTGTGCCATAGTTCTGCATGTCTGAAATAAACTTGAATGAGCATGACGAACATGAACGTGAGCTCATCATCCCCTTTATTTTATCAGGCACCGCCAATACTATACAAAGTATGACATAAACAGTACACAATCCCAGTAAAATATTTCTTCATACATTTATAAAGAGTTAAAGTTACAACAACATATAAGCAGCATTATATACATTACCAGACGGAAATGTTATCATAATTCAGAAAATAAATAAACTTTAACCATTTCACTTAATACTTTTCTTAATGTGACAATTGTTTGTTTTTTTTTAATTAAAAAAAATCTTTCTTAGCTCTTTAAACCATTGTTTTAAGGACAGTAAATTACAATAGAAGGAAGAAGACACACAAACATAAAAAAAGTCTTGGCAACACTGACTTAAAATGTATAATATTTTGTACTTAAAGAAAGTAGCAAATCAGTGGAAAGTGTAGAGCAACAGGAGTATGGTGCAGACGCCAATCACACCGCCTAAAATGAAAGAGTCCCGCCTCTTGCGCAAATTGATTTTCTGGATGAGACTGTTGATGGCGGGGAAACGATCTGAAGGGCGGGGAAGTGTGGTGAAGGAAAATAATTAAGAAGGATTTTCCTTCCTTGCAGTGAGCAAGAGACAGAACGCAGCAGTGAAAATACATCAGCAGGACTCCCAATGCAACCAGGAAAGAGAATAAATGGAGCCTAATGGTGTAGTCTACTGTCTGTCGTACCAGCTTTCAATGTAAGTGAGGTCATGTGATCCCTGCTACATGTCGATATGTGCTGCGCGGATGCAGCCAAGACAAATTTGTGCAAATGTACTGCACATGCAAAACTGAAATTTTTATTTTAACAGAGGAAGTAAAGAAGCTCAGGTGAAAAAAATAATGAGACAAATGATTAAAATGATAAAAGGATACTGGCCAAAGTTGTGACCCTGGTTTGAATGGACTTGAACATCCCACGCTGAAATGTGATGTTCTCTTTGGTAGCCATGGCGATACTGGAGGGAGAGCAACCATGAGGGATTAGAGGCAGGAAAAGGTGCATATAGCTGTCTTCACAGCATCAATTTAAGTTGGTTTTAAGAGACTTGAATGTGCTGTGTTTGCTTATGATGTGTGTGTGTGTGTGTGTGTGTGTGTGTGTGTGTAACTGAGTTGAGTAAAAGGAGGAGAGTGAACGGCGCAATAAAGCTTACCTTATTGCATTGTCAATAAGACTATCTGAGCTGTGAACACAAAACGTAAAAAGGAAGAGAGAGAAGTCCGATCAAATCAACTGAAATACCTTCATTTATGAAATCTTGTACAAAGATTTAAACACCTAAAAGCCTTTAAAAAGTACAATAATTTAATGAATACTGCATTCATCAGTTTAAATAAATAACTTTTTGATATAATTTCAAGCACATTGTATATTCTTCCTGGTTTTAGAGTCATTAAATAACATTACAGTACACAGCAACGCCATGAAACCACACAGCTCTTTGGGTCTATTATCATAAAAGGAGCACTTCGTATGATTCCTGTGAGACAGGAGAAAGTGCTGGTTAATGGAGGATTTTTGGGATCTAAATTGGTCAAGTCCAACCCCCGTCACAGCAGAAGCAAATTAATCTGTATAATATAACATAACATAATATACATTCATTTCAGGATGGCAACCTGATCCGTGTGATTAGTTTAAGGTGTAAAACAGACATGTAGATGGACGACACTGAGCCTGAACACACACAGACGAGGCTTACATCAGCTGCCATTAGCTGCTGAGATAAGTGACGGACAGAAAAATGAAGCGTTCCGTCCAGAGCTGAGCAAAGCATATAAGGGCAGCAGTGTGCAATCCTGGCGGACTCCACAGGAGACCAAAAATCAATACTGTGCTTTATACTTCCTCCATCTACTCGTCCAGCTCTCCCACCATCTATCTACTGCTGTCCTCTGCCTTTTCTCTCTAAGTATTCATCATTCCCTGGCCACAGGCGAGGCGGCTTCTTGCTGTTGTTTATATTCATGACTTTTTCTTTCTTTACTTAGTTACTACTTTCCTACTTATACAACTTAAAGTAATCTCATTTTTTAAACCCAGTTTGCATGGGCATACTTGGCTTGATGGTGACATTACAACAGTTCAAAGTCAACTGAAAACATGTGCTACAGATTTCTACCTGTCTGAGGATGACAGATTGAGAGCACTTAACCCTCTTTGTTTGGTCCATTTTATAAATCCATTTTTTAAAGAAAAAAAAACAACAAAGCCACAGAAAAATGTCTCTAGATGATACTGTACATCCACTGCAAAATCTCTCTTAATTAACATCAATCTTTCACAAAAATAAACTTCAACATTACACAAACATTGTACTTGAAGTGTGCAAAGTTCAAAATACAGTAGATGAGGCAGAAACACGATTTGCAGTTTTCTGTGCAGCTGGCTCTGAAAACAGAGACAGATGGCTGGACCTGGTGTGACACGCAGGGGTAAAAGCAGAATGTTTTAAATGTGTTTGTGTCTAACAACGGTTACATTTGGTGGCGGTGAGTGTGAGTTTTAAGACATTGTGCCACAGAAGGACCTATTTAAGGGGAAAAGATTCTGATTTGTTGTGGCTGAGAGGATGAACAAGTGTTAGTTATGGTTAGGGTTATTTACAGCTAGAGTCTGTAAACATTTATTTATTAGCAGTTCTTGGTTTTAGTATTGAAAATGTGTTGATGTAACTCTGTTAAACAGACTTTCTCTCCCTTTCTGTGGAAATGAGGGCATGAGCTGAATCAATACAGCCTCGTTGAAATACAGACCAGGAATGTGCTCCTCATCCATCACAGACATTATCACACTGGTATAGGATACCCGACAAAGCACAGTGTTGTTTCCTCAAAGCAACCATCTCAGACTCTACATGTGTCAGTCTCTAACTCGGCTTCACGTCTGGGCCAACTGCTCTGCTTTCATGGGTTTTTCTTTTGTTTACATTTACATGTTACACATTAGGCTGATGCTGTGTCCCAGATGTGATAATGTAGAACAGTCCTACATCAAAAAAAATGACAGCCAGACAGTAGTAACAAATGTGTCACAGCAGAGTGTTAACATGGGATTTAACAGCACAACATTTTTTCTTTCATCTTTTGTGGCTCATCTGTCTACATTTCAGCCTGACCAGTGTCTTACAACACTAGCAACAACAAAAACATCTCTACTGGTTGCAATGAAGGGAAAATAAGTGCTGAGAATGAGTTTAATGTTAAAGGTAAGTTTAACTCCAGGCTCAAGGCTTTCCATAACATATTTATTTGAGTACCTAAACTAACTTTCATGGGATCATCTGGAGGGTTGTATGACATCGTCCTCTCTCATGTCGACTTTGGAGAAAATGTCTCTCAGGTAACATCAGCAACATTCACGCGTAGATGCATTTGTGTACTTGGTCGCAGTTTTTCATGCTTATTTAACTTTATTTTAGATTTTCCATTTATATCTCAGACCTTCAGCTGATCCCGTAAATTATTCTGTAGTCCTTACACGCGTTTTTTAGTCTGAATCCATTTTATAACAAATACTGTTTTACATACTTTTAAGTTTTTGTCTGTGTGTCTAGATTTCAGCAGAAATAATCCAGGATTGGTAAAAACAAGGACATGTAGTTCGGACCTACACAGGGGAGATTGGCCCTTATGATGTCATCAATATTAACGGTGATCTCAACCTCGCACTGGTTTTTGTTGACAATATCTCTCTCTTGGACAGTTTGACTTCTGACAACTAACAAAATAGTAACATGTTGTGAAATAGTCATTAAGCATTATAATAACTAAATAAAGTTAATACAGCTGAAATCACATAGGTACGGTATACGTAGCTGGTTTTATCAAGAGCATCTCTGTTCAAAATGCCACTGTAGTCGTCATATTTAAGTATTTAAAAAAACTGGGTTTAGGTGAATGCTAACCTGAATAGGAATCAATTATTTATGAATGTGTGTTTACAAGATGTTGCAGCTGAATATATCAGTTTCATGGATTGCATTAAATTACGCTGACAGTCCAAATCTTAAGTGAATAGTCAAGTGAATTAACTGCTGAGCTTCTTTTAATTTTGTTTAGATAAAGTTGCATATAAAGGTGTTCAGTATCTCAGTGGGTATTATGAAGTAAACATCCATATTGTCATCACATCAACATTTTTGTGTTGTTTTATTTTATGATAGTTGTCACTAACTGCAAATACAATTAAAATTCTTATTCAGACCTACATGTTTGACAGGATGAATCACTGAATGGTTTGAATATAAAAAAAAATATGTGATTAATATGTTGTGGCCTTCACAGTCACAAGATCTCAACCTAACTGGACACTTATGGGAGATTTTGTGTGTGTTCGATAGCAATCTCCACCACCATCATCAAAACACCAAATGCTGCAATAGAGTTTAGAGACTTAATGAATGTATGACATGGAGCGATAAAGTTGAAAAGGCTTATGGGCCAATACCTTACCAAGACAGCTTAAGACTGGAGATGTCCCGAACCGATCCTAAAGATTTTTATCAGGGCAGATCCAGGCATATTTTAATGGATCACTATCAGCTAAAATAAAGCAGATATCTGCTATCCTTTACGACAGTCTGGGTCTACAGTTCTCACATACTAGTGAAAGTGTGTGAATGTGAAAAATGATTTGGCTGCAGCATTGCGACTGACTCTGAATTTTGACAGAGATTTGCAAAAGGCAGATATTCACTAAACTTGCTATCATTGACGCTATCATTACCAAAGATCAGGGTATAAAACATTGAGGCAGCAGCCAGCGATCAACCAAAACTAAACATCCTCCTCAACATGTTTCATATGCCAGTTTTGGAACAAAGGTTACATTATTTAGGTTTAATTTTAATATTGGTAATAGATTACAGGCTTTCTAAGACCTTGTATAGATACACCATTTTATGCAAATAACTGGTTCTCTATATTGCACACTGATCCAAGTGGAGTCATAATTGGAGTCATAATGGAGGAATCCCTTACTTTCTGAGATGCTCATGTTCCTTCAGGAAGAGCTCAGTCCTTCTGTTATTCACTCCGGAGCTGCTCTTGTAGGACCTGAGTAAGAAACATGAGAGAGAAAAACATCAAATTATAGGGAAATGGATTGGAAGGTAACACTTGGTGGCGCTGGATGAACAGTCAGGGGATCATCAAAGTCAGAAGGATTCATCCTCTGGGGGCAATCCATCCAATAGTTGTTGGGCTATTTCAGTCTGGACCAAAGTGGTGAGCCGACTGTCAGACATTGCCAGAGATAAAAGTACAAAAGCTCCCTAAGTTACAGCACATAAAGGTGGAAAAAACAGTGGAGCATCACTGTTTAGTCGTTGCTAATTCTTAAGGTGTCTTTGTCACATAAACCCCTCTGTTGGCCTGAGGACGATGAAGACTATCACAAGCACAGAGCTTTATCAGGAGCACATACAGTAGTGCAAAAAGAGGCTCATGCTAATGTTTCAAACTGTGATAGGACCAGGACCCTCACGAGCCTACCACCCGTGATCTTTGCAGTGTCATCGGTGGGAGACACTCTTTAACATAAAAATATGTATGAATTCCACACCAGATCTGGCTCTGTGTGGGGGTGCAAACAATATAGTTTTACTGCTTCATGAAAACCTAAAGCGACCCCTCACCATCCATAATCATGTTTAGGCAGCTTTGCACTTGGCTAACAGAAGAAGTCGCCACCAAAAACAAGTTTTTCCCCAGTCTTTGCTTTAGTCTGAAAGGGAAATTTCACTCCTGCCTATTAACTGATGCCTGGATGCTGATGATGTACTTCCTGCGTTAAGGCTTTTAAGTGATTATTTCTGCTTAACCCACAACTCTGTCCTCCATCTGTTATTTACACCATCCCCTAGCTATTTGGACTGATCATCAATTCATCAACCATTATCTCTTTTCTTGCCCCTCTCTCTTTCCTGTTCCTCCACACTTCTCACTTCTATGGGAATAATTACAATACACTCTCATTATTTTTGTAATCAGTTAACATCAGATCGGGACAATGTCTCCCTCCCTCTCTCTCTCTGTTTGACTGTCTTGCTCGACATCTCCTACCCTGAAAAGGCATTTCTCTGCATCAGGCAGACCAGATGTAACCACTCTCCCTCAGCTTTGGCTGAATGAAAGCCTTGCGGTTTGATTTACTGTAGAAGGCACTTAGGAAGGATATCCCCAGAGAAAGAGAGTGATACAGACAGAGAGAGAGAGAGACTGACAGAGAGAAGGAGGGAGATCAGCTAATAAGAGGAAGTGCCTTTTATTAGAGGATGAAAGAGGATAGAAGGAATGGAGACTATCAAAGGGTGGGGGAATTCAAAACAAATTGGACATGTCTGCCTCCTCCTGGTTAAGGATAACATAGCAAAAGTCCACAGAGGAGGAGGAGGGGTGGGGAGGAAGAGAAAGAAAAAAAAAGGGAAGGAAAGATGAAAATGTTAGAAATGGTAAGGAGAAAACCAGGTATGGAAGGAATAAAGGATGGAAAGATTGGCTGTGACAACATAATTCAGCCTTAAGAAAATATTCCAGTGATTTCGTATGGCACTTCCATTAAGCTGGGGGACTTGCTAAAGACAGATTTAGAAAAAGAAATGGTCAGAATCAATGTAATGACTTAAGAGTACCACTTAAAAGATAGAATTAACTATGTTGTTACTATTGACTTTAATGTTCAATAGAGGTCTGAACCATATTTGCTAGCGCTTTTCCTACTGTAGGCCTCAATGTAGTCTATGTCTAAACATGTACACATATATTGCATTTAGAGCTGAAATTATCTGAATTAGTTGATCAATCAATCAATAGTTTAAGGATTTTTTATAGGCAATAGTGCTAAAATATACACTGGCTCCAGCTTCTGCAGGTCTTCTTTCATTGTTAATTAAATATTTTTGGTTCTGTTGGGTGGACAAAACAAGCAATTTGAATACATCACCTTGTGCTCTGGGAAGTTGCGATGGACATGCTCATTATTTTCTGACATTTTATAGCGTAAACAATTAAATTATTAATCAAGACGATAATCAACAGATTAATAAATAATGAAAATAATCACTAGTAACCTAATTGCATTTAAACCAAACTTTAAAATCGGTACTGCTGCATCAAAAGTAGATATATTTCTCCAGAACTGAACATCAGTGATAACTGAATTTCTCCTGCTGGGCGTTGGATCTCAATTCACTCACTATGAGAATGACAGAGAATTTAACCGTCAGCATGGCACTCTCCGATTTTAGGGCATGAGACTTCACATACGCAAAACACACACAAAGGCAGGCCCCCAAAGATACAGGTAATAATGTTAATAAAACAACAAGATTGAGGTTAGGAAATCAAAAATAAAGTTCCTATTTCAAACCTCAAGATCATGGTGCTATTTTGTATGTTGATTGTTTTGTCTTCACTTGTGTCTTGTCGTTGTTTTGCTTTATTTTGTGTGTTAAGTGTTGTACTAGAGGACCACAATGGAAATAAGCCGTCAGGCTTTATTGTGTTTTCATCCTCTGTGTTTTTTAATGTATGTAATGACTAAAATGCAGTGTATATGCATTTTTAATCATCAAATAAATTCAATCACTCAATCAATTATGCTGACTAGAGAACAAAGTGAGGATTATGTTGCATTTGCTAACAACATACAGTGTATTTTATTGTCAAGATATGTATGAAGATGCTTACTCAATGTCTCTGTGAACAGAGCCTAGTAGGTCCTCTCGCTCTCGCAGGCTGAAGAAGTTGCTTTTGGTTTTGTGGAACTCATGAGTATAGTCCTACAGGATAAAACATGATGAACTACAGTCAGTAAGACATGATGATACGGACAGAGTGGGAAATCACAAAGCCAAAATGTATTACAATTTCAAAAATGTTTCTTCTTCAAAATAGGTTAAAATACTTTAAACAACTTACACAAGGAGCAGAAACACATTTTCTGTGTGAGAAAGTTATACAAAGTGAAGTCATTGTTTGTACCTGTAAAATGTCTCTGTGTCTCTGTAAGGTGTGCATCAATGCGGCGTTATGCGATGAAACTCCCGGAGTGTTTGTGTATTCTGCCATTTTGTTATTGACTGCTGTAAGCTGCCACAAAATAAGATAAAATTGATTTCAAGTAGCCATAAAACAACAAAAACAATGATTTTTAAAACAACTCAAAATATCAGACTACAGTAAAACGTATTTTTTTTAGTAAACATGAACGTATTATAATGAGCATAAACTGCAATTCCAATAGTCTGTACAACCTGTAAAAATTTAGTTCTACCAGCATATAAAAACACAGGATGACTCAATCAGATGTGGTTGGCTGATCACTTTTTTTTTCTATTGTAGATCACTAATTGTAAAAATTCCCTTTGATATTTTTGGTATCATATCTATTTCATCACTTGAATTTTAGGCTTCAACAGCTGCTACTGAAGAGAGCCCTAACACCCCTTCAACAGTGGCTATTAACAACTATATACGTGTGATATTTGACTTACACTGGCCAATAGCTGCTCCAGCTCAGTAGTCATGGCCACAAGCATGTTGTCTTGAGGTGAGCCAACAGAATCAGACCTGGTTTAAAAATGAAAGCGAAAGGATGCTTAAGTTCAAGTTCAAGCTCAGGTGTACGGACTAGTGCAGCACAGTTAATCAGGGAAAATTCGCACCAATTTCCGCACCAATTTTTTGAGAAGAAAAAATATATTCCATTGGAGTGGTTGGTGCTCAAAATTGTAAAAACTGTGTTGATGATATTCTGTTGCCCATATTGCTGATTGTTAAAAATAAAAAATACCATATTATTCAAATATTATACAACATCAGTTATTCAGTAAAAACGTAAAAAGAAGCGAAGTGTGCTGCTGACCTGTTGTCTCTTGTCCGCTGGTCCCGGTTGCTGCTGCTGCTGTAGCTGGTGCAGAGCTTACTGAAGGAGACCAACTTTAAGTCCAGCTCATTCTCCAGCTGCCTGGCCTGTTTACGGAAATCTGAGGGCAAACATTTCAAAATGGAAACAGACCTTCCATATCTGAATACTGGAAACTAATAACTAAAATTTAGAAAACTAAATCATAAAAAAACAGGTAATAGGAAGCAGAAAAGATAGACGGCATCATAGAGACACTGCACACAGAAAAATCACATCATAAAAGAAAATACCCATAGCAGACTGATATGGCCCAGACATAGATTCAAGTTTGCACTGTTCACATTCAGTTGGCAATGAAGGCATAGATTACCTGTCCTCCCTGTTATTACCTTCCACTTCTCATTATGCATAAAGTTTACATTACTACATTTGTAAAAACTGTCCTCATTAGAATTAATTTAATTTATCATTACTGTACACCTGCCTACCACAGTATTGTATTTTATATATTATATTGTTTTCCTAATACTTTAAATTCTGCATTATGTTATGTGTCTGTCTTAGATTCTCATTTTTACTTTTACAACTTTACTTGCATGTTTTTCTTTTATAATAGTAAGAGCATTGCTGGAAGGAGCCTGAGATTTAAGAATTCACATTACATTTATTCACTTAACAATAATAATAATAATAATGATGATGATAATAATTGAATTGCCAATGACTGATACACAAAAGTTGTTGTGCACATGACAGATAAAGAACTTAAACAAGCCAAGCATGGCATGGTTTTTAAGACGGAAAACATCGGCTGATGTTGAGTATTTGGCCCAGACATGAAATTAAACCATGTGGTCCACATTGTTATAACGAGGAAAGTCTCTCACTGTTGAGTCAAAGCCTTGAATGTGTCCACAGAAGCTATAAAGTCCAGAGCATGAAGGTTATGTGGGGTGAACACGTTGTTTGATTGAGGAGTTGATCGGTTTCATGATGAAAAATGAATGACAACAGGTGCAAACAGCTATAAACAAGAGATTAAACAAAACAATGCATTAAGATATCCACATTGTATTTGTTCTTATTATACTTGTTTGGTTTGTTTAAAAAAAAAAGTTTGGATACTGTTGCTTCTTTCATTTATTTATTTATTATTATTATTATTATTATTTTTTACTTCTTTCCATTTTTCTTGCAAACAGGTCGCAGAGGATCAAACAGCCACGTTGAGTTAAACAAACTTCTAGCAGCGCGACGTTAATCACCGACGACGACCGACAACTTTGGACGTGAACAGCCAGCATGCTAACCGGTTAGCTCGAGCCAGCTGAATAAATCTCCTCCCCGCGGATATTAAAGTCCATCAACGTAACGTATCACGGGTCGTGTTGAATACGTTTGGCCTGAATCGGCGAGAAACAATAGATGAAAAAAAAAACGTGGCAGCAGACAGTTGTTTTACATTAGACGCTGAAACATAATTTACCTTCCCAGTAGTTGCTGCTGGTCGCCATGTTTGTTGTTGACATGTCATCATCGGCCGTCAAGGAGAAACAACTGTCGCAAATCTCTTCGGATCCACAGCGGCCTCTGGTACTTTACGACCGCAAGCGCATCACCAAAGGTGCTCTGGCATCACTTACTGAACCAAATCAATAACTGTGAGCCAGGACGTTCACTCATCAGTATCCCGAGGGGTTAACACGTGAAACACGATAGCAGTTATTGCTTGATGACTATAAGTTATTGCTTGATGACTGAAATACCCTCAACACTGGACAAACGGTTGTGAATTGTTTTTCCCTTGTGTAGCTCCATGATGATGACTGTTGTTCCACTTTAGAAACACCAGATTAAAACACCCCATTACAAGTTCTGCGTACACATTTCAAAGACGTTAAAGAACATACTTAAAGCTCTTTTTAGGCATAGTATGACAGTTTAAAAGCTATTATTATAGGCTCTTACTGGGTAATGGTGCATTAATGTGTAAGTAGTATTTTAATGTTGCAGGTGGTTGAGTTGGAGCTAATTTAACTACATTTTATAGTTGAGTTGTAGTCTTATGTAAGACAATTCATTATATAAAAATGTTAAGTAAATATTGCTGTTAGATAAAGTAAGCAGAGTAAAAATAAAAATTTTCCCTCTGAAGTATTAAGTGGATTAAGTCTTGAGTATAATATAGCCTATCTAATAAAAACGGACATTTTGCAAGATAGTAACATAATTCTGATCCGAGTCTTACACATTGATCTCAATTCAATTTTCCAGTGAACTGCCCCTTTATGAGGCTGTGCCTGCTCAGGTGTTGTGTAGAGAGCAAAAACTCTGAACATAGAAGCCTTTTCTGGATCTTTCCCATCAATAGGATTGTGAGGCAGACTGAGACTTGTATATATTTCCCATATTGTCCAAACAGGACTCATTGAAATCTTTATAGTTTTAGTTTATTCACCCATTTTAGTTTATCTGGTTTAAAACTACTTTTAGGGGGACAAATCATTTATTGATTTTAAACTGGTAGAACGGGTAGTTTAGTATGGTACAAAATTCAATTTGTGTGGGTATTTAACCCCATAATGTCAGGTTTTCCCCTTTAATTCCCCCTTAACTAACTTTAAAGTTGTTACAATCATCTAATTCCACCTTGTTTTAACAGTGTATGCTGTATCGACTTATTCCAGCTCTTTGTTGAAGCAATTTTTCTGAAATACTCAATCCCATGATGCCATGTTTTTTTATGGCTGCACCAGTCAATCAAATTGAAATATAGCCCATATCTTGTGAACTATTTTATATACATTTCCCTGAAAATCCAGCATGACACTTTGTATTTTTGGAAACTTTGAGACCTCCAGTAATGAAAATTAAGTTCTTTGGATTTGGACAACCCTATGACAGGTCAATGGGGTTTTAAACAGGTTACCTCGCATCTTTTTGCCTATGGGATTCACCTCATAAGTTCATGTTTCGCAAGTTGATTATTATAATTTGAGCTGTTTGTTGTTCGCCAGTGGTGTAGTATCAGATGAGAAAGCCGACACACAGATGTGATTGAGGTACATGTCACTCGTATTGTAAATCTCTCTGTTTTTTTGCTCATTCTCTTTATTCATCGTCTTGAACATAGCAGTCATGGATATCACAATAACAGCAAGACTGGTGATCATGTTGATGTAGAAAACGATGACGATGATGATGATGCCATCGATGGTGGATGGAAAAAGAGCAAAAACTTTGAGGGGTTTTCACCGTTCTGCAGCCAACCTCGGCAGATGAGGCCACTCTGTCACACTGATTCAGCTTTTTCTCTCAATTCTGTCATTCCTATTTTCTGTCTTTCTTACATCTTTTCTTTCTTTTGTGATGTTTCTTTAAAAAAAAAGTGCTGTGAACAACTGACACCAGTAAGCACCTGAACTCCAGCCCAGGATCCTGCTTTGACTAGCCAGACCAATGGAGCCGGGGAGATGGAGGTTGGGGGAGAGGAGGAAGAGAGTTAGGGATGGAAGTGCAGGAGGAGGGAGAGGAGAGGAGATAAGGAAGTGTAGGGAATTGATCCCCTCTTAGTGCTGGATTCTCCTGATGGACTGAATCTGGGGAGTCTGGGAGTGGGAGCCAAACTCACGGTAACACTTGTACTCTCCTCCGCGACAGTCGCACTCCATGATGTACTGGTAGCCACGGTAGCCAGGGTACTGGTAGCACACAAAGCTGCAGGAATAAACAAGAACATGTTAATTAAATGCATACACTTAAATAATAAACCAGTGCGTGTTTGGAGCTGTTACTCAGGGCTAGCTGAAGGCGTGTAGAGCTACATCAAACACCATGACGATGGACTTACGCTCCGCTCTGAACGTGCATGGATCCAACCTCGTTGTTCATCCAGCCCATGGCCTGCAGAGAGGGGTAGTCATCACACAGCTCGAACTGACGACCCATCATGTTCTCATTCTCGAAGATGGTCATGCGGGACTCCTTGTGGGTCTGGACAAAGGAGGAGAAAGGAGGTTTAGTACAAATTGAGTTGAAGCTGAGCCTAAAGTACACTCAGGGGCTGTTACTGTGCCATATATTAAACTTACAGCACAGCAGATGGGCCTGAAGGAGATCATCCTCTCAATGCGGTAAGCGTTGCTGCCACTGTAGGCCTCAAAGCGGGGGTAGTCTCCCTTCTCCAGGACAAACTGCTGGCCACAGAAGCTGGAGTGCTCGTAGCCCACCCAGCTGCAAGCAGAAAGTGAAAATAATAAAGTCAGAAACTGAGGAAATATAAAATCAGCACACTCTTCAAGCCCCTCAGAATCTAAAGAAAAGTTGCTCCATTTGAGTTTTTAAATCAGCTCTAGCATTTCCAAAAGTGAGGAAGAGCTCCGTGGATACATACGCGCCACACTCAACCTTCAGGGAGCGGATGTTCTCCATGCCACACTCCATGATGTTCTGGCAGCAGGCGGTGAACTCCATACGCCTGCCCTGGAAGTACTCCTGATCGTACACAGTGATCTGTAAAACACAAAAGGATGAATCAAGGTTTAGTTTAACACAACTGAGTATAACCACTGTGCCGAATAATGCACTGAAACTTGCTGCACCCTGTGCCGATGTAATGTAGTGTTAAGCATGTACGCCATTTGCTTACCTTCCAAGGGCCCATGGGCATTTGGTTAGTCTGAGCCATTTTGTCGTATTTTTCAGTAGTATCTGTGGGGAGATACACGGACAGTCAGGTCGGGTGGAATAAAATGATAAGAAACAAACCTGTATAAAAGTTAAACACCTTCTTGCTCTCACGTATCCAAATTAACACATATTATTTGTTCTGTCTGCTTATCTGGGTGGCATTTTAACTTACACTGAGGGTTGTACCTCACTGTTTACTGTGTCGCACAATTACATCCCAGGTTTCTCAGAGGAGACAACAGTAAAAACCTATAACCCTTAATCCTGTTTTCTTTTCTTGATATTTTGTAACCCCCTGTTTTGAAATGACTGCAGTAAAGGAAATGAACAAGCTACTCTGTCTTCACTCCAACCAGTTAAGACTCCCTGTTGTAAGTTGATATATTGCATTAGAGACTGTTGGGAAACTGTTCTGTATTGTTAACTAGTTTGACCTACCCAAACTGGTGAGCTGTGTGTCGCAGTGTTCCACTGAACGGTCTGCAGAGATGGTGTGTATGGGGGTATATATACACCCATGGGTGCCAGGGGCCAGGGGGCAGGCGTGCCTGGACTCATGTCAGCACTTTGCTTTGGACTCCATTGTTTTGCTGTGTGAGCCACAGAGGGGTTAACACACAGACACACAGTGATTCATACAAACACAAAGAGGGCACACGGCTATACCGCGTTACATACGCCTCTGTGGTAAATCTATATGTTGGGGAAAAAAACAAGGTAGCTTTCCCCACCACTATGTAGATCTATTATCAAATAGGCCTATTTAAAACTGTAGATCAGTGGTAAAACATTTTTGTTGCTGTTTAGATTTATTTTGAAAGTGAAGCTTCAAGAACTGATTCCAGGATTCAATTTCATGTAAGATTGTCAAAGCTTTTTTTTAGTAATTACTTAAACACTACGAAAATTACACTTGTAAAGTATTTAAAATGTTTTGTTGTCATATTGATCTTAGTATAAAGAGCCAAAAGCCACTTTTTAGACACCCTGGGAAAGATTTATGTGTTGCAAAATACTTTATACTAATCAATCATTAGTCAGTTAGTCAAAGTCACATCGTTTTTGAATTATTACTCAATTACATGTATTCAACCATTCACATGCTTGACCCTCATTAATATCATCATTTTGTTTGTCAAGTCTCAGATCAATTGTTTGTCTCTACCACTCATCTGAAAATTGCATTTCAACGGTAATCTAATTCTCTGAAACTTGAATACCAGGTTTCATGATGGATTGCAAACTGGATCAATGACATTAACGTCGGATTTGAAATAGGAAGATGGTGGCCGTGTTGGAAATCTAATCAGGCTTTTTATTTATCATTTAAAAAATGCAGCAATTCATGGATGGTGAAGAGGAAAAAGTGTGTTGGTAATTGGGTGTACATCTTTTACCAAAACCAGCCTGATTCACTCTGTGAACACCAGCTGAGATAATACAAGGCACTTCATTTGTCCTGATTTCACTTGGTGTTTTAAATGAGTTGTGAATGAAAGTACCTGTTGCTATTTTTGGAAAATCTGTACAAGTGATTCAATCAACAATTAAGGTTAGCAGAGGTCAGTGGCACCGATTGAAAAGCCTTGTTGGCAGGACTGGCAGCGTTTTGGCATTATCTGAATAGTTGTAATTGGCAGCTTCACTTTCAGGTAGCAGTGTGAGTAGATTATTATTACAGATAATGGGGTAATTGTGTGAAAGAAGAGGGAACCAAAGTCAAACAGTTGATTACTTTTTATACTTTTGATTGATCTGTATGTTATCTTATTCTTCCCCTCAAGCAAAGAGCATTTTTCAAACACAGACTGCTGTCTGTCGAAGCTGTTTAAATCATTTATCAGTTCTGAACATCTGAATTTAAAAGTGTGGTTTACAGTATTTTACAGTGCTTTTCATTGTGTCATTAAAGTAAGCAAGCATAGACAGAACAAAACAGAGAGAGCAGCTGGCAGGTACACCCTCCTCTCTCCTCTTGCTGCACTAAACAATATACATTTACGAATGGCTTACTGAGGTCAGCACATTGCCCAGACTCGCTGTCTGAATGTGTGTGTGTGTGTGTGTGTGTGTGTGTGTAATTCCCTGATTGTGTATATAACAGAGAGAGACACACACAGACATATTACAAATAACATCACAATCAAAATGTTTGAGCACCTTCCTGATCAAATTGGATTTGATCAGAATGTGAGACATGACATGCATTTGATAAGATATGTCCATGTATGTGTGTCCGATAGTGTGTGTGTGTATGTGTGTGTGTATGTGTGTGTGTGTGTGTGTGTGTGTGTGTGAGTGTTTCTGCTGATGGTGGCAGCAGCAGCTCAGACGTGACAAAGGGACGAGCAGACTCAGCAGGCCGATGTGAAGAGCCCACAGTGACCATATAGCCGACTCTCAGTGTGCACATACAGATGTCACACATTCACATAACAAAACCTCAGTTTCTTCTATACATGTTTAACAGGCCACCCTGCAGCACACACAGTGTCTCTCACAGCCACACAAACATCCGGCACATTTAATACCAATTACAAAGAAATAAGTTAACATGTATATCAGTTAATAAGTTAACATGTTTATCAAGGAGGACTTTTGTAAACTTGAGAATGAAATCTTTAAGTTTGGAAGTAATTTTATTTCTCCCTGTTGAACTTTAGTGCCACTTCTGAGCCAGAAGAACCTCTAACGACTCTGGTCAGCATATATTCTCATTTTACTTGGATAAAATTGCATCCTCGGGTCAGGGGCACCCATCATATTAGCTATAGTATGGTAACAAAATAATCCACCCAGAAAAGGTTTTGCAGTAAAGGCAGACTGCCTCTAGGGTGCAACATGTCCACATAAACCCTGAGTTACCAGATCCATTATGAAGACTAATTTACAGAATCATTGCAGTCTTCTGGGGTCAATCAGTGCAGAGCCATGTTTGAAACATTAAGCTGAAAAATACTTTCTAAAATGGCTCGTTGACCCTGCTAATGGACCTGAAACCTCCATATACTCTGAATGTTTAGGCAGGCCTTTGTCTTATTGTAGCTGCTGTTAGTTGGGTTGGCACTGTTATCATCTCACACAGTGCCACTGCAGAGCTGTGATGGATAGTCATGTGTGACTGAGATCTCCGGTGAGTCATGCAGAGACTTTATATGCATCAGCAGCGAGTCAAAGAGAGACAGAAATAGGATTAAAAACCTCACGGAGTTGTTTCCATTCTGCTCTCTCCTCAGCTTCTCCTGCTGGGTTATAAAGATCAGAGGATGCCTGTCTGTAGGGCCATCATGCCAACATAAGATGCACACAGTTCCCAGGGGAAAAAAAAAAACTTAAACAGACTTAGGTTTTAACTGTGTCTTCCTCAGAGTCAAAATGGACAAAGACTACAGTCAACCTAGAGCAGGTGTACAATTGTCATTGGATAATTGGTTGAACAGGATTTCAAATCTAACTCAACTCTGCAGAGAGGCCTATTGGATTCACACTCTTAACCCAGTTGAGCCTTTTGTCTCAATTGAAAGTTTTCATTTGTCATGTTTTCTCTACTAATTGGACTTTATGGATGCAGTATTTGTACTTTCTGAACTTGTCTCTTTGTAACTTTCAGATTTATGTGTGTTCTTTTGTTGCTGATGCGATTACAGCACATGGGGGTGTGGCACTCTGCCACTGGCTATTGTATCTCCCGTCATTGGATCCGTTGTCCAATAGATTTGAAGTCCTGTTCAACCAATTAACCAACGACAACCGCACATCTGAGTGTGTGTCGATACTGGTGATGATACTGATACTGCCTTCTGTGAAGGCACAAGCGTCGAAAGGTTTGTAGGTTTGCACCATTAAAGGATGCAAGTCAATCAATGTGCTCCACTCCCTTTTCCTCCCTCTGGAAGTTTGCTGTCGCTGAACGGAGAGAAGATGCGCAATGAGAAAGCTGTTTTAAACTCACATCATTTACCAAAATAAAAAAAAAAACTACAAGCCTTTATTGCTTTATTCATAGGCCCAAATGGTGATATATTTAACTGAGTTTGTCTTCGTGTTGAGGGCCCTCGGCGGACAAAAGAACAGACGCATTGGCAAATTAATTGGCGGTTTTGTCACGTTGATCGGTGCGCGCTTCCGCCGGTCACAGCGCAGAGGCACGAGCCGCACAGGGCGCTGCTGCCCCCCCCCCCCCACCTCTTCCTCCTCCTCCTCCTCCTCCTCTTTGACAACAGCGACCATCTGCCGCCTCTTTTTTTTTTTTTTTTTTTTTTTTAATTTCAAGGCCAACAGATTATTTCCCACAGATTTCTGACAAACAGCTGACACGGACAAAAAAACTAAACAAAGCAGCAGCAGCAGCATCATCCCGCCGCCGTCCGCACATCGCGCCCGGCCAGCGACTCACCGCAGGCTGCGTGCGTGCGGACACACCGCAGGCTGCGTGCGTGCGGACACACCGCAGGCTCGCAAAGACGCAGCGGATTTGAATTAAGCACCGGATAACAGACAGCGACTGTGCATCCTTTTGGCGAGGGAGGGAGGGGGGGAGGGAGGCAACTGTTTTGTATCTTGGAAGCCCTGGGTTAAGAGAGAGAGAGGAGGGGGAGGAGGAGGAGGAGGAGCGGAGAATGAGCTATTCTTGTACCAGCCGAGGCAGCAGCCGGGACCCGTCGAGCGCTAAGAAGCCCGCCGGTGATAATCCGGGCAGAGACACCGGAGGCGCAGACGGCAGCGGCAGCCCCAAGCACACGGCGGCGATGAAAGTGAAGAAGGGCTGCAGCTCGACCGACGTGGGAGTCCCGGCGACCGCGGAGGAGGACCTGCTCGGCAGCGCCGCGATCACTCCCGAGGATGTCCTGGGCTTGCAGAAGATCACAGAGAGTAAGTTCACTTCTGCCGTGTCGGCGCGCTGACTTAACCGGGGAGGATGAGTCATGCACCTCGTCGGTACCGTGTGTGTGTGTGTGTGTGTGTGCGCCCCCCCAATTCCTGTAGCGTATACAGGCCCCGTTCAGACACATGGTAGTGCATCCTCGGAGCCTCCTCTCCGGTGAACGTGGACGCTCACCTGTCACCTGTGGAGGTCAAGTTTCGGATGAGGGATGTTTGGATGTTTGAGTGCGGTGCTCAAACAGAAACACCATGTGTGCGGTCCGAATAAGTGCAGTGGCTTACACTGTATCCTCTTAAATTACATCATCCCCGGGAGTAGCTTGTCTTCATTTCAGGGGGGATTGTATCTGACTGGAAAGGTGCAAAGTGAGGCGGTGGGGTGACTGAGGGGTCATCCTTCCAAACAGCCCCTGTATGTTTCCTTTGCAGGATGCCACATGTAGGTTTTCACCTTTTTTTTTTTTTTATTCCTCTCCAGAGAATTAAAACACAGGTGCTGTAGCAGTCGTCGTTGACCTCTTCTGAGACCTCTTGTGTTTCAGGAAAAAGCAGCACTTTGTTTTACTTAATCACAAAATAGTGTTATTGGATAGTTTAATCTGTGCAAATGTGTCATACAGTCGTTGATGTTTTTTGTCTTTATCAGAAAAGTAGAAAACTGTAGTTGTTAAATAAATGTTGTGGAGTTAAAAGTACAATAATTCACTCTGAAATGTAGTGGAGTGCAACAACAAACATCAGCAACACATGGAAGCACTAAAGTACAAGCACCTCAAAAATGTATTTAATTACAGCACTAGTAAATGTTCTTTCACATTCCATGTTTTATATTAGATCATTATATTAGACTTTTATATGATTTAAAGACTAAAGATTCATATTCAAATGTCAGGCCTTTTTAAGTGCTGCTTTGTTTTGTGTTCCTAAGACAACATAGTCATTTCCAAACATTTTATGTACACCCCGATCCAACATTTATGTGTCTTTCAAAGTAATATTTAGGACTATAGTGTATACACTCTTTAAACACAAGCAGAGTAATCAGAGCAGAAAGCAGCTGCTGCTTTGATTACTCTACGTATTGTTGAATAAAAGCCTGCTCATTTTCTCATTCATAGTTTGACAATCAAAAAGCCGCTGATTAAAAAGCGTGTTACTTGATGCAGTTTCTTTTTAATTATTACACACCTCTAAATCTTAAACAAGCCTCTTATAGAGAAACAGAGGAAGAGATAGCAGCCAGGAAGCTCTTATGTGCACAATCACCATCTCGGGTTTTAAACCTGTAGTTAGCTAACAGGTGGCAGGCAGGGCATTTGACTATTTAAAGGCCAGTATAATGCCTGACTTATACAACATGGTTACATTGGAAGTTACGTTGCATAGTGAGTGCGATAGCATGGAAACTATGTGTCTCCCATTTTTAGTGTTTGGGCATTGGGCACAAATTTACACTTTTTGTTATTTCCGCATGTACTGATGGTCATGCACCTTTCGTGAACTTCCACATGTGACTGTGAGACAAGCGATACAATGGGTGCTTGTCTTTTCACCCTCTGGAAACTATACCTTCACTAATTTCATATGTTTCATCCTGTCATCCTTTTCCATATTTCTTTATAAATTCTTTCATGTAGCTCATGATAATACAGGAAGTTTATGTTGTGATGAGGAATGAGATCATGCTTGTCCAGTCCAACATAATCACAGCTTACTGAGAAGAGGAAGAGCTCTGGGAACATCCTTTGGCTCGGCGCGTTCTTCCTCTTTAACTAACGGTCACTGTAAAGTCTGGTAGTTTTGTAATTGTCCTAGATGTATTTTGACTTGACAGTACACACCTGTGAGTGTCTATCTTTGTGTTTCCATCTATGAGTCTGTTGTTGGTGATGCCCCTGAGTGAGTCTGTGTGGGCAAAGCGACGCGTAAGGAAACATCGTAATGATTTTGTCTCCCACGCTGGACCCTATTATGGTCTTGGAAACTCTCACTTTCCTACCTCGCAGCGTCATCGCTGGAGGCAAAAGGAGGCATGTGTGAATCACCACAGCAACGTGGATACACGCTCGGATCACTACGGCAACGTGAAGCATCTCCCGAGGTTACAGCCAGCGGAGCGTGCATCTCCGCTCTCCCACACACTTCCTCCTCTACTTTTCTTCCTTTCTTTCCTGTCCTCTGCTCCCCTGTTTAACAGTGTAGTTTTGCTGTCACTTGAGGAATTACTTAGACAGAAGTGGACATATGTACACTCACACTTGCTCGACACTGTCTCTGGGATCTCTCCTGAGAAGACACTGAAGCCTTCTGTTGTTTTGTGACTCGTCTGTTTTTTCCTGCTGCTGCTGTTGCTGCTTGCACATTCTCAAGTGGCTGAAATTGATTCCCTCTCTAAGTGGCATGATATACAACTTGCAATACTCAGCACAGCTCAGCCACGTTTGACAACAGTCCTTCGTCGAAAAGTGTTTTTTTTTTTAACTCGGCGATCATTGTTCGAACCTGCTTGTGTCTCACAGGAGAGGAAACTTCACTTTGTCTCAGATAAATTCTTTTATTTGTAGGCTTTTGAATAGCTTAAAGTTGCCACAAATAGTTTTGTGCTGCATCCATGTGGTAATCAAAACAAGCTGCTGAGATTGATTAGGATTTGCTTGGACGGAACAGGCTTTCTGCTCTGTTGACGGATCTGATCCAAACTTATGTTCTTAACTGAATCTTAATCTGTCGTGTCAGTGTGGAAATCGTCTCAACTCTCAGAGCTCCAAGGCTTCCCTGCAGACACTTGGTTTTTGTTTATTTTCAGTATTATTATTATTTTTTAATTAATCAATAGTTTTGTTCAGAGCTGAAACAATTAGTTGATGAATTAAATAGTTGATTGACAGATTGTCAACTATTTTGATAATTCATCACAATAATTTCAGTAATTTTGCCAGCAAAAATTGTGAAAAAGTGCCAAAAAGTATCTCTGCTGAGCGAGATGTTTTACAGTTAAAATAAACTGGTCAGTCTCTGGTGGACAGACCATGTAATGTAACACTGTTTCTAAATTACCTCAGACAAATCTTTGGAATTTCTGTACTGACATTTCTTGTTACTCATCCAACATGTAACCTGATATCGATATATCTGTAGTAAGCTAAAATTGGCCAAACTGTTGTATTGGTTGGGCTTATATGATTTCAAAACCAGCTGCTTTTGTGTTTGAACTGATTAAATTTCCTCTCCACCTTCAGCACGCGGAGGCACGACTGACTTTGTTGCACGTAGCATTAGTTCAGGCAGAGCACTGTTCTTGTATTAGATGATTTGTATCAGCTAAAGACGTGTGGCTTCTATCATCCAGTCGTATGCATGCAGATGTACAGTAAAGTGATTATAACCTAACACTTATATTTCGTATTGTTGATTTAACCAAGCTGTAATGTTCGTGTGTGTGTTCATATAGTTCGAGCAAGTTGAACTTATAGAGTGTTAAGCATTAGTTTTGTTGCTATGGTTACAAGCAGTCTTATCTAGTCTGAAGTCTTCCGATGAACAATTTTCACCTTCAAGCCAATCACAAACAAGTATGTGTCTGTAGCCACAGAGTGTGCTTTAACAGGTGTTTTTACTTCACACTGCTTCGGCTGCGACTCTGACGTAGAGTACAGAAATTTAGCTCATGACCGCAAATTTGATGAGTGTTGAGGTAAACTCAGTCTGAGAGGTCACTGGTGCAGTTTCACAGCTTTGAATGACATTTACTGAGTGTCTTTAAAAGGACTCACGGTGGTGAGTCTTATTTTTGTGTCGGCTGAGTGACAGGCACTTAATACAAACACGACTGTGTGAACCGGCCTGTGATCTGTGAGGTCTTTGATGTGAAAGCTAAATAGAGTGATGATCTGTGAGAATAAACTCTGTTTTACAACCCACAAGGTCTGTTAAGCATCCAGAGCTCACATAACCCACTTAGGCCTGCAGTCCTGTTGGCTTGTGCTCCTTCAGCAGTGTGTTGGTGCAGATCTGATGCAGTTAAAGGCTTCGCACTGTGAAGTTAAGTCTGGTAGCAGGTGATGTAACCAGGCGCTCTTTATTTGTTCGTCAAAATCATTACGAGATGACATGGGTGGTCAGATATCGTCTGTCTTTCATTCAAAGACCAAAAAAAAAAAAAAAACTGACATTGTTAAACCTTTCTTGACAGTGAATGAAGGCAAACTGCAAGTTGTGTATAATTAAGTCTGATGTCTAACTGCTGTAAGCTGTATCCATATCTGAAGTCCTACAACAACCTCCACCAAAGCAGATTCCACGTTTTCTTCCTTCCCTCGTCTCCCCATCCAGTCTTCTTTTCACTGTCCCTCATTTTAAAAACACTGATGGGACTATCATTAGTTTTGCAGGTATTTGATGAGAAACTAAAGTAGGACACATTTAAATTTTGCACTGTTGATGGCGATTGCTAAAAAAATGAATTAGTCGGTCAGAAATCATCACACAAAAGCAACAAATTTTGTAGAGTCTGTCGGAAATAGCGGACCCAAAATAATGAGAAAATATACGGTTTCGTCAACGCTGTATCATTGCCAAGCGGCACCGTGACAGAAATACAGAAGGAATGGTTTGAGAGGTTACATGCCTGTAGTTTTTGAGATGTTTGTGGTGGACCGAATGACAGACAGACATTGCCATCCCTAGAGTCATGTCGCTTATGTGGCTTATTTTCTATATCATAACATGCTGATCCAAAAAAATACCAAAGTCGATGAACAATATTCCGCATCTTCTGCCTGTAATTTGGCATATTTAATTTTGAAACCGGATTTTAGGCAGTCCCAATTAAGGGAGGGTCATTGAAGAATTGTCTTGGCTACCTCAACCCGTCTCCCCCCCTCGTTGCTTTAAACCTGGGGCCCCTCCCTCCAGTGATTTAGTTGGATTCGTCTTCATACAAGAAACTAAATTGGATTATTTTTATAACTAAAAACTTAATAATTTACAATATATAATTTTTAGTTATGTATCGCAGTACAGATACACTGGTCTTATGTTTCTTGTCTTGAACTGGTGCTTCATAATGTGTATTTATAGCACCGTGCTGATTGGCACGTTGCAATGAGAATTGCATGTTAGTGTGTTTGAGAGAGTTTGAGGACCCTCATCTAGACCCAGTGAGTGGAAATCAGCTGCATGTTTGTCCACATGTGATACTCTTGAATCTGACCTGTTACTTACAGCCCCGACCGCTGATGAAGGGCGAACAAGAGGGCAGGAGACAAAATGTGTGGTTTCATTGCCAACAGAACAGAGGACTCCAGGCCAGAGAAGTGGAAATGAACCTACAGCTGAAACAAAACTGAGAGTGGTGGGTGTTAATCGCTGCACTGAAATACAACCAAACAATAAGCTTCATGCAAGAACGTGTCCATATTCTTATCCTAAGTCTCTTACTTTTTCCTGCAAAGCATGCTTGTAAGGCTGTTCACCAAACTCTCTTATGTACCAAAATGTAAGGCTACTTGTTTCGACTCCATTTGTAAACAAGTTTCATTCAGATTGATTGCATTTTCATTCAAATGCACTTTATTATGTACATCAGTAAGTGAACGCATCACCATTCATACTGCCATGACTTCAGCATTTCTTCAAAAAAAAAATTAAATGTAAAAACAACAACAATGAGCTCCAATCATTCTAAACTGACTGAAACTGCCTTTACTTTCACATTCTACATCACTTAATAACAGTATAAAAAGATAAATAAAACCTCACTCACTTTAAAATCAGAACATCACTTTTTGCACACAATCACGTTAACTTAAATTTGATTAAATGTATATCCCATTTGCAAGTAGGTGAAAACTAGTAACTGTGGAACTTTCCAGTGAGGACGGACCCAATCCGCAGCTCAAGTGGGACAGACTGAACTTGATCCCATTATCAGTGTCAGATGTAATTTTCGCCTGCATGCATGTTGTAATTATAAGCCTTTAATATGGTTTCATGTGGCAGTGATCTTAAACCGTTATACTGCAAGGTTCCTAAGATCTGTCCTGTCCCAGCGTTATCTGGGTGAACGGCTAAAACGAGCTCAGAAATGTTTATTTTGGCTGAATCTAGGTCGTATGGTACAGTATGTGTTGAACCGTGGACCTGACCTAGTCTGGTTGTAAACTGGTGATTTCTGCCACATTTGCAGTGAGTGAACAGGAAGGATATGTGGTATACAGCATGTGTCTCTCTCTCTCTCTCTCTCTCTCTCTCTCTCTCTCTCTCTCTCTCTCTCTCTCTCTCTCTCTCTCTCTCTCTCTCTCTCTCTCTCTCTCTCTCTCTCTCTCTCTGCTGCTGCTATTTGCTGCTATTTGGTTAACCAGCTGTTAATAATCCACCTTGTAGAAGCTTTTAGGGCTTTTAGGGCTCTCCCAAATGGTCATATAGTGTGGTGGCATCATTGGCTTTGTCAGTAATATATTTTGTTAAAGTTGCAATCCTTAAGATTTCAGTCCTGGTTGATTTGGCAACTGGTGGTAACTTCAAATGCAGTTTAATACTACAGCAAACACTTGTTGAGCAGCTACTTTGTCAGAAAATACAACATTAGAAGTGAACGGAAAACAGTGAAAGCTGATATAAATGAGATAAAACTGCAAACAGCAAAGCTGAATTTTATGCAGGCTTCGTTTCCTGCCTGTGTATCCTTTCTGCTTAGGTAGGCAGTTTGAATCCTGGGCAGGACTAGTGAACTCCAACACAAACAATAAAAACAACTTTTTAGATTTTTTTGGTTCTTTGCGCAATTGTAATGAAATGACAATGAAAAACATAAACTCAACACCACAAACAGTCACACTTGAAGTCATTCAGTCAAAAAGAAAACTGAAAGAGCCATATCAGAACCATATTGTTTTGTTTTAAATAAGATAAGTAATTATAAGTCAAGTGTATAGAATATTGGATCTGGAGGTCAATATGTTTGTCAAGTGAGTCTTTGCATGATTTTGTCAAAGTCTGCTGATGCTGAAGTTGAAAAAAGTGGTTTGCAGATGAGCTTCGTGTTTCCAGTCTTCTGGATCAGTCAACACTCACAGCTCAGCTTTGACTCTTTTTTGTCATCTTAGTTTGCTGCATTATCTAGCTTTGACCAGCAGTGACCAGACACTTCACTGCACACTTTCAATTCACAAATCTGTGGACATCTTTCATCATTACAGTAAACATATCTCTATACATCATACCCTTAACCGTTGCACATTCCCTGGACAATGTTTTGCACATTCCTGAACAGTTATTTCATTTTTATCCTAAAAATATATATATATTGCACATATTTTATAATATTTCTTCTTCTGCACTGTAAATATTTCTATCCTATTTTATAATTTATATTTATGCTTATGTTGACTTTTGCACTGCTTGTCTTCTACTTCTACTTTCTTATTCCTCTAACTTTTATTGTTACGCACCAATACACCACAGCAAATTACTTCCTATGTGAAAACCTACATGGCAATAAACCAGATTCTGATTCTGAAGCCTTTTAGATGAATCGGTCCTACACACACACACTAATGTAGAACTGTTGTTAATGTTCCCACTCCTTGCAGGCATAGATTTTGTATGTTATTAATTAAAATTAGGTGGCTGCTGAGGGTGTTTGTGTTTGTTGTGTGTGTGTGTGTGTGTGTGTGTGTGGAGGCTGTGTGAATCTTGAGGTGTTGTACGGCAGTAAATGGAGCGCTGCATGTGTGATTTGTTTAGAAGAGCTGACCTCAGCAGTCAGACTGACAGAGGAGCAAAGGCATCGCGACGTCACTACGAATCAGATCAGCTCTGTCAGGAACACTCGACTCGTACAGTAAATGGATTTGACAACATGCTGTGACTTCAGGGTATGGTTCTACCTCGGGATGCTCCAGCATGAATACATAAACATGAAAAATAACGTGCAGGGAGCGTTTTAAATAATCCTCCAGGGGGATTATTGTAGAAATAAACACCATCCACGAAGTGACTAAATACACTTTCATCTTGAATGGCCTTGACCTACATTTTATCTCATTTACACTTCACATTTAGGACCACTGATCAGCTACTACTGAACTGACACTAAAGGTGCACATTATTGAAATGTTTCATGATATCCAATTATTTTCCAGGTCATTTGGACGTGATTAAAATACCACCATGTTTCTGTAGTTTCCAGCAGAGTTTGTACCTGTAATGATTGGTGCACATGTCTAAAACACATTGCTGCAACACCTGTCCTGATTTATGTCCAAACGCTACACAGTTTCCCTTTGAGTCTGTTTGTTGTATATTTGAGCTTCTTTCAGGTTCTTTTGTGTGATCAATTTAGTCATTATTTTTATTCACATTGAAAGTGTAATTTTATGTCCCTTTGTTAATGATCTTTTAATTGTATTCTTAATATTCAAGCACTTTGTAAATTACGTGTCAGGCCTTTCCCCCCATCAAGTGTGATGTCAGTGCCCTAATCTACCAAACTAAAACACATCATGACAACATAAACTGTTGCACGACCCCTCCAAGTGAAAAAAAAAATCTCCTTTTTTATTTATTGTTTTTAGAAATGTAAAAAAAAGTGGCGACCGACCTAATTCAACATTAGCATGGAGCCAATGGTAACACCTGGAAATGTCATGTTGTCTTTTTTTTTTTTTCTGTAGTGGGAAGCTGCTGCTGTCGATGTGTCATAAAGAACAGCTGGTGGCTTGATTGGCCAGTCAGAGCTGCCACATTAGCTATTCAAGGATCCCTCTGATATTTGTCCATGTCTCCACTGTTTTATTGTTGTCTCTAGCAGACAGATGTGGTCGGCTTACTGTCAGCAGAAAATGTGGGTGATGTCTGTTTGTTAGCTCAGTGTCAATAATAAAGGGACATGGCATGCAATCACACACATTTACTGGTATTTTAAACACATAGTGTTTCTCTTGTGTCTGCTCAGACCTGCAGAAGTGCACTCTCAAATCCCAATAACAATGTTATTCCAAATTTATTTAAAATTTCATGTTCATCCACCAACATCGTGTGAGCTTTGTTGCTGCCGGTGTGAGGCGAGGGAGCGGGCCTCAGCGGAGATGATGCAGAGATGTTGCAGTTACACCTGATGGCCAGTGGTATCAGTGGTTCATGCAGGAAGCAGGAAGTGTCTGCTCTGCTGGGGAACGCTAATAAGCAGTGACACTGCCTGGTGAGGGCAGGAAGGATTAGAGGAATAAAAATAACTCGCTTTTCTGTCTGTGTGCCTGCCTCGTCGTATTTATGAGGAAATGGCCCCTCTAACACAGTTTTTCATGAAGATTCATGTCAAAAATCCCAAAATGCTCAAAAGGAGCTTTTTAATAGTAGTTAGTCAGCTGTTCTAAAGTTGAAAATGATTTGAAACTGCAGTAAACAGGATTTAATTTATATAAACATTGCAGCAGAGCTTTTCAGTTTTTTGGGTATGAATGCATATTTTGAACATTAAAATTATCATCCATCATCCGTATAGCCAAGCATATATATATATATATATATATAAGTATTTCTTTTCTTGTTATTGTGATCCACTCTCAGTATTCATGAAGAGGATCGAATACAAAGCAGCTCTTGAGTTTACAGCTTCATGACTGCGATGCATTTGTTTCTCGTTGAGAGAATACATTTTTCTTTGTAACATTGTTTTCAATGTTTAACTAAGTCAAACATTATAACCCTATTTAATTTCAGTTGCAGTTTCAGTAAATTAATATTTCTGCTAAATATATTAATTAATAAAGAAAATAAACATATTTAATACCCGGTAGGTCAAGTATTTTTAGTATGTAATAATGATAAGATAACTATTTGTTTGAAAAGTCTCATTATTGGTGCCAATTTGATACCTGACATTTCGGTCTCAAAAAGTATTGATATTTGATCAATACTTTTGAAGAGGCATTTGCTTGGAGTAAATGTTAGCCCTCCCAGTTATATGATGCATTGATCAGGGATGTCATGTACTTGTATTTTCCTTCAAGCACTACTTGTATAAAGTACTTTGAGTCTAATCTGGAACCCTGCACCCTCTTTCACTCTTTCTCTCAGATTATCTGTGCAGCCCGGACGAGAACATTTACAAAATTGACTTCACCAGATTCAAGATCAGAGACATGGAGACTGGCACAGTGCTGTTTGAAATCACCAAACCTCCATCCACAGGTGAGTCACTGAGCTACTCTATGGATTTGTTTCATTTAACCTTTTTTTTACTATGAAAATACTTGCAGTGAACACATTATAAAGCAGCTTCATACATATTGGCTGCGCACATCCATTAATCAAATCCATTAACCTGCAGAAACATCTCATTATCCATCGCAAATAATTGTCCATCATTTTTTTTTTTTTTTTTACGTTTTCTTCAAAATAATCCAGTAATAGTAGTCTGAACATCTATGGGTACATTGCAAACACCAACTGCTGATAGCTAATTTGGCATACTTTTAATGCTGCAATTTGCCTAAACGTGAACAAATAAAAAAATCATGTTGTAGCAAGAGGCCTATAATTACAAGATCTGTTATCCCACATACCTCAACAATGTTTAGTTAGGAAAAAAAATCATTGCTCATTCTCTGCCAAACAAATGCACAATTTTTTCCTACTTGGTAGTAGACATGAACTGGAATATAAACCTGTTACTTATTCTGTTTTCCTGGGTAGTTGGATATTGTATTTGTTGTAACATTTTTAAGTTTGTTTTCAGACAACCACAGACATGAAAATGTCCATGTCTTAAAATATTTAATTTATTCTGTTCCATACAAACTAATCATCACCCTAGACAAAGCAGGGGAGAAGAGGGACGTCGACCCAAACGCTGGCCGATTTGTCCGTTACCAGTTCACCCCCGCTTTTCTTCGACTGCGGCAAGTTGGAGCCACGTAAGTGAGAACGTGTGTGAATCTTTATCTCCAAGGATGCAGTTACCAACAGATTGTTTGCTGTGTCCTCTGTCTCCCGCTTTGTTCTGTTTTTCTCTGTCTCACTCACCTTTTTCTGTCTGTCTGTCTTCTTCCCTCCAGTGTGGAGTTCACAGTCGGAGACATGCCGATAGAAAACTTCAGGATGATCGAGAGGCATTATTTCAGAGAGAAGTTGCTCAAGAGTTTTGACTTTGAGTTCGGCTTCTGCATGCCTAGCAGCAAGAACACCTGTGAACACATCTATGAATTCCCACCTCTGTCTGAGGACAGCAGTAAGTCTACACACACACACACACACACACAGACACACACACACACAACACGCTCAAACAATGTGGAGCTCCTGTGGCAGCATGATTATATACTCCTAATAATACTGCATGGCTCATTCTGTCAATGTCTGTGGCCGTAGTTACATTTGCCGTTCAACCCTGTCTCCTTCAAGTTACATTGCTACAGCAAATATGCTTCATAGGAAATGTAATGGCACCTGGATTACATTTTTATCTACATTGTTTTTAATTAAAAACTATGCACTACACATTGGAATATGTAACATTGCTCATCGGCCCAGGGGACGACGAGGTTCGGGCAAGGGGTGCTGTAAAGTTCACGAGCCAGAGCCGTGACCCACCTTCACCCAG
Source organism: Lateolabrax maculatus (assembly GCA_031216445.1). NCBI lineage: Eukaryota > Metazoa > Chordata > Actinopteri > Acropomatiformes > Lateolabracidae > Lateolabrax > Lateolabrax maculatus. Next base: position 10,586,266 of record CM062197.1, on the reverse strand, counting down.
GACCTTTTTGCTTGTGACCCCTTCAAATTCAGCTGTGGGGTGGACCAACATAAGCATCCCTAAAGCCATACCACTAGCATAGCTCAAAAACTTAAACTAAAAATACGTGTGCAGCGATTCTTTCCTATTCCTTTAATCATCTTGGGACCCCTCAGATTTATCTTGTAGTCCCTTGGAGGGGTCCTGATCCCCGGGTTGGGAACCAGCGCTCTAACAGCAGTGATGCTTTTATGTCTGCTCACAGTCAGAGAGATGATCCTGCACCCATATGAGACGCAGTCCGACAGCTTCTACTTTGTGGACAATAAGCTGGTGATGCACAACAAGGCCGACTACTCGTACAACGGCGGGACGTAGAGATGACACACTGACACGAGAGACAGGTGGATTTACGGACTGACCAGAGGGCCGGTCAGAGTACGCTGGTGGGGTTCACATCCTGTCAATCCAGTAGTCTCTCTCTCTCTCTCTCTCTCTCTCTCTTTCTCTATCTCTTTTTCCCGCTGAGAGAATGCCACCCAAAAAACGCCCATGCAGATGGGTCAGTTGCGATCTGTGTGTGTGTGTGTGTGTGTGTGTGTGTGTGTGTGTGTGTGTGTGTGTGTGTGTGTGTGTGTGTGTGTGTGTGTGTGTGTGTGTGAGAGCATGTATGAGTTTGTCAAAGCCTAAAAATAAAGCCACATACAGCACACACAAACACACACATGGGCACAGAGTTCACAGCTTGGTGTTGGGTTGCTGTAAGAAAGTGTGTTTGAAACATGATAAACCAGCAAGTGAGCAATTCTTTAGGAAATATCAGATGGTTTTCGCTCTTTAGCCACGTCATGAAGTGAAAAAAGTAAAAAAAAAAACTCTGTATCTTTAAATATTAATAGAAATTATTTTTTTCATTCCTGTACATGTTAGGGTTTAGGAACAAATCTTGCATCTAAAAACGTGTGTTTTTAGGACTTGATTATATCTCAGAATCAGTGAGTGGGTGTGCTTTGTATGATTGTCTGACTGTGTCTGCGTGTCTGTAAGTGTGTCAGTTTGAAGCATGACCACTGGTTTAATAATATATTAATTTAAATGTCAATAATGTGGTCATTCAGTTTGCAAAGGTCAAATAGATTTCCTTATAGCACATTTTCTACACAGTAGTTAGTTTGTTTTGAATTTCCTGTTTCCTTATCTCTTTGTTCCTTATTTATTTCTCGAGTCGTGTGACCTATATTAACTGTAGGGCGTGTGTGTTTATCGTCTTTGTTCAAAGCACAACATCTCTACGGAGCCATCAAATATGTAACTTGTTAAGGTGAGCTGATCTGATATGACCATAAACGTACTTTGTCATCTGTGTACCAACTGTACTTTTCCAGCCTCATGTTGCTTTGTTTATGTGATAAAGAAGTTGTTAAAAACTTTAAGTTGTGTCCAAGTTTAAGTTTTGCTGTTTGGAAACTCTTCATAAGAGAAGAAAAGGAAAACTTAGATTTGTAAATGTTGATATTTTTCAGTCAGAATTGTGTTGCAAAAAGGAAGAAAATTGGGAAATGTAGCAGAAATTGTTTCAAGAACAAAGCACCCTTAAATCTCATATTTCTTTGTCTGTGTGTAATTTAATGTTTCAGTTTCTGTGGCAGTCTGATTTCTGCCTTTCGTACTTATCTGTCTCATTGTTTTCACTCCAACACATTCCAGTGAGTTAGGACCTGAGTCTCTTGTTACTTGAGGGCATTTATTACACAGAACACTCAGAGAATTAGCAACTGAACTGTCTTAGGATGCCTCTAAACCATAATATGCACACCTGACTCAAACAGTATCCAAATAGTTCTGTCTTTTTTTTCCAGCATGTGTGCACATACTGCCTGATTTAGGATACTTCAATTGCAGTAAACTCCACCAATCTATTATAGCAAGTGTGTTCAAACAAACGCTGCAAATTGTTTGCAAATACATATAAATGTTGAGGCAGGTCTGTGAAAAACTGCAGCCAGTTGAAAGGAAATTACTTGAATGCACCTGTTGTATGTTCAGATCAACACAATAAAAGGTCGGAAATTGATTCATATTGTTTTATGGCTCAAAGTGATTCTAATCTGGGTGACTTTGGTTTTTTCGGCCTGCACAAGTTGATGATTGTGAGTTACAGGGAATAGAGGGTGAGAGACAATATATCAAATGGGCTAAAAGTAGTGAAATGCACGGAGGGATTCAGATTGAACCCGTTTATCACAGAGAAAAACAGATTGACTTGAATGTTATGTTAAAAATGTATCAGATTTCTGATTGATTGTGACTCGTGTATAGATTATTTTGAACTGATGTAAAGTTTTTGACAATTCAAATGTTGTGACTGAACAAAATTAAAATAAATAAAGATTTATGGGACTTTTTGAAATATCACAGTGTCCTGACTGTTAATATCATGGGGAAGAGAGAGTATGCACTTTGTTCACATGATGAGGCTTTATTTTCAGAATTGAAATGGCTCTGGTATACAAACATGTAATGTGGAAAAAAAAAAAACATTACTCTGCTGGGATGTTCTCTGTGTCTCTTCTACATTTTCATTTTATTACTCTCACCTGTAGGAACCACACTAGATACTGGCCTTCACTATGATTGTTTCCTGTTGGCAGCCTCTTATCTCAAAGTTATCCTTCAACCAACCTTTTCATCTGAACTTACTGTGCACAGTATAAGCAACATCTTCCTGCTATTGATTTGTGCGCTTTTAGTGATTTACCTTCCTCATTGCTGAAGGATGTTTTTTAGTGTCACCGGCACTTTGTGCAAACATCCCTCTAATTACTGGAATGGATCTATTAAAGGGAATAGTTTGACATTTTGGGAAATACGCTTAGTAAAAGAGAAGATTGATACCACTCCCATGTCTGTCCGTTCAGTGTGAAGCCGCATGGAGATGGTTAGTGTGGCTTAGCACAAAGACTGGAAACAGGGAAACCTAGCCAGCCTGACTAGAAGGTCAGAAAAATAGTCTACCAGCACCATTAATGGTCACTGATAAATACATTAAAACCTGCTGGTTTAATCTGTACAAAAAAAACGAAGTGTAAAACATAAAGTTTTGGTTTGAAGGGGGGTTATGCACTATGCATATTTTTACACTTCTGTTTTTGTACAGATTAAACAAACAAGATATAAAATTTACTTATGAAAGAAGTATCAATCTTCTCTAAACTAGAAAAACAATCGATCTTATTTCCCAAATTGTCAAACTATTCAGCTTATAGCTTTCACTTCAAAGGAGTGTATTTCCAATTTAAGGTTAAAATGTTCCCTTGAGGGTTTACAAATAATCACCTAAAGTCTGCCACTTTGACATTTACAAATTACAAGATGAGAAATATAAAATCAATGCTTGTTCATGGTATAAACAGTGTGACAAAAACACTGATAAAAATAAAATGTGCAACTAAAAAACAAAGACGTAAGGTCCAACAAAAGGACCACAGTAATAAGTTAAATTAACTGATACAATTAATTCAATTTCCCCCCACTTACATATTGTCTGTAAACACAACATCACCCAGAATAATCACATCATTTTAAATAATCACTCAAACACAGGGTTTGCTGCATCCTTGCATCATTTGTGAGTGATAAACAGATGAATAAGATGATCACATTATGTCACATCACATCACATTCAGGGAAATCTGTACAAGGAAATGACCTCAGTTTTCTTTTTTTTCTGTCACTGGAATGACACGAGGAAGTACTGAACACTATGCAGGGAGTCTGTTTAATAATAGATCTGAAAGCCTGATAGGGCTTCCAGTTCTCACCACTGCTGAGTGAAACTGGGTATGAACTGTATTTCATTTTGGACCAGGTTCATCTTTAAACTTTATTTTCTTTACCACATTTACTGTAACCAACCCTTTTATTTACTCCCCTTCTTTTTCTTCTCCTTCTTTAATATTTAAAGCTTCTGCTACAGCTCTTGAAATTCAAAGTGGCTTAATCTTCTTTTTTTTAAGGGCCCTGAAAACATTCTTTCTCAATCAGTTTCTTACTAGTGATATGATCCTGCAAGAAAACACATTTTTTTCTAAAGTTTGAACAGTTTGAACTGAACAGAATCAGTCTGGTGACAGTTGATGGGTTGTTGCTGTCGCAGTCACTCAAATCTGATCAAACCACAACCACATAGAACAATTAATCAGATTATCTGAGTTTTTGAGTGTTAAACTCTTCATAAATAATAAAGTAAGATGTGATTGTTGCTCATTTAGTCATGAATATTTTAGGTTATAATATAAAGAAATACTTCAGATTGAGAACAAGTTTTCAGGGGCTTTAAAAACCAATTCTGGGTCATTCCCTTTCTCCATCTCTCTCTCTGTCCTCCCTTACTTATGGTTTGTCAAGTGTGGTGTTGGCCCACTCAGGGAAGGTGCCCATGTCGAACATGACGTATCCCCAGGTGTTGATGCCTAAATTAATGCACAAAATCCCAATGATGTTCAGCATGAAGCCGGTTTTCACCTGGAGGAAGAGACAGTCACGCTGTGATCAGTGTACAGCAGGAGTAACGTTCAAAAAACAGCTAATCTGCAGGTCTTGAAAGTCTTTAATTTATTAAATCGCATTCTGTGTGGTATTAAAACGCTTTAAAAAGTCTTGAATTGAACTTGGGATATTTTTTAATTGTGCCAATCTTCCTCCCTTGTTAAATGAATCATTACAAAAAGATGCTTTTAAAGAATATTTAAGTTAGGGCCTGTATTGCAAATTTAGGTTTTCAGTAACTGACAAAGATGGCAAAGGGCAAAATATCTCTTTGCCATCTTTGCATAAAAAACTATAGGTGTAGTCATCTGTCCTGCATCAATATTTTTTTATTGTCTATGGAAAGTAAACTTCCTGCCTCAACAAAGACACAACCAACTACTACTTTTAAATTTGATCCAAGACTCATGTGTCATTCATATTTAACCTCTTAACTTTGCTCACACAAACGATGTTTGTAACATAGATGTATGCATATGTGTCTGAATCTCACCATGTCCATGACTTTTAACTTTCCAAAAGAGAAGGCGATGGCGTTAGGTGGGGTCGCCACAGGCAGCATGAATGCCAGAGAGGCAGCGATGGTGCAGGGCAGCATCACATACAGCGGGTGTATCTTAATAGCTGTGGCCTAAGAAACAAAACAACACAACCCAGTTAAATACATGGAGCTGTGTGTTAGTTGTGGGTTGCATGTGGACATCTGAGCTCTGTTTACCATTGAGGCCAGTATGGGCAGGAACAGGGTGGTGGTGGCTGTGTTGCTGGAGCACTCGGTGAATGTCGCCACCAGCAGGCAGAGCAGCAACGAGATGGCATAGGCGGGAATTTTCTCCAGAGGTGCCAAGCTGTCTCCCAACCACTTGGACAGACCTGATACCTATGAACACATATTTCAAGCTGAAATTATCTGTTTCAGAAAGTAGTCTTAATATTGTTATTAGTGCTCTAGGGATGGCAATGTCTGTCCACCATTTTGGTCCAGACTGAAACAACTGTAATAGTTAATGACAATAATTATTGGATGGATTGCCATAAAAGTTGGTACAGACATTCATGTTCACCAGAGGATAAATTCCAGACTTTGATGGTCCCCTGACTTCTCATCTTGTACCACCACTGGGTCACTTACCCAGTAAAATATCTCAACATCCACTTGATGGACTGGTTCAAGACTTTGTACAGAGATTCAGATCTCCTGACTTTTCCTCTTAGACAGTTCCCTCTTTGTCATGAAGTTGACATTTGTGGCTTTATGTGAAATGTCTCAACAACTATTGTTCATAAACTAGTGTGTGCTCTGATATTTTAGTTCATATTTTCTGTTGAAGAAGTATTTCATGGGCTTTTAGCTACAGTTCCTTTACTTTCAAACTCCCTCATGTAAAAGTGAGGCTCCAATGTTTCAATTACAGATTCATCTAGTAGTATGTACATATTATAAAATCAACATCTAGTAGTATGTACATATTACTAGATAATTAAGAACTCTTAAAGATGATTTATTCTGATAGAATAATAACAAATGGACATTTTATGTTCCCAGAGCCCAACATGATATCTTAAAATTGTTTATTTTCTGACCAGTGGTCAAAAAAACAAATGGAGAAAACACAGTGTTCATTGCCATTTACCTCACTGCCGGCAGCCAGAGCGAAGCCTCCTCCCAGCAGCAGGATGATGTTCCAGGGCATTCGCTCGTGGACCACCTTCCAGTTCAGCAGAGTGGGGGGAGTCTGCACCATCTTACCTGTGAGACCCAGATGAAGTGTGAACATGAAACAGTAATTAGTTTGAAAGAGCACTGTCTCATCCGCTGGGTAATCATCACCCACCAGTGCTCCGATGAGCTGAAATTAAGGTCACACGAACACCATTAAGGCATTGTATTATGAGGGTTTTTTTTCTCCGTAAATGTGATTAGTTGGATAAAAATCAACATTTTACCTTCGTCGTTGTTACCATAGCCTCCACACTTGGGCAGCCGGGAGGGGATGACGAAGAAGAGCATTGACATTAAGATAGCGATGGTTCCATCTGACACAAACCTGAAGGACATAAGATAACATTATTCAACATATTGTTGCCTGAATATGTGTTTCATCCTCTGTTCCAAGTGTTGTCACAGTGCAAACGTGTGTGAACTAAGGAACTAAGAACAAATATGCATTCATGTAAAACTGCTACATCAGCTGAAGAGAGAAAAATCTTGAACTGGAGGACGAGGGTTTAAGAGCTCCTGCACACTTTGAGGGAAAAACAGAGGACAGAATAAAATAGGGATACAAAATAGGAAAGGAGGAAGAGAAAGGGAGTAATTTGAAGGATAAAGCTATTTTTTTCTGATTGTCAACAAAAAAACAACAACCACAGCAATGATTTAGTCCCTCTCTGAATACTAAAATTTCAGGACACTCATGGTTTAAAGTCATGCCAAAAAAAGGAAGAGACTCACTCTCCCCCCTTGTTGAAGAGAACTGTTGCCCAGCCGTCTATGAAGCCCGGCTCCCTGGTGAACCACAGGAGCACCAGCAGGACGAAGATGGTGAGCACCGCCCCCTCAGCAAACTTCATGCGCCCCAGTTTACGGTATTCCTCCCTCATCACTCCGTACGCCTCCCTGTCTCTGTCGGTTTTAATGCCGCAGCCAAATGACTGCTTCAGGCTGAGGAGAGAAGTAGAAAAGTGCAAAAGTCCTGCAGATTGGTCAACAAATCAAACAAATGTTTTAAGATTTGTAAATTTGGACCAAGTTCAAGGAACTGGTTCAACTTTAAGGTAGAGCAAACCGTGGACTTACTTGAAGCCCAGGAATAAAAACTGAAGCCAGAGCCAGGTTAACACCAGCATGAGCACCATGTTGGGAAAGGCAAAGCCAAACCAGCTGGCAAAGTTGATCACCTCACCATTCCGAGGGAAGAGCCTTCACAAAAGAAAAGAAAGATGAAGAGATGAGAGCAGGAAAAGGGGTACAAACAGGGCAATCAGCTGTTACATGTGTGGAATTATATTGTCCTGTGTTTATTAATGCCTTACTTGTCCATTTGACCCTTAAGGATGATGTTAGGGGTCGTGCCAGTGAGTGTGGCCGTGCCTCCGATGCTGGCAGAGTAACACACACTCATACTCATCCCTTTCGTCAGGAGCTCGTACTTCGCCTCCCTCGCTATTCTCTTGGACTCCTGCTGGGACTCTGGACTCATCTGATGTACATCTGGAGCCCAAAACATTCAGTAAGTTAAAGTTTTTGAACCGATCATTGTCTAGAAGACCATAAACCCATCTAACTAGCAGACATGTTTACTTACACACTCGAGTCTTGGTCTCTGGCTGTTTCTCGTCTGTCATTTGCGCTTTAGTTTGTGTGATTTCGAGCTCAAAAGCATGGTTGTCCTGGGTGGCAGCCTGAAAATCTCGCGCGTCTGCCTGGGCCTCTGTTGCTTTCAGCTGCTGCAGCACGGCTTGGGCGATGGGCAGCATCATAGCAGTGGTGGCCGTGTTGCTGATCCACATGGACAGGAATGCCGAGACGATCATGAAGCCCATCATTAACCTGTGTGAGAGGGTAATGGAGTGAATATGAGGATAGGGATCAGAGGAACAGTAGCAGTGATCACGTCAAATAGGACCATATTTGTAATATACTTATCAGTTTTTTTAGTCATAATGTGTAGTACCATGTGGGTGATTTATCATGAGAAGTTAAAAGAAGTTTTATCTTGTCATGTTGTCAACTGGTCCTTATATGTACTTTACAATGATTTTTCAAAATTTTTGTAATTCATTTTTGGTGTCCTGCTTCAAAACATCATCTGTTTTTTAACAATGAAGAATAAAGCAATATAGTATTGTGTCTACCTTAACTTGTTGTGTTTCAATATACTGAGTCTTTTCTCAAAAAGTCCCAAAACAAGGGAAACCGAACTTGATGAATAATTGAATAATTTCACCCAAATGTTGAAAACTTTCACTTGAGTTATTCAATAATTATTGTTTTTCACTACTATTTATTTTTGAAAATGTGAGTCTTAAACGCTCAATTAGGGTTGCCCTGAAAGTTGAATGCACTGCAAATAAAAAGAAAGACATAAAATAGATATAAAACAGGCAAATGAAAGAAACATCTTCACAAATTTGACAACACGTGCAGCATTTAGAAAAAAAACAACACAGAATAAAGAAACACTGCAAGTCACACAGAACTTACAAAACAACAGTTTCCAGACTACACTAAAAAGTGAAGAACACACTCAGAAAAATTTGGGACAAGCTATTTGTTTGTAGCTCATTAAGTTGCTGAAGTCAATTATTCACCAACGGTGTCTGATTGTATGATGTAGTGTTGGCCTTTTGACGATTACTAGCCAACCAATTTAAATAATGGTAAATAATATCTGAATCATGCAATCTGAATTTTAAAACAAACATGTTCTGTATCTGGTTGCAGTGTGTAACTGTAATTGAATGGGTTCTCTTACTACTTTACTTTTCATAATGTTTCTAAATGCCTGTGTTATCATTTTAACAAAGCTGATTTCTGCAATTGCTTTTGTTTTTTTCGTGTTTCCTCAGGGCCACCTTACCTAATATTTCTTAAGATGTGTGTTTTTTGCAGTTGATGCTTCTGATTGTTTTGGAGGAATCACTCAAAAGTGGCCAACAGTGTAAATAAATTGAATACTATCGTTCTGAAGAGACACAAGAGACGTATTTATCATGACAAGTGTCAAATGGAGGGTTTGTGTAATCAATTTAGCAATTTTTGGACACGTATTGTCACTGTAAATAAATGTGATGTGGAAATGTATAAAGTCAGAACTATGAAGATTTGTGTAGACACTGTTTTTCTGCAGTCTGCTGCAGTGTAGACAGGTGAACTGTATCACAAGGCTTTCTTACAGGGACGGTCGAACACCAACCAGCAGCAAAACTCGGAGAGCGATACGCTTATGAAGGCTCCAGTACTCCACTGCGATGGCCACCAGCAGGCCACCCATGAACAGCATGTTAGAGTCTTTTAGATACTCAATACTGACCTGAAACAGATCACACAGACACTACCCTCAGCAGAAGAATCAAAAATCAAAACATGCAGAACTAACATAGCAAGCTTTATTATTAACCTATCAAGATGCTGTCCCATGCAGGTAATGTTTTATCAATTTTTTTATGAGCAATAAAAGTAAGACACTGGGATACGTGGAAAGAACTGTCTGTTCTCCTGGTGTTCTTTAGCTGATCCTGACCTCTGACTTTCTTGTCTTGGAGGCCAAGCAAAGACAAATATGAGGTTGCAGTGAGGCAAAACCACTGGAATTGCTGTAAAATCCACGACTACACAGCAAGTTCAGCTGCATTTACGTTAAATTAGTCCCATTTTCTCTCTTCCCTCTTCTGAATACTGAATACATAGTGGTGTCCCATTCTAAAACTTGCCTCTCGCTTTCCCTCCAAATGAAGATGTTTCAGTTCTTGTTATCGAGGGCGACTCATAACACCTTACAAAAGGCTAAGTAGAATTAGAACAAAACCTTATAAATAAAACATATTTTGCTACCAAAATATCGAAGAGCCTTATAGTCATAAGCAACAGTATGTCGCTACAGGTACATATAAGATGGCGTATAATGAAGCACAAAAGGGTAAATAAGGACTTCACCTCTCCAGCCTTCATGATGCCCATCATAGGGAAGAGGACGACTGGCAGTAGGGCAGTCACAGCCAGAGGCATACACTCTGTACACCAGTACAGAGCCATGAGGATGATGGCATAACCACATTTCGCTTCCTGTAAACATAACCCCCCACACACACACAATCGTGTTCAGGTCAAATCAGTTCAGCATTTTGTCATTTTACATCTGAAATATGCTGAGTTATGCAATGAAACTTGTGTGATACAGATAAAGATAGATAGGAAAACACACACTTTCAGTACAGTAGGCCCACACTCAGTATTTTGACTTTCATGTCCCTTCTCCTATCAACCACTTCTCTTTAAAAGGCAATAAGACTTTATACTTGCAGATAACAGTAACTTGTTCAGAGATACAGTTTGCCATGCTTTCATCTCACAAGATAAATCTTTATGGGTCCTCAGTAAAATTCCTTTCACAAAGGCTGTATAAACTACCCGACACAAAACTTTCCATTGCCTCACAGACGAGACCTTGCTCAACTCAGCAGGCCATGCACTGAGAATGAGAGTGACAATTTGGGGAGATTGTTTTTTAATTGCTTTCTGTCTTTTCTTGAGTTACATGAGAAGATTGATACCACTCTCACTAAATATGAAGCTGGTGCCAGGAAATGGTTGGCTTAGCTAAGCATAAAGACCTGACTCAGTCTTATATCTCATTTGTTTAATCTGTACAAAAAGCAAAGTAAAAACATCAAGTTGTGGATTATGGTGGGGGGGGGGGGGGGGGGGGCCTCAGTTGCCAGGCCATGAACAGTTACCTGTAATGACAAGACTCCAGGAAATCACTCCTCCTATCCAAAAGAAGAGTCTGGCACATAACCCCTCGAAATACCACACTTTTGCTGTTTCCCCCAGTTTCCAGTCTTTATGCTAAGCTACGCTAACGGATCACTGAAGTGTCTTTATTCGCATTGTAAGTCTCTGTGTTGCGGCACCAGGGTTAAAATGTGGTTTACGATCAACTGTACATTATGCACCATGAACCTACCTCACCTTTGTCCCATAAAGTAACGGAGCCTTTTTAATGCAGTAAGTTGTCCAGTTGCAGTATTTAACACATAGCAGGTAACCTGGGTCACAGGATTTATATGGTGACTGTGTTTCTGTGAGTATGTTAGGAATTTGACCCTGGACACATACTTTATCTTTCTTTTGGATTAGTACATTGTAGACCTGATGAGTGTTAAAGTTAGGCTCTGATATACCATGGATGTATGTTCTCATTATTCCTTTTGACAGTTGGCATTGATTTTGCCAGTTGAGCTACTGACACATGCAAAGTAATATTTCTTGAAATTTCCTGAAATTGTCAAAAGTTAAGATCGTTCATTTTTGTACCAACATAAAATAACTGTTCAGAAGGAAATTGGCAGATTAATCGAGCAGGTTATACTCAAAGGCAATCAAATCCTTTGGACAAATATATGATGTTAATGATAATAAACAGGACAGGACATGCATAATTAATGTTTCCATGATGTACTTCTCTGACATGTACTCTACATGACAGAGTACATGGGCAGAAGTACAAAAAAAAGGTGCAAAGATAGGCAACATCTTTATCCACAGTCAAACCAATCACAACTGTTACCTGTTTTGTTTTAGACTCTGGGAATCATTTGTGATGATCTTTCAGTCAAGACAAACACACATTAGTTCAAAAGTTACCTCCATGCACTCATAAACACACTCACCGATGTAGGGATGAGGAGTGGCAGGGGAAGGAGTAAGAGCGGAGTGACAACGATGATGATGTAGTTTCTGTGGTACCACAGCCACTTTAACAAATTAACCATAATTCTCCTGGCAAAACTGACAAGCAACCCAGAGGTGGAAAACTATCCAGAAGTCTCTCAGGTAACAGACAGGTAAAAAAGAAGCTACACAAGAAGGTCAGGTGGGCTAACAGTAAAGCACAAGTGAAGCTGAGGAAAAGCGGAGATGTGCTTCACGGAGAAACTACTGAAGTAATGAGACTAATATGCCTGCAATGTACTCTTTCTATCTCTTGTGGTATATCAAACATTAACTCAACACCAGAGAGATCACAATCCTTCACAGGAAGGCAGATCAAGCTATTGGGAGAGAGAGGAGGGTAACAGTAAAGGTAGAGGGAGGTGGAGGGATTGACAGACGTGGAGAAAGATAGCCAAACGATAGAGAGGTTTATCATCTAAAGGAGAGCAGCTCAAGTTTAACCAAAGGTCAGGTGCTGTGCACATGTCAGCTGAGCTGAAAGAAGGGAATAAGTATGTTAGTCTGCTGCAAGGCCTACAAAAGCTGCTGAATGTTTGTTTGCAGTTTTACTTATAACCTGGATTCAAGAAACACCACTTTCATGAAACAATGGTAGTTATAAAAAGGTTGTCAATTTAATAATTTAACTAAAATTTACTTTTTGCTTTTTATTTCTATTTGTACAAGCCTTAATTACAGTCTACAGCATGAAAATATGACAATTTTAGTTGGACTTTTGCACAGCTAGGTTAGCTGCTTCCAGTTTTTATTCTCCACTAAATTAACCACGTCTTGGATAAATCTCTATACTGACTTTATCAGACACAGAGCTTCTAAGTTTTTAGCATTGTTTGACTTAAATGGAGAAGGTTTCTTTCAGAAATTCTGAAATTATAGTTGAATATCCGCAGCCTAAAATTTTAACTTAAAAACAATATGGATTCCAAATTTAAGGGTGGGTTATGGACTAAAATTAAGAGTTTATAGATTATGTAAAAAGTCTGTAAACCAAGAAAGAGCAACATGAGAACAGTGAACATCCATTCTTAATCGATTCCCAATAAACGTATCACTGTAGTAATTTATGATCTTACACAACATACGGAAATCACTGAGAACTCTCTGTTCTTTTATAACTTATTTGTACACTACAGTATAGTTTTATACCAGGAATACCTTCAATTAAGTCATAAAACACACTGTAAACCACATTAAATCCAAATCACAGAAAGCATGTATGAAGAATTTTGCAGCTTTCTTGGTACACAGATTAGTAACTCATTCATTTAAAATCAGTGTATGACCACAGCACTGTGGTTAGACTATAAATTGAAAGAAAAGTTAGTACCTTGTCTTTCAAAAGCATTACAGTGTTTCAGACATCTTTAAATCAAAAGATGTAACTCTTTATGAGGGGACTGCATTGACACTTATTATAACAGACCATTAAATAAACTAACTACTACTACTACTAACTACTAATCTACAAAATATCAATATTATATTTTCATAAATAGAATATTTAGGCCTCACAACATTGGGAATCAAACATTGGGAGCTTTACTGATGTTCTTTCTGATATATAACTCACAACACAAGGGAGTATTTATTTAAAGGAAGGACAACCAAGTGCTTTTCCACTGGCTGAACTTAAAAACTGAAACTGTATCACTCAAATTGAAGAATATGACTGATCTGCACACTGTGTTAGTGCAGGTGTAATGACAGACACTGTTACAGTGCACCTTCTACAGTGAAAAGCTCAAAGGTTTGGCGATTGTTATGTTCTAAAATCCAGCCTCCTATTTGTCGTTAGAAGGGCAGTCGACATGTTCATTGAGTGGATTAATGTTTGACATAAAAACGCCAATAAAAAACTGTATATTTAAATTGGTATATAACGCCTTATTAGACAGAACTTTAGGTTACAGAAAAAAGATGCATATAAAATCCTATCCTATTTCTCAGTCGGTGAGCTCACACAGATCATTTGTTACGGGTTGTAATTATTTATCACTCATTTAAGTTGCAATGCATAATTTTCCACATTTGCACTGCAGTAAAGACGTCATACCCAATCAGTATTCATCAAAATGAATCATTAGGAATATTCAGTGTCTCCAATCATACCAATTGTTTTACCAGACTCCATCGTACATACTGATAATATAACGATTATTACTGACTTAAAGAGGCACTGATTTTACATATGAAATTTAGTTTACCAATCAATAGGAATTAAAATAGCTGTGTTATAATCTTCTGTAGCTCTTGAGAAAGCTTTCTAAAGTCTGAAGAAATATCCCTGGCGATGTCATCAGGGTAATATCGGCTTGACTTTTAGACCTGAACTTTAAAGTGTGCATCTATCAGTTAGGGAGGGTCTATTGAAGGACACTGAGTTGTACTGTGGGAAACGTAGGTTTTTGGAGCCTGATCCATAGCAGGGACTATGCTTCAGGACTTTTCAGTTCTGCTGTTTGTATTTTGAGTCCCCCAACTTTGTGGAAGTGCAATATTAAATTACTGTAGTACCACTTTAAGAATAATACAGATTTCAGCTGGAGGGGTTTGTTGTACTTACCAAAATTGATTTTTAAACTCAGTTAAATAATGATTTATCCTACAATTCTGTTGCAGCTGGTTTCCTAAATGACATTTATTTCAAAAGTAATTTAATTTAATATATTAATTTAAATTCACTTTCAAATTAAATATGGTTTATGGATTTAATTGTATTATACTATGATTCTACATTTCACTTTATACTATAGCTCATATCCCATACTATATTATAATGTATTATGTTAATGTTACATGGACTTTGCATTATATTCTATATTATACTTCTATTACATCTCTATAATAATTCAGAAAAAATAGGTACCATCACTTAACCATATCACATATTAGTCTAGGGGAACACAGTTTACATAGACTTTTTGACTCTGCTGCTGTTAATCACACCACTGTCACTTTAACTTGTAATTTTGTCTCTAAATGCTCTTACAGTCTTGTTTTTGGATTTTCTTTGTATTTTAGTTCTATATATCTCTTATTATTTATTATTTTACTATCTGCTTATCAGTACTTATTTCTGTCCTTGTGCTGTTGAAATAACTGCATTTCCCTGCTGGGAATCAATAAAGGTTTATCTTATCTTTAAGTTATTAAACACTAACTTCATTCTTGTTGATGCATCTAATCCTAAACTCAAATCTTAATCATTATAAACTCTGGGAAGCTTTTTTCTGTCAGACCTGCTGCAGGTTATTCAAACAGGGCTCACATTTGGTCCTGGAGTTATACAATCAATCTACACCACACCAGAAGAAAAATCAACAAGCAAGCCTACACTTTGCTGCTAAATCTAAAAATAAATAGATCAAAATGATGATTGTAATTTAACAGCCGCAACTTTGTTGATTATTCAACACTATACTTTTCAGCGTATTCCTTTAATTGATCTTGTAAAACATTGCGTCTTATTAACTGACTTAGTTATTGGAGATATGACAGAAACCCAAGTCAACTGATACAAGCTCCACTGAGAACCAAAGTCCACCTGCCCCAATAATGTGCCCTCACCAGGTTTATGGACAGTTTTCACCCCACTTCACAACTGACAAATACATTTTTTAACACCGACTTCCTTCATTGCTTGGACTGGTTTATTCACTGCTGGACTCGTACTGAAGGGCCAGACATGCTTAAATTTGAGCAAAGGTACCAACGCTCTTTGTCTGAGACATTTTGTTTCAATGCTTAACAGAGTGATGAGGAAGTAATAACATCACTTTAATCTCTCTGCAGGCTCCAGCTTTCTGCCTGGTGGTGTTATGCCTGTTTCAGCCTTTGCGTCTCTCCATGGCGTTGAATCTGATCATTAACTTCTATCAGACAATCTCCTATTGGTCATAGTCCAAAATAAAATTAACAACTAAATAAAAACCAAGTACTACACAGGTTTTAGAAATATCCTACATTTTTCTTGTTGCATCTTGTTTTCAAATGCCATTTTAGCTATCAGAGCTAAATTTGGAAGAAGACACTTTGTTTGTTTTAGGTTGTTTTTTTACACCAGAGATCAATAGAGGAAAAAGTCTGCCCTGGTTACACAAAGTTTGAGTTCAGACAACCGTTCCCTCACTTTCCCAGTCACTCGACCAGAAGTTACATATACAGTATAGTGTATCAACTTTAGCACACTTTTGCAGTTTTGTAGTGTAGTTTGTAAGTTTGCATTTCAACCATTTTCCTAATTAAGAAGCATTCAGCTAAACGGACCATCTATTCAAGATTTATTCAAATTTTTCTTTTATTATAAATTGTTTGTAAAACAAAATTAATAACCAAGAAAACTGGTATGGGTAATACATTTGCCAGACAACTGGAACGTCACTGGGTGTATTTTGTGCCTTAAAGTGATCATGTTCATGTTAGGATGATGTTTCTGGGACAGAGATCAGCTGTCACAGTTTATTGATTATCACAACAGAGTGTTGACCAATCAGGAAAGCAGATGCCTGCGGGGTCAACAGTTTCTGCAAAATAGCTATTGATCATCTGTACACAGTGCTTCACCCCAAAGTGGGGCACTCAACTCAAACTCGTCTGACTGTAGTTCACTGGTGTAAACAGGCAGAGAAGTGCACAGTTCTCTTCTGAATTAAAATTACAAATAATTCGTTTTTTCTGTGACTCGGCATGAAGCCAGCAGTGGTTCTGCTGGGCATCGTCCTCCTGCTGGACACCACCTTTGCTGCAGAAGGTAAATAAGTCTTTTGGGAATTATCAAATGTAATTTTCTTATATTAGTAACATATTGTGCTTTTAAGTATTGTAACATGTATTATGTTTAAAGCAATTTGCATTTACCATATAGTGTATCTGAAAATAAGAAAACAATGGGATGCTGTATTCTGTATTTATTCTTGATGAAAAATTACAACTTTTGAGTATCTTTGGTTTTAATACCCTGAATTTTTCAGTAAATGTTCTTCCATTATGGTTTTGCAAAAGCAGCTGCGTTTGCTGTAGCATCAGAAAGTAGCACATACACATATACGCACACAAAAATTCTGTATTTAGTGCATGAATTATGTGCATCTAAATGCTTGTATATTGTACATTTTACTGTATTACATTTATTTATAGTGTATAGTTAAAGGCAGTGTGTAGTTGTTTCAGATGTCTGTGAGCAGTTCCACCAAAGAGACATTTCCCCTCTGAACTTCTCACATGGTTTAATTTAAATAATTGTTTGAGACCCAAGAATGTCAAATTATTCAATATTTCACAAAACAAAGCAAAGACAAGAGAAAAATCCCAAAAATTAAACCAGATTTGTGTGGCAGAACTAATCATATCATCTCACAACCCCTCAGATTTATCTTGTGGCCCACTGGAGGGGCCTGACCCCTAGGTTACGAACCACTAAACAAGACTAATTTTACTTGTAATGGAGTATTTTTACATCCCTACTTGTACTTTTACTTAGGTAAAAGGATCTGAGTACTTCGTCCACCAATGCTTACTACATAGTAAAGCCTGAACAAATCTATATTAATGCGTGTAATTTCACATTTAAAAAACAATCAAACTGCATTTCCACAGAGACCTGTGTAGGTCGCTGTGGCTCCTTCGACCCGCAGAGGAAATGTCAGTGTGACTCAATGTGTGTGTACTATGGAAGCTGCTGTGGGGACTTTGACGCCATCTGCCCTAAAAAAAGTCAGTACAGTAGTAGAATATTATGATCTCACTGAATAAACTATTTGTATTTTAATGAGTCTACTGAAACATCTTCATGTGAAAAAACGTTCCTCTGTTCTGCCCTCAGCTGCTCGTGGTGACACCTTCGTGGGAACAGAGGAGGTAACAGAAGAAGTAACGACTCTTACCGCGAGTGCTACAACTGTCACACCAACTCTCAACACAGTTGCAACAACCATCCCTGCCTCTCCCCGACCCACCAACACACAAGGGCCCACACCACCTGTAGACACTGACGCAGCGCCCTGCAGTGGCCGACCTTTTGATGCTTTTCTGCAGCTGAAGAATGGATCGATCTATGCATTTAGAGGTAAACCTGGACATCCAAAAGGGTTTCTGTTCTATAAGTGTATATATGTGTTGATATTTGTGGGTTATCCTGGTTAAATAAATTGATATGTGTCTGTTACCGCATATAACACTGATCCAAAACCTGTTTTTCTTCCAAGGTGAATATTTTTTCGAGTTGGATGACAAGTCCGTAATTTCTGGTTACCCCAAACTCATCCAGGATGTGTGGGGAATCTCTGGTCCCATCGACGCTGCATTCACACGCATCAACTGCCAGGGAAAATCCTACATCTTTAAGGTAGAAACTTCCATCTCTCTAGAGTCTGGGAACCGTGAGTGTTTTTATTAAGCTGTGGTGGGGAGCCCCGGTGACTTCTCTTTACCAGATAACCCAAATAATTTTTTAGGTAAAATACATGGTCCTAGCTAACAGTAGCATTGTTCCCTTTCATGATCTAGATCTGCAGTTACATAAAGGGCTCGGTATGATACACATGCATTGCATCCTGAGTGTGACAGTAGTATCATCAAACCTCACTGGTTTGGACTTTGTATTTATTATTCCTCAGGGGAGCAAGTATTGGAGGTTTGATGGCGATGTCTTGGATGAGAACTATCCTCGGAACATTTCAGTCGGATTTGATGGCATACCGGATGATATTGATGCTGCGTTTGCCATACCAGCATCAAGTTACCGTGGCATAGAGAAAGCCTACTTTTTCAAAGGTATTTGTGTAGGGGTGTGTGATGTTTTTCAATATTTAAAAGCTCCTTTGGCCCAGTGTAGACTGGGCCAAAGGAGCAGTGGTTTCTCATCTTTTTGGCTTGCGGCCCTTTAAAAAAAAGCAACTCAACTTGAATATGCTTATGAGTTTCAAGCAGTTTAACTAATGATGATTGTTTTATTTGAATAGTTTTAACAGGCCTGGGGAATTAAACCCATATTGCTCTTCATAATAAAAAGCAAAGATTAGAAAGTCAGAGTCACAAATAACAATTTGTGCAGTAGTAATATTTTCACATCTCGTTATCCCTCAAATTTAATTAGCGACTCCTTTGGGGGTCCTCAGCCCCAGGTCAGAAACCTCCAGTGGTGGAAAGGAACTTAAGTATATTTACTCAAGTACTGTATGTAAGTACAATTTTGTACACTTAGTAATTCCACGTTAGGCAACTTTATATTTCTACTCCACTACATTCTCGAGGCAAATATGTACTTTTCATTCCACTACATTTATCTGACAACTTTGGTATTAGTCACGTTGCCAGTACAAATTAATTAAAAGATATTCAACAAATTAATTATGATGTATTATTATAGATAAAACTACCCAGTAATATATAAAGTAGTTAGCCCCACCTTTACCAACAGCAACATTAAAGTGATGCTCATAAATTAATGCATCCATAGTTATAATCCAGAAACATAATGTATTTGATTCTGAAATGGGCCATTCTGCATAACGAGAACTTATTTTTGGTAGTTTAAGTATATTGTGATGATAATAATTACTTTATGAGCTTTGACTTGTAAGTAAACATTTGAATTTACATTTTGAATGTATGAATTTAACTTAAAAACAGAGTATCTCTACACTGTGATATTGCTGAAATATGTGAGTACTTCTGAAAACCTGTCCTCTAAAGTGGCATTTCCTTGTCTCGTTGTTTCGTACTCAGGAAAGTTAGTGTGTGAAGACACTGAACCAAAACGTTTCTTTCTTCAGGGGACAAGTATCACCAGTATGTGTTCAAGAACCAGCCTTCCCATGAGGAGTGTGTCGACATGACCAGGTCTTCCCCATCTGTGCTGTTCACACGATACACAGACCTGTTCTGCGATCAGACATGGGAGGATTTCTTCGCAGAGCTCTTTGGAAGCTCCTGTAAGGCTCAGCGGTGTTTGTGTGTTTTTCTTGTGTGTTTACATTGTGTGTATGCCTCTGATCATCTTTCTTTCTATCTGCGTGAATTGCTCCATTGCACAGTTAATGAGTCAATCTCTTTTTTTAGTCAACAGTCACAACTCAAGGCCTAGTTTCACCAATAGGGACTGGCAGGGCATCAGGTCCCCTATAGATGCGGCCATGGTAGGACGAGTCTACCTCAGTCCCAGGTCCACGCCATCCTCTCCGCTGCAAGCAAGGAGGCGGAGCAGTCGGAGGAGGAGGCCCAGCAAGAAGCGTGGGAATCGAAGAAGGCAGAGTCGCCACGTGTTTGATGATTTGTGGAGTTATGATGATTGGTTTGACTTCGTCGACTACAGCGATATGATGGATATGAGCACCATACAGGAGTACAAAAGCACCCCTGTTCAAAATGTGTATTTTTTCAAGAAAGGTATGAATACATGGAGTCATTTTTTATCTCAAAGTTGTGCTGTGATTCAACAGAACAGAAAAAATATGCAAAATTCCAGGAAAAACACTTACAAGAATAAAAAAATATTCTCTTTAAGCTTCCTCCTTTAACACCTTTTGGTTTGTATGTATTTTTCTTTTTTTATGATGGCAGATAAATACTACAGAGTGGATCTGCAGACAAAACGTGTGGCCTCCGCCAACCCTCCTTACCCACGATCCATTGCGAAATACTGGCTGGGCTGCAATTATGAAGGGACAGCTGATGCATCACAGGCAGAGAAGCGATAAGCCAGCTGAGTCCATAGTTTGGAGGAAATAAAGAGAAGTCCACTTTGTGTTTTAAACACATCTCTTAATCATTACAACATGAACTTATAATAGCTTCTGTTATTATTGTTTAAGCATTTCATCCATTATAAATTCCCTAAGTGTACCCTGTATATTAAGGTGGATAGGTTGAAATTCTGCATGATTTAATAAAATTAAGATTCCAGTTTTGTGAGTGCCTTAATATTCTTCTTGTCCAAATGGTACAGGCAACACACATGCGTATTGCATTCTGTGGCTGCACTGTGCTGCACTGTGACCCTGTGCGGATATTACCTCTGCTGTCTGTCCAGCAGAGGGTTTAGTTGTTCCCTTAAAGGGGTGCACCCTCTGCTGGACAAAAGACTGCATGGGAGGACACTGCTCACAAAAGTAAAATAACGTATGCATATAAAATGTAATGCATGCAACACCATGTACCACACTTTTTAATCACTGTTTTTTGTTGCACTGTGACTGATGCATTTATCCTGCTGAAATTACAAGCCCGAAACAACAAAACATTGGCTTACTCAGTTCTAAGTTGAGTCACTTTTTGCTCACTGCCGCCGGGTAGCAGTGCTTTTCTGTCCCACTGTGACCCGAAGAGGGAGTGCTGCGGAGCGGACCATCTACAGTGTTTATTCAGCTGTGGAACATGTGCTAATCTGAATCTAACCTGCTCATAAATGACAGCCTCCTTTGCAGGGAGGGACTTTGGAGGCAATGCCGAATTTAGAGTGTAACTTCCCGACATTTACCACGTAATTTCACGGAGCTTTCGGTGTAACTTCCTCGTATGAATTCGTACATATAAAATACCTACAGGTCCCTAATTGTAGAGAAGGTAGGTAAAGCGGAAGAAAACTATACAACGAGGAACAGCGGAGTAAGATTTAGAGAGTAACTTTCTGACTACCATGTAATTTCCGTATGAACAAAGAACAAATACTTACAGGTTCCTACTGGTAATCTACTTAAATGTAGATACTAGTGGAAGCAACTGCTAGGTAACCGTTCCCTGAAGGCTATTTTTGTGAAGCCTTAGTTTACGAGGTTTAGTTTATGAGCAGAGAGTGGCCATTACACATTAACTCCAAACAACACTATTTATTCTTACCCTGATTTAATGGTAGTGAAGTGAAACACTTGCCATTTTGCCCAGTTTGAATAAAATGAAACCCCAGCTATTATCACATAGCATCTCACCCTGGTTGGCACATATACTTACTGGTTGTGTATGAATAAACACAATTTTAAAAGGATTTTGATCGAACCAAGATTCACTTTGGATTAAAATTAATTCTAATAATTAAAATCAAAGTGTTGATTGATTAGAGGTGGTGTGAAAATGCTCTTCTTGCATAAAGACAATACAAGTGCGCTTTATATAAATCAATTCAAAATGTATTTTGCATCCCCTCACTATGTAGAACTGATAGAAGTCCAGCATGCATGTTGGTGCATGCAATAACTTCACTTCTCAATCTTAAAGTGATTGTAAGCTCTATAGGGTGGATCCTTTGATGCTGATTGGTTGTTCAATAGTGTGTTCTTAATTCTACAGCTCTTCCGAAGCTTGATATTTATTTATTTATTTTCTCTCCACGGGTTTTGCTGTTGAGAGTCTGTCCGAGGCCAAATTGAGTGAGGACAAGGCAAGGCATCAGTCAAATATCATACAGCAGATGTATTCAGTGAAAGCTCTGCTGAAATGTAATGCTAATGGGTAAACACAGAGGTTGTGTTGTCTGTTGTATCAGTTGTACACAGATTGTAGCTTTAATAAGAGCAAAACAGAATAGTTGTATGGGAAGAACCCACCTTGCTATAGATGCTGCTGATTGATAATGAAACTCCATTTGGAAATGTGTTAGGCCTATTTGTTGTTAAAAGCTGTTGTTAACTGTTGTTGGTTAGTTGTTTTGGTGTGAGCGCCATCTTTGGGCCAACTTGCACTATTTCAGTCCATGAGGAGAGAGATGGGGAAATTATGCATCTGACTGTTGGTTGGGACAAAAGCACAGTATTTTGATAAAGCTTTTGTGTGAGATCCTTACTTACTTCCTAGTGAGGTGCTCTTCCACTAGTGAGTTTTTAACAACCTGGTTATAATTATTCTGCTGATATCTATCAGTATAAAAAGTTAAGTGGACCTGGATCTGGTTTTGAGGGATTATATAAATTTAGACTGTAATTATTATTTTTTTTGTTTGTTTTTTTATAACATTATTGCATTAATTCAAAAAATTCTGATTACTTATATTAATCTTTATTGTTACAATTATTTATTTATTTACTACAATTTGCCTGTTGTCATTCTCACTGCTGTCATTAGTATGATACTGATTAGTTGGTGAGGCGGAGCTGGAACAAACAAAGGGAGGAGGGAGACGCCCGGCGCGGTCGTGTTGCCTAGCACCGCGTAGGAAACGACTCCTGATAGGCTGAACCACGTTCGAAATCGAATGCAAGGTGCGAAATAAACACGCGCCCGGGACCGCAGGCGTGACCAAAGATAAAGAAAAATTTCACTTCCTTTACCTGTTCCTACCTCTTTATACATCCATGGTTCATACCTAACATCCTAACCGAGTACTGTTTACTGTTACGTACAAACTTTATACACCTTGATGCCTACGATCTTTGCAATAAAAACACGAGAATCGTTGGGGAAATTGATTCCGGTTTCCAGTGTAAATTATTTGCCCCTAACTTCACCGTGGTAATTTATGAAAAGCTGTTAAAGTTTACCTCAAACTATCCTCAACACGAGTCAGCAAAAAGGCACCGCTGGGATTCGAACCCAGGATCTCCTGTTTACTAGACAGGCGCTTTAACCAACTAAGCCACGGCGCCACGTGATGACGAAGGCGGCAGTAGACTATAAGACTCAAAACCACACGATAGTAGGTTATATAGTAATATTTGTTTTATTTGTAAAACGTATGTAATATTCAACAATATGTAACTATATATGAAATTATAAATTAGTCTTTTCTTTAAGACAATGTCCCCATAAATACTCTATTATAGCTAAGCCTATTTACAATGCGGTCCTAAATAGGCCTATGCAACTTTCTTACAAATATATTTTATCAGTCAACCCAGAAGATAATCAATCATTGCCGCAGAAATGTCCAAATCCGACAGATTGAAGTCTCCCAGGTCCCGGAAGCACAGATCTGACAGCTCGTCCATTGGCTCGTCAGTGCTGGAGGAGCTCTGGTGCTCCAGCTGACCGGGGGCGCTCTCCTCGGGCCCGTCGCGTCCGACAGCAGCGCAGCGGCTGCCCACGGGCTGGGATCCCTGTGCACCCCCGAGGAAAGCCTCAAAGTCCTCCGTCAAACACCATCCACTGAGCCCGCTGTGTGGAAATGCACCGTGGCAGTAATCAGTAAAGTCTAGGGTTTGGTGGTAATGGCCTTGGGGAACTTCCTGCGGGGAGCACGATGTAGGTCGATGAGTTGCGGGGACGGACATGGACTGACTCCCCAGGATGGCCGAGAGCCTGGTGGACTGGGGTAGGCTCGGAGCAGGGTATCCTGGTGGGGACGGCAGACTGGGAGCAGGATGTAGAGAAAGAGCCGACTGGGTGAACGGTGAACTGGGTGTTGAGGTGTCGGAGAACTGCAGATGGAGGCAGTCTGCGGAGGGTCCGGGCACCTCTCTGGTGGGCTTCTTGCTCTTGAAATAGCGTGCGCGTCGATTTTGAAACCAGACCTTGTTGAGAAGAAATAAAAGTTTTATTTGCATGGAGCTCTCGGCCACTGTTCAAAATTACGCACGGGGAGAACATATGAAGGACATGTCATACCTGAATTTTAGACTCCGGTAGACCAGTTATGGAGGCGAGAGACTCCTTCATTTTGATGTCGGGGTACTGGGTGACGGAGAAGGCCCTCTCCAGCTCACCCAGCTGCGTCTTACTGAAAGTCGTGCGCTTCCTGCGGCGCTGGATGTCCGAGCGCGTCCTGTGCGGAGCATCATGGTGCACTACAGGGAGAGGACAAACGTAGTTATTTATTAGCTTTCTGACCCCTGAATTAAAATCAAACACATTGTGAGCACAGAAATGAACGACATGGTGGAGACTGGTGAATATAGAGCGACTTCAGGGGATGGCGGACTATTTTTTTTTTTTTTTTTCAAGGAACCAAAATAAAAGTGTGTTATACTCTAAAAACGGGCCCCTGACCAGTTTGAGAAGTCCGGAAAAAACAAAATGTGGTATTGGATCACTCACTTCTGTTGGAGTCCTGTGCGTAATCGTCGTTGTTGTTCATGTCCAGGCAGGTAGCGGGCCAGTACTGTCCCGAGTAGAGCGCGTTCATCTCAGACACACTGCCGCCGGTAAAATCCAACCCGAATGCCATTCTCCTCCTCTGTAAGAGTCCAAACCCAGAGCAACAGAGAGTGTGTTTCCTCAAGCCTCTCCTCGACACTGGTGAACTCTCAGGATGGCCTACCAGAGGTCTTTATACTTTGCTTGACAGACACATAACGACCCCCCCCCACCCTCCTGCCCATCTCAGTGGATATTGTCAGGCCTTACAAACGCGTGCCTTTGATGTGTTGCACGCCTATAAACGGCTGTCCAGCTAATAGGTGTCTGTTTGATCCCCAACGACCCATTAATGTGCCCATTTAGCCTAGACGGAGCTGGTCCCGTCCTCTGCAGGAGTGTCAGCTCACACAACACCGACATCTTCTGGTAAATCTCTGCATCTAAAAACTCTTTTGGTGAAATGCAAACTTGTATTTAGTCACATTCTTATTTACATAATCGTTCAATTTATAAGTCCAATGTATGGGCCTGTTTGGCATCCAAAGTAATGTATTCCTCTATAGGCTATTTCTCTCCATGTGATTAAAAAAAAAACTAAAATCAAGATATGTGGACTCGGTTACACAAGGCTCATAATAACATGGCAGGTAAAGCCACAGTCACACTTTTCTGACACTTCAGTCTGTAGCACATCCTCTCCTCCGCAGCTCGCTGCACCTCCTGCAGCGCACCGGGGGGGGGAAAAACAGTGTGCGGATGGTGGAAGTGTATTGAAGAAGCTACCGGAGTGTGAGGCTTCACTCAGCTATAATGTGTGGAGGTGACAAAATCGGGCTACTTTTTCTCCTTCCTGGTCGCATGCGTTTCCACCCATCGAGACATCAAAACACCGGATAGCGCACAGTCCACTGCACAGCCAGTTCCCAGGCTGGTGCCAGACTCGCAGTGTATGGGCCATCACAAAACTGCATTTAAATTCCCAAACGTAAGGCAGGCTCAGGGAGCTCAAAGCTGCAGGCTTGAAAATGCATTAAATTGTGCACCAGTTGTGTATTTTGCATTTTGATGGTTGTTTCAAATAATTACAATGAAATGCTGTGTACATCATTAATAAAGATTCTCTCTTGTCAAGTGTCCCTGTGGTCATATGGAGAGCGCGTGATGCAGGACATGATTTTGGAGACATAATGGCCCAGGAGCTCAGTGAAGATGAGACATTAACCTTGATGATTGGCTCAGATTAGCGGTGAAGTATTCCACATTGACTCCCACTCCCATGAACAATGGACCATTAGATCATAACTCAAACTACTGCTGGCCATCACATGACTTACATTGAGACAACAATATATCGATACCACAAATAGATGGGCTGTCGAAACAGGGTCACATGCTGCCAGAGCCGATTCACTGACACTTGTGACCTCTGTGACCCCTGATAATAAACAGTAATCCGGTCAAAAAGAAACATGGAGTAAATGTTTTATAGTTGATGTGACTCCAGCCTCAAGCCCTCTGAAACGTTTGGCATTTTTAAAGCTTTGTAATGTTTTATTTGTATCATATACTCATTTTAGTTGGCCTAGTTAATTCTAAAGGCATGCATGAAGTCAATCCCCCATCTATCCTCTTATTGAGTGTGTTGCTCTGGAGGCATAAGCAGTGAGCAGTGACTGATTGAAAGGAAGCCACTAGGTGGCAGCATTAGATTGTTTAATTAATATCTCTCTCTGTCTATCTATTTATTTGGGGATGTCTGTCATGGTAAATAAATAGGCTACATCAATAAATGAGGCTCAAATGCAATATAAAAACATGTTCTATAACACATGAAATGTTTAGAATGTAAATGTTGTATTTGAATGCTGGTGGACTAAGACATATTACAGGAATGTTAAAGGCCTGCACAAGTTAGGTAGATAAACTGATGGAGAGATACAGCAAATGCAGATGCTTCCCACACAGGACATGTTGGCTCACTGTCATGTCCTTGAATCTTATGCAATGGGGCTTTCACACTGACCTCAGATCTCAGCTAAACTGAACAATGGAACAATTGGAACAATGTGTTGGATAGCATTTCCCTCCACCATCAGCAAAACACCAGATGAGGGATTATTTGTCTCTAAAGTTTTGTTGGCTTAGTGTCTTAGTGGATTTATATGAGAGAGAAAAAATAATAATGGTGGCTAAACACAAAAAACTTTTGGTTAACGTGCATTTCATTGCCAAATTAGACCCATTATTTGATTTTTGAAAGACTGTTTTAGTCGAGTTTGAATGTGATTATTAACAAATTGTATTAAAATGTCAGGGATCAAATCACAAATAGACATAATGACCTGTTTTATACATTTCTCCTTTTCTTCCCACACATTCCTTGTTCATCTCATTTTGAGTCTCTGTCCTGCTCTGCAGACCAAACTGTATTCCTGACCTCTCCATAAAAATTCTTCTGTGTCTGAATGCTTGAGTTTATACCTCACAAACTCAGGTGTGCACACAGAGAAACGCTGGTCTTCTGTGTCCACAGTCCTCTCTAAGAAATCAGGATTGACACTCAGGTGTGAATGACGCTGTGCCCTCCTCTCCCTCACCTACATCCTCACTCCTTCCTTCACAATACACAAACACCATTCCTCAACCCGCTGTTTGATGTGGAAACTCCATCCACATTTCCTGTCAACCTGAGAGATTTTTGGGTGTAATCCATGTGCTGCAGGTCTGAGGTGAGGGGGTTACTCCTTGCCGTGTCCCGCGCTCTAAGAGCCTTTCTGGATCTGAGAAATAGAAGCTCAGTGTGATTCCAGCTCGGCTGGGGATAAAAGAACGTCAGACTCAGCAGGAGACATGATTTAGTGCAGCTATAGTTACAAAATAAATAGATATTACTGCTCAGAAGGAATGTTGAGGACAAGAAAGTGAAATATTCTGTCAGCACCGTTTGCAGCGCAATCTATCAGCTCAGTGATACTTAAGCTTGACTTTGGATGAAAGTACAGAAAGCAGGAGTGCAGAGCAGAAGATCCGTGAAGAAGAGAATTGTGGTTTTAGGTTTTAGGCTGCGTCATTTGCTGTTCAATCAAATTAATTCATTGCACAAAACGTCACACGAAAAACATTTCAAATCAAGAGGTTTGTAGCTGAAATGCCTGGGTGACTCTGGATACAGATCCATCTGAAAAGTTGTCACTGTCAGATTTTCTGTTTGTCAAAATTGAATGCTGTCTAATTCAAAACTATGAAGATTGAATCCATTACATCATAAATGCAATACCATTGAGGGAATCTACATTTTATTTTAATCTCCAGACAGTGTGTCATTCTCCTGATTGAATGTCTGTGCTGACCAGCTGGCCCCCATCTTCACACAGATCTTCAACTGATCACTGGAGCTGTGGGGTCCCTTCTTGTGATCTCCCAAGAGCCTGCCCTCCATCCAAGACCTGTACATCTCCCGAGTCAGGAAACGGGCAGGAAACATCCCTGCAGATCCATCGCACCCGGGACACAACCAGTTCCAACTCCTCCCCTCTGGTAGGCGCTACAGAGCACTGAAGGCCAGAACTACCAGACACCAAAACAGCTTCTTTCATCTGGCCGTCACTCTGATGAACAGTTCATCAGTCATACAGTGTCAGAAACATGCATTGCAAACTATAATAGTGCTGTGTTAAATAACCTCTATGTACTCATCCCTATAAAGATAAACAAATAAATATAATAAATAAATAAACTCCTCTTGACTAAGGTTTTATTTTTTCATTTTAGCATTGCTTCTCAGGGACTTGGACCGGGATGAATGGATGACGGGATATCAGTCCTGAACAAGAATTCAGGATTTCCAGGAAAAGACTGGATCATTATGTCATTATGAGAGTATCACATGGTGCTGACATTTAAAGGTCAAGTGTGACTGCTGGCATTTGATAAAAAGTGGGATTTCTCCACAACAGGGAAAGGAGTTGTGAAGGAATTTTCCTTCTTGTATGTTGAAGTTCCCTCTTGTAGGTTAAAGGTAACTTAAGACAGGGCTTCACAGGTCAGGTCAACTGTCTGTCTCTGTTCGCCTGTCTCACTCTGTGTGCCTGACAAGGCCGAGTTGGCTCTGGCCTCTGGGACACCAAGGTCAGCTAGTTATCTTCTGTTTTCCTGTTTAGACACAACAGGCTGGCGCCTGGTTGTTGACGCTGGATAAGAGATACTGTAGAGAGGCTATGTTGTTGCTAGGACAGCAATGGTTTACGTCTTTTCTTGTTTGGATCTGATATCCAATAGAGTCCTCACACAGATCAGGCTGAGGTAGGAATAACCCTATTTGGAAATAACGGAACTTATCAGTTCTGGGGAGGGTTAAATGCTGAGCTTCAGGACACCATCTTCAGATTTGGGTAGCGGTACGCTGTGATTCACACGTGGTGTTTCCCTTTTCTCCTCGATCAAGCTTCAGTAAATATTCCTGTGTAAGACATCCCGGTCTCCTGAAACTTTCCTTCAGGACACCCTGAGATTTCCTTCACAGAAGAAAATACAGTATATTATATAATTATTTATTACTAAGCTTTTAATTCAATTGTTGCCAATATATTATGATTATCATTATTTAGGTATAACATTTTTCTTCAATAGGACTATATACATGTCTGATAGGCCTATTTCTAACAGTGTTTGACTATAGAAAACTTGATATACATTGTAAGTGTATTATGTGGCACCAAAAATGGTTCTTAAAATTAACATGAAAATATTTTTGGGCACTATAAAGCCAAGTTTATGATCAAGTTAGAGTACTCTTTGGGTCGTGGTTAGCTATGGGACAGTGGAGTCCAGGTTCTGGCTGAACTGGTTTAGTTTATTAAGTGTGAAGGTGTGGTGTTAAGTAAATAAGTGCATTTACTCAATTACTGAACCAACCATTCAAATTTGAGGTATACTACTTGTACTTTACTTAAGTATTTTCTTTTCATAAATATTGTAGGATATATTTTTACTGCATTGCGTTTATTTGACAGATTTTGTTACAAATGAAAATGTTTGAAAATATGAAGAGCTTATAGAATAGGATGTTTTGTTATAAATTAAACTACCCAAAAGCGTATAAAAGAACCTTTTACCTTGACCTTCCTCACTATTTTCAAAGTTTTTATAAACCAATTAATGGAGAAACGAATCAGCAGATTAATCCACAATGAAAAAAATAAATTATTTGTTGTAGGCTTACACAAAACACTTACACTAAATATCAGCTACATCTCAACCGACTACAACAGTGATGAGTAATAATGAGTAATAATAATCTAATAATATAACATATAGCCTAACAGTATAACAGTCACAGGAGACATTATGCTGCAGTACTTTTACTTGAAGTTAATTTTCCTGATTACACTTTTACTTATGTATCCGTACAGTGTGGTATTAGTACTTTTCCCGAAGTAAATGATCTGAATACTCTGAGGGCAGAGTGTCAGGGACCCAGCAGGAGACCCTGAGGTGCTCCCCCCCCCCCTCCTCCCCGGTGGGGGTGTGACCTAACGGGGAGGGAGATCCGTGTTGCTCCGCCGCTGTTCTCCGCCGGTCATCCTCCTCTGCTGCGAGCTGTCCCGGCATCAAGACGGAGACGAAGCCCCAGGAAAAAAAAAAAATCTACCGCGGCCGAAACATTTCAGGTAAGGAGAACCAAAACAAAACCGAGGGTGTTTTTCCTCCGTCTGACACGGTCTGTCTCACCGACGGCTGGCGGACAGCGGAACTGCTGCAAAGCGAGCTGATAAACACTATTTATGTGTAAAAAAAAAAATAAAATAAATAAAAACACCTCTGTGGGATAAAAGCACAACAAGCCTGCAGTGTGGCAGGTCAGGATGTAGATGTAGGCGTTGAGCGGCAGTCAGAGCTGAGCGGTGAGCGACGTGAAGCCGGATGTCATCGGCAGACTGAGGTTTAGTTGTGGAAACACAGCCAGCGACCTGCTGCACGGTCAGCCCTGAGCCAGCAGCTGTGTTTCTCATGGAGGTTTCCTCTTACAGCGCGGCGTCCTACTCCTCCAAACAAAGAGCCGCACAGACAACAGGGGTCACTCAGCGCCCGGCTGCTTTTTATTAACCAGTTATAGACCTTTTTGTAGAAGTGAAAGAAGTGTTCGGATCTTCTGCTTCAGTAAAACTATCAGTACCAACACGTAGGCCAACTCTTTCCAAGAAAAAGTCTTAGTTTCAATGTACATAAAGTATCAAAAAGTGTAAGTATCAAGGGGTCGTGTCAATGTTATAATATTGTAAATTGGAATTGTTGTTTCTGATTAGACCTACAACGATTAGTCAATTAATCATTGATCAACAGAAGATTAATAGACAGCTATTTGGATAATCGATTGAACTGTCTGGTTCCAGCTTCGCAAACATGAATTGTCTTGTTTCCTCATCTTTTATGACTCTGGACATTTTGCAACATTTTCGGATAGTTTATAGACCAGAGATGAATCCAGGAATGAATTGTTAGATTAATCAACAATGGAAATGGTCATCAGTTGTAGCCTTATTACTGATGCATTATGTAAACATCATTTTAAATTTGCATCTGGCCAATTTGGAGCTGATTTTAACTACTTTACATAATGGTGGGTACTTATATCTGTAACTGGAATACTTCATAACTCTTAGTAGATGTTCTGTGTAAAAATACTAAAGCTGTGTAATAAATGTAGTAGAGTAGAAAGCAAAATATTTCAATTTACCTTCTGGAAAGTAGTGAAGTAGATATATTAAGTACCATAAGATGGAGACACTTAAGTAAGTCAAAATTGAACTTAATTACAGTGTTTGAGTAAATGTAGGCCTACTTTCCACCACTGTACTTCTGTATCCAAACTATTGTAACTATAATCTGTATGCATGAAAAACAACATTTAACCATATTTCTCTTTGAACACCCATCAGGAAGGGTTTGCTTTGTGCTACCTTTCTTTAAATGCCATTTTAAGTTTTCTTTTTAATCATGGTGTTTGTTTACTGGCTTCTGGACCAGCTCGCTGAGTCCCTCAAAACCAGAATTATTGATATTTTTTATACTATGCTGGTGTAATTGAAGTGTACCAAACTACAGTCTGTGGTCTGTAGCCAATCCATAACATAATTAAACAGTTGCAGTGTGCAGTGTCCCTTCGAGAGAAGAACAAAACAGCACTTAAACATTTTGACTGAAGAAATCAAAGCCGTACATGAAGTGGGGTTTTTAGTCATTAACCAGGATTTTTCCTGCTCCTAGTGTTACTCTTATGATTACAATCAGAACAGCAGACTAACACTATCAGCTTCTTTGATCTTTTCCCCCCCAGGATGTCCCGGGAACAGCAGGCAGTGGCTCTAGCCAGGAAAGCGTTTGAAACAGGCAGGTCCAAACCTTTAGAGCACCGGATCCGCCAGCTGAAGAACCTGCAGCGGTTGTTCACTGAGCGACAGAAAGAGATTTCAGATGCCATCAAGAAAGATCTCAATAAGGTGAGTAAAATAATCGATACCTGGTCTCCAACATGCTTGAAAGTCAGGGTCTGTAAGTCATCTAAAACTAGTCAGTTCTGAATCTTCAGACAATTCCTTAGTTTGTGCAGATAAGCTACAGGCTATTAGCTCTTGGTTGTTTTCGATGCCGTCTTTCATAGTTTAATGTACACAACACAAGGATCTTCGATAGAATAAGTCCTGGACTTAAGTGTTTACACACTTCGCCAACTTTGTCAAGTCAGAGACAGGCATTCAAAGTCTCACATTAGTCAAGTCAAGTCAATTTTATTGTATAGCGCCAAATCATAACAAAAGTTATCTCGAGACACTTTTCACATAGAGTAGGTCTAGCCCGTACTCTTTCAAATATTATTTACAGAGACCCAACAGTCCCCACCATGAGAAAGCACTTGACGACAGTGGCAAGGAAAAACTCCTACGTTAAGATAGATTAGAAGATAAGGACCAAGTATGAAGACACCCAAAAAGTAAATAGGTTGTGAAACAAGTTAAAGATCCAAATATTAATGAAGTAAATGGTAGATTATAAAAGATATTAAGATCTCCACAAAGGAAGGGATTAAAGAGGTCAGCCATGAACAAGCCCAATGTCATCGTCTTCATCCCCAGAGCGAGGTGGGGACCCAGCTGTATGAGACTCTGGGTCTGGAGGGGGAGCTCAGCCTGGCCATCAGTAAACTGAAGGAGTGGGCGGCCCCTCGGCCCGTGGAGAAGAACCTGCTGACCATCTCGGACACCGTCTACATCCAGCCGGAGCCGCTGGGAGTGGTGCTGATCATCGGGGCCTGGAACTACCCCTGGGCTATCACCATCCAGCCGCTCATCGGAGCCATCGCCGCTGGTACTGTAGCAATGCTGCGTGTTTGTGTGTGGGGTGGGTTGGGTGAAAGGGCAGCGTGTGTGTGTGTGTGTGTGTGTGTGCATGTGTGTTTTGTAACGAGGTCAGGGTTCACATTTCTATCTGATTGTTTCGTCATTTATCAATGTGATGAACTTTGAGAAGGGACTCGCCATGCACAGTATCTCAAACGACACTGGCTGAATTTTGAAACACTGACGGAAGATTTGTGTCCTTGGCCCGCTCAAGCATTTTCACAAAGTCGCATAAGGGGTCACAATGTAGAATGAGTAGAAGATGTGGAATAGTTGGTCGTGCACAATTATTACACACCTGATAGTTCTTCATTCTGTGGTCTAGAGGAATCTGGAAGCTCATATCTAACCGGCTGTTAATCAGTGATCAAACATGCAGAAACCACCACAACTACATCTAATTTTCAGAGGCAGCTTGTATATTTAGTTTTTTCTTATTTTTATTGTACTTTTCAGTCCTGTTCAGTTTCCTTGTCTTGTGATCATAACCGCTTGGGTTCCCTTTTTATCCAAGTAAGCATTACTCAACATTCTTTACTCTCCCATCAGCTTGTGATTACTGGGTCAAAGGCCACTCTCTGAACTCTATACTGCAGCAATGAGAGAGTTATAAGATTAGCAATAGATTCAGAATAAAAAATGTGTGTCGTCTAACCTGTGTAACCAGGTGATTTTGTATTTTTTTTGTGTGTCTTTATGTGTGCATGTTGGTGTGTTTGCGCTTCAACTCTGCTTTGTTCCTGTCAGTGATTGCAAGGTTCAGGCAATTGCACAAGGGGAAAGTTAAACTCTGAGTGAATCACACATGAATAATTCATTTCAGTCTACACTTAAATGGCCTCCCTGTGCTTGTATAGAGGGTCTACATCTAGTGTTTTAGCTCAGCTCTGATGACTTTGTGATGCAAACCTCAGTGTGTTTGCTTGGGACTGTTTAGCATGACACTGCAGTATTCTTAAGTCTTTTGTCATATTCTTTATGTGCTCGATTCTTTTGTTTGTTATTTGTCCCCAGTAAAAGTTTTACATATCAGTGCTACAAAAGCTGCTGCAGGTAGAAAGCTTGTTTGTATTTCATTTGGATAAAGGCTGATAGCTAGAAGGCATCACTGATCTGAGCCCTGTCAGGTTGCAGCCCATGCAGTGCAGAGTTTGCACAGTCTGGACTTTATCCTATGCTCCAGCATTATCAGATCTTCCCAGCCTTGAGGCCATAAGTCTTTTCTCTTCTCAGATAATCAAAATAAAATTGAGGTTAAAGGCATATCAGCAAGCAGATAGCCATAAACCAGTGATGTAGTGTATGTAATAAGTAGGTAATTCACAATCCCCTATATAAAAAAGAACCTTGATATATAAACTACCTGCTCAACAACAAATGGCAGACACAGTTAGAGACTAGCTGGGGAACACAGTGGAGCATTTAGCAGCTAAAGAGACAGATATTTGCTTCAAGAGTTGGTAGAGACCAAAGACAGAGCTAAAACAGACTGAATATTGGAATTACAATCATCAGTTGACCATAAAACACGACAAATTAATGCAATGCTCCATAACTGTTTGCAAACAACTTCGCCAAATAAACTTAAATGGTGATAAGTCAGTGTTTTGGTAACAACTAGTTTCTGCTGCCACCAAGTGGCCAAAGAAATCAGTTCTTGCAGGTTTAAATTCGAGTACAGTGGGGGAAAACAAGACAGTGAGGAATAAGGGAGTAACAATTGATTGGGAATTTAAGGTGAATCAAGAAAGAAATTATACTTACAAAGTTTTGTAGTTTTTTACAAATATTTTTTACACATGATTTCACACAGTTATAAGAGTTTTCCAGGATATGTAGACACCCTGGTTAGTCTTCCTAATGTTTGATTCCAACACTATTAAAGCATCTAATCATAAAATACTAACATTTTGTGTTTTACTATTATTGTTTACAGACCATTATTTATAGATTACAAATAGTGAATTGACAGCATGCCTACTACTCCATATGAGACCACACTACTGCCATAAACATAAACACATTTCATATTAAATTCGTGCTGACTCACTTGATAAAGCTAACTGAACAAACAACATCAAAGAAAATTAAATGCACATATTTTAGCACATCATAATATTTTGTACTTTGTGTACCACGTCTTTCCATCTTGTAATATCTTCTGCTTTTGTCATTTACCTGTCCAGGTAATGCAGCTGTGGTCAAGCCGTCTGAGGTCTGTGTTCACACTGCGAAGGCCATGGAGGACCTGCTGCCACTTTACATCGACAAAGTAATGCTTAAAACACAGACATTGGGCCGTGTTTATAGTCCACATTAATAGCTTTTTTCTGCAGGCTCCGTGTTTACTGCCACTGTATATCAGGCAAACACGTGAAAAAATATATAATTCAGCATTTAAATAAAAGCCAAATTGCTGGTTCTGATTTACTGAGCAGTGCTTGCAAAGTGGTTGTCTGACATACTACTTCATTTGCAGACCCAACCAATACGATTCTCCACATTAGGAGAATAAAGGTTGGGCAACAGCAAAGAGAAATACATTCTATACTATACTAGTATATAAACTTTATATGGGCAACCATGCATGCATCTTTATCATAATATATGGGCTGCAAAGACATTTAACACGTTGCTTCAGGAACCACACGCTGCTTTGTGATAAGTGAATGTGTGTTTCGTCCCTGTGTGTCAGGAGCTTTACCCTGTAGTAACTGGAGGAGTGCCGGAGACCCAGGAGCTGCTGCGCCAGAGGTTCGACCACATCTTCTACACCGGCAACAGCATGGTGGGCAAACTGATCATGGAGGCTGCAGCCAAACACCTGACACCTGTCACCCTGGAGCTGGGCGGAAAGAGCCCCTGCTACATTGACAAGAACTGTGACATAAGTATAGCCTGCAGGTCAGAACATTGATTATTAGGGTTTGGCTTGATGGTTATTTTCTCCATTCTTTTTATATTTATTTATTTCTTTAACACACAGAATCTAAGAAGATTTCTTACTCAATCTGTATCCCCTATTTACTTATATAGTACTTCAATTTAAATGTAACTTTTTTTCCCACTCATCTTTCACTACTGTTTAGGCGTATTGCCTGGGGAAAGTACACTAACTGTGGTCAGACCTGTATCGCCCCAGACTACATCCTTTGTGAGACCAGCATCCAAGACCGAGTCATTGAAGAGGTCAAGAAGTCCATTAAGGTACTAACCTGAAAACACAGCTGTTAAGTGAAAAGTAATGATCCATTTATTTTATTTTTACTAAATTTAAATTTAAATTACTATTATTTCCTGGGATTTAATAATAGTATTTGTGAAGTTATGAGATTGTTTCCTCTGGCAGGAATTCTACACAGAGAACCCGAAGACCTGCCCTGACTACGGACGCATCATCAACCAGCGCCACTTCAAGAGGATAATGACCATGTTGGAAGACAGCACCATCGCTGTCGGAGGAGACAATGATGAGTCAGACTGCTACATAGGTAACACTTCTGACAGCCACCAACTCTTCACATGAAAATCAATCTGGACTCATCTACCTGAGTATGTGACTCAAGTGTCCCAAACCCATTTAGTGGGAGCTTTTATTTGCAATGGTATTCATTCAGACAATTACGCAAACTTACATATGTTACGTAAAGCAGAAGAAACTATAAATAGAAATACACTGATAAATAGTGTTTCTGTGTTTTCTTTAGCTCCCACAGTTCTGCGGGACGTGAAGCCAGATGCAAAGGTGATGCAGGAGGAGATATTTGGTCCTCTGCTTCCCATCTTGTCGGTCAGCAGCCTCGACGATGCGATCAAGTTTATCAATAAGGGAGAGAAACCCCTGGCCCTCTACGTATTCACACCAGATAACAAGGTATTCAACAACAGACATGGCACACAAGCAGACGCACGACAAAGTAGTAAACAGATGCAGACCTCTACATGTACAGTATGTAGATTGAGACTCATGGGCATAACGTTAACGTTTCCTCTCCTCTAAAGGTGATAAAGAAAATGACAGACGAGACCTCCAGTGGAGGACTGCTGGCCAACGACTGTCTTGTACATTATTCTGTCAGCTCTCTGCCGTTCGGAGGAGTGGGTGAGCACACTCAGGGACAATTCTTTGCAGAAATGGTTCTACAAACGAGAGTCTCTTTTGCTTATTCACTCACCGGTGTTGACTCACTCAGTGCTACTCTCGGTGTCACGAATACTCTCTGAGGGGCAATGAGTGTTATTGAATAAAATTGTTCTTTCAGGTTAGTCTACTATTTTGATGTAGCCTGGGAACCAGACAAATCTGCGAGCTCATGTTTTATTTGCTAAACCATTTTAAAGAAGAACTTTTCGGACTGGATTTCAGTCATTAAGGTTTGGAATGAAAATCTTGCAGAGGCTTTTAATCCATCATCAGTGCACATATATTCAGTATTATTATGCTTGATTATCATCATATGAAAATGCAACTGTTTGGAAATCTTTCCCTTGAGTTCAAGATGACCCTGACATCAGAGATTTTAGAGTTGATGGTCGAATAAAACTGAGTAACCTCTATAATACAACAGACTACCAGATTTCATCAGTTGTTTCAGTGTCCATTTTAACATCTATTTTTAGGGTTGATTTCCTGACAACAAAGCTCACGAAGCAGTAGTTTTTGATTCCAACTGTGTTACAATGCAATTATAACTTTAAGGAGGAAATAAAGGAAACAACACGTTGGTCATATTGGTAACATACAGTGCTAATGGAACATTTTCTTACTACCTGAGTCGCACTGTGCCCAACATTATTAGCTGACCATGTTGATTTCAAGCCATCAAACCAGAGGTGAAAATGCATTAACGGTCAAACAATTTCCCTCTGTTTCATGTACAGGAAACAGTGGTATGGGTTGCTACCACGGCAAGTTCACCTTTGACCAGCTGAGCCACCTGCGTGGTTGTCTCATCAAACAGCTGAAAATGGAGGGAGTGAACAGCATGCGGTACCCGCCCCACACGCCCAAGAAGCTGGGCTGGGCGCGCTTCTTCATCCTGAATAACATAGACCTGGGCTGGATGGGGCGGATGGCACTCTTAGCCGTCCTGGCTGTGGTGGCTGCTGTTGTGCTACAGGTGAGTTACAGATGAAGAGAAGAAACACCACTGCAAGGTGCTGGAAAGACAAAAACATATTTGCATTGTGTGTGGGGAAGCACAGCTGGAAAAAAAACCATTGATCACACTGATAGCTCAACCATCTTCAAGCATCACTTTAGAGATGTTTTACATGTATTCTTTCTTTCAAGTTGCAAAGAACTGTTCAACTTTACAAGGCAATAATCAACTACTTGTTTATTTTGCAGATAACAATTGCTAATGATTTCATTTTAGCGGTGGAATGCAACTAAGTACATTCACTCAAGTTCTGTAGAACATTTAGTACAATTTCAAGGTGTTTGGTACTTTACTTGAGTACTTCTATTTTATGCAATTTACTTTACACTTCTAATCTACTACATCTGAGAGGCAAAGCGTACTTTTTAATCCGCTACATTTACAGCTTTAGTTACTAGTTAATTTTCAGATTACAATTTTTTGGTTTCACAGGATAGCAATGCTGCAAACATAAGATGATGTTACAGAATATGATACATTGTTGTAGATTAAACTACCCAACAGTATGTAAAGTTAAAATAAGCACAACTTTAAACACCTACAGCTGTAAAATGCTCCAGGTACAGAGTACTTTTACTTTTGCTACTTAAAGTAGGGCTTTAACTTGTAATGGAGTATTTTCACAGTGTGGTGCTGATACTTCTACTTAAATGAAGGATTTAAATACTTCCACTGTTGTTTAATTTATGAATCCATAAAAACATGGAAATTACAACCCCTCCCATCCTAATCAACCAACACTGATTATAAAACCCAGAAAAACTGCACTGAAAAGATGTGTGTGTTGAATTCATACATGCATGTAAACAAAAGTGCATATCCTTGTAGGTAGAATGTATTTCTTACCTCATAATACACTTTTACACGACTTCTTTAAGGGTTTGGAAGCTTTTTGAAATTTTAAAAATACATTTGTAATCTGTGTTACCGCCCTCTACAGTTGGCACCCACCTCTGTCTCTCATCAATACACTGCACTACAGCATCACCAGCGGACAACAAAGTCACAGCTTACCTTTGAGATACTTGTCAGTGGCAAGCAGTGTGAATGCAGAGGAAGTGAGCGATTAAAGAAAAGTGATTAACAGATATCTTTTTCTTTTGTCAGAATTATCTCCTTTGAAGCAAGTCTGTCAGTCCCTTGACCCCGAGGACCAGAGATGAGAAAAGAGCAGCATGGGTTTCATACCATTTCATCAATAACGTTCTATATCAATCAAATAAGCATCTGCACAGGGCCACTGTAATAGGGAATGTTTAGGGTGTTGCCTTAATCCGTTTGACATTTAAATAACAGTGTCAGAAGTTTCATGTAACTGACTGATTAAATATACTTGATGATTTTAAGTAGCAAAATGTGTAAAGCAACTGTAGAACTTACAGTAGGATGTCAGGTTTTTTCACTTTACTGTAATATGAACTCAATGTTCACAGAGGGGCGGAATGTGTGTGAAATTGAACTGCAATTTCTAGTCATAATGAAAGTTTTTATTGTGTAAGAGTTCATTTTGCGTCTTCTTGACATTCAGCCAGAAGACATTTGATAATTTCTGCCCAGTGAAGGTTTTTTATTTTTTCAGTGTGTGCCTTCCCGCTGACGGTGGCGATGAAGACAATATGTCTGTCTGTCTGTGAGGCTTCAGTGTTTGATC
Source organism: Lateolabrax maculatus (assembly GCA_031216445.1). Lineage (NCBI taxonomy): Eukaryota > Metazoa > Chordata > Actinopteri > Acropomatiformes > Lateolabracidae > Lateolabrax > Lateolabrax maculatus. The sequence goes on along the minus strand of CM062197.1, from coordinate 10,546,069 downwards.
ACAGGGTTTTCAGTCCTCAGAATGTGAAGGATGTTTTTATTTAATTTTTCCTAAAACATTAAATGCCTTTAATACATTTAAGCAACCTCGTAAATTGTTTGGTGACCTTTAAACAACAGTAGTTGCTAAATGTTTGTTTTTTAAACACACCGTTGATTTTTAATTAATAGCTGAATAAATATAAATGTTTTTCTATATTGGATTAATATTCAAATACATATATTTTTTAAATGTATCAGTTTGTGATTTGATTATTTCATTTTCATTATGTATTATTCCAATATGATAAATGATTTATGATGTTGCTTTCCTAACTTTCTGCTAATTGTGGCCTCTCCTGTAGTCTGGGTTAGAAATAAATTCCCAATTCTACAGTTTACAGTGACACTATTAAATATACATAATAAAATGAGTAATCTTCATTATTTTAGCAGTTATTATACAAGACATTAATGTATTTCTGTGTCTTATATTAACAGGAAATGAGAGAAGATTTTCAAGACTGCAACTTTGGAAACAATGCTGCCAATTGTACATTTAGAAAACAAACTAAGAAAAATTATTTTTAAAGACTTATTTTTTGCTCCCCACCTTGTTACTGAGCTGTCCTACCATTGTCCACAATTAGTTTTTATTTCTGTCAGATGCGAGTTGCTCCTCCATTTCCATTGTTGCCTAATGCAGCCATATTTAACGTTATTAGTTACACCTGTCAGATCAGATTTTAAAATATCTGAGCAAATTCTGCATCCAATAGCATCCATGCTGACATGTTTGAGTAGGCTACTGAATTAACAATGCACTCCTGTAACATTGTCAGACTTGTGATGGACAGTGAAAAAAAAAAGGATCAAAGTTGATGCAGCAGAACCTGAGATATCGTCCTTTATTCCACACATTCAATTTCTGTGTTAATACCTGGTGCCTACATTTCCCATAATTCAACTCGACCGCAGACAATTCAGTCAGAGATTGAAGTATGTTTTCTTGTAGCGGTTTACGTAGCCTCGAACTACTAACCTCAGGCAGAGATGGGGAGCGGGCTTTAGAGGTCAGCAAGCTCACTTCTTTATAACTTAACACCTCCAGATTTTTCTCATTTTCAAGTCCGCAGACCCAACCAACACTGACCCAACTGACATCACTTGAGGCATCTGACATCATCAGTCTCCCTATGGAGCCACAAAATACTTTATACAACTTTTCACATATGCAGCAGACACACACCCCCAAAACCACTCCCAATCAGTGCCAATTAGAAGGGAATAATACAGGTCTACCAATAACACAAGAAACTAACTGGAAATAATGGCCACAGTATTTGATTTTGCCACCAGGTGTCCGTCTTTCCCTTGTTTAAACATGACTGATGGCATTTTCTCAGACATTCACATTATGCACACTCACCTTATGCCATACTCATGACCATCTCCCTCCCACACTCAAATGCAGCTCAGAGTCGGTATGCGAAGACAGCTGAAATTAGTCTGTCAGGATCTTTTCTGGTCTCTGTGCTGATCATGGATTTTTCGGTCTACCTCCCAACTCTGCTGCTTTCTCTCCTCTCTCAGTGCACAGGTACGACACGCACACACACATGCACAAATTTACAGTACTGGGACAATTTAAAATGCATACAAAAGCTATGCTTGGGTTTTGATTTCTTGCTCACACCTTCTTTTAATTTTGAGTTTTTAATTTGAAAAATCATTATTTCATCTTAAAATTAAAAGTATTATGTTGCAGAGGATTGTGATAGGTCACAGCTACTTAAAACAACTTTTAAGAGGTCACAAGATAAAATGAAAAAGAAGAAAAAGTGTTCTGCAAGACAAAGATATTTTACTGAATTTTCACTTTTAATGTAAATTACTGGCTATTTTTTTTTTATCAGGACAGTAAAACTAAAACAAGGTTTCAAATAAACCGGTCTCAACTAGTGGACTCATACAACCAGTGAGGAGGGTTTTCAAGTAGGGCTGCACGATTATTTTCATTACTAATTAACAATGCTGATTATTTTTTCAATTAATCGATTAACCTTTGGTCTTTAAAACTAAAAACATTTAACCTACTATAATGTAAAACAATGAAAAACAGCCAGTTCTCCCATTTGAGAAGCTGGAACTGCCACATTTTTTGCTTGAAAATGTATTAATCCACTATCAAAATAGTTGCTAATTCATTTTCTGTCAATCAGCTAACCGACTAATCTTTGTAGCTCTAGCTTCAAGTAGACGTTGTTTTGTTTAAAAGTGAGACGGTGTAACTTTTGCTGAAAAGCAGCCACTTTGGTCAAAATTCAGAGTCACAAAAGGAGAGTCATAAAGTCACAGTTAGACAGCAACATCCATCTAAAGTTAAAAATCAATCTAAATCTAAAAATATCCGCTATAGTTAGCCTCCACAAACTACTGACCAATAAGTCCGTCAGAAAATATTATTTAATTATAAGAAAAAGAAAGGAATTAAAAGAAAAATTAAAGTTGGTACATTTACAGTAGATGGTCTTAGGTTTTACTGTTCTGTCGTGCTCAGTTTGGCCCAGGTGTAGAGCCAGGTGGAGTCAAGCCAACCTCCACCTGTGCATTGTTCTCAGTTGGTGAGAACTGTTGTCCCCTTTCAAAGAATGGCATTGTGGGAGGCAGCGGGGTTAATCTGTGTTCCTATATTAGCTAAATGGTTCTCTATAGCGCCCTTCATTCCCATCCCGGAGTCAGACACTGGAGTTTCATTCACATGAGCAATACAATACACGACCACAGCACAAGACTAAATGACTTCATCAGCACCTGTCGGACGGACACGTTTAAGGCAGCTGGTGCACAGGCAGTTAAGGAGCTGGATAAAGGTTTTCTGAGCCAGCGATCCACTTCACACTGAATGCAATCAGTGTAATCACAACCACTTCTGCACAACACACAGTCAGAAAGATTAAGAATCAGCCTGTATTTCTTTCTTTACAACTAACTTTAGAAAGTCTTTGGACGTAATAATTGGAATCACTGAAGGACAATGGCTTTTACTTAAACTAATTTAGTGCAGGCATTATGATCACAGGCCATCTCTATCATATATATGTATTTTAAAGTGTAAATCAACCTGAAGTCAATATATCCAACGCTTATTGGCTGATGGCATTGGCTTTTTGAATGCTAACAGTCAGAAACAAGGAAAAATCTATTAACAAGTACAGCAGGGCTCCTATTGTTGTGCACCCAGAGGCATATTTTATATAAATATTGATTGTTGAGAGTCTCCAATGTCACACACTCCAGCGATAAAAACTTAAAATGCATTAAACTTTTACTGATTTCAGTTCCCTCGCATTTTTGCGTGCACATTTCACCCTTAATGTCTTCTGCTCACAATATTCTCAATCTTGCTGCAAATGAAGAGAAATGTATTTCTGTTGCCTTAACTCGTTGACAATTTGAATGTATGCAAAAGGTAAAAAACTTTTGACTCCAAAATCAGTACGGAAATCGTATGTGAAGGGATTCACCGAGTAAGATACCTGGTGTTTGCCCAAAAACGGGAACAAAGACAGTAGGAAATTCAGCTGTGAGGTGAAGGTGTGTGAATGTAAGACTGGAAAACTATGGAGGGACCATATTCAACTTTGGAGCAGCGTTGCAGCAGTTTAGGAGCTTTATCAAACAAGTTTAAGAAATTCATTACATTGATTCTAAGAAAATCTATTGATTATTTAAAAGATTCTTCTATTGAAGAAAATCTATTGATTTTCCAAAGTTGAATATTGTCCTTCAATAAAAGTGAGATCTTATTTTTTTTTTTTTATATTGGAAATTTCAGACAGAAATGCAGTAACAGACTTAAGTATTTACTTACAGAAGCTTTTTAGTTAGACACCAGTATGTGAACTGTTGACTGTGTGAAGAAGCAATTTCAAGCAGTCATCTGCTGTTTTGCAAATGACAAAATGTTTTTGGTGTTTGTGTCGCCTACTGTTTCATCAAAACCTTTTTTGTTTCTAGTATTGCATCAAAACAATGCAGAAATACTTATATAATTATATAAAATAATTTGATTAATTCCCCACCAAACATGTCATAAATAATGTAGAAAATGTTTGTGTTTCTTAGCCTATTTTCATTACTGCAGCTTTATAGATGGCTGGATACACAAGTACTACATTAAAGCAGTCATTGTGTTTTTAACCCCTACAGGTTCCAAGTGGTCCTGTGTAAAAATGTTTCAGTGTTTGTGTAACCTTCAACTGAACTGCATCAAGAGCACAGCACTCTGACTGCATCTCACAGCTGCTCAGGATGTCACTGCCTGTGTCCTGTGACTATCATACATCATTCATTTGTTATTGCCAACGATTTTGTCATATCTTGTTTGTATAAGTGCTATCAGATAATTTATATTTAACTGATGAGTTCATAAAAGGCAACTGAAGGACAGGATTAGTAATGTGAGAATTAATAATTATCTTGGCTTATGCGTGTGAGAGAGGAAGAGGGTGTTTTGCCCGCTCTGACTTCTCAAAGTTCAGCTGCCGAGCACAAACACATTAGCAGATCAGCCGGTAAGATTGCTGATGAGAAAAAAAAAAAAAAAAAAACACTGTGGCTAATAGAGCGTGAAAGTGAGAAGAATTAATACTCATTTATTAACTGGAGAAAGCATTTTTTGTTTGGACCAAGGGAGAAGTGTCCTGAACAAGAACATACTGTATGTCTGTGTTTGACCTGAATGCTGTACTTTCTCTCCAGCTCAGTGGTGTTACCAGAGCCAGTACTCCTGTGATGACACATGCAGTGGTAAGACAGATGGAAAGACTCCCAAGTATTTTAAGAGGCACATCCAAAGATGAAAAAATACCCTTGTGATCAATCATCATCAATTCATTATATTATTGGACGTCCAGACTGCTTTGAAGGCAAGAAGACACTGTGTTTTTTTTTTTTTATCTTTAATCAATATTTTTATATTAATGATGGACTACCTGACCACATAAATGTGAAAGGCACAAACACACAGAGAAGCTCATACCCATAATGCAACTCAACAGCATTTTTCTTTAGAGCCCCCAGCCTGCTCCAGTTTGTGACACTGGCTGTTTGTTTTAAATTATTTAAATTCTAACAAAAGACTCAAGCCCAAGCAGAGATAACCCAGATGACATCACCATTATCTGCTTTTTGCTGCTTCTAAAAAAAAAGAAGGATGATTTGGTTTCAATTCTGGGAATTCAAATAGTTATTCTTGATCACGCCCAAGACATTTTTTTTTTAGACTTTTACAATCAGCTTTTTGCTGAGAACAGCTGAAAGCAGAAGACTATTTGCTCACTCTCAGTGGGATTAGTAGTACTAGCATTCTTTTCATAATAAAGGGGGTGAACAGATGAATACTATTACGTTTTATGGACCTTTAAAGGTACTATGTGTAGGAAGAACTTTATATAACCAAGGAGACTAGAGTGGTTTGAGCCAACCGACTGACCTGTTCTGTCAGTAGCATGGGAAAACAAATGATGATGATGTTGCTGCTGCTGTTTGTGCTGTTTAGACCCTAGCCACTGGGCAGCTCAGTTTCCCAGCTGTGGAGGATTACGCCAATCACCAATTAACATTGTCACCAGCAAAGTGCACGTCAACAGCGCCCTGCCACCCTTTGACTTCATCGGTCACACCGACGCGATCAACATTACAGCAGAAAACAAAGGACACTCTGGTAATGAAGAGCCCACATAGTTTTTCTTTCCCTCCAGACCAATGTTTTGCCAGATGTTGAACACCTCTGGTTTGTCAACACACACCTGTATTAAGAGACAGTCTCTCTTCCCTGTAGCTCACTTTGCTCTGCCGCAGTCGGTCCGACTGACTGGAGGAGCTCTGCCTGGTCATTACAGAGCCGCCCAGTTTCACTTCCACTGGGGAGGGAATGGGAGACCAGGATCAGAGCACACCATTGATGGAGAGAGATTCCCCATGGAGGTATGTCACACTGAAGCCAGCGTATCATTTGCTGCTGTCGAAATGAAAGTGCTGTGCTGGAAAACATCTTTTGGTTAACACGGGTCAGCAATTATGTTTAGTTTTTTTCAGCATTGTTTATTAAGGGGCCAACTAAATGATTCATTTACACAAACATGTGTTCTGTGTTGCACAAGGAAATTAGAGATGTAATTAATAAGTTATAAACATACAATTAACAGTGACAGCTTAATTTATGGTTGAATTAAAGTATTGTTGTTGTTGTTGTTGTTGTCATTGTTGTTGTTTTCATCAGCATGCTATTTCCCACCTGCCACCAGTTTCAAGGGGTACTTGTTTCATTAGAATAAATTAGGTATCTAATAATGTTTTTAAAGACATTTCTGAAGCATGTGCAGTTCATGTAGCATTAGGCACAGCATGCATGTCTTCATGTAAGAGCGGGAATAACATGATATTTTTATTTATATTCATATCTACAGTAGTTTTATTAAATCAGCCAATCAGAAGAGAAAATTGCCACTTCCCTTTATTAATTAACTTACCCAAGAAGCTCTAATCAAAGGGCAGTTGATGTTGAAACAACGGTTTGTGTTACACAGTGGACTGTATTATAAAATGCACTCCACTCTACTATAACTCATTTTGCTGTGTTTTGGGTTTCCAGCTACATATAGTCCACATCAAAGAGCCGTACAGCTCTCTGGCAGAGGCAGAACATGATATGGCGGGTATAGCTCTGCTTGCCTTCCTGTTTGAGGTAACACATTAAGATGTATTCATCTTCATAACTCTGCACTTTTAATCAAATTTAAAATAGATTAAAATATTAAGGCTTGTGCCATAATGTTGATGGTGTCTTTCTCACAGGAAACAACAGATGATCATCCTCATTTGGACGCAGTAATCGCTGCTTTGGGCCGAGTACAAAACAATGGTATGAGCTTGGCTACTTAAATGTGAACAACATAAAAATATGTCATAACTAACTTTTTATAGTGTAACGGCCCTTAGCATTAACGTTTTAATGAAATCCAATTTTCTGTTGTACAATTTTACCAAATCCTAACTTTACCTCCAAACACTTCTCCTCCCTTCTTTCCGTATAAAGGCAGCATAACCATGATCCCCAACTTTCGACTCAGTGACATTATCCCATCGGCGAAGGACCTCCACAGTTACTACCGCTATGTGGGCTCCATGACAACTCCAGGATGTGAACAGGCAGTTGCCTGGACAGTGTTTCACAAGACCCTGTCCATCAGCAGTCGACAGGTGAGTAACTACAGACTGAAGGCTCAGGGACAAACTAGTCTTCCTGATTGTATTTCGTCAACCAATCTATGAAACTTCAAACTGACTTTTGACATAAATTACAGACCCAGTCAAGTGAAGAGACACTTCTTATTTTTATCACCAAAAATATAATCAAATTTTATTTTGCACTGGGATAAAACATCTCTTTACCAAACATTTTTATTCTGCCGAAGTTATGTAGACGTAATTTAATGAATGACTTTCATCCTTAAGAGCTAGAAGTTCAACATCAGAAAGTGGAAAATAATTTTGTCTAAAGGAACAATGTCTGGCAAAATAACCTTTGAGTCACTGACAGAAACATTAATGTCCCTTTATTGTTTTTTAACAGCAAAAATATCACTTTATACTGCAGCATATACTGCAACTTTTGAGTGAAAATGTTGAATCTGCACTAATTTTCTATCTTGTATAATTGTACTTTTCACCCCCTCGATCTCTTCTTTTTGGCTCTACTTCAGCTGGATGCAATTGCTCAGCAGTGTCGGTTCTGGACGGGACAGCCCATGACTGACATCTTCAGACCCACGCAGCCTCTGGATGGCAGAGTTGTGTACCGGTCCAAGGCGAGTGCAGCTCTGATGAGCGTGATCCACTTGTGGTTCGGTGTTTTCTCAGTTGTGCTTGGGACAATGGGTCTGATACACTGACTCAGCACATGAAAACACCTGATTTAACTGCTACTGTATGTAGGAAGGCAACTTTTACCTGTGTGATGAAATATCTTGACATCTATTGGATGGATTGCAATGTGGGATTCTGTACAGACATTCATGGTTCCCAGATGATGTACCCTGCTTCTTTTAGTGCCACCATGGAAATCAAATTTGTGGTTTGAGTGAAATAGCTTGATTACTATTGGGCAGTTTGCTATGGAATTGGTACCAACATTCAGGTCGCCCTGAGGGTGAATGTAATAACTTTGGTGATCCTTTTACTTTCAATATAGCACCATCATCAGGTCAAATTTAATTGGTCAAATATTTTGGTTTATGACCAAATATCTGCAAAACAAATTCCCATTCTCAGCTGTACTTTGTCTTTAACGATAATTAGAAGAAACTATGACCGTGAACATGTAAGCACACTGCTGTTAGCATTCAGCTCAAGGTGCCTAAGTACAGCCTCACGCGGACTCTTAGTCATGTTGCTAATTGTGTGGATCGCCTCTTCAAATAATCAGTGAAAAACAGTGATACTGGCTCTGTTATCATAATTTCTGAATTAGTAAACTGTCTGTCAAGCTGCCTTCTGGATAGCACCCCATGTGAGTTTTATTATCCTGCAGCAGGAGTAAGGACCTTTACCTCAGCAGGACTTTATGTCAACTTTCCTTAGTTTTGTCATCAACAGACAATATTTTATATTCACACATTATTGTTAAACATTAACTCTAATTTGCTTTTCCTTTTTCGATGAGACAGAAGTTTGATGAATAAAAAGTGTAGAATTACTGTAGGGGTTTACAATAAGTCTTTTTTCTTTCTGACAGTTACAAGCTGAGGGACTTTCCTTTTTCAACTGTTATTTGTTCTTTACTTGTCATGTATATTGTCGATTGAACGTAAAAGTAAGATTAAATGATTAAGGCGTTTCCTAAATGTCCTGTACACTTGTTTATTTGTGTGAAAACCAAGTTTTAAATGTACATAAATACCTGCGATTCTCTAACTTCTTCTCTATTCTTGTTTATGATATGACCTTCTTTAAGTGCCTAATGCATTGTTTTGTATTTAATCAACATTTATGAAATTAAAACTGTGGAGAAATGTGCTGCCAGATTTACTATAAAAAAAAACAATAAATAGACACTACAAACCAGTGAATTTATTTGAAATTCTGTGGGATTACAAATGACTTTTAGGGATAATACTGATTGTAGTTTTGACGTCAATATAATCTGAAACTGATCACTTTCATGGAAAGTTTCTGTATAAATGCAAAAAGAAAAAAAAAATCAGTCAGACTTCAGGCTGTTTGAGTAACATTTATTTATTTTGTCACCTATTCTACATAGGTCAGGTTCTTTGTAAGACTTGTGACTGGTATGGAAGGCCATTTGCACAAATAATGTCTTAAGAGATTTTGTGTTTAGACGGCACTGAAATGCGCAAACCCAAATTAAGTTTGGTTGTGTTAACACTCTATATTTTTTAATCAAGGCACCAATACATATTCATGACGTACATCACAGAATAAATTACACATATGAAACATAAGCCAGAGTCGTGGTTTAGAAGAAGCCAATTTAAATTTTCAGCTGGGGGAAGATGAAAATCCCGAAGCAGACGAAAGCTAGCCTAGTGATGTTTTTTAATACATCGAGTATTTCCGACAAAATGTCTCCATAACATTGTTGACATGAGCAATCGTAACCCTGCTCTGAGTGTCATAATTTAATTAATCTGTAATGTCTCTATGAGCTCCAGGGAATAGTGGATGGTAGAATCTTTAATTTTTTTTTTATCTAATTTTTTTTCTTATGAATAAATACTGTGATGCATATGTGGCCCACTGTAAAGTACATAACAAAACATTACAGGATCATCAATATATCAGGCATACAGCGTTATACATGGTTTCTCATATTTGCTAGTCACTCTTCTTTATGCATTGATGGCACAAACATGTAAATGTGCATAGTGACACCTAGTGGTAGGACTGGTAACATAACCAGCAAACAGATTTGTAAATGATTGTTATTGATATTTAAATTGGATAAACAGTAACCTGGGAACCAGACGAATCTGCGAGCTCATATTTTACTTGCTCTGGCAGATACATCTGGCCCTTCTCCCATTCAGAGAGATTTCCACTAGAACTGGTATCTGGGCGAGCCAATCACAACCATTTATCTAGTATGAGGTCGGTTTAATACGATTTACTGACAGAGAGGAATGCCGTTGATTCATCTTTCGTAAACAACCAAGATGGGTGCCGCCGATGCGGAGCGTTCCTCGGACGGCTACAGCGGCAGTATTAAGCGGACTGGACGGTAAACAAAGAACTGCACTTAAACTTTACATTGATGAGAAATATGTGTTTGCCGTACTTCTGACAGGACGTACAGTACGACAGGATGGCGTTTTGTTGCTTGATTGGTTGTCTGCGCCCGTTGATAATGCCCCTTGGAAATGGAAAATGAATGAGGTTCCAGACTATTACGCATTTGAAAATTAGTCTGGAGCTGCCAGGCTAGATAAACAATGAGCAATAGCTTAGCCTGATATTTTGGTTTGTGTGAAACAATAGCCAAAGTGTGCTTAATGTCATCCAAACCCAAAATCATTACTTAATTTCCCTTCGGGGATGAATAAAGTAATCTATCTAATCCCTAAGACATTTGTGCAGATGGCTATCCATAGATTGGTGCATTATCAATTGAAACATCTTTTATTTTTTGTAACCATCCCTTGGTTAAATACGAGACTGACGTGTCATAACGTGCTTAAAAGGAGATTGTTTGAAAGGCAACATGGTTTCAACTCATAAAAAAGTAGTTTGACCTCAATTTGACCTTAGTCTGACATTATATAGTTATGTAAATTGTGGCAGTAAACCGGATTCAAAATTTTAAGGTGAAATAGGTTAAGGTGACTTTGCTTGTTTCTTAAGCCAGCTCCTCAGGTGTTCCACCTGTGCAGTAATGCTACTCTTGGCTGTGCCTCCAGGGGCGCTGTACTGCTCCACACTGCTGCTGTAGTCCCACACTGAGGACACGTCACTTCCAAACAGAGGGCTAGAAATGACAGAACAGATGCAGGAGAATCATGAGACAAAATGGCTGGAGGAGAAAATACTGAAGAGACAAACTATACTACTACTCATTCTGTTCCATGAAACAAATGTTATGTTTAAGGAGTTTTAGGCTTTTAGGTGTGTGTGTGTGTGTGTGTGTGTGTGTGTGTGTGTGTGTGTGTGTGTGTGTGTGTGTGTGTGTGTGTGTGAGTGAGTGAATGAGAATAAATTATTTACCTAACAGCACTCAGGTCTTCCACAGTGAGTTGATTCAGGGCAATATTTTTGGATTCAGCTGTGAACACAGCTTTACCAGAGACTCCATGGGCCTCTCTGAAGGGCAACTGCAACACAGAATAACACTTTAACACACACATACATACATGTAAAAACATAAAAAATATCCATCTGCATTTCTGTTCTTTGGTTCTTGTCAAAGAAATTCAAAACAATGTCAAGATATAGCTAAAAAGTATTTTTTGTTGACATGAATACAGTAGAGACGTGATAAATACCATAATTGATAGTTATGTATCAGATTGCCTTGCAAGCACTCTTGATTTATTTTGTTTTGAAGCAAATTTCTTTCAAATTACTTTTTGAAAATATCCCTATAATTTGCATTTGGATGGAAATATACCTAAACACTACTCACCCCCTTCCTCACAAGGTAGTAGGCCAAGTCAGTGGCCAACATGTCAGGACTGAGGGCCGCTTCCATCACACTCTGGTTTATCTGAAACACAGGAGAAACATCAAAGGAAACATAATAATTGCAATTGCCAGTCAACCTCTGGATGTTGTTGCATCTATTATCAGCCTGTATAGCCTGACACTCCAAATTAATCAAAATCAGTATAACTAATTCAAACTTCTCATTCTCCTCCTTCTTTCTTTCTCCTAACATATGTGCAAAGGTTTCTTCCTTGTGTGCTTTCTGAAAATGGAACAAGAGACAATATTGTACATTGTACACGTACACACAATTGTTTTTGGTGTAGCGAAAATAAAGAGTTCAACAGGTCCAGGTTTTTATATAAAATAAAAGCAAGTGACTTAAATCTCTGACCTTTAGAGTTGACATGACTCCAGTTGTCACCTGCAGCACAGCATGAACAGTATCATAGCAGTCAAACATGGCCTCCTTATCCTCCTTAAGAAGGATGAAAAGGACAAAGACAGCATGACAAAAAAGTTTGAGAGGAAATAGCCAGAAAAACTGTGCTTCCCATGAGGTGAAAGCACACAAAGACACACCTGTAGGTCTTTGTTGTAGGTGCTAGGCAGGCCCTTCAGTGTCATCATGAACCCTGCACACTGAAATACACAAAGACAAAACTTGAGTGTGACAAAAAATTGCAATGAGTCATACAAATTACAAAAGAAAGCAGTAAAGTGTGTCAAAGCACAGAAAGTCTGAATGTGCTGCTCTGCTTCTGATAGGTGAAAAAGGTTGATAAAGCTCTGACTATTAAAACCTGACTTTAGTACTGTGGCCAGATTTAATTCTGAAGAAAAATTTGATTTGTGGTTTATGACACATGAGGGCGCTGGTTTTCCAGAGGAAAACTTCTTGTACATGGTGGAAGGAGTGAAAAGTCTGCAGTAAATGCAAATCTCACATTTCAATAGTGAGAAAAATAGAGAAAAATTTTATATATAGAAGAAACATTGTTGCAGCAGGTACAACAGAGTTTATGGGAAATGTAGTCTTCACTTGCACGAAATGCAGTTTTTTCATGTTTGCTATAATTATACCAAGATATCAAGATTTAATTTTACAAAACACATTAACGAGCTATTTCAGCATCACTACTTTTTTTCACATCACATGACCAAAAATGGCTCGAGACAGATCAAAACAGATAAATATATGATTTAACAAAAGTGTTTCTTAAGTTGGAGGTCTTACGCTGCCAAAGACACGACCTGCTTTACTCCTGATCAGCTCCAGACTGTCAGCATTCTTCTTCTGGGGCATCAGACTGCTGCCTGTGCTACATACGCACAAGTATAGATGAGAGGATATGAAAAGTATGGAAGGGTGGTGGAACTGTGGGTAAATGACTGGGATTAAAGTACAGCAGTTCATAGCAGCAACATCAGCTCCAAGATTTAAAATTAACTTCACAAGGCCAGACTGACTGGTGAGATGGACAACTTCAGTGACAGTAATGACTTAAACTTGTGTTTTTATTCCACTTTGATATCATACCCTTAGACTTGTGGATGCTGTAGTTGCAGAATTAATTTTGTTAAAATGAAAAGATGTAAAATGTTATCAAGTACAATATCCATACAGATTAAACACGAGTATCATGTTTACAAAAATATCAATGGAATAAAACCTCTATGCAAATAATACATTACAATACACTCTATTTTACGTAAGGACCTGCCATGTTAAATTTTGAACCAGAATGAATGTGTTCAAGTCCATCAGCTATCAATTCCTTGAAACTTATTTTTAAGGCTCTACACAGGTCAGTGTGACAAACATCACATTATAATTAACAGACATTTTTAAATATGTTATACTATATTATTTATGAATTGTACTGCACACAGTTTTGAACAAAACCACAAAATAATGATTCAAAGTTACGAACATGTCCAAACAGTAAATTAGCATCACATAACATAAGACAAACTGACCTGTAGGCATCAGAGAGTGTGATGAAGGAGAACTCTTTTGTGCTGTACAGCATCAGATCCTCAGCCATCTTACTGAGATGGGTCAAACACAAAGAAGCCCAGAACAAGAACTCCACTAAAGAAACACACACAAACATGAACACGCTTCATGTATATCTGTTTGTATCCATTTATGTATTACAGCTGACTGACATGTAGGGTTTACGTACCAACAAAGTCTCTTTGGCCCGTGGCATCCATGCTGTTTAGACTGATGCCATCAAACTCCAGCTCTACAGATCCAGATGAGCAGAAATGGTATTGTTTCAATTTTTAAAAAACACATATTTCAAAAATAAAGACACAAATGAAAGATAGCTGTAGACAGTAATAATCTGGTAATGTTATCAGCCAGGTAGTCGGACCTTTCCGCAGCAGTTCCCTGTCGATGTCAAATGGTGTTCCAGCGATGGCACCACTGAAAACAAGAATCATTCTTATTAACCGATCATGTCTGTGGGTGAAAATCATTGTCAGACAGTGAGTGTATGTTCACGGTGTACCTGCCGAGAGGTAAAACATTAACTCTTTTCTTGATTTCCTGAAGCCGGTCCACGTCTCGGCTCAGAGCAACAGCATGACTGAGGGATTGTTCAGCCATTGAGTGGGGAAAGAGAAACAAAAGAATGACACGAACAATACATCATCTACTATAAAAAGGTGGGAGACGTGCAGTTTAGGTTCCGCTTTATAAAAAAGGTCACCTTAGGATCCAGTGGCTCCATCTGATTGGCTGAGCTCTCTGCATGTGGGTGTAACCAGGAAATAGGACGTCAATTTCTCTGAGGTTCAGAAAGAGGTGACAGAAGACACCACAGGGCAATTTCAAAAAAGGACAGTTACAAATAAATATGTGTGTTTGCGTGTACCAGTGTGTATTTGTCTTACACTGCTGCCCGCTCCACCATGGTAGTTATCAGCTGTATGGCATTGTCCGTCAGGGTTGAGATGGCATCTCGAAGCCACAGCCTCATGTCAGTCACGACCTGGTCAACGCAAACATACACAGCACAGCCTCATGATACTTTATCAGGTTGTCTTTACACTGAAGTAATACATAGGCTGAAACTCAAAATAGTAATTCAGTCATAACACTTTTAATGCTGCAAGGACGAACCTGGTCATTTCTGCTCCTGCCAGTGTGCAGCTTCCCTGCAGGTGCACCAATCAGCTCCTGAAAAAGAGGGCAGTAAAAGGACTATACCATCGCTCATTACAGACAAGCTTTCAAGGCTGAAGGAAAACAGTATATTTATTGCCCTAACTGAAAGAATAAAAATACTGAAATTATCCATGAGTTCCAGTTTGATTATTCTCCCAGACACTTAAAAGATAAGACTGGTGTTATTCTATTTTTTTCCCCTTATTGTAAACAAATCCCATGAAAAGAGTAAAAGCAAGTGAGTGAATGAATGCAAACTAACGATACCTCTAAAGTGAGAAATTTGAATTTCCAGCAGCTAAAGCTAAATGGTCAATAATCTGATGATATGACAGCTTAGTCTGGATAGTCAGATAATGATAGTTATCTGGATATGGCCAACAACAACCATTAAACTGTCAAGTATTATTACTATGTCAAATGTAATTTTAAATCACTCCTGCAGAGCTATGAAGGAAAAAAAAAAAGCACTACCTCACCTTTAGTCTGCGCTCATTGGCCGTATGAATGTCTTCATCTCCAGGTTTGATCACAAAACCACGGTTGGACCACTCTTCAGAAATCTGGAGGTTAAATACATACAGTGCAAACCAATAGTTTTGCTTTGCTACAAATCAACATCACTGTGTTGGTTGCCTAATGTGTTGCCACTTGCATTGACAAAGCAAAACATCAGGGTTGAGAGGGCACCCTGAAAACTGACCTGACTGCATGAGTGAAAGAATTACTGAAGCTTTTTGGCAGCTGACATCTGTCACATGATGACAGTATTGTTCACCGCACATTCAGCAGAATACAGAAGAGGAATTCTGCGGCATGGCACATTTTCAGCTGTTATCTATAAACATACATCTACTCTGAAGGGCAGACAGTGACACACATACCCACCCTGCAGCAGGAGTGTACTTCCTTACATGCAAGTGTGAGAGAACTGTGATCAGAAATACCTTTAAGTGTCAGCATGGATCTATGGCGTGGTGTGAACTTTAAATTTGGCCTTTTTTCCTTGAAGCTGAGTGCAGCCCTATGTGTGTGTGTGTGTGTGTGTGTGTGTGTGTGTTCACCTGATCCAGCCCAAGTAAAATTTGGTTCATCTCATCCGTGGTGACCAGCTTCGCCTTTTCCAGAGCTTTCACATAAGCCTTGCTCCCTCGGATGTCAGCACTCCACATCCTCTGGTCGTAAGCGATGGATGCATTGAACTTCTCCATGATGGGATCGGTGTCTCCCACGAAACGACCTCCCCAAAGTTTACTCCCCTGATGAGCATCGGAG
Source organism: Lateolabrax maculatus (assembly GCA_031216445.1). NCBI lineage: Eukaryota > Metazoa > Chordata > Actinopteri > Acropomatiformes > Lateolabracidae > Lateolabrax > Lateolabrax maculatus. Next base: position 10,529,914 of record CM062197.1, on the reverse strand, counting down.
ACAGAGGGGGGGACAGTCAGACAGTCATGTGTGCAAACCGCTACATGAATCTCAGCTACACCACATTTTGCATAACACAGGACAGAATCTGACAGTTTAACAACAAGTGGATGGGTTGTTTAAAGCTGATCGTTAACCTTACCTCCGTGCTGGCCATGCTTATCGACGGTGGGTGCCTGCAGCGGTTTGGTCCGGTGAAACGTGTTGGCTGAACGGGCACCGCACGAAACACAACACCGGAGCTTCGAGGCGCTCGGCGCTGACGCCGTGTGTGGCCCTTTAAGAGACGTCACCGAAGACGTTCGACGCGTCGTTCCATGTGACGTAATTACGCATTACAGGTACGTGTGGAGGTGGCGCGCGGCTCACCGCCATTCTTCCAAAAAAAAGGCGGAAAAGTGAGAACAAACTTTCAGCGTCGCGTTTTGTCTGCAAGTCTGCGGTGAGTCCGAGTTTAAATACACCTTAAACCGCTCTGTCACTGTTGAGGATTGTAGACAGCAAGATTTGATTTCGCCCTATTCAGTCTTGTTACAGAATATTATCGAATAAGGAGACAACATTTTGACAGAGTTGATGGAGACTGCAGTTGCATGTTTTTCTTAGCTGATATATTGCCAAAAGTAATGACAAAAAGCTTTCACTTTTATTGCTTTCTTCTTATAGCTTTTACTGATTGTTTGGATATTGATTTTGCTAATTAGACAAATATACTTCCTATACATGAAAACAGTGATGGCCACCTTACATTTCTTATTTTAAGTTAATAAACAATAAATGTCATATTGATATGAATACTCACAATGATTCAACTTGAACAGTAAGTCATTAGAAATGAATCAGATTTTGTTTGCCTTTTTCCTGTAGTTAAGACACTACGTGCATTACCTCCTGTTCAGTGCTGTGAAAACATAGCTGGAAACATGGGTCCGAAGTTGAAGACAAAAAATAATGGACCAATGGACAGATTTGTCAAGGTACCGATTTTTTTTTTCTCAAATCTTGTTAGTTTATATACCTTTACCACAAAATTTTGATTTGTGAGACTACTGATTTATATGGGTTTGTCAGTTTCATCTAGCTTTTTATTTTTTATCGAGGAAATAAAGGAAACTAAATAATAGCATGTCAAAAGTCTTAAGCATGCATTCGGTAATACAATTGCTACTTATAACATTTATGTCTGTTATCTCAAGAAAAAAACAGACAACCAGAATGAGGAAAGAAGTCAACCTGTTGCAAAGGTTTGTCTTATTTTATTCTATATATGTAACAAATTTCAAGTTATTAAAAGTATACCCAGAGACTGGCTTTTCTTGTCTAACATAATTTTAATTTTGGGACACAACTTTTTTTGGTGTGTTTCTTTTATTTTAAGAGCACATGATAAAAAGTGATTTAGTTAGTGATTTCATTTCAGTTCAGCCGTGTTTTTGAGATGATATGACAAGGTTTAACTGTTGTCCATCTGTATTTGTCAGCCCAGTGATAAACCCAAGCCTCTCGGCCAACGTCAGCCGGGGTCAACTCAAGCCCCCAGCATCCCTTTGGATAAACAGGTATAGCTAATGGATGGATGGATGATGATGTATGGGTGGTATTGCTATAACAAAATACAATTTGTTTTCCTGTAATCAATTAAATGAGGCATGATTGTGTTTCATTCCCAGGAAAAGGAGCCACATGAAACCCATTCTTTTGAGTGGTGGGGGGATGACAAGAAACTCAAAAACTTTACCTGCAATAAAGCAGGAACTGTTGAGAGCCTGCTGAAGAGAAGTTCACAGTTTACAGAAATTATGAAAAAAAACAAAAACAGAGAGCTTGTTATTGTTAGAGATGGGAAAGCTATCAGTTCACACTTTCCATGCAGCTTAATCAAGAATGAACGTCTGACTGTCAGGTTCGTTAAAGCTGTAGACAAGCCAAACCAATCCGTTAATAGCTCTGTTGCTCCCAAAAAAATGGGTCCATCTAGTGAGCTTGTGATGTTCCATGTACTGACAAATGGAGGTACAAATTTAACGAAAATTATGAGAAATCCAGCACTTAGAGCAAAGATTGAGGAAATTACTGTTTATGCATACAAAGGAGAAACAGTAAAGCAAGCACTGAGAAGAGATGGTCGTTTTTTACTTAGCATATTCAAAAAGAACTGTGTGCTCTCTCACAAAAGCACTGAAGTAATCACTGAAATGTCCAATCTTGTTGATGATCTTAATGATAAAACTTTCAAGATCATACTGCTCAACAAGTCTCGTCCACCAGAAAGTCAGCCTGGCAGCCTTGATGATGCTTACATGATGCAAAATGAATCTCAGAGATCTGACTCTGATGGAAACCAGGATCCTCCACAGCAGTCTACCACAATGTCTGAAATACCTAATTCAGAAAAGATAAAGTGTCACCTATCTTCAAAGTTTCAAGATTCGGTGAAAGGAAGGAAAACTCTGCAAGGCTCTAGGCTTTCTCATGTCCAGAATCTCTTCCGTGTGGAGTATGGAAAGAATGCTGAGACATGCAGGGAAGTGAAAACGATGAAGAAACTGATGGATCTCAGTAATTCTGTTTGCCAAGTGAGAATAAATGGGAGGCCAATAGGAAGTGGCTTTCTCATGTTTGACAAGTTTGTCCTTACAAATGGCCACATAGTTAGAAAAATTTATAATGAGCCTACAGGGCAGCTTAACGAGAAGGTCACTGTCTATTTCTCTTATGAAAGTCTTGACCAGATGGAGTCCGGAGCAGAAGTGGAAGAGGTCGTTGGTTTTGAATACTATCATGATCAGTCAGGGCATCAGTATGACTGGGCTTTGTTAAGGCTTGCTGCTGATCATAGTTTGCCTGATGGTCTGTTAACACACTTTGGATTCCTTCCCCAAAGTGGAGGAATTTGCATTATTGGGCATCCTGATTGTGGTGTGAAAAGGATAGATCCATGCTTGATTATTCCGTCTGATGACCGCAACCAGGTTGTGGAGCAGCATTATCATGAAAATCCAGAGGGCGTTTGGCTGGAAAACGGTCAGTACTGTGAAAATCAAGGGCCTGTTCACTTGATTACTCCAAATTTCTTTGAGAGTGTGGCAGCATCTGTTAAACATCACAGACCGGTTTTGACTTACGGGTCATGTTTCTATTCTGGCTCATCTGGCTCTCCTGTATTTGATGAGTACTGTAATGTTGTTGCAATGCATTCAGGGGGATATCCCTACCGCAATGCAAGGCATGAAAGGCAGAGTGTCCTAGAGTATGGCTATCCTTTGTCCGTCATTATCGAACACATCATTGTCCAGATAGTGCAAAGGGAAAGGTTTGACGTGCTGAAGGAATACCTCGCTTGCAGTTACGTACTACAACCAAGGATGATGACCAGTGTGAAAAAACTGGTTGAGAGCAGAAATTTGGTTGCATTTAAAAATGCAACCAACAATTCAGTGGTCACAAATGATGAGAGTTTGAAGGCGTTCTTTGAGTTCTTCTCTCAGAAAGAGCAACCTGTCCCAATGGACACTGATTGAGCGTACACAGATAATTTCGAAGTTTACTGCTGACAAAAGATTGAACAACAAACAAAAGATCATTTTTAGCCACATTTGATCATCGTTGTCAGCCAATATAATCTTATCACAGATATCGGTTTTGTGGCATATGTATAAGTAACAAGAGATTGCAGTACAGAAATACCAAAGATGCAGTATATTTGGGGCAATGTAGACACAGGGTTTGTCCATCAGAGAGTGCTGACTGTAAAGTGTCTGGTTCAGTATGTTTTGGTCATGATTTTTTAATAACCACATTTTAAGAATACATGTTTTTTTTCTTATCTTTATAAAAGAAAGTTAGTAGACTTAATATATGCTTCAAAAATACAGTATCAGTCCAGCTGTAATTGCTATGTTTTTATCTTCTGTCTTTAGGCTTTTAAGAAAATTACTGTTGAGATTTTGATTTCATCTATAAGTGTAATACATTGCAAAGTTGTACAATTGTACAATATTGGATATTGCAATAATCTGTCATACTGTGTCTATTGTGGTGATACCACTGTCCTAAGAATGTCTTTCTTAAAAATGACAAACGAAAATTCAAGGGGATCTTTACTGGTTAAATTAGGTCATAATAAAAAAATACTAATACGCAGGGCTTGACATTAGCAACAGCCAAATGCGGTGGCATGTAACTAACACATTTACATCATTTTTTGGCAGGTGGCATTCCATATGTGTGTGTGTGGATAGCACACACATCTATCTCTATATATATATATATATATATATATATATATATATATATATCATAGTCAACTTCAATCAAATAAAAAGTAAATTCCCAACAACAACATTGTGGCTGGTGAAAATGCTGAGAGTCTCCAGTGGCTGGTGAGCAAAAAAAGTTAACGTCAAGCACTGTTAATATGATTTATGATATTCAATGAAGTGATTTTTGTTTTCTTTATATTTTGATTTGGATTGTGTTTTTATGTATTCTTTGCTTTCATTGACCGAATAAATGTATATGATGAATATCTGATTTTCTGCACTTTATAGAATAAATGCCTGATAAGGAATCTAAACAGTTTCTCATGTTTGTAAATCATCACGCAATGTGGGAACATAATTTTATATTAAAATGCCAAATTTGTTATTAATGCATATAACAACAACATATAATTCTTGATAAACTCGCAGTAGATTGAGGTCAAAGATTTGTGGACCTCCATCTGTTATTGACAGATGTGAGAAGAATGAGCAATCACCACTGTCAAAACATCTGTTTGTAAACCTCCAAACAAGCCTTATTCTGTCACTTCTTAAGAATCACAAATGATAACATATAGTAGGCTATTATCTTACATTAGTTGATTAATCACGCAGAGTTTGATAGTACAGATAAATTGACGAGTAGCACTAACCGGCCATAATGTTTTAATTTATAGCATTATTGGATGTATTGTTTCATTCAAAAGTTTTGTGTGTAATATATTTGTTTTTCAACCATTCTTTATTTGGATCTCTATTATTCCACTGTTTGGTTTTCATGTATTTCTTGCGGTCAACATTAAAAACATAAACGGCATTTTTAAAATCACAAAGTAGCCAGCAGGAAACAAGGAGAAGGCAGCATAAACCAAAACGTAACAGTGGTGGACCGATTTTGCCCATTAAAAAGGATAAAAGGTAATAAGAAGTCAGATTCAAGCCATGGCACAGAAAGCAGGACAATGAGGATAAAAAGAAATAAAAAAATCTCTGAAAAATGCGGAATTTCAAACTGAAGCCGGCTTGCTGACGGGCGGAACCTTTGACTTGATCTACATTTTCTACACGGACACCATTCCAACGGACCAAAGCTTAGTGCCTGGCGAAATGGAAGTGTAAGATTATTTAAATTGAATTTAATTCAGACATTTGTACAGTGAGTTTGGTAATTGGCCTCTGTATGTTGTTTATTTCAACTGTAGCCAAACGTGGTTAAAGGTACAACAGCTAACGATAGCTGCGTCTTTATCGCTGTTTCCGGTTATTTTAGTGATCGTCCTGTGGGAAACTAACGACACAAAGGGTTTTAGACACATTTTCAAGTCTCTCTGATTGCATTTCAGTTCAGCAAAAGAGCATTTTTTCAGTTTTGGTTGCTGTCAGTTACTGAGGCTGAAATAATAGATAATAAGACGACTGAAACTAAGTTGATTAATCAATAAGTCACGGCCAAATAGTAAATTGACAACAGTTTTGATCGTTAACATGTCACCAGCTTTCAAATGTGAGGGTTTACTGTGTTTATGTCGTGTGTACTCGTAGTTGACATAATAATTTAATTTAATGTTTGGGTGTATTTTTTACATTATTTGGGTGATATTAGCCACCTTTATTTGGTCCTTTGTGCTTGTCTGTACCACAACTTCCTGTCAATTGAACTGTCATAAACGCTTCCAGCCACATCTCACACTCTTAATTCAGCAGCTGTGACCACTAAATGTGAGAGAGATCTGGTTAAAAGCTCCAAAGATGAATAAATTGACCTTTGTTTTTCAGTTTAAACATTACTTATTTTCTTCTTTTCAGGAAAAACGCTAATGCTGCTATGCTCAGTAACTATGAGGTAAGGGAATGTGTTACATCTCGCTGTTTTACATTTAATGTTTTTGTACTGTCCAGCCAAGAGATGAAAATAATCAAATAAAAAATGTGTCTGTCTTTGTGTTTCTCAGGTGTTCAAACTCTTGACAGACCTGAAGGAACAGAGGAAGGACAGCGGGAAGAACAAACACAGCACCGGTCAGCAGAACCTCAACACCATCATGTATGAGGTCGGCACATGTCCTCTCCCTCTCTTCTTCCTTAAAACTGCTCTCTGAGTCTGTTGTGTCACATTTACACAACAGTGTGCCCACACTTTTCTCTGCATTTCCACACAGACGCTGAAGTCTCTGTCAAAGACGCCCTGCAGCAGGCAGAGCCCAGAGATCGTCAAAGAGTTCCTCACCACCATGATGCCTCACAAACTCACAAAGTCAGTGAGATCTGACCCAGGCATTGATGTTGTCATTCATGTTTTCATTTATGGGTTTTTTTTTAAATAAACACATACTGTATCGCTGTACTGTTCTGTACTGTACACCATATATATACTCATTGATATTTTTCCACAATCAGGGCAGAAAAACTGCAGCTACTGAACCACCGGCCACAGACAGCAGTGGAAATTCAGCTAGTGAGTGTTTTACCTAACTTATTTAACACATCTCACTAACAATGAACTGATACTACTAACAAGTTTGTCTGTATTAAACAAAATAGTCCCCAAGAAATGCGCTATTTACTCCTGTTTGATTAACGTTTCACTCCTTTTTGAACATTTCAGTCTTCACTAGGAATAAATGGGCTTGGGTCTGATTGTAGGACTCTAAACCAAGTTCTGTTTTTTCATGAGATTTGTTTGAATCTGCCAACATCCAGAGTTACAAAACCATTTATGCACAAACCACCAAATCTTCATCAGCAAATGGAAATGTCATGGAACTGTAGATATTTAAAAAAAAAAAAAAATTCTTCTTCTTTAAAGAGGTCTTATTATGCATTTTGTGATTTTCCCTCAATAATAAAGTACCTTGTTGTCAAACATACATGTTCAACAAAGGAATGGACAGTATGAGAGGAATGTGTTTTTTGGACATTAAAGCATGTAAAGATTTTCTAGTAGACCCCCAAAATAGAAATATACCTTGAAATGTGCACATTATATCCCATTCAAGGACTTTTCATCCAGTTCAGTAATTTGAACATCTAGAATTCCATGACAACTGGCAAACTCCATTTGCTGATGAAAATGTGTGGTGGTGACGGGGCATGATGTGAGATTGTTTTGACAGCTGCAAATAAAGTGATACAACACAGTTAAGGCAAGGCAGGTTTACGTGTTAAGCGTCTTATATATAGCTCCAAAGTGAATTAAATTACGCAAAGAAATGCATCAACAACATTTAAATAACACAATAAAAAGGGAAATAATCCAGCTAAAGTTAAGGATTATTTGTGATGACAGACACTGGTGAATATGGTTTTAATTTTCTGTTTGTCTTCAGATGGTGGAAGAGAGTGAAGAACGGTTATCGGAGGAGCAGATTGAAGAGCTCATCCAGACGGTCGCAGGCGCCCTTCCAGGTGACCCAGAGCAGGAAAACACAGCTCCAGCAGATGCAGAGATGGATGAAGCCGGTGAACAGTCCTGACACAGTGGCAGGCCAGAAATGACCCAGAGGTGGAGAACTGGAGTGAAGGCTAACATTATTACAGAACTGGACTGGTTGCTTCTACCTGTGCCATTTTGCATCACTGTTTAAACTGAGCAAGATGCTGACAAAAGGGATTTACATTAAGGTGAATAATTTTGTGAATGGAAGAAGATAAGCCTGCTTGTTTCTGATTTGCATTTATGTGTATACAAATGCATACGCTTTCATAAGTACAGGTTTTTGGACAGTGAGTTACAGATGTCTTGTTTTGCATCCGACTGGTCTAATTTGTATTTCACATCAGATAATGTTTATGCAGACTCTGTTATTAACCTGGTATATTTTTAGTTTCTGACTTAATGTCAGTTGTCACTTTCTACTGTGGTACATAGAAATAATGGTTTTTGCTGCTGTATGATTTCCCAAGCTGTAATATAAGTCAGTCATGCAATTAAACTTGCATTGGTGCAGCACTAATATAAGGTCAGGCAGTATTATTAGAGCAGCTGTGTAATAACAAGGAGAGTAGACGTATTGATGAAGAGGTGTTTGTCGCCTCTTTTTTAAAAACATGCTTATCTTTCACTTTTGTTACAAAATGAAACATAACAGTTGAAATGTGTCTGCAATAATCATTGAGACCAGCAAGTTAATGTCGCAACATGTGCTTTCAGAAAAAAAGGCTGCCGGCTTTTTCTTGTGGTTCACATATGGTGCAACATGACAGACTATAAAGAACTAGTTATAAATTGGGACTATAATCTGAAACCTGTTTTGCAGTCAGATGATGGTGGTGTCACCTTCAGCTACAGAAAGAATATAGAAAAAATAATAATAACATTGTAGTCATTTCATTCTGCACAGATTCTCATAGATTCCACAGGTTGTGAACTGCAGAATGACACATAAACCCACAAACTCTTAAACTACAGGCTCTGGATGTTGTGAAGTAGCAGAGGAAGGATGTGTTGGTTAGACTCATGTACCTTTCAGTTCTGAACTTCCTGTTAATGTATGATCAGTTTCCTGTGTTTACTTCATACCTTTTTAAGGCAAGATACTGAGGCGAAGTAAAAGTCACGGACACTGATTTTTAACCAGCCGATTCAAGAGCCCCAAGTGACCCCCGACCATCAATTGTGCTTGGAAGTGAACACATGAGGGACACAAATCTGATGTGATTCATTTCATGTCTTTATAGAGTGCAAACTTTTTGAATAGTCCTCTTTGTGCTGTGACAACCTGTCATCAGAGCCATTGGTGCATTGGAAATATGTACCTCTAAAGGACATACCAACTGACATGATGAAGACCTTACGGTGGCTTTATTAGCTGATCTTGAGACCCTGTTTTGAAGTAACATGGTCAAAATATAGTTTTTAAGAGCTTTATTATTTAGTTTTATTCTTACATGTTTCATATGTCTAAATTAGTTTTGACTTGTCTTTAAAAAAAAGCATAGTCAACTTGACATAAATCAAGATAAGAGGTTTTATTATAATTTTGTGTAGAGATAAAAGATGTAAATAAAAATACCAGTCAACAAGGGAAAGGTCATTTATATTCTTAACAATTCTGTCGTTCAATACTCCTCCTTATCCAAAAGTACTTATTTTATCGAATATTGATGTGTCTCATTATTTATTCATGAATTTCAGTGGTTATTTTATGTTGTATTTATTATTTGACAGGCTTGCCAATGTAATTTGGTCACATTTAGTCTTCCGCAGAGGAATCTGACAAGCAATGTCATACTAAAACAGTTGCCAAAATCTGTTTTTACTAATGAAAAGGTGGGTAAATTAAATGAGGCGGGTTAACCCTCAACTAAAACCCACGCCGTGATTAAATTTCCCCCGTGGGCTTTCACTCGAGAGCCTACGAATCGACGAAGAAACAGCAATCTTAGCCTCCCGTGCGAAGCGAAGGCGCTCGGTTCGGTCACCGCGGCGGAACTGCCCTTTAACACGCCGACCAATAGGAATCGCCCAGGCAGATGCGTTTCAGAATCCAGAACGTTCATCGACCAATCAGCGGCCGGCTCCGTCCGCCGCCTCGGCGCTGGACGCGGCTCCGCTTCTCACGGCGCAAAGTTCCACCGGGAGCCAGCGGCGGCTCCGCGTGAGATTTCTCTGGTTTTGTTTAAGAAAGACACCAAATGGCGCCGACACCTCCGGCGGTAGACGAGGAGACCCCGGCGCGTCCGCGCGGGTAGAGCAGCGGCTGCTCTCAGCTCTTTCGGGACCAAGGTTCACGCGTGGTTTTTTTTTTTTTTCTTCGGATTGTGGCAGTTTTTCGCGGACGCTGGTGAGTGAACACCATTTTTTGAACGGGTCTGGTGTGTTTACGACGCGTGTTCGCTACCCACCGACAGCGAAACGAGACTATTTCCTACCAGGTACAGACGGTGAAATAAAGACACCGGTGGGCTGGGGGGGGTTGAGGTGAGCCGGAGGTGGCCGCCGGTCTGTCACGGTGTGTCTGACTGATAGCAGGTCATTCACCTGGTGGCTGCCTGCCTCGGGTGCATTTTTTTTTTTTTTTTTTGCAAACGAGATGCATCGTGAAGCCAGGCCAGATGTTCGTGGCTGCCGGGGCCTTCGCTCTGCAGCCGTGGAATAATCCTGTTTCTACACACACACACACAAACAAACAAACACACCATTGACTTCGGTCGTAGCTTTGACCTGTTCCAGCAATACGCACCTGGTTCACCACAACGCGTTATGCAATGAACGCGGCGTGGAAAGAAACGGGGGAGAAATTCTTGGCGGTGAAGCAGCTGCGATTCCTTATGCACCTTTTTAGGGACATTTATTAGTGTGAATGCTGACACATTACTATTACAAATTGTTTGCCACTGAGGTGCAGCTGTCATTGCAGCATTGAGAGAGCATGAATAGTTAAAAAAAAAAAAAAACATGAAAATAAATGGTAATAAATTAGGGAAATTCAAAGGAGAGCAATCAAGGAAACCGTTCCAACAGTGGGCATGCTTCTGCCAGTATTGCATCAAAGGGAAATTAAGAAGTTGCTCTCTCTCTCTCTCTCTCTCTCTCTCTCTCTCTCTCTCTCTTTCCCTTCAGCAGGAAGTCAATGTCTTTGCTCCCTCCTAGGAGGAACAAGCGGGCTGTAGATTTCTTGACAACATGCTGGTCAAAGATGTCGCCAATAAGCCCCTGGGTCGTCACAAAGTTTGTGCGATGCATCCAGAAAAACAAGACAGGCGGCATTTGTTAAAGATGAGGAAGCTGCAATTGAACATGTACCTTTTTTTAGGATATTAGGGTTAACTTCACATTTCTGCCACTGAGGCTGAAACTCATTGCAGCGTAGAATAAAGGAAGGAAGAATAACACTTTAACCCGAATTCAGAGAAAACGTAGGTGGTGTTCTCCCTGTCAGACTTAGCAGGAAGTCAGTGCTCCCTCCCGTGAAGAGTTAGGAGGTGACACTGGCTTTGGGTTTCCTGACAACCTTCTGCCCAAATATGTCAGTTTGCCGCTTTCTTGCCAGCCACCTCAACTACCGTCTATAGACCGACTGTGATCACAGGTCACTGTTTTTCTGCTGATTATAGACTTTGTTTGTTGGCTTGTCCCTGATCAGAGAACGCAGTGGCCTTCTCAAGGTCAATCCCCAGATTTATCAGAGTAGACATCCACTGCTAATCTTTGCTGAAACCACTTAATGAAAAAAACAAAAATCTAGCGGTGTCCAGCCAAGCAGATAGTTTTAGTTTCATTGGCCCAGGTTCCAGATATCCGTCTCGGAGGTTTCTGCCTTTCTTCCAACACAATGGAAGTGAACGGAGTTTTGTTTGTGGCACTCACAGTATAACAAATAAAATACAAAAATTCAACACAAAAGTTCACCTTTATTTTAGTGGGTGGAGGCAAAAATACCAGAGACAGAGATAAAAACCTGCCTGGACAAAAAAAAAAAAAAGCTTTCTGCATGGTCAGCTAACACCAGAGGTAGGTGAGATAAAGCTGAAACTACTAATTGATTATTCGATGGACAGAAATGTAATCAGCAACTGTTTTGAGAATTGACTTATCATTTGATCAATTACATTTTTTCCAGCAAAAATGCCTAATATCCATTGTTTCCACTTTTGGAACTTGGGCTTTAGTAAATTGTGGTGGGCATTTTACACAGTTTAACACATCGTATAAAGCAATTATTAATTGAGAAAATAATTGACTAATGACTCTATAATGAAAGTAATTGTTAGTTGCAGTCTTAAAGTGACAACAGTGATTTTTTTCAGTGAGAAAAAAAGCAGTGAATCTTGTCTTAAACCACTGGCCTTATTCTCTGCAAGTCCAAGTGGCTTAATCTCTGCATGGAAATGCATTAGAAATACATGCAAAGCTTCTGGATACAGCTGGACTTAACATGGCTTAAGGCAGCACCTCAGTAGCCCAAGCAGGCCACGATGTCCTCGTTTCCAGCTGCCTTTCCTTTTCGCTTTGATCGCCAGACTGCATTTTAAAGGCAAGCTACTCCAGCCCAGAGAGAGGAGCGTTCCCCACGTGGCATCCAGATGTGAGGCTCCCTGCACATTCAGTCCGAACAACAGACACCAAAATACCTCTGAGAAAGGGAGAAATATTCCAAATGAGCTTAATGCTTCTGTGAGAAGTAAAACTGCTGTTTGAGTCTGGAATTTGTATTATTTTAGAACTGTGATGTGGCTTTAATAGTAATTCAAACACTGCAGTGAACATTATTAGTGTTATTGAAGTCAGTGTTCAACTGTGTGAATACAACTCAATTGTTTTTGCCAGCTTGCGTTTTTTGTTGTTGAATGTTGTGAAAATAAGAGGAATTAGAGGCTGTTATGTTTGTGAAACCGTTGCAGAAGAGAAAAGGGGAAGTTGCAGGATGGCTCACTCGGTCACTAGTAATCTGATCTTAAACAAATTGCTTTGCGTTTCAGTGAGGCAGAAACTGTCAGTGAGAATAAAAACATGAGGAGGCTGTAATTAGTGGCTTCAGATACACTGCCCCAGAGTGTGTCTGCGTTGCATGCCGCAGTGGACTTTGATATGGCTTAACAGTCAGTGGCTCCCAAGAGGAAAGATGCAAAATAGCTGCTTTTAGAAGAAAAATTGGATGCATTTCAGGCCCTCTGAAAGTGTGTACAAGTGTTCTTGGCAAAATAACACAGCAGCTACCATCACACCCTGCCGATAATAGCTCACTCATGCAGGGCAGTGGTTAATGTTTGGAGTTACTAATTTATTGGGAATTTAAAAATATGATGAGTTCTGTTGTTTTGTTAACGCACAAGTAGTGAAATTGTGCTTGAAAAAAAGAAATTATCATTCTGCAGTTCAATTTACAATCCTGGAGAAACAGAAGCATTCTGTATTCGGTTGAAAGCAATATCAACCGGAGCAGTTCCTGTCTTGATGTGTCCTTTACATGTTTTAGGTAAGAGCGATGGATAAGAGACATGGCTGGCTGTGGAGCGCAGCGGGCCCGGACCCTGCTCCCCAATACCAGGGCTGAGGAGCTGCAGAGGATCGAGGAGTCTCCCCAGCCCACACCTGAATATCACGTCCACACTCCTCCTGCCTGGCCTCCGTCAGGCCGTCCTCAGCATCGCCGCGATTGTCTTTCCCGCTTTCATCCCCATCGTCCGGGCTGTCTGTGTGTAGCCAAGCCTTGAACTGACCTTTGCCGAAATTTGAGAAGCAGCTGTATTCACGGATTCCAGCCACCTCAGGTACCCCTGAATATTGTTGTATGAATCTGAGTACCAGTCCCACCCAGCAACCATGAGGAACAGGTCGAGCCTTCTGCTGGGCTGCGTGCTCCTCTGCTCCGCCTCCCTGCTCTACCTGGGCATGAGCGGGATACAGTGCCCGCCGAAAAGCCATCGCTACCGGTGGATGGAGCTCAACCTGGGCTCAGCCAATCAGAGCTTATCCCTGACCGAACACTTTCCTGAAGACACGCCGCTCATCTTCATCGGCGGCTTTCCCAGGAGCGGCACCACGCTGATGCGCGTCATGCTGGATGCCCACAATCACGTGCGGTGCGGCGAAGAGACCCGGGTGATTCCCCGCCTCTTGGCCATGCGGGCCACCTGGAGCCGCTCGGTGAAAGAGCGGATACGACTGGACGAGGCCGGCGTCACTGACCAGGTGTTGGATGCAGCCGTGCGAGCGTTCCTGTTAGAGGTGAGCTGGTCGGTGCATTGTGCAATCTGCTGTGTTGAGTCAGTTCCAAAACACACTTCTGTATCTGTTAATCTGCAAACATGCTCGCTGCTCGGGTGTCGAAGGCATGTTTCAGCTGTTTACATACACAGGGTTATTGAAAACTATTGTAAATATCTAAATTATGATATTTTGCAGAATATGCCTTATAGGGCTGCAATTAACAATTGTTTTCATTATATGCAGATTATATTTATTGATTAATTGATGAATAGTATAGTCTATAAAATATAAAAAAAGAAAAATGAAAAAATCCTGAATATTCATGTTTCACTTAGATTTCCCTTCTAAGATAATTCATCATCCCTGTTATTGTAAATGACATATATTTATGTTTGTGGTCTCAATATGAATATTAAGAAGCAATGTTTTGCATGTAACAGTTAAAGGCATTTCTCGTTGTAATATTCACTGTGTGTTTCAGGTGATAGTCGGTCACGGGGAGCCGGCACCTCGCCTTTGCAACAAGGACCCGTTCGCCTTGAAGTCTCTCTCATATCTGTCACGCATCTTCCCTAAAGCCAAATTTGTGCTCATGCTACGGGACGGGCGGGCAACCGTCCACTCCATGATATCACGAAAGGTGTGCTGGGTTTCTTTCCTTCCTCCTCACGGGGCTTATGTTTCCAAACAGTGCCACTTGACAAGTTTGTTCATCTTATCACTCTGACTCCACTCCCAGGTGACCATCTCTGGCTTCGACCTCACCAGCTACAGGGACTGTCTGACCAAGTGGAGCAGCGCGGTGGAGACCATGTTCAGCCAGTGCCAGGCAGCCGGGGAGGCCAGATGTCTGCCCGTCCGCTACGAGCAGCTCGTCCTCTACACAGAGGAGGAAATGAGGAAGTTGCTTCACTTCCTGGAGCTGCGGTGGGACCCGTCAGTGCTGCACCACGAAGAGCTGATTGGAAAAGCGGGTGGTGTATCTTTGTCTAAGTGAGTATTATAAATCTAGTGGTAGCTAGCCGTGCAGACAGTTTCAGTTCTGTGTGCTGAGGTTTTCAGATATCTACCTCTGAACTTTTTAAGTTTTTCAAATGTATGTTGAAAGTTGAAAGATGAAATTGTGGTGGCATCAGGAGTTTCAGGCACAGACATCTGTAAACCTCAGCATACTAAACTGAAAGTGTTTGTGTGGCTGTTTCAAGGTCTGAAACGGCCTTGAAAACATACAAAAAAATTCAGTTGTAAACGCCTTAACATTTTTGCATTTTATTTTGGTCATGGAGCTCACTCTTACTCATTTCAGATGGCGTTTGATGGGTCAACAATTATTTAAAAAAATTACTTTTATTTTCTCTAATTTTTATTCAAATTAAGGTGCATTCAATTATTCAAAAAAAGGCTAAAATTCAGACTGATGAAAGCACCCTAGGGTCAAGAAAGAAACCTGACTACAAGTGTTACAGAAATGTAGAAGTCTTTTTGTCCTCTTTTTGTCTCCACGATAAAGTTTGATTAGCCTAAACATGCAGAAATATTCAGCTTTTCCAAAATGAACTAACTAGTGTTGGTAAATATTCAGTACCTTTGTTGAATATGCAGCAGGTTCACAGTAGACAATATATCCTCTGCCTGTGTACATTGTGGCCACTGTTCTGGTTTTAAACTGGAGTTTTAATAACTTCTGCTTTTTTTTTTTTCCATAGATATAAATAACAGTTACACATATCTTGATCCTGTGATTTATTTATCTATATATATTTCAGCTGTGTTTTTCACATTTCACACATCTCTGTCTGTCAGTCAACTTAACACATTCACGAGCCGTTTCTCAGAATAAGCAGGCTTTGCTTGCACCTGTGCTGCTATAACATAATATATAAGTGCTCAAGACATTAAGTTATAATGATTTACTTTTTCTTAATGTAAAGATGAAGATAAAACGCTTATTGATGATTTAGATTTTGGCCAGTATTTTCATCCGTTTTTTCATTAACTCATCGTCTTCTGTTATGTGACAAGATGCTGGTGAAAGGCAGTACAGGTAACTTAAAACTCTATTGGTGGAATAAATTCTATTTTTACAGAGTACAGTGTCAGGGGAATCACAGGACTCTTACACCCTGGGGTGTATGTGTCATCAAACAGTCTAAGTCTTATTTTAGGATGTATTTTTTTTTTCAAAGGACTTGCCTTCCTCTACTGCAGTTAGTGTCTTCCTACATTTCCTAGATGTTTGATGAGAACAGTTTTTAAAGTTGAGAATGCTTGAGAATGTTCATGATTTCCTCAGGCCCAAAGTGAAATATTCAGACTGCTTGTTTTGTTGACCAACAAGCCAAAGACAGTCATAGTAGACTAAGAAAACATTTCTGCAGTTGTTAAGATGAATCGTAACACCAGAAAACCAGTAAAAATTCTCATTAGAGAAGTTGGAACCAGTGAATTTATTTTTGCATTTTTGATTAAATTATTCTTCCCAATAAAGCAGCAAAACAACAAAAACCCTGAAGTGTAGTTACAATGGCTAAATGTAAGTCCAACTTTAGTCACTCACACAAACCAGAGAAACCTTATTTCTCACCTCTACTGATCTCCAGTCATGCACATGGTTTCATTTCTACAGTTGTTAAGATGAATCTTAGCACCAGAAAACCAGTAAAAATTCTCATTTGAGAAGTTGGAACCAGTGAATTTATTTTTGCATTTTTGATTAAATTATTCTTCCCAATAAATGCTGTTTAGCCTGTAATGCTAAATGCTCCACAGTTCCACATATGTAATTGTGTTGAAAAATACTACATTGATTTATTTGATATTAATTTGTTTAATGTCTAAAAACTGCCAATTTTTAGACAAATTATAATCAGCCATAAAATCCCAACATGCATTTGTGAGGCAGACTTGAACGCATACAAGTCATGGATTTGTGCCCTGAAGCAGCCAAACCCTGCAAGGTCAAGTTAAACTTCCAAACTTCCCTCAGTAGATGTTTCATTTGTGTTGTGCCACTAATTTGTCGGAATTCAAGTAGAGCATCTCATTGCTGAGCAGAAGCTCAGGGGATTTGGCTGCTTCGTACCACAAAACCCCAACCTGGCGCGTATTTTGAGGAATTAGGCCACATTCTCAGAGAATTAGCACCCTTATTTTGATTAGTTATGCAGTGGTTGGCGCAATATTAGTCACACATGTTTTATAACCTACTCAGAAATTAAATTATAACATAATGTAGCATGTGGTTCTGGGTCGTGTGTGCACACTTACACACACATTTATTTATTTAGGATGGGCATGTTGATAGTATAGGAGATTAATGACAAATCAAAGAAAGAAATAAAGTGAAAAACAATACAAATTATTATATGCATTTCCTTTTTTTATACATGAATTTCCTATGACATAAAGGAAAATGTGTTAAAAGGACAAATATTTTGCTCTTTGTCTTAAACAATGGAATACATTTTTGAATTGATTTTGATTAACATGTTTTTCATTTAATTATGACACAGTAAATGCACACATAACACTGAAATACATATAACACTGTGCATTGTTTTTCACTCTATGAAGGAATTGTCCTTCTTTAGGTTAAAAGGAAATATGAGACCGTGTTTCCCCAGGTCAGGTCAACTTTCTGTCTCTGTTGATAAGGCTGGGCCGGCTCTGTCTCCTAGGAGACCGAGGTCGGTAAACATGGCGTACGCAGACTGACACCGAGTTGGAATGTGCCAAATATGACCTGAGGGAGATACAGCTGTTTTTAGGTTAACTTAGGTAAGCATAGTTTCTTGTTTAGATCCAATACCCAAAAACATCTTCTCACATGTATATCTCATCGGGATTTACCTTATTTGGACATAATGAATCTCAGTAGGTTCATAAAGGGTTAAACTCTCCTCGCCAGGAAAGTACCTTCAGAATTGAGTGAGGGTGTGATTCACTTGTATTGTTTCTCTATTCTCCTCGATTGAGTTTCAATAAATATTTCTGTGCAAGAGATCCAGGTTTCTTGAACCTTCTTCAAGTTAACCAGCTCTCAAAATTTCCTTCACACACTTTATTTCTTTGTTTGATTTTGTTTTAATTTAAGCATTTTAAATATTCCATACATTCCATAGTTTACTCTTCTGTGGCCACTTACAAGTATTTGTTGTGGAACATTTTGTCTCCCATATAAAACTTGTAGCATTAATGTCAAACACACACACACACACACACACACACATATATATGAACTGACCCTGTGTTTGACTCTGTGTGTGCAGGGTTGAGCGCTCCACAGACCAGGTGATGAAGCCGGTCAACACGGACGCCCTCTCCAAGTGGGTCGGGCACATTCCCTCTGACGTGCTGAGCGACATGGCTGAAATCGCCCCCATGCTGGCTCGCCTGGGCTACGACCCCCACGCCAACCCTCCCGACTATACAAGAACAGAGCCCATGGTGTCTCCGTTCAACTACTCACAGGTGAAGTTTAACAAAACCGATCCGAAAAAAACAGAATCACAGCACATCATAAATTCCCAGAGTTTAACGGGACCTCTTTAAACTATTTGTTTTGTCCAAGTAACAGTCCAAACCCCGATATATCCAATTCACAAATATAAAACTGAGAAAAGCAGCAAAACAACAAAAACCCTGAAGTGTAGTTATAATGGCTAAATGTAAGTCCAACTTCAGTCACTCACACAAACCAGAGAAACCTTATTTCTCACCTCTACTGATCTCCAGTCATGCAGATGGTTTCATTTCTACAGTTGTTAAGATGAATCGTAGCACCACAGGTAAAGGATGGAGCTCTGACATGTGATTTACAATTCAGCCTTGATAATATTTCCGGTCATATGTGAACATTGTGTCTTTTCTTCCCTCAGAGTTTGAAAGCAACAGAGACTCCACACCCCAGTTAAGCGAATAAGGAAACTCCAGCTTCGCTTTTCCACGATTTGGATGCACCTTAAACACGGACTTCCAGTTCGATAGTAATTTCACCTCACAGGAAGTGTTTCATGTGTATTTTTGAATAGTTTGTAAGACTTGTGTGCGGTGTTAATGACTGTACACAGGGTGTACAGTTTTAAAAATACGGACTCATCACGTGGTTTGGGGTTTATATCACAGCTCTTTAATCGCATGTGGACTACCTGATCAAGTAAGTCCGCTGCTCTCACATTTCCTCCATGGTGAACCGACAGTATTACGCTGCATTTTGACGCGTCCTCGCACCTCGTACCTGAAAGTATTTCAACATGTCTGTAGTTGTTATGATTCACCACAAATGTGAATGTGTCTTTAGACAAATCTTTCACTTACTGAGAGTTCAGTCAGTGTTCATGAAGCATAATGACTGTATATTTTTGAAGACGTATGTTTATTTTCTTAATAAATTATTTTGATGTTGACCATTCATTCAGGAATTCTAAAGTTGTTTATTCTGAATTGAGGCTTTTTAACTGTTGTATATTGTTGTACATGAATAAAAAGAGCCTAAACGTCACCTTATAATGTAGTTTACTTATTTTGTTCATCATTTATTCAGTCCACTTCATAATACTACTGTATGTGCATGCATGTTTGACAGCCAAATGAGCCACAGCGCCCTCTAGTGGTGCAAGGACAACACAAATTAACCTAGTTACCATGTGAGCAAGTTTAAAACAGTAACACCTAAGTCCTCATGGTTCAGTGTAAATAATGTTCATATGTAGTTAGAAATTGTAATTCTTGTTTTGATTTTAATGTTATTGACAAATAAATCCCTGAGATAAAGTTGGCTCCTGACAGTTAAAAAGAAAAATGTCGAATTAAAAAACTGGGATAATGTCTTTTTTATTGACCTCTACGCTGCCTAGTGAGCCATTAGCACCAGGGCGGGCTGCTGTATCTGCAGGTCTCTGGAAGTGCACATGGCAGGCGCTGTGTTTTGTTCCTCTGTTGGCTGGTTGGGAGCGTGAAGCCACACTCCCCTGCTGCTGGGCAGTGAGTGGTGGACCGGGCTGGGTGGAGCTTCCGCGCTGCACCTGATCATGTACAGGAAACATCTGGAGAACTGAGGGAGGCACACAAACAGAGGAGCTGGAGGCAGCAAAATAAATGTGGTACAAGAAGACTTCAATTTACACAGGAACTACTCTCAGGTGTCTTTTTCTCCTCAGCTAATGCTTGACACGAGGTGGGATGTGATCACAGTTATTTAAAAGCAAAATGTTCTGTCTAAGGCAGGGATAAAAAATAAAAAGAGTACATAAACCAAGACTGAATTACCAACCAGGCAGTGCAAACAAATGGATTAATTCTAGCTGTTTTCAGACCTCTAAATCAGTGCCTCCATCAAACACTGTTACAAGAATGCAGAGCTTAATCATACTCTTTTAACTAGGATTCTGGTGTGTCAGTGTTTAATTATATTGGATTCAATTATTTATACATATTTACCTTGAAAAAAAAAGGTTTTGCAAATCATCTTTGGTCCTTCAGAATTTCCAGGGTATATCCTGAGGTTAACTTCTGTGAAAATGTGTGAACCTATCCTTTAACTGGTGAGGCATAGCAAAGTTTTTGTAGAAGCACACATGCCCCTCTAGTTTGGTTTGGTTTTGTTTGGAGCTGAATAAAAGCGAATTTCGTTTAGAAGAAGGAAAAGAACTTAAAAATCCTCTGATGAGTGTGTGTGTGTGAAAGTCCATCTACAGGGAGTTGCTGTTACCTGGCTGTTGAGCAGCACATAAATAACAGGGTTGAGGACGGTGCTGGTCTTGGCCAGCAGGGAGGGGATTAAACTGGCAGCAGGCGGCACCACACCGGGCCGTCCAAAGGAGGAGAGCATGGCAACAACACCGTATGGCATCCAGCACAATAGGTAGCCCGTCACCATGGAGACCACCATTAGAAGGACACGACCTTCCCTCCGCTCAGCCGAGGACCGGTTGACCCTGGTGACCTGGACACACACACACACACACAAACACGTGGCTTTTACAGACACGGTGAGCGGCAGGCGGTTCTGAATGGCAGAGCCAGACGTCACACCACACATTACACAGAGGTCAAAGGTCATTCTGCTCACTCACCTGTCTGGCCACCGCTCGCACAGTCAGCAGGATCCTCCCGTAGCAGAAGAACATGAGCAGCAGCGGCAGGAGCAGGCAGAAGATGAACAAACAGCTGATGTAGGAGCGAGCTGTGGCCGAGCGCTGGTGCCACTGGACCGAGCAGGTGGTGCCGGGACCCTCCGGCCCGTAGCTGCTCCATAACACACAACATGCGCTCTAATTTCACATGCTTCATATTCAACATTATCCAGTTAGAGTTCTGGGAAAGGAAGGCCCACATCTCTCCAAAATCAAGAAACCAAGAACGTTTGCAGATGGTCAAAAGTTGGGGTTCTGTTTTTATCAAGAGACTAAACCAGCACAAGCTTTCCTCCCAGTTTTAGCATCATCAGACTGAAAAAAATGGGAATGGATTCGTGGTCTAATGAGTGATGTGATGGGCGAATATTGCGGCAGCATACAGACCTGCTCCAGCCCAGAAGTGGCGGCAGAGTCCAGGCCAGCGAGTAGAGCCAGGAGGCCGCGACAGCGAGCCTGGCCCTGCGGTACTGAGAGAAGTCCCGCTGGGTGCTGCGGAGCACCACAGTGTACCGCTCAAAGGACAACAGAGAGAGAGACACCAGAGATACTATACCTGACAGAGAGAGACATCATAACAGAGTAAAGAACAGTAGTCACTGATCAAACTGAGCCAGTTGTCTCTTTATTTATTACAGTTTTTATGACCAAAATAGCAGAAAGTTTACTTCTACTGAACTCCATTTCAGAAGAAAATATTTTACTTTTACCTCAACTACATTCTGTCTCTGTCTGACAGCTGTAGTTTTAATTTATCAGTATTAAAAATCCAGTAATATACAATGAAATTATATTACACTTTAGCTAAACACTTTTATAACAAATTTCAAAATTCTTCCGGTTACCCAACAAACAAGTTTCTTTATTTTCGTACTTCTTTTGACTTGGAAATGAATGCTTTTTATGTTCCACACCACATCTCAAAGTGGTGGAAAGTAACTAAGTAGGCTACATTTACTCAAGTACTGTACATAAGTACAATTTTGAAGTACTTTATTTGAGTCTTTCCATTTTGTGCTACTTCTACTTCTATACCTCTGCTGCACTACAATTCAGAGGCAAATATTGTACTTTCTACTCCACTAGACCTACATTTATCTGACAACTTTAGTTGTTGGTTACTTTGCAGATTCCAATTAATAATACAAAATATAATAAACAAATAATTTATGATGTATTTTTAGGTTAAGATAAGACTTTAATCCCCAGGAACGAATTTGCAAGCCACCCAGCATTAATATAAAATAATATATAGGCAATAAAATAATTAAATAACCTCCACATTTACCAGCAGCAACATTAAAGTGATGAACACATTAATGCATCAATAATTATAATCCAATAATCTAATACACATTATTCTGAAATGGACCATTCTACATAATAATGACTACTTGTAACTTTTTGGCACCTTGAGTATGTTGTCCCGCTAATACTTTTACTTAAGTAACATTTTGAATGTTTACTTGTGACAGAGCATTTCTACACTGGGGTTAAAGATCAAAGAATCAGAATCAAATAGGACCAGTAACATGTGCAGAGGATACTGACATCAATTACAATTTCATGCAGGAGTTTCAAATATATCCTCGGTCACTCACCGAAAAGCGCGTTGGAGAAAGCGTACCACCGGCACCCGTAGGACCCGGTCAGCCACCGACCGCGCACGCTGGCCGCGAAGCTGAGGGGGGTCCCGAGCACGCAGACGAGCATGTCGCTGGCGCTGATATTGATCAGCAGTAGGTTGACCGGAGTCTGCAGCCGGGGGAAGCGCGAGAACACCAGGAGCACCAGGAAGTTACCGAGGAAGCCGAGGACCAGGATGAACCCGAGGACCACGGCCGCCGCCGTGTGACCCGCGCGGCCCAGCGCGCCGGCGGCCGGCGGGTCCGCCGCGGGGCTCGGCCCGGTGCTGAGGTTGTTGCTATGCTGCAGGAGGATCACCATGGCAACCTGGTTATCACTGGAGGATTGCTTAAGTCAGAGACAGAAGGTGCCCCTCCTGAAGCAAAGAAAGAAATCGAGTTTTTTTTGTGTGTCACAAAGCGTGCTCAGTGGGAGAGAACTCACTTGCTCAGCTCTCTGGGTAAAAATACAAGACCACAAGATGTTTAAATAGCGTGGAGGAGTGGATGAAGGGGGTAGGAGAGATAACTTTCTCTTTCTCCCACACATATGCATACCTGGCTGTCTTTAAACAAACCTACCCGCACTGTGTTCACATAGGCTATCCGAGAGGTTTATAATTTAAAAGTAGCACAGTTTATCATTATTATTACTATGTTCCTCCCGCTCTCTCTCCCCTCTCCCCTCCCCTTTCAACCCAACTTGACTTGACTTTTATCAGAATAACTGGAATGCAAACCTAACTGGCCTTCACTGAGTCGGACACACTTGCACAAAGAAAGAATACAAATAAGAAGTATAGGATGAAGTCTGACTTCGTTGTGATCAATTAATTACTCTGTAAATTGTTTCCTTGTATATTTACAGTAAGTTACTGGCAAGTTGCTGTATTTTTATTTACAATAAACTACTGTAATTGTACTGTAATGCAATTTACAATTACTGCTAACAACAGAAACAGCAACAAGAAGAAACAACAACCACAACAACCACAGAAACAACTACAGAAATAGCAACAACAGAAACTACAAGAGAAACAACAAGAGAAACAAAAACAGTACAAACAACAACAATCACAGAAACAACAAAAGCAACCACAAATTTTTATTTTGCACATTCCTCACAGTTTTAGTTTTATTCATTATTCATTATCATCTACAAAAGACACATTGCACATATTTAGTAATTTTCTTTTTCATATTCTGTACTGTTAATTATACTTACTTAGCACTAGTACTGTAGTACTTTAAAATACGATATGTATGCATACCCTTGCACCTTGCACTACTTGTCTTGTCTGTACTTGTCTGTAATTGTCTGTACTTGTTACGCACCAATACACCACAGCAAATTCCTTGTATGTGAAAACCTACCTACCAAGAAAAACTACAACAACAATCACAGAAACAAGAAAACAAACAACGGACACAACTCTTGTAGTTGTTTCTCTTGTTTCTGTACCACTGAAACAACAACAGAAACAACAACAAAAACAACAACAAGAGAAACAACAACATCAACAGAAACAACAGCAACAAAAACAACAGAAACAACAACAACACCAACAACAATTCAAAATTCAAATAAGTTAAACCTTTAATCCAGGCTGAAAGCCACACAGCTGCGGCTGCCAAATGCAGGAAGGACGACTGGAAAAAACAATTGCCAACCGTGTGAATGCGTAAAAATAACAGACTGATATCACTGCCCATCATCTCGGCACAGGTAGATCTGACTATAATTAGACTATATGTATTCCATTAAATGAATGTGTTGCAAAGTTTGCCAAACTGACTTGGGAGACAATAAAAAATAAATATAAAAACATAATACACAGCGGTAAGTCACCAAGGCGTAAACCACCGACGTAAGACTGAAAACCCAGGGTTAAACCTCAAGTTACTTCGCTACGCCCAAATCCTGCTTCATAGTACACCCCTCATTAACCTGTTAGGAATATCATACCAGTCAATAAATATGCTTATAAGGAAGACTCGATGCACTGCAACTTTTAGTTCCTACTCTACTGTTGCACACCTGATTTAAATATAACAGAGGAGTGGCATATTACAGCCAGTTTACAGCAAGGTTACAGCAAACCTAAAATATACTGTTAAATATTCCTGCTGAATCAAAATTACCCAGAATGCAATATAAACTACAGTATTTTACTGTAATGAGGACATTTGGTATTGTACTATAGGTTTTTACAGTACTGTGCTGCCAAATCTACAGCAACATCTAAGAGTGTATGGTAAACACAGTTTTAAGGTAATACAATTATAGTAATAGCTGTTTTCTTTTGTTGTTTTATTTTTTTGCCTTACTGACATTTGTGAAAATACTGTTTGAATAGATTGAAACCCCGAACCTAAACAATTAAGAGCAGAGTAATACTCAGCAAAGAGCCAAAAATCCCTAAAGTTAAAACGGTTTCAATAGAATGAAAAGTGAAAAACATTCCCAAACCTTCAAAGAGGCCAAGGTCTTCCTCCACAAAGAATTAATGACAGGAACAATCCAACAAAGATGCAAAGATGCTGACGTTTTGCTGTCAATGACCATCACTCGATCAGAAACATGTCTTTAGTTTGCTCTGTTATTCTCCTTTATTGTAGACCAGATTGGGGACCTAAATAACTGAGCCAACATATCAATAATTCAAGCTGTGGTTGACTCAGAGACCGAGCCAAGAACACACTCAGGCTGGTAGGATTAACTGATGAGATGCTGAAGACACAAGACAAATAAACATTAATAAAATGTCGCTGTTTGTAAATTTTGAGTCAAGACCACAGAACAGACATTTACATTGAGCAACACTAAATTTAAATTTTTTGAGACTAGAGAAAACTAAGACAAAGACCTGAAATTAAGCTGTTTTCTGTAGTTCTGGACCTAAACTATGACATTCTCTGCCTTTTAATCTGCTGCGACATCAACTGAAGCTTTTCAAGTCACTGTGAAGGACTGTTCAAAACTCACCTTTTTAGTTTTGCTTTAACCTACAATGTGTTATTACTATTCTACTGTCATTTCTTGATTTTTATGCCATGATAGCTGTGATAGCATGGATCTAGAGATGGCAATATCTGTTAGTCCATCACTTTGGTCCAGACTGACATATCTCAGTAAAAAAAAAAGGAGCACACTGATTGATTTGCAGCCTTTAATTGTGCAAACAGAAAACCCTGTTTCATCTACAGTATATCTCAGCAACTATCTGATATCGTGAAATTTTCACTGCAATCATTGTCCCCAGTGGATGAATCCCCTGACTTTTCCTCCAGCACCATCATCAAGTCTACATTTTGTCGAATACGTTATGACCAAATACCTGCAAAACTAATGACATTCCTATGCATTCATATGTATATATATATATATAAAGAATAAACAGGATAAAATATAAAATAAAAAAAAACCATATATAGTTATTTATATACATATATAGCCCACATATACATGTATACACCCCTGCACACATACACAGAATAGTTGTGGTTTTTTTTTTACCTCTTCCACTGACTATCCTTAACCTTCAGTGATGCAGGGGTGTCCTTACTTGTTACTTTGCACACAAACATTTGCGAAACCCTTCATCTCATGCACACACAAACTTTCATTAAACCTGCAAGATGTGGGTAGTGCAATGCCTCACCTTAATAACCTCTTCCATTAAACATTTCAGCCTTCTGAGAGGCAGGATTCCACTTGCATTTTAGACAATTATTGATCCAGTCATCTTATACATCGCACACACACACACACACACACACACACACACAAACACACATTTGAAACAGAATACTCGTTTCGGCTTGTATTGTCCTTTGTTCCTTGTTGGTAGTCGATCACATACAGTCACTTCCACCCAGTGGGGCCACCCACGCATCCATTGTGCCAGACTGAAGCTACGTCCATTCATTCATCTGCTGTAATTAAAGCCGTCATGGGGGTGGACAAGCCTCTGTGGGCGCTGATCAGGTGAGCGGCACAGAAATCACTTTTCTGCCTGCACGTGCCGTGATGTGTCTTCCTTACTCTCCAGGTCATCAGTGATTATTATAAGACATTGAAGGTTGCACGCTTCAGGTTTGTTCTTGTTCTCTGACATTAAGGCCTGTTTTAACAATGTTATTTAACAAAAGTTATTGCTCCAAGGTAATGGAAGTAGTTTATAGATGTATTTTGCGTGATTTAATTTAAGATGTATCATGAATTCCTGTTGCTTGCCATTAATAAATGATGAAGTCACTATGAATTTATTTGATTAGATAACACTTAATAGATACTGAGTTAATGAATGTTGATTCAGTTACTTCACACGTGAATGTATATGCCACCAAATTAGCTGGATTCCAGTTATAGTTTCCAGTTTCCAGTTAGCTTAATCTATAATAATACATCATAATTAATACGTTGATTATATCTTGTATTAATAATTTGATTCTGTAAAGTATCTAAAGCTGTCAGATAAATGCAGTGAAGTATGAAAGTTGCATAAAAGGGAAATGCTCAAGTTAAGTAAAAGTAGCTCAAAACATTACTTAAGTACAGTACCTAAGTGACCACAGTGTATCTACATATCTGCTGTATATGAGAGCGAGTTTTATGAACCAAAAAATGCAGAAGTAGGATTACAGTGCTGGCTAGTGGTGAGTGAGGGTACTGTGTTGATCAGTGTAAACCATCCACTGTGATTCAATAATGTAACTGTCAAAGCAAATACGGCTTTTACTCATTATGTGCACAGACACCCGAGCTGTATTCCAGTTCCCAAAATGTAACATATAAATATTTGTGTAATATTTATTTTTGTGAATGCAACCAACACAAGCCAATGCGATGCATACTTTATTTAGGAGAACACACTGTTCCAACCCTCATATTTACACAAACACACACACATTCACACTGACTTAGCAAAGCTGATACTTCAACGCAAAACTACTCTTTCAGGAAGAGAGCACAACGTGTTTGAGGCTATCAAAGACACACTGACCCAAGTGAAATATGTACGCTATTACACACAAAACACACGTGTGACAAGACACCAGTCACTTTCACCTACATGTCCCCCAGTGGAATATGTTCTGTCTATAATACCCTACATTTTCTATTCTAACAGACTGAAAAATCTAAAATTGAACATTTATTCTAAATGCAGAACATCTCAATGTACAACCAGTTTTTTATTAATATCAGAGTAGTTGGTCAAATCTGATACTAAATGTGTTTGAAACAGCTCAGAGGCAGTGCTGGAACTACTACCTCTACTTACATTTTGTAATTGTTAAGTAACACATAGTAGTTTAAAGTCTCCAGAAATCTGACAATGTTTAGGGCAGGGGGGTGCAGAGGGGTAGAAACTCATAGTAAAAATAAGCTTTTAGAGCATTATGAAGATAAACTCATAAAACACACAGCTGTTAACATGGGAAACATAACAGAAACTTTTACATTATGTCCAAGTCTCTTTAAAATGATCTGGGGTAAAGAGGCTGCTTGCTCACAATTTATTCGATCCTATCTACAGCCCTGCCTGTAAGGAAACAACCTACAGAAATGCAGAAAGTCTCAGTTGTATCATTTTAAAGGCCTCGTTGTCCGCTTGTAAATAAAAGACTGACTCCGCGAGCGAGGCTGCGCGTCGACGTCCCGGTGACGTAGACGCAGAACGACGTTTCCGTAGCAACTGGGGCCGGACCGTTAACCGTTACCCGTTACCCGCAGCAGCCGCCGTACCACCGGAGCTCGTCCAGGACCAGGAGGAGGGGGGGGGAGAGGCGGACCGCCGTCGGTGACCGGATACCACCTCTGTCCTGTGCGGCGCAGAGACGCGGGGGCGAGGCAGCATCGAGGCGGCGAGCCCGCAGGTTCCGTGCGGAGATGCTGAATATGTGGAAAGTCAGAGAGCTGGTGGACAAAGCGTGAGTACCGAGGCCGCTAACCCGGCTAGCCCGGCGCCCGCGGCCGGGCAGCGTCGGCGGCTTTTTTACCGCTGTAGCCCCTCGGCGGGCAGATCCGACTAGCTGGCTAGTTGCCAATCTTCAACCTCGGGGGCATAAATGTGAAACGCGTGTTTTGCGGTGGCGTCTCCCGTCGTGCCTCCCCCCCCCCGCACCGGCTCGTGTGGGACAAGAGAAACACAGTGTTTCAGACTGCGGGTTCATTTGTTTCCAATCCAGGACGAAGGCTATCCAGTTAGCTATCTCTGCTAGCATTGCTAAGCCCGTGTCGGCTCCCTGTGTGTGTGTGTGTGTGTGTGTGTGTGTGAGTGTGAGAGTGTGTGTGGTGTTTGTGTTAATGCTGCTGCAGAATCACGCCCTGCTCCAGCCTGCGGATGCTCGCTATCTCCACTATGCATCAACCAAACGTTTTATCTCGGTTAGGAAGCCGAGCACTAGTGATGGCAATCTAAGTAGCGAGATAAGAGAGAGTGTGTGTGTGTGTGTGTGTGTGTGTGTGTGGGGGGGGGGGGTAGGTAGTATGATTTCCTGCCAATTAGCCACCGAACACAAATGACAATGTAGCTCCAACCAGTGTGACGAGGCCCATCGTGCCCCCACGGTCCGGGACAGTTAGACAACAAAGCTTCTTAGCTGAACAGATAATGCTGTGGCAGGTTCTGCTGGTGCTGCAGCCTGTCCCATCGTGTTGTTCTTCTGAACACACGCTTTTGTGTGTGTGTGTGTCTGTCTTTGTGGCGTCTATTGTTGCAAGTATAATGTGCAGGATGATGTACAGTATAGTGTGCAGTGGATAGT
Organism: Lateolabrax maculatus; assembly: GCA_031216445.1. Lineage (NCBI taxonomy): Eukaryota > Metazoa > Chordata > Actinopteri > Acropomatiformes > Lateolabracidae > Lateolabrax > Lateolabrax maculatus. The sequence continues at coordinate 10,500,471 of CM062197.1, read as the reverse complement.
AATACGGGAAGAGGAGGCAGAACAACAGCTTCCTGTCGCCTCTGTTCCAAGAGGCTGAGGCTGACTTTTATGAATAACTCTGCTGAGTAAAACCCAAACCTACAACAATTTTAATGCAAAAAATGCGCATCCCTGGTTTTGCTCAGCAGAGTTAGTGGAGAAACGATGCTTCTTCGAACAGGCCCTTTTTATTCATTAACCAAGTAAACAACTTTTGATGAGGATTATGTCACTGTCAGGAGGGCTACGTGGGCAAACAAAATCAGTTTTTATATAGCTTTCAAAGGAAACTGTCTTCATGTTTCATGGAGCGACAATAACACAGTTGCATTGAAAGCATGAGAGAATTGTGGTAATCACGGTATGGAGTGAAGGTTCAGTTCAAACTAAACTCAAGCAGCCTCATCCAAAGTTAGGACATATGTCCTTATGAATTTACTATACACATTAGAGTAATATATTGACTGATATTAAAGAACAACCCTATTTCATAAAGATATTGCCCTCGGAGTCAGACTATAGATATATTTTCTTTAGAGAGTTTTCTCTGTTTTGAAAAAAACAGTTTCAGCAGTATGTCAGTGGTGCATCTGCTGTCACATATCAACTTTTTAGATACTCCTCTTAAATGCTCTTGACTCTAATCTCTAACAGTCAGTTTCATGTGGAAATGGCTTGATACCTCATTTTCATTTTCAGTACCAATACCACAGCCTTAAGTTTCCTGTTACATTATAAATCCGAATCTTTTTTCTGCCTCCGATAACACCTAAGCTCTTTAGTAGTAGTAGTATGTGTTGTATCATTTATAATTTCTGACATATCAAACCGTGCTTGTGTCAGTGTTGGACCATAGCTGGAGTACAGTGCTACAGATCAGTGCATCCCCTTGTTTCATGCGATTGTCCTCACACCAGAGAAAAGTGTGTTTAGTTTAATATTAATTTAATTTATTTATTTTCAATATAAACACATTTCAATTTAAAGCAGCCCAGTACAACAACACTAACCACAACTTCTGTAATAAACATATAGTATTTTCTTATCTGTTTAAACTATCTTTTTGTACACAAGGTGGGTAATTAAAAGTTGGTGGGTTAGCTCCCTGTGGGTTGTTTATGTGCACTTGCATTTTGATAGCTATCCTGCAATCAAGGTTAAATGCAGACTAGTGCTACATACACACTGTACGTACTGTATCTGAACAACACTGAAACCTTGAAAAAATATAATAGAAAAACAAACTGCACCGTGAAAATGAGCGTACAGTTTAGTCATTTGTCCAATGCCACCGTAGTCCTTACGTCCTGTTTTTTATTTTCCACATCCCATCTTAATTTTTCCACATTTACAGTTTGAATATTTTAAACAAAATGTTGTGAGAACTTAAGTCACAGTAGCAAATGATGAAAAATGTCACATTTCACTTGGCTGTCTGCTCACAATTTGAGACACTGCGTTCTCCAGTGCATTTTGCCTTTTAAAGGACCAATTATATCACAAATGTGATGAGGAAAAAATAGGAAGTAGATAGAAGAAAGTTGCATGAAGGAAAGATGAGTGAAGAGAACCAAGAAAGGAGATTAGAAGAGTGAATATATCGTAGTCGCACAGACGGAGAGCTCAACAGAGCTTTAGATGGAGTAATAGACACCAGCTCCCATCAGCTGTTCGTTGTGCCTGGCTGGGCATGATGAATACATTCTACCATTGATCTACCTCAACAGAGCTGGCAGCAGTGGCCGTCCTTTTCCTGCAGATTAAGAGTCATGCTATTATGGAGCTCTCGCTGTCTGTGTCTGTCTTATCTGCTGACAATAACACAGTCAAAGGCAGCTTCTGTAACGTACAGATGCCTCTTACTCTCCTTCAGGTGGGAGGGCTCAGAGGAGAAGGAGACGAAGAGTTCAGACAGGAAAAGAGAGCAACTGCTGAGGAACAAAGGACTGATGATAGGATTTAAGATTGTGTGAAGCGAGGAGCAGGGAATAAAACAGGATGGAAAATGAAGTGAAGGAGACAGAAATTTGAGAAAAGGCCAGTTGAAGAAGGAGGGAGGAATGAGAAGCTGAAGGAGCAGTAGATAAGATAGAGTCGTGGCAGTGAACAGAGGGAGAGGTATGTTTCAAGTTGCAGTGCTTTGACTGTGTTTTTTGCCAGGAGTCTGTAGAACGAGCCATACCCATCAAGAGATGCAACACACACACACACACGCACACACAGGAAAACAAACACCGCAGCCCACAAAAACAAAGAGGGCAGGAAGCAGACATTGCTCATGGGGAGGGTTGGCTGTGTTTACCTCACTATTTTACATACACACACACACGTACATAGATGGATATACACACCCTGCTTATCCTCACTTTCATGCACACATGCACATATCCCTTTGTGACCCAAACAGCTGAATATGTTCTTATACACTATGCTTGTGAACACATGCATGTCTGTCCTTTGAAGTGCAGTGGTCAGGATGGAGGCTTTTAGAAAGCTGTCATTTATTATTCAGGGAACTGAGATTCTCTTTGTCTTACTCGATTTCATTGTGTGTTGTTTGTATGACACATGCAGGAATATTGTACAATAGTATTGTTGTCATAATCCAATTTTCCATTGTTATTCCTATCTTGAGTGTGTGAGTGTGTTGTGTGTGTGTGTGGCGCATGAGTGAGGTGTTGCCATGTGTAGCAGTAAGGGGACATCTGGGATGTGTGTGTACGTAGAAGTTAGATATGATGCTCTTCTAGCCTGAGAGACTAATATTTAATAGTTGCCCTTGTGTTATTTGCGTGCATTTTTGCATTCTGATGTGTAAATATGTCAATGTACATTTTTAATTGTCTGTGTTTCGGTCTGCTTGACCTCTGAAAATGTGACGAGTAGAGTGTGAAGGGAATCAGCACAGAACATTTGCAGCAAGGCTGACTGACCGAAAGACTGACAATAATAAGCACTGTGTTCACAATAAGTGAACAGATACACAAGAAAGGAAAGCCACAGGGTTTCACCTTTACATATTTAGAATATTGATGGTATTACAAATATTATATTAGTGTGACTAATGAAGAAAATATATGTTTGTGTCAACAGCACCAATGTGGTGATGAACTACTCAGAGATCGAGTCCAAGGTGAGAGAGGCGACTAATGACGACCCCTGGGGACCCTCCGGACAACTGATGGGAGAAATAGCCAAGTATGTGTAACACACACATACACACAGTTACAGTATGTGAAAGTATATGCAGGTACATTATCACTAAGGCAGCAGCAGATAAACTGTATTGTGTCATTACATACACATTCACACATTGAAGGTGCTTTATTAAGGAGAAATAAGAAATTTGTTAGAAAGACAAGTAAGGCTAATTGGTCTCTTTTGGTAATGGGTTTTCCAGCACTATAATATTTGTGATTGTGTGTATGTGTTTGTGTGCGTAGATCTACCTTTATGTATGAGCAGTTCCCAGAAGTGATGAACATGCTGTGGACCAGGATGCTAAAAGACAACAAGAAGAACTGGAGACGAGTTTACAAGGTATGGCTACAGTTCTGTATTGTTTTGTCAGGGTTTATTTAAGCTTAGTCTCAGTGCTTCTTTGTGCCGGTATATTGTACATGTGAGGTGCCGTGATTTCAGAAGGAGCCGTTTATCAGTTTGATTCTCTGCTATATCCAAGCAGTTTCTTGGTTCCTTCCTTAATCCTCCCGGAAGCCTATATATGTGAAGTGCAAAGATCAGAGGAGAAAATCTTAACTACATTCTTGTTTCCGGCCCACATAATTATGTAGACTGATGTGCAATTATTAGAAATTATGCAAGAGCCAAAGAGGAATGAGTTAAGAGTAAAACAGAACTAACTCAGTCCATCTCCCTCTGCAAGGCTTTACTGCTGCTGGCCTATCTGATCAGGAATGGGTCTGAAAGAGTCGTGACCAGCGCCAGAGAACACATCTATGACCTGCGATCTCTAGAAAACTACCACTTCATTGGTAAGTCTCTAAATGAAAATTAGCCACCTCTTTATTGCCTAAACTTTTTCTTCTTGTTCTTAGTTACTTTTATGTAAATTTAAGATATCTTGTGTGCAAATAAGATGCTATCAGAAAGATTACTGAGTGTCCAAAATAGAAAGGGGTCATTCTCTGGGGATCCTCAGTAAAATGTCATGACAATCTGTTCATGTGATTTTGATCATTCTTCATTCCTTCTTCAACAGATGAGAACGGTAAGGATCAGGGCATCAATGTGCGTCAGAAGGTGAAGGAGATGGTGGAATTTGTCCAGGATGACGACAGACTAAGAGAGGAGAGGAAGAAAGCCAAGAAGAACAAAGATAAATACATTGGAGTCTCCTCTGACAGTATGGGAGGAGGAGGAAGCATTAAGAACTGTAAGTAATTAACTGTATCTCCTTTTGCCAGCTCGAGTCAGATGTGGATTAAAATGCTAATATACAGTAACTTCCCCTATCCAAACCCAAAGGAATTAAAATGCATTGGAGGAAAGATATCATGTAAAACAGGAGTGAGACTTTTGAATGTGTATTAAAAGTTAAACTTAAATTGCCTGTACTAACAAGGAATTAGTATAAATAAATCAATATAGACCCAATAATTAATTTAAAAAAACAGTAAAACAATCATTTGCAGCAGCTCTAATCTTATTGTTGCTTTTAGTGTTTTAACAACATTGTACATGTTAAATGGGGAGGTTTATACCAATAGATTATCTGTATATGTCCTTTGGTGGATGCTTACAAACAGTTTACAGAATCTCTCTCCTCTTCTCTCTGTCCTTTTGTGTCTTCTTCCTTGCAGCTAATGAGTTGGATCGGGGTAAGTGGGATGAGGACTGGGATAAGAGCAGAGGAGCTTTCCCCTTTAGCGAGAAGCTTGGAGAGATCAGTGACAAGATAGGCAGCACCATTGACGACACACTCAACAAGTTCAGAAAGAAGGAACGAGACGACTCGCCTGACAGAATCAGGTAAACGTACACACTGGTGATGTCCACACGCATGCTTATACATGTTTATAAAACATCTGAACAAATGTTTGTTTTAAATTGGTCTGAGGGTGTATACTAAAATTACTAGATGCTTCCTTGGTTGTGCATAGTGGTGTTGTTCTTGCAATAGCTAATTGGCTTCCTCTTTAATAGCTGCCTTTTAAGCTCCGAATCATTCAACAAAAATAAAACAATGGAAATAACAACCCAGTTGTTTTTGGCCTCCCTGTCATGTATTTAAAATCTTTAAACCATTGTGTCTTGGATTATCCATTGTTTAACCAAACACACACAGACATACAATTACAACAAAACGGTCGATAACAAAAATCTCCAGAGTGCTGCTTCTCATACGTCCTTCGTCTGGTTACCATAGTGACAACGAGGAGGACAGAGCATCGAGAAATGGTAGGCAGGAAACCCTTGAGTTCAAAGATGAGGAGGAAACTGTCACAACGAAGAGCATCCAGATCACACAAGCAACAGAAACCACAACCACCACCACACGGAAACGCAGCGGAGCACCAAGCAACAAGACTCTGGATCTGGGTGCTGCAGCCCACTACACCGGAGACAAGAGCCCAGAGGAGAAGGTACTCACACTTTCACAAATGGGAGATACATTTTCAATAGTGCATGTTTAATCACCGTGTCTCTCTACTTCTGTCTTTAGTCATCAGTCAGGCAGTCATCCAGTAGCGGTCTAGCTGACCTGCTTGTGATTGACCCTTCATCCAATCAGAGCACTGCAACAGGTAACTACAAACTTTCACGCACACAAAGATAAGTAACTTATGAAGGTGGTTATAAAACATGATGTATGAGTTTTGTTACTTTTTGTAGGACAAAAGAATTCTTAGTCCTTTGTTTTTTGTGAATACATGTGTGTTCTTCATCCAGGTGGTAGTTCTGACCTCATTGGTGGTTTTGCTGACTTCTCCTCTCCTGCAGCCTCAGCCAGCCTCCCAACTTCCACTGGTAAACTTTTTCTTCCCTCTCTCAGCTCTTCCTGTAGTAGTCTTAGGGTGCTCTCACACCTCAAAAAAACAAATTGATTGGACAGTTTTGTCGATTGTCATCCTGCATCACTAGGACCCACGTGGGGAAATCAAATTCTGGTGACTGACAACAGGTCATGCAGCACTTGAATGCTTGTTGTGTGTATTTTAGTGGTCTCTTGTATCACAAAGACCTCCCGAAGAAACAACTGATTAGAAGTATTATTAGTCTCAGCAGTCTTGGTCCAGTTGTTTGGTTAGCTACTATACTAACCCGGAAATATACTCTCTTAGAACAAGTTCAGACAAGGTCCATAATGACAGAAAAGCTATGTTTAACATTCTGTTTTTAGTGATTTTAGGTTGGTTTATAGTGGAAAATGAATGTAAATTTAGGACACAGTGAAGGACTGGGGCAGTTCCTGTCAAACTCCTACATAAATGTTATAACCTCAACTAAACATATCACTATTCCGTGTGAACAGCTGCTGCATCATCCAATGGAAATGGAGAATTTGGAGACTGGAACGCCTTCTCAGCCAATGCACCAGCTTCGTCTAACTCTGGTCCATCCCAGCCGGTCACCGACCTGTTCGGCAGCGTCCAATCACCCACAGTCCCAACCTCTAATCCCGCCTCTGTCCCACCTTCTACTGAGCTCTTTGACCTGATGGGTGGAGTTAACCATCAACTAACTAATCCACATACAACATTGAGTGCCTCTCAGAGCATGACTTTTTCTCTGGGAGGGGCAACGCCAGGAGCATCTGTTGCTATGCCCACCATGCCCCTTTCTCGCTCGCAACAGGTAGGTACGGTACACATCACAGGAAGGTTTAGTTTGTCTCGTTATAAATAAGGAATTCCACTGAAAGAATAACACAGAAGCTTCCAATGTGTATTAAATAGTTGAAATACGAATCTAAATTAATAGTGCAGTACAAATATAAAGGTGACACAAACACTTAGTGCTGCAAACTTTATCCAAACAGTATGTCAGTGCAACCTTAAAGACTTTTTTTTTTTTTTTTGTTCCATTTTTTTCAGTAAATATTAAGTACAACAACCATTTGATTTTAGCTTTTGGTTTTAAGTAAGCATTTTAGAATATGCCTAGGTTCTTGACAGTATGTTTTTTTTTTTCCTGTAGATGTCAGAAATTGTTCTTGCTCGTATTTTTCGAGTTCAGTGATCTTTTGATGTGTATGGTTTCCATAACTATATTTTTGTGAATTTGTCAAAATGTACAATATTTGTAATTATTTCAGAGCCTGGGAGGTATGACACCTCAGCAGCCCATAGGACAACAGCAGAAGGTTGGGGTTGGAGGTCAGGGGTCGTTAGGGTCAACCTGGTCTGACCCTTCCGTCAACATCAGCTTGGACTTCCTGTCAGCAGGCCTCAACCCCACTAAGACACCACCCACACTCAACAATATTATCCAGCAACAAGGTATCATGTTCCATCCTGTTATTCATTTTCTGTTTGCATTTTACACAGCATGTGGGTGTTTTTCCTCAAAAAATGAAAAAAGTCTTGAATTTAGTTTTAAGTCTAAAATGAATTTTTCTAGCCTGCTGAGGAAGGTAAAATTTAAGTTATAAAATGTTTTTGTATGTGATTGTAGCAAATATTGTGAATGACAGTGAAACAGGTATTAAATTGCATTCTATGTGGTATTAAAAATGTCTTAAAAAGTCCTAAATTTAACTTGGTGAACCCTGTCAAAACCTTGTTATGTCACAACATTTCAAAGTGAGGATTTCAATAATTAAAATCACCATCAAGTGATTTATGCAGACATTTTGAATATACATTGTTTATATTAGACTGGTCAGTGCAATTGTCTGACCCACATATTAAACATTTTAAGGTTGTATAACCCCTGTGGTGTAACAGAGTGGATTAACATCTCCCTTGTGCCCATTTGTGTCTGTGCAGGAGTGCCTCCCGTCAACCTGTTGGCGCAGAACTTCGGAGGACTGAACCTCAGCTCCCCGCCCCACGTGACACCCATCAGACCACCAGCCAATCCCATGATGGCAGGCAATGCCATGACGATGGGCATGCCTGCTTCAATGACCACGGGTATGGGAGGAATTCCTGTAAACCAAGGCGTGATGGGAATGAACATGAGCATGAATATGGGCATGGCCACTCCGGTGATGATGGGTGGTATGGCTGGCATGGGAGTGCCAGGAGTAGGGATGGGCCTAGCACACTCCATCACCCCAGGCGTAGTTCCACCCAAACAAGATGCCTTTGCTAACTTTGGCAGTTTTGGGAAATGAAGGAGTACAAGTGTGTGTGTGTGTGTGTGTGTGTGTGTGTGTGTGATAGAGAGAGTGTGTGTGTGCATGTCTGACATTGTGAGAGTGAACCACTGAAGGACTGCTGTACTTGAAGACAACCTTGCATGTTTCTCTCTCTCTGCTTCTGCTCTCTTCGAAGGCCCACTGGTGCCCCTCACCCAGTGGTAATGTAATGTGTGAAATGATGTCACACAGAGGACACCCCGAGAGCAGGGAAGGTGTCCACCCACAACATCTAGTCATTACTTTCTTGTGGGGAAAGGATCCTCATCTTTACCTGTTTTATATATGAACTACAGTATACCCCGATTCATTACAAAAAAAATCACTGCAAAATGTTTTTCTCTAAGTGCACAGAGAATTCAATCAGTAGGGTTGACCAAAATGAAAATGGCATTGCTGCCTTAATTATGCATTGCAGCCTGAAACATTAAGTTTTATATAATTTCAACCAAATTCAATTGCAAAATTTAAGCCATTGTTGCTCCTTGTGCAAACAGTATCATTATCTGGAGTATACTGAACACATACGCTGCTCTTCCAGCAGAGGGCAGGATGGGTGTTTGTGTTGAGATAACACTGTATGGTCGTACTTATTCTTGAGCCATATTGGGGGGATGACTTGCATATTACATCCTTTTTCTCTCTGTCTTCCCTTTCCTCTTATTATCAGGCTTGTAGCCCTTCACAATAAGTCCAGTGTACAGTGGGACACCTAGTCCTACTGTCGGTTGATGTTCAAAAAACAACATAAGTGAAGCCTTGAACTGCTCACAACTGAGGTCCCTAAAATACTGTTGGGCTCTTTATATTACAATAATCGGTTACTGTCAAAAGTGATACTTGTCCTTAACTTTACATTTTTCCATTCAGATTAATGTCTGATGAAAGAGTCGGTCAGTATTTTATTCAGAGGTACTATTCACTGATATTTTCTCTTGATCCCTTCAGACATGCTGTTGTAGGACACTCATAGATCTATTCTGTCTATTCTACTTTTGAATACAGTACATTATTTATGAAAAGAGGTACATTTTAATGTTTTTTTTAAGAGTATTTTCCAACTGGCTATGGGAAAAGAGGGTAAACGATGGTCACCATCTACAAGACTGAACAACACAATCCTCTAAATTTCCTTCCTGTATAAAACAGTGGCACACTGCAGACTTTTTGGGACAACCTAGCAATGTACCTTTAATTACGAAGTATTTTTGCCAGCAAACATTTTTACCCTGCAGCTCACTTGCTGGTCTCTTGATTCAAGGCTGGCATATCTGCGCCTCACAAACCTCCTACTAGAAAATAACCACTTTTACATTAAACATGGATTAGATCAATTTAATTTTTTAATTTGCTGAGATTTGAGGGTCTCGAAAAATGCGAATGCGTGAGAAAAGAGTAAATGAGTGTGTCTGACTTCGTGTATAGTTTTCTCTGTTTGATGTGCAAACACAGCTAAGCAGAGCCTCTTGTCATTTTCTGAGGCACTGCACTCCAAATGACCAAATCTTTATTTTGTTACTCTCAGAAGGATGATTCCATAGCTATTAGTTTAATATTTATTAGTTTATTTGTAAGGTTGTGTTCATATGGGAGAGCTACTAATTACATAAGTTAGTTGACGGGAATCATGATTTTGTTTCTTTTACAGTACAGCTCCTTTCATTTGATTGTACTCTATATTTTCTGTACTTCATTCGACATTAAATTAAATTATAACATTAAAGATTCAGTTTCCTGCTTTTTTTTCCTAGGTGTAGGCCAGTTTTTCTTTGTGGTCTTACTGATATTTGCATTACATTTTATCCTGAACAGGGCCATGTATAATTTAATTTTGACAAATAAATAAAGGAAATGTCTCATTTTTTCATCAGTTTTACTCCTGGTAGTTCATACAAGGCTTTGAAAATGACTGGGCAGCTGGGAGGAGAGCGTGTGGAACGTGGAACTCCGCTAAGAATTCTAACGTCCCAAAACGTTCTACGTTGTCTAGGCAACTGACGGCTTTCAAATGATCACAGTTCAGATGAAACAGAAACTAACAGACCGAGTTTACCCAAAACTACAGCCGCAGTCTGGCGATGGACACGCACCTTGGAAAAATAAAACGAGAAATGAGTCCGCCGACCAGAAACACGGGCCAGGAGCCCGCGGTGCCGGCCTCTCCGCTCCTCCACACCGGAGACGCGGATCCGATTCAACCGTCGGACGGGACCGAAGATGGGTCCGAGGCCTGTGACAAACACCTGGCCTCAACTGATGCAAGTTATCAAAGCGCAGACGGAAAGCTGCGGCCCGTGTCGACTTTTCTTAACAAACCACCGCTTCGTGAAGGCGTGTCGGCGGAGACGGTGCCTCCGGGTCCCCGGGTCGGTGCGACGGAGCTGCCTCTGACGTCCCCCCGTGGGGAAGGTGTTCCGCTCCGGGTCGCCGAGGGGCTGGATACGACACGGACCATTCCTGCTGGAGAACCCCTGAACCCTGATCCCGTCCTCCGCCCCCCAGCCTCCCCCATGCTCGGAGGAGACAGTCCGCTCTCCAGTTTCACCATCCTGCCGACAGAGGAAGGTACAGTGTTCCCACAGTGTCTGATAACCTGGATCTTAATTGTGAGATACCAAGTTAGAATTATGAGACACTTTATGAAGTTAAAATGAGATAGATACTTTGTCAGATGGTAAATCAAAAAAGGTACTAATCAAAATTTCCTTGATTTAGTATCTCTTAAAATAGACATAATAAGAGTATTTCTAATTTTCTCATCCCTAGTATTTAATTTGTTCTTCTGGTGGAAATAGGTTTCCTTGAATCTGTGGTATAAGTTAGCCTCAATTTTCTATCTTTGTCTTAATCGGCTGCATGTTTTCATACAAAAGGAGCTTTACACACAACCTTATCAGAGCAGAATATCTGATGACTAGTTTTTTACATCTGATATAGGCCTACTTTTGATTTTCACACTGGTCTAGTTCTTCAAGTAAATTGTAGCAAATCATAGTCAACTTTAATCAAATAAAATGTAATTTTTCCCAACTACAGAGTTGTGGCAAGTGAAAATGGTGAGTGGCTAGTAACTTTTGAAAACCACCAGTCATAGTGGCTGGTAAGCAAAAAATCTAATGTCAAGCCCTGCTTGTGTCTTACTTTTTATGTGTTTTTTTCTTTCTACAACTGCAAGTGAGCGAATCAGTTCCCAAATGTCTCCCTCAGACCTGAAGCGGATGCAGCCTGGCCAAGACAAGAGTGGATACATTAAACAGCCGCTGAATGCCTTTATGGTGTGGTCTCAGATCCACAGATATGCCCTGCGCAAGACCTGCCCCGGAGCCAGCATGATAGACACCAGTGTTCAGCTGGGCTGTGAGTGGTCCAGGCTCAGCAAGGAACAGAAGAGCCCTTACTATGAAGTGGCTCACAAACTGAAAGTCATGCATAAGCAGCAATTCCCTGGTACGGACAATTACAGAGCTGAATGGCAGCAGCTGACTAGGGGATAATGGGCATTTACTGCAAAGTTACCGCCGTGTCTCTGACCTTCACCTACTCTGGCTCTCTGCTTTGTCATACCACGCCAGATTATGAGTATCGCCGGCAGAGGAAGAAACGCAGAGAGTGTTTGTCCTCGTGGCAGGGAGCAGAACAGGACCGTGGTGATTCCCTCTTTGGCTCACAGGCCATGCCTCCAGCTCAGTCCACATTGCTGGGCCTCAACATGGACTCATGTCCCCTGACGATGCCCTACACAGTGGGCCACTATCCCTCCCCATCTTTTTGCCAATATCATCCAATGAGCCTCTACTCCAGGGTCCCAGTCTACCACTGCAGGTTAGGCATCTTCAGCTAAATATTTCAACTAGCCAACGTGTGAGAGCCGGTTTATTTCTTTCGATGCTCTTTGAAACAGCCCATGTTTGATTCTGACGACTGATCCCGCAGCATCACACAGACAAGCAAAACCACTGTTTCCTTAAAATAAAGATGCTTTAAGAGGGTGGAAGGATTCACAGAATTCACAGTTCGAAGACATTTGCTTTGATGCATTCAGTGAAGCATTTTCTAATTTACTAGCTGTGTGCTTATACCAGGGTTTTCTACAGATACCCAGATGCCAGCAGCTCCATGGAGGAAGTAAAGAATCACCACAACACTCACCTGCAGAAGGATGGGGTGGCTCTGGCAGTTCTCGCCAGGGAAATCATGCAGCAAAATCATCATCAAGCTCACATTAGTCCAGAAGTCCTCGTTGGCTCTAACACAAAATTAGAGAGTCTTGACCAGACTCATATTTTCACCAGTCAGCATCTTTCAGCCAACAACAGCACAAGTGAGGATGATGTTGATGTTGTTGGACTTCTCTAGGAGACGTTCAGCACACACGAGGCAAAGCTGGCAGCGATATTTAACAGGATCTACATTTGATTTTTTTTTTGTCAATAAAATAGAATGCTCTGTGACAGTACTTCTTAGTCTGCTTTTATGATAAGATGTAAGTATTGTCCAGGTGTCCAAGTGTAGTCTGCCTGCAGCAAAAGATGTGCAGTGAAGTGGCCAACAGGGTTAATAGGGTAAAAGACAGTCGGTCCCAAATAACTTAGGGGTTTATAGACAAGCAGTTTACACTTTAACACTTTATGTTAGGACGCACAGGCAGAGACCTGAAGATTGATATGTTGTGTTCACTGAATATGCTGAAGCTGCTGAGAATTTTTTGGGGGGGAGACTTGTGTAGAAACACAGCAGTTTAACCTGCTGGAAATAAGAATGGCCATGTTCCAGTTGTGCCTGGACATGAATCTTCTGATTCTTGATATGTTTTTATGACGATAGTATGCAAATTTGGATGCAAATACATGTTTGAATACAGAATATCCAATCAAATTACAACAATGTAGTTTTTCCACTGCGGTAGACTATTACTTGCTTTTAAGTAGAGAACAGTGGGCGCACAAAATACACACCACCACCACAGTAACCATAGAGAGGAGTGGTAATGGGGTATGCAAAAAGTGGCAGTGATTATAGTCCAATTTATTACCAACAGCACCCTGAACACTGACTGAGCGAAGACATCGTGAAAAAATGGACCCAAGCGGACCAATGAATGCTTGGCCCAACCTCCATCAGGAGCTCCTCGTCCAATCAGCGCTCACGCAGCTCCGTGATTGACATCAGATTTGAGCAAATACGAAAAGCAGAAACCACTTAGGGGCGTTTCCAGGAAGAGAGCGGTTACATTTTCCTGTAATGGCGGACCAGGCAGAGAGCGAGACTATCGGGTTCAACGACAACAGGTCAGATAATAGCAGATAATGTGTTAAAATGAATATCCACACTGTGTGCTACGCAGCGCAAGGCGAGACTTAACACGAAGCAGGTCGGCGGTGATTTTTGGTCACGAGCTTGAGATAAACGGTGTTTTTTATTTTACTTGTCAGTGTAGCCACGCTCGCTAACTAGCTCCTCGCTAACTAGCCCGTGTTGCCAGGCGGCTCGGCTCGGCTCGGCTCGGCACGCGGTAAACACAGGCACACGGACCAAACACAGCCAGATGTTTTCCTCCTTCACCGGGCTGCTCCGCCTCGCCAGGCCCCGAGCTGGAGTCCGGACGCGGCTCCCGTTAACGGTGGAAATGTTACTGTAGAGTGGCCGGCTGCGTGCTACATTCATTAGTAAGCCGGAGCACATTACTGCGTCCGCGCTGTGTTGTGGATGGTCCGGCTTTCTGTTAGCCTGGTTGATAAAAGACGGGGTTCACAGATTGAGTGGTTGATGTTGGTCCCTTTGCACGGCCGACAGGGTATCACCCGGAAGAATTCAGCATTTAAACGTGGTGTAATAAACATCTCAGAGCTACATAACGTGACACTGTGAGGCTCCGCAGCAAAACATCGTCCACATCAGTGTGATTTCAACCCTCCTCTGCAGCTCATGTGCTATACATAAGTCAGCACAACCATATGGTAAAACTCTAAATGCGAAAAGGTTACATACAGACAACAGTAATGTACAGTTTTTGTAACAATCTGCTAAACTATCCTAGTTTACACTGCAGCTTCCTCCATAGTAAACATCCTCCACAAAACAGTCTGCTTGGATTGTTAAGCAAGTATTATTTTGCATGACCTGCTCAAATATGTGCAGTTTTTTTTTTCATATTTTGAAGCATAAATTTGATTCCTTAAATAACACATTGGAGTAGTTGGCAAGCAGCGTGACTTCATATTATCATGCACTCTGATGTTATGACAAGTTGAAATTTGCCACACCCAAGTGGATGTTGGGATATTCAGGAAAACAGCAAAAGTTTAGTGTCAGATGTCTGTTTTATGTGGCCCAGTATTGCCTGTAGTTAAAGTTACTTTGAAGTATTAGAAATTACCTGCATTTTTGTAAAATGGTTTGATAGGAAATTGGCAAGGAGGTTTGTGTTGATGCTGCTTAGTGATCTGCCATCGAACACTGGTTGTAACATGATATTATCTTGGTGTCCTAGAATGGCTCAGCAGGCAGTGCGGTTCCGCGGCCCTGCGCCTGCACCTGCACCTGCCCAGACCCCAGTGTTACGAGGCCCACCACCACTCCTTCGGCCACCGCCACCTCCTTTTGGAATGATGAGGGGACCCCCGCCGCGACCCCCATTTGCACGTCCGCCCTTTGACCCCAACATGCCGCCCATGCCACCACCAGGAGGCATGCCACCACCCATTGGACCTCCCCATCTACAGGTGACTGTTTTCCATTTTTATACAACATGTTTTTCTTCATGGAAGTGCAGAGCAGAACTTTTAACTTTGCATGCAGTGATGTTCTACACAGCATATATAAAGAGACAAAGACTAAAAGAAGCCTGTTCAGGTATGAGCCATCTGTTCAAAAGAGACACCACTAACCATATTTTAATATAATCCAGGTCAGAAAATACTAGCTGTCTTATAGTGACTTCACGTGTATTTTCACCATCAGCAAGTCAATTCAACTTGCAGAAGTTCTTATTTATCATGTTTCTGTCTTAAACTTGATTATGAGAGATGACTGGATGCCTTTTTTACTGCGGTACTTATCCCTTTAATATTTCTGGGTGTAGTAGGCCATTGAGGCCAATTCTGCAAGTCAATGCAGTGCCAGATTTCTTTATGGCAATACTACATTTTTAGATGGTTTTTGCATCAGTGTCATTAAGTGCTTTGTTTTGCCAGTATTTATTTGCTGTGGTAGCCAAGAACAGACAGTAGATTGTTTCATATTGATAAGCATAATAAGATCACATATATTGTAATAGTCCATAGTAACCAAAATACTAGGTTCTCAGATTCCACTGACTCATTATTCCCCACTCAGACCAACACATTGAACCAACGTTCAAACAATGTTTAAATGAACCACAGAAAAAAGGGCAAGTGAATAGAAAAAAGTAAAAAATTGAAAGCATGAACATATAGGTGAGAGAGAGAAGTAGCTGGGTCATGGACAGAAGGAGGTGAAACTGAAACTTAACATTGAGCAGGAAATTATTCAGCATAATTCTCAGATTTATCAGTGAAGTGTATTGAACTACACTGCAGACTGGATTCTCCAACAGCTGTCTGATATGAATGGGTCCAGCGAGGGTCCAACACGTTAAGTAGACCAGCGTCATACGTGCATCTCCCATATGAAAGGTGACAAAGGCACTGTTCTATATTGCAGTGGTTGGTTCATATTCAAAGTACGCTGGTCAGGAGTATTACTTAAATACATTAAGGGTAAATGTGTATGTGAAAGTCCGAAGAAAAGAGTAAATCCTTCAGCAGAGATATGACCCACAGTTTTTGAATTCATATCGATCAGCGGTGCAGACATCTGGCAGGCAGAGTATGCAAGAAAAATGTACCACAATGAAAGCATTAGTCCTTTCTGGCATGAATAACAGCGGTATTAAATCTTAGAACAAGACACAAAACAGAATCACTGAGGAATATGACTAACTCTGTTTTATAGTCTCTTTGGCTACCACCACCTTCTTAATTGATTGATTGATTAGATGCTGTGTGATTCTCTCTTGAATTATACAATATTGACAGACAAACCTAATTTGGATTCAGAGGTTTCGATAAGCACTGGCTGCTGGCTAAACATTCAATTGCTTATCTGCCTGGGAACCTTTCTGTACCCAATTTTGTCAGAGCAGGGAGGACACTAATTGGATAATTTATATTCCTAGCCCTACTCCTTACATTCTGAAAATGGAATGCCGGGTCTCTATCTTTCGCTGCAGAGACCCCCGTTCCTTCCCCCACCCATGGGGAACCTGCCACCTCCTCCAGGGATGCTGTTTCCTCCTGGGATGCCCCCGATTCCTGCATCTGGAACCCCCCCACTCAACCCTACAGAGGAAATCTGGGTAGAGAACAAAACGCCAGAAGGAAAGGTAAGCTGGAAGTCATATGTCATATTATCACAACAATTTAAAAAGTCCTGTGGATTTACTGCAGTGGTAGATGATGAGTATAAACTTGTTGCCCAGCTTTATATTCTAGTTAGTGTTTGTCTCCAACTTACAAGTGTTTTTCTTGTCCATTATCCATTCCACAGGCATATTATTACAACGCCAGGACCAGAGAGTCATCGTGGAGTAAACCGGATGGTGTGAAGATCATCCAGCAGTCGGAACTAAACCCTCTCCTTGTAGCAGGGGCCGGTGCTGCAGGGACCGGGGTGACTGCAGCTGCCAGCTCAAGCAGTGTCAACACTACAGTCAGCACGGCAGCAACAGCCTCCTCTACTCAGGCCTTGTCTACAACCCCCTCCCGCACACACGCCTCCAGTCCAGACTCCACATCCACCCCCTCCCCCTCTGTGACCATTGCAGGTAAGTACACAGTCATACAAGCATATACATGTACACAAACACAAACACACACACACACACACACACACACACACAACAGCAAAACTGAAAATCCTTTCTTTTGTCTTTTTGTTCCCAAAAGCCACTGTTGTAGCAGACCATAACCCTGTTGCCACAGTGACCTCAACTGTTACTGTGTCTCCAGTCACTGTGGTAACTGTTTCCACGGTGCCATCGCCGGTTACGGCGGTGCAGACCATGCCACTGCTACCTGCAGCCCTGCCTCACAGTGTGGCCCAGCCCACCGCAGCCATACCTGCCTTCCCCCCTGTCATGGTGCCACCTTTCAGGGTGCCCTTGCCGGGTATGCACATCCCTCTACCAGGTAAGAACTGCAAAAAAATAGCAAGAAAATAACAGGCCACAGCATCTAGCTGCTTTCACTATGCTATGTATGTATGTATATATGTTTATGTATATATGTGTTTTTAAGTTTTTAACCATGAACTTTAGTATTTGGATTAAGAAGCTTGTTAAAAATAAGGCGAGTCAAAATTTATAGGCTACACCTGTTACTTCAATATGCCAGATACATTTAATCAAACTTGCAACAGCTTTTCTCTTGTTGCTATGTACATATTAGTATATAGCAGATACATTATATTAAAAGGGGCAAAAAAACTTGAAAGGGTAATGTTGCTAGTAAATTCAGATTGCTTGATTTGACACTTAGCTGTATAAAGGTTTTGTGACCGCTGACATTTAGTTAAGTCTTTCTGTGGAAACTCTAACTCAGCATTATGGGTGCATTTTTGATGATAACTAAAAAATGAGGGTATCCAGTGGACTCCACCTCCTAGATGTTAGTGGAACATCACAGCAGGTTTATTTTCTGGCAATAGGGACGCTTACTCACAGGTTATACATCTAAATGTCACAAGTGTCTCTAAAAGACTTATAGTTAGATATCTCCTGGTCATGGGTAACTCTGTTTAGTTCAGTCAGCGCAGATTTGTCAAACAAAATGCCGTAAAGAATCACACGCAACAACAAGTCTTGAATGCAATGGCTTAAAGTTAAATGTAGGCAAATGCAAATGCTCCTGTCAGTCCTCTGTATTTGCTTTCAAGCTCTTTCCTGTTGCTTTTTTTCTCTTCTTCTCTGTTTCCTCTCTGTCCCTCACTTTGATCAAAAAAGCTCATTCAGGTTGTCAATTTTCTCAGTTTATTGTGTCTTTGTGGACAAAGAGTCAGATGAGGCTAGGTCTAGATAAGGGCTGATGGTTATTCAGCAGATGAATATCAGTCTGTGAACTTTCTGACTGACTTTGAGATTTGTGTTGTTCCAACATTATGCATTCACACTTTCAGATGAAGTTTTTTTTACACCTTTCTTTTTTTTTAAATTGTAATTGTTAATGTAGAAATGGCCTCCAAACAAATCTTAATTGTAGCTTGGAAACTGAATTTATTGTGCTCATTCCTAACATCTCCAAATCAATCACAAGCACATAAATGTCAACAGAGACTGTTAACTGTTGTAAAATAATGATGCACAATCTAAAATATGGATGTGTGTCTGTTTGTTTGAGTGGGGCCACACACAAACTCTGTCACCCCATGGTAGTTGATGTCTAGTGTCCTGCTGTGTTCAACCAGATGCTTGCTTGTCCGTTGTTCTTGCAGGTGTAGCAATGATGCAGATAGTAGGTCCGCCCTGTGTAAAGGCTGGCCCCAGCGCCAACGGTAAACACCCACCCGCTCGCCTCTCAGATCTACAGTAGATGGCATGGTAGTGAATGATGTCTACATGAGTCATATGGTATATATGGGAACCCTCAAACAGTGGCATGGTGGTGAATGCTGTGAACGTGATCCATCCGCTGTAAAGTAGTGAAATTTCTTCCATTCCACAGACAAAAGCATACAGCTTGACTGTTATTAAGCCTTGTTTAAACACATTACAGTTTACTGTATTCACTCTGCAAGGTATGCAGCACATACAACATTTCATCACCGGCATATTTCTAAGACGTTTTACTGGACATATATCAAGAGCATTCTCTTTTTTAAAACAAACAGGGAACAAAAATATTCCCTGGTGCAAACCACCAGGAAGAGTATTCAGCTCCCACTAAATGATACACTTTGTGTGTTGTCCTCAGGAGCTGTTTGGTACAGTATAAGACTAATTGTTTTGCTGTGAGAGGACACTTGAAAATCAGCATCTAAATTGTTAGAATGGACCATGTCGTTGATTGTTAAGATCTGTCATTTTGAGGTGTGTGTGGTTGGTGACTGTAAACAAGTTGAAACAGACCATCTGTGTTAGGACAGTTCCCATTAGGCTAGCTGCTGTTGCCTGGTAGTTATTCAGTAGTTTAGTAGTTAGGGCTACATGTTGTGGTCATGTAGGTTGTGTTGTTTTGTTTTGTTTGTGTATGTGGCCAGTGTTTTGTTGTCAGTCAGTTAAGTTTCTTGAAGGCACCTTTAGACTTATTCCATGAAATTGTAACATTCTTTTTTTTATTCACTCACTCATCTAATAATCTACTCCTATAGATGACTAGGCAAATTCTTACAGGGACAGTAGTCGTTCTGACTGTGGAGCTCTTTCCTTTCTCTGGTTTTGCTAATAACATGTTTTTTATTGTGTGGGCAACAAGGGGGGGGATGACATTTCATAAACTGATGTATAACTAATACATTTTTTAGTGTATAGTGCACTGCATCAACTATTAGTGGCTCTGACAGAAAGACGACTCTCAGCCAATCACGGTCTGTCTCTTTCCTCTCTGACTAATGGCAGGCATGCTTCCTGGCATGGGCCCGCCTTTAGTTTCCATGATGCACCCACAGCTGGCTCTCTCGGCAGCTCCTGCCTCCATGGCCGGATCACTGCAGCTCCCTGAGTGGTCAGAGTACAAAACAGCTGATGGGAAAACATACTACTACAACAACCGAACACTGGAGTCCACCTGGGAGAAACCACTGGCCCTGGTGGAGAAAGGTAGGCACCGCTGACAAATGCTCACACAAGAATCTTGATCCCACATTAGCTATCGCAAGATTTACCAGTGTCACTTGCAGGTACGATTGATAATCAGCAGGTTTAAGCTTGCCCTTTTTATAAAGCATTTATGGAAACTGATCATGAAACCCTTGCAGAATCGATGATCAGCGGCATTTGTTGAGCTACACTACACCACTTTTAGTTACCTCACAGTTTGTGTGTGTGTGTGCCCTTTTCTCCTCCCTGTCTTCAGAAAAAGAAGCAGAAAGGATCAAGGAGCGTCTGGCCCAGGAGGAAGCTGAAGCAATGGAGATGGAGGATGAGGAGAACAAAACAGAAAACACTAATAATGAGAAGGAGGTATGTAAAGAGTAGAATTACCTGGTTAAACTTCAAAAAAACATGTTTCTCTGTCTTAAATTTTCTGATCTTAAATTCAAATGTGCTTTAACCATAATGAAGTACAGTATTGTCAAAGCATGTTGTCAAAGGGTTGCAATTATTTATATTTCAGAATACAAGAAATGCTATACACTTCAAACATGGACTATATTACATTACTGTAATGCAAATAAATCATTAAAATAATAGTGATAGTTAAAATAACAGTATGAATGTAATAGTGATGGATAGAACTGATTTTTCTCTTTCTTTTATCAAGGAACCTAAAGAAGAAGAGATGACGGAGGAGGAAAAAGCAGCTCAGAAAGCCAGGCCCATAGCCACCAACCCTATCCCTGGCACGCCATGGTACGCACACCACATCACAGCCCACACTGTCTTGCCACGCCACTTTATTGCAACAAATCAAATGATTTGTTTTTTTCTTCTAACCTCTACGTGTGTGTGTGTCTTTCAATTTATACCAGGTGTGTGGTATGGACGGGTGACGATCGCGTGTTCTTCTACAACCCAACAACACGGCTGTCCATGTGGGACCGGCCCGAGGAGCTGGTGGGTCGAGCTGATGTTGACAAGCACATCCAAGAGCCGCCACACAAGAGAGGCCTGGAGGACAGCAAGAAGACAGGTGTGGACAAACACAGACTCACATACAGTCAGTGATTATGAGATTGAACGCAGCAATTTTGATTAATGTGGATAGTTAGATTTAAGCTTCTTGCTTGTTTAGTTGCGTTGATAATTTGAAGCAATTACATGTTCAAAGTCTCAAAACCAGTGGCCAGAGAAACGCAGGTGGACGAGTGCTTTTATTACTCTCAAACGCTGTACACTACAATGTGTGTTATATTTATTTTGTATCCGTGTTCATACGCAGGTGTCAATAAGGAGGAGCCAGAGTTAGCCATTGCTACTGAAGAGAATCAGGATGAGGAGCCAACAAAAGCCAAAAAGAGGAAGTAAGTCATGGGTGTAGTGCAAAAGTTTAAGGAGTAACCATATCTCTCTAAAAATACATTGTCAGTCTTCCTAACTCCTTTCATGTCTTTTTCTTTCCTTTTCCCTACTTTATCTCTCTGTTCTCATTTATAATTCTCTCCACCTATCGTGACCTTTGTTGTTTCACCTTCACAGGAAGGAGGATGTGAAGGAGGCAGACACTGAGAAGGAAGCAGCAATGGAGGCAGAGCTCAGAGCTGCCAGAGAACGAGCTATAGTGCCGCTAGACGCCCGGATGACCCAGTTCAGAGAAATGCTGCTGGAGAGAGGGGTAACACAGATTTAATTAAGTTACTACATTTTTTTAACACAGTCTGTCAGTCTTTTGTTTGAGGATCATCTGTCACAGGACTGGGTTTTTAGGCACTTACACAGGCCTAAAATAGACATGTTTGAGTTTTCCTGAGGTTTTTATGTACGTTGCTTAGTTGTCTGTCTAATGCCTGTGTTTTCTCTCTTATATATAGGTGTCAGCATTCTCAACTTGGGACAAAGAGCTTCATAAGATTGTGTTTGACCCACGTTACCTTCTGCTCAACCCAAAAGAGAGGAAACAGGTTCAGTTTCTTATGTTTCTCTCTCTTCCATCACTGTTACTCATCCTCACAGTATTAATTGGCCATTTTTATTAAATCCTCCAGTCATACTTTTGTGATTATGTCCACTTCAGGTGTTTGATCAGTATGTGAAGACGCGAGCAGAGGAGGAGAGGAAGGAGAAGAAGAACAAGCTGATGCAGGCCAAAGACGAGTTCAGGAGGATGATGGAGGAGGCAAAGTTTACACCCAGGTAAAGGGACAGGCCAGTTTTCTACTAGTAGTTGTGATAAGTGTTTTGAAGGCAGACATTGAAATGTTTGACGTGTAACACAACATTCTATATTGAGTGTCGAGTAAGTGAGACACACAATAAACACACAATGTGAATAAAAAGCCAACCTACAAAGAAAAAATATATAGCTTTCTGAAATGTATCAGTTACTTAATTCTTATTACAACATAACTATTCCACCAGAGTGTGTTTTCTGGGTTTTTTATTTTGTTTATGAGCACAAGCAAAAAAGTACAACAGATATGTGATTTTACTGAACGGTTATTTTACAATCCTCTTCTTTATTTGGTACTTAACTTGTAATACTTAGACTCATAATATTTTATTAGTATTTAACATAAGTTATTGGTGTTTTCTTCTTTATTGTTGTGGTGAAGACAGAGATGATTAGATAAAAAAAATTGAAAATGAATGATCATTTCTTTGTAAAAAGTTCAACTGCTCTGTTGTTTTTCTTAATATTTACAGAACAACGTTTAGTGAATTTGCAGTGAAGCACGGCCGAGACCCGCGATTTAAGACTATAGAGAAGATGAAGGACAGGGAGGCCATTTTCATCGAATTCATGACTGCTATGAGGAAGAGGGAAAAAGAGGACTCCAAATCCAGAGGAGAAAAGGTATCACTCAGTCAAGACCTCTGCAGGCCTTTATTGCCCTGCTGACGTGTCTTTGAGCAAGTTACTGCCCATCTGCAGTGGTGTTGCCCTCCTGCTTACCAATGTTTTTTGGACAGTTTCCAATTAAATTTGGTGTGTTTGTTTGTGTTTTGCTCCTAGGTGAAGCTAGACTTCTTTGATCTCCTAAGTGAGCAGCACATAGAGGGAGGCCAGCGGTGGAGCAAAGTGAAAGAGAGGCTGGAGACTGACCCACGATACAAGGGAGTGGATAGCTCTGCACTCAGAGAAGAACTTTTCAAACAGTACATGGAAAAACAAGCCAAGGTAGGAGCAGTTCTCTACATGGAAGATGATTGCTTCAATATGGATGAGCCAGTGATATCTGATCAGTGTTGAACTGAACATTGCTTTTTACTTTTGTACGTGTAAATTAGGTATGCTACCAGTAATAGATGAATTGATTACTTATTGGACACTTACCCTTTTTTCCCCTATTTGATCTTTTTTTTTTTATTAGTATCTATGAATTGTGAGACAATTTTTCTTCTGTAAATTATGTTGTAAAATGTGTGTTGTATGTATGTATGTATGTATGTATGTATGTATGTATGTATGTATGTATGTATGTAAAGCAGAGGTTTGTATTATATCCAAGGACTAGACAATGACACATTAGGTATTATTATTTTCGAATGGAAAGTGTTTTGTACAGAGGGTGCTGCATTATAGTATATAATAGTAATAGTATATTATAGTTTGTAGCTAGTCTAACACATTTCTTCAAGTCCATTTATAGCGGGTCTGTTTGAGTCAATCGCCCCTAAAAGTGTTTATGAAGCCAAACGAAACTGACACAGACCATGTGTGTCATCTTCCACAGAGCGTGGACATCGACAAGGAGCGTGAGATGGAGCGACAGGCTCGTATCGAGGCCAGTCTCCGAGAGAGGGAGCGGGAGGTGCAGAAGGCCCGTTCAGAGCAGACCAAAGAGATCGACCGGGAAAGGGAGCAGCACAAGAGGGAGGAGGCCATCCAGCATTTCAAAGCTCTCATGTCTGATATGGTGAGATGCTCTGCAGCTTTTTTATTTCTCCGTGAAACTTGCTGCAATGTTAGAAAACACATGCATCATATTTGAAAGACCTAATCTATTTCTGTCTTTACCAATCACTTTTCACTTCTTCGATTTGATAAGAAAAAATAGGAAGATACAACTGATTCACTGAAACACTGAAAGTGTTTTTAATGTTTTTGTTTATTCATTCCTCCCTCAGGTACGGTCTTCAGATGCAACGTGGTCAGACACCCGTCGTAACCTGCGAAAGGACCACCGCTGGGAGTCTGCGTCACTGCTAGAGAGAGAGGAGAAGGAGAAGCTGTTCAACGAACACGTAGAAGCACTGGCCAAGAAGAAGAAAGAACATTTCAGGCAGCTACTGGATGAGACCAGCATGGTGAGAAGTGTAAACATGAAGTGAAAAAAAGCAGTGTCAAAACTATAATGAGCTATTCATTCAGTCTTTATTTGCTTTTTTCTTATGTGTGCACACATGGTCGAATACAACCAGCGTGGCTATAAGGAAAATAATACTAATAGGTTTTAATGTCATGTCCATTTATATGTTTTATCAATAATTTTGATGAACTTGCTTTAACTTGTACCCTGATTTATTTAATAAGCTTCTTGACAGATTTCTTTTGTTTGTGTTGTAGATCACTCTGACAACTACATGGAAGGAGGTGAAGAAGGTTATCAAGGAGGACCCTCGTTGTATTAAGTTCTCCTCCAGTGACAGAGTAAGACACTTAATGAGTAACCTTTTGCCTGTTATTTTTGCTTGTATAATTATAAATTAATAAAAGATTAGTCACTTTACAACAATAATTGACTGGAGTTTCGTGACTAGTGTGGGTTAAGACAGCCTGTAGTAACAATGCAAGAATCTCAAGTATAAAAAGAGAAAACCAAAGCACTCTTCCTCTGAAAAGTAGGGCAAACCAACAAAACGATCTAGAAAAACCAAACTAAGCAACTCGTGGCTACAATTATGTTTGTTCTCTGAACTGAGCCACGTTAGTCCTCAGCCTGTCCTTGTTATAGTTAAATAGATTTCAAGCATAAACAGTCCTGACCTTAAACATCTGCACCGTGTTCAGATCTGTAGGACCATCTCATCAGGTTAAAAGAAAAATACACTGTTCCACAGAAATGTCTTCAGGGAAGATTTGACTGAACTCATCAGCTGGCTTTCTTTATAAAATCCAAACCCCAGTTCTGAATTATCAAGAGGGTGGTTGATATTTTTATATATGTCTTAAAGGTATTATGCTGGGATTTTAATTAGACTAACATGTTTTGTGTGAAAAGTTTTGTTGCCTGATGTGTTAATCTGTGTTTGTAGAAGAGACAGAGGGAGTTTGAAGACTACATCAAAGACAAGTACATCACAGCCAAAGCTGACTTCAGAACCCTGCTGAAGGAGACAAAATTCATCACATACAGGTTTGTACACACACACACACAACCTGATACAATTGCAGCCGAGAAATATTCTGATTCTGTCCTCTTATACAACAGAAGTATCTACGAGCAACTCCACTTGTCATACTCCTATTACTGTTACTATTTTCCCACTACTTTAGATGCAGTTTCAGTTAATTTTCTACTATATTGAGCAGCTTGTAAGACAAACATTTCAAATGTTAATGTGAAAATGGGTGGAATCCGTCTTTAGTTTCATTTTTGGGGCTTAACTTTGGTAAATGATTGGAAAACTCTTAGACAAATAACATTGAGTTGAGGCAAGCTGCAAACAAGTAGATGGCACAGGATTTGATCGTGATGGTGGAGACATGAACCAAAATCTGTGCAGCAGCTGTTGTACTTCAGAATCTCTAGTGTGCAGAGAGGATACTGTCCATACCATTCTGCTTCTTGAGTGCCTTCTTCCTGACTCACATCCTCCTTTCCCCCAGGTCGAGAAAGCTGATCCAGGAGTCAGAGCAGCATCTGAAGGATGTGGAGAAGATCCTCCAGAACGACAAGCGGTACCTCGTACTGGAGTGTGTCCCAGAGGAGCGCAGGAAGCTAATCATGTTCTACATCGAAGACCTAGACCGCCGTGGCCCACCCCCTCCCCCCACCGCCTCTGAGCCCACCCGACGCTCTACCAAGTGACCAATCGCATCATCTTCTTGGCCGGTGCCCTACTCCTCCTCGCCCTTCCTTTGGCCAGAGCATGACCTCCCCCAACACCCCCTGAACCCCGCCCTCCAGGCCCACGGCTGGCCTCGCAGTGTTATTGCTGGGGGTCATGTTGCTTAGAGATGTACCATAGAGACGAACGGTTATGGTCTCTGTGTTATGTCGCCTCTAGCCCTGAAATAGCCCTGCGTTTAAGGCAACAACAGGGAACCGAGGTTACCTGATCTCAAGGTGACCCTTGACCCCTCATCACCTCTGACTGACCACATTAGAGGGAGAGGGATAGTGATAAGGCTGCTGCCCGAGCAGCCACAGAGGTGTAAGATAGCTGATGTAAATGAAGTTGAGCGTGTGTGAGTATGCGTCTGCGTGTGTGTGTGCGCGTAGTGGGTGTGCGTCTGCGTAGTGTGCGCGCGTGTGTGTGCGCGCGCGTGTGTGTGTGTGTGTGTGTGTCTGTCTGAGGCGTCCTTAAGCCTTACTGCTCCACTGTGCCAGTCATTGTTTCAGCGGCTCAGTGTGAATGTTAGTTTCTGCTCAGTGGTTTACTCCGATGTTGCAGCAGTTTCTCTGTTGAATGAAATAAAAGCAACTTCCAGTGTTTTTCAATATGTCTTCCTGTGGATTGTTTTTAAAATATGAATGAACACCTCACATACACTTTACAAACTCATGCACTAGTCACATGAAGAAAAAAACCTAAATCCCTCATTGATTTCATTAACGGTGATATAATTGAGCTGTATCACGTTTTAAATTAACCAAATTGTGTTTGGGTGCTTTGGACCTTTTTGAACTTTGCGTTAATCAAACAGAACCGCAGAAATACGTAAAAAAAAACAAAAAAACAAACGTAAATCTATTTATTACTCAAACCGGCCGATCACGTGACGTCGCCGGACGAAGCCCGCTGATTGGTGAACTGATCCGCATCATCGATCCGTCTCTGGTCCCGTATCCTCCCGGTGCTGATCCGCTTCCTGCCACACGACTGTGTCCCCGCACAGCGACGGACACAGCCGGCATGTGAGCGACTCGTCCTGCCCGACCCACCGTCTCCTCCGCCCGGTCTCCTCCGCTCCGTCGCCGCTATGAGCGGCTCTCTCTTCCCGCTGCTCGCCGTCGTCCTGTGCTCCTGTCCGGCCGTCGGAGACCCGGCGGGCTCCGCTCCTGTCGACGGAGCTCCGCCGTCCAGAATAGGCAAGAAAACGAAGGGGAGCCGACTGAGCCATGATAATGTTTAGTGTTTGTTATCTAACTCCTGGATATTCTGTTTTTAATTGGCAAACGTTTAACAGGAAATTCAGGTTATTCGATGTAATGTTTCAGGCTTCAGGCTAGGTGGCTAACCATCGGTGAGCTAAGATGAATGTGACGTTCATCTTTTCGTTTTTATTAAGACTTCACAAGACATTTATTAATATTTATCCGGAGATAGTATCCGTATAGCTAATAAAGCCAACATTGTATGGCACTGTGTGTTAAAGGTAGGAGTGATGGGCCCTGTGAGTCCGAGGCCCCCTCCTCACGTTTTCACCTGACAACATGTGTGTCCACCTGCTCACAGCTTCACCCGCACGCTGTGTTTCATGACCGTCTGTTCAAGCTTGTTCAGAGTCATGGCGTTAAATGCGCATGATTTGCACCGTCAGCTCCTGTGCGTTTTGCCACCACTTTGAGCTTTCTGTTGTGAGCAGGTGCAGGATGGTGCTGCAACCTTCAAGTCCTGAAGTAACCAGAGGAAAATACAGTTTCCAAAGTAACAATTTGAGACCAGGGCTGCACCTAACAGTTATTTTCATTATCTTGTGTAACTGGTTATGATGACTGACCACTAAAACCTGCAAAAGAACAGGAAACAATATTTCTGTTTAATGGCTCATTGTGATTAGTTTATTTTTTTATCCATTTGATACACACACGTTACTATTTCTAGTGAAGCCATGCCTTTAAACACCCAGATGCCACACAATAATTTAAACATTTCCATATAACGGATGGTCATTCGTTACACAACACATTTCACACACACCACACTCTAATCCACACTCTAATTTCACACTCCCTGTTTGTGGTTGGCTCTGGTCCTCTGCGCTCCAGCGGTGGTCGGGGCGGGGATAGGAGGCAGCGCCACGGCCCATTTCATGCGCCAGCACTTTGGCCCTGAGGTCCAGGTGGACGTGTTCGAGAAGGGGGAGGTCGGAGGCCGCCTTGCCACTGTAACCGTCAATCATCACGACTACGAGTCTGGAGGCTCCATCATTCACTCCCTCAACCTCCACATGCAGGAGTTTGTCAAACAGCTCGGTTGGTTTACAAACACACACTTCTGTACATATATTTCTTTATATCTTTATATTTGACCTTTACTCTTTATATTTTATATTTCGACTTGTTATTTTTCTGCTGCTGTAACAAGTGAATTTCCCCAGTGTGGGATAAGTAAAGTCTTATTTTATCTTATCTTACATAATCAAAAGTGAGTTAAACGAGAGCTGGGCTTAAAAGGGTTTTTCAGTGCTTACAAAACAGCAACAGAAGTGACTCCCAGTGGAACCTTCCAACATCTGTTCAGGGTTTCAACCAAGAAAAATGGGTTTCCTGGTTGAAATTAGGTATGTTTTTTGTAGAATAAAGAGATCCTGTCTAACAGCAATGCAGTTACAGTGTGTAACTTGATCAGATTAATTTTGTGCCTCCAGCAGATGTAAGCTGAGCAGGAACATCAGTCATCAGTCAAGAAAGGTCGATGGATTGAGTTTAATAAGCAGCGCCACATGTGTGGCTCTCTAACTGGAAGACAGTTATTGTAGTTTTGCAACAAGTATTCAATACCCTGCCAAAGTAATCAGACCACATGACTGTTTACATCTTGTTATGGTGCATTTCAGGCAGATATTAAACTCCCAGAAAGTTTAAGAGAAACATATGTTTATTAATATTAAATCACAGTTTGTGAAATACAAAGGCAGCAATATTTTTGTTTTTATTTGAAAATGTTCTGTCCATTATACTTTGATCATCACAGTAAAAATGTAAGTACATTTGACCTGTTTACTATTTGAGACAAATTAATTTAGAACATCCCCAACATTAAATTCCGTGTGTGTGTGTGTTTGTTTGTTTGTTTATTTGTTTGTCCTTTGCTGTCCTGTTTCCGCCCTTTAAGGTTTAAAGTATCGTCGCAGTGTGGCCGGTAAGACGGCAGTTTTCAACGGGGAGGAGGTGATTCTGGAGGAGACAGACTGGTATCTGCTGGACCTGTTCCGGCTTTGGTGGCGTTACGGCATCAGCTTCATACGCCTGCAGATGTGGGTGGAGGAAATTATGGAGAAATTCATGAGGTGAGTCAGAAATATTAATGCCCTGTTTGCTGTTTAGTCTCATGGAAGCTGCTTGGCATGCTGGGTACTTGACATGATGTAGCTGTGGTGCAGCTGAACCCTGATTTCTGCTTCTTTGTGAAACCGACATACCTTTGTTGTAGATGCCCGACATGTCTCTGCTGGTGCGTGTCCCTGTTTCTGGTGTCAGTAGTGTTATTTGATAGTGAAGATAACATGAAGCTGGTCTAAGTATTCTTCACTTTTTACTGATGCCAAACAAATTTGCATTACTGATCCAGCAAAGCTGGTTTCTGGTTTAAAACCTTCTTCTTGCCATTATCGTTTTCATAATGTGAATCATAGCCTGTACAAACCATTACTTCAGGTATATAATTAATGCACAACACTGCGTCCCAGTGCTGAGCTATTTATTATTTCCTACGCCTGCAGCCGTAATCACTGAAACACTGCGACTCAGTGTGTGACTTTCCAAGCATGAGGTCTGTATAAATACCGACATCCATCTGCCTAAAAATTTTAAGTGCCACTGTAATGAAGATTCAGCTCTCTTCATCCTCCAACAACAAAATAACACAGGATAAAACAACAGAATTGATGTTTTCGATCAGCCATTTTAATCTTTTGCTGCAAGACTTTGTTTGAGCATGAAACATGAACCAGGCTCAGACTTGCACCTCACCCCTCCACCTTCACCATTCGCCGACCTCTATTTCCTCCTTCAGGAAGTGAATTATCTCTGTTTCAATTTGTGTTCTTGCTTTCTCTCTTAAGAGAGTGACAGTGAACCTGTATATCCCCCTGTCTGTCATTCCGTCTTTTTTATTATGTACGGATAATTGCTGAGAAGTTTGTGATAATACCAACTTTCAGATAGGAATGAGAAAAGAAAGATTTACGAATCTGTCCACTGATTTAGTAATTGACTACTAGAATTAGTAATTAACCATTTGTTGTGTTTGTGTGCACATTTATAATATAGGATCTACAAGTACCAGGCCCACGGCTACGCCTTCAGCTCGGTAGAGGAACTCCTGGACTCTCTCGGGGGGAGTGGCTTCATCAACATGACCCACCGGCCGCTCTCTGATTCGCTGCTGGAGCTGGGGGTGTCGCAGCGCTTCATCGACGAGGTCATCGCGCCCGTCATGAGGGTCAACTACGGACAGAACGTCAGCATCCCCGCCTTTGTAGGTCAGATGAGTGTGAAGAAAGCAGCAGCAGTAGAAGAAGAAGAGAGAGGGAGGGGCTGACAGGTAGAACGAGACGAGGAAGAAAGTGGGATGAGGAAGGCTGTTACAAGCCAGTTATGAGCTGAACATCTACGTCCTGGCTGGTGTAGGGCAGGAGGGAGGAGAGGAAGGGGAAGGAAAAGAAAAGAGATACAGGAGACGAGGAACGGAGGAACGGGTCAAGAATAGAGGAGAGGAAAGCAAGGTGAGAGGAGGAGGGTGGCCTGTGAGAGAGAGAGAGAACAGGGAAGTGTGTGGGCAGCTGATAATTGGTTTATAGCACTTGGCACCGTCTGTTGTGAGTGTGTGTGTGTGTGTGTGTGTTACAGGCGCCGTGTCTTTAGCTGGTGCCCAGAACAACCTGTGGGCGGTTGAAGGAGGCAACAAGCTGGTGTGTTCTGGCCTGCTGAAGATGGCCAACGCTAACCTGCTGCAAGCACAAGTCGACTCCATCTCCCCAGTCTACTCAGGTACTTAACCCTGACATTAGCTGAATGGGATCATGTCGAGCTGCTTATTCATTTTCACTCAGTTTTGTAAGGATGTTTTAGTTTTTGTTTGGGCAACAACAATACAGTCCACAGGGCTGGCTCTAAGCAGCAGGAACTTGCCACAGTATTTTACAAACGAATGAAGTTTCTCTTATACCTCCATTAAAAAGCGGCACTACTGGGTATGGAGTATGGAAGTAAAGAAAGGCCATGATAATTTGACTTTCAAAAACCGTGAATGACTGATTTTGACTTTTAACCACAACTGAATACGTAATGTTTAAATTAGGAGTATGGTGGTTAATGAGATAATAAGACCCAAATCTTTACTTGGTTGTGAAATGATGGTTACTGTTGTCATGTTGTAGTCGTCATGTGTTGACCAATCATGAACGGCAACACTGCCAGCAACCCCTGAAAGCACCTGGAACTTGCATACAGTATCACTTCCTGATCAGTCCTCACATTTATAATGGCTACACATTATCTTTCATTATGTTTTGTAGAAAAGGGTTATACAGTTTTTTTTCTCTCTGCCATTGATAACAAGCAGAGCTACAATGAAGTTTGATACCATAAAACGTAAATGTCAGAAACAAAAATATTGTCAGGTTTTGGAGACATTCTTGCAAAATCAATCAGATAAAACAGTTTGTGAAGTTTCTCAATCATCCAGGATATCTGAAATAAATAAATCCTTATATCTTGTACAGATACTGTTTCTACTATCTATCCAGTGACCATAGCCTCAATAGACCAGAATGCAAAGCAGAACATGTTGAGTTATGTAAATTCCACAGCTGAACGGTACAAGTTCAGGTCTGCAGATTGTGCATAAAGGAAGTCACAAAATAACTTCTGTATTGCATTCAGCATCCCAGACTGATTTTATATAACAGTATAAAAATATATAAATGTGGATTATTTACTTTAATCCAGCATTTGTGTGAATTACGGCAGTTGCATTATTTCTTATGTATGAAAAAGCACCATGTTTCAAATGATGATCTGTAGCTCCTTAAAAAGCATCTTGTGCTCACCATCATTTACAAACTGTGTATGAAACAGCTTCTTCTCTACCTTTTTGTCCTGTAACAGAAAGGCATATTTATCATTGCGTGTCAACACTTGCCTGCCTGCACGGACATCTTGAGACATGAGCAATGTGCTGGATGTTTCTAGATTATATCTGACAGTAGACAGCTTTTAGTACAGTGTTGACATTGATTTTGTGTATTTTTCCCTATAGGGGAGGCGCCCCAGTACCAGCTGAGCTACACCACAGAAGAAGGGACGGGATCGGAGCTGTATGACATTGTAGTGTTGGCAACGCCGCTCCAGGCCAGTGTCAGGTCCGGAATCCAGTTCGAAGGTTTCGCCCCTCCCTTTGACCAGCTCCCCGGCAACTATCACAGCACTGTAGCAACCATTGTCCATGGTTACCTCAACACCTCTTTCTTCGGTTTCCCGGACCCTCGCCTGTTCCCCTTCGCCAGCGTCCTGACAACTGAGACGCCCGATGTGTTTTTCAACAGCGTGGCTAGTGTCTGTCCCGTCAACATCTCGGCGGGCTTCAGGCGTAAGCAGCCACAAGAGGCCGGAGTCTATAAAGTGTTCTCGCCGCAGCCTTTGGACAAGGCTCAACTCAAAACACTCTTCAGGTCAGTCACTTCCTTTATGGCAAAGTAATTATGGTACTAACTAGGGCGGCAATGAACTATTATTTACATTACTGCATAATTTGACTATTGTTTGACAGGTTAACAAAATTGTTGCAGATGAATCTTCTGTCAGTCACCTAATCAATAAACATCTGTTCCAGCTGTAGCATTGAGCAAGTAAAACACTTCTTCCAGATACATTCTGCGATGAGATAAGACCGTAAAATTATGTATACTAAGACTAGCGGCTCTATGTTGGCACAACAGTGTTTTGAGCTAAACCAAATTTCCTGGCAATCCATCCAAAATTGTCAGGATAATTCACTTTAAAACAAAAATTACAACCTCATGGTGGTGCTACAGGAAAAGTCAGCGAATCACCAAAAGTCAGAGGGATTCATCCTGTGGGGACCAGGAGTTTTTGTACAACATTTCACCACAATCCATCCTATACTTTTCATTTTTATAATCAGAATAACAACTTTCCTCCTTTACTGTACTTCTCAATCATAGGTCGTACTACTCAGTGCAGGTGACAGAGTGGCAGGCCTACCCTCGTTACGGCAGCAGCCAGGGACTGCCGCCTGTGGAGCTCCACCCCAATCTCTACTACCTTAATGGCATCGAGTTGGCAGGCAGTGCCATGGAGATGAGCTCAGTGGCGGCCAAGAACATCGCGCTCCTGGCTTACCACCGCTGGAGCAGACAGACGGACATGGTGGACCAGAGAGATCTGATGCACAGGATCAAGACTGAACTATGACCTGGTCAGCTGAGAGCCAAAATATGCTTCAACAAAGTGAGAGAAAGGGTTACTGGGTGATTGTAGCTCTTAAAGCATCACAAAGTTGATGTGCACGCATCCAAAATCTTATTTACACATCAAGTACATCTCCTGCTGGATTCTGAGATTGTAAATGTCTGTATTAGGGTACTACATCTTTACTATTTAACTTGTGAGAAGTCTCCGCTTTCAAAGTGTATTAAGAGACACATCCAAATAATATAATACTACTGTACATACATCTAGTACACAAAATCAATGATAAATAAATTGAACATAATCTGACCCTGCCTTATCCTAAATAAATTTAAACATACATTGTCCAAAACAAACCAGCAAGTATTGAAATAAAATCAAGTCTAAAACTCATTTTAATGGCACTGATAAAGGGGACCGCCCAAAGGCCAATTTGATTTTACTGATTGCTTCGTTCTCTGTGCCAGCGACATCACAGATATATGAAACATTTTGCAGTATTGGTTGTGGAATGATTGCTAATGCTAATTAGTGGTTTCATCCAAACATTCAACTGCACGCAGCTTTTCTTTGCCAAGAAGGAACCAAGCAACCATGGAAAAGACCAGATAATATTTAGTTCAGTAGAAACTGAATTGAGTGTTAGGAGAGTTTTGTTGAGTTCTTAGTGGTATAAATGAACACCAGTTATGAGTGTGAGTACCACTCTGTAAATATATGATCCTGTGTTGAAGTCAAAATAACACTTGAGAATCAGGACTGAGAGCATGAATAAGACACTTTTAAATGGCTTCTTTAACAGCTGTGAGATACGAGAGGGATCAGTGCAGTTACTGATTTAACTCTGCTTTAGGGCACATAAACATAAACCAGCTCTCTGTCATATAATCAAAAACACCTGCAGCAATGCTATTACAATCTATAAATTTAAGGACTGTTTATGGGCTTGATGTTGGCAAGATCTCATTTTGTAAATTAATAAAATCATTATTCAGTGACTCATGGTAGTGGCCACTGGTGCTATGCTCTATTGCCCCTTTCATCAGACTGTTTCATTATCTCCCCTTCCTGCTGCTTTTGTTGCATAATCCAGCGGAAAGAATTTTTTTTCAGGGAATGGAGCCAACAAGCTTTCACGCTGGACCAAATAAAAGCAGAGGACAGATCTGTGGGGCTGCTGGTGGTGATGATGACACTATTTCCCTTATTTTCTCTCAAGCCCCAAAGCCGCACTGAGATCCTGCATTTTTAATAAGCGCTGTAATCTTGGAAAAACACACATGAACATAGAGTTGGAAATTCTCCTCCAGAAATGGCAAGTGCTAAAAAAGATGGTGTGATGATACGATACGATACGAAACCTTAAGACTGTTGATAATCCTCATAGGACTTTGAGAAATGCCTGGTTTGATTTATTTTTAATTTATAACAGTGGACTTGGACTGAAGTAGATCTCTGCATTCAGGAAAACATTACTTAACTGTTATCAACTGAAAATCTTGTGACTTCAAAGGGCTTCAGTTGATGGATAATGTGATTGTGTCATGTGATGAGAAAACACTACAACCCCTTTAATCTGATGAAATCTTTTCAAAACACCACGATGGCGACAGAAATGATGCTGGTCGAGCTGAAATGAAGGCTGTTTAGCTTTTGATGCTGATTTTCTTTTTCTTTTTTAATTCAAGGTTTTCTCTCAGTAGCAGCTTCGGTACGTAAAACAGATAGATCTGTGTAGCAAAAGTACATTTATGATCGGCTGTAAAACAAATAGAGATGGATCTGTTGACATTTCACCCGTAGCACCTTGTGATCAAGCATGATGAAAACAGTGTGATATGGTTGAAAGTTCCTAGTAAGAACACCTTGAGTTGGGATTGTTTTGCCCAACGCCTGTTTTCAAGGACAAAAATGAACTTTCATGCTAAACGTGTAAGCCAACACGAACAAGTCATAAAGGTGCTGTGGACTCACCTTAACAGATCTGTCTCCATGACAACTGAGCTAACTCAGTCTATTGATGAAGGAAAAAAAAAATTGTAAGTGGACATTGAGTTGGGTTTGTTTTGTCAAACTACTATTTCCAAGGTCAGAATGAACTTTAAAGGTTTGATCTCTTACATAACGAGTAAGAATGCAGGGCAGGAGGAAGCTTTGTCTTAAAAAACATGAAAGGTAAAGTGCAAAATAATGGTACAGTCTATGTTTTTCAAAAGTGTTGAGCAGTGGTGGAAGAAGTAAAAGTATCAATACAACAATGTAAAAATACTCCATTACTAGTAAAATTACTTCATTTAAAACCCTACCTTAGTAAAAGTTCAGAAGTAATATCAGCATAATGTACTTAAAGTATCAAAGTTAAAGTACTAAGCAGTAAAATGTCTCCTACTAATGTCCTCCGAAACGACAACTGCTGTACACACAGGTAGTTTAGTCCATTGTTTCCCAGCCTAGGGTCCTGGTCCCCTCCCAAGGGTCACAAGATAAAAGTGAGGGGTCGTGAGATGATTGACGGAAGAAATGCACAAATTTATTTATACTTTGGACTTCTATTCAATCTTTGATTTTTTGGGGGGGTGGTTGAAATGGTAAAATGATACTTTAACTTCTTTGAATTGAGTATCACATGTTTTTTAATGTGAAATTTTTGCCTACAAAGTAACCTGCAACTACAGCTGTCAGATAAACAGATGGATTCCCAGAGTGTGCACATTCATTTTAATGAATAAAATAATCTTAACTCAAGGTCCACTTACTCGCTTTGTGCTGAGCTTTCAGCGGCATCTCAGTCAGTCATGGGCTGACAAACAGACAAACTGAGCAAACTCCATCCACTGATGACGAGCGTGAGATGCGATTAAAAGTTACGACAAAAGTGAGTAGGTAAACCTTGCTTTAAGATTATTTAGTCAAACAACAGATTCCTTGTGACTGTTCACGTTTAACCACTGTCGCTCTACAAATGTAACTTTCTGCCAGTACAGCATGTATCAACATATTTCATCTGCCTGATAAACTAAATAATGCTGCTGTTTATAATGAATGATTTGCCTTATTTTGACTGTTGATATAATAAAATAATTGGTAAAAAGTCTACCGCTCAGCCTCTGATTTACCCAAGGCATTCAGCTTTTGCACAGAAGAAAATGTACTAGTTGAAAAACTGCCTTTGAGCACTGAACAAAATCTTTTTTATTACTTGATTTCATTCTGCCGGTGTTCAGTCATTTTAAAGTTAATTTTCTTTTATGGGAATGAAAAGAAAAAGGGAATGTTATTAAGCAATATGTCAACAGGACGTTTAGTGTTGGTGGTTGACTGCACATAAACTCTAGCCAGTTGTTGGTAAAAATGTTAGTTTACATATTTATAAATCAGATTCATGCAGTTCAACTGCCAACATGCTGTAGCTTTGTCACTGTGATGGAAGTTTTCATACTGGGCTCCAATTATGAGACCCTAAATCTGCCTGGCAGCCAAAGTATTTATTTACACCCTGAATTATATATTTAAAAAAAAAAAAAAAGAATTGAAGTCTTTATGCCCTGAATTGGAAGAAGTGGCCGTATCTCAAGCAGCAGCTGAGATCCTTTCACTGTATTCTAGATCACAAACTATTTCTTGTCAAAGACAGAAAATGAAGTTTATAGGACCATGGACCGCCACTTGCTAACGTTTAAGACAGATTTCTGCTTTTACTGCCGGAAACAGTGGAAAATGATTGTTTCATCATCTAATGATTTAAATGCGGTGAGGTATATTCAGAATTTTCCAGGGGACCTCCTGTAAAGTTTGTAAAGGAGCAGTGCCAGGATGATGCCTGTGTTTTATTATATGTACTGTATTCATCAGTGGTGGGACACAAGCACCCAGAAAGTCGGGTTGCATTCATGGTGAAACATTTCCAAACCCTGATCAAAAATAAATTAAATTAAAAATGATCTGCCAAGGTCCGAGTCCACCAGTGATATTCATAATCAATGTAAAACCTTCATGAAAATGAACCAATCAGAAGGGCTACAACAAAGCTTATCCCCTTCACCCCAGTAGTCTGTTTACTATAATGAGCCCTGTGTCTCCTCCTTCTTGGCTTCCTGGCAAGAACACAATCACAGTGCTGATAATAGAATCAAAAGGGGGGGAAAAAACAGCATGTCCCAAGACTAAAACATATCATTCATTTTGGTGCAACACGAGCACTGCTGCTTTTACTTTAATCCCTCTACTGTACGTTGTTGATGAGCTATCACACAGTCACCCAATCCAAACTAAAAACATCTTAATTAAGGTACTAGATGATGTATTTCTGCGATGATCAGAAATCCTGAAATATGTGTTCAAAGTAGGGCTCATCTGACACTGATTAACATTCCCACGGTAAATTAAAAGAGATCTTCTCTTCTAGCAAAATAGGTTTAAAAAAAAATCTGAATAACAACTTTCCTCCTTTACTATACTTCTCAATCATAAAACTTCACTGAGTAAACCCAGTCTTATGACATCAGTTCGACATAGTTATCCAGATAACCCTGCTCCCTGGCATAAAATGTTATAATTTTATTTCTCACACTTTTCTGCTGTAGTTGTGAAACAACATCTTTTTTCTACCTTGGACTGTTCTATAGTAATATTTTGAGTCATTATGACTTGAAATTTCAGGCGCTTGCATCATTTTTCTTGAAGTTTGGCAGCACAGAATTACCTAGAAGTCTCATTTAACTAGAATCTTACAAATTCCCAAATACTCATACACACAAACACACAACTCACACACTCTCCGTATTTCATCCCATTCTCTTTTATCTGATCTTCTCCCTTCCATGCCAGCCTGGCAGAGCTCTCTGCAGGCCGTTTGATGTGTGTGTGATCTGTGTACTCAAATACTGTTAGATCAACGCAGCGGAAGCCTGTAGGGCTGCTGTGTTCCTGCAGACAGACAGACAGACAGACAGACAGACAGACAGACAGACAGACGGACGGACGGACGGACGGACGGACAGACAGACAGACGGAGAGACAGACAGATCGTTTTCGAGAAAGATCCAGCCTCTCACTCTCTGTCGGCTGCAGGATGGAGGTCAAAGGTTACTCTGAAAGTTCCCCTGCATCTTGTGATGTTATTTTGTTCACAGGCTCTGCTGTGGCTGCTTGGCCAGAAACAAGGCAGCTTTCAGACCCAGCACTCTGTTAACGTTCAAATATTTCTCCTGAGTAATACTGAAACAGAAAGAGTAGAAAGAGTCTCAGCATCTCTCTCTTTCTCTGTGGTCTTTTTTCTCTAAAAGCTTTAACTCAGGCTACTTTTTTAAATAATGAATGTATTTTATTTTATTTATTTATTTGTTATTGCTCTGTACCTATGTTGTCACACTTGGTAATAGTACAAGAAGTGATAAAACTATGACTGAAGTTGAAGTCATAGTTTCTCTTTCCAGTGAAAGGGGGGGAGGCGGTGGCTGACTGGAACAGCTGCTTGTATCTCCCCCCAGATAATTTCTTTTGGACTGAGCTCAATGGAGACTTGTACTATGTTAGTCAATTTATGGGGCATTTGTCTTGCAGTTGATTGCTTTTAACTTATATTTTCACAGTGTTACACCTTTAGTTAAGGTTATGGGTATTAGACTGGATAATAAGATTTTCTGTCCCAAAAAAGATATATCAAAAATAAGGGTGTATCTGACAACAACTTCACAATTAGGTTGAACATGAAATTGAAATCTGCTGTCGTCATGCATTAAATGAGTTCTTTACTTGGATAACATTGTCAGACTCATCAACGGTTAAAACAAAGGATCAAAGTTGATGCAGAAGAACCAGAGATATCAGATTTTTGAATCCCTCACATTCTTCTTCCTTCTCAAAACCCCGGCGCCTACATTACCCAAATTGTTTTTGAAAATGTTGAACTCTGTACTCTGTTACAACCATGTTTACTTGCAGCATTCTTCTTCTCCTAAATCAGTGGAAAAGATGCACATGTATGTGTGTCGTTGTGCTTGAGAACGAACAAAAACATTACATTACATTTTTTTAGCCGACGCTTTTATATGAAGTGACTTACATTAAGTGCATTCAACTATGTGGGTACAGCCCAAATATTTCAAGAATCATGCAGGTACAATCAACTTCACAAAATAAGATGAACTTCAAGTGCTACATTAAGAAACAATAAGAGAAAGAGGCTGTTTTTTTTTCTTCTTCTTGGACCAAGGTGCAGTCTGAACAGATGAGTTTTCAGCCGGTGGTGGAGGATATGTAGTTTCTGCTGTCCTGATGTCATCGTTCCAACTTTGTGGAACCAGGACAGAAAATATTAGTGATTCTGTTGAGCAGAAGCTGGGCCCCCTCGACACAAAACGGGGACCAACTTGCAAACACGTTGCTCCAGAGTGCTACTAATGCTACATTTACAAATGCAATAAAGTCAGGGCAACAAATCGTGATTTTGTATTTCCCCATCATAATTGCATTCCTGGCAGGGTGGAAAAATGTTCTGAAACAGCATTTACACCTCCATATGGGGAAATAAAATTGACAGAAAACATATCTAGGAATATCTAACTTAATAAAATATGAAAAACAAAAAACATTCCTTTTGCTGTTGGGTCTAAATTGCGTGTCTTAATCTCTCGCAGATCATGACAGTGTGTTGTGTTGAGTGAAGTGCGGCTCAGACGCTGGTTCGGGCCCCGCCTCGGGCTCTGCTCCCATTGGCCCGGCGGCGCACCACGTGGCCGGGCAGTCACGCGCTTTCCAGGAACCCGTCAGGAAGAAGAAAAACAAAACAAACCCGAGAGAGCTGCAACAGCGTGCGGACTCCATTGAAAAGGGGGCCTTATTATCTCCAGCGGGAGAACACACACGCGGTCCGACGCGAGGCGAGACGTAGGCACGGGCGTCCTGCAGGTGAGCAGGGGCGTTATTGATCCGTTTTCGCTGGGGGGGGGAAACTTCTGCTGTTTGCGCCGCTGGCGGAGGATTAGCTCCGAAGCTAACGGTGTTGTTGTGTGTCGGGCTTCAGCTGGGACGAGGAAGGGGGCGGACGGAGGCCATACTGACTGTGCTGTCAGCTGCGGGGTGAAAAGGAAGCGGGACTCGTTGGTTCCGCATTAAAAAAAACAAAACAAAGAAAAGAACAGAAAAAAGTAACACGGCTGTCGTGCGCTGCGGCTCGTCGGGCTCCTGCAGGAAGTGTTTATGTGCAGAAATAGAGCTCGGCGAGGCTTCCTGGTGAGCTGAGGGACATCTTGGTCACTGTCAAATGTCACTCACTCGTTGAACCTGGCCAAAATAACGTCCGGCTGATTTTCTTAATTGTGTCCTTGCACAGGTGATTGCTCGGTCTCTTCTCAGGCGGGGTTGCATGTCCTACTCGGGGTCATTATGGTTAAAAACTGCACTTATGTAAGCAGATTGGCTTAAACTCGACTTGTAAACTACCCAAATCGTGCAGCACCTCTTGAAACACACGCGCGGCTATTTAACATGCTGTTGGTGTTTCTGTTGGAAACATTATTAAAGTGTTTTTGTGGTAGAAAAAGCCTCGGCGTGGCCGTGAAATGCCCAACGCTGACTTTTTGCAGTCAGCCTGAGCTCCCTGTTGGTACACGCCCCCTAATACTAAACACATCCACTGCTGCTGGAAAAAAAAAAACAAAAGGCTCGACAAAGCCAGAAAGTTCCATGTGATGGAAGGTAAATAATACAGCCGAATCAGACCTGTGTTTCCACCGAGGGGATATATCAAGTTATCATTTCTTTAGGATGAAAGATTAGTTTGGATTCTCACCTAAACAACCTACTGTGTAGTTTTATCAACGGACCTCGGTAGATAAAGGTTTGAATTAGTGTTTTTTCTTAGCTATCAGTAGTACCAAATGTCACGGATTTATGTATAATCATGTGTTGCATTCAGATTTTTTGGTAGGTGGTGGATTTTACTTTAAATACGTTTTCAATATAGCTATCTAGGCCACGGGCATGTAGGCCTCCAACCTGTTTATCTTCTGCCTCAACCTAGATTGAAACGGGCTGTTTATAATGAAGCAGTTCCTGGGATTGACAGTCGTGGCGGCCATTCACGGACGCGTGGAGGCGGGACGTCATCTCCGCTCGACCAATAGGGAAGGTGGATTACGTGGGTGTTGGCGCAGTAGGTTAGATTGAGGTTTTGTTTTGCTTTGCTGAGGATCTGTGATGAGTGCAGAGACTGGAGATACTGGTGGCATTCATGGCTTTATCAGTGTTTATTATTGGTCGTTTTTCATCTATACCTGCATATTAGAAAACGATGATGATGATGTTGAGATGCAGGTGTTCGTGCCCTCAGACTGTGCCTCTCCAGAACAAGTGAATCCATCATAAAAAGGTGCAGAAATGTGACTTTCAATGTTTTTTAAAAGATTGAGATAACATGCTTTTAT
The DNA here is from genome assembly GCA_031216445.1 of Lateolabrax maculatus. Taxonomy (NCBI): domain Eukaryota; kingdom Metazoa; phylum Chordata; class Actinopteri; order Acropomatiformes; family Lateolabracidae; genus Lateolabrax; species Lateolabrax maculatus. Next base: position 10,458,342 of record CM062197.1, on the reverse strand, counting down.
ATTTTCCATTTTTATTACCGTTTCATACCTTTTTGTGCAGTGTTTGTGTATTTCTATTGGCATTGTGGTGATTTGTATATGGTTTAGGGAAACTGCAAAGCTCATTGTGCTTTCATCAGCAGTTGCAGTGTCTGTACTAAAGCTGGTCATCCATTACTATCGCTTTGAAACAGTGAGGGCTAAAGAGAGACATTTGTGTACCATAATACATGTGCTGCTGGTACAACACATATGTCAAGTCATCACATTAATCGAATGCAAGATGTTGTTTCAAAATCTTCAATTATTCTTTATTATCGTAATTCATTTGCAATCATGTTCTTCTGTGCTATCAACAGAGGATCCCAAACTTTTTTATGTCAAGTATAAGCCGAAAAAAAGTACACTGGTAATAATACTGAGGGATAACAAAAGAAGCCATGCTGAATATTACTGAAATAACACAAACTGCATGTTTCTTCTTGCAAATGTTTCTTATTCATGTGAATAGTGTAAGGTAAACTGCTCAACATTTTACACACAAGGCTCTCCTGCTATATTGACAGTGAACTTGAGATCAAAATAGACTTCTTCATATTTTAGATTTGTTGTTGTTTTGCTTTCCGAGCTAGTCTTGCTAACCTGAATCTTGTTAGGATGGTCACTATCCAAGTGCTCTTGTTTCTGTGTCATTCCCAGATGATTCAGATTAATTGACCTTGTTCACAGCAGACATTTTGTCATAGCAGGGAAAGCACAGGTGAAGCTAATAACATTCACAATGGCTCAGGTCCAGAAGTGATTGCAATGCTGTTTTTTTCAATATGTCTGTTATGAAAACGGTCTATTCAACTTCAGTTTCACTCCACATTTTTTCATGTGCCATGACTAGAGATTACAGTGGTCACAGCAATGGCTCTGTGCCCCCCACCCAAGGGGGGCTACCCCACAGTATGGGACCCACTGGCTTACAATAATCCTCCTGTAGATGTGTTACAGAGCTGCTGTTGTTGACTAGAACCACACATATGAAGTCAGGGATATCTATCCATTGTAACATATACAAATGCTAAAAACAGGGATACTTATCGGTCTGAGCTGTAAAATTAAAACTACAGTAAAATGTAGGTAATTGAACTAAAACACTTCTAAAATGATTTTTTTTCTGATATAAGTATATAATGTGATATGGCAAATGCACACATAAAATAAAAATGATCAAATTGATGTTGAATCCAAGGATGCGTTTTCCTCTGTTATTCATGTAAGAGTAAACTCAAGAAACACATTTAGTAAAACATTTTTCTTTGTAAAATGATGAAGATGCTGTGATCACATATTGCGATAAATAATCGATATATATATATATAGCCAATAATATTGAATTGCCAGACCTGCTGTCACCTGCCTATTTATACCACTTATGGCCATATAAACGAATCAGTAAAAATCACAACCTTTACACACAGTTGGCTGTTAGTGAGCATCCATATTGTGTTTGTCGGTTGCCACACTGTACACACACATTTAGGACTTGTGGATTAATGACCTTTTATGATGTTTGCAGAAGCTGACTGCTTGTCACTCTGTAGGGATCAGAGACTGGCTGGTATCAGTAGGTAACTCATTCCAAATAAGACACTGCTGATTGGCCTACTTGGATCACATCCAATGTTGTGAGGCCCAGAATGTGAGCTGTTTGCATGCTAGTGGAGCTACGAGTTGAGCGCAGCACAGTTACAACTTAACTCCTGTTTTAGGTTGAAACTGAACTAACAGGGAAGGGAGGAAACATTGGTGGTGGTTGGTTGGTGGAAAATCAGAATATTTATCGTTATTTTGTTCCCCAAATCTGATTGTGTATGAAGATTCAACATTAATCTTGAGCTGGTAATGATGTTTTCTAATCACGTGTCTTCATTAAGCTTTGCATTCTTATTTATTGTTTTTTGTGCAAATGTTTGGTAGAGCCCAAAGTCATTTCTTTAAATGCTCACTTAGTCTGGCAAGCTACCAAAAAACCTGCATTTATAATAATATGAAAATTCACATTTTACCTTTTGTCAACTGTAACCAGCACAGTGTGGGTATGTGTTTGGGATAAATGACCATAAATCAATTATATAAAGTATAGTTATCAAACTTGCATTCAGTTTTTGTTCTGAAAATACACATTTCTATCTATCAGATAATACTACCAACTGATGCTCATTTCTAATGTGCAGAAACAAAGAAGACAGAGCCTGTTGTGCAGGTCCATTTTGAACTAATCGTACACAGCTGCATGTGCGAACTGACCTCGACACAGGAAACCGTACATTTTCTAGAGAGATTTCATTGTGACCGTACATGTCAAAGTTAGTTGTCTAGGGATGCCAGAAGAACAGGAGCACATTTTGTAAATTGTGAAAGAATACATTTTATATTTTAACATGTGAGCTGCAGCAGCCACAGTACATCATAACAACATAATCAAAAGTCAATCACATTACTGAGAGTGAGGATAGTGTTTTGTTACCTAGCCTGGTTGGTCCTAACCCGACCTTTGTTTCAGACTCAGCTATAATTATCTATCCTCATTGCACTACTGAGATGTAAACATGATGTCGCAAAAATTGTTTCCTGGTGAGCAACTTCCGTCTTCATCAGTATCTATCTTTCTTTAGCGAACATTATTGTATGTATAAGGTTTTTCCATTTGTCATAGAAAACCTTTAAAGCCTTGAAAGGTACGCCTGGATAATTTTGAACCCTCTATAAGAATCGTGACCTAAACCCACAAGTTAGACTGTTGTGACCTTAAACCAAGCAAAACCCCAAAGTATAAAAGCTAAAAGAAAAGATCTAATGCTTCATCACTGAACTAAGTCTAACCAAAGCCTTAGGGAGAAACTTAGCTGAGGCTTTTGGGGCTTGTCAGGCTCTGTCATAAATATCCGGCTCTACATCACAGCCTGTGTCAGCTACTGAGTAGTGAGTTGGATTATACTAAATTCTGCTAGTGGAAATTATTTGGTGCAGCTTAACTTGGGTAGGTGAGGAGCATTGTGACTCGTTTTCTGCCTGTTTCTAAGATCACTGGTTGTGGACAGAGGCTTTCGGTTTCGTTCTGTGATAGCAGAGTCTGCCCTGAAAGGAAGTTAACACTGAGATGTGATAATGATCGCAATTTGTATTTCAGAGGCTGAGCCTCCAAATATACTGTTGGTCATTAAGAGAGTGTGTGTACATGCATATTTATATGCATAGACTTGTGTGCTTGCAGGTGCTTTGGTTTTTGTAAAGGTGTTGCCTTTACAATTGCTGTTGTACCAGTGTGTAACGATGTGTTTTCTGCCACTTCCTGTCTCTATGCAAAGTGTGTATACACGGGGACAGGGCTCAAGGGTGAGAAGTTCAGTTGAGTCAGTCAGCACCCAGTGAGTGGAAGAGATGTCGTCAACCGGCCTCAGAGGAGTGGGATTGGTGTACGATTGTGTGTCAGCTGTTCACTGCAGGGGTCATGTCTCCATGCAGATTGTCATTTATTTGCTATGCAGTGTCTCCCCACATGTTAATGAGTTATTTGTAGGGTGGGTGGCTCGGCATGACGGTGAGGCCTGTTAGAACGCGCTGTATGAAAATAACTATCTATATGTCAATATAAATACTTTTACTTTTTTTACGTTTAAAAATAAATAACAATTTCAAATAATAATTTGATAATAATAAATAAATTTTATATAATCCAAATAAAGTTGTGTAACGTTATACAAAATTCATGGTTCAGTATGTACCTCAGTTTAGGTGTCACAGTTTTCAGTACAGAAAAAAAAAAAAGATAAACATTCAACATCGGCTCCTTGGCCACAAGTCTGACTTTAACAGTTAAGGCACTCAAATACTGGCATATTGTCAATAATAAATAATGCATGCAATAAACACATGCAATAACCACAACTGTCAGTGATGCTCCATCGCAAACACCCTCTGACCTGTTGATAATTCCTGATCAACTGCAGCCTGTGATAGTTTATACAGGGCAGGCATTCTGTATAAATGACTGAAATGCACATGTGAAGGCACATTGTAGTGGAACTCAAGCACTTGGACCATATGCTTAATTCTTGTATACTCTACGACAGAGTAAGGTATGGTATCTGCAGCGATAAACACTCCTTTAGCATTATTTATTGCTTTGGCCTCTCGCTGTGGACGCTGTGGGGAGTAGGACTCTGTTTACACATTAGAGTGATACTGTTGTAAATGACATGTTTGCAGTGTGTTCACAGACATACCTGACTTCAGTTGAACAATGTCGGCATTCAGTTTGACCCTAATCGTTGTCTATTTTTGCTGTAACTAACTGGGAAACTGTACTGCTGCCATACAGTGGATCTTAATGTCATGGGAGCCAGCTTTGGTCTCTCATTTGTGTTTGCCATATGGAGGACAACAGTGGGCTGCCCAAGTACAGCCTATGTATGGGAAACGCTGCTATTTAAAAGCAGCGATGGGACCAAAGATCAGTGTATGTGTTGCAGTTGGTAGGTGGTGAAGAAAAGAGAAACTCAAAAAAACTTGACGGGAGGCTGGAAAGGATGATTAAAAATCAAGTTATGGTTAAGCTTGATGTGCCCTTGACTCAGAACAAATCAGATGCCCTTTCAACGAAAGAGGGGAGGCAGTCGGGTTTGGAAAAGTCGGTGCTTTCCAACACACGATGGAGACAGGGTTTGGAGTGCACCACACATTTCTCAGAAGCTTTCTTACGACAACTTCTGGCGGCTACTGGGTAGACAGAGAGCTCCTGTATGCTTTGGGCGCTTTGCTATATGACTTTCCGGTTTGGTATGGTGATTGGACAAAAGGACAACGAAGAGCATCGTGCAGGTCATTTAAAGGCAGACAAATATTTACACATTCATTCATTACCAGATGCCCCGCCTCTGCCTATGTGGCAAGAACAGTATTAACAACACTCTGTTTTCTAACTTCATATTAGAGCTGAAATGATTAGTCACATAATCAATTAGTCTGCTGACAGAGTAATAATCAACACATAACCACTTAACAGTTTACTGAACAATCCACCTACTTTCAGTCATCTACACACACGACGGGAGGTTTACTTGGATAAAGTCTTTTCACAGTGACCGATTGGCGAGGCGGCGGCGTGGCACGGGGGATTTCTAGAGCCTGCCCGGACTGGCGTTGCTATAGTGATTAATTGGCTTGTTAAGAAGTGCACTGCCACAGCCTTTTCCACACTCAGAAATCCTGTTTTAAACCCAGTTTAAACTCATGGTTGTGAAAAAACATTTCTTCTATCTCTGGCTTGATTATCATGGTAGGTTAAGTGATTTTACCGACCAATAAAATGTCTGTTGCTCTTATAACATGTCACTTTATTGTAAACTCAGGACTCCTTGTCGGGATAATGGACGATTTATGTAAACTGGATGCCTAATGTTCTTTCACTTAGATGAAAATTGCTTGCCAAATGAATAAGCCAAAAAAGTTTTCTAGCATCTTGGTTTATGTCTGTGTTGTGTGGCCCAGTGCACATAGGCATTAGTGTTCTCTCTCCAGTGGATCCTTAAGAACGATGTCTCTATTTTAACAGTGATCTGATCATTATTTGGGCTGTGGACAGTTTCTGATCTGATCCTCTGAAGATTCTCGGGTTATGCTCAATCAGAACTAGTTCGTATGACATATCGTCTGACCATGCTGGAAGTCTAATGTGCTTGTTCTGAACCAATCCAGCCAAACTCGAAGGGGGAGCAGCAACACAATATAGTTTAAATATGGGGATAACCATGCACATTTTCAGACTGTCTCTCCTGGAAGGCATTCATAGTGTTCCACTCCGTTGTTTATATGAAAAGTGTTTAAATTGTTTTGCAGTCCTAATTTGCTTTATGATATAGGGCCCAGAGCATCAGAGTATATTCAGGTCTTAATTCTGTGAGGAAGAGAGAGAGAGAGAGAGAGAGAGAGAGAAGAGGGGAGGAAAGATGAGATTACTATAGACCAGCATGGCCCACTGCTGTGTTGACTTTAAGTCCAGCTCCAGAGAAGGAGACGAGGAAGGCTGAGCCTCCCATCCAGCAGTTATCAGCAAACATAGGGAGGCCTGGAGGGCTAGAGAGGGACAAACTCTGCCTCCTTTTTTCACCTCTGCACAGCTGGCCAATCATCGTGAAGTGGGTGTGCGTGTCAGAAGGTTGGTTTCTGAAAGTTACAGAAATAGCTGAACACAGCTCCCCCTGACGAAAGGGGTGTCGGGAGAGGGGGTTTCCAAAGCCGTCTGACCATCCGACGAGCAGTTCTTATAGAGTACTGGCAGCTTTAACAGGCCTTGGTGCAGGTTAGCCATGCAGCAAAAAGTTACCATGATGATCTACCCTGTGTAAAAGTGAGCCAGCTTCTTGATCCCAAAAAACCTTAGTCAAGCCCAAAGATAGCTAGCTAATCCACTAATTTGCTTTATGATACAAGGCCCAGAGCATCAGAGTATATTCAGGTCTTAATTCTGTGAGGAAGAGAGAGAGAGAGGAGAGGGGAGGAAAGATGAGATTACTATAGACCAGCATGGCCCACTGCTGTGTTGACTTTAAGTCCAGCTCCAGAGAAGGAGACGAGGAAGGCTGAGCCTCCCATCCAGCAGTTATCAGCAAACATAGGGAGGCCTGGAGGCAACAGTTCAGCATTTTTTAGAAGCACTGGGACAGTGTTTCCCATGATGTGTTCCTTTCAAGATACAGAGGCTATTTATGTGACAAACAAAGGCCTGGCTGTTGTTCTAGCTGAGTAGGACTGGAACATGGAGAAAAGGGTATTTTAAAAAAAACTTAAAGGGGAATTCTACTTACGTATACTTTCAGTTTGATTCATACTGTACTATAACAAAAAGCTGGCCAGTTAGTGTCTGAAGTCGCCAAGCCAAATTTACTTTCCATTTACATGAAGAGGGGGCGGTGATGATCTTGACTGTTTGACCTATGAAATAGTTAACCTCTTCAGTATCTGCCGCTGCAGTTTAAGAGAGCACAGCAGACAGACATCTTGGGCGACTAGCTGGTGAACAAAGTGGAGCATTTATCAGCTTAAGAGCCAGATATTTCCCTCCAGGGTTGGTCCAGACCAAACACTGGAACTGGAACAAGTGATTCATTTTTTAACATAAAAATTACTTAAACAATTACTTAATTATCAAAATAGTTGCTGAAGAATGAAAAAATTTGATTGAATAAAAGATTCAGCTCTAGTTGATTTCATAGTCCTTAATGCAATTTTTACTTTTTTTTAATGTGCCATTCTGTCATTCTTTTATCTTACTATAAAGCAAGGAATCTCTGTCTTCATGTATGTATGTATGTTTGTCTGTCCTTTGCTTCTCTCGAGAACCGTTCATCCAATCTACTTCACACTTGGCAGGTGTTTTGCCGAGGACCCAGGAGAGTTCAGTGTAACGTTTGGGGCAATTTTGACACGCAACAAGTTCAGTATTAATGAACTATGAATAAACAAGTGAGCAGCGCTTTGTGCAGCAGCAGCAGTGGGGCTTCAGGGCTATGCGGACTGACTGAGTTGAAGCGTCTCCCAGTGAGCAAATCTGGCAAGAAAACACACTGATAATCCATTATAAATGATATGAATGACCCAACCACTATATCTATCACTGCTGTTTGTGATTGTGTTTTTTAAATTATGTAGGCTTACGTATTCCACATATTTGTCAGTTGTGTCTGACAAAACAGAGAGTGAAAGAGACGAGCAGTCACATACATGCAGACAAACAGAGAGAGAGAGGATCTATGGTGGTTTATTTCTTTGTTTCCGCCTCTTTGATTCTTATGCTTTTGCTCTGTGCACTCCTTCTGTTTTTACCACAGACCTGAAGCATACAAAGAACCACACCAGACCACAAGAGACCAAAACAGATAAGACCAGACCAGGCTGAGCCTAGTAACTGGCTCCCTACCCCTCTCCCCCTACCCCCCCAGCCTTGCAGGCTGCATCCACCAACACTCGGCAATAGTCTTATTTACCAGTAATTTATTGTGCTGAGCAGACAACGTCACACCACTGGGACCCGACAGGAGACCCAGAGGTTCCCCCCGCTGGAACCATAAGCTGTGCTTGGCAATGCCTCAGGTAAGAGGGACGACAGTGGGAGGGAAAACGTACTTTCACTGGCATATATATGTAGGTTTCCTCCTACAGAGGCCTAGACAAATTGGAAAAATGTGGAATATATGAAGTAAAATGAAATGAAATTAAGTGTTTGAACATAACTTTGTATTCTAGTTTTTTTTTTTTTTTTTTTTTTTTTTATTCTCTGTGGCGCTGAATTAATAACAACATTGCACAATCAGCCTCAGGAGAAGATGATCTCAGCCCCCCTAAGTGTTTTCAAATAATGACACTTTTCTTTCCCTTCTGCTTCCTGTTTATCACATCATCATTAATATTAGATACTAAAATGACATCAAAGACAATTACTCAGCAATATTGGGTATCTTAGTAAATGTTTAACTGTAAAATGTCCTGCTCAGTATGTACATTGGTCACAATAAATCTGAGAGGTCTGTATCAAGTTTGCTTGTTTACATTATGCATTTGTATAATAAAAGATTACTAATAGCTGATATATCATTATCAGATATTTTTTATCCCACAATTATTGATTCCAGTATCAGTCGGGCTATATTACACATTTTCACCAGAAATTATGAGGCTAACTAGTTGTCAGCTGCTAACATTTGCTGGCAACAAAACTGTTAACTGTCATAGCATAGGAGCAATTAACAAGCTAGTTAATTGCTCTAATATGATCTGAGGTATTCATCAAGGTCATCATAAATCAAAGGTCCCCCCTTCTCTAATGTCTATCTCTGTGTGAGAAGCACGCTCCATCTCAATGTTCTGATTTTCACTGCATATTCTGCAAACGACAGATTTAGAAAATGGAAACAAAATTCAAATAACTTCCCTAAAGTCCGTTTTTATTAGATTTTGGTTTCGGAGATGAACTGTTGTTTGTTCATTTCAGTTTTTTTGTTCTTCTGTTGTGTCACAGCCCAGCGTCAGTGGGATGGAGCCTCCCTTTGGGGACGCCTTTCAGAACTACTCGTTTGCTGACCAGGCCCTGACCAGCACTGACCTGCTCGCCACCAGCTCTGACCCGGATTTCATGTACGAACTGGTGAGTAGCTGCACACACACACACACACACACACACACACATACACATACATACACACACACACACACACACACACACACACAATCGCAGAACACAGATAATTATTATGTTTAGATATAATAGAATTATTTAACTTAATATAAAAGCATATGGTTAATAGTTCTTTGTACAACTGTTACTATCAGCCGCACCTGTATGTGCAAACACACTCTCACTCATCTCACCAAGGCCCTGCTACAGACAGGCATCAGACCTCGCTAACTATCCTTTGAGCCCGACTTCTTTTCAGATCAGTCACAGCTGCTCACGCTGCGCTGTCACTGAGCTGCATCTGAATGAAGGATCCAAGTTTAGAGATCACAAGTCAATTTTCTCAGTTTTTTACCCCTTTTATTGTCTTGGAAACATAATTAAATAGGCACTTTGACTATTGTTACGTGCTAATATTGTTTTCAGGGATTCGCCTAATAGGCTTTAGTTGTATAATTTAAAAATGCTTCTCACACTTCACTGTAACTTTCATCAAAACACTGATCTAAGCATATTGATGATGATACTTACATCTGTCTGTTTGTATTTGATTGCAGAGACATTAAAAGTAAAAAATAAAAGAACAAATCTTTAGTTTTGGTATTTGCCACTACAAATTGCACCTCTTTACTAAGAAACCAGCCTTTTATTGTGAAGCCCCTATAGGAAATGCAATTAGTGTATCAGAGTTAGCGGAGCTTCGTTTGCTTTACTGTTCTTCAATAAAAACAGGTCTAAACACCAAGATATGGACATATTCTGAGATATACTAATAGCGCAAGCAGAAACAGCCACCGTGAGATGTTAGATGAAGAGCGGCAAACACCAGGCTCTTAAATTGGTTTGCGAGATTCAGCACACCTCGTAACACATCGTCAAGGTAAACAGCTTCTTTAGCCTTGCAATGCTGTGCAGTGGAAAAACACTCACTCCATGCCAGTGAGGCTTGAGTGGTCACAGTTGCTCACGGCTCAGCTCTGCACGAGTATCCCCACCCAGATCAAAAAACAATATTAGGTTACATGGTACACAGCACACAAGCTCCCAACAAGCACCAGAGAAAATTCAAAGAACAGTAAGTGGTACAGTGCTCTCTAGTTTTTGTTCTTTTTTTTTTTCTTAATTAAAAAAAACAAAACAAGTATTGCAATCAAAAGTCTGCAACATTTGAAATGAATGACATACAAACAGGAAAGCAGTTAAGTTTAGCTCCAAAACAACAGACCTTTTAGTTTACTGGGACAGTGAAGCCATCATGAATGTTATTAGTATCACCTCTGCAGGGACGGCAGCAGGACTTCTTCACAGCAAACTGCATGTAAATTTAGAATGGAAGAAGAGCGTCAGACATTTTTACAGAGAAAAACCTATTTCACTTAAATCAATATTTCCAATAATTTGTTTGATAAAAATACTTTTGAATCCCTCACCATTTATAGTGTTTTTTAGTCACAGTAACACTAGCACTGAGAATTGTATGAATTTAAATTCAATTGAAAAACTATAAATAAACATTTGCATGCAGTCAGCTCAGCTGCCACCATGGCATTTAAAACAGAGGCCCATGCCTAATTGTTTAGCAGCCGCGTGACATTTGCCAGGCTCACAGGCGGGTGATGTGAGGCAGCTTTAAACAGACAGCTCACCTGTCACCACTCACACTGTCAGCTGCAGGTGTCTACCACAATTTACTGTCAGCTGTAGACTAAATAATAGTGATTCACTGCCGTGCCCTCAGGTTCTTGCACCATGGTAACAAATTAATGGTAAAATGGTGGTCTCTCATCTTCAACCCACCAGTTAGTTTTCACTGTGGCCCCAGAGATGTGTTGTTAGGTTTCTTCTGCTGTTGCCTTTGCTTCCACCAGGAGTGAGCTTTATGAATAAAATCCTCAAAAATACTTTATATATTGTGATATAGTACGGTTCAGTGACATATGTACATTTTGAAGGCACATATTGAGTCCATTTTTTCTAGTATTTTACATATTTTTTATATTGTAGTCATAAGTTAAAAGTAAAGTACAAAAAGCAAACTAAATAGAACATCCTTTAAACTGTCACCTACCGGATTCACCTCCATGTTTTCCTCCTCTCTTCAGGACAGAGACATGACCCACCGACAGAGCCCCTGTGGAGACAGCACGGTGGGGGTCGGTGACGGAGGGAAGGAGGTGGAGGGCTGTGTGGATCAACTCATGGGTCTGGGCGAGTGCGAGACAGTCTACAGCAGTTCAGCGTTCGAACAGTGGGACACCTACTGGGAAGACCTCACCAGGTACTGTCCGTCCCATTCTCGTGAACAAGATATCTCCTATGAATTTCTTCAGATTTGGCCCAAACGGACACTTGGACCCAAGGATGAACGGATTAGATTTTGGTGGTCAAAGGTCAAGGCCGCTGTGACCTCACAAAACATTTTTTTGGCCATAAGTCAAGGACTCAGACGCTAATTATGACAACATTTCACTTAAATGTCTAATAGGATAAAATGACGCAGTGATGACATTTTATTTACAAAAGGTCTAAGGTCACTTTGCTGTGACATCAACATATTCCACACCATAACTCAAGAACAGAAAGAGAGATTGGGACCATATTTCACATTTGGCCGGATACTGATTTGGTGACACAATAGTTGTATAGTTTATTCCTCTGTGCCATTATTGTCACAAAACTATTGAAGAAACATCAGTGATTTACACTGGATGACATGTTCCTTCATTATGATGAACATGGATACTATTGATTATTTTGAGCCAATACCATATGCACTGTCCTGCTGTTGTGAATTATCACTACAGCACCGAATATGTATTAAAACGCAGGTGAAAATATAAAAATACACTATTTTCATCTGCTCAAGTAAGATTTGATAAAAACATGTTCCTGTTTAAAGAAAGCAATGGGCCTTTTCAAAAAAATTTAAAACAATATTTGTGTGTCCCGTCTTTCAAAACATTTTCTGTTTTCAGGAGGAACCAGTCGGCTTTGGGCTGAGAGCCACAGATGTAGGGTAGGAAAGTCAGAAACTACTGAGAGACAGACTAACACATGGTTGGTTTTGGTCATTTCATGTGATCTGTTGACGGTAAGAAAAATTATAGAATAACAGCAGCGTTATCCCTTAAAATCAGATTCAAGACACGAAGCCTTCCTGTGCTTCCTCTGAGTGAACTGGATTCTCTGCAAAACAACAATTATGAGTTGGGGGAGTGTCGGTGTCCTCGTTTTCACTTAAATTCGTTTCTATACCAGAAAAAAGGCAACAGCCAAATCCAAAGTCATGGTGCATATTTTTTATGTTTATAAGTTATACCACCCACATCCAAGCACCAACTGTTATATTGAATGATGATTAATCTGTTAATTCTTTTATGCAAATCTTTTTAGTTTGCAAAATGTCAGAAATTTTGAAAATGCCCTTTGCATGTTCAAACTGCTTATTTTGTCCAACCAAAAGTCAAAAGCCCACAATGATATAAAACAGAGCAGATACTCACATTTGAGATGCTGGAACCAGCAAATGATATTTTTGCTTGATAAAATTAATTTGATTATCAGAATTGTTGCAGAATATTTTTGATCAAGTAATCACTTTGGGGCTGTTCAGGAATTGAGAGGGTTCTGGCACAGAGGAGGTTGTACTCTGTTTTTGCCTGCATCATGTGGGTTCAGGATGTCTGATTTTTACTGTATGAAAACTGCAAGCAGATGAGAAGTCAGTCAGTAAACGTTATGAGATCGGACAGGTGCCTAAAGGTTTTTATAGCAGAGTTTACCATCACTGACAGGTAATTGTCGAGGCAGGTCCACTTGGTCTGTCACAGGCAGGATTTGAAGCAGGTAGTGGTTTTGCTCGAAGGCAAGGAGTGGTTTAAGAGGGCAGTAAACAACAAAGCAGCTGGTTGCCGCAGTCTCCTGAGATCGCAGGTGATGCTCGCCTGTCCTGCAGCTGTCCTGATGCTTTGCTGCCAAAATAGTTTGTGTACTCTCTCCTCTGATGTTGAGTGCCAGCTGAGGGCAGACAAAAGCTTCTGAATTCTAAAGGCTATTAAAACTGAGGTGGAATAGTGCTGGCTGTTGCAGGGCTGGGGTTGAATCTGCTTCTAACAGGGTTGATTGAGGTCATGTTTATGTGGAACAGAGGAAAGTGCTGTATCTTTTGGCTAATCAGTGAGTCATTCTGTTACAACCTCAACTGTTCAGATTAGTCCCATGCTGCTCTTTGGTAGCTCTGATGTGTTATGGAGTCTGAATCTGGGTCAGTAGAAGTCATTCTCTATTTGTGTTTTCCAATGCACCTTTGCTCCTTACTGTGGTTTTTACCAAACAGTAGTTTCTTCTTCTGGCAAAGTAACCACCATACAGTGATTAAAGCAGTGTCTGTGTGGGTGTCAACTCTGTAACTGCCAGATGTAGTAGACAGCCTCTGAGATCTGTTTGCTCCTAGGATCTATTTGTTGTCATATGAAAAGGTTTGACTACTTTGACTTAAAATCAAGTTAAAGCCATTAATTGAACGCAAAGCAAACGTAAATGCAAATTCGCTCTAGACGGTATGAATTGAGGCACAGTTGCATCATTCAGACCTGAAATGTTTAAACTTGAAAAAAATAATCACTTGTTCCAAATTCTTTGATTCCACATCGTGAACGTACAAACACAATTGGAATACCATGTAACTGTCTTTGTCTGCTTTGTATCAGTCAAACACTGCAGAAGGCATGTTTACATTTAGGGCTGCCACAAACAATTATTTCCATTATTGATTAATCTCTCTAATACATTGTCCATTAATTGATTATTTGTGTCATCAGTTGATCAGAGTCCAAGGGGACGTCATCAAATGTTTTGTTTTTTCCAAATATATTTACTTTACAATGACAAGGTTCCCTGTAAATATGTGATTCTCAGGATTTAAGTTATTAAAATGTCTTAAAAAGTCTTATTTTTTAATTATGGTAGGTCTAAAATTTTGAGGTGATGCCTGGTTGCATGAGAAATATCTCCCCACAGGATTCACTTATTTGAATATGATTTGGTCTTAGGTCCAGCTCTTTCTAAAAAAAATTGCGTAATGAAGAGAAATGGTCAAATTTATTTCCATCAGTCATTTAGACCAAAAACAGGAAACATGACATTTTAAAGGTTATGTACAAAGACAAGACAAAGAAAGCTTTCACTGTTGATGGAACTGCATGTCTCTGTACTTGGCAGATACACACGGCTGGCCAGCTGTGACATCTGGGGCACAAAAGAGGTGGATTTCCTTGGATTGGATGACTTCTCTAGTCCCTACCAGGACGAGGAAGTGATTGGTCGAACCCCAACGCTGGCTCAGCTCAACAGCGAGGATTCGCAGCCTGTGTGTGAGGCGCTCTACCCCCCAGCTGACCTGACCCTGCCTGCCCCTCAGCTCCAGGCTCAGCCGTCCCAGCTTCCCTGTCACAGTAAGAGACCCCTGGTCCCTGGCCAAGGATCAGGCCCTGGCTCTGCACGGCCGTCCCTGAACTCCACATCCTCTTCCCGTCCTTCCCACAGCCTTCTCCCAGACTTCCCTGAAGGCTCCCAAAAAGCCACCAGACCCGTCCCCTCCAGCACCGAAACTATGGCCAAGACCCAGACCCTCCTCAGTCTCACCCAGGACTACGGTCAAGCTCAAACCAAGCCCCAGGGGCGAGGAACCAAGATGGCAGCCCCGACTTCCCGATGCTCTGACTTTGTGCGGAAGGCTAAAGTCTGTGTGAGTGCTGTGACCAAAACTCAGCCCGACAAGCCCTCCCCGACGGATTTTGAGAGGTCAGATCCCCCTCTACCTCTCTCCCTGCCCCAAGACGAGAAGGCCTCCACTTCGGCAAGCGCCACCTTGGTGGGACTTCCTGGCCCTGCAGCCAGTGGCTCTGCCAGCCTGATGACCTTTGAGAGCAGGGCAGAGGGGACAGTGAAGAGAGAGATCCCTCTAGGCTGGTCTGCCACCCTGCCTCAACTGGTTGAAGCGAGCCAGGCCCTGGAGGGCAGCACCTCTGGGCTGGTCAGCGCTGTCGATAGTGTAGCAGGGGCTAGCGGCGGTGGCGTTCTGGTCGTCGATGGCACCGAGAAGAGCAAGGAGGAGGAACACAACTACTCCCTGTTCCTGACCCGCAGCAGACTCGCTGGCGTAGCCCACTCCCAGCTGGAGGAAGACGAGGAGGAGGAGGACGAGGAAGAGGCGGAGGAGGAGGAAGAAGGTGATGGGCTGGAGCTAGATGATGAAGACCACGATGAGGGTTTCGGCAGCGAGCACGAGCTGTCTGAGAATGAGGAGGAAGAGGATGAAGAGGAGGATGAAGACTACGAAGCAGACAAGGATGATGACATGAGTGACGCCTTCTCTGAGCCAGGTAGCAACCCGTCGTATTCCTGCCTCTGGTTAACACGTGTAAACCATCACCGGCAATTTGTGACTTATTTATTACTTAAATTATTACCTTTTACCTTCTGTCTCTATTTCCCCTGAATTTTACGTTCCCCTATTCTCCTGTCTCGATTTCTCCCGCCTCCACCAGGCTGCGACATGGAGCTGATGGAGGACATTAAAGGCCTGACAGCAGGAGTCTCCAGCCGGAAGAGAGGCAAGCGCCGCTACTTCTGGGAGTACAGCGAGCAGCTCACCCCCTCCAAACAGGAACGTATGCTTAAGCCGTCTGAGTGGGACAGACACACGCTGCCTAGCAACCTGTACCAGAAGAACGGGCCTCTCCATGGTATACATACAGAAACACACGTACATATATAACTGTAAAATACCAGCTGGCATCGCTTTAAGGCTTGCTAATGATGAATCTTCAAAGGAAAGACTTTATTTAATACAAAATTAAATGATCTTTTGGATTATTGTATTTTTCTGACATTTAGTTTCACTGCCTCGATCAAGGCATAAAACGTATCATAAATCTTTAGTGGAGACTGTAGTGCATGTATGTATGCAAGTCTTTCAGTAGGACTGTGGCTGTTTAGATTTTCCACCACAGCAGCTGTGCACAGCATGTTGCAGTGATAGTACAGTCTAAGTGATCCCATTGGAAATAATAAATAAATAAAAAGAGCATGTCTCATTTCTCACATAAAAGGCTTTTTATAAAACAGTGGCATTGAAAAGCACAGGCCGCAAAGCATTTCTCTTGCGTTCATGTTTATTTAATTCTTTTGTTTGAAAATTAATTTTGTTTGAGTACGTAGAAGATGAGTCATATTGCATTTTGGTCATTTCATAAAGTTTTTTCAAAAAGTAAAAGCACTTTAAGCTTGCAGAATTTAAAAATTAAATCACAACTAAGGGGTTGGGGTCCAACAGTGATTATATCTATTTATTACGGAACCCAGACCTGTTATGGATCCACCACAGCTGTCACCAACTGGGACTGAATGGAAAATGGCAGTATAATGTTCAGAAAAACATTCAGTGAAACAGTGAAAAATTAACATTATGTGGAAAAATGTCAATGGATTCTCCCCTCTCTTGTTTCTGAGCATGTCAAAATGAAGAGAGGAAAAAAACAGGGTTGTGCAAGCAGAAAGTTTAAAAAAATGGAAATGGCACCTGCAGTTGGCTGGTTGTTTTGTATTCTAGCATGAAGCAACAGGTGCATTCATTTTTATACTCATTCAATGGTGAGAATCATTCACCACATATAACAAGTGAAGGTTGATCCCCCATATTTTTGCAGTGTCAGCACACCATTTATTACATACTTGTGTGCTTCATGTCTGCGTAAACATTATATTTGATGTGAGAGTCAACTCCAATGGCTTTTTTTCATTGTTCGTCATTAAGGAAAGTATATGCTGAAGAAGTCTCGCCGCACAGACGTGGAGGACCTGACTCCTAATCCACGCAAGCTCCTGCAGATCGGCACCGAGCTCCGCAAACTGAACAAGGTGATCAGCGACTTGACCCCCGTCAGTGAGCTGCCACTGACCGCACGGCCGCGGTCCCGCAAGGAGAAGAACAAGCTGGCATCCAGGTAAAACGTGCACGCCTATGCAGTACGTACACACCAGAGTGGCACAGATGTGAATGTACAGTCACACTGACCTCCATAGTTTAAGCAAAGTTTACAAAGTTTAAGCGCTTAGTTTACAGTTTCGCTGTAGTCAAGATCCTGATTCAAGAGGTTCTCTTTCCTGTTATACATTAGTAAACTCCACTTATCTGTTGTGTATTTTAGAGCTTGTCGTTTAAAAAAGAAGGCCCAGTATGAAGCAAACAAGGTGAAGCTCTGGGGACTGAGCACAGAGTACGGTATGTTGCTTATGACACCACATATGTCACAGTTTATCAACCTCTGCATCCACCTTTTCATGCCTTGTTAGTAGTATTTTATGTCAAATGTATTACTCTAAATCTATTAATAATAATGATAATATCTGTTGTCTGATGTCTTTAAACTTTGTTACATTTAAAATTGACCTTCTGATCATTGACTATTGTACTTTTGAAGGCCAGAAGTCCAATCACCATCAAATGCCAGATTTTTTGTTTTGGTATTCATATTCATATTCCTTCACCCGAATATGAAAGCATCTGGAATGCTTATTTGTGTGCTCTAACATGTCTTCCTGTAGATCGGCTCCTGTTTGTGATTAACGCCATCAAGGAGGAGATCGTGGCCCGAGTGGAGGACTCTTCTCCGCGTCCAACCAACATGACTGACACTCTGGAGCATCTCATCCAGGAGACACTTGGTAAGAATCATTTACAGCTGAATGGTCCCCAAAAACAGATAGATTGTGATTGATAGTACCTTGTGAAAGATGATTTAAAAAATGTACTTGAAATTACATTTAATTTAAACGACTAGTATCAGTATGAGATACAAAAACTGGAAGGTTAACAGCTCTTTATTTGAAGATTCAAAGATTTAAGAACCAATAAAACAATATATCCATACCTTAATGGATGGAAATAGGGACTCTATAGCGTATTGTTTGACTGTGGGAAACTTTAAAATGTAGTTTTATAAGGGAGTTAAATAAAATAGTTTTAGAGGAAAACAAATTGCTGTCAGAAATGTAGTCATTGCAAAACTCTGTCAAATACATATCATGAAATATGAGTTAAATTATGAAGATTTAGATATGATGATATCTTCCAAAATTAATATTCAACATAATCTAAACAGAGCAAAATGCTAGTTTTATGAAAGTGGTAAAAGGAAACTGGTGAACTATATCTCCAAGATAAAAAATAAATTAAAAAATGACAAGAAATAATATAGCCAGTAGTAGTATTAAGACAGTAAATCACTAAATTACCTCCAACCCAGAGGAGATAAACTCTTCCTTTGCATCATATTACGAACACACAAATCAGAATACTTGCAGGCAACTATTGACTTTTTCAAGCATATAGAAGTAGCCCTGTTTATCTGAATAATAAATCATCTGGTGAAAATGTTATTGATGAAAATGTGGAACCGCTCACATGAAGCTCAATCTGAACAGGCAGGTTAGTGACAATAATACTTCTGTAGTCCCATTGTATATATTTGTTTGAGACCGTTAAATAAGTCGCACAAATGAGATGTTTTTTTTTTGTTCAACATTTCTGAATGTATCTTTGTGTGTCAGTGGCATCACCTGTTGCTGGGCAGACTTCGGACTTCGTTAACAAGATTTTGGAGAACACCGGACGCGGCGATCCCACTGGCGGACTGGTCGGCCTGCGAGTCCCCACCTCCAAAATCTAGACAAACTGCGGTCCACTGAGAGGAGTGGACTAAATATTACCACCGTGCTGTCCCATTGTAACTATGCTCCCCTCTGCATGCCCCTCCAACCCAGAGTACATACACATTGTTAGTCACACAAACACACATACCACTCCCTGTGTGTATGTATGTGTGCTTGTTTTAGCCATGCACCTGTATGGCACACACCCTAGCTTTCTGTCTCAGCAAACTGTGCTCAGAGTCAGTGCGTCACTGTCTCCCAACCCATCGTGAGCGTCTGTTGGGAAAAGCGCCTCTAAAAGCAAGGGATGGTTAGGTGTATAGCTAATAGCACGTTCTGAATCCACTAGTGATTATTAGATGGGTTTAACATAGCATTGTGTAGGGTCGGTTCTGTTGAAGATCTACTTCACGGGCTGAGACAGAAGAGACAGTCACATGAGTGTAACCACTGGAATACTTTCACACAATTTGTTTGAGGTTGTAATGACAGAGGAAGAATTGTTACACATCAGACACCATCAAAGGTTGAAAAAGTTCCAGTTATTATTTCCTCAAGAGGTTTACCTCACATGGCAACAAAAAAAAAAAAAAAAACTCCAGGATGTTGAATTGACCCACTCAGTAAAGTACTTTGATAAAAACCGCTTTGGTTGCAAAGATAGCTGCAGAGAACAAAGCAGTGTGCTCCGAGGCGTTACGGGGTGGCAGGAAATATTTTGTATTGAAGGCCTAAATATGTTCATGCCATCCCCTGTTTGCCAATCAGGTCTGCTGTTGTTAAAATGTAGGAGTTAACTTTTAGCAAATTAAGTTCAAAACAAAAAAGGAGTAACAGCTGAAAGTTAAAATTAGACTTTAGCAATTAAGCGACAGACATCCTGCAGGGTTGACGTTTGCAGCAGGCAGGAGGAAGCTTAATGGCTAGTATTGATGAGGTTAACTTAAACAACAGGAGGTAGTTGACCATGTGGAGAGGAAGTGAATATAGTTTGGTGCTTTTTGGCCTTGTGCTGGTTATAACTGGACTGGGTGAAACGGGCATTTTGCCAATATGGGAGCTGACTGTGAGGGAGATGATGATGATGATGGTGGTGATGAAGATGATAGTGATCCATCTTCTCTAGGAAACTGTACATAAAAGTGTCTCCCAGTGAAAAACGGCACCGGCTCCCCTTTTTGTACAGTAGAGATGACCAGGCTAACAGTTTGGTGTGTTCATACTAGTGTTTGATCAGAGTTCTATTCATTGTGCCTTGTGTATGTATGTGTGTTTCTGTAAGTCTGAGTGAGTATGTGTGAGAGGGACTGAATGAGAAGAGGTGATTGGTCAGAACTCCCTGAGGACTACTTTACACTGAGGGAGATTGTTAGTGAATGTGAGGTGGGGGACACCTGTGGGGTTTGTTGTCTATTTCAGTTGAGATATGTGTCTGAATGTACATAAAAGAAATGGAAGCTCTCGTTGCGTGATGCCACAGAGTCTGTGTATATAGGAGGGCTCTGCAATAGATTACTTTTGGTTTTTGGTACTCTGTCTTTAGGGATCGGGGGAGGGTTAACAAGATATTTTCGTTTAGAGTTACAAAAAAATATTTGCACACTATATTTTGATTGTTTTTTGTACCAAAGACACATGCAACGAAATGGCGACCAGCCAGTTAAAGTAAGGTTTTGCACAGCTTACCTGACGCCGTATTGAATGTAAGAAATGTGGGAGGGTCAGAGAACTTCATTGAACTGTGAAATTTAGCTTGGGTCCAATTCTGTACAGAAAAGGAACATTCATTCATTTTTTTTAAATCTAAAAATCAACCCCATCTATGGGCTTCTCTAGTAAATTTGTTGCTTTGCGAGCACTTCATTCCTGAACTGATTCCTCCCTCCACGTGCTAATTGTGTTAATGGCGCTATCTAGGACAAAAACCAAGAGCGCTAGTAGATAAGCTATGTTACATTTTTGCTTGTTTGTCAAAATGTCACCAACAATAACCAAAATGTTTTGTTCCTGTGTCACTTGTTTGATTTCTGTATGTAGACGAGGTCTAGGTCATCAACAAAATATTAACTGAATTTTGTTTTAAAGTACTGTATATAGAAACTATCTATCAATGGTGAAATGCCACTTTTCATGACAATTGATTAATTTTTAAGCATGACACATTTCTAAAGCCTATCCTTGCACCAAGAAGGTTAGAGGAAAAAACACAAAAATACACAAAAAAAAAAGGTTCTTGTTATATTTTTGTACTTTAGCTGCCTGCTAGCTTTCCTGTTGGTTTGGAAGTATTTGTTGGTCGAATTCTCCGAACGGAGAGAAGGAGATGTGGAGGAAAATGGGCGAAAGGTCTTAAAGAGCAGCCAGTCAATCTGTTTGATATATAAACCGACACTTCACCCCTCCGGTCTCAGTTGCCGGCTGAGTGAAATACAGAGAATCAGGACTGGATTTATTTAAAACACAACGCAGCGAAGCCATGTTCTAGTTTGAATGGTCTATAAAGAGAATGAGGACATGCTGTCTTTAGCGAGGACAGGGACGTGTCCAGGAAAGCAAGAAACTCAGAGGACAACAGCGGGGATATGTGAGGGCAGACGAGGAACCAGCTGCAGTTTTGTCAGAAAGCCAAAGCCATCATATTTTTGTCCCAGATTGATCTGGATTCAGCACTGTGCGTTGTCATTTAGATTTTCACATGTATTCCCTCGTTAACTGTGAAGTCTGTTGAATTTTGCATTTCCTGGGATTGACATTGCCGCCTTTGAGGTTGCCTTGCTGAATTTGTTTCTGGCTGGCCTTGACTTTGGTCCTCGGCTTACATCCTTCCTGACCGGTATCACAGCCGCAAAGAATAACTTTGTTCACCAAAACACACAGAGTTACAATATCCAGGCCACAAATTGGCAGCGTGTCCAACCTTTACAAAATGCATGATGCCTGTATGCTTGCCTCCCTGATACCTCCACAGAGGAAATGCTGCCATTCCCAGGAATTTAAAACTTCAACCAGAATTCCTTTGTTTAGCAGGAAAATACAAACAAATAAACAAGTGTTTCACTAGGCTGAATTCAGGTTAGTTTGAAGTGAAGAAAGTACTCCTTCACAGATTGAACTCTGATGTCTGATGATGGTGATGATGCAGAGCTGTGGTCTTTCTGTATCGTGTGATTGAATAACAGATAGTGCTACACATATATATATATATATATATTTTTTACTGTTTTCTGTTCCGTCTAAAAAGGGAGAAATGGTGCTTTTTCTGAAACTAGAATGATGAGTATCCATGTTTCTTATTTGACTTCTTAGTCTAGTTGTAGCCTAATGACTTGCTCTCCCCTACCGTCCATAGCTATTTTCTTAGTAGTGATTCATTTTTGTAAATAGACTATAAGTTAATATGTATCTTCTAAATGTTAGATATATGTATAGAATACTCTATCTTATATGTTTGAAAACAAAGCACTTTGTCCAAAAAAGGAAAAAAACAAAAAAACAAAAAGAAAAGCATTTTTTTCTTCCATTTGCTGCTAAAAGGCCTGGTGTGAATGCTGCAAGTGTACTTGACGACTACTTGCTTGGATATGTCTATTACCTGACTTGGCTAGGTTTATAAACTAGCAAGGAATAGGTGTATGGCCTGACAAGTGTTGGATCTACATTTTTCTGGAGCCACGTAATGATATGAGGTGGTTTATGAGAGCGTATCATTGCTTGGCTTTGGGAAGCCCAGTGTCTTGACAGGATAGGTCTATTTCCTGGTCAGGGGATAGTGTGTTTGTGGTCTTAAAAAAAAAAGAGGGTTTTGATTCCAGGGCCCCTACTTTGATCCTGATGCTGACCCCCTTGGCGTCATGATTCATTTGCCTTCAGTAGAGGTTTCCTATGGAAAAACTGATTCTGCTTTGGCTTCCTCTTCAGGGTGATGTACAGTGTAGACACATTTCTCCAGAGAGCTATATTGTTATCATTTGTAAACTGATTTTTACTTGTGACTTAATGAGGAGGGGTTTAGCCTTGGGGCGGCCAGGAAGAACCCGTTTGAAAAATGTTGTTCCGGGCCGCCTTGGGGGAAGTTACTATATCACTGTACTGTATGGCAAGCCAATTACAAATGGAGACTCAATCCGGACACTTATTGCCTTTCTAAATAACTTCTCACTTACACACAAACAAAAACAATAACCTGGCAGACATGTCAGTTGCCAAGGGGTGTGCCTGAGGTTTATGACATTGTTCTGCCAATATATGGTCAACAACAACAACAACAACAAAACCATTCAGCCTGATTGGCTCAAAACAACCTTGACTGAAGTAGCAGACGTGGTGAAATATTTCTGAAAAATTGCTTCAAAAATTTGAACTACTTGTGCTCAGTTGTATCTTTTGTGACAATGTTTGAAGCATTTTTTTCAGCTACAATTTTGCCCAGTTCTGGTAGGGGGTCAACAGTGGTTAAAGGGCTGCTGGTTGACAGACAGACAGACCGGCTCAGCAATGCGGCCGACCAGAGAAGCGTGTGTGTTTTGTTGTCGATCACGAGGCTGGTTCAAGAAAGAGTCCTCACAGGTTTTTACATTTAACATGATAGGTGCAAGCTGTGCAACTTTACATTCAAACCAGTAGACTCTGTGGCATTTTAACAGTCAAGGAGTGAGTGAAAATCCACGCCAGTAAAAACTATTCCTTTTTCCTTTTTCTTTCTGATTATAAAAATCATAAATCCTATACAGTCAACTATTAAGCTAATAGAGTGTGTAACTTTGTGCTACTCTTGTCCAATAAAAGCTAAGTGGATCCATAAAGCTCTTCTTCAGCAAATCAGGGTAATATCGTTCTTCTATCTGACATATGTGATGACATATAAAATCAAAAGAAAATATATTTATGTATTCCAACTGTTGTCGCCATTCTTTACTCTGTACAAAATATTTTGTGTGTATGTGTGTGCGTGTGTTATGAATTATCAATGTCAATCAATATAGTGCAATGCTCTCTACACAAACTAAAAAAAAAAGGCCAACAGACTTGTCACAAGAATTCACAAAGTTTCTCCGCTTTCTACAAATCTGTAATCAAACATACACAACCTACATTTTTCTCTCACGAAAGCATTTGACTCTGATTTCCAGCCACGATCCAACTGGGGCTTCTCACATGGTGCTGATTACTTGTCATTATCCCAGAAATAATCCAAGAATTCAAAAGGCATCTGTATTAAGATCCAGTCACAAATAACATTGTTCATGTGATTATTGTTCTCAATAGCTGTCATCAGACCAGACTTCCCCTCCGATCTTTTTCATAGATTCTAACTGTTGGACCAATCAGAGGAAGATTCACACTGATTATTGTTCTAAAGAACAACAAAATGATGATTTCTGCATTATTGACCTGTATGATTATTATTGTAAAGCATAACATTATTTCTATTGTAAAAGTCAGACTCCTGGATTTGATACCACTGCCCAAAGTCATAGAGGTTCTTTATTCCATTTGAGAGGTACAGAGTATTCACCAGAACCAAAATAATTAAAATAAATACACAATCTGGTGTATTAGTAACCCAATCTCCAGATTAGATATTCAGTAACGCTTTATTTTATTATTGTTTCTGTAATTTTTTAATAATTTCCAAGAAGTTTCGTTGAAAGAACTTTTCAATGTGGTAATAGTGTTTATCAGTATTTTTCAGTACAGTAAATACACTGCAGTTCCCCTCAGCTCTACTGTTTTGGCTTAGTCTCATCTCTCATCTGTGTTGTTTCCAGCTGCAGTAGGTGGCTGTTTTCAGTGAAAAAGCTCTAAAAACCCACTGTACACTACCTGCTCAGCACCAAACCGTAGGCAGACAAAGTTAGCAACTAGCTGGGGAAAATACTGGAGCATTTAGCAGCTAATAAGCCAGATATTTCCTTCAGGAGTTGGTGGAGACCAAAAACAGAGCTAAAACAGAGCCAATACTGGACTGTTTGCTAACATATTCACAACAACTTAAACTGTACATGTTGTGTTCACTGCTTGTTGCTGCTGTAACTGAGCAGTTCTTTCAAGGCTATTACTATCTCCCCTGTAATTAATACCAAAATACATTTGGTACCTAAGAAGTTTCTTAGGAAGTTATTAGGAAATTACGGATCTGCCAAATATTCTTGTCTCAAGAAATTGGGTTTGTAAAATAAACTATAAGTTATCTCACCTCCTGCTGGCTGTGATGTCAGATCTCAGAGTCTGGCTTCGAGTTTCTTTCGAGGCATTTTAAATGTATCCTGTTGGCACCCATGTGGTGTACCCTCGCTTGTAAAAACACCTCATCTTCAGAGGCTGTATGCTTACTACCCTGCACATTTTCTCCTGTTTAGATTAGATGCATACAGAAATGTACTCTGACAGGAATGCTGTGGGAATTGTTTTTGCATGCCGATTTCCTGCATAGCACTGAGAGAATCAAGTGACGTCTGGAGTTCGTCGCAGATTGGGAAATAATTTGGCCAATCATCAGAAAGTGTCTCCACCGTCAAAGACTTCACTCACTGTACTCTGTTATATGATTTCATACTTGCTGCTATTGAATGAGCACAAAGAGACTTTAGATTTTGGTTTAGAGTGTCCATGACACAATTACAGTATATTATTACCACACACCCCGGTTTTTCACATTTTTTTTCCTATGACAGTCAAAAGACCAACAGTGTTACTCACCTTGCACTTGGTTTTTACAAATACAAGGAAAAGAAAAAAACAATACTTTGAATATGATGCCTGCTGAACCAGGTGCCTTAATCAAATATATGAGAACACAAATCTGCACCTTCTGTCAGTCTGGAGGGGGTTTCCCTACAGAAAAAAAGGGCTGGGTTTCCCAAAACCTACACTTGAAGTACGAAAATGAAATAAAAACCTCATTTTAATTCCAAATCAATACTTTTTGTATAATAATCAGCCTTTAACAGCCGATAAGAGCTGTATGTCATGTATGGATAGAAAAATTCTCTTTTAAAGCATTACTGAAGAAGAGCATAAATGACAACCGTGTAAACTAAATTGATGTTTTGGGAAACCTGGTTCTGTTTTTAACTTTCTCTGCCCACTACGCCACGTTATTGTGTTTTCTGTATTGGCTGCTGCTGCTATCACCGCTGGTGTGTCCGTGTAGAGAAGAGCAAACTTCCACTGTGTCTGAGGCAGAGGGAGACTTGGGCCTGCTTTTTACCTTGTCGATTACAATGCATTCTCCGTATTCTTCTGTGGTTTCGACATGGAGCACCGTGTTGCTGCCTCTTGAGACCTTTTTTTGAGAAAGGAAAAAAAAAAAAAAACGAAACAACAAAAAAGCATCAAGCAGAACTTTCCGTTTCTTAACTTTGCTATTATGAAGTGCCAGACCCTCCTTGAAGTCAGTGTTGGCACTGTGTCGCAGGTTGCGAAAGAAGCGACAAACTGAGCATGGAGGTTACCTGTGGTGCTAATCTGTGTGCGGCTGGGTGCTAACATGGCTGTGTTAAAAAGCTGTATTAGCCATTTATTCCTTCTGTTGATGACTCTGGTCAGTCTCGTGTTTCTGACTGCTGCACTGCTGTATGCTGACATAGCGAGGTATAACTGCTGCTGCTTTGCTGATGAATGTAGACTAGTCTTCCTCAGCAGGATCATACAGACAGATGCGAGTGTCTGGTGGAGCTTTTCCTGTTGTTCTACTTCCTGTTAGACTTTGTTTGGAACGCAGAGGGAGACTCTTGGCGTCAGGATCCAGAGAGATCATGAATGTTTTATCTTTTATATGGCCGCTGTCCTGCTTTTATGTTTAAACCTTTTTTTTAATAATATTATGTTTGGATATTTATGCTCTGACTCTGTCAAATGTTGCACATTTGAATTTTTTTTCCCTAAATTATATTCTATTGCCTTTTTCCCTGATCCCAGTGTTCATACCATTTCTTTGATATTTATGTGTTTTCGTCCTATAAATTAACATGTAAGGAGACAATTTGTTTAAACTAGACTTTATAGCTTTTCCACTGAAGCAGGCTTTACCAGCAGTCAGAGACTTTACATGAGATTCACAGACATAAATCAACGTCACAATGAAACCAGAAATTACTTTTTTTATATAATTCCGCATTTCATCGTATACAACTACTTGAGATTAATTACAAAATGTATTTTCTCATATTTTTACACAAAAGTTTCATTAGATTTACTCATAGTATATCTTTAATATTGCCTCATCATGTACCATAAATAAGATTTTTGTACAATCCTGCCACTGCACTCTGGAGATGGAAATGGTTACAAAGACAATCACTGTTTAATCATTAATATTTAATTAGACAGCAAAGAATCAATAAATAGATCAAATTGTAAAACAATTTAGTTTGACAGTAGAATGACAGTAGGTAAGAGAAATTAAATAAATCTAATAAATAAGTTTAAAAACTGATTAATTTGAAACTTAATAGATGGACACATTAATTTAACTAAATCCCTATAAGAAAAAAATTGTAAATCAATTCCAACATAAGAAACGATAGCAAATAAAATGCTTTTAATATTGACATGTTTGCATTTTGATTTGCTAATTGTTTCCCAATTTACTCCTTTTGCAAAAGATACTATTATCATTTACATGATACATGACCCATGCTACTTGTGCTAATGTGTAATGAGATTCATTAAGACATTGTCTCAACTGTCACTTGTCATTGCTAGTGATGTGTTAGAGGAATATTTAATAATGTTTTGACACTTTAGTGCTAAGAGTTGCATGAGAAGATCAACACCACTGTCATATCTCGTTTGTATAATCAGTACAAAAATAAAAGTGTAGAAATGACAAATTTTTCAGGTTAATTAGGTTGAATAGGAGATCAGTAGGCTGAAAGTTAAACATAAACTGCCCCGATTTCACCAGATTTGTCCATAAACAACATTTTCACATAAACTAAACCTGTGGTATGTCATCAATAGTTTGAAAGATGATATAATCACATAAAAATACTACACATGGTGGCTTTCAGTTACTCTCTGTTGTTGCTGTCTTGTCCTTCAGTATCCTGTTACTGTATGATTTCTCTGCATCATGTGCAGCCCTAGTGCCAGTTAGAGGAAACAAGATGCTCTCAGAACTGCAGTCTCATTGTGACTTTGAGTAATCGTTGTCTGTGAACCCCATGAAGCGTTCTGTCATTGGAGGTTTGACGCGGTCATAAGGGGCGGTAGAGCCTAAACCAGGCTCACCGAGTCAGCGAAGAGAACCTTACCTTGACACAACTCTTCTTTTGTCGTGACTCTGGACTGAGGATCAGGTGCTCCACAGCTTTTGAGCTGAGGTTAGGAGTTGGCTCACCTGCTCTCTCTAACTTTAGTGGGGAAATTTGAAACTTGGATCAGTTTTCTGGGAAAACTTCACTGCGCCAGAGATGTTTCGCTCCTTCTGGGTGCTTTTTCTTTTCAGAAGGGCTTTGGTTCGCAGTTGTCTTGTCAGGGAGCTCCTGTGATTAATCAGGGGTCACTTAAGGCTGGTGGGCAGAGACCCCTCACCCTCCCCTGCGATGAATGATGAGGAGGAGTGCATTTCCTCTTCTGCAGACTGATCTTATTAAAGAAAACGACAACAACCCACCCTAGATAATAAAAAACAAAACCCCTCTTTCCATATCTACACACGTCCAACTCAATATCCAGTGATCTACATCTCCCTCCAGACTTGCCAAAACGCATGGAGCGAGAGACATTTAACAAAAAGAAAATGTTAATCCTAAAGCATCTGTTCTGTTTCTTTTTTTCAATTTTGATAAGAACGCCAGTAATACAATTTTATAGGAAATCCATACAAGTCCAAACATGTAGAGGATGTGTGAGGTATCGGCCATCCTGAGCTCCACAGCTACATGCCATTGTTATGATGCTTCTGGTCTTGTATGGTAAGTTATTTGGTTAGATCAACAGCATGGGATCTTTCTGTAGTTAGTCCTGTGTGTGTTCCTCTCCCCAGTCTCAGTAGGAAGGCTGTACTTCATTGCTAAGTGCTCTATAATAGATCTCTTGGTGATTGTAATTTCATAAAGAAGCAAAACCTGCAGAAAGTGTATCCTGCTGAAACTAACTTGATCCTCTCTTTAGCAATGACGTCTATATTTGTAGTTCACATATATGCCTGTTCGAATACAATATCTTGACAGTTGTTATATTTATGTTGTGTAATAAATGTTGTGCTGGGTTTATACTTTTGTTTTATCTAACGTTTTCTTTTTGTTTTACATTCTTTCGTTGGAGGCACAATGGGTGGCTTTATGCACAGGCATGGAGATCTAAAAGATGTTTTTTTTTTTTTTTTTTTTTTGGTTTGTACTGTAACAGCTCATTCTGTTTCAGAGCTTCTGACAGTTTTTGTTTCTGGCTGCTCGACATCCTGCGGACACCTGCCCTGAATCTCTGTTGTGTTATTGTGCCTCTCTTTTTCTTTCTATTTGATTTTTTAAATCATTCTTTCTCTGTTGTATCAGCCGGGAGTTGGTACCACAGCTCTGCTTGTAACCACAATAGTCTGATTATGTTTATTGATTTTAATATCAAAATAATAAAACCATTAGCACCCCATCCTGACTCTTGTCTGTTTAATTGGTTAATTTGAGTTTGTGCACACAAACTTACGGGAAGAAAATATACCTATATATGATACACATTATTGGATGTTTTCAGATCTTATCAAACTCTCTGATGGCTGCATCTCATAAACTCAAGTTGGGTTAGCTGTGATCCTTAAAGAATATTCCTGCTGTTATTCTATATTTGATTGTCAACAAATCATATAAAAAGACCAAAACCAACAATCAGTTTCTCAATAATGTCTTATTTTTCTTGTCTGTACTACTCAGCTCCTTCATAAAACTCTGCATATTTACCCAAAATCAATTTGCATGAATTAAATATAATCATAACAAATAGCACATGCACGGTCTATATTTAGCCTCAATTGTTGCAACACTTCCTTTTAAAGGGGAAATTCTGTGGAAAAATCTTAAATGAAACGTCTTTGACCTTATTACTAGTGCAGTGTTTATCTCTGGGCTTCAAACCGGCTCAAATGTTAACTGGTGGGTGACACCTTGGTATGTCCATCTTTATATACAGAATACTTAGAATCTCGAGTCCAGAAGTCCTCCAGTTTTTGACGTACCCATGAAATCACACCTGCACTGTAGACAATTTTTACCTTCTCCTACAAAAACGTTTATTAATTTGCTCCTGCTTGGAGAAGAAGTACTGCAAGTACTCATTTACTAAGTGGCAAGACATGTCCGACATTTGTTAGCCCAGTTGTTCTTTTTCGTATTGTACCTTGATATGATTTAAGTAAAGAGATGTAACTTTGTTCTGGTGTAAAAAGAATACTTACCCTTTTGCAACTAAGCAAGTCAACCAAGTCAATTGTTACTTATATAGCACCAAATCATAATGTTTTTAGTATACACAATGTTGGAATTAAACTGGTTAATTGCTTCATTGTGTAATTAATTTTAAATTCCAGTATAGACACTATATATATCTCACATGTCAGGGGGAAATTCTGGGAAGTTTTGAGTTGATGCACAAGATATCAAGAATATTTCTAACATATGTTGGCTAATGGGGCAGGCATACAAAAACGCAGCTACAATATAAAGACATAAAGAGTTTAATGTCACATCACTTAAAAAGTGACCTACAGATGTTCTCCATAAGCAGCAAAAAATATAGTTCATGACGTTTCAGGGAAAGTATTTTCGCTTGATTTAATTTATTTTGTTTGTCTTTTTTCCGATTAAACAATTCCTTTAAAAAAAAATACGAAAAACCTTATTGAAAATGAATCTGTGAGTTTTTATCATATCGTATGTTCGTTAATTATTCCATCATAGGTTACATTAATACGCTATTCATTTAACAGACAGGCTTTTAATTGGCGCAGTCCGGCAGGAAAGCCGTCACAATTAATGCTTCGCCTTCAGCAGAGCGCGTTGTGTTTTGGGCTTCCGGCTTGCCGTACGAAAACAAACATGGCGTCCTCTGCGGATGTTCACGTCCGAATTTGTGCACAAGAAATTATCAAATATGACCTCGAAATTAAGGCTCTCATTCAGGTGAGAACTCAAAACGCGTAGTTTGTCTGTTGGTTTGTTTTTTTTTAGCTTCTGCCGGTGTCGGTTTTGTTCCGAGGCCCGTGAAGGCATCACCCGCCGCAGAGTGAAGCGGCTAACGTTAGCCGCTCACAGCTGTGAGCAGTTAAAAGACCCCGTCAGAAACAGGAAATCATCCCTTCATTATTGTAACGATAATAACGACTTTATCTTTATTTCCTTCAGTCACTGCTAACGGTTTTATTCTCTCGATGTGTGTGGCAGGTACTGAAAGACGGGACAAATGTCTCAACCAGATTTATGTTTATGGTTATGCATAAAAAAATCAAAAAATAAATAAGATCTTAAGAAAAGCAGGCCCTTAAAGGAATTAAACAAGTCAGACAATTAATCTGCAACAATTTTAACAGGCGATTAATCTGTTTTTTTTATTGTAAGCAAAACGTGAAGGTTTGCTGGTTGTGTATCTTTGGATATTGGTCAAACAAAACAATTTGTAGTTATCAAGTAGTTAAGCTTTGGGAAATTGTAATGAGCATTTATTACTATTTTCTGACATTTAATTTAATCGAGAGTGGATGAATCTGAATCTGAATATTGTGTAGATGATTAGTCAACAATTGTAATTTTATAATTTGATTATTTAATTTTAACAGGAATAATACCAAACAACCTTATGTATAAAGTAAGACATTACTTTAAGTTTGTGATGGACATGTCTCTATTTATTCATTTTTTAAATTTTATAAACAATACAAGTAGTAAATACATTTCATTGGTAATTGATTAATCATCAGTCTAACTCTTCAGTACCTCTCTGCATTTGAACATGGTTCACCACCAGACTACATAAATATAACTTACAGTAAATTGTTCTTCACTGTGTACTGCCCCAGTAGGATTCAAGTCGAGCTGTGTGTGTTTTGCCTGCAGGACATCCGGGATTGCCCTGGACCTCAGTCAACTCTCATGGAGCTCAATTCTCAGGTCAAAGAGAAGTTCAGCAGGCTCAGACTCAGGATACAGGTCAGGCCTCACGCATACTGTGTTGCACCTGACAGATTTCATGCTTAAAATCCGAACTGATTTATTTGATGTGGTGTGTTGTTTTCAGGATCTGGAGCAGATGGCCAGGGAGCAGGACAGAGAGACGGACAGACTGGCCATCCAGGCAGAGACAGAGAGCCAGCGAAGGCAAATGCTGAGGTGTGTATAGACATACACACAGACATGAAAACTTAGCTTGTGTGACAGCAATCATCTTCATTTCCCCCTTGAATAATTGACTTTATTAACATTATAAATACATCAAAATGAGCTGTCATGCTTGGTTGTAACCCCTCTTTGCATGTTGCATCAGGTTTGGTTGTGCCTCAGTCCCCTGAAATGGTTGAGAGGCTGTAAAAGTTCGGTATTAATATTGTAAATAGTAGCCTGTAATTGATTTTATTTATGATGCTGTTAGAGATAATTCACATTGTAGATGTTGAGTGAAGGTTTGTTGGTGCACTTTTAAATAGTTGCTGTGACACAAAAAAAGCACAGATTTCACTGATTAGTTGGATTACTGCTCTGTGATGAGCATCATATTTGACACCTACAGATTTGTTTAGTTATCCTGAAAAATAAAATGTGTAGTGCATCCATATCCGGAGCTAATAAGGTGACAGAGACAGAAAAAAGGGAAGGAGTAATTCGGGAATTGATGGGGTTAAACATGCACACAAAACAGATTCAGACACAACAGACCAGATGAGATGAAGAAAGCTAAATAAGACACTGCACTTTTCAAACTTGGCTTGTGAAATATTTTGTCTTTGTATTCCAGTAACCAGACAGCGTGGAGGAAATCCAACCTGGCTTGTAAACTAGCCATAGACAACGTGGAGAAGGACGAGCTGCTGCGTGGAGGAGATCACCAGAGCACAAGACAGAGGTTAGTACAATACTGCTGAGGCTCTACTGTGGTGCTGCAATGCTGAGTCAGTCAGCTTCATACCATTATAAATTGAATATGGTGTTTAAGACAAACACATAGAGCTGTGTTTACTGTTGAAGAAGCAGGAAATGATTTTGCTAACCCTGATAGGTCACTTAAGTTCATCAGATGGGCTGTTGTAATGTCATGTTAAAGGTGATTCGGTCTTGGCTTGTTACTGTTGAGGATATCAATATCTTTCTTACTGTAGAAGCAGCCTAATCAATATTCAGAAAGTAGACATTGCAGTAGTTTACAACTGTCTTGTGTTATTGTCTCCTATAATTTGATTACAGCTAAATCATTAAGGTTAATCATTTTAACATTCAAAATAATGCAAAGCTTGCCGGTAATGAAGGTCACATGGTTTACCAGCAGCATAACATTGTCTGTTACAGAACCCGCTCCAGTAATTTGCCAGGATGCTCTAAGCAGAAATTATTTTAGAAGAAACACAAATGTCTTGGACTCTTTCTAGACAAACTTTCCACTTATATATGATGGCAAATCAAACAGCACATTACTGCTACTCTCCTGGATTGTAGAGCACACTGTTTCTCTAAATTGGCAAACACCAGCCATGCATCACCTGGTCTGCTTTGTGTGTGTTTTGGTCTCAGGAAGGTGACCAAAGAAAGCCTCGTGGAAACCAGTAGCAACATCACAGAGTCTCTGATGTCCATCAGCAGGATGATGGCTGAACAGGTGAAGCAGAGCGAGGACTCCATCGGCACGCTGGGTAAAAAAACAACTTCTGTGTTTTTTTGTATTTTTGTCAGGGTTATGGTGTGTGTACAAGGTAGGCCTACATCTAATTTACAACAAGGCTTTCCTCTGTGAAAATCATTTTCTATTTCTAAGCCCCATTAACATTTGCTAACCCATTTTCTTCCCTCTCAAACCTTTAACACCCCTCCTCCTCACCACAGCCACCTCCTCCAGGACCGTGGAGGAAACCAACGAGGAGTTCAAAAGCATGACAGGAACCATCCACCTGGGGAGGAAACTGATCCTCAAGTACAACCGGCGGGAGCTGACCGACAAGCTGCTCATCTTCCTGGCTGTGGCCCTCTTCCTCGCCACCGTCCTCTACATCCTTAAGAAACGTCTCTTCCCCTTCATTTAGCTGGCCAGCTGCTACATCACCATCGCCCAGGCTTAAGGGAGAATCTTTTCCAGTTATTTTACTCAGCAGAGTGGAAGCACAAACTACATGGAGAGTAGAAGCAGCACTGAGACTGGACTGCAGCTCATAGAGGTGGTCTCAGCACCCTTGTCTTTTTTTCTTAAACAATATGCAACGTGGCCGTTTATAAAATTGGTATGAGGGGTTTTGTAAAATCAGCTAATGGAGGAATCCTTCAACTGTAAATAATAGATGTGACTGGCATTATGAGGTTTCATGCAACAACAGTGATAGGTTTAAAGCCTCAGCACGCTTCAAACACACTTGGTCGTACAATGTGTTATTCAACCACTTCTTGAAGCAAAAGTTTTTCCTTTTTGCAAATAGTTGTACTCAAAGCCAGGGCGAAAAGCGTGCTGCCATATCTTCCTCCTGGCTGCTTCACACTGCCTCCCTGATCTCTCTCTAAGAACTGTCTCGATGCAACGATTCATACAAATTAGGTAAAGGATGTACACTTTACAACTGTTTCTCCTTGAAGGCATTCATAATACTGCAAGAAAAGTATACTTCATCTGGCATTCAGAACTAACCAGGGTCAAGGCCATAGGGTCCCCACCGTTTGTTTACATTTTGTCAAACTACAATCTGTATGTGTGTGTGTATGTTGGTCTGCTCTTGGCAGCTGTTCCAGATATGCTGCTGTTACAGTTTACCTCGTGCCTTTCTTCCTTCCAAACGGATGCCCAGACTGCTGATCAAATATCTCATTACTTACTTGTCATTGTTGAGTCAGAGACTGTGTGAATGTTGAACAGAAGGTTTGTTTGAATAAAGCTGAATATTTGCAACACATTGAGGCGTATGTTGTTGTGCGGCATTGCCACAGATGTGCCAGGAGATGGCAGGATACTCAACATTTATCACCTTCAGAGAATCTTCACAGTGAATTTGTGTGAACTGTTTTACAGCACAGAACTGACTTAATTAACACACTTCTCTCTGTCCAGTGACATCACTGTAGTTTATTTAATTTTATTTTTTTTTCATTTAAATAAAAACTTACAAAACATAGCTTGAAACCTGGGATCTGTATGAAATGTGATCGTTCAAGGAGAACATCAAAAATACATATTTATAACACGTCATAACCAGAGTGCTTCCCTTCTTGCAGACTGCACCCTGACTGTCTACAAGATAATGTTTGACAGTGTGTCAACTATACGGTGCATAATATAACAATCCTTATAAATACAAAAACAGACTTAAATAGGTAGAATACTGACTTTGAGCCATCAGCAGCACTTGAGCAAGAGACAAATTCCCTGCAGTGTCTACTTGTGTGTGTCTGTGCCCTTTGCTGAAGGATACAGCCACTGTGGTTTACTGTAAAAGTGAAGTGAGGTAGATATGTGGTTTTCATCCTTGTACAAAGTCAAAATATTAATATAGCACAAATACCCAACAGATTAAATAAATTATGTTAGGGTTGGGCTTTCATTGCTTTCACCAGCAATACTACACTGAATACTCTGATACAACTACTACCACTACTTTTGCTCATCCTACTACTAACATAATAGTAATAAGTGCATGATCTTTGTATCTTTGTGTACCCTGTGTGCACCTCTGCGTGACTCGCCTGTCTGTCTACGAAGCAGTAACATTGGATTTCTCAGACATGGGGAGACCAGACTGGGTCGCGTTGTTGATTGGACTGAGCCCGCTCCTGTCTTCGGGTTCGGCCACTCTGGTTGGCTGCTGCTGGGGTCCTTGAGCAGTGGTAGGCCAGGGCGTGGTGGGTGGTGGGGCGGTGGTGTGCTGCGGAGCGTCCGGTTGGCCGAGAAGGCAGGCGCTGCCGAAGCTGCTGCACAGCGAACCCCAGTGTTGCTCGCACTGCCCGCGCAGCTGCCGGCTGACCCACAACCTGACCTCGTCTCCACACCTCAACAGGAAGTTCATAAGCTCCACATACGGTCTGGTGGGACAAGCACAACCAAAAAAAAATAAAAAATTAATTTTATTGTTCATGAAATCAACTTTTCATCTGTAAAAGGAGGATTGTGTTATTTAGTCTTTCAAAGGTTACATACTCTTTCTTTAAAGTAGCTGTAGACGTAACGACTGGTGTTTGGTGATAAAACGCTTGCTTATTATTTGTTGTGTGTGTCTCTCACCCCGGGGGAAACATCAGGTGGAACTGCACCAGGTTGCCCATGGTGTCCATGTGATCCCGTAACGCCAGGCAGAGCCGGTGTTTGGAGTAGCACTCTCTCTGGAGTGAGAACACCATCTCTTTTACCGCCGAGCACCGGCGGCTCACACAGCTGAAGCGCTGCCGCAGGCCCAGTGCCATGCACCGCAACGCATCCTTCACGAAGGACTTGCCCTGGAGGAGGAGAGAAACAGGAGGAATCAGTGGGACATTTCTGATGGCCTGGTTAGCAAAACTGCATTTACTGAACAGTCACGATGTCAAATCTGGCCTGGGTTTGTTTCTGCGCACTTCCTTTGTAAAATTCCTACATTAATCTTTTAAGAAAATGTATTTTCTGTGTCCATTGGGTCCACAAGCATCTAAAATACAATATAAAGAGGTGTGTCCTATTTGTCCAGTGTAGTAATAATTTCTTTCTGGTATTGACTTGGACTCACTGCCTCACATTACATGAAATAATAAAAACATATTTATAAAAAATGCAAATAAACACTGAAAACTATCCTGAATATGTGTGTCATATGTGCCCTGTGTAGTAATAATTTATGGTACGGATTTGGAGTAACTGGGACACATTACATTGAGACTAAAAACAATGCCTTTTTTTAAAATCAAGATGTTTATGTAAAATACATAAATAAATCATTAGCAATCAAAAAAAAGTCTGCAGCATGAAATCGATTTAGTATACTTTTTTTATCACATTTTTTAACCAATATTGTCAGGTCAACATTAAGGGAATTGAAAAAACATTGTTTTGTGTCAATTAAACTGTAATTCATTAATCATCCCAAAAAACATGACGCCTCTGGGTCCGGAGTGAATGTCCGTCGAATACACAATTAAATAAAATAAAAACAAAAAACCTGACTGATTCTGTCAGTGTCAGGTGAATCCTGACATGTTTGTTCTTCAGCGTCTTCAAACATCTCCTGGAGCTAATATATTCTAACGCTGGTGACTGTTGTCATTTCCGGTGACAAAATCCACAGCTAAAAATGAGAAGCCTGTTTCTGTCTACCTCTTTCTAAAATCAAGGGCCCATTGATCCAAAAAAAAAAAAAAAAAAACCCTGTTAGCTAAGACATGTAGGCACAAGTTGTTCCCAGTACAGCTGCTGTCAAACTAACAGTGACGCCGACACGCCCCGACAGTTTTTCCTTTCAATAATACAAAACCATTTATTTATTTGTAATTAGTTTGGACTACAAAAGGACATGACTGAAGATGATTGTAGTTCGGCTTGAGGGGCTGCAGAAACAAGTTGTGAACTCCACAATAACATATCATCATGTGAATGGTGAACTTGTTAGCAAACAGCTGCTTATCTACACGTCCAGAAGTCACTGTCACAAGTCAGCGAATGATAAGAATATAAGTCAAATATTTACTCTTTGAGCTCTGTTTTTGGTCTCCACCACCTGTGTTCACCGGCTAGTCGCCAGCTGTCTGCTGATTGGTGCTGAGCAGGTAGTGTACAGTGGGCTTTTTAGGGCCTTTTCTCTTCCCATGGCCATGACATTTTCAATATCTAATAATTACATTGTTTGTTACTGTATGGAGCTGCATTACATATCCAGTGCACAGTCACTCACGGATCCTTACCGAACATCATCCACTGTGCCTGTTCGTACTGGAGACACATTAGACTTGCATCACTCTCTCATGCACTTCTATTCTAGTAAAGTAGACAAGCTGTTCCCTCTCTCATTTCAGTTCCCTTCTCAGTTTGTTCTGTAACCAGTGCTACCATGCATACCCATACACTGCTCCTTGTACAACAAACATTCCTTACAAATGACTGTAACGATTGAAGCGATTAAATGAAATAAAAACATTCATCCAAATATGTCTTCTCTAAGCCGGCCCTGGGCTGCTTCTTGGACACGGTTTCAGGGCAGTGTCAGTTAGCGCACAAAGGGGCCCAATGGCAAACAAATTACTTTTGAAACACGTTTTATGTGTGTGTGAGATGAGGTCAGACTGTCGTGCTGCGCCCCACCTGTGAGTCGTAGCGCCCAGCGTTGTGCAGCAGCGTGAGACAGATGTGGTGCAGCCCTTGGATTTCACAGGAGTTGTTGGTGAAACACTGAAAGGTCCCACAGCCGACGTCCCCCGAACTCACCAGGCAACTCTGAATCTCCCCTGAGAGAAACAGAAACAGAGAGAGGAAGATATATATCAATGTTAACTTCCCTTACAGTGATCACCACCAAATCATGGATGCCCCTGCGGTAGATAAAACGTGATTAAGTGCCCTCTAGGGTGCCCTGCCAGTGAAAACACGATGCCGTGCCATGTAAGCTGCCCTACGTGCTCCAAAGTGGTTTGCAAGTGTTTCAACATAAACGCCTTAACACATCACACCTTCCTGCGTGCTGCTGCAGAGGAGCCAGCCAGCGGAGACCGTCCAACATCAGTGATGGACAACATTGCTCTCACTTTGCAGAGAGCAGCATTTCATTTCATGTCTGATAAGTGCTTGACATGTAGGCTGCATAATGGGAAATGCAAAGAACTAATTCCCTGTTGTTCAAATGTACATTTTTATTCATTCTAAATAAATATTTTGCTCTGAGAGAAGATTTTTTTGTTCTCTTTGACTAAGGAGGTTATGGCCACTGTACCTCAACGGCCTACAGGTCAGAACTAGGACTGTTATCGTGTTGCTGTCGTTTCAGGACCTGTCCCGTCCGCTGTGGCTGCTGTTGTTGACGTCCTGCAGGCTGCGGGTCAGCCCCGGGCCGGAGGCGCCGTCACGCAGCGCCCTGCTGGTACGGAGGGAATGTGCATTGAATTACAGCCACCCGCAGCGCGGGGAGCAAGAGGAGGAGCGCGTCGCAGCGCCCGGCCCGGCCCGGCCCGGCCCGGGTCGGACGCCGCCGGGCCTGTACGCTTTGAACCGATATAGGCCGCAGAATGTGTGTCCCAGAGAAATGTGGGAGAATATCTCCGGCGAAAGACGGCGGAGAGCAGGGAGGGCAAACTACACGGTGCAGGCAGGGGAACGTGTCCGAGCAGCTCCTTGTGTACAGCTGCTCCAAAAAACACCTTAGCGTCGCCTTCAGGCCATGACATAAAGACAGACAGCGCCGGTATTATAACAGCAGGCTGCTTTCTTCTGCACGCTGGTCTTGCGGCAACGATGCAACGCGCGGGCAGCGTGTGGCCTGAATTATTGCATGAGGTGTCGCAGGTCAGTCTGACTCCCCTCACTTCACTGCGCACACACCAAGGGAGCAGATTTACGCTGCGCAACAGGTCATTACTAATTTTACGAAATAGCAATATTGCATTGTTGATATTACAGTATTAATGTTACTGAGCAGTTGAGCAGGAGTAGAAGTAGGTAAAAACGTGATCCAGTGCACGTCCAAAAACAAACCATATATTCACAATTTGGTGGAATGCAAAAAGCGCCTAAGACCAAAGCTTCCAAAACTTTTCAACGTCAAGCACCTTTAGTCAAACCATGAAACTCTTCCCGCAGGGACTGCTCTTGGCCACCTTGCACGGGCTTTGAATTCAATATTTTCTAATCAAACTTACATTTTTTTTTTTTTCTGCAGACCACCCATCTGTGGACGCAGTAGGCTCGGCTCGTAAACATGTAACTAGGATACCTGGATGCACGCGTGCCACAGCCGGGGTTCACCTGCGGTCAGGGCTCACCTGTGCTCTGCGGAGAGAGGCGTCGTTTGGCCTGGCTCACTGGTTTCTCCTGGGCGTCATGTGGATCCACGGCCAGCACCTGCTGACAGGCCAGCAGCAGAAGAAACACAGCGGACAAGTTCGCCTGCATGCTTGAGACTGATCGAAGAATTCAATTTTACTTTTTTTTTTTTTTTTTTTTATGTATTTATTTGTTTTGATCTAAGTGGCTTGTTTCACAGGTCGGAGCAGCAGCAGCAGCAGGAGCGCAGCCTTGCAGGCGGGTTTCCACTGAACAGCAGGACCGCGGCATGGAGGCTGAAGTATATAAAGCTGCGCGTTCACGAGGGCTTGAGTTCGTCTCCGCCAATGGCAACGCAGCCGCGTGGACGCGCGCCACCCTGGATCCAGAAGTTTATCATTGATGAGTGAAAAAAAAGGGGGGGGGGAAGCACCAGTAGCAGAATGATTGTATTTGTTGTGTTTGAATGAAGTGGTTGAATGGGCTCCTGTCTGGTTTAGTAGTTTTCCTGTGAATCATCCAGTGAACCGAGTGATGAGTGGAGCAGAGAAACAGGGACAGAAAGTGGCCTGAATCCCACATTCATAAAGCAAAAATGCTCTTATAAGGTCTTCCTGTTCCTCTGGAGTCTGCAGCGGTACGTGAAGGTCAACCACTCAAGACATCCACACTCAATTAACCCGCCAGCCATGTGTGTGTGTGTGTGTGTTCGTGTGTGTGTCTGTGTGTGTGTGCGTGTGTGTTTGAGTGTTAGCAGCTGCTTTCTTGGCAGGGAGACGTGCAGCGAGGAACGTATCAGAAGCACCCAGACTGAAAGTGAGAGCAGTATGTGAAAGGGGTCAGGTTTTACAAATTGTTAGAGTGCTACATTCCTGTAAACTGACGTTTTTCACATCATGTCTGTCTGACATGATCATATACATAAGCCTTTAGTGTTGTTACACAAAACATCAGGTACCACTCTCTTATAAGGCACTGTTTATAAAGGGTTGAAGTTGTAACTAATGGCTTTATTGATGGTTCATAAATCAATTACTATAGCTTTATAGATCAGTTTAAGGCCATAATTAAGAAGAAACGTTGGGTTGCCAGGTTGTGCACATTGCAGTTATCCTTTATACTTCATACTGTGAACTTTTGCACATTCCCTGCACAAAACTGTACAGTTTCATCTAAAAAACCTCCACTAAATCACTGCTACAGTACATGCCACTAGAAGTAAGTGAGAAAAAAAAAGTGTAGTTTGTTTGAACCAACTCTTAAATCTAAAACTGCAGGGGACAGGGAACAAAAAAATAACCAACTACTTTGAAATAATTTTGGTAACTGTAACTGTTTGTAGTTTCAGACAATTTGTGGGCTTTGAAAAAGTCACATGATACACATAGGGGCAATTCAACATTTAAGACCAGGAAAGAAAATACGATCATCAATACGATAATCAGTATTATATCAATATATCTCCCAGCCAGTTCTTATGGTTAAAACAAGGTTTATTGTTTCTCTAAATGCAACTTGTGACATTTCTGTGTTTGTAAGTCCAAGGTGGGTTCAGCTTTGTTTTTTTCTTTACGATACGTTCAAATCTTGCAGACTAGTTGTTGTGGTTGTATAGTTTGTGTCCTAACGGTCACGACCTCTGACCCTTGACATCCACAAAGGGACAGGCCACAGTCATGTGACGCCATGACATCAGCATCTCCACACGAGCCAAACAAATACCTAATTTTTCTTGCTCCTCTGTCTCCTCGTGTTTACCTACCCTGCATCCAAGAGGCCTTCGGTGACTTGGTTGAGACACGTCTGTGTGTGTGTGTGTGTTGCAGTGGGAGGTTAAGGTAGAAAGACCGGGTGTGTTTATGTGTGTGTCCATGCAGGGGCCCAGTTGGGGAAGACATACTCTTACGAGGGCTAATGTTTGGACTTTTTTCCCCTGACCTTTCCCGCTTGTTCTCCATCTCGCCCTGCTTCAAAACAACAT
Source organism: Lateolabrax maculatus (assembly GCA_031216445.1). Taxonomy (NCBI): domain Eukaryota; kingdom Metazoa; phylum Chordata; class Actinopteri; order Acropomatiformes; family Lateolabracidae; genus Lateolabrax; species Lateolabrax maculatus. Next base: position 10,416,334 of record CM062197.1, on the reverse strand, counting down.
CCCACCGCTTCCCTCACACAACCCCTGGTGACCACCCACACAATGACCCTTCACCCCGACACTGAACACACACACACTCACATGCCCAAAATGGCACACTAATACACAAGAGGTACTTAATCAATTTCAAGGACCATATTGCAGGTTTTGCATGTTTTGACGTGTCAATTCACACAAACCACATGCCAAAAGTTTAGTTTTATGTGCTGAGGTTTTGACATATTTGCCTCCGATACAATGGAGGAACAGTATGTGTCATTTCATTTGTGAAATATTGCTTTTAAAAAACTGGCATTATTTATTCAGTAAAACCCTTCAAGGTGAGTTGTACACATTTTCCAGAGTCACCAGGACGAGCTTTTTGTAAAGACAAGTTGCTGTTGAGTTTTTACAGAATCAACAACATTTTTGACCCCACTAAGAGTAAATAAGAAAATATGATGATTTTTGTGTTTAGCTGAACTTATGGACCACAGGTGTCATTTAAATGGTTACAGAATTTTATTAAATCGATAACTCAGTTTCAGCAAATTAATAAATTAATCCATTAACAAACCAATGTAATTTTGCCTATTCTTTCTAGTTTTTCCATCAAGCAAAAAATAAAGAAATCAAAAAATAAAGAAATCAAATATTATTAAACTATTATTATTTAATTATTATACAATCATTTAACTATTGGGTATTTCATTAATTTATGTTTAAAAGAGCAATAGAGATTATTTAAACAAATTACAAATATATTCATCCATCAGTTCAATTTGTTCAGTGCAGTACTTAAAGCATGTCTGACTTCACAGCACAGACACGTAACTACAAACACACACAGATGAACTAAGAGCAACAGATTTACAGGCACACGCTCTGACAAACATATCTGTCATAACGTGTGGATCACTCTGTTGCCAAAAACATGTGGTTAAATCAATAAAGTTACGCAAGCTGTGATGACACACTCACACAAACACTCTTAACTGACGGACTGAGGTTCAAGCCTGGATTTATCGAGGCTTTGAATGGGACATGGCTTCTCTATAAACTGCTGAGTTTTGCCTTTGATCATGTAAGGAAGTTATAAACATAACTGGCTATCCTAGAGACAGGGAGATGATTTGTTGCTTTAATCTATAGGCTATTGGATATTTATGATGTAAGTTACATAAAAATGTTTATGGCTTTTCTTTGTTTTTCACACCCTTTTGCATGTTTCTTCTAGCCTGGGAAGAATCTGCGAGATCATGTTCTACTTTACTTTTATGAGTTTACTTTGGCAGATACATCTGGCCCCTCTCTCATTCAGAGAGATTTCCTCGGAACTGGTATCTGGCGAGCCAATCACAGCCATATATCCAATATGGGTTGGGTTTAATATGATGACTGACGGAGAGGAGCGCCATTGAGGCGTCAAGATGGCTGCCCCTGATGCGGAACGTTCCACGGCCGGCTACAGTGGCAGTATTGAACAGATTGGACGGTAGCCTGGGAACCAGACGAATCTGCGAGCTCATGCTTCATTTGCTCTGGCAGATCTGTCTGGCCCCTCTCCCATTCAAACTGACTTCTCTGCCAATTTCTTGGGCTAACCAATCACAAGCGTTTATCTAGTATGAGTGGGTTTAATATGATGACTGACCGCCTTTCAGGTATCTTTGTAAATATCCAAGATGGTGCTCCTGATATGGAATTTTTACCGGATGGCTACAGCGGCAGTATTAAACGGACTGGATGGTAGATTTTTCTAAAAGAACAAACAACTGCACTTAAACTTTAAGTTGATAAGAAATATGAGTTTGCCGAACTTCTGACAGGACTTTCCTGTACGACAGGAAGGGGTTTTGTGGCTCTGATTGGTTGTCTACGCCCGTTGATAACGCCCTTGGAAATCAAAAATGAACTGAGAGGTTCCAGACTAATACACATTTGCGAATTAGTCTGGCGATGCCAGGCTAATTGGATGGTAAGAACAAACAACTGCACTTGATTGATTAGAAATATGTTTTTGGATTCTGCCTTTAAAATACCTGAAAATTGAGAACTACCACCCCACCTGGTGGAACGGTTTTATGATTGACTCAGCTCTGTTTTCATTGCAGGGAACAGAGTTTTCACCATCACTGCGAGGAAAGAATTGACACAGAAACTACAAGTGGGTACAGTAAGAAAAAGAAGACAGTGAACATGATGTCAACTGTGTTTAATAAAGCACAATCAATACAACATACTAAATACATGTAGCAGAGCGAAACCTGACATTGTGTGATGAAAATGTAACAAAATTTATTTACATACATGACTTTCAATAATTCAATTTGAGGCTTTCCAAGAACCTATAGACATCCTATTTATATGTCTTGCGAGTTAGAAAGAAACTGCAGGATCTTCCTCTAATCTAAATATACAACTTTTCAAAATAAAAAAATCTGTCTGATATATAAAAAAAAGGCCAGAAACAAAAAAATTCAAAAGTAATAATCCAGGTTTGTGCCATGCTTTTCTAAAAGGCAGAGCCGTGCGTTGCAGTGACAGTGCACCACGCGGCATTGTCCAACTTCTCCAGCAGTAGCCTCGTGCAGCACAGACGGGCCATGAAACAACATCTCATGCTGAACATTTTGAATGCAGAAACCTCCTCCTCCACCTCCACGTCTTTGTCCTCCTCTTGTCTGACGCTGCACCTTTCAAAAGGCTTACACAGCCACACAGCATTATGTGTAGACCAGCGTGTGTACCTGCAACAAGAGAGAAAATACAGATTTATTAGCTGTATTTCTAAATCGTTCTTGATCTTAGACTGTAATTCAGTTTTTAAACAGACCTCAGGGGGTTTTGGGGCCAGAAGCAGATGGGGCCTCCTGTGATTCTGTCTGTTCAGACGGTGCAGAGTTACAACTCAAGGTGTTCTCCTCCCTCCTGTCCCCTGATAGGAAATCATGGATGGCAGTTTCTATGTGCGGCCGGAAAGTGTGATTCATCTTGGGGTCCACGACCTGAGTGATGATCCTGTCCACACCAGACTCGAGCATACCCGACCTAAACAACACGACACACAGGAGTTACACCATAAAAAAAAAAGGAGGACTGAGAAACAAGAGTAGAAAAATGGCTAAAATACCAAAACTAAGAAGTAGTACAGTTTTTTTCTCTCATAAAAAAATGTAATGATGCTCTTTTCAATTCTAATCAACTAGTTCAACTGACCAATTAGTTAGGTATTAAAGGATTAAAGGAGAATCCCAGTTTCTCCAATGTGAGGATTTCCTGCCTTTCTCTGTTTTATACAATTGTAAATGTAATATATTTGGGTTTAGGACTGTCGGTCAGACAAATCAAGACATCTGAATACATCACCTTGGGCTCTGTGATGAATTATGAGGGGGATTATCTACTGTTTTATGTTTTAAAAACCAAATAATAAAACAATTATTAGCAAAAACAATCGACTGATTAACTGTAGCTCTAATTTAACCATCCATTTCTTCCATATGTCTCCTGGGAGTCCCCACAGTTTATGGAAGTCCAACACTAAACATCTGGAGAACCCCTGTATGAAACAATGCGTGTCATAGCAAATCACTGCTGCAGAAATCACAACTACAGATCACCGTAAACATCGCAAACCAAAAAGATCCTGACTTGACAAAAGCAGCGTGCACAGGACGCGCAGTGAGTGAGCTGAAGGAAAGACTCACTGCACAACACTTTGCCGGAGTCCGTTCCTCATCTGGTTCTTGTTGATGGACGGGTTCCAGTCCTGCGTGCTCAGCTGCGACGTGACAAAGTTGTCCACCTTCTGTCGCAGGTTCTGGTAGGCGGGCTGGCAGCAACGACAAGTGACAGCGGTGTAAACTCGGTCACAACACAGAAACACACAGAAAAACTGTGGCAACAATGGCACGAAACGCACGGTTAACTTCGTCCCGGGTTAAACTATCGACGGGCCAACGGCCGATCGATACGGGCTGACAGTGTGGAGGTCGTTAGAAGTATCGATGGATGACTACCTTCGTGTCAACGTCGGCCAAACAGTCCCGGCGGAACTCGTCGAAGAGCCCCCGGTTCTTCAGGTGCTCCACGATCATACCGATCAGCTGCGGGTCTCCCGGGGGAAGGTTGGCCGCCCCGGCGTTCACGTTGCCGCTTCCCTCCGCCATGACGAACCGGAGCAGAGGTTTGGCTCGGTTTGGTTTGGTTTGGTTTGGTTTGACCCCGCTCACCTGGTAGCTGCTCCCGGGGCTAGCGAGCTGCGCGGCCGGCGCTCGTTTCGCCACAAAGTCGCGCCGCCTTTAACGAACGGCGGGCGGAGTGATCTTTGGGTGCGCAGTCTCTCTATGCGCACCGACGGTCACACCGGGAGCGGCCGGGTCACAAATCGAGCGCTCCGTCCCCCGGCGGCCGCGCAGGCGCAGTCGGGACCTGACCCCGGATGTACTTCGTTCAAGCGTCCAAGTGTTTTGTCGGCAGCGGCGGTGAAACGTTAGCGGGCGGCGGTCAGCTCGGTTTTAAAGTGAAATTAATTTAAAACACGGTCTATATTATCCGAACACAGAAGGCCGAGTGTGTGGTGCGGCTGGGCCTTCAGGCGGAGGGCGTCGGGTTCATTCAGCAGCTTCCAGATCTGAGTCTGTCTGAACTGTCGCTGTTAAAGGTAACGCTGCTTAGCTGTGGTGGCTAACGTGAACTATCTACTTACTAGCAGCAGAAATACTCTCAGCCACAGACCTGCACATGTTGCGACACGTGAACACGGGCAGCAGATTGTAATGTGTCCCAACAAGCTGGCTGACATCGAGTCAAGTTGTCAGTTCTCCAAAAAAATATGTATTATTATTGTGTGATGATCAAAGCAACTGGCTGGCAGCTTTTTAACGGGGCGGGGATAGTGCCATAGCGAGATATGTCATGTGTCCGGACCAGGCTCTGGAAATACTTTATAGGTTTATTGTTTGTTTTGACAGCAGTGGCACATTGCTGTCCTGCTTTGGCCACAGAAGGAATGTCTTTGCTTTGGATGGTAACCAAATTATTCTAAGTCTTTGTAATACTGTAACTATGGCAAAGCAGGGTATGAAACCACAATACTTTACTGTGAAACACTTGATGCATTCGGGCATAATTCAATTTGACATTTCACGTTCCTGTTGCAGATGAGTGGCGGACCAGATGCCAACAAAGAGTTTATGGAGCAGCTGCGGATGCAGGAACTCTACGGCCGGAGAAGTGAGGACGGCTCTGATCCCTACACCTACACTGACCCAGAGGATGGGACCGTGTATGACTGGGATCCTGAAAAGAAGGCCTGGTTCCCTAAAGTAGGAACTTTTCTTTACCTCCCAGCTTTTGTTGTCCTGATTCATCATATTTGTTCTTTAAAGTCTCTCAGTCCCTGAGCTTAAAGTCTTTCTTGCTCCTATTTTTGTGTCTGTGTTTGCTGTAGTCTTAATTATGATTGTGCCTTTAAATGTATGTGGCTCTATTTTGTCAACACTGATTATGGGTTGTTGATTATGGGCCAGTTTGCTTGACTTTGCGATGTACAGTATGTTATTTTATTCTGACCAGAGGAGCTGTGGCATAGTAAAAATAGTGTTAACTTTAAGGTTCAGTCTCCATCACACCAGCTTGTACTTGCCACTGACCACACTTGGCAATGGGAGACACAAACACAAGTTTTTGTCAAGATACCATCTCTGTTAACTATATGGCCGAACGTATATATATATTTTTTCTGTCAAAAAATAATCTAGTGTGAGTGGAAAGCGAAAACCAAGTGGTCACTTGAAATGCACTCTACTTTGTGTAAACTGCAATCCGTCTCAACTGGATCCAAGCACTATCTGGATAAAAGATGATCTATCGGTGATCAATGCACAAGTCAGGCTCTTTTTTGCCTGTCAAGCATTACATTTGAACAGTTCCAACTTATATGAGGGGCGGCAAAATTGGTCAGAGCCAGTTTCCGTGTTAATGTTAAGTAGGTTTCCTTCGTGTCTCTAGATAACAGAGGACTTCATTGCAGCCTACCAGGCCAACTATGGCTTTACTCAAGAAGGAGATCCAAATGTGAATAACGCTGCAGTAAGCAGCACCGACCCAGCAGCCCTAGAATCAGACCGTAAGCCTTCAGAAAAGGAGAAACCAGGAGATGCCACCCAGAACCTGAAACCAGACCAGCACGAGACCCCAGCTGAAGAAGCCAAGCAGAAAGGGGAGAAAAGGAAAGCAGAGCAAGGTAAAGGAGCATCCACACCAGGCAGAGGAGAGAGAAAACCAGTGAAGTAACAAACACACAAACAGGAATCAACAAGTGGTGGAATAGAATTCTCGTTTTATTTCTTTTTTTTTTTTTTAAAGCTACAGTGATTGGTGTATGTTTCCCACTTTCCCCCTCTCTACAATAGTGATTGTTCGTTTACAGTGTAGATTTATATCTACAATTTCTCAGTTTATGTTTGGTCAAACACAGCTTTTGGTAAATGTTTTTTTCTTTTTTTTGTGCCTATAGGATGGTTTGATATTGATGACACCAAAAACACAAACGTCTACGTGTCAGGTTGGTATTACTTTTTTTCTCAGTTCAAGTCAACACCTGTCCAATGAGTAGCTGTCTCTGTTTATCTGACTTTCTCTTTTATTTTTCTGTCCTGGTCTCCTCTCCTTTAGGCCTGCCTCTGGACATCAGCAATGATGAGTTTGCTGAGTTGATGTCCAAGTGTGGCATTGTGATGCGGGACCCCATCACTGAAGAGTACAAGGTCAAACTCTACAAGGACAGAGAGGGAAATCTGAAGGGAGATGGCCTCTGCTGCTATCTCAAGGTGAGTCTGTCTTCCTGCTTGCCTGAAGCTTAATTTACAGTGTCCGTGTCCCTGTGTCTATGAGGGCCCACGTGACGTAAAATTTGCCATCTTCCCATTTGCGCCAACAAACTTGTGTGAGCACATCCCTGATTGCAGACACCCAGTGTAGTATAAACAGAACCCTGAAGTCCCAGTCACTACATTTACATGCATTATTCAGGCAAATCAGAGAGACTTTATCAATCAGCTTTTTACAATTACCTATTACTTCTAAAAAAGTGATTACATACATTGCCAAGAAATGTCTGTTCCAACCTGTGGAAATCAGGTTTCTCTGATCTCCTACACACCAATTATGGATACCAAGTTTCTTGTTTACATGACCGTAAAGAACTCAGCTTACTGGAGGCAGCTGTAACCGGGATACTTATGTGCATGTTGATGCACTGAATGTCTAACTGGTTGCACCACAACATGAGTTTGTCGACAGCAAGTTAGCAATACGACCTCTGTTTTTGTCCTTTCTGGCTTTTAGTTGAGTTTTGGCTGTATATTTAAATGCATGTTTTGTGTGTTTGCCCTGTTAGAACCGTGTTGCAACAAAAACGCAAGTGTTCTCATTCAGAAAGAGAGAGCCTAATTGTGAAAACTTTAAAGCAGCCCAAAAATTATACTAGTGGGCAGAAGAACTCTAAAACAAGCTGAAAGACACAAAGCCCTGAACTATTATCACACTATAAAGCTGGTATTGCTGACATGTTTGCAATAGTAGACATAGAGCTGAATAAGCATTAATTTGGAATCCTCTTTGCATTACACTACAGTGAAGTGACTGTGTGTGTGTGTGTGTGTGTGTTTGTGATTCTCTGCAGAAGGAGTCAGTGGCATTGGCTTTGCGTCTGATTGATGAATCGGAGGTCAGAGGATACAGACTCCATGTGGAAGCAGCACGGTTTGAGCTAAAGGGCCAGTATGACTCCAGCAAGAAGAAAAAGAAGAGCAAAGATTATAGGAAGAAGATGCAGCAGCAACAGAAGTATACTCCTACTTCCTCTTCTCTTTATTTACCCTCACACAAGTCCCGCTCTGCATCTAGGGATAAACTCTACTCCCAGAACACTGAAGTAGATTAAGAGAAGACAAATAATTGAGCATTTCTTATATATTTTTTATAAATACATACATACTGTGTATACATAGTTTCATACTGATTGTGCCTGTTTGTTTGTGACTTTGTCCCTGTAGACAGTTGGACTGGAGGCCAGAGAAGAAAGGAGAAGTGAGGAAGAGGCATGAAAAAGTTGTCATCATTAGAAACATGTTCCATCCCAGTGACTTTGAGGTGCGGAGAGACACACATGCTCACACACACACACGCACACTGTCCATTGAGTGTATTCATTTCCGTGGTCTCCGTGTTGGCCTTTGTAGGAAGACCCCTTGGTGCTGAATGAATATCGTGAGGATCTGCGGACAGAGTGTGAGAAGTTCGGGGAGGTCAAGAAGGTCATCCTCTTTGATGTAAGTCTAACATCATTAGTGCTGTTTCATAGTAAAATGGTTTGAATTTTATGTCAGTGGCATCAATAAAGAGTTGGTATGTGGCGTGTTTGTGCTGCAGAGACACCCAGACGGCGTGGCATCAATCGCATTTAAGGAGCCTGAGCAAGCCGATGCATGCATTCAGTCGTTCAATGGTCGCTGGTTTGGAGGAAGGCAGCTGACTGTTCACCTCTGGGATGGAGTAACAGACTATCAGGTATACCAAATGCAAAATACTAATACCAAAAATATTTGAGATTTATGGGGAGACTAACTTAGACCCTGCATCTGGTGAATTTAAGTCCTTCATGTTAATTCTGTTCAGGTGGAAGAGACGACACGCGAGCGAGAGGAACGGCTGAAGGGTTGGTCTACTTTCCTGGAAGGAAGCAATCAAGGCCAGCAGAACAACACTGCCAAACCAGCTGAGGGCGCTGCCACCACAGAACCCACAGAGCCGTCCAGCACTACAGAGCCCAAGCAGCACCCAGAAACAGAAACAGAACCACAACCACAACCACAGCAACAGCAACAGAAAGAGGAAGCGCAAGAGGAGGAAGAAGAGGGAGCAGACTCTACAGACAGCAGCCTGGCAGGAAGTGATGTTGAGGAAGCTTAGGCACCTACATGCTCATCTTTGGTCCCCATGGCAACCAATTTGGACAGTCATGTGTGAATGTCAACTGCAGCAAAGCTGTGTGTTGAGCAGGCGAGGAGGAGGATGAATTTGAACAATTTCTGCTGTTTTGTAATGTAGAAAAATAAAATTATGATTTTGTTTACCCTATTTTCATCATTTTGGTTTACGTTGTAATCCGACCTGCATGTGACAAGCTGTTTATTCCATAAATACACATCTTTCCCTTAATTTCAGTGTGTCAGTTTATTTGCATGGTTGTGCTGATAATACTTAAATATTAATGAATTAAAATAATTCATTAATATTTAAAGATAACTGAGACTCCATTTGTTCTATACTTTTTGGGGTATATTATAGGTTTCGTTTAAAGCAGAAATAGAACACAAACAGAAGCTAAATATAAATTGCTTTTTGTATATCTCCCTGCCAGATCCAGTACCCTAATGGCTTTGTGTTTTGCAGTTCAGCATGTTGTGACAACACTGACAACAATGTTGCTGTTGGCTTTTTGCAATCAGGGTTTTGAGGTCTTACAATTCCTCACAGGACTGTTTATTGTACAACTTTTCCCACAGCTGATAATACACACACATATATCAAAGGGACAGTTACCTTGGTTTAAATCATAAAAAATGTCCAAATTTATATTGTTTCATGTTATGTTAGAATGGATAATCACATTGCCCAAACCTTGTGGGAAGGATGTTAGAAGCTAATAAAAAGTTATCAGCCAATTTTCACAACATGCTGCTTCAAAACAAGCTTTAAAGACAGAACACACATTTTAGGAAATGCTTTTTAATTTACACCATGGTTGCATGTTTGCTTCAAACAGAGCTGCCATCATACAGAATATTATGTTTGGTTTAATTAAAAATTAAAACATTTTTTGAACAGAAAAAACTCCAGTTTGTTACAACCTGAGGTCCAACAGGATACATTTCTCAGTGGAAACAGAGTGACAACTTCCAAAAGTGCATTACTTCAATACCACAACCCCAATACTGCTACATTATCTGTGTTCAGCCGGCATGGAGAAAAGCAATGACTCAAAAGACGAGGTAAGATATTGTCATGCACTTAAGACAGCATAGTTTTTCTTCTTTTTCTTCATCTTTTGTCTAAAGCTTCAACAAATACATTTATTGTGAATAATTTTCAAGAAGGGAGATACATTTTCCATAACACACATTGGTAGCCTGATATTCAGACAGAACTGCCATATCTTTTCACCTTATTATATGTATATTACATTATGTTAAAGAGATGTGGTTAAATTTCAAGGTCTGGAATCAGGCTATCACAATGGATGGCCAGTGAGGTGATTGAGTTGGTATTTTACATGAATCTGTTATATTGAGACATCTGAACTAGACTGAATGACTTTTACAACACGATAGTTTAACAACATGATTGCTGTGATGAGTTTACTGTGAGAAAGGGACACACTGAAATAGAATTTGTGTCACTGTAGTTTAGTTTTTGTTGATACTACGCACTTGGCTGTTGAGAAAGTGTTTCCATTTGCTATAAAATGACTATTTAAATGAAATATAGAAAAACTGTTTAAATTCAATACCATCACTCAATATCAAATTGGGAATTTGACAGTTTCAGCTGAGGCAGTGAATGAGGGACATTAAATTTAGCGGTTGGTGGTGCAGGGCTCTCTTACAAGAGATGTAAATGGCGATACTTCATTCAAATGCGTAAAAAAGTGAAAGAACCTCTTTGTTTCTGTGTGTATCCAAAGTTAAGATGGGACTGTATTTTTACTTATTGCATATATATCTGTGTCTTTCAGTGCTCCCAGCGTACTCCCAGTAGAGTCCTGCCAACTGTCAACTTTGTTTATGTCCAGAAATGACTTGGAAAGACTAGTGAAGGCTGAGGAGTCTGCAAGAGCCAGTCAGAAATAGTTTAACATGCAAGGCAATGGAGAGGAAAATGAGAGAAAAAGAGAAGGACTTCTGTTCCCTGCAGGCAAGTCTGCACTTCCAGATGATGGAGACCAAGAGACTTGAAAATCCTGGAAGACAGAGTCTCTGTCTTTTCAGGAGCTCACCTCAAAAACTGCCAAAGAGAAAGCCAAGATGAAAAAGCAGCAAAGGTAGGCAAAGAAGGTGAAGAGGGAAAAGAAAGAAAATGAGAAAAGGAGGAAGAAACAGAAGGAGAGGAAGGAGACAGAGAACAGAGAAAAGAAGAAGAAAGAGGAAAAAAGCGAGAGGAGTAACATCCTATCTCTACCTCACCTCCCATCCCCTCATACTAACCTTCCCAAGATCTTAACTCTGCACTTTTTTTTACCCAAGCTGATACCTTTCATACTGCAGAAGAACACTACCCTCCAGTGATAAAAGGTTAGTACTGCATCAAAGTTCACTCAGACATTGGGGCAGTTTTTTATTTTTCAATAAAAGGCAGTGGTGCAAAGTAACTAAGAACATTTACACAATTACCTTACTTGAGTATTTAAATCGTCTGCTACTTTATAATTCTACCCCACAATAATTCATTGAGGAATATTGTTCTTTTTTTCTCCATTACATACTTTTCAGTAATGGGATGGGCTTCAAGAAGGTTTCATTCAATTTTTAACTTTTACTCCAAATAACGGTTGGTAGAAATCTGAATGATGAAAACAGTATTTTATTGAACAAAACTACATCACTAAAAAAACATCTGCCAATGGGGGCACAATTCTTCAATTTTGTTGTTTTTACAACAGAAAAATATAAAAGTTTCCTTTTTTACACGTCTGAATCTTCATCAAAATTCTGGAAATGTTTTTATTTAAAGTGGTTAAAACCTCCTTACTCTACTGCCAAAACTAGATGGGACAGTTTATGTCAAATCAGCCACACTACAGAATCTCTTATCAGTAGATAGGTGTCATCAATGATCTCTAATGGAAAGCTAACTGAAAGCTTTTTCACCCTGGACGTTTTATGCTGATCAACTGAACAGATCTGAATACTTATTCCGCCACTGTCTCATGCCTTAAAGATATCTCAGTAGGCAGTCTTCATTGCAGTAGTATACTCATCACATTATTTTAAAAAACATTTCGTGGTTTGCACGTGAGAAATGACCAGTAACTCCCTGCTAATGATGAAATCATAAAACGTTTTGCTGGTAGACTGTGTTGAATGCCTGCACAGCACCCTGCCTCACCACTAGATAGCACTGCAATCCTGCTGTTGCCTCTCTTGGTTGGTGAACCTCATATTCAGTCGATATTATAGCTATGTCACATTAGGGCCATAACAGGAGTGTGTGTTTGAGGTTTTAAGTTTTGTAGCGCTGAAAAATACAAAACATTTTCAGTAAAATGTTCAGTTTTCCTGACTGCTGCCACCAAGCTCTCAGAACTGTAAAGTCACTATTACCTTTATTACACATGGATGGAGGAAGGTTGAAGCATACTCACTAAATACGGCTCACATACGGTGGTGGAAAGTAGTTATTTACTGTACTGAAGTACAATTCTGAGGTAGTCAAGTACTTTACTTGAGTGTTTTCATTTTGTACTTCTTCTCCACTGTATATAAGATGCAAATATAATACTTTTTACCACACTACATTTATTTGATAACTTAAGTCACTAGTTAATTTGCAAATTCAGATGATTAATGCAAAATATGATAAAAGTATAAATGTATAATTATACATTAAGCTACTCAGCTGTATAAAGTTATTAAGTAAAAATTGGCTCCACATACCTGCTGCAACATTAAAATGATGCTTCCACATTAATGCATCAGTACTTAATCCAAAATATATAATATATATTATTCTGAAATGGGTCATTCTGCATGATGGGTACTTTTACTTAAGTAATAGATTGAATGCAGGACATTTACATGTATTCTTATATCTTTTATCTTATAGCTATAGCACTTAGTCAACCTTGTGGGTGCATTTGTGTTTACAGTTGTTCTGTCTGTAACAAAATGTGCTGCTGTAGTCTTGACCAGGTCTCCCTTGTAAATGAGATCCTTAGTCCCAGTGGGACTAACCTGGATAAACAAAGCCTTAAAACACCCACAGAGCATGTTATGTACAAATGGGTGTACGTGGTACGGGCCAAGAACACAAAACTTGATTCTGAACACCGTGTTCTCTGCTTTCCAATAAAAGATGACTGCAACACAGTTTAAAAGTAATGCAACAATATTGCATGAGTCAACAAGGAGGTGCAGACAGAGAAAGATATGGGATAGGAGCAGAGCCAGAGGAGGAAATGGACAGAGCATGTGAAGGCAGGGTCTGTCTGTGTGTGTGCGTGCGTGTGTGTGTGCGCCCACTCTGTTCCCTGGAGTCCACCCTGGAGATCGCTTGGGAAAAAGACCTCTAGGTCTGCCTGAGGTCTGACTTGCAGCCAAGAAAAGCAAGACTAAAATAGTGAGAGAGAAAGAGAGAGAGAGACTTTAAACCTAAGAATCAAAGCTGTGGGCATGGAGAGAAAGAGAGATAGATAGATAGATAGAGAGAGAGAGAGAGAGAGAGAGAGAGAGAGAGAGAGAGGGAGAGAGAGAGAGAGAGAGAGAGAGAGATGTAAGATGGAGAGGGCGTGAGAGGAAGGAGGAGCCAAAGAGATGGAGAAACAGTGTGGACAAAGAGCTTTGTATCTGAGGAGAAAATGTATGGAAAATAAAAACATTCACATGGTGTCACACACACACACACACACACACACACACACACAGACACACACACTGCTGATTGAAACCACATGCTTACAGACAGAGAGAATAATGGGAAACTATGAATTGTTTTGATTTGTTTTCCCTCTTTGTTGCGTTGGGATGGGGAGTGGGAGAGATGGAGTGGGTGGAAGGCGTCCGTGACCATAGATGATGATCAGCCATGGGAAATTCCAGTGAGTAGATGTGTCCGCCACGCTGTGTAGAATAGCCCGGTCCATTAACAGCATGCACAAGGGGGGACTTCCACTGTGTGAACCAGGAACTTGAACAGTGGGGTGCCCAAGAAGTCATGTACTGAGTACAAACAGTTGTTCTGATACTGAATCATCACAAGCCACAACTATTGCTGACCAATCAAATTATTTCTCTGTATCTCCCCCCCCCCCCCACGCACACACACACACATAAATAACACACTTTTACTGAATCTGTGCAACAGACCCAAAAGCAGCTGTGTTAAATGGCTAGAATTCAATTAACTATTTAATAGAACACAGAGAAAATAAATTAACACCTGTGAAGTTGGCGTCAATGAGGACAAAGATCTCAAGGTCTCAAGGACACACAAGACAAACATACTTGCTTATATCAAGGACAACACGTGCAACGCTACACACATACTTAAACAGTGGGTGACATGCATCACAGTATTTCCACTTTATAATGCAATTGGAAGAGTTGAAGAAGAGCACCTGTGCCTGAATACAAACATGCATTGAGAGCCAATAAACATGTGTTTGTTGAGATAGAAAAAGGAAGTTTTTGGCCAGTTACACTTGTTCCTAATAACAGAAAAATGCAACGAGGGAAAAATAGAGGAAGAGGGGGAAAATCAAGTGAGTGGGAGACAGGAAGAAAAGAGGGAGGTGAAGGAAAAGCGAGGCTGATTTGCTGCAGATGCCCCAGTCTTCTTGAAAAATGACACACGGTTGATCTTTAATGGGTGTGTGAATATTGGTGTGTGGGTTTGTGAAAAAGACTTTGTTTTCGCATATCTAAAACAAAGTTTGACCAGCTGAAGGGGCCAGTAGTAGCTTAATGGTTATAGAAGTGAGTCTGCAATCATGAGGTGGTTTGTATTTGGACAAAGAAGGTGTACGGAGGGGTGAAAAGATGAAGTTGCGCTCCCTTTACCTTTAGAAACAGTTGCTGAGAATCCCTTGAGCAAGGCTGCCCAATCTCTTCACCCTTATTCCTGTTTTTGTCTTGTAGAATAGAGAAGAAGGCACCAATTTGAATTAATTAATTAATGTAAAATCGTTATTATATATTTTATACTTTTTCAAATGTTTTCAAATTTAACGTTTTTCACTTATACATAGCTGTAGAGCATGACAGAGGAATGTTTTATTTTAATGCACAATACTGCATACATCTAGGTAGCACATTATTATCCCGAAGCTGTGACTGAACCTTTTTTTTAATGTTAAAACTGCAATAAATGATTTTTAGCCACTTGGGGGCAGCAGAAAAAAAAACCCTTACATGTTATCACCTTTAAGTCGATATGGCGAAGTCGTTAGTTTTTTACGAACAAACTTATTAGAAATTATTTTGGGCAATATTTCAAGGTTTATAAAACTTCTTTTTGGCATTGCGTATATTGAAAAAGTGCATAAAAACAGGTGGCTGGAAACATGCTTAATGATCAATGATGGGTTGCATTGGTCAAATTCATATTTTTTGAGCTGTTTTGGACAAGCCCAAGATGTATGCAAAACCAGCTAAAATACCTTTAATGGTAAGGAATGCAAACTATCTCAAATAATTAAGGCAGACCTGGAATTATGCTGGATGTGCTTGGTGTCAACCATTTATTTCAGCCAAGACGGCATCCATGTGAATGTTCAGTGTCATGACCACGTCTCTCTCCTTTGCTGTGTTCAGTATTCTCCCACGGGAAACGTGCTTCTGTATCCTGTGTGTTTGATGATGTGTCCTCATTTTATATGGAAACTATGACTGTAACACACACATTATTCAGAACCACCTACTACATACTACAGACAAACTGCTTTTCATGGTAGTATGAGGTATGAAAAAATCTATTTATTTTGCAGTATGCTAGGCAGGCTTGGCCTGTTTTGGAAAGCGGTATGGAAGTGAATGTCGCTGTCTTAAATGGACAGAACTTAAATGTCCTGGTTTTATTATGGGTAGTAGGACAAATCATATGTTTGTTACAGTTAGGCTGCGGCCTATAGTCACAATTGTGAATTGTTCTCCTTACACAAGATTTAATCAGAAAAAATGCTATAAGTTGAACTTTATATTCCTCCTTGTCCACCGCTGACACGGGGGTGTTTCTGTCCGCCATTTCAACAAATTGAGCATTGCGTTAGTTCAGGCAGACCACGGACTCGAGCTCAGCTTTCAATCCCAGCTAAATCGTGGCCAATCCAGCAGCCACATCAGCTGATAGATCTGCTGATTCCCTTCTATGCATCTATTCGCTTTGTGAGGACATAGATTTATGTCCTCACAATGTGATTAATACAAGTCAGACACACATAATCTGCACACATACACACGTTCACTTGAACAAAACAGTTTTGTAAAGGAAAATTAGTCCATTTATAGTTTGGTTTAGTTTAGTTATAGTCTCTCTTGCCACTGATCTTAAAACATGGCCAACAGCATTAATTTATAAAAATAAATGCCTATTCCACAAATAATGGGCTGTATTTTAATTAATATTTTCCTCCTCAAGTCAGTATTAAATACAACCAGAGTCAATCCAAGAGCTGTAACTATTTGGCATTGGATATTTGAACACTACAACAGTGTCTCTGTTTCTCCTGTGAGCTGGAATCATAACTCTGACTCTCATTATGTCTCCTCTGCTTTAACACTACGCCTCAGGCGCTCAGTTGTTATTTTAAATCTTTGCTAATTGTCGGACTTTGGCTTGGTTCCTTTCCATCACCTTATGAAATCTAGTTCATGTAATTAATGTGTAGTGTGTTCTCTGTGTGTGTGTACGTGGTGAGTTTTACTGGCTGGCGATATCAATGTATTCAGGGCATGCTTGTGTAAATAGAGTGAAGTCACATACAGGGATCGTTTCCACTTTCCTTTACATGAATAATATTATTGTAAACTATCTGTGACCTAACCTTTTCTGCTATAACTTTCCAGTTGAATAAAAACACATGTGGCTGGTTTGGGGAAGGCTGGCCGCCGTTCAGCGCTGGGTTACTGATTGATGACATCACGACTCCCCGGTGTGAAAGTGGCAGATTAGAGTAACTCTGGGTGCTCGTAAAGTTCAAGTTTGTGCTGTATTTTAGCTTCCAGTCATGAAAACAATGCCATCATTTTCCCCCATAGGATCTTAATTTTTCATAACTGATAATTACAGGTTTGAGGCATTTGCGTATTTATCTTCCACTGGAGATTGTATTTGCCAAGTCACTCTTTAATTTGGACATTGCTTGAGTAAACATATGAGGGATTTTATGTATTTGTGGATGAGTAAGTAAACGTATGTGTGAACGTTATACAAAAGGGATGTCTTCTCTTTAAAAAAAACTCAGAGTATGTGGGGAAGTGGGCAGAGAGTGTGTATGTGTGTAAAATGATGGTGGTGGTGGGTGAGGGCCTGATTTCAAGGTCAGACAGGAAATGCCTGTGCAGATGGAAGAGTAATGCGGATACACTGAGAGCGGTATACAGGAAGCAGCCTACTCTGCAGCTGTTTGTGTGTGTGTGTGTGTGTGTGTGTGCGTTATATGTGTTCTTGTGATTAGCAGCAGCATTTTGCCATTATATTCAGAAGGGACAATAGATTAATGTAGTAATGGTTGACAGAACTAGGTGGCATTATTCACCATTACAACTGAGTATGTCAGAGACTCCATCACTTTCATTCTATCCTTGCCTGATTTATTTATGAAAGACTGGAGGAGGGTTTGGTGCGGTGATGTGACATTATAGTAGAGTCTCATAGCACATTAAACCTGCAATGTTTCAAAACTATTCACTGCTCAAAACAAATTGACCATTGGCACATTTTAAAGGGTAATGATAAAACTGAAGCAGTGGTTCCAAACCTGTGGGTTGCTGAATCTAAATCTGAGGGGAACTTTAATATGTTCTTGCTAGGCAAAATTATCTGGTAGGTAATCCTTTTATTAGGTTGTTTGGTCTAACACTTTGGTCCAGACTGAAATATCTGAACAAATATTGGATGGACTGCCTTGACATTCATGGTCCCCAGAGGATGAATCCTAATTACTTTTGTGATCCAAATTACTTTTCTTCCAGCATCACCAGCAGGTCAAAGTTTTTTCTTATCTTGTGAAATATTTCAGCATCTACTGGATGTACAGACATTCATGGTTCCCGGATGATGAATCCCAATGATTTGGAGATCCTCTGACTTTAACTTTAGTGCCACTATGAGTATGTGGTGCACACATTCATGTCCCCCTCAGGATAAATTATAATACATTTGGTGATCCTGTGAACTTTTTGTTTAGTGCCATCACCAGGTCAAAATCATAATTTGTCCACATTGCATACATCTAATGTGTTCAGTGTGCTGTCATACTGTATATCCTGCCACTACTCTGTGTGAGGTCAGTAACAGTTCACCACTACATGCACCCATGTATGTTGATGAAAACATTTTTACATTTTTTTCTCCACAGAATATTAAATGTCACAACATGGATTCAAATTCTGGCACAAATTCTGTTGACTCTGTATTTGTTTCTCTTACTTCTGTTTCCTGTCTGTCTATAATGTAATAGACACGATTCAAACCCAGGTCACTCATGCAGGAAACCATACATCTACCAGTGGGACAAAGGGGAATCCCCCCATCCCTAGTTAAAGATATTCAGAGAAAGAGAAGCAATATTCAGAAGAAAAACACATTAGTGGGGTTCATAGTTAACAGATTTTTCAAATAAACTGACTAATAAAGATATTTTAACATCTTGTTTGTATGTTTGTACTCTCATCAAACCATGTCACATTTTATTTTTTTATTTATATGTTATAATGTCAAAAAGAGTACATAACACTATATTCATTTATCTGCAACACAGGTACCATGCAATCTGTCTTTTAAAGGAAAATGGAGATATTCAGGCCTACATTTTTTGTTTTCTGACAAAGGTAAAACAATACTAACATCACTTGTTCATCTTTAAATGAAACACACAATTAGACAAAAAGAACATTGCTTATTGTAACAAAATTCGATTTAAAAAATGACAAACTTTTTGGATCATAATTTAACATTAATTTCATGGTTTGAGAAGTGATTTTAAGGACACACTCACACACAGACACACAAACCTTCCTTCGCTCGGTCACTGCTTTGATTGACAGACAGACAGGTAAACCACAGGGCATTCCAAGGCTGCTCAGGTGTGTGTGTGTGTGTGTGTTGTAGCCTCATCACTATTCATCAGGCTCCACCGTATTTGCGTCTCATCTGCATACTGGTCCAACAGGGAACAGATTAGCATTAGAGAGAGAAAGAGATGGAGGGAAGTAGAATCACTTTAATTTTTAACAAGATGATATGAAGGAGACACAAAGACCCAAGTACTGCTGGTGCTGCTGCTGACACAGCCAGGAGAGAGAGAGAGAGAGAGAGAGAGAGAGAAAAGAGAGAGAAAAGAGAGGGCCGGGTGGGTGTGATGTGCGAGTGTGTGTGTGTGTGTGTGTGCGGGTTGGGGGTAAGACGGCTACACCGAGAGGTATCAATCATAAGAGAATGAGGGTTGTGGAAATGGAAATAAACATTGGATCTGTGTTTTCCAAATGAAAATAACATTAAAGACAATCCTGTGTTAATGTTGCATATTGATCTCTCTGACTCTCTGCCTCACTCATTCACCGTGTGTGTTTGTAGGAACTCAGCTGAACTCACACATCAGATGTTCATAAATAAATAAGTGGGATAAACAATGTACCACAGTCACAATGGAGTCAATATCTCATTAGTGGACACACACACACACACACACACACACACACACACACACAGACACATCATTTCCAACACACATTACTTATCGTAAAACACTGTAACTCATCAGCTTTGTTCACCACATGAGGTTTATTCAACCTTCATATCTGACGTCCTGGTGTAAGTAAGAAACTTATAATTTCAGTAGATCCTTGCTCAACTGTAGATATTTAAAATGTTTATATGTTTATGCTTATAAACTACAAACTCACATTTTGCAGTGAAATATAGTTGCTGCCTGGATCGCGTTACATGGCAGTGCTTTTTCAGTGTGGGAGTTAAGTTTATGTCCTGCACAGGAGGTGGTCATGTTTGTGATTACATTTTGCACTTTTTAAATTTCTTTAAAATTCAGGTGAAATCTTGTTGAAATGTTAAATTAATTTAAAGTTCCATGCATGGGTGCCACAATGTTTTGGAATCCAGTGGAAGCACGATTAACCTGACAATGTTATGCTTTTTTGATCTCGAAAAGTTCTGTATATGTTTGTGAATTCCCTGTGGGGCATTTTATGAATGTCACATGTCAATTTTATGGTCAACAATTAATACCTTTCAGTAAACAACTCTGATTACAAACACATTCCCCAGTTTTTATATTGTTTTACATCTTGTTTTGCAATCAAGCAATTAGTGCACAAAATATGCCTTATATACTTACTTACTTACTACTATGATAGTCCCAATGGTAGAATTATTCTATACTGCAGTAAAAGATCTCAATAAATATAGATTATTTTTAATTGTGCCATTGACGTGAGAATGTAACACTGAAGATAACTTTTGAGAAAAAGACAAACATGCACAAAGATTTTTATCCAAGATTTCAGGCGATAAAAGGTTAAAAGACCTTTATCGCTTTCTTTCTTCAACACCTGGACACGACAACGAGAAAGTTGGACACCCTGCTCACACTGCAGTCTATAAAGATAAATAAAAACCCAGTTTCCCCAACTTCTGTGAACTTTGAATCGTGCAGTATAAACCCCCTACCATTCTTCAACTTATTAAAGCACAAACTTCTGAACTGTCACACTATCACAGTTCTCTTGCACCAGGTAACCCTCCTGGGTTTGTGTGATGTGCATGTTCATGTATCCATCATGAGAACATCAGGCCCGTGGTGTGTTCACATCAGTGCCCTGAATATAATTAATACCCTTCTCTAGCTTTCTCCTCTGATCTGTATTTTTGACTCACACCCTCCCTCCATCCTTTACTGTCACACCATCCCTGCCTTTCCCTCGTGGTCCTCATACACCTTGATCTGTTACTCCCTCATTGCTACCTTTATGCCACATATAAACCTTTTATCTGTATACTGTCTTTCTTTTTTCTTTCCCTTCATATCATTTAACTCCCTCAGTTCCTCATGGTCCTTTCATCTCTTTTCTCCCAGCTTACTTCTACACTCTTACCATATTAAAGTGAATACTGGCAGTTTACTTTCTACAAAACTGAGCTGGTTTGTGGTGAAATAAAGCACAGCTCAGGTTGTGAACAGTAGAGTGTGCAGACGTACAGTCCACATGTCAAAAAAAAAAATTAACAGAAGCCTGTTAAGTGTTGTGATGGCCAAGCCGTTTTTAAAAAAGTACAAATGTTTACAAATTGATTTGTCTGACCAAACCATTCATACCGTCATGCACATACAAAAAGC